>CANTUZ010000001.1:836003-3388503 GCA_947846985.1 Fratercula arctica
GCGAGGGATGGCATGGGGTGGCGTGGGGGGCTGTGGTGTGGGACTGGGAGGTGCTCCCGTCTCACCCAGCCCCTGGGGACCTTGCAGGAATGGTGGAAGAAGAAGCAGCGTCAGAGAAGCAAGACAAGAGCCCAGCCAGAGCAGCAGAGCGGTGAGTGAGTGGCCCCAGCACCGAGCACCCTGCAAACGGCCGACAGCCCACGGCAGCCCTGAGCCGGGGCTGTGCCGGGGGCTGTCAGCGGCTCACTCTGTCTCCTCCCTCCGCAGCTTCTCAGCCAGTGGATGGAGGAGTGGAGAAATCCAGGCCCAAGCAGGAGAAGCGGTGAGTGTGGGGGAGACCCGAGATGCTGCCCCAGACGCTCACCCCGTGCCCTGCCCCTGCCTGCGCTGGGCGGCCCTGCCTGCCAGCCGACGGGGAGTGCTGCCCGCAGGTCCCGCTGGGGTCCGGGGTGCAGCGGGGTCTTTTTCTCCTCCTCTGCAGGGCGAGTGTGGAGGCCTCGAGCAGGAAGCACCTCTCCCCACGGGCCCCGCAGGCCACCATGGACTCTGTGCCAGACAGAGGCTCCTCTTCCTTCAACTCCCTCTACTCCTTCCCGCAGCCCTGGCCTGGTGCGATGGCGGAGCTGGCAGCGCTCAACCACCCAGAACCCCGCCGTCCCCCCCGGGGCTGTCAATGGGAGGGTGGGGGAGCCAGGGCCAGCCCTCTGCCAGGAGACCCCACTGGAACTGCCGACAAGGAGCAAGCAAGAGCCGGTTCCCAGGGAAAGCAGGGACAGGGCGCAGAGCCCTGTGGACACGGAGCCTTCACCCTGCAGCCCCCCAGCCATGGCCATGGACCAAGGGGAGCTGATCGCAGGGCTCCTCCGCTCTTTCGAGGCCACCCAGGAGATGGCCAGGCAGTGCTATGAGATGCTGAAGGTGCTGCAGGCCTGTTGGCAAGGGGCAGCGGGGGCCCGTGGTCAGAACCTCCCCAGGGAGCCCTTCCATCCCCTGGGCAGGATGGAGGCGCAGGAGCAGCTGGGGGCCACAGTGAAGCCCCAGCACCTGGGAGTGGAGCGGCTGCGTGTGGATGAGAACATGGTTGTGGCTGAAGATGGGGACAAGGAGAAGGACATGGGACCAGAGAGAAGTGTGAAGGAGAAGCAAAGGAGCAGCCCTGTGGAGCTCGGCAGGGGGAGCCTGGCGGAAGCGAAGAGAAACAGCAACGTGGCGTCAGGCAAGAACAACTCCATGGGGCCAAGCACCCGCAGCCCCCCAGGCTCAGGCAGGAGCACCGCCATGGATGCGGAAGGGAGGAGGGACAGGGCGCAGAGCCCCATGAACGTGGAGCTGCCCCCCAGCAGTGCCCTAGCCGAGGCCATGGACAACAGGGAGCTCTACTTGGACCTCTTGCACGCTTTCAAGACCTGGGAGGAGAGGCAGCAGCCGGCAAGGCCCGTGGACAGGGAGCGTGACCAGGCCTCCCAGGGCTGTGCCCGGTAGGATGGTGCCCGTGTCAGTGCTGCATCCGGCTCTGGCACCGCCTGAAGGACTGGTGGAGACGCTGCTGCCGGCCCCGCCGCGTCCGCTTCAGCAGTTTCCCCTAATGGCCGGGAAGCGTGGGGCCGGGAACGCCCTGGGGTGCCCTTCTTATGAACCAATAAAAAAGTCAATATTTTCTCTGTCCCTGTGACTGTCAGCAGATCAATTTTGTCCCTTGACAGGAGCAGAGAATCAGTTTTGTGTAAGGACAACAGTATGTGCTACAGTCATCCCAACTCTCCCGTGGAGATGCGGGGGCCCTTGTGTCTTGCACCCCATCCTAAGAGACGGACAACTTCTATTACCGTTAGAAGATGCTGCGCCCTCAGCTCATGCCATGATCTTATTTGACATATCGGAAATTATCCCAGGTACGAGAGTAGATCCAAAGACGATTTCTAGAAAGCTTTGCAGATCCCTGCTGTTCATTGGAAGCTCTGCAGTGCACGAGAACTTAAAGAGCGCTGTCAGCAACCATCAGGCCGTGTGCTTCCCTCAGGCGTGCAAAGACCGGATGCTCATTGACACGGGTCAAGGCTGTTGCACACCTTTGGTGGCACATCCTCCGTGACACCAAAGGGCTGTGACATGGGCACCAGTTAATTTACATCTGCTGTAGACGTTTGTGTATTGCCAAAAGGGAGCAGAACCATGAGTGCAGGCAGACGCAGGCTACAGCTCTGCAAGAGCAAGCGGCTTCAGGTAGGCGGCTGTTGCACCACACTGTGCTGCACCACACTGCGCCGCCGCGTGGGGTGGCGAGGGATGGCATGGGGTGGCGTGGGGGGCTGTGGTGTGGGACTGGGAGGTGCTCCCGTCTCACCCAGCCCCTGGGGACCTTGCAGGAATGGTGGAAGAAGAAGAAGAAGCAGCGTCAGAGAAGCAAGACAAGAGCCCAGCCAGAGCAGCAGAGCGGTGAGTGAGTGGCCCCAGCACCGAGCACCCTGCAAACGGCCGACAGCCCACGGCAGCCCTGAGCCGGGGCTGTGCCGGGGGCTGTCAGCGGCTCACTCTGTCTCCTCCCTCTGCAGCTTCTCAGCCAGTGGATGGAGGAGTGGAGAAATCCAGGCCCAAGCAGGAGAAGCGGTGAGTGTGGGGGAGACCCGAGATGCTGCCCCAGACGCTCACCCCGTGCCCTGCCCCTGCCTGCGCTGGGCGGCCCTGCCTGCCAGCCGACGGGGAGTGCTGCCCGCGGGTCCCGCTGGGGTCCGGGGTGCAGCGGGGTCTTTTTCTCCTCCTCTGCAGGGCAAGTGTGGAGGCCTCGAGCAGGAAGCACCTCTCCCCACGGGCCCCGCAGGCCACCATGGACTCTGTGCCAGACAGAGGCTCCTCTTCCTTCAACTCCCTCTACTCCTTCCCGCAGCCCTGGCCTGGTGCGATGGCGGAGCTGGCAGCGCTCAACCGCCCAGAACCCTGCCGTCCCCCCGGGGCTGTCAATGGGAGTGTGGGGGAGCCAGGGCCAGCCCTCTGCCAGGAGACCCCACTGGAACTGCCGACAAGGAGCAAGCAAGAGCCGGTCCCCAGGGAAAGCAGGGACAGGGCGCAGAGCCCTGTGGACACGGAGCCTTCACCCTGCAGCCCCCCAGCCATGGTCATGGACCAAGGGGAGCTGATCGCAGGGCTCCTCCGCTCTTTCGAGGCCACCCAGGAGATGGCCAGGCAGTGCTATGAGATGCTGAAGGTGCTGCAGGCCTATTGGCAAGGGGCAGCGGGGGCTCATGGTCAGAACCTCCCCGGGGAGCCCTTCCATCCCCTGGGCAGGATGGAGGCGCAGGAGCAGCTGGGGGCCACAGTGAAGCCCCAGCACCTGGGAGTGGAGCGGCCGCGTGTGGATGAGAACATGGTTGAGGCTGAAGATGGGGACAAGGAGAAGGACATGGGACCAGACAGAAGTGTGAAGGAGAAGCAAAGGAGCAGCCCTGTGGAGCTCGGCAGGGGGAGCCTGGCGGAAGCGAAGAGAAACAGCATCGTGGCGTCAGGCAAGAACAACTCCATGGGGCCAAGCACCCGCAGCCCCCCAGGCTCAGGCAGGAGCACCGCCATGGATGCGGAAGGGAGGAGGGACAGGGCGCAGAGCCCCATGAACGTGGAGCTGCCCCCCAGCAGTGCCCTAGCCGAGGCCATGGACAACAGGGAGCTCTACTTGGACCTCTTGCACGCTTTCAAGACCTGGGAGGAGAGGCAGCAGCGCGGCAAGCCCGTGGACAGGGAGCGTGACCAGGCCTCCCCAGGGCTGTGCCCGGTAGGATGGTGCCCGTGTCAGTGCTGCATCCGGCTCTGGCACCGCCTGAAGGACTGGTGGAGACGCTGCTGCCGGCCCCGCCGCGTCTGCTTCAGCAGTTTCCCCTAATGGCCGGGAAGCGTGGGGCCGGGAACGCCCTGGGGTGCCCTTCTTATGAACCAATAAAAAAGTCAATATTTTCTCTGTCCCTGTGACTGTCAGCAGATCAATTTTGTCCCTTGACAGGAGCAGAGAATCAGTTTTGTGTAAGGACAACAGTATGTGCTACAGTCATCCCAACTCTCCCGTGGAGATGCGGGGGCCCTTGTGTCTTGCACCCCATCCTAAGAGACGGACAACTTCTATTACCGTTAGAAGATGCTGCGCCCTCAGCTCATGCCATGATCTTATTTGACATATCGGAAATTATCCCAGGTACGAGAGTAGATCCAAAGACGATTTCTAGAAAGCTTTGCAGATCCCTGCTGTTCATTGGAAGCTCTGCAGTGCACGAGAACTTAAAGAGCGCTGTCAGCAACCATCAGGCCGTGTGCTTCCCTCAGGCGTGCAAAGACCGGATGCTCATTGACACGGGTCAAGGCTGTTGCACACCTTTGGTGGCACATCCTCCGTGACACCAAAGGGCTGTGACATGGGCACCAGTTAATTTACATCTGCTGTAGACGTTTGTGTATTGCCAAAAGGGAGCAGAACCATGAGTGCAGGCAGACGCAGGCTACAGCTCTGCAAGAGCAAGCGGCTTCAGGTAGGCGGCTGTTGCACCACACTGTGCTGCACCACACTGCGCCGCCGCGTGGGGTGGCGAGGGATGGCATGGGGTGGCGTGGGGGGCTGTGGTGTGGGACTGGGAGGTGCTCCCGTCTCACCCAGCTCCTGGGGACCTTGCAGAAGTGGTGGAAGAAGAAGCAGCGTCAGAGAAGCAAGACAAGAGCCCAGCCAGAGCAGCAGAGCGGTGAGTGGCCCCAGCACCGAGCACCCTGCAAACGGCCGACAGCCCACGGCAGCCCTGAGCCGGGGCTGTGCCGGGGGCTGTCAGCTGCTCACTCTGTCTCCTCCCTCCGCAGCTTCTCAGCCAGTGGATGGAGGAGTGAAGAAATGCAGGCCCAAGCAGGAGAAGCGGTGAGTGTGGGGGAGACCCGAGATGCTGCCCCAGACGCTCACCCCGTGCCCTGCCCCTGCCTGCGCTGGGCGGCCCTGCCTGCCAGCCGACGGGGAGTGCTGCCCGCGGGTGCCGCTGGGGTCCGGGGTGCAGCGGGGTCTTTTTCTCCTCCTCTGCAGGGCGAGTGTGGAGGCCTCGAGCAGGAAGCACCTCTCCCCACGGGCCCCGCTGGCCACCATGGACTCTGTGCCAGACAGAGGCTCCTCTTCCTTCAACTCCCTCTACTCCTTCCCGCAGCCCTGGCCTGGTGCGATGGCGGAGCTGGCAGCGCTCAACCGCCCAGAACCCCGCCGTCCCCCCGGGGCTGTCAATGGGAGTGTGGGGGAGCCAGGGCCAGCCCTCTGCCAGGAGACCCCACTGGAACTGCCGACAAGGAGCAAGCAAGAGCCGGTCCCCAGGGAAAGCAGGGACAGGGCGCAGAGCCCTGTGGACACGGAGCCTTCACCCTGCAGCCCCCCAGCCATGGCCATGGACCAAGGGGAGCTGATCGCAGGGCTCCTCCGCTCTTTCGAGGCCACCCAGGAGATGGCCAGGCAGTGCTATGAGATGCTGAAGGTGCTGCAGGCCTATTGGCAAGGGGCAGCGGGGGCCCGTGGTCAGAACCTCCCCGGGGAGCCCTTCCATCCCCTGGGCAGGATGGAGGCGCAGGAGCAGCTGGGGGCCACAGTGAAGCCCCAGCACCTGGGAGTGGAGCGGCCGCGTGTGGATGAGAACATGGTTGCGGCTGAAGATGGGGACAAGGAGAAGGACATGGGACCAGACAGAAGTGTGAAGGAGAAGCAAAGGAGCAGCCCTGTGGAGCTCGGCAGGGGGAGCCTGGCGGAAGCGAAGAGAAACAGCATCGTGGCGTCAGGCAAGAACAACTCCATGGGGCCAAGCACCCGCAGCCCCCCAGGCTCAGGCAGGAGCACCGCCATGGATGCGGAAGGGAGGAGGGACAGGGCGCAGAGCCCCATGAACGTGGAGCTGCCCCCCAGCAGTGCCCTAGCCGAGGCCATGGACAACAGGGAGCTCTACTTGGACCTCTTGCACGCTTTCAAGACCTGGGAGGAGAGGCAGCAGCGCGGCAAGCCCGTGGACAGGGAGCGTGACCAGGCCTCCCCAGGGCTGTGCCCGGTAGGATGGTGCCCGTGTCAGTGCTGCATCCGGCTCTGGCACCGCCTGAAGGACTGGTGGAGACGCTGCTGCCGGCCCCGCCGCGTCCGCTTCAGCAGTTTCCCCTAATGGCCGGGAAGCGTGGGGCCGGGAACGCCCTGGGGTGCCCTTCTTATGAACCAATAAAAAAGTCAATATTTTCTCTGTCCCTGTGACTGTCAGCAGATCAATTTTGTCCCTTGACAGGAGCAGAGAATCAGTTTTGCGTAAGGACAACAGTATGTGCTACAGTCATCCCAACTCTCCCGTGGAGCTGCGGGGGCCCTTGTGTCTTGCACCCCATCCTAAGAGACGGACAACTTCTATTACCGTTAGAAGATGCTGCGCCCTCAGCTCATGCCATGATCTTATTTGACATATCGGAAATTATCCCAGGTACGAGAGTAGATCCAAAGACGATTTCTAGAAAGCTTTGCAGATCCCTGCTGTTCATTGGAAGCTCTGCAGTGCACGAGAACTTAAAGAGCGCTGTCAGCAACCATCAGGCCGTGTGCTTCCCTCAGGCGTGCAAAGACCGGATGCTCATTGACACGGGTCAAGGCTGTTGCACACCTTTGGTGGCACATCCTCCGTGACACCAAAGGGCTGTGCCATGGGCACCAGTTAATTTACATCTGCTGTAGACGTTTGTGTATTGCCAAAAGGGAGCAGAACCATGAGTGCAGGCAGACGCAGGCTACAGCTCTGCAAGCAAACAGGGTGCACGTACTCTTCTCCTCGTAACGCAGATTGCCCTGCAAAAGGGTGGGCTTCAGAAAAATTTGAAAGGATAAGAAAGTTACCAGTTACTAAATGTGAACATGTCTAACTAGAACATGGCTAAAGCTTGACCCTCTGTCAGAGCAGTCTCTCAGGGCAGGGGAGATGGTGTGTGGTGCTGGATTCCTGCATGCTGTATGCAGAGCTCGCGGCTGGTGTAGCTGGTGCGGACCCTGCCCAAGTTCCACAGGTTGAAGATGTCAATCTTGAGGAAGTTGCTGGGCGCCAGTTGCTGAGGTTAGGTGTGATCCCATCACTGCTGCGCTTTCCTCAGGTTCATCAAAGCCGATCTGTCATTGTTTTGGGTGATTCTTACTGGAGTACCGTTGGTATGGCATCTAGCAATTCTAATAATGATGACATGGAGTGGCAGGGCTATTTAGCAATTAACATCATACAATTTGATTCATTGGCTAGTCTCACCCACAGTCAGATCCCCATGAGGTGCACACCAGAGCTCCCCATCCTTCTGCGTCACCCGCCAAGTGCCCCCAGGGCCATAGAGAATCATAGAATGGGTTTGGTTGGAAAGGACCTTTAAAGGCCATCTAGTCCAACCCCTCTGCAGTGAGCAGGGACATCTTCCACTAGATCAGGTTGCTCAGAGCCTCATCAAGCCTGGCCTTGAATGTCTCCAGGGATGGGGCCTCCACCACCTCTCTGGGCAACCTGTGCCAGCGTCTCACCACCCTCAGTGTAAAGAACTTCTTTCTAATGCCTAATCTAAACCTGCCCTGCTCTGGTTCTCACTTCCTTAAGTGAAAGCAATCCCACGGATGGGTTTGCCTTTGCCCGAGGCAGGACTAACTCAGACTGTCTTCACCGACGTATTCTTCATGTGCACTACGGGGACTTATCCCCTTCTATGGTACGTGGAAGTTCTGATTGGTCAGGGCCAGCTCAATTATTAGATCCCCTGGTGTTAACTAGCCAGGTGGCCTTTGCTAAATGTGTATCCCAATGTTTTAAGGTCCCACCCCCCATTGCTCTCAGTGTAGTTTTTAACAGCCCCTTGTATTGTTCGATCTTCCCGGAGGTGGGTGAATGGTAGGGGCTGTGATATACCCACTCAGTGCCATGCTCTTCGGCCCAGGTGTCTGAGAGTGTTCTGGAAACGAGTCCCATTGTCCGACTAGGTTCTCCCTGGGGTGCCATGTCATCACAGGACTTGCTTTTCAAGGCCCAGGATAGTGTTCCGGGCAGCGGCATGGGGCACAGGGTATGTTTCCAGCCATCCAGTGGTTGCTTCCACCACTGTGAGCACATGGTCCTTACCTTGGGGGGTACATGTGAATGTGATATCGTCAATCTGCCAGGCCTCCCCATATTGATATTTCAACCATTGTCCTCCATACCAAAGAGGCTTCAAACGCTTGGCTTGTTTGATTGCAGCGCATGTTTCACATGCAGGGATAGCCTGTGCGGTAGCGTCCATGGTCAAGTCCACCCCTCGGTCACAAGCCCATCTCTATGTTGCATCTCTTCCTTGGTGGTCTCAGGTGTCATGGGCCCACGGAGCTATGAATAACTCACCCTTATGTTGCTAGTCAAGAACCACCTGAGCCACTTCAATCCTAGCAGCCCGATCCGCCTGCTGGTTGTTTTGATGTTCCTCAGTGGCCCAACTCCTGAGTACATGGGCATCTCTATGAGGTACTTTCCCAACCAGATTCTCTATGCGGGCAGCAATATCTTGCCACAATGGGGCAGCCCAGATGGGTTTGCCTCTGTGCTGCCGGTTGCCCTGCTTCCACTGCTGTAGCCACCCCCACAGAGCATTGGCCACAATCCGTGAGTCAGTGTAGACATAAAGTGCTGGCCATTTTTCTCGCTCGGCGATGTCCAAAGCCAGCTGAATGGCTTTCACCTCTGCAAACTGCCTCGATTCACCTTGTCCTTCACTGGCTTCTGCAACTTGTCGTGTAGCACTCCACACAGCAGCCTTCCACTTTCGATGCTTTCCCAGAATCCGGCAGGACCCATCAGTGAACAGGGCATATTTCTTCTCATTTTCTGGCAGTTTATTATATAGTGGGGCCTCTTCCGCACGCGTCATCTCCTCCTCTGGTGACATTCCAAAATCCTTGCCTTCTGGCCAGTCCATGATCACTTCCAGAATTCCTGGGCGACTGGGGTTTCCCCTTCGAGTTCGCTGTGTGATCAGCGCAATCCACTTACTCCATGTAGCTTCAGTTGCATGATGCGTGGTGGGGACCCTTTCTTTGAACATCCAACCCAGAACCGGCAGTCGAGGTGCTAAGAGGAGCTCTGCTTCCGTACCAACCACTTCCGAAGCAGCTCAAATCCCTTCATACGCTGCCAATATCTCTTTTTTAGTTGGAATGTGGCGGGCCTCGGATCCTCTGTATCCCTGACTCCAAAACCTCAGGGGTCAACCTTGAGTCTCCCCCAGTGCTTCCTGCCAGAGGCTCCAGGTAGGGCCATTCTCCCCGGCTGCGGTGTAGAGCACATTTTTAAGATCTTGTCCTGCCCGGACTGGCGCCAGGGCCACTGCATGGACTACTTCCTGTTTAATTTCTTCAAAGGTTTGTCGTTGCTCAGGGCCCCATTTAAAATCGTTCTTCTTCCGGAAGAAGAAGCAGCAACATACTTTGCAGCTGCTTTTTCTTAGTATTCCGATAGCCAGAATCTGTTTGCATTTATGGGGAAAGGCCAACAACTAATGTGGGCCCATTTGCCTAAAGATGACTTGGAAGACGCTGTATTACCTGGAGGTTCTCTACTTGTACGATGTGTAGATGATTTGTTACTTGCTAGTAAGACACGTGAAGATGTGTGAAGCTTGAGCAGTAAGAAAGACAAAGATTAGTAGACCCAGAGTGGGTCCGGCCGATTGTGGAAGTGCCTCGACTGGTAAGAAAGAAACGACTGGGAGCATTTTTAGGCACAGTAAGGTACTGCAGACCCTGGATGCCGGGGCCAGGAGCGCTGAGTAAGCCGTTGAGAGAAGCTACCAAGGCAGAGGAACTGGCACCTGTAGGGTGGGGTCCAGAGAGTGAAAAGGCTTTCCAAGCCGTAAAAGGAGCTTTAGCTTCTGCTCTGGCACTGGGACTGATGGATTACTCCAAGCCCTTTGAACTGTTTGTACATGGGAACGAAGGAGTAGGCAGCGGAGTCCTTACTCAACAGTGAGGTCCACACCGTTGCCCTGTGGGTTATTACTCAGCTCACCCGGATCCTGTCGCGGCAGGGAATAATTCCTGGGTTAGAGCGGTAGCAGCAGCAGCGACTATCCTAGAAAAAAGCAGCCCATGAGTCCTGGGTCAGCCGACAACCGTGTGTGTCCCGTGTGAAGTAGAACTACTTCTTAAGCAACGTGCTACACAAGCACTGTCCCCACAAGGAGTGCTTCAGTACGAATTAACCGTTTTAAATGCAGTTAATATTACCTTAAAAAGATGTCGTGTTCTGAACCCAGCAACTTTACTGCCTGAGCCGCATCATGGTTGTGCTGAGGCAGTGTTGCACTCCAGCCACCTGCGGGAAGATCTGCAGGATGAGCCTCTAGAGAACTGGGATCTAACCCTTTTCAGCCATGGATGGCCATACTGTGTGACTGGAAAAGGACACAGGGGCTGTGCAGTGGTGAGAAACTTAGAAGTACGTGAAGCAGAACCTCTAGAACCCTCGGGGAGTGCCCAAGGGGCTGAATTAACTGCATTAGCAAGAGCAGCCTGGTGGGGATGGAATCAGTGGGTAACTGTTTATGCTGATTCTAAAAAGGCTTTTGGAGTGTGTCATGCCACAGGTATGGCATGGAAAGAACGAGGGTTCCTTACCTGGGCAGGAAAGAGTATTTCGAAAGGAACTGAAACCCGAATGCCGCTGGAAGCTACTGAGCTGCCAAGGGCAATCACTGCAGTGCACTCTCCAGCTCATAGCAAAGGCTCCAGCAAAACTGAAAGAAAGAATGAAGTGGCAGAGAAAGCAGCTAAAGCCGCTGCCTGCCAACCTGTGCATGAGCGTACCACCAAAACAACTCCCTCTGCTGATGATCGGCCGCATATCAATAATCCAGCCCAAACACATGCAGAGGTTACTCAGGAAGAACGGACTCGACGGGAAAGTCAGGACGCTGTGGAAGATGAAACTGGAATTTGGACTACTGGGGGAAACCTCGTGTTACCAAGAAAATACTCAATGGCTTTGGCTAGGCGGTTTTGTGATAAAACACATGGAGGGATGACAATTTTTAACCAGATGATTGAGAAAATGTGGACAGCCCCCAGAAGACATATGGCAGTAAAGGGGATTGTGAGTTCTTGTCCCACATGTTGGAAGTTTTCCGGTGCAAAACCCAAGCAGGAGGCTGGAGGGCGACCATGGTCATACTTCCCATTCCAAAGACTGCAGATGGGGTATGCTGATGTGCCTCCAGTGAGAGGCGTTAAGCACCTGCTGGTAATCATGGATCAACCCTCAGGATGAGCAGAAGCTTTTCCTACCAGGAAAGCTGATCCCCCACGAGTGGTCAAAGCACTTTTGTGGGAAATCATTCCCAGATACTGAATGAAATGAAACCAGAGAATCAGATAGGTGTTGTCATTTTTCAGCAGGAATACTAAATAATATTCAGTCTGGAGAAGAGAAGGCTCCAGGGAGACCTTGGAGCCCCTTCCAGTCCCTCAAGGGGCTCCAGGAAAGCTGGGGAGGGACTCTGGATGAGGGAGGGGAGCCATGGGATGAGGGGGAAGGGTTTTCCATTACAAGAGGGGAGACTGAGCTGAGATCTGAGGCAGAAGTTCTTGGCTGTGAGGGTGGTGAGCCCCTGGCGCAGGTTGCCCAGAGAAGCTGTGGCTGCCCCATGCCTGGAGGGGTTCAAGGCCAGGTTGGATGGGGCTTGGAGCAAGCTGGTGTGGTGGGAGGTGTCCCTGCCCAGGGCAGGGGGTGGCACTGGGTGAGCCCACCCAAACCATTCCCTGAAGGAGTGGGGCCCTTCTCCTTTCTCCTTTCTCCTTCCCCTCTTGTTCCCCTCCTTCTCCTTCTCCTTCTCCTTCTCCTTCTCCTTCTCCTTCTCCTTCTCTCCTTCTCCTTCTCCCTCCCCTCTGGTTATGGTTTGAAAAACCCACCACAATTTATTGTCCTTTCAACAACTACTCTCTCACCTGATGACCCCTCCCCACCCAGGAAGGGGAATTGGGAAAAACAAGGAAACATGAGGGTTGAAATAGAAATAGATTTAATAGGATAACACTAAATAATTAACATTAACAATGCTAAAGAAGCCGTATCAATCCCGATATCAATATAAAATACACAAGGACGATATCCAGCCCATTCCATCAGCAGGAAGCCGTGCACTCCCAGCAGGGGACAGCCAATGGGGGACAGCGCGAGCGCTGCGGCTCTGGGAGGAAGGGAAGGGCTCAGGGTTCCGGCACCGCGGCAAGGAGTTCTCTGGACCACCGCCATCAAGGGAGAGAGAGACTCCACAGCAAACTTTGTACTTTATGTTGAATGTGCTGTTTGTGGTATGAAATAATCCTGTTGGCAGCTTGGGTCAAGTGCCCTCCTTGTCTTGCTCTTCCTCGTCCTCTGCTGAGTGTCACCAAGGCGGGCTCTGACTGCCCCATGATGTCACAAAGGAGGGCTCTGACTGCCCCATGATGTCATAAAGGGGGGGATGTGCCCCCCTGCCACACTATAAAAGGGGGACGCGGTCCCATTGGAGCCGTCAGCGGATACTGGGCACCACAGTCTGGCACTGTCTGGGCAGACTGCAGCCTCGGCCAGCAGTCTTGCGGGTCCCGTCACTGGGGACCCAGGAGGGCACTGGGGATCTGCATCACGGTTCTGTGCTGGTGACTCGGGGCACCGCAGCCAAACCGGAGTCGGAGCCATGGGGCACTCTGACACCGTGCCTCACCTGGGCCCTCTCCTCCTCATCTTGATGCTGCTCAGTGTGTTCTCCTCTGTGCTGCAGAGCAAGCGGCTTCAGGTAGGTGACTGTTGCACCACACTGTGCTGCACCGCACTGTGCTGCCGCATGGGGTGGCGAGGGATGGCATGGGGTAGCGTGGGGGGCTGTGGTGTGGGACTGGGAGGTGCTCCCGTCTCACCCAGCCCCTGGGGACCTTGCAGAAGTGGTGGAAGAAGAAGAAGAAGAACCATCAGAGAAGCAAGACAAGAGCCCAGCCAGAGCAGCAGAGCGGTGAGTGGCCCCAGCACCGAGCACCCTGCAAACGGCCGACAGCCCACGGCAGCCCTGAGCCGGGGCTGTGCCGGGGGCTGTCAGCGGCTCACTCTGTCTCCTCCCTCCGCAGCTTCTCAGCCAGTGGATGGAGGAGTGAAGAAATGCAGGCCCAAGCAGGAGAAGCGGTGAGTGTGGGGGAGACCCGAGATGCTGCCCCAGACGCTCACCCCGTGCCCTGCCCCTGCCTGCGCTGGGCGGCCCTGCCTGCCAGCCGACGGGGAGTGCTGCCCGCGGGTCCCGCTGGGGTCCGGGGTGCAGCGGGGTCTTTTTCTCCTCCTCTGCAGGGCGAGCGTGGAGGCCTCGAGCAGGAAGCACCTCTCCCCACGGGCCCCGCTGGCCACCATGGACGCTGTGCCAGACAGAGGCTCCTCTTCCTTCAACTCCCTCTACTCCTTCCCGCAGCCCTGGCCTGGTGCGATGGCGGAGCTGGCAGCGCTCAACCGCCCAGAACCCTGCCGTCCCCCCGGGGCTGTCAATGGGAGGGTTGGGGAGCCAGGGCCAGCCCTCTGCCAGGAGACCCCACTGGAACTGCCGACAAGGAGCAAGCAAGAGCCGGTCCCCAGGGAAAGCAGGGACAGGGCGCAGAGCCCTGTGGACACGGAGCCTTCACCCTGCAGCCCCCCAGCCATGGCCATGGACCAAGGGGAGCTGATCGCAGGGCTCCGCCGCTCTTTCGAGGCCACCCAGGAGATGGCCAGGCAGTGCTATGAGATGCTGAAGGTGCTGCAGGCCTATTGGCAAGGGGCAGCGGGGGCCTGTGGTCAGAACCTCCCCGGGGAGCCCTTCCATCCCCTGGGCAGGATGGAGGCGCAGGAGCAGCTGGGGGCCACAGTGAAGCCCCAGCACCTGGGAGTGGAGCAGCCGCGTGTGGATGAGAACATGGTTGAGGCTGAAGATGGGGACAAGGAGAAGGACATGAGACCAGACAGAAGTGTGAAGGAGAAGCAAAGGAGCAGCCCTGTGGAGCTCGGCAGGGGGAGCCTGGAGGAAGTGAAGAGAAACAGCAATGTGGCGTCAGGCAAGAACAACTCCATGGGGCCAAGCACCCGCAGCCCCCCAGGCTCGGGCAGGAGCACCGCCATGGATGTGGAAGGGAGGAGGGACAGGGAACAGAGCCCCGTGAACGTGGAGCTGCCCCCCAGCAGTGCCCTAGCTGAGGCCACAGACAACAGGGAGCTCTACTTGGACCTCTTGTATGCTTTCAAGTCCTGGGAGGAGAGGCAGCAGGACGGCGAGCTCTACTTGGACCTCTTGTACGCTTTCAAGACCTGGGAGGAGAGGCAGCAGCGCGGCAAGCCCATGGACACGGAGTGTGACCAGGCATCCCCAGGGCTGTGCCCGGTAGGATGGTGCCCATGTCAGTGCTGCATCTGGCTCTGGCACCGCCTGAAGGACTGGTGGAGACGCTGCTGCCGGCCCCGCCGCGTCCGCTTCAGTAATTCCCCCTAATGGCCGGGAAGCGTGGGGCCGGGAACGCCCTGGGGTGCCCTTCTTATGAACCAATAAAAAAGTCAATATTTTCTCTGTCCCTGTGACTGTCAGCAGATCAATTTTGTCCCTTGACAGGAGCAGAGAATCAGTTTTGTGTAACGACAACAGTATGTGCTACAGTCATCCCAACTCTCCCGTGGAGCTGCGGGGGCCCTTGTGTCTTGCACCCCATCCTAAGAGACGGACAACTTCTATTACCGTTAGAAGATGCTGCGCCCTCAGCTCATGCCATGATCTTATTTGACATATCGGAAATTATCCCAGGTACGAGAGTAGATCCAAAGACGATTTCTAGAAAGCTTTGCAGATCCCTGCTGTTCATTGGAAGCTCTGCAGTGCACGAGAACTTAAAGAGCGCTGTCAGCAACCATCAGGCCGTGTGCTTCCCTCAGGCGTGCAAAGACCGGATGCTCATTGACACGGGTCAAGGCTGTTGCACACCTTTGGTGGCACATCCTCCGTGACACCAAAGGGCTGTGCCATGGGCACCAGTTAATTTACATCTGCTGTAGACGTTTGTGTATTGCCAAAAGGGAGCAGAACCATGAGTGCAGGCAGACGCAGGCTACAGCTCTGCAAGCAAACAGGGTGCACGTACTCTTCTCCTCGTAACGCAGATTGCCCTGCAAAAGGGTGGGCTTCAGAAAAATTTGAAAGGATAAGAAAGTTACTAGTTACTAAATGTGAACATGTCTAACTAGAACATGGCTAAAGCTTGACCCTCTGTCAGAGCAGTCTCTCAGGGCAGGGGAGATGGTGTGTGGTGCTGGATTCCTGCATGCTGTATGCAGAGCTCGCGGCTGGTGTAGCTGGTGCGGACCCTGCCCAAGTTCCACAGGTTGAAGATGTCAATCTTGAGGAAGTTGCTGGGCGCCAGTTGCTGAGGTTAGGTGTGATCCCATCACTGCTGCGCTTTCCTCAGGTTCATCAAAGCCGATCTGTCATTGTTTTGGGTGATTCTTACTGGAGTACCGTTGGTATGGCATCTAGCAATTCTAATAATGATGACATGGAGTGGCAGGGCTATTTAGCAATTAACATCATACAATTTGATTCATTGGCTAGTCTCACCCACAGTCAGATCCCCATGAGGTGCACACCAGAGCTCCCCATCCTTCTGCATCACCCGCCAAGTGCCCCCAGGGCCATAGAGAATCATAGAATGGGTTTGGTTGGAAAGGACCTTTAAAGGCCATCTAGTCCAACCCCTCTGCAGTGAGCAGGGACATCTTCCACTAGATCAGGTTGCTCAGAGCCTCATCAAGCCTGGCCTTGAATGTCTCCAGGGATGGGGCCTCCACCACCTCTCTGGGCAACCTGTGCCAGCGTCTCACCACCCTCAGTGTAAAGAACTCCTTTCTAATGCCTAATCTAAACCTGCCCTGCTCTGGTTCTCACTTCCTTAAGTGAAAGCAATCCCACGGATGGGTTTGCCTTTGCCCGAGGCAGGACTAACCCAGACTGTCTTCACCGACGTATTCTTCATGTGCGCTACGGGGACTTATCCCCTTCTATGGTACGTGGAAGTTCTGATTGGTCAGGGCCAGCTCAATTATTAGATCCCCTGGTGTTAACTAGCCAGGTGGCCTTTGCTAAATGTGTATCCCAATGTTTTAAGGTCCCACCCCCCATTGCTCTCAGTGTAGTTTTTAACAGCCCCTTGTATTGTTCGATCTTCCCGGAGGTGGGTGAATGGTAGGGGCTGTGATATACCCACTCAGTGCCATGCTCTTCGGCCCAGGTGTCTGAGAGTGTTCTGGAAACGAGTCCCATTGTCCGACTAGGTTCTCCCTGGGGTGCCATGTCATCACAGGACTTGCTTTTCAAGGCCCAGGATAGTGTTCCGGGCAGCGGCATGGGGCACAGGGTATGTTTCCAGCCATCCAGTGGTTGCTTCCACCACTGTGAGCACATGGTCCTTACCTTGGGGGGTACATGTGAATGTGATATCGTCAATCTGCCAGGCCTCCCCATATTGATATTTCAACCATTGTCCTCCATACCAAAGAGGCTTCAAACGCTTGGCTTGTTTGATTGCAGCGCATGTTTCACATGCAGGGATAGCCTGTGCGGTAGCGTCCATGGTCAAGTCCACCCCTCGGTCACAAGCCCATCTCTATGTTGCATCTCTTCCTTGGTGGTCTCAGGTGTCATGGGCCCACGGAGCTATGAATAACTCACCCTTATGTTGCTAGTCAAGAACCACCTGAGCCACTTCAATCCTAGCAGCCCGATCCGCCTGCTGGTTGTTTTGATGTTCCTCAGTGGCCCAACTCCTGAGTACATGGGCATCTCTATGAGGTACTTTCCCAACCAGATTCTCTATGCGGGCAGCAATATCTTGCCACAATGGGGCAGCCCAGATGGGTTTGCCTCTGTGCTGCCGGTTGCCCTGCTTCCACTGCTGTAGCCACCCCCACAGAGCATTGGCCACAATCCGTGAGTCAGTGTAGACATAAAGTGCTGGCCATTTTTCTCGCTCGGCGATGTCCAAAGCCAGCTGAATGGCTTTCACCTCTGCAAACTGCCTCGATTCACCTTGTCCTTCACTGGCTTCTGCAACTTGTCGTGTAGCACTCCACACAGCAGCCTTCCACTTTCGATGCTTTCCCAGAATCCGGCAGGACCCATCAGTGAACAGGGCATATTTCTTCTCATTTTCTGGCAGTTTATTATATAGTGGGGCCTCTTCCGCACGCGTCATCTCCTCCTCTGGTGACATTCCAAAATCCTTGCCTTCTGGCCAGTCCATGATCACTTCCAGAATTCCTGGGCGACTGGGGTTTCCCCTTCGAGTTCGCTGTGTGATCAGCGCAATCCACTTACTCCATGTAGCTTCAGTTGCATGATGCGTGGTGGGGACCCTTTCTTTGAACATCCAACCCAGAACCGGCAGTCGAGGTGCTAAGAGGAGCTCTGCTTCCGTACCAACCACTTCCGAAGCAGCTCAAATCCCTTCATACGCTGCCAATATCTCTTTTTTAGTTGGAATGTGGCGGGCCTCGGATCCTCTGTATCCCTGACTCCAAAACCTCAGGGGTCAACCTTGAGTCTCCCCCAGTGCTTCCTGCCAGAGGCTCCAGGTAGGGCCATTCTCCCCGGCTGCGGTGTAGAGCACATTTTTAAGATCTTGTCCTGCCCGGACTGGCGCCAGGGCCACTGCATGGACTACTTCCTGTTTAATTTCTTCAAAGGTTTGTCGTTGCTCAGGGCCCCATTTAAAATCGTTCTTCTTCCGGAAGAAGAAGCAGCAACATACTTTGCAGCTGCTTTTTCTTAGTATTCCGATAGCCAGAATCTGTTTGCATTTATGGGGAAAGGCCAACAACTAATGTGGGCCCATTTGCCTAAAGATGACTTGGAAGACGCTGTATTACCTGGAGGTTCTCTACTTGTACGATGTGTAGATGATTTGTTACTTGCTAGTAAGACACGTGAAGATGTGTGAAGCTTGAGCAGTAAGAAAGACAAAGATTAGTAGACCCAGAGTGGGTCCGGCCGATTGTGGAAGTGCCTCGACTGGTAAGAAAGAAACGACTGGGAGCATTTTTAGGCACAGTAAGGTACTGCAGACCCTGGACGCCGGGGCCAGGAGCGCTGAGTAAGCCGTTGAGAGAAGCTACCAAGGCAGAGGAACTGGCACCTGTAGGGTGGGGTCCAGAGAGTGAAAAGGCTTTCCAAGCCGTAAAAGGAGCTTTAGCTTCTGCTCTGGCACTGGGACTGATGGATTACTCCAAGCCCTTTGAACTGTTTGTACATGGGAACGAAGGAGTAGGCAGCGGAGTCCTTACTCAACAGTGAGGTCCACACCGTTGCCCTGTGGGTTATTACTCAGCTCACCCGGATCCTGTCGCGGCAGGGAATAATTCCTGGGTTAGAGCGGTAGCAGCAGCAGCGACTATCCTAGAAAAAAGCAGCCCATGAGTCCTGGGTCAGCCGACAACCGTGTGTGTCCCGTGTGAAGTAGAACTACTTCTTAAGCAACGTGCTACACAAGCACTGTCCCCACAAGGAGTGCTTCAGTACGAATTAACCGTTTTAAATGCAGTTAATATTACCTTAAAAAGATGTCGTGTTCTGAACCCAGCAACTTTACTGCCTGAGCCGCATCATGGTTGTGCTGAGGCAGTGTTGCACTCCAGCCACCTGCGGGAAGATCTGCAGGATGAGCCTCTAGAGAACTGGGATCTAACCCTTTTCAGCCATGGATGGCCATACTGTGTGACTGGAAAAGGACACAGGGGCTGTGCAGTGGTGAGAAACTTAGAAGTACGTGAAGCAGAACCTCTAGAACCCTCGGGGAGTGCCCAAGGGGCTGAATTAACTGCATTAGCAAGAGCAGCCTGGTGGGGATGGAATCAGTGGGTAACTGTTTATGCTGATTCTAAAAAGGCTTTTGGAGTGTGTCATGCCACAGGTATGGCATGGAAAGAACGAGGGTTCCTTACCTGGGCAGGAAAGAGTATTTCGAAAGGAACTGAAACCCGAATGCCGCTGGAAGCTACTGAGCTGCCAAGGGCAATCACTGCAGTGCACTCTCCAGCTCATAGCAAAGGCTCCAGCAAAACTGAAAGAAAGAATGAAGTGGCAGAGAAAGCAGCTAAAGCCGCTGCCTGCCAACCTGTGCATGAGCGTACCACCAAAACAACTCCCTCTGCTGATGATCGGCCGCATATATCAATAATCCAGCCCAAACACATGCAGAGGTTACTCAGGAAGAACGGACTCGACGGGAAAGTCAGGACGCCGTGGAAGATGAAACTGGAATTTGGACTACTGGGGGAAACCTCGTGTTACCAAGAAAATACTCAATGGCTTTGGCTAGGCGGTTTTGTGATAAAACACATGGAGGGATGACAATTTTTAACCAGATGATTGAGAAAATGTGGACAGCCCCCAGAAGACATATGGCAGTAAAGGGGATTGTGAGTTCTTGTCCCACATGTTGGAAGTTTTCCGGTGCAAAACCCAAGCAGGAGGCTGGAGGGCGACCATGGTCATACTTCCCATTCCAAAGACTGCAGATGGGGTATGCTGACGTGCCTCCAGTGAGAGGCGTTAAGCACCTGCTGGTAATCATGGATCAACCCTCAGGATGAGCAGAAGCTTTTCCTACCAGGAAAGCTGATCCCCCACGAGTGGTCAAAGCACTTTTGTGGGAAATCATTCCCAGATACTGAATGAAATGAAACCAGAGAATCAGATAGGTGTTGTCATTTTTCAGCAGGAATACTAAATAATATTCAGTCTGGAGAAGAGAAGGCTCCAGGGAGACCTTGGAGCCCCTTCCAGTCCCTCAAGGGGCTCCAGGAAAGCTGGGGAGGGACTCTGGATGAGGGAGGGGAGCCATGGGATGAGGGGGAAGGGTTTTCCATTACAAGAGGGGAGACTGAGCTGAGATCTGAGGCAGAAATTCTTGGCTGTGAGGGTGGTGAGCCCCTGGCGCAGGTTGCCCAGAGAAGCTGTGGCTGCCCCATGCCTGGAGGGGTTCAAGGCCAGGTTGGATGGGGCTTGGAGCAAGCTGGTGTGGTGGGAGGTGTCCCTGCCCAGGGCAGGGGGTGGCACTGGGTGAGCCCACCCAAACCATTCCCTGAAGGAGTGGGGCCCTTCTCCTTTCTCCTTTCTCCTTCCCCTCTTGTTCCCCTCCTTCTCCTTCTCCTTCTCCTTCTCCTTCTCCTTCTCCTTCTCCTTCTCCTTCTCTCCTTCTCCTTCTCCCTCCCCTCTGGTTATGGTTTGAAAAACCCACCACAATTTATTGTCCTTTCAACAACTACTCTCTCACCTGATGACCCCTCCCCACCCAGGAAGGGGAATTGGGAAAAACAAGGAAACATGAGGGTTGAAATAGAAATAGATTTAATAGGATAACACTAAATAATTAACATTAACAATGCTAAAGAAGCCGTATCAATCCCGATATCAATATAAAATACACAAGGACGATATCCAGCCCATTCCATCAGCAGGAAGCCGTGCACTCCCAGCAGGGGACAGCCAATGGGGGACAGCGCGAGCGCTGCGGCTTTGGGAGGAAGGGAAGGGCTCAGGGTTCCGGCACCGCGGCAAGGAGTTCTCTGGACCACCGCCATCAAGGGAGAGAGAGACTCCACAGCAAACTTTGTACTTTATGTTGAATGTGCTGTTTGTGGTATGAAATAATCCTGTTGGCAGCTTGGGTCAAGTGCCCTCCTTGTCTTGCTCTTCCTCGTCCTCTGCTGAGTGTCACCAAGGCGGGCTCTGACTGCCCCATGATGTCACAAAGGAGGGCTCTGACTGCCCCATGATGTCATAAAGGGGGGGATGTGCCCCCCTGCCACACTATAAAAGGGGGACGCGGTCCCATTGGAGCCGTCAGCGGATACTGGGCACCACAGTCTGGCACTGTCTGGGCAGACTGCAGCCTCGGCCAGCAGTCTTGCGGGTCCCGTCACTGGGGACCCAGGAGGGCACTGGGGATCTGCATCACGGTTCTGTGCTGGTGACTCGGGGCACCGCAGCCAAACCGGAGTCGGAGCCATGGGGCACTCTGACACCGTGTCTCACCTGGGCCCTCTCCTCCTCATCTTGATGCTGCTCAGTGTGTTCTCCTCTGTGCTGCAGAGCAAGCGGCTTCAGGTAGGTGACTGTTGCACCACACTGTGCTGCACCGCACTGTGCTGCCGCGTGGGGTGGCGAGGGATGGCATGGGGTAGCGTGGGGGGCTGTGGTGTGGGACTGGGAGGTGCTCCCGTCTCACCCAGCTCCTGGGGACCTTGCAGAAGTGGTGGAAGAAGAAGAAGAAGAACCATCAGAGAAGCAAGACAAGAGCCCAGCCAGAGCAGCAGAGCGGTGAGTGGCCCCAGCACCGAGCACCCTGCAAACGGCCGACAGCCCACGGCAGCCCTGAGCCGGGGCTGTGCCGGGGGCTGTCAGCGGCTCACTCTGTCTCCTCCCTCCGCAGCTTCTCAGCCAGTGGATGGAGGAGTGAAGAAATGCAGGCCCAAGCAGGAGAAGCGGTGAGTGTGGGGGAGACCCGAGATGCTGCCCCAGACGCTCACCCCGTGCCCTGCCCCTGCCTGCGCTGGGCGGCCCTGCCTGCCAGCCGACGGGGAGTGCTGCCCGCGGGTCCCGCTGGGGTCCGGGGTGCAGCGGGGTCTTTTTCTCCTCCTCTGCAGGGCGAGCGTGGAGGCCTCGAGCAGGAAGCACCTCTCCCCACGGGCCCCGCAGGCCACCACGGACTCTGTGCCAGACAGAGGCTCCTCTTCCTTCAACTCCCTCTACTCCTTCCCGCAGCCCTGGCCTGGTGCGATGGCGGAGCTGGCAGCGCTCAACCGCCCAGAACCCTGCCGTCCCCCCGGGGCTGTCAATGGGAGGGTTGGGGAGCCAGGGCCAGCCCTCTGCCAGGAGACCCCACTGGAACTGCCGACAAGGAGCAAGCAAGAGCCGGTCCCCAGGGAAAGCAGGGACAGGGCGCAGAGCCCTGTGGACACGGAGCCTTCACCCTGCAGCCCCCCAGCCATGGTCATGGACCAAGGGGAGCTGATCGCAGGGCTCCGCCGCTCTTTCGAGGCCACCCAGGAGATGGCCAGGCAGTGCTATGAGATGCTGAAGGTGCTGCAGGCCTATTGGCAAGGGGCAGCGGGGGCCTGTGGTCAGAACCTCCCCGGGGAGCCCTTCCATCCCCTGGGCAGGATGGAGGCGCAGGAGCAGCTGGGGGCCACAGTGAAGCCCCAGCACCTGGGAGTGGAGCGGCCGCGTGTGGATGAGAACATGGTTGCGGCTGAAGATGGGGACAAGGAGAAGGACATGGGACCAGACAGAAGTGTGAAGGAGAAGCAAAGGAGCAGCCCTGTGGAGCTCGGCAGGGGGAGCCTGGCAGAAGCGAAGAGAAACAGCAATGTGGCGTCAGGCAAGAACAACTCCATGGGGCCAAGCACCCGCAGCCCCCCAGGCTCAGGCAGGAGCACCGCCATGGATGTGGAAGGGAGGAGGGACAGGGCACAGAGCTCCGTGAACGTGGAGCTGCCCCCCAGCAGTGCCCTAGCTGAGGCCACAGACAACAGGGAGCTCTACTTGGACCTCTTGTATGCTTTCAAGTCCTGGGAGGAGAGGCAGCAGGACGGCGAGCTCTACTTGGACCTCTTGTACGCTTTCAAGACCTGGGAGGAGAGGCAGCAGCGCGGCAAGCCCATGGACACGGAGTGTGACCAGGCATCCCCAGGGCTGTGCCCGGTAGGATGGTGCCCATGTCAGTGCTGCATCCGGCTCTGGCACCGCCTGAAGGACTGGTGGAGACGCTGCTGCCGGCCCCGCCGCGTCCCCTTCAGTAATTCCCCCTAATGGCCGGGAAGCGTGGGGCCGGGAACGCCCTGGGGTGCCCTTCTTATGAACCAATAAAAAAGTCAATATTTTCTCTGTCCCTGGTGCTGTGGTTCATCCAACCTTCCCGCAGCTGGGGGTGTGACCCCCTCAGTGCCCGACCCCAGCGGGACGGACTGGCACCCACCAAACTGGGGGGGAGGTGGTGGCTGGGACCCCCTGATGGGTGTGCTGGCGCCTGCTCCCTGTTCCAGTCGAAGTGGCTGCAGGTCCCCCCCGGGCAGAGGGAGATGGCCAGGACAGGGGCCCAGAGGGAGACGGTCGGGATGGGGACTCCGGCACAGCTGGGGATGCTGAGGATTGGGTCCTGCTCCCAGCTGAAAGATACGGAGAAGTAACCCCCCACCCCGCGTGCTGCCCACGGGTCCCGCTGGGGTCCAGGGTGCAGCGGGGTCTCTTCTCTCTCCTTCTCTGCAGGGTGAGTGCGGAGGCATCGAGCAGGGACAGGGTGCAGAGCCCTGTGTACACGAAGCCTTCACCCCCGGACTGCCCCGCACCACACCACAACCCCCCCAGCCATGGCCACAGACAAAGGGGAGATGATCGTGAGGTTCCTCCGCTCTTTCGAGGCCACCCAGGAGATGGCCAGGCAGTGCTATGAGATGCTGAAGATGCCGCAGGCCTGTTGGCAAGGGGCAGCAGGGGCCTGTGATCAGAACCTCGCTGGGGAGCCCTTCCATCCCCTGGGCTAGGATGGAGGCACAGGAGCAGCTGGGGGCCACAGTGAAGCCCCAGCACCTGGGAGTGGAGCGGCCACATGTGGAGCTCCACAGACCCCAATGGCTGCAGGTATTTATAGCATCGAGGGGTTCAGTCATAGTCGGGTTTTCTGCTGCGTTCAGGCTGTTTCAGCCACTTACCAGCCCGATCTCCAGCCGAAATAGGGGTGTTGTTTTGGTTTTGGTGCTGGGCTCTCGCTGACGGCCTCACGCAAGAGGATTAACTTGGGTTTGGCTGAGCATCTGCCTGCACCCAAGTGCGGTTCGCTCACCCAGGAGGGGTGCACCCCTCACCGTCCCCTACCTGCGCAGCAACCTGCGCCCGCTGCTGAACGTGGCAGCTTCCCCTTGTGCGGCTCCAATGGCAGCTTCCCCTTCAAATTCCCCCACTTCAACCCGGCGAGAGTCCTGTGGCCGCTGTGGGACCCTGCCAGCCACCCATGGGCCCCTGGCACCAGGGCATCACCTGCCTCCAGCCAGGGGCTCCAGCCCCTTTGAGGGGGGCCACATCTCCACATCCTTCAGCCAGGAGCAGGGCCCGATCCTCAGCATCCCCAGCTGCGCCGGGGTCCCCATCCTGGCCATCTCCCTCTGGGTCCCTGTCCTGGCTGTCTCCCTCTGCCCAGGGGGACCTGCAGCTGCTCTGACTGGGACAGGGGGCAGGGGGTCCCCCAGGGATGCCGGTGGCCGGGCATCTCGGGCAAGGGGCACTGTTCCATGGGTGTCCCAGTGGTGGGCGATGATGACCCCAGCCCCTCTGCCTGCCTTCGAGACGCGAAGAAGCAGGAATGCCAGAGCAGCCCAGTAGGAAGCTCCTCGCCCCCGGTGCTGTGGGAATAGGGTGCTGCCCCCCCACAACCCCCCCGTGGGTCCTCCAAGCAGTGGCTGGGGAGCGGGGAGGGATGGAAGCCCCCCGCCAGCACCATCGGCGCCTCCATGGCACCCATGCCACAACCTGCCCCTGTCCTCAGCAGTGTGATGGAGGGGGAGGGGTGGGTCAGTGCAAGCACCACGTCCTGGCTCAGCAGGGCCAGATCCGGCATCAGATTCCGCAGGAAAAGGCAGAGCCCCCCGGCGGGATGGCACCCGCACATAGGTTAAACAAAGGCAATTTATCCCACGGGGGTGTCCTGACCATCCCCCGCAGCCACGCTGCCAAGCAGGGGGGGCACCTGCTGCTCTGGGCGCTCAGAGGTGGGGGGGACGGTAAAAATAACCATGAAGACGGAGGCGGGGGCTGGATCTGGGCCCGAGCGATCCCGGCCAGGCTGCTATAAAAAGAAAGAGCGACCACTTCTCACCTCTCCGGGCAGCAGCGGGCGGGCGGCTGAGGGATTGGGTGCTGCGGGGGCAGCGCCCCGAGCCCGCGCTCGCCACAGGGTGCAGGTAACGCTTCTCGCCAGGGCTCCCGGGGGGTTTGCTCCCAGACGGGGACCTGTGGGCTGCCGGGGCCACACTGTCCCATCTGTCGGCAGGGTTTAACGCAAGTAACGGGGTCGGGGTCTCGGCCAGTGACGAGGTCGGGGTCTCAGCTGGTGCCGGGAGGTGTGCTGAGCAGGGTGTCCCTGGCCGAGGATGCAACTGGGGGGGTGATTTCCCCAAACCTGCCCCCCTGCTTCTCTCCTCAGATCTTCCCAGGCTCCGCTGCCCTCCCTGAGCTGACCCAGTTCCTTCTCCTCCACTTCCCCAGCCGCTTGCAGAGGACCCGGCTGCTTCCCCACCCATGGCACTGCAGCGGCTGGGATCTTCCCCCAGGGCGGCTCTGCCCTCCATGGAGCATCTGGTGCTGGGTTTGGTGCTGCTGGCTGGGATCCTGGCTGCTGGCAACCCCCTGCACTGGCGAGACCGCGAGCCCGTCAAGGAGGTGGCACTGGACATGGCCCCCACCTCCTTCGACGACCAGTACCAGGGCTGCGGCCGCATGATGGAGGAGGAGCTGGAGGAGCTCAACCACACCGAGTTCGCCAACAACAGGATCTATGCCGAGGCCTGGACCCAGGCTGCTGCCGAATGGCGGAGCCGGCGGGGCCGCGTCCCCCAGCCGCCGGCGCTGCAGCCGGAGCAGGCGGTGGCCCTCATGGCATACACCCTGCAGGGACCCCTGCACCAGGAGTTCAACGCGGCCGTGCGCGAGGCCGGGCGTTCCCGCGAGGGATACCTGAGCACCTTCCACTTCAAGGTGCTGCATTTTCTCCTGAGCGAGGCCCTGCGCACCCTGTGGGACACCCAGCCCCACCGCTGCTACCGCGTCTACCGCGGTGTCCAGGGCATCCGCTTCACCGCCCAGCACCAACAGAGCATCCGCTTCGGCCACTTCACCTCCACCTCCCTCCAGAAAAATAGGACCCTGGCCTTTGGCCAGGACACCTTCTTCTTGGTGGACACCTGCTACGGCGTTCCCATCAGGAACTTCTCCTTCTTCCCTGAGGAGGAGGAGGTCCTCATCCCGCCCTTCGAGAGCTTCGAGGTCACCAATGTTACCCGCGGTGGGGACAGACCCCTCATCCAGCTCCGCTCCCGGGCCGCGTTCAGCACCTACAACTGCGAATGGGTGAAAGGTGACATCTCCCGTGACCGTCCCTTCCTGCCACCGGATGCAGGGGATGGGGGATGGGGGGTCTGCCGTGAAGGGGGACCTCGATGGTAGGGAGGGGGACAGGGGCAGTTTGCCTTTGGGTGCACGTCCTCACATGTCTCCCAGCCACTCTGCCCCAGGGTTTGCAATGGGGGTCCTCGGTGGCATGGCATGGCATGGTACAGCACAGGGCAGCATGGCACAGCACGGCACGTTAGGGCACAGCATGGCAGGATGTGGCATAGGATGTGTTGGGTTGGAAGAGACCTTTAAAGGTCATCTAGTCCAAAGATGCTGTGGCATGGCATGGCCCAGGACAGCACGGCATGGCATGGCATGATGTGGCATAGTGCAGGACAGCATGGCACAGCATTGCACAGTGTGGCATGGCAATGCGTGGCATGGCATGGGTCAGCACAGCATGGCATGGTGTGGTGCCGGACAGAATGGCACAGCATGGCATGGCACAACATGGCACAGCATGACGTGGCATGGCACAGGGGAGCATGGCATGGCACAGCATGGCATGGCATGGTGCAGGACAGCACAGTATGGCACGTTAGGGCACAGCATGGCATGGCATGGCATGATGTGGCATACTGCAGGACAGCATGGCACAGCATGGCATGGCACAGTGTGGCATGGCAATGCGTGGCATGGTGCAGGTCAGCAGAGCATGGCATGGCATGGCATGGCATGGCATGGCGTGGTGAAGGGCAGCATGGCACGGCACAGCATGTCATGGCATGATGTGGCATGGCACAGGGGAGCATGGCATCGCACAGAACAGCATAGCATGGCACAGCATGGCGTGGTGCGGCATGGCACGGCACGGCGTGGTACAGCACAGCATGGCATGGCATGAAGTGGCATGGCACAGGGGAGCATGGCATGGCACAGCATGGCACAGCATGGCATGGCATGGTGCAGGACAGCACAGCATGGCACATTAGGGCACAGCATGGTGTGGCGTGGCATGGCATGGTGTAGGACAGCAGGGCACGGCCGGGCTGGGAGCGTGCAGTGGCCGCACAGACAGAGTTGGTTTCTTTGGCAGAGAAGCGATGCCAGAACCAGATGTGCGACTTCAGCGCAGGTGAGCCCGGGGTCCATGCTGCAGACGGGGAGGGTGCCTCCGGCCGGGCCCCCCCAGCTGCCCCTGACCCCCTCTCTGACCCTCCCAGGCAGGAGCATCACCGGGGACCCCTGGCTGCTCTGGGGGCTTCTCCTGGCAGCCACGGCCCTGGCAGCTGCCTGGAGCCCCTGAGCCGCGACGGCACTGCTGCCATGGCCCCATGGCGAGGGAGAGGGGCCACGGATGGCAGCCACCAGCTTCACTCAGGCGGCGGGACGGGATGGGGCAGCAGATGGGACTGGGAGTGTGGGGACAGCCCCACTACATCCCTGTGCCCAGCTCAGCCTTGCCATGGTGCCACCAGCCCGGGGACGCACCGACAGTCCTGGGGACACCATTGGAGCCTGGATGAGGCCTTTCACAGAGCCGCAGCTGGAGCTTTTGGATGCAGCTGAGCGTGGGGTCCCCCCCAGGGATGGGGGCTGGTGCTGCCAGGGACCGGGGGGGAACACAGCGGGGCTGTTTTTGGGGGTGTCCCTGCCCGGTCGGCTGCTCCACCACTCGCCTTCCCCTGGCTCCCAGAGGAATAAAGACTCGCTGTGGCAGCAGGGTGTCTCCGGGGGTTTCCTGTGGCTCCCTGGGCTGGGGGCAGCTCCTGGGGGCTGGACCCTACCCCCACCCCTCCCCCCCCATCCCCACTCCTCCCGCATCCACAGCATCCCGCAGAGCGATGCTCGCGTCCCGGGTCCTGCTTGAGGGGTCTGGGGTGGGGGGGTCTCCTGCCGGGGTCTGTTCCCCTGCCTGCAGCCCCTGGGGGTTGCAGCCCACCCCCCCGGCACCCACGGGAGCATGGACAGGGCTGGGGGGCTGGCACCGGCCACCCCAGCCCCGGTTCCCAGGAGCAGGGCCCTGCTAGGACAAGACAGGTGGGGGGCTGCCCCATGGAGCAGCATGTGGAGCTCAGCAGCACCATGCCGGGGGACAGCCCCCCAAGTGCAGAGGGGAATGCGATGAGCCCAGCTCCCCGGGGGTCTCTGCGGCCCAGGGCTCCCCACCCTCCTCCTCCTCCTCCAGGGCTGGCCCTGGCTCTCCAGCCCCTGACCGGGCAGGGAGGGGGTCAGGGACGGATCCTGCCCTCGGCGGGCACAAGAGCCACCTCCTCTCCCACCCTCCTCACCCCATGGGTGCCCTCTGCACCCACAGGCAGTCCCGTCCCCAGGGACACGGGTGACACTGGGCAGCCTTGATGTGCTTTAATAGACCCTGGGGTCCCACAGCTGGCTGCGGGCAGGTCCTGGGGCTGGCCCGGGCATCGGTCCTGGCTCGGCGAGGGGCACCGGGAGACCCCCGCACAGCGGGGCCAGCAGATGAGGGGCCGTGTAGACCCCACAGCGGGGCATGGAGACAGGCCTCCACAGAGGTGTCACGTCCCCGCGCAGTGGTGCAGGCCCATGGGAGCGAAGACCCGCACCATGGGGCGCTCACCCGTCACGAGTTGCTCCCCAGTCTCAGCCCAGTCCCCCGCTCTCGGCTGGGGCCGGGGCCGGTGCCGGGAGCGGCCACCGCAGCTGCCGGGTGTCGAGGCCGAGGGGGCTGAGCACCACACAGGTGAAATTGGTGTGGAGGTGCTGGGGGTCAAAAGAGTCGAAGTGCAGGTCGCGGCGCAGCATCACCCCCGAGCCCCGCGACTCCTCTCTACGGACCCAGAGGGGACACGTCAGCACCTGCCCCCAGCTCTGTGACACCCCCCGGGGCTGGGGAACCCGCTGTCAGCCCCACAGCCCCACGGCCTCCCCCAACCCCGTACTCACAGGACCATCCCCTCGTGCACGGCCCCGTCTGGGTGCAGCTTCTCCACGAAGGAGTCGTTCCCCAGCCAGTAGAGCAGCGTGAACTCAGGGAGGACGCTGGTCGCCTCACACGAGACCGTCACACTCTCGCCTGGAGCCAGAGGGGACACGGGGGTCAGAGGGGCTGCGAGGGTCCCCCCGGGCCAAGCTGCCACAGGCACAGCCCCACCCCCAAAGGTGAACATCCCCCACCTCACCAGCACCCAAAAAATCTCAGCTGTGGGTGGAGGATGTACCTCATGTGCCTGCTGGGGTTGGCGCAGGAGCTGACACCCCCCCCCCCCCCCCCGTGCCTCCCCCAAGATGGGGGTCTCACTGCACACACACACACACACCCCCCATCCCCATCCTCAGGTCTACCTCTGCCATGGCCCCGGGGGTCACTCACCTGGGCGGGGGGGCTCTGCCGGCATCCGCAGGTTGGTGATGCTGGGGGGCTGCAGGGCCATGGCAGCTGGGGGAGCAGAGCAGGGTGAGGCGGGGGGGCAAGAGCTGCCCCCCGAGACCTCACAGCTCCGGGGGGGGACAGGAGGACAGGGTCCCGCAGAGGGGACAGGGGCACGGCTCGCCCCCAGCACTCCCCACAGGTCCCCTGAGGCGGGGCAGAGAGCCCAGAGCTGGCCCTGCCCCCCCGCCCCCAGTAGCCCCCACTTACCCGTGCGGCGGGAGGCCAGGGCCCAGCAGAGCAGGGGCAGGAGGAGCCGGGCCAGGGGGCCGAGGGGGCCGGGGGTCCCTGCGGGCAGAGATGGGGCTCAGCACCGGGCACCCCGGGATGGATGCACCCCCCCAAGCCCGGGATGGTTCCCTGCAGCATCTTCCCCACCCAGCATCCCCTCAGCATCTCCCCCCCCCAACAAACACCCCCCCCCGGCATCCCCCCCAGCACCCCCTCCTCCTATCATTCCCCCCCCCGGCTGATCATCCCCCCAGCATCCCTCGAGCCCAGGATGGTTCCCACCAGCATCCCTCCCCCCCCCAGCACACACACCCTCCAGCACCCCCTCCTCCTATCACCCCCGCCTCCATCATCCCCCCAGCATCCCCCGAGCCCAGGACAGTTACCCTCAGCATCCCCCCCACCATCCCCCCCTTAGCATCCCCCCACACCACCATCCCCCCCCCCCACCATCCCCCCCCAGCATCCCCCCCTCAGCATCCCTCCACACCACCATCCCCCCCTCTAGCATCCCCCCCCCCCAGCACCCCCCCCAGCATCCCCCCACACCACCATCCCCCCCTAAGCATCCCCCCCCCCAGCATCCCCCCCCCCCCAGCATCCCCCGAGCCCCGGAACGGCCCCCCCCGAGGCATCACCCCAGGGTGCCCCAAGTCCCAGTGGGTGCCCCCCAGGGGTGCCACGGCCCGCCCGCCCCCCCCGCTCCCCCCGCGGCCGTACGGGCAGGGCGCAGCGCAGCCATGGTGCGGCGGCGCCCGGGGCGGCCCGGCTTTATGGGGCGGCCCTGGGGGGGGCGGGGAGCGGCGGGGGGGGAGCCCCGTGACTCACCGGGAGCCGCCCTCGGTCCCGGCCCCGCCACCGGCACCGGCACCAGCCCCTATGTGCCTACGGACCCCGTGTCCCCCAGCCCCCCCGGGGGGCATTCGCCGTGTCCCCCATCCCCTGGGATGTGCCCACTGTCCCCCTGTGTCCCCATGACCCCTGTGCCTTTCCATGAGCCCCCCATGCCATACCCAGTGTCCCCCCATGTCCTCCCATGTCCCCATGTCCCCCAGGCCCCTGTGCCTTTCCCCAAGCCCCTCATGACCCTGGGACGTGGCCAGTGTCCCCCCATGTCCCCCAGCTCCCCGTGCCTTTGCCCAAGCCCCTCATGCCATGCCCAGTGTCCCCCCCATGTCCCCCAGCCTCCTGTGCCTTTCCCTGAAGCCCCCCGTGCCCCCATCACATGCCCAGTGTCCCCCCATGTCCCCCAGCCCCCCGTGCCTTTCTCTGAAGCCATATCCAGCGTCCCCCTGTGTCCCCCCATTGTTCCCATGTCCCTCAGCCCCCTGTGCCTTTCCCTGAGTCCCCCATGCCATGCCCAGTGTCTCCCCATGTCCCCTGGAACAGCACTCCATGTCTCCCTGAGCCCCTCCATGTCCCCCTGGATCCCCCAGCCCTCTGCCCACCACATTCCTCTGCCCTTTGCCCCGCACCCCCCTGCGCCTCATGTCCCACAGCTGCTCCGTCACCAGCCTCACTGTATCCCATGTGTCCCTCCCTGCCCCACATCCCCCCCCATGCCCGTGGGTGGGCAGCTGTGGGCAGGAGGGGTCCCAGCCGGCCAACCCGTGTCCATCACGTGGGGTCACAGGGCTTGGGGACATCCCCAGAGCTGGTGGCAGCACTGGTGAGCTGGGGCCTTCGGGGCTGGCAGCGGGGATGCAGGGTCTGGGCAGAGGGAGGTGGGTGAAGCCCCCCCAGGGACCGAGCAGCCACACTGGGTGCCGGGGGGAGCCCTGAGGGCTCGGGCCCCCCCAGCTCCAGGGTACGAAGGACGCAAACCCCCGGGGACTCACCCAGGGCTCTGCACCGGCGCTCGACTGCAGTGGAGCCGCTGCTGTGGACCGGCGAGGAGCGGGGACAGTGGGACGCCCCCGCCAGGATCTGGCCCCTCTGCCATGGCAGAACCCCTCCGGAGCCCCGGGGCGGGGGGGAGGGGGGGGGGCGCAGCAGGAGAGCAGCAGGCAGAGGGGTTTCTGTAACCCCCTGAGCCCCAGCGGCAAACCCAGGGGAAGCCCTTGGGCTCCTCGGCTCCTGGCAGGACCAAGGCAGGGAGCCAGCGCAGGCACGGCCACCAGCCACCCGAGCCCTCGGGCGGGGGTAGCTCCCGCAGGGTGGGCACAGGACCAACTCGCCGCCCAGAAAAAAGCCCCTAAAACCCCGGGCAGTTTCCCAGCAGTTGTTATCACCAGTTCCCAGAAGGCCAGGACGGCAAATGGGAGAAGGGTTATCATGGGGATCTCTCCACACCTGCCAAGGGCGGCACATCCCCTCCTTCCCGCCGGGATGAGGCCAGCGGCCGCATCCTTCCTGCCGTGCCGGTATGTGACGGTGCCAGCCCGGGGGTCCTGCAGCCAGCGAGGGGCCAGAGGCAGCTACTGGGGGGGGACCAAGCACCCTCCGCTCCCCCACCACATCCTTGCTCCCCATGAAAGCCCAACCCAGCCGAGCTCAGGGTGCCACCAGGTGAAACACACAGAGAGGGTGCTTTGTCCCCAGACATGTGTCACCCACCCCCCCAGAGGGGATGAGGAACCCACGGCCTAGCCCCGGAGCAGGGAAGACGATCAAAAAACAAACACCCTTGGCCACCGTTTCCGTTTCCAGGACTCTATTTCTTGTGTTTGGCACAACGTTGCGACGGGGTTTCACCAGAAAGAAAACCAAAAGGACTCGGTGGGGCACGTGGCGCGGCCACGCCGGCTCCCCCCCCACCCAGCTGACGCAGCCCCCGCTGCACCCACAGCCAAGCTGCCGCCACTGCCCGAATCCCCCACGTGACACAGCGCAGCCCCTTGCACCAGGAGCAGGGTGACATTGCCTCGTGTCCCCCCCCCCGCTGCACCTCCCTGCCAGACCCCGGCACCCTCGGGGGACACGGCTCGAGCCCCCGTGCCGCTGGGAGAGCCAAGCCCAACACACCCCGTCCGCTCCCCGGTGCCGCAGACCTTGCCCCCAGCACGCTGCTGTCACGGGCTGTACCCACTGGCTGCCAAAAACGTGAGTTCAACGCCCATTACGGAGCCACGGCTACAGCATGGAGCGAGGCTGGGGCAGGGAAACGCCGGCACCATCCCAGCCCTTCGTTCCATCCCTTTTCTGACAGCGCCAAGAAGAGCAACGCCCAGTGAGGTGTCCCCCAGGGCAGGGGCAACGCACTCCCGGGCTGCTCTTGACGTACCGTCACCGAAAGGGATGCAGGGGGAGAAATGGCACCGTGCCGTGCCCCGGCTGCCCCCCAGCACCGCCGGGGAAGGAACATAGAAAAGAGGGGAGCATACAAAAGGGGCATCCGAGGCGCCAGGGAGCGGCTCGGTTCCTCCCCACACACCCACGGCACCAAACAGCCAAGAGTCCGGCCCGCAGCGCTGGGTGCTGGGGCAGCCGAGCGCCGCCCTCGGTCCCTTGTCCAGGGCGCTGGGCTCCAGCCCCATGCAGAAAAGGGGCTCAAAAGTGACCCTGCTGCCCCACATCCCTTCCTGGCCGCTGGCAGGGCTGCTCCGGGGAGCCGGCATCGCAGCGGCAAAGCCTCAGCCCCCTCCCCATCATAGCGGCAGGAGATGGAGATGGAGAACAGCCCCCAGCCCGGAGCTCGGCACAGCGGGGCCGTGGGGAAGGGGCTCGGGGAGGGAAACGGGACAAGCGTCTCTTCGTCTGCAATAGAAAGTTTTAAATACGCTCATTAAAATAATTGCTTTTAAAAAAAAAAATGACTCTCCCAGCCCTAGCGGGAGGGGTCCCAGGGCAGAGTCCTCCCTCGGCCCTCCACGCCGCGGTCCTCGGGGGCGGCCGAGGTCCTGAGAGGTGACAGAGAAAAGCCAACGTCCCTGGCTGGCGGCTGTCCCCTGCCCTGGGCGTGCATCCTCTCCTGGCTCCACGGCTCCCCACCGCCTGCTCTTATTCCAGCCCCAGGATGTAGTTGATGCCCTGGACCAGTCCGATGATCACCGGCTGCCAGGCCACCAGGTAGCGCAGCCAGTCCAGCAGCTGCCCGTACATGACGTGGGGCCTCTCCCAGCTGGGCGAGGAACAGTTAAAGAAGATATTAAAGAAAGAATTAAAGGGCTGGAGCCCCTCTGCGGTGAGGACAGGCTGAGAGAGTTGGGGAGGTTCAGCCTGGAGAAGAGAAGGCTCCGGGGAGACCTTCCAGCCCCTTCCAGTCCCTCAAGGGGCTCCAGGAAAGCTGGGGAGGGACTCTGGATGAGGGAGGGCAGCCATGGGACGAGGGGGAAGGGTTTTCCACTGCAAGAGGGGAGATTGAGCTGAGATCTGAGGCAGAAATTCTTGGCTGTGAGGGGGGTGAGCCCCTGGCGCAGGTTGCCCAGAGAAGCTGTGGCTGCCCCATCCCTGGAGGGGTTCAAGGCCAGGTTGGACGGGGCTTGGAGCAACCTGGCCTTTAAGGTCCCATCGCACCCAAACCATTCTGTGATTCTATAAAAGAGCCACAAGGAGAGGGGCCAAGAGGAGCACAGCCCACCCAAAGCTGCCACGAAGGGACCAGGAGGTGCAGCCCCAACTCTGCAGCAGCGGGTGCCTGAGGAGGGGTGGCTCTGGCCAGGCTCTCCTCAGCTGCGCCCCAACAAGGAGGGTCTGGGGTGCAGGCAAGTGTCCCATGGGATGCAGGAGGACCCAGCTTCACCATCCCCTGGGAAGGACACGACCTGCCGTCGCAGGCGGCAAACCCAGCGCCTGACTCCACAGGGACTCACACTCCTCACAGGAATGGCCAGAGGTGGAAAAGCAAAACCTGGGGCTCAAGTCACCCCCTGCAGCGGTGTGGGGAGGGGGATGGGGGGCAGCATGGGGGGCTGAGCCCTCCAGTTGGTGGGCAGGGGCCACGGGGGTCGGCAGTGAAGGGCTTCATGACGTTTTTATCTCTCAGCCTCAGGAGCAGCAGCCTCGGTGGAGCCTGTGGCCTCCCAGCTCCCACAAGGTGCCCACTGCTCCGTGCTAGGTGATGTGTCCAGCTTGGGGGACAGATTTTCCAGGATCTCTGCCACTGCTGGGTGCTGGCAGTGACCTGCCCGGGGTGCCAGGCAAGCCCAAGTGATCAGCCAGCAGCTCCCGGGCACAGCCTCTACGCACTGCTGCCCCTCACAAAGCACTGGGTGCCATGAGGAGAAAGGATACGGGTTACTGAACATCCTCTTGAGATCCACCTTCTCTTTGCAGTAGGGACACGTCTGCTTCTTCCCGACGATGCACCAGCCCCTGATGCAGAACTCGTGAAACCTGGGGAGCAGCATGTTAAGGGGAACCACCTGGGGCTGGAGGAGGGGGGACAGGACCGAGCGTGGAGGAAACCATCGAGGTTAAACAAAGTCACCACGTGGGGGGATAGGAACCATCCATGCCGCGCATGGACGGCCACGTTGCACAACTGCAGCCCTTTCCTAGAAGGCACAAGTGCCTTCCAGGCACAGAGGAAGGGGCTCACAGGGCAGTGGGATGGGGACGGATCACGAGGGCTGTGACCAACATGCCGGGCACCAGTGAGACACAAACCCTTCACCGACGGTGCCCGGCACACGCTCGCACCGGGGCCGGGTTAGATGCGCACAGGCAGCGGCTGCAGGGAAACTCCTCGATACGAGGGTGAGAGCCGGCAGCAGAAGACAGGCAGGGACATGTCTGGCTGTGACATGCCGGGCCTTCGAGCACTGGGAAGGTTTGTCCAGCCCAGGAAAGCTCTGCAAACCTGACCACCTGCGTTACACACGGCTCCTGCAAAGGCTTCTCAGCCATTAACAACATATTCAAGGAATTTCTCCCAGGCTCTGATTTCCAGGTGCCAGCTCTGCTCCGTCACGGCAGACGGCAACAAGGGTTTGCCCAACCTGAGCACGGCCCGGAAAAATCATGCGGAAACATGAGGTGGCTGCAGCCGGGGCCCCGTGGTACAGCTCCGGGGTGAGGAGAGGCTGCTGGCCCTGCCGGGAAACTGCCACGCACCAGGGTGTCACCAAGCAAACAGAAACTCCCCCAGGGAAACGCCTCTGCTGCTCAAAGTCAATGCCGGAGAGCAGCAGCGGGACCTGCTCCCTCCTCAGCCCTGGAGCGGAGGGCTACCAAAGTGGTCCAGGGCTGCCAGCCAGTCCCTGGGACCACCACGAGCACCAACCCCTCCAACAGCCACAACCCCGCTGAGCTGCCGCAAGGAGGGTGACAGGCAGGCACAGACCCGCCCCCGTGGGGCCGGTTGCCGGGGCCAGGCCAGTGTAAACCTCGACAAACACCTTCCAGCACTTAAATTTAGGCAGTGAGTTTTGCTGGCCTGACATTTGCTCAGGCCCAGTTTGGAAACCACCTCGCAGCCAGTAACGCAAACAGTGCCAGAGGACATCCCATCGCCACAGCTGAGTCACCGCTGGAAAATCCCCCCCCCCCTGCCCCCGCGATCCCTCCCAGCTGAGACACCACCAGGACTTCCAGTTTCATAACTGACGGCGCATCCATCAGCTGACGGGGAGAGGCTGAGCAATTCCAAGGTGCCAGAAACCCCACGCGCAACCAGAGTCACCGGAGGAGTTCTGGGGAAGGAGGAAGCTGCCGGGCTGCGGCTGAAGCAGGCAGCAACCAGCAGCACAAGATCCGGGGGGCTGTTTTCTGAGGGATGCCACGTGGGACAGGCGGTGTTTTCCCCCCAACTCCTCCCTTCGGAAGCTCTCAGCCACACAGCTGGCTCTCCGAGAAGGGGCCAGCGTGACAGCGACAGCCCAGCTCGGCCGGACCGGGGACACTTCGCATCCCTATCTCACCCCACCGGAGCTGGCACGGCAGCAAGGTCCCAGCAGATTTGGTAAAGGCAGCTGGAAAGCGAGGTGCAGCTCCACGGCAGAGCCGGGAGCGGGGGCAGCTGGGGAGGGGAAGGAAGAGGGAACAACCACTTGTAACAACAAACGGAGGCGGTGAGGAAGTGATTTCAGGGACTTCACCTCTTTCCATGCTAAGTCAGCTATGACACAGGCAAGGATCACATGCAAAATCAGCAGAGCAGCCCTGGGCTGGCGGTTCTTCACCCCGGGTAGGGGAAGCCGTGGGGCAGGAGCTCCCTGCTGCCAGCCCCGGCACAGAGCCAGCGAGGCGAGGGGCTGGCTCCGGAGGAGAAGGATACACATGGTTGCAGGAGAGGCGGTAGGTGTTCTCGATGATCCCCTCCTCATTGACGTCCACGAAGATCTGCTGGCCACAGACGGCGCAGACGCTGTCGGAGAGGTGCTTGGTGGGCATCCCCGAGGCGCTGTAGAACTGAGCGAGGGCAGAGCAGAGGGAGAGCGGTGACAGCGGGAGGATACGTGGCCCATGCCCGCATCGGCACGGCTAAGCTTTAAGGAGGGCTGGGGTCAGCGCCCGAGGGAGTCCAGCCTCAGCCTTTTGGGCTTAGAAACCTTGTTACAGGTCCGGCTGCGGGAAACAACTACAACAGGACAGGGAGCTGCTCAGTGAGGTGGTGGCCCATCACACCCCAGCCCCACATACCCCCCTCCACATACCAGGGACCACCCCCCTTTACTCCCCAACGGCCGGGGGCAAGAGCAGGACAAGCTGGAGGTCACAGCTTTGACCCAAGACAACAACCTTGGGCTGGTGGTCAAATACGGCCCGAGCCATCAAATACAGCCCGAGCCTCCATCCCTGTGGGTTCCTGAAGCTCAGACAGCTGAAGAGCAAAGCCATTTCCAAGCCCCCTGGCTCAGCAGCGGCCCGATGCAGCACGCAGGAGGGTGCAGGCACACAACTGGGGCTCCCCACGCACAGCTCTGGTCCCACACGCTCCAGGTACGGCCACGAGCCCCGCGTCACTCATGTTGTGTCCCGGCTCCCACAGCCAGGCTGGGAGACACAGAACCACAGAGTATCTCAAGTTGGAAAGGACCCATAAGGATCATCAAGTCCAACTCCTGCTCCTTTCAGGACTACATAAAACCAAACTACGTGACTAAGAGTGTCGTCCAGATGCTCCCTGAACTCTGACAGGCTTGGTGTCGTGACCATCTCCCTGGGGAGCCTGGTCCAGGGACCAAGCGACCGCCCTCTCTCTCAGAGAAGAACGTTTTCCTCAAGTCCAACCTGAACTTCCCCTGATGCGGCTCCATCCCATTTCCTTGTGGTCACCAGAGAGAGGAGATCAGCATTTCCCCCTCTGCCACCCCTTGAGGAAGGTGCAGACTGTGATGAGGTCCCCCCTCAGCCTTCTCTTCTCCAAGCTGAACAAGCCAAGTCACCTCAGCCGCTCTCTTAAGTCTTGCCCTGCAGACCTTTCACCATCTTGGTCATCCTCCTGTGGATACTCTCATAGTTTGATGTCCTTCTTATACCGAGGTGCCCAACTGCACACAGAACTTGAGGTGGGGCCGCACCAGTGTGGTGTCAAATGGGACAATCATCCCCTTGTCTGGCTCATGATGCTGTGCTTGATCCACCCCAGGCCACAGTTGGCCCTTTGGGCTTCCAGGGCACACTGTTGGCTCACATTCAACTTGCCACCAAGCCAAACCCCCAGATCTCTTTCTGCGGGGCTGCTCTCCAGCCCCTCGTCCCCCAGTCTGTACATATAACCAGGATCACTCTGTCCCAGGTGGAGAATCTGGACTTGCTCTTGTTAAATTTCACAGGGTTGGTGATTGCCCGGCTCTCTGGTCTACCCAGATCTCTCTGCCCTCGAAGTAGTCCACAGCTCCTCCTAGAGGGCTACAGGAAAGATGAGGACAGGCTTTTCAGCAGGCCCTGTTGCAATAGGACAAGGGGTAATGGCTTTAAACTGAAAGAGGGGAGATTCAGATTAGATCTCGGGAAGAAATTCTTTGCTGTGAGGGTGGTGAGCCCCTGGCCCAGGTTGCCCAGAGAAGCTGTGGATGCCCCATCCTTGGAAACATTCCAGGCCAGGTTGGACGGGGCTTTGAGCTATCTGGTCTAGTTGAAGATGTCCGTGCCCAGGGCAGGGGGTGGGACTAGGTGGCCTGTAAAAGTCCCTTCCAACCCAAACGATCCTACTCTGCCCTAGTTCAGTATCATCAGCAAAACATGCCTCTGGCAGAGACCTGGCAGAGCTTCACTCCGAGCATCCAATGGAGCCCTTGGGCTGCAGCACCATCCTCCCGGCAGTCCTGCAGCCAGGCCAGACCCTTGGGGAGTGCCTGGGCTGCTGCAGGCCTGTCCTGGGTGCCCACCACCTACATGGGGGAAGACCCGAGCTCGACTGGAGCTCCCCAGTCCCGCCAGGCAGCACCTCCAAGAAGCAGCAGCAGAAAGCTCAGAGAGGAGGGAGAGGAGGAAACACAAAGTCCCTGAAGAGCTGCTGCAAAGAGGCAACACAACCTACTCCACTCCTGTCCTAGGTCACGTATTTTTTGGCGGAGTGGGGTTTTTTTGGTACTAGATGAGTGGGCTACAGATTTTGGCCACTGCTGCAGGCATGCAGGAACACGTCTTCTGCCTGCAGGGACGGCACAAGCTGAGGTGGGCACAAGCAGCAGAAGGAAGCCCATGGAGTGAAGCCTGAAGGGGGGAGTTTGATAAACTTTCCCCTTTGGGGGAGGCAAAAGCTACTGCTGCGACCGAGATGTTTCAGGCCCCACCCATAACGGGGCAGGAACCTCACCTGGGGGGCAGCGTGGCGTTAACTCACCCCGATGGTCGAGGCCATGTAATCCGCACACATCTCGGCAAAGTCCCGCTCCAGCACCCCGTAGTAAAGACCATAGAAGAGGAGGGAGATGCCAAAGTCCATCGCATCTTCTGGCTTGATTCTACAACAGAGGAGCCCAAATGACATCAAGAGCTTTTCGGGGGGGAGCTGTTGGGGTTCAAAGCCAGTGTGTGCCGACACAGCCCACAGTACTAACTCCGTTGTGAGAGCAGTCCACCAAGGCAGCAGACACATGTCACCAGGAAGCATCACCCACAGAGGTCTTTTAGGCCCCTGCCCAGCACAACCCTGGTCCCTGCTTCAGGGATGCTTCACCTTGGCTGTCAACAAGCAGCATTTGAGTGGAGATGTGGGTGTTACACCCCAGCTGGCTAATGCCTGGTGCCCATCGCCCTCCCCAGCCTCTGGAATGAGCAACGGTGGTCATCTCCCCGAGTCCCTCAGCCCCCAGTAAACCCCCAGTTAACACTTCCATCTCTGCAGGCAGTTGCCAGGTCTGCTCATCATTCTAGCGAAGGATTCAACCTCTCTAAACACAAAGATGGCTTGGGCTAAGGTCCACTGCTACCAAACCTGGGCTGGTTGCTTGTTGCAGGCACCCATTTATCAGGGCAGCAAAGAAAATCCCCCAGCTGGATACGCGCAGAGCTGGAGGAGCTGCCGCCATGGCTGAGCTGGAAGTAGGGCTCCCCAGCGACCCTGACCTGCTCAGGTACCAGCATCTTCTCACCCGTGATCCTCCCAGGAGGGAGAAGACACCCTGGGAGTCTCTTTGGCCCCGATAATCAGATTGCTAAGACAACTGTTTTTCCAGAGTCGCAGGCAATGCCTCATTCCACATGGTGTGTTACATCCCCTGCCCCGTGAGTCTGACCAAGAGATTCACTCACCTGAATAATAAGTTAAGACCAAAGAGCGTAAACATCACAGCCATGTACCCTACGATTCCAGTGGCATAGCTGATCTTGTATATTAGTAGAAACCATTTATACACCAGCCTGTAAAGAATTAAAACAAGAATTGAATGGCTTCCTTTCTCCTGAATGAAACTGCACCAACCACCTCAAGAGTTTTACTTCTAAAACCTGGATGGTGTTTGCAGAAGCTTCACCCAGCCATACGTGCAGGCAAGAGAGCTTTAAATTTCTAATTCAAGCTACAGAGAATCATAGAATCTTCATGGTTGGAAGGGACCTTTGAGATGGTCGAGACCAACCATACACACACAAAAAAAACCCCTACAATCTCTGTCACTAGAGCATGCCCTGAAGTGCCAAATCTACATGTTTCTTAAACACCTCTAGGGATGGTGACTCAACCACCTCCCTGGGCAGGCTGTTCCAGTGCCTGACCACTCTTTCAGTGAAGTAATTCTTCCCAATATCTAATCTAAACCTCCCCTGCCACAACTTCAGACCATTTCCTCTGGTCCTGTCATTATTCACCTGGGAGAAGAGGCCAACACCCACCGCTCTACACCCTCCTCTCAGGGAGTTGTAGAGGGCAATGAGGTCTCCCCTCAGCCGCTTCTTCTCCAAACTAAACATGCCCAGCTCCCTCAGCCTCTCCTCATATGCCTCGGTCTCCAGGCCCCTCACCAGCTTGGTAGCTCTCCTCTGGACACGCTCCAGCACTTCAATGTCCCTCTTGTACAGAGGGGCCCAGAACTGAACACAGCACTCGAGGTGAGGCCTCACCAGTGCTGAGTACAGAGGCACCATCGCTTCCCTGCTCCTGCTGGCCACGCTATTCCTGATACAAGCCAGGATGCTGTTGGCCTTCTTGGCCACCTGGGCACACTGCTGGCTCATGTTAAGCTGGCCGTCCACCAGCACCCCCAGGTCCTTTTCTGCCAGGCAGCTTTCCAGCCACTCTTCCCCAAGCCTGTAGCGTTGCCTGGGGTTGTGGTGACCAAAATGCAGGACCTGGCACTTGGCCTTATTAAACCTCATACAGTTGGCCTTGGCCCATCGATCCGGCCTGTCCAGGTCCCTCTGTAGAGCCTTCCTTCCCTCAAGCAGATCAACACTCCCACCTAGTTTGGTGTCATCTGCGAACTTACTGAGGGTGCACTCAATCCCCTCATCCAGATCATTGATAAAGACATTAAACAAAACTGGCCCCAAAACTGAGCCCTGAGGGACACCACTGGTGACCGGCCGCCAAGAGGATTTCACCCCATTAATCACAACTCTCTGGGCACGACCATCCAGCCAGTTTTTAACCCAGTGAAGAGTACACTTGTCTATGCCATGATTCGCCAGCTTCTCCAGGAGAAAGAATGCTGTGGGGGATGGTGTCAAAGGCCTTACCAAAGTCCAGATAGACAACGTCCACAGCCTTCCCTGCAGGAAGGCCACCATGGGCCGCTCAAGGTTTTGACTTCCAAACCAGAAACCTTGGGATCTGCAAAGGCCATAAGCAAGCGTGCCTCATGCCAGGAATGCCCTCGGGGATCTGCCTCTCCACCCATTCGGGTACCACCGGCACCGGGCCGTCTGCCAGCCATTAGAGCTTCACAGCAACCGCTGCCGGCGGCACACGGGGGTTACACACCCCAGGGGTGCAAAGTTTAAGACAATAATCTGTGGCATCAAAACTGGAAAGTGTTTCTCGTAATGGCTACCCTGGGGCTGAGGAGTTTTCCCAGAAACACATGTACTAACCTGGGCGTTGTCTGTACCAGAGGTTTTCGAGTTGCCCTGAAGGTGACAAAAGCTGTGACTGCTGAGAAGAGCACCCAGATTACCAGGAACCGCCACCAGTACAGCTTGATTGTGAAATACAGAGGCACTACCCACATCTGGAAGAGGGTCACCATCTGCAGGACCAGAGGAGAGGATTTTGAGCTGGTTCTCTGCTCATCACGCATCAGAAACACCCTGCCAGCCGTGCTCCTGCCTGCATCGAAGGGCCCTGAACAGCACCAGGAAACGCGGGAGGTTTGGTCTTTGGCACCCAGAGAACAGGCTCGGAGAGTAACTGAGGGAGATGGAGGCAGCAGCCAGGCGATCTTTGGTAAAAAAAGGACTAGAGCTGGAAGGAGAACACAGAGGAAACATCTCCAGAAGGAGGTACAGGAGATGATCCACCTAACTAGTTGCCGTAAAGCAGCTATATAAACCTTAATTGTCCCAAACACTGCAACCACAGACACCTCAGGCATTTATTAAACAAGGAGATGGGCACAGCAGAAGGTTTCAGACTCGCCTCTGCCCTAGAGCCATTGGCAAAAGGGATCTGCAGCCGTGCAGCTGAGCTCCTGCGGTGCTAACAGAGGCAAACAGGTAAACAGGTTTGGTTTAAAGTTCATGGAGGATTACGGGTATGGACTGGAAGCATTAATTATCCTAAGGAAGTCAGAGTGAGGTTGGTTCAGGTGAAATAACAGTCCCCGACAAGCCAGTAGCATCAGGAGGTCTGCTCAGCAGACCCAAGATCTGCTCATCCCATCGCCTGGTATCACAGCACCATGTAAAACAAGTTATTGGCATCACTTATAACAGAAACTTAATGCCTCCAGGCATGTCCATCCTCATCCCTAGCTAGAATTCCATACACTGTTGGGAAGACGAGGGTATCTCAACACCAGAGAAGAGGAGAAAAACAGGAACATACTTCTCATCGGCTGAAGGATGGCATCCCTCAGCACTCACATCCAGCCTTGGAGACCAAACGGCTGCACGGGAGACACTTACGTTGTAGGAGCGAGGGTGCCTCTGTTTCCACTGAACCAGGAGGAGCTGTGCCACCACCAGCGTGGCAATAAGGATGAGGACCATTTCGGCATGCATAGCCTCATGACCGCGGTGCTTGGCATGCATCCGTGCATGTTCCACTCTGCAACGACAGGGAAAAGGCGGCTGAAGAGCATGCAGGCATAGATCGCATGCTCACAGCACGGGGTGGGCAACAAACTCCGCGGCATGGGGAAGACCAGAGTGAGAGACACCAAGAAGGAGCATCGTGGAGACGGGTGCTGTGGTGCAATCCAGAGGAGAACGGAAACGGACAAAAGGCTTCTCTGAGACTAGCTCTTTTTTAAACTGTGAAATCCAAGGCCACCATCCAGCCCACGCTGGTGTGAACGAGGCAGAGAGAACTCACGCTGATGTACCTGAACTACCGAACGCAGAATGCACATTTCACGTAACTCACCTGGCAGCATCATCCGAGCGGCTGTTTGACACCCTGAGCATGCACCAACTCTCCACACCAAACCCTCAGCCCAGTTTCAGAGTCACCAGCACCCTTCTCCCTCTCACCCGGCATGGGAAAGGCAGGCTGGGCAGCAGGAGCACGGTCTACAGCCGGCAAAACCCCCAAACCCCAGCAAATCGCTTCACTCTGCCCTGAGCAGCCCCATTTGCATCCTGGAATGAACCATTTCCAGACTGATGTTCTACAGACACCTGGGGTTTCTTTGCAGCTTGTGCTGTTTGATGAAAAACCAAGGCAGAATTAAGACCTGTAACATCCTTACATCTCCGTCTTGGGCTGATGAGACAGCTCAAGTTAGGGGGGGGGAAAAAAATCCAAACCCAAGAAATATGCCATATTCTCTGATCTTAAGAAACCCTCTATAAATTAATACTGAGAGAAGACAGGTCTTACTGTGCTTTTCAACAAGCATCTGGCTGAAATTGGTTTGGCTAAGGGGAAAGGAGAAATATCTAGGAAGCAGTTTCAAAGAAAAAACATTAGTATTACCTTTTAAGACAGTTCATAGCTGCCCCTAACAAATAACGCTGTGCAGGGAAGGCTGACCACATCCTCTCCCGCCATCAATAGGGGCTGTGCTGCCGGTAGCTCCGGTGAGGAGCAGGAGCTCGTTGAATCATAGAATCTTCATGGTTGGAAGGGACCTTTGAGATGGTCGAGACCAACCATACACACACAAAAAAACCCCTACAATCTCTGTCACTAGAGCATGCCCTGAAGTGCCAAATCTACATGTTTCTTAAACACCTCTAGGGATGGTGACTCAACCACCTCCCTGGGCAGGCTGTTCCAGTGCCTGACCACTCTTTCAGTAAAGTAATTCTTCCCAATATCTAACCTAAACCTCCCCTGCCACAGCTTCAGACCATTTCCTCTGGTCCTATCATTATTCACCTGGGAGAAGAGGCCAACACCCACCGCTCTACACCCTCCTCTCAGGGAGTTGTAGAGGGCAATGAGGTCTCCCCTCAGCCGCTTCTTCTCCAAACTAAACATGCCCAGCTCCCTCAGCCTCTCCTCATATGCCTCGGTCTCCAGGCCCCTCACCAGCTTGGTAGCTCTCCTCTGGACACGCTCCAGCACTTCAATGTCCCTCTTGTACAGAGGGGCCCAGAACTGAACACAGCACTCGAGGTGGGGCCTCACCAGTGCCGAGTACAGAGGCACCATCGCTTCCCTACTCCTGCTGGCCACGCTATTCCTGATACAAGCCAGAATGCTCTTGGCCTTCTTGGCCACCTGGGCACACTGCTGGCTCATGTTAAGCTGGCCGTCCACCAGCACCCCCAGGTCCTTTTCTGCCAGGCAGCTTTCCAGCCACTCTTCCCCAAGCCTGTAGCGTTGCCTGGGGTTGTGGTGACCAAAATGCAGGACCCGGCACTTGGCCTTATTAAACCTCATACAGTTGGCCTTGGCCCATCGATCCGGCCTGTCCAGGTCCCTCTGTAGAGCCTTCCTTCCCTCAAGCAGATCAACACTCCCACCTAGTTTGGTGTCATCTGCGAACTTATTGAGGGTGCACTCAATCCCCTCATCCAGATCATTGATAAAGACATTAAACAAAACTGGCCCCAAAACGGAGCCCTGAGGGACACCACTGGTGACAGGCCGCCAAGAGGATTTCACCCCATTAATCACAACTGTCTGGGCACCATGTAAGCACCGGCTCACCTCCCAGCACACTCACCTCCATCTCTCCTCTGGGGACAAGTGCGAAAGATCGACCTAGGGAGAAAAAAAAAACCAACAAAGAAATCAGCCGCTGAAGTTTGGGAGCAGCAGTACCAGCCTGGAATGGAAAACTTTTTTACTTTACCGCCCCAAACAGCGTGGTTTCTGTGGGTTTATGCCCCACACGAGCAAGGTTGTGCTGTGTCTACGCTGCTTGTTTACGACCAGTAACCCTGACACGGCTCCTTCATCTCCTGGTGAGACCCCACCAGCAGTAGCGGAGTCGGGGGCAAAGCCATCCCCTGACACCCCCAGGATTGCTCTTTGAGAACTGTAAGGCAAACCCTGGGTTCAGAAGCTTCAAACAACAAACCCTCGACGTGCCCATCGTGACACCACAGCCCAGCGACGTCCTTCGTCCCTCCAGGCAGCACGGCGAGAGCTGCAGGGTTCCCCTGCTCCTCCACCACCTGCAGGTACCTTTCCCCTTACAATCCCATATTTTACTGCAGCCAAGGCTCTGCCCGCCATCCCGTGCTACGCGTGACAGAGGAATCGGTCTCAGTCCCACGTTCACAACCCCGCCAGGGGGTCTCTGGGCACAGAGGAGCGATCCCAGCGCCTGTCAGAAACAGGACAGAGTCCAAAATGCCACCAGTCTGCAGGACAGGAGACTGAGTGCCCACCAGCAACAAACCATCCCCAAAAAAAAATTTCAGAAAGAATCACAGAAAAAAAGAAAGATTTAGGACTTGCTTTGCTGACACGGCTGGAAGTTTCTCCCAAGCATTAATGGGCAGCAAAGTTTTTGCCTGACAGGAGCAACTGAGAGCGACGGGAGTTGCTGTTATTAGTGATGAGAGATGATGGGCTGGATTAATCCCCGCTTAACACAAGCTGAAACTGCCAGGCTGGGCACAGGGTGCCAAGGACGCCCTCCATGTGACATGTTTAGGGGACAGAAGGAACCGGACTAAGTGATTTAAAAGGCCTCCTCTGCAGAACTGCAACTCCGCGTTACGCTTCGCAGCTCACGAGCAAGCAGCACCCAAACCTCACCCAGAGGCCAAGTCTCGCAGAATCCCCTGTTCCCCCAGTGAGATTCAGTGTGAATACCATCACCAGGAGGCATTTGGACCTTCCACACTGTGTTTCAGCTTTCTCTTGGAGATTTATCTCTTCACATGACAGCTGAAGAGGTCTCCAGCACCGACCACGTCCCTGCACGGGCAGCACTCGCCCCAGCGCCACCACAAACCCTGACACTGGGGACGCAGCAAGCAAGATCCCGCAGCTCTGGCTTCACGGTGCCTTTGCTTGGTGAGACACAGACCCAGATAAAGCCTACAGCGGCTTGCCTGGGGCTGGGCCTATAAACACATGGTTTACAAAGCCCCATCTGGCTGGAGACTCTCCAGCACGGCCGAGGGGCTGGGACAGCACTCGCCCTGCTTGCCAGCTCTCCCTCCGGCACAGCTGCAGCCGAGCACAGGGCTGGCCAGCCCCGAATGACCTGTACCCAACGTTTACCAGCAAACAGACATGGAGTTATAAGAAAAGAAACTGAAAATAAGTCACAGCAAGGACTTTGTTATCGTGCCTTCCTGCAACGTGTACGAAAGAACGACCTCCACTTTGCCCCAGCCTCTGATCACTGGGTTCGGAGCCGCCAGCTTGGCTTCAACCTTTACCCCTGGGCTCTCCTGGGGACAGCACGGCAGCCAGACGCGGCACCACTGCCGGCGACACACAGCACATCCCTTGGGCCTGTTCCCCAAAGAGGTATCTTGCAGCCAGCACCTCCCATCGCACCCGGGCTTGGTCTCGCTTCCTCTGCGGCACCTAATTATACCCTGGGGTGATGAGGCAGGGAAACACACGGGCAGCAGCCATCCCTCTGCCTGCTGTTACACGTCTGCTGTGCTGCACCCCAGAGCAACATCTGCAAGAGAGTCGGTCCCCGAGGCCCCCGAGAAGCTCTTCGGTACTCAGACGGATGCAAAATATAGACCTATGAAAATCCCCATTCGAGCTCGCCAGCTTGCGTTAGGAAACGGCGTGTAGGTGGTGACGATCTGATGCCGGCTCCAAGAAGCACATTTGTATCACCTGAATTGCCCGCGCTCTTCTGTTCCCAAAGCGTCCGCGTCCAGATTCGTCAGCACAGTCGCTGCTTTCCCTTACAAAAAGTCAGCTGCGCAATTCGTAGTTACAACTGCATGTTCTCAACTCGCTGGAAGCAGGAGAAGCTGCGAAACCCCAAGTCTTGTCGGTCAGTTCCACCAAGCTCTGGGAAGTCGCCTGGGGGCTCCCGCTCCCTGGAGACCCCAGTTCTCCCCAGCTCCAACCCAGTCCTCGCTGGACAAGGACATTTTACAAGCACAGGGAGTCCAGCACCTTCAAAATCATGGAAGGGTTTGGGTGGGAAGAGACCTTTAAAGGCCACCTAGTCCAGCCTCCACGGGCAGGGACATCTTCAACTCAATCAGGTTGCTCAGAGCCCCGTCTAACCTGGCCTTGGACATCAATTATAAATCAATATATCAATTATTTTTTTCCCCGTACACTGACTTCTGGTCACTCCTCCTCTGTGCCAGCAGCCGCCGCATCCACATCAGCCTGTCCCACGCTTAGGGAACACCTCCCGGCCTCTTTTCCCCAAATCTACAAATTCTTCCTGCAAATGAGCTAAAGCCTTCTCAGCCCCAAACCCTAAGGAAATCCTGCCGGCATTTCACAGAGAAGAGGGATTCTTACCTACCCGTCCTCGCAGGTGTAAGAATCCACCGCCTTGGACACAAGGCTGAGCTTCACCACATTCCCCAGAGCTTAAAGTTCCTGAAATAACTTTATCAAGGGGAGGGCCAGGACATTCAAGCAGAGACAGAGCGATCTGATGACTGTCAGATGGGACTTGGCAGAGCAGCCACCCCACGCTGGACCTTCCAGTTAACCCCTTCTTGATCTGCACGCGTCCTTACCAAATAAGTACAGTTTTGATTCTAAAAATGAACAGCGGCGGTAAATCTAAGCGTGAGAGACGGTGCCAGGAAGCACCTGCTCTCGCCGTTACGCGTTCGCTCTGTTTCTAGTTTGGGTTTGTCTGATTTTCACACCTATTTTTTGGGTCCCTCTCTATCCCCGTCAGCTAGGCTGAAGAGCCTCTGCTCTGAAATCTCCCAGAGATTTATCAGGCGAGAGAGGAGAGGGGTTGGGCAAAAACCAGGAGGATGACTGAAAATATGCTCTACCAAGCCTTGAGCATCAACCCATTCCCGCTGCAGCCTCCTCCGACTGGTGACACCAGCACAGGACCCGCTCTGTGTGACCAAACAGAGCTCTCAGAACAACTTTTTTTAAAAATAATAAGGAATTGTGAATGATATATTCTGTCCTCTGTCTCCTCCATAACTCATGAACAACTCAAAAACCCCAGTCCCCTCTGGGTGACGACTGGGAGAAATCGTGTATGACTAAAGTCTAATTCTCTCCTTAGACGTGGTATCATGGCCTTTGGAAGAAACTTGTGCCACTCCCCAGTTTTCAGCAGGGGCTAATGCCCCAAAACCACCACAAACCTGCGATCCCCATCGCCGGGACGGCCAAGAGAGTTACCTCCATCTAGGAAAACGCAAGGGCTGTTGTTATCTACAATACAAACCCCATAATTGCCTCTTTCTCGTGGTCCAGCAGCAGGGAGACAGGAGGATCTCCAAGCACGTGTCCCAACTGCCCTGCCGCAAGCCGGCTGTAATCTCCTTACGCTCTAAATCTGGGAAGGAGGTAAGGAGAACGTCTTGAGGATGGAGAATAAGCAGCTGCTGATTCCAGTTCCAAGCTACAGACCAGCCCACAGCTCGTGCTATGTGGCTCTATGGTATTTTGGATCATCAAAACCAACTGCATCCAGCAGCTCCTACGCACAGCACCGGACAGAAGCACAAGAGCCGAGAATGCGAGATGCCTGGGATCTGACCTCACCTTCCCCGCAGCCCCAACCTCAGCATTTGTTTCACATCACCCACTAGGAACAACCTGAAATAACTGGAAGACAAATCTCAAGAGCGCTGAGAGTCTGGCCATCCATCCAAGGCAGCTTTTGAAGAGGCAGAGTCTTTAGTGACAGTCTGAGGAAACTGTGGAATCTCAATTCCTCGTTTCTTCTGCTCATAGAACAGCACAGGGACAACCGGTGGGGAGCAGAAAGGAGTGAAAAATGCTTCGATAATTGTAAATGAAACCTTTGAGGACAGGCTGAGTTATAAGCAGAGCCAAAGCCATGCGACGCTCAGCGTTTGTCCCACACGGGTGCACCAAGTGAAAGTTAAACCTGCTTTCAATCTCCGCCATGCGCCAGCCCCATCAGCGACGTGCTCAGCCCAAAGAGCTGCCAAGATCTCAGGACAACCCAAGCGTATGGATTTTGTCCCAAAAGACGTGCATTTTGTGGAATCGCAGCACAGGGATAGGCACAGCCCTACAAGTACCTCCGTATCAGCTGCCTCCTCGTGACGCCCTCTTTGCCCCTCTCACCCAGCCCCAAAAGCGCTCTCCTGACGGACTGAAACACAGGAATTTCATTTTTGAGGGTCGGAGATTTCAGATCTTCCATGTTTTTACAGGCAAGAGGTTTCCCGTCTGCTGCTGGCACTGAACTAAGGTGCTCACGGGTGCAACAGTTTGCTGTTTGCTTACTAGCTTGCTTTAAGTCTCACTTATCAGGACGGAAGAGACTGACGGGAGGACGCCAGGCTCGCTGGCTGAGAGGGCTCAGACAGCCTCGTTCCAGCGGGTACACGTACACCTTGTCATTCTTCAAAGCCTGGCTGAAAAAAAAAGCTCTCCAGTATAACAAGCCACCTGTGAATAACTTAAAAATATAACGCGTAGCAACTCAAGAGCGACCGGTTTATGGTTTTAGACATCTGGGCACCGGATTTGAGGCTGAATCCTCCTGTCACCCCACTGTACCTGCTCATCGGTGGCAACACACGGCGCAGGGAGGACACACAAGCTCTCACTACGCCTCAGCCAGACGGTCTCACCTCTCTCACACAGCTCAGCCGTAGGCGAGGGAAGCTCCACAACTCATCCCTGACAGCAAGCTTCCCAAACACAACCTTCAGCACCCGAGAATTTTTAAGCCAAACTACCAATTCTCAAGGAAAAGGACTGAAACCCCTCCAACTGCACCAGCTGACCCCTCTTGCCCCCCCCCCGGGCCACTGCTCCCCCAGAGCGGGCAGCGCTGCCAGCTCACACACACAGAACCGCTCTACAAGCAGAAGGTGACGGCAAAGAGCCACAGCAAAGCCTGGCACAGCGGTGTCGTTATGGTGGCACACAAACCACAGCAGACCCACACACCGCACTCCAGCTGTGCGGCAGCAGGCGAGTCCCCGCTCCCAATTCCAGCTTTCTGAGCAGTTGGGTTTTTTTCAGCTTTGTAATTTCTCATCTGCAGGAACACTCGAACGCCAGCACAGAACAGTGGGGACTTCAACTAAAGCCCTCTGCCTCACACAGCTTCAATTCCCCCGAGAGCAAGAAGGGCTACTAATTATCTCAGCGTGGAAGTTTGTGCGGCGCAGCACCAAGGTGACAGGCAGAATTCACTGCCAGGAGGGAACGTTATCCACGCTGCCGGCATCCGAGGGCACCCCGAGCAGCCCCACACACTCCTGTGTTCCCAGAAACGTGAATCCCACCCTGGGATTTTCCAGGAGCGAGTTTTAGTCAGGGAATGAATTAACAGCAGAGAAGCTTCACGGGTACCAAAGGGCCTGGCGGGAATTTCCAAGGCCCCTCTTCAGCTGCACCAGCTCCAGGGACCCCCAAAGCAGGCGCTTTGGCCATTCCAGGGACACAAAGTCTCTCAGGGGGGTTTGTCCCCGAGCACGGCAGTGTGCCGTCACCCGCCACATCCCAAACCGCCGTTTCCTCACACAGCTCCCAGGCTGTTCCTCAGCCCCCCTCTCCATTGCTGCCCTCCTCCCCACTGCTCCCCACCAGGCAATTCCTCCCTCCATGTCCAGCCCCTCGCTTCTGGCTCAGCCCCCCCACCCCACTGACTGGCTCTCACCCTTCCCCAGCGCCTCCGAGACAGCGGGGACCCCACAGCCCCCCAGGGGCCCTTCTCCCAGGGTCCTGCAGACCCACTGAAGCTCACCAGGAAGAGCCTGAAGGGCCCCTAACCCAGAGCCCTACAATGTCCCCTGGCCCCACAGCCTCCCAAAGCCCCCCTAAGACAGAGCCCCCCCAACCCAGTGGAGCTTCAGAAGCTCCCTGGGCCCTCCTGCTCCAGTGACCTTCTGCCCTAGAGCTCCCCAATGTCCCCCTGCCCCAGCGACCTTCAGAAGCTCCCGGTGCCCTCCTGCCCCACAGATCCTCAATGCCACCCTGCCCCAGAGCTCCCCAATGTCCCCCTAAGCCAGACGCCCCCCATGTCCCCCTAACCCAGGGGAATTTCAGAAGCTCTCAGGGCCCTCTTGCTCCAGTGCCCCCCAATGTCCCCTAGCCCCAAGGGCCCCCAGTCTCCCCCTGCCCCAGGGACCCCCTCCCCCCCCCCAACATTCCCCTGCTCCAGGGACCTTCAGAAGCACGCCCCTGCCCCAGGGAACCCCCAGTGTCCCCCTGCCCCAGGTACTCCCAATGTCCCCCTCCCCCTGGCAACCCTCAGTGTCCCCCTGCCCCAGGGAACCCCCCATGCCTAACGCTCCCCGTACCCGTCTGCCCAAAGCCCTGAAAGCTCCCCCTGCCCCAGGGACCCCCAGCAGCCTCAGGCCCCTCAGCGCACACCCCCACCCCGGCCCAGGCCCCCCCAGGCCCCGAGCCTGCCGCTGCCCCCCGCTACCGAGCCCCCCACAGTCCCCCCAGCAGGGCCCAGCCCGCCCTCCGGCACCCCCCGCCCCACAGCCCCCCCCCGTCCCCGCTCTTCCCCGGGACCCCCAGCCCGTGTCGCCCCGCGGAGCCCCCGGCCCCCCGCTACCTCCTCCACATCGCGCTCGACGGGGCCGCCAACCTCCACTTCCAGCACCGCCGCCATCTTGCCCCCCCCCCCCCGTCCCCAGCGGCCAGCTCCTTCCGCCACCCTCCACCAATCATCGGACGCGCCACCGCACCTCTGTCCAATCGCTGGGCGCGGCGCTGCCCCGACGGCCAATCAGAAGAGAGAAGGGGTGGGACAGCCACCAAGAGGCACAAGGAAGGGGCGAGCTGTCACGGCCAGGGATTATCTGCCATTTCCAGTCCCGGAGCGGGACGCACAGTCCCCGCCAGCGGGCTCGGTCATTCTGGCCGCCTCACACCGCGGAGTTGCCCATGTCAACGCTCCCGAGCCGCCGCTTCCTCCTCTCTGCCCCTTCCCGCGGCCCCCTTCCCTGTTTAGCAGGGAGCTGCTTAGCAGGGAGCGCACATGGCAGATTGTCCCTTAGCGCCTTCTGCGCGCGGCGGTGACGCGGCACTGCCGGAGGACTACGTGTCCCGTCATGCACCGCGGCGGGGTCCCGTGCCGGGCCGGGGGGCGAACAGGGGCCTGGGGGGCGAACCGGGGCCCGAGGGCCGGGCCTGGGGCCTGGGACCGGGTCCGGGCTGGGAGCGGGGCGGCTGGAGCGAGGAGGGAGCGGCGGTGAGCGGGCCGCGGGGTCAGGGGTTGGGGGTCAGGGGTCGGGGGTCAGGGGTCACACGGTTTGGGCGGGAGATTCAGGCGGCGGCGGCGGGATCGGTGCGGGGGCGGGGTGAGGGGCTGGGGGGTGAATGGGGGGTACTGGGGGGATGAATGGGGTGTGGGGGGCTGTGGGGCAGGTCTGGGGGGGTGAATGGGGCAGGGATGTGGGGCACTGGGAGGCGAATGGGGTGGGGGGCTGGGGAGGCTGTGAGGTGAACGAGGGGCTGTGGGGCAGGGCTGTGGGGCACTGGGGGGTGAATGGGATGGGAGGGCTTGGGGGAGAGGGTTTGGGGGGGGCTGTGAGGTGAATGGGGGGCTGTAGAGCAGGGTTGGGAGGCTCTAGGGTGTGAATGAGGTGGGGGAGCTGGGGGATAGGGCTATAGGGCGGCTGGGGGGCAGGGCTGGGGGGCCAGAATGGGCTGGGGGGCGGGTCGGGGGGGTGAATGGCGTCGGGGGGTTGTGGGGCAGGGCTGGGGGGTGAATGGGAGGGGGTGGGGGGGCAGGACTGGGGAGCACTGTGGGGGTGAATGGGGCAGGAGGCTGTGGGGCAGGGCTGGGGGATGAATGGGGTGGGGGGTTCTGGGGGAGGGCTGAGAGGTAAATGGGGAGGCTGTGGGGCAGGGCTGGGGCGGCACTGGGGGAGTTGTGGGGCAGGACTTGGCACTGGGGGAGTGAATGGGATGGGGGGAGGTTGTGGGGCAAGGCTGGAGGCTACTGGGATGGCAGAATGGGTCTGGGGGGATCGTGTGTGGGTCTGGGGACACCGGGGGGGTGGAACTGGAGGAGCTGAGGGGAGTTGTGGGGAAGGACTTGGGGGGGCGCTGGGGTGACAGAGTGGGGCTGGGGGGGTTGTGGGCTGGATGTGGATGGCACTGGGGTGTTGTGGGGTGAGTTAGAGGCTGAACAGGGCTGGGGGGGGGTGAGTCAGTTGTGGGAGTTACTGCTGTGGGAAAACAGGGCTGAGGGGTGGGGGGGCAGGGCTGGGGGGGCACTGGGGGGGCTCTGGGGTGACTGAGTGGGCCTGCTGAGGGGTTGTGGGATGGGGCTGGGGGGGGGTGTGGGGCGAGGTTGGGGTCAACAGGGACTGATGGAGTGGCTGCCCCACTGCCCCCCACTTTGCACCATTTGAAACCGGTGGGGGGGCAGAGGCTTGGCTGGGGCCGGGGCCGGCTCTTCCCTGCCAGGAGGTGCCCGATCCCATTGCAGAGCTGCGCCCTCTCCCCGGCAGGAGCCGGAGGGGGGTCCGGAAGGAAGCGCGGTCCCAGCAGAGGGTTGTCTCCAGGGATCCCGGATGGCTCCAGTTAAAATCAGCCACGTCGTGTCCTTCTCCTCGCAGGTCTCCGGGGGGGGCTGTGGGGGGGTTTAAAGCCCAGGTTGCCATCCGTTTAAAGCCCAGGTTGCCATCCGAGCTGCCGAGGTCTCGGGACGGGGCTCAGCGCCACAGCTCTCCGTGTTAGGCACCGGCTGGAGGGCGCTAATTAGTGCCACAAGGCGCTAATTACACCCAATTCTTCCCGTCTCAAAAAGCAGAGCACTATTTCTGGGGGTTGCCGGAGAGTGCCCCCTGCTTTTCCCCTGCTCCCGGAGCGAGATGGAGGGGACAGGATGGGGCGGGAGCTGGGGTGTGATGTGGCATCTCTCCATGTTGTGCAGGACCCCAAGTACCCGGTGGAGAACTTGCTGCGCGAGGATGGCCACCAGCCCTGGCTCGGCTGCCCCCGGGACCGCAGCAGGCAGCTGAGAGCGGAGCTGCAGCTGGAGAGAGCCAGTGCCATCGGCTACGTGGACGTGGGTCCGTCTCTGCTGCCGGCGCGGTGTCCCTCGGACAGAGGGGCGGCGGCGCTGAACCTCACGTCCCTCCCCACTTTAACGCAGGCAACTGTGGCTGCGCCTTTCTGCAGATCGAGGTGGGCCGTTCCTCGTGGCCCCTTGACCGGCCCTTCCTCACCCTGGTGCCCAGCGTGGCCCTCATGACGCCGGCCGACTCCAAGCTGGGCCAGAACCGCTGCGGCGTCCGGATGTTTAAGGAAGGTAAAGATCGCCTCATCCGAGAGGAAAGAGACCCAGAGAGGCTGGGGGGCTGTCTGGGGGGGCTGTGGGTGGGACAGGGCTGGCCAGGGGGGGTGGAAGGGGGCAGGGAGATCAGGGATCGGGGCTGTGCAGCCTTGGGAGGGTCGTACCAGCTCTGCTCCACTGCCCTGCCCTCTCCCATGCCCGTATTCCCCCCATTGTCACCGTCTCCTGGTCACGGAGGGGGGATGGTGGCGCAGGGTGATGAGTGGAGGTGGGAGGTCCCTGCTGTGCCCCCCCAACTGCTGCCCCCCCCTCCCCCGCAGCGGATTTCCTGGCTCTGGCGGTGGGGCAGAAGTGGGACCGCCTGCGGCTGACCTGCAGCCAGCCCTTCAACAAGCAGGGCCAGTTCGGGCTTTCCTTCATCCGCCTGCGCACGCCGCAGGATGCCGAGCACCCCCAGCAGCCTCCACCCTCCCGGCAAGGCCTGGTAGGTCCCTCTTCCCTGTTCCTCACCCTGGGAACCCACCCGGAGGTTGCGGTGATGGGGTTTTTCCTCCGCTCATGCCCACGGTGAGTGCGTGAGGGTGCTCGCTTGGCTGACGCGGGGGCTGCACCCGGCCTGGGGGGACACAAAGTGCCGATCTCCCCTCCCTGAGGCATCCCATTGTCCCGCAGGAGGATGCCGAGCCCACAGACAGCCCCTGGCTCTCCAGCCCTGCCTTTTGCCGGACTTTCTTTCCCAAACCGCGCTCGTAAGTAGCCTGGTCTGGTCCGGCTCCATCCTCTCTCTGAGCTGCCAGGCCTGGAGCCACGTCGGGGTGTTGCCCCCGGGCACCCGGAGCCCCATCTCCTCCCCGTGGGGCTGATGATCTCTGTCTGCAGGAGCTCGAGGGAGGATGAGCAGCTGAAGAGCCGCCTGCAGCAGCTGGAGCCGGGTGCCCGCAGCCCAGCCCGCCTCAGCCGCCCGGCCCAGATGGTGCTGTCGGCAGCGCGGAGCCGGGCATCGAGGCCCAGAACGGGCACGGGTGACCCAGGGGGTGACATGGAGCTCCCAGCTGAGGACACAGGAGGCCCTGCGGTGCCAGGTGAGCCAGAGCTGTCCGTGTGGGGCATGTTGGCAGGGCAGAGAGCCTTTATGTAGTTGGTACGCGTCCCCCAAAACCCTCCCAAGGGATCTTGTCCTGCTGAGGGGGGCTGGGGTGAACCTGCAGCCCCTGGGGCGCTCCCTGTGCCCGAAGCAGTCCCGTCTCCCCTGCCCCGCTGGCAGCAGGCCATGCCCTGGCCAGGGTGACCTTCCTCGGGGCAAGTCACCCTCCTTGCTGGCGTTGGAGAAGCGTGATGGTAAATCCCACGGCTCACCCAGGAGCCTCCTGTGATCCGTTTACTGGCCGCAGTGGGGCAGCTGATCACTATTTCGTGTCATGGGAGTGTTTTCCTATCCATGAAATGCCGCTGTATTTTTTTCCCACCCAGCCCCTTCCACTGGGAGACGTGGTGCTGCTGGCTGGAAGGGGGGATCACTGCTTGTCCTCTGTTCCCCAGGGCCGGCGCAGGACATCCCTGCAGCCCCCACCAGCGCCCGCAGGCAGCTGCCCCGCAGGCAGCGAGCACTCAGCCCTGCTGGCAGGTAATTCCTCACCTCACCGTGTTTCTCCTGCCCTTGCATGTGATTGCTCTGCTCTCAGCCTTTCCCAGCCGGCTTCTTGCCCGCAGCCACTGCACGGCCACCATCCTCTTTCGGTGTGTTGCCAGATCCTGGCTGGGGCTGGTCATTCGGTCCCTGGGGTGGGCAGGATGCGGTGGAGCAAGCCCTAAGCTCCCACCGGCTCTGCAGGGCTCTGCTAACCACATCCAGGTCGGGAGGAAGAGCCAGAGCCCGCAGCCACCGAGAGAGACGGGCCAGAAGGGGTGACAGTGGAGGGGACGGCAGTCAGGAGGAGACGGGCGTCTGCCCCATCTGCTCAGGTGGGTGCTTGGCCTGAAACGGGCTCCCTGTAATTAACACAGAGCCCGCAGGGGAGCGGGACATGCTCCTGAGGCAGAGCACGGTGTGTCCGTCTGTCCGTCCACCCATCGGCTGAGTCCCCTTTAGCTCAGTGGCGCTCCCCATCCCAGCTGGGGGGTGGTGGGGTCAGCCCAGGGCTTTGTCCCCAGGCGCTGGGGCAGGTCCTGGCCCCGATGCCCTGGGTGGCAGTGGGGTGGTGCTGGGGTGAGCTGCCCATGGGGAGCCCCAGGCTGCGGAGCTGCCACGACATCCAGGGGGGCTCAGATGGGAGGTGGTTGGGGTTGGAGGGCTGTGAGGGGCAAGGGGACAGCGGCAGGTGGGGACAGCAGTGGCTGCCGATGGCTTCGCTGTCCCCGCTTGAGAGCGGAACCCCAGCTTTTCAGGGAGAAGCAGCAGCGGCTCCGTAGCCAGGACACTTCTCTCCCAGAGGGATGTCACAGCATGTCACGGGGTGCCATGCTGCCATGGGAGTCCTTGGGTGTGAGACTAAACTCCATGCTCACCCCCAACCCTGTCACCTCCCCTTCCCGCAGGCCGCTTCAGCCTCGATCTCCTCCCCGTGCACGCCTCCCGCTGCGGGGAGGAAGACCCCGCTGCAGCCTGGCCTTCCTCCCTGCTGGTGTCCCCTGATGCCTGGGTGTCTCCCAGCTCCTGGGTGTCCTGCCCCATCTGCGAGCTGCCCTTCGACGCTGCGGAGGTGGAGCGACATGCCAGCACCTGCGGCGAGCAGGGGTAGGGCTATGAGGACGGCAGAAAGGGGGGGGGACAAACCTTGTGTCGCGGCACCTGGGGGCTGAAACCCCGTTGCTGCGGCTGCTGGAGACACCAGACCAGAGCCCCGGAGCCGGTTGTGCCACAGCAAGACGATGCGTGGGCAGGGGCCGAGCCTGTGCAGGAGCCGCCGGCCACACTGGCAGAGACCCCAGTGAACACGTAGGGGGAGAGGCAGCTCCCGGGGCCATGGCCAGGCTGGGGGGGGGCGTGCAGGGGGCACAGCCACGGCTGTGACGAGGGAAGTGGCTGCTGGAGAATAAATTAAAGGAGAGAAAGAGAAAAGAGTGAGAAAACTCCCCTGTGGCTGCACAGTACCCCCACAGTGAGCGTCCAAGCCCTAGGGGACCTGGGGCCAGCCAGGGTGACGAGGAGGAGGTGGTCACGCTTTTCCTCCCCGCGGGGTCCCTGGCCCCACAACTGGTGTGGGAGCTGCGGGCTCCCGCAGAGATGAAGCCATGGCTGCAGTGTGTCCCCAGCAAAGCCAGTGCATGCGTCCCCACAGGCACAGAAGGGGCTCATGGGAGGAAGAAGCCGGGACACCCACGGCAGGAGAAAAATACAATTTATTTACAAGTAGAAACACTTTAAAAATGCCACCTTCCTCCCCCACCCCGGGTAGTGGCAGGTGTGGGGGAGCTGGGGTCCTTGCTGGCTGCTGCAACTGGCACTGCCCAGCCTGGCTGCCCCTGTCCCCAGGGGCTCCCAACCCCAGGGAGGAGGCTGGGGGCCCTGGGGACACTCCAGCCCCGCTCTCTCCGGGTCCCTGGGGCTGCAGGCACCCCCCCCAGGGAGGGCTCAGCCCCCAGCCCCAGCCTGTCATAACCCACACAGCACAAACACCCCCTGCACCCCCCCACTGCCCTGCACCCAGGGGTGTTTCCAGCTTACAGACAGCCCTGGGTGAGGGGGGAAAAAAACCCTTTCCTGCCCCCCCTCCACGTGCATCCCCCCCACCCCAGGCTGGGGGCAGGAGAGGGGCGATGGCAGGGGCAGGAGGAAGGATGCTGGGGCTCTGCCATGCTCAGGGGTGACGGTGGGAGGCGCAGGGCAGTGTCACATGGGGAAGGTGGCCCTGTCTATTCCCCACTCCCACCCCCCGGTGCTGCTGGGCACTTGGGGATGTGCCTACAGTGCTGGGGGGGGGCGCAGGGAGAGGCGAGGGGGTGCAGGCTGGGGCCAGGGCAGAGCCGGCAGCAGGGGGGACCCTCAGAATTTCGTGTCCTTGAGTGATCGGCGGCCAGTCTGGAAGGGACAGAGCAGAGAGGAGACGTCAGTGAGGGGGGCAAACCATGGCCCTGAGGGGGGGCTGTGCCTATGCTCAGACCCACCTCCCTCCATGGCACTGCAGGGACGGGGACATGCCACCACCCCATGACAGCAGGGATTGGTCCCCATGAGCCCAGAGCACTGGGGTTTGGGAGTACTGGGGTGAGCATGTGCTTCCCCTCTTGTCCCCCCCACACCGCGTGGGGCTCAGGAGCCTGCCATGGGGGGCTGGTGGTGCCTACCTTGCCCTTGGGGGACTTGGCAGTGGCGATGCGGGGCGAGCGGCGGGCGCTGCCATGGGGGGAGTTCTTGGGGGTGGTTTTGCGGCCGGCCGCCCGGCGCAGCAAGCTGTTCCCCAGCTTCTTGGGGGTGTTGAGGATGCTGAAGGCCATCGACTGGCGCCTCTCGGCCTGCAGAGGAGGGGACGTGGGACCGTAAGCTCAGAGTAGAAGGGGGCGGGGGGGTCCCGACCCCTCTCTTTCTCTGCAGAGCTCGCTGCTCACCTGCTTGCTGGGGGGCTGCTGCTCACTCCTCCGGCTGAGCTGGGAGCTGCGCCGCTCGCTGCGGTCCCTGGGGGTCTGGGGGCGCGGGAAGCAGCTGGTCGGCTTCTTGGACTGGAAAAGGGACAAGCCGGGACTGTCATCTGGGGACCAGAGCCCCGGAGCCACCCTCCCTTGGGAGCTAGTGGCAAAGGAGGGGCTGCAGGGGCGGGGACGGGGCAGCAGGGCCTGGGGAGCCACGGGGCGAAGGCAGAAGGCTCAGCCCTTTGCCACCTGAACCAACCCTGAGGGTTGGCCCCAGGAGGGGCCATTCCCAGAGCCCCCAGCAGCCCCTCAACATCTGGAGAACATCTGCAGCTGCCCACCAGCCCTCGTGTCCCCTTGTCCCCTATCTGGGCTCCTGGGGACGCCGGGGACCAGGCGGGGGGGCTTGCAGCAGGCTCAGCTCACCTCGGGGGTGTCGGGGCCCTGGTGGGACTCGTCCGACCGGCGTTTCCGTAGCTGCCGGGTGGCGATGGTGCCGGCCAGGGTGCTGCGCCGGGTGGCCATGCCGGCGGCGATCTGCGAGGGCTGCATGCTGGCACGCCGCAGCGTCTCCTTTGGGTCGCCTGTCTTCATCTCCTCATCCGTGATGGTCCCCAGGGAGTTGGAGGGCTGGGGAGGAGGCAGGGACAGTGCCGAGGAGTGGCCAGCAAGGCTCCCCAGCTCTGTGGCCCCCAGGCTGCCCACCAGCCGCTCCTTGGCCCCCATGCCCCCTTCCCCAGTGATGGGAAGGGGCAGCCCCTTTGTCGTGTCCCCCCACCCCAACCCTTACCCTGCTCTCCAGGGGGTAGCAAGTCTTCAGGTGGGGCGGGCAGGCCCGGTTCCGCTGCTGCAGCTCCGCAATGCGATTCCAGTCGTCCAACTGCTCCGGCTCATCCTGGCATGTACCCAGGTAGATGCTGCTCCGGCCTAAACCCAAAGCAAAGAGGGTTGAGGCGGGGGTCCCAGCTGAGGAGCTGCCCCCCCAGCAAGCCAAGGCAGGGCCCTCCTGGCTAGTAGCCCACCCCTCCCTGCCCACGCGCACCGAGGCTGGAGCTGCTGCCGCCCTGCCCGCGCCGCAGGGAGCTGCGAGTGACTGGCCGGTAGCCGGGGAGGCCCAGCAGCGCCGAATTGCCGGGGGTCTCCTGCGGGGAGGAGGTTTCCAGCTTGATGAGGGACTCCTGGGAGGAGAAGCTGGCGAGGGAGCGGGTGGAGGTGGCCGAGCGCAGCCGGGTCTTGCTGGGAGCGGCGTTGCGGGGCTGAGCTGCCGGGATGCTGCAGAAGGAGACGTCGGTGCTGTCTGGTTCCTCAGTCTTGGCCTGTTTCTGGGAGGGGAAATACAGAGATCATAGAATCATGGAACGGTTTGGGAGGGAACGGACTTCTAAAGTCCACCCAGTGCCACCCCCTGCTCTGGGCAGGGACACTTCCCACCAGACCAGGTTGCTCCAAGCCCCGTCCAACCTGGCCTTGAACCCCTCCAGGCATGGGGCAGCCACAGCTTCTCTGGGCAACCTGTGCCAGGGGCTCACCCCCCTCACAGCCAAGAATTTCTGCCTCAGATCTCAGCTCAGTCTCCCCTCTTGCAGTGGAAAACCCTTCCCCCTCGTCCCATGGCTCCCCTCCCTCATCCAGAGTCCCTCCCCAGCTTTCCTGGAGCCCCTTGAGGGACTGGAAGGGGCTGGAAGGTCTCCACGGAGCCTTCACTTCTCCAGGCTGAACCCCCCCAACTCTCTCAGCCTGTCCTCACAGCAGAGGGGCTCCAGCCCTCCCAGCATCTCCGGGGCCTCCTCTGGCCCCGCTCCAACAGCTCCGTGTCTCTCCTGTGCTGAGGCCCCAGAGCTGGAGGCAGCACTGCAGCGGGGTGTCCCCCGAGCGGAGCAGAGGCGCTGAATCCCTCCCCTCGCCCTGCTGCCCACGCTGCTGGGGATGCAAGGGAAGCCAGCTCTCCTGAGCCATCCCTGGCTTTGTCCCCAGTGAGCCCCGGGGCTGCAGGGCACAGCAAACCATGCGTCCCTGTCCTCAGCACAGAGATCCTGCCCCACGGATCCCTCCCTGCCCTGCACCCAGGGGGCCGCTCACTTTCGTCATGGTGATGTTGATGGTGGTGCGGCGCCGGGCTGAGCGGGTCTTGCAGCCAGAGTCGAGTGAGAGGTCGCCCAGGGATCCGGCACTGGTCTCCAGCCGGGATCGTGTGCGGCTGGGGATGGGGGTGAAGTAGAGACTCTCCAGGGACTCCACCTTGCGGGGCAGCCGCTGGGACGCCAGCGACTCTTTGCTGCCTGGTGGCAACGCCGAGGTCTCCGACTGTGAGCGGCCAACCTTCCTGCAGAGACGGGGCATGAGGGCAGCGCTGACGGCCTTACCAGGACATCAGGGAACAGCGAGGAAAGGGGACACTGGGTTTTGGTGACACTGGCGGCAGGACGGGCTCTGCCGAGCTGTGCCGTGTCGGTACCTGGTGGAGTTGAGCGGCTGCGCTTCATCGAGGCTGAGGTCAAGGCTGTCGGCGCTGAGATCGGCAGGGTTTTGGCGGAAAGGCTCCCGGCCCTTCAGCGTGTCCGTGGTCACCTGGAACTTGCCGAGCTCCCGGAGCTGCTGATTGGCAAACTCCACCTGGATGGGAAGCAGGGAGGGATGGATCCTCCGAGCAAGCCAGCAATGGAGGCGAGGAGGAGGATGAGGGTGAAGACCTGCCATGCTGTGCCCACCTGAGCCTCCAGGCTGCGGACCTGGCTGGTGAGGTTTCTGCAGCTCAGCTCCGACTCCTTGGCCTGCAGGATGCTCTGCTGCAGCTCCTTGGCCAGCCTCTCTGACTCGGTCCGGAGCTCCGCATTCTCCTTCTGCAGCTGCTCCATGGCCTTCAGCTTCTCCGCCAGGTCCTGGTTCTGCTGCTTCTTTGCGTCGTAATGAGTTTTTGCCTTCTCCATCTATGAGAGAAGGAGAGAAAACCCATCAAGCTTCCCCGCAGAGTGCTGCCCCGGGGGGACAGGGACAGTGGGGCCGTGCCAGGCCCTGGGATACCTGGCCTTTGTAGTGCTCAGCCGCCTGCTCCTTCTGGGCGAGCTGCGCCTGCAGCTCTGCCACCTTCTCCTGCTGGCGGGTGGCCTCTGCCTGCAGCTCCCCTTCCAGCACCTGCAGGCAGGGAAAAGACTAGGTCAGAGGCACCGTGCACCCCCCTCCTTGCCTAGCTGAGCCCCCCCACATCCCTCAGGGGGTGGCCACCAACAGCCTCAGGGCTGGGCCCAGCTACAGTCCTCAGGTTTTTGGTCCCCGTTTACCTTAACCCTCTGCTGCTGGGAGCGGGTGGCCTTCTCATGCTGGGTCAGCTTTTTATTCAGCTCCTCCACCTGGAAGAGCATGGCTTGGTTAGACCGGCTCCGGGCACAAGACTTCCGAGCACATCCCTCCCCTCCAGCCAGGACCAGGAGGAGGATTCCTGCCCCAGGGAGCTGCTCAGCAGCGCCCACCGCCACAGAAACTCTGGGCACAGCTGGCACTTCAGTTAGCCCACTCAATTCAGGCAGCCACAGCAACCCCCCATTAAGTCTTTGCAGGGACGGGGTTGGTGCTACCCCAGCGTCAGGAGCAGCCCCCTGCTGGAAGCGGAGCTGAGACCCCGTTAGGCAGGAGGGCGAGGGAAGCCGGTGCGGTTACACAGTGCCCTGGCCCCAGAGCCGCATCTCCGCTGCCAACTGTTTGCTGTCAGGGGAAGAGCAGGAGCCCAGCCCGCCCCAGGCATCCTCCATGCCAAACTTCAAGCCATGGAGCTCAAGGGGGGCCCGTGCCGGCTAAGGGAGGGAGGCATCCCACCCCAAAGGGGTGCTCCTGCGGTTCAGGAGTGGAGAGGTGACACCACAGAAGGGCTAAGGAACCCTCCGAGGCCTGTGGCCGCACTGTAAGTCCTTCGGCAGTGCAGCAGCGAGCACAGTCACCACCCGGGTGCCCACGAGCTGTGGACCCACGGATGGTACATCACTCACGGCAAGGGGAGACACCACCAGACCCCAGCTGCTGCAAGCTCCTGCCTGGCCCAGCTGGGCTCTCCCTGCTCCAGGGGATGCTTGGGGAGCCCCCAGCCCTCACCGCCACAGCCACGAGACCTCTGCAGGATCCCTGGGCAGCTCAGGCTGGGACTGTGGGGGCAAACTAAGCCGGGCAGGGAAACAGGGCTTTTCCACCGTCATTTCCCAAGCGCTAGCCCACACCATCCCACCCCTGGCCACATCTGGACTGTGCTTTCTGGGAGTGCAGCCCCCTCCTCCTGGTACCCATCGTTCCTGCCAGCTGGGAGGGGGGCTGAACCTCAGCTAAAGCGGGTGGGAAAAGGGATGGACAGCAGGAATGGGGGATCCCAGCCCCCCCCCACCCCCAAATCCCCTCTCTCTGAGGACAAGGTATCACAGGAGCAACGGTCCCATGTCAAGAAGCCCCGGATGCTCTCAGCAGCTGGTCACTGATGGCGTGCTGCCCGCAGCATGCCCCACAGCCATGCCGGGAAGGCGAAGCAAGAAGCCGTGCTGAGCCCCGGGCACCACCATGAGCAGGCAGGTGGCAGGTTTGGGCCCCAGTTCCTACTCCCCGTGGGCGAAGGGACAAGCCCAGAGACCTGGAGCCAAGCACCCCACAGCTGGGTCCCCACCGCAAACAGTTCCCGAGAGGAGAGGGCGGCTCCGGTGGGAAGCGGCAGCAGCTAGGGCCATGCACTGTCACCGTTTAAGCAGCTGGCACTTCGCATGTGTTACCTGCTTAGCTTGTTCCTTCCGAAATACCTCTAGCTGCTCCACCTGCGAGCACAAAAGGCAAAAGTGAATATGCAGCCAGCGTGGAATGGGCTGACCTTCTCAAGAGCACCCATCCCCTTCACACCCCAGCGTTGCTCAGGGAGTGTGTCCCAGATCCCCAGCTCCTGGGCTGAGCAGGAGGATGAGGATTCTGGGAGGACTGGGGCAGTTTAGCCTGGAGAAGAGAAGGCTCCGCGGAGACCTTCCAGCCCCTTCCAGTCCCTCAAGGGGCTCCAGGAAAGCTGGGGAGGGACTCTGGATGAGGGAGGGGAGCCATGGGATGAGGGGGAAGGGTTTCCACTGCAAGAGGGGAGACTGAGCTGAGATCTGAGGCAGAAATTCTTGGCTGTGAGGGGGGTGAGCCCCTGGCGCAGGTTGCCCAGAGAAGCTGTGGCTGCCCCATCCCTGGAGGGGTTCAAGGCCAGGTTGGACGGGGCTTGGAGCAAGCTGGTGTGGTGGGAGGTGTCCCTGCCCAGGGCAGGGGGTGGCACTGGGTGGGCTTTAAGGTCCCTTCCAACCCAAACCATTCTACGATTCAGGGGTGTGCAGGAGACCAAATGCACCCCTTTTCCCAGGGGCGTCCCCCCACCCAGCAGGGAGGTGGCAGAAGCCGCTACCTGAGCCGTCAGCCTCTGCCTCTCCTCCAGCAGCTTCCTCTTCTCCTCCCGTGCCGCTGCCTTGCTGCTCTCGTACTCCTTGCTCACCGCCTCCAGCTTCCGCGATGCCTCCTCAGCCTCCTGCCGGCTGCTGGCCACCAGCTCCTCTGACGCTGATCGCAGCCGCTCCAGCTCCCGCGCGTGCCGCTCCCTGGCCTGCCCCAGCTCTGCCTCCAGCCGCTGCTGCCCGCGGCTCCGGCTCTCACCGAGCCCCCGGTTCTCCTCGGCCAGCCGAGCATTGGCCTGCTGCAGCCCCGCCAGCCGCGCTGCTGCCTCCGCTGCCTCCGCCTGCAGCCGCTGGATGGCCCGGTCCTGCTCCGCCGACCGCTCCCGCAGGGATGACACCTCAGATGCCTCCAGCTTAGCCCGTGCCAGCTCCGCTTGCAGAGCGGCCAAAGCTTTCGCCCTCTGCTCCACGTCCTGGCGGTGCTGACTCTCCAGGGAGGAGCGCTCAGCCTGCAGCTGCTGGCAAAGGTGCTTCAGTGCCGGCAGCTCCCCAGCGAGCGCCTGGGCGCTGCCGAGCTCCTGCTGCAGGGCGGCGAGGAGCTGCTCCTTCTGGAGGCATTTGTCCTGGCAGACCTTCACCTCCTGGCGCAGCTCATCCTCCCGCTCGCTCTGGCAGTGGCGGTCCCTCTTCAGGGCCTCGATGGCCAAGCGCTGCTTCTCCATCTCCTCCTGGCACCGCTGCACCTCCACCTTCATGAGCGAGCACCTCTCGGCTGCCCGGGAGGCGGCGGTGGCCATCTCCGTCTGCAGCACCCGCAGCCTCTCCTCCAGCTTCTTGCTCTTCTCCGACTCGGCGACGATCAGGCGCTTCAGCTCCTTGCTCTCCCCCTCCTTCTCTGTCACTTGCCGATGGAGGATGGAGACCTCGTGCTCCAGGCTGTCAATCAGGCTGTTCTTCCTCTCCATCTCCTGGACGCACTGGGACACTTGGTCCTTCCAGCCCTCCTCTGACCGGCCCTTCTCCTGCACGACGGAGCGGAGGGACGCCAGCTCCTTCTCGGCAGCGGTGACGGCGGTTTTGCTCTGCGTCAGCTCCCTCCCCTTCTCCTGCAGCTCCTTCCGCAGGGCCTCCACGGTGCCATCGTGCAGAGCCTGCACTGACCTCGAGGCCTCCAGCATCTTCTGCAGCTCTGATGCCTTCTCCTTCTGCTGGGCCGCTTCCCTCCTCGAGGCCTCCAGCTCTGCTTGCTCCGCTGTGGCTGCCTCGGCTGCCGCTCGTTCCAGGGCGGCCATAGCCTCCTGCTGCTCCCTGCACTTCTGCTCCAGCTCCTCCACTTGCAAACGAAGCGCCTGGGTCTCCTTCAGCTTCTCCTGGTAAAGGTCTTGGCTCAAGCCAGCTTCCTGCTCCCTGTGACAGGTCTTCTCCTCTGAGCTTTTGAGGGACATCTCCTTTGAGCAGGTGGCCTTGACAATGTGCCCCTCTGCGTCCCTGCTCCAGGTGGCCTCCGAGAAGCCCTGCAGCTCGTTGTCCACCTTGGGCAGCCGCTCCTTGGCCGCCTCTGCCGACGCGAGCTCTCCTTTCAGCTTGCTGACCGTCTTCTGCAGGTCCCTCAGCTCCTCGCCCTGCGAGAGGTTTTTCTGGCGGAGTTCCTCCAGCTGCCCTTCCCTCTCCTCCACCAGCTCCCGGGCCCGGGCCAGCTCTTCCCGGTGCACCGACCTCTCCACCCTCTGCTCGTTGAGGGAGTTTTGCAGCTGGGCCTCCAGTTCTGCCTTGCGGGCTCGCTCGGCAGCGCAATCCGCTTTGCCCCGTTCCACCTCCTGTTGCAAGCGTTCGGCTTCCTCCTCCCGGCATGCCAGGTCCCGCCGGTGCTCCCGCAGCGTCTCCTCCAGCCTGCTGCTCAGCAGGGTCACCTCCCCAGACAGCTTCTTCACCTCCCCATCCAGCTCCAGCTCCCGCTGCCTGCTGGCGGCGGCCGCTCGGGCCAGTTCAGCCTCTGCACTCCGCAGCCGCTCCACAGCGGCTTCCAGCTCCTTGGATTTGGCCTTTTCGTGGGAGAGCTGCTGAGAGACCCCCTCCAGCGCCTCAGTGGCTCTGCAGGCATCTGCCTCAAGCCCAGCCGTGCGCTGGGCTGCGGTTTGCTCCGTGATGGCCATCTTCTCCCGCAGGGAGGAGACCTCAGCCCTCAGCTTCTGCTCCTCACCCTCTTTCTCCTTTGCCTGTGCCTGGGCGCTGGACAGGTCGGCCTGGAGGGCAGCCAGCCTCTCCTGGTGCTCGGTAGCCAGGTGCTCTGCCCGGGCCTCCAATGCGGCCGCCTTCTCCTGCTCGGCCTGCAGCTGCTGGCAGACCCGTCCATGCTCCCGGCTCAGCGCCTGCATCTCCTCCTCCAGCCGCCTGCGCTCTCCATCCTGCGGAGCCAGCTCCCGGCCCTGCACTAACTGCTGCCTCTCCGCCTCCAGCTCGGTGATCCTGGCCAGGCTGCCCTCCAGGCTCTCGGCTGCCCGCCTCTTCTCGTCCTCCAGGATGCCCTCGGTGTTCCGCAGGGATTCCTCCAGGAATAGCAGCCGCTCCTGCAGACGGGTGTTCTCCCGGGTCAGCCTCTCCCTCTCAGCCAGCCGCTGCTGACTCTCCTTCAGCCTGCCCTCCAACTCTCGCAGCTGGGCTTTCAGCCCCTCTGCCGCTCCCTGCTGCCGCTGGGCGCCGAGCTCCAGGATCCTGTCTTCCAGCTCACCAACCTTGCGGCTCAGCTCAGCCTTCTCCGCTGCTGAGGCAGCCTGGCTGGCATCCTGGGCCTGCGCCATGGCCTGCAGCTGGCTGCTGAGGGACGCGTTGGCCTCCTGCAGGTGCTGGAGCTGCTGCAGGGCAGAGTCTCTCTCCCGCAGGGTCTTCTCGTGCTGAGTATCGAGGGCAGCCAGCCGCCTGGCCTCAGCCTCCCGGCCTTGCAGGTCCTGCTCCAGCATCTCCCTGGCCCGGTGGCTCTCGGATAGGGAGCTCTGGAGGCTGGCGATGAGGCCGCCCAGCTGCTGCTTCTCCTCCTCGAAGCGGCCACGTTCGGACTGCAGGGCTGCCTCCCGCTGCTGCTTCTCCTCCTCCAGTTGCAGAACGGTGGCCTGGAGCTCGGCCCCTTTAGCAGCGAGGCTGGACACCTCCTGCTTCAGCTCTTCCAGCTGGTAGAGAGAAGAGGAGGGGAGGGGAAACACACACACCCCCAGGCATTACTCAAGCTGCATCCAGCACTCGCACCGGAGACCCACGTGCTGCGTCCCTGCGCTTGCCTTCCCTCCCAGCACCCCCCCAGCACATCCCGCTTTCCCCTTAGCCTTGTGCCGCTCTGCTCCCTCAGACCAAACACTTTTTCTCACCGTGCAGGAGCCGCTCCCTCCACAACCGGCCCATGCTACGGGAGGCTGCGGGAGCCAGCAGCTACCTGGGAGCAGCATTCCCAAATCCAGCAGAGTGCTCAGCCCCATAACTCCCATCTAGGAGTGGAGAGCAGCTGGTTCTGCCCCACACGGATTTGTGGTGCACCCGTCAGCACCCACCGTTCTCCCCAGCTAGAGGGGTTTCCCACCCGAGCGCTGCCTGCCCTTGCTGTGGAAGCTCTCTGGAGACCCAGCCGTACCTTCAGGACATCCCCCAGGACCTCTCCTTTCTGCTGGGTGCTGCAGTCCCCCAGCTTGGCCAGCTGGTCCTCCAGCAGGGAAATCTTCCCCTGCAGAATCTCGATCTTCTCTTCTGAGCATTTCTGGGGACAGAAACATGGGACTGAGCGCCATGCGAGGCAAGGGAACGAAGCAAGGGGAGGTGGAGTCACCCAGCTTTATTCCACACCAGCACCCACCACCCCAGCAGCACCCCAGGGTCCCCTCACCTTCTCCTGCAGGGCAGCACGCAGTTCGCTCTCCAGCTGCCCCTGCTTTTCCTGCGACTGCGCCAGGGCCGCGTTGTGCTCCTCCGAGAGCTCATTCAGGGCTTCCTGCAGCTGGACCAAGTGGCTGGCGATCTCCCGCAGCTGCGAAGGGGCAAATCCCCCATCAGAGTGCGCCCACGCTGCCCAGGGCTCTGCTCAGCTCCACTCTCCCGAGCACTGAGCACCGCAACTCCACCCAGCCCCTATTTCCCCCTCCATGGTTCCGCTTTGGATCAGGATCTGGAGCCCAAAGCAGGCTCAGTCACTAGGACAATGCCACAGGAGGTCAGCGGCAGAGCCAAAAGCAGCCCAGCGCCCGGCACCGCCATCAAACGCCCCCCCCCGGCTCCCACCACAAAAGCCTGGGCTGTGGGGACACAGAGAGGACACAGCGCCCCATACCTTGAAGGAAAGATCCCCGTTCTCCTCAGAGAGCTGGTTGATTTTTCGGTCCATCTGGCCTTTTTCAGTCTTCAGGTCCTGACACTGCTTGAGGGCCTCGTGCAAGCGCACCAGCAGGCTGTAGGAGAGGAGGTCATTAAAGCAGGGGGTGCAAACCCAAGGCAGGTGAGGACATCGCTGGGGACCAATGCTGCAGAGGAAACTGAGGTACCGAGATATCTCTGTGCCATGGTTAGAAGCTACCATAAATTCAGCTCTAAACTGATACGTAGCAAAGCGGAGCAGAGATAAGCCACGTTTGTGCTTTGCAGGAGCTCGACCGCTCCAAACCAAGGGCAGAGGGAGCTGCAGGACGCCAGCCACCCCTCTGCAAAGTGAAATAAGTGAGGAAAGGACAAAAAAAGGCATCACAGCACCTGCCAGCGGAGGCTGGGCATCCTTCCCAAGTAAACATGTCACTGCACAGGGACAGGGTAAAGACCAGGACGCAAGGCAGCAGGTGACAGAATTCCAGTGCGCCACACAGCCCAGTTCAGATCTGATCAAATTGGATCAAACTGGAGGGCTAACAGCTGGGCAAGGGGCTGGGGTCGGGAGCTCCAATATCACCCAAAAGCTTTCAGCAATGCAGAGCCCATCCCAGAGCTGGGAAGGCCAAGCAGGCTCTTCTGGAGGTGGGTGAGACCCACGCAGGCCTTCTCCCACAACAGGGATGGCTCTTCCCATGACAGGCTTAGGGTAAGGAGCAGGCACTCACAACATGCTGTGTGGTTTGGGACTGGTTCCCTGCCCGCTGCGATAAAATAGGGCTACGGGCCGTAATTGCCCCAGCCACGAGGAGCAGCGTGACAGCTGGCACAACCACAGCCTGGGCTGCATCCCCAGCAGCGTGGGCAGCAGGGCGAGGGGGGGGATTCTGCCCCTCTGCTCCGCTCGGGGGAGACCCCCCTGCAGTGCTGCCTCCAGCTCTGGGGCCTCAGCACAGGAGAGACACGGAGCTGTTGGAGCGGGGCCAGAGGAGGCCCTGGAGATGCTGGGAGGGCTGGAGCCCCTCTGCTGTGAGGACAGGCTGAGAGAGCTGGGGGCGTTCAGCCTGGAGAAGAGAAGGCTCCGCCGAGACCTTCCAGCCCCTTCCAGTCCCTCAAGGGGCTCCAGGAAAGCTGGGGAGGGACTCTGGATGAGGGAGGGGAGCCATGGGATGAGGGGGAAGGGTTTTCCACTGCAAGAGGGGAGACTGAGCTGAGATCTGAGGCAGAAATTCTTGGCTGTGAGGGGGGTGAGCCCCTGGCGCAGGTTGCCCAGAGAAGCTGTGGCTGCCCCATCCCTGGAGGGGTTCAAGGCCAGGTTGGATGGGGCTTGGAGCAAGCTGGTCTGGTGGGAGGCGTCCCTGCTCATGGCAGGGGGGTGGCACTGGGTGGCCTCTAAAGGTCCCTTCCCACCCAAACTGTTCCCTGCTCCTATGACTGCCGAAGCCATCTCCTCCCTGGGGTGCAGCTGCAGAGGAGGTGGCAAAGAACAATAGGAAGGTTTTCCCTCACCCCTGTTTTGTGCATTGCTGGGGAAGAGACAGAGAATACGGAGCCCGGGGACGTGGGAGGGACAAGGACCAGCCTAGCAGGAGGGTGCGGATCTCCTTGGAGGATTACCTCTCGTTCTTCTCCCTCAGCTCCTCCATTTCCTTGGGCTCCTGCTGGTCTGCGGCTTGCTTCTCGTTGAGGAGAGCCAAGCGGTCAATCCGCTGCTGCATCATGGTGATCTGAGCCTCTGTGGGGGGGGGAAGAGACAGCGAGAAAGGGCCCGTTACCATCTTTTTATATCACCTGAAGCCCCCCAAACAGCACGGTGGAGGATGTCTGTCCTTCTCCCAGGTGGGTGAGGAGCCGCTGCACAGACACCACCTGAAGCAGGTCACGGAAGAGCCAGGCACTGCTGCTCCGCATGGGTGTTGCTTCAATCATGGCTTTTGTTGCCCAGGATATACAGGGGAATACGAGAGGGAAGAAGGAACCTGCATCCTCCGCACATGTCTGGGGAAATCCCCAGTGCAGAGAGAGTTTTAGATGTGGATGGCGAGACTCCTACGCCTGCCAGCCTGCTCCAAATCTTTTGGCAGAGGGACCAGCAGCAATCTCCCAGAGATGCTCTGAGCTGTTACAACAGCATCGGAGCTGGCTTGGCTCCCATCAGGAAGGCTTTCTGCTCCACGCTTTGGTCCAGATTAACAGGCAAGAGTCCCCTTGGCCCACCATGGAGCAAGGCACAGCAAACCCCGAGCTGCCCCGTCTGCTCTGGAAAGCCAAAGAGCTCCAAAGCCGTGAGCTGTGCTCACGTGGGGTCCATCAGGAGCACAGCCACAGTGGGGTCAAAACCATAACAAAGTCACAGGAACCAGACGAGGTCTCAGCCCCGGAGAGCCCTCCCCACGCCCCAGGACATCCCGCTACCCACTGACCCTTCTCTGTGATGAGCTTGCGATTCTCTGACAGCTCCACCTCCAACTCATCCCGGTTCTCTCTCTCAACAGCCAGCTGCTTCTTCAGCCGTCGCAGCTGAAACTGGGGGGTCTGCATGACATCCCCCATGGGCGAGGACGGAGGGCCGGGCAGCATGCTGCGGAGAGGCACGCAGCGTAACTCGGTTAGCTGGAGCCAAGGGGAGGGCACCGTCCCTCCCTGCGCAGCCAGACCCGCTCCGGTTCCCCCATCCCAGGGGCAGGTTCCGAGCAATCCCTTTGATGCCTCATCACCCCGGCAGAAGGGCCACTCTCCTCATCTTGAGGAGCCTCTAAGTGTCCGGCATGAACCTTCAAAACCAGTTCCAAGGCAAAGCCTCCACCTCCCTTCCCACCACAGAGCACTCAGCTTGCAAGAGAGAAACTCCTTCAGCACATCCAGCAGCAACACAAGCCTGGTGCTCCCAAACCCAGCCAGGGCAGGAGAGGAGCCACAAGCTGCTCTGGGAGGTTTCTGTGCTCGTTAGGCTGAATGAGCTGGGCTAAAAGGAGCTAATTACAGACTGACCTCAGCCCATCACCACACATCGCCGTGTCAAGCCTGAGGAGTTTGCAACAGGCCAGTACCACGGCAGAAAGGGGGTCTCTGTCGAGTCAGTGTGCACCCTAGTGACATCTCCGGGTCCCAGAAGCCAGCCTGTCTGTCCCTCCCCTTCCCTCAGTCCCCACCCCCCCCCGCAGCCAAGAGGCTGGGGACGTACTTGTTGGCACCGGAGGAGGAGGAGGCAATCTTTGTCAGCTCCAGGAAACGCACCTCTCGCTTGTGCGGGAGGGAGAGCAGCGGGGAGTGCTCCTCAGAGCTGCTGCTGGACGTGCTGGACGAGGGCAGCGGCGCTGGAAATCAAAAAAAGCAAGAAGCAGGTTGTGATCTTCACCTTCCTGCCAGAAGGGAGGGTTTAGCAGCTGAAATCCCTGATGCGCAGGGACTGCAAATTCCAGCAGGGACGGATCAGCCCAGCCAAGAAAGCCATAAACCCACTTTACATTCCTGTCCTACCAGCTCCACGGACCTGCCCCGGCACTCCGCTCCCACCACGGAGCTGTGGGCATCCCACCGGCCTCACTCCTCCAGGGAAAGCACATTTCAGCTCAGGATGCTGCCAGTGTGTGTGTGTGTATATATACACACACCTTATATCAGCAGGTATAAGGCAGCCCAACTCTCAAAGAGAAGCTTACAGGGGACAACTTCATAGTGCTCAGTCCTGGGGTGAGGGGATCTGGATGGTGATGCTGCTTTTATGGCTCAGCAGCTATAGCAGCACAAACAGGGGAAAAACCCCAATGTTTTTATGCTCCAGAAAAGGGTCATCCATGCCAGCTGGGTGCTGCCAGCATAGGGGCTGTAAAGGAAGATGCCAGCAGCGCTCAGCGCTCGCGCTCTCCCACCCTGCTGCTCTCCGCAAGGTGATGGTCTGTTTGTGTCCCACTCCCAGATGGCACTCGGACACCACTCCAGCAAACACATTACTCTGGGTGCTGCTTTGGTGTCAACTAGGAGAAAAACGTGCCCAGTGCCTGCTCTGCCTGCACAAGGCTTGGCCCATTACTCCAGGCTGGTACCACAGCACAAGCAGGCAGGGCCCGGCGCTCACCTTTCCTCTGCAGAAACATCTCCAGATTCTCGTTCAGGCTCTCCTCGTTGTCCAGCACAAATTTGAGGATCGATGCCAGCTCAACCTGTGGCGGAGGACCCGCGGGGTCAGTAGCTCTGCTGCGGTTCACAGGCAGAGCAGCGCCGGCCAGGCAGCAACCACAGCGGGCAGCTCCCTGCCTGCCTGTGCCTGCACCCGCAGGTGCCCACACTCGCAGTCACAAGCCTTTGATTGCCCAGATGCACCAGCAAGAACCACAGCACCCAGCCAGCACCATCCTTCAAGGGGACCCAAACATGAGGGCAGGTCTCAGAGCACCCCCCAAAAGGTACCTCCACTTCCCCCCGTGCCCCTGGGCTGGAGAGGGAACCCAGAAGGGATTACCTGGGTCTTGTAGTCAAACTCATTCCAGTCCCCAGGGCTCTTGCAGCTCATGGAGGTGTGATACAGGAGCAGCACAGCCACCTGAAATGAGGCAGGTAAGTGTCACCGACCCCAGGTTGGTCATCGATGCCAGCTAGGAATAAAGTGTGCCCCGTGGTTACCTTGGCCAACGCCAGCTCCTCTCCCCCCAGGAGTTCCTGTGCTGACACCAGGTTCTCTGCAGCCGATTTGTGCTTGCAGTGCTCTGCAACGGGAAGCAGGACTCCCAGTCACGCAGGAGCCCCCGCCACCGGGCACACTGCCCGCCAGCCCTGGCATGCATCCATCCCCCAGGGTGACAGGCTGGGGGGCAACACGATGGATCCCCGAGAAGGGAGACACAAGGCAGGCTGGGCTCTGAAGCTGAGCCCCTCGTGCTCCATTAATGCTGATGGGATATTTTTCCTCCCTGGCAAGTTCCCCCTCATTCCCAGCCTCCCCACCTCCCGCTCGGCATCTCTCTGCACCTTCTGCTCTTCCACCCCCAGCACAAACTGAGCCCCATCTATGGAGGGTGGGATACAAGGTGGGATACAGTGTCTCCCCTTTCAGGAGAGGCCAGGCAAAAGTAATTTCCCATTTCCCCTTCCAGGATTCCTGCTCAGGTAAAGGTTTTCCAGTGGGATTTGAACAGCCTGAGGCCAGCTCCCGGGTGAGGAATGCTGCCCCAAAGCAGCATCACTGGAGCAGCCACCGGCACCCTGCCCTTCACCCCCAGGACCTCCTTTGCACCAAGCTCGGGCTCCGGCACAGATTTCCATTGGGAATCTTTCCTTCCCGGGTCAGGGCAGCCCCGCCTGCACCTCCTGAAGCTGCTGATGCAGCGGCAGGGGGGGGGTCACTTTGAGGGGGGGAAATAAAGACACAAAACCAGACCCCCGCAGGGGTGGCAGGCACCAAGCAGCCGCTTCCCCTGGCGCCGGCTCTTACTCTGCAGGAAGCCACGGATGAAGGAGATCCTCTCCGGCAGCGGCTGCTCCAGCACAGACTCCCCCTCCTCGCTCCTGTGGCTAGGAGAGGACACGGGTTGTGTTAACACTTTGCCGAGGGATTAAACGAACGGTGGTTCGTTGTTTGTTGGGTGGTTTGTTTGGGTTTTTTTTTGTTTTGTTTTGTTTGTTTTTTTTCTTTTTGCAACAGAGCTTGCTGAGCGAGGGGCTGGCTCTTGAGCAACGCAGCGCCTGCCTGCCATATGGCCCCGTGCCAGGTCGGGTGGCGAAGCAAAAGCCAAGCCCGCCGTGGTACCCAGGAGCAGGCGCAGACGCTCCCCGCAGCCCCGACAAACATGGCTGCATTTGGTGAGCAGCCAGAGCCAGGCAGACGGGTTCCCCCCCCCCACCTCCAGCGCGTGTGCCGAAGCACTGCCGGCCTCCGCCGCTTCCTCCTCCGCTTGCCAGCCCCGGCATCTGCCGCGGCAGAGGGAGCTGAGGGTTTTCTTGCTATTGCAAAGTGTCACCATTTGTGGGAAACGGTGTTTTGGAGACATGCAGACTCCGCTCCCCTCTGGGTTGCTGCTCTAAAACCCATGCTGGATTTACGGGGTGAGGCTGAAGCTGCCTCTTGCCGCTCTTGTTTGAGACCACGCTCTTCCTCGCCAGCTCAAACTGAGACCGTGGGCCTAAAACCCGTGCCAGCCGTGCTCGACCAGTGCTGCTGTGGTTCCTTTGGTTACTCCCAAGGCACCGAAAGCAGGGGCTTTGCACGGGGAAGGGGCCGGAACGAGGATTTTCTCATCCTCATGGGTTTCCCAGCCCACCCCCCCCATGCTATGGGGAGCTCCCCAGCTCAGCTGGCTGCCATGGTGTCTGCCCCCCTTATCAAGCTACGGTCAGGCCTGTTTAGTGAGCACACGCCGCCGGAGATCCCGGCTAATCTGAGCTGGAGCACAGACCCAGGAGATTAACCAGGTCTGACTAAATATATCCCCTCTGCAGGCGGCTCCTTCCTCCCCACCCACCGCAGGCAGATCCCTGCTCCGAGCAGGCTCTCGTTACAGCGCGCGGGAGGTAATTATAGCAGACAGGCTCCCACAGAGCCTCTTGCCGGAAGGGTTTGAAAGTAATGCCGCGCTCGGAGCTGAGCAGCAGCCTCGAAGCCTCCCGATTTGCCTCGCCAGCTCGTTAAAGACGCGCAGCCGGAGCGGAGTGTGCTCAGTCCTAGCTCCAATGGCCATTACGGCTTGCAGGTTTTAATCGCTCTGGCTCACAGGCAAGGAACGCAGCTCCTGATGGAGGCATTCCTCCCAGCCCTGTCCAGCCACCTCGGGTTCCGGATGGAGCAAACAGGCTCTGTCCTGCCCGTATTGTACTCGGAAGCCGTATCTCTGACGTCCCCAGAGAACAGGAGCGCTTCGTGGGGCGGAAGCTGTCATTCTATAAGCTGCTTTACAGACCCAAGGCTTCCTCAGGATCCCAAGGCTCAGGAAAACTTGCTGTTTTCTCACACGAGCAGCATTTATGGAAATAAAGCTTCTTCCATACAGCTCCAGGAGCCCCCATGCCGCTGGCATCAGTGCTCAGCTCTTTGCTTCAACACCAGGACTGAGCCCAGACATCAATGCCAGACACAATATTGAGCCTCCAACGACAGAAACTCTGGCCAAAATCCCACCCGGGAAGCTCCATGGGGTCCAACAGCGCTGCCTGGGGCTCCGCGGGCAGACCCCAGACACGCAAGGCTGTGGGGCAGGCAGGGGAACAGATCTTCTCCCAGCTACCTCAAAAGCAGGTTTGTCTGGAGGCTGAGCTGCCAGCAGAGCCCTGGTACGTCATCTACGTACGGAGGCTTCCAAGCAGGGCAGCCCAAAAGCCTCACCGTCCCACGCACGGTGGGTTTACGTGCGGAGGAGCCACGGCACAAGGGCAGAAGCCTCCTGTTGCGTTGCTGCAGGCTTCAGAGCACGCCCAGCAGCAAGTGCTGCTTACGCAGGTGCTGTGCTCCACTGGAGCCTCACACGGAGGAGCCGGAGATCCAGCAGCAGGGCTGCCAGAGGAAGAATTCCCCAGGGGCCCCCGGTTCCCCGTACTCACATTTTGTTGATGATCCTGATGAAGATGTTACAGTCCTGGAGCTGTGACAGATCATTGAGGGGATCAGTAGAAACTTTTGTGCTGTTCACCTAGAAATGGAGGGGAAAATGGTCAGAAGGCAGAAGCCAAAGTCATGCCGTGTCACCTGTCACCTCCCAGTCCTTGCAGGGGACAGCCAGACCCAGCTGGGTGTGAAAGCAAAGCCAGCCCTTCTGACCACCCCTGCCCTGGCAAAGGCTGAATGCAATCCCCACAGCTCCACAGCCAGACAGGCCAGCACTGGTCTCATTTAACACGCTGCGACGCTTTGCTCAGACATGGCACCGCTTTGCGAGGCAGATCCAACCGCCCCTTCGTGGTCCAGCTGCTGCTCACTTCCCAAGCCTGCTGCATGCTCCGGGCTTGGCTCCGGCTCCCGCGCAGTTTCCATGACCGGACCAAGCCATTCCAGCATTTCTGGTTATTCAGCAGGAGCAAAGTCTCTCCTGCAAACACCCACCTGCCCAGGAACAGCTGGGACTCGGCTGCCCCGGGACCTGCCCCAGCCACAATTTCCCCCTTGATCAGCCCCAGTATCATGTCCCCAAGGAGCCACCAGTGCCAGCGCCAGCTGGGACCCAGCCGGGCAGCACGTCCCACCTATGGAGCAAGAGATGGCAGAAGAGAGGGAGGCTTTACCCAAGCGAGGAGAGCCGCAGCTCTCGCGCCATGAAGAGGCATCTTGGCAAGGCTGCCAGGTCACTGCCCGGACCTAGGAACACCAACACAGGGGAAGAAAAAAACAAAAGCAATTAAGGCCAAACATAGCAATTACATTAACATACAGCTTGCACGCTGCGCCACACATTCGTGTCTGTCCAGGGAGGATCTACCCTCCATGCCTGGCCGGCTGTGGGTTGTATGGAGGTAAGCAGCCAGGTCCTCTCCCGCAGCCCCGCGCAGGATTTTCCCCCGGGGATTGGGATCCCCACGAGCAAGGCTCAAGGGAAAACCACTGCTCAGGCTCCTCATCCCCAGCACCTCCTGCCGCGCCTCCTTCCCTCCCCAGCACCTCCAAACTTCTGTTAAATTTCTTTTAAGAGGAATTTAAAGGCCTGGCACTCCATGAGCTCGCTCAGACCCCGTGCCCAGGCAGGTCCCCTTTGCCACTGGTTTCAGCCCCGGGAGAAGGGCAGTGTCCCGTTGGACCTGTCTTTCAGGTCGCACCGCGGTGGCACAAAACAACTGGTCATGGCTCTGGCCAGCTGGCACCGGCACCTGCCATCACCCCGAGGGATCCTGCCCGCGTGCCTTGCTGTGAGGCACCAGGGGTGGCTGAGGGCTTCCCCATGGCTGTGCCAAACCATGGGGCTCTGCTGCCTGCGGCAGACTGGAGGCAAGGAGCCCAACCTGGGCACCCAGCAGGCTCCTGGCAGAGGGTCCGGCAGCTCATCTGCACTTGCTGCCCACCCGGGGATGGCGTTGTCCCTGCCACCAGTCACGGCTGAGCACCGGCATCACTGCCAGGACTGCCGGCATCCCAGGAAAATTCGCCTCCCTCTAGAAAACATGAGTAGCAACTTCAGAGAGGGACAGCGTAGTTCAAATTGCAAAAAAATTGGCATGTGTAAAGATGCCGTGCCAAGAGCTGCAGTGGTCCTGCGGGATGAACGAGAGCAGGAAGAAATCCCCCAGTGCTGTACCAAGGGGCAGCTGGCCCCAGCAGGAGGAAGCAGCCACAGATGGTGGCCTGGCCCCTGAGGAGCAGAGGGACACTGCAGACCAGTGGCAAACAAGCACCCAAACCAGGCAGGACAACTGGCTGCAGCCAGGAGTGTGGTGGGAGCCGTGGAGAGCATGGGCTGACAGGCCTCAGCAGGGGGAGGGATCTCCGCATAGTGGAAGGAAATTTAAAGAGAGAAAGAAGAAGGAGGGAACCCAGGCTGCTGGGAGTGCAGAGCCGGCCCTGCCTGGGAAGGCCTGAGGTCCCACCGTGGTACTGCCCGCAGCAGCTCTGGCTTCCTCACAGCTGTGTGGCCACCAAAACGCTGGTGGAGTGGGAGTCAGGGCTCCCTCGTCCCCCAAAGCCCTGGCTGCCACCACCCTCGGGGGGCAGGCAGGCTGCCCATGCTGCCCCTGGCCAGGACACTGTTGCGGGGGCTGGAAGGAGCCTGCAAAGGTCACCTGGCCCCAAACGAGCCCAGCGAGGCGGTGGCCAAGTCGTCTGAGTCCTGCCAGCTCCTCTGCCCGCTGGTGCTGAGGAGAACCACCTCCCGGGGCAGGGGGAGCCCCCCAGGCATTGCCACACAGGGTGGGAGTGGGGACGAGCCAACCCACTGCCCCTGGGATGCGGGATCGCTGCCAGGTCCCCTCCACGGCAACCTTTGCCTCCGCACCGGTTGTCCCCGTGCCATCCCAGTAATCCTCCTGGCAAGGGAGCTGCTGGGAGCAGACCTGAGGAGAGGTGGGGGCCAACCGGAGCCCCCCTGCCAAAAATCACCCAGGTAGGGAGGGTGCTCCTCAGCTCGTCGCCCCATATTGCACCCTGACCCCCCCACTGCGACAGGATGGAATCTGCAGCTGTTTGCAGGAGCACCCAGCACACCACAGCCACCTGGGTTTTGGGGTACACGGAGCACCCACTGCCTCCATAAGCTTGGCTGGGAAGCACAGGATCTTTGGCAGGACAGGTCCTCCCTCCCATTTGGCTAAAACCCAGCTCCTCTGCCCCACGGCTGCGGCACACAGCCTCTCGGCACCCACCGCCCCCCCAGCCCCACGGCCAGGGGTGCAGCAGGACCAGACCAGGACCTCTCCCCATAAATCCAGCCGAAACCTTCGGGCAAAATGCGCGTGCCAGCCCCGAACGCAGACTTCCGCCAAGCGCACCCAGCCTGGGCTGGGGTTTACCAGAGCCGGGCTGCAGAATTGCCAGTGCCCCGCAAGAGGCTAGGACGGGCAAGGCTGCACTCCTGCCCCGGTCACAGCCTGGCTTGGCAAGGGCAACATCGGCTTCCCTGAGCCGTGCTCACCAAGCACCAGAGACAACAACATGACCCTCTGTGGGGAGATGCTGCTCGCACTATGCCTGGATCCGTGTGAGGGCAGAGTGGATGCGGCTGGGGAGCCCGGTGCATGAGCACAAAGCGCGGCACCGACCGCTTTCCAGCCACGTCCCCAGTGGGGAAGGGTCCGGCGGGAGAGGGGGGACGAGCGGTGGCGGCGGCGGCATTGTCCTTTGCCACTTTCCCCGAGCGCCCGCTCCGGTCAAAACACGGCGTTACGCAAGCCTGCGCCTCCAGAGCTCCCGACGACGTGCAGACCTGCTAGAGGGATGCACCCGCAGCCCCCCCTGGCTGTCCTGGGGCAGGGGGGTCCTCCTGCTGCTGGAAGCACCCAGCAAGTCGCCCAGGCAGGGTGGGCGACCCACAACAGCTTCCCCCCCGAGGATGGGCCCACGGTTGGCGTGGGGAGGAGGCGGTGGGGGGGCCCGAGCTCCCGGATGTTGGCGAAGCCAACACGGCCGCCCGCGTCCCGACAACAGTCGGGGATTCGCACCTCGGGGGCTCACGGGGCACCGGGGTGGGAGCCGCACACCAGGTGAGGCACTGGGGCTGGGACACGGCAGGCTTCGCCTCCCCCGCCTCCCTCCTCCTCCTCCTCCTCCTCCTCCTCCTCCCCCCCCCAGCTCTGTTGGAAACAAACACGGAAGAGGGATAAAGTCTTTGTTAGGGCCTTACCAGGGGCGTGTGGGGTTTAATCCGCCATGAGCGCCAGCAGCCGGGGAGGGCCAGAGAGCCAGCGGCCACGCACAAAAGAAAAGTTGTTGGGCTTCTCTTCGGCGGGGCTGGCAGGCGACGGTTCCCCTTCCTGGCCCTGGGCCACCCCACGTCACTGCGCCGAGGCCGCGCTCGTTAAAGGCGCACGGCACAGAAAGCCGTCACCGCTGCTGGAGCGGCCACAGGGAAGGGGCAACATCCCACCCCCACCACGGGCGCGCTCGCTGCCATAGAATCACAGAATCGTCAAGGTTGGAAGGGACCTTTCAGATCACTGACAAAGCCACCACTACCCCATGTCCCTCAGCACCACGTCTGCCCGGCTTTTAAATCCCTCCAGGGATGGCGACTCCACCACTGCCCTGGGCAGCCTGGTCCAATGCTTGACAACCCTTTTGGTGAAGAAATTTTTCCTAATGTTCAATGTAACCTAATATTCATCACCCTGCCAGTGCCCTGTGTGACGGAGGCTGGTGGGGCCGGCACAGACCCGCATCCAGCCCCAGCATGGTGGCTCACAGGGAGCCAGGGGCTTGGTGAGGAAGGGTGCTGAGCTCCCCACTGCAATCCCCCATCACCCACTGGAGCCACATCCCAGATGGTTCCTGAAAAATTTCCCCCCAACACAGCCCCACAACAGCCACAGATTCAGTGACCAGAGCAGTGCTGTGACCTGCTGCCAGCGGAGATGGCACTGAAGGCAGCTGGCCAAGGGGCTGCAGGAACCCTCTGGGACCCCTGACTCCTGCCAAAGCCCTGCCTGCACCCACAACCCCCGGCTGCCTCCTGGGGCTGGCAGGGTGAGGAAGGGAAGCTCGTCCCTTGCCACTCATCCAGGGACCCTCGGAAGCGATCCCCAGGGGGCTTCGGCTGCTGGGGAGAGACTGGGGACTGCACCGAGCGCAGCACTCACCGCACCAGCCGGTAAGGGGCCAAGGAGCACAGACCGACTGGACCCGGATGAAGGAGCTTCTCCTACCTGATGGGGAGGCGAGGACGAGTTGGGCCCAGGGCGTCGTATGGACGAGGCGCAGCCCTCAGCAGGTGGTTGCGGACAGGCCCTTCTCCGGCAGCGCACCAATCCGGCTCCCGCTGCGGGGCCGTCAAATGGTGGCAGCTCCTCTGTCGAGCCCCACGGCCAGCGGGGGAAAGCTCAGCCCCACTGACCCGCACAGCCAGGCCCCAGCGACCACCGGCCCCGGTCACCCCGGGAGAGCGACACCGGGGACGGGTCCGGGCCCCACTCCAGGCCCAGGCCCCCGCCGAGGCCTCGGCTGGGCCGCGGGAACCACCAGGCCCGCTGAGAACTGACCCCCTGCTGCCAGTGACCTCGGCCCCGCCCCCTCCCGGCTGCCCCCTCCCGGCTGCCCCCTCCCGGCTGCCCCCTCCCGGCTGCCCCCTCCCGGCTGCCCCCTCCCGGCTGCCCCCTCCCGGCTGCCCCCTCCCGGCTGCCCCCTCCCCGCACCGTACCGGGGCCACCGCCGCCCCGATTCAAACAGCAGCGCCCGCCCCCGCCGCCTCCCCATTGGCCGCCGCCGGGGTGTGGCGGGAGGGACTACCAATCCCGGCGGCCCCCGGGCGCGGCGCTGGGCTCGCGAGAGCCGCGAGAGACGCCGGGAGCGGGTTGCCGTGGCGACGGCGGCGTATGGGGAAGGGGGAAGGCTGTGGAAGGTACGGGGATACGGTTGGGCCGCGGGGACGGGGACACACAGGGACATGTGTGGGGCCGCAGGGAGCGGGTCTGGGGAGACCGGGGGCATGTCCCGGACCAAGGGCACGGGGTGACGGGGACATGTGTGGGGCCGCGGGGAGGGGTTCCGAGGGGCACGGGGACACGCATGGGGCCGCGGAGAGGGGGTCCGGGGGGCACGGGGACATGTGTGGCGTCGCAGAGAGGGGGCACGAGGGGCCTGAGGACACGTGTGGGGCTGTGGGGAGGGGGTCCGAGGGGTCCGGGGGGCCTGGGTACATGTGTGGGGCTGCAGGGAGGGGGCGCGGGGTCATGGGGACTCGTGTGGCCTTGCGGGGAGGGGCCCAGGGGGCACGGGGACACGTAGGGGACCAAGGGGAGGGGGCCCAGGGGCATGTGTGGTACCAAAGGCAGGGGGTCCGGTGGGGCACGGGGACACGTGTGGGGCCGTGGGGCACAGGATCCCGGAGGGGGGATGGGGACACACGTGGGGGTCCAGGGGAGGGGAGCGGGCTCCTGTGGGGGGGTACAGGGACACACATCGGACTGTGGGGAGGGGGCTCCGGGGGAGCATGGGGACATGTGTGGGGCCATGGGATGCCAGAGGGGGGGATGGGGACACATGTGGGGACCCAGGAAAGGAGGGCCCTGGCATGGAGGGGGGGCACTGGGCTACATGGTGCTGTGGGGAGGGGGCTCCTGGGGGCAACAGGGACATGTATGGGGCAAGGGGAGGGTGCTCCTGTCGGGGGTACAGGAACATATGTGGGGCTGTGATGCACAGGATGCCAGAGGGGGGAACGGGGACACATGTGGGACCCGAGGGGAGGGGGCTGCCGTGGGGGGCAACGAGGACACATGTGGGGCCACGGGGGTGGCCAGGGGGTGCAGGCCCCAGAGCCCCACTTGAGGTGGGGGACACCTGAGGGACAGCCTGGGGCAGCAAGGGCCCACTCTGCCCCACAGGGCTCCTGCCCCACGGCGGGGGATGCTGTCCTGGGGGGAGCGCCCCGAGCTCGCCCCTCCCCTCGACTTCTCCTTCTGCTGCATCGGCTCCATAGAGGGTGAGTATGGCCCCACAGGAGCCCCCAGCCCCACAGCAGGACACTCACCCTCTCACAGAATCACAGACTGGTCTGGGTGGGAAGGGACCTTAAAGGCCACCCCATGCCACCCCCTGCCATGGGCAGGGACACCTCCCACCAGACCAGCTTGCTCCAAGCCCCATCCAACCTGGCCTTGAACCCCTCCAGGGATGGGGCAGCCACAGCTTCTCTGGGCAACCTGTGCCAGGGGCTCACCACCCTCACAGCCAAGAATTTCTGCCTCAGATCTCAGCTCAGTCTCCCCTCTTGCAGTGGAAAACCCTTCCCCCTCGTCCCATGGCTCCCCTCCCTCATCCAGAGTCCCTCCCCAGCTTTCCTGGAGCCCCTTGAGGGACTGGAAGGGGCTGGAAGGTCTCTGTGGAGCCTTCTCTTCTCCCAGCCTGGGCTGGGACCAGGGGTTGCCCCCCCATATGCAGGACCCTGCACTTGACCTGGTTGAATCCCATGAGGTTAATGTGGTCCCACCTCTCCAGCCTGTCCGGGTCCTTCTGGATGGCATCCTGTCCCTCAGGCGTGTCACCACACCGCTCAGCTTGGTATCACCCACAACCTCACTGAGGGTGCCCTCGCTCCCACTGCCCGTGTCATTGATGGAGTTATTGAACAGTGCTCGTCCCAGTATGAACCCCTGAGGGACAGCACTGGTGACCCATCTCCATCTGGCCATGGAGCCACTGTCCACCACCCTCTGGATGTGACCCTCCAGCCAATTCCTCTCCCCACAGAGCTGCTGAGGGTGCAGCCCCGCGCTGGCCCCTTGCCCCCCCAGCCCACCTACGCCCTGCGCCTCAACAACAACAGCCTGAAGGCCTTGGGGGAGCTGCCCCCTACCCTGGAGCAGCTGCTGGTGACCCCTGCACAGCTCCGCTGGCTCGACCTCTCCTTCAACTGTCTGACTGCCATCGACCCGGTATTCAGGGGGACTGTGCCTCAGTTTCGCTGGGGTGCAGGGCGGGGTGTCCCAGGCTGATGGCAAGGGAGGTCCACAGGTCCTGACCACCTTCCGCACCCTGCGGAGCCTCCAGCTGCATGGGAACAGCATCAGCAGCCTGGCTGAAGTAGATAAGCTGGGGGTCCTGCCCCAGCTGCGCCGCCTCACCCTGCACGGGAACCCTATGGAAGAGCAGAGGGGCTACAGGTACCCTTGGGGGGGCCACCCTTACCCCGCAGGGAGCAGGGGGAGAGCCCCCACGCCCCACTGAAGCCCTGTTCCCCCAGGAGCTACGTGCTGTCCCTGCTGCCCCACCTCACCTCCTTGGACTTCAGCGGCGTGACCAAGCAGGACCGTGAGGACGCTGCCAATGCCAGGCTCCAGCACGGCAAGAAGAAATGGCGGGGGCCGGGACACCAAGCCCCCGCTTCAGAGTGAAGTAGGTGATGGTGGGGACACAGAGGGCAGAGTGGCACCCTGGGGAGAGGCACCTGAAAGCCCCTGGGTGCCACCAGTCCCCCAAACCTGTCCTGACCCACCCACAAGTGGGATGTCACCCTGCTTGGGGGGGAGGGGGCAGAGTGGGGGAACAGGTCCTGGGCAGTCCCGGGGGGTGTCTGGGGCTTGTCCCTGTGCCCACAGTCCCATGTCACCCCCTGCCCAGGGGTGTCCTCTCAGCCAGGGGACCCCGATGGAAGACAAGGCTCAACATCTGCCTTGAAACCTGCAGAGCAGCACCCAGGCCTTGGGCTACCTCCTGGGGTGACACACAGAGACCCCCCAGCTGCCTCCTCTGGACCCCACCATCGCTACCCCCCTGTGACTCCCTGCCCCTCCTAATCAATGCAGGCCTCAGCTTGGGGGGGGTGGCAGCCGTGGCTGGAGGCAGAGGGTGGCTCGTGGGGTTGTTTTCTATAAAATGGGCCAAAACGGGACCGTGGGGTGGGCGCAGGGATCAGCCCCACACAGCAACAGGAGGGTAGGTCCAGTGGGTCCCAGTAAGTAGCTGGGAGAGTGGAGTGGGGCTCCAGGGACTTTGTCCCAAGCACAGACCAAATCCCATAACCAAAACAAAGGGAAGGGCTGTCCCTAAACAAGGGACATCCCTCCCAAAATCCCTGTCCCCCTGCCCCTCCCCGGGAGCAGGTACGTGTCCCCCACCGTGTCCACGCCATGACAGAGGAGACGGACGCTGGATGAACATGGTTTTATCTACTGCGGCCAAAAATAATAATTAAAAAAAAAATAAAGGTCCAAACATGTAAAAATAAGTGGGGAGGGTGTCAGAAGCCACCGGGTCCCGTGCAGAGCATCACATCTGCGGCAGCCCGACTCTGGCCCAGCCTGCCCTGACCCAGCACAGCAGTGGTGCCGACCCACGCTGGGCCCCCCCCACCCCCCTCCACCAGCGCCAGCGTTCCCTTTGTGGTTATCCCTGTGCAAGGTGGCGTCCGGCGAAACACAGCCCCCTCCCCACACACACCCACCCACCCACCCGGGAGGAGGGGAAAGCCTCCGAGCAGGGCCGGCGGGGTTGGTGTGCCAGTGACGGCGTCTTGGCGATTAGTAGGAAACCAGGTGCTTGTACAAGTTCTGTCGCAGTGCCATGGGGAGGGAGGGGAAATAAAGACCCAAAAAAGAGGGAAAAAAAAAAAGAAACAAACAACCAAAACCAACCCAAAACTGGTGAAGCTGTGGTGCTGCGGGGAGGGCTCAGGGGATGCCAAACTGTACAACCAGTTCTTCTTTGGCATCGACGCGGATCTGTGAGAGCGCGCTGAAGGCGTAGGCAGCTATCCGGGACACCTGCGGGCACAAGCACAGCAGCTGGCATCAGCGGCAGCTCTGGCGAAGGCAGTTATCCCAAAGAAAACACCGCAGGGAGCGGCACGGCAGCCCTAGCACATCCCGCAGCAGCAGGATGCCCACTCCAGGCGTTCAGCATCTCTCAGAAACCAGATGGGGAAAGGACCCAGGGCACCTTGGCCAGCCAGCAGGAAAGCTGCAGGCAGGCAAGCTCACCACAGCAGGCAAACCAGTTGCAGCTGGGAGCAAACCTGAGCCTTTTCAGTGTGCTTAACTGGCAAGGCAGCAGCTCCTGCCTGGGAGGAAGAGGGTTTCCCCAGCAGCTCCTTTCCTGAAGCAGCTGTAGGACACCCTGGGAGCAAAGCTGCCTGCACTACAAGACACCCTGCTGCCACCAGGACCCTCTGAAGGGACTGGGAGGACTATAAAGCTGCTGCCTGCGCGCAGTTACTGCGCTAGAAATGTGCAACCGGGCTTTGCCTTCAGTGCTAATGAGCCCCTACGGGACTGCCTGAAACTTGGGGTGTTTCTGCATCACCCACGGGCACCGTGACTCCCACGGGAGCTCATGGGATCCTGTGGTGTCCACACCCCTCTGACGAGGCTAAAGATGACAAAAGCGGCCACCGGGACCTGCCTGGAGCCCTCCGGCACAGCCAGACTGCCCCAGACAAGCTAGAGCGGTCACTGCCACTGCTGCTCCCCCCAGGACAAGGGCACTTCGTTTGGCTCCTGCATCTCAGCAGAGCACCGAGCGGGGCCCAGGGATCGGCTGTGGGGCAGAGCTTCCCCCTCCCCCCAGCCCCTCACCTGCTGCAGGTCTGCGAAGGGGACGGGGTCGCTGGCGAGCACTTGGTGCGGTTGGTTGGTGAGAGACGGCAGCAGCGGCAGCTTCTTCCAGTGCGTCAGGTTGTTGCTCAGCATGGCCAAGCGTGTGCTGCGGAGGGGAGAGCGGCGAGGGTCAGTGCCGGCACCGGGGAGGAGGGTGTCAGCCCATCCCGGGGAGCGACGGGACACTGGGAGACCCCAGGCTTGGCAGAAGACAGGTGCTGCACCTCCAAACACTGAGGGGGAGCCAGGGAGAGCTGTGCTGCACCGCTCCCGGCGCTCACCCCCCCACACCCCCTGAGGCAGGAGGACAAGGGAGCCTCCCGCTCTCCAACACAGGCGCCTTTCACGTGGGAGCGATCACATCCAGCCAGCCGCCGCCTGCCCCGAGTGCTGGGGGAAACACAGGAGCCCTTTGTGCGCAGTCGCCCTCACTGAGACTGTAGCCAGGACGAGGGCTTTGCTGCTGGCACCGCTGCGGGCTTCACCCAGCAGTGCCAGGAGAGGAGGAGGCTGAGCACCAGCCCTGCTCCACACCGTTATTCTCCCAAGGCCCAATGCCTTCCCAGGGATGTGGCCATCATCTACTTGGATTTCTCCAAGGCTTTAGACACCGTTCCCCACAGCCTCCTAGAGAAACTGGTGCATTACAGTCCAGACAAGTGGTCTGTGCAGTGGGGGGGAACTGGCTGACCAGCTGCATCCAGAGCAGGGTGGTCAATAGCTCCTCCTCAAACCGGCAACCTGGCCCAAGTGGGGTCCCCCAGGGATCGATACTGGGCCCAACACTGTTTAATAGCTTCATAAGCAAGCTGGGTGATGGGATTGAGTGTACCCCAATGGAAGTCTGATGATGACACTGAACAGAGTGGGGAAGAGGACATTTGGGAAGGGAGAGCCACCCTGCAGGAAGCCCTGGATCAGCTGGAAGAGCGGGCTGACAAGAACCTTATGAAGTTCAATACGGACAAGTGTAAGGTCTCGCAGATGGGAACACACAATCCCGGAGTGCAGCACAGGCCAGGATCTGCCTGGCTGGGGGACAGCACTGTGGGAAAGGCCCTGGGGGTACTGGTGATGCCGAGCTCCAGGTGAGCGAGCAGGGGGCTGCTGCGGCAGAGAAACCCAGCAGGACGTTGGGCTGCATCACCAAGGGCATCGCCAGCAGAGACAAAGAATCCTTGTCCCGCTCTGCTCAGCACTGGCCAGGCCACACCTGGAACACGGGGCTCAGTTTCAGTCCCCGCTATGCAAAACAGCTGGGGCCAGGCTGGAGAGGGGCCAGGGAAGGGCCACCAAGATGATTTGGGGACGCAGAAGCTGCTACACGAGGGAAGGCCGAGTGAGCCAGGTGTGCTCAGCCCTGAGAAAAGGCGGCTCAAGGGAGACCTGATCCCCACATTCCAGTATTTAGAGGGTGGCTCCAGAGAACACAGAAACTCCCTTTTTACAAGGGGTCACACGGAAAAGATGAGGGGAAAAGACGAGTGGTGACAGGTACAAATTACTGCCAGGGAGATTCCGATTGGACACAAAAGGGCAATTTGTCACAGTGAGAACAATCAGCCATTGGAGTAATCTCCCCAGGGAAGCGGTGGATTCCCCAGCATTGGACACTTTTAAGATCCGGCTGGACAGAGCGCTGGGCCGTCATGTCTAGACTGTGCTTGTGCCAAGGAAGGTTGGACCAGCTGATCCCTGAGGTCCCTTCCAACCCGGGATTCTATGACTCTCTGAGGGGCTGGAAGCACCCCGAGGGAGTGGGGCAGGTCCCACCTGTACTGCCTGGCTCTGTCCATGTACTCATGCTGCTCCATGCCCTGCGAATCCGCTGCCGACACGTCGATGATGTTGCTGCGGAGACACAAGACAGCAGGTCCCACTGCAGGTCTGTCGCTCCCCTCAAGCACAATCCCTGTCTCAGGCAGACCCAGCACCTTCTGAGGAGGGTGACCAGGACTTCAGCCCCCTCCGGCACCCCAAAATGAACAGTTCAGGGCTGTTACGAGGCCAAATTTGCAGCGTGGCTGCAGCCAGCTGGACAGGAGTGTGCCAGGCTGGAGCAGCTGCTTGCTGGGAGGGGAAACACCAAGGAGCATTTGCCTGAAACTGCCCTGGGACAGATGCGTTTGGAGGCTTTGGTCTGCAGCCTCCTGTGGCGCAGGGTGGCCCGTACCCTGGGGACCTCAGCACGCAGCTGCTTGGGGAAGGACGCTGCACCATGCCGCAAGGACTGCAAGGATTAAGCGCTTGGCAGGCATCCCAAGAGCCCCGGTGCCAGGCCCCAGGCTCAGAGAGGAGCTGGGCACTCGGCCAGCTCCATGCCGTGGCCTGACCCCGTGCCCCCCTGCCACCTCCCTGAGGCAGCGTGGTGCTGTGACACCAAGTGTGGGACACACACCAGTTTCCACCAGCCCCTCTGTGCCAGTAGGGCCCACAAGCAACGCAAAGCCCCCCCCAACGGGGCTGGCCTGCAGTGGTTACAGCAAGAGGCTTACATGGCTGTTTTGGCAAGGATGGAGGACAGCATGGCCTGCTCATCTGTGCGTGCTGACGGCAGGTTGTGGTAGCTCTGCTCCGCTCCGTTCAGCACCTTGTTGGGAGGGCTGGCCGCTGGCTCCAGCAGCCGCTTTGTCTCTTCTTCCTGGGGAAAGGGAAGAGGAGAATCAGCCCTGGCTCCACCACGCCACTAGCTGTCACTGTCACCCTATGGGATGGTGCAAGTCTTGCCCTCCGCCTGCCAGAAAAGGCTCCCCACGCTTCCCAGTGTAACCCCAGCACAGCCCTGGCTCCGCCAAGGTGACGGTCAGGCTCCTCTTCCCTAATTCCTTTGTTTTTTCACACCTGAAGCCCCCAATGCCACAAAGGGAGCAAGCACGGCTGATATCAGGCAGCATGCAGCAGCACGTCTGGGGCAGCTAACCCAACACAGCTGGCACCTCACATCCCTACGGAGGATCCCAACTGCCAGTGCCAACCTGCCCAAAAACTCACGGCTAACGAGGATGCACCCATCGCATCCCAAACCTGCCCATGCAGCACCTACCACAGCCTCACCCCACACCTGGGGGCTGCAGAGACCCCCGCCAGCCTTTCCTTGCAGCCACAGAATGTGGCTTGTCCAGGTTATGGTGTGGCCAGCACGAGGTGAACCCCACCAGCCGCAGCCCCACGGGGCAGGGGGTGCCTGGAGGAGGCTCTGGGAGGGAGCGGAGCCCCAGGGCATGTCCCCCCCTCAGCTCAGGGGGTGCAGAGCCCCCCGCTGTGGCTCAGGCCGTAATCCTCCAGCTTGGCCAAGCAGTGACACAGGGGTGGAGGGAAAGAGCCTGGCAGGGAACCCCTGGGTGCAAGCACCCAGGAGAGCGGGATGCCTGGGAGCCAGAGCACTGTCACTCCTCCACACACCCCGCTGGTGCCATCTTCAGCTCCTCCCTGGCCAGCAGCTCCCTCCCCCTTCCTCCTGCTGGGAAACACGTCTGCCATCCCCGGGCCCGGACCCCTTGCCTTTCCCACAGCACAGCAGGAGCACCCCAGCTCGGCATCCCCCAGAGATGAGCCGTCACAGCCAAGCTCCCTGGCAGGGACACAGGGCCACGCTGCCCACACCGCAGCCATGGATTAAGTTTCCGCAGGACAGATGACAGCTCAGATTTGCACCACCCCCCGAGCTGCTCAGTGGCAGTGGGGACAGTCACTTTGTCCCAGGAAGGAAAACCTGGCACCGTTCCCACCACCGCCACAAGCATCCATCACCCTGGGCTCACACCTGCAGCGGGACAGGGTCTGCAGGGTGCGAGGCTCGTCTTACCCCATCCACCAAGCCCCCTCCTCACCCCAGCACCTGGGAGACTGGTGGGCACTGTGACAAGTTTGGTAATCAGAGAAACACAAGGGAAAAGTGACTTTAAGAAGCAGCTCTGGGACGCTGTTCTAGCAGAGCAGCCAGCCCCAGGTCTGTGCGGCTGGAGAAGGGCTGGGCCCTGCTGAGGGGCTGACAGTGTCCAGAGGGACAAGGGGCAACAGGGAAACATCAGCCACCCTGGATGTGCCAAGGCACAGGGAACAGCACCTTAGAATCACAGCATGGTTCAGGTGGGAAGGGACCTTAAAGATTGTCTCATTCCACCCCCCTGCCCTGGGCAGGGACACTTCCCACCAGACCAGCTTGCTCCAAGCCCTGTCCAACCTGGCCTTGAACCCCTCCAGGGATGGGGCAGCCACAGCTTCTCTGGGCAACCTGCGCCAGAGGCTCACCCCCCTCACAGCCAAGAATTTCTGCCTCAGATCTCAGCTCAGTCTCCCCTCTTGCAGTGGAAAACCCTTCCCCCTCGTCCCATGGCTCCCCTCCCTCATCCAGAGTCCCTCCCCAGCTTTCCTGGAGCCCCTTGAGGCACTGGAAGGGGCTCCAAGGGCCTTCTCTTCTCCAGGCTGAACCCCTCCAACTCTCTCAGCCTGTCCTCACAGCAGAGGGGCTCCAGCCCTCCCAGCATCTCCGGGGCCTCCTCTGGCCCCGCTCCAACAGCTCCGTGTCTCTCCTGTGCTGAGGCCCCAGAGCTGGAGGCAGCACTGCAGGGGGGTCTCCCCCGAGCGGAGCAGAGGGGCAGAATCCCTCCCCTCGCCCTGCTGCCGGGGATGTAGCCCAGGCTGCGGGGTGTTTCTGGGCTGTCAGCACCCGGTGCCAGCTCATGGCCAGCTTTTCCCCCCAGCACCCCCAAGCCCTTCTCTCAGAGCTGCTCTCCATCCCTCCATCCCCAGCCTGGGCTGGGACCGGGACTTGCCCCCACCCCTACCTGGGTGCAAGACCCTGCACCCGGCCTGGTTGAACCCCATGAGATCGCACAGATCCACCCCTCCGGCCGGTCCCAGGGCTCCACAGAGGGAGCCAAGGCGGACCTGGGGACCTGCTGGACGCAGCCAGAGACGGCGGGGCAGGCCCGGAGCAGGGCCACGGCAGCAACAGCGGGGCCAGACTCCCCCCAGACACGGCGGGGTGGAGGAACCGGGGGTGGGGGAGAGAAACCGGAGGAGTCGGGACGGGACTCCCGAACCCACCGCCCGGCCCCGGGAAGGGGACGAGGACCCCGAGCACTGACAGCCAGGCCCCCCCCGGTGCCGGGCAGGCCGCTCCCCGTGGTGTCCCCCGCCGCGGCGGGGCCGGGACGCCCGCCGCAGGCCCCGGGCCTACCCTCGCCGCAGCGGACCGCCCCCGCCGGAGCCGGGCCTATCCTCGCCGGTCCCGGGCCACCTCCCCCGGCCCCGGGCGCACCTGGTCGGAGGCCTCAGCCTCGCTGCTGTAGCAGCAGCCCATGGCGAGGCGCAGCAGGGCCGGGCCGGGCGCGGCGCCGCTGCGGTGTCCGGCGGGGGCCCCGCCGCCCCGGTCACGTGAGAGGAGAGAGGGTGGCACCGCCTGCCTCCCCCTGCCGGCCTCGTGACCCGCCATGGCGCCACGTGGGGGGGGAAGAAACCAATAGGAAAGGAGGAGACAGGCCCCACATAAAGGCGCCGCCGTCACGTGAAGGGCAGCCAATCAGAGGGCGGGTAAGAGGGAGGGACGGAACCCCGCCCTCCGCGGGCCCCGTCACGTGAGCGGCGCCTCGCGCAGGGCTCGCGCGTGGGGGCGGTGTCACAGGAGGGCCGCGGGGGGGGGGGGGGGGGGGGGAAGGGGGGCGGGGCTCGCGCGTGGAGGCGTCACGCGGCCCGGGGCGGCGGCCACGTGCGAGAGCGGTCACGTGTCCGGCTGCACGCGCTGCCCAGGGCTCCCAGCACAACCCAGTACAACCCAGTTCCCAGTGCCCCCAGTGTTTCCAGAGCTCCCAGTGCTCCTTAGTCCCCCCGAGTACTCCCAGTGCTCCCAGTGCCTCCCAGTTCCGCCAGTGCCCCCCAGTGCTCAAAAGTGCCCCTCCAGTGTTTCCCAGTCCCCGAAAGCTCCCGGTGCTCCCCAGTGTCCCCCAGTGCCTCCCAGTTTCCCCAGTGCCCCCCACTGCCTGTCAATGCCTCCCAGTGCTCCCAGTGCCCACCCAGTGTTCCCCAGTCCCCCCAGAGCTCCCAGTGACTCCCAGTTCCCCCAGTGATCCCCCCAGTGTTCCCCAGTTCCGCAGTTTCCCCAGTGCCCCCCAGTGCCTGTTAATGCCTCCCAGTGCCCCCAGCGACCTTCCAGTGCTCAAAGTGCCCCCCAGTTTTCCCCAGCCTCCCAGTACTCCCCCAGTGCTCCCAGTGCTCCCCAGTGTCCACCAGTTCCCCCAGTATACTCCTAGTGCCCTCCCTGTGCCCTCCAGTGCTCCCAGTTCTCCCAGTACCCTCGCAGTGCCCCAGTGTTCCCCAAGTGTTCCCCAGTCCCCCAGTGCTCCCAGTGCCCCCCCAGTGTTCCCCAGTCCCCCAGTGTTCCCAGAGCTCCCAGTGACCCTCATTGTCCCCAGTGCTCCCAGCACCCCCAGTGTTCCCAGTGCCCCGCCAGTGCTCCCAGTGTTCCCAGTGCCCTCCCAGTGCCCCCCAGTACCCTCTCAGTGCTCCCAGTACTCCCAGTGCCCCCAGTGCTCCCTGTGCCCTCCCAGTGTTCCCGGTGATCCCAGTGCCTCCAGTGCCCCCAGTACCCTCCCAGTACCCTCCCAGTGCTCCCAGTGTTCCCAGTACCCTCCCAGTGCTCCCAGTACCCCCAGTACCCACAATGTTCCCAGTACCCTCCCAGTACTCACAGTGCCCCCAGTGCTCCTAGTGCCCTCCCAGTGTCCCCAGTGCTTCCAGTGCCTGCGGTGCTCCCAGTGCCCCCAGTGCAGCCTCTGACGGGTCAAGCCGGGTGGGGGTCACAGGGGCCGTGCCAGGGGGTGGGAGCGGAGCCCCCCGTCCCCTTTTCTCCATCTCCCCGAGGATCCGGGTGGCGGGGGGGTGGCCGCGGGGGTGGGGACAGGGCGGCCCGGGGGGGCCGGTACCCGGCAGGTGGGGAAACTGAGGCGCGGGCGGGGGCCGGGCCCCCCCAGTCTCCGAACTCCCCTGAGCCCCCCGAATCCCACTGAGCCTCCCAAATCCAACTGAGCCCCCCCCGGGCCCCCCAAGACCTGACCCCCCCAAATCCCCCTGAGCCCCCCAAATGCCCTGAGCCCCCCAAACCATCTGAGCCCCCTGAACCCCCACAAATATCCAAGCCCTGAGCCCCCCAAATCCAACTGAGCCCCCCCCCGGGCCCCCCAAGACCTGAGCCCCCCAAATCCCGAGTCCCCTGAGCACTGAGCCCCAAGCCCCCTGAGCCCCCTGAGTCCCGAGCCCCCCAAGTCCCAACCCCCCCAAGCCCCCGGACTTCCCCTTGCCCCCCTGCAGCCCCCCATCAGGTTTTGGGGGGTCCAAGCTGAGCCCCCCCTGCCCCTGCCTGCAGGTCCCCGCTGCCTGTGCCGTCACCCTGCTCCCCAGCACCCCATCACTCCCTGCCTGGTGCTGCCCCCCCTCCCCGCTGTGAGGCCCATCGCTGTGGCGAGTGCATCAGTGCTCAGCCTGGCAGGACATTGTGCACGGCCCTGGCTGCGCAGGAGGCGGCACGGAGAGGGGTCCAGTACTGGGACCCCAGCCCCAGTATCAGGACCCCAGCTCCAGTGTTGAGACCTCAGCTCCAGTGTTGGGACCCCAACTCCAGTATTGAGACCCCAGCCCCAGTATCAGGACCCTAACTCCAGTGACAGGACCCCAGCCCCAGTATTGGGACCCTGGCCCCAGTGTCAGGACCCCAGCCCCAGTATGGGGCCCCCAGCTCCGGTGTCAGGACCTCAGCCCAGTTTCAAGACTCCAGCCCCAGTATTGGGACCCCAGCTCCAGTACCAGGACCCAACCCCAGTATTGGGACCCCAGCCCCAGTATCAAGACTCCAGCCCCAGTATTGGGACCCCAGCCCCAGTATCAGGACCCAACCCCAGTGACAGGACCCCAGCTCCAGAATCAGGTCCCCAAAACCAGTGTTGGCCCCCAGCCCCGATATTTGGACCCCAGCCCCAGTGTCAGGACCCCAGCTCCAGTGACAGGACCTCAGCCCCCGTATTAGGACCCCAGCCCCAGTGTCAGGATCCTAACCCCAGTTACAGGACCCCAGCCCCGGTATGGGGACCCCACCTCCAGTAACAGGGCCCCAGCCCCACTGTCAGGACCCCAGCCCCAGTATGAGGACCCTAACCCCAGTATCAGGACCCCAGCTCCAGTATCAGGATCCTAACCCCAGTGTTGGCCCCCGGCCCCAATATCAGGACCCCAGTCCCAGTATTGGGACACCAGTCCCAGTGATGGGGCCCCAGATGCAGTGACAGGACCCCAGCCCCAGTGTCAGGACCCCAACTCCAGTATCAGGACCCCAGATGCAGTGACAGGACCCCAGCCCCAGTGTCAGGACCCCAACTCCAGTATCAGGACCCCAGCTCCAGTATTGGAACCCCAGCCCCAATATAAAGACTCCAGCCCCAGTATTGGGACTCCAACCCCAGTATGGGGACCCCAGCCCCAGCATCAGGATTCCAGCCCCAAGACCCCTCCTGCAGCCCCAGGGCCACCCCCCAGCCCCATCCTGTCCCCAGCCCCACTCAGACCAGTAACTGGTAACCGGAGCCGGTGCCTGCTGTGGCTGAGGCGACGCCATCAATAATTGAGTGGGCAGCGGGGCTCGGCACCGCTCGGGGACACGCGGGCCTGCCTGCTGCCTGCCCCCTGCCCCCTGCCTCCTCCTGCCTGCTGCCTGCCCCCTGCCTCCTGCCCACCTGGAGTGTGGGGACAGGTAGGTGCCACCCCCACAGCCCCGTCCCCTCGCTGTGGTTGGGGACCCCCAATAGCCCAGGGCGTGGGGAGGGGATGTGGGGTGCTGTGTGTGGTGCAGGGTGTGGGGTGCAGGATATGGGGTGCGGAGGCAGCAAAGTTGGGCCAAGGTGGGTGCGACGGGGTGTGCCAGGCAGTTTCCCCCACCCCCCCCCCAGCAGCCCCCACAGCCCGACCCCCCAGGACAGCAGCCCTGCAGACGGGTCCCTGTCCCCCCTCAGCCCCAGCACAGGGACCCCCAGAGCACCCCGGCGTGCCCCAGCCCAGGCAAACCATCCCAGCAGGCACTTCCCGGGGGGGTGCAGAGCACTGCCAGCTCATGGCATGAGTGGGAGCTGCTGGCTGGCACCCTGGGAGGAACCTGCCCCCCCCCAAGCATCACCTGGGGGGGGGGGCGTTTTCCACAGCCTAACCCCCAGCCCCTGGGATGGTGTCGCCAGCGATCGCCCTGGCCTTCCTCCCCTTCCTCGTCACCCTGCTGATCCGCTACCGGCACTACCTGGTGCTGCTGTACCGGGCGGTGCTGGTGGGCTGGCTGCGGGACCGGCTCACCGGTGTCCCCCGGGAGCAGCGCGCCTTCCAGTACCTGCTGGCCCACGCCATCCCCGGTGACCCCCGCCACGTCCTCCAGACCTTTGACCAGTGGTGCTACCACTGCGAGCACCTCAGCTGCGTGGGGCCCATCAAAGGTGAGTGCCACCCTCGCCCGCCCGCGCCACAGGGGGCCCAGCACAGCCATGACACCGTTAATCATGGCCACGGCACCAATGGCATGGCCGTGGCACCACTGACACCACTGTGGTACCAGTGGTAATGCCTTGGCACTGTTGGCATGGCCATGGCACTGTTGGTATGGCCACAGGACCAATGACATGGCTGTGGCACCATTGACACTGCCATGGCACTGTTGGTATGGCCACAGCGTTGTTGGCATGGCCATGGCACCTTTGACACAGCCATAGCACTGTTGGAATGGACATGTCATTGTTGGCACGGCAGTGGCACCATTGACATGGCCATGGCACTGTTGGTGTGGCCATGGCATCATTGGCATGGCCATGGCACCATTGACACAGCCATGGCACTGTTGGTGTGGCCACGGCACCAATGGCGTGGCCATGGCACCATTGACATGGCTGTGGTACCATTGGTAATGCCATGGCACTGTTGGTGTGGCCATGGCACCATTGACACAGCCATGGCACCATTGACATGGCCATGGCACCATTGACACAGCCATGGCACTGTTGGTATGGCCATGGCACCGATGGCGTGGCCATGGCACTGTTGGTGCAGCCACAGCACCAATGGCATGGTCGTGGCACCATTGACACCGCCATGGCACTGTTGGTGTGGCCATGGCACCATTAGAAGGGCCATGGCACCACTGGCACAGCACTGTTGGCATGGCCGTGGCACCATTGATGTGGCTGTGGCACCATCAGCATGGCCATGGTGTCATTGGCATGGCCGTGGCACCATCAGTGTGGCCATGGCACCATTGGCATGGCCATAGCACTGCTGGTGTGGCCATGGCACCATCAGCGTGGTCATGGTGTCATTGGCATGGCCGTGGCACCATTGTTGCAGCCATGGCACCCTCAACATGGCCATGGTGTCATTGGTATGGCCGTGGCACCATCAGTGTGGCCATGGCACCATTGGCATGGTCATGGTGTCATTGGCATGGCCGTGGCACCACTGGTGCAGCCATGGCACCCTCAACACAGCCATGGCACCATTGGCATGGCCATGGCATCATTGGCACAGCCGTGGCACTGCCACTACAGTCATGGCACCATTACCAGGGCTCTGCACCCCCAGCACGGCCATGGCCCCACCACAGGTAGGGACACGGGGAGGGTGGCTGGGGCCATGGGGAGCATTGGCACAGCCATCCACCTCCCTCCTGTCATGCCGTGCCACGTCCTCCATCCCTCTGGGCGCTGGGGAACCAGCCACCACCTTCCCTCCATCCCAGCAGCCCTGGGGACCTGACGCTGTGCCAGGAAGCGGGGGGAGGGATGGGTGCAGCCCCCCAGGGTGCTGACGGTGCCAGGCCGCGGCAGGGCGGATCGTGGAGCGGCTGCTGGAGGAGCGGGCGCCGCTGCGGGTGCTGGAGCTGGGCACCTACTGCGGCTACGGCACCGTGCTGCTGGCACGGGGGCTGCCGCCGGGCGCCCGCCTTTACACCGTGGAAGGGGACCCCCGCCACGCCGCCGTGGCCGAGAAGGTCATCCGCCTGGCCGGCTTTGACGAGCAGACGGTGAGCACCATGCCCGAGGGGGGGAAACACGGCTCTGACCCCCGCTGCTGGGGAGGAGAGGGATGGGGGGGTCCTGACCTGGTGGGGGTGGTGGGTTGGCACCCCAGGGCTGAGGGGGTTCACAGAATGGTTTGGGTGGGAAGGGACCTTTAAAGCCCACCCAGTGCCACCCCCTGCCCTGGGCAGGGACACCTCCCACCACACCAGCTTGCTCCAAGCCCCATCCAACCCGGCCTTGAACCCCTCCAGGGATGGGGCAGCCACAGCTTCTCTGGGCAACCTGCGCCAGGGGCTCACCCCCCTCACAGCCAAGAATTTCTGCCTCAGATCTCAGCTCAATCTCCCCTCTTGCAGGGGAAAACCCTTCCCCCTCATCCCATGGCTCCCCTCCCTCATCCAGAGTCCCTCCCCAGCTTTCCTGGAGCCCCTTAAGGGGCTGGAAGGTCTCCCTGGAGCCTTCTCTTCTCCAGGCTGAACGCCCCCAGCTCTCTCAGCCTGTCCTCACAGCAGAGGGGCTCCAGCCCTCCCAGCATCTCCAGGGCCTCCTCTGGCCCCGCTCCAACAGCTCCGTGTCTCTCCTGTGCTGAGGCCCCAGAGCTGGAGGCAGCACTGCAGGGGGGTCTCCCCCGAGCGGAGCAGAGGGACAGAATCCCCCCCCTCGCCCTGCTGCCCACGCTGCTGGGGATGCAGCCCAGGCTGCAGGGGGGTTTCTGGGCTGCCTGCGCATGTTGCCAGCTCATGGCTGACTTCCCCCCCCCCCCCCCCCCCAGCCCCCAGCACCCCCAAGTCCTTCTCTCAGGGCTGCTCTCCAGCCATTCTCCGCCCAGCCTGGATTTGTGCTTAGGGTCACGCCCCACCCCCAGGTGCGGGGACCCTGCACTTGGCCTGGTTGAACCCCATGAGGTTCATGTGGTCCCACCTCTCCAGCCTGTCCAGGTCCCTCTGGATGGCATCCCATCCCTCAGGTGTGTCACTGCACCGCTTGGCTTGGTGTCACTCACTGAGGTTGCCCTCGACCCCACTGTCCATGTCACCAGAGACGCCAAACAGCTCTGGTCCCAGTATGGACCAGCACCATTAAACACCTCTGTTGCTCGGTGCAGGTGGAGCTGATCGTGGGCCCCTCAGAGGAGGTGATCCCCCGCCTGAGGGAGAAGCACGGCCTGATGCAGGCTGACTTTGTCTTCATGGACCACTGGAAGCGTTGCTACCTGCGGGACCTGCAGCTGCTGGAGAGCCACCAGCTGCTGGCCGAGGGGGCCACCGTCTTGGCCGACAACGTCCTCTTCCCCGGGGCGCCCCATTTCCTGCAGTACGCCAAAACCTGCGGCAAATACCGCTGCAGGGTGCACCGCGCCAGCCTGGAGTACTTCCGCGCCATCCCCGATGGCATCGCCGAGCTCTGCTACATGGGGAACCGCTGAGCCGGGCACAGAGCTCTGCCGAGGCCGTGCTCAGCTGGAAACATGGGCTGCGGAGAAAAGGCAGTGGCTGCTGTGGTTTGTGGTGGGATGCAGCGGTGGGAGCGGCACCGGGGGGGAAGAGGTGGCCTTGCACCTCGCCGGAGCCGAGGAAGGTCCGGGTGAGACCCTGGGGAAGCCCGGTGGAGAGCCCGGCGCTCCCCAGCAGCACCCAGAGCCCACCCTGGTGCTCCTCAGACACCAGATTTGGGGGCCGATATCTTAAAAAATGAATTTATTAGAAAAGACACAGTGCCAGGCAGAGCCCTGCGCTCCCCCCAGCATCTCTCTGGCCCCCCCCGGGCAACTTCACCCCGACACCCCCTGCCCCACGCAGCCCCCGGCGCGGCCACAGCAGGAGGAGCTTCACCAAATGGCCCCCCCAGCCCCAAAGCGCCATGGGGGAGGGCTCATTCCCCCCAGCCTCCTCCCGTCCTCAGGCTCCGGTTCGGCTCTGGGTGGGGTCAGATCATCCACTGGTCCTGATCCTGCTCTGCTCCCTCCATGTCCACCTGGGGAGGGGAAAGGTGTGAGACACCCCCCCCCCCCAGCAGAGTGGGGCCCAGCAGCCGGCCCTTCCCAAAGGCAGGGAGGCCTGGGACCCCCCTGGGGTTCATCCTCGGCCTCCCCCGCATCGGACACCCCCCATTTAGGGCCTCAGTGGTGCAGGGACACGGGCCAGTGCCCCCCCCTTTACCTCGTTAATCTCCCCGTCATCAGGAGACTCGTTATAATCGTTCATCTCATCCATATCCTGCATGTCCTCATCGTCCTCCGAGTCCTCTTCGCTGTCTTCATCGTCCTCGTCGTCCTCCTCCTCCTCCTCGTCGTAATGCTGCGGGTATGACAGCTCCAGCGCCCCACCACCTCCCCCAATCCCCCCACCTCGCAAGGGGGTGGGGGACCCCCTGTGCCCCCCATCAGCCCTCCCCCTGCCTCGCAAGGGGGCGGGGGACCCCCTGTGCCCCCCACACCCACCTCGGATGCCGGCTTTCCAATGGGCACCAGGTTGTTGTCCTTCTCGGCGATGCTCTGGAGCTGGGGATGGAAGTCGGGGGCAGGGGGGGGGCGGGGAGGGGAAAGGGGTTGAGCAACCCAACAGCTCCGTGACACCCCCGGTGCGGCTCCCCACTGGCAAACTGGTCCCTCCAGCACTCGCCCCGCTGCCTGATGGGGCCCCCCCTTCCCCCTGCCCGCGGTGTCCCCAAGGTAGGGGACAGGCAGGGAAGGGAAGGGCTGCTGGCACCGGAGCACGGGAAGGCCGGGGGGGGGGAGGGGGGGGAGGAGGGGGGCGTGTCCCACAGACGCCTTCCCCCCGCCCCGGCACCTTGAGTGAGCTCAAACACAAATAATTTTTTCATTATTTTATAAAAGCAAGAACCCCACTCCGAGGCGTCGGTTCAGGCAGACGAGCCGCAGCTAATTAAAGCTCAATTAAAATCCACCCGCACCCCCCCACCCAGAGGGCCCCGGAGCCTCCCCCCGGCGCCGGGGGTTTAATTATTGATTGAAATTATTTTATTTCATTACAATATTTTAATCACCGAGATTCCTTTTCTCACGTTTTAATCAAACAGAGATGTTTTTTCCCCCATATTCCAGGGCTGGTGTAGGGCCGCGGCACCGACCCGCACTCCCGGTGCCGGTGGGTTCCCGGGATCAGAAATCACCCCCCCACCCCCGGGAAAAGGTTAATTAATTAATTAGGAGTCTCGGTTCAGCACCAGGTCTTTAATTAACACCCCCCCCCCAAGTAACGGGGAGCTCCGGTAGCGGAGGGAACGGTCCACAGAGGGCTGCGGGGACCCCTCCCCGGCCCCAGAACCCCCGCTCCCCCCGGCCCCGGTTCCCCCCCTCCAGGCCCCGGTTCCCCCCCGCCGGGGCCCACCCAGGCCTGGTGCTGCTGTTCCTGCTGCTGCAGCTCGGTCTCGTCCACGCAGGGCCGGTCGAGGTTGAACCACAGGGACTCGGTGACGCGGGGCAGCAGCGAAGGGAACAGCGTGGACATGGCGGGGGGGGGGGGGGGGAGAACGGGGGACACACCGGGAGCGGGACCCGTCTCCACCAGCCGCCCACCCGGAAGTACAACCCCGCCGGAAGCAGTTGGAAGCCCCCCCGGGAGCATGCGCAGAGGGAAAGGGCGCGTCGGGCGAGGCCACGCCCACAATGGGCGTGGCTTTGCACAGCGGGGGCGGGACATAACTTTGATTGACAGGTGGTGTGTGTGTGTGTCCTCCCCCCAGCGCGTCCGACCCCGGGGGGGGCATCTGGGAACCATGGGGAGAATGTGACCCCCCCGGGGGGTCTATGACCCCAATGGGGGGGTTTCTGCCCCCCCCGGGGCATCTGTGACCCCCCCCAGGGGGTATCTCTGACACCCACGGAGGGATATCTGCCCCCCCCAGGGCATCTGTGACCCCCCCTGGGAGGTATCTGTGACCCCCATCGGGTATCTCTGACCCTCATGTGGGGGCACCTGCCCCCCCCAGGGCACCTGTGACCCCCCCAGGGCATCTGTGCCCCACCCCGGGAGGTGTCTCTGACCCCCATGGGGGGATATCTGACCCTAATGGGGGGGTACCTGCCCCCCTTGGGGCTTCTGTGACCCCCCCGGGAGGTATCTATGACCCCCATGGGGTATCTTTGACCCTAATGGGGGGGGTACCTGCCCCCCTCCCAGGGCATCTGTGACCCCTCCGGCGTTATCTGTGATCCCAGTGGGGGGGGTACCTGCCCTCCTGGGGTATCTGTAAACCCCCTCGGGGCATCTGTGACCCTCCTTGGAGGGTATCTGCTCCCCCCTCCCGGGGCATTTGTGACCCCCAGGGGCACGTCTGCCCCCCCATCATTTGTCACCCCAGAGGTATCTGCCCTCCCTGGGGTATCTGCTCACCCCCAGTCTCTACCCAAGGGCTGTCTGCCCCCCCCCCCCTCCCCGGGGTATCTGCGACCCAGACAGGGGGGTTTCTGCGAACCTAATGGGGCGGTACGTGCCCCCCCAGGGCATCTGTGACCCTCCCGGGGAATATCTGTGACCCCAAGTGGGGTATCTGCCCCCCCGGGCATCTGTCACCCCTCTGGGGCATCTGTGACACCCCCGCGGGGTATCTGTGACCCCAATTGGGGGGGTATCAGCCCCCCCAGGGCATCTGTAATCCCCCCCCGGGGCATCTGTGACCCCAATGGGGAGACACTTGCCCCCCCCCCCCCCCCGGGGGCATCTGGGACCCCTCTTGGGGCATCTGTGAACCCCTGGGGCATCTGAGACCCCCCCCGGGGCATCTGTGACACCAGTGGGGTGGTACCTGCTCCCCCAGGGGTATCTGTGACTCGGGGGGGGGGGTGTGTGTGTGTGTATTTCTGACCCCTATGGAGGGTATTTGCCCCCCCCCCCGGGCTTCTGTAACTCCCCTGGGGCTATCTGTGACACCAATGGGGGGGTACCTGCCCCCCCCCTCAATCCAGGGGGGCGTCACTTACTTACTAGGTATCCCCCACACACCCCAGAGCATCCCTACCAAAGGGGGGGAACCTGCCCCCAGCCCCTCGGAGGGGGGCACCTCTTACTCCAAAGTGGGGTGACCTGCCTCCCCCCACCATTCCGGGGGGCATCTCTTACCCACTGGGGTAAGAGCATCACTGAGGTAAGAGCATCGGTGCCGGGGGGGGGTTGGATCCTGCCCCCGGTGCCGGTGTCCGGGCACGTGGCCGCCCCCCCGCCGTGCCCCCCCCCCTCCACAGGCGGGAAGGACAAACACCCACCAGTGGATTTTGGCTGGCGCTCGCCCCTGCCCGGCGCCGGGCGGAGGGTCCCAGGCTCCACACGTGGCCGGGGACACACACACACACACACACACACAGAGCTCACGGGGTGCCCCCCCCCCCTCCTCGGGGTGCCCCGCGAGCTCTGCCCGTCCCGCCGTGCCCGCGCCACATCCCGTGATCGGCGGGCCAAGGGTTGCGCCGCCGCTGCGACCTTTGAGATGAGCCGCGCTTGCCACCCCCCACCCGCCACCCGCCACCCACCCAGGTAAGACCTCCCCCATCACCCCCCCTCCGGTCACCCCGCTGGCGGTGCCGCCATGCCAGCGGGGATCCCACGGCGTGTGTGTGGGGGTGGGATTTTGTGTCCCCACCGACCCGCCGTCACCGTCAGCAGGGCCATGGCTGCCATGTGGGTGCCGCTGGTGGTGCTGGCGGCGTGGCCGGCTGCTGTCACCGGCGCGGCACAGGACTCGCTGCTCAACATCTGCATGGATGCCAAGCACCACAAGAAGGAGCCAGGACCCGAGGGGAAGCTCTACGGGCAGGTGGGTCCTCACCCCAGTGGTGCCACCCGCCGTGGGGTGCCACCAGTGCCACCCGCCGCCATGTCACCAAACCCCGGTGGGGGTCTCTGTCAGCCAGAGCTCTGCTGGTGGGTGATGGCTGAACCCCGCTTCACCCGGCACAGTGTGTCCTCTGGAAGGATAACGCCTGCTGCACCGCCAACACCAGTATGGAAGCCCATGAAGACCAGTCCTACCTGTACAACTTCAACTGGGACCACTGCGGGGCCATGCCGGAGAAGTGCAAGCGTCACTTCATCCAGGACACGTGTCTCTACGAGTGTTCCCCCAACCTGGGGCCATGGATCGACCAGGTGGGTGGACAACCCCCCCCCACCCCCCCATCACCCACTGGGGTTGGGGGTGAACTGGGGTGAACTGGGGTGAACTGGGGTGGCGGGGCAGGCGGACAACAGCTGGCGGAAGGAGCGGATCCTGCACGTGCCGCTGTGCCGGGAGGACTGCGAGCAGTGGTGGGAGGACTGCCAGGACGCTGTCACCTGCAAGGTCAACTGGCACGAGGGCTGGAACTGGACCACAGGTCAGTGACTGGGGGGGGAGGAAATGGGGACACCCCCCCCCCCACCCATGGCTGGACCCCCCTGTGGGTCCCCAGTCACCCCCGTCCTGTCTCGCCGCAGGGGATGTGGCTGTGTCAGCCCCTCCCTGGTGAGGGGGCTGGGGGGCATGAGGGTGCCCATGGTGGGCGTGAGGGTCACCATGGAAGAGGTGTGAAGGTCCCCATGGAGAAGGGGTTGATGGTCCCCATGGGGAGGGTAGGGGTCCCCATGGTGGGGGGTGAGGGTCCCCATGGAGGGCAAGAGTGAAGGTCCCAGTGGGGGAGATATGAAGGTCCCCATGAAGGGGGGGAAGGTCCCCATGGGGGGGACAGTGAGGGTCCCCATGGCGGGGGGGTGAGGGTCCCCATGGAGGGCAGTGCAAGGGTGCCCACTGTAGGGGTGAGGGTCCCCATGGTGGGGGAGGTTGAGGGTCCCCATGGGAGGGTGAGGATCCCCACAGGGAAGGGGTTGAGGGTCCCCATGGAGGGGGGTGTGAGGGTCCCCATAGGGAGGGGGTGAAGGTCCCCATGGCGGGGAGAGTGAGGGTCCCCATGGGGGATGTGTGAGGGTTACCATGGGGGGCGTGAGGGTCCCCATGGCAGGGGGTGAGGATCCCCAGGGAGGGGGGTTTGAGGGTCCCCATTGGGGGAGGTTGAGGGTCTCCATGGTGGGGAGACTGGGCATCGCCATGGGGAGGGGAGGGGGGATTGAGGGTCCCCACGGGGAGAGGGGGTTGAGGGTCCCCATGGGAGGGGGTGAGGGTCCCCATGGGGGGGGGTATGAGGGTCCCCATGGGAGGGGGTGAGGGTCCCCATGGGGTGGTGTGTGAGGGTCTCCTTGGAGGGGGGTGTGAGGGTGCCCACTGCAGGGGCAGCGGGCCAACAACCCCCCCTCCCCATCCCCAATCCCTTTACCCCACCTCACCCCCTATTTCCACCTCCCCCCCTGCCCCCCAGGAACCAACCAGTGTCCCCAAGGCGCCATGTGCCAGAAGTTCAAGTTCGTTTTCCCCACACCGGCGGCCCTCTGTGAGCAGATCTGGTCCCACTCCTACCGCTACACCCCCCACCACCGCGGCAGCGGCCACTGCATCCAGATGTGGTTCGACCCCCTCCTGGGGAACCCCAACGTCGCCGTCGCCCGCTATTATGCCAACGCCGCCCCCCCGGCCTCCCCTGCCCCCCAGCTCCCCCTCCTGCTGGCCCTGCTGCCCCCCATCCTGCTGGCACTGCTCTGAGCTGGGGGGGGCTGTGGGCAGGAGTGGGCAGGGGAGGTGTCCAGGATACCCTGCCCCCTCCCGTGGGGTGTCCCCAAGCTCCCCAAGCTGCTGTGTCCCCCCCTCCCCCTGGCATGTGGCTGGTGAATAAATGCTCCTGCCCCACTCAGTGTCAGGGGGCCGTTGGGAGGTAGGATGGGTGGGGGGGGCAGCGGGATGGGAAGGGGGATCCGTCTTGGAGGGTAACCCCCCCTTTATCCATGCTGACACCCCCTTCACCCATACCGACCCACCAAGCTGCATGGCATCGCCCCCCCGAACCTCCACACCCAGCAAAGTGGGGGGCACGGGGCTCCCTGACACTGGGGCTCCCTGACACTGGGGCTCCCCCAAGGCTGTCCCAAGTGGGGGGGGCTGCGGGCAGGAGTGGGCAATGGGGGTGTCTAGGCTACCTTGGCCCCCCCCATGGGGTGCCCCCAAGCTCCCCAAGCCGCTCTGTCCCCCCCTCCGGCATGTGGCTGGTGAATAAATGCTCCTGCCCCACTCGGTGTCGGGGGGCCATGAGGGGGTGGGATGGGGGGGGGCAGCGGGATGGGAGGGGAGATTCATCGCCGGGGGGGTCCTCCCTTTATCCGTACTGGCCCAATGGGCTGTGTGACATCGCCCCCCATGAACCCCCTCCACAAAGTGGGGGGCACAGGGCTCCCCACCGCTGGGACCCCCCCGAGCTGGGGCCCAGGCTGTCCCGGGTAAGGGCGGGGGGGGGGGGGTCCTGCCGGGCCGGAGCCCTTCCGGCTGCCCCACATCCCATCTTGGGGGGCTCAGCTCAGCCCCCACGTCCCCATCTGTGCCCCACGGGGGGGCCCTGCCCTGGCATGGAGGGGCGCAGGGTGCCCTGCTCCAGGCAAGGAGCCCCCGGGCCATGGCGGGGGGGACCCGGTTCTGGGACCCCTCGCAGCCCCCCCGCCCGGTGCCCACCGGTCCCGGTGCCCGCTCCTGCCCTCGGCCCGCCCCGCTCTCCCCGGGTCCCCCCCCGGTACCTCTCGTTCCGACCCCGGTGCCCCTCCCAGTGCTTCCCTGGACCCCCCCTCCCCGTGCCTCCGGATCGCCCCGGAGCCTCTCTCGTGTTCCTCCCAGTGTGCCCCCCCACCCCCCGATACCTCTCGTTACCCCCCCGGTGCTCTCCCCCGATGTCTCCCCTGGTGGTCCCCCCGGTTTCCCCCGCCGTGCTCCCCCGGACCCCCCCGGTGCCCCCCGGATGCTCCTCCCAGTGTCCCCCCCGGCGCTCCCCCACCCCCCCCGCCGGTACCCGCCGATGCTCTCCCGGACCTCTCAAGGTGTCCCCCCCAGAGCCCCCCCGGTGGCCCCCCATTGCTCCCCCCGGACCCCCCCCGGTGCCGCCCCCGGTGCTCTCCCGGACCTCTCCGGGTGCCCGTCCCGGTGCCCTCCCCGATGTCCTCCCCGGAGCCCCCCCCCCTCCCCGCGATGACCCCTCCGGTGCTCCCCCCGGTGCTCTCCCGGACCCCCCCGTTGCCCCGTCGGTGCCCCCCCCGGTGCTGCTCCCGGAACTCTCCGGGTGCTTATCCCGGTGCCCCCCCCGGTACCCCCCTGTTGCTCCCCCGGCCCCCCCCGGTGCTCCCCCCGATGCTCCCCCCGATGTCCCCCCCGGTGCTCCCGCCGGTGCTCTCCCGGACCCCCTCGGTGACCCCCCCGGTCCCGTCCCGCCCCCGGTGCTCAACCCGGTGTCCCCCCGTGCTCTCCCTGGTGCTCTCCCGGACCCCCTCGGTGCCCCCCCGACATCCCCCCCGGTGCTCCCCCAAACCCCCTCCGGTCCCCCCCCGTTGCTCTCCCGCCCCCCCCCCCCCGGTGCTCCCCCCGATGCCCCCCCCCGATGTCCCCCCCGGTGCTCCCCCTGACATCCCCATCGGTGCTCCCCCAAACCCCCTCCGCACCCCCCCACCCCGGGTGCCCCCCCCCGGGTGCCCTCTCCCCTCCCGTTTCCCCCCGCCCCTCGGTGTCCCCGCCCCCCCCCCCCCCCCCCGCTGTCCCCGCCCACCGCGGCGGGAGCGCGGCCCCGCGGCGCGGCCCCGGCGGAGCATGGCGGGCGCGGGGGGCGCGGGGGGCGCGGGGGGAGCGCCGCCGCCACCGCCTCCCCCGCCCTGGTACCACCGGGACCTGAGCCGGGCCGCCGCCGAGGAGCTGCTGGCGCGGGCCGGGCGGGACGGCAGCTTCCTGGTGCGGGACAGCGAGAGCGTGGCGGGGGCCTACGCGCTCTGCCTGCTGTGAGTGCGGGGGGGGCGGCGGGGGGGGACACGGGGAACCGGAGGGGACACCGGAGGGAGCGGCGGAGGCGTTCCAGGGAGCATCGGGCGGGGGGAAAGGGGACACCGGAGAGCACTGGGGGTGTACCGGGGGAGCACCGACGACGTACTGGAGGGGACACCGGGAGGGGGACACTGTGGGGGGACACGGGGAACCAGGGGGGACGCCGGAGGGGGGCGTCGGGGGCGTCCCGGGGAGCGTCGCGGGGGGGAAAGGGGACACCGGGGGTGTACCGGGAGGGCATCCGGGGGAGCACCGACGACGTACCGGGGGGGACATCGGAGGGGGACACCGGAGGGGGACACCGGGGGAACCAGGGAGCACACCGGAGGGGGCACCGGGGGGGCGGCGGGAGGGGACACGGGGAACCGAGGGGGAAACCGGAGGGGGCGGCGGGGGCGTCCCGGGGAGCATCGGGCGGCGGGAAAGAGGACACCGGGGGGCACTGGGGGTGTATCGGGGGACCACCGACGACGTACTGGAGGGGACATCGGAGGGGGTCATTGGAGGGGGCAGCGGGGGGGACACCGGGGAGCATCGGGTGGGGGGAAAGGAGACACCGGGGGGGGGAAAGGGGACACCGGGGGGCACTGGGGGTGTACTGGGAGGGGATCCGGGGGAGCACCGACGACGTACCAGAGGGGAAACCGGGGACACACACCGGGGGAACTGGGGGGAACACCGGGGAGGTTCCGGGGAGCATCGAGCAGGGGATAAGGGGATACCGGGGGGCACTGTGTGGTGTACTGGAGGGGACATCGGAGGGGGACACCAAGGGGGGACACGGGGAACTGGGGGGAACACTGGAGGGGGTGGTGGGGGCATCCCGGGGAGCATCGGGTGGGGGGTAAAGGGGACACTGGGAGGCACTGGGGGTGTACCGGGGGGGGATCCGGGGGAGCATTGACGAGGTACCATGGGGGGAAAATGGGGGGGGACACCTGGGGAACTGGGGGGGGCACCGTAGGGGGCGGCAGGTGCGTCCCAGGGAGCACTGGGGGGGCACTGGGGGTGTACCAGGGAGGGATCCAGGGGAGCACCGACGATGTACTGGGGGGCACATCAGAGGGGGACACTGGAGGGGGCAGCAGGGGGGACACCGGGGAGCATCGGGTGGAGGGAAAGGGGACACTGGGGGACACTGGGGGGGGGGGCCCTGGAGGGGAGTGCTGGGGGGGAGGTCTGGGGGAGCACCGATGAGGTACCAGGGGGGACACTTGCAGAGGTCCAGGGAAGTACTGCGGGTGGGGGTCTGGGGGTCCACTAGAGAGGGGGGGTCCCAGGGAGCAGTGGGCGGGGGATAGGGGACACCAAGGGGGGGAACTATGGGGGGGGATCCAGGGAAGCATTGATGAGGTACCAGGGGGCACCCAGAGAGGTCCAGGGAAGCACCGGGGGAGGTCTGGGGAAGCACTGTTGGCATCAGGGGGGGCACTGGAGGGGAGCGGGTGGGGGGATCCAGGGGAGCACTGAGAAGGTACGCGGAGGGGGGTGTCACTGGGGGGGAACGATTGGTACTGAAGGGGGCACCCAGAGAGGTCTCGGAGTCTGGGGGAGATCTGGGGGGCACGGGGGTGTCCAGGGGGGTACTGTTGGCACTGGGGAGGGAGGGCACCTGGAGAAGTCCGGGGAGCACTGGTAGGGTCTGAGGAGAGCACTGGGGGAGCACTGGGGGACATGAGGGGGGTGTCCTGGGGGGCGCAGAGGGAGGGGCACCATCACCCAGGGGACAGCAGGCACAGGGGGCACGTGTCTCGGGGGGACACACTGGCCATGGGGGTCACTGGCACTAAGGGGGGGACCAGGCATGGGGGGGCAATGGGAAGGGGGGGCTGAGGCAGTGCTGGGAGTGGGGGTCTGCAGGGGCACAAGCATGGGGAGACCTGGGGGGCACTGGCGCTACTGGGGGGCTGGCACCCACTCTGGGCTGGGTGGGGGTCCCAGGGGGGCCGGGGCACCCACAGACTGGGGGGTCCCAGCCCCTGCCCTCATGTCTGGGGGGGTCCTAATCCTGGGGGGGCTGGCTCTGTGTCTGTGGGTCACACTGGGGGGGCTCGGTGGCTCCTGCAGCAACACTGACTGGTGCCGGGGCCATGAGTGGGTGCCAATAGCCCTGGGGGTCCGTGTCGTGGCCATCCCGTGCATGGTGACACTGGGATGGCGGCCCGGTCGTCCCCGTGGAGCAGAGCCCGTCCCCCTCGCCGTTCCCGGGGCCTCGCCGTCCCCTCGGTGCATTGGTGCGGTGCCAGGGTGCTCCCGGGGTGCTCCCCGGCACCTTGATGTGGTTGGGGCGTGGCGAGGGCACCCCGAAACAAGCCTTTTCCACTCTGTGCTAGCCCGCAGGCAACGGTGGCCGCTGGCTCCCTACGGCAAAGGAGGGAGAAGCGGGAGCCGGCCTGCCCTGGCCCCGGGCTGTGCCGCGTGCCGCGCCGGCGCAGGGCGCGCAGCCTCCACGGTGGCACCGTCCTCCTTCCCTGGGGACGGTGGCTTGTGCGCATTCGATTTGCTGGCCACGCAGGCACAGGGTGGCTGTGGCCACCGGCTGCCTGCTGCCAAGCTGGGGCGGCGAGCGGCACCGGCGGCATGGGGCGGGCAGAGCACGCCTTGCCCCTGCCAATACCGGCACACGATGGTGCCGGGGGGCACGTGGGGGCACCTGGGTGGGTGCCGGGGGGTCTTGGTGCTGGGGTAAGGGGGGTCTGGCACCAGCGTCTCCCCCCTCCTGGCCTGGTGCCGGCGGTGAGAACGTGGCGTCCCCGCCGCAGGGCTGGCTCGGTGGCCGGTGTCCCCCCTGTGCCACTGGCCCGGTGGGCTTGCTGGCTCGGTGCCGCCGGCCCGGCTGCGGGTGCCGCATGGCTGTGCCGAGAGCCGGGACCCCACCGCGAGCCGAAGCCCAGCACGGTGATGCCATGGTGGGCGGCTGTGCCAGACCGTGCGGTGGCAGTGGGCGGTGGGTGTCCCTGGCAGGGCAGGGCACAGGAGCGTGCCACAGTGCCACCGAAGCCCCCTCGCCAGTGCGGGGGCGGCTGCTGGAAGTGGCGGCGGCCACCTAAAAATAGCTGTGGGGGCAGGAGAAGGAGGAGGAAAGGGAACTGCGCTGGGATCCCGGCAGCGCCGTCTTCCTTTAACCCTCCCGCCCACGCGCCGCGGCTGCTGCCGGGACCGGCACGGCACACCGGGGCTTTGTTGGGGACAGTTGTGGCACACCGGGGCTTTGCTGGGGCTGGTCGTGGCATACTGGGACTTTGTTGGGGACAGTTGTGGTACAACGGGGCTTTGCCAGGGCTGGCCATGGCACTCCGGGGCTTCACCGGGGACAGTCATGGCACACCAGGGCTTCATTGGGGACAGTCGTGGCATGCCAAGGCTTTGCTGGGGACAGTCGTGGCACACTGGGACTTCACTGGGGACAGTCAGGGCACATCGGGGCTTTGCCAGGGACAGACATGGCACACCAGAGCTTTGCCTTTGCCGGGGCTGGCCTTGGCACACTGGGGCTTTGCTGGGGACAGTCATGGCACACCGGGGCTTTGTTGGGGACAGTTGTGGCACACTGGGACTTAGCTGGGAACAGTCATGGCACCCGGGGGCTTTGCAAGGGACAGCCGTGGCACCCCGGGGCTTTGCCAGGGCTGGCTGTGGCACACCGGGTCTTTGTTGGGGACAGTCACGGCACATGGGCTTTATTGGGGACAGTTGTGGCACGCTGGAGCTTTGCCAGGGCTGGCCGTGACGCACTGGGGCTTTGCTGGGCACAGCTGTGGCACACCGGGGCTTTGCTGGGGACAGTCACAGCAGACCAGGGCTTTGCCAGGGCTGGCCGTGGCACACCGGGGCTTTGTTGGGGACAGTTGTGGCACACCAAGGCTTCGGTGGGGACAGTTGTGGCACACCGGGGCTTCGCCAGGGCTGGCCATGGCAAGCGGGGCTTTGCTGGGGACAGTCACAGCAAACCAGAGCTTTGCCAGGGCTGGCGGTGGCACACTGGGGCTTTGCTGGGGACAGTCATGGCACACCAGGGCTTCGCTGGGGACAGCCATGGCACCCGGGGCTTGGCCAGGGCTGGTGGTGGCAGCCGGGGGATCACCGGGCGGGTCGTGGCACCCTGGGGCTTTGCCGGGGCGGGCCATGTCACCTGGCAGTGGCAAGCGCTGGCGTCAGCGGCTGGCGGTGGGGATGGTCCCCGCACAGTGTCCCATGGGAGGGTGGGGGGCCGAAGCCCCCGTCCCACTCTGCACCAGTTCATGGCGATGGCGGTGCTGGGGGGGTGCTGGCGGAGAAGGGGGGGTGGGCACCCCCCTCTCTGGGGTGGGTGTGCAGGGGGTCAAAACACCAGCTGGGGGGGCGCAGCCCCCCGGGGTGGTGCCTGTGGGGCTCCCCCCCCCCCTCAGTTGGGGTCACCTGCACTGACTCCTCTGCTGGGGGGTCCCCATAGAGCCCCTATAGAGCATGGTAGGCAGGAGCCCCTCCATAGAGCCCCCGCCCTGGGTTGCCCATAGAGACCCCCCCCGTGCTTCCCCTCCAGCTGGCGTCCCTCCTGTGTTCCCCCCCCCCCAGTTCGGGTTCTGCGTATTGACCCTGTGCTGGGGTTCCCATCACCCCCCCATTACCCCCCCATTGGGGTTCCTGCTCCAGAGACCCCGACTATGCTCTAGGGCTCCCCACAGAGACCCCCTGTGCCCCCCAAGCTGGAGGGCTGTGCCCCCCCCCATCCAATCCCCTGATCCCAGTTGGGGGTCTCCCATGGTGACCCCCCCAGAATCCTTTGAGTTGGGGACCCCCCAGATCCCTCAGTGGGGGTCTCCCTTGTCGTCGTGTCCCTCCCGCACTCGGAGGTTTCCCATTCAGCTCCTCCCAGTTTGGGGGGTTCCCTATGGCCCCCCCATCCCCTCACTAGGCATTGGGACCCCCCAGTGCAGCCTCAGTGCTGGGGGAGCGGGTGCTGCTCCCCCGGGGTGCGATGCCAGCCATGGCGGGGGGGTGTCGTGTCCACAGGTTGGGGGGGGCAGAAATGGGGCACCCCCTTTCTGGAGCCGATGGGAGGGTGCTCGTGCTGTGCCCCCCCCCTCGCTGTGGGGCTGGGGCCTGGAGGGGCAGAAGTGATTGGGGTGGGGGACGGGGAGACGGGGAGTGGGGGGGCACTGGGGGACATGGCACTGTGGGGTGGCACCAGGGGACTATGGGGAGTGGGGGGCACCAGGGGACACGGCACTGTGGGGAGTGGGGTGGCACCGGGGGACCTGTCACTATGGCAAGTGAGGTGGCACCAGGAACCTGGCATTGCAGAGAGCAGGGTGACACCAGGGGACCTGGTGGCACTGGCGGACCTGGCACCACAGGGAGCAGGGTGGCACCAGGGGACTTGGCACCATGAGGTGACACTAGGGGACCTGGTGATGTGGGGAGTGGGGTGGCACTGGGGGACCTGGCATTGCAGGGAGCAGGGTGACACCAGGGGACCTGGTGCTGTGGGAAGTGAGGTGGCACTAGGGGACATGGCACTGTGGGGTGGCACCAGGGGACTTGGCACTATGGGGTGACAGCAGGGGACCTGGCAGCACAGGGAGCGGGGTGGTACCAGGGGACATGGCACTGTGGGGAGCGGGGTGGCACATGGGGACACAGCACTGTGGGGAGTGGGATGGCACTGGGGGATGTGGCACTATGGGGTGACACCGGGGGACCTGGGACTGTGGGGAGTGGGATGACACCAGGGGACATGACACTGTGGGGAGTGGGGTGGCACTGTGGGACAGGGCACTGGGGGGTGACACGGTGGGACCTGGCATTGCAGGGAGCAGGGTGTCATCAGGGGACCTGGCACTATGGAGAGCAGGATGGCACCAGGGGACACAGCACTGTGGGGTGGCACTGGGGAACATGACACTGTGGGGTGACACGGTGACACCAGGGGGCCTGGCACTGCCAGGCAGGGCACCCCCTCCGGTGGCATGGGCGGAGTGGCAGGGGGACACTGTTCCCCCAGCCCCACAGGGGAATGCCACCGGTGCAGGGGATCCCGTGGTGGGGCTGACAGGTGGCCCTGGCACGGTGACAGCCACCTCTGTCTTCACGGTGACCTCCGGGAGCGCCATGGCCGGGGGCCAGCCCAGGAGCCACCGTCCCTGCCGCCATCCCTGCTGCTGTCACCTGGGGTGGGAGGTCTGGGGGTGCCAGGGGGTCCCCATGCCATCGTGGGGACAGGTAGGGGACAGGTGTGGGGTCCCTGTCCTGCTCCCTGTGCCCGCTGGCATCGGCACCCCATCTCTCAGCGCCATCTGTCACCCCCGGCCCCGGGGTTGTGTCCCCGCTTCCGCTCGGCTGCCATTGAAAAAGGAATTGTTTCCTGGCCTCCTGCCTGCCAGCTCCTGCCTGCCCCGCCTGCCCCTGTCTCCTCCTGCCTGCCCCTGCCTGCCCCTGCCTCCTCCTGCCTGCCCCTGCCAGCTCCTGCCAGCTCCTGCCTGTCTCTGCCTCCTCCTGCCTGCCCCTGCCTGCCCCCGCCTGCCCCTGCCTCCTCCTGCCTGCTCCTGCCTACCATGCAGGCAGGGGATGGGCAGCAGGGACAGGATCCATGGCATGGCATGGGGCAGGCTGGGGGATAGCCTGGGGACATGGGGGTGTCGATCGGGGGGTCCCCCTCGGAGCAAGCGGGGGGTCACTCTGGGACCTCCAGCACCCCCTCGGACCCCCAGCACCCCTCCCACAGGCATTTTCCCATAGGAGCCGGGCTGAGACCTGGCAGCTCGTTACATGCCACGGCTGATGGTAGTACCAGAGCTGCAGATGCTCATGCCAGGCTGGTGACAGGGGGGTCCCACGGGACGGGTGCCTGGTGTCCCCCTGGGGCTGGGGGGGCTGTGCAGGGAGGTGAGGGGATGTGTTCACCTCCTGGCACCCCCTGCCTGACCCCTTCCCCCCCCCACCCCGGCTGCCCGCAGGTTCCAGAAGCACGTCCACACCTACCGCATCCTGCCCGACGAGGAGGAGTTCCTGGCCGTGCAGGTGGGCACTGTGTCCTGTCCCCCCCCAAACCCACCACCACACCGGTCACCCCCCGGCATCGCCACCGTGCCATGAGTGTTCCCGGCTCCCGGCACGGCATGGCAGGGCTTGGCATCAGCACTGTGCCGTGAGTGTGCCCAGCTCCTGGCATGGTTGGACAGTTTGGCATGGCCACCGTGCCATGAGTGTGCCCGGCTCCCTGGCACAGCGTGGAAGGGCTTGGGGGCTTGACATGGACACCGTGCCATGAGTGTGCCCAGCTCCTGGCATGGCTGGATGGTTTGGCATCAGCACTGTGCCATGAGTGTGCCTGGCTCCCTGGCACAGCCTGATGGCTTGGCATGGCCACTGTGCCATGAGTGTGCCCAGCTCCCAGCATGGCTTGGCAGGGCTTGGCATCGGCACTGTGCCGTGAGTGTTCCCGGCTCCTGGCACGGCATGGCAGGGCTCAGCATGGCCACTTTTCCCATGAGTGTGCCCGGCTCCTTGGCTCCTGGCGTGGCCGGAGGCTCAGATTCGGCACCGTGCCGTGAGTGTGCCCAGCTCCCCGGCATGGCTGGATGGTTTGGCATGGCCACCGTGCCGTGAGCGTGCCTGGCTCTCCAGCACGGCCGGGTGGCTCAGCCGGACTCAGCCTCGGCGCTGTGCCATGCGCGTGCCCGTCTCTCTGGCGTGGCTCAGACTGGGCTCTGTGCCACGTGTGTGCCCGGCTCCCGGCGCGGCCGGCGGCTCAGCAGCCCCATCTCGGCAGCCCCATCTTGGCCGTCCGGCGGCGCCGAGTATTTTTAGAGCAACAGAAGCCCCTTTGTGCTGGCCCGGCCGGCAGGAAAAAGCCGCCCCCGGGAGGGAGGAGGCTGAGGGATGGCGGCTGCTGCCTGCGGCTGCCTGCACCCTGCCTGCGACTGCCTGCTGCTGCCTGCACCCTGCTCGCGGCTGCCTGCACCCTGCTTGCATGCTGCCTGCACCCTGCCTGCAGCTGCCTGCACCCTGCCAGCCCTGCCTGCACCCTGCTCGCGGCTGCCTGCACCCTGCCTGAAGCTGCCTGCACCCTGCCAGCCCTGCTTGCAGCTGCCTGCACCCTGCCAGCCCTGCCTGCACCCTGCCTGAAGCTGCCTGCGCCCTGCTCGTGGCTGCCTGCACCCTGCCTGCAGCTACCTGCACCCTGCCAGCCCTGCCTGCACTCTGCTGCAACTGCCTGCACCCTGCCAGCCCTGCCTGCACCCTGCTCGCGGCTGCCTGCACCCTGCCAGCCCTGCTTGCAGCTGCCTGCACCCTGCTAGCCCTGCCTGCACCCTGCCTGCGCCCTGCCTGCACCCTGCCTGCGCCCTGCCAGCCCTGCCGGCAGCCATGGCACTGCAGTGGGGTGCCACGTGCACCGAGCCCCGCTCCCCACGGGGCTCAGCCCCCCATCATGCGTGGGGGGGTCCATGCCCGAGGAGGGGTCCCTGCATGGCGGTCCCTGCATGTGGGGGGATCCCTCCATATGGGGGGGGGGGGTCCCTGCATATGGGGGGCCCATGCACATGGGGGCCCATGCATGGGGGGGAGAATCCCTGCATGGGGTGATACCTGTGTTGGGGGGTCCCTGCCTGGGGGTCCGTGCAAAGGGGAGATCCCTGCACATGGAGGGTCCGTGCACGGGGGGGGGATCCCTCCATACGGGGGAGTCCCTGCTTGGGGGGTCCCTGCATAGGATGATCCCTGCATATTGGGGGGGTCCCCACATAAGGAGTTCCTGCACAGGAGGGATCCCTGCATAGGGTGATCCCTGCATTTGGGGGGGTCCATGTAAAGGGGGGATCCCTGCATGGGGTGGTACCTGCATATGGGAGGCACATGCACGTGGGGGTCTGTGCATCGGGGGCGGGGGCATCCCTCCATAGTGGTGGGGTCCCTGCCTGGGGGGATCCCTGCATGGGGTGATCCCTGCATTGGGGGGCAGTCCCTCCACAGGGGGTCCCTGCATGGGGTGATTGCTGCATATGGGGGATCCCTGCAAAGGGGGGATCCTTCCATATGGGGGAGTCCCTGCTTCGGGGGTCCCTGCATGGGGTGATCCCTGCATTGGGGGGGGTCCCTACATAGGAGGTCCCTGCATGGGGTGATCCCTGCATTGGGGGGGGTCCCTACATAGGAGGTCCCTGCATGAGGTGATCCCTGCATATGGGGGGGGCGTGTCCCTGAATGGGGGGGGTCCATGCAAAAGGGGGATCCCTGCACATGGGGGAACCCTGCAAAGTGGGGATCCCTGCGTGGGGTGATACCTGCATATGGGGGATCCCTGCTTGGGGGGGTCCCTGCTTGAGGTGATCCCTGCATTGGGGTCCATGCAAAGGGAGGATCCCTCCATATGGGGGAGTCCCTACTTGGGGGGTCCCTGCATGGGGTGATCCCTGCGTGGGGGGGGCTGTCCCTGGGGAAAGGGGGTGCGGGTGGTGCCGCCGGCAGATGCTGAGGCTGCTCGTGTCCCCGCAGACCTCGCAGGGGGTGCAGGTGAGACGGTTCCAGACGCTGAGCGAGCTCATCGCGCTGTACCTGCAGCCCAACCAGGGGCTGGTCTGCACCCTCCTCTTCCCCGTGGAGAGGGAGAAGGAGAAGGAGCCCGCCGAGGACAGGGACTACTCGGGTAGGGCAGGGTGACCCGGGGTGGGCTCCCCGGGACCCCCAGACCCTGCTGTCACCGATGTGTGTCGTCGTCCCCCCCCCCCCCCCCCCATTGCAGATGGAGAGGATGACAAGCCACCTTTGCCCCCGCGCTCTGGGTCCACCAGCTTCTCCAGCACCTCCGTGGGGCTCAGCCCCACCGGCCTGGGGATGGAGGGGTCTGCAGAGAGGTGAGGGGTCCTGCCCTGTCCCCCTTGCCCTGTCCCTGTCCCCACCAGCACCTCACCCCCCCCGGGCTCCCTCCCCGCAGCACCAACGGGCTGAGCAGCATCTCCCACGAGTACCTGAGGGGCAGCTACACGCTGGACCTGGAGGCGGTGAAAGGGGGGGCCAGCAGCCTCCCCCACCTCAACAGGACCCTTGTCACCTCCTGCAAACGGCTGCACAGGTTGAGTGGGGGGGCACGGGGAGGGAGGGATGGAGGGAGGGACGGCGGCGCTGGCCACTGAGCCCGCTGCATTCCGTGTCCCCAGCGAGGTGGACAAGGTGCTGGCGGGGCTGGAGATCCTCTCCAAGGTCTTTGACCAGCAGAGCTCCCCCATGGTCTCCAAGATCCTGCAGCAGGTGAGGGGGGGACATACATGGGGGGACACACATGGGGACACAGTGGTGACACCCCTCCCCACCCCCCCATCCTGGGGACTGTGCCCACGGACCCGCCACGGGGACATGTGGATGGTGGGGAAGGCAATGGAGGGACCCCTACCCCCTCATGGGGCTGGGGTGGATCCGGGGGTCCCATCCTGCCCTGTCCCAGGGTGCTGGGATGGGGGGGTCCTGCCCCTCGAGGGGGTTGGGGTGGATCCAGGGGTCCCATTCTGACCCATCTCGCCCTGTGCCAGGGTGCTGGGGGGGTCCTGCCCGTCTGAGAATCAAGGATGGATCCAGGGGTCCCATCCTGCCCCGTCCCACGGTGCTGGGGGGGATCCGGGGGTCCCATCCTGCCCTGTCCCGGGGTGCTGGGATGGGGGGGTCCTGCCCCTCTGGATATCGGGGATGGATCTGGGGGTCCTGTCCTGCCACGACCCAGGGTGCTTGGGGGGTGGCTTGCCCCTTGGGGTGCTGGAGGGGGGGATCCTGTTCTTCCCCTCAGGGTGCTGTGGGTGGGGGTCCCATCGCGCCCCTCGGGGTGCTGTGGGGGGGTCGGTGGCAGTGGGTGACGGTGGGTGACATGCTGGGCACAGGTGGCAGGGCAGAGCAGGGTGCTGGGGGGGTGGGGGTCCCGTCGTGCCCCTCGGGGTGCCGCGGTGGGGTCAGTTGGTGACATGCCGGGTGCAGACAGCGGGGCAGAGCCGGGGGGGGGGGAGTGGGTGTGTGTCCTGTCACGCTCCCCGGGGTGCTGTGGAGGGTCCTGTCCTGCCGCTCAGGGTGTTGGGATGGATCTGGGGGTCCCATCCTGCCCCTTGGGATGCTGGGGGGGGGCGGGGTGGGTGGGTTCTGTCCTGCCCCTCGGGGTGCTGGGTGGGTGGGGGTCCCGTTGTGCCCCTCGGGGTGCCATGGGGGGGGTCGGTGGGTGACGGTGGGTGACACACCGGGTGCAGGCAGCGGGGCAGAGCGGGGAGCAGGAGCTGGAGAACCTGGTGCTGAAGCTCTCGGTGCTGAAGGATTTTCTCGCCAGCATCGAGAAGAAGGTGGAGGGGGGGGACGGGATGGGGTGGGGAGGACACCTAGGGCGGGGGGGCTGGGGGGGGGATCCTGCACAATCTGGGTGGTGCTGGGGCTAAAATGAGCTGTCTGGGGGGCACAGAGGGGATGCCATGCTTTGGGGGGGGCTGGTGGAACTGGGGGGCTCAGCGGGCTGAATGGAGGTGGGGGGGGCTGGGGGGGCTTTGGGGCTGATGAAGCTGGGGGGACTGTTGGGGCTTGGGGGGGCTGTTTGGACTGGGGGGGCTGTTTGGACTGGGGGGGCTGTTGGAGCTGATGGAACTGGGGGGGCTGATGGAGCTGGGGGGGCTGTTGGGGCTGGGGGGGCTGATGGAGCTGGGGGTCTTTTGGGGCTGGGGGGGCTGTTAGGGCTGTTGCAGCTGGGGGGGTTGTTGGGGCTGGGGGTCTGTTGGGACTGGGGGAGCTGATGGAGCTGGGGGGGCTGGTGGGGCTGGTGGAGCTGATGGAGCTGGGGGGTCTGCTGGGGCTGGGGGGGCTGTTGTGGCTGGGGGGTGGCAGTGTCCGGCCTGGGGTTGACCCCCCCGGCTGTGCCAGGCGCTGAAGGCCCTGCAGGAGATGAGCTCGGCCGCCCCCCCCGCCCCCCCCCCAGCCCCTCTCCCGCAAGGCCAAATGCATCCCGGTGCAGACCTTTGAGGTGAGCCCCCCCCCCCCGCCAGTGCAGACCTTTGAGGTGAGCCCCCCCCTACTGCGGGACCATCCCTAGGATGGGGGGTGGCTTTGTCACCCACCGAGTCCGGTGTAGGTCTGTTGGGGGGGCTGAGGGTGTCCCGTGCCCTGCCCCCCCATCCCCACAGCCCCCCATTTCCCCCCCCCCCACTGTGGGACCATCCCCAGGACAGGGGGGATTCAACACCCACCGAGGCCGGTGCAGGTCCTTCAGGGCCTGGGGGTGTCCTGTGTCCCCCTGTCCCTGTCCTCTCAGCCCCCCATGTCCCCCCCCCCCACTGCGGGACCATCCCTGAGACGGGGGGCGGCTTCGTCACCCACTGAGTCCAGTGTAGGTCTGTTGGGGGGGCTGGGGGTGTCCTGTGTGTCCCCCCCCATCCCTGCAGCCCCCCATGTCATCCCCCCCACTGTGGGACCATCCCCAGGACAGGGGGGATTCAGCACCCACCAAGGCCAGTGTAGGTCCTTTGGGGGGGCTGGGGGTGTCCCATGTCCCCGCCCCGTCCCCACAGCCCCTGGTGTGTGTCCCCCACCCCCACCCCCGGCAGGTGAAGCTGGACGTCACCCTGGGGGACCTGACAAAGATCGGGAAGTCGCAGAAGCAGACGCTGAGTGTGGACGTGGAGGGGGGGAGGCTGGTGGTGCTGAAGAAGCAGAAGGACTCGCAGGAGGACTGGAACACCTTCACCCACGACAAGAGTGAGCCGGGGACACACACACACACACGGTGGGGGGGTGGGGGTGGTGTCTGTCACATCCCACTCTCAGGAAAGGGGGGGAGTAAGCGGCTTCAGATGCGTAAATCCTCAACGGCACGGACTAAGGTGAGATAAATCTCCAGGTCTGTATGGAAACATCAATTAGCTGCCCAAAATGGTTAGTGTAGCTCTTAACGAGGCACCGATAATTGGTCAGGAACAGTCTTCTTTCTTGGGAAGAATCTTCCCAGGTATGGTCTTTCTTGGGAAGAATCTTCCCAGGTATGGTCTTTCTTGGGAAGAACCTTCCCAGGTATGGTCTTCTTTCTCAGGAAGAATCTTTCCAGGTACAGTCATCTTTCTCGGAAAGAATCTTCCCAGTCACGGTCTTCTTTCTTGGGAAGCATCTTCCCAGGTATGGTCTTTCTTGGGAAGAACCTTCCCAGGTACGGTCTTCTTTCTTGGGAAGAATCTTCCCAGGTACAGTTGTCTTTCTTGGGAAGAATCTTCCCAGTCATGGTCTTCTTTCTTGGGAGGAATCTTCCCCGGTACGGTCTTTCTTGGGAAGAATCTTCCCAGGTATGGTCTTCTTTCTTGGGAAGAACCTTCCCAGGTACAGTCGTCTTTCTTGGGAAGAACCTTCCCAGTCATGGTCTTCTTTCTTGGGAAGAATCTTCCCAGACATAATCTTCTTTCTTGGGAAGAATCTACCCAGGTGCGGTCTTTCTTGGGAGGAATCTTCCTTGGTACGGTCTTCTTTTTTGGGAAAAATCTTCCCAGGTATGGTCTTCTTTCTTCAGAAGAATCTTCCCAGGTATGGTCTTTCTTGGGAAGAACCTCCCTAGGTACGGTCTTCTTTCTTGGGAAGAATCTTCCCAGGTATGGTCGTCTTTCTTGGGAAGAATCTTCCTCGGTATGGTCTTCTTTCTTGGGAAGAATCTTCCCAGGCATGGTCTTTCTTGGGAAGAATCTTCCCAGGCACGGTCTTTCTTGGGAAGAACCTAGAACTGAGAACTAGTGAGCTCGCCACACGAGTGGCAGAGCTATCCTGCCTTCGCTAGGCCATTCTCCCATGCTTTCAGGCGCCAGAAGTGTGAGCCTTATTGGTTCTCTGAAGGCCGAGCCTGCGTTATTTATTTCCTTGCAAGTGTTTGAGGCCTTCCGTGGAAGGCTGGGAGGGCCTCCTGCCCCCCCCCTCCCAGGGAATTTACGGACTGTCTCTTACAGGGTCCCAGCACCCCAAACTGGGGCTGGTGTCCCTATGGGGTGGCAGCGGTTGGGTGTCCCCATCCTGGGATTCCCTGTGTCCCCCCCAGAGCCCAGGCTGGGGTTGGGGGGAGGGGGATGTGGTACCCAAATGGGACACTCCTCCCAAAAAAGCAAACCCTCCCCCAGTCCGGCAGCTGATCAAGTCCCAGCGGGTGCAGAACAAACTGGGCATCGTTTTTGAGAAGGAAAAGGACAAAACGCAGCGCAAAGACTTCGTCTTCGTCAGCGCCCGGGTGGGTCACGCTCCGCCAGGATTTTCTGGGGGGGGGGGCGGGGGGGGTCCCTCGTAAGGATGGAGGTGGGGAGGGGGCAGGATTTAACCCCTGGGTCCCCATGGGGACTCATGGATGCTGGGGGGGTGTCCCCGGGGTGGTCCCCTGTGCTGGGTGGGTGCTGAGCTGAGCCGGGGGGTCCCTGGGGAGCCCCTCTGCCCCCCTGCCCCCCCATTTATTTCCCCCCGCCCTGTAGAAGCGGGAGGCTTTCTGCCAGCTGCTGCAGCTGATGAAGAACAAGCATTCCCAGCAGGATGAGCCCGACATGATCTCCATCTTCATCGGCACCTGGAACATGGGTGAGCGGGGCCGGGGGGGGGCCCAATAGGGAGTGGGGGGCAGGACACTGTGTACCTCCCCAGGACACCGTGTGTCATCCACCCCAGTGACACTGTGTGTCCCCCCAGTGACACTGTGTACCCGCCGAGTGACACAGTGTCGTGTCCCCCCCCCCAGGACACTGTGTCCCCCCCCAGTGACACTGTGTCCCCCCTCAGTGACACCATATGTCCCCCCAGGACACTGTGTACCCCCCAGGACACTGTGTCCCCCCCCCAGGACACTGTGTCCCCCCCCAACGACACTATGTGTCCCCCCAGTGACACCGTGTCTCCCCCCAGGACACCATGTCCTCCTCCCCAATGACACCGTGTACCCCCCAGGACATCATGTGTCCCCCCAGTGACACCGTGTACCCCCCAGGACACCGTGTCCCCCCACCAGGACACCGTGCCCCCCCCAAATGATGCCATGCCCCCCCCCAGGACACCATGTCCCCCTCCCCAGGACACTGTGTCCCCCCCACCCCGGACACCGTGTCCCGCCCCTGACCGTGCTGCTGGTGCCCGCCCCCCCCGCAGGCAGCGTGCCCCCCCCCAAGAGCATCACCTCCTGGTTCACCTGCAAGGGGCTGGGGAAGACCCTGGACGAGGTGCCGGTGGCCATCCCCCAGGACATCTACGTCTTCGGCAGCCAGGAGAATTCCCTGGGGGACAAGGAGTGGGTGGATTTTCTCCGCGCCGTCCTCAAGGACTTCACGGAGGTCGAGTACCGCCCGGTAGGAATGGGGGGGGGGGGCGTGCTGGGGGGTGGTGGAGATGGGTGATGCTCCATGTCCCTGGGGTGGATCTGGGGATCCCATCCTGCCCTGTTCCAGGGTGCTGGGGGGGGTCCTGTCCCTCTGGGGGGGCTGGGATGGATACGGGAGTCCCATCCTGCCCCATCCCAGGGTGCTGGGGGGGTCCTACCTCTCCAGGGGGGGTGGATTGGATGTGGGGGTCCCATCCTGCCCCATCCCATGGTGCTGGGATGGAGGGTCCTGTTGGGGGTCCCTGCACATCTAGGGGGGCTGGCTGGATCTGGGGGTCCCATCCTGCCCCATCCCATGGTGCTGGGGGGGGTCCTGCCCCTCTGGGGGGCTGAGATGGATCTGGGGGTCCCATCCTGCCCCATCCCTCCATCTCCTGAGTGGGTGCTTGGGGGCGGCGGCAGATGCTGGGGGGGGGGGGGGGCACTGTGGGTGCTGGGACACCCCGCTGTGTCCCGGCAGAGGGGGGGGTCAGGGTGGCCATGCCCCGCAGGTGGCCGTGCAGTCCCTGTGGAACATCAAACTGGTGGTGCTGGTGAAGCCGGAGCACGAGAACCGCATCAGCCACGTCGGCACCTCCAGCGTCAAAACTGGCATCGCCAACACCCTCGGTGGGGGCATGGGGGGGCACGGGGATGGGTGGGTGTGTGTGTGTGTGTTGTTGCACGGGGGGAGGTCCTGGTGTTGCATGAGGGGGGTCCTGGTGTGTGTGTGTTGCACAAGGAGGGGTGTGTGTGTGTGTTACATGAGAGGGGTCCTGGGGTGTGCGTGTGTTGCACGAGGAGGGGTCCTGGTGTGTGTGTGTTACATGAGAGGGGTCCTGGGGTGTGCGTGTGTTGCACGAGGAGGGGTCCGTGTGTGTGTGTGTGTTACATGAGAGGGGTCCTGGGGGGGGGGGTGTGTGTTGCACAAGGAGGGTCCTGGTGTGTGTGTGTCTTGCACAAGGGGGGGTGTGTGTGTTACACAAGGAGAGGTCCTGGTGTGTGTGTGCGTTGCACGAGGAGGGGTCCGTGTGTGTGTGTGTGTTACATGAGAGGGGTCCTGGGGGGGGGGTGTGTGTTGCACAAGGAGGGTCCTGGTGTGTGTGTGTCTTGCACAAGGGGGGGTGTGTGTGTTACACAAGGAGAGGTCCTGGTGTGTGTGTGCGTTGCACGAGGAGGGTCCATGTGTGTGTGTTGCATGAGGAGGGGTCTGTGTGTGTGTGTGTCTTGCACAAGGAGGGGTGTGTGTGCATGTGCAGTGCACGAAGAGGGGTGCGTGTGTGTGTTGCACGAGGAGGGTCTGTGTGTGTGCGTTGCACGAGGAGGGGTATGTGTGCATGTGCATTGCACGAGGAGGGGTCGGGGGGTGTGTGCATTGCACGAGGGGGGTCCTGGTGTGTGTGTGTTGCACAAGGAGGGGTCTGGGGGTGTGTGCGTTACACTAGGAGGGGTCTGGGGGTGTGTGCATTGCATGGGGAGGGTCCTGGTGTGCGTGTGTTGCATGAGGAGGGTCCTGGTGTGTGTGTGTTGCACAAGGAGGGGTATGTGTGCATGTGCCTTGCACGAGGAGGGGTATGTATGTGTGTGCATTGCACGAGTAGGGTCTTGGGTTGTGTGTGTTGCACAAGGAGGGGTCTGGGGGTGTGTGTTGCACTAGGAGGGTCCTGGTGTGCATGTGTGGCACAAGGGGGGTGCTGGTGTCTGTACGTTGCACAAGGAGGCATCTGGGGGTGTGTGTGTTGCACGAGGATGGGTATGTGTGTGTGTGCGTTGCACGAGGAGGGGTCTCTGTGTGCATGTGTTTCACGAGAAGGGTCCTGGTTGTGTGTGTGCTGCTCACAGGGGAGTCTTGGTGCTGCATGTGTTGCATGAGGAGGGGTCTGGGGGTGCGTGTGTTGCTGGAGAGGGGTCATGTGTGTGTGCGTTGCACAAGGAGGGGTCTGTGGGTGTGTGCATTGCATGAGGAGGGTCCTGGTGTGTGTGTGTTGCACGAGGAGGGTCCTGGTGTGGTTGTGTTGCACGAGGGGGGGGTCTTGAGGGGGGGAGTGTTGCACTTGGAAGGGTCTTGGAGGGGGGGGGTGTATTGCATGAGGGGGATCCTGGTGTGTGTGTGTTGCACTAGGAAGGGACCTGGGGATGTGTGTTGCACAAGGGGGGGGGGGGGCTGGAATGTTTGTGTTGCACAAGGGGGGGGTCCTGGTGTGTGTGTGTTACATGAGAGGGGTCCTGGGGGGCGTGCGTTGCATGAGGAGGGGCACTGCCCCATCACCAAGCCCTGGGGACAGTGGGGGCCCCGTCCCCCCGGGGGAGGGGGGGCTGGCAGCCTGTGTGTCCCCGGGGAGGGAATGGCCGCCCGCCCCGGCCTGACGCGTCCCCGTGTCCCCGCAGGGAACAAGGGCGCCGTGGGTGTCTCCTTCATGTTCAACGGCACCTCCTTCGGCTTCGTCAACTGCCACCTCACCTCCGGCAACGAGAAGACAGCACGGTGAGGTCCCATCCCCCCCTGGGGACATGCCACCCCGTCCCCGTCCCCGTCCCCATGACGCCCCCGTTTTGTGTCCCCCCCTCCATTGCTGGGCAGGAGGAACCAGAACTACCTGGACATCCTGCGCCTGCTCTCGCTGGGGGACAAGCAGCTGAGCTCCTTCGACATCTCCCTCCGCTTCACCCACCTCTTCTGGTTCGGGGACCTCAATTACCGCCTGGACATGGACATCCAGGTGAGGGGGGGGTGAGGGGGTGAGGATGAGGGGTGTCTTGGTGTGTCCCCTGACCCGTCCCAGCCCTTCTGTCCCCCAGGAGATCCTCAACTACATCGGCCGCAAGGAGCTGGAGCCGCTGCTCAAGGTGGATCAGCTCAACCTGGAGAAGGAGAAGCACAAGGTCTTCCTGCGCTTCGGTGAGACCCGGGGCGTTTTCCCTCGGCGGGGGCGGTCCTGTCCCTCTGGGGGAGCTGGGATGCATCTGGGGGTCCCATCCTGACCCATCCCAGGAAGCTGGGGGGGGGTCCTATCCCTCTGGGGGAGCTGGGATGCATCTGGGGGTCCCATCCTGACCCATCCCAGGAAGCTGGGGGGGTCCTGTCCCTCTGGGGGGCTGGGGTGGATCTAGGGGTCCCATCCTGCCCCATCCCAGGAAGCTGTGGGGGGTCCTGTCCCTCTGGGGGGCTGGGTTGGATCTGGGGGTCCCATCCTGCCCATCCCAGGAAGCTGGGGGGGGTCCTGTCCCTCTGCTGGCGTGGATCTGGGGGTCCCATCCTGCCCCATCCGAGGAAGCTGTGGGGGGGTCCTGTCCCTCTGGGGAGCTGGGGTGGATCTGGGGGTCTCATCCTGCCCCATCCCAGGAAGCTGGGGGGGGTCCTGCCCCTCAGGGGGCTGGCCTGGATCTGGGGGTCCCATCCTGACCCATCCCATGGAGCTGGGGGGGGGTCCTGCCCTTTGTGGGGGGCTGGGCTGGATCTGGGGGTCCCATCCTGCCCTGTCCCATGGAGCTGGGGGGTCCTGCCTCTCAGGGGGCTGGGCTGGATCTGGGGGTCCCATCCTGCCCCATGCCATGGTGCTGGGGGAGTCCTGCCTCTCTGGGGTGCTGGGGTGGATCCAGGGGTCGCAGGGTGCTGGGGGTTTGTCTTGCTCGTCTGGGGGGGCTGGGATGGATGTGGGGATCCCATCCTGCTCCATCCCAGGGTGCTGGGGGGGGTCCTTCCCCTTGGGGATGCTGGGCTGGATGCGAGGGTCCCATCCTGCCCCATCCCTCCATCTCCTGCGTGGGTGCTCAGGGGTTGCGGCTGATGCTGGGGCGGGGGGGGGGTGCTGTGGGTGCTGGGGACCCGCTGTGTCCCGGCAGGGGGGGGGTGAGGGTGGCCATGCCCCGCAGGTGGCCATGCAGTCCCTGTGGAACATCAAACTGAGTGGGGGGGGGGGGGTTCGTGGGGGGGCAACCCCCCACTTTTGGGGCTGTCCTGACACCCCCCCCCCCCCGGCTGTGGGTGCAGGCGAGGAGGAGATCACCTTCCCCCCCACCTACCGCTACGAGCGGGGCTCCCGCGACACCTATGTCTGGCACAAGCAGAAGCCCACGGGGGTAGGTGCTGGGGTGGGGGGGGTGGGGGGGTCAGGGTTGGGGGGTAGACACCTCAGATTAATGTGTTTCCCCCATGGCTTCACAACCCGCCCCCCCCCGCCCTGCCCACCCTCCAGGTGCGCACCAATGTGCCATCGTGGTGCGACCGCATCCTCTGGAAGTCCTACCCCGAGACCCACGTCAACTGCAACGCCTACGGTGAGCTGCCCATGTCCCCCCCTCCCCGGGACACTGTGTCCCTCCCCAGGACACTGTATACCCCCCAGGACACTGTGTCCCCCCCAGGCCACCGTGTCGTGCCCGCCCCAGGCCACTGTGTCCCCCCCCCAGGCCACTGTGTACCCCTCAGGACACCATGTCCGCCCCCCCGAGGACACTGTGTACCCCCCAGGCCACCGTGTCGTGTCCACCCCAGGCCACTGTGTCCCCCCCCAGGACACCATGTGTGTCCCCCGAGGACACTGTGTACCCCCCAGGACACCCTGTCCCCTCGAGGACACCGTGTCCCCCCCCAGGACACTGTGTGTCCCCCCAGGACACCATGTCCTCCCCCCCAGGACACTGTGTACCCCCCAGGACACTGTGTCCGTCCCCCCCCCCAGGACACTGTGTCCCCCCCAGGACACCGTGTCGTCCCCTCCCCGCCCAGGACACTGTGTACCCCCCCAGGACACCCTGTCATACCCCCCCAGGACACCCTGTCCCCCCCAGGACAGTGTCCCCACCCCCAGGAAACCATGTCCCCTGCTTCCCAGGACACTGTGTCCCCCTGCAGGACACCGTGTGTCCCCCTCCCAGGACACTGTGTGTCCCCCCAGGACACCGTGTACCCCCCTAGGACACTGTACCCCCCAGGACAGTGTGTACCCCCCAGGACACTGTGTTCCCCCCCCCCAGGACACTGTGTTCCCCCCCAGGATACCGTGTACCCGCCAGCACACCGTGTGTGTCCCCCCAGGACACCCTGTGTACCCCCCAGGACAACATGTTGTCCCCCCAGGACATTGTTTCCCCCCCCAGCCCAGGACACTGTGTACCGCACTGGACACCATGTGTCCCCCCCCAGACACTGTCTGTGTGCCCTGGGGACCAATCCTGACACCACCCCCCACCCCAATCCCACAGGGTGCACGGACGACATCGTCACCAGCGACCACTCACCCGTCTTCGGCTCCTTCGAGGTGGGGGTGACGTCCCAGTTTGTCTCCAAAAAAGGTGCCTGTCCCCAAGGGGACACCCCGCTTCCCACTGCCCCCCCCCCCCAAAATGTGTGGGTCCCACCTCTCCCTCCGGGGGGTGGGGGGGGATGTCCCTGACCCTGGCCTGTCCCTGGAGGGCTCTCCAAGTCCTCCGAGCAGGCGTACATCGAGTTCGAGAGCATCGAGGCCATCGTCAAGACGGCCAGCCGCACCAAGTTCTTCATCGAGTTCTACTCCCCCTGCCTGGAAGGTGAGGGATGGGGTGGGGGTACCCAACAGGGGGGAGCCCACCAAGGGGAAAGGGACCTGGGGGGCCACCAAGGGGAAGAAGACCTGGGGGACCACCAAGGGGCAAGAGACCTGGGGGGCCACCAAGGGGAAGGAGGCCTGGGGGGCCACCAAGGGGAAAGGGACCTGGGGGGCCACCAAGGGGAAGGAGGCTTGGGGGACTACCAAAGGGAAAGGGACCTGGGGGGCCACCAAGGGGAAAGGGACCTGGAGGGCCACCAAGGGGAAGGAAACCTGGGGGGCCACCAAGGGGAAAGGGACCTGGGGGGCCACCAAGGTGAGAGAGACCTGGGGGGCCACCAAGGGGAAAGGGACCTGGGAGGCCACCAAGGGGAAAGAGACCTGGGGGGCCACCAAGGGAAAGAAGGCCTGGGGGGCCACCAAGGGGAAAGAGAGCTGGGGGGCCACCAAGGGGAAGGAAACCTGGGAGGCCACCAAGGGGAAAGGGACCTGGGGGGCCACCAAGGGGAAGAAGACCTGGGGGACCACCAAGGGGAAGGAGGCTTGGGGGGCTACCAAAGGGAAAGGGACCTGGGGGGCCACCAAGGGGAAAGGGACCTGGGGGGCCACCAAGGGGAAGAAGACCTGGGGGACCACCAAGGGGAAAGGGACCTGGGGGGCCACCAAGGGGAAAGAGAGCTGGGGGGCCACCAAGGTGAGAGAGACCTGGGGGGCCACCAAGGGGAAAGGGACCTGGGGGGCCGCCAAGGGGAAAGAGAGCTGGGAGGCCACCAAGGGGAAGGAAACCTGGGGGGCCACCAAGGGGAAGAAGACCTGGGGGGCCACCAAGGGGCAAGAGACCTGGGGGGCCACCAAGGGGAAGGAGGCCTGGGGGGCCACCAAGGGGAAGGAGGCTTGGGGGACTACCAAAGGGAAAGGGACCTGGGGGGCCACCAAGGGGAAAGAGACCTGGGTGGGCAACAGGATGCCCACGAGCCAGCCGTGTGCCCTGGTGACCAAGAAGGCCAGTGATCTCCTGGGGGGCATCAAGAAGAGCGTGGCCAGCAGGTGGAGGGAGGTCATCCTCCCCCTCTGCTCTGCCCTGGGGAGGCCATCCTCCTGGTCTCCAGAGGTCCCTTCCCACCTCTGCCATGCTGGGATTCTGTGATATGGTGGGGGGGGGGAGCTTTAGGGGATGTCCTGGGGGTGCTGACGGTGGCCCTGCCATGTGTGTGTCCCCCCCCCACCCCCGCAGAGTTCAAGAAGAGCTTTGAGAACGACAGCCAGAGCAGCGACAACATCAACTTCCTCAAGGTGCAGTGGTCGTCCCGGCAGCTGCCCACGGTGAGGAGGGCAGGGATGGTGGTGGCAGGAGCAGGGGGGAATGCAGGCAGGGAGACACCCCCACCCACCGGCATCCCAGTGACCCCCCCCACCCGCTCTGTCCCCCAGCTGAAGCCCATCCTCTCCGAGATCGAGTACCTGCAGGACCAGCACCTCCTGCTCACCGTCAAATCCCTCGACGGCTACGAGTCCTATGGTGAGCACCCAGCGCCAGGGGAAGGGCGTAGCGGGAGGGGGATGTCCCATGGGGGATGGTGGACCCCCGACTCCCCCCCCCCATTTTGGTCACCCCCAGGGGAATGCGTCATTGCCCTCAAGTCCATGATCGGCAGCACGGCGCAGCAGTTCCTCACCTACCTCTCGCACCGGGGCGAGGAGACCGGCAACATCCGCGGCTCCATGAAGGTGCGGGTGCCCGCCGAGCGCCTGGGCACCCGCGAGAGGCTCTACGGTGAGGGGGGGACACACACCTCCCGGGGAGGGGAGAAGGAGGGGGAAACGGACACAAACAGGGGGGATGGAACCCCCCCAGCTGAGCTCCCCCCGTGCCTCGCAGAGTGGATCAGCATCGATAAGGATGAGACGACGGCCGGCAAAGGGAAGGTGCCGCTGGGTGCCAGGGCCAACCAGGACTATGCCAAGTACGGGGGACAGGGCATGGGGGAGCGGGGGGGGCACTGGTGACCCCCACCTGGGGGTCCTGGGGGGGGAGATGGGGGTCCTTGGGGAGGGAGGGCGCTGAGGGGGTGTGAGCGTCTCCCGGTGAGGTCTGAGCCCTGTCCCGGGGGTCTGACCTCATCCCAGGGGGCTGAGCCCTATCCCATGGGGATGAGCTGCATCCTGGGGGGCGCAAGCCCCATCCTGGGGGGCTGAGCCCCATCCTGGGAGGTCTGAGCCCTGTCCTGGGGTTCTGACCACATCCCAGGGGGCTGAGCTGTGTCCCAGGGGTCTGAGCTGTGTCCTGGGGGGCTGAGCCCCATCCTGTGTGGGTCTGAGCCCTGTCCCGTGGTTCTGAACCCATCCTGGGGGTCTGAGCCCCGTCCTGTGGGGCTGAGCCCCATCATATGGGTCTGAGCCCTGCCCTGGGGTTCTGAGCCCTATCTTGGGGGGGCTGAGCCCCATCTGGGGGGGTTCTGAGCCCCACGGGGCACCCAACCACCTCTTGTTGCCCAGGTCGGTGGGACGGAAGCCCCCTGGTGCCGAGCCGCCCGCCGCCCCCCCCGGCGAAGTTGCCGGAGGAGCTGGAGAAGGGCAACACCGCGCTGGCCCCCCGGCCCCCCGCCCCACACCGTGGCCCCCCCAGGGACGAGCCCACCCCGAGCCGGTGAGTGGGGACGGGCAGGGCTTTAAGGGTGGGGGGACCCAGGGGCACCCACTGCCTCCCCCCGTACCCATGGGTTGTACCCCATCCTGGGGGGTCTGGCTCACCCCTGTGTTTCGTGTCCCCCCCCCCAAAAAGATGCACAGCGGAGGCGGCGGGGGGGCCGCTGAAGAACAGCTTCAACAACCCGGCGTACTACGTGCTGGAGGGGGTGCCCCACCAGCTGCTGGCCCCCGGGGACCCTGGCAAACCCCCCCCCGCCAAGGGCAAGGTGCAGCCGGGGGTCCCCGAGCGGCGTCGGCGTCCCTCCTGCCGGGGGGGGGGAGGAGAGCTCCTCGGATGAGGACACCGGCACCCTCAACCTGCCCCCCCCCGATTTCCCCCCCCCACCGCTGCCGCGCGAGCTGGAGGTGCCCCCCCCCCAACCCCTTCTTCGGCACCCTCAAGGAGGACCCGAAAATCCGGCCGGCTTTGGGTGACCCCCCCCCACCCAAGCTGCACCCCCGGCCCTCGGGATTCGGAATGGAGGTGCCTGGTGGGACCCCCTTAACCGGGGGGGTTCCAGCCCCCGGGGGGATTCCAGCCCCCGGGGGGGTTCCGGCTGCCCCTGGGGGGGTCGCAGCCCCCGGGGGGGTGCCGTCAGCGGCAGGGGGGCTGCTGGACGACCGCTCCTGCTCGGTGCTGCAGATGGCCAAGACGCTGAGCGAGGTGGACTACGGCGGGGGGAAGGGGAAGGTGGTCCCCCCTCCCCCCCCCCAACCACTGCTGGGCAAGGGGGGGCGCTTGGAGCTACCCCCCCGCTGCCTGCCCCCCGACTATGGCCGCCCCCTCGCCTTCCCCCCCCACTCCATCCGGGAGAGCATCCAGGAGGACCTGGCTGAGGAGGTGGGTGCTCGGCTGGGGGGGGGAGTTGGTGAGGGGGGTGTTGGGGTGCTCCCCTCCCTTTGAGGGGGGCTCGAGGGGGGGGGAGGATGACACAGTGTGAGGGATGTGGTGGTGGTTTGGGGGGAGTTGGGGTGGGGGGGGCTGTGGGGCACGAACCCCAGCTGGGAGGGGCAGAGGGTGGGCACCCCCCCTGCCTGCATTCCCTTTACCTGCCTGCACCCCCCCCACCTGCCTGCACCCCCTGCCTGCACCCACCCTGCCTGCATCCCCTGCCTGCATCCCCTGCCTGCACCCCCAGGAGCACAGGGTGGGGTCCCATGCTGGGGTGGGGGGGGGGGATTCCCCCTGGGAGTGTGGGGTGCTGCCCCCCAGGCGCTGTGCCCCCCTCCCTGAGCAGGGCCCCTCCATGGCACAGGGGGGTCCCATGGTGAGGGTGGGGGTCTCCAAGGGGTGTTGTGGGTGGGTGCTGCCCCCCAGGCGCTTTGGCCCCCTCCCCAGGAAAGGCCCCTCCATGGCACAGGGGGGTCCCCAGGGGAATGTGGGGGTGCTCAGGGTGGGTGCTGCCCCCCTCCCCCCAGGCACTGTGCCAGGGGGGCCGTAGCGGGGGGGCCGTGCCCGGCGTGGGCGAGTGGCTGCGGGCGCTGGGGCTGGAGCGGTACGAGGAGGGGCTGCTGCGCAACGGCTGGGACGACCTGGAATTCCTCAGGTGAGGGGCACCCCGGGGGGGGCACCCCCAAATCCCCCCCCCCTCCCCCCGCCTTGCCAGCCCCGGTGGGTCCATGTCCTCCCCTTGCCAGCGGGGTCACGGCCATGCCTGGGTGGGGGTATCCTGCCGTGGGGAGACCCCTGGGGGGTTCAGCCCTGGGGGGTCCCTGCTGCATTGGGGGGTCCTTGCTGTCCCTGGGGGGTGGGGGGTCCCTGCTGCCTCCCTGGGGGGCCCCCACTGCCCCTGGGGTGTCCCTGCTGCATTGGGGGGGGGTCCCTGCTGCATTGGGGGGTCCCTGCTGCCCCTGGGGGTCCCCACTGCCCCTGGGGGGGTTCCTGCTGCATTGGGGGGTGCCCACTGCATTGGGGGGTCCCTGCTGCCCCTGGGTGTCCCCACTGCTGCTGGGGGGGTCCCTGCTGCCCCACTGGGGGTCCCCACTGCACTGGGGGGGAGTCCCTGCTGCTCCTTGGGGGTCCCCGCTTAATTGGGGGGTCCCTGCAGCATTGGGGGATCCCCACTGCCCTTGGGGGGGATGTCTCTGCTGCATTGGGGGGTCCCTGCTGCTCCTCAGGGGTCCCTACTGCCCCTTGGGGGTTCCTGCTGCACTGGGGGGTCCCACTGCCCCCCAGGGCCACGTAGCCCCATGGCAGGGATGGGGAGGAAACCGGGTGGGCACCCAGCAGCCCAAGCGGGTGCCCCTGTGCCCACCGAGAGGGTCCCCCCATGGCCTTGGGGTCCCCCCCCGGGGGATGGTGAGCCCCACGCCTGTGCCCCCCCGCCTCCAGCGACATCACAGAGGAGGACCTGGAGGAGGCTGGCGTGCTGGACCCCAGCCACAAGCACGTCCTCCTGGAGAGCCTCCAGCTCCGCAAATAGCCACGGCTGGGAATCCTGCATCCCGCGGCCGGGCATCCCATGGCTGCACATCCCGCATCCCATGGCCCAGCATCCCACATCCTGCGGCCGAGCATCCCACGGTTGGGCGTCCCATGGATGCACATCCCGCATCCTGAAACCGAACATCCCGCATCCCGTGGCCAAGCATCCCAAATCCCACGGTTGAACGTCCCACGGATGCACATCCCGCACCCTGTGACCGAACATCCTGTATCCTGCGGCTGCACATCCCGCGTCCTGCGGCCGAGCATCCCTCATCCCGCAGTTGATCGCCCCACGGATGCACATTCTGCGGCCGAGCATCCCGCATCATGCGGCTGAGCATCCCGCAGTTGAGTGTCCCATGGATGCACATCCCGCATCCCACAGTTGATCGCCCCACGGATGCACATCCTGCATCCTGTGTCTGAGCATCCCACATCCTGCGGCCGAGCGTCCCGCATCCCGTGGCTGAGCATCCCATTGATGCACATCCTGCATCCCGCGGCCGAGCATCCTGCATCCCGTGGTTGATCGCCCCATGGATGCACCACATCCCGCGGTTGATTGCCCCATGGATGCACATCCCACGTCCCATGGATGCACATCCCGCATCCTGTGGCCGAGCATTCCCCATCCCGCATCAGTGCATCCCGCCGTCACCAGCAGCAGCCGTCACCAGCAGCTGGCGGGAGCACCGGGACCCCCCCCACCCCTGGGTGCTGGGTAATGGCAGGTTGGGGGCGGGGGGGGGAGGGTTGTGGGTGGGGCAGGGGGGTGGTAGGTCCTGGTCAGACAATTTCGGGGGGGGGGAGGTCCCGCCCATGGGGCCTCCCCTCGTTTTAAGTTATTTCTTATTTATTGAGAGAAGGGACGAGCCTTCGTCTTGGAGGGGGGAGGACGCGCGGGTGGGAGTCCCAGCGCAGACCCTTGCAGCTGGGGAAGGTGGGGAGGAAGAGGATGAGGAGGAGGCTCTGAGCGAAGTTGTGTCACAACCCAAGTGCCTTCGTGATGCTGGGATCGGGATGGGATGGGATGGGATGGGGGGGCCCTGCCTTCATGGATGGCACTGGGCAGAACTCGGGGGTCCCATCCCTGCCCTGAAGGTCCCATCCCCACCCATGGGGTCCTGTCCCCACCCTGGGGCTCCCAACCTGACCCTGGGGGTCCCGTCCCCGCCTTGGAGGTCCCGTCCCCACCCAGAGGGTCCCAATCCCACCCAGGGGGTCCCATCCCCATCCTGGGGGTACGAACCCCACCCTGGGAGTCCCAATCCAACCCAGAGGGTCCCAACCCTTCCCTGGGAGTCCTGTCCCCACCCTGGGGGTCCCGTCCCCCCCCAGGGGGGGTCCCATCCCCACCTGTGGGGGTTCGGTCCCCCCCCAGGGGGTCCCGTCCCCACCTTGGGGGTGCCAAGCCTTCCCCGGGGGTCCCAATCCCACCCATGGGGTCCCATCCCCACCCAGAAGGTCCCGTCCCTCCCCAGGGGGTCCCATCCCCACCCTGGGGGTCCCAACCCTTCCTTGGGAGTCCTGTCCCCACCCTTGGGGTCCCATCCCCCCCCAGGGGGTCCCATCCCCACCCATGGGCGTCCGGTCCCCCCCAGGGGGACCCATCCCCTCCCAGGGGGTCCCAACCCTTCCCTGGGGGTCCCATCCCCACCCAAGGGGTCCATCCCCCCCCCAGGGGGTCCCGCTGCAGCAGAGCCAGACCAGTGCCTTCACCCACTCCACCACCACCACCAGTGCCTCCGGGGTGCCCCCCCCCCCACACACCAACTCCCAGTTTGCCCATTAGGTACTTGCCGGATCCATCCCCTCCCGGGGGCTGTGTCACCCTCAGGGGGTGGCAGCGGGGCTGGCACCCGAGTGTCCTCCCCCCCGGGGGTGCTCAGCCAGGTCTACCCCCCTACACCCCGGGGGTGCTCACCTGGGTATTCCCCCCCCCCCCCCGCCGTCGTGTGCTGATCCAGGTCCCCCCCGTGGGTGCTAACCCCCCAGCCTCACCAAGTGCCCTTCCAGGGGGGTCCCCCAGTCGTGCCTTCCCCCCCCCTTCCCCACTGGGGTGACACCCCCCCCCCCCCAGGCTCTCCCTCTCCCCACGGGCTGCACCCAGGGGCGATGGGGGCAATGCCCCCCCCCCCGTCCAGCTCCTCGGACCCCCAGCCCACCCCACCCCCCCACGGCCCCGCTGCCACCGCTCCGGCTGAGATGAAGGATGGGCCGGAAACTCCCCCCCCACCCCGCCCCCAACCTTTGGCAGCCCCCCCCCCCCCCCCCCCCCCGCAATCCTCCCCCCCCTCGTTAGCTAACGAGGTGTTTGGTGTGAAATTAATCCTACTAAAAATACCCCCCCCCCCCCCCCCCCTTGTCCTCCCCAGTCTTTGGGTGGTTTTTGTTCAATCGTGAGCTGGGGGTGTGTGTGTGTTAATGTTTAATCAACATCGTTGTAATTAATCAATGGGCATTGGAATTAATGGGCTCCTCCTGCGCCGGGGGGAAGGGAGGGGTGGGGGGGCGGGGGGGCATTGCTAGGGGAATCATGGGATGAGGAACTGTGTCCCAGCATGGTCCAGGACCCTGCAGGCTGGTCATACTGGTCCCAACATGGTGAGGACCCTCCAGGCTGGCCATACTGGTCCCAGCGCGGTCTGGGACCCTCCAGGCTGGCTATACTGGTCCCAGCATGGTGTGGAGCCTTCCAGGTCGACCATACTGGTCCCAGCATGGTCCACACCCCCCCCCGTCCCCGACACCCCCTGTGGACCCTGACTCAGTACCCAACGAAGCACCTGGGGGGGGGTCTTGCACTGAGCAACCCCTGCCCACACCCTGCCTGCACTCTGCCTGTACCCCCCTGCCTGCATCCCTGCCTGTATCCTGCCTGCACCCCCTGCCTGCACCCTCCCTGCATCCTCTGCCTGTACCCCCTGCCCGCACCCTGCCTGCATCCCTGCCTGCACCCCATGCACCCCCTGCCTGCACCATGCCCACACTCTGCCTGCATCCCTGCCTGCATCCCTTGCCTTGCATCCTGCCTGCGCCCCCTGCCCCCTCCCTGCCCACCCCAGGGGCGTTGCAGCTCCCAGCCCCCGCCCCCCTCACGGCACCCCAGGGTGCTCCTTGCTGCCACCCCAGGTCCCCGCCTGGGGTCTTTTCGGGGGGGGGGGGGGACACCCCCCAAACATCCCTAAGGGGCCGGGGCCTGCGGCACCCCCGGTATCGCCTGGGGGTCCCCGGCTGGCACAGGGGAGCTGGGACGGACTCGGGGGGGGTGGTGGGGGCGTGGCCGTGACCTTCCACCCTGGGGGGGGCGGGGGGGGTGTCGCAGCGAAGCGGGGGGCGGGGGGGGGGGGGCGGTGGTGTCTGCAATAAATTAAGTTTTATTTGGATTAGTGTCATTTGCAAACGGGGCCAATAAATTACAGAACGGTTAAAAACAAAAAAAAAAACCAAAAACAAAACCCCCAAAAATAAAAAAAAGGCGAAAACCAAACCCACCTCAGCCTGGGGCTGGGGGGGGATACGGGGGGGGGACGACGGACACCCTCGGGGTTGGGCGGGGGACGACGGGGGTCCCACCGCTGCACAGATCCAGGGCCAGGCCGATGCTCACCACGCTGCGAAGCCCCCCCGGGGGTCAGAGCTGCACCCTGACGCCCCCCCCGGGACCCTCCCCAGGGTGACGGCCCGGCTGGGGGGGGGTGTCCCGGCGGCGAGGAGGGGGGGGGGCGCTCCCCATCCATCTCCCGGGGTCCGGCCTCTTCCAAGGGGTCCCACAATCTGCTCCGGGGCGGGGGGGGGGGCATCCGACACCAGCCCCTGTCCGGGGGGGGGGCTGCGGCATCCCCGGGGAGGGAGGGGGGCTCAGCGGGACGGTGACGGCAGCGAGAGCACAGCCCCAGTCCTGCGTTTCCCCCCCCCGCCAAAATCCCATCGCAGGGTGGGGATGGGAGGGTCTCCTCCCCTCCAATCCCACCGGGGTGCTGCTGCGGGGGGGGGGGGGACGACACGCATCCATGTCCGCAGGCAGGATTTGAGGGGGGCATCACCCCCTCCCCGCACCGGGGGGGCTTTTTCTACCCCTGGCACGGCTCACCCTGCGGCCCCCCGGGCCCCCTAAAGTGCTTCCTCGCCCCCATCCCATGGGGGGAAGGGGGTCCAGGGGGGGGGCCACCACAATGCAGGAGCACCCCACTGCTGCCCCCACCCCTGGGCTGCACCCTCCCCCAGACTGTGTTGGAGAGGTGGCACTGGCACACGCCGGCTGGGCTGGGGGGCTTCTGAGCCCCCCCTTTGCCCCCCCGTGGTCCCACAGCACCCATGGGTGGGGGGAGACGTCAGTGGGGGCTTCCCCCAGCTCTGGGTCCGTCCCATTGGCACAGGGTCTGGGAGAGGGTGGGGGTCCCGTGGCCCCCCCGGGGAGCAGCCTTGGCTGGGGGGGTCCCCGTTCCATCTCCCCCCCAGCTGGAGGCCATTTGCCGGAGCATCATCGCTGGGTGCGCGTTGGGTGGGAGCATCATCACGGCGGGTGGGGGGTCCTGTGGCCCCCCCCATGGCCCCACAGCATCCATGGGTGGGGGGGACGTTGGCAGGGGGTCCCGTGCCCCCCCCCATGGTCCTACAGCACCCATGGGTGGAGGGGAGGTGTCAGTGGGGGCTTCCCCCAGCTCTGGGTCCGTCCTGTTGGTGCAGTGTCCAGGAGAGGGTGGGGGTCCCGTGGCCTCCCCGTGGTCCCACAGCACCCATGGACAGGGGGGAGGCATTGGCAGCGGGTCCTGTGCCCTCCCCATAGCCCCACAGCACCCATGGGTGGGGGGGAGGCATCAGTGGGAGCTTCCCCCAGCTCTGGGTCCATCTCATCGGCACAGGGTCTGGGAGAGGGTGGGGGTTCCGTGGCCCCCCCGGGGAGCAGCCTTGGCTGGGGGATCCCCGATCCATCTCCCCCCCAGCCGGAGGCCATTTGCCGGAGTATCATTGCTGGGTGCACGGTGGGTGGGAGCGTCGTCACGGCGGGTGGGGGGCGCAGGGCAGCGGTTGGGGGGTCTGGGGTGGTGGTGGGGGTGGGTGTGAATTTTGGGGTGGGGGGGCCCAGCCGTCTCCGGCACATCAGAAGAGGTTTGTCTTGAGCGCGTTGGGTTTCCGATGGAAGGAGGAGAGGACGCCGGAGAAAGGTCCCGGCACGGCTTCGGCAGGCTGCCAGGCCTTCAGCAGGTCGGCAGCGTTGGCAGTGCCGCTGCTGGTGCTCACGCCGGCCCAGATGGGTGCCTTGAGGCCTTGCGGGGGGGGGTGGCCGGGTCCCATGGGTGCCCCCGCCCCGGGACTGGGACTCAGGCTAGCGCCGGGGCTGCCCAGGTTGCCAGCGGCGGGCAGGGAGGCCGTGCTGTCGGGCGTGGGGCTGCAGTTGGATTCCTTGGATTCGTCGTCTTCCGAGGAAGAACGCGGGGGTTCTGACTTCTTGCCGTTGGCCCCCCCCGGGTTGCCACCGGCCCCCTTGGCGTTGGCCGCCCGCTCTTGCTTGCGGAATTTGGCTCGGCGGTTCTGGAACCAGACCTGGCGGCGGGGAGGGGGAGGAAAGGGGATGGGATGACACAGGGGACATTGCCATCCTTTGGAGGGGGGGGTAGGGTTGGGGGTGTGGAGGTTCTTGCCCCCTGGGTGCCCATTTCCCACTGGGGTGGGGGGGCAATATATCGAAAAGGAGATACAGGGGTTTACAGCCTGGGGGAGGAGGGGGGGGGGGCTGGCACCACCAAAGTGCTACGATGCCGGGGGGGGGGGGCACTGCCAGGACAATGCTGCCCCCTTGACTGCAGCTCGTGGGGACAGAGCCTCCCCCCCAACCCAGGCAGACTGTGCCCCCCCCCCGGCTCCCTGGCACCTTCCCTGTGGCATCAGCACTGTGCATGGCCCCTCCTGGGAGGGAGGGGACCCCAGAGGTGGGACCCCCCCCAGACATGTGGGTCCCCCATCCTTTGGGCCAGGACCCACAACCCCATGGGTCCCCCCATTCTTGGGGACCAGGACCCTGCCCCAAGCCTTGAGGGTCCCCCCACCTTGGGGTACCAGGACCCCCCAGCCCCATGGATCCTCCATCCCTGGGGACAAGGACCCTGCAGCTCCATGTGTCCCCTCGTCCTTAGCGCTAGGACTCCCCCCAGCCCTGTGGGTCCCCCATCTTTGGGGACAAAGACCCTGCACCTCCATCTTTAGGGCTAGGATCCCCCCCCAGCCCCGTGGGTCCCCCCATCCTTGGGGCCAGGACCATCAGCCCCATGGATCCCCCATCCTTGGGGACAGGGACCCCATATCTCCACGTGTCCCCTCATCCTTAGGGCTAGGACCCCCCCAGCCCCATGTGTTCCCCCACCCTCGGGTACCAGGACACCCGAGCCCCATGGATCCCCCATCCTTGGGGCCAGGACCCCCCAGCCCTGTGTGTCCCCCACCCTGGGGTACCAGGACCCCCCACCCAAAAACAGGGGAGCTGGCCCCCCCACACTACGCGGGGGGGTCTGCACCCACATGGGAGGGTCTGCACTGACACGGGGGGGTCTGCACCAACAAATGGGGGTGTCTGCACCGATGTGTGGGGGTCTGCACCCACATGGGGGGGTCTGCACCCACATCAGGGGGTCTGCACCAACAAATGGGGGGTTTGCACTGATGGGGGGGGTCTGCACCGACATGAGGGGGGTCTGCATCGACAAATGGGGGGTCTGCACCTATGTGGGGGGGTCTGCACTGAAAAATGGAGTGTCTGCACCCACATGAGTGGGTCTGCACTGACATGGGGGGGTCTGCACCCTCATCAGGGGGTCTGCACTGACAAACGAGGGGGTCTGCACTGATGTGGGGGGGGTCTGCACTGACATGGGAAGGTCTGCACTGACAAATGGGGGGGTCTGCACCCACATGGGGGGGGGTCTGCACCAACAAACGGGGGGACTACACCCACACGGGGGGGGGGTTTGCACTGAAAAACAGGGAGCCTGCACTGATGGGGGGGGGGTCTGCACCCACATGGGGGGGTCTGCACCGACAAATGGAGGAACTGCACCAACATGGGGGTTCTGCACCCACATGAGGGGGTCTGCACTGATATGGTGGGGGTCTGCACCCACATGAGGGGGGGCCTGCACCAAAAAATGAGGGGTCTGCACCGACATGGGGGGGTCTGCACCGACAAAGGGGCTGGTCTCCATCCCCCTCGGCCTCCACCCAACCCCACCGTCCCCGATGCCTTTGGGACCATGACGAATCCTCGCCAGCGGGTGCCAGCGAGACAATGACGCGGAATGAAGCGACCCCCCCATCTCTGCCGGGAGCCGGGCTGGGGGGGCTCCTGCGAGCCCCCCCGTCAGAGCAGGGCATCCTGTCCCCTCACCGCTGCGGTGACAAAGCCGGGTCCTGTCCCCCTCCCTGTCCCCCCATCCCATCCTGTCCCCAGCAAACTGCCGGCAGCGGGAAAACCCACGGAAGCGCCCCATTCCCGGCCCCCCGCGGCGGGGTCCCCATGGTTTCCCCGCCACCGCCCCGCGGCGGGGAGCGCAGCAGCGGGGTCCCGAGGTTGGGGCGCAGGTTGGGACCCCAGCCCCACTCCCCCATCTCCATCCCCAGGACCCCTTCCCCTTCCCACCCCCGCCCCCCCACCCCCGCTGCCCACCTGCACCCGGGCCTCCGTGAGGTCGATCTTGAGGGCCAGCTCCTCCCGGGTGTAGATGTCGGGATAGTGGGTCTCGGCGAAGACCCGCTCCAGTTCCTTCAGCTGGGAGCTGGTGAACGTCGTCCGGATCCGCCGCTGCTTCCGCTTCTCGTTGATCCCCGACGGGTCCGAGAAGAATTTGTAGGGCACTGGGGAGAAGAGAGAGAGAGAGAAACTGGGGGTGAACAGTGTGTGTGTTGGGGGGGAATGACACGGTGGGAAGGGATACCGGGATTCACCAGGAAGGGGGAGCGGGAGACAACCGAGGCCAGGAGGCAGGGATGGATCGGGCAGGGATGGACGGGGCAGGCATGGTCCGGGCAGGATGCAGGGAAGCAGGGATGGATCGGGTAGGGATGGACAGGGCAGGCATGGTCCGGGCAGGATGCAGGGAGCAGGGATGGATCGGGCAGGGATGAACTGGGCAGGACACACCAGGCAGGGACACACCGGGCAGGACGCAGGGAGCAGGGATGGATCAGGCAGGGATGAACCGGGCAGGACACACCGGGCAGGGATAATCTGGGAAGGGAGGCACCGGCCAGGGATGCACTGGGAAGGGATGATCCGGGCAGGGATAAATCAGGCAAGGATGCACCGGTCACGACACACCGGGCAGGGACGGAGCGGGCAGGGATGATCCGGGCAGGACGCAGGGAGCAGGGATGCAGCGGACAGGGATTAACTGGGCAGGGATGCAGCGGGCAGGGATGATCCGGGCCGGGATGCACCGGGCTGGGATGGATCGGTCAGGGGTAAAACGGCCAGGGATGAACCGGGCAAGGATGGATCGGGCAAGGATAGATTGGATACGAATGGACTGGGCAGGGATGAACTGTGCGGGGATAAACCTGGCAGGGATGGACAAGGCAGGGATAATCTGGGCAGGGATGCAGCAGGCAAGGACACACTGGGCAGGGATGGACCGGGCAGGGATGAACTGGGCAGGAACGCACCGGGCAGGGATGGACCGGACAGGGATGAACCGAGCTGCGATGGACCGGGTAGGGTCGCACCGGGCAGGGCCGGGGGACACCGCCGGCAGGGCGGGCAGGGCGGCCGCGGAGCTCCGGCTCTGCCTCCCCGCGCCCCCCGGACCCCTTCGTTCGTTGTCGCCGCCGCCTCCTCGGCGGTAGCGGGGCCGCGGGGGGGGACAGCTCGGTAGGGGGCCGGGGCCGTGCGGGGGAGGGCGGCCGGTACCGTCCGGCGGCTCCTTCGTTATCGGCGCATAAGCGGGCAGCGCGGCCGCGGCCGCAACGAAACCGGAGCGGGGAGGGGGGGCCTGACGGCGGCGACCCCCCCCAGACCCGCTCCGGGGCCGCCGCCGCCCCAGGGACCTCAGGGAACCCGGTACCGCGCTGTCGGGACCGCCGGGGAGCGGGGGCTGCGGGGGCGGCTGGTACCGGCGGTAGCGGGCATCGACGGCATCGGGAACCGATTGCACCGAGCATCGGAGGTACCGAGCACCGGTGATACCGGGAACCGATTGCACCGGGCACCGTCGGTACCGGGAACCGTCGGTACCAGGAAAGGATTGCACCGAGTACCGACGGCAAATGGTACCGCCGATACTGGGAACGGACGACCCCGAGCACCGGCGGTAGCGAACATTGACGGTACCGAGCACCGAGGGTGGTGGTTACCGGTGGCACCGAGTCCTGACAGTACCGAACACCAGAGGCACCGGGCACCGACGGCACCGGGAACCGATGGTACCGGACACCGGTGGCAGCGTGCACCGACTGTACCGAACACCGACCGTACCGGCTACCGGCGGCATCGAAAACTGACGGTACTGGGCACTGGTGACATCGAGCACTGACGGTACCGGGCAACGACGGCACCGGGAACCGAGGCTATCGGGCAGCGGCGGCATCGAAAATTGACGGTCCCGGGCACCGGCGGCACCGGGAACAGACAGTCCCGGACACCGGCGGTCGGAGGAACCGATGGCACCGAGCCCGGACAGTACCAGGCACCGGCGGCATCGAGCACTGACTATCCGGGGCACCGACGGCACCGAGAACCGAGGGTATCAGGCACCGTCGGTAGGAGGAACCGATGGCACCGAGCCCGGAGAGTACCGAGCACCGGCGGCATCGAAAATTGACGGTCCGAGCACCGTCAGCACCGGGAACCGAGGGTCGTGAGCACCGGTGGTACAAGGAACTGATGGCACCGAGCCCGGACGGTACCGAGCACCGGCGGCATCTAAAATTGACTGTACCGGCCACCGATGGCATCGAGCAATGACGGTCCCGGGAACCGACGGCATCGAAAATTGACTGTACCGGGCACCGATGGCAGCGGGAACCGAGGGTATCGGGCACCAGCGGTACAAAGAACCGATGGCACCGAGCCCGGAGAGTAGAGGGCACCGGCGGCGTCGAAAATTGACGGTCCCGGGCACCGTCGGCACCGGGAACGGAGGGTCCCAGGCACCGGTGGTACAAGAAACCGATGGCATCGAGCCCGGAGAGTACCGAGCACGGGCGGCATCGAAAATTCACTGTACCGGGCACCGGCGGCATCGAGCACTGACGGTATCGGGCACCGACGGCACCGGGAACCGAGGGTACCGGGCACCGTCGGTAGGAGGAACCGATGGCACCGAGCCCGGAGAGTACCGAGCGCCGGCGGCATCGAAAACTGACTGTACCGGGCACCGATGGCATGGAAAATTGACGGTCCCGGGCACCGTCGGCACCGGGAACGGAGGGTCCCGGGCACCGACGGCAGCCGGAACGGAGCGTCCCGGGGGTACGGCGGGGGGGATGCGGGGGCGGCGGTCCGTTACCTGCCGAGTAGGGCGAGGGCTGGTGGTCGCGCAGGGCGCCCAGGGCGCAGTTGGCGGAGGCGAGGGGGGGGCAGGCGGGCCCGGTGCCGAACCCCCCCCGCATGGGGCTGTACTGGAAGGAGCCGGCCTGGCTGCAGGGGCTGAACTCGTAGGCGGACGCCTCCATGGCGGCCACGCAGGAGTCGTAGGAGTTGAGGTAGGAGTAGTCCATGGCGAACATGGAGCGCCGGTGCCGGCTGCCGCCCGCCCGCCCGTTACCGTCGCCGCCGTCGCCGCCTGCCCGCCGGCCCCCGGCCCGCCCCCGCCATCCGCCGCCCCGGCCCGCCCCGGGCCGCCGTAATATACCGGCGGGGGGAGCGGCGGACAAAGGCTGCGCTCGCCGGGGGCTTTTGCATGACAATATCTCCCGGGGACAGCGGGTGCAGCAGGAGCGGGCGGAGCCGCCAACGCCCCCCCCCCCCCCCGCAACCCGGTACACACACACACCCCCCGCACCCCCCCGCACTCCCCCCCCCCAACCCCAGTACACCCACCCCACCCCACATCCCCCACACCCCGGTACATACACCCCCCCCCCACCCCCCGCACCGCCCCCCCTCCCTTACACACACCCCCCGCCACAGCGCCCCCCGCACTTAACCCCCGGAGGGAGCCCGCACCCCCCCGCAGCCTCGCACGTCGGGGCGGGCGGTGGGAGCGGCCCCTCCGGCCATCCCCGAGGGGACACATCGGCCACCGGCCCCGGCCCCGACATCCCCCCCCCACCCCGTTCTCGTCCCCCCATGTCCCCATCCCTCACACCGTCCCTGTCCCCAGCCCTTGCCTTATTCCCAGCTCCAACCCATCCCCATCCCATCCCCACCACATTCCCATTCCCATGCACATCCCCAGCCCATCCTGTTCCCATCCCACACACCCGTCCCATCCCAATTCCATCCCATTCCAATTCCATAGCCTTCCCGTCCCCCATCCCAATTCCATCCCTATCTCATTCCCATCTCCATCCCCATCCCAATCCCCATCCCCACCTCAATCCCCATCCCACCTCAGTCCCCATCCCCATCCCATCCCCATCCATCCCACCCCCTCCCCCCCCAGTTTGCAGCCCGCCTGAATTTCAAAGTGCCCCATCCCTCCCCCCCTCCCCCCCCCCCCCCCCCCCCGCTGCGTCCCCCCCAGCCCTTGGCCCCTCTGAGCAGGGGCGGGGGGCGCGGGGGGATTTGGGGCGGATTTGGGCCGGATTGGGGCCATTTTCACACAAACACTTTCACTAAAGGGGATTTAAAAGTCTAATTACGCCCGGCCCCGGCTTTGTGCCCCCGCCTGGGGTGGGGTGGGGGGGGCGGGGGAAGGCTGGATCCTGCCCGGGTCCTGCAGGGATCAGCTTCCCGTGGGGCTCGGTGGGGCTGGGGGGCTGCACAGGATCTGTCCTGCCCCACATCCCATTCCTTATCTGCCTTATCTCCTGCCTCCTGTCCTGTCCCATCTCCTGCCCTCTGTCCTGCCCCGCACCCTGCCCCATGTCCTGCCCCACATCCCACTCCACATCCTGCCCCATCTCCTGCCCTCTCTCCTGCCCCACACCATGACCCATGTCCTGCCGTCTGTCCTGTCCCACATCCTGCCCCATGTCCTGCCCCGTCTCCTGCCCCACATCCTGGACCATCTTCTGCCCTGTGTGCAAATCCATCTCCTGCCCCATGCCCTGCCCCATCTTCTGCCCCATTGCTTGCCCTCTGTCTTGCCCCATGTCCTGCCCCATCTCCTGCCCCATCTCCTGCCCTGTGTGCTAATCCATCTCCTGCCCCATCTTCTGCCCCACATCCTGGACCATCTTCTGCCCTGTGTGCTAATCCATCTCCTGCCCCACGTCCTGCCCCATCTCCTGCCCCATGTCCCGCCCCAGCTCCTGCTCCACATCCCACCCCAAATCCCACTGATGCCCCTGCTCCTGGCCATGTTTCCCCACTGGGAAGAGCCCCCACTGGCCGAGAGCTCCCATTTCCCCCCTAGGCTGGGCCAGGTCCTGGCTTGATCCCTCTCCCGGGACCCCGGGGACCCCCGTGGGCAGGGGCTGGGGGGTGCCCCCACACCCGCCGCCCCACACATCCCCCCCAGTCCAGCTGCGGCGGCTCAGCGGGCAGGTTGCTAAACAAGTTAATTAGATCCTGGGGCTGGGGGGGCTGGCGGCTGCACCGGGGCCCCTCCTGTCAGCCTGCTGGAGTTGTGAAAAACTTAATTCAATTAAGTTTTCCCTCTAAACTAATTAGGCCGCAATCTGCCACGCAAGGAGCTGCCGCTATGGCTGCCCGGAGCCAGGGGGGCAGGACGGGGTGGGGGTGGGGGTGGGGGTGAGGAGGAGGAGGGGGGATGAAGGGGGAGAGGGGAGGGAGGCGAGCTGGGGTGTCCCGTCTGGGGAGAACCCCCCCTCCCTGGATCCTGGAGTGCAGGATTTGGGTGATTCCTCCCGGTTTCGGTGGGTGGAGGAGGGCGGCTGCAGGATGGCGGGTGCTGGCAGCGGGGCACCCATTTGTCCCCAGCGTGGCCCGATGGGGCGGGGGGCGCAGGCTGACACCCCCAAATTGGGTGGCAATGGCAGTGGGGAGGGCTGGGCATGGCAGAGGGGCTGGGACAGGGACAACTCCCCCCCAGTCCCAAAGGGACACGGACAGGGACCCCCCGGAGGTGACTGTGACACCACCCCCCCCCCCCGTCCCTTCATCCTCGAAGGGACAGGGACCCCGCTGGAGGGGACAGTGACCCACCCCCCCCACCCCCTCCCCCCCCATCCCTCCATCCTCGAGGAGCCAGGGACAGGGACCCCCACCATCCCTCCATCCTCAAAGACTGGGGAGAGGGACCCCCCCCCTGGAGGGGATAGGGACCCCCTCATCGTTCCACCCTGGAGGAGCTGGGGATAGGGACACCCTCCCCGTCCCTCCATCCTCGAAGGGACAGCCCCGCCCCCCCCCGCCCCCGGGGGTGACAGGGACCCCCAGTCCCTCCATCCTCGAAGAGAGAGGGACCCCCCCTAGGGGGGACAGAGACCCCCCGCAGAGGGGACAGGGACCCCCCCATACTCGAAGGGACAGTGACAGGGACACACATATACACACATACCCCCAGAGGGGACAGAGACCCTCCAGTCCCTCCATTCTCGAAGGGACATGGACAGGGACACCCCCCCCCCCGCCCCGAGGGGACAGGGACCCCCCCCGTCCCTCCATCCCACGGGCTGCAGGGACCACCCGTGACCCGCAGGCCATGTCCGTGTGTCCGGGCGGGTCGGGACACCACCCCCCCCCCACCAACTCCGGGAGGTGCCATGACCCCCCCCGCTCTGCCGGGCCCCCCTTTGGGCCGTGTCCCCGCACAGCTCCAGCTCCAGCTTTGTCTCTGGGGGGTGTGTGTTGACCAGGGACCCCACGGCCATCGCCCGGCCTGTGTCACCCTCAGCGGGGACCCCCAGGATTTTGTTGGCGGGGGGGGGTGGGGTGGGGTGTGTTGTCCCGGTTGGTCCCGTCCCCCCCTCGCCACCGGAGGCCTCCGGCCGCCGCTTTGTTCCCGGTGACAAAGCCCCGAGCCCGGCGCTGGCTGCAGCTCGCCCGCCCCTAATCGAATTAGGAGCCCGGCACGGGGCTGGAGCTGCCGCTAATTGAATTTCCCCCGTCACAGCCTGATGTTTCTCCCCCCTCCGGATCCTGGCCCCCCCCCTCCTCTACACCCCCCCAACCCCCTCGTCATTGTCGCCGGCCACGGTGGCGCATTGATGGCTCGGTCAGAGCAGCCCCTTCCCCGCCGCCGGGGCTCGGTCCCGCGCCCCCCGCCCCCCCCAAAGGCAAACAAACCCAGTGGGGAAGGGGCCTGTGAGCACCCCCTCCCCCAACCCCCCGACCAGCGCCCCCCCGGCTGGGAACCCCCTGCCCACGGAGGGGGGGGGCGGCTGCGGTCCCCGGGGGACTGGCACGGGATGGGATGGTACAAGATGGGATGGGATGGTACGGCATGGGATGGGATGGCACAGCATAGCATGGGATGGCACAGGATGGCATGGGGTGGCATGGGATGGTATAGTACAGCATGGTGTGACATGGTATGGCATGGAATGGCATGGCATGGGATGGCACAGCATGGCATGGTAAGGCACAGCATGATATGGCATGACATGGGATGGTATGGCATGCTATGGCATGGTATGGCATAATATGGCATGCTATGGCATGGCACGGCACAGGATGTCATGACATGGCACAGCATGGCATGGTATGGCACAGCATGGCACAGCATGGGATGGCATGGCTTGGCATGGGATGGGATGGGATGGGATGGTACGGCATGGTATGGCATAGCATGGCATGGCAAAGGATGGCATGATATGGCATGGCATGGGATGGCATGGCACAGCACGGGATGGCATGAGATGGCATGACATGGCACGGCATGGCATGGTATGGTGTGGCACAGCACGGAATGGCACGACGTGGTATGGCATGGTGCAGCACAGCAGAGATTGGCATGGCATGGAATGGAATAGCATGGCATGGCAGAGCGTGGCACAACATGGCATGGCATGGCATGGCGTGGCACAGTATGGCATGGCATGGTGTGGCACAGTACAGTACAGCGTGACATGGCCCAGCACAGCACGGCATGGCACGGCATGGCACGGTAAAGCACAGCAGAGAACGGCACAGCATGGAACAGAATGGCACAGCACGGCACAGCCTGACAGGGCACGGCACAGCGTGGTGTGGCGCGGTGTGACATAGTGCGATGGCACAGCATGGCAGGGCGCAGCACAGTGTGACCTGGCACAGCATGGCGCATCACGACACGGCAGGGCATGGCACAGGACAGTGTGACAGGGTGTGACCCAGCACACTGTGGTGCGGCACAGTATGATGTCTCAGAGCCTGGCATGGCATGGTAAAACCATGGCATGGCACAACCATGGCATGGCACACTGTGGCATGACATGGCACAGCATGGTATGGCATGACCCGGGATGGCACGGCACGACATGGCATGGCACAGGACAGTGTGACAGGGTGTGACACAGCTTCTCACGCCTGGCCGTGGGGTCCCTGCTGTCCCCATGTCTCATCCAGCAGCTCCAGGGGGGGCCAATCCCGGAGCACCTGCCAGAGCCCCACCACTGGGTGCCCCGGCCTGGAGGTGTCAGCGTGGGGGGGCTGGTGTCGGAGGGGGGGTGGTGGTGGTGGCTAGTGCCGTGGCACATGGGGCACGGATGGAGCCGGTCCCCGGGTCTTGGGGGGGGGGGAATCTGCCCTCAGCCCTGGGGTCAGCCCCAGCGTCACGCAGCACTGTCCTGCACACGATAGTGCACACCCCTGCACAGCCACGCACACACTAGTGCACTCCTGTGCATACATATGCACACCTTAGAGCACAGCCGTGCACACCCTAGTGCACTCCTATGCACACCCATGCACACACCTGCACACACACTGGTGCACTCCCATGCGCACACACACACAGAGCTCTGCATTCCTGGGCACACCCGTGCACAGCCATGAACATACGTGCACACCCGTGCACACACTAGTGCACTCCTGTGCACATGTATGCACATCCGTGCACAGCCATGCACACCTGCACACACACCAGTGCACTCCTATGCACACTCGTGCACAGCCGTGCACACCCCCACACACTCTAGTGTACTCCTGTGCACACCCTTACACTCCCCTGCATACCTTAGAGCACAGCTGTGCACAGCCATGCACACCTGTGCATGCACCAGTGCACTCCCATGCACACCTGTGCACACCTGCACACACACTAGTGCACTCCCATGCACACCTGTGCACAGCCATGCACACCTTAGAGCGCACCCGTGCACACAAATTCACACCCGTGCACACACTAGTGCACACCCACGCACACCCATGTGCAGCCATGCGCATACGCGTGCACCTTAGTGCACACCTGCACACACACTAGTGCACTCCTGTGCACACTTGTGCACAGCCATGAACATACGTGCACACTTGTGCACAGCCGGGCACACCCACACACACTCTAGTGTACTCCTGTGCACACCCTTACACTCCCCTGCACACCTTAGAGCACACCTGTGCACACACGTGCATGCACCAGTGCACACCAGTGCACACCTGCACACACACACGTGCACTCCCATGCACACACACACAGAGCTGTGCATTCCTGGGCACACCCCTGCGCAGCCATGAACATACGTGCACACCTTAGTGCACACCCATGCACAGCCGTGCACACACTAGTGCACACCTATGCACCTTTACGCACACTCGTGCACAGCCGTGCACACCTGCACACACACTAGTGCACACCTGTGCACAGCCATGCCCATAGGTGAGCACCTTCGCACACACGCGTGCACACCTGCGTGCACACTAGTGCACTCCCACACACACTCATGCAGGCACGTGCCCACCTTATTGCACACCCGTACGCACAGCCGTACACCCCCGCGTGCACACCCCGGCACAGCACACTCCGCCTGCCCCGCTCCCCATCACCCCTTGCTGCCAGACCCCCATTTCTGCCCCATTTCTCCCTCCCACCCCCGGCTGTGTGGCCCGACTGCCCCTGGGGTGGCTCTGGGGGGTCCCGGCATTGCCCGTCCCGCACCTGGGCCATGGTGGTGGGATGAGGCTCCTCCCGCTCCATCACCCACCCATGGCCACCCCCGAGGGGTGACCGGGGCAGGGCACCCATGGACCCCAGCCTGGGCCAGGCAGCTCCGTTTTGGCAGTTTTTCCCCCTTTTCCAGTCTCCCCAACAATGCTCGCATCCCCAGCAGTGTCCCCAAATCCAGCTCCACAGCGGGACAAGGGGATGGGGATGGACAGGGTGAAGGCAGCCCCCGCAAATCTTCATGTATCCCCCTGAAAAACGAGGGCCAGCACCAAAACTAACCCCCTGGTGGGGATGCCGGGGTGGGGGGACCCCCCGTAGTGGCTTCACTGTGTGGGACAGGGACCCCAGCAGCTGCTGCCACCCCCAGTGGTGGCTTTGTCTCCCGGTTCCTCGGGGGGTGACGGGGGGGGTGACCCACCATCTCAGAGTTGGGTGCTCAGGAAAGTTGAGGAAATGGGAGGATTTTCCCCCAACCGCCCCCCCACCCACATCAGCCCTGCAGGGATGTGTCGGGTGGTGCAGGAACCCTCCATCCTGGGGCTGCCCCCCCAGAAAGCCGCTGGCAGGGGAGACCCTCACCCCTGGGTCCCTCCATCCCCATCCTGACCGTGGAGGGGGCCGTCAGCCCCTGGCCACCAGCTGGCCCTGGGGACCTGCAGGATTGAGGCGGGGAGATCCACAATCCAGGGAGGGCGAAACCTCCCATCTATAAACACACTGGAAAAATCCAATTCTGGCCGGCAAAAGCCACCGCGGTTTCTCTGGGCTGGGGACCTTCGCTCCGGGGACGACCCGGGCAGAGATATTAAAGATTTCCCTGAGATATTAACTATTTCCCCGAGATACTAACTATTTCTCCGAGATATTAACTATTTCCCGGCGGCGGGTGAGACGAAGGGCCGCGGGGAGGATTCGGTGAGGGGTCGGCATCATCCTGGTGGCATTCCCGGCGCCCAGTGAGGAGCCCCGGGGCCATGGCGCAGGAGGTCGCAGGTGCACGCCGCCTTTATTGCAATAAATAAAAAGAGAAACGGGCAAAATACAGAGAGTGAGGGCGCTTGGTGGCTTTTAAAACCAAGCTGTCACACGCTTGGTCCCTGTCCCACCCCCCGCAGTGGGGGACAATAGATCCCACCCCAGCGGACGCCCTGTACGGACTGAAATCAGCTTTTTCCTGTCCCCAAAAAGCTCTGTCACCTTCTCTCGCACACCCCAGGACCCTCCACCTGGATGTCCCCGAAGGGAACGCGTCACCTCCAGCCCACCCTGGAGGAAGCGGCGTGGGGCAGATGGGGCAGCTCCTGCCTGTCCCCTGCCCGTCTGTGGGGCCGCGGAGGTGGCCGGAGCACGGCTCTGTCCCTGCCGGTCCTCACCGAGGTGGCCACATCCCACAAGTCCCAGTCTCAGGCCATTTTATTGTCAACCCGCACTGCTTCTCGCCGCCTACAAGAAGTAAGCCATGTTTTCCGGGTTGAGAGGGGCCTGGATGTCCAGTTTTCGGGATTTGCTGTCTTTCTCCACTATCTCCAGCCTCAAGGTGGGCGCCTTGGTTTTCTCAGGGCCCGGGGAAGAGCCGTCCTGGGTTTTCAGCAGCTGCTTGTCCGAGTCCTCCACTGTGATCCTCAAGGTGCAGCCCCTGGGCAGCAGCTCCTGCTCGTAGGCGGCTGCCAGCTGGTTCACCACGCGCCGCTCCACCTGCGGGGGGAAACCCAGCTCCCATCAGAACCCCCCGCCGGCAGCCCCCTGGAATCACAGAATCCTGGGACAGTTTGGGTGGGAGGGGACCTTAAAGCTCATCTCATTCCACCCCCCCTGCCCTGGGCAGGGACACCTCCCACCAGCCCAGCTTGCTCCAAGCCCCGTCCAACCTGGCCTTGAACCCCTCCAGGGATGGGGCAGCCACAGCTTCTCTGGGCAACCTGCGCCAGGGGCTCACCCCCCTCACAGCCAAGAATTTCTGCCTCCGATCTCAGCTCAATCTCCCCTCTTGCAGTGGAAAACCCTTCCCCCTCATCCCATGGCTCCCCTCCCTCATCCAGAGTCCCTCCCCAGCTTTCCTGGAGCCCCTTGAGGGACTGGAAGGGGCTCCAAGGTCTCCGCGGAGCCTTCTCTTCTCCAGACTGAACCCCCCCAACTCTCTCAGCCTGTCCTCACAGCAGAGGGGCTCCAGCCCTCCCAGCATCTCCCCTCGGGAGCCGTGGGGACCCTCCTGCGTGGGCAGAGCCAGGCCATAACCCCCTCCCAGCTCTGCCCACTGCAGGCAAAGCTCCACTGTGCTCCGTCCTGGCCTTTAGAATCATAGAATGTGTTGGGTTGGAAGGGACCTTTAAAGGCCATCTAGTCCAACCCCTCTGCAGTGAGCAGGGACATCTTCAAAGATCAGGTTGCTCAGAGCCTCATCAAGCCTGGCCTTGAATGTCTCCAGGGATGGGGCCTCCACCACCTCTCTGGGCAACCTGGGCCAGTGTCTCACCACCCTCAGTGTAAAGAACTTCTTCCTAATGTCTGATCTAAGCCTGCCCTGCTCTAGTTTAAACCATTGCCCCTTGTCCTATCGCTACATGCCCTTGCAAACTTTACCTCGTGTTTGATGGAGCGAGCCCCGTAGTGCAAGTTGTAGCCGTCAGCCAGCACGTCCATGACCTCCCTGTCCCACAGCAGGGTGATGTTGTGCCTCGCCTTGGCCTGCCGGGTGAGGAAGAGAAGGAGGAGTTACACCTGCCTTGGAGGAACCCCAGCACCCTGTTCCTTGAGCGGCAGGGACACTGTGGTGTTCATGTCCCTGGGCTGAGGAGGAAAGGACACAGCTCCACCAGGCCAGACCCACCACAGCGAGCGGTCCCCCAACTCCTATTTCGGGGAAGCTCAGATGTGCAAAGACCAATTAGACAAATAACGGCCCCGAATGTGGCCCGAAGCCCATCCCTTCCCCAACACAGGAACCATCCCCCACCATCCCAAAGGTCCCTCCATCCTGCGCAGGGTCCCCTCCTGTTGGTGGAAGACCACGGTGAAGGTGTGCATTCGCTCTGTGCCCACATCTGGAGGACAAAGGATCGGGCAGGGATTTCCTCCTGCTCCTGCATCACTCCAGAAGTTACTGCTAAAGCTGGGGATGGTTTTTTTACCTTCTTGGCCCAAAAATTCAGCTCCTTGTTGACGAGCTGGATGAGCTCCGAGTGGCAAAAAGGGAGAAAATAGACAATCTCATTGATCCTCCCCAGGAATTCGTCTCGTCGGAAGTGAGCCTGCAGGGAGAAGGGGCGGAGGTCAGCGGGGACACGGCTGGTGGCCCCATCAGGGACAGCAGTGACAGGGACATGGTGGGAAGAGCTCCCCAGGGATCACCTCCACCTCCGACACCCACCAGTGAGGCCCCGGCAGCCATCACTGTCACGTTCCTGTCCCACCCACTCTGGGTGACCCTGCTCTGGCAGCGGGTTGTACTGGGTGGTCTCCAGACCGCTCCCACCCCTACAATTCCATGATTCTGTGATCCCACCTGGCGCCCGTGCAGCTGGATATCCATGCTGCCACATCTGGGGTCACCAGCAGCGCCTTTCGGCAAGGCCTGGGGGAGGAATTAATTCTTCTGGACATGGGGAGAGGGACTGGAAAGGAATTACGATTAGGGAACTGGAACACCTCTCTTAGGAAGAAAGGCTGATGGACTTGCGCCTTTCAGTCTGGAAAAAAGACGACTGAGGGGGGATCTTATCAACGCTTAGAAATACTGAAAGGGTGGGTGTCAGGAGGATGGGGCCAGGCTCTTCTCAGTGGTACCCGGTGACAGGACAAGAGGTAACGGGCACAAACTTGAGCATAGGAAGTTCCACCTTAACATGAGGAGGAACTTCTTTCCTGTGAGGGTGTCAGAGCCCTGGCACAGGCTGCCCAGAGAGGTGGTGGAGTCTCTGTCTCTCAAGACATTCCAAACCCGCCTGGACACGTTCCTGTGCAACCTGCTCTGGGTGACCCTGCTCTGGCAGGGGGTTGGACTGAGTGGTCTCCAGAGGTCCCTTCCAGCCCCTGCTGGTCTGGGATTCTGGGATTCTGTGATCCTGTGAATCTCTCCTGCGGGGGAAGCCCAGCTCCAGCCTCTGCTGCCTCCTGCTCCTGCCCCAGCCTCTTCCAGCAACACCCTCGGTGCTCTCCCAGCTCTGAGGCTCCCACCCAAGCCTCCTGCCAGGAGAAAAAATTCACAGAATGGTTTGGGTGGGAAGGGACCTTAAAGATCATCTCATTCCACCCCCCTGCCCTGGGCAGGGACACCTCCCACCACACCAGCTTGCTCCAAGCCCCGTCCAACCTGGCCTTGAACCCCTCCAGGGATGGGGCAGCCACAGCTTCTCTGGGCAACCTGCGCCAGGGGCTCACCCCCCTCACAGCCAAGAATTTCTGCCTCAGATCTCAGCTCAGTCTCCCCTCTTGCAGTGGAAAACCCTTCCCCCTCGTCCTATCGCTACATGCCCTTGTAAAAAGAAGCTGTTATTTATTTCTGCTGGGGTCTGACCCTACTTCTTAGTGGCCGAAAGTGAAAAAAAATGCCGCCATGTCGCTCCTCTCACAGCTGGGGGAGGAACATGATGGATATCGCATGGAATGACCAAAAGCTCAGGATACCTGAAACACAAGCCATGAAAAAAAACCCCATCCGTACCTTCAAGATGGGGCGAATGACCTTCTCCTTGAACTGCTTGGAGATGGTTATCTTGTCGCTCGCCTGGACGTCCTCTGAAAGACAGGAGGGGAGGGGGGGGTCAGTGAGTAACGGGGGACCTGCCCTTCCCATCTGCCCAGATGGGGATGGAGGAGCAAAGCAGCGTGACCAGGAGCCGGAGGCTGGGCAGGGGGGGTGGGGACCCCGAAGGGACTTGAGAACCTCCACATATGCCACCAACCACACTTAGAATCACGGAATAATAGAATTGTCCAGGTTGGAAGGGACCTTTCAGATCATCGAGTCCAACCATCAACCCAACACTCACAAACCCACCACTAACTCATGTCCCTCAGCACCACGTCTGCCCGGCTTTCAAATCCCTCCAGGGATGGCGACTCCACCACTGCCCTGGGCAGCCTCTTCCAATGCTTGACAACCCTTTCAGGGAAGACATTTCTCCTAATATCCAGTCTAAACCTCTTCTGGTGCAACTTGAGGTCGTTTCCTCTTGTCCCACAGCCTGTTCCTTGGGAGAAGAGACCGACCCCCCCTGGCTACACCCTCCTTTCAGGGAGCTGTAGAGAGCGAGAAGGTCTCCCCTCAGCCTCCTTTTCTCCAGGCTGAACACCCCCAGCTCCCTCAGCCGCTCCTCACAGGACTTGTGCTCCAGACCCCTCACCAGCTCCGTTGCCCTTCTCTGGACACGCTCCAGCACCTCACTGTCTTTGGTGATACCTCAGCACTTGGTCTGGTGCCAGGGTGTCCCTGCACTTGATGCTCCAGCTGGTGGGTCCAGGTTCCCTGATGGTGCCCGAGGGGAGCACCCCACACTGCCCAGCCCACTGCCCTGCACCCCCGAGGGGCTTCAGAGAGCAGGAATCCTCACTCAGATGGTGTACAGTGCCCGTTACGTGACATGGTGAGGACATTGTCACCCAGGGCTGCTCTCCCGGGCACAGGACAGGTCCTTGGTCCCTTCAGCAAAGAGCAAAGCCCACGTTTGCTCTGGCCGGAGTCTACTTCCCTTGGCTGACTGCAGATGGAGCCAGGGGCTGGCTGGCTCCGTGCTCCCAGCCCAGAGCACAGCTCCACGGCAGATTTACCTGTCAGCTGCCCAAATTCCCTCTTCTCTTTGTCTTCACTGCCTCAGTCCTTCCTACATCTCCCCACCTTCATCTCCAGTGAGTGTTTTAACGCAAGGATGCTCAGAGGGAGATCCCTTGTGTCTGAGGTGCTCCAGGTTGGATCCTGACACGCAGGGCGGTGGGGAAAGACCATGCTGGGTGCTGGGAGGTGGGAGCTTCACAGCCGTGGCGAGGGCATTTGCACCCTCAGCAGCGGCAGAAGGGGCTGTTGGGCTCCACCGGACCAACACCGGTGCCAGCACGCAACGAAACGCCCCAAAATCACCTCTTCTTGCCCCATGGCCGAGGCGAGGATGCTGGTGCTGGGTCGGGGACAGGGACAGCACAGCCCAGACGAAGGTGTAAAAGGAGCGAGGGGGGAGTCTGTGGGTATAATATTTGACCTGTTTCACGTTTCTGTTTTCTGCTACAAGGCACCAAGGGGTTTTTCACCGTCTCGGGCCCTGGGGGAGCGCCGGAGAAGGCAGAAGGGACAGAGCTGCCCCCCGTTTTCGGCTTTGCTGGCTGGCCCACCTGCAGTTCCCATGGCAGAGGCGGAGATGCTGCGGAAGCAGCTCCTTCCCTCTATCATTCCATTTATCTGCCCGGCCTGGCGTCTGGGTGACCTCCTGGCCCTGCCTCTGAGAGCTTCTCCCAGCCAAGAGCTGGGGAAATGGCAAGGAGCTCCAGGAAACTCAATTGAGGGCAGGTTTGCCGAGCCCAAGTGCATTTTCCGGCTGCGCTTCCCTGCAGCCGTCGGCTCTACAGTCCCAGAAATTAAAATTCAATGCTTTCCTCATTTAGCAGAAAAGCCCTTGGCATTTAAAAATGTTATTCTTGAAAGTTCAGTCGCTGGCGTGCTTTGTCCTTTCCCTGGTTTGATTGAAGCTTAAAGATTCTGAATTAAGCCAGCTTCGGTGCCCGCTCCTCACAATAAAAAGGAAGCGACAGCGAGAAAGAAGCTGGAAAATACATTTGATGCCAAACCCGTGAGTTTTTTCCTGCTCCCCTGGAGGCGATGCTTTGGCTCCTGGGCGCAGACACAGCTCACAACACATACCACAGCTGCCAGGTAGCCGACAGAAGATGCACGTCCAGGTATTTAAGACGATAAAAAAGTCTTAAAAAAGCCCAATGGGTGAGTTTTTTAGAAGTAATGGGGAAACAAGGGATGCAGCCATCGTTCGGGGCTGCCTAGTGACCCATGGCACGTGGCCGGGTGCTCACAAACTGCTGTGTGTTTTAGAGGAGAAGGGATGGTCCCTCCTGCAGGCATTGCTGTCCATCCATCCACCCATCCATCCACCCATCCATCCACCCATCCTTCCTTCCATCCATCCATCCACCCATCCATCCATCCATCCATCCATCCATCCATCCATCCATCCATCCATCCATCCGTCCTGAGCACAGCAGAGACCTACCAGCCACTGGGGCCTCCTGGTGCCACCAGAGGTGCCACCAGCCGGTTGGGGAAGGCACACAAACTGGGACTCTGCTGCCTTCAGCTGGGTTGGTGAGTTCAGGTCTCAGAGGCTGCCCCGACCCCGCTCAATTCGCCTTTTATGACCTAATTCACTCTTTAGGGAAACTTTCTACAGGATTCTGGTGTGTGGGTCCAGGGCTCCCGTTCCAAGGTGAAGTAAAATTCATAGAATCAGGAAATGGTTTGGGTGGGAAGGGACCTTAAAGATCATCTCATTCCACCCCACTGCCCTGGGCAGGGACACCTCCCACCAGACCAGCTTGCTCCAAGCCCCATCCAACCTGGCCTTGAACCCCTCCAGGGATGGGGCAGCCACAGCTTCTCTGGGCAACCTGCGCCAGGGGCTCACCCCCCTCACAGCCAAGAATTTCTGCCTCAGATCTCAGCTCAGTCTCCCCTCTTGCAGTGGAAACCCTTTCCCCTCGTCCCATGGCTCCCCTCCCTCATCCAGAGTCCCTCCCCAGCTTTGCTGGAGCCCCTTGAGGGACTGGAAGGGGCTGCAAGGTCTCCGTGGAGCCTTCTCTTCTCCAGGCTGAACCCCCCCAACTCTCTCAGCCTGTCCTCACAGCAGAGGGGCTCCAGCCCTCCCAGCATCTCCGGGGCCTCCTCTGGCCCCGCTCCAACAGTTCCATGGGCTGCCCCAGGCATCTCCCGAGGCTTCCATGGAATGTGTCCTGGACGGGGCAGGCTGGGACCACGTGTGGGGCAAGTTACTGTGAGCTCTGGGAGAGGTGAGGGCTTCTTCAGCCTCGGCAGCCCAGCCCTGCCATCCCTTCCAAAATAAATCGGGGGAAAAATGGGACCCACGTACTTTTGCCTCGTGTTTGGGTGAGCCTGAAGCAGATGTATCACAGGAGGGAGATCGGTGGAGATTGAGGGGTGGGACTTCTCAGCAACAAGTCATCCCATTCCCATTCCAGACACAAGGAGCGGGTAGCTGCCTTCCCTTCTGGCAGAGGAGCATCCCCAAGGCTCCTCCGCAGCTCCGGGGCCTGGAGGGACGAGCATCCAGAGGCACTGAAGGGTCTGGGTACTCCCCCCTGGCAAAGGGCTACCAAGATGGAACATCTCTCTTATGACGAAATGCTGAGAGATTTGGGTCTCTTCAGTCTGGAAAAAAGATGACTGAGGGGGGATCTTATCAACACTTAGAAATACTGAAAGGGTGGGTGTCAGGAGGATGGGACCAGGCTCTTTTCAGTGGTGCCTGGTGACAGGACAAGAAGTAACGGGCACAAACTTGACCACAGGAAGTTCCATCTCAACATGAGGAAGAACTTTCCTGTGAGGGTGTCAGAGCCCTGGCACAGGCTGCCCAGAGAGGTGGTGGAGTCTCCATCTCTGGAGACATTCCAAACCCGCCTGGACACGTTCCTGTGCAACCTGCTCTGGGTGACCCTGCTCTGGCAGCGGGTTGGACTGGGTGGTCTCCAGAGGTCCCTTCCAACCCCCACCATTCTGTGATTCTGTGAGGGATGGCTGAGCTGGTGTCAAATGAAACAAGAGGGGCTGGAAGGAGGCAGACGCTTTAGGGATTTAGGACATGACATCAAAAAACCAGTACCTAAGTTTTCAGCGATCCTGTTCTTGCTCATCTCCAGGGCCTCTTGCCGCAGCTGCAGCGCGTGCTGGGCGATCTCCTCGCTTGCCACGTTGGAGGTCATGATGAAGATGGCATCCTTGCAGTCAATGGTCTTCCCCTTCCCATCCGTCAGTCTGCCCTGCAACAACCCCGAGACAACACCAGTGGCGTGAGTGGGGGCCACAGGACGTTGCAAAAGTACGTGGGTCCCATTTTTCCCCCGAGGAGATTTATTTTAGAAGGGATGGCAGGGCTGGGCTGCCGAGGCTGAAGAAGCCCTCACCTCTCCCAGGGCTCACAGTAACTTGCCCCACGCGTGGTCCCAGCCTGCCCCATCCAGGACACGTTCCATGGAAGCCTCAGGAGATGCCTGGGGCAGCCCATGGAACTGTTGGAGCGGGGCCAGAGGAGGCCCCGGAGATGCTGGGAGGGCTGGAGCCCCTCTGCTGTGAGGACAGGCAGAGTGAGTTGGGGGGGTTCAGCCTGGAGAAGAGAAGGCTCCGCCGAGACCTTGCAGCCCCTTCCAGTCCCTCAAGGGGCTCCAGGAAAGCTGGGGAGGGACTCTGGATGAGGGAGGGGAGCCATGGGACGAGGGGGAAGGGTTTTCCACTGCAAGAGGGGAGACTGAGCTGAGATCTGAGGCAGAAATTCTTGGCTGTGAGGGGGGTGAGCCCCTGGCGCAGGTTGCCCAGAGAAGCTGTGGCTGCCCCATCCCTGGAGGGGTTCAAGGCCAGGTTGGATGGGGCTTGGAGCAAGCTGGTCTGGTGGGAGGTGTCCCTGCCCAGGGTAGGGGGGTGGAATGAGATGATCTTTAAGGTCCCTTCCCACCCAAACCCTTCCATGAGTCTATGTTTCTGCAGGTTTGCCCATATATGTAACTCAATCACCTCTGACCCTCTGCTAACCTCCCTGTCATGGTTTTGGGTCTGACACACGGGCTCTGGTGAACCCCACGAGCGCAGGTGAAGTTGTTGTCACCTCGTGCCTCTGTCCCACCCCTCTATCCCAGGCTGTTGCCCATTGGGCAGGCTCCAAGGCCTCTCAGACAGTCCAGGCTCTGGGCTTAGTGGTTCAGACTGGGATGCTACACTTGGTGCTGGAATGTCTGGGACGTGGGATATTCCATGTGGGCTCTTTCTGGGGACAGAGCGGGCACCTGCAAGCATTGGTGCCTCGAATGTCTCCAGCACCATTGCCCAGATGTTCACCAAAGCTTTCCAAACCAGTCAGGTCAACGCTTCCCATGGCACTGCCACCATCCAGGAGGGCAGAGGGGGCTTTCTGGTGGCCAGAATCATAGAATCATATCTGTTGGGTTGGAAGGGACCTTTAAAGGTCATCTAGTCCAACCCCCAAGGGCTGAACCATGAAAGGACCATGGGCAAGGACAGGCTGCTCGTAGCCTGACCGAAAATACGCAAAGCCAAAATCACTTTGCAGAAATAAGGGGGTTATGGCTATAACGGAACGAACTATGCAACGGAGAGGCCGGCACAGCAAGAGGCAACAGGGAGCATCCCTCACGCCCGTGGTGGCATCAACCCTCCTCCTGCCAAACCAATGCACGGACCCTTTGGAAGTGCCAGGTCTCTTGATTAATAAAATAAAAGAGAGAGAAAAATAAGGAAAAAAAAGCAGCATTTCCCCAGGCAGTTTCTTTCCTCGATACGTCTCCAGCAGCAGATATCCAGCACAACGACACAAATCCTTGTTGGGTGCTTGAGATTAACATTTGGATTATTGCCCTGTCAAGTGCATGGTACAGGAATTGATTTCACATTTAGCTGCTGCTGCCATGATCTATGCAAGAAAAAATTGTGTTATTAATCCTTAAAAGAAAAACAAAACAAAACAAAAAAACCCCCAGAACTTCTCAGCGCGTTGCTCTGGAGTTTGGTTGCCTCTGAGGACAGACTGGGACCTTAAAAATAAGCCGAAAAGCTTGAAGGCAATGGGCTGAGGGCTGGGCAGAAGATGCAGAGCCTGGAGACACATGTTCATCCCTGACTCCCACCGGCTCGTGCAAGGGACCCACCGCTGTCCGAGCCAGGGTGTACGCCAAGCGTCTCCCAGACACCATCAGACAGCAAAGGACTCCGAAGTCATGGACTTTGTGCTCCCTCCCCTGGGCAGCACCATGTGTGGAGATGCCTGGGAGGAGTCTCATGGAGCTAATGGGCATGGACGTGCCTCCAACATCAACAGAACTCCTTGAGTACCTCCCTTGGAGGCATCTAGAGCTTCTGTCTGTGACCTTAGCTGTCTCCAGAGGAGGCAAAAATGCTCCTGGAGATGCCAGGGAGCAGTCTTGTGGAGCTAATGGACATGGATGTGCCTCCAGCATTGACAAAACTCCCTGGGTACCTCCCTTGGAGGAGTCCAGGGCTTCTATCTGGGACTTCAGTGGTCTCCAGAGGAGACCAACACACTCCTGGAGATGCCTGGGAGGAGTCTTGTGGAGCTAACAGGCACGAACCTGCCTCCAACATCAACAGAACTCCTTGGGTACCTCCCTTGGAGGAGTCCAGGGCTTCTATCTGGGACTTCAGAGATCTCCAGAGGAGGCTAACACGCTCCTGGAGATGCCTGAGAGTTTTGCTGAAGAGCAACCATGCATGGTCCTTCCCCCAGCATACACAATGCTTTTGGGAGCCCCAAACCCCTCCAAGGTAGCTGCCCAAGGAGTTTTGTGTATGTTAAGGCAGGTCCGTGCCGGTAGCTCTTCGGGACTTCTCCCAGGCATCTCCAAGGGTGTTTTGGCTTCTTCAGGAGACAGATCAAGTCCTGGGTAGCTGCAGCAGACTCCTCCTAGGTCATTAGTTGAAGAGATTTGTTAATGACAGAGGCAGGTCCATGCCTGGTAGCTCTCCAGGCCTTCTCCCAGGCATCTCCAAGAGTGTTCTGGCTTCCTCTGGAGAGAGCTGAAGTCCTGGGAAGCAGCCCCAGCCTCCTCCTAGGTAGTTAGCGAAGAGTTTTGTCCACGGCAGAGGGATTGGAACTAGATGATCTTTAAAGTCCCTCCCAACCCAAACCCTTCCGTGATTCTGTGTTTGGGGGAGGAAGGTGTGAGACAAATCCCACGCCACCTGAGAAGTCATAAATCAACCAACCTGAACTCAAAACCAGCAGTTAACACCCACTCAGGATACCTATGTACTACAAAGTCCCCAGATTACCTGCTTTTCAGATGAAGGGGCAACACCCTGACCTGCTTCTGGCACCTCGGAGCCCGTTTTCTCCATTACATGGAGGTGTAGGTGGGACGTGGGCACGGGGCACCTGCGGGATCAGGGCCATCACCCTCCTGCCTCCTCTCCTTGCTCCTGCTTTCTGCCAGGGACCAGCAGCCCACCTACTCCTGCACCGAGCTGTCACTGGGGTGGTTTTTCCCTAACAGTGTTCTCATGACACTGTCTTCACCATCACACCCTCCTGGTGACATGGGACAATCAGATTCCCAGACTTCTTCCTCAAGTTTCCAACCCTCCCATCACTGGCTTTTTCTTTGCCTAAAAATGTCCTTTATTCCACCAGCAGACCATCCTGGTGGAATTCCACCAGGAGACCTCAGCATCATCCTGTTTCCTGGTGTTAAAATGGAGAAGGGGTTGACTGGTTAGGTTGGGTCATGGTTTTTTGGAAGGGACTGTTATCTGGAGCATTTCACCTCCGCTTCAGGACACCTCCTGCAGCCAACATCCCTTGCACTGACTGTCACCTTCCAAACGGTTCCCGGGCAAGCTCTGCCCCCGAAAATGCAGATTTACCTCATCGAACAACTGCAGCATGATGGTGAGGACGTCTGGGTGGGCTTTGTCAACCTCGTCAAAGAGCACCACAGCATTTGGGCACTGCCTCAGCTTTTTGGTGAGCTGCCCACCCTCTTCGTGGCCCACGTAGCCAGGCGGGGAGCCGATAAACTTGGCGACCTGAGAGGAGACAACAGGAGACGTGGAAGTTGACCATGGGGTCAATGAAGCCCCTTCGATCCTGAGCAGCTCAGCCGGCAGTCGCCACTCTTCGCTGCTGAAAAATCAAGTTCTATAATCTTCGTGACACCTATCGCGCCCCAGGTGTCCCCAGATCAGCTTAATCAGGGACAATTCGGCAAAATGCTGGTTTTGGCTGCTCAGGAATGACCTTTCCCAGAGGTTTGACAAGCAGAGCCTGCAGGAGGAGAGGCGGGCTGGCACCACCCCTGCTTTTCTAAACACTGTCCGAGAGACCCATCCCAGCTCTCCAAGACCTATTTTTATCTCCTTTAGCCTTTTTAAGAGCAAGAATTCAAAGAATTACGAGTGGCAGGTGGCTCCAGTGGGGAAGCAAAGCTCAGGGAGAGGCCACAAGGAAAATATTTTTCCTGTGTCAAGACTTGCTACTTGACATCAAGACTTCTTAAATGAGGTTTAAAAATTTAGAAGATTATTTAGAAAAACATTTTTGACGCTAGAAATGTTTTGACAAAAATGACATGTCATTTTTGACGTCCAGCTTGGGGCGTTTTCAAGCAACTGGGGTCTGTGGGTGCGTCTTTAGGTGTATAAAAGCTGAAAAGAATAAAATTATGAGTCAGTTTGTTAATTCTCTGTGGTTCTCTGGGATACTGGACGTGCAGAGTCAGCAGCTGGCTGGTTGTATGGGAAACTGAAGGAATTCATGGAGAAAAAACCTGAATCTTCATAAAACAAAGAAATTTCCTCTACTTAATCGAGGACAAGGAGCCGGTGAATGACGAAAGCCACGTCTGCTGACAAGCACCCAACTTCTCCAGCCCAGGAGAGACACGGAGCTGTTGGAGCGGGGCCAGAGGAGGCCCCGGAGATGCTGGGAGGGCTGGAGCCCCTCTGCTGTGGGGACAGGCTGAGAGAGTTGGAGGGGTTCAGCCTGGAGAAGAGAAGGCTCCGCGGAGACCTTCCAGCCCCTTCCAGTCCCTCAAGGGGCTCCAGGAAAGCTGGGGAGGGACTCTGGATGAGGGAGGGGAGCCATGGGACGAGGGGGAAGGGTTTTCCACTGCAAGAGGGGAGACTGAGCTGAGATCTGAGGCAGAAATTCTTGGCTGTGAGGGGGGTGAGCCCCTGGCGCAGGTTGCCCAGAGAAGCTGTGGCTGCCCCATCCCTGGAGGGGTTCAAGGCCAGGTTGGACGGGGCTTGGAGCAGCCTGGTGTGGTGGGAGGTGTCCCTGCCCAGGTCAGGGGCTGGCACTGGGTGATCTTCAAGGTCCCTTCCCACCCGAACCATTCCATGATTCCACGATTCTCCCATCCAAGCAGCTCCTTTGTGCCGAACGATACAACCCAACTGCCTGGGCAGAGCCGTGATCCCCGTTTCCCGATCTCCACCACTCCCACGGCCGTGATATGGAGCTGAGGGTGTTCCCGCTGACTCGGGGACAGGAGAGCAGCAATTAGCCGAGGGCAGTTAATTCCCTGCCTTGGTTTTGCAGCGCCTGGGGCTACATGAGGCTCCCCAGGCTCCTCCAAAGGCTGCCATCTCTGGGGCTGACCTCCTGATCCTTGTTTGCTTGAAAAATTTATATTGCTCTCGCCGCAATTCTCTGCTTTATTCCTTCCCTTCGCTCTGCCTCTTGTCTTTGTCAGGGCACGGTATTTTATATCTTACATTTATACTGCGCCTCCAAACTCCTCTCTTTGTCCTGAATCATCAACATGGCTTTATTTTTACCTATTTTTCACTCCTGCAGCATAGGATCCCATCGTAACTGATCTATCAGGCCAGCTACAAGCACGTCTTTATTTTCTCTTCCCACACCCTTTCAGTTCACTGCTTTGGGTAAAATAACACATTTTCGGGACCTTTTCTAGCGCTGGCCATTCCCTGCTGGCTGCAGCCCTCAGCAGCAAGAAATGCAAAAAAAAAGTACTCCCATCTTGGACCCGTCCTTCTGAGCTCCTCCCCAGCTCCTTCCTCTCCAAGACACTGTCTTCCCAGGTCCCAGCTGGTGAGTCCTTCTCCTCCTTCTTCCCCATCTCCATAAATCAATGCAGCAGCTCCAATGTCTATGGGGAAGATCCTCAGATCCCTCACGGGACATAGAATCATGGAAGGGTTTGGGTTGGAAGGGACCTTGAAAGCCCACCCAGTGCCACCCCCCTGCCCTGGGCAGGGACACCTCCCACCAGACCAGCTTGCTCCAAGCCCCGTCCAACCTGGCCTTGAACCCCTCCAGGGATGGGGCAGCCACAGCTTCTCTGGGCAACCTGCGCCAGGGGCTCACCCCCCTCACAGCCAAGAATTTCTGCCTCAGATCTCAGCTCAATCTCCCCTCTTGCAGTGGAAAACCCTTCCCCCTCGTCCCATGGCTCCCCTCCCTCATCCAGAGTCCCTCCCCAGCTTTCCTGGAGCCCCTTGAGGGACTGGAAGGGGCTCCAAGGTCTCCCCGGAGCCTTCTCTTCTCCAGGCTGAACCCCCGCAACTCTCTCAGCCTGTCCTCACCGCAGAGGGGCTCCAGCCCTCCCAGCATCTCCGGGGCCTCCTCTGGCCCCGCTCCAACAGTTCCATGTCTCTCCTGTGCTGAGGACTCCAGAGCTGGACACATCCCATGGTTTCTGCATTTGAGTGCACCTCACCCATGGCACCAATAAAACTCCCTATGTCCCCACGCAGCCATCAAGAGAAAAATACTATGAACTGCTCTCAGCTCGGACCTTGCATCTTTTTGGGGAGACAGAGCCCTCCGAAGGGATTTCGGGCTCCCCCAGCTCTGGGGGTGACCCTGGTGAGATGTCCCCCCTCTCCCGTGGCACCAGAATGGGGCAGCAGGTGTGACAGGGGGGTGGGCTCCATACCACCATCCTGGCTCCTGCTGTTTTCCCCCCTCTTTGCCCCATGGGAGGCATGTAGAGGTGGTGATCCCGCACTGGAATCAGCAATATTCCAGGGGGAAGGAGGGGAATGGGGCTGTGTGCCACCTCCAGCCCCTGGCTCATGGCCAGGCCGCAAGTTGCCCCGCGTTGCACCGTCTCCTCCTGGCCCTCTTCCCCCTGAGGGAAGACACTGCCTACAGAAGCCGTGGCATCAGCCATAAATTACTGAAGATTTTCTTGCTCCTTGCTCTCTCTTCCTAATTTTTTTTGGAGTTAAACTTGCCTTTTTTTTTTCGGCTGGTATTTCCCATATCGCAATTTACTGCACAGCCCGCAGCGACTGCCCCTGGACAGACCAAACCCCCCCATTTTCTGGGGAAGGTGGAAGGAATTCGGGAAGGTCCTGGCTGCTGCTGCCAGGGCGAGAGAAGAGATGCTCTTTTCTCAGGGCGCGTGGCTCCATGTCCCATTGTCCCCAACGGTGTCCTCACATCCCCCATGTCCCTCAATGGAGGAGCCGCGATGGCGGGTGGTTCCATGTCCCGGTGTCCCCACGGTGTCCCCTCAATGCCCCCAGATGAAGGAGCTGCGACAGCGGGTGGCTTTGTGTCCTGTTGTCCCCATGGTGGCTCCATGTCCCCAGCGGTGTCCCCCCCCCATCCCCAGATGGCGGAGCCATGTTGGTGGGTGGCTTTGTGTCCCCACATCCCCTCAACGTCCCCAGATGGAGAAGCCACGTTGGTGGGTGGCTCCGCATCCTGTTGTCCCCAACAGTGTCCCTGCACTGTTGCATGTGCCCAGACGGAGATGTCGTGTGGGCACATGACTCTGTGTCCTGCTGTCCCCACTGCAGCAGGTGGCTCCATGTCCCATGGAGCCTTCAGCGGCAGCGAGGGGATGCTCAGCACCACCCAGGATGGGGACCAAATGCAGGGGAATGAGAGCATTGACAGGATTTGTTTAAATTACCCGTTAAACTCGAAGCTGCACCCCTTGGAAACCCATTTACTCACCTCGTGCCTCTCCTGGAACTCCGACATGTCCAGTCTGATGAAACCCTGCAAGAGAAAGAAACTCTTAACGTGATACTTGATGAATCTGCTCAAAGCTTCACAACATTGAGAAGGTTCCTCCAGATCCAGGTGTGTGGCTGGATGAACACAAGGCTTTGTGGTTCCCAAGGGCTGCCGGCACTGGAGCGGCCAGATCCACCACGAAACGCTGAGGATTATTCTGAGGAAGAGGAAGATGATGGTGGTTTCTCAAGGAGAGCCAGGACCAGTTCCCACCACCGGCTCACAGCCCTCAGCTTGTCGCCAGTGCTGGAGCCATGCAGATGGGACTGGAACAGCCACTTGCGATTTCCTAAATAAAATGGATATTACCACAGTCCAGCTTTTTAGAAATAAATCACCAGAAGAAGGCCATGCCTCTCCGTAAAAATAAAATAAAAAGCAAAACCATAAAGCGGAGGTAAACCAGCTTCCTGGGTGATCATCGCCAAGCGGTGACATTGTTAGAGAATTTACAGCTGCCACCCCAGCTCCCTTCGCATTTGAGAAACTGATGGTTCACTGCAGACACTGAACTTCCCCGGCTTGCAGCTGTAATCTAGCTCCCGGAGGTACCGGAATAGGATAGGATAGGATAGGATAGGATAGGATAGGATAGGATAGGATAGGATAGGATAGGATAGGATAGAATAGAATAGAAAAGAATAGAACAGAACAGAACGGAATGGAATGTAATAGAGTGGAGTGGAATGGAATAGAGTAGAGTGGAGTATAATAGGAATAGAATAGAATAGAATAGAATAGAATAGAATAGAATAGAATAGAATAGAATAGAATAGAATAGAATAGAATGGAGTGGAGTGGAGTGGAGTGGAATGGAGTGGAATGGAATGGAACGGAATGGAACGGAAAGGAATATAGTAGAGTAGAGTAGAGCAGAGTAGAGTAGAGTAGAGTAGTACAGGAACAGGAACAGGAATAGGAACAGGAACAGGAACAGGAACAGGAATGAAGAGAAGAGAAGAGAAGAGAAGAGAAGAGAAGAGAAGAGAAGAGAAGAGAAGAGAAGAGAAGAGAAGAGAAGAGAAGAGAAGAGAAGAGAAGAGAGAGAAGGAGAGAATATTTCATTTGGAAGGGATCTACAATGACCAACTGCCCAAGAAGAAGACGAGTCTGAACCCTCCCAGGACCAGCCAGACACGACATCTCTCCATTGGCAACTCCCACCGGAGCCTGCGCCGCTGTGCAGGACTCTTCCAGCCGGGATCGGGCAGGGATTGCACCCAGCCAAATCCCCTCAGAGGTTGGTGGCAAATGTGCCAACGCAGATATTGTCCTCCAACTATGGCTGGAGACCCTTGGGAAAGAGCTATTTACTGGGAAGAGCAAATGGAGGTGGGAGGATGCGCAGACTGGGAACGAGAACAGCTATTGTGCAGAAGGACATACGTGTCTGCATACGCATCTCATGCGGACATGTGTGCAGAGCACATGGACACATACAGGGATCACAGAATCATGGAAGGTTTGGGTGGGAAGGGACATTTAAAGATCATCCAGACCAACCCCCTGCCCTGGGCAAGGACACCTCCCACCAGACCAGGTTGTTCCAAGCCCCATCCAACCTGGCCCTGAACCCCTCCAGGGATGGGGCATCTCCCACCTCTCTGGGCAACCTGGGCCACAATCATGGAATCATGGACTCACGGAATGGTTTGGCTTGGAAGGAACCTTTAAAGACCATCTAGTCCAACCCCTTGCCACAAGCAGGGACATCTCCAACTAGACCAGGTTGCCCTGTCCAACCTGGCCATGAATATTCAGGTTCAGACCTAACGGGAGGGACGTTTGGCAGTGCACAGGGAGCTCGGATCTTCTCTGGTCCTGGGTGATGCTGAGGGGCATCAAACCAAGACGGTGCTGTCATGAACTCCCCAGGGACAGAGGAAAGCAGGAGGATCTGCTGGGTGAAACACCACTATTTGGGGTGGTGGGGGTAAGAGTTCAGGCCAGTTTAGGCCAGATTTCAAGTCAAAACAGCCACATTTCCCTGCAAAATATTAAAATATGGCCCAGGGCAAAGTGAGGCGTACAAAACTGGGGCTGACCCCGGTGGGTGCTCACCGAGGAGCGTCCCACCAGTGTCACAGCAAACGCCCTTGCAGGACCTGCTCTGCTTTGGTCCGACCCTGCTCCTGGTCCTCCTCCATCCCTGTTCCCCCCATGCAGGCTGGGGAAGGTTCGTTAGACGGGACGTTACCTGGAGGCCTCTCTGGAAATGGGATGGTGATGGGTTTTCCTTTCTTAATCCGTCAGTTCCTGCGAATTGCTGCACTCCCATAACCGGCCCTGGGGGTTGTGACCCCCCTCACGCCGCTCGTTACAGCACTGACGGCTGGTTCATTAGCAATCAAGCCCCGATCTGTACGTGCGACTGAATTAACACAACATGCAGCCTTTAACTGGTTCCCCCGCTCGCTGCCCGGCCGGGCATTGAGCGGTTCCAGGTGCAGCGGTCGGGGATGGAGGTGCTCGAGACACAGGAGCTGGGATTTATTGCTTCTGGGAGGCAATTACAGAAGGACGAGGAAAAGAAAACCAGAACAGCCCTTTTTTATGGCATTGTTTTACTTTTGATCTTCTTTCGACGCGTGGCTGGAGATGGTCCGGGGCAAGTGGCCCCAAGGTGGTCCTGCTGGAGCAGGGGGGTGGGAGGAGATGACCTTCAGAGGTCCCTGCCAATTCCACCTCGCTGTGAGTCTCTGTGTCATTTTATCCGTGTCCGTTCCCCGCTGGGGGGTGTTGGGGGGAGGAATGAATCCCATGTGGGCGCAGGGGGCAGCTCTGCTGGTGTCCCCTCTTTGTCCCAGCTCCCACCCCATGCTGTCCTCCATGGGACAGAGCTGGGAACATCCCAAAGGTTTAAATGGGAATCAGGGAGCCCGGCTTTAAACCCTGGGTGTTTAAAGTCTTAGCTATCTGATGGCACAAAGCTGGGAGAGGTGGGTGACACACCAGAAGGCCGTGCCACCATCCAGCCAGACCTGAGCAGGTGGAGACTTGGGTGGAGAGGAACCCAATGGAGTTCAACATGGGCAAGTGTAGGGTCCTGCACCTGGGGAGGAACAACCCCCCGCACCAGCACAGGTTGGGGCTGACCTGCTGGAGAGCAGCTCTGCAGAGAGGGACCTGGGAGTCCTGGGGGACAACAGGTTGCCCACGAGCCAGCCATGTGCTCTGGTGGCTAAGAAGGCCAATGGTCTCCTGGGGGGCATCAAGAAGAGTGTGGCCAGCAGGTGGAGGGAGGTCATCCTCCCCCTCTGCTCTGCCCTGGGGAGGCCACAGCTGGAGTCCTGGGTCCAGTTCTGGGCTCCCCGGTTCCAGAAGGACAGGGAACTGCTGGAGAGAGTCCAGCTGAGGCTCCGGAGATGCGGAGGGGCTGGAGCATCTCTGTGCTGAGGAAAGGCTGAGAGCCCTGGGGCTGTTCCGCCTGGAGAAGAGCAGAGTGAGAGGGGATCTCATCAATGCTCAGCAAGAGCTAAAGGGCGGGGGGCAAGAGGATGGGGCCAGACTCTTCTCAGTGGTGCCCGGGGACAGGACAAGAGGCAATGGGCACCAACTGGAATGAAGAAAATAAGGACAAGTTCATTTTGAGGGTGGCAGAGCCCTGGCACAGGCTGCCCAGAGAGGTGTGGAGTCTCCATCTCTGGAGATATCCCAAACCCATCTCCAACCTGGTCTGGGTGACCCTGCTCTGGCAGGGGATTGGACTGGATGGTCCCCGATGGTCCCTTCCCACCCCTACAATTCTGTGATCCCTGAACCACCTCCCTACTAAGCCGCCACCACCCAGAAATAACTCTAACCTATCTTTGCTAAAAGCTGCCAGGTGAAAAACGAACTCAGCCACGCCAACAGCCTCTGCCCTTTGGATCCCAAACATTTCAGCCGCGCACAAAACCGAAGCTGCTGTCTGCCCCATCCGCACTGGCACAACGCGATGAGTGGGACACAGAAACCTGATTTTCAGAATTTTATCCTTCTAAGTATTTACAGTGTTATTAGTAACAGAGGCAAAAAAAAAAAAATGACGTTCCCCACACAGGATGTCCAAACGAGAGCAGCATCCGGCGGGGAACGCAGGATGTGGTCAAACCCGTTTGGATTTTTACAATTCAGATATTCTGGTGACACGGACGGGGACCTTCATGGGTTCATTTTAAGGCAGCAGAAGCCCTTTGCTGGTCCCGCACATGCTCAGACCTCGCGTTTCTCTCCCATGGATGAATTTAACGTGCTGCAGCAATGCCGGACCACAACCCCCACCAAGAACCAACCCCCCCGTCCCGTTACCGACAGCACCCCGAGGGTAAAATGCTGCGGGGAAGTGGCATTACCTTTTTGACGTCCTTATGGATGTATTTGGCCGTCTGCTTGGCCAGCTCGGTTTTACCTGTGCCGGAGACAAGAAGAAAAGATTCGTGTTAAACCCAACTTGTCCACCCCCAGCTGACGCCGGGGCTGGCACCCCCATAACCAAAACACGCATTTTTTTCCTGCAAAATCCCTGCTTGGGAAGAGGGATGCCCAGGATAACACCCCGCCGGGGCACCGGGACGGGCAGCAGTAGGGGTTGGGCAGCGTGCTTCAGTTTTAATAGCTGATGGCTGTTAAATATTTAATAGCTGATTAAATATACGATGGGCAGAGAAATTGCTATTTTTGCTATTATTGCTGTTTCTGCCATTATTGCTATTTTTGCTACTATTGCTATTCAATTGCTATTTAATAGCTGATGGAATACACGATGGGCAGAGAAAGTGCTATTTTTTTTCCCCAAAAAAGGTGGGGTTAGATCTTTTTTTTCTGCCACATTCACTCCCCATATTCTCAGTTCCATGCGCAATGTCTTTTCCTCTCTAGATAGAGAATTTCAGGGAAGTGGGATATCCTTTCTTTATTTTATTTCTGTATATATATATATATATTTATATATGGTGACTGTCATAAAATGCTTGGATTAGGACCCAGCAGTAACAGGGCAGATCCACGCTGACACAGGGAAACAGACACTCCGACTCACGGAAAGCTGGATCCTGTCCTTCATCCAGGGAAAAACCATCATTAAACAGGCAGGGCTGGGAAAAATCCCCGTCTCCGGCAAAGCTGGGGCTTCCCCGCTAGGTTTAGTGGGTTTATTGGGTGCAGAATGCGGCTGGTTTGGGCTCCCCAGTTTTCTCAGGGATGTTCCGTGGGTGAACACCCATCTGAAGCCCATCGGCTACCCAGATATCCACATTATATTCAACCACGCTCGGGAAAATAAACCCTCCGGCATGCTGGGGCAGGGAGCGGGCAGCTGGACGTGCCAGAAATAAAAAACCCCATGTCTTAAAAACCAAACTACCTAAAAAACCCCCAAAGGACAGCCTTACTGGAGTATTCCACATGCCCCAGCCCCACGTCCATAGGATCCTGTAATTCGATCACCCCAAAATGGGAATTCAGGACTCTGCTGGGAAGCCTGCACCAGCGGATTAAAATCATAATTCAGCATTTTGCTTCAGTTGGAGCTTTGGTGACTTGGGATGTAAGATACAGGTGTATGTGTGTGCACCTACATGTATCGTACGTACACAGATATAGAAATGGAGCTTTAAAGTGTTTAACTGCCCTGGGAACCTACTGAAATCTACTGAAGATATTTTATTTTGCACGTATTTGGGCTTTCAGATTGCTGTCACCTCGAGACCTCTATAAAACACCCATTTGTCACAATACAACCCTCTGCTGCTTTGCTTTCTCATTTCAATAGTCATTTTTCACAAAAGAATCCAAAAAAACCACCCCCCCCGGCAAATACCCGGCATTGGAGAGTGGAGGGTTTACACTCCCCGGCCTTCAGACCTGCTGGAAGCAGCGCGGTGGAGTCTCAGAACCCCTTTCTTACTGGTTTTATACAGCTTTGTAGCAACTGGTTTAGAGGAATCCTGGAGTGTGTCCCGGTGCCTTAACCCCTCTGGCACCACCACCTTCCCCGGGATTCACAGGAGAAGCAGGAGAAGCACCGAGGTTGTTTCAAATGTCACGGCTCGGTTACTTTAAAGCTGGGTGGTTTTTGGGGTCTTTTTTTTGTCGGTTTTTGGTTTTTTTCCCCTGAGTAAAAGTCATTTTGCCCATTTCGTGATCAGCTGTCGTGTTGCATTTGATTGTGCTGGAGGACAAATATTATCGGTGTCAATAAAATGCTGTCGTGACAAAGCAGCCCTGGCCCACAGGAGCAGGACGAGTGGAGTTATCTACTGTCCCCCGGCCCGGGGAGGTAGGCCTGCTCTCAAAATACCACTTTTATTGCAAAAACTGCCCCTTTTTGGGGTTGTGAGGGTGGACGGTCGCTGGGATGATTCAGGGGACGTAGGCAGTGCGTGCCCTGTGGGACCAGGGACTGGGTGCCCGGTTGGAAGGATGGCAGCAGCATCCTTCACCCGTGTTTCAGGCTCCTCAGGGGTCAGTACTGGGACCAGTGCTGTTTAACATCTTTGTTGGTGACATGGACAGTGAGATCAAGTGCACCCTCAGCGAGTTTGCCGATGACACCGAGCTGTGTGGGGCGGTCGACTCGCTGGAGGGAAGGGATGCCATCCAGAGGAACCTGGACAGGCTGGAGAGGGGGGCCCATGCAAACCTCATGAAGTTCAACCAGGCCAAGTGCAAGGTCCTGCACCTGGGTCATGGCAATGCCAGGCACAAATACAGGTTGGGTGGAGAATGGCTTGACAGCAGCCCTGAGAAGGACTTGGGGGTGCTTGTGGACAAGAAGCTCAATATGAGCAGGCAATGTGCACTTGCAGCCCAGAAAGCCAACCGCATCCTGGGCTGCATCAAAAGAAGCGTGGCCAGCAGGCAGAGGGAGCTGGGGGGGTTCAGCCTGGAGAAGAGAAGGCTCCGCCGAGACCTTCCAGCCCCTTCCAGTCCCTCAAGGGGCTCCAGGAAAGCTGGGGAGGGACTCTGGATGAGGGAGGGGAGCCATGGGACGAGGGGGAAGGGTTTTCCACTGCAAGAGGGGAGACTGAGCTGAGATCTGAGGCAGAAATTCTTGGCTGTGAGGGGGGTGAGCCCCTGGCGCAGGTTGCCCAGAGAAGCTGTGGCTGCCCCATCCCTGGAGGGGTTCAAGGCCAGGTTGGACAGGGCTTGGAGCAAGCTGGTCTGGTGGGACGTGTCCCTGCCCAGGGCAGGGGGTGGCACTGGGTGGCCTTTAAGGTCCCTTCCCACCCAAACCATTCTGTGGTTCTGTGATTCTGTGAAGTGCTGTGGGTGTGGGGGGGTGAGCAGCCCCCGCTCCATCCCACCTCTCCATCCCTCTCGCCACAAACCCCAGCATTACCTATCCCAGACGAGCCCAAGAAAAGAAAGACCAGTGGGTGCTCCTCGTCGTACCAGCCATTTTCCTTCCTCCGGATAGCTGCATTGAAAGACAGGGAAAACAAAAAAGAGGGAGGGGAGTGGGGGGGGGGAAGGCATATAAATCAATGACACAAAAGCAAGTATAATTATCACTAAGTACACACTGTGTTTTACTGCTCTCTGCCCACTCAAAGTCCTCGCTGCCATTAGTGCTCTCTAATTTGATTAGCCAGGCAAGGCCCCAGAGACACCTAATCAGGTTAGCATGGATTTGGAGAGATGCCCGGAGCAGATTTCGGATAAAGTTTTCCAGGATGTGCACTCAGTGTTGCCAGGGAGACGGTGGGGAGGGGGGGACAGGGATGGAGGGGTGGAGGGAGGGATGGAGGGCTGGAGGGATGGAGGGAGGGATGCACGGAGGGATGGAGGGAGGGAGGGAGGGAGGGAGGGATGGAGGGATGGATGGATGGATGGATGGATGGATGGAGGCGTGAAGGGAGGGACAGAGGGATTGAGGGAAGGATGGAGAGATGGAGGGAGGGATGGATGGACAGAGGGATGGAGGGAGGGAGGGAGGGAGGGAGGGAGGGAGGGATGGATGGATGGATGGATGGATGGATGGATGGACGGATGGAGGTGTGGATGGATGGATGGATGGATGGATGGATGGATGGATGGAGGTGTGGAGGGAGGGATGGAGGGAGGGATGGAGTGAGGAAGGGATGGAGGGAGGGAGGGAGGGATGGAAGGAGGTAGGGGTGGAGGGAGGAGGGATGGAAGGAGGGAGGGGTGGATGGAGGAGGGATGGATGGAGGAACAGAGGGAGGGATGGAGGGATTGAGGGATGGACAGAGGGCTGGAGGGATGGAGGGAGGGATGGAGGGAGGGATGGAGGGAGGAAGGGATGGAGGGAGGGATGGAGGGAGGAAGGGATGGAGGAATGGAGGGGTGGATTGAGGAAGGGATGGATGGAGGGACAGAGAGAGGGACAGAGGGATGGAGGGAGGGATAGAGGCAGGAAGAGATGAGGGATGGAGGGATGGGGGATTGCAAGGGGAGGATGCGAGAGGCACACTGCCTTGCCAGCTCACGAGTGCAACCTTTCTGCCAAAAAGCAGGTTTTAAGAGTTTTATGCATTATTTCTCACATGTGAATGGAAAGAGGGAGGCAACTGAAGGCCACAAAAGCTCTGAGCTGGTGCAAGTCTAGCTCTGTACTGGTGAGGGGTCTGGAGCACAAGCCTTGTGAGGAGCGGCTGAGGGAGCTGGGGGTGTTCAGCCTGGAGAAAAGGAGGCTGAGGGGAGACCTTCTCGCTCTCTACAGCTCCCTGAAAGGAGGGTGTAGCCGGGGGGGTCAGTCTCTTCTTCCAGGGAACAGGCCATGGGACAAGAGGAAACGGCCTCAAGTTGCACCAGGGCAGGTTTAGGATGGATATGAGGAAAAATTTCTTCCCCTAAAGGATTATCAAGCACTGGAAGAGGCTGCCCAGGGCAGTGGTGGAGTCGCCATCCCTGGAGGGATTTAAAAGCCGGGCAGACATGGTGCTGAGGGACATGGGTGCAAATTGAGACTGCTTCCTCTTGTCCCATCGCCTGTCCCTGGAGGTGTCCAAGGCCAGGTTGGACGGGGCTTGGAGCAACCTGAGCTGGTGGGAGGTGTCTCTGGGTGGCACTGGGTGGTCTTTAAGGTCCCTTCCAAACCCAACCATTTCTCCACAGCAAAGTGAGGTGGTGCAAGGGTGCAGAGAGCTCCCCACATCTCCATTCCTGCCCTCACCACCGCCATGCACTGAATTCCCAGCTGCTTGTTCAGAGACGCTCACACCTCAGTCTTCCTGATTTATCTGCAGTATTTAAACATGGCCTGCGTTACAGCTCTTAAAAAGTGTTATTCTTCCCATATGTATTGGTGTGCATGGTAAAGGCCTTTGCCATGTTTTGTAAGAATGGACAGGAACTGAAACCACGTGGTGCTGGAGATGAGGGGGAAGCTCCAGCGAACAAGGGACCTGCCAACGTCCTCTCCCAAGGGTGCGGGGCAGCTGCCAGACGTCAGCGAGACCGAAGATGTGATGCGTTACGTTTGAAATAGGGCACAAAATGGGCAAGATGCCCAAGAACGCTAACCTGCGCTATTTCTATGGTAGAAGAAGCGACCTGGATGAGCTGGAGAGGTGGGCCCGAGCAAACCTTATGGAGTTCAACAAGGCCAAGTGCGAGGTCCTGCACTTGGGTCAGGACAACCCTCGTTATCAGTACAGGCTGGGGGATGAGGTGACAGAGAGCAGCCCTGCGGAAAAGGACTTGGGGGTCCTGGTGGGTGAAAAGCTGAACGTGAATGAACAATGTGCGCTTGCAGCCCAGAAGGCCAATCGCAGCCTGGGCTGCACCAAAAGAAGCGTGGCCAGCAGATCCAGAGAGGGGATCCTGCCCCTCTCCTCTGCTCTGGTGACACCCCACCTGGAGTACTGTGTCCAGCTCTGGAGCCCTCAGCACAAGGACATGGACCTGTTGGAGCCGGGCCAGAGGAGGCCCTGGAGATGCTGGGAGGGCTGGAGCCCCTCTGCTGTGAGGACAGGCTGAGAGAGTTGGGGGGGTTCAGCCTGGAGAAGAGAAGGCTCTGTGGAGACCTTCCAGCCCCTTCCAGTCCCTCAAGGGGCTCCAGGAAAGCTGGGGAGGGACTCTGGATGAGGGAGGGGAGCCATGGGATGAGGGGCAATGGTTTTAAAGTAGAGCAGGGCAGGTTACATTAGACATTAGGAAGAAGTTCTTTACACTGAGGGTGGTGAGACACTGGCCCAGGTTGCCCAGAGAGGTGGTGGAGGCCCCATCCCTGGAGACATTCAAGGCCAGGCTTGATGAGGCTCTGAGCAACCTGATCTTTGAAGATGTCCCTGCTCACTGCAGGGGGGTTGGACTAGATGGCCTTTAAAGGTCCCTTCCAGCCCAACACATTCTATGATTCTATGATTTTAAGAACCAAATCGCAGCACCAGAGGCAGCACGAAGAACGGAGAGGAATCACTCAAGAGACCCGCAGCTCATCTGCACTTCTCAAATAAGCTCTTTACGCACCACTGCACAAGTAGAACTACAAAGCTCCGCGTTCGCTGCTTTTCAGTGGCGTCCACAGCAAACACAGGAATAAAACGGCATCTCCTCTCTTTTTTCTGCTTCCCATCCCCAAAAGGCAGCCTGGGACTGAGCCTCTGTCCCCGTCCCTCAGCTCGCAGATGCCCCTGTCTCCAACCGGGGAGACTGGGGATTTGTTTTCTCCCCAGAGCTGGCAGGAGAGAGTCATAGTAACCGGTAGAATTGGGGAATTCTGAAATTCAACCTCAAAAAGAAAGCCAGTCCACAAAACCCCTCCACTTGTTGGGGAAAATAAAAAGACCCCTAAGAAAAGGCATCCTAGCTGGGCCACGTGAAGAGGTCTTCCCACAGGAAGAGCAAACCGATATGGGAAACACTTAACAAATACTTCCATTTTGCATGTAAAAAGAAGCCGGACACCGTAGGCTACAGACTGGGGGGGGAAACGCTGTCCCTGCCCACAGAAGACGCGGTGGGAAGATGTTGAGATGTCCCCGCAGCCGGATGGTGCAGAGCTGCACTGAAGAGTTGAGGTAAAACAGTCATTTTCAGTAATGTTGAGAGACTTTACTTTCTAGCTCGGCTTCTTCACACGGGAATTGGTCACAAAGTTCTGGGAGCTGCTCCCGTTGCAGAAGACCTGCAGGCGGCCGGTGGCTGTACTGGGGAGACTGGAACGGGGTGGAATCTGGCAAGGATCAGGAAAACAAGTGCAAAAATCCAAGCCAGCCTGAAAACTGCAAGAGGAAAATCAATCTGCTGAGGAGATTAACGAGGCTAATGAGGAGAGGTTTGAGGGTTGGTTTGACCACAGTCATTGAGCGTCTCAAGAACGCACACAACTCGCTCATCCAGAGGATGAAACGAACGTGCTCCAGGGGCCAGATGAATTCAAGCTAGAAATAAGGCAGAATGTTTTTTAACAATGAGGGTGATTAACTGTTGCAGCCGCTAACGAAGAGGAGCGTGATTGAATTCCTAAACCCTGCAGGGAAAGACCAGGGTCTTCCTCAAAGGTGGTGGTGGCTCAGCCAGGGGATGAAGGCTCGCATCGCTGTGCTACGCAGGGGGTCAGACCAAACAGCCAAAAAAGCCCAATTTAACCTTAAAAACCAGGGGTGTTTTACCCAGCGAAAGGGGATGGTGAAGTTAGTGGGGACTCGAGCCCCAGCGCCGCGAGGATGCACCAGTTTCTGCCTGGACGCCATCGAGATGCATTACCCAGTGCCGTAGCCACACTAATAAGTCCTGCCTCTCGTCAAGGCTTAATTAGCCGAGGCGTAGAGCCAGGCTGCGGGCCTGGCCCTGTCTCGCCCTGCCCGCTGTCTCCGCTTGGGCTCTGGGCAGACGTCCCAGCCCATCTCTGAGGGCATCGCATCCCTGCTGCCGCCCTTTTACCGCAGCAATACCTGAGGTCAAACAGACGGGCTGGCTATATTTTATAAAAACGGATGGGGAATAACGCGACTGCTGACAATTTCTGCAGCTCTCTGGGCTAAGATAATAAAGGTAAACAGCTTTTGCTTCAGGGCACGGAGTGACCACTCGCAGGGGTCAGCGCGTTCGATGGTCCGGAGGCTGTGAGGTTAACTGCGGTCTTTTTTCACTCCCCTCTGCAGAGGGACACGCGACTATGCGTAACCGCTCGTCTCACTCATAGCAACGCTGGGGATACAAACCACCCCGTAAAAACTACCATAAAGTGATGGAGAGGGAGATCCTGGCTGGAAGGTGTTGATGGTTGTTAGTTAGGTCGTCGGAGTGAAGAGGGGCAAAACCTTTTCTACAAGCAGCCTTAAAATAATGCGATATTCTAGCACGCAGCCTGGCCTCGGCGCTCTTGAGATTTGGAAAACCTAAAAAATTCTGCTTGTCACCAGAGAGGGGCCACCACAACCCCAGGTCTCATGGCCACGGCCATGGGAAGCTCTTCTAGGTTGGCCATGGCACAGTTTGGCTTCATCAAGAGGAACACAGATGCCATCTTGGGACAGGGCAGGACATCAGGGCCGGTCTGAAGGATGAAAAACTCAACCAGGAGCACACCAACCTTGGGGTTTGCATCCACCAAGAAGTTGCTGGCCACGCTGACCATTCTCTGTCCATAAGCCATGCAAGAAATGGGTGCTTGTGCCTCTTGGAGAGCTCTTCCCCTTCCTCCCGTAGCTGCAGGGATGGCAGAAATAAAGAAATAAAAGGAGGCAGGTCACGTCGCTTTGCTGAAATTTCATTAAGACGTTGAGAGCCAGTGTCCGAGCGAAGAAGCCGGCGATGACGCCTGGGCCTTCTTCTTCGGAGCCATTTCCCGCGTCGCTGCAGTTGCTCTCACTTTATTTTGTCCATCTGTAACGGCGTAACGGTGGCGCGGTGTCTCCGAGAGGCCCTTCAGCTCGCTATTGAACTGATAAATTCACTGTATTACTTTACACAAATCAATACCCGAGCAGTTATCAGGGGTTGATGTGACCGAAATTGGTTTCAGCCAATTTGTGAGCGTAATAAATGTCCATTTATCAAATCAATTCATTCGGCAGCGCTCCTCAGACCGCCCGGGCTCAGGGTACCACGGGGTGACGTCCCCAGGTCCGTGGCATCGCTCTCCCCTGTCCCAGCTCCTCCACACCCCAAAGAACCCCTCATCCACCCCACTGCCAGGGATGAGGAAGAGGATGAACCTCAAACCAGACCAAAGCTCTTCCCTTGCGAAGCCTGACCCGACACGCAGGCAATAGCGTTGAAATACACAACTTGGAAAGGATCCTAAATTGCCCAAAATAAACCCGTTTCCCTTTGGACCAGGGCAGGATGACATTCCTGCTTAGCCATCTTCCTTCAGTTTGGAATGCCAACTGATTTCAACATTATAACTGCTCAGTGCGCTCAAAATTTGTAGCTTTATGATTAAAAAGTAGATTTTTCTGCACTACCCTTTTACTCCAAGTCTCTGCACTAAAAAATAAACAAGGAAGGAGGACGGATTTTTCTTCCTCCCTCCTTACTCAACTTCAGGAAGAGCCGTAACAGGTTACTTCGCTCCAAAAGGTTTGGAAAACCAGCAGTGGGAAGTGGAGTTTGTGACCCCCCCACCTCTCCGTGACCACTGCCTGGCAGATGCTGTGTCTCTACACAGAAATATTCTTTCTCTGGCATAATATCCAGGGTATGAGATCACAAACCAAAAAAAAAAAAAGATATATATTTTCCAAAAAGGCCCTCCTTTGGTTCATAACCCAAAATGGGAGAAGGTTTCCGTCGATCCCCGCGATGGATGCCCTGCTTCGCCTGGTGCCTCCGCATCCTCCAGTGAAAAGGCAGGTGAGACCGAGCCAAACTGGGTGCAGGATGGTTTCTGAGAGTTCCCTGCAAACACCATCTCGAGCCTTTTACCTGACCCTTCTCATCAACCGACTGCAGCATCCTGGCTGCCATTAGAGCGATGACCTGCCTGTTTCTTCCCGACATGCTATGAGACGGAATATTTCATTGGGATTTTGTTAAAACGAAGTCCACGCCCGCAGAAGGGGAGCACTGCTGGCCCAGCGCTGGGAGCAATCCTGCCCCCTTGGAGATGCCCTGGTTAATTGGTTAATTACCACCAACCTTTTACCAGCCCTGCCACTGGCCGTCCTGCTCCAGATGGCAGGACGGAGAGGAACGGGGCTCAGATTTAAAGGGCAGAGGAGGGTTTCCTCCCTCTGAGGCAGAGACGTCAGGCTGCGGCGAGCTCCATGCGAGCATCCCGGTCCCTCCCCACCACCCCACAGCAAACCCCAGAGCCCATGTTCCCTTCGCATCCCGGGCTGAGCCCCTCTGGAGACCGTTTGGATCAGGCACCGAGTGACGGGTGAAATCGGATTATTCAATTAAGGCAGTGGTTATAAATTAACCGTATCGGGCAGGCTCGGTAAATCTCGGGACGCGGCAGGCGGCAAAGTCTCCGAGCCAACACACCGCACCGGGGAGCGCGGGACAGGAGGCCCGGGGAGGAGGCGAAGCGGCAGGCAAAACCAGTTGAGAATAAAATAAACAACAAAAAATAGATGTGGAAGCACTTGAAAAGAACAAGTCCTGTCTCTAAATCCCCCCTTCCTGAAAGAAAACAAGCGAAACGGGGCAGAAAGGGAGGGGGGGGGAGGAGGGGACGGAGACTCTCCTCCTCCTCCTCGTGGCCTGATATCCCGAGGCTGCGGGGGGATCAAGCACATTCCCTATAATTCAATAAGAGGAGCCTCCATAAAGGCAGCCGCTTTAATGTGCAGAAACACCACCTGTGTCAGAACCAGGCACTGCCCATTAATCACAGCTTCCCAATTAGCCGCTGCCCCCAGGCAGAGCCGCTCTGGGAAGGCAGAGGGTGGCTGCGCCGGGCAGAGCCGGCTCCTTCCAGGGCTCCCACTTCTCCCCTTTGTTACCCGCACCAATGTGGGGGTGTATTTATGGGCTTTCTTGCAGACCTCAGCCCCGTCTTACCTCTCTATCCCATTTCTAGGCATTAACCAGGATGCATGGAAGGGTTCAAGGAGTTATTAACAGCATCCGGAGGCTTTCGGGCTTTGGGCTGGCAAATCGAATCCAGCCCGGCTTTGCGATTTCCTTACGGCATGAAATAAAGCAAATTTTGGGAGGCTGCCCACCCAGGAAAACCACCTGGCACAAATAACTTCTCTTTTCCCTGCAAAGCTCCATCGCCCAGGATGGAGGGAGCCCGGCTGTAGGGGGCCAGTAGGTGCCTCAGAGCCGGGGGGACACACACAGGTGCCGGCTCTTTGCCGGGCTCTACAGGGATGCTGCTGCCCAAACCCTGGTGGTAGGAGCAAAACAAGGTTTGCGGGGGGGAGATAGCAGTTCCCAGGGCATCCGACAGCCAGGCATCACCCCCCTCTGCTCCACAGATGCCCAATACCCTTTCCTCCTAATTGCTGAACCTAACGAAGTTACACTGGGGAGCAACTGCCTGGGCTCATCCGAAACCCAGCGTTTCTGGTTTTGGTCCCCGCGTCTAAAAGACGGTCTGGTTTTTCCCCCCCAGCTCCATCTCCTGCTCTGAGGAAAACTAGTACCTTTTCCTCCACTTGTACGCTTCCACCGCAGCCACAAGAGGCCAGGCTCCTCATTTATTCCCCGGGCTTATTTAATTTTTTTAATTTTTAAACAGCGAAAGCTCAGGAGTTGGAAGCGCAGGGAAAAAAAGCCACCTCCAGAAAAAGGTAGCAGAACCCTCCTTTGAGCAAGACCCAGATGAGGAAATGCCAGCTAACGAACTACCCCAGGGCTCGCGCTAATTGCAATGGGCTCCCAGACACAAGCCACCATGGGTTTTACCACATCCATAGCGGTAACGCGGCTTTTCAACCCAAAACCAAGGGAAGCAGTGAAGGCAGCGTGCTTTAAAGTGCAGGCTCTTACGGCGGTGCCTCCCACACCATTCCCCGCTCGCAGCGGATCCAGCAGATCCCGGTGTCCGTAAGGGCTCACGGATACAGCAGGGAACATCATGGGGACGCGCCACCGCAAAAGGGTTTCCTTTAATGTTATGGGCAGTATTTAGCGGCAACACCTCCAGAAAGGTGGGGATGGAAAGAGCTCAGGAGGCAAACAGTCCTTCCGTTAGCCATCATCCATCCCACCTTCTCCAAACCCACCACCAAACGCACCCCGAGAGCTAGGGATCGCAGATTTCAGATGGATAAAAGGGTCTATTTCTTCACGAGCTGTGCAACTCCCTGCCAAAGGATGCCGCAGAGAACAGACTTTACAGCAGGTCCAAGGGAAACTCCAACAGATCCACAGAGGAAGAATCTCCTGAAGGCGGCGGCACACAAAGACGGCCCTTCTGGTTGAGGGTTCTCCTGGTTTGCAAACTGTTGGGACTTTAGGAAAGTAGAGCAGGGAAATCTCACTCTGTATTTGTCCTGCTAAAGCTCCCGGTTTCGGTGACAGGACAGTGGCCTGTCATCTGCCGTGGCACACATGGCCGGGGAAGTGGGGCTGAAGCACGTGCCTGGGTTTTATGGGGAATAATGCCCTAAATCTGTAAGGGATACGGAAAAATTCCCCAAAGCAGCCCGTGTGTGAGGGGCTTCTGTACGTCAAGCTGTACAAAACGGCTCGTGAGTTGTTAATGAGTGATGTTCTTAAGACAAATTGCCATGTAAATAGATAGCTCCATGTTTAAGTGCCACCGCGGTCAGCCCCAGTGTTCAGCTGGGAACTGCGTGTGCACTCCGAGGTGTGTGGTGGGCAATGGGCACAAACTGGAACACAGGAAATCCCATCTCAACAGGAGGAAAAACTCTTTTATTTTGAGGGTGGCAGAGCCCTGGCACAGGCTGCCCAGAGAGCTGTGGAGTCTCCTGCTCTGGAGATATTAAAAATCCATCTCCAACCTGCTTGGGGTGACCCTGCTCTGGCAGAGGGTTAGACTGGATGGTCTCCAGAGGTCTCTGCCAACCCTTACCAGTCTGGGAATTTCAGATTCTGGGATCTCAGTGACCAGCTTAGACCCTGGAGCCACCAGGTTTGGCCCAGGGTGAAACCATCCCCAATGGAAGGGCTTGCAGGGACCTGGCACCTACGATGAAAGCACCCCATGGTGCTGCTGCGCCGGGAACAGGCCCCTGGGTGATGAGTGTCCTCTCTCAGAGCCGAGAAAGACCTGCCGGACCCCACCGTGAGCCTCCCCCCAACCTCGGTGACCTGCTTGGAGGCAGGATCGGGGGATCCTACCTGCTCCCACCGTGGCTATGGCGCTCTCCTGACCGATGATGTGCTCCTTTAGCCGCTGCTCCAGGGGAAACCTCCGGCGTTCCTCCACCTCCCTGCGGCGCTGCTCCTCCTGGAACTGTGGGAGGGAAGAAAATGGTGGGATCAGATGCTTTTAGGGGTGATAACAGGAGTAATGGGGATGCAGCTTCCCCCCTGCAGGACTGCAGAGGCCTACATGGGTATCCTTCTGCTCCCTGGCACTGGGAAGGACACGGGTCCCATTTTTCCCCCAAGGAGATTTATTTTGGAAGGGATGGCAGGGCTGGGCTGCCGAGGCTGAAGAAGCCCCCACCTCTCCCAGGGCTCACAGTAACTTGCTCCATGTGTGGTCCCAGCCTGCCCTGTCCTGACATGCTCCATGGAAGCCCTGGGAGATGCCTGGGGCAGCCCATGGAGCTGCTGGAGCGGGGCCAGAGGAGGCCATGGACATAATCTGAGGGCTGGAGCCCCTCTACTGTAGGGACAGGCTGAAAGAGTTGGGGGCGTTCAGCCTGGAGAAGAGAAGGGTCCGTGGAGACCTTGGAGCCCCCTCCAGTCCCTCAAGGGACTCCAGGAAAGCTGGGAAGGGACTAAAATATCCATCCTAAACCTCCCCTGGAGCAATTTGAGGCCATTTCCTCTTGTCCCATCGCCTGTTCCTTGGGAGAAGAGACTGACCCCCCCTGGCACCCCCTCCTTTCAGGCAATTGTAGAGAGCAAGAAGGTCTCCCCTCAGTCTCCTTTTCTCCAGGCTAAACGGGGGCTGGATTTGTCCTTTTCTCTCTGGAAGTTCACTGCACCATAAGACCCGCTCCCATTCTGCCTGTATCCCGTCCCCAAGCATCTCAGGGATGTGCGTGTATCGGGTGTCTGTGAACGGCTCTGCGCACTCTTAGCCTTCAGCTCCAGAAAATGGTCTGGGTGGAAGCAGCATGTGAGTCTCTGGCTCTCAAAGGTCCTGCCTCCTCCTGAGCTGGAGGCGGAAGAAAGTAAATATTCTGAGTAAAGAGCTTTTTCCAGTGCGGTCCTGCGTGCTGCCGTGGGTCTGTCTGCAGAGCGATGGGGTCTGTCTGTCCCAGCGTGCACAGCAGGAGACGGTGACGCTCCTCCATCCCCACAGGATGTTGGTGGAGTGTTTGAATTGGAGATGTGTGAAGAGTGGGAAAACAAATATAGGTAGAATAGGCAAGGCCTTATTTTCAAAATCATAGAATCACAGGATGGTTTGGGTGGGAAGAGACCTTAAAGGCCACCCAGTGCCACCCCCTGCCCTGGGCAGGGACACCTCCCACCACACCAGCTTGCTCCAAGCCCCATCCAACCTGGCCTTGAACCCCTCCAGGCATGGGGCAGCCACAGCTTCTCTGGGCAACCTGCGCCAGGGGCTCACCCCCCTCACAGCCAAGAATTTCTGCCTCAGATCTCAGCTCAGTCTCCCCTCTTGCAGTGGAAAACCCTTCCCCCTCATCCCATGGCTCCCCTCCCTCATCCAGAGTCCCTCCCCAGCTTTCCTGGAGCCCCTTGAGGGATTGGAAGGCCACTATAAGGTGTCCCCAGACTTGGCTAAGGACAGCACATCAAGCAAAGAGGGTTTGCAGAGTGAGCAATTTAACACACGTAACAGGTCCCCATAATTTAAATCACCTTCCTGAAGGGGAAACTCCTTTAACAAAACCAGAAGCTGCAGTAGGATCCTGCTGCCGGAGTCAGATCGGATAAACCCCCCGTCCAGGCTGCCGGTGTTCCCTGGGCTAGCACTGACTCCGACAGAAGTTAAAAATAAATAAATAGCAAAAAATCCAATTTTGGCTGGTGCCATCAGTCTCGCGTGTAACGGAGAGATGCCACCAGCCCTGATGCCTCATATGGAGCAATAACTTCCCGGCGGATCCCAGGGGGACAGAGCCTCGTGTATCCACAGGGATCACCCCCAGGCTGTGCGTACACCCCCAGGCTGACAGCGCCGCTCCTGCCATAGATCTGTGTCTTCCTCTATATCTTAACGAATCCGTCCTCCCTCCTGCCTCATCTGCCTTTCTCCGGGCACAGAGAAGGCGATCGGTCCTGTCAGGATATCCAACGATTGGCATGGAGCTACAGGGAGGTGGGGAGACAGAATCACGGAATCATGGAATTGTCCAGGTTGAAAAGGACCTTTCAGACCATTGAGTCCAACCATCAACCCAACACTGACAAAACCCACCACTAACCCATGTCCCTCAGCACTAAATGATGAGATGAAGAGCAGGAGGGGACACCCCTCTTCTGCAGCACCTTCTCCCTCCCTCCCTCCCTCCTCCAGAAACCAACATCGTAAAAGTTCCTGGGTAGGAGGAAAGTCCCTTTCATGGGTAAAAAGCACCAGTATGGGTAAAAAGCACCAGTTAGGGTACTTTTTCCGAGCTGTCCTGCTATGGCTTTCTGCTTGGGATGTTTTGGACAGACCTGCCCAGGTGCCATCTCCTCAGCGGAGCTGTGGGGCCACCAGGGACCTCGCAGCCAGGTCACGCTGCCAGCTCGGAGCATAAACAACCCACACTGAGCAAAAAACATCAAAAAGATAAAAACCCACTGAGAAAAACGTATTGTAGATCAGTCTGGGATGAAACCTGCAACAAAAAGCCTCACTAATCTTGGATTTTACACGAGACACACGCTTCCACTCCTTTCTCTTCCACGTATCCCCAGCAGCGTGGGCAGCAGGGCGAGGGGGGGGATTCTGCCCCTCTGCTCCGCTCAGGGGAGACCCCCCTGCAGTGCTGCCTCCAGCTCTGGGGCCTCAGCACAGGAGAGACACGGAGCTGTTGGAGCGGGGCCAGAGGAGGCCGCGGAGATGCTGGGAGGGCTGGAGCCCCTCTGCTGTGAGGACAGGCTGAGAGAGCTGGGGGGGTTCAGCCTGGAGAAGAGAAGGCTCCGCGGAGACCTTCCAGCCCCTTCCAGTCCCTCAAGGGGCTCCAGCAAAGCTGGGGAGGGACTCTGGATGAGGGAGGGGAGCCATGGGACGAGGGGGAAGGGTTTTCCACTGCAAGAGGGGAGATTGAGCTGAGATCTGAGGCAGAAATTCTTGGCTGTGAGGGGGGTGAGCCCCTGGCGCAGGTTGCCCAGAGAAGCTGTGGCTGCCCCATCCCTGGAGGGGTTCAAGGCCAGGTTGGACGGGGCTTGGAGCAAGCTGGTGTGGTGGGAGGTGTCCCTGCCCAGGGCAGGGGGGTGGACTAGATGATCTTCAAGGTCCCTTCCCACCCAAACCGTTCCATGATTCTGTGATCTCCCCCATCCTCCCACACAGCCACACATCCAGCTTCTCCCACCTCCTCCCAGCTATCCCGATTCCAGGCCCAGCTGGAGCAGCACATCTGACCCGGGTTTTGTCCTGCCAGATATTTCTGCAGGACATTTCCATTCCATTTACATTTAACCATCGCTGGTGGTGAGGAACCCAGCAGGCGGAGGGAGCAACACTCCGCTCTTGCGTTGGTGACCCAACTCCTGAGCTCACCTGGGCTAAGAGGGACTGGGACGTGATGCCAAAAGCAGGAGAGATGCTTGATTTTTGATAAGAGATAACTGCAGAACACGTCAGAGACGTACCTAAGCTACGACAGCCTTTGGAGATCCAGAGAGGGGTTTTTCCATGGGAAGGGCAGACACTGTGGGTTTACAGAACACATAAAACGAGCTTTCACCGCAGGGCGGCTCTGCCCAGACTCTACGTACAGGGTTGCGTGCGGCTTCACGAGCAGACACTTCACAAACAACCAAAAAAGACATTTTTCTCCTAAAATATGCTGAAACCAACAACCCGAGGATGTGCTGGATGGAAAAAGCAGAGCAGGCTTGAGCCACAGCTTGAGGTTTGTTTTCTTTAGAGGGTCCATCAAAGGCGATTCAACACGACGAAGGGGCCGCAGGCTCCGGTTCAGGAGGTCCCCGCACCACTGCCTGCCCGAAGGGAGCCTGGGGAAAGGGTAATCGTGTCCTCGTCCTGGCTGAAACACTCCTTAAAAACCCTTCGGCAGCCACTGAGGGAGCCAGGAGAGACCAGTGGATGGATCTGACTGGTCCCAGTACACTGGGGAAGAGGTGATGAATGGCAAAGACCGATGTGGCGGAGCTGAGACCAGTCCTGGGGCTGCTCTCCTCCCAGTAATGCACCAAAGACACTGGTTTCCAGGGCTGCTCCCCTCCTTTTAGCCCCAGATACACCACAACATATCCACATTTCACCAGAGCGTTCAGCAACAGGAACGAGCTCAAGAGTCCTGAACACCAGGCGAGCACGGTTCAGCACAGGGAAAGCACGCACAGAATTATTATTTTTTTTTTTTTCAAAAGAAGAAAGGAAATCAAAATAAATTAAAAATACATATGAAAACTCCTTGTTATTCTGTCACAAGGATATGTAAATAAAATCTATGGGATGTGCCCACCCAGTAATAGCTCTGCCAATTCATTCTCCGGCAGTGATTAAAATGAGCAATAAATTCTCAAAGACTCTCGGTGGGATGCGGATACTGGGGTGGATGCAACCCCGGGAGCACCGGATCCCCCCCGGCGCAATATTCATCACGAGCTGGCTCGACTGCCTTACGTTTTATATACAAGTACAATCATTTTCATCAGGAACATCTCTACAGATATATATTCCCCTTCTCTCCTCCATCCATTAGTTAAGCATAAAAACCAAGGCAGCTCTTCATAGGGGCAGGTTTCCTTGCCAATGCTGGGCTCCAGGGACCATTTACCTCCTTCTCCTAAAGGTTTCAAGTATTTTATTCTTAACTTTTCTTCCTTAAAACTTCCTTGCAGAGCCGTCCGGTTTTCCGTTGCCGTGATGGAGCCTGGAGAGCCTCGGAGGAAAGATGACTGTCCGCCTGCTTAGGACAGAGGTTTGGCACTGGGGAATGTGGTCCTGGAAACCCTGCTCCAGCATGGATTTCCCTGGGTGAGCGCAGCTGGTACAGCAGCTTGAGTAGAGACTCAATGAGAGAGTTGGGTGGAGAGGAACCCAATGGAGTTCAACATGGGCAAGTGTAGGGTCCTGCACCTGGGGAGGAACAACCCCCCGCACCAGCACAGGTTGGGGCTGACCTGCTGGAGAGCAGCTCTGCAGAGAGGGACCTGGGAGTCCTGGGGGACAACAAGCTGCCCAAGAGCCAGCCATGTGCCCTGGTGGCCAAGAAGGCCAATGGTCTCCTGGGGGGCATCAAGAAAAGCGTGGCCAGCAGGTGGAGGGAGGTCATCCTCCCCCTCTGCTCTGCCCTGGGGAGGCCACAGCTGGAGCACTGGGTCCAGTTCTGGGCTCCCCAGTTCCAGACGGAAAGGGAACTGCTGGAGAGAGTCCAGCGGAGGCTCCGGAGATGCGGAGGGGCTGGAGCATCTCTGTGCTGAGGAAAGGCTGAGAGCCCTGGGGCTGTTCCGCCTGGAGAAGAGCAGACTGAGAGGGGATCTCATCAATGCTCAGCAAGAGCTAAAGGGCGGGGGGCACCCTGGTCTGGGTGACCCTGCTCTGCCAGGGGGTGGGACTGGATGTTCTCCAGAGGTCCCTTCCCACCCCTGCCTGTTTGTGACTGCCTGGCAGGTTTAATTCATATCTTCTAAGTGCAGTAATTGACACAGTTTTAATTACCTTCATCCTCCACTTGTGAGCTAGTCCTTAACCTCAGGTTTCCAGTGTGCAAGTTCAAATTCCAAAGACCAAACTCCAAGGTGCCCAATGCCAGAGGGCAAGTCTGCAACCAAGAGCAAACCTGGCCTCCCCGTGCCTCAGTTTCTCCTTTTGCAGTCTTCTTACCAACCAATAATTCGTTGCTCCTACTCAAATAAGGCCTCGTACCCAGGGGTTTTAAACCCTCAACATTGGGCTGCAGATCCCTCACTGTCCAATAACCTGCTACTCTGTAAATCTACTTACTCCTGGGGTTTTTCTTGGAATCACTAGGGCAAATACAGTTCTTTTCCCTCTTTAAAATACCTTACAACAACGAACGACGAAGGGGACAGTGAGGCTGAAGGGATGCGATGGGCTATTTCACAACCAGGCAGCAGAAATCCCTGTCTTTTGCCTCAGAGTGGCGTGGGACCCATGTGAACGCACGGCTCCCAGGCCCACAACCGGCCTCTTGATTCCCAGACCTGGTTCTTTTACCAGGATTTTCAGAAAATACAGTAAAAATGGCAATCCTGGTGTTAAAGTATTTTTGCCAAGGCGTTACAGCCCAGTATTGCTGGTGCTGAGCAGCCGTGGAAGTTAACATGGAGGAGGAGGAGGGCACATAGCCGCGGACACAACTAGAAAGTGTTTTTTTCTCCCTTTTTGCATCATGTCATTGATTTATGGAGACCTTTGAAGAAGCGTGGAGGTGGACGTGCGCTACGGTGCTCCTCCAGGCCTTTTTTCAAACCGCTCTTGCTTTGGGGAAGGAACCAGAAAGTCCCAGGCTCACCTTGGTCTCCGCCGCTCGCAGAAGGCTCAGGACCTCTCCTTCTCGGGCGTAATCCAGGGGCGTGTGGCCCATCTCGTTCTTCTGCAGAGGGTTGGCACCTGATGGCAGGGAGAAATAACAAAGATCAGGGGATGGGAGTTTGAATCTTGGGCAGAAGGAGCAGGACGCACGTCTCGTGCCTCCCGTCCTAGCCGGCGCCCCCTCCTAACCTTTGCTCCAAGGAGGACCTGAAGGAGAAAAGGACAATGTACAACCAGCGGGGACAGGCATGGGGGCGGACGGGGAGGAAGAAAAGAAATTGTCACCGCTAACGATCGGCTTGACAGGGAAGAGCTGCTAGCGGGGGGGAAGGGATGAGAGCACACGGTCGCCAGAAGAAAACGCAGCTTCACAAAAGCACCCGCTCCCCGTCCCACGGCAGCCACACGGGACTGTTTCAGCTTCAACTGGACACGCCACCCATCCCCTCCATCACCCTGGGCCGGAGACGGATCTGCCTGTCGCCTGCTGAACAGCTGCCACCCGCAGCCACAGCTGGGGGAAAACCACGCTCTTCTTTAGAATTTCATTTATATCTAAAAGAAAAAAGTCACCAAACCCCAAAGACTGAACTGGAGGGAGTCACACAGACACCCCCACAGAAACGAGGTGGCGTGGAGAGATGTCCCCATCCTCTGTCCCTGTCCCAGACACCGGATTGTGGAAGAACATGCACAGCCAGACTCGTCCCAGTTGCAGTGATGGGACGGTTATAGAGGGAATCTCGGATGGGGCAGTCCGGGATCAGGAGAAGGGCACAGGGGACAGCCCGTGATGCAGGTGAGGACCCTTGGGATTCATCTCTGGCTCTCGGCATCTCAGGAGGTACCTCCGAGGGACTGGGCACTGATGCTGGTGCGCGCTGGGACTCCACAACAGCCAACCGGACATCAACCGGACACCAAGTGTTGTGAGAACGAGCCTTCAAATCGCCCCCAACCCCCTCAAGCTGGTGCTTGAGCTGGCCATCTGTCCTGGGTTGAGTGACCCAGCACTCATTTATCTTCTAACGCTTGGGAAAACTGCACTTTTAGAAGACTCCGGTTTCTCAATTCATGAAAATACTTCCTTTCTAGCCAGCTACGGGATGTGGGATTCAAGGTCTCGGTGTTTTCAAGCTCACCAGATGCGGGGATGAGAAGTGAGACCCGGGCGCTTGCCCCAAGCTGCCAACAGGGTTATTTCATACCATGAATGGCACATTCCATAGAAATTAGAAAATTTGCTGGGGAGTTTCTCCTCTTCCATGATGGCTGGGATCCCAAGAACTCCTTGCCCCGGTGCTGGAGCCTTGAGCCCTTCCCTTCCTCCCGAAGCCACAGCGCTCGCAGTGTCCCACATTGGCTGTCCCCTGCAAATGCACTGGGTATAATCCTTGTGTATTTTATATTGATATCGGGATCAATACTGGCTCTTTAGGGTTATTAATGTTAATTATTCAGTCTTATCTTATTAAATCTATTTATATTTCAACCCTTGGGTTTCCTTGTTTTTCCTCGTTTCCCCTTCCCGGTTGGGGAGGGGTCATTGGGTGAGAGAATAACTGTCTAAAGGACACTAAATTGTGGTGGGTTTCCCAAACCATAACACCATCCCGCAGGTCTCGAAGGGGGTTCCCAAGCCCCATGAGCAGCCTGGCGAGGGGGATGCCCGAGCAGCCTGAGAGCATCCCCAGGGCTTGGCGAACATCCCGCATCCCGCCGGGAGCAAGCCAGGAGATGCAAACTGGGCTGCAGCTCCTGCTTCCAGAGCGCAGAGCACCCGCAGTGCTCAATAAATTGGATATCAGGAAAAATTTTTACACTTGAAAGGGTTGTTAAGTGTTGGGACAGACTGCCCAGGGCAGTGGTGGAGTCGCCATCCCTGGAGGGATTTAAAAGCCGGGCAGACGTGGTGCTGAGGGACATGGGTTAGTGGTGGGTTTGTCAGTGTTGGGTTGATGGTTGGACTCGATCTGAAAGGTCCCTTCCAACCTGGACAATTCTATGACTCTCTGGTTCTATAAAAGCAAGCAGCGACCATAAGAGCTGGAAGACATGTGGGGCCACCCGGCGAGCAGGAGCCAGAGAGATGAGCCGCTTCCTTGGCATCAGGGATCTATATTTGCTTACAGAATGAAAAATGCGCTCCATAAACATTCGACACCGAGTAATTTCTATCGCGAGCCTTGTCATTGCGAATAAAGAAGATGATGGAGACAGGTGAGATTATATACTGCCGGTGTCGGCCACTCAATATCTTTTAAATAAGAGACGGTGCTCCCACAGTCCCCCCCCACCAAAACCCACCCCGGGTGGGCACACAGGGATGGGGGTGACTTCTCTGCTCCACACCCCCCCCCCAAAATGATGAGCTCCTCGAGGCTCTTATTCCACATGAAGGCTGAGGGTTTGTTCGGCTGCTCCCGGATCTATCAATAATGGCTCTCCAATATTGGCCTAATCCCCCTGTTAATGGCTTTGACGACTTGACTAATTGCTGCAATAATTGATAGAACCCGACTCCTCCAACTGGTCGATTCCGACCTGGCGTAGCGGCGGCAATAAAATATTACGCCGCAATAAATAATGGCGTCGCTTCGCTGGCTAATAGAAGGTAAAAGTGGCCAGGGGTTCGTCAAACGCCCCGGCCTGACCCCCCCCCGTCCCTGTCCCCACCTCCTCCCTGCCCTCTCCCACCCTGCAGCTGGCGGCGGAGGGGACGCCAACCTTCCGAGGCTTAATAGAAGGCCATTTGTCACCTCCCACAAGCTGTCTGAAGCTGGAGATGGACACCTGGGCAACACCTCGGGCTGTGCAAGCCCGCCGCCTCCTCCCGCACCTCCCCGCTCGTATTAGGAGGCCCCGGCTTATAATATTTGATAAATAGCGTGTCGGTTCACTGCCAGCGCCCGCGCAGCCACGCGGCGCAGGAGCAGCTGCAGAAGGTCACTCATTGGGGAAATATGTTTCTGTCAGCCGTATCGAAAAAAGTTTAGGAGAGTGACAGGCCTCAATTTTTCAAATTTTATTAACTCCCTCCTCTTAACAATTTGTCTTGAATTCCTTCAGATTCTGGATAACTGTCAATAGAGCTCCCGACACGGTGGGTGCTGGTACCTAGGTCCTCTGCTGCCATTGGGGAGGAGATGGGGATGGGAGAAGGAGGAGGAGATGGCAGGAGGAGATGGAGATGGCAGAAGGAGGAGGAGATGGCAGGAGGAGATGGAGATGGTTGGACAAGGAGGAGATGGCAGGAGGAGATGGGGATGCAGGAGGAGGTGGGCATGGCAGGAGGAGACGGGCATGGCAGGAGGAAGAAGAGATGGCAGGAGGAGATAGGGATGGCAGGAGAAGATGGGGATGGCTGGCCGAGGAGGAGATGGCAGGAGGAGATGGGAATGCAGGAGGAGATGGGGATGGTTGGATGAGGAGGAGATGGCAGGAGGAGATGGGGATGCAGGAGGAGATGGGCATGGTAGGAGGAAGAAGAGATGGCAGGAGGAGATAGGGATGGCAGGAGAAGATGGGGATGCAGGAGGAGATGGGGATGGCAGGGGGACCTGGGACCCTGCTGCAGCTCGGTCCTTGCTCCCTGTCCTCCCCTACAGTCTGTCCTGGCAGGGCAGAGGAGTGTAGACCTGGCTCAGGCCATGTAGCCAAATATGTGCCTGCTGAAGGAAGAACAAGTCTCCCACCTTGGACAGACAGAACGGGGCTCACAGTGACATCAGTGACCCAGAGAACTACATTTCTCCAAAGACTGGACACGGAGAGGCTTGGGAGAGCCCTGGGCACTGAGACAAGGAAAGGAGGACGCGTGAGGACCTCATTTCATGGTGCAACGAGATGCTGTGAAAGCTCCTGCATGGACTGCTGCTCCCAGGCATCCTCAGAGGTAACCTCCAGCTGAGACTTTGGGTCTGAGCCTCTCGCCTGCAGAACACTCAACAGGAGCTGCTCTGGGGACAGAGGACGTGGCTCCTCCAAACTAGCACGAGATGATCTATGTCCTGGTGCCACCCCGAAGGTCCTGTCTGCAAAAGAGCTGGACAGAAGTGGTGACCTGTGTGGTGGACAAGACGCCAAAATGTTCAACATCTCGTTATCTTCCTTCGTTTGAGTCCTGAAAATTCGATATGGCGCAGGTGGCAATCAAGCGCTTGGGCGAGTCTCCGCTGCAGAAGACAGCACAGCTTCAGTCAAGAAGGCCATTGAAAGCCATTCTCCCCAGTATAAAGCCATCTCCAGTCTCCCAGAAGCAGAGCTGCTAACTTCATACACCAGGCTGTCAACCAGATCTTGCGAGCATCCCTTTAGAGCAGCTGTCTGGGCATCACGACGTCATTTCAGCAAGGGTTCCTCCAGGTCCCTCCACTCATTCAGGTCCTCATCAGACCCTTCCCAGTGAGGAGAGCGCTCAGGTCAACCCTTACCCGTGGCACTGACACGTCAGCATGGACAGAAGCCTCCATGGGACCAACGCAGCTCCCTGGCCACCAGAAAAATCCAGGCTGAGCCCCGGCTCTGAGCCTCTCCCAGCTGGAAGGGAGAGGTCCTGGGCACAGCACGGGGAAGGGACAATACCATGGACCTCCAAGACACTCATCCCTGCTCTTCACGGCACCATGCAGGCGTCATTGCCCTGCCCTGCCCCGAGGAACACCCCGAGCTCTTTCAGCAGGCTGAGTGAGCACCTCTCCTGACAAAGCCATCGCCTTGGACCCGTCGCCACTCCACTTGCCCAGCCCTATGCTCCAGCACGCTGCGGGGAACTGGGAGACCACCCCTGTCCCTGCAGCAGACTCTGCAGGACCCAATCCACAGTTTCCCCTGGGCGGGGGGGAAAAAACAAACTAATTTTTCTGGTGAAGGAAACCAAATCCCAGAAAGAAGGGCCTGGAAATCCCTAAATCCCAGAAAGAAGAGCCTGGAAATGCCCAAAGCCACAGTAGGTGTGCTGGTGAGGATGCTGGGGATGGGCACTGAGCATCTGTACCCCTGAACCAGAAAAGTGCTGGGACGAGTGACACAACTCCGGTGGTCTAAATGCACTTTGTCCCAGCAGCTACACCTCTCCGTGTCCCTGTTCAAGCATAGCCTGAGATTCTCCAGGAGGAAGGAGCCCATACGACCTGCCGGGGATAACACAGTGTCATCAACCGTCAGCTTTGACAAGGAATGGCATTATTATTGCTCCGCGTGGCTAGTTAAAGTAATATAAAAAGACTTGTGTCCTCCTGAGTCTTCCATGATTGAATTAGCATGATCACCCCTTTTTTCCAGTAAGGTAAACCTGCTTTTAAATCAATAAGACACACATTCCACAAGCAGCTTTTAACACACAACATTAATAGGAAAGTGGCCACCCCGGCCTGTGGTCCCACCACCCTTTTCCTGCCCGACGTCTCAATAAATAGGAGAGACACGTTACGGGGCGCTGCTCCACACGCGGGACAATGACCTTTTCTTGAACGACCTGCTACTACATGGAATGAATCTTCCTAAGCGCCGCTTGAATTTCAATGCACACGTATGCTCCCCTGGGAATATCCTCAAATCTCATCAAGGGAAGACCCGGAGCAAGATTTTCAAAGGTACCGGGTGGAAGCAGAAGCTGTGGGGATGTTTGAGGACAATGCTCCGGGTGATTCAGCATCCAGCCCCACCTTCTTGGTGGCATTTGCTAATTGTCCTGGATAGGAGAGAATATGGGATCAAACCATCTCAACATACCGACACGCTGAGGCCAATTCTCCCCTCGATCCTTCCAGTGAAAACATGAGTCTCCAAAGGAGTAAATGCTCAGGGTAATTAAGGACCATGCCCATGGCAAAGGGTTGGAACTAGGTGATCTTTAAGGTCCCTTCCAACCCAAACCACTCCATGATTCTATGACCATGGTGAGCAGTTGCAAGCTCCCAAGCTTCTCCCAATGTCTACCCACAGCTCCAGGCGTGGACACACACAAGACATCCAGAGTACTCCCACCCAGTTGAAGGAATCATGTAAAAAAGTAATGGGGAGGGAAAAAGGAGATAGAAAAGAGCAAATGAAACTTCTCAAGGAAGAGCAGCTCTCCCAGACCCCAGCAGATTGCCCCAGGGAAGGAGCATGGCTGTGGTTAAGGACTCATTTTCTTCTGAGGACAGCCGTTGTCCTTTCCATGGCAATATCACAACCAAGGGGAGCGGGGCAGAAATCAACGGGGCTCAGAAATCATCGAATCATAGAATCACAGAATGGTTTGGGGGGGAAGGGACTTTAAAGCTCATCCAGTGCCACCCCTACCCTGGGCAGGGACACCTCCCACCAGACCAGCTTGCTCCAAGCCCCGTCCAACCTGGCCTTGAACCCCTCCAGGGATGGGGCAGTCACAGCTTCTCTGGGCAATCTCTTGATGAGGAGATGCAGAGCAGAAGTGATGCTAAATGTATCAACAACCCCCTTGGATGGCTGCCAAGCTGGAATGTAGGGAAGAAACCCCTTCTGGAGATGCACAGAGGGTGGTGAACTACAGATGTCACTGGCAGGAGCAAAATCCACGCTGGCCGAGGCTGCATGAAAAGCAGGACTTGCCAAACAAGCTTTAATTCCCTCTTTGAGGGACTACACAGAATCACAGCATGGCAGGGGTTGGAACGGACCTCTGGAGACCATCTAGTCCAACCCCCTGCCAGAAGAGGGTCACTCAGAGCAGGTTGCACAGGAACACGTTCAGGCGGGGTTTGAATGTCTCCAGAGACAGAGATTCCACCACCTACAAACGTAGCTGAGAAGGTAACTGCAGATACAGTGCACCGATCGACGAGAACCACTCATTAGCCATTCATAATACCCTCATTAAAGATGTTAGTGCTGTAGAACACAAAGACACCGCAAACACTGACCACAAGTTGCAAAAAAGATTTAGAAAATGATTCCCAAGCACGCTGCTGTGCCTGGAGGTGGTGATACCACACAGTCCGGCACTGTTTTCAACATTTACTGCTACACCGTCCCTTCTGGAGAACAGGATCTGTGCTCCCCTCCTCCACCCAAAGCCTTTCCAGCATGAGTTTGTCCAGCATCATGTAGCTATAGGACAAGGCAGAAGGGTTTCCACTGCAAGAGGGGAGACTGAGCTGAGATCTGAGGCAGAAATTCTTGGCTGTGAGGGGGGTGAGCCCCTGGCGCAGGTTGCCCAGAGAAGCTGTGGCTGCCCCATCCCTGGAGGGGTTCAAGGCCAGGTTGGACGGGGCTTGGAGCAAGCTGGTCTAGTTGAAGATGTCCCTGCCCAGGGCAGGGGGTTGGACTAGATGGCCTTTAAAGGTCCCTTCCCACCCAAACTATTCTGTGATTGTATGATCATGCATTAGTTCTTCTCCTGCCTTTCCTTCCTCAAATCCCTCTCGCTGCAGCCTAGGACTGGCTCATTTTGCCGTGGCTCAGCTCTTGGTGCTTCCCCTGGCTGCGACTCCACATCCTTTGCAGAGCCTCCACGGTCCAAGGGTCGATGCCGCTCTATACTTCTCTCCCAATGAGCAGAACTTTGCATCTGATGGCATCAAAAATACATTTTGTCTCAACCGGCCACGCTGGCAACTCATTCATCTCTTGAGGATTTGTTCACAGCGTACTTACTTAGTCACCACTACAACTGGGAATGGTTTGTAATCAATTTAACACATACCCGACCAAACAGAGGGACGGTGCCTCAACAGACAGTTGAAAAAATGATGTAGGGAGGAAGGGTTCAGCCTTAATTAAGAAGATCCTCATCCCTCAAATCGTTGAAGACCAGGCTGGATGAAGCTTTGAGCAACCTGGGCTGGTGGCAGGTGTCCCTACCCAGGGCAAGGGGTGGCACTGGATGGGCTTTAAGGTCCCTTCCAACCCAAACCATTCCGTGAGTCAATGATTCTATGAACTAGAAGCCTCTGGAGTAGAGAGAGTCTACACGGAAAGGAGAGATCTTCTAAACCAGCACCATCCAGAGGTCCTGAGATGAAGGTCCGATGCTGAGGAGGGCAGGTAGGACACAGCAGAGAGAGGGGTGGCTTGACCAGAGCTCACAAACCCCTCGAACCAGGCTGGGGACAAATCTGTGTGTGCTTCTGGCGAGGGCCAAAACCGGGATGTGCCAACTGGAACGGCGGCAGAGGAGACTGGTGACAGCAGGAGGGAGGACAACAGCAGGATGCCTTAATGCATAAACTGCTGCAGTGAAGGAGTAAGTCCCACCAGAGATGTTGGGTATAAAAGATTGGAGAAAAAAAAAGATGTAAGTTGATTGTAGGAGCCAGTAACACCAAATTTGTACAGAATGATGAAGAATCCATTGCTGAGGAGCTCTGTTCCACAGGAGGAGCAGAAGGGTCTTGCCAGAAATAGAGCAGCAGCAGAAAACTTTCAGAAACATGGATGTTGAAGGCTAAAGAAACCTGTGCTATGTATTAAAAAGGTTTTATAATGAGGAAAGTTAGGATCTTAAGAATAAACCACCTCCACATCCTTCAAAGCCTAGAAACTGCGTCCAGATGAGGAAAACACAACGGAGCACTTGCTCTGGTTAAACGGAAAAAATACAGGTCAAAAAGGATTTAAAAGAAGCCCTCATTTCAGGAATGAAAACCAGAAGCTCTTTTTGGCTGTCCCAGGAGCCGGGAGGAGGAGAAGGTGAGTTTCAGTGGGTGACCGGGGAGAAGCAGGAGGCTCGAGGGGACGCATCCAGTCCCCACGGAAAGGCTCCTGCAGGGACACGCCACAGGGATGTGCTGCAGGGATGTGCCGCAGGGACGGCCTCAAGCTATGGAGTGGGCAGAAATGGTTTAAAAGCACTACCGAGCGTGAACAAATTGTCAGGATGGGAGAGTTTTCACCCAGGAGCTCAGAAGGAGCTCAAACACCAAATTATCCACCAGCGCTAAAGAAATAGGTTCCTTGTGGATAAATGATGAGTTAAAGACTGAAAACGAAGGATTTAAAGGAGAGTGAATGGTCAGTGTCCTCCAGGAAACCTGTCCCAGGGCATCCAGGGGTTTCTGTTGACGCCCGTGTGCTCAGCCCATCTGCAAGCACTGGGAGACTGATACGACAAAGGTGACCACCAACGCTAATTATTCAGAGCCATTTGAGTGACAGCGGTGAGTGGCAAGTGAAACTCAACTTAGCTAATAGATGTAACCCAGTGCAGGGGTGGAAGAATCAATCTGAGTTATGTACGAGCAGTGGCTGGCACCGAGCTGCCCTTGGCCAGGAAATGGGGCACGAGGGGCTGGAGCAGCCACCAACAGTTCTATGATTCTACGAACCCACTGCTGAATAGAAGCGGGAATTAGCTCAGAAAGAAGAATCATAGAATTGTCCAGGTTGGAAGGGACCTTCCAGATCATCGAGTCCAACCATCAACCCAACTCTCACAAACCCACCACTGATCCTTGTCCCTCAGCACCACGTCTGCCCGGCTTTTAAATCCCTCCAGGGATGGCGACTCCACACTGCCCTGGGCAGCCTGGTCCAATGCTTGACAACCCTTTCGGTGACGTTGTTTCCTAATATCCATCCTAAACCTGCCCTGGTGCAACTTGAGGCCGTTTCCTCTGAACCTGGGCCAGGGGCTCACCATCCTCACAGCCAAGAATTTCTGCCTGAGATCTCATCTAAATCTCCCCTCTTCCAGTTTGAAGCCATCACCCCTCATCCTATCACTACATGCCCTTGTAAAAAGTCCCTCCTCAGCTTTCCTGGAGTCCCTTTAGGAATTGGAATGTCCCCTCTGCCCAACCCACAGCACCGCAGGCGCCGCTCAGACGCAGACCTGATGATGAGGATGAAGAAGGGAAGATGATGTTGCACGTTCTTGCGCTCCGTGCCCAAGACTTGACACATCCGAGGAAATGAAGGCTTCCCTTAAGACGTCACCAATATTCACCAAGTCTTGTCTCAAACTGTTTCCAACTTGCCCGGATGCTTGAATTTATGCTGCCTTCAACCCAACCTTCTCCATGGGGAGGACCAGAGCATGGAAAGCCTCATAGAATCATAGAGTCATAGAATTGTTAGGGTTGGAAGGGACCTTAAAGATCATCTAGTTCCAACCCCCCTGCCATGGGCAGGGACACCTCCCACTAGATCAGGTTGCTCAGAATACCATCCAGCCTGGTCTTAAAAACTTAGAGGGATGGGGCTTCCACCACCTCTCTGGGCAACCTGTTCCAGTGTCTCACCACCCTCACGGTGAAGAACTTCTTCCTAACGTCCAGTCTGAATCAACCCATCTCTAGTTTTAATCAATTCCCTCTAGTCCTACCACTACCCGACATCCTAAAAAGTCCCTCACCAGCTTTCTTGTAGGTCCCCTTAAGATACTGGTAGGCCACTATAAGGTCTCCTCGGAGCCTTCTTTTCTCCAGACTGAACAACCCCAACTCCCTCAGTCTGTCCTCATAGGAGAGGTGCTCCAGCCCTCTGATCATCCTCGTGGCCCTTCTCTGGACACGTTCCAGCACGTCCGTATCTTTCTTGTAGTAGCGGCTCCAGAACTGGATGCAGTACTCCAGCTGGGGTCTCACAAGAGTGGAATTGCCTCGGGCAATTTGGACTCTAGTTTGGGCTCAGAAAACCCTTTATTCTTTGTGATGCCTTTTAAAATAAGTTGACCCACCTGCTCCTTTCAGTCCTGCTTTATTATAACGTTTTATTATAAGTTGCTTTTTCCCTACTCAGTACCTGGGCGTGAAAACAAACCTTATTCTCGTTTGTAAGGCTAACGGTATGGGAAGGGAAATGAAAGAATCATCGCCTCTCTCTCCCTACACGTGCGCAGAGCCATTAAACTCATGACAAACATTATGTCACTGTAGGGTTTTGTACCCAGAAACACTCAGAGAGGGATCTATTTGCTTCCCTGCCCCGTGGGGAAACTATTCTTAAGCACTCCGGTACGGACATAAATGCGCTTGCACTTATAGGCTTATTGCTCTCGCCACGGAGGGATGCGAGACGCTCGGATGCTGCAATATGATTGGTTTCTAAATCCCAGTCTCACAGGATTTTAATTACTGGTCTGGCGCGGCTGGGAGTGGAACTTGCTGCCGTCGGATGGAGGGGGTCGATACGCCGGCCCAGAACATATTGAGCCGCGGTGCTCGCAGACTCTATTGCGCTATTTAATCATCTTTTGCAAAATTTACAGTGCAACAGAAGGAATCGATACTGAATTTATCGCATTCCCTTGTAAATATGAGCACAGAGAGGGACGGAGGGTTCCACTCTCGCTGGCCAGGGATGGACACGTGGCAGCAGACCCAGGGCAAACCTCCAGGTAGAGAACACGGGGGCAGCACCCATGTGTGTGACCCCAAAAACAGCCGCCCTGAAGGGCTCAGTGCCCCCCGAGGCGCCAGCAGGAGCTCGGGGGGACCCAGCCATGCTCCCTCCAACACTGTGGCTGGCACAGGGAGGGAACTGCAAGACCCCAGCTCTGCTGGAGCAGGGATGCTCCCCAGCCACGAGCACTCACCGCAGGATCCTGGAGAGCACGGGCAGGGTTGTTGTTTCACCATGGCCTGGTTTTGCTCACAGGGACTGAGATACAGTCGTCATCTTCGTGAGACAAACAGGTTCTCAACTGCAGCTGACGTCAGGCAAAAACCCCACCGAAGACGGAGCAGCCCGTGGTTTTCATTTCCCCAAACCAAGCTGCAACACCACCAGCTTTCCAGACAAACACACACATTGCTGGGAGGGCTGGAGCCCCTCTGCTGTGAGGACAGGCTGAGAGAGTTGGGGGGGTTCAGCCTGGAGAAGAGAAGGCTCCGCGGAGGCCTTGGAGACCCTTCCAGTCCCTCAAGGGGCTCCAGGAAAGCTGGGGAGGGACTCTGGATGAGGGAGGGGAGCCATGGGACAAGGGGGAAGGGTTTTCCACTGCAAGAGGGGAGACTGGGATGAGATCTGAGGCAGAAATTCTTGGCTGTGAGGGGGGTGAGCCCCTGGCGCAGGTTGCCCAGAGAAGCTGTGGCTGCCCCATCCCTGGAGGGGTTCAAGGCCAGGTTGGATGGGGCTTGGAGCAAGATGGTCTGGTGGGAAGTGTCCCTGCCCAGCGCACGGGGGTTGGAATAAGATGAGTTTTAAAGGTCCCTTCCCACCCAAACCAGCCTGTGGACACATGGAACATTTATAATGGGTGCCAGGGACCAAAGGGACTCCTGGCTCCTGCGCTGCTCCACCCTGTCACCTAGCATGGCCATATCTGCGCCACTGGCCCTTCCAAAGCCCTGGCTGATCCCAAGACAGAGTCAGCAGAGAGCAGGGGTGAGACAGGAGAAGCTGCCATGGTAGCTTTACAGTAAACGGCATGATTTTGGAAGAGAACCAGCTCATGTGGGCACTATTTGAGTGCACCATTTACTGTCTTGGGCCCCCTTGGGCTTTTCAGCCACAGCAGTCCCCAGGGCTCAATGGACAATCAAGCAAAGCAAAAAAAAATAGGTTTAAACTGACTGTACGGTTGCATCTGAAGCTTGGCTGGAAAATTTTGGGGATCCATCTGTTAGAAAAGACGGGGGGAAGCAGTCACAATATGCCAATTTTGCATTTCATAAGCTCTAGCCCAACAATGAGACAGGTTTCCGCAGCATCTTCCTCCTGTTCAGAGCCCATCAGCCCAGCAAAGCTCTGCCAGCCTCACTCCCTCGCTTTCTCATCCAGTTTCCCCAGTTTTGCTCTTGTTTATGCTGGCGACTCCACCGATCCCTGCGAAACAATGATGTCACCTTCTCAGGATGTGATCCCCGCTGCTCCATCCCCATGCGCTGGCTGCTGGGGACCTGGGAGGCCACAGCTCCCCCGTGACGTCCTTCCCCCATCTCTCTCCGTAAGAAGGGAGCCCTTTCCAGCTGGGGTGCAACTGAAAAAGGCTCTACGGTACTTAGCCTAAGAATTACGCAGAATTCAAACACAAGATATGGTTAGCGATAGGGTTTAGTGGTGGTTTTTGGCAGTGTTGGGTTGATGGTTGGACTCGATGATCTGAAAGGTCCCTTCCAACCCGGAGAATTCTATGATTCTGTGATTCTAAGAAAGCCAGCCATAAATACAACCTGATTTTTTCCCGAGAATACCACAAGCACTTTCACTTTCTGATGTCAAAAGCCCATCCCCCGTAACACTGGCTCTGTAATTCACTTACCCATCGCTCACCCTGTTCATGGTACCTGCAATTAGAGTGAACCAAGACGGGAGCGTGCAGCATTATCAACGAATGCACTGTGCTCCATTTCCCGGCAGATCCGAGTTCAGAACTCTGCGATAATGCAGCTTCAGCTAAAATGTTTCATAAATGCATGTTCTTTCCTTCCTCTCTCCCCCCTCTAATTAGAGATGTCCTTGGAGCTGACTTGATGGCTCGTGTTTTGCAGGAGAGGCTCGAGCAGGAGCACCAGGCATGTGTGCCGGCGTGTCCAAGGCAGTGGGGCCGGTGAGGATGCTTGGAGTTGAGCCCCCATCTCTGTGCCTTGGCTACTCAGCCTCTCTGCACCTCCGAGACCATCAATCCCAGTCCAAAAGCTGGTATGGGGAGAGGAACCAATGCTGGAGTCACACCAAGGGTCTCATGTGGGGAGAAGGAGGCAAAGGGTGTTTCGGAGGAGGCATTCTGTGATTCCCTGTGCAAGAGCAGCCGGGCCAGCCTGCACGCTGGAGGAGCTGGAACCAAAGGGGCTTTCTGAAGGTGGGAAGTAGAAAGAACGGTGGTCAACCATAGAATCATCATAGAATGACAGAATTGACCAGGTCGGAAGGGACCTTTCAGATCATCAAGTCCAACCATCAACCCAACACTGCCAAGCCCACCACTAACCCATGTCCCTCAGCACCACGTCTGCCCGGCTTTTAAATCCCTCCAGGGATGGCGACTCCACCACTGCCCTCGGCAGCCTCTTCCAGTGCTTGACAACCCTTTCAGTGTAAAAAATAGAAAGGAAATTTTAAGGATTTTTGGAAAAACCTTGGGATTTTTTTTTAGGGTTTTAGGGCAGAAAGCTTGGCCACCTCCCCAGACTACTCATAGTCTTGTCTTGAAAATATAGCCTTGTCAGACTATTCATAGAATTGTCCAGGTTGGAAGGGACCTTTCAGATCATCGAGTCCAACCATCAACCCAACACTGACAAAACCCACCACTAAACCGTATCTCTAAGCATAACGTCTACCCAACTTTTAAATCTCTCCAGGGATGGCGACTCCACCACTGCCCTGGGCAGCCTCTTCCAGTGCTTAACAACCCTTTACGGGAAGACATTTTTCCTCATATCCATCCTAAACCTCCCCTGGTGCAACTTGAGGCTGTTTCCTCTTGTCCCATTGCCTGTTCCCTGGAAGAAGAGACCGACCCCCCCTGGCTACACCCTCCTTTCAGGGAGCTGTAGAGAGCGAGAAGGTCTCCCCTCAGCCTCCTTTTCTCCAGTCTGAACACCCCCAGCTCCCTCAGCCGCTCCTCACAAGGCTTGTGCTCCAGACCCCTCACCAGCTCCGTTGCCCTTCTCTGGACACGCTCCAGCACCTCAGTGGCTTTTTTTGTGGTGAGGGGCCCAAAACTGGACACAGCACTCGAGGTGGGGCCTCACCAGTACCCAGTACAGGGGGACCATCACTGCCCCAGTCCTGCTGGCCACACCGTTCCTGATACAGGCCAGGATGCTGTTGGTCTTCTTGGCCACCTGGGCACACTGCTGGCTCATGTTCAGCCGTCTGTCGACCACCACCCCCAGGTCCTTTTCCGCTGGACAGCTCTCCAGCCACTCTGCCCCCAGCCTGTAGCATTCATGGGGTTGGGGTGACCCAAGCACAGGACCCGTCACTTGACCTTGTTGCACCAATGATCAGGAGAGCGCTGGGGACACACAATGAGGCTGCTCAGGTATGACAGGAAGAGATGTGTCTGTCCCTGCGACGGGGATGGAGAGGGGAGGTCCTGACACCAGCCAAGGGATCCGTCTCTGAAGGAGGGAACTGCTCTACTCCTCAGGAAAGATCTGGAGTGTAAGACACTACCTTCTCCTTCCATCAGCAAAGCGGTGCGTTTTCACACAACAGCAGCTGCCAGGTCCCTACACTGACACACACACACAAAACACACCTCGGAAAAGCAATTCAACACCCAAAACCAACAGCAGCCGAGCTCTGCAGTGCCAGGGAACCCCTCCTTCTACGCTTCTTTCTGGGCCCAAGCTTCTCAGGTGTGTACAGGGGGAAGTGCTCACAATATTCCAATTTTGCCTTTCATAAGCTCTAGCCCAAGAACAAGATGAGTCTCTGCGGCATTTTCCTCTCTGCTTTGTTTAGTGTCACTTTAATTTATTGCAAGGGCACCACAGCCATGAGGACTCATCCCAGCACAAGGTTGTGTCCATGCTGGGAGGTCCACTGCAGGGCAAACCCCTCAGCAATGGTGTTGCCCCTTGGTTTGACACCCACGGGATTCCCCCAGGCTGTTCCCCCATTTCCACTCAGCCTTGCTGGAGCCTCATCCAGGGCCAGGAGAGGACCTAGGGTCTCCCCTGGCCATGGGGCTGCCCCATTGCAAGGGCGTGGGCTCCAGCGGGAATGTCTCGAGCAAGAAAGATGGACCCTTGGTGGAGGAGGATCAGGTGAGGAACATTTAAACAAGTGCTGAGGGACCTGAGCAACGTCATTGTGAGGCCACTCTTGATGATAGTTAGAAGGTCATGGTGATGGGGGGAGGCCCCTGGGGACAGGAGGAAAGCAAACGTTAGGGCTGTCTTCAAGAAGGATAAGAAGGAAGATCCTGAGAAGCACAGACCAGTCAGCCTCACCTCCATTCCTGGTACAGTGATGGAGCAACTCACCCTGGAAACCCTTCCTGATGGACATGATGGACAAGAAGGTGATGGGGAGTAGTCAGCATGGATGTACGAAGGGGAAAGCAGTAGAGATTGTTCATCTTGACTTTAAGTTAGGCTCTTGACACCATCTCCTCTAACATCCTCCTAGCAGATAAAGTGCAGGCTGGAGAAGCGAAGTGGGGTTGAAAACTTCGAGCTCAAAGGTCATGACGAGCAGCAGACAGCCCAGAGGAGGCCTGCGGGGTACCACAGGGGACTGATACTGAAGGTATCAACAGGTTCATTAATGACCCTGATGATGAGCAAAGTGCACCCTCAGCCAGTCTGTAGGAGTTAGGAAACTGGGAGGAGTGGCTGATAGGCCAGAGGGTCATGCTGCCATCCAGAGGGACCTGGGTGGGCTGGAGAAATGGGTTGGTAGGAACCTCCTGAAGTTCAACAAGCGCCAAGTCCTGCCCCTGGGGAGGAACAAGCTCCGGCACCAGCACAGGCTGGGGCCACCTGGCTGGAAAGCAGCTGGGCAGAGAAGGTGCTGGTGGGCACCAAGCTGAGCATGAGCCAAGGTGGCCAAGGGTGTCCTGGGCTGCATGAGGAGGAGCATTGGCAGCAGGTCGAGGGAGGGGATCCCAGTACTCAGCACTGAGGAGACACATCTGGGGTCCAGTTCTGCACTCCCCAGGTCACAAGAGACATAGGCTTACTAGAGTGAGCACAGCAAAGGGCCAAGAAGGTGATGAATGGACTGGTGCATCTCTCACATGAGAGCTGGGACTGTTCAGCCTGGGGAAGAGAAAGCTCGGCGGGATCTTATCAGTGTGTCAATATAGTTATGGGAGAGGAAGAAGATGGAGCCAGGCTCTTTCCAGTGGTGGCCAGTGACAGGACAAGAGTGGGCACAAACTGAAGCAGGAAATTCCAGTCAAAACCTAAGAAAAACCTTCACTGTAACAGATACTGAGCACTGGAAGAGGCTGCCCAGAGAGGCTGTGGAATCTTCATCCTTGGAGATATTCAAACTCCAACCAAAGTCCTGGTAACTTGCTCTAGGTGATCCTGGTTTGAGCAAGGAGTTGGACCAGACGGTCCTCAGCCAACCTGAGGGATTTCATGGATCTATGATTCTACAATACCCCAGCACCTTGATGGGGAAACACAACTCTCCCCTCATTCCTTGTGACTATTACAGAGTATTTCTGGACCTAGATGCTTTAGGCAGGGGCAAAGATACCATTCTTCAAGGAATGTGACGTACGAGACAGCAGCTGGATGTGGCCAGAGGAACACACGCCAGCAAAGAAACGCTGCTGAGCATCAGACGAGGCATCGTCAAAGCACTCGCAATGTCTCTTGCTGTCAGTCGAGCACTGGGGAGAGCCCCGGGGAGGAGAAAACAACAGCTCTGCAGCACCCAGGAGGGCTCCTTCCAAGCGAACATGGTTGGGTCTACCCACAAGGCCAGCAGTGGCCAACGTCCTGGCTGCCAGCAGCATGGCAGGGTGACACACAGGGCTGGGACAGGCTGCGAAGGGCCTTCGCAGTGAAGGCAAGTGGGTTGTACCTGGGTTAATAAAGGGGGGACACACTCAGAGATGTGCAGACAATTTCTGGTGAACCCCTCCAGCCTCTTCTGGTTTCCAAGATTCTTCAAGCCTCCTCCTGCTCAGTTCCCCTGCTCAGGGTCTGTCCTTCTTCACAGCCCAGCTTCTGAGCCCCACGCCAGGTCTGAGATCATTAGAGTAGTTCAAACCTGAACTCTTCCCTCTGCATTAGCCCAATAAAGTAATATCAGGTACTTGCCGCTCAAACCTAAAGCTTGCAGGGATTCTTTGTACCTAAACTGCTGCTGTGTATTTGTCAAAAGGGAGTAAAAACCAAAAAAACCCAACACCAAAAACCCTGAGAACACAAGCGTGTCCTGAGAAATTAAACAAAATGGATCACATAGCTCATTCCACTGCAAAACACCCCAAACCCCTCATCTGCAGTAGCACTGATACTGTGAGAACGGACAGGCCTGCAGGCACGGAAACACAAGTGCTACAGGTTGTGTTTTGCTGCCTTTGTCATGGTCCTGAACAACCTGCTGCGGGGCTTGAGGCTGCAGCATCTGCAGGGCTCCAAGGGCTGGGCTTGGAATTTGAGCTTGGAACTCAAACCTGCTCCTGAGTCTCCTGCCGAGAATTCATAGAACCACAGAATGGTTTGGGTGGGAAGGGACCTTAAAGCCCACCCAGTGCCACCCCCTGCCCTGGGCAGGGACACCTCCCACCACACCAGCTTGCTCCAAGCCCCGTCCAACCTGGCCTTGAACCCCTCCAGGGATGGGGCAGCCACAGCTTCTCTGGGCAACCTGCGCCAGGGGCTCACCCCCCTCACAGCCAAGAATTTCTGCCTCAGATCTCAGCTCAATCTCCCCTCTTGCAGTGGAAAACCCTTCCCCCTTGTCCCATGGCTCCCCTCCCTCATCCAGAGTCCCTCCCCAGCTTTCCTGGAGCCCCTTGAGGGACTGGAAGGGGTTCCAAGGCCTCCGCGGAGCCTTCTCTTCTCCAGGCCGAACCCCCCCAACTCTCTCAGCCTGTCCCCACAGCAGAAGGGCTCCAGGGAGGTTCGGTTTGACTATCTGCAGATGTCTGGAGCTCAGAGGAGGATGGAGGGCAGGAATACACCCACTGTGCTCCACATCCTGGCCTGGGGTGCGCAGGAGTGCCGGTTCCCCAAGGATCAGTGCCTGCCTGGGCTCTGGTTACCTGCATTTCAGTGGCAGTTCTGGAGCAGGATCAGCCTCAGAAGGCGTCTGGGCTCTATGGCAAAGCTCCCCTATCGCCTGCAGAAAGCGGAACCTTTTAATGCTGCCTATTTCACGCAGTAGATTTAAATACTGACATAATAAAAGCTCCCTCTAAAAGGAAGAGACTCCCATCGCCACCGAGCTGGAGACCCTGCCTTCCTTCCTCCAAGCCCAACACAAAGGCCCCAGAATCGATCGTGCCGCCAGTAGCAACTGGTGCAGGCTGTGGATGTGAGCTCCCACCCACTCCTTCCCAAAAAAAAACCCCGGTATTTATGGTGTCACCTCAGGTCAGGAGGCTGTGAAATGTCACCGGCAACTGCCCGAAAGGACAACAGAGCAGTGACTTCGTCTCGCGGTCTGCTGGGCACACACACGCTGACCACAAGGCGAGAAGGTCCTGGAGGGGTCAAGCGAGTCACTGAATGGGCCACAAAAGGCCAGGGACGTGGGGTGAGGGGCAAGCAGACGGGGGGCTTCCCTTAAAAAACCCCTTGCTGCACAAGGGGGTGGGTGGTTGAGCAGAGAGGGGCCTTGGCGGTTAATGGCTTTGGCCCTGAGGGCAGGGCGCCAGGCGAAGGAAGTGTTGGGGAGAGTAAATGGGGAGTTAGTAAAAAGGCAGGTGATGTAAAAAGGGAGCGAGGGGAGGCTGTTCCATGTCAGCAAACAGGAGACATCCTACGCGGATGTCAATGGCAGAGCCCATGGGGAAATTACCCTCACAAAGGGCCCTGGGGGCAGGCAAGGCTCCGAGAGGTGTTCGATCTCCACTTCTGAGACCTTCGGCTGTGTATTCATCGTGGATTAGACTGACAAGGATGCGGGGACCCCCGCTTTGTTATCGGGCAGGACTGGGAGGAGGGGGACACCCCCAGTCATTGCTGTGAAACCCTCATGTCAGGCGCCGAAGGGATCTCCAGCCCGATAGGTGGATGCAGAGGCCAGGGAAGGGTCTGCCCACGCGGGACGATCCACCTGACAAAGAGCGGGGATGCGTTCGATTTAGCAAGTAAATCCTTGAAGGCCAACAGCGTCCTGGCCTGTGTCAGGAACAGTGTGGCCAGCAGGACCGGGGCAGTGATGGTCCCCCTGTACTGGGTACTGGTGAGGCCCCACCTCAAGTGCTGTGTCCAGTTTTGGGCCCCTCACCACAAAAAAGCCACTGAGGTGCTGGAGCGTGTCCAGAGAAGGGCAACGGAGCTGGTGAGGGGTCTGGAGCACAAGTCTTGTGAGGAGCGGCTGAGGGAGCTCGGGGTGTTCAGCCTGGAGAAAAGGAGGCTGAGGGGAGACCTTCTCGCTCCCCACAGCTCCCTGAAAGGAGGGTGTAGCCAGGGGGGGTCAGCCTCTTCTCCCAAGGAACAGGCCATGGGACAAGAGGAAACAGCCTCAAGTTGCACCAGGGGAGGTTTAGGATGGATATGAGGAAAAATGTCTTCCCGTAAAGGGTTGTTAAGCACTGGAAGAGGCTGCCCAGGGCAGTGTTGGAGTTGCCATCCCTGGAGAGATTTAAAAGCCGGGCAGACGTGGTGCTGAGGGACATGGGTTAGTGGTGGCTTTGTCAGTGTTGGGTTGATGGTTGGACTCGAAGATCTGAAAGGTCCCTTCCAACCAAAACAATTCTATGATTTTATGACAAATTCTCATCAGAACCACAATCACAAAAGGTCGGTGGATGCTGCGGATGGGCTGGGGAATATGGATGAATCGGAAGAACATTGCAAACCCTGGGGTCCTACAAGGGCTTTCGCACCATGGCCCATGTGGAGGGTCGTGCTGGTGGAGGGCTGGTGCCAGGGTCCAAGCGCCGGGACATGCTCCTGTCTCTGCACGATGACGATTTTCACTTGGAAATGCATTAGAATTGCCTAGGTTGGAAGGGACCTTTCAGTCCCTTCTTAGCGTGGACTCTCCCGAATCTGTATCCAGAAGGATTTCCATGAGGCTGGATGAAGAAGAGAACGGTGCTGAGTGACAGTCACATTTCAGTGCTACGGCTGGCTAAATTCAGAATTTTCACTTGGATTTGGTACACAATTCCTTCGGTTGTACTCACACACAGTGCTGCAGGCTGCTACACATTGGTTTTTTTTCTGAGATCTGAGTGAGTTCTTCTGAGCTGGGACACTCTGCCAGGAACAGAGAGCCCTCTGTGAGCGTCGGGCAGAGAAACAGTCGTCCGCGAGGATGGCAGCGGCTCCAGCGCAGACACAGAAACGGCTTTAGAACGAAAAACAGTCTTCTCTATGAAGAGAGGCCTGGATGGTAACAGCACTCAGACAGCTGAGCAGGGGCCAGATGCAGAAATGAGCTGGACTTGCTACTTGCAGTTATTTATTCAGCACGGCGAGATTATTTAGTGCCAACTTCCCTATTTGCACCCATATTTTCCCTGTGCTGAGGATCCCAGGCAGCTCCCTTGGTGCTTTCTATCAGCTAATAACACATGTCTCTTGCAGGGGGACTTCCAAAGGCAGAAGGAAGCAGCGGCTATCTTTGGAAAAAGTGTTATTCCAGCTTTTCCCCAGAGAAAACACAACAAACTGAAGAAGACCTCTCAGCCTCCCGCTGGCTCTGCCATCGCCTTCTCTCCCTCCTGGCCACAACGTCCCTCTGTCCTGGCTGACGCTGTGCCTGTGCCCCTGCAGCACCTTCCCAGCGGGCTGTCCCTCTGCCCTCACGGCTGGGCCGTTTTAGGCGTTTTTAGAGAGAAAACACTGCTGTTGAGATTCATCCCGTCTTGCAGCCCCAAGAGCCACAGCCTCACCCAGCTGTGACGGGGACTTTTCCATGCCAGCGCTTGGACCTCGCTGCCTCTCTCTGTCCCACCACGGAGCCTCTCCTGCCTGTTGCACCCACCATCGGAGCCCGTCCTGCTCTGTGCGTCCATAAATCATGGCTCAGGGGGGAAAAGCTCACTCCTCTCCTCCCATAGGTGTTCCTGCCTGTGACCGCGGGCTCTTGGAGGGGCTGCTGGAGTGGTTTGTCCTGACCATCAGAGCCCTTCACAGAATTCTAAGGGTTGGCAAGGACCTCTGGAGACCATCCAGTCCCACCCCTTGCCAGAACAGGGTCACCCAGAGCAGGTTGGAGACAGGTTTGGGATATCTCCAGGGCAGGAGACTCCACACCTTTCTGGGCAGCTTGTGCCAGGGCTCTGCCACCCTCAAAATGAACTTGTCCTTATTTTCTTCACTCCGGTTTGTGCCCGTTGCCCCTTGTCCTGTCCCCAGGCACCACTGAGAAGAGTCTGGCCCCATCCTCTTGCCCCCCGCCCTTTAGCTCTTGCTGAGCGTTGATGAGATCCCCTCTCACTCTGCTCTTCTCCAGGCGGAACAGCCCCAGGGCTCTCAGCCTTTCCTCAGCACAGAGATGCTCCAGCCCCTCCGCATCTCCAGAGCCCTTGGCCAAGCAGAAGCTGAGGACCTGCAGCTGGAGCCCGCAGCCGACGTGCAGTGTGTCAGGAGTGTGGAGAATGTGCCAGGTTCAACGCAATTGCAGTACTGACGCACGCTGCCAACACGGAGCAGATCTGCCGCGTCAGACAAATGCTCTGGACCGCACACGGGGCAGTATTTTCATCTGAGGACTTCCCAGTCACACACTCCCACAGCCTCTGAGCAGCTCCTTGCTTTTTCAGCTCCCTTCTCCACCAGCATCCCTGGCTAAATCCATTTGCAATAGGTCTTCTCTCGCTGCCTCCTTTTTGGGGGTTAATTTCTGGCCCGGAGACAGGGCTCTGCTCTCTGGCAGGCTCCTGGAGAGAAGTCCTGACCCGGAGTTAACAGCGGAATTCAGTGGTATTGAATCTCAGCCTCGCACTCTTGTTTTTCTCTTTGTGAAAGATAACGAGCATATGGTATAGATGACTATCAGGGTTCAGCATTCTGAACCTACAATTATTTTTCTCCATCTCTTCTGGGAATGTTTAGCCTTCACGGATGCTACTCTCCATTATCTTTTTAGCTGCTTTCTTAAGGAATGAGCCTTATGTGACCCCATCATACAATTAGCTGCCTGCCTGCTTCCCTCGGATTAACTCCTGAGCTCCCGAGATGCCCACACTGGGAAGATGAAGACATTCCTAAAAGTTTTGCAAAAATCAGCAGCTGACTGGGGAGAGGCCAGAGAGTCCCTGTGCTGCAGGGACAGGCTGCCAGTGTTCAGCGCTTGGCAGCAGGCTGCTGGCGAGCACACAGATGAAAGCAGGCACAGCATTGCTGCTTTTTGCTCGTTCTGAGATGCCGCGGGTGCCACTGCACGGAGGAGAGGAGCTGAAATGATCATAGGAGGAGTGCCAGGGACAAAGGGAGGGACTCTGGATGAGGGAGGGGAGCCATGGGACGAGGGGGAAGGGTTTTCCACTGCAAGAGGGGAGACTGGGATGAGATCTGAGGCAGAAATTCTTGGCTGTGAGGGGGGTGAGCCCCTGGCGCAGGTTGCCCAGAGAAGCTGTGGCTGCCCCATGCCTGGAGGGGTTCAAGGCCAGGTTGGACGGGGCTTGGAGCAAGCTGGTCTGGTGGGAGGTGTCCCTGCCCAGGGCAGGGGGTGGCACTGGGTGGGCTTTAAGGTCCCTTCCCACCCAAACCATTCTGTGATCTATGAAGAAACCAACCCCCACCTCTCTAGAACCTGAAAGGAGGGTGTAGCCAGGGAGGGTCGGTTTCTTCTCCCAAGGAACAGGCGATGGGACAAGAGGAAACAGCCTCAAGTTGCACCAAGGGAGGTTTAGGATGGATATTAGGAAAAATGTCGTCACCGAAAGGGTTGTCAAGCATTGGAAGAGGCTGCCCAGGGCAGTGGTGGAGTCGCCATCCCTGGAGGGATTTAAAAGCCGGGCAGACGTGGTGCTGAGGGACATGGGTTAGTGGTGGGTTTCACAGAATCATAGAATCATAGAATGTGTTGGGTTGGAAGGGAGATTTAGAGGTCATCTAGTCCAACCTCCCTGCAGTAAGCAGGTTTGTCAGTGTTGCGTTGATGGTTGGACCAAAGGTCCCTTCCAGTCCAGGCAATTGTATGATTCTACGATTCTGTGATTCTATGAAATCCAAGGGAAGCAGAACTCCACTGACTAGCTCTGCGGTCTGCAGAACAACATGCACTGCAGGCAGACGCGGCTAATTTCGCAGCACCACGCACATCTCGGTAGATGTTCCACAGGCTCCAGTTCTGGGTAACAGCGTAACAGAGACACAAATGTCATCCTGGTAAGGAGCAGCAGGAGGGTAAACCTAAAAAACTGTTGTCATGGTAGCACATCTCTATTCTGTCGGCTAAATGCATCTTCTTCTCTACCTCCGCTAGTGCTGATGAGCTTTTTCCTCATGAAGATGCTCAAGTATCGCAACAGGTTGCCCAGAGAGACTGGGCAGTGTCCATCCTTGGTGGTTTTTGCTGGCTAAAGCCCTGAGTTACCTGGTTTGGCCCCACAACTGACCCTGCTCTGAACAGGAGGCTGGACTAGAGACCATCCAATGTCTCTTCCAACCCAAACGGTGCTATAAGCCTATAAATGTTCATCTCTTTAGTATCATACAATTGTTTAGGTTGGAAGAGATCCTTAAGATCATGGAGTCCAACTGTAAGGATCTCTATGGATCTGTAATCTCGGGCCAGGAGTACACAGGAGATGCCAGTACAGCAGGACCACCAGAAGAAGGGCTCTGTGATCTAACCGGGAGGAGCAATAACCGCACAAGCTCATTTCCACCAATACCCACAAGAGCTGCAATGCCAAGGAACCAACAGCACCTGAGCCCCAATCATTTAACGTGGGTACCAGCACCTACCCAGTGCCTTGTCTACAGAGCAGATCCATTCCCAGTTAAGCAGAGTCTCTTTAATTCCACGTACACAAGGGATATGAGAGATACACAGAGCGCAAACTGCGAAAGGGAAGCGTTCAAAATACTGATCAGAGAGACCAGGGGATAAATCCCCGCTGAACCGCAGGAAGAAAGGGAAGACTCAATGGTTAAGATGAGAACAGCCACCAGAAGTACGTGAGAAAAACCACTGGAGAAGAACGGGAACACAGAAACTAAACAATAAAGAAATTAAAGCAAACAGTAAATCACATCTAACCCTGAGAACAAAAGAGCGTGGTCCTTGTCTGAGCCTGACCGTTCTGTGGGTCAGGCCTGTTCAGAAGATGTGTTCCTGGCCCAAGAGCCAGTTGGAACTATAAAACTCACCTCCATCCAGCAGCAGTTTGACCGTCAGGTAGTCATCAGCCAGTACCGCGTAGTGTAGAGCCGTGCAGCCCTTGAAATTGGCTCGGATGTTCAAGCGGTTGTTGAAGTCATCCTCCCGGGTCACAAGGACTGCAGGGGGAGAAGAATGAAAGCTCAGCGCATTGGGACAAAGCAAAGAACTGTCTGAACGTGCACCAGCAGCATGGACCATCACCACCGGTCTGGAAGTGATCTTTTCCAGGAGACCATCAGGACCTCGGTGGGGGTTTCTGCTGGCTGTTGTCCCCACTCCACTGAGCAGCAAGTTTCCACAAACCCCGGCCACTGCCTTCAATGCATCCAGGCCAGGGAGGAGGTGGTTGGAGAAGCCCGAGAGAAGACCTCTCAGCCTTGTTCCAACCACAGCCCCTGTGCACCTTCAAAGTGAAATCAGGATCCAACACAAGCGAGCAATACAGAGACTTTGTTGCCTAGAGAAGCCGTGGCTGCCCCGTCCCTGGACAGGTTCAAGGCCAGGTTGGACGGGGCTTGGCACAACCTGGGCTGGTGGGAGGTGTCCCTGTCCATGGGTTGGAACTAGGTGATCACAGAATTATAGAATTGTCGAGGTTGGAAGGGACCTTTCAGATCATCTAGTCCACCCATCAACCTAACTCTGACAAAAACCATCACTAATCTAAACTGTATCTCTAAGCATCACATCTACCTGTCTTTTAAATCCCTCCATCCCTATATACTATCCATCCTAAACATCCCCTGCTGCAACTTGAGGCCATTTCCTCCTGTTTGATCACCTGTTCCTTGGCAGAAGAGACCGAGAATGATCTTTAAGGTCCCTTCCAACCCAAACCATTCTATGATTACATGATTCTATGACTCCTGCCTTTTGTTCCCCTTTTCCTGTCCAGATAACAACCATTCAATGCCGCCTCCACACCACCTTCCTCCCCCAGCCAAAACACGACCCCATCAGCCTGCACCAAAACCCACAAGCCACAATCAAGAGAGAAGAGCCGGAGAGGCTGAGGGACGCCAGTGTGGCGGGTCCTGGGGACATCAGCCAGCTGGGAATGCCTGTGGATCTCCTGGGAGTCACACTAAGCTTCCCTTATCTCACCGCTCCCATTGTGCCCATCTCCTCCAGGAGCTGCCTCCTCCACTTCCCAGAAAACTCAAGAAGCAGCCATTTAAAGCAGGAATTCTTCTAAAAATACTTCCTTCATTCACTGAAAAGTCATACAGGTCAACGAGCTGCAGAGCAAGATACTCGTCTCCGTTCTGCTCCTGTCCATATCTACCTCCTTGCCATAGTTGGTTTCACGTCGAACCCAGGTGTTCTTTGGGATTTGGAGTTTTTATTCTGTGTTTGCTTGGCCACCGGTACAGCGTGCTCTGGGAGGGGTATTCCTTAACGCTACCGGGATGGGAATAGTTCATAATAACACATTTTACCACTCACTAGAAAGCCTGGAATCCCCTGAGCAAATGCAATTACACCGAGCCCTGGCAGGTTGTGTGAAATCAGACCTAGAAATTGTGATGTTTCTTTCAACAGAAACCAACGTTTCCTAAAGCTGATTAATTATAATTTTTTTCCTCCCTTGAGCTCTGGTACTGAATGCCAACACCCAGGGATACCCCGCGAAAGGGCAAACCCAACGACTTGTGCTTGCAGGGCAGAGCAATGCTGGGCCAAGGTGCTCCCAGGAGGACAGGAGAAGGACGGTGTGGGGAGAGATACACTGAAACACTCAGTCTTCCCGACCAGGTGCAAAATTAGAGTTTGGACCGCAAAAAAATGGAATATCGGGGAATGCATTAAATCAAACTGATGTACAGAGGCAAAGGAGGGAAGGCAGCTCTGCAGAGAGGGACCAATGGAGTTCAACACGGGCAAGTGTAGGGTGCTGCACCTCGGGAGGAACAACCCACCGCACCAGTACAGGTTGGGGCTGACCTGCTGGAGAGCAGCTCTGCAGAGAGGGACCTGGGAGTCCTGGGGGACAACAGGTTGCCCACAAGCCAGCCATGTGCTCTGGTGGCCAAGAAGGCCAATGGTCTCCTGGGGGGCATCAAGAAAAGCGTGGCCAGCAGGTGGAGGGAGGTCATCCTCCCCCTCTGCTCTGCCCTGGGGAGGCCACAGCTGGAGCACTGGGTCCAGTTCTGGGCTCCCCAGTTCCAGAAGGACAGGGAACTGCTGGAGAGAGTCCAGCGGAGGCTCCAGAGATGCGGAGGGGCTGGAGCATCTCTGTGCTGAGGAAAGGCTGAGAGCCCTGGGGCTGTTCCGCCTGGAGAAGAGCAGAGTGAGAGGGGATCTCATCAATGCTCAGCAAGAGCTAAAGGACGGGGGGCAAGAGGATGGGGCCAGACTCTTCTCAGTGGTGCCTGGGGACAGGACAAGGGGCAACGGGCACAAACCGGAGTGAAGAAAATAAGGACAAGTTCGTTGTGAGGGTGTCAGAGCCCTGGCACAGGCTGCCCAGAGAGGTGGTGGAGTCTCCGTCTCTGGACACATTCCCAACCCTCCTGGACGCGTTCCTGTGCAACCTGCTCTGGGTGACCCTGTTCTGGCAAGGGGTTGGACTGAATGGTCTCCAGAGGTCCCTTCCCATCACTGCCAGTCTGGGATTCTGTAATGTCCTCCCAAGCCAGGAGAAACCCTCTCCCAATACTCAGAGTGATTACTCCAGACAGAGGTGACTCCAGCAGACAGAAGGGACACTGTGACAGGGGAGGATGCTGCCCCACCATCGCTTGGTTTTCCAGCAAATTCCCAGTTCCGGAGTCTCCAGCACACCAGATCGTGTGTCTGTGCAGGACTCCAGCACCAGGGGCCCAGCACCCTGCGGGAAGGGTCTGCAGCACCCCCTGGCCCCTGGACGGGGCTTGGAGCAACCTGGTCTGGTGGGAGGTGTCCCTGCCCAGGGCAGGGGGTGGCACTGGGTGGCCTTTAAGGTCCCTTGCAGTCCAAACCACTCTAGGATTCTACGATTCTATCGCTCAGGGCTGTGGGTTTTGACAGGCACTGCACCTTGTATCTGATTTTTGAGGGAAGGGAGGCTGTTGCAGCCATTCCAGAGCTAATGGAGAGTAACCCAGCTCTCACGCAGCTGGGCACTGGGGCCAGGTCTGGCCATGGCCCTTCTCCCCAGCCCGGGGGGACAAGGAAGCCCCCCAAGCACACAGCCCCACCATGCAGTCTGAGCGATGCGGGGTTGGAATGTCCCATCTCCCATTGCATGAATGACGCCCAACCGGTGGGGCAAATCCTGCTCCTGGAATTATAGAATCATAGAATGGTTGAGGTTGGAAAGACCTTTCAGATCATCGAGTCCAACCATCAACCCAACACTGACAAGCCCACCACTAACCCATGTCCCTCAGCACCACGTCTGCCTGGCTTTTAAATCCCTCCAGGGATGGCGACTCCACCACTGCCCTGGGCAGCCTGGTCCAATGCTTGACAACCCTTTCGGTGACGACATTTTTCCTAATACCCATCCTAAACCTCCCCTGGTGCAACTTGAGGCCGTTTCATCTTGTCCTGAGGTGAGCATAGCCCTGTGGTGAATGAGGGTATAACCAAATCTCAGTGCGCCCACCTTCAGGGACTTGGCCATCGAGAACTCAAAAGGACTCAGAGCACCCAGTGCCTTGTCCCAGCAAAGCCACAGAGAGGTTGGATCCCCTGAGCGTGGTCTCCTCGTTCCCTCCTAAGAGCTACTGACAGATTTCCCAAAGATTTGAAAAGTTCCGAAGAGCCAAACCCTGTAATGAATACCTGCTGCTGCCCCAGCCCAGCATCTCCGTTAATGAACCGCAGTACCTCCAGGAAGATCAATTAATGCCCTGGCTCCCTTCCTTTCCTGGGTCTTTTCTCCAAGCGTACGGGGTGAGTATGTATATTTATTTATTTGTCGTCATTTCCTACCCAGGGAGGAGCAGGATAATGAACTGCGTGCGTCAGGGAAGATGAATCTGAGATACTAGGGAGCAGTGCAGTAAAGAGATTAAAGTGTTATTATTGTTGGGTTTTTTCCCCCATGGTCCGTTGTGACAGCTCGGCCGTCATCTGTAAAAAATGTCTCAGAGAGAGATAATCATCGGAAACTCAATAAAGCGTCAGGGGAAGCCTCGTCTACCATCAATCACTGGGTGCCTGGAAATTTTCAGCCCTCTGTCTCCCTTCCTGCCATCCATATAAATGTCTGTAATATATTTTGCGCAGTGTTTGTGGAGCGTACCCTCTCGATTTGGCTGTTTTTATGAAAAAATATTTATACACGAAATATGTAAATGGGTAAAAAAAAAGAGTAAAAAACAAAGGCAGTTTCTCTCTCTCTCCCTCTCTTTTTAAAAACACAACTGAATTTATTCTTTTTAATAAAACATGTCAACCAAAGAATTAATGCAACTTCATACTGAGGGGCCTTATCTTTTCTTCACCCCAAAAATATATAACGTTATGGAGGGATGAATGCAGACAAAAACAATTAACGTTATTGGTTGATACACTTTGTCTTAAATAAAGTCTACCTACATGCATTATGTATTGGCATTCCATTGTTCATTTTTTTAATGTTGTTTCATCCATTTTGCATTCGGCGCTACAGCGCTCTGATAGATGGGTGCTCTCCCTCCCATGGAGGAGCAGGTTCATGGCACTGGGTGGGTTACGGAGAGGGACGAGAGAGCTTTTAAAAAGAAAATAACGCCCTGTCAAAACTGTCCCCGTGCTGATTCATCTTCCTAACTCAACCTGTGTTTTATGAGCGGTTCAAATATTACACCTTCATTAGGCTTCCTACAGCTTTCGGCTCGTGGCGGTGAGACAGAGAGCACAGCCAGACCGAAGGATAATGTCATCGTGGGGTTTGGGGTCTGCAGGGGACAACTGGGGTGGTTTCCTCTGGTTTTCTCCTTACAGCAGCCAGGAGGATGTCTGACTTCAACTGGCCTGTGTCAGGAATGGTGTGGCCAAGGAGGCCAACAGCATCCTGGCCTGTGTCAGGAACAGTGTGGCCAGCAGGACTGGGGCAGTGATAGTCCCCATGTACTGGGTATTAGTGAGGCCCCACCTCGAGTGCTGTGTCCAGTTTTGGGCCCCTCACCACAAAAAAGCCATTGAGGTGCTGGAGTGTGTCCAGAGAAGGGCAATGGAGCTGGTGAGGGGTCTGGAGCACAAGTCTTGTGAGGAGCGGCTGAGGGAGCTGGGGGTGTTCAGCCTGGAGAAAAGGAGGCTGAGGGGAGACCTTCTCGCTCTCTACAGCTCCCTGAAAGGAGGGTGTAGCCGGGGGGGGTCGGTCTCTTCTCCCAAGGAACAGGCCATGAGGCAAGAGGAAATAGCCTCAAGTTGCGCCAGAAGGGGTTTAGACTGGATATAAGGAAAAATGGCTTCCCCGAAAGGGTTGTCAAGCATTGGAAGAGGCTGCCCAGGGCAGTGGTGGAGTCGCCATCCCTGGAGGGATTTAAAAGCCAGGCAGACGTGGTGCTGAGGGACATGGGTTAGTGGTGGGTTTGTCAGTATTGGGTTGATGGTTGGACTCGAAGATCTGAAAGGTCCCTTCCAACCAAAACAATTCTACGATTCTATGATTCAATGCAGAAGGTCAGGGCACAGCAATGCAGTCACTGGACACAGCAGTTCCGAGGAACGTGGGTCCTGGCAGCTGGCTGAGCTCCAGCAGGGTGACAGTGACAGCTGTGACACGGTCCATGGTCTGTCATGGGGCTCAGAGCCAGGGATGATGGGTCATCGCGGCGCTCGGATGGGGAAGAGGCCTCTGGAATGGGGAAATCAACAGTCCGGGATGTTTTAGCGGGGCCAGGTCTGCCTCAACACCCCAGCGATGGGGGTAACGCTAGGGTGAGACTGGAACTTGAGACATCAGCCAAGAATAATCATAAGAAGATGAAATAAACTGCAGAAAATTTCCTCGTTTGCACGTAAAGGCTTCAAGGGTTGAAAGCCAGCATTAACGTTGGTCCCAAAACCAGCAGCAGTAATCACAACCAGTTACGTCATTCCGTTTTATTTCAGTTGGCCAAGTCTTTCCTCATTTTATATCTACTTATAAGTTCTAAAGTAAGGCTACTGGTGGAATACGCTGCCTCGAACTCTTCCCCTCCTTCCCATTGTGGGTCAACGGGATGATGCATCCGTCTACAACTGTGTGTTACGTTCTGCCTATATAAAACCAGGTCATCTCTAGGACGTCGAAGGATTGCTTCTCATCAACACCTATACAATGTTTTCTCTCATCTTCAGACACACACTCACCCACAGACCATCAGTTATTCAGCATTTAAATGAAAGCTGAAGCTACCTCTAAAACACCAATCGCGGTCAAATTTCCGTTTCAAAGCCAGGAAACAAAATTTTGGGATCTGAAAAGCAAATGCAGGTGCCTGCACACAAAGAACCTTACCTTCCAAAGAATGGAGGCCTTTCTCCTTGGCAGTCTCGTACACGCTGCTGAAATCATCTCCAAGGTTTGGATCCGCGTTAGCTGCGAGCAGGATCTTTACCACACTGTTAGAAATGAGAACAAAAATAAGGCAGAGGTAGAACATGAGTAATCCATGTCCTTCAGGGACTGAGAAGGGACTCAGAAAACCCTCCTCAAACGTTCCCAGCTAGCGAAGAGAAGTTAAACCAACAACCATAATTGAACATTTCAACAAATACACCACCACCGGCATATTCTGAAACCAACTGTGGGAGGTGCAGTGAAACCAAATGTGAAAAATTGTTTTCAAATTGTGAAAGCAAATGTGGGAGGCGCTTGAGGCAGGGGTGACACTGCAGGGACACAGGTCCTCCGAGAAGACCTGCAGAGAAGACCCTTGGAGTATGAGTCACATTCCCAGTCCACCACGGAGTGGAGCCACGGGGACGACGGGGAAAGGTTTTCCACTGCAAGAGGGGAGACTGAGCTGAGATCTGAGGCAGAAATTCTTGGCTGTGAGGGGGGTGAGCCCCTGGCGCAGGTTGCCCAGAGAAGCTGTGGCTGCCCCATCCCTGGAGGGGTTTAAGGCCAGGTTGGACGGGGCTTGGACCAGCCTGGGTTGGTGGGAGGTGTCCCTGCCCAGGGCAGGGGGGTGGCACTGGGTGGTCTTTGAGGTCCCTTCCCACCCAAACCCTTCCGTGATTCTATGATTACGTCCCCATAACGTTATAAGTCTGATCAGTGGTGGAAACTGTTCCCAGCCGCAATAAATGCGCAGTTGGAGCCAGATCTTGGCTCCAAGGCCACCCCTGCTGCTGCAAAAAGGAAGATTCCTGTAACGTGCTTCAGGTTAAGGGAACCAAAATTAAGTTGCACAGTTGCTTCTGCTTTTGAGATGCCATCACTACAGCACCTAAGCCTCCTTCCGTAAAAGTGCCATCCTACCAAGACAAGCCATGCGCAGCATTCCAGAACTCAGCAGGGGCAGGGGCTGGAAGAGCTCTGTTCACTCTGAGGTTTCTCTCCCAGAAGTTATAGCATTGACTCCAGCAGCCCCTCTGTATTGATGCAGCTGATGGAAACCACCCTGGAAAAAACATCTCTTGCACCCACATTGGCTATGAGAGACAGGTTGTGTCTCTTTGCCTCTTCTGCCCTCACCAGATGAAGCACTGACCCCACTATTTGATGGAGTCACAGAATCACAGAATTGTCCAGGTTGGAAGGGACCTTTCAGATCATCGAGTCCAACCATCAACCCAACACTCACAAAGCCACCACTAACCCATGTCCCTCAGCACCACGTCTGCCCGGCTTTTAAATCCCTCCAGGGATGGCAGCTCCAACACTGCCCTGGGTAGCCTCTTCCAACGCTTGACAACCTTTCCCGGGAAGAAATTTTTCCTCATATCCATCGTAAACCTGCCCTGGCACAACTTGAGGCTGCTTCCTCTTGTCCCATGGCCTGTTCCTTGGGAGAAGAGACCGACCCCCTCCCAGCTACACCCTCCTTTCAGGGAGCTGTAGAGAGCGAGAAGGTCTCCCCTCAGCCTCCTTTTCTCCAGGCTGAACACCCCCAGCTCCCTCAGCCGCTCCTCGCGAGACTTGTGCTCCAGACCCCTCACCAGCTCCGTTGCCCTTCATTTCAAAAACAAATTTCAACAGCATTAGTTATATGGGGTTCTGGAAGAAAAGCATTTGACTGCTGCACGAATTTCAGTCAAATCCCCATCTCTGAGAACCAGCCGATTTGTATGAGATCGCCAGCGAAGGTAGCCTGATCATTTACGAAGTCTGAAGGCTCCGGAGATGCAGAGGGGCTGGAGCATCTCTGAGCTGAGAAGAACAGACTAAGAGGGGATCTCATCAATGCTCAGCAAGAGCTAAAGGGCGGGGGGCAAGAGGATGGGGCCAGACTCTTCTCAGTAGTGCCCAGGGACGGGACCAAGGGGCAACTGGCACAAACTGGAGTGAAGAAAATAAGGACAAGTTCATTTTGAGGGTGGCAGAGCCCTGGCACAGGTTGCCCACAGAGGTGTGGAGCCTCCTGCTCTGGAGATATTCCAAACCCATCTCCAACCTGCTCTGGGTGACCCTGTTCTGGCAGGGGGTTGGACTGGATGGTCTCCAGAGGTCCCTGACAAGTCCTGCCAGTCTGTGATTATGTGATCTGCAACCAGCGCAGCAGCGTCCAGGCTTTGGAAAGATTTAACCTCAATTTGTAGAGAGTTTCCCCATTATTTTATACTGCAACTGCCGGGCCCACCGGAGAGGCAGGTCCTCCTGACCACAGGCAGGACATCCCATAGCACAGCTCTCCTCCACACTGGCACCCAGGCTCCACAGACAGACGAAGTTCTCGACTCCTGCAGCAGGCCAGCTCAGCGCCAGGCACGCAGGCCAGGCAGGTTCTGGCTGTGTGGAAATCCTCCATCTCTGCTTCTGAACCCGAAACGATCATCAGGCAAGAATTAGATTTCTCACCACTCCTGAAAGCAGCTTGAAGCCAGTTAATTCTTAATTTATTTTTTTTCTTCCCAGGGTTCAAGCTTTCCGTGACAAGTCGACAGTAACTCGTTCGTTAGCATTCATCACTGGTGACAGGGCTCAAGGGCTGACAGCGACGGGCACTCAGCCTGACTGACACGTATCCGCAGGCTCCGTCTTGTCAAGTCACATCTAGAATTTCACTGAAGCTCCTCTCCCATTTACCCCCTAAATGCATTAGGGGAATAAAAGGTGGTTATTTTCTTCTTTGAATACGGTGGAAGAGGCCAGCTCCTCACCGGCACCGGTTTGCTCTTCACCACGTACAGAGTCACTTCTAGTGAGCAACGCACCAGGCTGGAAGCCAGGAGACCCTCTGCCATCTCCCGTGTCAGCATACAGAGTTCATTAATATCTGCATTTTAATAATTAGTTCTAAAATATTTAGGTTGAGATGAAATCTTTTATGCTGAGGGTGGTGAGCCCCTGGCGCAGGTTGCCCAGAGAAGCTGTGGCTGCCCCATCCCTGGAGGGGTTCAAGGCCAGGTTGGATGGGGCTTGGAGCAAGCTGGTCTGGTGGGAGGTGTCCCTGCCCAGGGCAGGGGGTGGAACGAGATGATCTTCAGGGTCCCTTCCCACCTAAACCATCCTGTGATTCCATGATTCTATGCACTGGATCTTATTCATCAAACAGCAACTACCAACTATGATTCTTCACAATTCCAACACTCAGAAACACGTTACACTCCAGATTTTCTCAAATGGTTTGAGTTGTACAGCCATGATCGAGTTAGATATCTGATGGTTTAGGACTGGCACTAAGGAGGGGGGGATCATCTCTCCTACGTTCAGACATCAGCAATGGGGGACGTGAAGGCCTAAGAAGCCTCCTACCATAGATGTGCTCACTCTCCACCACTCTGATCCCTCCAGCTAGGGAGGTTGGTTGATGGTTGGACTTGATGATCTGAAAGGTGCCTTCCAACCCAGACCATTCTATGGTTCTATGATTCTAATTTTCTTTCAGTTCATTCAGCAGTTTTGGTCTTGGCACACGGGTCAGTGTGTGAGATCCTCTGTGGTCGTCATCACAGTTCCAGCGGGACAGAACCTTCCTGTCTTTCTCTCAGTCCTCTCGGACAGACAATTTGCTGCCAGGGAAAAGACACTGATACAAATCTCCCTCTCCGTGTTCAGAAAAGCTGTGTCTACACTGCCCTGCTACACTGCTCCCAAAGGCCACATCAGTGAGGGCATCTTAGTAGGAGTGCCACCTCCCCAGTCACACGACAAGCCTGTAGGTCCTTCTGGACCACCTTAGGACCATCAGTATGGCACGGGGCACAAAACCTACCCTAAAAGTCCTTCATCACGTCTAGCAAGGGCGTTTCGGCATGCCCAGCTCCAGACTCACCTCCACAACTCCAACGTGTTGCCTCACACAAAGGGACATGGCCATACCTTTACCACTGACATCTATGGTCGCAGTGAAATGGAAAGCAAGAGAGAGGTCTGGCCACAAGTAAAGCCACGCAAGCCCAGGTGCATAGCCATGGCTGTCCAGAACAGCTACAGTCAAAGCCCACCATCCCAGCCTCTTCCATCTCTGGGTATTATACAGGTCATTAGGTAGGAGGCCCATCAGTCCTACTTTTGGTGCCTGGTTGGCAGTGCCGGCAGGGAGGTGTGCCATCTCCCGAGGGCTGCGAAACAGGAGGAGTAAAGGTGCCACAGTCAGGCTTTCTACCTGGGAAAGCTCTAATACAGGTCATTGATCTGTGCCGAGTTCTTCTGGAAGATCCAGTGCTGGATTCCTCTGGAGATATCCCGCATCTCCAGTACTTGGTGCTACTGTTGTCAGCCCAGGCAGCGAGAGAACTGCATCAGGGATGTTGGAGAGGCAGTGCCTGTGAAAAGCAGGAGGTGCAGGATGGAGTGTGGTGGGGCAGGCACTGCCCTCTTGCCCTGTGGGGTCTGTGTTTATGTCCTCCATGCTCCTAGAGATGGACATCTACTGAACAGAAGCCATCATTAGTGCAATGTACCTCAAAAAAAAAAAAAAGTTTCTATAAATTCATTAACAACAAAAGGAGGATTAGGGAAAATCTGCCTCCCTTATTGGATGCAGAGGGAAACATAGTCACAAAGGACGAGGAAAAGGCTGAGGTGCTCAATGCCTACTTTGCCTCAGTCTTTAGCAGTGGAACTAGCTGTTCCCTGGGCACCCAGCCTCATGAGCTAGGAGACAGGGAGGGGAAGCTGGACAAGGTCATCACAACTAAAGAGGAAGTGATCAGTGACCTGCTACACCGCTTGGATGCGCACAAGTCGATGGGACCGGATGGGTTACATCCAAGTGTGCTGAAAGAGTTGGCAGACGTGCTCGCCAGGCCACTTTCCGTTATCTACCTGAAGTCATGGCTAACTGGGGAGGTCCCAATGGAGTGGAGGGTAGCAAATGTAGCACCCATCTACAAAAAAGGTAGAAAGGAGGATCCGGGAAACTCTAGATCTGACCTTGGTAGCAGGGAAGGTCATGGAGCAGATCATCTTGAGTGCCATTACAAGTCATATAATGGACAAGCAGGGGATCAGGCCTAGTCAGCATGGGTTTACGAAAGGCAGGTCCTGCCTGACGAACCTGATCTCCTTCTATGACAAGATGACCCGATTATTGAATGAGGGAAAGGTTGTGGACATTGTCTACCTAGACTTTCGAAAAGCATTTGACACTGTCCCCCATAGAATTCTCATGGAAAAACTGTCGGCTCATGGCCTGGATGAGCATATGATCTGCTGGATCAAGCACTGGCTGGATGGGCGGTCCCAAAGAGTGGTGGTCAATGGAGTTAAATCCAGCTGGTGGCCGGTCACAAGTGGTGTTCATCAGGGCTCAGTGTTGGGACCATTTCTGTTTAACATCTTTATTGATGACCTTGATAAGGACATAGAGTGTATCATCAGCAAGTTTGCAGATGACACGAAGCTAAGCGGGAGTGTTGATCTACATGAGGATAGAGAGGCTCTGCAGAGAGACTTGGATAGATTGGACCGATGGGCCAATGCTAATGGAATGTGCTTCAACAAGGCCAAGTGCCGGGTCCTGCACTTGGGCCACAAGAACCCCATGCATCACCACAGGCTTGGGGAAGTGTGGCTGGAGAGCTGCCCGGCAGAAAAGGACCTGGGGGTTCTAATTGACAAGCGTCTGAATGTGAGCCAGCAGTGTGCCCAGGTGGCCAAGAAAGCCAATGGCATCCTGGCTTGTATTAGAAATAGTGGGACCAGCAGAAGGAGGGAGGTGATTGTCCCCCTGTACTCAGCACTGGTGAGGCCACACCTTGAGTATTGTGTCCGGTTCTGGGCACCTCAATACGAGAGAGATATTGAGGTGCTGGAGCGAGTGCAGAGGAGGGTAACGAAGCTGGTGAAGGGCCTGGAGAATAAATCTTATGAGGAGCAACTGAAGGAGCTGGGACTGTTTACTTTGAGGAAGAGGAGGCTGAGGGGAGACCTCATCACTCTCCACAAGTACTTGAAAGGACATTGTAGAGAGGTTGGTGCTGGTCTCTTCTCACAGGTAATTAGTGATAGAACAAGAGGGAATGGGTTAAAGCTGCAGCAGCGTAAGTTTAGGCTGGACATTAGGAAAAAATTTTTCACAGAAAGAGTGGTCAGACACTGGAATAGGCTGCCCAGGGAGGTGGTGGAGTCACCATCCCTGAATGTGTTTAAGACTCGTTTAGATGTGGTGTTAGGGGATATGGTGTAAGGGAGAACTTTGTAGAGTGGAGCTGATGGTTGGACTTGATGATCCCAAGGGTCTCTTCCAACCTAAATGATTCTATGATTCTATGATTCTAATCAAGCCTTTGATTACCCTGCCCCAGCAGCTGACTTACTGTGATTCTTTACATCAGGGCTTCCAGCGCCTACACCAGAAAGCCAGGCCCTTCTGATCATTCAAGTCCTTAGAAGAAGGTCCACGCACCCTTCTTGGACCCTGTCCTCGTGGCTGTCAACACCACAGAGATCCCTCTATTCCAGTTTTAGCTGACAGGCTATGATATATTTTAAGGTCCATGCATCTTCCTCATCTTAAGAGAAACGATCACAAGCCCTGGTGTAGGACTTTAATCCTCAGCCTTGCAGCCCAGGGGTGAGCTATGGGTATCGAATGCGTCACACGATAACACACAATGACTTGTAATTTCCTTGGTAACTCCATCCATCTTCTTTTCCTCTTCTTAGTGACTATGTTGGAATGAACGTTCTTCCCAGGCACTTCATCAGTTGTCACCTTCCTGAGCTCCTGGCAACTCCGAGGAAGCCCCATCCTCTCCATTCACCGCACACACCTTCAGCGTTTCTCTCTGGGCAGAGAAGTTTAGCAACGGGGCAATGACCTTCCATGAAAAGTTCACCACAGGACCACCAACGCTAGACGCAAGGTGCTCTAGGAGTGAAAGCAGGGGGTGATGATGTTCAGAACTGCTCCGTTCTATTAACAACCCTTTATTCCATTTCCCCCCAGCGATAAGAAACATTTCCTTAGCTCTTACGATAGCCGGGAGGCTCCAGTTTAATAAGCATGGATATCATCTCTTACTGGCAAAATCTGGTGTTCCCAAAGCCCGTTTTAGGCTGTGATCCAGCTCTGTACACAGGAAAGACTTGCTGGTCAAATAACAACGTGCTGCATATTCAGCCTTCCTTCTCCAACCATCTTTCAACCTCACCTCCTGCTTTTGGGACGTGCCGTCCCCTCCGGCCACTTCTGCACCAGACAGACGTTCCCGGAATCACAAATATTGATCACACCTATCCAATTTGCAGGTAATGGGACAGTGAAGCAAATTAGCCTTTAGGAAAGGTAACGGCGCCATCAAAATAGAGAGTAGCCGCGCTCATCAGCGTAAAACATGTGAACGTCGTTGGAATAACCAAGGGACTTGGAAAATCAGATGGCAGTCACAAAGCAGGGTCTAGAATCTGGGTAAAAATCTCCGGTGTGTCTTCTCCAGGGAGAAGAGGTGAAACTACTTCCCAGTTCATAAGGCGGTTGTAGGGGTCACAGAATCACAGAATGGCTGGGTTGGAAGGGACCTCTGGAGATTATTCAGTCCAACCCTTTGCCAGAGCAGGGTCACCCAGAGCAGGTTGCACAGGAACGCGTCCAGGTGGGTTTGGAATGTCTCCAGAGACGGAGACTCCGCCGCCTCTCTGGGCAGCCTGTGCCAGGGCTCTGACACCCTCATAGGAAAGAAATTTTTCCTCATGTTGAGATGGAATTTCCCATGTTCCAGTTTGTGCCCATTACCTCTTGTCCTGTCACTGGGCACCACTGAAAAGAGCCCGGCCCCATCCTCCTGACACCCACCCCTTCAGTATTTCTAAGCATTGATAAGATCCCCCCTCAGTCGTCTTTTTTCCAGACTAAAAAGACCGAAGTCCCTCAGCCTTTCTTCCTAAGAGAGGTGTTCCGGTCCCCTCAAGATCTCCATAGCCCTTTGCTGTCTCCTCTCCAGCAGTTCCCTGTCCTTCTGGAACCGGGGAGCCCAGAACTGGACCCAGAGCTCCAGCTGTGGCCTCCCCAGGGCAGAGTAGAGGGGGAGGATGACCTCCCTCCACCTGCTGGCCACAGGAGGTCAATGGAGGATGCTCTGGTGAAGGTGCTAGAGAAGGCAGAAGGCATCTCTCTTCAGCATCAGCTCAGCTATGAGTTATTAAATGAGGTGGGGGTTAAATGGAGGGTCTCTGGCCCATATATCTGCTGTTTTCCTCCTCTTGCTGGCAGGCATTGGGGTAAAACACCCCACCCCAGGTTACCTGGAGGGAGAGGGACGCCGAGGACAGGCTGAGCTGGTCCAGGAAGGCAGAGCTTCCCTGCATAACTCACCTGTGCTCAGCAGCCTCAACAAGCCCAGTTTTAATTTGCTGATCAAGTTTTCATTAGATTAGAGGCAGAGCCTATTCATCAGCGCGAATATAAATCTAAATTGACCCTGGTGATGACTCAGAGGGCAACGCTTAACTGAAGTTCGCCGGGCAGTTCAATCGATTGGAGAAAGCGCTTTCTGCTTTTAATGGCCAGGCCAACATATTGTTAAATAAATAAATACATACATACAACACAGGGGGTGGGGAAATCAATGGCGAGGTGGCTGGATGTGACTGGGGCCGCGTCGGGAGAGACGCTGTGCCTGGACCCACGCGCCGGCAGCTGGAGTTGGTGAACCAAGAAGTCCAGTGATCGCCATGACTGTGAGTTACCAGCACAATGCGAAAGCCTCGACGCCTTTTGATATGCGGCTGCCCCGAGCTCTGGACACAAAGAAGATCCCTTGTGTGGTTATATCTTAACTCTGTGAAAGGCAGCGGGGGCAGGAGGGCCGCGGGGGAGCTGCTGTTTACACTCCAGCTCCTGTTCTCTCCTTATTTTTCTTGGATGAGGTCTAAATGTGGATGTGCGCCTTCCCAGGAAGAGTTTTACGCCTACCTGTGGCACAGAAAGCAGGGCAGCCTCAGCACTCCCCACTCTGCGGCAGTTTTTTATTAGAATCATAGAATCATCAAGGTTGGAAAAGACCTCTAAGATCATCGAGTCCAACCATCAACCCAACACTGACAAACCCACCACTAACCCATGTCCCTCGGCACCACGTCTGCCTGGCTTTTAAATCCCTCCAGGGATGGCGACTCCACCACTGCCCTGGGCAGCCTGATCCGGGTGAAAATGATCCTCCTCCCCCAGAAAAAAGGGATAAATGGAGAGATTATGGAATCCAAAAAGAAAAAAAAAATATCTTGAAGGGTGACAATTGTTATATTGTTCGCAGCGGTTTTCTCTTGAGAGTGTGACCCACATGAATCATGCTCCAGAGACATGGTGAAGGTACAGCACCACTGCTGCATGTCCCTGGCCATCAGCATTAAAGAGTTAAAAGAAGTCTTGCTACCTCTGTTTGGTGGTAAGAAGATGTGCCCAGAGGTGGTTTCTGTGGCTTGGAGAGGTGCAGCGACCTCCTGGAGTCTCCTTCTCTGGAGATATTCCAAACCCCACCTGGACACGTTCCTGTGCAACCTGCTCTCAGTGACCCTGCTCTGGCAGGGGGTTGGACTGGATGGTCTCCAGAGGTCCCTGCCGACCACTGCCAGTCTGGGATTCTGGGATTCTGTGACCTGCTCAGATGGAGATATCTCACTGTGCCTGACCCACAGGCCATCGGGTGCTGGGATCCCTGCAAAGAGAGGACCTCGATCATAGAGGTCTCTGATGGGGACACTGCCAAGGCAGCGAGGAGCTGCCTGGGGAACAGTCACCGCTGGCCCGCCCTCAGGTGGGCAAGTACAATGCAGGAACAGGCAAGTGGACACTGTCCCTCACAGACACTCAGAAGAGGAGCAGGCGAAAGGCAACGCCCCAGTTTGTAGGACCGAGCTCTCAAAACGTGCCCAAAACCCTGTTCGACTCCTCAGCTCTTTGACAGGCAGCACTATGGGCCATATGTGCTTCCGAAGGCATCCAGATATTTCTCCAGCTCCGCTGCAGACAGCTCTGAATGAGTTGCCTGAAGTGAAAGGCGTGAAAAAACAGCACAGGCACCAGATGTATGTACCTAATATAGGTAACAAGACTGCGCCAGTTAATCATGTCATTGCCCATAGACAGAAACCAGCTCCAGATCGGCCACCCTTCACTGTAAGCCTCAGAACCTCCCCACTAGAATATTTCTATGCGTGATGTACTGTTATTACTGAGATAAAACATCTATACAGCACCTTCAATGCACAAACTGTATGTATGCGGGGAAGAGGCACACGTCCTCTCCTTACGGAGGGACAGATGGAGGAGGGCAGGCTGCGGGAGGAGGAGGAGGAGGAGGGCAAGGGAAGGGACAGGACCACGCTGGGACAAGCACCGCTGGTTCTGGTTCTATGTGAGAGCCTCCGACCTGCCACTCTTCCCATCTACACAGACAGGCAGAGAGGGAAAAGGAGAGCCGAGGCACAGGGAGGAGTCACTTGTCATCAGGCATTCCCTGCAGGAAGGTGTTGAGGAGCAAAGGTGAGGGAAGGCAAAGAGATCCAGAGCTGAAGATGGAGGGAGAAGGAGAAAGGGTGTGCAAGAAGGCAAAGACGCAAAATGAAAATGGAGGAGAGGAGATGGTGGTGGGAACAGCTGAATCAAAGAATCGTTTAAGTTAGAAAAGATCTTTAAGATCTTTAAGAACAAGTTGCCCAGAGAGGGGGTGGAGGCCCCATCCCTGGAGACATTCAAGGCCAGGCTTGATGAGGCTCTGAGCAACCTGATCTAGTTGAAGATGTCCCTGCTGACTGCAGGGGGGTTGGACTAGATGGCCTTTAAAGGTCCCTTCCAACCCAACACGTTCTATGATTCTATTCTATGATCATCGAGTCCAACTGTCAAACTAGCACTGCGACATCCACCACTACCCCATGTCCCTCAGCACCACATCTGCACGGCTTTTAAATACCTCCAGGGATGGCAACTCCATCACTGCCCTGGGCAGCCTCTTCCAATGCTTAACAACCCTTTCGGTGAATAATTTTTTCCTACTATTCATCCTAAACCTTCCCTGGCACAACTTCAGGCTGTTTCCTCTTGTCCTGTCAAGAGGCTAAAGCCCCTGATGAAACAAGAACACCTATGGCTGGGAGATGCTTATGCCATGGGCTGGATGAACCAGCAGGACTCATTTAAAAGCTCATGGAAGGAGCACGGTTGACCAGCACAGATCACTGAGGTTGTGTCCAGCTGCTCTAAGAGCACGTGAAGCAGTCCATGGGTGAAGAACACCCATGGGTGAGGGGAGACAGGGACAATCCTCCAAGCGAAAGCACCCATTCAAATACAGAAACGCTCTTTAGGTGGAGCTGCTCTCTGCTCCTGTCCCTCCTCCGCCTTCACTGAGGGTATCGCCCTGAGACCCATGCACAGTGGGTCACAGTATCTGGGGGGAGAGCGAAGGGCTCGTTTATGTGTAAAACATAATGGGTGTGTGAAAAAAGGGGTATGTGGAGAATGGGGGGAGGAAGGTGGAAGTTATGTATTAATAGGCAAATGGAAAGGTGGAAGAAAGAGGACTGACTGCTAAACCCGAGAAAACACGCACACAGTTACGTAAAGCAAGCAGGAATGTGGACCCACATCCCCCTTCTGAGCCCCATGCATCTCTGTCCCAGCAAACAGAGACCTCACTGCGACACAGACCCAGCTGCATCCAAGTCACTGTCCCAAGCTGCCCAGAGAAGCTGTGGCTGCCCCATCCCTGGAGGGGTTCAAGGCCAGGTTGGACGGGGCTTGGAGCAACCTGGGCTGGTGGGAGGTGTCCCTGCCCAGGGCAGGGGGTGGCACTGGGTGGGCTTTAAGGTCCCTTCCCACCCAGACCGTTTCATGATTCTATGAAAGCCACGCTGGGTAACTTGTGCAGGTATCAACAACCAGCACTCTGGAAGCCCTAAACCCATGCTGTATCCTGCTCCCTCCCCACTGGACCGAGCATTGATGTCAAGGAACGAGAGTAGAAACAGGGGCCCGTGGTTTATACCTGCCCAAACTCATCCCACAGGGGCCTGGAGTTTTCCACGCTGCCCTGTGCCTTAGTTTCCCAGCCCAAGTAATAGGCAATAGGACAAGAGGAAACGGCCTCAAGTTGCACCAGGGGAGGTTTAGGATGGATATGAGGAAAAATTTCTTCATGGAAAGGGCTGTCAAGCATTGGAAGAGGCTGCCCAGGGCAGTGGTGGAGTCACCATCCCTGGAGGGATTTAAAAGCCGGGCAGACGTGGTGCTGAGGGACATGGGTTAGTGGTGGCTTTGTGAGTGTTGCGTTGATGGTTGGACTCGATGATCTGAAAGGCCCCTTCCAACCTGGACAATTCTGTGATTCCCCTTCCGCACAACCAGCTCTGCGCATCATAAGGGGCTAAGAGGATGACCCAATATTTCTCTGCTGCTTTATTTCTGCTGAAACAATGAAACCCAGAGTAGCCGCATGCAGAAAAGGTCACTCCACTACAAATGCATGAGACACTTAGACACTACGGTCCTCACTGCTTTGGGTTTTGATTTATGATTGTTTTGTTGCTTATTTTAACAAAGGCACAAAACCCACAAAGCTCCCAGTAAGCATTTAATTAAAGCTTAATTGCTATAAATATGTTAAATGTGCAAAGCTAGCAGGTGCAGCCAAGAGAAAGCAGCCCCTAGCAGTGTTTTTCGCATAGACTATAAATCCTCCCTTTTAAAAGTGATGTCTTTCCAGGAGAATTAAGAAACCACTTCAAAATAGGTCTGGAAATCCAGAAGAGCGACAGGGTTTTACAAAGACTGAAAATAAAACAGAGCAGGAGTCACTCCGGCTGAGAAACGTAAATGGAAAGGAAGGTGGAGGGGGGTGTATGTGCAGAATACATAAAGCCAGAGTTATACCTTGTTATGCTCGGACTAAAACCAGCATCACCGCCCCATTGGCGATGTTAAATCTACAGTAAATCCCCCCAGCAGTGGGAATTACAGCACAAACGCTTCCTTTGCTGGTGCAAACGCGGTCACAGCTGATCTGTCTTCAGCCCACAACCCTGTTACAACCTGTTTTATCCAAGGGATTTGGAGCTGGGCTCCTTCTCACATGAAAAAAAGAACCATAAATGAAACTATCCACGCTTCAGGAAGGGTCTAAACCAACAAGCTAATTAAAAGAATGAAGAAAAGGAACACAATTCTTTCAACAATATTTGTATGTCATCTAAATTGTCTTAATGAAGTGTTTATAAAATACAAACACCAAAATTAGACCCCAGACTGAAGTGTTTGGCCACTTCCCTTTACTTTTACAGCTATCACCTCAGCAGTGTTTGGGGCTGGACGTGCTGGGGCCCCGGGTGTCTATAGTGCAAGAGAGAGCGCAGACAGACACAGAGAGTAAGGGACACCAGAAAAACAGAAATAACCCCTCCAAGGTGCTGGGCAGAGACCAGAGAGGATCCCGGGTGTCCCGGTAGCCCAGTCCCTCTCCAACAGATCCCAAACTACTCCGGGCTGAGAGGCAGTTCAGACCTCATGGGGTTCAACCAGGCTGAGTGTAGGGTCCTGCACCTGGGTGGGAGCAACCCTTGGTGCCAGCACATTGGGGGATGGAGGGATGGAGAGCAGCCCTGAGAGAAGGGCTTGGGGGGTTGTGGTGGGGCGGGGGAAAGCTGGTCATGAGCCAGCAACGTGCGCTGGCAGCCGAGAAACAACCCACAGCCTGGGCTGCATCTCCAGCAGCGTGGGCAGCAGGGCAAAGGGGGGGATTCTGCCCCTCTGCTCCGCTCGGGAGAGACCCCCCTGCAGTGCTGCCTCCAGCTCTGGGGCCTCAGCACAGGAGAGACACGGAGCTGTTGGAGCGGGGCCAGAGGAGGCCCCGGAGATGCTGGGAGGGCTGGAGCCCCTCTGCTGTGAGGACAGGCTGAGAGAGTTGGGGGGGTTCAGCCTGGAGAAGAGAAGGCTCCGCCGAGACCTTTGGAGCCCCTTCCAGTCCCTCAAGGGGCTCCAGGAAAGCTGGGGAGTGGGGAGGGACTCTGGATGAGGGAGGGGAGCCATGGGACGAGGGGGAAGGGTTTTCCATTACAAGAGGGGAGACTGAGCTGAGATCTGAGGCAGAAATTCTTGGCTGTGAGGGGGGTGAGCCCCTGGCGCAGGTTGCCCAGAGAAGCTGTGGCTGCCCCATCCCTGGAGGGGTTCAAGGCCAGGTTGGACGGGGCTTGGAGCAAGGTGGGCTGGTGGGAGGTGTCCCTGCCCAGGGCAGGGGGTGACACTGGGTGGGCTTTAAGGTCCCTTCCCACCCAAACCATTGCATGATTCCATGATTCTACGAGGTGCCAAAGCTAAGCTGCAACCACACTGCATGCTGTGCATCTGCATTTGAGAGCGGGATGCTCTGCAGAGGGAGATTCCAGCTGGGAGCAGAAGCACTCTGGGCTTGCAGGAAAGGCACCCCCTGGACAGGGGTGATGGGAGACAAACTCCTGCCTGGTCCTGGAGCTGCTGGAAGCGCCAGTGCCTCTCCCAGTTCATAGGGCGCTGTGAGGCTGAATCCACCAGGATTAGGAGCTTTTGGGAGCCCCCGGGAAAGGCTCTGCTGCAGCGTGACCCCACACCCCTCTCCCCTGTGAAACCCCTTAGCAGGAATGTACCAGAACAATCCTTAATGCCTGGCCATGTTTTGGATACGGGACATTTTCAAGAGGAAGAGAATGATCACTGTTTTGTCATAAAAAGGAAAAACAGATCCCAAATTTCCCTGCCGGCACATGGGATTTTATCTTGTAGCTGATGGCAACTGACAAACATCATTAATGCAGTGCCTCTGAAATTCAATTAAACATATGGACTGTGGCTGTCTAATTGGAAGAGTGAGGGCTGTGAAAATTGGGAGACATTACAAGGCTAAAGGACAGGTCACCGAAATCTCCAGCAGCGCAGCTGAGACTTGGGGGAAAAAAAAATAAAAATAGTTCTACTCTGAAAAACGACTTTGGAAAGACAGCAATTTATTTTTTCTCAGTGGTTTTAGGCTGAAAACTCCCATTGCGGCTACCAGCGTCACAGCCCCCTAAAGCTGGGGAACTTGTGTGGGTATCAACAACCTTCAGAGCAGAAGCGGTGACCGAGGCGGCAGGTTAAAGAGCACGGAACGACCCTGTTCTCGTTGCAAGGTAATGGTCGGTGCAGAGCCCGAGCTGCATCCCTGAGCCACTGCTGCTTGACTGATGGGCTCCGAACCCAAAGTCATAACAACTTATAATCCACCGAATCAGCTGCTGTGCCTGGATAAACCCATTTTAAATCATCGCTCTTTACAGAGGGAGCACACCGTTAAAAAAAATATATATATAATCCTGCATCCCACTGCAAAGAGCAAGTCATTATTTAGTTCCTCCCTAATGTATGTAAAAGGATTGCAAGATACAGAAAACCAGCAAGTATTTGGGGAGGGAAAAGCTAATAAACATTTAAAATTCTGCAGGCAAAACCCTGCAGGCTCTGCCACTTCCACCACACACACAAGGCGGCTCTGCCAGGTTTGGGTTAAAAAGCTTGCCCTGTGGGCGACGTCCACGACCAAATGATTTGTAGGAAATGTCATATGTTCCGCGTGTCGTCTTACAGCTCAGTATACTTCCCCGGGCGCGACAAAGCCAGAAATGGGGAGCCAAACCCACACCAGGCACAACCCCAGTGCTGCCAATGGAGCTGTTACACTACTCAGGTGTAAGGATTAAATCCGGGTTGCATTTCTCTTTGCCTCCACGAAGTATGTAATTACTCTCCCACTAAATCATAGAATGTGTTGGGTTGGAAGGGACCTCTAAAGGTCATCTTACCGCTGGAGACACGTCCTACCAAGCTTCAGGTATTCAAGGACTTCTTAATTTTCAGTTAAAAGTCAGGATCCATCCAAAACATGGGAAAAATAAACACAATTGGCCCAATGCAGCCAAAAAGCGTTTGGTTTTGCCAAATAAGACACGCCATCGTTAGCGCTCTGCCAGTCTCTAACGAGGGAGCAGCCTGGGTGCTGAACGCCTTCTCCCACCAAGATGTTTTCATTAGCATTTCTACCTGATTTCAGGCCTGATTTTAGGCAATTATTGTACCATGAACAGCCTTTCTCCCCATCTCCTCTTAGCCCTTTGCAACTCGGGAAGCCCTGTTCTGCTCCACCAGTCACTTGGAATGGTCAACAGTCGTCACACTCCATTGCTGGCCATTGTCCGTCGGCAAAGGTGGGAGGCTCCGGAGCCCGTCCCTCCGCGGCCGGGCAAACAACGGGGCCCGTTGCTGCTCGGACATCAAAGTTAAACAAACAGACCCAAACCCTCGCCTCTGTGCCCATCTGAAGGAGCTCCCCGAGGAGGTCAGGGCTTCCAGCTTGTCATAGCACACATCAAAGTTTGCACCACACACGAACTCGGCACACGGATTCGCATCGTGTCGCCCGAGAGCGGATATTCAGCCTTTGTGTGCCGCTTTAATCCTGTGTTTTCCCAAGTAATTAGGCTTTTTTGCTTATGAACTTGTGACTAAGTAAAGCAGCCCTGAGAGGTTGTAACATCAAAGCTCATTCTCCCGTCTGTCCCCCGTTTTCCAAAATTGGATTTCTTTTTCTCTTTTTTTTTTTCCTTAAATAATAAAAAAAAAGTAATTGAATTTAGTTGTAGACTGAATATATTTAAGAGTGTCTTTAAAAGGTTACAAGAAGCCACGGCGACCAGCATGGGAACTAAGGAGGGAGGCCACAGTATTCAGCCTTTTTGCTTCATAAAGGCCTTGCATGAAAGACCCAGCAACGGCCCCACAAGCCCGGAGGGATGCGGCAGCTCCTGCAGCAGCTATTTCTGACGGTGGGGTGTTATATCGCCTAACCCCAAGGACATCCCAAGGTTATGGACTCACCGGAGACCAAAATTCACTCACCTCTCCAGGACTGCAGAGCACCCACCTCCACCTCTCGCACGCGGGCAAAGGAAGAGTGGAAAATATCCCTTGGGTTTAGCTCAACAATGCAACCCAAACCAGCCCAAATTTTCCGGAAACCTTGCGGGGAGCTCAGTAGGACTCTACCAAAAGGTGGGAAGGGACTTAGCCACCACGCGATGGCGGACGCCAAGACAAACCTACCTGGAGTTTCTGCTGATGGCGGCCACCATGAGAGCGGTCCAGCCCAGCTTGTGCCTGGCGTTGACGTCTGCGCCTTCCAGCAACAACCTGGGTAGGAGAGAGACACGTTGAGGAAGAAAATGCAGAGGAATCATCCCGAGCAGACAGGAACTTATGACGGAAAGGGGAATATTTCGCTTCACGGGCAGCCTAGAAGACCCAATGTGAAAAGTTGATTCAACCCAGTTCCTCACTGGCTACCATACTGAAAGGAACTGGTAGGTTCATGAACTGGTAGGACAAGCACAGTCCTTTCAAATGGTGCAACGCCAATCAGTTTGATTTCTTCATTTTTTTATTTCTTTCTTCTATTTCAGTCTAACACCCGAAGAACGAGCATGATGGAGAGCGAAGCTGATTGACCTCCATCATGACCTGATGGCAGGTTCGGATCTTCAGGCTGCAACGGAGCCATCAGGCTTTCGGAAAAAGCCCAGCAGATCTCCAAAGCCGCCATCAACAGATGTTTTGCAGTTTTCTTGCACAACATGAGAACAAATGAGACAAACCCAAAAAACACGAGGCGTCAAACTACCCTTGGCGCTTTTTCTGCAAGATTTTCTCAGCCTTTGTGCTGTTTCCCTCATCCCTCCCTGACATCTCTTCGCAACTTTGCTCCTGCATGGCTTCTGCTGGCTTTTATATTCCTCAGACTGTAAAGCACCAGGAGGCTTCTCTACCCTTTCTGCATCCTCTGGTCCTGCAGCAGCCACACAATTACTCTGAGCACCAGATTCCAAGCAGTGCCTTAGAACACTGATACTTGATAGAGACAAACTTGCCCAATCCTTCTCTCTTTCATGGCCAACCAAGGGATCATGGAATCACAGAATGGTTTGGGTTGGATCTGAAAGGTCCCTTCCAACCTGGACAATTCTATGATTCTGTGATTCTAAATATATAATCCTACAGTTATTTACAACCAGCAGTACCAAATGCCTAAGCGTTGGCTCATGTCTTGAACACAGTTGAACCCAGTTCTCCCTGCTGACCTGAGAAACTACCCAAGTAATTGTCATAGAATCACCAAATGGTTTAGGTTGGAAGGGAGCTTAAAGATCATCTAGTTCCAAGCCCCTGCCCTGGGCAGGGACACCTCCCACTAGACCAGGTTGCTTAAAGCTCCATCATCTGAATTACATGCCTAAAATGATCCATATCCCCCTCCCGTTGAAGGTCTTGCCCTGTTAAGCTGTGGGGTGCGAGGGACAGCAGGCAGATGACTTCAGGTGATCTCCAGACAGAAGCACGTGGGATATCTCTTCTGTTTCAGGAGAAGGAGCCCTCAGCATAAGAAGGACATGGACCTGTTGGAGCAGGTCCAGAGGAGGCCCCGGAGATGCTGGGAGGGCTGGAGCCCCTCTGCTGTGAGGACAGGCTGAGAGAGTTGGGGGGGTTCAGCCTGGAGAAGAGAAGGCTCCGCAGAGACCTTACAGCAGCCTTCCAGTCCCTGAAGGGGGCCTACAGGAAGGATGGGGAGGGGCTGTTTGCGAGGGCATGTAGCGATAGCATGAGGGGCAATGGTTTAAACTAGAGCAGGGCAGGTTTAGATCAGACATTAGGAAGAAGTTCTTTACAATGAGGGTGGTGAGACACTGGCCCAGGTTGCCCAGAGAGGTGGTGGAGGCCGCATCCCTGGAGACATTCAAGGCCAGGCTTGATGAGGCTCTGAGCAACCTGATCTAGTTGAAGATGTCCCTGCTCACTGCAGGGGTGTTGGACCAGATGGCCTTTAAGGGTCCCTTCCAACCCAACATATTCTATGATTCTATGAGGTGTGAGATGGGAGGAGAGGGTACGGGTGGGCAACCGGACCACCCCCAGCTGACAGGAGGGGTAGCCAGCGCCGGAGCTCTGCTACCGGCTGCTCCAAACTGCTCATCAGGTGCTGGGACTGAGATCCAACAGCTAAAAAACCATAACAGTAACTGGCTTCCTTTATTCACTGCTCCCAACTGCAGTTCAGGAGTCCACGACCTCTGTAAATGATCCACAGCACCAACAGAAGATTTATATTCTCTTTACCAGTGTTACAATTACAAGTTTAATAATAATGAGCTATTTGGCTGGTAAACAATAGGACCTTGCTCCAAAAAAGTTTTGATACTTGATACTACACGGTAGCAGAGGAAGAAATATTCGTGCAGAATCCTTGCCTGATCCATGCACACAGATCTGCACATGCCTAACTCCGGGCAGGCAGCAGCTCCTGGACCATCAAACAGTCCAGCAAAGCACGGTCTGAGGTGCTGCACAGGACCAGCCCTGGCTCCCCCCAGGAGAATCAAGGAATCATGGAATGGTTTGGGTGGGAAAGGATCTTGAAGATCATGTAGTCTACCCCCTGCCCTGCGCAGGGACACCTCCCACCACACCAGCTTGCTCCAAGCCCCATCCAACCTGGCCTTGGACCCCTCCAGGGATGGGGCAGCCACAGCTTCTCTGGGCAACCTGCGCCAGGGGCTCACCCCCCTCACAGCCAAGAATTTCTGCCTCAGATCTCAGCTCAGTCTCCCCTCTTGCAGTGGAAAACCCTTCCCCCTCGTCCCATGGCTCCCCTCCCTCATCCAGAGTCCCTCCCCAGCTTTCCTGGAGCCCCTTGAGGGACTGGAAGGGGCTGGAAGGTCTCCCCAGAGCCTTCTCTTCTCCAGGCTGGAAAACCCCAACTCTCCCAGTGTAAATCCTTATGCTTTCTCCCTCTTCCAGCACCAAACCACCGAACACAAACGATCCCAGTGTGCTGCCAGCTCTGCAGCATGAAGAGCACTCCCGGCCAGCAGATTGTTAAAGGGGAAATATCTATGACCAGCCACAGAGCTTGCCTGTCCCCGTAACGCAGGACAAGCCCGGATGGAGAGCTGACAGATTGCTATCTGTAGGGATCAGCTCCCACAGCAGTGACGCGCAGGGAGGGGGTTTGCGCTCCCAGCAGAGATCAGCACATCTGAGGCAGATCCAGGGCCACCGCTGGTCACAGCACTTGCCTGCACTGGCCTGGAGTGACGCTGCCGGCAGGAGAAATCCATACCACGGCTCCATCTGTGCCACCATGTGCGTCACAGCCCGCCCGGGCACGGAAAATGCTCCTCCAGGTGAAACCCCCCCTCTTCGCGTACTGCCACCACAGGGACCAGCTCCATCCCAGCTTCCCCAGAGACGGCACAAACCTACCCCAAGACCTTCCCGTCCTCCCCGACCCACCCCAGGCGCTTGGAAAAACCCTTCCTCGGCTGTCGCAACACCCCGTCACTGTCCATGCTTCGCTTCCAGCGGCGTGGGGAGACGTCTACAAGTTATTTCTGAATTTCACGTTATTTACACAGCCATTCGAAAGTGCTTTGAAGGCAGTTACTGCACCTCAGCCCTGTTCTACAGTGTGTCAATGCGACAGGCTAAAAGTCACGTAAAATCCAGCAAATTAAAGGAAAATATTGCTGCAGTGGGGAGGGAGGCTGGCGGGGAAGCCCGGAGAGGCAGGGGAAGCCTCCCAAGAAGCCAAGGCATCGACTAAGCAGGGACTAAGCAGCCGAACCCCTTCGTTCCTGATGGCTTAAACTTCACAGCCCAACACCTACATCTTTAACGGGGGGTAATTAACGTCATTCACAAAGTATCAGTCCTGTTTGCACTTGATTTAACGCGAAAAGTGCGAACAGAGCGTCCTGGTCGCCTTCCACCCGCCGCTCCTGCAAAAGCTTGGTCTTAATTCCACGTGTCGTGAATTTTAACATTTGTTTTCGCACGAACGGGAACTGCAGCTCGACACTCGAGCATTTCCTCGTGCGAGAGAGGACGGGACGTCAACCTTCACTTAAAGCACTTTGGAGCCAATAAAAATGACATTTTAACTCACCGGAAGGCTTTTTTTCTCTGTAGATGTACTGGAAGATGTACATTGTTCAACCACGTACATTGAACAATGAATTATCTTCATTCTTAGATTAAAAAAATAATGAAATCAGATCCCAGCCTGGCAGCGAAACCTGTTATAACATAGTGCATCCAGTAGGAAGGAGGCCGGAGCCTCTGCTGCGGGATTCGATTACAGGCTCGGAGCTCAGATATTAGAATTCATCAAGTAGTTTTCCATTCAGGAATCCAGATAATCGCAAACATCTGGAAGGCCACATGCCCCAGCCCGGTGAGAGAATTACTAGCATCGCATCATCTACCATAATACGCATTGACATTTCATTTAGGAGCTGGGGTTTTGTTGTTTTTTTTGTCTTTTTTTTTTTTTTTTTTTTTTTTAAATCATTGCAAGATGCTCAGCAACTTAACAGATTTTCTAGACAACTGAACTTTATGTTCAGGGTCTTCAAGCCCATCATTAATTTTTTTCCTGCCTGATTTAATGATACGCCAATCGATAAAGCGACGACCACTGCTCAGATCCCAGACAGCCAAATGTATTTACCAGCAGGGAGTACTTTTTTTTTGTTGTTTTTAATTAAATAAAATCCTCTGATCAATGTTTAGAATGTTTATCCACATTTTAACCAAAGAAGATCCAGGACACGCGCTCCTACCTCCCAAGGAGTTTCTTGTGCGTCTATAGCTCTATTAGCACCAGCTTCAGTGTTTCTCGAGAGATAAACTGGTGCTGGGCTGCAGCGGCGCCACCCAGACCCGGTCAGGAGAGCCCTGAGGAAGAGCTGGGGCTTCTTCTGTTTGGGGGTGTGGGTGTATTTTCATAGAATCACAGAATCATCGAGGTTGGAAGGGAGCTTTTAGATCATCGAGTCCAACCATCAACCAAACACTGACAAACCCACCACTACCCCATGTTCCTCAGCACCACGTCTGCCCGGCTTTTAAATCCCTCCAGGGATGGCGACTCCACCACTGCCCTGGGCAGTCTTGTCCAACAGTTGATAACCCTTTCATTGTAAAAAATAGAAAGGAAATTTTAAGGATTTTGGAATCCTTGGGGTTTTTTTTTTTAGGGTTTTAGGGCAGAAAGCTCAGCCGCTTCTGCAGACTATTCCTAGAATCATAGAATTGTCCAGGTTGGAAGGGACCTTTCAGATCATCAAGTCCAACCATCAACCCACCACTCACAAACCCACCACTAACCCATGTCCCTCAGCACCACGTCTGCCCGGCTTTTAAATCCCTCCAGGGATGGCGACTCCACCACTGCCCTGGGCAGCCTGGTCCAATGCTTGACAACCCTTTCCGTGTAAAAAATAGAAAGGAAGTTTTAAGGATTTCGGAAACACCTTGGGGTGGGGTTTTTTTAGGGTTTTAGGGCAGAAAGCTCGGCTGCTTCCCCAGACTATTTTGTGTGAACAGATTTTCCTGGCAGGTTTCTAACAGTTAGAGCCCATGAGCGAGTGGCGATGGCTCCTGCTCTTCTCCCTGCAGACCGCCGGCTCCGAGGGCAGCGTTCCCTGTGCAGAACCAAAGATTCCTCTGGGAAGGAGCCGTGACTCCAGATCACTCGTGGCTCGGCCAGCAGAACATCCCCGCCTGCGCCGGAATCTACCGGAGGAGCCCAGCTTTGTGCGTCCGCCCTATTTCACCTCCGGACAGCAGCTCCCAAAGCTTCAGCGCTTGGGAGAAAAAGAGAGAGAAAGAGCCCAAAGTGGGCTGCGGCGAGGAGTTGCTTCTCCCCCCGCCGCCCCCGGACAGATGTGCCTCCTATTCACCCCTCCGGTGGGGTTCTGGGTGACTGCCTCGGTGACACCGCGCTCCCAGCCGAGCCCAGAGGGCATGTTTGAGTTTGTGCTCAGCGCCGGCAGCGTGCCCAGCGCTCCTCCTGACAGCTGGAGGAAGAGGAAGCTGGAAACTTGAACTTTTGCGACAACAATAGCTTCTGTTTCTCTCGGGCACTTCAACATCGCCCCCACCCCAGCCCCAATATGTCACTGTTTAACCACCGGGGCGGGGAACACCCTCGGCTGTGCACTCCGCTTTGCAGAAGAGGGAGGGAAGAGAAACATCCAAACCCAACAATATCTCCCAACATGAAAGCACAATCCCCATTAGAGACCAGGGAAGGAATCTGCCTGCTTGGGAGAATGCGGCGAGCTGCTGAAAAGCCTTTGATCTTATAATCAGAGAAGGGTTTGGGTGGGAAGGGACCTTAAAGACCATCCAGTGCCACCCTCTGCCATGAGCAGGGACACCTCCCACCAGCCCAGGTTGCTCAGGGCCCCGTCCAACCTGGCCTTGGACACCTCCAGGGATGGGGCATCTCCCACCTCTCTTGGCAACCTGCTCAGCGTCTCCCTCATGCAGAAGCTGTCCCGCACTCAGCCCCACTGCTGCCAGAGCGATAAACACCTCCGTTAACGGGAATTAACTCCGTGATGGTTACCAGATGTATTGCAAACACAGAGAACTACCATGCGCATCCAGCCATGCCAGAGGAGTTGGTGTCTGCTTCCAGAGCGAGGGGTTTGGGCAGAGCCAAGGGTTTAAAGCTGTTTTGGAAAGAGGCATGGGATGTTCTGTCTCCTGTGGCCGGCCAGACGCCGACTGCAGAGAGTTTTGTCTTATGACTCAGTGTGCAAACACCAGCAGGAGGACAAAATACAAGAAGCAGCATGAAAAAAGGTCACCACAGAGGAAGCGTTAAAGCAAAACGCTGCTGTGAAACCAGTGAGAAACGGAGCAGCGACAGAAATCACTGCTTTATTTCCCATCTTTTCCTCCCCATTCCCTGCCACCCTGTTTGGGAAACCTGCTCCGCTCTGCGGTGCTGCCTGGAAAAGGGTGTCCCCTCCTGTTTCTGAGCTATAAAACACAGCCCACACAAACCTCCTCCGACATCTCAGAGCCGACATGAAGAAACCCGGGCTGCTGTATCTGCTCTGAGCCCCCGAGGCCACGCGCCAAATCAAACTCAATAACCAGTCAAAAACTTCCACTGCAACCGAGTACCGTATACCTTGCTCCGCACGCCAGGAGAAAAGATTAAAGGGGACGTTTAAAGGAAAAACATCTGTTTATCCTAAAAAACCCAGGTGCCCATTAACTCAGATACCTACCAACAAACACAGGCCCGGTGAGGGCGGCCAGACAGCATAATAAAAGGCACGTAGCAATGGAAATAAATGTAATTATAAATAATCTCCCAATTCTGTCACCAGCCCTCGCTCGCTGCCGCGGCTGAAGAGGTTTCACTGCTGTTTAGGATTGCCTGAGATCTCATCTCAATCTCCCCTCTTCCAGTGGAAAATGCTTCCCCCTTGTCCCATGGCTCCCCTCCCTCATCCAGAGTCCCTCCCCAGCCTTCCTGAAGCCCCTTTAGGATCAGGGAAGCTGGTAATGGATCAGGACCATCTTCCCCAGACTGGGCAGAGCGGGATGTTCCTGCCATCAGGATCAGGACCATTAATTAGGTGTAACCAGCCCAGGCTGAGACCTTAGAGCCCCTTCCAGTCCCTAAAGGTGAGATCTCAGTCAGAAATTCTTGGCTGTGAGGGGGGTGAGCCCCTGGCGCAGGTTGCCCAGAGAAGCTGTGGCTGCCCCATCCCTGGAGGGGTTCAAGGCCAGGTTGGACGGGGCTTGGAGCAACCTGGGCTGGTGGGAGGTGTCCCTGCCCAGGGCAGGGGGTGGCACTGGGTGGGCTTTAAGGTCCCTTCCCACCCAAACCATTCTGTGATTCTATGAAATCCCACCTTGCTGCAGAAGGGAACTCTTGCTCTTGCTCACAGAACAAGAGAGAAGAGACAGACACAGCCTGGGAGGAGGCAACGCAGCGATGAGTCAGAGATGACAAGATGAGCAATGCTCGGCTGCCTGACCAAAAGGGAAAGATCACAGTTTGGGGCGATTGAGCTTGATTTAGCTCTTTCTGCAAGCCCTTCACCTAAAAATCAGCCTGGAGAGGGCAGAGCCAGCTGCAGGAGCCAGCACGGAGCTCCCTGCCCCACCACCACATCTGGCTGGATCCCTTGGAGAGCAGGGGAACGCCTGCTCATCTCCAGCTCTCATTAACACGCAGATTTGGGCTGCTGCCCGCTGTTATGAATGAGCCTGAGAACAGCCGTCCGACATCCGCACCGTGTTTCCATGAGTCACAGTCGCACAGTGCTGCCGAGAACGCTGCTCCATCATATTTATCTGGCAAGGAAACTCTGCCGTAAGCCTGCGCTTCTGTGGGCGGCTTATTAAGAAACAGAACTGGAACACAGAGAATCAATATTAATACTGAATATAAACACAAGGGGGATGGAGGCAGTAATTCTTTACGGCTCTGCTTCTTGCTTTCCCTCCACATGCGCAGAACAACCGAGGCTGAGGGAAATTAAACTATCCACATTAATTAGATGTTATCTTCTGTACTGGCTAACAGCGTGAAGGGCTTGAAGGGAATTGCTGCCTGGCCACACACTCCAAAGGGAATGGGTCCCAGAAATTAATGTGTTCCTTGAGCTCGATAAATTCGCCTGGTTTCTTGCATTTAACGAGTGGGTGAAGATGAGAAAACCCGTTTGGGAGCTGAGAGGAGACCGAGGGACGGGGAGAGCCTGTGGCTCTGGGGCTGGATACAGCCTTCGGACCTTCCTGCAAGAACCTGCGCATTATCTGGGGCTGCCGGGTCTGTCTGAAAGGCCTCTTCATCCTTTACCAAGGAAAACATTGCTGCTCGGAATAACGTGAAATTCCCCCGAACATAAGCCTCCCATTCATTTCCAATGTTCATAACTTTAGTCTTTCCTAGGCAGATTGAGAAATGTCTAGTTACCGGCTGCGCTAATACTCATTATGTCTCATCGCTCTCCCTGTTCAGCAGTTCAACAGCAAAGAGGGACCCACAGAGAGCCTTTCAGAGCAACATGCTCCCTACAGGGGCTGTGAGTGCAGCTCAGCTGGTTTACAATCATAGAATTGTCCAGGTTGGAAGGGACCTTCCAGATCATCGAGACCAACCATCAGCCCAACACTGACAAACCCACCACTAACCCATGTCCCTCAGCACCACGTTTGCCCGGCTTTCAGATCCCTCCAGGGATGGTGACTCCACCACTGCCCTGGGCAGCCTCTTACAATGCTGGACAACCCCTTTCCGTGAAGAAATTTTTCCTCGTATCCATCCTAAACCTCCCCTGGCACAACTTGAGGCTGTTTCCTTTTGTCCCATGACCTGTTCCTTGGGAGAAGAGACTGATCCCCCTGGCTACACCCTCCTTTCAGGGAGCTGTAGAGAGCGAGAAGGTCTCCCCTCAGCCTCCTTTTCTCCAGGCTGAACACCCCCAGCTCCCTCAGCTGCTCCTCACAAGACTTGTGCTCCAGACCCCTCACCAGCTCCGTTGCCCTTCTCTGGACACACTCCAGCACCTCAATGGCTTTCTTGTACGTGGAAGTGTCCCAGCCCAAACTCAGAGAGATGCCGGTGTTGTCCCAGCTTTGGGACAACTATGACACAGCTGTGACCAGCCAAGGCACAGCCAGACCTTGCCCAAGGATCCCCAGTACAAACCCTCCTTTCGGTCCCTTTCAGCCCGATTTTCCCCTGTGCCTGTGGTTCTTTGGGTTCCCAGACAGAAGATCTGGACAGGCGGAGGACAGCTTGGCTTCCAAAATCGAAATGCTTTTAATTTTTCATAACTCTATCACTTATGTTCCACCTCCATTCACGTCCTGACGGCCGGAACAAAGCAGCGTGTTTGCCTGCAGCCTCGTGAAAGGTGAGCTCGTTAGAACAGCATAATCCGAGGAGCCTCATCCACTTCCTCACACGCATGGAATCAGAATTATAGAATTCACAGAATTCTATCTGTACTCACAGCAGCACCCTGCTGCCTGTCGCTTCTCCGTGCAGCGTCCAGGAGCTCTGCAGCTGCTTGATGTCGTGCTCCTCTAACCATCACCACCACCCCATTTGCTGACCTTCCTACTCAACTGATGGGACTGACTTGAAACTAATTTGAGGAATATGAGGATGAGACGTGACTACCCGGAAAGAGGCAGCAAGAAGACCCACACTGGAAGATATACAGTGCAAGATGGGGAGGCCGAGATCTTCTGGAAGGGTGACCTGCTGTGACAAACCATCCTCCAAAAAGCCACCATCTTCTCTGGTTGGTGAGCCTGGTGCTGCTCCTGCTCCTCCACCTCCCACATCACATACTCTGTGTATTTCCGAGGTGCCCACGTACAACGCCTCCTTACTTTCATTCCTACAGGAAAAATTGCTTCAATCTTCATTGCACCAGGTCATCATCACCCCTCAACAGGCAGCAGATTACGGCCACACATGCCTGGAGCCTCTACACCCCCCGTTCTTTGACTATCATTCATTTCAGGAACCAGCCAGTGGTTATCCCTGATGGCATTCAAATCCTCTACGGGGGCTCTCATTCTCCCTAGTTTTACACAAGGAAAGCCCTGACCCCATCATCCCACAGGTGCCCGTTAGGGTGATGAAGGGAGTCACTCTCTTCCAGGAGAGCACACAGGACTCTTGGGATAAGGACACAGAATTATCCTAAAAACTCCTCAATTCTCTGTTCACTGCACAGCCGCTGCTCCAAACTGCCTCCATATACTCTGTTTTCCCTCTGCAGTTAAACACATTATGATTTAACTCATAAGCTCAAAAGCCTGGAGAAATGAAGGACATCAGCAACTGCTCCACAACAGGAGTGACGCCACGTCTCTGCTCGGCTTTCCTGGCACGGCCCCATGAGCCAGGCTGCGGAACAGCAGAGAACACGTGTCTTGAATGGCTCTGCGAAGCCTGAGCGAGACAGCACACAGGAGTTCAGCCCTTTGAGGCTTTTCACTGCCTTTAAGTTGTTAGACCAAGACATCAGGCCGTGGGAGGGAGTTCAAATAAGTCTAAAGCTGTATTAGAAAAGTCATAGAATCACATAATGGTTTGGATGGGAAGGGACCTTAAAAACCACCCAGTGCCACCCCCTGCCCTGGGCAGGGACACCTCCCACCACACCAGCTTGCTCCAAGCCCCGTCCAACCTGGCCTTGAACCCCTCCAGGGATGGGGCAGCCACAGCTTCTCTGGGCAACCTGCGCCAGGGGCTCACCCCCCTCACAGCCAAGAATTTCTGCCTCAGATCTCAGCTCAGTCTCCCCTCTTGCAGTGGAAAACCCTTCCCCCTCGTCCCATGGCTCCCCTCCCTCATCCAGAGTCCCTCCCCAGCTTTCCTGGAGCCCCTTGAGGGACTGGAAGGGGCTGGAAGGTCTCCGCAGAGCCTTCTCTTCTCCAGGCCGAACCTCCCCAACTCTCTCAGCCTGTCCTCACAGCAGAGGGGCTCCAGCCCCCGCAGCATCCCCGCAGGCCTCTATCACACCGGCCTCCCCTCTCCTAACTGGTGAGCTGTTTGGAGCAAGGGGGAGAACAGGCAGGGGACAGCACTGTCCGGGCAGGGGGAAAAGTGACAAACAGGTGGACGGCACTGCCCTCTCCTGGGTGCAGCCCACCATGCTCAGCTGAATATCACACTCCTGCCCTGTTAAGGCTGAATTTGGGCTTTACCCCTTGCAGGTGGCAAGAGCAAGAGCCCTTAATGCAACCCTGTCTGTGCCTCCTCCCTCAGCTCTGCAGCCGCTGTGGAGTTCCCGGGCTGGATGTAAAGCAGAGACTGAAGCCACCTGCAGCAGGGAGAGAGTCAGAGAATGGTTTGGGCTGGAAAGGACTTTAAAAATCATCTAGTTCCACTCCCCTGACACTGGCAGGGACACTTTCCACCAGACTTTCCGACCCATCAGTAGTTTTCACCATCCCATGCCTGGCAGCGAAGGCACAAGTCGGCAGGGAGCTCTGGCAGCTCCACAGGGAGAAGGTCTGTAAGGAAAGAGACACAAAAACAAAGGGAGAGGCCGCAGACGTGCAAGGGATAAAGCTCTTCCCCAATCAGGAGGGGCACAGAGCATCCCTCTGCCTGACTAGGCTCACAAATCACCCAGACATCCCTAAGCAGCAGCTTCCTGCAATTACAAGCAGCAGAACACATGTGCCAATTAGCCGCACACCAATATCCTCTTTGGCTCTTGATCGAGGCCAGATCTCAGCCCCGGGGCGCAGCAGGGCCAGGCTGCTTCCTCTGAGATCCCGGGGATGGGAAGGAGCATCCCCAGGCCGGGAGGGCTCCCCTCCGCTGCCGCAGGGACGGCAGCTCCCTGGATGCCTGCAATGGGGGGAGATCTCTGCCAGGGAGAAATCCAGGAGAGCAGCAATGGCTGCTCCCATCCTGTGCGAGCTGCCAGGCTACCCAAAAAAAAAAAAAAAAATCTTAATCCTGTACTGGTTGAAGGCAGCACTTGGGAGACCTCACCACCAGTAGGTTACTGGGAGACACTGGGCAGGACGGCCAAGCTTTGCTGGGTTCTCGGATGCTTCTCTTCACCCTATGTTCTCAAGAGGCTTGTTTCCCCCACATAGCTCCAGTTAAGTCCTTGGCACCGGCTGTAGATGAGGTCAGAGCTGGCCTGCCTGCAGACCTATTTCGTTAACGCAGCACCGCATTAACCGCTTGAGCCAATCCAAGTCCCTCCCCAGAGTGACAGCCACAGCAGGACCGGGTGGGCAGAGAGCAAACGTACCTCTCGGGGACTGCTCACAGGCTGGGCCTGAGAAACACGCTTGTTTTTAACACCCCAGGGAATTTAACGCCGCTATACAGCTCCCGAACGATGGCACAGCACAACCCTGACAGAGGAAAGCACAGCCAATGGCAACAAAAGTGCTGGAGACCCTGGGACAGGAGCACAGGGACAGCTCTGGAGATGCTCCAGTCCCCAACAGGCATGTGCTTGGTCACCCCAACAGGTCAGGCAGACCTGAGCTCGCTCCTGCGCTCCTGGTGGGACACAAATGAGTCTCTGCGGCTTCTGGCCTGGAGGTGTTCATCTGCAGCACACTGCACTGCCTGGTCTCATGCTTTCACAGAATCCCAGACCAGCAGGGGTGAGAAGGGACCTCTGGAGACCATCCAGTTCAACCCCCTGCCAGAGCAGGGTCATCCAGAGCAGGTTGCACAGGAACGCGTCCAGGTGGGTTTGGAATGTCTCCAGAGATGGAGACTCCACCACCTCTCTGGGCAGCCTGTGCCAGGGCTCTGACACCCTCACAGGAAAGAAGTTCCTCCTCATGTTGAGATGGAACTTCCTATGGTCAAGTTTGTGCTCTCGTCCTGTCCCCGAGCACCACTGAGAAGAGTCTGGCCCCATCCTCTTGCCCCCCACCCTTTAGCTCTTGCTGAGCATTGATGAGATCCCCTCTCAGTCTGCTCTTCTCCAGGTGGAACAGCCCCAGGGCTCTCAGCCTTTCCTCAGCACAGAGATGCTCCAGCCTCTCTGCATCTCTGGAGCCTCAGCTGGACTCTCTCCAGCAGCTCGCTGTCCTTCTGGAACTGGGGAGCCCAGAACTGGACCCAGTGCTCCAGCTGTGGCCTCCCCAGGGCAGAGCAGAGGGGGAGGATGACCTCCCTCCACCTGCTGGCCACGCTCTTTGTCCTCTCCCAGCACACGGATCTGCCACCCACCTTCCAACTCACAGTTAACTGCACTCATTGTCCCTTCCAACCCACTCTGGATCCGAGACGGCGAGATGAGCACCCCAGGGGGTGTGGGAGCAGCCAGGTCCCACTGCTCCATCCCAGGAGCTGTGCCCTGGGATGTGAACCCAAACATGAACACATGCGGGTAACAGGGACAAGCCCACCCTTCCCCAAGCGCTGATAGAGCTTTCCTGCCTTCCCCCCGCCTCGACAGCACTGTCCTCTCACACCTCTCTCGAGCTGCCCACCTGTTGACTTCCGAAACGTTGTTGATCCTTGCAGCTTCCAGCAGAGCATCTTCTGAAAACAGAGAAAGAAGAGAAAGCAAGTTAGCAGCCAAACACAACACGCACATAACATCCCGGAGGTGGCACAGGCCACCACAGCAGAGAAGGCAGGGTCTGAGCTTATGGCTCTTCTCAAACACCACAGGTTAGGAAGGATCTATTCCTGTGAGCAGGTTTCTCCAAAATCCCTTCCTTGCTGACTTACCACAGCCCCCGTCTAAGGGTTCTGGGGAAGGCAGGACTGACGGCAGTTCTCAAAGTGTGGGCACAGGCAGAGAAATGGGGGTTCAGTGCAAGCTGGGTCCCCGGCCTGGCTGCACAAGTCCCTTCCTCACCTCTCCTGGCCCAAAGGCAGGCGTTCGGGCAGCTGAAACTGTGGCTCCCTGCGTGTCGCAGCCCTGGGCAGCACCTCCACGGATGCAGCCAAGGTTGGGAACTGCTCCTCCCTGGGAAACCAGTCTCTCCCAGCCTGCCAGAGATCACTCACCTCTGCAGAAAACTACCTTTGCTTACAAGTGCCAGTCTCTGGCTCTCAAGGTGCCACCGGCAAAAGGCTGGAGAGGAGGGGACAGGTCCTGCTGGGGCACCCAGGGCTGGGGACGAGCCGGCAGCGGTGCCAGCAAGGAACCAACTGTGTCAACAACTGGAGAAACAATGACTTCTCCTGTGTTTGCAAGGCAAACCCGGCAAATAGCGAGGTCTGGGGTGCAGGAGGCATGACAGGCAGCTGGCACTGTCACCCCAGATGGTGACAGCCTTGGCCAGAGGTTTCCAGATGCCACCACATGGCCAGTCAGTTCCTACCACAGGCTCAGAATGACACCTCCTGGCTAGAGAGGGGAAGGACAGCACCCCAGCTCTGCTGGGGCAGGAGGTTTTCAAAACCAGTGCAGCAAGCAAGGCTCTACTGGGGTGTCTGGGGACAACTTGGGCATGTGGGGACAATTCTCCCTAATTCTTACCAGCCTTCAAACGCTTCCTGCTCTCTCCCCAACATTTTGTGCCTCCTTTCTCCGAGTCATTTGTGCCCATGGCTTGGCCTTCTGCCTCACACCTTTAACCTGGCTTCCCGGAGTGCAGCCACAGCAGCCAGGGCTGTGTCCTGTGTCCCTGTCCCCTGCTCCAGGGTCCCTGTCTCAGGGCACGGACACGCAGCCACAAGCGGCAGCGATCACGGCTCACCCCAGCAGCCAGCTTTCTGCAAAGGTTCAAATTGCACCACAAACCCCAGCATTTCCTGCGCTGCCCCAAAAGGAAGGGCAGCCAGCATGCTGCAGGGAGATATTTTGGCTGATGGATGTTTGCTGCATCCAAACAAAGAGCTTTCCAGCACAAATTGCTTGTGGTCCTACTAGGAAAGCTGAGATCCGTGGGCACTGTGCTGTCTCAAGGACAATTCACCGGGTGAAGCATGGCAGAGGGGAGCAGCGGATCATTTTTGTGTCCCCCCCCGAGGGGATGACAGCTGCTCACTGGCCCCAGAACGGCAGCAGAGCACCGGCAGCATGGGCCACACTGCCCAAGACATGGGGTGAACCCCAGGCAGCTGGGGCCAAATGACCACTGGTGTCAGAGTTAGTGAGCATTCAGCCACCACAGCCTGGACTCTGGGCCAGCACAGCATCCTCCTCCCAGTCACTGAATGGTTTGGGTGGGAAGGGACCTTAAAGGCCACCCAGTGCCACCCCCTGCCCTGAGCAGGGTCACCTCCCACCAGACCAGCTTGCTCCAAGCCCCATCCAACCTGGCCTTGAACCCCTCCAGGGATGGGGCAGCCACAGCTTCTCTGGGCAACCTGCGCCAGGGGCTCACCCCCCTCACAGCCAAGAATTTCTGCCTCAGATCTCAGCTCAGTCTCCCCTCTTGCAGTGGAAAACCCTTCCCCCTCGTCCCATGGCTCCCCTCCCTCATCCAGAGTCCCTCCCCCAGCTTTCCTGGAGCCCCTTGAGGGACTGGAAGAGGCTCCAAGGTCTATAATTACACACGACTCGCCCTAACGATGATGTAACCTCCTGGTAACTGCCCTGGCAGCCCAGTGCAGCAGGCTGTGCGTCACTCACAAGGAAACCAAGCTCTGACGTGCCTGTAACCATCGAGTGAGTGTCCTGCTCTGAAGCCACAGCCCCCCTGCCCCAGGCCTGTGTCACACCAGCTCTTGGCCAATAAGCCTGAACGCGTGAGCAGCGAGGGCTGGTTCATGGCGAAGGCACCGCAGTGAGCAGGGAAGGTCCCTCAGGCACGCATCATCTCCTTTTCCACAGCTTGGACTGAGCCTGGATCCCAACCTCGTCCAGCTGAAGGGCTGAAGGTTGATGCCCTGCATGCCTGGCACACAGCAGAGCAGCAAACGCATCTCCACTCCAACACCACCCTGTCCAGTAACACCAACGCGGCCACTCCATTTCCCGTCCTGCGGCAGGAAAGCAGGGTGACAACAACCCAAGTGTAGGACTGCACCCCGGGAACCCCCAAACACAACACCCTGCCGAGAACGGGACCTGCGGTGGCGCAAACACCAACCAAAAAGCACGCGACTTGCCACAACAGATCACGGGGACTGTCCCACTCAGCTCAGACACACACACGTCAGCGTTTCTAACGCTGTGGCAACGAGGGCTTGTGGCCACCCAACTGCTTCCTTCCCACAGTGGGGGGGACATACACCACTCCGTGAGAAATCTTGGGCTGATCAGGGGAGTCAGTTGATCCCTTCCCAACTCCCAAACCTCTCTGCTTCCCCCAGATATCCTATGGTCGAAGCAGGGACAGCCAGCCCTGGGGAGAATCACACAATCACAGAATTGTAGGGATTGGAAGGGACCTTTGGAGGTCATCTTGTCCAACCCCACTGGTAAAGCAGGGTCATCCAGAGCAGGTTGGAGACAGGTTTGGAATGTCTCCACCACCTCTCTGGGCAGCCTGTGCCAGGGCTCTGCCACCCTCACAATGAACTTGTCCTAATTTTCTTCATTCCAGTTGGTGCCCATTGCCCCATGTCCTGTCCCCAGGCACCACTGAGAAGAGTCTGGCCCCATCCTCTTGCCCCCCGCCCTTTAGCTCTTGCTGAGCATTGATGAGATCCCCTCTCACTCTGCTCTTCTCCAGGCGGAACAGCCCCAGGGCTCTCAGCCTTTCCTCAGCACAGAGATGCTCCAGCCCCTCCGCATCTCTGGAGCCTCCTCTGGACTCTCTCCAGCAGCTCGCTGTCCTTCTGGAACTGGGGAGCCCAGAACTGGACCCAGGACTCCAGCTGTGGCCTCCCCAGGGCAGAGCAGAGGGGGAGGATGACCTCCCTCCACCTGCTGGCCACGCTCTTCTTGATGCCCCCCAGGAGACCATAGGCTTTCTTGGCCACCAGGGCACACTGGGCCCGTCCCAACTCCCAAACCTCTCTGCTTGCCCAAAATATCCTATGGTTGAAGCGGGGAGAGCTGGCCCTGGGGAAAACATCACCCTGAGGGCTCCATCCTCCCCAGCCGGACTCACAGAATCACAGAATGGTTGGGGTGGGAAGGGACCTCTGGAGACCATCCAGTCCAACATCCTGCCAGAGCAGGGTCACCCAGTGCAGGCTGCACAGGAACGTGTCCAGGCGGGTTTGGAATGTCTCCAGAGATGGAGACTCCACCACCTCTCTGGGCAGCCTGTGCCAGGGCTCTGACACCCTCACGGGAAAGAAGTTCCTCCTCATGTTGAGATGGAACTTCCTATGGTCAAGTTTGTGAATACAATCTCCTCACTCACCAGGAGCTCCTCTCCCAGCACAAACCCTCCCCAGAGGAACTGGGGTGCCGCTGACAATTTTATCTTAGCGGCAAACCCCAGGATCCTTATCTTCACTCTACAGAAGAGTTTGGGTGTCCACCACGGACCAGCACACCGCTTGGTGAGGGTAAAAGAATAACCCTTTCTCAAATGGCTTCCCAGGCCAGCCCCCAAGGAGGGACCCCCGCACCCCCCTTCCCAAGGGGCACACACTCCCCTGCTCCCCACCAAGCCCCCCCACACCCCAGGGCTGGCCGAGTGGCGATAGTCACCCTTGGAGAGGTGGTCCCTGATGTAGCAGTAGGCCACAGCGGCGAGGAGGGCAGGTACCACAGCTCCCGGGGGGCAGCTCCCGGCTCCGCTCCGATGCCCGCCGGGGTCTCCTCCGCGACGACAGCCCTGCTCGGCACCCATGGGTGATGGCTCTCCATGGGACGGCCCCGGCACGGGGCAGCTTGTGCCAGCCAGGCTGGTGGTGGGTGGCCACGGGGGCAGCAGTGGGGACAGGCCTGGGACCTGCGGCCTGGAACCCTCTGCCAGGGGGGTCCCCTTTGGACCTGGCCCCATATCTAGAGGGGAGTCCCCCATAGCTGGCCCCATTGCTAGGGGGGAGCCTCGGGGGTCCAGCCCTATTGCTAGGGGGGAGTTCCCAGGGCCTGGCCCCGTATCTATGGGGGAACCCCCCAGGGCTGGCCCCATTGCTAGAGGGGGGCCTTGGGGGTCTAGCCCCACAGATAGGGGGGAGCCCCTGTGGTGTGGCCCCATTGCTAGAGGGGGGTCATGGCCGTCTGGACCCACTGCTAGGGGCGAACCCCCCATTGCTAGTGGGGGGCTCCCGGGGCCCGGCTCCACTGGCAGAGGGGAGCCCCTGAGGCCTAGCCCCATATCTATGAGGGAGCCCCCCCGGGCCAGCCCCATCGCTAGGGGGGGGTCTCGGGGGTCCGGGCCCACTGCTAGGGGGGATCCCCCCGGCCCCGTTACCTGGGTTCCCTCCCGTCGCCCCCCGCCCTGTCAGCCTCGCGCTCGGCGCGGGCTCGCGGTGCCCCCTGGCGGCCGAAGCCGGCAGCAGCCGCGGCCCAGGGGGTCCCAGGCCCCTCAGCCGCCACCGGAGCCCCGTAGGCCGCCCGCGACGGTGACAGCCACGGCCGAGCCCGAAGGAGTCGCGCCAGCCCCGGCGGCGGCGGGCGGGAGGCCAGGGAAGCCAGCATCGTCCCCTCGCTCGCCGCGCTCCGCCGCCGGCACCTCCTTCCCCCCCCACGCACGCCGCTGACACCGGCGAACCAAGATGGCGGCGACAGCCGCGGCGCAAGGCATGATGGGAGTTGTAGTCCCCGCCGCTCCCACCACCGCGCCGTCGAGACCTCCGCGGACTACAGCCCCCAGGGGGCGCCGCGGCCCGCCCGGGGCATGCCGGGAAGAGGCGCCGGCTCCCGTCGCGGCAAGGCGGGGGGGGGGGGAGCGTAGTGAGGAGGAGCCTGGGTTCGAGACCCGGCGCGGGCTCAAAAGCCAGGGCACGTGCATGTGCACACACGTGTGCGCACACATGTGCACGCGCGCGCACACACACGTGCACGCACACACACGTGCATGCGCGCACACGCGTGCACACACGTACACAGACGTGCACTTGCACGCATGCAATCACACGCGTGACCATGCGCGGCACAGGCGCACGCAGACCTGCAGGCGCACACACGTGCGCTCATGCGTGCACACACGGCCACGCGCCTGCAGGCGTGCGCGCGGGCACTTGCAAACCTGGCCGCGCACCCCGAGGAGCACACGCACACGTGCACTCACACACGTGTGTGCGCACACACACACACGCACGCATAGGGGTGCGCACACATGAGCGCTTGGGCACGCTTGCGTGCACAGGGAGCTCAGACACAGCTGCGTCCACGCATGCGCCCTTGTGCATGCACGCACTCACGTGTGCACACGCCCATGTGCAGCTGTGCACACGTATGCACACACGTGTGAATCTCACCAGCCGGGGGGGCTACACGCCCCAGAAGGGTCGGTGCTGTGGGACCTGTGTGTGGGGTGTGGGGAGACTCTCCCTGCCGTGCACACGTGTGAGTGCACGTGTGTGTGTGTGCCTGTGTGTGCACACATGTATGAATGCACATGTGTGTGTACATGTGTCGGTGTGTGCACGCATGTGAGTGCACCTGTGCATGCATGTGCACATCCCTGTGTGAGTGCCTGTGTGTGCACGTGCACGCCTGTGTGCATGCATGCGTGTGTAAGTACACATGTGCGTGTGCATGCATGCAAATCACGTGTGTGCATGCATGTATGTGGCTCTGAGTGTGTGTGCATGAGTGTATGTGTGTGCATGTGTCTGCACACACACATGTGTGTGTGTGCGTGTGCACGTCTGTGTGCATGCAGGTGTGTGTAAGTGCACATGTGTGCAGGCAAATCGTGTGTGCACGTGCATGTGCATGCCCATGAGTGTGCATGCCAGTGTGTATGAGTACATGTGTGTGCGCGCATGCATGTATGTTGCTCTGAGTGTGCGTGCATACCTGTGTGTATGAGTACATGTGTGTTTGCATGTGCCTGTGGCCATGCGTGTGTAAGTGCACATGTGTGTGCATGCATGTATGTGCCTGTGAGTCTGCACGCCTGTGTGTATGAGTACATGTGCGCACACATGTGTGTGCATGCACGTATGTGGCTCTGAGTGTGTGTCCATGCCTGTGTGTATGAATGCACGTGTGTGCACGTGCACGTCTGTGTGCATGCATGTGTGAGTGCCCGTGTGTGTGAATCACGTGTGTGCATGCACATACATGCCTGTGAGCATGTGTGCATGCCTGTGAGTATGAGTGCATGTGTGTGCATGTGTGTATGTGGCTCTGAGTGTGTGTGCATGCCCGTGTGTGTGAGTGCATGTGTCTGAGTGCACATGTGTGTGCATGTGTGTACGTGGCTCTGAGTGTGTGTGCATGCCCGTGTGTGTGAGTACGTATGTGTGCATGTGCCTGTGGCCACGCATGTGCGTGTGAGTGCCCGTGTGTGTGCATGCATGTGGGTGAATCACGTGCGTGCACGCATGTATGTGACTCTGAGTCTTTGCGCATGCCTGTGTGCATGAGTGCATGTGCGTGCACGTGCACGTCTGTGTGCATACACGTGTGTATGAGTACACATGTGTGCATGCACGTATGTGGCTTTGAGTGTGTGTGCATGCCTCTGTATGAATGCACGTGTGTGCATGTGCACGTCTGTGTGCATGCATGTGTGCGTGAGCGCACCTGTGTGTGCATGTGTGTGTGTGAATCACATGTGTGCATGCATGTACATGCCCGTGAGTCTGTTTGCATGCCTGTGGGTGTGGGTACACATGTGTGCATGTGTGTATGTGGCTCTGAGTGTGTGTGCATGCCTGTGTGTACAAATGTGTGCGTGTATGTGCACATGTATGTGCCAGTGGCCATGCATGTGTGTGTGAGTGCACGTGTGTGTGTATGCGTTTGCGTCAATCATGTGCATGCATGTACGTAGCTCTGAGTGTGTGTGCACACCGGTGTGTATGAATACATGTGTGTTTGCATGTGCCTGTGGCCACACATGTGTGTGTGAGTGCCCGTGTGTGTGCGTGCATGTGTGAATCCTGTGTGTGCATGCATGTATGTGCCTATGTATGAGCGCATGTGTGTGCATGTCTGTGTGCAAATGCACGTGTGTGTGCATGCATGTGAATCACGTATGTGCGTGCAAATACCTGTCTGTGTGTGCATGCCTGTGTGTATGAGTACATGTGTGTGCATGCGTGTACGTGTCTCTGAGTGTGTGTGCATGTCTGTGTGTATGAGTACGTGTGTGTGCATGCGTGTACGTGTCTCTGAGTGTGTGTGCATGTCTGTGTGTATGAGTACGTGTGTGTGCATGCGTGTACGTGTCTCTGAGTGTGTGTGCATGCCCGTGTGTGAGTGCATGTGTCTGAGTGCACATGTGTGTGCATGCCCATATGTGCCTGTGAGTGTGTGTGCATGCCTGTGTGTATGAGCACACGTGTGTGCATGCATGTGGTTCTGTGTGTGCATGCCTGTATGTATGAATGCACGTGTGTGCATGTGCACGTCTGTGTGCATGCACGTGTGTGTGAGTGCCCATGTGTGTGCATGCATGTGTGAATCACGTGTGTGCATGCACGTATGTGGCTCTGAGTGTGTGTGCATGCCTGTATGAATGCATGTGTGTGCATGTGTCTGCCTGTGCACACGTGTGTGTGTACATGTGCACATGCCTGTGTGCATGCAGATGTGAGTGAACACGTGTGTGCATGCATGTGAATCGTGTGTGTGCATGCCCATGTGTATGAGTACATGTGCGTGTGCATGCGTGTATGTGCCTGTGAGTGCGTGTGCATGCCCATGTGCATGAGCGCATGTGTGTGCATGCACACGCGTGTCTGTGTGCACATGTGTGTGCATGTGCACGTGCCTGTAGGTGTGTGAGTGCATGTGCCGGGGGAGGGGGAAACTCAGTGCTGGGGGTGTCAGAACCCACGGTTTGTGAATGGCATTTTAGCATGGAAAATACAGGTTGAATTAAAAAAAAAAAAGGGGGGCGGGTTCATTGAGAAGAAGGGGGGGGTTTATGTAGCGGTTCATTGACCGGGGGGGGGATCTTCCCTCGGTGCTCAAACACCCGGCTCCTGCCCCCCAGCCGCTGGGGAAGGAGAAGGGAATGGGGGGCTCCAGCTGGGCGCTGCTGGCACCATGGGGAAGCACCGAGCCGTGCTGAGCCGTGCCAAGCCGTGCCAAGCTGTGGTGAGCCATGCCAAGCCATGTCTTGTTGAGCCATCCCAAGCCATGCTGAGCCATCCCGAGCCATGCTGAGCCATGCCAAGCCGTGCCGAGCCGTGCTGAGCCATGTTGAGCCACATCGTTCTCTGGCAAGCCATGCCAAGCCATGCTGACCCATACCGAGCCATGCTGAGCTATGTCATGCCATGCCAAGCCAAGCCATGCCAAGCTGTGCCAGTCCATGCCGAGCTGTGCTGAGCCATGCTGAGCTATGCCAAGCCATACTGAACCGTGTCAAGCTGTGCCATACCAAGCCAAGCCCAGCCATGCCGAGCCATGTCGAGCCATGGCAAGCTGTGCCAAGCTGTGCCGTGCCATGCCAAGCTGAGCTGTGCCAAGCTATGCCATGCTGAGCCGTGCCAAGCCATGTCAAGCCATGCCAAACCTTGCCGAGCCATGCCAAGCTATGCCAAACCTTGCTATGCCGAGCTGTGCCAAGTCATGCGGAGCCATGGCAAGCTATGCTAGGCTGTGCTGAGCTGTGCTGAGCCGTGCCAAGCTGTGCCATACCAAGCCATGATGAGCCATGCCAAGCCATGCCAAGCTGTGCCAAGCCATGCCAAGTCATGCTGAGCCATGCCAAGCCGTGCCAAGCTATGCCAAACCATGCCAAACCATGCTGAGTCATGCCAAGCTATGCCAAGCTGAGCTGTGCCAAGCCATGTTGAGCTGTGCCGAGCTGAGCCATGCCAAGCTGTGCCATACCAAGCCAAGTCGTGCCAAGCCGTGCCAAGCTGTGCCGTGCTGAGCCATGATGAGCCATGATGAGCCGTGCTGTGCCATGTCAAGCTGAGCTATGCCAAGCCATGCCATGCTAAGATGTGCCAATCCATGCTGAGCTGTGCCATGCCAAGCCATGCCATGCTGTGCTGTGCCAATCCATGCCAAGCTGTGCCAAGTGATGCCAAGCTGAGCAAATCCATGCTGAACCGTGCCAAGCTGCACCGAGCTGTGCTGAGCTGTGCCGAGCTGTGCCATGCCAAGCCATGCCGAGCCATGCCGAGCCATGCCGAGCCGTGCTGAGCTGTGCCGAGCCGTGCCATGGTGAGCCATGCCGTGCCATGCCAAGCCAAGCTGTGCCGAGTCGTGCCAATCCATGCCGAGCTGTGCTGAGCCAAGCCGTGCTGAGCCAAGTCGTGCCATGCTGAGCCGTGCCAATCCATGCCAAGCCGAGTTGTGCCATGCTGAGCCGTGCTGTGCCATGCCAAGCCGTGCTGAGCCAAGCCGTGCCGTGCTGAGCCATGCCGTGCCACGCCAAGCTGTGCCGAGCCGTGCCATGGAGATGGCGAGAGGCAGCCGGTGAGCGCAGCCTGCACAGGAACCCCATTGCTCAGCGCTTCTCTACCCCACCCATCACATACATAGAGATAAATATAGATAGCTCCGCTCTCCGCCCCCCCCCCCCCCCCCCCACCCGGAGCCTGGCAGCGGGGGCACATTTGCACGGGTAATTTCGCTTTGCACTCTGCTAATTAGCGCCTGTGGGGAGCTGCAGGAGGGAGGGGCAGAAGTAGGGCTGGCAGGGCCCCAGTGGGGTGACAGGGGGGGAGGGAGACAAGGTGGTCCTGTGGGGGGGGACACACACACTGGGCCCCACCGCCCGGCACTGGGAGAGCCAGAAATCATCATTTCTGTCCCCAGTGCCCAGTTTCAGCTGGTTTGTGAACCGTGTTGTGGGAGCTGCAGTGGTGCAGGCAGCCCAGTTCCCCCAGTTCCCCAGCCCGGCTCCCCCAGTTTGCCAGTCCAGCTCCCCCAGCCCAGCTCCCTGCCTCCATGACTCCCCCAGCCCAGTTCCCACAGCCCCCACAGCCCATCTTTCCCAGCTCAATTCTCCCAGCTCCCCCAGCCCAGCTCCCCAGTGCCCCCAGCTCCTCAGTTCCCCCAGTTCACAAGCCTCCCAGGCCAGTTTGCCCAGCTCCCCAAGCCTAGTTCCCCCAGCTCCCCCAGCCCCATCTCCCCAGTTCCCCCAGCCCAGTTCTCCCAGTTCCCAAGGCCCCCAAGGCCAGTTTCCCCAGTTCCTCAGTTCCCCCAGCCCCCCCCCAGCCCAGTCCCCTAGCCCCACCAAGCCCAGCTCCCCCAGCTCCCCCAGGCCCCCCAAGCCCATCTCCCTCAGTTCCCCCATCTCCCCAGTTCCCTCAGCCCAATTCTCCCAGTTTCCAAGCCCCCCAGGCCAGTTTCCCCAGTTCCCCCAGTTCCTCAGTTCCCCCAGTCCCCCCAAGCCCATCTCCCTCAGTTCCCCCATCTCCTCAGTTCCCCCAGCCCAGTTCTCCCAGTTTCCAAGCCCCCCAGGCCAGTTTCCCCAGTTCCCCCAGTTCCTCAGTTTCCCCATCCCCCCCATCTCCCCAGTTCCCCCACGCAGGGTTTCTGGCCCCGCAGATGACGCGGGGTCTATTTTGGGCCCGGGCTCTGCCCAGCGTGGGAGCAGGAGCACGGGGGGGCCCTGCCTGGGCACGGGGCGGGGGGGCTGCTCCCCACAGCTGGAATTGCCCGGGGGGAGCGGCAAAGCTGGGCTGGGAAAGGCTGCGGGATGCTGGTACCGGGATGCTGGTGCCGGGGATGCTGGTACCCAGGATGCTGGTACCCAGGATGCCGGTATCAGGTGCTCCCGGGCTTTCTCCCCCCCCACCGCCCCCAGTGCCCCCCCGGGGCTCTCCCCCTCCCCCGCGGTGCTCCCGGTATCGCTCCCTACGGCTGCTCCGCCCTCCCCGGTTCTCCTCCCGCCCCCGGTGCTCCCGGGCTCCTCCCCAGGTTCCCCCCCACACTCCGGTATTCCTGGGCTCGCCCCCTGCCAGTGCTCCGGTTCCTCCCCCCCGGTTCTCCCCCTGCCCACTGCTCCCGCCCCCCCCCCCCCGTATTCCCGGGCTCTCCCCCCCACGATGCTCCCAGTCCCGCCCCCCCCCAGATGCTTCCGGTGCCCCCCCCACGGGCTCCGCCCCCCACGGCGCTCCCGGTCCCCTCCCCCGAGATTCCCCCCCGCCCCGGTGCTCCCGGGCTCTCTCCTCCTCCGCCCCCAGTAACCCCCCCCGGACTCCCCCCCCAGGTCTCTCCCCCTCTCCTGGTGCCGCCCCCGGGTTACCCCCCCGGGCTCCCCTCCCGCAGTGCTCCCGGTCCCCTCCCCCGGGTTTCCCTCCCCCTCCCCGGTGCTCCCGGGCGCTCTCTTCCACCCCTCAAGTGCCGCCCCCGGGCTCCATCCCCCTCCCAGTACTCCCGGTGCCCCCCCCGGCCTCCTCCCCCCAGGTCTCTCCCCCCCTCCTCCCTCGGTCCCCCCCCGCGGGCTCCCCCCCGCCAAGACTTTCCCTCCCAGGTCTCCCCCCGCCTCCCCGGTCCCCCCTCCCCCTGGTCTCTCCCCACCTCCCGGTCCCCCCCCCCCCGGGCTCCCCCCTCCTCGGTCTCTCCCCGCCTACACGGTCGTCGTCCCCCGGGCTCCTCCCCGCCAGGTCTCTCCTCGCCTCCCGGTGCCCCCCCGGGCTCCCCCCCCCTCAAGTCTCTCCCCGCCTCCCGGTGCGCCCTCCGGACCCCCTCCCAGGTCTCTCCCCACCTCCCGGTCCCGTCCCCCCAGGCCTCTCCCCCGCCCCGGGCTCCCCCCTCGGTCTCTCCCCCACTCCCAGGTCTCTCCCCACCTCCCGGCCTCCCCCCCGGCGTTTCCCCCTTCCCGGTGCTCCTGGGCTCTCTCCTGCCCCCCCCCCCGCCCCGTTCCGCCCCCGGGCTGCCGGCCCCGCCCCGGCCCCGCCCCGGCCCATCGCGCCCCGCGCCCCGGCGATGCCGCCGCCGCCGTAGGGGCCGCCGCGACCCGCGGCACCGGCAGCGGAACGCCTGGGGCTGGGGGAGGGGGGAAAAGGGAAAAAGAAGGGAAAAAAAGCGGGGGTTGCGGGGGGGGGGGGGGCGCCGCCGCCGCCGCCTGTGGCGGGGCCATGTCGGGTCGCGACAGCGTGCAGATCCCCGACGACAGGGACTTCGGGGCGTTCCGGGCGGAGTGCGAGTCGGAGCGCGGCTGGAGCCTCACCTACAGCAAGGCGGGGGTGGCCGTCTGGGTGCAGCTGCTGGAGCCCGAGCGCTCCCTGCACAAGATCAAGGTGAGACACCGCCCCCCGTTCCCCGCACCCTCCCGCCCCCCGCATCTCCCATCCCGCATCCCCCACCGGCGGCACCCCGACCGGGGGTGGGGGGGACCCTGGGACGGAGGGGACTGAGGGGAAAGGGGATCCCCGGGGGGGACCTGGAGACAAGTGGGGACCCTCGGGCGATGCAGCACCCCGGGGTGAGCAGGGACCCCACAGTGAGTGGGGCTTGGGGGGTGAACCAGCGCCTTGGGGGTTATGTAGCACTCTGGGGTGAGTGGGGACCCCATAGCAAGTGGGGGCCAGGGGGGGTGAACCAGCACCCTGGAAGCGATACAGCACCCTGAGGTGAGTGGGGACCCTGCAGTGAGTGGGGCTTGGGGGGTGAACCAGCACCCTGGGGTGAGCGGGGACCCTGCAGCGAGTGAGGCTTGGGGGGTGAACCAGCACCCTGGGGGGAGTGGGGACCCCACAGCAAGTGGAGACCCTGGGGTGATGCAGCACCGTGGGGTGAGCAGGGACCCCACAGTGAGTGGGGCTTGGGGGGTGAACCAGCACCCTGGGGGGAGTGGGGACCCCACAGCAAGTGGAGACCCTGGGGTGATGCAGCACCCTGGGGGTGAACAGGGACCCCACAGTGAGTGGGGCTTGGGGGGTGAACCAGCACCCTGGGGTGAGTGTAGACCCCAGGTGTGAGTGGGGACCCCATAGCAAGTGGGGGCCAGGGCCATGAACCAGCACCCTGGGGTGATGTGGCACGCGGGGGTGATGTGGCACGCGGGGGTGAGTGGGGACCCCATAGCAAGTGGGGGCCGGGAAGGGTGATGCAGCACCCTGGGGGGAGCAGGGACCCCAGGGGTGAGTGGGGACCCCATAGCAAGTGGGGGCCAGGGGGTGAATCAGCACCCTGGGGTGAGCGGGGACCCCATAGTAACTGGGGACCCTGGGGTGATGCAGCACCCTGGGGTGAGTGGTGAGTGGGGACCCCAGGGGTGAGCAGAGGGACCCCAGAGGTTAGTGGGGACCCTGTGGCAAGTGGGGACCCAGGGGTGATGCAGCACCCTGGGGTGAATGGGGACCCCAAGGGTCAGTGGGGGGACCTTGGGGCGATGCAGCACCCTGGGGTGAGCGGGGACCCCAGGGGTTAGTGGGGACCCTGGGAGTGAGTGGGGACTCCAGGACAAGCAAGACCCCGGGGGTGCGCAGGGACAAGGGGGGACCCTTGGGGACACGGTGGGGGCGTGCACAGGGGTGACTGGGGACTCACACAGGGACAAACAGAGATACCTGGGGGGTGTGGGACCATGGGGTCTGGGTGCTGCCTGTGCCCCCCCGTGCCCCTGGGGAGCTCCTGGGGACCTGCTGGGCACTGGGGCTGTCCCCATCCCAGCTGTCCCCACTGGGGCTGTCCCCTCGCTACCCTGCAACCCCCTCTCCCCAATACAGCCTGGGGGGTCCCCGGGACCCCTCTGCGTCCTCCAGCGGGTCCCTTCCATCCCTGGTGCCACCGCGCCAGGCTGACACCCACCGGTGCGTGCTTGTTCCTCCGGCAGAGCGGGGACAAGGGATTAAAGGGGAAAAACTTGGGACACAAGCGGCGCCAGGCTGGGGCTGCCGGTGGCCGTGGGCCACCGTGCCACACTGGAGCCATTGCCCAGCTCTCTGCGGGGCTGGTCGGCTTCCATGTCCCTGCGGGGGGGACCTGGGCGAAGCCGTCCCCATCCGGTGCCACGAGTCGTGCTGCTGCACCGAGGCCCGGTGGCGATGGTGACGGTGGCGGCGGTGGCAGCGCGGCCTGCTCCCACGCTGTGCTGCAGCAGCCGCGCAAACAAGCGGTGCCGGGGAAACCTGTCCCTGGGGTGGCGGCGGTGACGGCGGTGACGGTGGCACCGGCCGTGCCAGATCCACTCCCCCCCCCCCCACCAGAGGGTTGGCTCACCGACATGGCAGAGCCCCCCCGCGGCTGCGTGTTTGGGCTGCGGTGACACAGTGACGGGTCCCCACCATGCCCCGGTGGCAGCGAGCCCCGTGGGGGGGGGGAGGGGGGCACGGTCCACGGTCCCGGGGGTGTGGGGCAGAGGAGCAAGCCCTACCCCACACTGTGACCCGTTGCCGTGGGTCTGGCCATCTCCCCAGCACAGTTCCGTGGGGCACCGTGTCCCCCTGCTCCGAGCCCCCCAGTGTCCCCAGCACGGCTCTGGTGGGATCGGAGTGCAGGGGGGCGAGCAGGGAGGGAGCAGGGAGGGGGAATGTCCCCTGCCCGTCCCCTGCCCGTCCCGGCAATCCGGCTGTGCCACGTCTGCCTGGCAGGCGACCAGCCCCGCACCAGGATGTCCTGGCAGGGCTTGGCACAGCATGTCCCCGAAGCCACCCCGTGGGGACCCTGAGCCTTCCCTCCCCATGCCGGGGGTGGGGTGGGTGGGTTTGGGGGGGGGGGGGGGGGCTGCTGGGTGAAACTCCACCCAGGAGCCTGTTCATCTCCGAAAGGCCAAGGTCCGTGTTTACCCTGGGGGTGGGCCACCTTCCCTCCGGCCACCTTTGTCCCTCTCCCTCCCTGGCATCCCTCTCCCCCGGCTCTCCGAGGCCCCCTCCAGCACCCAGCCCCGCATCCCCCCATCACCCCCCCAATCCTGCCCATCCCGGCCGGATCCTGCTTGGAAAGATCCCGCTGGGAGTTTGTATGTCCATGCCCTGCCTGTGCTGAGTGGGTATTGGGGACCGGGACACACACACCCACACACACACCCGCTGTACCACCCCCCCAGGTCCCCAGCGTCACCCAGACCCCGCACCCCCGAGCCGGGACGGGATGTTCCCGTTGGATTTGGTGCCACGATACCACCCATGACATTGGCGACGTGGCACAGGGGGGTGTTCGTGGCTCCATGGGGGGGTGGTCTGGGGGTCCCCTCCCATTCCTGTACCCCCCCCTCCTGCCCCCTCCCCCCCCTCCCCCAGCCTCCCCAGGGCTGTTTTCCTCCCTCTTCTCTGCTCTGTAATTAAATGGAAGCGGAAGGTCTGGCCCCGCCGGCCCCCCCCCCCCCAATTAGGGATGCAGCTCTCGTCTAACCTGTTTTCTGGAGGCTGGAAACCAGTTTGTGCCACCGGGACCTGACACAGCCCGGGGCTGATTTGGCCACGGGGACCTGGGGCTGCTCATTTCCCCCCCGCACCGTGCCCGAGATATGGGGGGAACCCCGGCCGGGACCCCGACCCCCCCCCCCCCCCCCCCATTGCCCACGCTGGTGGGGCAGCCACCCTGGGGGATCGGAGTCCCCCCCCCAGGAGGGACGCTGGGGACCGGCTGGTCCCAAAGGGTGGCCGAGAGCCATCCCATGGGAACCATTGGGATGGGGATGGAGCCGGGGGGGGGGGCTCTGGGGTGTCCCCTGCCTGGACCCCCGCTCCCCTTCCTCACTTATTCATCAGGTCACCTTCATTAGCTCCGGGGACTAACGATGTTGCCGAGCATCCGGCCCATCTTCTCTTTAATTAATGACCCGCATGGCCCTGGTGGCCACCTGGGCAAGAGGGGACCAAGCCGGGGCTTCGTGGCCCCCCGAGGATGTGGGGCAAGGGGTTGCGCTGACCCCCAGGGTGGGGGTTTCTCCATGCCGGGGGTCCCCAACCACCCAGGTGGCCTCTCTGAGTGTGGCCCCAAGGTGGCCACGGGGCCACCAGGCACGGGGAGGGGTGTGTCTCCCCGTTGGGTCTGCTCTTGTCCCATGGCTGTCCCCTCGTGTCCAACACAGCCCTGGGGACTTGCACGGAGCGTGTGTCCCCCCCTGAGCCCCTTCCTTGCAAAATCTGTGGGGCAGGGGGGGTCCTTGCACCCTTTGCCCTCTTCCTCCTCCTCCTCAGAGTCAATATTGACCCAGGGCTGGGGCGCCCGATGCCCTGGTCCCTCCCCGGTGGCACCGTCCCCTCTCCTGGCCAGACCTGTCCCCGTCCCCTGTCCCTAAGGGACGTCACCCTGGGGCTGTGCTCCCCCGAACCACCGTCCAGGCTGTCCCCTGCCAGACTTTTGGGACGAACGGAGGGGTTGCAGTGCAAAGCGCAGGGGGACAGGCTCCGTGGGGTTGGGGACAGGCTCGGTGGAGCAGGGACGGGCTCCATGGGGCTGGGGACAGGCTCTGTGGGCTTGGGGACGGGCTCTGTGGGTTGGTGACAGGCTTGGGGACAGGCTCGGTGGAGCAGGGACGGGCTCCATGGGGCTGGGGACAGGCTCTGTGGGCTTGGGGACGGGCTCTGTGGGTTGGTGACAGGCTTGGGGACGGGCTTTGTGGAGCAGGGACGGGCCCCATGGGGCTGGGGACAGGCTATGTAGGGTTGAGGACAGGCTTCATGGGGCAGGGATGGGCTCTGTGGGGTTGAAGATGGGCTCTGTAGGGTTGGGGATGGGCTCTGTGGGATTGGGAGCATGCTCCATGGGGCAGGGACGAGCTCCATGGGGTTGGGGACAGGCTCTGTGGGGTTGGGGACACGGTCCATGGGGAAGAAATGGGCTCTGTGGGGCAGGGACAGGCTCCATGGGGCTGGGGACAGGGTCTGTGGAGCAGGGATGGGCTCTGTGGGGCTGGTGACAGGTCCCATGGGGCAGGGACAGGCTATGTAGGGTTGGGGACAGGCTCCATGGGGCAGGGATGGGCTCTGTGGGGCTGGTGACAGGTTCCATGGGGCTGGGGACGGGCTCTGTGGTGTTGAGGACAGGCTTGGTGGGGCGGGGACAATCTCCGTGGTGTTGGGGACAGGCTCTGTGGGTCAGGAACAGGTTCTGAGGGGCAGGGACAGGCTCTGTGGAGTTGGGGACAGGCTCCGTGGGGCAGGGATGGGCTCCGTGGGGTTGGAGGTGGGCTCCATGGGGCAGGGACAGGCTCTGTGGGGTTGGGGACAGGCTCCGTGGGGCAGGGATGGGCTCCGTGGGGTTGGAGGTGGGCTCCATGGGGCAGGGACAGGCTCTGTGGGGTTGGGGACAGGCTCCATGGGCCAGGGATGGGCTCCGTGGGGTTGAGGACAGGTTCTATGGGCTTGGGGACAGGTTCCATGGGGCAGGGATGTGCTCCATGAGATTGGAGACAGGGTCTGTGGGGTTGGGGATGGGCTCCATGGGGCAGAGACAGGCTCTGTGGGGCAGGGATAGTCTCCATGGCATCGGGGACAGGCTCTGTGGGGCTGGGGATGGCTCTGTGGGGCTGGAGATAGTTTCCATGGGGCAGGTATGGGCTCCGTGGGATTGGGCCCAGCTTCTCCCCCCCTGGCTGCTGAGGATCTGGAGGGGCACAGGAGGGTCTGGAGCTGTCCTTGGGGACAACCAACCTGGGCGGGTGTGGGACCCCCCCTCTGCGCCATGGCGCCGGGCTTGGCCCCATGCCCCAGCCCCCCCCATGCTGGGATGCTGCTCTGGGGGGTGATGGGGGGAGAGGCGAGGGGGCAGGAGCTGACCCCTCAGCCCCCAAGAAGGTGCCCCTGGCACCTGGGGCTCCAGCCCCACATGCCCAGGCTGCGAGGTGGCTCTGGGTGGCAAACTGGGCTGGACTGGGACAGACTGGGCTGAGCTGCTGGTCGGGATCTGGCTCCTCAGGGAGGGGGACTGCTGGGGGTTTTGGGGAGCTTGAGAGGTGACCCCCACGCGGGGGTCCCCATGGCTTTCCTCCTGCCTAGGGTCCCCATGGCCACCTTCCCACTCAGGTGTCCCCATGGCCACCCTCCTGCCCCGGGGTCCCCACAGCCACCCTCCCGCCCAGGGTCCCCATGGCCTCCCTCCATCCTGGGGGGTCCCCATGGCCGTCCTCCCACCCAGGGTCCCCACAGCTGCCCTCCCACCCAGGGTTCCCCATAGTCGCCCTCCATCCCAGGGGTCCCCATGGCTGCCCACCCTCCTGGGCATCCCCATGGCCACCCTGCCACCCAGGGTCCCCATGGCCTCCCTCCATCCTGGGGTTCCCCATGGCCTCCATCCCTTGGGGGTCCCCATGGCTGTACTCCCACCCAGGGTCCCCATGGCCACCCTCCTGGGCGTCCCCATGGCCATCCTCTTGGGGATCCCCATGGCCGTACTCCCACTCAGGGTCCCCACAGCTGCCCTCCCATCTGGGGTTCCCCATGGTCGCCCTCCATCCCAGGGGTCCCCATGGCCACCCTTCTTGGGGTCCCCATGGCTACCCTCCCATCCAGGGTCTCTCCAGTCACCCTCATGCCCAGTGTCCCCATGGCCTCCCTCCATCCCAGGGGGTCCCCATGGCCACCCTCCCTTTGGGGGTCCCCATGACCACCCTCCTACCCAGGGTCCCCATGGCCACCCTCTCGCCTGGGGTCCCCACAGCCACTTTCCTTAAGGGGTTCCCATGGCCATCCTCCTGGGCGTCCCCATCGCCATCCTCCTACCCAGGGTCCCTATGGCCAACCTCCCACCCACTTTCCCCATGGCCACCCTCCCTCAGGGGTCCCCATGGCTGCCCTCCCACCCAGGGTCCCCATGGCCACCCACCCTCCCAGGGTTCCCCATGGCCACCCTCCAATCCAGGGTCCACACAGCCACCCTCACGCCTGGTGTCCCCATGGCCTCCCTCCATCCTGGGGGGTCCCCATGGCCACTCTCCCTCAGGGGTCCCCATGACCATCCTCCTACCCAGGTTCCCCACAGCCACCCTCCCACCTGGGGGTCCCCCCACGGCCACCCTCCCACCTGGGATGTTCCCCATGGCCACCCTCCCACCCAGTGTCCCCATGGCCACCCTCCCACCCAGGCTCCCCACAGCTGCCCTCCCACCCCGGGTTCCCCATGGTTGCCCTCCATCCCAGGGATCCCCATGGCTGTCCTCCCACCCAGGATTCCCATGGCCACCGTCCCACCTGCTGTCCCCATGGCCACCTTCCCACCCAGAGTCCCCATGGCCACCCTCCTGGGAGTCTCTGTGGCCATCCTCTTGGTGGTCCCCATGGCCGCCTTCCCACCCAGGGTCCCCTTGGCCACCCTCCTGGGGTGTCCCCATGTCCTCCCCCCCACCGGGGTGGTTTCTCAGCCGCCCCCCCCTGCAGTGCAGGATGGAGTGCAAGGATGTGCCGGCGGAGACGCTCTACGACGTGCTGCATGACATCGAGTACCGGAAAAAATGGGACACCAATGTCATCGAGACCTTTGACATCGGGAAGCTGACCGTCAACTCCGATGTGGGCTACTACGCCTGTGAGGAGGGGGCTGGGGGGGGTGTTCCGGGGCCGGGGTTGGGGGGAGCTGACCCCTGGGTGCCACATCCCTGGGTGCCGCATCCCTGGGATGAGCCCGGGTACCAGTTTGAGGGGGATTTGAGGGGATCCCCCGGAGGGGATGCCCATGCTGGATGGGGGGGGAGGGTGTCTCACCCTGCTGTGTGTCCCCCCCTCTTGTCCCCCCCAGGGAAGTGTCCCAAGCCCCTGAAGAACCGGGATGTCATCACGCTCCGCTCCTGGCTGCCCATGGGCAGTGACTATATCATCATGAACTACTCCGTCAAGCACCCCGTGAGTCCCAGAAGGGGGGGGGGGGCGGGGAGGGTCAGGGTGTACCCCATCCTGCCACCAACCCGTGTGTCCCCCCCAACTCCTGCAGAAGTACCCCCCCCGCAAGGACATGGTGCGAGCGGTCTCCATCCAGACAGGCTACCTGATCGAGGGGACGGGAGCCAAGAGCTGCACCATCACCTACCTGGCCCAGGTGGACCCCAAAGGTAAATCTGGGGGGGGGAATGTCCCCCCTGCCCCCCCTCCCCCCGTGGGGGCTCAGCCCACCCCCGTCCTGCCCTCCTGTCCCCGAGGGATTGTCACCCTCCGCTTGAGGGGCTGTGCTAACGAGGTTAATTAATGGGGTGGGGGGAGATTTGGAAGCCGGGAGTTGGGGGGGGGCTCGGGGGGGGGGGGGGGCAGGGATGCAGACAGGGTGATGCCAGGTGGGAACATTTTGGGCCGGTTCTCTTGAAATAATCCCTGTTTTGGGGTAGAAGAAGCAGCGAAAATAGCTTTTTTTGGGCAAGAAGCTGGGAGCAGTTTGGGTGGAACCCCCATTTCCCTGGAATGTCCTATGTCTTCCCCCCCCCCCCCACCTCTCCGGAGGGCTGTCCCCAAGCCCTCCTGTCCCCAAGGAGGGTGACTGGGGAGGGGGGAAGCTGGCACTGGGGGTCCCAGCCCGTCTCCCCCCCCCCCGCCTCCTCTCTCTCTCTCTCCAGGTTCCCTGCCAAAATGGGTGGTGAACAAATCCTCCCAGTTCCTGGCCCCCAAGGTGAGTCGGGGGGGCCCGGGGGGGGTGGCGAGGCATGTCCCCATGTGTCCCCTCTTGCCCTGTCCCCACCTCAGCTCCATCCCACTCTCAGGAAAGCCGGGGGGGCGGTTTGTGGGGTGTGTGTTTAAGTGACTTCAGATCCATAAATCCCCACCGGTGCAGACCAAGGGGAGAGAAACCTCTGGGTTCGTATAAGAACATTTTGTAGTTTCCCCAAAATAATTAGTGCGGCTCTTAACGAGCCCGCGGGAATGGGTCAGGCCTGGAACTAAATAGGGGGAGCTTAAGGTCGTTACTTAATGACTCCAACCGGTACTTAATGGCTCTGGGAGAGAGGAGAAACCACGGGATGGACAAGGAAAAGAGAGAAAAAGATGGAGGTGAAGAGATCACTGGGTCCGGCTCCAGCGTCTTTTACAGGGAATCTTCCCTGGCATAAACTTCTTTCTTGGGAGAAACCTTCCCAGGTACCATCTTCTTGGGAAAAATCTTCCCAGGTATGTTCTTTCTTGGGAAAAGTCTTCCCAGGTATGGTCTTTGTTGGGAAAAACCTTCCCAGGTACCATCTTCTTAGGAAAAACCTTCCCAGGTATGGTCTTCTTTCTTGGGAAAAATCTTCCCAGCTATAGTCTCTCTTGGGAAGAATCTTCCCAGGTACCATCTGCTTGGGAAAAATCTCCCCAGGTATGGTGTTTCTTGGGAAAAATCTTCCCAGCTGTAGTCTCTCTTGGGAAGAATCTTCCCAGGTACCATCTGCTTGGGAAAAATCTCCCCAGGTATGGTGTTTCTTGGGAAAAATCTTCCCCTCCCTCACGGAGCCACTGAGTTGGAAGGGAACTTCAGAGACCACCTGGTCCCACCAGAGCAGGGTCACCCAGAGCAGGTTGGAGACGGGTTTGGGATCTCTCCAAAGCAGGAGACTCCACACCTCTCTGGGCAGCCTGTGCCAGGGCTCTGCCACCCTCACAACGAACTTGTCCTTATTTTCTTCATTCCAGTTGGTGCCCGTTGCCCCTTGTCCTGTCCCCGGGCACCACTGAGAAGAGTCTGGCCCCATCCTCTTGCCCCCCACCCTTTAGCTCTTGCTGAGCATTGATGAGATCCCCTCTCAGTCTGCTCTTCTCCAGGTGGAACAGCCCCAGGGCTCTCAGCCTTTCCTCAGCACAGAGATGCTCCAGCCCCTCCGCATCTCCGGAGCCTCAGCTGGACTCTCTCCAGCAGTTCCCTGTCCTTCTGGAACTGGGGAGCCCAGAACTGGACCCAGTGCTCCAGCTGTGGCCTCCCCAGGGCAGAGCAGAGGGGGAGGATGACCTCCCTCCACCTTCTGGCCACGCTCTTCTTGATGCCCCCCAGGAGACCATTGGCCTTCTTGGCCACCAGAGCACATGGCTGGCTCGTGGGCAGCTTGTTGTCCCCCAGGACTCCCAGGTCCCTCTCTGCAGAGCTGCTCTCCAGCAGGTCAGCCCCAACCTGTGCTGGTGCGGGGGGTTGTTCCTCCCGAGGTGCAGCACCCTACACTTGCCCGTGTTGAACTCCATTGGGTTCCTCTCCACCCAGCTCTCCACCTGCCCAGGCCTGGCTGGTTGGTGGCACGGCCTTCTGGGGTGTCACCCACCCCTCCCAGCTTGGTGTCACCAGCAAACACTGTCCCCTCACCCAGCTCATTGATAACTATATTGAACAGGATACAATGAAGCAAAGGTCACTTATGGGACACAATGGCCTTGAGAACTAGCAAGCTCATCACATGAGGGCAGAACCATCTTGTCTTTATCTCCCACGGCTTTTCAAAGGTCATTTATGGGGCACAATGGCCTTGAGAACTAGCAAGCTCACCACACAAGTGGTGGAACCATCTTGTCTTTATCTCCCACGGCTTTTCAAAGGTCATTTATGGGATACAATGGCCTTGAGAACTGGCAAGCTCATCACATGGGTAGTGGAACCATCTTGTCTTCATCTCCCATGGCTTTTTGGGCGCCCGTGAACCTTTTCCGTTCCTCGAACACCCCATTTACCTCCTTGCGAGCATTTGGGGCGCTCCATGGAAGGCTGGGAGAGCTTGGAGGACCTTCCTCCCCCCTCACAGGGTGGGGGGACTGATGGACCGTTTCCCCCCCCTCCCCCCAAGGCCATGAAGAAGATGTACAAGGCCTGTCTGAAGTACCCTGCCTGGAAGGAGAGGCACGACCCCCACTTCAAGCCCTGGCTCTTCCCGGAGCAGAGCCGGCTGCCGGCGCTGCCCCTCTCCGAGCTCTCCCTCCAACACGCCGACTCCCTGGAGAACATCGACGAGAGCGCCCTGCCCGAGGCCAAGGACGACCGTGCTGAGGCCAGCGACGAGGACAGCGTCAATTGAGACACACCCCCCCCGGGTCATTTTGTCCCCATTCCCCCCCAATTCCCCCCATTCCAATGTCTTTTCTGTCCCTCACACACACGCGATGGCTCGGGGGGGGGACACCCCCATAATTTTGGCTCCCCTGCTGCCACCCCCCCTGTTTGGGGAGAGGGGGGCCATGCTGGGCTCCCCCCCACCCGGGGTCATTTTGTCCCCATCCCCTCCCAATCCCCCCCAATTCCCCCCCAGTTCCCCCCAAATTCCCTCCATTCCAATATCTTTTCTGTCCCTCGCACACACACGATGGCTTGGGGGGGGGACACCCCCATGATTTTGGCCCCCTCGCTGCCACCTGCCCTGTTTGAGGAGGGGGGGGGGGGCATGCTGGGCTTCCCCCCCCCCCCCCAACATCCTGGGGGCTGCCACCACCCCGGTCCCTTCGTGGCCACTGCAGGACACCCACCTTGTCCCCATCAAACCCAAAGTGCCCTTCAGCTCTCACCCCTGAGGGGGGGGTGGGCAGAGGAAAGGGGGGGCCCTGGCCCTGCTGACCCCCCACCCCCACCCCTTCCCCACTCCTTCCCCACCCTCCCTCTCTGCTCCCCGGCCCCCCCTCCCCTCCAACAGAGCTGCCTTCCTCCCCCTGGACCCCCAACCCAATTGCCCCCCAAGTCTGGGGGGGGGCTTGGGGGTCTGCCTGTGCCTCTGGGTGTTATGGGGGGGGGCTTTGGGGGCTCCTGGCTCCCCCAGGTGTGCGGGGGGGGGTGTTTCAGCACTTCCAGGAATTCTTGGGGGGGTTCGGAGGGCTCCTGGCACCCCCAAGTGTGCGGGGGGGGGGGGGGGGGGCATCTCAGCACCCCCAGGCATCTTGGGGGGTTTGGGGGGGCCCCCGGCATCTCCAGATGTTCTGGGTGTCTCTGGGGGCTCCTGACACCTCCAGATGTGCTGGGGGGGGCTAAAGGGGGGGTGTCCTGATACCTCCAGGCATGTTGGGGGGGCCTTGGGGGGCTCCTGGCACTTCCAGGTGTGCTGGGGGGGCTCTGGGGGCTCCCAGCGTCTCCAGGAATGTTGGGGGGGGGCCCTTGGGGGGCTCCTGGTACCTTCTGGTGTGCTGGGGGGATGGTATTGGGGGCTCCTGGCATTTCCATGTGTGTTGGGGGGACTTGGAAACGGGGGAGCTCCCGGCACCTCCAGATGTTCTGGGGGGTCTCTGGGGGCTCCTGGCACCTCCAGGAGGGGCTTGGGGGGGGGGGGGGTCCCAGCGTCTTCAGGCATGTTGGGGGGATTTGGGGGCGGCTTCTGGCACCTCCAGATGTTCTGGCGGGTCTTTGGGGGCTCCCAGCTTCTCCAGGAATGTTGAGGTGGGGGGAATTGGGGGGTCTGCTGGCACCTCCAGATGTGCTGGGGGGGCTGGGGGGCTCCTGGCCCCCCCCTTCCCAGCGTCTTCAGGCATGTTGGGGGGATCTGGGGGGGCTCCCGGCACCTCCAGATTATTTGGGTGGCTCCCAGCTTTTCCAGGAATGTTGAGGGGGTGGGACTTGGGGGGTCTGCTGGTATCTCCAGATGTGCTGGGGGGGGGGTGTCTGGGGGGCTCCCGCTCCCCCCCCCCCTTCCAGGCGAAGGGCCCCGGGGTGGGGGTCCGAGCACTTTCTATGCCTTGAATTGGGATTTTGGAGCTGATCCCTGTCGTCCCCCCCGCGGGGGTGGCAAGGGGCCGGGGCAGGGGGTGGGGTGGAGATTTTGTACGTTGTACTGGAACTGATTATTTAGGAATAAAACAAATAAATCCAGCACGGGGGGGTGATGCAGCCTTTCTGTCCTGTCCTCAGTCCCCTGGGACACCCCCCCACCCCCTCCGCCTTGTCCCCAGCTCTGCGGTGGGCTTGGGGGGGGGGGGGGGGGTGTCCCTGGGGGTCCCCCATTGTGGTGGGTGCTGCTGGGTGCCTTGGGGTCCCCCACACTGATCCATTGTGGGGTTTGGCCCAAGGAGGGGGGGCTCTTGGTGGGGGCAATGCCACCAACAAGTGACAACAGAGACACCTCCCCCCCCCCCCCCCCCCAAACCTGATTAGTGCTGGGGCACTAATTAGGGATAAGACTGCTCCCCCCCTGCAGCGGTACCACTAACACCAGTACCGCCTGTCGAATGCCCCGACTGGGGCATGACCCCCCCAAAAACACCTCTGGGAGAGGTGTCCCCGCGTGCTGGGATGGGGGGGGGGGCATTTTGGGGGGGCTCATCCATGGATTCTCCAGCTTTTCTCCATGACTACAAGGGGGCTTCGGTCACAGGAGGGTCTTGGGGGGTGAAGGGACCTTGGCGACCATCTGGTCCCACCTTCCGTGGCACCAGCCCAATCTGGGCAAGGTGGCCCATCTTAAAAGTGGCCCATGATGGAGAACCCAGGGGATGGCACTGGGTGGCCTTTAATGTCCCTTCCATCCCAAACCATTCCATGATTCCATGTCCTGTAACCCCCTGGAGCTGGAGCTGGGACTGTGACATGGATCCCAGCAGCTCCTCCCAAGGTGGGGATGGGGGACATGGGGTTACCCACACCCCAACACCCCCAGAGGACCAGGAAGGTGACCAGGGACAAGTGCTGCTTGGGACATGGCCATCAATGACACTCTGCTGTCCATAGTCATGGGTGTCATGGGGTGGTGGGAAGGGGGGTGTTTCCTGGTGTCCGACAGGCCCCCCCGCTGCTCTGGGTGGGAAGATGAAGCTCGGGAAGGTGCGATGTCCCCGAGGCTGGCACCCCGCAAGGGACTGGGGGTCTGGGAGGTGTTGGGGTGCCCAGAGCACTGGGGGGGTCAGGGGGATGCTGTGTCCTGGGGGCCAGGCTGGAACTCCCAGGGGGTGGGGGGTCTGCGAGGTATTGGGGTGGTGGGAGTACCGGGGGGGGGCGTCAGAGAGATGTTGCATCCTGGGGGACAGGCTGGAATCCCCCAGGGACCAGGGGTCTGCACGGTGCAGGGACACAGGAGGGGGGACACAGGAGGGGGGAAATGCAGGAATTGGGGGGATACAGGAGGGGGGATGTGGGGGGGGGATGCAGGAGATTGGGGGTGCAGAGGGGGGATGGATGCTGGGGGATGCAGGGGGAGGGGGTGCAGGATTGGGGGGTTGCAGGGGGGGACACAGGAGGGGAGGGATACAGGAGGGGGGGGGATGTGGGAGGGGGGAATACAGGAGGGGGATGCGGGAGGAGTGCAGGAGGGGGGATGCAGGAGGGGGGATGCGGGGGGGATACAGGGGGTTCCGGGGGGGGGATACAGGAGTTGGGGGGGTGGAGGGGGGGATGCAGGAATTAGGGGGATGCAGGAATTAGGGGGATGCAAGAGTTGGGGGGATGCGGGGGGGATACAGGAGGGGGGATGCAAAGAGGGGGGTGCAGGAGATTGGGGATGTAGGAGGGGGGGATGCAGGGGGTGGGATGTGGGGGGGGGATGCAGGGGGACGCAGGAGCGGGGGGATGCAGGAGTTGGGGAGGTGCGGGGGGGGATGCAGGGGGGGAATGCAGGAGGGGGAATGGAGGGGGGATGCAGGAGGGGGGGTGCAGGAGGGGGGATGCGGGGGGTGGGATGCAGGAGGGGGGGATGCAGGAGTTGGGGGGATGCAGGAGGGGGGGTGCAGGAGGGGGGATGCGGGGGGTGGGATGCAGGAGGGGGGGGATGCAGAAGTTGGGGGGATGCAGGAGTTGGGGAGGTGCAGGAGGGGGATGCAGGCGGGGAATGCAGGAGGGGGGAACGCGGGGGGGGGGACACGGGGCCCACCCGGTTGCGTGGCCCAGCGGGTGCTGCCATCCCCGTCCCCCCCCTCGCCGGGGGCCTGGCGTGGGCGGGGAGCCGAGCCCGGGGGTGATTGTCCCCCCCATCACCCTCCCGGAGCCGGCAGCCGGCGTGTCCCCGTCCCCGCGCCATGAAAGGAGCATTGTCCGGCCGCGGGATCCCATTCCGGGGGGGGGGGGGTAGCCATGCGGGGGGGCGACGGGGGGGGGGTCCTCACATCCCGACACCCATCCCCCCACCCCCCCTCGGCCCCCAACCTCCCCCCCCTTGATGTTTTCCCGGTCCAAGCCCTCGGGAACTGGGTGGGGAGGGGAAAAGAACAAAAAAAAAAAGCCCCCCACCCTTTTTGGGAAATTCCCGGTGGTTTTCCCCCAGGATCCCGGTTCCATCGGGCGGGAACACGGCGGGGCCCGGCAGCGCGGGGGGGGGGGGGGGGGCTCTGCCTGTGCCCCCCCCCTCCCCCGGCATCGCCTCGGCCCCCCCCGCAGAGCCCGAGCTGAGGTACGGGGGGGTCTCTGCCCGCTGGGGCTGGGGGGGGGACGATGACACGCAGCCTGGGGTGGGGGGGGACATCGCTTCTCCCGGGGGGATGATGGTGCGGAGGCTTTGGCGGGGGGGGAAGGTTGGACCCCCGCTCCAGAGTTACTCGGCTGCCACAGGGCTGTGCCCCCCCCCGCCCCACCCCGCCCCAGCAGACCCCAGCTCAAACCTAGTACACCCCAGTTCAATCCCAGTATAACCCAGCTCCCCCCCAGCACACCCCAGCTCCCCCCCAGCAGACCCCAGCCCAATTCCAGTATATCCCAGCTGAACCCCAGTACCCCCCAGCTCAATTCCAGTACTCCCCACCTCAACGCCAGTATATCCCAGCTCAACCCCAGTACTCCCCAGCTCAATCCCAGTATATCCCAGCTCAATCCCTATATACCCCAGCTCCCCCCAAAGTACTCCCCAACTCAATCCCAGTATAACCCAGCTCCCCCCCCAGCACACCCCAGCTCAACCCCAGTACTCCCCAGCTCAATCCCAGTCTCCTGGGACCCCCCACTGTGCTGACAGCCCCCGTCCCGCCCTGGGGGGAGACGAGGTGCAGCGATACCCCCACGTTCACCGGGGCTCCGGTCCCCTGCCGGGCTGAGGGACATGGCGGGGGACACCAGTGATGGTGGCAGTGCCGGTGGCGGTGCCGGTGGCGGTGCCGGTGGGGTAAAAGCCAGGAGCATGGGCCCCCGTGGGTTTGGCTGGAGCTTCCGTTCCCGTGGGAGAACTGGCTCAGCACGTCCCGGTTGACGGCCCAACACTGCCGGCGCTGCAAGGATCGCACTGGGGATCCCACCAGGATCCTGACCAACGCCACACAAACTCTGGGCGATGCCTGCCGGCGGCTTTCCCTGGCCTTCCTCTTCCTCCTCTTCCTCCTCCTCCTCCTCTTCCTCGCTGCGTCCCGGTACCTCTGCCAAGGCCTGGAGAATCACTCCGGCACCGCGCGGCTGCCAGCGGGACGGTGGCTTCTTCCTCCTCCGGTAATGGCGAGCTGGCTTCTTGCCCCGGGACCATGCTCTGGGGCGGGGGGGGGGAGGTTGGCGAGGGGGGGATCTCCTCCATACAGGGTTGGGGGGGGAAAGGGGGGTCTGCGGGGCTCCGGCACCGCTGGAATTCCCATTTACACCCCTAAAAATCAGCTTTTGGAAGGACGGGCTGGCTCCCAGTGGGTGCCGGGATGAAAAGTCCCTCCTCCCCTTCAAGAGCCACCGGGGGTTTGCTGGGGGTGCCCCCCCGCCAGGGCAGAGCTCTTACGGGAATCAGCCAGGATGGGGCTGTTTATAGAAATATGGGAATTTTGCACCCCTCCGTGCCCCACAAAGCAGGTCCAAGCAAGAACCCCCCACCAGGGTATTTTGGGGGTGTCGGGAGGGGATGCTCACAGTGTGTGCTGTGGATTTTTACCCCCCCCCCCGCCCCCAACCATCAGTGGTGGCTCCAAGGGGGGTCCGGTTGTGGGACCCCCACGGCCGTCGGGGTGTTGGTGCCCCGGGGGGGGGTGGTTTGCGGATGGACGTGACCCCGTGAAACCACTGAAATGCAGAGATTGGGGAGGGGGGGGGGTCATCTCCTGCCCCCCCACCCCCACCCCACAGCGCCAGCGTCACACTTTAGGAGAAAATAAATAAAAATAATCAAAAAATAATTTGGGGTTTCCCACCCGGGCAGGGCAGGTTAAAGAGCAAAGAGCATCGCTGTGGCACCCCCCCGCCCCCCCCCCCCAGCATGGCCTTCCTCCTCCTCATCCTCTTCCTCATCCTCCCCCTGTCCCAGCTGGTGATGTTGCCCCGGGGGGGTGGTGCCACCCCAAATCTGCAGGTGATGGGGGGGGGGGGGGGGGCGCTGTGGGGAAGGGCCAAGGCGGGGGGAGGTGGGTGCCTGGGGTTGGGGGACCCCCCCCGTCCCCAGCGGCAACGTCCCGCACTTCCCCTGGCCAAAGCAGGGGGGTGTGTGTGACATGGTGGCCCTGGTACAGTGTCACCCGGCTGCTGGGGGGTTCGGGGGGGGGTCCCACGGGTGAGCTGGGTGCCTGCCGCCCCCCACCCCCACCCTGGGGAGCTGGAAGTGCTGGGTGCCATGGGGGGGCACCCCCACGGAGGAAGGGGGGGCCGTGGCCCTTTTCCTGATGTATTGGCCCCTTTTCCAGGAGCTTTGCCCCTTTTCCGGAAGTTTTGCCCCTTTTCCAGGAATTTTGTGCCTTTTCTGTAAGTTTTGCCCCTTTTTCGGGAGTTTTGCCCCTTTTCTGGAAGTTTTGCCCCTTTTTCAGGATCTTTACCCCTTTTCTGGGAATTTTGACCCTTTTTTCCCAGGAGTTTTGCCCCTTTTCCAGGAGTTTTGCCCCCTTTCTGGCTTCCTTTGCCCCTTTTCTAGGAGTTTCGGGCCTTTTCTGGTTTCCTTTGCCCCTTTTCTGGGAGTTTTGCCCTTTTTCCAGAAGTTTTACCCCTTTTCCAGGAGTTTTGACACTTTTCCAGGAGCTTTGCCCCTTTTTTGGTAGTTTTGCCCCTTTTCCAGGAATTTTGATCCTTTTCCTGTATTTTTGCCCCTTTCCTGGGAGTTTTGGGCATTTTCTGGCTTCCTTTGCCCCTTTTCCAGGAGTTTTGACCCTTTTTTCCCAGGAGTTTTGCCCCTTTCCCTGTAGTTTTGCCCCTTTCTGGGAGCTGTGTGGGGCGGGGGATGCCCGGGGTGTCCCCGGCTCTGGGGGTGTCCCCGCTGGTGCTGCAGCCCAGGACACACGTCACTGGGGAGAAGGGGAACAAGTGGGACCCCAGGAGTAAGGAAACCCCTGGCTCCCTGACCCTGGGATCCTGAGGCCTTCCTCATCACCCTCCCCCTCCTCCTGCCCTTCCTCCTCCCCCTCCTCCCCCTTCTCCTCCTCACCTTCCTCCACTTCCTCCTCCTCACCCTCCTTCTCATCACCTTCCTTGTCACCCTCTTCATCCTCCTCACTCTCCTCCTCCTCCTCCTCCTCCTCCTCCTCCTCCTCACCCTCCTCCTCACCTTCCTCACCCTCCTCCTCCTCACCCTCCTCCTTATTGCCCTCCCTCTCCTCCTCCTCCCCCTCCTCACCTTCCTCCTCCCCCTCCTCATTATCACCCTCCTCCTCACTCTCCTCCTCATCCTCCTCATCACCTTCCTCACCCCCCTCATCACCGTCCTCATTATCGCCCTCCTTCTCCTCCTCACCTTCCTCCTCCTCAACACCTTCCTCACCCTCCTCCTCCTCCCCCTCCTCATTATCGCCCTCCTCCTCCTCCTCCTCCCCCTCCTCCCCCTCCTCATCGTCTTCCTCCTCTTCCTCCTCATTACCCTCCTCCTCCTCACACTCCTCCTCCCCCTCATCATCCTCACCCTCCTCATCACCCTCCTGGCCACCCCCCACCACGCACCTGCCCCCCCCCGATCTGGGCAGTGAATCGGCAGCAGGAGGAGCCCCCGCAGCCCCTTTCCCAGCGCCGGCCTTTGCTGCCCGCACACGCCTGAACTGCGCCCCCCCCCCGCCCCGGGTCCCCCCGCAGTGTGATATTATTGACGTCTCGTATTTACCGCCCCCCCCGCACCCCGCCGAGAGCTCCGGGAAACGAAAGAGCTTCACCGTACACACCCCCCCCCCCCCCCCCCCCCCCCGCCCCGGCCATCGGGGGGACGGGACCCGGCGGGGGGGGGGGAGGTGGGTCGGGGTTGGGGGGAGGGGGGCCACCCCGACACCCCGCTTCTGCTTTCGGCCGGGTTCCTGCTGGCTGAGGATCCCCCTTCGGCGAGTTTCGGTGCGGGGGATGCGGCGCTTTCAATTCCCGGCCCGGGGTGACAGTGGTCACGGCTCCTCTGCCGGGCTGGGTCCATCCCTTGGGACATTGGGGACATCGTCCCAGTCACAGATGGCCACTATGCCGCCTGAGGATCCTTTCATAACTTAGCCAGAAAGGGGTAAAACCCCCACTTGCAGCTAGACTTGTTGCCCCGTGTGGCCAGCATTTTGGCGGCTTGGTGGCCCCTGTGGCCACCGATGGCTATCCCCGTGCCCACCAGTCCCGCCCCTCCCCCCATCTCTGTGTCCCCCAGGACACCCCTGGGTGATGGCTCGGAGTCCGCGGGGGTCTCGGGGTGATGGGGACAGGGCAGCCACGCAGCCACTCATCCCACCCTCGCCGATGGCCATGACTCCTCTGCCAGGCTGGGTCCCTCCCTTGGGACACTGGGGACATCGTCCCAGTCCCAGATGGCCACTGTGCCACCTGAGGATCCTTTCCTAATTTAGACAGAAAGGGGTAAAACCCCCACTTGGAGCCAGGCTGGTTGCTCCGTGTGACCAGCAGTTTGGTGGCTTGGTGGCCACCATGGCCACCAGTGGCCACCCCCACGCCCACCAGTCCCCCACCACCCATCTACGTGTCCCCTGGGACCCCTGTAGGTGAGGGCTTGGGGTCCGCGGGGGTCCTGGGGTGATGGGGACATGGTGGCTACCCAGCCACTCATCCCACCCTCGCCAGCGACCACGAGTTGGCATATCCTGGTGGCCCCAGCACACCCCGTCCTCGGTGGCCCCGGTGCTGAGGGGGGGCCGTGCCGCTTTCTGGGGACCACCCTCCCCACTTCCTTCCTTCCTCTCTCGTCGAAGGCCCTGCCCCGTCCCTGCCATCAGCCGGGGCTCATCTGGCCACCGGCCTCCGGCTTCCTCCTCCTGCTCGCCCATGGCGGCGGCCGGTGGCCCCGGGTTGCCGTGCTGATGCCGCAGGTTTTGCCGGGGAGCTTTTGCCGTTATTATTGCGACACGTCCCCCCCCCCCGCCCCCCTCCACCGTGTGACGGGGAACCCCCCCCCGGCTCGGCGTTTCGGCAAGTTCCCGATAGCCGAAGCGGTGTTTGAGGAAGTCCTCGGCTTGGCAGAGCCCCTGCCGCCACGCTGGCCATGGGCCACCGGCCCCATCCTCCTCCCAGGTACCGTTGCTTCGCCCCCTCCTTTAATTAGCTCTCTTTGATTAATGAGCCCAAGGGCAAGGCTGGGCTGTGGGCAGGCGTTGCCAGTTGGGTTGCCGGCATTGCCGGTTGGGTTGCCGGTGCCAGAGGAGGGATGGGGCTGGGATTTGGGGTGGAAAAATGGGTGCTGCTTGCCCGACGGGCTCTTCTGCTTCTTCTGCATCTCACCTGGCCGTTGTGACGGTGCCACCACAAGCCCGGTGGCCACCGGCCCCCCTCAGGGTGGCTCCGTCACTGCCGCCCCCACCGGCACCTCGTTAGGGGTAACGAGGATTTAGCCGGGTGCCGCGGGGAAGCCGGGTGCTGGAGAAGGTGGAGGCAGCGCGATTGCCCACCACCCCCCAACCACAGCCCACCGCCCGTCCCATCCCCACCTCGTTAACCTAATGAGCCCGGCCCTCCTTACCGCTGCTGCCGCTTGGTGCTTTTTGGTGCAGTTTGGTGCTTTTTTGGTGTTGTTCGGTGCTCCTCGGTGCTTTTTGGTGGTGTTTGGTGCCTTTTTGGTGCTGTTTCATGCTTTTTTGGTGGTGTTCCGTGCTGCTCGGTGCTTCTCAGTGCCATTCACTGCTCCTCGGTGCTTTTCGGTGCTCCTTGGGAGCCTTTGGTGCTGTTTGGTGCCTTTTGATGTTGTTTGGTGCTTTTTTGGTGTTGTTTGGTGCTCCTCGGTGCTTTTTTGGCGTTGTTTGGTGCTCCTCGGTGCTTTTTTGGTGTTGTTTGGTGCTCCTCGGTGCTTTTTTGGCATTGTTTGGTGCTCCTCGGTGCTTTTTGCTGCTTTTGGTGTTGTCTGGTGCTTCTCAGTGCCATTTGGTTCTCCTTGGTGCTCCTCGGTGCTTTTTGGTGCTCCTTGGTGCCGTTTGGTGCTGTTTGGTGCTTTTTTGCTGCTTTTGGTGCTTTTTTTGGTGTCGTTTGGTGCTCCTCAGTGCCATTTGGTTCTCCTTGGTGCTCCTCGGTGCTTTTTGGTACTCCTTGGTGCTCCTCGGTGCTGTTTGGTGCTTTTTTGCTGCTATTCGGTGCTTTTTTGGTGGTGTTGGGGTGGCTTCTCTCTCGGTGCTGGCTCGGTGCTGCTCAGTTGCCTAGCGTGCTCATTGGGTGCTTTTAGGTGTTTGTTTGTGGTTTGGTGCTGTTTGGTGCTTTTTTTGGTGTTGTTCGGAGCTTCTCAGTGCCATTTGGTTCTCCTCAGTGCTTTTTGGTATTGTTTGGTGCCTTTTGGCATTGTTTGGTGCTCCTCTGTACTTTTCAGTGCTCCTCGGTGCTTTTAGGTGTTGTTTGGTGGGTTTTGGTGCTGTTTGGTGCTTTTTTGGTGTTGTTTGGAGCTTCTCAGTGACATTTGGTTCTCCTTGGTGCTTTTTGGTATTGTTTGGTGCCTTTTGGCGTTGTTTGGTGCTCCTCCGTACTTTTCAGTGCTCCTCGGTGCCGTTTGGTGCTGTTTGATGCTTTTTTGGTGCTGTTTGGTGCTTTTTTTGGTGTTGTTCGGTGCTTCTCAGTGCCATTTGGTTCTCCTCGGTGCTCCTCGGTGCTTTTCGGTGCTCCTCGGTGCTTTTTGGTGCTGTTTGGTGCCTTTTGGTGCTTCTCGGTGCTCCTTCGTGCTTTTTGGTGCTGTTTGGTGGCTTTGTGGTGTTTTTCGGTGCTCCTCGGTGCCGTTTGGTTCTCCTCAGTGCTCCTTGGTGCTTTTCATCGCTCCTCGGTGCTTTTTGGTGCCTTTTGGTGCTTCTTGGTGCTCCTCGGTGCTTTTTGGTGCTGTTTGGTGCCTTTTGGCGCTGTTTGGTGCCTTTTGGCATTGTCTGGTGCTCCTCAGTGCTTTTCAGTGCTCCCCGGTGCCGTTTGGTGCTCCTCAGTGCCTTTTGGTGCTGTTTCGTGCCTTTTGGTGCTGTTTGGTGCTTTTTTGGTGTTGTTTGGTGCTCCTCGGTGCTTCTCAGTGTCACTTGGTGCTCCTTGGTCTTGCTCAGTGCCACTTGGTCCTTCTTGGTGCTTTTCGGTGCCACTCGGTGCTTTTCAGTGCTCCTCAGTGATTCTCGGTGCTTCTTGGTGCTTTTCGGTGCCTCTTGGTGCTTTTCGGTGCTCCTCGATGATTCTCGGTGCCTCTCGGTGCCGCTCGGTACTTTTTGGTGCTCCTCGGTGCCACTTGGTGCTTCTCGTGTGTCACTTGGTGCTCCTCGGTGCCGTTCGGTGCTTCTCGGTGCCTCTCAGTGCTGCTCGGTGGCCAATGCCCCACCAGGAAGCAAAGCCAGGGCCCAGATCTGGGGTCGGGGGGGGGGGCTGCGAAGAGGGGGGGGGCACGGCCATTCCTTGGCTTAATGCCGCTTTGGAAAGGCCCCCGGGTGTCCCCTCATCTGGGAACACCGGCACAGGGACAGGGAGAGGGTCCCTGGTGCCTTGTCTCTCTGGGGGCTCAAAAAGAGCCTCCAACCCCCCCCTTTTTTGAGCTGGGGGGGTCCCAGCAGAGCTGATGGGGCTGGGGCGGCTGTGTGACCCCCCCTGACAAAGCCACCAGCCCCCCAGTTTGAGAGCAGAGGGATGGGCGACCCCTCGGTCTGGGCGATGGGGACCGTCTCTGGTCACCCCCGGGATGGGGGGGGGATGACACACCGAGGCCAGTGTGGGCTTGGGATGGGGGTGGCGGGATCCATCCCTGGCTGATGGCAGCCCCAGCGGGTTTTTGGCCCCCCCTGCCCCTTGTCACACCACTCTTAAGTCTCTTACAAAACGGCGTCACCTAATCCTGGGGAGGAATGCGGTGGGTAAGCACGGCCGGGATCGGGGAGCCCCAAGGGAAGGGGGGGGGACAGGAATGAGATGACCCCCCCTGATGCCCCCAAAGGGTCCCCATCAGCCTTGTGAAGGGATTACGGTGGGTTGGTTTTCCTTCTGGAATGTGCCGGTGTGGTCTGGGATGGGGTTCAAGGGTTAATGGCCAGAGCAGGGAGCCCAGCGAGGCCCCGGTGAATGATTGACCCGCTGGGGGACGAGGGACAGAAGCCACAGGGTGACACTGGTGACACGCGGCCCAGCCTTGTCCCCTGTCCCCAGTCCCTGTCCCCGTTCCCCATCCCCATCCCCGCTCCCTGTCCCCAATCCCCATCCCCAGTCCCCGTCCCTGCTCCCCATCCCTGATCCCTGTCCCCAGTCCTCATCCCTGGTCCCTGTTCCGACTCTGCATCCCTGTTCCCCGGTCCCCATCCCCGGTCCCCATCCCCACTCCGTATCCCCATCCCCATCCCCAGTCCCCATCCTTGGTCCCCATCCCCAATCCCTGTCCCCAGTACTCAGCCCCGCTCCCTGTCCCCACTCCCTGCTCCCTGTCCCTGGTCCCTGACCCCAGTCCTCCTCCCCGGTCCTCATCCCTGGTCCCCATCCCCATTCCCAGGTCCCCATCCCTGGTCCCTGTCGCCAATCCCCGTCCCCAGTACCCAGACGCACTCCCCGTCCCCATGCCCTGCTCCCCATCCCCGGTTCCTGTCCCCAGTCCTCATCCCTGCTCCCCATCCCTGGTCCCCGTCCCTGCTCCCCATCCCCGATCCCTGTCCCTGCTCCCTGTCCCAGCTTTCCATCCCCATCCCCTGTTCTCATCCCCAGTCCCCATCCCCGTCCCCGATCCCTGTCCCCGGTCCCGGTCCCCAGTCCCCGTGGTCTGTCCCATGGGGCCCCAGTGGCTGCCCCAGGGTCTGTCCCACACCACCTCGATGGCCCTGGCACCCAGCACCCGTGCTGCCGTCACCGGTGGCACTGGGTGACGCTTGCGGTGACTCCAGGAAGGGGACACGTGTGGGCCCCCCCTGCCGGTGCCACCATGTCCCCAGGACGCGGACGGCAGAGCACCCACAGCCCCATGACAGCGGTGTCACCCAGCGCTGTCACTTGGTTATTTTTAATAGGAAATGTTCTGTTTTGTTTTTTTTTTTTTTATAGCTGCAGGGTTGGGAGAGGGACGGGGCTGGTCTGTGTGTGGCCCCCCCGGGGTTTTATGTGGATTCAGGGATTTTGGGGCTGCTGGTTGGCTTTACTGGGACCAGTGGGAAGCTACTGGGTGCTGCCGGTTTCTGTGGTGCTGAGGGAACTGTCCCCTGCTGCCGCGAGCACTGGCCGGCGGAGCCTGACTCAGAGCCAGCGTGACTCTCGTGGGGCCCATTTCGGCCCATTTCGGCCCATTTCCAGCCCCAGGAAACCCTCCTCCTCCTCCTCCTCCTCAGCGGGGCTAAAAAAGCCGCTGCCAAACCCAAAAATAATAACGTGTGCCGGGGTCACTGGCAGTGCCATGGGAAGGGTGGCCCGTGTGTGTCCCCCTCCCTCCGGTTGCCCACCCAGGATCAGGCCCGTCCCCTGGTTGCCCACCCAGGATTGGACTCATTCCCTGCCGCCCACTCAGGATCGGGCCCATCCCCCCGTTGCCCACCCAGCCTTGGGGGCGTGACAGTCATGGGGGGTGGCAGCTCTGGGGGTGTGACAGCCCTGGGGGGGGACAGCCACGGTGGAGGGAGGACAGCCCTGGGGGGGCCAGCCTTGGGGGGAAACATCACTGGGGGGTGACAGTCATGGGGGGGGGCAGCCAGCAGCTCCCCCCTCCCTCCAAAATCAGGCCCCGTCCCCAGCAGGTGCTTGGGACATCCCGTTGTCCCTCAGCACTGTCACCGCTGTGTTCTGCCGGGGGGGTCCGGCTGCGGGGGTGGGGTGGGGTGGGGTGGTGGTGTTCAGGGGTGGGGTGGTGGTGTTCAGGCCCCCCGTGTCCCCCCCCCCCATCCCCCCCAGCCTGGGAACTGTGCCACCGTGCCTCGGCGGGGGGTGGCACCTACATCTTGTCACCCCCAGTGGGGGACCCTCCGGCGTCCCCGCAGCCCCCGTGGTGCAGGGGACATGGTGGGGGGTGTCACACAAAGGCTGGGGCGGGGGGGGGGTTGCCCCTTTAAAAACTCCATTTAATTGGGAAATAGGAGTTTTGGGGCCGCTCCTCACCCTGCCTTCTTCCCCCCGCTCCCCCAACCAGGTGCTGAGGCCGCTCTGAGATGCACTGAGAGGCGTCGGGTCTCAGCCACCCCGCCGCCCCCGCCATGGAGGAAGAGGAGGAGGATGCGGGGGGGTCCCTACCGGTGGCGGCCTGGCTGGGAGCCCTCCACCTCGCCCAGTACGTGGAGCCCTTCCAGCGGGGCGAGCTGCGGTCGGTGCGGGATTGCCGGGGGCTAACGGACGAAGGGCTCACTCGCCTGGGGGTGCTGCTGCCCGGCCACCGCCGCCGCATCCTCCTGGGCTTGCAAAAAGCTTTCGCCGACCCCCCCGACCCCCCCCAGCCCCCCCTCAGGAAACCCCTGCCCATGAAACGCCACATTTTCCGCCAAAGCGCCGCGGGGGGGCAGGAAAAACCCCAGGAATCCCCCTGCCCCCCCGTCTCCGGGGGGATGGTGGAGTCGGGGGGGGCCACCCAGCTGCCCCCCCCCATCCCACCTAGGGTGGGCTGTCACCCCCCCCTCAAATTCTCCCCGTCCTCGCCAGCAGCTGATGGTCCCGAGCCCTCCCCCGCCCCCCGCAGCCGCCCCCCGGCCCCGGAGGTGGCCGAGCCCCCCCCTCTCGCCGAGAAACCCCCCCCCGAAAGCGTTGTAACGCCCCCCCGGCCACCGCTGCCGGCCAAGCGGCACCAGTTGGAGGGCAAGTGCCAGTCCCTGAAGACCCCCCCGCCCCCCAGCCGCCCCCCGCTGCTGCCCCCCAGGGCCGTGTCCCAGAGGAGGTAAGGGGGCTTCGGGGGGGACTTCGGGGGGGGACGGGACATGAGCCTGGGGGGGCCCCCCGAGGTGGCGGGGTCCCCATAGGGGGGTATTGGCATCTGGGTGGGACCCTCGGGTGGTGGGGGTTGTCTGGGGATACGCCCTCCCCCCCCCAGCCCCAGCACATTCCCTGGAGTACCCCCCCCAGCACATCCCCTGGGGGTACTCCCCCCAGGAGATCCTCTGGAGATGGCCCCCCCCGGGGGTATCCAACCCCCCAGACCCCAGCACATCTGTTGGGGTACCCCCCCTCCACAAACACCCCCCCCCCAGCACAACCCCTAGGGTACCCAACCCCCTCACCCCGAGCATCCATCCCCCTGGGGGTAACCATCACACCCCCCCCCAGACCCCAGCACACCCCCTGGGGTCCCCCCCTCAGCACATCCCCCTGGGGGGCCCCAGCAGACTCGGGGGGGGGTCATGACGGGGGCTGGGGGGGGGATCAGGAGAGGGAGTGGGGGGGGGGGGTTAGGACGGGGGCTGGGCGGGGGGGCATCAGGAGAGGGGCTGTGGGGGGGGTCCGGACAGGGGCTGGGCGGGGGGGACGGGGATCAGGAGGAGGGATGGGGGGGGGGGGGGTCCGGACGGAGGCTGTGGCTGCTCTTGTAGCGACAGCGGTGCCCCCTAGTGTCACACTGTCCCGGTGTGTGTGTGGGGGGGTCACCCCCGGGGACACCCCAGCTTTGTCCCCATCCCCTTTTGGGATGGGGGGGGGGGATGTGTGTAGGGGGAGGGGGGCAAATCCCGCCGGTGGGCTCGGTGGGCGGGGGGCTGCGGCTCTTCCCCCTCCCGGCCTCCATGCACCTTTCGGGGGGGGGGTAGTAGATTTAGTAGATTTATTTTGTCCTTGGCTGGATGAGACCACCCTGGACACCCTGGGGTTGGGTTTCTGTGTTCCACCCCCCCCACCAAATCCGCGCCCCCCCCCCCCTCCCCCCCCCCTTAGCCTTTGGCGGGGGGGGCAGAGCCCGGTGCCGGCAGCGCTGAGACCCGATGAACTCGTCACAGCCGAAACCGCAGCTCCGCGTCGCGGAGGGGGGGAGGTCACACACACATCGCGAGGGGGGGGGACGGGACGGGCTGGTGCGGCCGGATGATGCGAAACGGGGTTTGGTGACAGCAGCGCTCGCGGTCCCTCCCCCCCCCCCCTCAGTGTCCTGTGTCCCCCCCGGCTCGTCATACCCCCCCCCCCACCCCCTGAGCCGCAGCACCTCCCTGCCGGCATCCTCCTGGGGCGGGGGGGGGGGGGGGGCATGTGGGGGCCGCAGACGGGATGCTGAGAATCACCCCCTCCCCCCCAGGACCCCCCCAGCACCCCAACGGACGTGCTGATGGAGCTGGGGGGGGCATCCAGCAGGTCCCCAAGGGGACACAGATCACTGTTCTGGTGGGGATGGGTGTGTGTGGGGGCCACAGACAGAATACTGAGCATCACCCCCCCCCACCCAGGCCCTCCCAGGACCCCCCCCCCCCCGGACCCCCCAGCACTCCCAGCATCCCAAGGGACATGCTGATGGAGCCGGAGGGGGGGTCCAGCTGGTCCCCAAGGGGACACAGAGCCCTGTTCTGGTGGGGGGGGTTGCCCCATCTCTGTGTGACGGTGTTGGCTGAGACCCCCCCCACCCCCCCAAGGGTGGAAATGGGGGGGCTGCTGGCTGTATCCCCCCCCCCCGACCGTGCTCCAGCAGGATTTGGGGGGCAGGACCCCTGCCCTCGCCTGGGTGAGGTGGGTGCAGGTCACCCCCCCCCCCAAACGCTTCCCCCCCCAAATGCTTTGCCCCCCCCCCCCTCTCCCCGGAGGGGTGTCTGAGAGCCACAAAGGGTGGGCGATGGGTGGGCTAGCACCCCATGGGGTGGGCAACCACCCGCGGCTCCGCATAGTGGGGGGGGGGGTCTCCACCTCCCCATCTGCACTGAGGTGGTCCCCAAACCCCCCCCCCCAAAGTAGCCTGGGAGGGGGCTACTTCAACCCTGCCCCTCTCCGGGAGGTGGCCAGTGAGCGGCCAAGGCCGGTGGCCAGCGGTTTGGTGGCGGCCTTGCCGGCTCAGGAAGTTTGGCTCGTGGGCGAGAGCGCGGCGCAGGAAGTGCCGGGGGGGGGTGACGAGCTCCGCTTCCCCCCCCCCAACAACCCCCCAACATCCCCCTAACAACCCCCCCCCACAACAGCCCCGCCAGCGCCGCACCGACGGGGCCCTGCTCGCCCACCACGGGTAGGGATGGCCACCGTGGCTACCGTGGGGAGGGGGGGTGAGAGGAAACGGGTGCTGCCGGAGCCACCATGGCCGCCCCTTGGGCTCGGGCGGCTGCTTCCTGCTCCGTCTGCGCCGGGGGACGGCGGGCAACCAACTGACCCAGGGGGCAACTGGCCCCTGGGGGCAGCGGCTGACCCTCCGGTGGGGCAGGGATGGGGGCAACTGGTTGCTGGGGGGGGGCGCTGGCCGCCGGGGGTCACCAACTGCTGTGGGTCAGTGGCTGCCGTGGGTCACCGGCCGCCATTGGTCACCGGCTGCTGGGGGGGGCACCGGTTGCCGTGGCTTGCCGGCTGCTGGGGGGCACTGGCCACTGTGGGTCACCGGCTGCTGGGGGACACTGGGTGCCGTGCGTCACCAGCTGCAGTGGGTCATCGGCTGCTGGGGGGCACTGGCCACTGTGGGTCACCAGGTGCTGTGGGGCACTGGGTGCCATGGGTCACCAATGCTGTGGGCTGCAGTGGGTCACCGGGTGCTGGGGGGCACTGGCCACTGTGGGTCACTGGGTGCCATGGGTCACCGTCTGCTGGGGGGCACTGGCCGCTGTGGGTGACTGGGTACTGTAAGTCACTGGCCACTGTGGGTCACTGGCCACTGTGGGTCACTGGCTGCTGGGGGGCACTGGCCACTGTGGGTCCCTGGCCACTGTGGGTCACTGGCTGTGGTGGATCACTGGGTGCTGTGGGTTACCAGCTGCTGGGGGGCACTGGGCACCGTGGGTCACCCAGTGCCGTGGGTCACCGTCTGCAGTGGGTCACTGGCTGCTGTGGGTCACTGGGTGCCAGGGGCTACGGGGTGCTGTGGGTCACTGGCTGTGGTGGGTCACTGGCCACCATGGGTCACCCGGTGCTGTGGGTCACTGACTGCCATGGGTCACCGGGTTCCGTGGGTCACTGGGTGCTGTGGGACACTTGCTGCTGTGGCTGTGACTCGGGCCGGCTGGAGCTGGTGGCCACGTGTCACCACCGGGGCTGGGGCCGGGGATGTGCCCTCTCTGGGTGGCACAGGGCTGGCTGCACTGGTGGCTTGGACAGGGCAGGAAGGGGGGGCAGCTCGGGCTGTGGGGGTCCCCGTGGGTGTGACACCAGCCCGGCTCGTGCCGGGAGCTCCTGGGCCACTGTCACGGTGGCTACCTGGGCTACCACAGGGGTAACAGGAGGACGTGCCTCGGTGACAGGCACTGGGGGACCCTGCCTGGGACCAGGTCTGGGGAGACGCTGGCCCGTGTCAGGGTGATGCTGGCCCATCTCTGGGGTGATGCTTGCCCATATCAGGTTGATGCTGGCCCATGTCAGGGTGATGCTTGCCCATGTCATGGTGACACTTGCCCATGATGGGAGTGATGCTTGCCCATATCTGGGGTGATGCTGGTCCATGTCAGGGTGATGCTTGCCCACGTCTGGGTGATGCTTGCCCGTGTTGGGGGTGGTGCTTGCTGTGTCATGGTGATGCTTCTCCATGGTGGGGTGATCCTTGCCCATGTCTGGGTGATGCTTGCCCATGATGGGGGTGATGTTGGTCCATGTCTGGGGTGATGCTAGCCCATGTCTGGATGATGCTGGCCCCTCTCTGGATGATGCTTGCCCATGTCACGGTGATGCTTGCCCATGTCTGCATAGTGCTTGCCCATGTTGGGGGTGATGCTTGCCCATGTCAGGGTGACGCTTGCCCACCTCTGGATGATGCTGACCCATGTTGGGAATGATCCTTGACCCTGTCAGGGTGATGTTTGCCCCGACAGGGTGATGCTAGCCCATGTCTGGGGTGATGCTGGCCCATGTCTGGATGATGCTTGTCCCTCTCTGGATGATGCTTGCCCATGTCAGGGTGATACTTGCCCACATCAGGGGTGATGCTGGCTCACGTCTGGATGATGCTTGCCCATGATGGGGGTGATGCTGGCCCATGGTGGGGATGATGCTGGCCCATGGTGGGGGTGATGCTGGCCCATGTCTGCATAGTGCTTGCCCATGTTGAGGATGATGCTGGCCCATGTCAGCGTGACGCTTGCCCACATCTGGATGATGCTGGCCCATGTTGGGAGTGATGCTTGCCCATGTCAGGGTGATACTTGCCCACATCAGGGGTGATGTTGGCCCATGTCTGGCATGATACTTGCCCATGGTGGGGGTGATGCTTGCCCATGTCAGGGTGATGCTGGCCCATGTCTGGATGATGCTTGCCCATGGCGGGCATGATGCTTACCCATGTCTGAATAGTGCTTGCCCATTTTGGGGATGATGCTGGCCCATGGTGGGGGTGATGCTGGCCCGTGGTGGGGGTGATGCTGGCCCATGTCTGCATAGTGCTTGCCCATGTTGAGGATGATGCTGGCCCATGTCAGGATGACGCTTGCCCATCTCTGGATGGTGCTGGCCCATGGTGGGAGCGATGCTTGCCCATGTCAGGGTGATACTTGCCCACATCAGGGGTGATGTTGGCCCATGTCTGGCATGATACTTGCCCATGGTGGGGGTGACGCTTGCCCATGGTGGGGGTGATGCTGGCCTATGTCTGGAGTGACACTTGCCCATGGTGGGGGTGATGCTGGCCCATCTCTGGGTGACTCTTGCCCATGTCTGGGTGATGCTTTCCTGTGATGGGGGTGATACTTGCCCACATCTGGAGTGATACTTGCCCACATCAGGGTAATGCTTGCCCATGTCAAGGTGACGCTTGCCCATGTCAAGGTGACGCTGGCCCATCTCTGGATGATGCTTGCCCATGTCAGGGTGATGCTGGCCCGTGTCCGGGTGGTGCTTGTCAGTCGTGATGCTTGCCCATGGTGGGGTGATGCTGGCCCATGTTGGGCATGATGCTGGCCCATGTCTGTGGTGATGCTGGCCCACGTCAGGGTGGTGCTGGCCCATGTGGGGATGATACTTGCCCGCCTTGGGGTGACACTTGCTGCATTCCGGCTGTCTCTGCCCTCCCTGCCTGCCCTCCCTGCCTGCCCTCTCTGCCTGCCCCTCCCTGCATTCCCTGCCTGCATTCCCTGCCTGCCCTCCCTGCCTGCCCTCCCTGCCTGCCCCTCCCTGCATTCCCTGCCTGCATTCCCTGCCTGCCCTTCCTGCCTGCCCTCTCTGCCTGACCCTGCCTGCATTCCCTGCCTGACTGCTGCCTGCACTCCCTGCCTGCATTCCCTGCCTGCCCTCCCTGCCTGCCCTTCCTGCCTGCCCTCCCTGCCTGCCCTCCCTGCCTGACCCTGCCTGCATTCCCTGCCTGACTGCTGCCTGCACTCCCTGCCTGCATTCCCTGCCTGCCCTCCCTGCCTGCATTCCCCTGCCTGCATTCCCTGCCTGCACCCCCTGCCTGCCTTCCCTGCCTGTATTCCCTGCCTGCACTCCCCTGCCCTCCCTGCCTGCACCCCCTGCCTCTACTCCCTGCCTGCATTCCCTGCCCTCCCTGCCTGCACTCCCTGCCTGGACCCCCTGCCTGCCTTCCTTGCCTGCCCTCCCTGCCTGCCCTCCCTGCCTGCCCTCCCTGCCTGCTCTCCCTGCCTGCCCTCCCTGCCTGCTCTCCCTGCCTGCATCCCCTGCCTGCATCCCCTGCCTGCACTCCCTGCCTGCACTCCCTGCCTGTGGCTGGTTCCCATGGCAATGGCAGTGGGAAATGAGGCCAGCCGGCCCCCGGTGGTGGAGAATCCCAGGGACCAGTTCCCTCTCTCCCCAGCTGGCCCCCAAGTCCCCAGGGCTTGTGGCCATCCCCAGGGACCCCAGGGTGCCGGTGGCTACCCAGAGTCCCTGCAGGGTGGCCGTGGGACAATTCTGGGCTTTGGGGCTTGCTGCGATGGGTCCTGCTTGGGGAGGCAGCGGGGTCCGGGATGGGGACAGTGGCTTCGGTGCCAGCATGAGGGTGCCTCTGGGTCTGTGAGGGTCCCCCGGGGTCTATGAGAGTCCCTCAGAGTGTATGAGGGTCCCCTGGGGTCTATGAGGGTCCCCTGGGGTCTGCAAGGGTCCCTGGGGTCTATGAGGGTCCCCTGGGGTTTGTGAGTGTCCCCTGGGCTCTATGAGTGTCCCCTGGGGTCTGTGAGGGTCCCCCTGGGGTCTGTGAGGGTGCCCCTGGGTCTGCGAGGGTCCCCCGGGGTCTATAAGAGTCCCTCAGAGTGTATGAGGGTCCCCTGGTGTCCACGAGGGTCCTCCAGGGTCTATGAGGGTCCCCTGGTGTCTATAAGGGTGCCCTGGGGTCCACGAGGGTCCCCCAGGGTCCATGAGGGTCCCCAGGGTCTGTGAGGGTCCCACCCTAGGGACTCCCCCGCCAGTACCCGCCATCCCACCCTGGGGACACCCCCCTGGGGCCCTCACTCCTGCCCTGGGGACACCCCCCCCAGGACCCCCTCCCAGGACCCCCCATTCCGCCTTGGGGACTGCCCCCCCCCCCCCCCCCCCCGCCCCCCCGGGACCCCCCCATCCCGCCTTGGGGAACCCTCTCCGGGACCCCCCATCCCACCACGGGGACACCCCACTCCCGGGATCCCCCATCCCACCCTGGGGACCCCCCCACCCCGCAACCACCCCCAACCCGGCCAGGGAAGTGCCGCCGCCGCAGTTGCGACTGGAAGAGGAGGAAAAATACCCCCCCCAGCCTGACTCGGGGCGGGGGGACACACGGATGCGGGATTCAAGGCTGCGGGTGGCTCCTGGTGTCCCTGGGAGGCAGATAAGGGCCGTGGCCCGCGGTGGCAGCCGCCGGGACGTGCCTTTGGAGGCTGGAAAAACACCAGTATCACCCCGGGGGGGTGTGTATTTGTCGGTTAGGAATCGGTCTGTGGGGCAGAGTTGGGGTGGTTGATGCCTTTTGGGGGGGTGAAGCTGGCTGTGCTGGGGGTCCTTTGGCACCCCCGGGGTGGCTGGGGGTGTGGGGGGGGGGTCGGAAGGAAGGGGGGGGGGGGTTGGTGTAAGGCTCGTCTCTCCTGCAGTGTCCCTGCCCCAGAGGGGGTCCCCGTCCCCCCCGACGGACCCCCTGCCGTCCCCCCGGCTCTCCTTCCCCGTGCGAAGCCCCTGGAGCTGCCCCCCAAGGCCACCCTCCCCTTCGTGCCCGAGTTCGGTGAGTATAAACCGGTCCCCGTCCCCCCCCCCAAAAAAAATTCTCCCTTGTCTCAAGTTGTCCCTTGAGGCATTTTCCTGCCCATCCCATATGTGCTGGGCCTTCCTCCTCCTCCTCCTCCTCCTCCTCCTCCCTTTTGCCGTGTCCCTCCCTACTCCATCCCCTCCTTCGCTATCTGAGCTGGGGGTGGGTGTGTGTCTCAGGGGGTGCAAGACCCCGGTTGGGGGGGATTTTGGGGGTCCTGGAAAGGGGGGAATGAAGGGTTTGTGTGGGCTCTGAGGGCAACTGCTCTGATTAACGCAGGAAAAATAAACGCAGCAGAGATAAATATATTATGCCTTTAGATGGCCCCCAGATGCGGCCGGGGGGGGGTCCCCTCCTTGGTGGGGGGGTCACCGGCCCCTGACCGGCTGCAGGGTGGGATGTGGAATCGGGGGGGGACACAGCCCCGGTTTGGGGGCTGCTGCACTGGTTGAACTGGGAGCTGGGATGTGTTTCAAAAGGCAGGAAAAGGTGCGGACGCAGGGGTTACCCTTCTGCTGGGGGGTGACCAGGGAGGAAAGTGGCTCCTGCCCTGTGTCCCAGCTGCTCCTCTGCACCTAAAGGCAGTGAGTGCTGGGTGGGTGTGTGGAGGGGGGACACACATGCCCAGGGAGAGCATCTACTCGCCCCCATGCAGCCGGGGGTGGGAGGTGGGGGGCAGTGCATCCTGGCCTGAAACCAGCTCCCTGGACTGAAAAAAGCAACCTCTGGGCCACAACAGCATCTTCTGGGCAACAACAGCATCCTTGGGATGTTAATGGCATCCTCAGGCCCATAAGAGCATCCCCTGGACCGTAACAGCATCCTCGGGATGTTACAGCATCCCCTGGACCACAACAGCATCATCTGGACCACAACAGCATCCTCAGGCCCATAACAGCTTCCCTGGACCATATCAGCATCCTTGGGATGTTACAGCATCCTCTGGAGCATAACAGCATCCTCAGGCCCATAACAGCATCCTCTGGACCACAACAGCATCCTCAGGCCCATAACAGCGCATCCCCTGGACAACAACAGCATCCTCGGGCCCATAACAGCATCCTCAGGATGTTACAGAATCCTCGGGCCCATAACAGCATCCTCGGGATGTTAACAGCATACTCAGGCCCATAACAGCAGCCTCTGGACCACAACAGCATCCTCAGGACCCTAACAGCATCCTTGGGACAGTAACAGCTTCCTCTGGGCCATAACAGGATCCTTGGACCCATAACAGCGTGCCCTGGACCACAACAGCATCCTCGGGCCCATAACAGCATCCCCTGGACCATAAAAGCATTCTCTGGACCATAACAGCATCCCCTGGACCATAAAAGCATCCTCTGCGTTATACCAGCATCCCCTGGATGTTAACAGCATCTTCAGGATCACAACAGCATCCTCAGGCCCATAACAGCATCCTCGGGATGTTACAGCATCCCCTGGACCACAACAGCATCCTCGGGCCCATAAGAGTTTCCCCTGGGCTATAATAGCATCCCCTGGACCGTAACAGCATCCCCTGGACCATAACAGCATCCTCACACCCATAAGAGATCCTTGGGCCCACAACAGCATCCGCTGGACCACAACAGCATCCCCTGGACCATAATAGCATCCCCTGGACCACAACAGCATCCTCTGGGCCATAACAGTGTCCTCGGGCCCATAACAGCATCCTTGGGACCACAGCAGCATCCTCGGGATGTTACAGCATCCTTTGGACCATAACAGCATCCTCAGGCCCATAACAGTGTCCTCTGGGTGTTAAGACCATCCCCTGGACCATAACAGCATCCTTGGGCCCATAAAAGCATCCACTGGACCATAACAGCATCCTCAGGATTAGGATTTGGGAAGGAACCTGGTCATGGTCATCACCAGGACTGGCAGATGGCACCTACGAGGGCCAGGCTGTCAGGGGCCGCTTGTCCCCCGCGGGACGGGTGCTGGCCGGCCAGGGTGTCTGCTGCTGAGGGTGCTGGGCGAGCAGAAACCAAGATGGGGGGAGGGAAAATCCCACCTGGAAACCAAGCTGGAGGGACCCCCCAGCAGCAACAGGAGCTCTGGGGTGAAGCTGTGGTGGCACCCAAGTCCCCTCCTGGTGGTGGCAGGAGGGTTGTGACACTGCCGGGAGTTGTCAGCAGCGGGACTTTGCCCTTCCCTGCTCTTTTCCAAACTCCTGGATAACCCCCCCTGCGGGGAGCGGTTGTTTGCCAAGGGCAGAGGGAGGGGGAAACCCATCCTCCCCCTCCCCAGGCTCTGGCGCTGGTGGGGACAAGCAGGTGGGGTGACAGGGGGTGGCAGGGGATGACGGGACCCCAGCTGACCCCCCTCATCTTCCCCCCCGGCTTTTGCAGATGACTCGGACTACGAGGACTACGGCTGGGGGGAGGAATTAGCCCCGGGGGACATGGCTGACAAGGTGGGTCCCACTGTGGGGTGCTGGGTGGCACTGGGTGACTGTCGCCAAGGGATAGGGGGTGGCACTGGGCTGCTCTGGGGACACCGGGTAGGGCTGGGGGAGCAGTTCTGCTGGGGGGGGGGTGGGTGTCTGAGCCCCCACTGGGGCTAGATTGGGCGCGGGATGAGGTTGGGGGCACAAGGGGACAGCTGTGGGTCTGTGTCACCCACCTCTGTCCCCACAGGAGGGTGCGGAGCCTGGGATGGGGCGGCCGCGGTCCCTGCGCCTCGACAGCCTCTGCAGCGAGGACGAGCTCCTGGAGGAGGGCGGCGAGGCTGGGCCCCACAAGTAGGAGAGCGCGTGTGCCACGCGTGTGCGTGTGTGTGTGTGCACAGGGAGGGGACACACGTGTGTGTGTGTGCACAGGGAGGGGACACGTGTGTGTGTGTGCGCACAGGGAGGGGACATGTGTATGTGTGTGTGCACAGGGAGGGGACACAGGTGTGTGTGTCTGTGTGCACAGGGAGGGGACATGTGTGTGTGTGTGCACAGGGAGGGGACACGTGTGTGTATGTGTGTGCACAGGGATGGAACACGCGTGTGTGTGTGCGCAAGGAGGGGACACGTGTGTGTGTGCGCACAGGGAGAGGTCACGTGTGTGTGCACAGGGAGGGGACACACACGTGTGTGTCTGTGCACAGGGAGGGGAAACACGTGTGTGTGTGTGCACAGGAAGGGGACACATGTGTATGTGTGTGTGCCCAGGGAGGGGACACGTGTGTGTATGTGCACAGGGAGGGGACACATGTGTATGTGTGAGTGCACAGGGAGGGGACACGTGTGTGTGTGAACAGGGGGACACACGTGTGTGTGTGCGCACAGGGAGAGGACACGTGTGTGTGTGTGCACAGGGAGGGGACACACGTGTGTGTGTATGTGCACAGGAAGGGGACATGTGTGTATGTGTGTGTGCACAGGGAGGGAACACACGTGTGTATGTGCACAGGAAGGGGACATGTGTGTGTGTATGTGCACAGGGAGGGGACACGTGTGTATGTGTGTGTGCACAGGGAGGGGACACGTGTGTGTGTGCACAGGGAGGGGGCACACGCGTGTGTGTATGTGCGCAGGGAGGGGACATGTGTGTGTGTGTGCATAGGGAGGGGACACGTGTGTATGTGTGTGTGCACAGGGAGGGGACATGTGTGTGTGTGCATAGGGAGGGGACACGGGTGTATGTGTGTGTGCACAGGAAGGGGACACGTGTGTGTGTGTGCACAGGGAGGGGACATGTGTGTGTGTGTATGTGTACAGGGAGGGGACGTGTGTATGTGTGTGTGCACGGGGAGGGGACACGTGTGTGTGTATGTGCACAGGGAGGGGATGTGTGTATGTGTGTGTGCACAGCGAGGGGACACGTGTGTGTGTGTGTGTGCAGGGAGGGGACACGTGTGTGTGCACGGCTGGGGATGTCTGTGCAGGCGTGTGTGTGCACACGTGTGTGCATGACTGGGGATGTGTGTGCAGGGGTGTATGTGCACACACATGCACAGCTAGGGATGAGTGTGCGGGGGTGTGTGTACACGCATGTGCATTGGTGTGTGTGCATGTGTCTGCATGGCTGGGGATGTGTGTGCGTGCACGTGTGTGCATGGCGGGGGATGCATGTGTGTGTGCATGTGTGCATAGATGGGGATGTGTGTGCAGGGTGTGCGTGCTTGGCTGGGGATGCGTGTGCTGGTATGCGTGCGTGCATGTGTGCAGGGCTAGGGAAGCGTGTGCAGAGGTGTGTGTGCATGTGTGTGCAAAGCTGGGGACGAGTGTGCAGGGATGTGTGTGTGCACATGTGCACAGATGGGGATGCGTGTGCAGTGTGTGTGTGCATGGCTGGGGACACGTGCAGGGGTGTGTGTACACGTGTGTGTGCATGGCTGGGGATGCGTGTGCATGTGTGTGTGCACATGTGTGCATGGATGGGGATGTGTGTACGCACATGTGTGCCCAGCTGGGGATGCATGTGCAGGGTGTGTGTGCATGCATGTGCGCAGTTGGGGATGCACGTTGAGGGGTGTGTGCACATGTGTGCATGGCTGCGGATGTGTGTGTGCAGGGACATGTGTGTACACATGTGTGTGCCCAGCTGGGGATGCGTGTGCAGGGGGTGTGTGTATGCATGCATGTGTGTATGACTGGGGATGCGTGTGTAAGGGTGCACATGTGTGCATGTCTGGGGATGCATGTGCATGTGTATGTGTGCATGGATGGGGATGTGTGTGTGCATGCGTGTGCACAGCTGGGGATGCGTGTGCAGGGGTATGTGTGCATGCACACATGGGCATGGATTGGGATGCGTGTGCACGTCTGGGGATGCGTGTGCAGGGTGTGCGTGCATGTGTGTGCATGGCTGGGGATGCATGTGTGTGTGCATGTGTGTGTGCATGTGTGTGTGCATGGCTGTGGATATATGTGCAGGGACATGTGTGTGCACACATGTGCACGGCTGGGGATGCATGTTCAGGAGTTTGTTCACATGTGTGTGCACTGCTGGGGATGCGTGTGCATGCATGGATGTGCACGGCTGTGGATACGTGTGCAGGGCATGTGTTCACATGTGTGTGCATGGCTGGGGATGCGTGTGCAGGGGTGTGTGTTGACATGTGTGTGCACAGCTGGGGAGGCAGGGGTGTGTGTGCACACGTGTGTGCACGGCTGGGGATGTGTGTGCATGTGTGTGCGCCTGTGTGTGTGCAGGGCTGAGGATATATGTGCAGGGACATGTGTGTGCACACGTGTGCACGGCTGGGGATGTGTGTGCACTGGTGTGTCACACGTGTCCATACATGTGTGGGATGCGTGTGAACTGGTGTGTGTCACGCGTGTCCCTACTCATGTGTGATGCGTGTGCGTGTCCCTGCACGCCCCGAGAGCTGCTCTGCCCATCGGTGGTTCCCAGGGGGGAGGGTCCCCGTCCCCCTTCCCAACGCTGCCACCAGGTTCCTGCCGTCCCCTGCGCTGGAGGACACAGTGGGACCCCCCCGCAGGGACTGTCACTGTTGTCCCCGCTCGCTGGCGGTGCCCGCGCCCCAGGGAAGGACACGGGGAGGCTGCAGCGGGTGGGGGGGGGGGGGCTGTGCCCAGCCGGCCACCAACTCCCCCTGCTTGGGGATGGCCAGCTCTTACCCCCCTCCCCCGGCTCTGCGTCCCCAGCGGTGGCAGCGGCTGCAGTGACAGGGACCCCGGCCTGCGTCCCCCCGCGCCCCCCGACTTCCGCAGCATGGAGGGCCCCACCGCCACCCCCACCTTGCCCCCCATCAAAGAGGGGTGGCTGGACAAGAACCCGCCGCAGGGGTGAGTGAGGAGACAGGGGGGGACATGGGGGGGACAGGGAGGGGACACGGGGACATGGAGGCCCACCGCTGCCTCGCGCGTGTCCCCGGGGCTGGGGGGGGGACGACGCTCCCCGCTTCTCCCCCCAGGGTTCCTGCCCACGGGGGGGTTCGTTTGGCCTGCGAAAAGGGGATGGCTTTGGGTAACACCTAATTTGGGTTAAAAACTGCCATTTTTGGTGAAAAAACCTTCCTCAGAGCGGGGGCTGCTGGAGGCGAGAAGGGGATGGCTTCGGGTAACGCCTAATTTGGGTTAAAAAGAACCACTTTTGGTGAAAACGCCTTCCTCAGAGCCGGTGCTGTTGGGGGCGAGAAGGGGATGGCTTTGGGTAACGACTAATTTGGGTTAAACCCCCCCATTTTTGGTGAAAAAACCTTCCTCAGAGTGGGGGCTGCTGGGGCTAGAAGGGATTGGCTTCGGGTCATGCCTAATTTGGGTTAAAAAGAACCACTTTTGGTGAAAAAGCCTTTCTCAGAGCGGGTGCTGCTGGGGGCGAGAAGGGGACGGCTTTGGGTAACACCTAATTTGGGTTAAAACCCCCATTTTTGGTGAAAACACCTTCCTCAGGCTATGGGGGCTACTGGGTGCATGTCCCTGTGCTCGAGGGCGAGCGAGCCCCCGTAGCCCACATAACCCAGGTAGCCCACATAGCCCAGGGAGCCCAGCAGGCCCAGGGAGCCCAGCTAGCCAAGTGAGTCCAACAAGCCTAACGAACTCAGGTAGCCCAGCGATCCCAGGTAGCCCAACGAGCCCAGGGAACCTAGGGAGCTCAGGTAGCCCAACGAGCCCACAGAGACCAGTGAGCCCAGAGTGCACAGGGAGCTCAGGTAGCCCAGTGAGCCCAGGGAATCCAATGAGATGAGGGAGCTCAGGTAGCCCAGCGATCCCAGGGAGCCCCGTGAACCCAGAGAGCTCAGGTAGCCAAGTGAGCCCAGCAAGCTTAGGTAGCCCAGCGATCCCAGGGAGCCCAGTGAACCCAGTGAGCTCAGGTAGCCCAATGAGCCCAGGGACACCAGTGAGCCCAGTGTGCCCAGGGAGCCCAGCTAGCCTGATGAGCGCAGTAAGCTCAGATCACCCAGTGATCCCAGGGAGGCCAGTGAGCCCAGGGAACCTAGGGAGCTCAGGTAGTCCAACGAGCCCAGGGAGGCCAGTGAGCCCACTGTGCACAGGGAGCCCAGGTAGCCCAACGAGCCCAGGGAGGCCAGTGAGCCCAGTGTGCACAGGGAGCCCAGGGAGCCCAACGAGCCCAGGGAGGACAGTGAGCCAAGGGAGCCCAGGGAGTCCATTGAGTCTAGGAAGCCCAACTAGCCCAGGGAGGCCAGTGAGACCAGTGTGCACAGGGAGCCCAAGTAGCCCATCCAGCCCAGCAAGCCCAGGTAGCCCAGGGACCTCGCTTGCCCCCATGCCGGCATAGAACCTGCTCAAAGAGCCCTTTTGCCAGCTGGGAGGCAAAAATCAAGCTGGAGCCCAGAGGGATGTTTAGGGGCTGCTGCAGCCGGGCTGTGGCCAAGCTGCAGCCTGGCGAGGAGAAGGAGGAAGAGGAGGAAGAAGAGGAGGAGGAGGAAGCTCCATCTGCAACTGCAGCGGGAAGCTCTGTGGGAACTGGAGCCTGGGGAAGGTGGTGGCAGGAAAACCCCCGAGCCCTCAGCAGCTAAAAGCAGCCGGGACAGGGCTGGGGGGGTGGGTGGTGTCAGTGCCCCCCAGGGGACAGGGACAGGAGTGGGACACCCCCCCCCCCCCACCCCTGGCAAGAGCGGAGAGCTTTTCATCCTGGCTGCGGTCGCCGGTTCCGCAGAGGCCAAGCGTCACGTGCGGCGACGGATGGCGAAACCCTTCCTGGGCAAACCAACCCTTGAGCAACACAGAGCCGTGGGGCTGGGGGGGGGGGCAGGGGGGCCAGGGGGTACATCCCAGGGCTTGCCTCAGCTTGGCTTCCCCTGCAGCCCTGACGCCGGGGCGGATGGGCTGCATGGTTTGATGGTCAGTGGGGTGAAGGGATCTCCGGTGGGCTCTGCTCCAGCCTTGGGACCCCCCCCCACATCCCCCCCACATCCCCATCCTATCGCTCCCCCCTCTGTCACATGGGAACCCAGGGTGCCACCAGCCCCCCCCCTCCTTGGCACGTGTCCCCTGTGTTCAACCCTCGTCAGGTCCTGAGCAATAATTGCAAATCGGGAATTTGGGGGGGGGGGGGGGGGGGGGGGGAGGGGGGGGAGTGGGGTTTAGGGCAGCCCCCCCGTCCCCTTTTGCCAGCTCCACATTTTTAATTGGAGGAAAGCACGAAGTCCCCATCGCCATTCCCCTGGGATCGATGGCGAGGTGGCCCCCGGGCTTTTGGCAACTGGGGCGTGAAGGCAGGAGCCGTGTCCCCGTGTCTCAACCCCCACCAAGTTCAAGGGCGCACGTGCCGTTGGGCAAGTGGGGAGGGGGCTGCCCCAGCCCCGGGGGCATTTGGGGTCCCACCAGGTCCCATCCCCTCCACCGGGTCCCTGCGGTCCCTTCCCAGGTCCTACATCTACCAGAGGCGCTGGGTGAAGCTGGACGCCGACTACCTCCGCTATTTTGACAGCGAAAAGGTGAGTCGGGAGGGGGGATGTGGGGGCTCGGGGTGAGACCCCCCCCCCCCAAAGGGGCCAGGTCCCTCCGGGCATCCTGGCTATGCCAAGGGGCAGCATCCCGGGTGGGTGCTGGGGTGATGCCGGCACCGGGGTGGGATGCTCGGAGCCTCCCAGGCACTGATGCTCTCCGCATCACCATCCCGAGGCAGTACCATCCTGTCTCGGATTATTTTGGACACAGATGCTCTCGGCATCGTGATCCCGGGGTGATACCCATCCCGTCTTGGATTATTCTGGACACAGATGCTCTCGGTGTCATGATCCCAGGGTGGTACCATCCCATCTTGGAGCCTTTGGGACGAGGATGCTCTTGGCATCGCCATCCGTGGGCGGTACCCATCCTGTATTGGAGCCTCCCAGACACGGATGCTCTTGGCATCGTGATCCCGGGGTGGTACCATCCCATCTCAGAGCCTCCCAGACATGGATGCTCTTGGCATTGCAATCCCAGAGTGGTACGCATCCCGTCTCGGAGCCTTTGGGACATGGATGCTCTCGGCATTGTGATCCCAGAGTGGTACCCATCCCATCTTGGAGCTTCCTGGACACAGATGCTCTTGTCATTGTGATCCTGGGGCGGTACCATCCCATCTCGGAGCATCCCAGATACGGATGCTCTTAGCATCGTGATCCTGGGATGGTACCCACCCTGTCTCGGAGCCTTTGGGATACAGATGCTCTTGGCATCGCCATCCCAGGGTGGTACCCATCCTGTCTCGGAGATTCCAGACATGGGTGCTGTCGCTATCCCGGGGTGAGCACTGTGTCTCAGTCCATCTTTCCCCCTACCAAGGACGCCTACTCCAAGCGGTTCATCCCCGTCTCCTCCATCTCCCGCGTGGCCAGCGTCGGGGACCAGAAATTTGAGGTCATCACCAACAACCGCAACTTCGTGTTCCGGGCCGAGACTGACGGTGAGACAGGGGGGTCCCCTCTCCGGGGTGTCCCCAGCTGCTCCACATCCCCCCCTTCCTCAGCCCAGGGGCTGAACCTGACCCGTGTGTGTGTCCGTGTCCCCGCAGGGGACCGTAACGAGTGGATGCGGACCCTGCAGCAGATGGCAGAGGAGCGGAAGGGCAGAACTCCGGAGGGGACGTCCCTGTCCCCAACTGCCACCGACGGTGCCGCTGACCCGGCTGACAAGAGCGGCTTCCTGGAGCTGCGGGGCTTCAAGCACAAGCTTTTTGTGGCGGTGGCTGGGGACAAAGTGTTCCTCTACAAGAACGCAGAGGTGGGTGGTTCTTGGGGCAGGGTGGGGGGAAACGTGGCACTGGGGGGGACATTCGCATCCACCGCTGGAGCGGAGTGGTGAGACGGGGCACCCCGGGGGCTGCCACCCCCTGAAATGGGGATAACTGGGATGAGACGGGGGTGACCCTCAGGCTGCAGCCCCCCCCCTCCCTGTCACCTCCACGCCTTGGGGTCCCCTGGGAATGTTGCACCCACAGCAGCCCCCCTGGGGCCGGGAGCTGGGGGGGACCCCTGGCACTGGTGTGGCATGTGTCAGCGGTGCTGGCAGTGCCACCACATGTCCTGTGTGTGTCCCCTCCCCCCCACCCAGGACTATCGACTGGGGATTGGCATCACCTACATCGAGATGAACGTGGGGAATGTCAAGGAGGTGGATCGCCGGGGCTTCGACCTCACCACGCCGTACAGGATCTTCAGGTGAGCCTTGCGGGGGGTGAATGGCCCCACGCACCTGTATGGGCTGGGGCTGACCTGCTGGCAAGTCCTGGTGAGCAACAAGTTACCCAGGAGCCAGCCATGTGCCCTGGTGGCCAAGAAGGCCAATGGTCTCCTGGAGGACATCAAGGAGAGTGTGGCCAGCAGGTGGAGGGAGGTCATCCTCCCCCTTTGCTCTGCCCTGGGGAGGCCACAGCTGGAGCACTGCATCCAGTTCTGGGCTCCCCGGTTCCAGAAGGACAGGGAGCTGCTGGAGAGAGTCCAGCTGAGGCTCCGGAGATGCGGAGGAGCTGGAGCATCTCTGTGCTGAGGAAAGGCTGAGAGCCCTGGGGCTGTTCCGCCTGGAGAAGAGCAGACTGAGAGGGGATCTCATCAATGCTCAGCAAGAGCTAAAGGGTGGGGGGCAAGAGGATGGGGCCAGACTCTTCTCAGTGGTGCCCGGGGACAGGACATGGGGCAACGGGCACCAACTGGAATGAAGAAAATAAGGACAAGTTCATTGTGAGGGTGGCAGAGCCCTGGCACAGGCTGCCCAGAGAGGTGTGGAGTCTCCATCTCTGGAGAGATCCCAAACCCGTCTCCAACCTGCTCTGGGTGACCCTGCTCTGGTGGGACCAGGTGGTCTCTGAAGGTCCCTTCCAACTCAGTGGCTCCATGAGGGAGGGGAAGAGCCGCCCTCCCATCCTATCCCATCCCATCCCATCCCATCCCATCCCATCCCATCCCACCCCATCCCATCATCCCCATCCCATCCCCATCCCCATCCCTATCCCATCCCACCCCATCATCCCCATCCCACCCCATCCCATCCCTTCCCATCCCTCACCGTTCCTCCCCCCCCGCTGGCAGCTTCTCGGCCAACTTGGAGCAGAAGGAGGAGTGGGTGGAAGCCCACTCCCATCCCATTCCACCCCCATCCCATCCCCATCCCATGCCATCCCATCCACATCCCCATCTCCATCCCATCCCCATCCCCATCCCATGCCATCCCATCCACATCCCCATCTCCATCCCATCCCCATCCCATGCCATCCCGTCCACATCCCCATCTCCATGCCATCCCATCCCCATCCTCATCTCCATCCCATCCCCATCCCATCACATCCCCATCCCCATCCCATCCCATCTCCATCCCCATTCCCATCCCCACCCCCTTCCCCATTCCCATTCCATCCCCATCCCATCATCCCCATCCCACCCCACCCCATCCCATCCCATCCCTCACCGTCCCTCCCCCACCAGCAGCTTCTCAGCCGACTCGGAGCAGGAGAAGGAGGAGTGGGTGGAAGCCCACTCCCATCCCATCCCCATCCCATTCCATCCCCATCCCATCATCCCTATCCCACCTCACCCCATCCCATCCCTATCCCCATCCCATCCCCATCCCCATCCCCATCCCATCCCATCGCCATGCCATGCCACACCACCCCATCCCATCCCATCTCATGCCATGACATGCCATGCCATGCCATGCCATGCCATGCCATGCCATCCCCATCCCCATCCCATCCCATCCACATCCCCATCTCCATCCCATCCCCATCCCCATCCCCGTCCCACCCCATCACATCCCATCCCCATCCCCATCCCATCCCCACCCCCTTCCTCATTCCCATCCCCATCCCTATCCCACCCCATCCCCATCCCCATCCCACCCCCATCCCACCCCATCCCTCACCATCCCTCCCCTGCCGGCAGCTTCTGGGCCGACTCGGAGCCGGAGAAGGCGGAGTGGGTGGAGGCCATGCAGCAGGCCATCGCCGCCGCTCTCTCCAACTGGGAGGTGGCCGAGCGCATCTGGGCGGTGGAGCCCAACCGCTTCTGCGCCGACTGCGGCTCCCCCAAGCCCGACTGGGCCTCCATCAACCTCTGCCTCGTCATCTGCAAGCGATGTGCAGGTACCCACGTCCCGGGGAAATGGATTCGGGGTGCAGGATGTGGGATGGGGCCGTGTGTCCCCTGTCCCCAGCACTGGGGACCCTGGCGGGTCCCTAAGGGCTCATCTTGCCATCAGGGGAGCACCGAGGCTTGGGCCCCAGCATCACCAAGGTCCGGAGCCTGAAGATGGACAGGAAGGTGTGGACGGAGGAGCTCATCGAGGTATTGGCACAGAACAGCCCCAAAAGCCTTGTTTTTTTGGGGGGGGGGGGGGAGGTGACACCCCTGTCCCCTCCCCATGGCAAATCTCCCCATGGTGGACCCACCGGCTGTGGAACGGGGACCGCAGGAGCGCGGCGGGGTCTTGCCAGCCTTGGGGTGACTCTGGGGGGTCACTTGGTGTGGGAGGGGACCGCCGGCAGCCCCCCGTCCCCGTCGTCTGTGGATGGCTGGCATCCACCTGGGCACGACGGTGAGGACAAGTGGCACTTTTGTGACCGCCCCACAGACTGACTGCGTCTACGTGTCTGTGGGGCGATAGTTGCAGAGCCGTGGGGCTGCTGTGGGGCTGCCTAGCCATGGGGCTGGTGTGGGGAGATGGCTGTAGAGCCATGGGGCCAGTGTGGGGCTACAGAGCCTTGGGGCTGGTGTGGGGCGATGGCTGCAGAGCCGTGAGGGTGATGTGGGGCTGCATAGCCATGGGGCTGGTGTGGGGAGATGGCTGCAGAGCTATGGGGCTGGTGTGGATCTGCCTAGCCATGGGGATGCTGTGGGGTGATGGCTGCAGAGCCAGCCATAGGGGGATGGCTGCAGAGCTATGGGGCCGGTGTGGGGCTGCCTAGACATGGGGTTGGTGTGGGGAGGTGGTTGCAGAGCCGTGGGGCTGGCATGGGGTGATGGCTGTAGAGCTGTGGGGCTGGTGTGGGGCTGCAAGAGGCATGGAGCTAGCATGTGGGGAGATGGCTGCAGAGCTGTGGGGCTGGTGTGGGGCTGCCTAGACATGGGGTTGGTGTGGGGAGGTGGTTGCAGAGCCGTGGGGCTGGCGTGGGGAGATGGCTGCAGAGCTGTGGGGCTGGTGTGGGGCTGCAGGACTGTGGGGCCGGTGTGGGGCTGCAGAACTGTGGGGCTGCAGAGCTATGGGGCTGGCGTGGGGAGATGAGGCAGATCTGTGGGACTGGTGTGGTGTTGCAGAGCCGTGGGGCTGCTGTGGGGCGATGGCTGCAGAGCTGTGGGGCTGGCGTGGCGCTGCAGGCCCTTCCCGCCCCCCCCTTTTCCCCGTTGGCCCCCTGGGACCCCCCGTTCCTGCCCTGCCTCCCCCCCCCTTCTCCTCCCCCCCCCCCCCAACCTCCGGCAGCGCCCGCTCCCCAGAGCCCCCAAACGCTTCCAGCCGCTGCTCCCGGCCCCTCCCGCCCCCGCCCCCCCCACCCCAGCCCCACTGCACCCCTCCCACCCCAAAGAATCAGGGGGTCCTGCCAGAGCCCCACCCGTGGGGCCACTTGGAGGGGGACATGGGGGGGGTCCCTGAGAGGGGACTGAGCATCGCAGCAGGATGGCGAGGGGCCACAGACAATCCCCCCCCACCCCCCGCTCCGTGCCTGCAGCTGGATGCTGCTTTCCAGATGTGCTTGATATTTTTCCAGATGTGCTTTTTCCGTGGGGCTGGGCGGGGAGCAGTCCCGCGTGCACCCCATCCTGGGCAACAACCCCCCCCACCCCACTGCCCCCCTGGGCCACCAGCGGTGACTTCAGGCTGTGAACGTCTCCTTGCCCTGCTCACCTTCTCCCCAAAAAAAAAACTCAGAAGCCCCCCCCCCCCCCTCCATTCCCAGCACCCCCCCACCAGTCTCTCCTTGTCTCCTGCCCCCCAGCTCTTTTGCCAGTTGGGCAACGCCGCGGGCAACCGGTTCTGGGCGGCCAACGTGCCCCCCAGCGAGGCCATCGGCCCCAGCAGCAGCAGCGGTGACCGGCGGCGCTTCCTCCTGGCCAAGTACCGGGAGGGCAAGTACCGGCGCTACCACCCACTCTTCGGCAACCAGCAGGAGCTGGACAGGGTCAGTGGCACCCCCTTCCCTGCCTGCACCCCTGCCTGCACCCCTGCACTCCTGCCTATATCCCTGTATCCCTGCCTGCATCCCTGCCCTCACCCCTGCCTGCGCCATGTATCCCTGCCTGCACCCCTGCCTGCACCATGCATCCCTGTCTGTACCCCTGCATCCCTGCCTGCATCCCTGTCTGCAACCATGCATCCCCTGCCTGCATCCATGCATCCCCTGCCTGCATCCCTGCCTGCACCCGTGCACCCCTGCATTCCTGCACCCCTGCCTGCACCCATGCATCTGTGCATCCCTGCCTGCACCCCTGCCCGCACCTGTGCATCCCTGCACCCCTGCCTCCACTCCTGCCTGCATCCCTGCACCCCTGCCTGCATCCCTGCATCCCTGCCTGCATCCCTGCCTGCACCTCTGCCTGCACCTTGCATCCCTATCTGCATCCCTGCATCCCCTGCCTGCATCCCTGCCTGCACCCATGCATCCGTGCACCCCTGCCTGCATCCCTGCCTGCACCCGTGCATCCCTGCACCCCTGCCTCCACTCCTGCCTGCATCCCTGCACCCCTGCCTGCATCCCTGCATCCCTGCCTGCATCCCTGCCTGCACCTCTGCCTGCACCCGTGCATCCTTGCATCCCTGCCCGCACCCCTGCCTGCATCCATGCATCCCTGCCTGCACCCCTGCCTGCACCCCTGCACCCCTGCCTGCACCCCTGCCTGCATCCCTGCCTGCACCTCTGCCTGCACCATGCATCCCTATCTGCATCCCTGCATCCCCTGCCTGCATCCCTGCCTGCACCCGTGCACTCCTGCATCCCTGCCTGCATCCCTGCACCCCTGCCTGCACCTGTGCATCCCTGCATCCCTGCCTGCACCCCTGCATCCCTGCCTGCATCCCTGCCTGTACCCGTGCATCCCTGCATTCCTGCCTGCCTCCATACATCCCTGCCTCCTTCCTGCCTGTGTCCCTGCCTGCATCATGTATCGCTGCCTGCACCCTGCCGGTGACATCCCTGGGGTGGGACACAAGTGGCTTAGTTCCCAGGCTGGAGACCCCAATCCCAGGCAGGACCCCCCTTTCCACATCCAACCCCCCCTCCCCCCCTCCCCCGGAATTCCTCTCTCCATGACAATGGTGTGTCGGGGGGGGGGGCTGCTGGGAGCACCCCAGGGTGGCCAACACCCATTCCTGATGCCGGCCGCAGGCAGCCAGGAATGCCATCCTTCGGCATTCCCAACTCCCCCATGGCTCCAGTGGCCACCCGGACCCCCCTCCGCTCCCCACGGCGTGCCCCCCGAAGGCGGCCGCCTTCGGGGGGCACGCCGTGGGGAGCGGAGGGGGGTCCGGGTGGCCACTGGAATTCGCATGTGGGCTTGTTTGTTTTCCTGCTCCGAAGCCGGCCCGCCCCGGATGACTTCACCCCCGGCGCTCCTTCAGGAGTGGGAATTCACCGCCCAGTTCCCAACTTTCTGTTTTTGGCTTCTTCCAATATTCCGAGTTTTTTCTTTTCTCCAGCTGGAGAACGGCGAGGGGGGTGGGGTGGGGGTGTCTGGCAGGTTTTTTTTTTGGGGGGGGGGAGGCGGGGGGGGGGGGGGGGCAGAATTTCATCCTCGGGAGCCTTCGGCCTCGCTCATTGCCACCGTCTTCCCCAGGCTCTGTGCGTGGCTGTCACCACCGGTGACCTGGCGGAGACCCAAGCCCTGCTTTTCTGTGGGGCGGGGGCGTCCTGCCCCACCGGCGACCCCCAGTGCCCCACGCCGCTGGCCCTGGCCCGCAGGAGCGGGCAGAGGCTGCAGATGGAATTCCTGCTCCAAAACAAAACCTCAGGTAAGGGCTGACACCCCCCCCCCCTCCCGCTTCCCCCCCCTGAAACCCACCCCCTCCTCGAAGGGCTCAAAACCCTCCCACCCCCCCCACCAGCATCTCCTGGGGGTCCTGGGCGGGGGGGGGCACAGGGGTGTTTGGAGCTGGTCCCAGTTCTACATCATGTCCCACGAGCTTTTTGGTAGGGGGGTTGCTGGACTCTGTGCCCTACCACCCCCCCGCCCCAGGAGAAGGGTTTTTGGGTGCCACCCCCCCAGGAGAAGGGTTTTGGGGACCCCTCTGGAGGGCTCAAACCCCCCACCAGCATCTCCTGGGGGGGACACAGGAATGTTTGGTGCTGGTCCCAGCAGCTTCTTGGCAGGGGGGGTCCCTGGTTGCCAGGCTCATGCCCCCCCCAGGAGCACAATTTTGGGTGCCCCCCCCCCCCCCCGGGAGAAGGGTTTTGGGGACCCCTCTGGAGAACTTAAACCCCCCACCAGCATCTCCTGGGGGTCCTGGGCGGGGGGGCAAAGGGATGTTTGGAGCTGGTCCCAGTTCCACATCGTGCCCCACCAGCTTCTTGGCAGGGGGGTCCCTGGTTGCTGGGCTCATACCCCCCCCCCGCAAGGAGAAGGGTTTTGGGGACACACCCCCCCCCCCCAGGTCCAGGGGGTCCCCAGGCAGAGAGGGGTGCAGCCCCCCCCCCCCGGAATGCAGGCGGGTGCTCGAGGGGAGGGATGGAACCGCCTCTCCCGCACCCCCTAAACGTGCCCCCCCGAAACGTTCCCCCCTCGCCCCCCCAAAGCCCCTCTCGGGGTGGGCTCCCAGGGGACCGATCCGATCCGTGCCCCCTCCCTCCCCTCCCGCGGCGGGAGCTGGATTTGGCCCCAAATCGGGGCCGGCGCGGCCGTTCCAGACGCGGCAGCAGAAAAAAAAGGGGTCTGGGGGGGGGCGGGGGGGGCGAGGCCCCGGTGAACGTGGGGGGGACCCAACCCTGAGCCCCCCCCCCGCTCCGCCGGAGGCGGTGCCGGGCGGGCCGGGATGGCGGGGGCGGAGCGGGCCGGAGCCTGGGGGGGGCTTTAGGGGGGTCCCCGCGCCCCGACTCTGCTGGGACCCGCAGGGAAGGGCGGGATGCGGGGGGGGGGGGGGGGGGGAAATTGAGGCAGGGGGGGCATGGCCGTGGGATGGAGGATGTGGGATGCGGGATGTGGGATGCAGGATGGGAGATGAGGGATTCAGGATGTGGGATTCGGGATATGGGATGCAGGATTTGGGATGCAGGATGCGGGATGCAGGATGGGGGATGCGGGATGGGGGATGTGGGATATCAGATGCGGGGTGTGGGATGCAGGATGTGGGATATGGGATGCGGGATGGGGGATGCGGGATATGGGATGCAGGATACGGGATGTGGGATGCAGGATTTGGGATGTAGGATGCGGGATGCGGGATGTGGGATGCAGGATGGGGGATGCAGGATGGGGGACGTGGGATGGGGGACGCGGGATGTGGGATATGGGATGCAGGATGCGGGATGTAGGATGGGGGATGAGTGATGCGGGATGGGGGATGTGGGATGCACAATGTGGGATGAGGGATGCGCGATGTGGGATGTGCGATGCAGAATGTGGGATGCACGATGTGGGATGCGGGATGCACAATGCAGAATGGAGGATGCAGGATGTGGGATATGGGATGCGGGATGTGGGATGCGGGATGTGGGATGTGAGATGCAGGATGTGGGATGCAGGATTTGGGATGTGGGATGCAGGATATGGGATATGGGATGCGAGATGTGGGATGTGCAATGCAGGATGCGAGATGTGGGATGCAGGATATGGGATGCGGGATGCAGGATGCAGGACACAGGATGCAGGATGCAGGGTACAGGTTGTGGAATGCAGGATGCGGGATGCAGGATGCAGGACAGGGGATGCAGGATGCGGGGTGAGAGATGTGCCATGCAGGGCATGCGATGCAGGATGTGAGATGTGTGATGCGGGATGCAGGATTTGGGATGGAGGACACAGGATGCAGGATGTGGGATGTGCGATGTGGGAGGCGGGATGTAGGATGTAGGATGCAGGATATAGAGTGCGGGATGCAGGATTCAGAATGTGGGATGCAGGATGCAAGATGCATAATGTGGGATGCAGGATGCGGGATGCAGGATTCGGGATGCAGGACACAGGATGCAGGATGCGGGATGCAGGATGTAGGATGGGGGATAGGGGATGAGTGATACGGGATGCGGGATACAGGATGCAGGATGCACAATGCGGGATGCAGGATGTGGGATGTGCAATGCAGGATGTGGGATGCGCGATGTGGGATGCAGGATATGGGATGTGGGATGCGAGTTGTAGGATGTGGGATGTAGGATGCAAGATGCAGGATTCGGGATGCGGGATGCAGGATATGGGATGTGGGATGCGAGTTGTAGGATGTGGGATGTAAGATGAAAGATGCAGGATTCGGGATGCGGGATGCAGGATGTGGGATGCACAATGTGGCATGTGGGATGCAGGATTCAGGATGCAGGATGTGTGATGCAGAACATGTGATGAAGGATGTGGGATGTAGGATGTGGGATGTACAATGCAGCATGCGGGATGCAGGATGTGCGATGCAGGATGTGCGGTGTGGGATACAGGACACAGGATTCGGGATGCAGGGCACAGGATGCACAATGCAGGATGCAGGATACAGGTTGTGGGATATGGGACACAGGATGTGTGACGTGGAACGTGATGAAGGATGTGGGATGCACGATGAGGGATGTGGGATGCAGGATGCAGGATTCAGGATGGAGGATACAGAATGCAGGATGCAGGGTTTGGGATGCAGGATATAGGATGTGGGATGTAGAATGTGGGATGCAGAATTTGGGATGTGGGATGCAGGATGCAAGATGTGGGATGCACAGTGCAGCACGTGGGATGCAGGATGTATGATGCAGGGTTCGGGATGCAGGATACAGGGTGCAGGATGCCGGATGTGGGATGTGGGATGCGGAATATGGGATGCAGGATGCAAGATGCGGGATGCCATCCTGGTGGATAAGCCTGACCCCACTGACCCCCTGTCAGCCCCGGGTCTGGGGGCCGGAGCTGCTCCGTGGTGGGGGCTTGCAGTGCTTTTGGGCTCCTCCTTCTTGTGCTGAGTTGGGGGACACCCAGCCTTTTTTTGGGGGGGGGGGTGGGCAAAGTGGCTGGTGCCACCACTGCAGCCCCTGTCCAGCTGGTCCCTTCATGTCACACCAGCAAAGCACCCAGGGGGCGACATGGACTGCTGTCACCCCTCCCATCCCTGACCCAGCTGCACCCCACTGCATCCCATAGCCGCTGGGCCCCCCCAGCTGTGCAGAGGGGTATTTTTTTGGGGGGGAGGAAGGCTGCACATGGGGGGTTTCAGCCTCCACCCCCCCCCGTGACAGGTTGCCCCCCACCATTTGCAGAGGCGCCACGGCTGGAGGTGGGGGGCAGCGAGGAGAAGCCCTACTGGGTGCCCCCGCCCTCCGTCACCCACAATGGCTTCCTCTACAAAACCCCCTCCATGGCCAAGCCCCTGGGCGAGCGGAAGGGCCAGGAAGGTTTGTGGGGCTGGGAAAGAGGGGGTGCGAGGGGTGGGGTCCCAGCTGGCCAAAAAGGGGTGATGAGGAGGTTGGGGGGGGGTGGGGTGGGGTGGGTTACACCATCCCCAGCTCCCCAGGGCGATGCAAAGGCATCGGGGAGGTGCATCCAGCCCGGTTTGAGGGGGGGATTGGAGCGGGTGGGCACCCAGTGGGTGGTGGTGGGGGGGTGACCTGGTGGGTGGTGGCGGGTGGCCAGAGGGTGGGGGGGGCTGGCCAGCAGCGTCCCTGTGCCGCGCAGAGTTCAGCCGGCGGTGGTGCACGCTGCAGGACGGCGTCCTCAGCTACTACGAGAGCGACCGCAATGCCGTGCCCAACGGCGAGATCAAGGTGGAGGAGATGGTCTGCCTGGTGAACAACCCCCCCCACGCCCACGGGTGAGCCCCCCCCGCCCCCCCTCCCTGCTCCACAGCCCCCCATGGCACCCCCACGGGGACGGGCACGGCCGAGGTCTTGTGGGAGGGGTGGCACCAGGCGGGGGCTGCTGGTCGCAGGCCACCGCTGGCCCCTGCGGCACGGGTGGCGGCATGGAGCATGCTGACTTTGCAGGGAATCTGTGTAACCCCTGTGTATCCGCTTTGTAACCCCTTTGTATCTGCTTTGTAACCCCTTTGCAGCCCCTTTATCACCCCTTTCTATCCCCTTTGTAACCCCTTTGTAATGCCTTTGTATCCCCTTTGTAACCCCTTTGTAGCCCCTTTGTAACCCCTTTGTAGCACCTTTGTAACCCCCTTGTAACCCTTTTGCAGACCCTTTATAACCCCATTCTATCCTCTTTGTATCTCATGCGTAACCCCTTTTTAACCCCTTTGTATCTCCTTTGTAACGTCTTTGTAGCCCCTTTGTAACCCCTTTGTAGCCCCTTTGTAACATCTTTGTAACCCCTTTGCAGCCCCTTTATAACCCCATTCTATCCCCTTTATATCTCCTTTGTAACCCCTTTTTAACCCCTTTGTATCCCCTTTGTAATGCCTATATAACCAATTTGTATCCCCTTTGTAACCCCCTTTTGCAGCCTCTTTGTAACCCCTTTGTATCCGCTTTGTAGACCCTTTGTAACCCCTTTGTAGCCCCTTTTGTAACCCCTGTGTAACGCCTTTGTAACCCCTTTATAACCCCTGTGTAATGCCTTTGTAACCCTTTTGCAGCCCCTTTATAACCCCATTCTATCCCCTTTATATCTCCTTTGTAACCCCTTTTTAACCCCTTTGTAGACCCTCTGTAACACCTTTATAACCAATTTGTATCCCCTTTGTAACCGCCCTTTTGCAGCCTCTTTGTAACCCCTTTGTATCCACTTTGTAACCCCTTTGTAGCCCCTTCTAACCCCTTTATAGCCCCTTTGTAGCCCCTTTGTAACCCCTTTGTAACCCCTTTTTAATCCCTTTTTGTAGCCCCTTTGTAGCCCCTTTGTAACCTCTTTTTAGTCCCTTTGTAGCCCCCTCTAACCCCTCCACAACCCCGCTGTAGCCCGTTTTCAGCCCTTGGCCACCCCCTGTTTCCCGGCACTGGGGGGATGCTCTGGGATGGGGGGACGCGGTGGTGGGATCCCAAACCTCACCAACCTTTGGCAGATGCTCCGTGGGGAGAGCAGGATGCTCCGTCCCCGTGCCCCACACTGTTCAGTCTCCCCTTTTCCCCCCTCCTTTTCCTGCAGGTTCGAGAGCACCTTCGAGGTGTACACGGAGTCGGAGCGGCTCTACCTCTTCGGGTTGGAGAGCCCTGACTCCGCTCGGGAATGGCTCAAGTCCATCGCCAAGGTGGGCTTGGGGTGGGCTGGGGGTGGCCGCGGGGGAGCCGAGCACTGCGGCGTTGACCCGTCCCCTCTCCTCCCCACCTCAGTCCTTCGTCCACCCCTGTGCGGAGGAGCTGCTGGCCCTGGACTTTGAGCGCTTGGGCCGGCTGCACTACAAGGGTGGCCTGAACCTGGAGCGAGCCCAGGAGGGCTGGTTCGCCCTGGCCGGCTCCGTGCTCCACCTCTCCTGCCTTGACGGAGAGCGGCAGGAGCCCCTCCAGCTGCGCAAGCTGCAGGAGCTCTGTGCGTACCCGCCCCCCAGCCATCACCTTGGAGTCCCCCAAGTCCTGCAGCACCCAGCTTTGGGTGGTGGGGTGGTGGATGCTGCTTCCATGGAGCATGGGTTGCCGCCACTGGGTGGGATGGCATGAGATGGGATGGGATGGAGGTGGAGATGATGGAGATGGAGATGGAGATGGAGATAGGGAGGGAGGTGGAGATGGGGGTGGAGATGGGGGTGGAGATGTGGAGATGGGAATGGGGATGGAGATGGGAATGGGGATGGGGATGGAGATGAAGATGGGGATGGAGATGGGGACGGGCTGGGATGCAATGGAGATGGGAAGGGGATGGAGATGGGGATGGGGATGGGGATGGAGATGGGGATGGGGATGGGGATGGGGATGGAGATGGGGATGGAGATGGAGATGGAGATGGGGATGGGGATGGGGATGGGGATGGAGATGGGGATGAGGATAGAGATGGGGATGGAGATAGAGGTGCTGCTGCTCTTCCTCCTCTCCATCCTCTTCCCCATCCCTGGAAGGTCACTGCTGGTCCCCTTTGGGCTGGAGCTGGACCTGTTGGGTCTGTGTTGGGGCTGAGGGGGCTGGGGGACCACACATTCTCGTGGGTGATGGCCTCTCTGCCTTCCCTTCCAGCCATCCAGGGCGACAACGAGGTGCTGGTGCTGGTGGAGAGGCGGAGGTGAGAGCAGAGGGGGTGGGGGGACATGAGACACCCCCCCCCCCCCAGCAAAATGTCACACCCTGCCCAATTTCCCCCTGTCCTGGTGTGCAATCACCCTCCCCACGGTGACTGGGGACCCCAAAATAGGGCCAGGACCACCCTCAGGCTCTTCCCGGGGGTCCATAGAGGAGTTTTGAGGCGGGGGGGGGGGCTGTCCCCCCGCTGAGTCTGGCGCTGCCGGCAGGACGCTGTACATCCAGGGGGAGAGGAAGCTGGATTTCCTGGGCTGGGTCCACGCCATCCAGAAGGCCGCGGGCAGTGCGGGGGACACCTTGTCGGAGCAGCAGCTGACGGAGGCCGACGTCCCGCTGCTGGTGGACCGCTGCATCGACTACATCACCCAGTGCGGTACGTGCCGTCGCCCATCGGTGGTGGGGTTTGGGTCGAGTCCATCGGTGGTGGTGGGGGGGTGGCAGGCTGAGACCCGACACACTCGTGACATGGGTTTTTCCCCCTCCTTGAGATTCCTCGCCAGCTCCGTGGGAGGAATTTGGCCGGAGCAGGGCTTTGGCTCCAGCCCGCAGCTCCACGGCGGTTGTGGCAACACCTGCAGGGTGGGAAGCGCTGCGGCACTGGCTCCCTGCCGGCGGCATCTGGCCATGGAATCATGGAATGGTTTGGGTGGGAAGGGACCATTAAAAGCCATGTATTCCAACCCCCTGCCCTGGGCAGGGATGTCTTCTGCTAGACCAGCTTGCTCCAAGCCCCGTCCAACCTGGCCTTGAACCCCTCCAGGGATGGGGCAGCCACAGCTTCTCTGGGCAACCTGCGCCAGGGGCTCACCCCCCTCAAAGTGAAAAATTTCTTCCTAATATCTAATTTAAATCCATCTTCTTTCAGTTTAAAACCCTTCCCCCTCATCCTATCGCTACAGGCCCTGCTAAAAAGTCTGTCCCCATCTCCTGTGAGGACAGGCTGAGAGAGTTGGGGGGGTTCAGCCTGGAGAAGAGAAGGCTCCGCCGAGACCTTGGAGCCCCTTCCAGTCCCTCAAGGGGCTCCAGGAAAGCTGGGGAGGGACTCTGGATGAGGGAGGGGAGCCATGGGACGAGGGGGAAGGGTTTTCCACTGCAAGAGGGGAGATTGAGCTGAGATCTGAGGCAGAAATTCTTGGCTGTGAGGGGGGTGAGCCCCTGGCGCAGGTTGCCCAGAGAAGCTGTGGCTGCCCCATCCCTGGAGGGGTTCAAGGCCAGGCTGGATGGGGCTTGGAGCAAGCTAGTCTGGTGGGAGGTGTCCCTGCCCGGGGCAGGGGGTGGCACTGGGTGGCCTTTAAGGTCTCTTCCCTCCCAAACCATTCCATGATTCCGTGATTCAACAATTCTATCTTTCTGATAAGCCCCCTTTAAGAACTGGAAGGGGCTGTAAGGTCTCCCTGAAGCTTTCTCCTCTCCATGCTGAGAAGGTTCCAGGGATGGAGATGGGGAGCCAGTGGGCGGGAAAGGGGGCTGGGATGGGTGGCCATCCCCCACAGAGAGGGTCTCACCCCCACGGGCTCTGCTACAGGGCTGACCTCCGAGGGCATCTACCGCAAGAGCGGGCAGAACTCCAAGACCACCAGTCTGCTGGAGATGCTGCGACGGGATGCCCGCAGCGTGTGCCTGAAGGAGGGAGAGCACCAGGTGGACGATGTCGCCAACACCCTCAAACGCTTCTTCCGTGACCTTGGGGACGGGCTCTTCACCGGGCGGTGGGGCCAGGACTGGCTGCGGGCGACGGGTGAGCCCTGGGGGGGCTGCTTGGAGGGACTGGTGGGACCGTGGGACCCACGCTGACCCCGGGGTAGCCCCGTGCTCCGGCACGGCTGGGGCTGGGGCAGGGCAGAGAGCCAGACCCCCCTCACTCTGTGCTTCTGGATCGGGCCCCTGAAAATCTGGGATGGGGGCACCCCATTGGAAAACAGCTGGGAGCTGTGGTGTGCAGACCTGGGATGCTCTGGCCCCTTGAAGCTGGGATGCTCTGACCCCATAATGCTGGGACGCTCCAGCCCCATGGAGCTGGGATGCTCTGACCCCATGGTGTTGGGATGCTCCAGCCCCACGGAGCTGGGATGCTCTGACCCCATGGAGCTGGGATGCTCCAGCCCCGTGGAGCTGGGACACTCTGGTCCTACCCCATGGAACTGGGACACTCTGGTCCTACCTCATGGAGCTGAGATGCTCTGGCCCTGGGATGCTCTGGCCCTGTGGAGCTGAGATGATCCAGCCCTGGGATTGTCCAGGCCCATGGAGCTGGGAAGCTCAGGGCCCTGTTTAGCTGGGACACTCCATCCCCACAGAGCTGGGATGCTCCACTCTTGTGGAGCTGGAATGGTCTTGTCCTAGGATGCTCCATCTTCATGGAGCTGGGAAGCTCAGGGCCCTGTTTAGCTGGGACACTCCATCCCCACAGAGCTGGGATGCTCCACTCTTGTGGAGCTGGGATGGTCTTGTCCTAGGATGCTCCATCTTCATGGAGCTGGGATGCTCTGGCCCTGGGATGCTCCAGTCCCACAGAGCTGGGATGCTCCAGTCTTGTGGAACTGGGATGCTCCAGCCCCATGGAGCTGAGATGCTCTGATCCCTTGGAGATGGGATGCTATTTCCCTGGGATGCTCCCGCCCTGTGGAGCTGAGATGCTCCAGCCCTGGGATGCTCCAGCCCCATGGAGCTGGGGTGCTCCAGCCCCAACAGTGGGACAGAAGGGTCCGAGGTGGGGTCTGGAGAGGGGATGGTGGGGCCGTGGGTCTTAACCTCACCTCCCCACCCACTCTGCGCTCATCCTCTCCCTCGTGCCCCTCCTGCAGCGCTGGAGGATGAGGAGGAGAAGATCGGCGAGTACCGGCGGCTCCTGGACACCCTCCCCACGGTGAACCGGGCCACGCTGAAGGCGCTCATCAACCACCTTTTTCGGTACGATGTGGGCAGCCAGTCCCATGGCATGGCCGAGCCTGGGGTCCCTGAGCCCCCGTGGGGCATCGCCCTATCCGCTGTGGGGTCCTGGGGTGGAGGAGAACCCTCATCCCTTGGCTCACATCTCAAGCAAGGAGCGGGATTTGGGGTCAAGCTGTGCCCAAGGCCAAGCACCACGTCCCAATGTGGGGCACATTCCCCTTGGCAAGGCTGAAGAGGGGGGTCCCGGGGGGGCTCTGGGGCAGGAATCGTAACGGGGTTCCCCGCAGGGTCCAGCTCTTCTCCGGGGAGAACCAGATGAACACGCACAACCTGGCCATCGTCTTTGGGCCCACGCTCTTCCAGACAGACGGGAAGGACTACAAGGCAGGCCGCGTGGTGGAGGACCTCATCAGCCACTACGTGAAGATCTTTAACGTAGGTTCACCCTGCTTCTGCCTCTGGCACTGCTCTGGATCAGGCCAATGTGTGGACATTCCCAGGGGATGGGGAGGTGGAAGGACGAAGAAGCTGGATCTAATCTGTCTGCGGACATCTTCTTGCTTTGGAGAAGAGGGGATGGGGGTCCATGTCCCTGCAAACGTTGGGGACCCCCATGCCTGGAGGCGCCGGCACCACTGGGCAGGGGAGCAGATTCCCCTGGGGACCCGTGTCTGCTGCTGTGGTGAAACTTACGGGTGGTGTGGTCAGCCCTGATGGCTCCATGGGCTCCTCTTCCTTGGCAGGTCAATGACCAAGAGATGAAGAAGCAGCAGGACGAGATCATGGCCATCATGAAGATGCGGGAGGCAGCGTCCAGCGGGAAGCAGGTGAGTCCTGGACATAGGGGACCTTCCTGGGGCACCTGCTTTGCATGGGGACCTCACTCCAGCATCTCCTGGAGATGCCCCAGGCAGGGGGCGTCCATGCTGGGTGGGGGGATTTAGCCCCTGCGTGGGAAGCTGCAGGTTGAAGTGCTTTCCCATTGCCCTCCAGCAAGCTGGGGACTTCATCTGCACTGTCTACCTGGAGGAGAAGAAGACGGAGGCAGAGCAGCACGTCAAGGTGAGTCGTGGAGGGGAGGACACAGAGGGGACAGGGACCCCTGCTCTTGCATGCCCAAACCTCTGTCGTGGCACAGGGTGGCTCTGAGCTGGCCCCTCTGCAGCACGAGGGTGGCACAGACCTGGGCACTGGCTGATGGAGACCTGTCCCTTCCCTCTGTTCCTCCTGTCCAGATCCCGGCCACCATGACAGCCGAGGAGCTCACCTTCGAGATCCTGGACCGGAGGAAAATTGTCATGAAGGAGAAGGACTATTGGAGCTGCTTCGAAGTCAATGAGAGGGAGGAGGCAGGTTGGTGTGGGGGAGTGAGGCTGGTGGGGACAGGGATGAGGACAGGGATGGAGATGGGGATGGGGATGGATTTAGAGATATAGAGATGGAGAGGGAGATGGTGATGAAGATCGGGATGGGGATGGGCATGGGGATGGAGGTGGAAATGGAGCTGGGGATAGGGATGCGGATGCAGATGGAGTTGGAGATGGGGATGGAGATAGGTGTGGGAACGGGAATGGGGATGGAGCTGGGCATGGAGATGGAGGTGGAGATGGAGTTGGGGATGGAGATGGTGGAGATGGGGGTGGGAATGGAGATGGAGATGGGGATGGGGATGGAGATGGAGATGGGGATGGGGGTGGAGATGGGGATGGGGATGGAGTTGGGGATGGGGATGCAGATGGAATTGGGGATGGGGATGGAGATGGGGATGGAGTTGGGGAAGGGGATGGAGAGGGGGATGGGGATGGAGATGCAGGTGGAGATGGAGAAGCAGATGGGGATGAGAAGGCTCCCATGGGGACCACCGCCCTATGGAGCAATGCTGGGATGAACTCCAGGTGCTCGGGAGAGGATGGCTGTGATGCCGCAGCCTTGCTCGCTGCATCCAGCTTGCCCGTGGCCAAGGGCTGCAGATGGGCCGGTGGTTTGGGCCAGGACCCAGACCTTAGGGGTTCAAATGCCTCTGAAGCTTGGCGGGGGTGTCTGGGCTCTCTGGCCACCAAAGGGAGCAGCCCTGGGGTGCCCGTGGACATCCCCGAAAGCCTCTGCTGAGCAGTTTTGGTCCTTGCTAACCTCAAGCCGTCAGTCCCATCTCCCCCCTTCCCCTTTCCGCTTGGGAAACCCCGGAGCCCCGATCTCAGCCCAGCATCCCCCAACCCCTTATGAAAACACGAGGATCCTCAGGCTGCGCAGGGGCTAAAATTAGCCTCGAATGGAATATTCACCTCCGAACTCTCATGGAACGCGCGACTCGCCCTTCGCTCACGTGGCGGCGGGCGTGTTTGACATACCTCCCCGCATATTTTTGCAGGCACGCGTGTGGGTCACGGGCTGCCCGCGGCAGCCGGCGTGTTGCGGAACACCCCCTCCCCCCGCCCCGTGTTTCGCAGTCGCGATCGCTGCTGGCGATGGCTCCTCAGCCACCTTCCAGTCCCCGTGGCCCACCCACCGCGGGCCAAAAGTCCCCTCCCCAGGGGACAATTAGTCAGTGGGAATGAGTGCCGTTAAAAGGCGGCGGCGCTGCGTGGGAGGTCTGCGTGGGGACAGGCAGGACCGTCCCTTGGCAGGCTCTGGGGACACATGTGTCACCCCCGCCTTGGTGGGTGGCAGCCCCCAGTGGGGTGCCTGACCCCGACTCTCCCCCTTCCTGACAGAACGGCCCCTGCACTACTCGGAAAAAGTGCTGCCCATTTTGCACTGCCTGGGGACGGAGAGTTACCTGGTGGTGAAGAAGCAGATGTCCATGGAGAACATGCTCATCTACCTCGGTGAGGGGCTGGGGGGGCCAGGAGCTGCCAAGGAGAGGAGGGAGAGGGTGGGATGGGATGGGATGGGATGGAGATAGGATGGGGATAGGCATGAGATGGGTTGGGTTGGGATGGGGATGGAGACGGGATGGAGTGGGATGGTATGGAGTGGGATGGGGATGGGATGGAACAGATGGGGATGGAGTGGGATGAGGATGGGATGGGATGGGATGGGGTGGGATGGGATGAGGATGGGGATGGGGATGGAGATGGGATGGGACAGGGATGGGATGGAGTGGGATTGGGATGGGGATGGGATGGGGATGGGGATGAGGATGGGATGGAGTGGGATGGGATGGAATGGGATGGGATACATGGGCATGGGATGGGGATGGGGGTGGGATGGGATAGATGGGGATGGGGATGGAGATGGGAATAGGATGGGATGGGATGGGGTGGGATGGGATAGATGGGGATGGGGATGGAGATGGGAATAGGATGGGATGGGGATGGAGGTGGGATGGGATAGATGGGGATGGGAATGGAGATGGGAATAGGATGGGATGGGGATGGGGGTGGGATGGGATAGATGGGGATGGGGATGGAGTTGGGAATAGGATGGGATGGGGATGGGGATGGGATGGGGACAGGGATGGGTTGGAATGGGGAAGGGATGGGAATAAGATGGGTTGGGATGGGGATGGGATGGGGGTGTGATGGGATGGAATGGAATGGAATGGGATAGGATGGGAGGAGGATGGTATCGGATAGATGGGGATGGATGGGATGGAGATGGGATGGAGTGGGGTGGGGATGGGACAGGGCAAGGATGGGATGGGGTGGGATGGGAATAGGATGGGATGGGGATAGGATGGGGTGGGGACTGGGATGGGATGGGGACAGGATGGGATGGGACGGGAATGGGATGGGGATGAGATGGAGTGGGATGGGGATGGGATGAGATAGGGATGGAATGGGGATGAGATAGGGATGGAATGGGGATGAGATGGGATGGGATGGGGACAGGATGGGATGGAGATGGGGATGGGATGGGGATGGGGATGGATCCAGCGCCGCCTCCCTGCCAGCGCTGGGTGGGCAGGATGCTCCCTGTCCTGACAACCCTGCAGAGAAACCCCCTGGGATCAGCCATCCCATGGCTGCCTCCTGCTGATGGTGTTCCCAGCACCAGCCCAGTTAGTGCGTGGCTGGGACCCCCCATAAGGGGTCATGGCTGGGCACAGGGCGGGACATGGTCCTGCCTGCCCTGCCCGGGCTGGGAGCAGGCAGCAGCCCGTGATGGCGGGGAGGTTCCCTTGCTATTGCACCATGGGACCCTTCCTGGGGGGGCCTGACCCCCCTGGGGGGCCGGAGCCGCTCAGGCGTGTGCCCCCAGCCAGCAGAGTGGGTGACTGCAAGCACGGCATGATGAAGTTTCGGGAGGAGAGGAACCTGCTGGGGCTGGGCCTGAGCACTGGCTTCCATGACCGTTACTTCATCCTCAACCACACCTGCCTGCGCCTCTACAAGGAAGTGCGGGTGAGGTCCCCCTTCCCTTCCCTTCCCTTTCCCTTCCCTTCCCTTCCCTTCCCTTCCCTTCCCTTCCCTTCCCTTCCCTTCCCTTCCCTTCCCTTCCCTTCCCTTCCCTTCCCTTCCCTTCCCTTCCCTTCCCTTCCCTTCCCTTCCCTTCCCTTCCCTTCCCTTCCCTTCCCTTCCCCTTCCCCCTTCCCGGAGGTGGGACCCACATAGGGTGGCATCGCACAGGATTGCGGGCAGCCATGGGGCTGGCACTGCAGCAGTGATGGGGTGGCACTGCAGGCAGCCATGGCATGGTACAGGCACTGCGGGCAGCCATGGGGCTGGCAGCGATGGGGCTGGCATCACACCGGCATCGCAGGCAGCCATGGGGCTGGCATGGCACAGGATGGCAGGCAGCCATGGGGCTGGCACTGCAGGCAGTGGTGGGGCTGGCATTTCAGGCAGCCATGGGGTGGCATGGCACAGGCAGTGCAGGCAGCCATGGGGTGGCATGGCACAGGATGGCAGGCAGCCATGGGGTGGCATGGCACAGGCAGTGCAGGCAGCCATGGGCTGCCATGGCACAGGATGGCAGGCAGCCATGGGGCTGGCACGGCACAGGCAGTGCAGGCAGCCATGGGGTGGCATAGCAGGCAGCCGTGGGGCTGCCCCCCACAGTGCAGTCACCCCCAGACCAGGTTGGTGCCCGGATCAGCCCTGGAGCCAGCTCTGAAGCCGTGCAGAGGCTCGGGGTGGGGGGGACGTCAGCGTCCCACCTGGGGACGTCTTCTCCCCTCTCCCCGCTCCCTGCCCCCCTGCTGTGACACTGCTGTCACCCCCCATCCCCTGCCCATGGCCAGCAGCGTGGGGTCTGCGGGGGGGTGCCCCCCTCTCCCCCCGCTGCCCCCCGCCCCCCCCGCCCCAGCCGCTTTAACCCCCCTCCTCTGTGTCACAGAGCCTGCGGCAGCGCGGCCCCCCCGCGGAGACGGTGAGTAGAGGAGCCGGGGGGCTCAGTGGGGCGCGGGGGGCTCAGTGGGGCGCAGGGGGCCCCTGTGCCCTCTGCCCTTACAAGGCCACCTGGGGGCCATCCCAAATCCAAGCCCATCACCGCAGCCTCAGGCCGTGGGGTGCTGCGGGGGCTGAAACAGCCCCTCACCCCCCCCAACCCCTGCCACTGTCCCCCCCCGGGGTGCCCCAGTGTGGGGCTGCCGGGGCTGGGGAAGGGGTTGGGGCCCCCCCATCCCGCAGGCATTGGATCAGGCTCTTGTAAGTCGCGCCACTTGCACGCCAGTGCAGGTGGGGGCGGGGGGGACAGGGACATACTGGGGGCAGTCCCCATGGTGTCACCCGCTGCCGGAGCATGGCTTGTGCAGCATGGCGAGGCAGGGGGGGTCCTGGGTGAGAGGGGAGGGGGCTGCAGGGCTTTGCCCCTTCCAAATGTCTGCCGGCGGTGGGTGATGCCGGGGGCAGCCGCCTTCACCCGGGCCGTGCTGGCGGGGGGACATTTGGGGACATGGTCTGGGGCCACTGGTGCCCCATCTGTGATGCCGAGGAGGGGTATGACATGGGTGTCCCCATGGGGGACGGTCGGTGCCAGGCTCTCGAGACCCTGTTGCAACATGCCAGTGCTGGTCCCCGCTCCGACGGTGGCTGGCGCCGCCTCTGGGGGACACCGCTGCAGGGACATGTCCCGCATCCCTTGGCCACGGGTGGTGGATCTGCCCCATCCCCGTCACTGCAGCCCTACAGCTTCTCCTCCCTGTCAGGGAGGGGGGACGACAAAACCCCCCCGGCGTCAGTGGGGCCCGGTGGTGAAGGGTCCCCAACGTGGTGTGGGTCCCTCTGTCCCCAGAGCCACAAGCCGGAGAAGGAGTGGCCCGTCAGGAACCTGAAGGTCTACCTGGGCATCAAGAAGAAGCTCCGGCCCCCGACGTGGTGAGAGGCGACGCGGGGATGTGGGGACAGGGATGGGGACAGGGATGGGGATGGGATGGGCATGAGGATGGAGATAGGGACAGGGATGGGGACGGGAACAAGGATAGGGACAGGAATGAGGATGGGGATAGGGATGGAGACACGGATGGGGACAGGGCTGGGGCTGGGGACAGGGATGGGATGGGGACAGGGACAGGGCTGGGGTTGGGGACAGGGATGAGATGGGATGGGATGGGGACGAGGATGGGATGGGGACAGGGAAAGGGCTGGGAATGGGGACAGGGATGGGTTGGGGATGAGGATGGGGATGAAGATGGAGATAGGGGCAGGGCTGGGGATGGGGACAAGGATAGGGACAGGAATGAAGATGGGGATGGAGATGGGGATGGGGACAGGGATGAGGATGAGGATGAGGATGGGGACAGGGACAGGACTGGGGACAGGGACAGAGATAAGAATGAGGATAGGGAGAGGGATGAAGATGGGGATGGGGATAGGTATAGGGGTGGGGACAGGACCAGGGCCAGGGATGGAGATGGGCATGGGGACAGGGATGAGGACAGACATAGGGATGGGGACAGGGGCAGGGATGAGGATGGGGACAGGGATGGAGATGAGGTTGGGGATAGGGATAGGGACAGGGATGGATATGGGGACAGGGATGGAGATGGGGATGGGGACAGGGACAGTGACAGGGACAGCTGTGGCTGCGGAGACACGTCTCCTGCTGCCCGCGCCTCCTGCCGCCAGGTGTCAGAGCAGCCTCGCAGGACGCTGCCGCCACCCGCTGCCAGCTCCGGGGCTGGCGACAGCCCCGTCCCCTCCCCTGCCCGCGGCGAGCGGCTGGGACACGGGGTGTGTGTGTGTGAGTGTGTACATGCGTGTGAGTGTGTGTACGCGTGAGCGTGTACATGCGTGTGCCTAAGGGTGCGTGTGCATTCGAGCGCGTGCATGTCAGCGTCTGTGTGCATGCGTGTGCACGCGTGTCAGCGTGCGTGTGCATGCCAGTGCATGGCCATGTGTGCATGTATGTGCGTGTGTGTGCATGCGTGTCAGCAGGTTGTGCACGTGTATGTGTGTGTGCATGCATGTCAGTGTGTGCGTGTGTGAGTGCGTGCATGTCAGTGCATGGGCGTGTGTGCATGTGTGTGCGCGTGTGTGTGCAGGCATGTCAGTGCATGGGCATTTGTGTGTATGTGCATGTGTGTGCATGCGTGTCAGGGAGTTGTGCACGTGTGTGTGCGCTTGTGTGTATGTGTGTGCATGTGCATGTGTAGATGTGTGTGCATGTATGTCAGTGTGTGCATGTGTGAGTGCATGCATGTCAGTGCATGGGCATGTGTGTGTGTGCATGTGTGTGCATGCATGTCAGTGCATGGGCATGTGTGCGTGTGTGTGTGCATGCGTGTCAGCGAGTTGTGCACGTGTGTGTGTATGTGTGAGTGTGTGCATGTGTAGATGTGTGTGCGCATGCATGTCAGTGTGTGCATGTGTGAGTGCGTGCATGTCAGTGCATGGGCATGTGTGTGTACATGTGTGTGCATGCATGTCAGCGAGTTGTGCGCGTGTGTGTGCACGTGTGTGTGTGTGCATGCATGTGCACATGAGTGCATGGGCATGTGGGGGGTGTGTGCATGCATGTCAATGAGTTGTGCACGTGTGTGTGTGTATGTGTGTGCATGCACACATGCCAGTGTCTGTGCATGTGCATGCATGTCAGCATCTGTGTGTGCATGTGTGTGCATGGGCACATGTGTGTGTGCATGTGTGTGCTTGCATGTTGGTGTGCGTGTGCATGTGAGTGCATATTAGTCCGTGGACACATGTGTGTGCATGCATGTCAACACGTTGCACAAGTGTGCGTGTGCATGTGTAGATGTGTGTGCATGCATGTCAGTGTGTGCGTGTATGAGCGCGTGCATGTCAGTGCATGGGCATGTGTCTATGTGCATGTGTGTGCATGCATGTCAGCAGGTTGTGCACGTGTGTGTGCATGTGTGTACATGTGTGTGCATGCATGTCAGTGAGTTGTGCACATGTGTGCACATGTATGTGTGTGTGCACATGAGTGCATGGGCGAGTGTGTGGGTGTGTGCATGCATGTCAGTGAGTTGTGCGCGTGTGTGCGTGTGCATGTGTATATGTGTGCGTGCACGCATGTCAGTGCCTGTGCATGTGCATGCATGTCAACATCTGTGTGTGCATGTGTTTGCACACGAGTACATGGACACGTGTGTGTGTGCATGCTTGTCAGTGTGCGTGTGCATATTAGTCCATGGGCACACGTGTGTGCGTGTGTGTGCATGCATGTCAACACGTTGCACAAGTGTGTGTGTGCATGTGTAGATGTGTGTGTGCATGCATGTCAGTGTGTGCGTGTATGAGTGCATGCATGTCAGTGCATGGGCGTCTGTGTGTTTATGTGGGTGTGTGCATGCATTCAGCAAGTTGTGCACGCGTGTGCATGTGTCTGTGTGTGTGCATGCATGTCAGTGTATGTGCATGTGCATGCATGTCAGTATGTGTGTGCACATGACTGCATGGCATGTGTATGTGTGTGCAAGCATGTCAGTGTGTGCATGCATGCGTGTGTAGATGAGTGCATGGACGTGTGTGTGCATGCATGCGTGTGCATATGAGTGCACAGGCGTGTGTGTGTGTGCATGCATGTGTGTGCATGTCAGCAAGTTTTGTTCATGTGTGTGAGCGTGTGCATATGTGTGCGTGCATGTGTGAGTGCATGTGTGAGTGTGAGCATGTGTGTGCATGCACAACAGCGAGTTGTGTACGTGTGTGTATGTGCATGTTTAGATGTTTATGTGCGTGTGTGTGTGTGCATGCATGTCAGCACACGTGTGTGTGCATCTCAGTGTGTGCATGCATGCATGTGCATATGAGTGCATGGGCATATGCGTGCGTGCATGCATGTGCGTGCATGTCAGCATGTTTTGTACACGTGAGTGTGTGCATATGTGTGTGTGCGTGCACGACAGGGAGTTGTGTACCTGTGTGTGCATGTGCATGTGGAGATGTTTGTGTGCATGTGTGTGGGTGTGTGTGCATTTCAGCCCGTGTGTGCATGAATGCATGCATGTCAGTGTGCGTGTGCATGGGCACGCGTGTGTGCGTGTGCATGTCGGGGAGTTGTGTGTGTGTGTGCGTGTTTGTGGATGTCTGTATGTGTGTGCACATGTGTGTGCATGCATGTCAGCATGCGCGTGCATGCATCTCAATGTGTGCATGCATGTGTGTGTAGATGAGTGCATGGGCATATGTGTGTGTGCATGCGTGTGCGTGCATGTCAGCATGTTTTGTACATGTGTGTGAGCGTGTGTGTATTCACGTGTGCCTGTGTGAGTGTGAGCATGTGTGTGTGCATGCAGAACAGCGAGTTGTGTACATGTGTGTGCATGTGCAGATGCTTAGGTGCATGTGTGTGTGCGTGCATGTCGGGGAGTTGTGTATGTGTGGACATGTTTATGCATGTCTGTATGTGTGTGCACATCTGCATGCGTGCATGTCAGTGTGTGCATGCATGCATGTGCATATGAGTGCATGGGCATGTGCGTGCATGCGTGTGCATGCATGTCAGCATGTTTTGTACACGTGAGCATGTGCATATTTGCATGTGCCTGTGTGAGTGTGAGCATGTGTGTGTGCATGCACAACAGCGAGTTGTGTACATGTGTGTGCATGTGCAGATGCTTAGGTGCATGTGTGTGTGTGTGCGTGCACGTCAGCGTGTGTGTGCATGCATGTCAGTGTGTGCATGCATGTGTAGATGAGTGCACGGGCATATGTGTGTGTGTGCATGCGTGCATGTGTAGATGAGTGCACGGGCATATGTGTGCATGCATGCGTGTGTGTGCATGTCAGTGAGTTTTGTACACGTGTGTGAGCGTGTGCACACATGTGTGTGCATGTGCGAGTGTATGCATGTGGGTGTGCACATGCAATGCATGCAGGTGCATACATGTGAGCATGTGCGTGCACGCGTGTGCATGTCAGCGTGCGCATGTGAGCGTGTGATGAGCCGCGCAGCCTTGCTGGGAGGCTCCAAATCCGCCGCGGGGGCAGGAAACGCGTGTACATACGTGTGTGTGTACGTGTGTGTGTGTGTGTCAGTGTGCACGACTGGGCCCTGACCACCCTCCCCCCCCCGGGGGTTGGGTGGGCACCCCTGGGGCTGGGCAGCGCAGCTGCGGGTCTCCGGGTCACAGGGTGGGAGGGGGTTCAGGGCTGGGGGGATGCAGGGATGGGGGGGTTACAGTATTGGGGGGGATTTGCAGAGTGGGGGGGTTGCAGGGCTAGGGGGGCTTGGGGGGCTGTGGAGTGTCTCAGGGCTGGGGGGCTGTGCAGGGCTGGGGGGTTTGCAGGGCTGGGGTTTAGAGGGCTGGGGCAGTTACAGTGTTAGGGGGGGATTGTAGGGCTGGGGGGGTTGCAGGGCTGGGCGGGTTACAGTGTGGGGGGTGTTCCAGAGCTGGGGTGTTGCAGGGCTGGGGGAGTTGCAGGGCCTGGGGGGGGGGGGGGGTTGTGGGGCTGGGGGAGGTCTCAGTCTTGGGGGGGTTGCAGGGCGGGGGTGGGGGTCTCAGGGCTGGGGGGGGCCGCAAGGATGCGGGTGGCTCGCAGGGATGCAGGTGACTTGCAAGGAGGAGGATGGTGAGTGCGGATGCGGGTTGTTGGAGGAGCGGGGGGGGGGGGGTCGCAGGAACTAGGGGAGGTGTCACAGGGATGGGGGGGGTGTTTTGCCCCCCCCCCCCCCAGAGCGATGGCGTGATGGCAGGGCAGTGTGTGCCATTGGCCCCCATCGCATTTTTCCCTTCTCCGCCTCCAGCTGGGGTTTCACCGTCTTCTATGAGAACGAGAAGCACGAGAAGCAGCAATGGTGAGGGCAGGGCTGGGGACATGGGGACACTAAACCCCCTCCCGGGGACAGAGGGACACACTGCCGGGGCTGGGGCCTTCTGTGGGCACCCACAGACCCACTCAAGATGCCACCGGGCTCTGTGACTTGTCCCCTTCAGTCCCCTGGGGTCTGCAAGACCGCAGCATCTCGGGGCCTGGCTTTGTCCCCAGTGGTGGCTGGAGTAGCTGGGTGTCCCCATGTCCCCTCCCCACTGCACCCCGCCGTCCCCACTGGATGCTGACACTGTGTCCCCACAGGTACCTGTGCTGTGACACCCAAGCCGACCTGCGGGAGTGGTTTGCCACCTTCCTCCACGTTCAGGTAGGAAAGGGACACCCCCTTCCAGGACCGCCCAGAGGGATGCTTGGCTAGCAGGAACCCATTGCGGGTAGCCAAGCATCCCAAAATACCCGCATCCCGGTGGGGAGATGTCTCCCAGGGGTGGCCGAGGACCCAAAACCCTCTCGTCCCCCAGAACGGCGGGGCTCTGTGGCCCTCGGAGCGGTGCAAGGCGCGGGCGTCGCGGTCGCCGCAGGACACCAGGTTGGGTACCGTCTCCCTCATCCCGCTGCGGGGCAGCGAGAGCGAGATGAGGAACAGTGTGGCTGCTTGCGCTACTGACCCCCTAACCGTGAGTGACACCGCAGCTGGGGGTCCCGCATCTGCCCTGCATCACACGCCAGGGTGGGACATCCCAGTCCCCAAACCTGGGGGGGGGACACACACGACAAACACACGCATCCCTCTCCCCATCCTTATATACCAGCATCAGCCTTCGGCCACCCCGGAGAGAGCTGGCGGGGGAGGGGGTGTGTGAATGATCCTCTGGGGGGGTGGATGATCCTTTGGGGGAGTGGATGATTTTTTGGGGGTGTGTGGATGACCCTTTGGGTGCCCTGTCCGGTCTGGGGGTGGGTCTCCCGGCTGTGGGGGTGTCCCAAACCGTGTGATGCAAGAAGAGAGGATGCCGCCCGGCTCCCGAATTCCCCCATTAACAAGGATGATTTCTCTGAAACACCCCCCTGATGACAAATCACCCCCCCCCTCCTCCTTGTCCTGCTGTCTGTCTGTCTGTCTGTCTGTGCAACAGCTGTCCCTCCCGGGGGGCTGTCACATGCCGGGCACCCCCCTGCCCCCCCGTCACGCCGGTGCTGGCCCTGGATGTCGCAGCCTTGCTGTTATAAACCTGAGGAGGTGGTTGTGCTGGAGGGGTCCCACCGGTGGCACTGTCACTGCCGGAGGGGTCCCATGGTGGCACTGTCACTGCTGGGGGAGGGTCTCATGGTGGCACCGTCACTGCCCCAGTGCCCCCGGGGCCGGGTTTGCCCCAGGACCCCTGCCCAGGCTCAGGTTTATAATGGGGGGTGGGGGGCAGCGGGGAGGTTCCTCTGGGGCTTTGCTGGGGGCTGCGCTTGGCGGGGGGTGTCTGGGGACAGCAGGGACATTGTGTGTGTGTGTGTGGGGACATTGTGTGTGTGTGTGGGGGGACAGCAGGGACGGTGTGTGGGGACAGCAGGGACAGTGTGTGTGTGTGGGGGACAGTGTGGGAACAGCAGGGAGGTTTTGTGGTGACAGCAGGGATGTTTTGGCGGGGGGACAGCAGGGACGGGGTGTGGGGACAGCAGGGACTGTGGGGGGGGGACAGCAGGGATGTTTTGGGGGGAGACAGCAGGGACAGTGTGTGGGGACAGTGTTGGAGGGGACAACAGGGACATTATGGGGGGAGACACAGCGGGGACAATGTGTGGGGACAGCATGGACGTTTTGTCAGGGAGGGACAGCAGGGACGGGGTGTGTGTGGGACAGCAGGGACAGTGTTGGGGGGGACAGCAGGGACATTGGTGGGGGGGACAGCAGGGATGGTGTGTGTGGGGACAGCAGGGACGTTGGCTACCATGACTTCAGCAGGGCTCGTGGCACTGCCATGGCACCCTTATGGGTAAGTGTCATGGGTAGAGAGAAGCACTGATATGTTTATTGATAGCGATATGTTTATTGTTTTAACGAAGTTTGGTAGTAAAGCTGGGAGGGGTGGGTGACACACCAGAAGGCTGTGACACCATCCAGCCAGACCTGGGCAGGTGGAGAGCTGGGTGGAGAGGAACCCAGTGGAGTTCAACACGGGCAAGTGTAGGGTCCTGCACCTGGGGAGGAACAACCCCCCGCACCAGCACAGGTTGGGGCTGACCTGCTGGAGAGCAGCTCTGCAGAGAGGGACCTGGGAGTCCTGGGGGACAACAAGTTGCCCACGAGCCAGCAATGTGCCCTGCTGGCGAAGGAGGCCATCACCCTTTGATGCCCCGATGCGGGGGATGCTGGGGACTCACGGGGACCTCTCTGCTCTCTGTCCCCAGCTCCTGCGAAATGTCTGAGCAGGAGGCCTGACACGCCAGGTGAGTGTTGCCACCCTCCCTGCCTCATGCCCATCATCATCATCATCATCATCATCCCTGCCTGCACCCCCATCCCCATCGTCATCATCAACCCTGCCTGCACCCCCATCCCCATCCCCATCATCATCATCATCCCCATCCCTGCCTGCACCCCATCCCCATCATCATCATCATCATCGTCATCGTCTCTGCCTGCATCCCCATCCCAGCCCCCTTCCTGCCTGCATCCCCTGCCCCATCCCCATCATCATCATCAATCATCATCATCCCTGCCTGCACCCCCTGCCCCATCCCCATCCCCATCCCTGCCTGCACCCCCATCTCAGCCCCCTTCCTGCCCACACCCCCTGCCCCATCATCATCATCATCATCATCATCATCATCATCATCATCATCATCATCATCATCCCTGCCTGCACCCCCATCCCCATCATCATCATCATGATCATCATCATCATCCCTGCCTGCACCCCCTGCCCCATCATCATCATCATTGTCATCATCATCATCATCATCCCTGCCTGCACCCCTATCCCAATCCCCATCATCATCATCCCTGCCTGCGCCCCCATCCCCATCATCATCCTCCCCATCCCTGCCTGCACCCCCATCCCAGCACGCTCTGAGGTGGCTGTCCCATTGCCACCCCGCCTTGGGGACACAGGCACACGCATGCATGCATGGTTGTGTCCCCCCTCCATGCCCCCCTGCACGGGGGGGTCCCCTTGGCCGACCCTTTGCTCTCCCCTTGTGCCGTAGGTTCGTCCGCCAGCGGGGCAGCCCTGGGGGACCCACGCCAGCCCCGCACCCCTCCACCTGCCGGGGGTCCCGCCGGCTCCGCAGCCTCCGCCGGACCCTCTCGCCTCCTCCCATGGTGACCCACGGGTGACCAGGACGGGGGGAAATGGTAGCCAGGCCACCCACCCAACAGCAGAACGGGTCTCGGGAGCCACGGCCGGGCAGCCCACGGGGACCGGGCAGTGCCAGCCCACCCGAGCCTGCACCCCGCCTGCTTTCGGGCCGGGGTCTCTTGCTCTTCTTCCTCCTCCTCCTCCTCCTCCTCCCTCTATTTTTAAATCTCTCTCCTTTAAACCCACAAACGCAGGCGGGAGCAACCCTTCCCATGGGATGCTCGGAACCGGCATCAGGATGCTCCCGTCCCTTCCGGGGAGGGGGCGCCCCCTCCCCGGGGTCCCCTGGACAGGGTGACAAGAGCCTCTGTGTCCCCCCACATCGGGGAGAGGGGGTGAATCCAGCCTCTGCTCCCCCCATCCCCGGCTCCAGCCTGTGCTGGAGGAGGGGGGGACACAGGATGGGGGGGTGGCAGGAGCTGCCCCCTCTCCCCGCTGCCGCCTCTTGGTGATATTAAAGGTTTTGGGGTAATGGCGTGGAGGTGTCCAGGTCTCTGCCAGCCACGGGGAGGGGATGGCCGGGGACAGCAGGGGCTGGCGAGCCCATGGGTGATGCCACAGAGCAGGCAATGAGCTGCCAAGCTGCTTTTTGGGGAGAGAGCGGTGACACCCTGGTCTGATGGTCCCCCTCCTCTGCCGAGTCGGGATGCTGTGCCAGTGCCGGGATGATGGAAGGTGGCTCCGGGTGCAAGTGTTTGCAGTCCCCCCGCCCTGGCCTGCACCCACCTTCCCGTGGCATCACGGGGCTGGCACAGGATGCTAGGTGCCACCCAGGGGAGTCCCCGAGTGCCAGGTCCTGTGCTTGCCGTGGCCACGGCCACCCCGTGCTACACCCACGGCCAAATCCACGCTAAAATCCTGGCCAAGCCCACCCCAAACCCATGGCCAGACCCACATTAAACCCACGGCCCCTCGGTGCCGCTCCCTCCCAGCCGCTGCCGTGGGGCTCACGCGTGTGCATACACAAAGGTGCGTGTGCGAGCACGTGGGCATGCACGAGGACACGTCTGGAGGCGTATTGTGGGCAGCGGTGCCCGGCAACGCGATGGGCATTTTAAAGCCGGAGGTGAGGAGCTGCCTGCTATTCACGCTCAGAGTCCCGGGAATTCCTCCCCAACACCCGCATTGGCCGCATGGCATGCAGCTGATGCCACGCATGACCGCCGCCTGCCGGTGTCCGCCACCTTGGCCCATGCCATGAAAAGCCTTCCTGGCAGCCATCTCTGCTGGGAATGTCCTTGGAGCTCAGCCTGGGTGGCAGGAGGTGGCCTGGTCCCTCTGCCCAGTACCCGGGGATGCGGGGATGCGGGGATGCGCAGATGCAGGGTTGGGGGGATGTGGGGGTGCAGGGATGCGGGGATACAGGGACGCGGAGATGCAGGGATGCAGAGATGTGAGAATGCAGGGATGCAGAGATGTGGGGATGCAGAGATGAGGGGATGCAGGGATGCAGGAATGCGGGTATGCAGGAATGTGGGGATGTGGGTATGCAGGCGTGCAGAGATGCGGGGATGCAAGAATGCAGGGATGTGGGGATACAGAGGTGTGGGGATGCAGGGACGTGGGGATGCGGGGATGCAGGGGTCTGTGTGGGCAGCGGGAGGTGAGGGGGTGCGACCGCAGCGCTGGGAGCATCGCTCGCCTGCTGAGCTGCCTGCGGTGGCCCTGGGTGGGTGTCCCACCGCCCCCTCCTGGCGCTGAGCCCCCTGGGGGGGGCTGCGTGGTGAGTCATGCGTGGGAGAGGGCTGTCAATCACCCACAGGCGCTGCTGGGGCTGCGGGTTTGCGGCGGTGGCACTGGCGGCATCACCAGCAAAGTGTGGTGGAGCCACTGAAAGGGAGATGGAGAGGAGACCCCCATGTCTGCACCGCCCCCCGACACCAGCCCCACACAAACCCTGGCCTCATCTGTGTGGGGCTTGGGCCCCTCGCTGCTGTGCCTGGGTGAGAACCTGGGTGTCGGAGAAGCGGGGAAGAGCTCCTGCCACCCCTGGCTCCATGGCCCCGTCCCTTTCTGCTGTGCCAGGGGGTCCCATGGGGCTGCTGGTGGCCAGAGCTCTGCAGGCAGAGCACCCTGCAGGCAGGGGAGCAGGGGCCTGACACCAAACCCCAGCCATGAGCCATGAAATGCCATCAGCGCTCAGCTTGGTCCAGATACTCATCAGTCCCCCATCCATCCATCCATCCATCCATCCATCCATCCACCCACCCCCCATCCATCCATCCATCCACCCCTCATCCATCCATTCATCCATCCATTTCCCCATCCATCCCCCTATCCATTCCCAATCCATCCCACAACCCATCCATCCCTCCTTCCATCCATCCACTCACCTGTTCCTCCATCCATCCATCCATCCATCCATCCATCCATCCATCCATCCACTCATTTATTCCTCCATCCCTCCCTCCACCCATCCCTCCCTCCCTCCTTCCCTGCATCCATCCATCCATCCATCCATCCATCCATCCATCCCCTCATCCCTCCCTCCACCCAACTATCCATCCATCCATCCCCTCATCCATCCCACCACCTTTCCATCCATCCATCCATCCATCATCCATCCATCCATCCATCCATCCATCCATCAATCCATCCATCCATCCATCCATCCAACCATCCATCCCTCTCTCCCTCTCTCCCTGCCTCCCTCCCTCCCACCATCCCCCCCTCTACCCCTCCACCCATCCCAACACCCATCTCTCCATCCCTCCCTCCACCCATCCATCCACCCATCCACCCCTCAGCAGCCTCCCTGTCCCTCCACTCATGTCCTTGTCCATCTGTCCTCCCCATCCTTTCCTCCCCCAGGACACCCCCCCACCCTGTCCCTGCCCCATTCCATGACCCAAGCAAGTTCTCCTCAGCCCCCCCAACCAGTCAAGCTTCCCTTAATGGCCGTTTCTGACGGCTGGACTTGGGCGTCCCATGGGGCACCCATGGCTGAGCCTGTCAGCTGGGTCTGGGTCCCACCTCTTGGGGACACCCTTTGGGCAGCGAGAGCCTGCAGGATTCCTCGGGGACACCTTGATGGCAGAGATGGTGGTGGCAGAGGAGGTGACAGGGTGTCCATGCAGAAGCCCAGCTGTGAGTGCGGCACACGGGGGCTGCGTGCAGGCACAGCACAGGTGCCCGGAGCCCACGCGGGCATCTGCAGCACCTGTGGGTGCGCGTCATGCTGTGTTTGCCCTGGCATTTGGTGTCTGTGCCTGGGCTTGGGGGCCAGAACGCGTGATCAGTGCGGGCAATGTGTGCTCAGTGCATGTAATGTGCTCAGTGCATGCAGCACATGCTCAGTGTATGCAACGTGATCAGTGCATGTAATGCGCTCAGTGCATGCAACGTGCTCAGTGCATGCAAGATGTGATCAGTGCATGCAGTACATGCTCAGTGCATGTAATGTGCTCAGTGCATTTAACACGTGCTCAGTGTATGCAACATGTGATCAGTGCACGCAGCACATGCTCAGTGCATGTAACACGTGCTCAGTGCATGCAACGCGCTCAGTGCATGCAACGTGATCAGTGCATGTAACGTGCTCAGTGCATGCAACACGTGCTCGGCATCTGTAACACATGGTCAGCGTGTGCAACACATGCTCAATGCATGTATCACGTGCTCAGCGTCTGCATTTTTGCCCCCACCCTGAGTGCCTGCACTGGCTGCTGGTGCTGCACGTGTGTTCCACCTGCGACATGCCAGTTGCCTGCACATGCTTGTCCCCCCTGAGTGTGCACACACACGTGTCCTTGTCGCACAGGTGGGGTGTTTGCGTGTGCACTTAGTGCTGGCTGACCCAGGCCGGGTGCCTGTGGCGGTGCCCTCTGTGCCAGGGCTGCGTGCGGTGGGGGAGGCAGCGGCGCAGCCCCCCCGGGGAAGGGGAGCAGCCCCCATCACTGCAGCCCCCCCAAGGAAGGGAAGCAGCGCCCATCACCGCAGCCCCTCGGGGTTGGTCCCGTCCCTCCCAGGGCAGCTCAGACTCTGGGGCAGCCCCGCAGAAGATGCTCCCAGCCCTGAGCCACTTCCATGTCCTGCGCTGGGGCCGATGCCGCCGTGGATGCCTGCGGTTCCCACGGCATCCTGCATCCCCCAGGCATGTGATTCAGGGTTCCCTTCGCCTCCGTCCTTCTCCCTTGGGGATGGGATGGACAGGGAGCTCCTGACGGGCCATCGGAGGGGAGCTGGGGACTTACTGTCCCCCAGCCCAGGGAGGGAGCAGGGTGCTTTGCAGCAGCTGCCCCACAGCTGCACCGATGATGGGAGGAAGGCCAGCCAAGAGCCTGTCTCTCCGGAGTGGGATGGATGGATGGAGCCTACCTACACCTCCCTCTATATATAGCCCTGTGGAGGCGAGCGCCATGTGATACCTCGCCCAGCCGAGTGATTAATTGTGGAGTCATTTACAAACAGCTTCATAAATTCCCCGCCATTGCCGGTGGTTTAGCACGTGAGGGTGATTTCTAGCCCCTCTGCAGCTGCCGGCTGGTACCCGGCTGGCTCTTCCCAGGGTGCGGGAGGCCTCGGCACGTGGCAGAGCCGACAGCATCCCTGCCTGTGGTCTGGCGGTGGCATGAGCATCCCTGAGCTCGCGTGCCAAACAGATGGATTAGGGAAATGCCAGGGAAGAGTCCCCACCGAAGTGGCACAGAGCACCTGCCGGGAGCTTGTGTGCCACCAAGGACCATGCTCAGGGGGCTCGGAGGCAGCCCCCAGCTTTCCTGTGCCACAGTTTCCCTCTCTGCCCTTTCCTCATCCCTTTGCAAAGGGGGAAACTGAGGCACAAGGCACCCCGCAGCCCCGTAGTTTGCAGATCATGTAACATGCACCACTGCGGGGCTGTTTTAACCAAGCGTTTGCTTTGCTGAGCCATGTCCCCTGCTCCCTGCGGCTCCCTGGGGAGCAGCGCCCTGTGCCAGCCCGACCTCTCCTGAAACAGCCCCAACCGCCTCCCCTGGGCCCCGGGCTGGGCAGTGGGTGGGATGCAGGGCTGCACCCGAGTGTGTTACAGGCACACACTGCCTGACATGGGTGCTGCCTGCTCTGGGTGCTGCCATTCCTGGGGTGACACCATTCCTGGGGTGCTGCCTGCCGGAGGTGCTGCCATCCCTGGGGTGATGCCTGTCCAGGGATGCTGCCTGCTCTGGGTGCTGCCATTCCTGGGGTGCCAGAATTCCTGAGGTGCTGCCTGCCCATGATGTTGCCTGTCTGGGGGTGCTGCCTATCCTGGGTGCTGTCATTCCTCGGGTGCTGCCATTCCTGGGGTGCTGCCTGCCTGGGTTGCTGCCATTCCTGGGTGCTGCCACTCCTGGGGTGCCATAATTCCTGGTGTGCTGCCGTTCCTGGGGTGCTGTCATTCCTGGGGTGCTGCCTGTCCATGGGTGCTGCCTGGTCTGGGTGCCACCATTCCTGGGGTGCCACAATTCCTGGGGTGCTGCCATTCCTGGGGTGCTGCCTGTCTATGGGTGCCACCATTCCTGGGGTGCTGCCTGTCTGGGGGTGCTGCCTTTCTGGAGGTGCTGCCTACCCTGGGTGCTGCCATTCCTGAGGTGCTACCATTCCTGAGGTGCCATGATTTCTGGGGCACTGCCTGCCTGTGATGCTGCCTGGTCTGGTTGCTGCCATTCCCAGGGTGCTGCCATTCCTGGGGTGCTCCCTTCCCACCATGCTGCCTGCCCTGGGTGTTGTCTGCTTGGGGTGCTGCCATTCCTGGGTGCTGCCTGCTCTGGGTGCTGCCATTCCTGGGGTGCCACCATTCCCGGGGTGCTGCCCGCTGTGGCTGCTGCCTCCCCAGCCACTCCTGGGAAATCCCTGCGACCCCCCTGAGTCGAGAAACCACTTTGTGCACCCAGAAAAGAGCCACTGCCTCTTGGGGGGTGTGTGCGTGTGTGTGTGTGTGTGCGCGAGTGTGTCACCCCCCGTTCACCCTCCCCATCTCAGGTGTCCAAAGGGGAATGGGGCAACGCCGACAGCCTGGCGTGATGCTGCGACCGCCCCATGGCACGGGGTGTCCCCACGGTCCCCCCAGCCATGCCCCCACCCCGCATCCCGCCAAGCGGCTGCTCTTCCCCCCCCGCCGTGCCCCCCCCTCCCGGACATGGTAATGAACTCAGCAGATTATCAGCTCCCAGATTTAATAGAGGCGCAGCCACACTCCATCAGACTTTAAAACAGTCATTATTTCATCAGCAGCCCCATTAAACTGTCACCGGCTTTTTTTCAGGCTCTCTCGCATTTCCCTCCCCTCCCTTTTCTTTCCCTCCCCCCTTTTTCCTTTTCCCTATGCCTGTATTTTTATTTTTTTTTTAATGGGAGCATGGGGCTGCCTCCCCCCTCGGGATGAGGTGACCAGGGATGAAGGGTGACAACCTCCCTCTGCTCTCAGTTTACCCATCCATAAAATGGGCTCAAGATGGGGAAGGATTTGGTGAAACTTGCTGAAAATACAACCGCTCTCCAACCTGGCCAGGGGGGGTCCGGGGCCCACCTGGCAGCTCCGCTCACTTCCAGCCCAGCCAGAGAGTTGGGAAGGGGGTCTTGATGGTGGGGAAAGGGCCTCGATGGTGGGGAAGGGGGTCTCAATGGTGGGGAAGGGGACCTGGATGGTGGGGAAGGGGGTCTCAATGGTGGGGAAGGGGACCTCGATGGTGGGGAAGGGGGGGCATCAATGGTGGGGAAGGGGGCCTCGATGGTGGGGAAGGGAGTCTGGATGGTGGGGAAATGGGGGCATCAATGGTGGGGAATGGGGTCTGGGTGGTTGGGAAGGGGGTCTCGATGATGGGGAAGGGGGTCTCAATGGTGGGGAAGGTGGTCTGGATGGTGGGGAAGGGGCCTCAATGGTGGGGAAGGGGGTATCAATGGTGGGGAAGGGGGGGCATCAATGGTGGGGAAGGGGACCTCGACGGTGGGGAAGGGGGTCTGGATGGTGGGGACGGGGGTCTGTATGGTAGGGAAGGGACCTCGATGGTGGGGAAGGGGACCTTGATGGTGGGGAAGGGGACCTCGATGGTGGGGAAAGGGGTCTGGATGGTGGGGAAGGGGGGGGGCGTCAATAGTGGGGAAAGGGGTATCGATGGTGGGGAAGCGGGTCTCAATGGTGGGGAAGGGGATCTCAATGGTGGGGAAGGGGGTCTGGATGGTGGGGAAGGGGGGGCATCAGTGGTGGAGAAGGGGGTCTCGATGGTGGGGAAGGGGGTTTCAATGCTGGGGAAGGGGATCTCAATGGTGGGGAAGGTGGTCTGGATGGTGGGGAATGGGGTCTGGACGGTGGGGAAGTGGTCTCAATGGTGGGGAAGGGGAAAAAGAGCCGTCTGGAGGGTGTTAAGAGTATAAATCAATGGGACAGGGGAAGGACCCCGCTGCTTGAAGGCTTTTATCCATCCCTGTACTCCCCCCCCAGCTCCCCTCCTCCCTCCCCAGCAGCCGCCCACTCGCCGCTCCCGGCTTAATAGGAAAAATAAAGGAAATTTAAATAACTAAATAAATGTTGTGCAGATGTGGGGGAGAAGGGGGTGCAGAGGTGGGTTGTGCCCAGGGGAGCTGGGGTCCCGCAGGATTTGGGGGGGGGGGGGGATATCCACCTCTCCTGACTCCTGTGGGATTCCGGTGGTGCCAGGGGGGCTCAGTGGTGGGTGCGGGTGATGGGTGTCAGGGTGCAGGCACGCTGGGGGGGTGGAGAAGGGGGTATTAGGGTTGGGGGGGGGGGTGCCCTTGGCTTGGCATGGCCAGAACTGGGACCCCAGCTCCTCATCCCACCCTGGGACCGGTTTCGGTGGCGCCAGCAGCGAGGAGGAGCTGGGCTTGTCCTTCTCCATTAAGCCCACGTCAATTTGGATTTATTTAAAAATAACGGAGCTTTCCATCTCCCTGCAAACATCGCCTCCCGCCCTGCCATCATGCTCTCGGCTCGGCTCGTCAGCCCAGAGACATCCCTGCTCAATCCCGGTCTGGGGCTGGGCACGGAGCTGGGATCAGCAGTGAGGGAGCAGGATGCAATGCCCAGGGACAGGGGTGCAGTGTGGGATGTACAGATATAGGGCTACCAAGATGCTGAGGGGACTGGAACACCTCTCTGATGGAGAAAGACTGAAGGATTTGGGTCTCCTCAGTCTGGAAAAAAGGCGACTGAGGGGGGATCTTATCAACGCTTAGAAATACTGAAAGGGTGGGTGTCAGGAGGATGGGGCCAGGCTCTTCTCAGTGGTGCCCAGCGACAGGAGAAGAGGTAACGGGCACAAACTTGAACATAGGAAGTTCCACCTAAACACGAGGAGGAACTTCTTTCCTGTGAGGGTGTCAGAGCCCTGGCACAGGCTGCCCAGAGAGGTGGTGGAGTCTCCGTCTCTGGAGACATTCCCAACCTGCCTGGACACGTTCCGGTGCCACCTGCTCTGGGTGACCCTGCTCTGGCAGGGGGTTGGACTGGATGGTCTCCAGAGGTCCCTTCCCACCCCAGACATTCTGTGATTCTGTGATTCTGTGAATCATGGAATTGTAGGATAATTTCGGTGGGAAGGACATTTAAAGATCATCTAGTCCACCCCTTGCCCTGGGCAGGGACACCTCCCACCAGACCAGCTTGCTCCAAGCCCCATCCAACCTGGCCTTGAACCCCTCCAGGGATGGGGCAGCCACAGCTTCTCTGGGCAACCTGCGCCAGGGGCTCACCCCCCTCACAGCCAAGAATTTCTGCCTCAGATCTCAGCTCAGTCTCCCCTCTTGCAGTGGAAAACCTTTCCCCCTTGTCCCATGGCTCCCCTCCCTCATCCAGCGTCCCTCCCCAGCTTTCCTGGAGCCCCTTGAGGGACTGGAAGGGGCTGGAAGGTCTCTGCGGAGCCTTCTCTTCTCCAGGCTGAACCCCCCCAACTCTCTCAGCCTGTCCTCACAGCAGAGGGGCTCCAGCCCTCCCAGCATCTCCGGGGCCTCCTTTGGCCCCGCTCCAGCAGCTCCGTGTCTTTCCACAACTCTGGAGCTGGACGCAGCGCTGCCGGGGGGTGGTGTCACCTGGAGCCCTGGGATGTGACAGCCACGCAGCCTGGCCCTTCTCCCAGGGCTTGGAGCAGGGATGTGGCCGTGGAATGCATCCTTTGGGCTGGCTGTGCACCCCCAGCTCCACCTCTGCCCCCAGGGATTATTGCCATGGGGTTTCACATCCCCCAGCGAGCGGTGGCTTGGGGACAGGCTGTGCCACCATGGCTGGGAAGCCATGCAGTGTCACTCCCTCCCCAGAGGGAGAGGGATGTCAGTTGGGTCCCTTGGGATGCCCAGCAGCATCTCCCCAGCCAGGTACCAACCCCTGGGGTCCCAGCATCGGGGTTGGCACCCCACACCAGGGCAGAGGGTGACGGAATTTGCCGAGCACCGCGGCAACAGGTACCGGCATGGTGAAGGCTTGTCACTGGCGGGACTGTGGGGACACACGACGTGGCACATGGGGCTGGCATGCTGCCACCCCAGCAGCCGTCTGCCAGGCCTCGCAGGTAGCCATGGCAACCTCCCGGCGGGATGCTGCGCCGATAAATAGCCAATTTAAAGTGATTCTCCTCAAAGAGCTTTTTTTCCTTTCTTTTTTTTTTTTTTTTTTTTTTAATATATGTGCGCGTGTGAGCAAGTCCCACTGGCTTTTAAGGTTTTCCTCTGTTTTATATTTTTTTTCTTCCTTTTTTTTTTTTCTTTTATGCTGCATCCGAGGTCTGTCTGCTGCTGTGTGATGGACACTCGCCACAATTCTTTGTGTTAAATGCCACAAAGTGGGTTTATCCGTGTGGCAGCAAGGGTGGAATAGTGGGGGCGGGGGGGGGGGAGTTGTTCAGCAGGTGCCGAGTCCAGCACGGAGCCACCTCTTACCCCAGCATTTAATTATTACCCACGCGCTGGGGTAAATAAATAAAGTCATATTGGTTAATTTGTAGAATTCTGAATTGACTCTGTGACACTAGGAAAAAATTTCTTCACCAAAAGGGTTATCAAGCATTGGACCAGGCTGCCCAGGGCAGTGGTGGAGTCACCATCCCTGGAGGGATTTAAAAGCCGGGCAGACGTGGTGCTGAGGGACATGGGGCAGTGGTGGCTTTGTCAGTGTTGGGTTGATGGTTGGACTCGATGATCTGAAAGGTCCCTTCCAACCTGGACAATTCTATGGTTCTATGAGAATGGTTGGAGCCCCTCTGCTGTGAGGACAGGCTGAGAGAGTTGGGGGCGTTCAGCCTGGAGAAGAGAAGGCTCCGCGGAGATCTTGGAGCCCCTTCCAGTCCCTCAAGGGGCTCCAGGAAAGCTGGGGAGGGACTCTGGATGAGGGAGGGGAGCCATGGGACGAGGGGGAAGGGTTTTCCACTGCAAGAGGGGAGACTGAGCTGAGATCTGAGGCAGAAATTCTTGGCTGTGAGGGTGCTGAGCCCCTGGCGCAGGTTGCCCAGAGAAGCTGTGGCTGCCCCATCCCTGGAGGGGTTCAAGGCCAGGTTGGACGGGGCTTGGAGCAAGCTGGTCTGGTGGGAGGTGTCCCTGCGCAGGGCAGGGGGTGGCACTGGGTGGCCTTTAAGCTCCCTTCCCACCCAAACCATTCCACGATTCTCTGACACTCAGCTCTGGTCCCGAGGAAGGGTTTGGAGAAGTTGCCTTCACCCCTGTGTGTGACATTGGGCAAAGCACAAAGGGTTTGGGATTTGCTGACAGGAGAAGCTCTGAACTGGTGCATGAAACGAAAAACTTCCGTGTGGCAATGGGTGGGTAGAAACCAATCGTGAAGGTATTTGGGCTGAAAATCTGACTTCCAGCCACCACTGGTGGTTACCATAACCCCCATGGACTTCACTCCCGTAGGAGAAGCAGTGGCAGAAATGACAGACTGACTTTCAAAACAGCCTTTGCGCAGTTGAGGAAAGGCTGGTGCCCGCAGTGACAGGGATGAGATGGCTCAGGCACCCCCCGTCTCGCTGCTGTAGGGCCAGATTTTTTATTAAAAAAAAAAAAAAAAAAAAAAAAAAAGCAGGTGTCAAAGTGCCCCTGTTTGTTTTGGAGTCCAAATGGGTGCCAAGCTCGTTTATCATCCGACCTTCAGCATCTCTGGATCTCAATTCTTAGCCTGTAAAAAAAGCGTGTTTTCCCTCTCTGGTGTCTTTTCTTTGCATGTTTTTTCTCCGCACGCACACCTGGAGGGCAGGCTCTGGCTGTAAAGGGGCAGCACCACCTTCGGGGAGGGTTTGCCCTCACAGTTTCCACAAGAACCGAAAGGTCTATTGCTTGGGAATGCAGGAAATCCTTGCAGCCAAGAGGAAATTTATTCTCATGGTTGGAAGAATGCTCCAGCACGCAACTTCGCGAGATGTGCCCTGATGCTTTTATTGGGTGCAAGACAACCATCAACAAACGAGGCGCTGTAACCACTGTGTTTGGACAAACCGGTTACGGTGTCTTGTTTGATGGTGGTCCTTTTGCCAGTATCTTCACTGCTTCACTGATGTCTCCTTCTGCATCAATCAGTGTCCACAACTTTGCGCTTTGGTTCTGGAAGCCCATGTCAATGAGCAGATCCGTTAGTCTCTTAAATCTGGGCTGTGGCACCTTGTCACTCATCACCATCTGACTTTCTTCTTCACCCTCATCTGACACCAAAATTGCATCCTCCTCAGACTCACTGCTTTGTGTCGAGTCGTCCATGCTTTCCAGATCCACAGAATCACAGACTGGCAGGGGTGGGAAGGGACCTCTGGAGACCACCCAGTCCAACCCCCTGCCAGAGCAGGGTCACCCAGAGCAGGTGGCACAGGAACGCCTCCAGGCGGGTTTGGAATGTCTCCAGAGATGGAGACTCCACCACCTCTCTGGGCAGCCTGTGCCAGGGCTCTGCCACCCTCACAGGAAAGAAGTTCCTCCTCATGTTAAGGTGGAACTTCCTATCTTCAAGTTTGTGCCCGTTACCTCTTGTCCTGTTGCTGGGCACCACTGAGAAGAGCCTGGCCCCATCCTCCTGACACCCACCCTTTCAGTATTTCTAAGCGTTGATAAGATCCCCCCTCAGTCACCTTTTTTCCAGACTGAGGAGACCCAAATCCCTCAGCCTTTCTTCATCAGAGAGGTGTTCCAGTCCCCTCAGCATCTTGGTAGCCCTTTGCTGTCTCCTCTCCAGCAGTTCCCTGTCCTTCTGGAACTGGGGAGCCCAGAACTGGAGCCAGTGCTCCAGCTGTGGCCTCCCCAGGGCAGAGCAGAGGGGGAGGATGACCTCCCTCCACCTTCTGGCCACGGTCTTCTTGATGCCCCCCAGGAGACCATTGGCCTTCTTGGCCACAAGGGCACATGGCTGGCTCGTGGGCAGCTTGTTGTCCCCCCAGGACTCCCAGGTCCCTCTCTGCAGAGCTGCTCTCCAGCAGGTCAGCCCCAACCTGTGCTGGTGCGGGGGGTTGTTCCTCCCCAGGTGCAGCACCCTACACTTGCCCATGTTGAACTCCATTGGGTTCCTCTCCACTCAGCTCTCCACCTGCCCAGGTCTGGCTGGATGGTGGCACAACCTTCTGTGGCGTCACCCACCTCATCTCAGCTCTGTTGGGGTGCAGGTCACCAGGACACCCCTTCCCAGGAACATAGAGCCCCATCCTGCTCCTCCTGTGTCCCCATTTCTTCTGTGTCCCCACTTCTCCTGTGTCCCCACTCCCTGCCCTGTTCCTTGTCCCCACCCTCACCTGCACCCCACCCTGGGGATGGGAGGGTGTTGGGTAGAGAGGAAAAGGCCCCCCCCATCACCCCCAAACCAGGGGAGGGACCCCTCCCTCTAGGTGATGGGTGGGGAGAGAGCGGGGATTCGGGACCTCCGGGCTCAGCCCGCACCCTGGTGCCACCCCAGAACTGGGTGCCCCCCACAACGGGCATCGATGTGAGAGCTGGGAGGGGGCTGGGGGTGCCAAGAAGGATCTCCAAAACCTCGACCAGCTTCAGGGTGGGGAACGGGCGGAGGGGGACAGAGCTGGGGCCCAGGGGATGGTGGCAGGCTATGGGGATGGTGCCCGGCAGAGACCCGGGAGGGGACTGGGGGCACCTTGGGATCACCCTGATGATTCCTGAGGATTCCCATGGCCAGGATGGGTCTCTCCAAGCCTGATCCTGCTCCAATCCCTGTTTCCCACTGCCTATGTGACGGGTGTCAGCCCCCCTGGCACAAAGCGGGGACGGATGCTGCCACCCGGGATGGATGTTGCCACCAGAGATGGATGTTGTCACCTGGGATGGATGTTGTCACCTGGGACAGATGCTGCCACCCCAGATAGATGCTGCCACCCGGAATGGATGCTGCCACCCAGGACGGATGCTGCCACCTGGTACGGATGCTGCCACCCGGGATGGATGCTGCCACCTGGGATGGATGTTGTCACCCGGGATGGATGCTGTCACCCGGGACAGATGCTGCCACCCAGGACGGATGCTGCCACCTGGGATGGATGCTGTCACTTGGGATGGAAGCTGCCACCCAGAATGGATGCTGTCACCCAGGATGGATGCTGTCACTTGGGACGGATGCTGCCACCTGGGATGGATACTGTCACCTGAGATGGATGCTGTCACCCGGGACAGATGCTGCCATCTGGGACAGATACTGTCATCTCAGATGGATGCTGCCACCCCGGATGGATGCTGTCACCTGGGACAGATGTTGCCGCCCCAGAAGGATCCTGTCACCTGGGACAGATGTTGCCACCCCAGAAGGATCCTGTCACCTGGGACAGATGCTGCCATCTGGGGTGGATGCTGCCACCTGGGATGGATGCTGTCAGCCTGGATGGATGCTGTCACCTGCGTCATTGCCACAATGGGGATTTTGCTCCGGACGTTGCTCCTGGGGACACCTCAGAGTGCGAGAGGTGGGACGTGTTTGCTGGGAGATGCAAATAGAGGCTGGAAAGGGGGGGGCAGAAGGTCCCCATGGCGCCTCACTGGCCACGAGCACCTTGTTGCCGCAGGTCAGTGCTGGGCAAGGGCACCTGTGTGACGTCCTCGGAGCGATGGCACCGGCGGGTGCCCATCCCCTTGCCGCACCCTGGCTGATGGATGCGACCTGGCAGGGGAGGCCGGCGGAGGCTGGGGGGCAGGTTCCGTGACAAGGGCTGGATGCAGCCACAGGCCCCGGGACCAGCCGCCCTCCTGCTGCCCCTGTCACCCGTGGGGAGCCGCGGGGGGCGCTGCTGGCACCCACCCGCAGCCTGCAACGGGGTGAAGCCATCCTGGAGAAGGCGGCTGACTGGGAGCCATCCTTCTTCTTTCTCCTTCCCCTTCCCCTTCCCCTTTTTTCCTCTTCTTTCCCCTTTCTTTCCCTTTCTTTCCCCTTCCCCTTCCCCTTCCCTTTCCCCCTCTTTCCCCTTCCTCTTCTTTTTTCCCCTTCCCCTTCTTTTTTCCCTTTCCCCTTCCCCTTCTTTCCCCTTCTTTCCCCTTCTTCCCCTTCCCCTTCCCCTTTCCCTTTCCCTTTCCCTTCCCCTTCCCTCTCCAATCCCCTTCCGCACACTCAGGGAAGGTCCAGGTCCCCTTGACGCCACCCAAGCCCCTTGCTGGGGCGTTCGGGTCCCCCCATCCATGGCCAGACCCTGTCCCCATGACCGCGGGCAGCCCCTGGGCCACAACCTGGCCCCACAGCCCCATCCCGGCCGGCGGCAGCAACCGGGAGCTGGCCCAGGGCAGGCGGTGGCCACCGCCATGGCAGTCCTGGGTGGCCAAGGGAGCACAGCCATCTGCTCCCATTTCTCCTCTGGGGAACGGAACACCAGCAAAAAATGGGGAAAAACATATAAAATAAAGGTGGGGTGTTTGCCAGGGGGTGTTGGGAGGGGAATGGGCTGCTGGCCATGACCGGGGCGCCCATTGGAGCCCCCCCACCATTCCTGGCCAGGCTGGACAGGGCTTGGAGCAACCTGGGCTGGTGGGAGGTGTCCCTACCCAGGGCAGGGGGGTGGCACTGGGTGGCCTTTGAAGGTCCCTTCAACCCAAACCATTCCATCATTCCATGATTCTGTGATGCTCCCATCATCGCCTTGTCCTTCCCCGATGTCTCCCCCCCCAGCCCACCTTTTATTTCCCTCCCCTAATCTGCTTGGAGCATCTGGGGCAGGGGATGCCGAGACCCCCCCAAGCACACACCCCCTCCTCTTTGCTCCCACTTGTTTTTGGGGAAAGCAACTGGCTCTGGCATGGGATGGGGCAGGAGAGCATCCCCCCGTGGGGACTGGGGTGCTGCACCCCCCCAGCCCCCAAACAACCTCCAAACAGCTCCCCGGGACCCCCATCCCTGCCCCAAAATACCCGGGGGGGGGGACTTTTCCCCGCTCCGCCCATGCCACGGCAGAGCTGTTGTACCTGCGGATGTGGGAAATCATTTTCCCAATCACTGAGGATTTATTTTCTTTTTTTTTTTCTTATTTTTTTTTTTCCGAGAACAGCTTGTACCGACCTTGCGATAAAAAAAACAAGGCTCCGGGTTCCTCTGGGTGTTGTTTTCTGTTCTTTTGCTGTTCCCAGGATAAATGTCAATGAAAATGGAAAAGCTTTTCGCCATTTCACCATTTTTCTTGCCTCCCTGAAAGACTCCTCGGGTTTTTGAGACCGTGCCGGGGAAAACGGTGGAAAAAATCAGAGAGGGGGGAAAAAAAACCCCAAACGCTCAGCTGGTTGAAATTGAAATTTCTCGCAGATGTTTCTACAGGTGCAACAGGACCGGTGCTTCTTTTGGTGGGAATACTGGCGAGATTGGGCACATCCCGTAGGGCTGGACCATGCGGGGCATGAAAAAAGCCCTGGGGCTTCCCCAAATTCCTTCTGCTCGCATGGGTGGGGGGGCTCAGGGCATGGAAAAGAGGATGTTGGGGGATGTGCTGGGGGCTGGGGAGGTTTGTCCCCAGGCTCACTGGAGCCTGCTGGAAGCTCGCAGGGAGGATGGATTTTAGCCCAGGGGCAAAAGCCAGGGATGCAAAATGAGCTGGTGCCAAGCCCCATGCTCTGGTGTCCTGCCCGTGGGGACTGTCCCTTGTCCCCAGCACCTGCAGCAGATGCCCTGACACCACCGTGGTGTCAATGACAGGGACAGTGGGAGCGAGGGCACCCTCAGCGAGGTTGTGGGTGACACCAAGCTGAGCGGTGCAGTGGCACGCCTGAGGGACGGGATGCCATCCAGAGGGCCCTGGAGAGGTGGAACCACATGAACCTCATGGGGTTCAACCAGCCCAAGTGCAGGGTCCTGCACCCGGGTTGGGGCAGCCCCCGGTCCCAGCCACAGGCTGGGAGAAGAGAAGGCTCCGCGGAGACCTTTGGAGCCCCTTGCAGTCCCTCAAGGGGCTCCAGGAAAGCTGGGGAGGGACTCTGGGGGAGGGAGGGGAGCAATCGGAAAAGGGGGAAGGGTTTTCCACTGCAAGAGGGGAGATTGAGCTGACATCTGAGGCAGAAATTCTTGGCTGTGAGGGGAGTGAGCCCCTGGCGCAGGTTGCCCAGAGAAGCTGTGGCTGCCCCATCCCTGGAGGGGTTCAAGGCGAGGTTGGACGGGGCTTGGAGCAAGCTGGTGTGGTGGGAGGTGTCCCTGCCCAGGGCAGGGGGTGGACTAGATGATCTTCAAGATCCTCTCCCACCCAAACCATTCCATGATTCCATGATTCTATTCTGGGTGCACGCAGTGGGGTGCTTGAGAGACAGCTGTAAGGAAATCCTGGAAGCAGGAAAGCGGAGCGTGGCTCGGTTGCCAGGATTATCCCTGGCTGCTGGGTTGAGCTGCCGGGGTATCTCTGGAGGAAACAACTCTTGCTTGCACAGCAAGGGAGCAAATTGCTCTCTGGAAGCCCGCAGCTCTGAGCGCAGGGCGGCAGCGACGCCAAGCCCTTTTGTCGGGAAAGTATCTGCCGAGCAAATTGCTTTGTATCAGCAAATACATCTACATTAGCGGTGGAATTGGTATCCCGCACAATGAGCACTCGAGGACAATGCGCGGCTATTCAGAGCTCAAAAAATATTCAATCCTGTAGCTAAGGAGGCTCCGCAGAAGTCAAAAGCAAGGCTTGTTTCGTATTCACGCCGCCAATGTTGGTACGAGGGCACATAACCGGAACGATGCCTTTGAAACACTGACAACGCTTCGTCTTCCTGACAATAAATGAAGATACTCGGCCCGTGTCAGCGCCGAGAGCGGGGATCGCCATGAATGCTTGTCAAAAGGGTGTTTGCTGCATCTAATGCAGAATCGCGTGGAGAAACAGGAGGGCTTTGTAGGAAAGGCCATGTCGGACCCTCCCGGGACCCTCTCCCTCCTCAGGATAAGGTGCACCCTTTGGTTGAACCTGGAGAAGGTTTCTTGGTGGATCTTGTTGGCCATCACCAGGGCCTTGCTCCTCCACCAGGTCTAACATCTGTGTCTACCCTTGGGGTGCCCACCCCATGGGGCTCTATCAGCCAGGCTCAGCACCAGCTCTCTGGTGGTCTGAGCCCCACGGGACCTGGGAGGGCGCAGGGCAGCATGTGAAGGAGTTGGAGGTGGTCTCAGAGCTGGAGAAGGTTGTTGGAGGGCTTGGAGGGCTCCTCGGGTGTTGGAGGGCTTGGAGGGTGCTGTGTTCCAAATGACGGGGTCCTAACATGGGCTGTGAGCAACCCACGGAGCAGCTCAGGTGAGTGTCCACAGCCAGCACGGTTGTTCACACTGGGTGTACGGAGGAACCTTTCCATGGTTAAGCAGTGGAAGAGGTGGCCCAAAGAGGTTGTGTGGCCTCCATCCTTGGAGCTGGATCAGATGAAGCCTTGGCCTGAACCACCTTTGAGCAGAAGGTTGGACCAGAGATCTGAAGTCCCTGTCCTGCAGCAACACCACTGTACCAGGGGCATCATGGGCATGGGAGGGGACAGGCCACCACAGCCAGCCCCTGCACCACATTGCCCAGGCACAGTCCTCCTGCTCGCCATGTGGGGCCACCCAGCGATGTCCACCCAGTGATGTCCATCCAGTGATGCCCACCAGTGATGTCTACCCAGTGATACCCACCCAGTGATGTTCACCAGCGATGTCCATGCATCAGTGCTCACCAGAGATGCCCACCAGCGATGTCCACCCAGCGATGTGCCCACCAGGGATGCCCACCCAGCAATGTCCACCCAGTGATGTCCTCCAGTGATGCTCACCAGTGATGGCCACCCAGCAATGTCGACCCAGCGATGTCCTCCAGTGATGCCCACCAGCAATGGCCACCAGTGACACCCATGCAGTGATACCCACCAGCAATGTCCACCCAACGATGCTCACCCAGTGTTGTCCACCAGTAATGCCCACCCAGCGATGCCCACCAGCGATGGTCACCCAGCGATGCCCATCCAGCAATACCCAGCCAGCAATGTCCTCCAGTGATGCTCACCAGCAATGTCCACCAGTAATGCCCACCCAGCGATGCCCACCAGCGATGGTCACCCAGCGATGGTCACCCAGCGATGCCCATCCAGCAATATCCAGCCAGCAATGTCCTCCAGTGATGCTCACCAGCAATGTCCACCAGCGATGCCCACCAGCGATGCCCACCCAGTGCCTGGACTCCTTATGCCCGTGGCACTTTTTTTTGCTCCAGGAGGGCAGGAACCTGGGAATGCCCGCACACACCAAGGGGGTTGCTGTAGAAACCCTTGCCTTCCTCAAATGGCAGATTCTTGGGGCGGTGCGGGTTGGTGGGTGGTGGACCAGCACAATCTGAAGGGAGCAGGTAGAGACCAGCTGCTTTGGTGGAGAAGTGGCTGCCCACAAAGTGCAGCACTCGGAGGAAGAGAAGCTTTGATGGATGCAGAGGTGGTGCCAGAGACGGCTGGATGTCTCCATCATGATGATGGGGAGCTGCAGCAGAGGGAGAGACCTCTTTGCCTCAGGCTGGTGGAGCAACCTGCTGAGGAACCTCCTCAAGATACAGCATGAAAGCCAAAGCTTGGTGCTTCAGGTTCCTCTGCCTTTGGTGTCTCCAAACCAGCTGGCATCCACCCAGAGGTGACAACCTCTTGACATCTCTGCGATGTCCCTCACCCTGGGTGGGATCCTGTAGGCATTGGTTGCTCATGAAACCAAGTCAGAAATCTCCCGAGTCCTCAAGGCACCACTCCAGCCCTCCTGGGTTCTTCCAAGGAAGAGCAAGCAGGGATTTATCTGGAAAAAAAACCAAACAAAACCCAACACAAAACTGCACATTTTTAATGAAATGCATCAAAATAATTCAGAAGCAGCGGAAGCGTTCCATCAGGCTGTTTAAATTTCTCAGCATTTGTGAAACTCCTGGGGCTGCACACACTGAAAGGAGGAACTGCGTCTCCCAGTGAGAGCCTGAGTGCCCGTGCTGCCGTTGGTGGAAGGACTCTCAGAAGCTGCTTGGATACGGGGCTGGGTTTTCTCTTGAGGAGAAAATAGTACAGATGGACATGGAGCAGAGAAAAAAACACTTCTTTTGAATGTTTGGGTAGGAAAGAGAGCCAGGCATGACGGAGGGACCCACAGGGGGTTGACAGCAGGCTGGATCCTGGGAATATGCAGATGTGGTGGCCCTTGCCTCGCATCTGGGGATGGATGATTCTTTCTGGTGGGCCTTGGACCTGGGTCACAGAATCCCAGGTGGGAAGGGACCTCAAGGATCACCTGGTCCAACCTTTCTCGGCACGAGCACGGTCTAGACAAGACAGGCTAGTGCCCTCTCCAGCCAGATCTTAAAAGCGGCCAATGTTGGGGAATCCACCGCTTCCCTGGGGAGATGATTCCAAGATTTGCTCTGATCTTCTCAGCTGCTTCATGCTGGGGACCGCTGCCAGGCAAAAATGCCTCTTGGGAATATGAGAGGCTGGGAAAAACAACCATGGGAACCAGCTTTTCTGGGAAGGAAGGGACTCCCCGTAGATGTCTTCATGTCGAGATGGTGTGGAAAGGCAGTTTCATCATACGGGGGTTCACGTGGCTCATATGCAGCACCCGCCTTGCTCCCCACGCCCATCACCGCCGCTGCAGGGCGTAGGGACCGGTTCAGCCCCACGGCACCCCTGTGGGTCCCCGGGCACATCCCCTGTGTTGTGGACTCGAGGTCGGCCTGAGGTCTTGGGGTCTAGAAAGTCTGTGAGAAGCAACAGCAGAAAGCATGGCAGCATCGGTCCTCCTGCGCCGTCCACACCTCCGCCGGAGCCCAGAGACTGGGAAAGGTGGAAAGTCTGGATGCATTGGAGTCCTGTGTCCAGCTCAGGAGTCCTCAGCACAGGAGAGACATGGAGATGTTGGAGCGGGGCCAGAGGAGGCCACAGAGATGCTGGGAGGGCTGGAGCCCCTCTGCTGGGAGGACAGGCCTGGATCCTGGGAAAAAAGGGCAGGTTGAGCAGGTTATCACCATATGGTTGCACTTAGCGTTGGTATCAATCATATAATCATTGAATTACAGAATAGTTTGGGTGGGAAGGGACCTTAAAGGCCACCCAGTGCCACCCCCCTGCCCTGGGCAGGGACACCTCCCACCAGACCAGCTTGCTCCAAGCCCCGTCCAACCCGGCCTTGAACCCCTCCAGGGATGGGGCAGCCACAGCTTCTCTGGGCAACCTGCGCCAGGGGCTCAGCACCCTCACAGCCAAGAATTTCTGCCTCAGATCTCAGCTCAGTCTCCCCTCTTGCAGTGGAAACCCTTCCCCCTTTTCCGATTGCTCCCCTCCCTCCCCCAGAGTCCCTCCCCAGCTTTCCTGGAGCCCCTTGAGGGACTGGAAGGGGCTGGAAGGTCTCGGCGGAGCCTTCTCTTCTCCAGGCTGAACCCCCCCAACTCTCTCAGCCTGTCCTCACAGCAGAGGGGCTCCAGTCCTCCCAGCATCTCCGGGGCCTCCTCTGGCCCTGCTCCAACAGCTCCGTGTCTCTCCTGTGCTGAGGACTCCTGAGCTGGACACAGTACTCCAGGCGGTGTCGTTGTGTATGTGAAAATGCTGCCCTTAAGCCATGTGAACTTGTGGCATCCACAACATCCCGAGGCAAAAAATTCTGCTCCTCACCTTCATCTGTGGGATGACCTCCTCCTGCTCTTTGTTTAGGACCTGGTTCCTGTTAGCTACCCATGATGTCTCTGGTGCTTGTGTTGGAAGGACCTGAAATGCTTACTTATCTTTAAAAGTCCAGGCTGCTCTCACTCCTGCTTCACCCCCTCCCCTGGTGCCAGGAGGTGCGGGGTTTCGTGGTGGGCAGAGCCTGTTCTGACATAGGATGTTGGCCTGTGCCAGGGTCCCTCCCGGGAGTGCAGCTCCAGGTCATCGGATCTTCTGCTGTGGCAGATCGGCCCCGACTGGAGATCAACCCCAGGGCTGGCACTGCAGCGACTTGTGCCCTTCTCTGGCCACTCTCTGCCACCGTCCCACCCTGGTGACAGCTCACCCTGACACCCCCCAGCCCAGGGAGGCCCAGGGCAGGAGATCCCGGGGTGGCTTTGGGGGGACAAACCCACCCGATGTCCTGCAAGCCCGAAGGGACAGTGCAGCATCTCCTCCACCCCAGCCAAGACAAGCGCCGGCGGTGCTCGGTGCTGCACACACGCAAAGGGCTGGGTGCTCAGGAAGAGGGAACCTGTGCTAATTTGGGAGGTGACAGCATGCTGCATGATATTGCTTGATGCTGCCTAGCGTCCTTGGGGAAGGAACCTGCTTGTGGGTCTGGTGCTCCCCAATAGCCCTGGGGCAGGGACCTGTGGGACCAGTGCTCCCCATTACCCCTATGGTAGGCACCTTTGGGACCAGTGCTGCCCAGCATCCCTGGGGCAGGGACCTTCCTGTGGGCCAGTGCTGCTCCACATTGCTCAATGCTACCCGGTGTCCCTGGGGAAGGAACCTGCTTGTGGGTCTGGTGCTCCTCAGTACCCCTGGGGCAGGGACCTTTGGGCCAGTGATGCTCACAGGAACCTGCCTGTGGGTCAGTGCTGCTCCATATCGCTCCACGCTACCCAGTAAGTCTGGTGCTGCCCAGTACCTCTGGGGCAGGGACCTTTGGGACCAGTGCTGCCCAGCATCCCTGGGGCAGGGACCTTTGGGACCAGTGCTGCCCAGCATCCCTAGGGCAGGGACCTTTGGGACCACTGCTGCCCAGCATCCCTGGGGCAGGGACCTTTGGGACCAGTGCTGCCCAGCATCCCTGGGGCAGGGACCTTTGGGACCAGTGCTGCCCAGCATCCCTGGGGCAGGGACCTTTGGGACCAGTGCTGCCCAGCATCCCTGGGGCAGGGACTTGCCTGTGGGCCAGCGCTGCTCTATATCGCTCGATGCTGCCCGGCGCCCCGGGGGAAGGAAGGCGCTTGTGGGAGAGCGGGGCGGGCCGGGCCAGCCTGAGCCTCGCTAGACAAAGGCGGCGGCCCCTCGGCGCGGCGGGCGAGGCCGGGCGCGGTCCGCGGCGGGCGGCAGCGGGCGGCAGGTGCGGACCCTTCGGCGCCTCCGCGGGAGCGGCTCGGCCCCCGCCCAGCCCCGTGGAGCCGCAGCGGCGCCGTCAATCAGCGTCCCCGTTCCCCCCCCCCCCCCCGCCCGCCCCCCCCCCCCCCCTCCGCCCTCCTCTCCCGCACGCCTCGGCGCTCTGCATCGGGCTCGGTGACAGCAGCGGGCTGGAGACACCGTCGCTGAGCGCGGCGGGAGGCTCCGCTTCCAGCCAGCACCGAGAAGCGGGGGCAGCGGCGGCTCCTGGCTGCCCGCGACCCGCCGGCAGCCCTCGCCGACCCCCCGGCGCCCGCCTGGCAGGGCTGCCGAAGCATGCGGAGCCATGGGCCAGGGCTGCGGACACTCCATCCTCTGCCGGAGCCAGCCGTACCAGGCGGCCGCGTCTGACCTGTGAGTCCCCTCCCGCCGGCACCGGGGATGGGGGGACCACGCCGAGAGGGTGGGATGCTCGGGGGGTGATGCTGGGTAAAGGGGTCAGGGAGATACTGGGGCGAGGGGAGGCAGGAAAAAGTTCCTCCTGCCTGACAGCTGGCGGGGAGGAGGTGGCGGGGGAATGACAAGCGGCTGCAAGCCCCCCCCCCACCTCTGTTTCCCCACTCGCCACCTGTGTTAGCCCAGAGCAGGTCATCGCTGGCGGCCGACCAAAGGGCTCTGTGCTGGAGGGCTGGTGTGAAGAGCATCTCTCCATTTCCCGAGCCACCCTTGCCCCGTGGCGGCTTCCTGCGGGGGCGGAAGGCTCCTGGCCCAGCGGTTTGCTCGGGGGAGGGCACGGGTGACTTTGTGAAATGCAGGTCAGGCCTCCAAATCGTGGTTTCAGTGGCTCCACGCAGGGCAAGAGAAGCCACCCCCCTGCACACCCACCCACGCAACAGGTCTGGGGGTCCCGGCATTGCTGCACCCTTTGCAGGCAGCGAGGTGGGGAAGGGGCTTGGGGGGCCACGGGGATCTGATGCCGCGGCACAGGCACAAGGGGCTTTGCATGCAAGCGAGGGGTGACCTTGCTGAGGGATGACAGTGCCTCCCTGGAAGCGGTGAAGGGTGATGCTCCGGAGAGCCCACGTGGGAAGAGGGGGCTGAGCTGACTTCGGGGAAACGTGCGGTGCCTGAATTCCCATCGCCCACGGGCTCGGCTGGGGATGGCGGAGACCCCCAGCTCTGCGCGCGCGTGTGTGTAGCACTCACGAGGCTCCGCAGCTGCCGTGCACAGGCTGTGGCACAGGCGATTTGCTGTACGTGGGTGCTCTGCCGCCCGGGTATCGAGAAATTTTGGGTGCTCCCAGCCCCTTCCACACCCTGGGTAATTGCTGGGATGGGACCCCACATTGCCAGAGGCGTGAGCTGATCGGCGGGGAAGGGATTGCGGGTGTTGGGGGACGAGGAGGAAGGCGGCTCGGTGCTTGGATTCCTTTGTCTGGCAGTGCCAGCTCCACGTGCTCAGGCACTGGCCGAACCGCCTGGCTCGGCAGCCTGTGCCGTGACCACCAGTCCCAGAGGCCACCTCGCCGCACAGGGATGTGCCCAGGAGCAGCCTTGGGTGGCCTGGAGCAGGTGCTTTAGGTGATGACTGGGCTACCGAAGTGCGAAGGAAGGTGTCGCCCGCTCCTGCCCTGGCCCCATGTTTCCCACCGGCATCACCAGGTTCTTGCACCCTCACGAGGTGACCTCCAGAGGAGAAGTTTGCCTCCTTCTTAGAGAAAATAGCCGCCAGCGTCTCTCCAGCCTACATGTGGTGTGGGACTTAGACCCACCTTCCAGAGGCACCGAGAGCTGCCAATCCCCCCCGTGCTGCCATGGGTGCTGGGTCCGATCCCCTCTGCAGGCAGCATCCTCCCCCCCCACCTCCCAGCTCTCCTGGCTCCCTCCCTGGCACTGTGCGGGCTTTGTTCCCTGCGGAGATCCTTTCATGCTGCCGCCGGAACACGTGCCCATGTCCTTTTTCTTTAAGCAAAACACACAAAGGTCTTGAAATGCCACGCTATCCCCATGTTTCCTCCAGCTGGAATGCCTCTGCTGACTTGCAGCTGCACTTTAATGGCTTTTTAAGGAAGGTGGATGCTATAGAAACTTAGCGCAGCTGCACCGGCTGCGCCCCCCGAGCCACCCAGGGCAGGAGAAGCAGGAATGGGGAGCCGAGATGCTTCCCCCTTTTTACCCAGGATATAACCTCCTGTCCTTCCTAGATGTTTATCCCTGTTCCCAGGGGGATATAAAGAGGTGGAAAAGCTTCCCAAGAGCTGCACAGGGCCAAGACCCATCGGGGGGCCAGGTCTCCCACCTGCACGGTTGATTTCTCACTGGGGAGTGTTGGGTGGCAGCCAGTCAAGTGCCATTTGGCGTTATCCAGGTCACATTTTAACCCATTTTCCTTCTTTTTTGCCCCCGCTGGGAAGCGTGTTCCCAAGCGGGCGGCTGCTGACCCGGTTAGCAGCGGGTGGGATGCCAGGGATGCCCGGAGCTGCCGCTCTCACAGCATCCCAGGTGGGGGGAGAAGCAACCGAGCTCTTCGGGTGGAAAATGCGGAGGAGGAGAGGATGCTCTGAGCATCCCTGCAGGGAAGGAGCTGGCTGAGTGGAGGCTGGGGAGAGGTCAGGGCTTGTTTCGGGGAGCAGCAGCTCGCCCAGCTCTCCCCGCTCAGCTCCCGGCAGCCACCGGGTGGGAGCAGACGTGTGAAGTGGCCCAGTGTCACCACGCTCAACGCTGGGGCGGTGACGGGGTCCGTGCCAGGCGCGTGATGGAGGAGGGACCATGGTCACAGCTGGGGCGAGGGGCTCTGTCCTCCTGCCCTGCGGGCACCGGCAGGGGGAAGGAGCCGGTGTCGCACCAGGAGACAAAGATGGTTCTTGTGCATCTTTGCAGCAGCGCGTTAGTCTCTGCTGGTTGTGCCAGGTCAGTGCCAGGACCTGGGTGATGTGTCCCAAAGTCAGTGTCAGGACCTGGATGATGTGTCCCCAGGTCAATGCCAGGACCTTGACTGTGTCCCAGGTCAATGCCAGGACCTGGACCGTGTGTCCCCAAGTCAATGCCAGGACCTGGACAGTGTGTCCCAAAGTCAGTGTCAGGACCTGGACTGTGTGTCCCAGGTCAATGCCAGGACCTTGACTGTGTCCCAGGTCAATGCCAGGACCTGGGTGATGTGTCCCAAAGTCAGTGTCAGGACCTGGATGATGTGTCCCCAGGTCAATGCCAGGACCTTGACTGTGTCCCAGGTCAATGCCAGGACCTGGACAGTGTGTCCCAAAGTCAGTGTCAGGACCTGGACTGTGTGTCCCAGGTCAATGCCATGACTTGGATGGTGTGTCCCCGCGTCAATGCCAGGACCTGGACTGTGTGTCCCCACCTAAATGCCACGACCCAGATGGTGAGTCCCCAGGTCGATCCCAGGACTCAGATGATGTGTCCCCAGGTCAATGCCATGACGTGGTTGGTGTCTTCTTAGCAAAATGCCAGGACCTGGATGATGTGTCCCCAGGTCAATGCCAGGACCCAGGCGAAGTGTCCCCATCGAGGCTCATGCAAGGGTGACGCGTGATGCCCCATCCCCGTGTTACTTCCCTGATGCACCCACCTGGGAGCCGCTTCCTCTGGGGTCCCGGCCTGGGGGGTGCCCAGGGGAGCAGCTGCAGGGACTGATGGTATGAGGTGACATTCGTGATGTCCCTGCCTGCTGCTGCCTGTGTGGCCTGGGCACACATCAGAGGGAAACCCCAGTCCCTTCCTACCTCGCCGTTCCTCCCCACTTCTCTCCTGGAGCAGAGACGTGGCGTCCATGGGGTTTGGGACCAGATGACCTTTAAGGTCCCTCCCAACCCGAACCATTCCATGATTCTGTGGCTCGCTCCGGTGGCATTAACTCTGCAGGTACCCAGGGAGTGATGCCGTCTGGGACATGGAGGGCACAAGCTGCTTGGCGAAGCGTTTCGGCTGCTTTTTGGAGGTCTCTGAGCACCCGCAAAGCCGAGGGCAGGCTGCCCCGACCCTCTGCCCCGTGGTTGTTACCAGTCCCTGGGCTGTACGTTTAAATTTCCATGGAAAATACTGACTCCAGCACTGCCAGGCACCCGCTTCCCAGGTCCAGTGGGGTGAGGACAGCCTGGTCCCCCATTGCTGGGGGTCTCAGGATCTGCGAGCGGCTGTGTGGGATGTTCTCTGGGCTTTTGTGAAGCCTCAGGCTGTTCGTGGCCTTGCTTTTCTCTCAGCCCGGTGCCACCACATCAGCTGGGAGGTGTCTGGGGCACTTCAGCATCACCCAACCCCGTGAGCACCAAGCCCTGGAGCTTGGAAGTGTCTTGTGGAGAGGATGGAGGGGAAGCTCCTGCCTGTGAGAAGCTGTGGATGCTCCAGCCCTGGAGGTCTTAAAGGCCGGACGGGGCTTGGAGCAACCTTGTCTGGTGGGAGGTGTCCCTGCCCAGGGCAGGGGGTGGCACTGGGTGAGCTTTAAGGTTCCTTCTAAGCCAAACCATTCCATGATTCCATGATTCCCGGCATCCTGCACCTCTCCGCGCCTGGGGAGCTCCCTTAGGTGGGGGGGACGCCAGCCAGGAGCTTCCCCTCCATCCCCCCTGGGGCATCCTGCTGAGCATCCTCCGCTTGGGAGCAAGCCAGCAGTTTTCAAGTGTCAGGGAATGAACCTCCGGTGCTTGCCGGCTGCCGGCCAGCTGCTGGCGCGGATGCAGGCGATGGGGCCGGCCGGGCATGCTGGCACACCGTGGGGCTGGCCACGGCCCAGGCTGGCACCACCAGTGGCTCTGCCAGCAAGGGGCTGCCCTGAGCAAGCCCTGCTCCAGCCGAGCTCCCAGGGGGACGCACGCGCTGCTCCATGGGCTCTGGGAGGATGAGCATCCATCCGAGTTCTCCGACAGCTCCTCCATGGGGGATACAGGATTCCCAGGGGGAAACAGCGATGGATCTGGGAATCCCTCCTGCCTCCCCTTCTCCTCCGATCCCCGATCCCCGCTTTCTCTTTTGTCTTTTTCCCGGTTCCCACGTGGTTTTACCGAGAGCCGCGCTGGGCTGGAGCCAGAAACACGCAGGCAAGGGCCCAGAGCTGCCTGGGACTTTCTGCTTGTCCAGCTTTTTTTTTTTTCCCTGCAAAGGGCTGAGCTGTTTTCCTTAATGGATGGGCCTAGCTGGAAGCATGGGAGGGGGGGGGAAGCGCTGGGAGGAGGATGGAGAGCTGGGAGATGCTTTGTCTGCTGCTGTGGCTCCATCCCCACCGGCGAGGGGGGGGGTTGGTGATGGAGAGCAGGCAGAGCGCAGGCAACGGGCAGCCTGGCAGCTCACCCACCCCCCTGCTTCACAGAAATGGGTGAAAACCCCAAGATTTGATGATTTGGGGGGGAGGGGGTTTAGGCTGGGTTGGGGGGTCTCTGGTTGGTCCTGGGTCTGTCGTTCCTGCTCGATGGTGGTCCACGATGCCGTGGCATCCCCAAACCTTGTCACCCGTGTGGCATCCTGGAGGGAGGGACTCGCTCAGAAATGGGCCCCGGGGGGATGGGGGGGGGCAGGAGGGGGGGCTGGTTGTTTGGCACCCGCAGCCCCACATCCTCCTCCCAGCCCCAAATCCTCCTCCCCAAATCCTTCACCTGCCCCCACAGAACCCATCCTACAACACCAGCCCAGGGCTGGCGGGGGGGGGGAGGGCAGATGGGAAAAGGTGACTCGAGAGCTCGCGGGGAGCATTTCAGGTGGGTTCAAGCCTCTCGGGTCTTTGTCACTTTGCGTTTTGTATAGTAAATCAAATAGAAAAAAAAAAAGACGTGGTCGAGGATGGGTGTATTTTCCCCAGGAAAATATTAAAATCTAATTTTTTGGCCGGGGTGAGGAGGGGGGGCTGGATTCAGGGCTTGGCCTCCTTGCGGCGTGTTTCAGCGTCCCCCCAAATCCCTCTCCTCGCCGGATGCTGTGGGGGATCATCGCACCCCAGGAGGGGAAAATGCCAACGGCGACCCCATGGCAGAAGGGATGACTCCACCAGAAAGAGCCTCCCTGGCCTTGGAATTGCTTCCCAACCCCTTCCCGCTTCCTTCTGAGCTTGCACGTTTCAGCTGGGTGACTCAGAAGACACCCAGGAGCTATTTATAAAGAGCATTTGAAAGGATAAGGCTGGTGGAGGGCTTTTATTCCCGCCCCCCCCGCCCCCCTCCCCCCGGCTTCCCTCTTTCCCTGAGCTGCTGCTGGCGGCGGGCAGAGGTGGCTGGTCTGGAGGGGGGCCCGTCCCCCCACGGTTTGAGGTTTCTATGGGGTGAAGATGCCACAAACCCCTCCGGGGCTGACCCCAAACCTCCCCCCCCGCCCCCCCACCCCGGGCCGTTGCGGCAAAGCCCTGCCTGCGGGGGGCAAGGGACAGGCAGGGCTGCCGGAACCCGCTCCGATGTGGGAATACAGGGAGATGGAGCCGGGGACACGAGCCCTCGCTGGCACCCAGCCTGACTCCGGTGGCACGGGCGACGGGATCGATCAGCCTGGCGAGGATGGCACGGCGATGGGGATGGCATCTGGAGATGAAGGCAGTGGTTGCCCATGCACCATCCCCATCCGGAGCTTCCGCTCCCCTCCCTGGGGACCTGGGACCTCCGTAGGGCTGGGCAGGAGGTGGCAGCCTGGGATTTATCCTCCACGCAGGGATAACTGCTCCGTATCCTTCATCCCGCAGCCAGGATGGGTCCACAGCCCTGTCCTTGAGCCCGTACTCAGCTGGAGCCCGGCTGGAAGGACACAAGCCGTGGGTCCTGATGTATTTTTTCTTGCTCTACAAAAAAAAAAAAAAAATGGGGCCTTTTCCCATATTTTTTTGTACTAGTGCAAACACAGCCAGGCCGGTGGCCGCATCCTTCCCGCCTGGAAAAAGCGGGTGGAAGCCATGCAGCCTTTCAATAAGAAATCAAGGTGGCTCCGGCAACGAGGAGAGGTGTCGGGACCAGGAAAGGCGTTAATCTCCCCGCTGGAGCCGGGTGATGCTACATCCCCTAATTGTTTTATTAGCAACTCCTCAAGGCAAAGAAATCCCCCAGCTCCCGCTGCCCGTGGGTGCCGGATGCCAGCGATGGGACCCACAGCTCAGGAGGGGCTGGGAGGCTCTTTGGTCCCGAGCGCGATGGTCTGGGGGAGCTGCAGGACAGGGGGATGCCCCCCTCCCCCCAGGTCCTTCTGCAGCCCTCCGGGGTTCTGGTCAGGGGGGAAAATGGGGTGCGGGGCTGCGGGGCTGGTGGAGGGGAGGTGGGTTTGGGGCTGGGGTCAGGGTCAGGGTTAGGGTTAGGGTTAGGGTTTAGGGGTAATTTAGGGTTAGGACTTTGGTTAAGGTTTAGGGTTAGGGCTAAAGTTCGGGCTAAGGTTAGGGCTGGGTTTAAAGTTTGGGGGTTAGGATTATTGCTAAAGTTAAGGTTTAGGGTTAGAGTTAGGGCTAAGGTTAACATTTAGGGTTAGGATTATTACTAAGGTTAAGGTTTAGGGTTAGGATTAGGGTTAGGTTTATTGCTAAAGTTAAGGTTTAGGGTTAGGTTTAGGGTTAGTGCTAAGGTTAAGGGTTAGGGTTAGGATTAGGGCTACGGTTAAGATTTAGGGTTGGTTTTAGGGCTAAGGTTAGGGTTAGCGTTAGGATTAGTGCTAAGGTTAACGTTTAGAGTTAGATTTAGGGCTAAGGTTAAGCTTTAGAGTTAGCGTTAGGGTTTAGGGATAATTTAGGGTTAGGGCTTTGGTTAAGGTTTAGGGTTAGGGCTAAGGTTCAGGCTAAGGTTAGGGCTGGATTTAAGGTTTGGGGTTAGGGTTATTGCTAAAGTTAAGGTTTAGGGTTAGGTTTAGGTTTAGATTTATTGCTAAAGTTAAGGTTTAGGGTTAGTGTTAGGGCTAAGGTTAAGGTTTAGGATTAGGGTTTGGGTTAGGGCTAAGGTTAACATTTAGGGTTAGGATTAGGGGTTACGGTTAAGGTTTAGGATTAGGATCAGGGTTAGGATTAGGGCTACAGTTAAGATTTAGGGTTAGGGTTAGGGCTAAGGTTAACATTTAGCGTTAGGATTAGGGCTAAGGTTAAGATTTAGGGTTAGTGTTAGGGCTAAGGTTAAGGGTTAGGGTTAGGATTAGTGCTAAAGTTAAGGTTTAGGGTTAGGATTATTACTAAAATTAAGGTTTAGGGTTAGGATTAGGGTTAGGTTTGTTGCTAAGGTTAAGGTTTAGGGTTAGTGTTAGGGCTAAGGGTTAGGGTTAGGGTTAGAGTTAGGGCTATAGCTAGGTCTAAAATTAGATTTAGAATTAGGGTTAGGGCTAGTTCTAGGCTAGTGTTAGGGTTGAGCTTCCCAGAATGGGAGACCTCTTATTTAGAGCAGCCCTGGGGAGAAGGACTTGGGGGTGTTGGGTGATGAGAAGCTCAACATGAGACAGCAACGTGCGCTGGCAGCCCAGAAACCCCCCCGCAGCCTGGGCTACATCCCCAGCAGCGTGGGCAGCAGGGCGAGGGGGGGGATTCTGCCCCTCTGCTCCACTCGGGGGAGACCCCCCTGCAGTGCTGCCTCCAGCTCTGGGGCCTCAGCACAGGAGAGACACGGAGCTGTTGGAGCGGGGCCAGAGGAGGCCCCGGAGATGCTGGGAGGGCTGGAGCCCCTCTGCCGTTGAGGACAGGCTGAGAGAGCTGGGGGCAGCCCAAGGGTCGGTTGTGGGACGTCTCGGTGTCAGACGCCGGGGTGATGGACACCGGGGCATGTGCTGCATTTACTCCCAGAGCCTTCTGCTTGCTCCAGCCCCATGGCTGCTGCGTGCACCGTCTCCTCTCCCCATCACCTCCTGCATCTACCGGGCATCCCGGGAGATCCCTCAGTAGGGAGAGAGTCAGGGCAGGCTCAGCGGCGTGAGCCAGGAGCATCGTGACCTTTGTTAATTCAGTTTTTATTCTTTTATTTCCCCTGGTTCCCTCCAGTGCTCTGCACCCTCAGAGGCGTGGGCTCCTCCAGCAGAAAGCTGAAATATGTTATATTTTGGGGTTTTTTCCCAGCCTGGTACCTCCTGCCGTGCCCCTGGGACAGCGGGTTTGGGTCCAGCTGTGGAGACGGACTTCTCGGCACGGTCACCCATTGCAAGGGAGCCCTGAGATGCTGCGGGTGATTTCACAAGGGGGGATTCTGGGGGTCAGCAAGGCTCCTGCCCCAAAGGAACACCCAGCCCAGCTGCTGAGGGTCAGGCATCCCCCGAAACAAGGACTAAGGTGCCCTTTGGGTGCTGGGGTCCCTTGGCCAAAGCCGGGGTGCGAGTGGAGGCGGCCGCAGAGCCCACTCCGGAGGATTCTGCGGGAAAAAGGGATGCTCATGGTGGGATATGGGATTGGGGGCAGGTTGAGGGGGGCTAGTGTTGGGGCTTGCTGTCCCCAAGTAAATGACGCCCCCGGGAATGGCTGTGGCTCTCTGCAGGCCACCGAGCTCCGATGCTGCTCCCGCCAGATGGCTGGGATACCCCTGGGGTGCCCAGGGAGAGCCGGGGCAGGATGCGTGCCATGCCACAGGCACCCAACGGCGTCAGGGCAATGCCGGGGGCTCATCTTTCGGCCCCCCGCTGGGTCCAGCTGTGATTGTTACTCCCTCTTCCCGGAGCCGGAGCAGGCTGTCCTGCCTCCCATGGGATGCAGGGATGGCAAGGGGGTCTCTTCCCCTCAGGAGTAGCATGGGAGCCGGCTCCCGGGGTGCCTGTTTTGGTGAGGACAGAGGGGTTTTGTGGAGGTGGGGGCTCGGCAGGGGCTCCGCGGCATTTGCTGGGCCCCCCCCCACCCCGCTCCTCCCACCGCCGTGCTGGCAGGGAGATGGGCCAGCAGGTCCGTGGGCTGGCGAGCCCGCGGCGCGGTGAGAAGTGCGAAGTCAGGCGCGCTCATGCGTCGCTTGTGCATTGCTCGTGCATCATTCGTGCACGGGAGTCGGGAGCGCGCTGGGGAGGGAGCCCCCGGGCACGTGGGGAGCCCCAGCTGGCCACCAGCATGGGCTGGGGGGAGACCCCAGCTGTTCCCCCCACTCCCGTCCCTCCCAAATCTGCAGCACAGCACAGCAGAGGCACGGTGGTACCCAGAGGACCAAGGGGACCCCATTTCTTCCCCCATGGCTCCATCGTCCCCCCGTGTGGCTCGCTGGCAGCCCAGCACCGCTGTGACCCACACCCTGCGACGGGGACCCCACAGAAGGGAAGGGGACAGGGCTGGGGACACTGGCCTCCTGCAAGCCCCCCAGCTGGGCACGGTGGGGCGGAGGGATCTGAAAAGCCATTAATTCATAGAAAGCGCAGTCTGGCACGAAACAGCCTGACCCGCAGCAGGATCCAGCTGCCCAGCAGAAGCTGGTTGCGGTTCATCGCTGGAGAGCCGGTGCCAAGGGTGGGGGGGGTAGGGGGGGGTGGTGGTTTGGACCATTGCTGAAGGATGTGGCATCTCCGTGCCCATCCTGGGGCCGAGCTGCCCACCTTCCCGGCCTTCCCATCGGTGTTGACGTCCCTTCGAGGGACATTGGTGGGGCTGGGGACGGCTGCCCGAGCCCCATGGAAGGAGGGGTCTCTCCCTTGCCACCACCACCCATGTCACCCCCCCCAAGAGAGAGAGTTGAGGGGAAGCGTCTGCTCCTTGCGCAGGAGTCAGACATAAAAACCACTTAATCTCTTGATTAAGCAACAAGACGTGCTGCCATCCCCCCAGGGCATCACAGCAGCTGGTGGTACAACCCCAGTCCCTGGGGGGGGTGACGGACACACGACTAATGTGCCCCCGCATCTCTCTGCCAGCCCCATCCCTCCGCCGATGCCTGTGCCAGCCCTGGTACCCGCGTCCCCGGTGCCCAAAAGGCACGGGCATCTTTCAGCCACATCCCTTTCCCTTCCATCCCTCCCCTGATGGTCCAGGTCACCCAAAAATATTAATATTTGCTGTTTGTGCTGCATTTATTTCCTCCGCATGGAGATTCGGCTCATTTTGGAGGGGATGCCCTGCGGCACCACGGTCGCACAGGGAGGATTTGGTGAGAAATCAGCCCGGGAGAGGATCCCTGCTCCGGGGGGGGAGCTGCACTTCCCAGGTATGGATGGGGCATGGACGGTAGAGAAGAGATGCTGGGGGTCCTGCTCTATTCCCATGGGATTTTGCCGATGGCAGTGGGTAGAGGGGACCCCAGACCCCAAATGTGGGGCTGAGCCTGGCTCGGGGCTGGGTAGGGATGAGCAGTGAGGCTGGTCGGGCATTGGGATGGGCAGGATGGAGAAGGGAAAAAAAGCCAGGAAGAGGAGAAAAGGCCAGGAAAAGGAAAAAAAAAAAAGCCAGGAAAAGGAGAAAACCAGCGACCAGTGCTGGGAAGAAAATGCACATGGACTGAAACGCCACCTCCAGCTGCTTCCCCCCCCATGGTTATCGACTAAACCTACTAATTGAAAGATGAGTTGGCAGAGTCTGTAACGCTGCATTTACCCAAGGACGATTCCCCGGAGATTCGGGGTAACCGTGTTTCCTCCTCCCTGCCCCCGCCCCTGCCATCCCTGCTCCTGTCTGGATTGGTGCCGGGGCTGCGGCGCAGCTCCCTCGGGATGCCGCTGGCCTTGCTTGGAGGTCCCCAAGGTGGTGGCATTCCCGCTTTCCTCTCCTCCCTGCTCCGGTGATGCCATGCAAATCTCGTCGTGTCACCCAGCGTTCCCAGTGTCACTGCTTGGGGACAGCTTGCTGGAGGGCTCAGGGATACGCTCCTGCTTCCAGGGAGCTGGGGCCTGGAATCTTGGGATGCCAGGGAATGGGGATGGGGATTTGCAGGGATGCCATGCAGTGGGGATGTGCAGGATTCAGGGATGCCATGCAATAAGGATTTTTTGCAGGGATGCCATGCCATAGGGATGTGCAGGGTTCAGGGATGCCATGCATTAGGGATGTGCAGGGTTGCAGGGATGTCATGCCATAGGGATGTGCAGGGTTCAGGGATGCATGCATTAGAGATGTGCAGGATTCAGGGATGCCATGCCATAGGGATGTGCAGGATTCGGGGATGCCATGTGCTAGGGATGTGCAGGATTCAGGGATGCCATGCAATAAGGATTTTTTGCAGGGATGCCATGCATTAGGGATGTGCAGGATTCAGGGATGCCATGCAGTGGGGATGTGCAGGATTCAGGGATGCCATGCAATAAGGATTTTTTGCAGGGATGCCATGCATTAGGGATGTGCAGGATTCAGGGATGCCATGCAGTGGGGATGTGCAGGATTCAGGGATGCCATGCAATAAGGATTTTTTGCAGGGATGCCATGCATTAGGGATGTGCAGGATTCAGGGATGCCATGCAGTGGGGATGTGCAGGACTCAGGGATGCCAGGCTTTCCATCCCCACCGGATGGGGCTGGGCTACATTCTTGTAGCTCCTGGAAGCCCTGGGGAAGCTGCTCTTCATCCTGGCAGTGCAGGCAGCTGCCTGCGTGGGACCCAGCACTTGAGGGCCAGGCAGCAGGCGGGGAAGAGCGTTTGCCGTGCAAACAGAGCTCAGCCCTCCCGCCGCCTTATCGGAGGCACGTAGGGCTCCGTGCGTTTGTTAAAGTAAATAAATCGCACCCGGCCAAGCTGGGGGTGACACCGTTCCCCTTCCCTCCCGTGCTCCTGCCAGCTGGCGTGTCACCGCCTGCCATCCTGCAGCACCTGTCCATTAATATGCAGGCCTGTAATTACCCGGAGCTGATGATTGCTCCAAATTAAACATGGAGAGAGAGCTCAGCAGCCACCCCCGCCCGTCCTGCCCTTGCATGCCGCGGCGATGCTTAACCGCGGGGCACCCCGTGCCCGCGCCGCCATCCGTCCCTTGGATGCGCGGGGTGAAATCCTTTGCCTCTGGGCTCAGCACTTTGGGTAAAACAGGCGATTTTTCTGGTCGCTGCTTGAGGCTGGGGAAAATGGAATGGGAGTTGGCAGGTGCCGGCGTGGGAGGTTGTCTGCCTCCGGCTGCTTTTCGCCGCTGAAGGATGGAGGAGGGGTGTCCCGGGGGTGCGGGGACCCTGCAGCTCCCTGGAGCTGCCTCCTGCTCCTCCAGCAGCCCCAGTTTACTGCTCCCCTTGCTCCCCCCAGGCATCTCCCCTCTGCACCATCCCGTCCCCATGCTGTGGTCCTTGTCCCCCCCATCACACGCTGCCCACAGCGAGGGCTTTATTGAGGCGGGGGCAGACATGATCCCCTCCAACTTTTCGTTGCCTGGAGAGGGAATATCTGAACCCAGCCAGTCTGTGAGTCCGTCTCGCTGATGCTCTGGCTGCCGTGTCCCTCTGCATCCCATCGATTTTTTCCCTTCCAGACATGCTCTTGACCCTCAGCCACTGGCAGAGCCGGGGCTCCCATCCTGCTCCCCCCTTTCACCCTTTCACTCCTTTACCCAGGCACTGGGGTGATGCCCACCATGCCCCGTGCCCACCCGACGCTCCCTGGGGAGCCTCTTGCAGTCGGGGAGGGGAGGTGACTTTGTCCCCTGCTTCATCCCTGGGGTGCTGGTGGCATCGCCTGGCATTGGCCATGGCAGCGGGCGCAGGTGGCCATGCCGGGATGTACCACTCTGTCCTGCCCCCCCCTCACACCCTCTGAGCATCCTCTGGTACCATCCCCACCTCGCTCCCACCCCCCGCCTGAGGCCGCAGCAGACAGCTCTGCAGCCACCCGCGTCACCCTTGTCACCTCCCCCGGGGACACCAGCTCTTGCCCTGCTGAAGACCTCACTGGCTGCGGGGCCGAGCCGCCCTCCAGGTTTCCAGCTCCCTCCGAAGTCACCGGAGTTGCTTGTGCACTTAGTGCTGTAATTACAGATGAGCTTTAATTAGCATAATTGCGTTTCTACACAAATAAAACATTTGGCGCGGTTAATTCCTACTCTGCAGCTCCCAACCTGGGACTTTCCCCCCCACCCCCTCCCCCGGCCTCGGTGGCAGGGAGCAGGCAGCTGCCAGCAGTGACGCTGGCAGGGGTGGGACAGCAGTGTCCCCGTGTCCCCATGTCCCAGCCAGGAAATCCCCTCCCCAGTCCCAAGGGGACCTGAGCCAGACACCCCCAGTCACCCCCCAGTGCTGAGGGTGGCTGGGTCCCCTTCCCTGTGGCTTCCCTTTGACTTGGCAGGACACGGCACTGGATTTGCTGGGACACGGCACTGGGCTTGCTGGGACATAGGATTGCGTTTGCTGGGACATGGCACTGGGTTTTCTGGGGCACCATACTGGGCTTGCTGGGATGTAGTGCTGGACTTGCTGGGATGTAGCACTGGGCTTTCTGGGATACAGCACTGGTCTTGTCAAGACATGGCACTGGGCTTGCTGGTGCATCGTACTGGTCTCAGTGGGACACAGCACTGGGATTTCTGGGACACAGCACTGGGCTTGCTGGGGATCGGTATTGGGCTTGCTGGGACGCAGCACTGGGATTGCTGGAACATAGGACTGGGTTTGCTGAGACATGGCACTGGGTTTTCCGGGGCACCATAGTGGCCTTGCTGGGATTTAGCGCTGGGCTTGCTGGAATGTAGCACTGGGATTGCTGGGATACGGCACTGGACTTGTCAGAACATGGCACTGGTCTTGCTGAGGCACTGTACTGGTCTCAGTGGGACACAGCACTGGGATTTCTGGGACATGGCACTGGGCTTGCTGGCACATGGCACTGGGCTTGCTGGGATGTGACACTGGGTTTTCTGGGGCACAGCACTGTGTTTGCTAGAACATGGCACTGGGATTTCTGGGACATGGCACTGGGATTTCTGGGACATAGCACTGGGTTTGCTGGGATGTGGCACTGGGATTTCTGGGATGCGGCACTGGGTTTGCTGTGATACGGCACTGGGATGTCTGGGACATGTCACTGGGCTTGCTGGGACATGGCACTGGGATTTCTGGGACATGGCTCTAGGCTTGCTGGGACACGGCACTGGGATTTGCTGGGCCACAGCTGGTGCCCATCCTTGGCCCTCAGGGCCGTGCTGGCGAGCACTTGCCCCAGCCGGTCGAGACGTGCCCAGGCTGGGCCCGGCGGATCCAACCCCTTGAACCACCGGTGCCACCGTCCCCCCACCCAGACCCTCCCCCTGCACCCAGAGTCCCCCCCCTTTGGTGTCACCCCGGGCTCCCCTTCCTTGGAGGCGAACGCAGGGCAGGGTGGGGACAATGGGGCCGATGATGCTCGCAGGGATTGCTAAATGCCCTTTTTCATTAAAAAAAAAAGGAAAGAAAAAAAAAAGGGAAAAAAAATAAAATTCCATTTTTCTCGTGCTGAAAATGAAAGTGATTATGTAACGAGCAATAAATTACTGAAAAGGGAATGACTCATTAGAGCAAATACAGAAAAAGTCACCGCGTATTTTTAGCTCGAACGTCCCGTGCTCTACCCGGCGTTAACCCTTGCGGGGCGCAGCCTCGACCCCCCCTCCTCCCCCCCCTCCCCAGGAGGTGTTCCCTAAGGATTTTGTCCCTGTGTTCCCATGTTTTGTCCTGTATTCCTGAGGGAGCGTGGAAGGGCTGAGCGATGGGTCCCCCATCCCGTGCCCCTCCCCCCCGCCCTCGCTGGGATGCTCAGGGTGGTCCAGGGAATGCCGCTCGCCCCGGATCCAGGTCCCCATCCCAGGCTGAACCCTGGATCCACGTCCCCTCTTGCTCATTCCCAGTGGGATAATTAACCCTGATCGCTTCCCGAGTGGCGCAGACCCTGGATGCCGCTGCTTTCTCCCTGCCAAAGCGCCTGACAAATTAATTTGGAAATAGAAGTGATGAAGGAATTAATTGGGGAACAAGCAAGGGAGCGAGTGAGCCGGTTTTAATCCCGGTTAAATTGGCGAGTGAATGGATCGTTAACAAAGGAGAGACAAGGAAGGGGAATTGGAGCAGGCAGGTGCCAGGTGAGGGGGTGGCAGCGGGGCGCGGGGTGCCAAGGGACGCCCAGGAGAGTCGTCCGGAGGGGCGGGGGGGGACAATCCTGGGGACACCTGCAAGAGGGAGAGCCAGGTGTCACACCCCCCTCCCCCACATCAAGGGGGGACGGTCCTGCCAGGCTCCTGCTGGTGCTGCCTGCATCCCCCTTCATCCCTGTGGAGCATCCTTGTGGCCGGATTTACCTCTGAGGAGATTTCCACCAGGAGGAGGGTGGGAAGCACCCAAAGGTGTTACGGAAGGGCCGGGGTCACCTTTTGTCCCCCTTCCATCAGGGGTGTCTTGTGGAGTCGAGAAGGGGAAACTGAGGCACGGCACGTTTCACAGCATCATCACAGCAGGAATACAGCGCCGAGACATTCCGAGGTGCCCTCAGGGACAGAGCTGTCCCTCCCCAGGCATCCACGGTGCCCCTGGGGACACAGCTATCCCTCCCCAGGCACATGAGGGGGTCTTGCAGTGAGAACACATGTGGGGGTAACAGAGGCCGGGGCATGTGTGCTTGGAGGAAGAGGAGGGGGGAAGTGGGTGCCGTTTTGAAGAAGGCATCTGTACTTCAACCGAAGCAAGTTCGGGGGGGCAAGTGCATGGAGAGCGGTGGTAGCCACACACACCCAGGCTGAGATGCCTTCAATGGGGAGCTGAGAATCCCCAGGATCGGGGCTCAGAGCACCCCGGGATCAGGGCTCAGAGCATCCCCAGGATCGGGGCTCAGGGCACCCCTTGGGTCGGGGCTCAGCGCTTCCCGGTGTTAGGGCTCAGAGCATCCCCGGGATCAGGGCTCAGAGCTTCCCTGTGTTAGGGCTCAGAGCACCCCTGGGGTCAGATGAGGGATTAAGTTTTTCATCTGTGACGCCTTATTCCTGCTCCCTGGACCAGGCATCCCTTCTCCTCTCCTCTCTGGGAGAGCTTCCCTGCCCTCCTCTTCTCCCTGGAGCCCGGGGGTCACTGCTGGACCATTTGCAGCATGTGCTGAGCCACGCTCCTTCCCAGTTGCCTTTATCCAAACCTTTCCCCCACACCTTGATGTCCGCATTCCCTGCTGACCTCTAGTTGGGCTCCTCGTGCTCCTGGGATTTGCCTTAGCACCTTGCTGCAAGGCAGGAGCATCATCTGGGTGCTGCCCAGCAGCATCCCTGCATCCCGCAGCCTCCACCAGCTCCAGGCCTGGGGATGGGGACCCTGCTCCTTGGGTTTCAAAAGTCTCAAAAACTGATGGAAACCAGCCCTGCTTCCCCGTCCCCGAGCCCAGACCGGCTGCTGGTGGTGGCACCTCTATCTGTTGTCACCTGGGAGCAAACCCACCACAAAACGAGGGGCCGGGGACGGCCGGGACTGGGTGGCGGCAGTCCCCATGTCCTGCGGCTGGAGCGGGGCCAGCGGCAGAGCGCCCCAGCTCCATCGCTGGCGGATACGGCCTCTTCTTCTTTTATTTAATCCGGCAATAAATTCCCGTCCCCCATATGCCTGGGCCGGGCCGGGGTCTTCCTTATTGCCGCTCGGCCACCTGGAATAGCCGGCGTGGCACAGTCATTAACGTGCTAACAATTTGCCTAAGTGCTTCTGGGAGAACATTGCCCGCCTGGCTCCGATGCTTCGTTTATTTTTCGCCTGGGATATATTACAGCGATAAAACTGGGGGGAAAAAACAGAGGAAGCTGCTAAATGAGGCTCTGGTCACACTGGGATGGGTCAGTGTCTTCCCCCCCCCCCCCCCCCCCCCCCCGCTGCTTGGGGCAGATCTGGGGGGGGGTTCAGGGCTGGTTTCTCTGGGGGAAACTGAGGCACGGTGGGGGGTTGTAGGCAGGTCAGGATTTAAGTGTCGTTCGCTGCAGTCCCGGCCTGTTGTTGGGGGGTGAATAACTCACAGCGGGGGCTGGCGGGGCAGGGGGTGACCCTGCACCCGGCTGTACACACCGCCAGGGGGCTGCGTGTCCCGGGTGGGCTGTCCTCTGGGCACTTGCTGTCCCCTGAATGCATGTTGTCCCCCCTGGATGCATGCTGTCCCTCCTGATGCATATTGTCCCTGCAGTGCACGCTGTCCCCTCAATGCATGTTGTCCCCTCAATGCATGCTGTCCCTCCTGTTGCATGCTGTCCCCCGGTGCATGCTGTCCTCCCAGCACGCTGTCCCCCCGATCCATGCTGTCCCCCAGTGCATGCTGTCCCCTGGATGCATGCTCTCCCTCCTGTTGCATTCTGTCCCCCCAGTGCATGCTGTCCCCCCAGCACACACTGTCCCCCATTGCACACTGTCCCCTGAATGCATGCTGTCCTCTGAATGCATATTGTCCCCCCAGTGCATGCTGTCCCCCAGTGCACACTGTCCCCTGGATGCATGCTGTCCCCCCGATGCATGCTGTCCCCCCAGTGCATGCTGTCCTCCCAGCACATTGTCCCCCCCGATGCATGCTGTCCCCCCGTGCATGGTGTCCCCTGAATGCATTGTCCCCTGATGCACACCGTCCCCCCAGTGCATGCTGTCCCCCAATGCATGTTGTCCCCCCAGTGTATGCTGTCCCTTGAATGCGTATTGTCCCCCTGATACATACTGTCCCCACAGTGCATAGTGTCCCCTGAAGGCATGTTGTCCCCCCTGATGCACTCTGTCCCTTGTATGCATGTTGACCCCCCAGTGCACGCTGTCCCCTGGATGCATGCCATCCCTCCTGATGCATGCTGTCCCCTGAATGCATGTTGTCCCCCTGACCCATGCTGTCCCCCAGTGCATGCTGTCCCCTGAATGCATGCTGTCCCCCAGGCACCTGCTGTCCCTCCTCCTACTGCATGCTCTCTCTCTGGGCATGTGCTGTCCCCAAAATGCATGCTGTCCCTCCGGACACACGCTGTCCCTTCAGACACACGCTGTTCCTCCAGACACATGCTGTCCCTTCAGACACATGCGGTCCCTTCAGGCAACTCCTGTCCCCCAAGACACGTGCGGTCCCTTGAGACACAGGCTGTCCCTCTGGGCACGTGCTGTCCCTCCAGACACACACTGTCCTTTCAGGCACCTACTGTCCCTCAAGAACACGTGCCGTCCCTTAAGACACACACTGTCCCCCAGGTGTGTGGTGTTCTTCTGGGATACATGGTGTCCTTCCGCATACATGCTGTCCCCGAGGTGGGTGGTCCCTCCGGATGCAGGCTGTCCCCCTGGACACATGCTGTCCCCAAGATGCATGCTGTCCCTCCAGACCCATGTTGTTCCTCCAGACACATGCTGTCCCTCTGGATGCACGCTGTCCCTCTGGATGCACACTGTCCCTCTGGACACATGCTGTCCCTCTGGATGCACACTGTCCCTCTGGACACATGCTGTCCCTCTGGACAAATGTCCCCCTGGACCCATGTTGTACCCCCCAGATGCATGCTGTCCCCCTCAATGCATGCTGTCCCTCTGGATGCATGCTGTCCCCCTGGACACACACTGTCCCCCTGGACGCACGCTGTCCCCCCCCAATGCATGCTGTCCCCCCGAACACACACCGTCCCCATGGATGTCCCCTGTCCCTCGTCCCCCCGAGAAGTGCAGCGGGTGTGTGCTCTGACCCGGGGCACGCCAGATGCTTGCAGGGGACAGGCCGTGTGTGACAGCGGGGCTGAGCCACCCAGGGTGCCGAAGCCCTTGCAAGCCAAGCTGGAGATGCCCGTGGCCACCGTGGCTGGGGCTCGCTCAAGCCCAGGGACCCCCCAAGGTGGCTCCTCGCAGGAAAAACAGTCGAGGAAGGGGAGGAAGCTGCTGCCGTGGCGAGAGGGATGGAAATGGAGCCATTTAAACCCCTACCAGCAGCCCCACAGGGCTCAGCCACCTTCTTGGGGAGGGAAATCAGCCACCGGGGAGCGGAGAGGGCTCTGCCATCACGCTCAGCCCCTAATTAGCCCTGGCTCCTGGTCTCTGGGATGCAGGGGCTGCCGGCAGCCCCCCGGCACCCGGCGTGCTCTGAGCTGTCTCCATAGAGACCCTCCGAGGGCTCCATCACTTATTCATCGCTGGCATCGCTCGCTCAGCCGGGCCCCTTCCTTATCCAGCTCAAAATCCAGTGATAGTAATGACAGGAGGAGCAGCAACAACAGCAAAACCCTTCCCTGCCCGCACCGGGGACATGTTGCCACCAGGTCCCCGCCACTGGCATCTCTTGGGGACAGGGATGTCCTTGTGCCAGGACACCTGTGTCCCTGCCCGACCCCAGGTTCGTGCCATGGCTCGGTTCCTGCATCCCTTTGCCGGGGTGCTACGGGGCTCCCACTGCTGGGGGTGATGGGGGGGCTGTCGGATCTGGGGGTGGCAGCGATGGCAGGAGCTGGGATGGTGGCTGGGATGGGGATGGGGAGAGTGAGTCATACCTTTGCCTGGCTCGGGGTCAGGGATGGAAAGGGAAGGGGTGTCCCCGGGCAGGGCAGAGCCCGTGCCCCACTGCAGGAAGGTGTGGGGCATAAGGATGGGGCTGGGATGCCATGGGGCTGCGTGGGGTGCAGACACTGGGGTGCAAATGTGGGGCTGTGGGGGTGGGGGGGAAATGTGGGGCTTCGCGAGGTGCAAACACTGGGCTTGACAGGGTAAAAATCACTGGGGTGGGGGCTCCGAGCTTCCCTGGGGTCAGTGCTTGGAGCATCCCTGTGTCAGGGCTCAGAGCATCCCTGTGTCAGGGCTCAGAGCATCCCTGTGTCAGGGCTCAGAGCATCCCTAGGGTCGGGGCTCAGAGCATCCCTGGGGTCAGGGCTCAGAGCATCCCTAGGGTCGGGGCTCAGAGCATCCCTAGGGTCGGGGCTCAGAGCATCCCTGTGTCAGGGCTCAGAGCATCCCTAGGGTCGGGGCTCAGAGCATCCCTGGGGTCAGTGCTCGGAGCATCCCTGTGTCAGGGCTCAGAGCATCCCTGGGGTTGGGGCTCAGAGCATCCCTAGGGTCGGGGCTCAGGGCATCCCTGTGGGGCTGTGGGGGAAGTGGGGGATAAGCATGGGGCTGCATGGGGTGTACAGACTGCAAATATGCAAGGGAGGGTAAATACTGGGACGCTGCCCCCTCAACTGCTCCTCCTTGGTCACAGCATCCCCCTGGGTACTGGGGGGGTACCAGGCTGAGGGACCCTCCCCATGGGGTGACTGTGACCCCTGTTCCCGTGGCAGGGGGGTGGAACCAGATGAGCTTTAAGGTCCCTTCCCACCTTAAACCTCCCTCCCCAGCAGCAATGCCCTCCTGCCCTGCTCTTCCTCCCTGCCCCGCTGCAGGTCTTCCTCGCTCCCGCCCCTGCCCAGTTCCTGCCTGCTGCTGCCCAGGAGCAGGGATTTCATTTTTAATGGGAGAGGAAGGAGCCGGCGGCTTCTCCCTGCGGTTCCAGAGCGGTTTGGCTGCGGCAGCCTCCTCTATCGACTGTCTGGGCTCACAGAGCCACCGGGCGCCCGGAGCCTTGTCCCCAGGGCTAGGCGGTGGCTGTCCCCAGGCATCCCCCCGGGGAAGGGATGCAGCAGCATCCCCCGTTCCAACTGGGACACGCAACAACCCTCCCGCATTCCAGCCCCATTTTCAGCCCCCACCAGCCAGGCCCATGGCGCTGGGCAGGATTTATCAGTGGAGAAACTGTCTGCCAGCAGCAAATGAGATATCGATCTGCAGCCGGGTGACATCCCCGCTGCGGCGGCCAGCCCCGGTCGGGGGGATTAGCAGCCGAGCGGCGGAACAGATGGATTTATTTCCGCCTGAATTTCGAGCTGGCAGCCGAACCCCAGATTAGCAGCTCCGGAGAAATAACACCTCAATTTGTCTGGAAAAACAGCAGCTCGAGGAGCGGCCGTGGCCCCGGGGCTGAGCCCGGGTGGCCTCTGTGGCAAGGAGCGTTCCACGGGCTGCCTCAGTTTCCCCACTTGCCACCCCCCCTCCCCCGCTATGGGATATGGGGTGTAGGGTGGCATTTTCAGCGCCAGGGGCTTTGCTGCAGCCCACGGCATCTCACCCTGCTTCCCCATGCCCTGTGTCCCTGTGGCTGGCCATGCCACGTGTGTGTGTGTCCCCCTCCTCCTTCCTCCTGGGGGTCGGGGATGCCGCAGGGATGGTCGGGGAGGTGTCACGGCCAGGATCGGGCCCCGCAATCCATCCCGGCTCCTCCGCCGCCGCGGCTTAATGAAGCTTCACTGATGTGACATGATTTCCAGCAGCACTGGCACAGCTGGTCACCACTGGGCCACGCATCCCCCCCACCCTGGCTCCTCGTGCAAGGCGGCACCCAGCATCCCAGTGCTCCCAATATACCCAGTATACCCATAGCTGCTGCTCTGGGGGCAGGTTTCTGCAGCTTCCCCTCCTAAATCCCCAAACCCCCTCAGTTTTGGTGTTTTGGTGCCGTTTGGGGCCAGCACCTCCCGCTCTCCTGGGGAGAAAACCGAGTCTGTGGGTCTGAAACACCAAAAGGGGTTTCTTTTGTGTGAAATAAATGTTAATATTTACTCGCCCGCATGGACTTCGCTCCTTCCTGTGCCACCCAGCAGCCTCCAGCTGGAGCAGGGCTGGCAGAGATGCCCCCATCCATCCACTCTGGGGGCAGAAACTGGGGAAAAAAACCAAACCGAGTGGAATGAAAATGTGGGAAGCTCGGCTGGGAAACGCGCTCCCGCGTCTCTCCCCAGCACCCGTCTTCGTTCCCCGCCAGCCAGGCCGACGGGCCGGTGCCGCATGTCCCCATCTGACTGTGACATTCCCCACCGGGGACGCGGGTCCCGGGGGGCTGCACACGCCGCTGAGCCGGAGCAGCTCATAATTACAGCGGGTCGTTAATGAGCTGGCGGGGAGATGCGTGTGTGCTGGCTGAGGAGCAGCGCCTGCATGCCACCGCCATGCTGCAGCCCCGTGTCCCTGCAGCCCTGTGTCCCACTGTCCCATCCCCAGGCACCCTTGTCCCCAGGCACCTATGTCCTTTCCTGCACCCCTGTGTCCCTCGTCCCCAGGTGTCCCTGCGTCCCTGTGTCCCTGTACCCCTGTGTCCCACTGTCCCATCCCCAGGCCCCTGTATCCCTGCACCTCCATGTCCCTGCACCCCTGTGTCCCTGCACCCCTGTGTCCCTGCATCCCTGTGTCCCTGCATCCCTGTGTCCCACTCCCCTTGTCCCCAGGCACCCCTGTGTCCCTGCAGCCCTGTGTCCCACCGTCCCATCCCCAGGCCCCTGTATCCCTGCACCTCCATGTCCCTGCACCTCTGTGTCCCTGTACCCTTGTGTCCCTGCATCTCTGTGTCCCTGTACCCTTGTGTCCCTGCATCCCTGTGTCCCACTGCCCTGTCCCCAGGCACCCTTGTCCCCAGGCACCCCTGTGCCCTACAGCAATGTGTCCCACTATCCTGTGTCCCTGCCTCCCTGTGTCCCTGCAGCCCCATGTCCCTGCAGCCCCCTGTCCCACTCTCCACGTCTCCAGGCACCCCTGTGTCCCTGCATCCCTGTGTCCCACTGCCTTGTCCCCAGGCACCCTTGTCCCCAGGCACTCCTGTGTCCCTGCACCCCCGTGTCCCTGCACCCCCATATCCCACTGTCACATCCCCAGGCACCTTTGTCCCCAGGCACCCCTGTGTTCCTGCAGCCCTGTGTCCCACTGTCCCATCCCCAGGCACCCTGTGTCCCTGCACCCCTGTGTCCCTGCATCCCTGCGTCCCACTGTCCTGTCCCCAGGCAACCTTGTCCCTGGGCACCCCTGTGTCCTGCTCTCCTTGTCCCCAGGCACCTCTGTGTCCCTGCACCCGTGTCCCACTGTCCCATCCCCAGGCAACCTTGTCCCCAGGCACTCCTGTGTCCCTGTACCCCTGTGTCCCACTGTCCCATCCCCAGGCACCCTTGTCCCCAGGCACCCCTGTGTACCTGCAGCCCTATGTCCTTTCCTGCACTCCTGTGTCCCTCGTCCCCAGGTGCCCCTGTGTCCCTGTATCCCTGTGTCCCTGCACCCCTGTGTCCTGCCTGTGCACTGTCACATCCCCAGGCACCCTTGTCCCCAGGCACCCCTGTGTCCCTGCACCCCTGTGTCCCATTACCCTTGTCCCCAGGCACCCCTGTGTCCTGCAGCAATGTGTCCCACTATCCTGTGTCCCTGCCTCCCTGTATCCCTGCACTGCCGCATCCCACTCTCCTTGTCCCCAGGCACTGCTGTGTCCCTGCACCCCTGTGTCCCTGCAGCCCCCCTGTCCCTGCAGCCCCATGTCCCACTGTCCCATCCCCAGGCACCCTTGTCCCCAGGCACCCCTGTGTACCTGCAGCCCTATGTCCTTTCCTGCACTCCTGTGTCCCTCGTCCCCAGGTGCCCCTGTGTCCCTGTATCCCTGTGTCCCTGCACCCCTGTGTCCTGCCTGTGCACTGTCACATCCCCAGGCACCCCTGTGTCCCTGTATCCCTGTGTCCCTGCACCCCTGTGTCCTGCCTGTGCACTGTCACATCCCCAGGCACCCCTGTGTACCTGCACCCCTGTGTCCCTGCACCCCTGTGCCCCATTACCCTTGTCCCCAGGCACCCCTGTGTCCTGCAGCAATGTGTCCCACTATCCTGTGTCCCTACCTCCCTGTGTCCCTGCACCGCCGCATCCCACTCTCCTTGTCCGCAGGCACTGCTGTGTCCCTGCACCCCTGTGTCCCTGCAGCCCCCCTGTCCCTGCAGCCCCATGTCCCACTGTCCCATCCCCAGGCACCTCTGTGTCCCTGCACCCCCATGTCCCATTCCCCTGTCCCCAGCCACCCCCTGTCCCTATACCTGTGTCCCTGCATCCCTGTGTCCCACTGTCCCATCCTCAGGCATTCCTGTGTCCCTGCACCCCTGTCCCTAGACACCCCATGTCCCTGCCCCCCTGTGTCCCTGCAGCCCCGTGTCCCACTGTCTCATGCCCAGGCACCCTTGTCCCCAGGCACCCCTGTGTCCCACTGCCCTGTCCCCAGCTACCCCCTGTCCCTGTCCCCGTTTCCCTGCACCCCTTTGTCCCTGCACCCCTGTGTCCCACTGCCCTGTCCCCAAGCACCCCTGTCCCCAGGCACCCTGTGTCCCTGGCCCCCTGTCCCCAGGTTCCCATGGGTGAGCAGCTGGGGACAGGGAGGCGGGGGACAGCCCCACACTGTGCCCTTGTGTGGGCTCAGCAATGGCCCTCTGTCCCCCGGGCAGCTGTGCCAGGCCCGTCACCTGCTCCCGTGGTGGCTCGGGTGACAATGATGTGCCAGGCTCGGCACGGACCCTGCGAGCTCCTCGGGGGGGGGGGGGGGGTGGCTGGCTGCCAGCCCGACAGGGAATCTGCTAGCCCCATGGGAAATCTGCCAGCCCCACGGTGAATCTGATAGCCCTACGGAGAATCTGCTAGCCCCACGGGAAACCCGCTAGGCCTATGGGAAATCTGCCAGCCCCATCGTGAATCTGCTAGCCCTATGGGGAATCTGCAAGCTCTATGTAAAATCTGCTAGCCCTACAGGGAATCTGCCAGCCCCACAGGAAACCTTTTAGCCCTATGGGAAATTTGCCAGCCCCATGGTGAATCTGTCAGCCCTATGGGAAATCTGCTAGCCCCATGGGGAATCTGCTAGCCCTACGGAGAATCTGCTAGCCCCACAGGAAACCTGCTAGCCCTGTGGAAATCTGCCAGCCCCATGGGGAATCTGCTAGCCCTATGGAAATCTGCTAGCCCCATGGGAAACCTGCCAGCCCCACAGGAAATCTGCCAGCCCCATGGGGAATCTGCTAGCCCCATGGAAAACCTGCTAGCCCTATGGGAAATCTGCCAGCTCCATGGTGAATCTGCTAGCCCTACGAGGAATCCGCCAGCCCCATGGGGAATCTGCTTCATGCATGGAGCTCAGGACCCACATCCGAGCTGGCAGGATCCCTCGGGGCCGGGCAGATGCTCGGGTCCCTGCAGCGGGGTGTCCCCGGAGCTGGGGACCTCCCAAGGCTTGATCCTGTGGGTCTGGTGGGTCCCGTGGTGGCCTGGTCAGGGTGATGGGCACGGTGAGACCCTGCCCCATGGGAGCTGGTACCGGCTCTGCCCTCGCCCCCACCTCTCCCTGAATCCCCCCCACCATGGGGTGCCAAGCTGTGCCCCCCCCCCCGGGCTGTGCTGGTGCCCTGCTGCTGCCTGCCTCATTAAGGCCAGCAGCTGACGAAGCTCCCAACACCTCCTCTTGCTGCCATCTCTAATTATAGCCCAGCTGGAGGGTGACTCACCAGGAACAGCCCCCGGTGGGGTCCTTCCCCCGCCCCCCCCCAACCCCCAGTGGGGTCCTTCCCTGCTCCCCCCCCTAGCCCCAGGGGTGCCGGTGCTGCCCTCGCAGCTCAGCATCCCACCACCCCGATGAGGGGGTGTCTCTGCTTTCAGGGTGGTTTTCCATCCCGGGTATGTGTACCCACATGGTTCACAGCCAGAGCAGCTCCCTGTGATGGGAATCGCCATTTTCCAGCCCAAAATGCCCGTGGTCACATCCTGGCTGCTGGGGGGATCGGGGACCAGAGTAGAGGGCTGTGCCAGCAGGGACGGGCAGAGCAGACCTTGCTCCTGCCACCACAGGTGCAAAATGCTGTGGTGACAGGAGCACCGAGTACCGAGTAGCTCTGTTCGACAGTTGGGGTCGGGCTCCATGGGGTTGGGAATAGGCTCTGTGGGGTTGGGGACAGGCTTGTTGGGTTTGGGGACAGCTTCTGTTGGGTTGGGGACAGGCTTCACGGGGTTGGGGACAGGTTTGTTGGTGTTGAGGACAGGCTCTGTGGGGTTGGGGATGGGCTCCATGGGGTTGGGGACAGGCTCTGTGGGGTTGGGGATGGGATCTGTGGGGTTGGGGACAGATTCTGTTGGGCTAGGGACAGGCTCTGTGGGGTTGGGGATGGGCTCTGTGGGGTTGGAAATGGGCTCTGTGGAGTTGGGGACAGGCTCCATGGGGTTGGGGATGGGCTCCGTGGGGCTGGGGACAGGCTCTGTGGGGTTGAGGACAAAGCTCTGTGGGGTTGGGGACAGGCTCTGTGGGGTTGGGGAAGGGCTCCGTGGGGTTGGGGACAGGTGTGGTGGTGTTGGGGACAGGCTCTGTGGGGTTGGGGACAGGCTTTGTGGGGTTGGGGATGGGCTCTGTGGGGTTGGGGACAGGGTCCATGGGATGGGGACAGGTTCCATGGGTGGAGCACAACAGTGGTCCCAGCACCTGTAGCCATCCCAGGGGACGCTTGCACAGCTGCAGGAGCTGTGCCCTCGTGGGCACGACAGGGTGATGCACCAGCACCCACCAGTGCTCCTCGCCCACCCTAATCCCCCCACGGGGACCCTCTTGGGGACAGGGTGGGGATGGCGGGGTCCTTCCCCACCCAGCGCAGGGGGGCTGCTCCCCGAACCCCAGGGCAGTTGGCAGCCACGGCTCCAAAGCTGTTGGCAGCATCTGCTGCCATCACGGTGGCGCTTATCCCCATTGCCATGGAAATGAATCCTGCCAGCACCCAGATCTGGCTGATTCGCGCCCACCAACAGGGGAAACTGAGGCAGGGTTAGTCCTCGGCAGCTGTGAGGGCTGGTGGGTGTCTTCAGTGGGAGGAGAAGGACCGGAGCCAAAGTGGCCACTGTTGGGGACGGAGAGCAAAGCAGCTTACCTGGGGTGAGGTCCATGTGGCTTCGTGCCATCGCCTGGAGTGAGGTGCCCATTGCTGTGTGCCATTGCCAGGGGTGAGATACCCATCAACATGTCCCATCACCCAGGGTGAGATGTCCATCACCATGTGCCATCATTCAGGGTGAGGTGCCCATCGCCATGTGCCATCGCCTCAGGGCAAGGTGCCCATCACCATGTGCCATCATGCAGAGTGAGGTGCCCATCAAGATGTCCCATCACCCAGGGTGAGGTGTATGTGACTTCATGCCATCACCCAGAGTGAGGTGCCCATGACCCATGCCATTGACTGCAGTGAGGTGCACATCACCATGTGCCATCACTCAGGGTGAGGTGCCCATCACCATGTACCATTGTCCAGGGTGAGGTGCCCATTGCCATGTGCCATTGCCCAGGGTGAGGTACATGTGGCTTCATGCCTCATGCCATCACCCAGGGTGAGGTGCCCATCGCTCTGTGCCATCACCCAGAGTGAGGTGCCCATGACCCATGCCATCGACTGCAGTGAGGTGCCCATCACCATGTACCATTGTCCAGGGTGAGGTGCCCATCGCCATGTGCCACCACCCAGGGTGAGGTGCCCATCGCTCTGTGCCACCACCTGGGTTGACATGCCCATCACCCTGTGCCATCACCCTGTGCCACCACCTGGTGTGACACGCCCATCGCCCTGTGCCATCACCCAGGTGAGATGCCCATTACCCTGTGCCACCACCTAGGACGAGGTGCCCCTCTCCCTGCACCCATACCCGCGTCACCCTTCGGTCCCAGCCCCATGCCAGCGCAGCGCTGCTGGCCGGGGACCCTCCAGCCTAGGTGGGGACAGTGTCCCAGCCTGGGGGTGCTCCTCCCACCCCGGGGCGGGACCTGGGGGGGGGTGGGGGGGCGCTGCGGGTGGGTGCCCCGGGGCACGGCGGGAGGTGGCCGGGATGAGCCCTCCCGGTGTGGCCGGGGTGGCCCCGGTGGCTCCGGCCACTAGATGGCCCTGCGGCTCCGCCGGCCACCCTGACCCCTCCCCCGCCCCCCCCCCCCCCCCCCACCCCCAGACCCCCTGACCCCCCGCCGTGCTGCAGGGCGCCGCCACAGGGGTTGTGCCCCTACGAGCCACATCCCCACAGCACCCTGTCCCCGGGGAGCAGCAGCAGCAGCAGCACCCTTGGGTGACAAATCCCTCCCCGGTCTAAGCTTCCCCCGCTGCTCCTGCGTGTTCTCTGATGGCTGATAGCGTGGCTGTGCACCTTAGCACCTCGGAGGCTTTTTGGGGTGTTTTCCAGAGGTTTAGGGGGTTTTATTTGGTTTGTTGGGTTTTTTTTGGGTTTTTTTTGGTTTTTTTTTTTCCAGTGGGGCTGTGCCACAGGGTGGGGGGGACGCACAGTGAGGGGACACACACGCTGTGGGGGGACACAGCGCAGTTGGGGCTGTCTCCTCGCGTTCGCGGCAGTGTTGGTGGCGGAGGGGAAGGTGAGTTTGGGGGATGTTGGGGCTCCGGGATGCGCTGCCGAAGCCTCCCCGGATGGCAGGGATGGGGCAAGGCCCCGGGCACTCGGCAAAGGTGGAGAATCCCCTGCACCCCCTGGATTTCCCACCCCATCCAGCCTCTCCTGGCAAGTGGGGTCCCTCGGAGGTCCGCACTGGGACCAGCACTGCTCAACATCTCCATCGGTGACAGGGACAGTGGGAGCGAGGGCACCCTCAGCGAGGTTGTGGGTGACACCAAGCCGAGTGCTGTGGTGACAGGATGCCATCCAGAGGGACCTGGACAGGCTGGAGAGGTGGGACCACATTAACCTCATGGGGTTCAACCAGCCCAAGTGCAGGGTCCTGCACCCGCGGGGGTGGGGGGGGGCAACCCCCAGTCCCAGCCACAGGCTGGGAGAAGAGAAGGCTCCGCGGAGACCTTGGAGCCCCTTCCAGTCCCTCAAGGGGCTCCAGGAAAGCTGGGGAGGGACTCTGGATGAGGGAGGGGAGCCATGGGACGAGGGGGAAGGGTTTTCCACTGCAAGAGGGGAGATGGAGCTGAGATCTGAGGCAGAAATTCTTGGCTGTGAGGGGGGTGAGCCCCTGGCGCAGGTTGCCCAGAGAAGCTGTGGCTGCCCCATCCCTGGAGGGGTTCAAGGCCAGGTTGGATGGGGCTTGGAGCAAGCTGGGCTGGTGGGAGGTGTCCCCCCCTCCTAAAGATGGCAGGGGGGGTGGAACTAGGTGGCCTTTAAAGTCCCTTCCCACCCAAACCCTTCCATGATTCCACGATTTTCTGGTTAAGTGACGGTCGCTGGTGGCTCAGGCCAGTTTCGCTCCCATTTCCTGGAAGCCTGGGGGCAGCCGAGGGGTTCATGGGGTTTGGAGGAAGAGCAGGAGACCTTCCTCCCCTGGCCCCAACCTCCCCCCTCTGCGTGGGGAAAGGGGGGTGGGATGTCAGGCGCAATATCTGCTTCCATGGCCCCCCCTATCCCGCCTCCTTCATTCCTCATACAGTATTCCAGATATATTTTTTCATTTCGGGGGGAGTGGCACCCCCAAAATCCCCAGTGCTTGTCCCTGTGAGAGGAGAGGACATTCGGTGGGGAGGTCCAAAGGAGATGGGGGGGATCTATATGGTGGGAGTGAAGCCTCTGCATCCTTATGGGGGGGGTTCCCCAAGTGGGGTCTTCTCCAGTGTGGGTCCCCCTCCCCATCCCCGAATGGGGAGGGGATGCGCTTCCAATGTGGGGCTTGTTTGGGTGGTGGGAGACCCCCGATGCCCCCCAGGGAACTGGGGGGTGTGTGTGTGTGTGTCTCTCTATACCAAGCCCTGCCCCAGAATGGGGTGAAGCTCCCAGTGCCCAAGCTGGGAGGATGGGGGGGGGGGAACCCCCAAGCCTGGGGCACAGCTCTTAAAGGGGGAGGGTCACTTTAGCTGGAGACTGCCCAGGGTCGGGGGGAGAATTGGGGGGTGACCCCCGCCCATAAAGGGAGGATGTGCAGGGGAGGCACCCCCCAACCCAAACCCTCTGCCCCACACCCCACGAGGGGGGAGTTTCACATGGGGGGGGAGGGTCCCCCAGATGCCAAACCCGTGGGGGCACAGCTGGTACCTGCCCCATAGGAGAGCACTGCCTGCCCCCCGCCCCACACTCGGAGCACTCCCGCCCCACAACGGGGAGAGATAACCCGACCCTCTCCCCACACTGCCTTCCGGCCCGGCCCCTCCCGACCCCCACCCTACACCGGGGAGGGACACCCTCACCCTCTCCCCACCCCGACCCCCACCGGGAAGCGATGCCCCGACCCCTGCCCCACACCGGGGAGGGATACCCCGACCCTCTCCCCACCCCGGGGACCCCCACCCCGACCCACGCCCCACACTGGGGAGCGATGCCTCGATCCCCGCCTCACATCGGGACCCCCACCCCGACCCCCACGGGGTAGGAATACCCCGACCCCCTCCCCACACCGGGGACCCTCAACCCGACCCCCGCCCCCCACCGGGAGGGGATACCCCGACCCTCTCCCCCCACGCCGACGCTGCCCCGCGGAGCCGGTGCGCAGCAGGTGCGGAGCGGAGCGGGGCGGGGAGCGGCGGGGCCCGCAGCCCCTGCCCGGGGGCGGGGTGGGGCGGGGGGGCCGGGCCGGGCCGTGAGGAGCCGGGAAGCGGCGGGCCGGCAGCCGGCATGGTGCTGGGGCTGCAGCATCTCCTCACCGCCCTCCTCCGGTTTTTCAGACGGGGCCAGCAGGTTTTCCTGAAGGTGGAGGACGCCGTGCCCGGCTCCGAGGCGCTACAGGTAGGGACGGAGGGACCCCCCCCACCCTCCTCACACCCCCAGGAGTGTCCCCTCGGGTCCCCCCGCGCTCCCTACCCACTCGGGACCCCCATCCCAACGGCCTCCCCTCCCGCCCGGGACCCCTAACCATCCTCCCCTCCCAGTCGGGACCCCCGAGCCACCCCCCCTTCCCACCCGAGACCCCCCAATCTACCTTCCCCCCCAACTCGGGACCCCCATCCCAACCTCCTCCCCTCCACCCGACACCCCCGACCTACCTCTCTTCCCACCCGAGACCCCCTAGCCCACCTTTCCCCCCAGCCGAGACCCCCGACCCACCTCCCTCCCACCGGGGACCCCCATCCCAACCTCATCCCCTCCCAATGGAGGCCCCCGACCCACCTACCCCCGCACTCGGGACCCCCATCCCAACACCATCCCCTCCCACCCGGGGCCCGGGAAAGCGGGGGCTGGGGCGGATCCCACTCCCCACCCGCTCCCGGGGGAGCTGGGGGTCCCCTGGTTTATGCTGGGGGGGAGGGGGGCACGACACCGGGAGCGCTGGCGAGGGGGCACACGGAGGATCCTGGGCTGCCGACCCGCCGTGCTCGGCGCTGTAGGGGGTCGGGCTGCGGCGGGACCGTGGGGCGCGGGACACCCCCCACCCACCCCCCCCGCGGGTTGGGGGCGGGGGGAAGCTTTCCCCATCCCGCTTATCCCCCCTCCTCCTTAGCGGGGGGGCTCGGGAGAGCCGGGGACAGGCTCCTGCTGGAGGGGAAACTGAGGCACGGAGCTGCGGGAGCGGCCCCGGGGAGGGGCTGGCCGGGATGGGGAGCACCGGGGAGAGCGGGCAAAGGGCTGTCGTGCCCCTCCCTTACCTCCCACACCCCATCCTGCAGTTGTGGGGGGGCGCTCACCGGGTGCACGGAGCCATCCGGGGTGGGGCGTTCCCGGGGTTGGGGGACTGGCGGGGGTCCCCGGGACGGAGGGAGCGTCCCCGGGCCTTGGGGACCCGCTGTGCTCGGTGTCCCCCCCTCAGCCACGCAGGAAGGAGGCGGCGGCGGGCGGGGTGGGGTGGGGGTGCGGATCCCGGCGGGCCGGAGGAAATGGGCTGGACCGGGCGGCCCCGATCCCGATCCCAGCCCCGATCCCGGCTCCGATCCCGGCGGCCCCGCAGCGCCCTCCCGCAGCCGAGCCGGCAGCCGGGGCCGCGCCATGGGCACCCTCCAGGACAATGTGAGCGACCCCCGGGGTGGGTGGATGGGTGGTTGGGGGGGGGGGGGGGGGCGGCTTTACGGCGGGTGCCATGCGGCCGGGGGTCCCTCATGTGGTGAGGGTTTTGGGGGTGCCATGCGTTTGGGAGTGCCTGGGAATGCGGGTCCCCTCTGTCTGTCGGGGTCCCCGCTCCCCCGTGTCCCCCTGCTCTGCTCCGCTCGCCCCAAAAGCTCCTCAGCGTGCCCCTTCCGTGGGGCAAAGTCCTCGGCAGGGGGGTGTCGTGCTGGGAAGGGGGCACCCCAATAAGACCCTGCCCCAAGTCCTCCCCACCCTCTTTGCGCCCATTTTGGGGAGGGGGGGAAGGCTGCACCCCAGTATGGGGATGGGAAAATGGTTGGTCCATTGTGCTCCTGCGCCTTCAATGCACCCAAATTTGGGGAAGGGGGGGCGTCCCAGAGGGATTCACCCCAGCCTGAAGTGCTCCCACTCCATCTCGCCATCCATCTGTGCCGGATCCCTGACCCCAGTGCTGGGCAGAACCCATGGTTTTGGGTGCGAGAGCCGTGGCCGTGGTGTTTCACCTCCCCCCGCCCTGCTCCCCGGCATGGCCAGGGTCTGGCTGGGGGGCACAGCCCCTCTGCCCCGCTCCGGTGGGCTCTGGGTGGCTCCGGGTTCAAGGCCGGAGCGAGGCAGGGACTGGGAAATGAAGGGAAGGAAACGCTCTCCGGGAAACAGCTGAAAGCTGCTGACGGAGGGAAAGGAGCTGAGCCATGGAGAGGGGGGGCCATGGGGTGCACTGACCCCCCCCGGAGAGGCAGGGTGAAGCTTGGGGACATCAGAGCTGTCACCCGGCACAGGGACAGGATGTGTGGCTTTGGCTCAGGGCAAATGGCCCTTTCTGTGGTGTGGGGGTCCCTGTGGGTGCCAGACCCCCCAGCACCCAACTAACCCTGTCTGGGGAGGGTGCTTACAGCTGGGTGGGTGCCCAGCCCTGGCAACAGCCCCCCCCGCCCCCCGAGGGGACTCGGAGGTGGGGGGGGGGACCTGGAAGGGAGCCACAACCACCCGTCCTGGGGGGGCAAAAGCCACACAGATGCAGGATGGGGCTGGTTTTAACCTGGACTGGTCTGTGGGCTGCTGGGGTGGCACCGAGGAGGGGGGGGACACGTGTGATGGGGCAGAGCTGCCTCACCAACCGTCCCCATCGTGCGATGCCACAGCAGCACGAGGCAAAGGGACACGACCAGGGATGGGTGACATGTGAGGGATGGGTGGCAGGGGACAAATCCTGCGGGCGTGGGCGAGAAACAGCTCACACACACCCCCCCTGCCCAAAATGGTCCAGGACCCTCCATCCTGGGTGGTCCCCTGGGTGCTGGCCGCGTTCAGGACCCCCATCCCCAAGCCTGGGGGGGGGTATATAGGGGGTATATAGGACTTGGGGCTTTATTCCCCCCCCCCCCCCCCGCCCCGTGCTGACTCCCCCCAACTGCCCTGCTGTGGGGTGAGGCTGAAGATGGCTGTGCCTCCTCTCCCTCCCTCCCAGCCGCCGGCCCCAATGCAATTACCCGCTGCCTGGCCCATGAATCAAACCCTAATTGAGACGCGTTCACAGCCTGGCTGAGCAGGAAGGAGCTGGGGGGGGGGGGGGGGGGGGGCACACTGTGCCCAGGGCCTGGGGGGGGACCCACGCTGCACTCAGAGGCTGTGGGGGCCATGCTCGGGTGCTGCCCCCCCCCCCCACCTCCCCCCAGTGCTCCCCATTCGATGCTGGGGGTGCAGGGCTGCTCCTGCCTCAGTTTCCCCGCGCGTGGGGTGGGGGAACACGGCGGGGGGGGGGGGGCGCCGCGTGGGGACAACGCGCCCGTGGGCGTTTGTCCCGGCGTTTCCTCCGGCGGACACAAACACATCAGCAGGGCAATAAAGGGGAGGAAAGGGCCGGGGCGCTTCTTTCCATGGCGCGGGGCAGGGCTGGCTTCCTTCCCCCACCCCGCAGGGTCCCGGGGGGCAGAACGGGACCCCCAGACCGGACTGAGTGGGGGGCACCCCAGTGGTCCCCAGCCCTGGGGGTCCCCACCAGCAAAAGCTCTTCCTGTCCGACTGCTTCGAGGAGCAGGTGCTCGAGGGTGCAGGATGAGCCCGTGTCGGCATTGCGTGTGCCCGGGCACCTTGGGGCTGTGGGTCCCGTCCCCCTCGTGCCCCACAGCATCGCACTGGGCTCGTGGCCACCTCTAGGGATGTGGAAACGGGGCTGGGGTGCAGAAATGGCCTGGCTGCGGTGACACAGCTCTGCACCAGCCAGGGGGGCTGCACAGAGAGCCCAGACACTGGAGTGTGGGTGCTCCCGGTGCACCCCAAGGAGAGAGGAGCAGGATGTGGGTGCTCCTGGTGCATCCCAGTGATGGAGGAGCGGGATGCAGGTGCTTCTGGTGCATTCCAGGGATGGAGGAGCCAGTGTGCGGGTGCTTCTGGTGCACCCCAAGGATGGAGGAGCAGGACGTGGGTGCTCCTGGTGCATCCCAGTGATGGAGGAACTGGGGTGCAGGTGCTGCTGGTGTACCCCAGAGGCAGAGGAGCTGGGGTGCGGGTGCTCCTGGTGCACCCCAGAGTTGGAAGGGCCAGTGTGTGGGTGCTCCTGGTGCACACCAAGGATGGAGGACCTGGGGTGTGGGTGCTCCTGCTGCATCCTAGAGGTGGAGGAGCAGGATGTGGGTGCTCCTGCTACATCCCGGTGATGGAGAAGCCGGCTGTGGGTGCTCCTGGTGCACCCCAAGGATGGAGGGACTGGGGTGTGGGTGCTCCCTGTGCATCCCAAGGATGGAGGAACTGGAGTGTGGGTGCTCCTAGTGCACCCCAAGGACAGAGGAGCAGGATGTGGGTGCTCCTGGTGCCCCCCAGGGACAGAGGAGCCAGGTGCGGGTTCTCCTGGTGCATCCTGGTGATGGAGGAGCAGGGTGTGGGTGCTCCTGGTGTCCCCCAGGGATGGAGGGGCCAGGTGTGGGTACTCCTGGTGCATCCCGGTGATGGAGGAGCTGGGGTGCGTGTGCTCCTGGTGCATCCCGGTGATGGAGAAGCAGGATGTGGATGCTGCTGGTGCATCCCAGGGGTGGAGGAGCCAGGTGTGGGTGCTTCCGGTGCATCCCAAGGATGGAGGAGTCGAGTGCAGGTGCTCCTGGTGCATCCTGGTGATGGAGGAGCTGGGGTGCAGATGCTCCTGGTGTACCCCAGAGGCAGAGGAGCTGGGGTGTGTGTGCTCCTGGTGCATCCCAAGGATGGAGGAGCCAGTGTGCGGGTGCTCCCGCTGCATCCCAAGGATGGAGGAACTGGAGTGTGGGTGCTCCTGGTGCACCCCAGGGATGGAGGAGCAGGATGTGGGTGCTCCTGGTGCATCATGGTGATGGAGGAGCAGGGTGTGGGTGCTCCCGGTGCATCCTGGGCAGGGGGGTTGCATGCAGGCACTGGTGCCAGGAGATGCAGCATCGGGTGGGGGGCAGCTGGCGCTGGGGGGGGTTTGGTTTGACCTTTGGTGTTTGCTGGAGAGGAGGAATTTCTCATGCTGGGTCCGGCATCACAGCGTCGTCCTCCCAGCTGCGATGGGCACCGCCGCTGCCGCCACCCTTGGTGTTTTGGAGCCGAGCTGAGACATTTTGCAGGGAGGTGGTTGTGGAGACCCCCCCCGACCCTGGCCTGTGGCAGGGGGTGGCTTGGGCACTCGGTGTCTTGCTGTGGGGACAATGGCATCCCTGGCAGTGCAGGGGGCAGAGAGGGGTGAATTCAGCGGGGTCTTCTCACTCATCCCATACTGGTGTGGCAGTTGGGGGGTTACTGGGGAGGGCTGAACCCAGGTCTCACCTGAGCCCCCCCCGGAGCATCCATAGCCATGGGGAGGCTCGTCCACAAAACTCCAGGGCTGAGGAGCTAAACCAGCTCTGGGGCGACCCTCTTGGAGGTGAGTCCATGGATCTGGGGACCGGGCTGGGATCTGGAGCTGCTGGATCTTTGCAGCCGGATCCGGTCGCATCGCTACCTCATGGGAAGGGAGGATGTGCCCAGAGGAGGGTGTGTGGGGAGGGAGATGGATGTTGGGGGGTTGGGGGGAAAGCAGATGGGGTGCAGGGCTGGTTCCTGAGACTCCCTGTTCTTGGCGCAGGAGAGGGGATCACTGTTCCCAGCCCGGCTCCGTTGGGATGCTGCCAAACCCAGGAGCAAATCCTCCCCGGCAGCTGCGTGTCAGCCAGAGCAGGGATTTTCTCCCTAGTTTCTTGGCTCGGGCAGGTCCCCACAAGGCGCATCCCTCTGACACCCACGTCTCTGGTGGGTGCGCGGTGCCTGGCACCTTTGGGTGCCCTGGGCATGGCTTTGGGACTGGCCATAGACAAGGGGATTGGAGATGGGACCCCCGGCTGGGTGCTGCTGCTGCCCGGATGGGTGCTGATCCATTAAACACCAGTTCTCTAAACCTTCCCACATTGGGAACCATTTAACGGGTGGCTTTGGGTTTCCCCTGGCTGTGCCTCAGTTTCCCCATCTGAGTAGTGAGACCACCCACCATTCCCAGACCCCTGCCCAATGGCTGGGAGCTGGATCCCATCGCCAAACTCTCGTATATATGGAAAATAAAAGAAGTCCCAGTGCCTACAGAGTAACCCCCCTCCAGCTCCGAGGGAGGCAGCTCTGCCAGCCCCTGGCTGCCCAGGGCCCTGCTCTGAAGCTCCACCCCAGATTGAATTCCTCCTCAGCTGCAGATGGCCGGGAATTCAATTTTCCCAGATCCCATCAGAGGCTGATAAACGATCTCCCTAATCACCCTGCAGATCCCATTAGCGCTGTCCGTGCCGGGAGGGGATGCAGGAACGCTGCATCTCCCCTTCCCATCCCACTGCTCCAAGTCCCCCCTCCCATGGAACATGGCTTTTCCCTGTGTCCCCGAGCCCCTCTCTGTCCGCATCCCTGGAATGCCACAATGCTCCTGAGCCAGGCCAGCGGAGCCTGGGCACAGCCAATCCGCCAGTAAACATCTAGGAATATCCTAAAAACCCAGCCAGGAGGTGCTGGTGGCCAGCGGGGACAGGAAGGCAACCATGTGCCAGGGAAAGCCTTCCAGGAACGCTGTGTCCTGGGGACGTGTGTGGTGCCAGCTCCCCTTCGGCATTGCCTGCAATGACGCTCGGCCCTGTGCCCAGCTCTGCCACCGCTGCCAGTGCTGAAGGGATGGCACCGGCCACCCATCGCAGCTGGGTGCCAGCACGGCGGCGGCTATAAATGTCTGTCCCTTGGGGTGACAAGTGTCGGGTACCAGGGATGCTCCTAATGATGGAGCAGTTTCCCTGTGGCCGCCTGGGGAGGATGGAGAGAGCTCAGGGACTGGGGCGTGGGGAGGGCATGCAGTGCCCATGGGACGAGAGGAGGGTTTTAGGGATGTGGGTTTTAGGGTGCCTTCACCCTCTTTGTGCCTAGGTGGCCTCCGAGCCCTGGCAGGGGCTGGCATCGCCTGCTGGGATGCGGCCAGTGGTCTGAGTGGATGCTTGGCCGTTTCCTACCCTGAGTTTGCAGGATGGAAAACCCCAGCCCATCCATGGGATCACCCCCCTGGGTCCGGGCACCCCCCTGGCCCCATGTACCCCACAGCTGGGCCTGTCCCCCCCGTCCCCACCTGCCCCCATCCTCCGGCACGTTATTTACGGGCACCGCAGCCTTGCGGGGCAGCCGCTCCCTGCTGGGAACAGAAGGGCAGCCAGGTCAAGTCCCTTCCTGGGGACGCTGGGGTGTCACCGCACTGCCACTGCAGCCCTGAAATGGGCTGGGGCAGGTGACACGGGGCTGAGAGGGGTCCTTGGCCCCTTTCCTGCCATGGGACATGGGCTAGGGAGATGTGATGTGGGGCTGAGCTGGGTCCTTGTCCCCCTCCCTGCCATGGGACATGGGTGGGGACAAGTGACATGGGGCTGAGAGGGGTCTATGTCCCCTCCTTCCCATGGGACATGGGTTAGGGAGATGTGATGTGGGGCTGAGCACGGTCCCCATCCCCTTCCTGCTATGGGACATGGATTAGGGACAAGTGACATGGGGCTGAGTGGGGTCCATGTCCCCAGTGTGCGGGCAGCGTTGCAGGCAGCAGCCCCCCTGCCCTGGCTGTGAGGTGCATGGGGGGGTCCCAGGGGACACAGATGAGGGTCCGGGGGGGCCACGGACAGCGGACCTGGTGGTCCCCAGGGTGCAGGGGACCAGCCACTTCCCTGCTCCCACTGAAATAACAAGGTCCTTCCCTTCCCGATGGGAGAGACCCCGGCCCTTTCCAGCTCCGCTCTTATCAACAACTAATTAGTGGCAAATCGTTTGGCCAGCCCGGCCGGGGACTGCCGTTCCAAGAAGGCCGCGATGTTCTTGGGGACGGGAAATCCTTGAGGAGGACGGCCGCGGCCCCGGCTGTTTGTCCTGCCCGACAAAGGGACATCAACAGGAAGCGACCTTGACTCCAGCCCCGTTCCATCAGCGAGACTGGGATGTGCGTGGTGAGGGGGGGATGGACACAGACCCGGGGAGCATCCCCCCAGGGTCTCAGGGGATGAGGCAGGTTGGAAAATTTTGCTCGGAAAATTCAAAATCCCGTGCTGGGAGAGTGCGGTGTCCCCGGGGAGCGTTGGTCCAGCTGGTCCCGGACTGGGCGAATGGTTGGTACTGGCCGTGCAATGGCCCCGTGCACAGCACTCCATGTAAATCATGGAATCACGGGATGGTTTGGGTGGGAAGGGACCTTAAAGCCCACCCAGTGCCACCCCCTGCCCTGGGCAGGGACACCTCCCACCACACCAGCTTGCTCCAAGCCCCGTCCAACCTGGCCGTGAACCCCTCCAGGGATGGGGCAGCCACAGCTTCTCTGGGCAACCTGCGCCAGGGGCTCACCCCCCTCACAGCCAAGAATTTCTGCCTCAGATCTCAGCTCAATCTCCCCTCTTGCAGTGGAAAACCCTTCCCCCTCGTCCCATGGCTCCCCTCCCTCATCCAGAGTCCCTCCCCAGCTTTCCTGAAGCCCCTTGAGGGACTGGAAGGGGCTTGAAGGTCTCTGCGGAGCCTTCTCTTCTCCAGGCTGAACCCCCCCCAACTCTCTCAGCCTGTCCTCACAGCAGAGGGGCTCCAGCCCTCCCAGCATCTCTGGGGCCTTCTCTGGCCCCACTCCACCAAATGGTCCCGTGCAGCCCCTCCTGGGTGCGGCACCCCCCCGGCACCGACCCCTGTTCCCAGCCGGGTGATGCCGTGCCGGCCGCTGCGATTCCATTGCAGCCTCCTGGGCTGAGACTTGCCAATGGAGCACCAGCACCTGAAATGACTCGTAAAAGTGCGATTTAAGGAGAAGCGAAGAGCTCACGCTGGGGCTCTTTGTGCCTGCTGGGCGCTGGTTACGGCTCTGGTTACGGCTGTGGTTAAGCGTGGGCAGCGCAGGGGCGAGAAGGACGCGGTGGAGGGATGCGCTGAGCTCCAGGATCGGTGCCGGGGGGCTCAGCACAACCCCTTCCCAACTCCAGCACCACTCCGAGCCGGTCCTGCACGCCTGCGACCCTGCACACCCAGGGAAACTGAGGCAGGAGCAGGCATGGAGGCATCCCAGTTTTGGGGGTGGCTGACCCTGCAGGTTGGCATCCCCCCACCCATGGGCATCCTTATCCCAGCATTGCTGGATGCCAGCGCGACTCTGTGCCAGCCCCTGTTCCTCATCCATCTGCTGCAACAGGAACCCGGGCAAATGACCGTGGGGAGGCAAGAGATATCCCAGAAGTGTTTCCTTCCCGTTTACGCTCATTATCCCCCTATAAAAGATGAGGTAATTAAGGAGCTACCTCGGGTTACAGGTTGTTGCTGCCTGATTAGATTAAAGCAATGTAATTTGGGAGTGAAAGCAGTGCTCTAATCCGGGATGGGCAGGCTGGGAGGTGACAGATGACTTCCCGGCCGGGGCTGAGCAGAGCTGCTGTCTGTCTGTCCATCCCTCCATCCTCTGCTGCCCCGGACCTTGCCCCAGGGATGCTGCTGGGGGGACAATCAGGGATACTGCTGGAGGGGTGTCAAGGATGCTGCTGAGGGGTGTCAGGGATGGAGCTGGAGGGTATCTGGGATGCTGCCCTGGGAGGGTATCAGGGATGCTGCTGGGGGGGTATCAGGGATGCAGCTGGAGGGGTATCAAGGATGTTGCTGGGGGGGTATCATCCCTCATATCAGGGTGTCAGGGATGCTGCTGGGGGGGTATCAGGGATGCTGCCCTGGGGGTGTCAGGGATGCTGCCCTGGGGAGGTGTCAGGGATGCTGCTGGGAGCTGTCAGGGATGCAGCTGGAGGGTATCAGGGATACTGCCCCGGGAGGGTATCAGGGATGCTGCTGGGGGCATATTGGGGATGATGCTGGGGGGTGTCAGGAATGCTGCTGGGAGGTGTCAGGGATGTGGCTGGGGGGGGTGTGTGTGTGTGTATTGGGGATGTTTCTGGGGGGAGAATCAGGGATGCTGCCCTGGGGGGTATCAGGGATGCTGCTGGGGGGATATCATCCTTGATATCAGGGTGTCAGGGATGCTGCTGGGGGGGTATCAGGGATGCTGTTGGGGGGTGTCAGGGATGCTGCTGTGAAGTGTCAGGGATGTGGCTGGGGGGGTACTGGGGATGCTGCTCTGGGGGTATCAGGGATGCAGCTGCAGGGGTATCAGGGATGTTGCTGGGGGGAGAATCAGGGATGCTGCTGGGGGGTGTCAGGGATGCTGCTGGGAGGGTATTGGGGATGCTGTCCTGGGGGTATCAGGGATGTGGCTGGGGGTGTCAGGAATGTGGCTGGGGGGTATCGAGGGGGCTGCTGGGGGCATGGGGGATGCTGCCTCCATATCCCCACCCTGATGGAGAGGGTTCCCTGGGGAATGGTGGCCGTGGGGCTGGGGGAAGTATCCTGGGGCAATGCAGGGATGAAGACAGGGTGACAGGGACCTCAGCAGTGTCACTCAGAGCTGGCTGGAGGGGACAGCAAAGCCGTGGGACCTGCTGCCTTCAGGAGAGTTGCTTCCCAGCTCCGTGCCTCAGTTTCCCCACTTGCAGTGTTTCAGCCTGGCCGTGCTCTCTGCCTGCTCAGGGCTCCTGCCCAGCCCTGCCTGCGTGTTGTCAGTTCAGCGTTGCTAACACACAGCCAGAGCTTGGCTATATTTAACCACCACGGCCGGAGCACGGGGCCTTGCAGCCGGAGCAGGGGGGTGTGTGTGTGATGGGAGAGCAGCCCCCCAGGGATGGGAGCAGGGCTGGGGGGCTCGGCATTGCCGGAGGTGAGGGGGAGGCAGGAGAGGAGGATGAATCACAGCTCGGGGATATTTTTAAACCCGGCCAGATTGCTCGGCAAATGCTTGGGCAGGGCGGTGCGGGCATCGGGGAGGGGGGGTTGCTTACAGCTGCCGGCTGCTGGGGCTCAGCTTGGGGGTCCTGGGGGGGGGGGGATACGGGGCTTGGCTGCTCCCCCAGGAGCTGGGGGCGCCCATCCTGGGGTGCAGGCGTGGTGTTGGCATCCTGATGTTACACCCTGGAAGGGTGGCAAGGGCAGGGATGTCTGTCCCCATGTCCTGGGGGGCACCTTGGGGGCAATCAGTGGGGGCAGAAAGGGGGTCCTGGACCAGCATCTTCCTCTACAGAGAGGAGAAAGTGCCCTGGAGAGGAGAAAGTGATGGGGAAAGCCAGAGCTGTGGCTTGGGGAGGGGGATCTGAGTGTCCCTGCCTGCAGGTTTGGGGACAGGCAGGGAGTCCCTGGGGCTGCCCTGGCCAAGGGAAGGTGACCCGGGCAGCTGGGTGTCCCCATGCTGGGGACACAGGGACAGGCACAGGGAGGCCGACTGCCTCCCAGATGGCAGCGAGCGGGCGGCAGGAATACAAATGCGATTTGCTTTTTGCCTGTCAGACGGGGGAGCGGAACGAGATCCAGAGGCTGGCGGCTGCGGCCAAGCCAGTGCCGGCTAAAAATGCATCCCATGGGACAAACCCAAGGCGGGAGGGAGCCGGGTCCCCAACCCTGACTCTGTGGGACCACCATGGGGTGACAACCCCATCCGAGCACTGGGAGATGCTCCTGGGAGAGGCAGTGGGGCTGGTGTGAGAGGGGCTGGGGGGTGGCGAGGGGGTCCTGGCTGCCCTGGGGGTCTGCCGGCTTCAGGGCTGACATCTCTCACCCCATCTGCTGCCGGACAGGTGATAAATGGGGTGATGGGGGGGGGACTTTTCCCTGCCCTAGACCCCCCCCGCCTCACTGGATGCCGGGCTCTCAAGCATCCCCATGCCTTTGCACCCCAATCCAACAGCTTGGCAAAGGCATGGGGCAGGGATGGGGATGGTACCCGTGGGAGGTGGGTACCAGGGGCTGGGGGGGGTGGGGGGGGGTGGGAAAGTGATGCCCGTGGGCACGGAGATCTGCGTACTCAGCATCTGGGATGCTCTGATTTGATTTGGGTGCCCCAGCTCGGGGGGTGAAGTCGTCCAGACGGAGCGATGTCCGGCTTCATCCCCAAGGCGATCGCTTACGCTGGGGCTGGGGAGGGGGGGGGGGGTGGCATTAACGCACTAATCCACTTACAAAATTAATTGGGATCATTTCCCTCGCATTCCCAGGTGGATAAAATCCCGCAGGAGGGGCAGGAGCCGGGCTGGGAGGGTTTGCGGGGAGCTGGACGCCTCCAAGCTCCAAGGGTCGTGGCGGTCAAATAATTTCCTTGGAGTTTTTAGGGCGAAGACGGGCTGGGAGATGATTCATTTCCTCGAGGTTCCTCGGCCCCGCAGCTGGCAGGGGGTGATGGCCCCGCGGGGAAGGGCTGTTGCCAAAGCCTGGGCTGATGCCAGCATTCTCCTCCCCCCCCCCCGCCCCCGCCTCAGGGCCAGCACCCATGGGTGCCTCCGCAGCCATGGCAAGGTCCAGCCGGGCTGTGGGTCTGGTTTCCCTCAGCCCAGCACCCCTGTCCTCAGGCTGGGAGCCAGGCAGGACACCCAGCCCTTGTTGTCCCCCCTTTACAAGGCAGGGTGGGGGCCCTGCACCCCAACTCTGCATCGCTCCGGCAGCAGGATGCTCTCCCAGGTGCCGCGTACCGCTGCCTCCCTTCCCATGCCTCAGTTTCCCCTGGGTTAGATCCGAGCCTGGCGGGCAGCAGGTCCTGGATTTGAGTTCTTTGGGTGCTAACTCCATTTGCCAAGCGCCTGGGTGTCCCCCCCCGAGAGGAACCCCATCTTCCAGGTACCCCCAAGGGGGCTGAGCATCCCAGCAGGACCCTCGCTGCCTTGGATCTGGCCTCTACCTGCTCCGGAGGGGGGGATCCCCCTCACACTGGGGGGGCTCTGGGCGGGGAAGCATCACCCCTGAGCTCCCCCATGGGGGAAAAACCCTCTCCATCCCCAAGCCGTGAGGTGTGAGACCCAGTGAGTGCAGGTGCTGGGGGGGGGGGAATGCGGGACCCCCTCCCATCCTGTCCCCCCTCCCTCCCCACAGCAGGCGTGAGAGGAGCCTTTCCGGAGAGGAAGCTGGCCAGGATGGGATTTCTCTATTCCATAAACATCTAGACAGGCTGCTGGGGGCGGGGGGTGTTGTTTGGGGCCGGGGGGGGACAGACCCAGCTGCCGCAGCTGGCGGAGCTGAGCATGGGGATGGATCTGTCCCAGAAACCCCCTCCCTCCCCAGAAAAAAAAAAAACCAAAACCACACCATTTTTGCTGCAGGTGAATTCCCTCCGCTGGAGAAGATGGTTTTCCATCCCAGCGGTGTCTGTCAGAGCCTGGGGGGGGCGGGGGGAGCTATTGGGGGTCCCGGCTCTTCCATGGCTGGGTAGGGGATGCTGCTGCCACTCTCCGGAAGGAAAAAGATGGGAAAAAACTGAGGGGGGGGGGGGAATAAAAAGGTGCAATTTTCCATGGGGATGAGGGCAGGGCCGCCATGAGGTTTGGCTTTCCGAAGGCTTTTGTGTTTTCCGAAGGTTTTTGTGCCACGCAGGGCCGCGCCGTGCCCTGGCTCATGGCGGGACGAAGACAAATTGCTTACTCTAATGAGCTGATTCATTAATCACCCCGGCGGCTCCAGTGGGAAATATTTGAGGCAGATAACGGCTCCGGCATCATGCCGTGTTGGGGGACGCCAGCATGCCAGCCCTGGTCCTGTGGGGACAGCGTGGCATGTGTCACCCAGTCCGACGCAGAGGCTGGTGTCCCCATCCTCCCAGGGGACACTGGTCCCAGGGTGATGGTCCCATGGGGCCATGGATGCTGTCTGAGCACGAGGACCAGCACAGGGACAGGGAGGGGGACAGGGAGAGGGAGAGGGAGGGGGACAGGGACAGGGACAGGGAGAAGGACAGAGAGGGGGTCAGGGAGAGGGAGGGGGAGGGGGACAGGGAGAGGGAGGGGGAGGGGGACATGGACAGGGAGAGGGACAGAGAGGGGGACAGGGAGAGGGAGGGGGACATGGACAGGGAGAGGGACAGGGAGGGGGACAGGGACAGGGAGAGGGACAGGGAGAGGGACGGGGAGGGGGACAGGGACAGGGAGAGGGACAGGAAGGGGGACAGGGAGAGGGAGAGGGACAGGAAGGGGGACTGGGAGAGAGAGAGGGAGGGGGACAGGGACAGGGAGGGGGACAGGAAGGGGAACTGGGAGAGGGAGGGGGACAGAGGGGGACAGGGAGAGGGACAGGGACATGGCACTGCTCCCCTCCTCTATCCTGCTCTTCAGGAGCAGCACCCTCAGCTCCCAGCGTTGTTGGTGACACCCAGCGCCATGTCCCATGTCCCCCGGGTCCGGATGGGCACCGGGAGGTGCCAATGCACCCTGCTACCCGGTATGGATGGATGACATCCCCAGGGACAGGGACGGGGTGGCCGGTGGCCCCGTCTCATCACCAGGTGCCGGAGCCTCCCGCTGCGCCAGGGATGCGGGTGCATGCGGAACTGGGATAACCCCCCAGGAAGGGGGCTTCTGGGGGCTTTGCTGGGGGGGCGGGGGCACAGGCAGAGGCTGCCCACCTGCACCCCGAAATGCTGGGGGCAGGGGAGGACGACGACACCCCCATCCCATCCGTGCCCCCCCCCCAACCACTTTGCCCGGTGGCCCCAGGATGCTCGTCAACCCCTCGGCAAACGCGGGGACCTGGCACATCACCCGCATCCCCCTTCCCCAGTAGGAATTAGGGGAGCTCCCCCCCCCCCCCCCCCCGCGGCTCCCGGCTCGCCCAGTGCCCCAGGCGCCGGTCCAGCTCCCGAGGGGGGGGGTCATTAAATAAAAGCCATAAACAGAGCTGACAGCGGGGCCCCAGCGGGGCCTAGGGAAAGGCTATTTTTGGCCAAAGTCAGGAGAGGGGCGGGTGGCCCGTGGGCTCCGTGCCCAGGGCTCCCGGCCCAGCGCCCCATGGGATGTGCACGGGAGGGTGTGGAGCGTAGCTGTGGCTATGGCATCCTGGAATGAGCAACCGGGAATACCGCCTGCTTGGGGGGGGGGGAGGAATTGGGATGGGAGTGGGATGGGCACAATGAGTGGGTCAAGTGGGATGAGCAGGATGAGGGGGATGAGTGGGATAGGGGGATGATTGGGATGAGTGGGATGAATGGGTCGAGTGGGATGAGCGGGATGAGGGGGATGAGTGAGATGAGTGGGACAAGTGGGATGAGCAGGATGAATGGGATAGTGAGATGAGTGGGATGAAGGGGAAAAGTGGGATAGAGGGATGAGTGGGATGAGGGGGATGAGCAAGTTGAGCAAGATGAGTGGGATAAGTGGGATAAGCGGATCAAGGGGGATGGGTGGGATGAGTGGGATGAATGGGTTGAATGGGATGAACAGGATAAGTGAGATGAGTGGGAAAAGTGGGATGAGCAGGATGAGTGGGATAGTGGGATGAGTGGAATGAACGGGATGAGTGGGATAGAGGGATGATTGGGATGAGTGGGTTGAGTGGGATGAGTGGGATGATTGGGATGAGCTGGATGAGGGAGATGAGTGGGTTGAGTGGGATGAACTGGATGAGTGAGATGAGTGGGAAAAGTGGGATGAGCAGGATGAGTGGGATAGTAGGATGAGTGGAATGAACGGGATGAGTGGGATAGAGGGATGATTGGGATGAGTGGGTTGAGTGGGATGAGTGGGATGATTGGGATGAGCCGGATGAGGGAGATGAGTGGGTTGAGCAGGATGAGTGGGTTAAGGGGATCAAGTGGGATGAGTGGGGTAGCGGGATGAGTGGGACGAGTGGGACAAGCAGGATGAGTGATATGAGCGGGATAAGCAGGATGAGTGGGATAGTGGGATGAGTGGAACGAATGTGCTGAGTGGGATACAGGGATGATTGGGATGAGTGGGATGAGCAGGATGAGTGGGATGAGTGGGACAAGTGGGATGAGCAGGATGAGTGGGATAGCGAGATGAGTGGAATGAACGGGATGAGTGGGATAGAGGGACGATTGGGATGAGGGGGATGAGAGGGACAAGCAGGACAAATGAGTGGAGTGGGATGAGTGGGATAGTGGGATTAGTGGTATGAGTGGGACAAGTGGGACGAGTGGGACAAGCAGGATGGGTGGGATGAGCGGGATGAGTGGGATGCCCTACCCGCGCCAGCCCCGCTCCCCCCGCTGCCTCCTGTGCAACCGCCCCCCCGCCCTGCCTGCCTCCGCCGCTCTCTCCTCAGCGTGGGGATGGTGTTTTTTTAGCTCCTGCAGCTTTTTCCAGCCGCTCTGGGGATCGACCCAGATTCCCAGCCCCATTACACCCGTCACCCGCCTCCAGCTGCCACCTGTCCGTCCCCGCGCCCAGCGTGCTGCCGCCATTTGATGCTCCCAGCAGCCCCGGGGGGGTCCCGCTCAGGCTCTGCCCCGTCTCCCCCCCAGCACACGGCGGGGATGCCAAGCCCCCGTGGAGGGACCGGAGGGACAGAGGGACGGCAGGACGGCCACCTGGCCGAGGCCTGGCTGTATTCTACAGTGCATGTGTCTCCAGTGTGAGTAAGCGACTGGAGATGCGGCCCTGTTGGAATAAAACCAGTGCCCATGTCTTCAGCTGGAAGCGCCCTCGCCGCCGGCCCTGGCCGAGGGGCTGCCACCGGCTTGGGGACGGTCCCCGCAGGGTACCCGTGGTGGCACCGGGGATGGTTGTCAGCAGCATGTGTGTGTAGTGCCTGCAAGCTTTCTCCTGGGGGGTTTATGGTGGCGCTGGCAGGGGAACGGCAGGAATCCTCCTGCCAGCGGGGCTCCCTGGGAGGTGGCTGGCGGGAGCCATGGCGGTGGCCACGGCTCACCTGGCACCCTGCGGCAGACCCGGGGTGGCTCCCCCCAGCCCCTGCACCCTCTGGGTGCCCAGGGCAGGGTGTGAGGGGGAGCAGGGATGGGTCTGGGGTGGCCCCTGTGTATTAATGCAAAGGAACCAGCGCCGACCTGAATATTTAAGGGGAGGGGAGCCAGGTTTGCTGCCCTGCCTGTGCTGCCTGTGCTGCCTGCCCTGCCTGTGCTGCCTGCACTGCGTGCTCTGCCTGCCCTGAGCCCTGCCTGCACTGCCTGCCCTGGCTGCACTGCCTGCACTGGGCTCTGTCTGCCCTGCCTGCACTGCCTGCCCTGCCTGCGCTGCCTGCACTGGGCTCTGCCTGCCCTCCCTGCCCTGCCTGCCCTCCCTGCCCTGCCTGCACTGGGCCCTGCCTGCATGGAGTCCTGCCTGCCCTGCCTGCGCTGCCTGCACTGACTGTCCTGCCTGCAAGGGGCCAGCCTGTGCTGCCTGCCCTGCCTGCACTTGGTCCTGCCTGCCCTGCCTGCCCTGCCTGCCCTACCTGCCCTGCCTGCGCTGCCTGCCCTTCACTGCCTGCCCTGCTCACCCTGCCTGCCCTGCCTGCCCCGAGCCCTGCCTGCCCCATCGGAGACGAGGTGTTGGCATGGCTAGTGTGGGCAATGGCATGGCTACCACTGGGAGTGGTGTAGCTGGTGAAGGTATTGACATGGCTAGTGCAGGTGTTGGCATGGCTAGTGAAAGCATCGGTGTGGCTAGTGCAGGCATTGGCATGGCTAGTGCAGGTGTTGACGTGGCTAGCACAGGTACTGGTGTAGCTGGTGCTGGAGATGGCATGGCTAGAGCAGGCACTGACATGGCTAGTGCAGGCATTGTCGTGGCTAGCTCTAGAGGTGGCATGGCTAGTGTGGTGGTTGTTGTGGCTAGTACAGACATAGGAATGGCTAGTGCAGGCATTGGTATGGCTAGCACAGGTGTTGGCATGGTTAGTCCTGAGGGTGACAGGCTAGTGCAGGCATTGCCGTGGCTAGCACTGGAAGTGGCATGCCTAGTGCAAGCATTGACATGGCTAGTGCTTGTGTTTGTATGGCTTTCGCAGGTGCTGGCATGGCTAGTGCAGGTATTGGCATGGATAGCACTGGGGGTGGTGTGGCTAATGCAGGCACTGGCATGGCTAGCGCTGGCAGTGGCTTGGCTAGTGCAGGCATTGGTGTGGTTAGCACTGGGGGTGGTGTGGCTAGCTGTCCTGACCATGACACTAGCACAGGTGTCGGTGTGGCTAGCGTAGGCATTGGCATGGTTAGTGCAGATATTGGTGTGGCTAGTGCAGGCGTTGGTGTGGCTAGTGCAGACATAGGCATGGCTAGCGCTGGGGGTAGCATGGCTTGTGCAGGCATTGGTGTGGCTAGTGCTGGGGGTGCCATGGCTAGTGCAGATGCTGGCATGGCTAATGCGGGTATTAACGTGGCTAGTGGAGGTATTGGTGGAGCTAGTGCTGGAGGTGGTGTGGCTAGTGCAGGCATTGGTGTGGCCAGCACTGGGGGTGGCTTTCCTACTGCAGGCATTGGTGTGGCTAGCACTGTCAGTGGCTTGGCTAGTGCAGGCATTGGCGTGGCTAGCGCTGTTGGTAGCTGGGCTATTGCCAGCGCTGGCATGGTGTTTGGCTGCCTGGTGCAGGCACTGGCGTGGCTTGTGCGGACGTCGGCGTGGCTAGTGCAGCCATTAGTGTGGCTAGCACAGGATTGCGCGTCCCCACGTGTGGCTTCGGGGCCACCTCCCTGCAAGCCCAGGTGTCCCTGGGGACACCCCTCGTGCCACGCCCCCCAGCGCCGGCTCTCCATCCCCAGTGCTCCCAGTATGCCCAGGGCCCCCCCCGCCCCCCGGACAGCCATTGACCAAAAAGGGACATTCTGAGCTCAGAAGGGCTGTGGGCACGGTGCTGCTGGGGGGGGTGGCCGGGTGACCGGGGGAGGTGACGGGGGACGGTCCCCTGACCCCTCTGCTCTCTCCTCAGGATGCCCTGCTGAGCCTGGGGGCCGCCATCGATGCCGCTGGACTACGGGACGCCCTCCGCCATGGCCTGCTGGCCCTGCTGCCCGCCGCGGTAGGTGGGGACCGTGCAGGGGACTCGCTGGTGGCTCATACCAAGGTTGAGCTCAGGGTGGGAGGGGTGTTTGTCCCCTCCTCCTCCCAACCCAGCCCACCTCCATGGCCTCCCACATACGGGCCATGTGTCACCGGCCACCAAACCCCCATGTGACATCACTCTTGGGTTGAGCTATCGGAGTGTCACTGGCCACCTCCTTGTCAGGAGCTGTGGAACCCTTAATGTCCTTGTGGCCCCGGGGTGCTGGTGACCTTGGTACCAGTGGTGGCCCTGATGGTGGTCCTGGAGTGCCAGTGGCCCTGGTGCCAGTGGTGGCTGTGGTGCTGGTGGTGGCCCTGTGGTGCTGGTGGCCTAGATGCTGCTGATGACCTTGGTACTAGTGGTGACCCTGGGGTGCTGGTGACCCTGGTGCCTGTGGTGACCCTGGTGCTGGTAGTGGCCCTGGGGTGCTGGTGACCCTGGGGTGCTGGTGACACTGATACCAGTGGTGGCCTGGTGCTGGTGGTGGCCCTGGGCTGCTGGTGATCCTGGTGCTGGTGGTGACTGGACTACCAGTGGTGGCCTTGGTGCTGATGGTGCCCCTGGGGTGCTGGTGGTGGCCCTGGTGTGCTAGTGACCTTGGTGCCACTGGTGGCCCTGCCGTGCTGGTGACTCTGGTGCTGGTGGTGGCCCCAGGGTGCTGGTGATGCTGGTGCCAGTGGTGACCCCGGGGTGCTGGTGACCCCGGAGCGTGTGTGTGAGGGTCAGTGTTCCTGCCCGTGTACATGTACGTGCAGGTGTGCATTCATGTGCGTGTTTCTGTACACGTGTGGGTGTGCACATGTGTTTACATACATGTGTGGGTGTGCACACATGTTTACGTACATGTGGGTGTGTACGTGTGTTTATGTACATGTGGGGTGGTGTGTATCTGTGCTTATGTGTGGGTGTGTACCTATGTTAATGTACATGTGTGGGTGTGTACGTGTGTTTATACACATGAGTGTGTACATGTGTTGTTTATGTACATGTGTGGGTATGAACATGCGTTTACATACATGTGTGGGTGTGTACATGGGTTTATGTGTGGGTATGTACATGTGTTTACATACATGTGTGGGGGTGTACGTGTGTTTATGTACATGTGCTTGTGTGTGCATGTGTTTATGCACATGCGTGGGTGTGTACGTGTGTTTACATACATGTGTGGGTGTGTGCATGTGTTTATGTGCATGTGTGGTATGTATGTATGTTGATGCACATGTGCGAGTGTGTACATGTGTTTACATACCTGTGTGGCTGTGTATGTGTTTTTATGTACAAATGGGGTGGTGTGTATGTGTCTTTATGTGTGGGTATGTACCTATGTTTACATACATGTGTTGGGTGTGTACGTGTGTTTATGCACATGTGACTGTGTACATGTGTTTAGGTACATGTGTGGGTGTGTACATGTGTTTACATGTGTTACATACATGTGTGGGTGTGGGTGTGTGTTTATGCACACGTGTGACTGTACGTGTGTTTATGTGTGGGGGTGTACACGTGTTTATGTACATGTGTGAGTGTGTACATGTGGTTTTGTACATGTGTGGGTGTATACATGTGTTTATGTACACGTGTGGGTGTGGACATGTGTTTACATGCATGTGTGGGTGTGTATGTGTGTTTATGCACATGTGTGGGTGTGTATGTGTTGTTTACATACATATGTGGGTATGTACATGTTTTTACATACATGCGTGGGTACGTACATGTGTTTATGTACATGTGTGGGTATTTACATGTGTTTACATACATGTGTGGGTGTGTACATGTGTTTTGGTACATGTGTGGGTGTGTACGTGTGTTTATGCACATGTGTGGGTGTGTACGTGTGTTTATGTGTGGGTATTTACATGTGTTTACACACATGTGTGAGTGTGTATGCGTGTTTATGTGTGGGGATGTACATGTGCTTACATACATGTGTGCCTGTGCACACGTGTTCATGCGTGGGGTGCTGTGGCTCTTGCCCAGCAAAGCCCCCTGCACCTGGGGAAACTGAGGCACGCAGCACCTCCCCACTCCCTGCAGAGCTGGGGGAGGGCAAGGGCTTGCTGAGCCGGTGGTGGGATGGGGGAAGATCCAGGGGAGTCTGGGGGGTCCCGGGGTGTCCCCGTCCCTCAGCGCTGCCCGTCCCCCCCTAGGAGCACGTCTACATCTACCTGCTGGACGGGGACACCCGGCTGATCTGCGACGACCCCCCCCATGAGCTGCCACCCGAGGGGAAGCTCAGGTGAGCCTGCCCCCCCCCCCCAAATGTGCACACGCATGTGGCCTGACGTGGATGCACACACACGCGTGTGCGCGGCAGGCGTGAGGTTTCCCAGGGGACATGGCTGGTGGCTCCACTCTCATCCCCATCCTTTTCCATCCTCGTCCCCATCCCTGTCCCCATCCTCATCATCTTCTCCTTCCCCATCCTCATCTCCATCCTCAGCCTCCTCCTTCTCCTCCTCATACCGTCTCCATCCTTCTCCCAGCCCCATCCTCATTCTGTCCCTGTGCCCATCCCTGTCCCCATCCCTTTTCCCTTCCTCATCTCCATCCTCATCCTCATCCCTATCCCCTCCCCATTCCCATCCCTATCCTCATCCCCATCCCTGTCCCCATCCCAATCCTCATTCCATCCCCGTCCCCATCCTCATCCCCTTTCCCTTCCCTGTCCCCATCTCCATTCTCATCGTCATCTCCATCCCCATCCCTGTCCCCATCCCAATCGTCATTCCATCCCCATCCCTGTCCCCAACCTCATCCCCTTTCCCTTCCCTGTCCCCATCTCCATCCTCATCCTCATCCCATCCCCATCCTCTTTCCCTTCCCCATCCCCATCTCCATCCTCATCCTCATCTCCATCCCCATCCCTGTCCCGATTCCATCCCCATCCCTGTCCCCATCCTCATCCCCTTTCCCTTCCCTGTATCTATCTCCATCTCCATCATCTCCGTCTCCATCCTCATCCTCATCTGTCCCCATCCCTTTCCCACATGTGCTGCACAGTCCTGGTGGTCTGTCCCTCCCCGAGCATGCAGGTCCCCTTCCCTGGGGGGGTTTCCCTGCCCGGGGGGCTGTTGGTGTCCCCCCCCAGGTGGTGGCTCAGGGTGTCCCCGTCCCCGCCCCTGTCCCCACAGGGATGCAGTGCGGAGGCAGAAGCGGCTGGAGTGTGGGGGGCTGCCCCCTGCCGAGCTCCCCGGACGGCAGCTGGGGCCCCTGGCAGCACCCCTGGCCCCCGGCACGCAAGGTGGGGCTGGGGGGGGGAATAATGGGGTGGGGGGAGGCAATATGGGTGGGTGGGTGGGTGGGTGGGTGGGCAGAGGGCTGGGTGGGTGCATGGGAGAATGGGTGGGCACAGGCATGGATGGATGAGTGGGTGAGTTGGTGGGTGTTGGTGGGTAGATGGATGGGTTGGTAGATGGTGGGTTGGTGGGTGGATGGATGGGTGGGTAGATGGATGGGTGGGTGGAGGGATGGATGGGAGGGTGAGTGGATGGATGGATGGATGGGTTGGTGGGTGGGTGGATGGATGGATGGAGGGATGGATGGATGGGTTGGTGGGTGGGTAGATGGATGGGTGCATAGATAGATGGGTTGGTTGGTGGGTGGGTGGGTGGATGGATGGGTCAGTGGATGGATGGATGGATGGATGGATGGAGGGATGCCCAGGTTGCCCAGAGAGGTGGGAGATGCCCCATTCCTGGAAACATTCCAGGCCAGGTTGGACGGGGCTCTGAGCAACCTGATCTAGTTGAAGATGTCCCTGCCCAGGGCAGAGGTTGGACTAGATGCCTTTAAAAGTCCCTTCCCACCCAAACCCTTCCGTGATTCTATGGATGGGAGGATGGATGGCCAGGTGGGTGGGTGGGTGACACATGGGGACATGGTGGGGACATGGACCCCGAGGGCTCAGTGTCACAGCCCAGCATTCCCCTGGTGCCCACTCGGGATTGACCCTCTCTGGCTTGCAGTACTCATCATCCCGCTGGTGGACAAGGACAGTGGGGCCGTGGTATGCGTCATCCTGGTGAGTGTGGGGACACGTGCCAGGCTCTGGGGGATGGGGACAGGGCCTGGACACTGGGGTCCTCATGCCACAGCCCCCCTCAGGTACACTGCGGCCAGCTGAGCGACTCGGACGAGCAGAACCTGCGTGCGCTGGAGAGACACGTGAGTGACCCCAGCTTGACTGTGGGACCCAACACCTGGAGACCTGCCACCCCTGTCCCCCATCCCTCCTGTCCCTTGTCCCTCGCAGACCCTGGTGGCGTACCGGCGCCTGCAAGCCCTGCAGAAGCTGCAGCCCTGGCCCCAGGTCAGCCTCTCCACCAGCTCCTCCCAGAACTCCCTGGCCAAGCCGGAAAAGGCGCCCGACAGCGGTTACAGTGACCTGGACTGCAAGATCCTGCAGCTCTGCGGTGAGGCTGGGGACACACACACACGGGGTGGGGGGCGCACACGGGCAGGGTGAAGCCGGGGTGCTGAGCCCCTCACGCCGCTCTCGCCCCTCGCGCAGGTGAGCTGTATGACCTGGATGCTGCCTCGCTCCAGCTCAAGGTCGTCAACTATGTGAGTAGTCACCCCCCCACCCCCACGTCACCTTCCTCACCCCCAGGTCCAGGACACACCAGGGAGCCCCGTTTTATTTCCCAAAAAAAGAAGAAAATCCCCCAAAGTCAAGAAAAGCCTCAAGCATCAGCTGTGCAGCCATCGGTAGTGACCAGTGAACAGCCTTGTTCTAACCATCAGTAGTCGCCAGAGTTAACAGTGCCACCATAGCCACAGAAACGCTCAGAGAGAACCTATGGGTCCTCCTCCTGCTCCCTAGCGTCCCATACACAACCCTCAGTAGTCTCCAGAGTGAACAGCTGTGCCCTCGCCATCAGTAGTCTCCAGAGCAAACATGATTAGCCCCAGGGAAGAGGTTCTAGGGGGCCACTTGGTGCACACGTTGGGGTGCCCTGGGCAGGGGGAGGCAGAGGAGGGCTCAGACCCTGCCCTGGGGGGGCTCGGGGCAGGCTGAGGTGCTGACCCCCATTCTCACCCTCCCAGCTGAAGCAGGAGACCCAGTCGCTCTGCTGCTGCCTCCTGCTCGTCTCTGAGGACAATCACCAGCTCTTCTGCCAGGTGGGTGCCACCAGGGTCCCACCCCGACCTCCCCCGTGGGGCCAGCAGGTCCCATTGCACCCCCCCCCCAGGGGGCTCAGCCACCATCCCATGGCAACTCACACCCCCCTTACATCTCTTCCAGGTGGTGGGGGACCGCGTCCTTGAGGAGGAGATCAGCTTTTCGGTGAGCACGGGGTGGGGGGTGGCCGGGGGGGACACACAGGGTGGAGGGGTGGGCAGCAGGTCCCCATGGGCTCACCTGTCCCCTCCACCCGCAGCTCACCTTCGGGCGTCTGGGACAGGTGGTGGAGGACAAGAAGTCCATAACCCTGAAGGACATCAGCGAGGTGGGTACCAGCCTTGGATGGGGACTGTCCCCTCCTCCCTGCACCCGGGGACATGCTGTCCTCCTCCTCGGTGTCCCACGGGGCTTCCTGGGGGGGGGATGTTGTTGGATGTAAAATCCTGCCCCATCTCGCCCCCCCTCCCCCGCAGGAGGAGCACAAGCAGCTGAGCAGCATGTTGGGCTGTGAGGTCACCTCCATGCTCTGCGTCCCCGTCATCAGCCGGGCCACCTCCCAGGTGGTGGCATTGGCCTGCACCTTCAACAAGCTGAGCGGGGAGAGGTGAGGAGTGGCTTTGCTTGGGGGGGGTGGCGGGGAACACACACAGGATCTGCCCCCCACCCTCTTCCCCTCTGCCCCACGGTGGGGCTGCCTTTGGGGGTGATGGAGCATCTCCATCATGGTGAAAGGGGGAGCAGGCGTGGCATGGGGACAAGTGGGGACAGGGGACTGAGAGGTGTCGTGTCCCCCTCCATGGGGTCATGTCATCCCCCCCAGCTACACGGAGGCGGACGAGCACAAGATCCAGCACTGCTTCTGCTACACCTCCACGGTGCTCACCAGCACCTTGGCCTTCCAGAAGGAGCAGAAGCTGAAGTGCGAGTGCCAGGTGAGCGCCCGTGTCACGCCGGGGCACACGCGTGCGCGTGGTCCCCCCTGTCCCGCCCGTGACTGACGGCGTCCCCCTCTGTCCCCCCCAGGCCCTGCTGCAGGTGGCGAAGAACCTCTTCACGCACTTGGGTAGGTGCCCGCTGCAGGCAGCGCCCATGGCCTGGGTGGGGGACGGACCCCGCCATGTGCAGCCCCGGGGGACGGTGGCACCAGGGTCCCCAGCCCGTGGGGACCTTGTCCCCTGTGCTGCCATGCGTGTAACGCTGTGCGCGCACATGCATTTGCTGCGTACGCGCTACTGCATGCACGTACTCCCTGCTGCATGTGAGTACTGCTGCAGGCACACACGCACTGCTGCACGCGTGTGCCCATTCATGCATACACACTGCTGCACATGTGTCTGCACTGCTGCATGCATGTACTGCTGCACACATGCACCCAATGCTGCACGCATGTACCCATTCATGCATGCATGCACGTACTGCTGCATGCACACGTGTTGTTGCAGGCACGGGCACACTGCTGCACATGTGTCTGCACTGCTGCATGCATGTACTGCTGCACACATGCACCTAATGCTGCACGTATGTACTGCTGCAGGCATGCACACACTGCTGCACACATGTACACACTGCGGCAAGCATGCACTGCTGCAGGCACGCACATACTGGTCCATGCATGCAGACACTGCTGCACACGTGTACCCGTTCCTGCATGCATGCACTGCTGCAGGCACACACTGCTGCACATGTGCATGCACTGCTGCATGTGTGTACTGCTGTATGTATGCACTGCTGCATACACACACTCTGCTGCATGCATGTACATACTGCTGCATGCATGCACTGCTGCATGCACACATGCACGGCCGCACACATGTATACACTGCTGCAGGCTTGCACCGATGCATGGACACACACACTGCTGCATGCCTGTACGCACTGCTGCAGGCATGCACACACATTGCTGCACACACGTACACACTGCTGCATGCACTCACACGCCCAGCTGCATGCACATACCGCTGCGCACACACACGCAGTGCTGCACACATTCTCCTGCATGCACACGCAGTGCCGCGGGCAACCCTGCATTGCTGTGCACACGCATGCACCCCTGCAGACACACAGACACTGCTGCGCACACACATGTGCACCCCTGCACACACGAGCACACACACACACGCTGCTGCAGGAGCACATGCACTGCTGCACCCCCCCCCCCCCCCCCCCCCCCTCCCCGTGCAGCTGCCCTGCACTACACACAAGCACCCTGCTGCGCTGCATATGCTGTGGCCCTACTTACACAAGCTGTGTCACTGCTTGATGTGCACGCATGCACACGCATGCACATGTGCACACATGCACATGCGTATGCAGGCACACACACACGCACACTGAAACGCATGCACATGCACAGGTGCACACATGCAGGCACATGCACACACATGCGTGCACACATGCACACACACGTGTGCATGAACATGCACAGATGCACACACATGCACACCGTCATGTATGCACATGTGTGCATGCACACATACCCACATGCACACACATGAACATGCACAGATGCACACGCATGCACACAGCACATGCATACACAATCATGTATGCACATACAGGAATGCACACCTGCACACATACGCGTATGCACACACGAACATGTACATACACACATGCACACATACACATGTACATGCACACACATGCACCCCCTTGCACCCACATGCACACATACATGCATATGCACACACACGCGAACGTGCACAGATGTGTGCACACACACATGTACACACACACGCACACATGCACACACCATCATGTATGCAAATACATGCACACACACATGCACACACACATGAACATGCACAGCTATGCACACATGCACGCACCGTCATGTATGCACATGCACATACAGGCATGCACACATGTATATGCACACACATGACGTGTATGTGCACACACATGCACACACATATGTACATGTACACACATGCACCCACTTGCGCCCAAATGCACACACACATGCAAAGATGCACACATGTGCTCACACACATGCACATACACACATGCACATACATGCATACATGTGCACGCACATGTGCATGAACACACGCATATCCACATGCACTCATGCATGTACACATGCACGCCTGCACACATGCATATGCACATGCCTGCCTGCACACATGTGCACATGTGCATACACACACGCACACCTGCACATGCATGCACACATGTGTATGGACACACACACCTGCACACACACGCACGTGTGCGTGCACACACTTGCATGCCTGCACACACATGCACATGTGTATACACACATGCATGCACGCCTGCACATGCATGCACACGTGCGTATGCACACACACTCCTGCACACGCGTGCACATGTGCACACACACGCACGCCTGCACGTGTGCATACACACACAGAGGCATGCCTTCACACACATGCACACACGTGTATGCACACACACATGCACATGTGTATACACGCACGCATGCACGCCTGCACATGCATGTACACACATTTATGCACACAGACGCCTGCACATGTTTATACACACATGCCTGCACATGCATGCACATGTGCATACACACACATGCCTGCACATGTGTATCCACACATGCATGCACATGCATGCACACACGAGGATGCACACACACGCCTGCACACACATGCCCATGTGCATGCACACACGCATGCATGCATGCACACACATGCCCATGCTCCGTGCAGCCCGCTCCCCCTGCACTCCCCAGCCCGTTGTGCCCCCCCCTTGCCATGCAGTGCCGGCTGAGCCCCCCCCCGCTTTTATTGCACGAGTGGGGAGCCCAGGCGGGCGGCAGCGGGGGGTGGTCCCTGACCCTCTCCCCCCCCTCCCCAGACGACGTCTCGGTCCTGCTCCAGGAGATCATCACCGAGGCCCGAAACCTCAGCAACGCCGAGATGTGAGTGGGTGACCCCAGCGTGGGTGGAGGGGGGGACGGGACGACGACGATGACACATGGGTGCGCACCGGGGGGGAGGGGGGGGACGGACACTGAGGGGATGCTGGGACCCCCGTGGGTGTGAGCGGGGTGGTGGCATCTCTTGCAGCTGCTCCGTCTTCCTGCTGGACCGCCTCAGCCACGAACTGGTGGCCAAGGTCTTCGACGGCGGCGTGGTGGACGATGAGGTGAGCGCGGGGACAAGGGGACGGAGGTTTGGGGGGGGCCCTAAGGGGGGGTGTGTGATAACACACATGGGGGTGACCCCTTCCCCCCCCCCCCCCCACCCCCCCCTTTCTTGCCCGCAGAGCTACGAGATCCGCATCCCCGCAGACCAGGGCATCGCTGGGCACGTGGCCACCACGGGCAAGATCCTGAACATCAAGGACGCCTACTCCCACCCGCTCTTCTACCGCGGGGTGGACGACAGCACCGGCTTCCGCACCCGCAACATCCTCTGCTTCCCCATCAAGAACGAGAGCCAGGGTGAGGGGACACGGGGTTGTCACCCAGCGCCACTTGTCACCCAGTGGGTCACACCATCCCCCAGTGCGTGGAGATGGCCCCGGGTCCCAAAACTTAGCGTCCTTCCAACAAGACACAGGGGCATGGCATCACCCACCCCTCCCCCCCCGCCCCCCCGCCCCCGCCCCGGCACCTGGGCACCATCCTGTTCCTGGTACTTGGGCACCATCCTGTCCCCAGCGCAGGGGCACAGCACTGTCCCTGGGCACGATCCTGTCCCACCGCAGGCAGACACAGTGATGTCCCCAGTATGTGGGCACAATCCGGTCCCCAGAACATGGACACAGCACTGTCCCGAGCATTTGGGCACCATCCTGTCTCCAGCACATGGGCACGATCCTGCCCCCAGAACACGGGCACGATCCTGTCCCCAGCATGTGGGCACCGTCCTGTCCCCAGCACACAGGCACCATCCTGTCCTTGGGCACCTGGGCATGATCCTGTCCTCCCCCAGACAGACCCAGCACTGTCCCCAGCATGTGGGCACAATCCGGTCCCCCACTACATGGGCACAGCGCTGTCCCCCAGCAGTGGGCACGATCCTGTCCCCTGAACCTGGGCACAATCCTGTCCCCATCCCATGGGCACAATCTTGTCCCTGTTATGTGGGCACAACCCTGTCCCCAGCACACGGGCACGATCCTGTGCCTAGGCACCTGGGCACGATCCTGTCCCCAGCACACAGGCACAATGCTGTCCCCAGCACAGGGGCACAATCCTGACTCCCACTACATGGGCACAGCACTGTCCCTATGGGCACAATCCTGTCCCCAGCACATGGGCATGATGCTGTCCCCAGCATCTGGGCACCATCCTGTCCCCAGCACATGGGCACCATCCTGTCCCCAACAGACAGGCACAGCACTGTCCCCAGCATGTGGGCACGATCCTGTCCGTCACTACAAGGGCACGATCCTGTCCCCAGCATTTGGACACCATCCGTCCCCAGCACAGGGGCACAGCATTGTCCCCTGAACATAGGCACAATCCTGTCCCCAGCACACAGGCACAATCCTGTCCCCAGCATCTGGGCACCATCCTGTCCCCAGCACAGGGGCACAGCACTGTCCCTGGGCATGATGCTGTCCCACCGCAGACAGACACAGCAATGTCCCCAGTATGTGGGCACGATCTGGTCCCCAGAACATGGGCACAGCACTGTCCTCATGGGCACAATCCTGTCCCCAGTACTTGGGCACGATCCTGTCCCCCAGCACATGGGCATGATCCTGTCCCCAGCACACGGACATGATCCTGTCCCCAGTACTTGGGCATGATCCTGTCCCCCAGCACATGGGCATGATCCTGTCCCCAGCACACGGACATGATCCTGTCCCCAGCATCTGGGCACCATCCTGTCCCCAGCACACAGGCACAGCACTGTCCCTGGGCACCTGGGCACGATTCTGTCCTCCCCCAGACAGACACAGCACTGTCCCCAGCACGTGGGCACAACCCTGTCCCCCGCTACATGGGCACAGCGCTGTCCCCCAGCACATGGGCACGATCCTGTCCCTGTTATGTGGGCACAATCCTGTCCCCAGCACAGAGGCCTGATCCTGTCCCTTGTCCCCCCCATCTCTGCTCCCAGAGGTCATTGGGGTGGCGGAGCTGGTCAACAAGATCAACGGCCCCTGGTTCAGCAAGTTCGATGAGGACCTGGCCACCGCCTTCTCCATCTACTGCGGCATCAGCATCGCCCACGTATGCTCCTGGGGGGGCCCGACCCCGGGTGGGGGGGCGAGGGGGACCCCACTGCTCTGCCCCAGAGCTGGCCACAGCACAGAGGGACAGGGGGACATGTGTATGGTCCCCGTTCCTTGGGGACAAGTGGTGGTGGCTATGGGATGGGGAATAGGGATGGGATGAAGATGGGATGGGATGGGGATGGGATGTGATGGGATGGGATGGGGATGGGATGGGATGAGGATGAGGGTGGGGATTGGGATGGGGGTGGGATGGAGATTGGATGGGATGGGGATGGGGATGGGGATAGGGATGGGGATGGGATGGGGATGGGGATGGGATGGAGATGAGATAGGATGGAAATAGGGATGTGATGGGATGGGATGGGGATGGGGATGGGATGGAGATGGGATAGGATGGAAGTGGGGATGGGGATGGGGATGGGATGGGATGGGATGGAGATGGTTATGGGAATAGGGATGAGGAAGAGATGGGGATGGGATGGGGATGGAGTGGGATGGGGATGGGGTGGGATGGGATGGGGATGGAGATGGAGATGGGGATGGGATGGGGATGGAGTGGGATGGGGATGGGGATGGAGATGGAGATGGAGATGGGAATGGGATGGGATGGAGATGGTTATGGGAATGGGGATGAGGAAGGGATGGGGATGGGATGGGGATGAAGATGAAGATGGGATGGGATGGGGATGGGGTGGGATGGCATGGAACGAGGAGGGCACACACGGGAAGCAGGGATGTTTCGGGGTTTGGGAGGGGTCTGCCCACCCCCAGCACTCCCGTACCCCCACCCTGCCCCGCAGTCACTGCTGTACAAGAAGGTGAATGAGGCGCAGTACCGCAGCCACCTGGCCAACGAGATGATGATGTACCACATGAAGGTGAGGTGGCACGGAGACGGTGACAGGGACAGGGACATGAGCTGGCACCCCCTCTGCCAGCATGGTGCCCCCACAGTCCACCCTGTGGTGGTGGCACAATGGGGTGGCGGTGACACCCCGGGGCTCTCTGCTCTCCGTGGAGCTGATGTGGCCCAGGGGACAGCTTGGGGACACCCTGGGGACCTGGTCACAGTGTGGGCCACTGGCAATGGCTCCCGCAGGTGTCGGATGATGAGTACACCAAGCTGCTGAGCGAGGGCATCCAGCCTGTGTCAACCATCGACCCCAACTTCGCCAGCTTCACCTACACCCCACGCTCGCTGCCTGAGGATGACACCTCCATGGTGAGGACCGTGGGGATGGTCCCCAACTGCCACCGTGCCCCACCTGCCCTCGGTCAGGTCATCTATTCCAACCACAGGGTGCTGGGGGGCTAGAATGGGGGGATGTGGCTGCACCCTGAGCATCACCCAGGCAGGGGTGGCACAGGGGGTCCCTGCTGGGCATTGTCACCCCCCTGCCACCCACTCTGTCCCCTCTGCAGGCCATCCTGAGCATGCTGCAGGACATGAACTTCATCAACAACTACAAGATGGACCGCCAGACACTCACCAGGTGGGTCCCCATCCCTGTCCCCATGGCCACCTATGGGACCCCTGGGTAAGTGGGGGTCCCCAGAGGGGCAAAACTCCCCTCCTCATGTCCCTGTCACTCCCACCAGGTTCTGCCTGATGGTGAAGAAGGGCTACCGCGACCCCCCCTACCACAACTGGATGCACGCCTTCTCTGTCTCCCACTTCTGCTACCTGCTCTACAAGAACCTGGAGCTGGTCAACTACCTGGAGTAAGGCCAGGCGCCATCCCTGTCCCTGTCCCTGTCCCCTGGCCCCGCCGGGGTGCTCCCTGCCCTCCTGCCTGCCTCAGTTTCCCTCCTTTCCCCCCTGCCCAGAGACATCGAGATCTTTGCCCTCTTCATCTCCTGCATGTGCCACGACCTGGACCACAGAGGCACCAATAACTCCTTCCAGGTGGCCTCGGTGAGCCAAGCCCAGCGCTGGGACATGCATGGGTGGGGGGTGGATGGGCACCGGGATGGCGCTGGGGGGGGTCTTCACCACCATAACTCCGTGACTCCGGCTGCTCTGCCTTGCAGAAATCAGTCCTGGCCGCGCTGTACAGCTCGGAGGGATCTGTCATGGAGGTAAGATCTTCCCCTTCCAAAACCTCCCCCTGCCCGTCTCGCTGGTGCTCAGGCTGGGGGACAGCACCCCTGCCTGCCCCCTGTCCACACCCACGGCCCCCGGCGTCTCCCACAGAGGCACCACTTTGCCCAAGCCATCGCCATCCTCAACAGCCAGGGCTGCAACATCTTCGACCACTTCTCCCGCAAGGTGAGCCCCCAACCTTGGCACCTCTCCCATGCCACCCCCTCCATGTCCGGGCTGAGCCCCCTCATCCCCTCTTGGACCCCCAACTCCCCATCCCTGGATCCGGCCCTTGGGATGCAGGGGTTGGGAGGGGCACAGAGCTGATGACACCACCATCACCCTGCAGGACTACCAGCGCATGCTGGACCTCATGAGGGACATCATCTTGGCCACCGACCTGGCCCACCACTTGCGCATCTTCAAGGACCTCCAGAAGATGGCAGAAGGTGAAGCTCCTGTGCTTGGGGGTCGGGGCGGGGGGGTGGTGGGAACTCGTCCCACCAAAGCTGGGAAGTGGCATGGCAGGTCCTGGATGTCCTCAAAGTCCTCATGTGGGGGGGTGATGGGGGTTGTGGGGCTCCTTCCTGAGCACCCCCACCCCAACCCCTGCCCCGCTCCCTGCCCGGCAGTGGGCTACGACCCCAAGAACAAGCAGCACCGCAGCCTCTTGCTCTGCCTGCTCATGACCTCCTGCGACCTCTCCGACCAGACCAAGGGCTGGAAGACCACCAGGAAGATCGCGGTGAGTGCCATGCTGTGGGGCTGACCCCCCAAATGCCACCCCACCACCCACTGCCCCCCCAGGACACTCCCATGTCCCCAGGTGCTGGGGACCAGCATCCTGCAGTGGCATTGTGCCCCATGGAGGTGGTCCCTCCATGCAGGGACCCCCAGACCACCCAGCAGCTCCCCTGCAGAGCCGTTCTCCTGCAGCCATGGAGAGGGGTCTGGAGGGCAGGTGGGATGGGGGGGGGTCACCCCAGGCATGCACCCCCCCTCACTGACAGCCTGTCCCTTGCAGGAGCTGATCTACAAGGAGTTCTTCTCCCAGGGTGACCTGGTAGGTAGCCCCAGGGCTTGGTGCAAGGTTGGGCTTGGCCAACGCTCTTGGGAGGGCTTGGTTGAGGTTGGTGGGGAGGGGGACATAGGTGGGGAGGTTTGGCCTGGGAATGGGGATGGGATGGAGATAGGATGGGGATGAGGAAGGGATGGGATGGGATGGGATGGAGATGGAGATGGGGATGGGGATGGAGATGGGCGTGGGGATGGAGATGGGGATGGGGATGGAGATGGAGATGGAGATGGGGATGGAGATGGAGTTGGGGTTGGGGATGAGGAAGGGGATGGGGATGGAAATGGGATGGGATGGGATGGGGATGGGGTGGGATGGGGATGGGATGGAGATGGGGATGGGGCAGGATAGGGAAGAGGATGGGGAAGAGGAAGGGATAGGATGGGGGTGGGATGGGGTGGGATGGGATGGGGATGGAGATGGGGATGGAGATGGGGATGGCCACCAGCATTGACCCCCCCACTTGCCACTGCCACAGGAGAAGGCCATGGGCAACCGCCCGCTGGAGATGATGGACCGGGAGAAAGCCTACATCCCTGAGCTGCAGATCAGCTTCATGGAGCACATTGCCATGCCCATCTACAAGTGAGCCCCCAGGGCTGGCATCGGGGTGGGGGGGGCCCTTTCCCATCACGCCTCCACCCCCCTGCACCTTGCCATGCCAGGGTGGGATGGTGGGGTGCAGGGCTGGGGGGTCTTGCAGATGTTTGGGGGGGGGGTGTGTTTCCAAGCAGTGGGGAGGTGGGGAGCAGGGTTGCACCCAACTAAGGGGGTGCTGATGGGGTGCCCCCCCCCCCCCCCCCCCCCCCAGGTTGCTGCAGGACCTCTTCCCCAAAGCGGCGGAGCTCTACGAGAGGGTGGCCAGTAACCGGGAGCAGTGGACCAAGGTCTCCCACAAATTCACCATCCGGGGTTTGCCCAGTAACAACTCCCTGGACTTTCTGGATGAAGAATATGACCCTCAGGCCCCCGACCCCCAGCTCAATGGCTGCCTGGAGCCCGAGGGGGGGCAGCCCGAGGTGGGGGCCGAGTGATGGGAGCCATGGGGAGGGGGGGCGGGTGGGGCATGGGGACCAGGAGCATCCCCAACCCTCGTGCCCCCCAGCCCCTCGGGAGGAGGTTTGGGGGGACATCAGTGACTCTGGACCACCGCAGTGAGGTCTGCGCCCTGCCAGCACACACTGTCGGTCCTCCCCCACTGGTGGGTGACTGTCCCCTCTCTCTGGGGCAGGCATTCGGGTGTCCCCTCCACCCGGTGGCCCCCCAGACCCCTCTTTGCTGGGACTCTGCCTTGGTGGCCAAGGTCACTGGGAGGGGGGCGGGGGGGGCACCGTGGGGCTGTCAGGATGGATGTGCTTTAAATTGCCTTAAGGCTGCAGGTCCTGTCCCCCGTGGGGTGACAATGGGGATGGTGTCCTTGGTGGAAGCACCCCCGGAGGGGTCGTCCCCCTAAAATGGGTCTGGGGGGTCAGCAGGATGGAGGGGGATGGCGTGGGGCAGGATGGCGAGGGGCAGTGGGGGTGCTGGTGGGGGTGGGCTGCAGGGGGTGCATGGGGACCCCAGAGGGGGATGTGGGGCTGTGGGAAGGGGGGGCTGAGGACAGAGGGGTCAGGATCAGGCCCACGGAAGGAGGCTCCAGCTGGAGAAGGGAAGAGGCACCCAGAGCGGGATGGCCATGGGGATGCTTTGCTGGATCCCACCAGACTGGACCCCACCACGCTGCAGAACCAGCTCCCGCCCAGTATCCCTTGGTTAAATGTCCCCCCCTGGGGCTGCCGGACATGAAGGACTCGTGTCCCTTGCCCAGCCCTGTCCCACGCGGCCATGTCTCCTGCAAGGGCTACACACGCGCCAAGGCAGGGGGGGCTCCTGCTCCTGGTTTGCACATACCGGGGGCGCCTGCGCTCCCACAGGGACACTGCAGCGAGTCCGGTCCCCACCGTGTCCCCAGCACATGGGTGTTTCTCTGGCTTGGTACTGTGGTGTCCACCCAGGAGCCTCCTCTCTGCCAGCGGCTGCACCAGTGACCAACATGTCCATGAGCATCCCCAGCTCTCAGTGGCTTCACAACTCCTGCCATACTGACCACCCTGCGTGGACCCTGATGGTCTCCTGTGGTCCCTCTGGTCCTACAGACTGCCATGCATGGAGCCTGATGGTCTCCTGTGGTCCCTCCAATCCTGTTGACTGCCGTGCATGGACCCTACCACTGTCCCATGGCCCCTCTGATCCTGCAGGCCACCATGCATAGACCCTGATGGTCTCCTGTGGTCCCTCTGGTCCTCCAGTGCACCATGCATGAACCCTGATGATCTCTTGTGGTCCTTCTGGTTCCATCAACTGCCATGCATGGGTCCTGCCATCCTCCTGTGGTCCCTCTGGTCCCGTTGACTGCCATGCATGGACCTCACCATCCTCCCATGGACCCTCTGGTCCTACAGACCACCATGCATGGACAGTGATGGCCTCCTGCAGTCTCTCCGGTCCTACTGAGCACCATGCATGGATCCCGCTGGCCTCCCTGCAGTCCCTCTGTCCGTGCATGGACCCTGCTGGTTTCCCACCATCCTTCCTGCCCTGCTGACTGCCGCACATGGACTCTGCCATCCTCCCATGGTCCCTCTGATCCTACTGACCACCATGCATGAATGTCATGGCCACCTGCAGTCCCTCTTGTCCTACCGACCACTGTGCATGGACCCTGCCATCCTCCCATGGTCCCTCTGGTCCTACAGACCACCATGCATGGACAGTGAGGGCCTCCTGCAGTCCCTCTGGTCCTACTGACCACCATGCATGGACCCTGCCATCCTCCCATGGTCCCTCTGGTCCTACAGACCACCATGCATGGACAGTGAGGGCCTCCTGCAGTCCCTCTGGTCCTACTGACCACCATGCATGGACCCTGCCATCCTCCCATGGTCCCACTGGTCCTACTGACCACCATACATGGACTATGCTGGCCTCCCCGTGGTCCCTCCAGTCTCACAACCCAACATGTGTGGACCCACTCAGACCCAGGGGCTCTGCTCAACCAGCATGGTCCTTCCAGCTGTGCATGACCCAGGTCTTTGTCACCTCAACCAAAGCCACCTGAAACACCCATGAGCAGGGGGACCAGGGCAGGGTGAGCCCCAGTGAGCAACTCGCCTTGCTGGGGTTGAGCCGAAGGGGATGGTTCAAGGATGAGGGTGGGTGCTGAGCCCCCCTGGCTGCATCACCCGGCTCATGGGAGCTGGTGGGTTCACCATCACAGCAGGGAAAGGTGATGGAAGTGGCACAGTGAAATCCTGGTGCTGCCAAGGTTGATCCCACCAGGGTTGGTCCCACCAGGGTTGGTCTCATCGGGCTTGGTCCCACCAGCATCGGTCCCACTGGGGTCAGTCCCATTGGGGTTGGTCCCACCAGAGTTGGTCCCACCAGGGTCAAGGACAGCCCAGGTGCAGCCATGGGGCCATTCGCTGCCCCATCCCTGCTCCACCGCAGCATCCCACGGCACCATCCCCACGCTGAGCCCTGGTGATGCCACAGTGGGTCCCCATGGCACGGCACGATGGCTCCCTCCTGGATCTGGGCTATGGGGCGGCCGTTCCTCTCGTCATCTCGTCTGGAAGCGACACTTCTCGGGATATGCGGAGCGAGTGTGTCTGTGGGAGCAATGGGGACACCCCAAAGCCAAGCTGCTCCCCAGGATGAAGTGAACTGAATTCCTTTTGCCTTACCTACTCGGAGATGCCTTTAGCGAGACGCTTTGCCCAAACCCCGGTAGGATGCGCCCAGTGACCGTGTCTGGCTGCTGGCCCATGGCTTTGCCTATGAGACGTCCCCCCTTCAAACCCTTCTCCCCCCTCCCTATGCCACGAGGTGGGGCAGGGACGGTCCCAGAAGGCAGCAAACCCCCAAACTGCAAGAGGAGGATCTGCATCATTCCATCAGAGGAGAAACTGCATCACTCCATCCCCGGCGTGATGCTGGCCGTGCCACCAACGTGCCAATGGGCTCCATCCCTGGCATGATGCTGGCCATGCCACCAACGTGCCAATGGGCACCACTGCTCCCAACCGGTACCCACAGCCCGGTGCCAATCCGGGGGGGGCCCAGTGATGTGGGGGTCTTGCTGGTGCCGATGGACGCGGGTTGGGTCCTGCACTGGGGTGCCGCGTACTGGGTACCATGCAGGGATGCCTGTTTCCCAGCTGTATCCCACTTTTCCAGCCCCCGCTGCTGGTGTGTGTAGGTGGTCGATGCTTTCCTGGCTCCTGCCCATGTACATACCCCCATGGATACTGGGGAGCATGGCCGGCACCCAGCCCCGCTTGCCCACGCGGGTGCCTGGACGTGCGTGGGCGTGCAAAACCTCCTCCGGCTTCTCTGCCCCCCCCTCTCACCGTGCTGGTTGTTCTGGGCTCCATCAGAGCCTGAGGAGGAGACAACTCTTCTCCTTCTCCTTCTCCTTCTTCTCCTTCTCCTTCTCCTTCTCCTTCTCCTTCTTCTTCTTCTTCTTCTTCTTCTTCTTCTTCTCCTTCTTCTTCTCCTTCTCCTTCTCCTTCTCCTTCTCCTTCTCCTTCTCCCTTTTCTTTTCCTCCTTCTTCCTCTCCTTCTTCTTTCTTCTTCTCCTTTTTTCTTCCTCCTTCTCCTCCTGCTTCTTCTCCCCCTCCTCCTTCTTTTTCTTCTTCCTCTTCTTTTCTTCATCTTCTCCTCCTCCTTCTTCTTCTTCTCCTTTTTCTTCTCCTTCTTCCTCTTCTTCTCCTCTTCCTTCTTCTTCCTCTTCTTCTTTCTTCATCTCCTCCTCCTTTTTCTTCTTCTTCTTCCTCTTCTTCTTCTTTCTTCATCTCCTCCTCCTCCTCCTTCTCCTCCTCCTCCTTCTCCTCCTTTCTCTTCTCCTTCTTCTCCTTTTTCTTCTCCTTCCTCCTCTTCTTCTCCTCCTCCTTGTCCTCCTTCTTCTTCCTGTTCTCCTCCTCCTCCTTGTTCTTTTTCTTCTTATCCTCCTCCTTCTTCTCCTTCTTTATTATTATTATTTTTTTTTTGGTGGGTTTGGTTTTCCTAAATAAATTTCATACGTCGATCTCCCCGCGGCGGGTTGGTGGGTGCCTCGTGTCAGGTCTCCTGGAGGATGCTCCAAAGCAGGAGAGGGGTCCCCAAGGATACGCAGCGGCACCAGGGAGGGACAACTTGTGTTTGGGGACCATGCGTGACCGTGTGAGGTGCGCGCAGTGGGCATGGCCAGCATGGGGACAGCACAGTTTGGGGGTGCAGGGGGGGGTTCCTACCCCCCCAGCCCCCTTCATGGCTCTGGTGGGGACTGGGTGGCTCCACCTGAGACCTACACACCCCAAAACTACCCTCCAGGGGGACTCCAGGTCAGGCCAGGAGGCTCTGACCCCCTCGGGATGCTCCAGCCCCCCAGGATGCTCCAGTCCCCCCCCAGATGCTCTGACCCCCCCACTAAGCTTCAGTCCCCTGGGATGCTCCAGTGCCCTGGGATGCTCCAGTTCCTCCCCCACATGCTCCGACCCCCAACTCTGCTTCAGTCCCCTGGGATGCTCCAGCCCCCCAAGATGCTCCGCTCCCCCCCAGTGCCTTGTTCTCTCCTGGAGTGTTCCAGACTCCAGTCCCCTGGGATGCTCCAGTCAGCCAGTGATGCTGAAGTGTGGGGGGGAGGGATATCCCAGAATGCTCTAATGCCCTGGGGTGCTCTGGACCTCCCCAGATGCACCAGTCCCTCGGGATACTCCAACCTCTGGAATTCTCCAGGCCCCCAGGATACTTTGCCCCATCCCGGCATGCGCCAGCCTCTTGGAATGCTCCAACCCCCCCCAGCCCCAAGCCCATGTGTGAGGGGGGGGCCCCCCCATGTGCCCAGGCAGGGGTTGCATTGGGACACCGCCCCCCCCCCCCCGCCTCTATCCATCTGGATCTGGGCCAGGGCAGGATCCGTCCTAGACTAGGACAACGGTGGGATCCTGGGCTGGGATGCAGGATGAGGCCTGTGCCAGGACCCCTCCACACCTGGACCGGGACGGGGGCAGGATCTGGCCCATAATAAGATACCCCCCCCTGCACATCTGGACTGGGATTAGAGCAAGATCTGGCTCGGGACAAGACTTCCCCCGAGCTGTGCTGGGACCGGGAGGCAGGACTGGATGGGCTGGACCCCCTCTACACTGGCCCCTGCCCCTGCTCCGTGCTGGGACCCCCCCCATGAACGATACCGGGTCAGGATCCGGCCCCAGTTGGGACCCCTCCATACCCATCACGGGATGCGATGGACCCCACCAGGACACGATTCCCAGCCTTCCCACCACCCCGGATCCCACCGGTACTGGGATCCCTCAGCCGGGAGTGAGGGCAGGATCCGGCTGGACCAGGACCCCCCCACCCATGGCCGGCCGTGGGTCACGCCGTGATGCTCCGAGTCACCTGTGGGTGCAGGATCCGAGCAGCTTGGCTCTGCCCATCCCCTTGGCATCAGGGCTGGGGCTTCACTCCAGCTCCCGGTCTAACGAGCCCCCACCGCTAATGAGCAATTTATTACCCGGGATCAATGCAACGCTTTCATCCCAGCCGGAGCTGAGGGCTTCATCCCAGCCAGCGGCCTTTGATGCTGGAGGGAAAATCCCTGGGGACCTGGCTGCTGGCATGTGCCGACACTGGGCGAACTGCCGAAAATTGGGGTGAAAAACTGCAAAAACTGCCAAGTGTCCCCCCCCCCTCCCCGCCACCATCCCACCCCATCCCACCCCGCTCCCAGCCGTGGGGAGGAATCCCAGGATTAAATCCCAGCAAGTCCCCAGAGCTCAGGGGACACCTACACCCCCACCCAGGGGACACCATCAGCATCTGGGGGCTCCCAGCCCCACCGATGGCTCCCGTGCCCTTGGGGACATCCCTTTGCCATCCTGGGGGGACACGTGGGGTGCCATGGCTACGTGCCACCCTTCTTCTTGCCCCTCACCCCAGCCTCGGGCCTGTCCCTCTGTGTGTCTCAGCCAGCACGGTCTGTCTGTCCCTCTGTCCCCATCTGTCCTTCCGGCTGTCACCATCCTGTCCCTGCTGCCTGGGTGGCCTCAGGAGGGTGCTGGGGTGGGTGCTCATGCCCCATACAGCATTGTCCCCATGGGGTGCAGGTGTCCCCTGGGATGGGTGCAGGTGTCCCCATGGGGTGTAGGTGTCCCCTGGGATGGGTGCAAGTGTCCCTTGGGCATCCCACCTGAGTGTCCCCCAGGTAAGGGTCCAGCGCGTCCCCCACCTTCAGGCCAGTGCCCTCCCGGAGCCAGGGTGGGTTTTGGGACCCGTCCCTGTCCCCATCCCCATCCCACTGCCCCGTGCCAGTCCGGTCCCCTGCGGTGTCCCCAGCTCCAGCCCTGGGTCCCCGGGGGGGGGGGTCCCTGCCTGCAGTGGGCAGCTTTGTGTGGCCACCAGCACTAGATGGCACCTGCTGCCTGCACAGCGGCCACGCTGGGGGCAAAACCAGTGCCCCCAGTGCCCCCAGTGCCTCTAGTGCTGGACTCCCCGTAGGAGTTTGGGTGCGTTTGGGTGGGTGGGGGGTTCAGGGGGGGCTGACCACTGGGTGCCCCCTGGCCGGGCAGCCTCAGCATCTCCTCGCCAAAGAGCACCCGTGGGGTTTGCCCCACAGATTGGGGTCACCCCATCAAAGCAGCCTGGCAGTGAAGTGCTGGGCACCCCTGGGCGCAGCGGGGTGTCTCCAGGGTCCCTTGTGCACGGTGTCACCTCGGGGTTTGACCCGGGGCTCTGCCTGGCACTGGGCATGCAGTGGGGCAGGCAGTGGGGTGGGCAGCACTGGAGCCTGCCCATGAGTGGGTGCAGTGTCCCTGGGCTGCTGCACCCTGGCCCTGCGCTGAGTTGTGTGACTCGGGTCCAGTTCCAGCAACTGGCTGTGCACCGCACTGCACAGCACTGCACTGCACTGCACTGCACAGCACCACACAACACTGCACCGCACGGCACCACAGCACACTGCACTGCACTGCACAATACCACATCACACTGCACTACGGTGCACAGCACCACATCCCACTGCACTGCACTGCACAGCACCACAGCACACAGCATAGCACAGCACTACACTGCACTGCACAGCACCACAGCGCACTGCACAGCACAGCACCGCACCACAGCGCACTGCACTGCACAGCACAGCACTGCACAGCACAGCACCACAGCGCACTGCACTGCACAGCACTGCACTGCACAGCACCACAGCACACAGCATAGCACAGCACTACACTGCACTGCACAGCACCACAGCGCACTGCACAGCACAGCACAGCACTGCACTGCACAGCACCGCACCGCACCACAGCGCACTGCACTGCACAGCACAGCACTGCACAGCACAGCACCACAGCGCACTGCACAGCACAGCACTGCACTGCACAGCACTACAGCGCACTGCACAGCACCGCACTGCACAGTACCACATTGCACTGCACTATGGTGCACAGCACCACATCACGGTGCACAGCACCACATCACGGTGCACTGCACTGCACAGTACCGCATCACACTGCACTGCCCCACACCACACTGCACAGCACCACATCACACTGCACTGCACCGTACAGCACTGCGCTGCACAGCACCACAGCGCACCGCACTGCACTGCACTGCACCGCACCACAGCGCACTGCACCACACTGCACAGCACCATATCACACTGCACTGCCCAGCACTGCAAATCACTGCACTGCACAACACTGCACCACACTGTGCAGCAGCGCAGCAAATCACACTGCACAGCACGGCCATGCACTGCACAGCACCACACCTCACTGCCTGGCACTGCTCAGCACCACAGATGACAGCACTGCACTGCATAGTGCCGCATTGCACTGCACCGCACAGCACTGCACTGCACAGCACCACAGCACACTACACTGCAGAGCACCGCACTGCACCACGCTGCACCGCATCACACCTCACTGCACAGCACTGCACAGCACCCCGCAGCACCACAGACGACAGCACTGCTCTACACAGTGCCAAACCACACAGCACTGCACCGTGCTGCACCGCACTGAGCTGTGCAGCACCACACTGCACTGCACTGCACAGCATTGCACTGCACAGCACTGCACCACACCACAGAGCACAACGCTCTTGCACAGTGCTGCACCACACAGCACTGCACAGCACCGCACTGCACCAAACCACACCACACTGCACTGCACAGCACCGCACTGCACCGAGCTGCGCAGCACCACACTGCACTGCACTGCACAGCACCACAGAGCAGCGCACCGCTCTTGCACAGCATCAGTGCACCGCATGGCACTGCACTGCATCAAACCACAGCACACTGCACAGCATCACACTGCACAGCACTGCACAGCACTAGACCACACCATGCTTTACTGCACAGCATCGCACTGAACAACAAGGCACCGCACAGCACTGCACAGCACCGCATCGCACTGCACCGCACTGCACAGCACCACACTGCACTGCACCGCACAGTACCACATTGCACTGCACTGTACCGCACTGCACAGTACTGCATCACACTGCACTGCACCGCACTGTACCACATTGCACTGTATCGCCTGTCCCTGCCTGCCCCTGCCTCCTCCTGCCTGCCCCTGCCTCCTCTTGCCTGTCCCTGCCTGCTCCTCCCCATGAGGTCCCATGTTGGGGTGTCCCCTGTCCCTGCCACCCAGCACCGGGGTGTCCCCTGTCCCTGCCCAGAACTGGGGGGGGGGGGTGTCCCAGGTCCCCATGGCGGGACCCCAGGGGGGAGGTTGGGACCCTACGCCAGAGCCAGCGGCCAACGGTGTAGGGGGGGGTGGGCAGCCAGGGCTAGGTGGGGTGAGTGTGCATGGGGGGGTGTGTGTGTGCACATGGGGGTGTGTGTTCGTGTGCATGTGGGGTGTGTGCACATGGAGGGGGGGGTGTGTGTTTGCACATCAGGTGTGTGTCATGGTGTGTGTGTGTGCGTACATGCGTGTGTGTGTGCACATGGAGAGGTGTGCACATGGGTGTGGGGGTGTGTGTGTGCACATGGGGTGTGTGTGCACATGGGTGTGCGTGTGTGTGCACGTGTGTGTACGTGTGTGTGCACATCAGATATGTGCCATGGGGGGGTGTGTGTGTATGCGCTCACATGGGTGTGTGTGCACATGGGGGGTTGTGCACATGTGGGTGTGTGTGCATGTGTGTGTGCACATGGGGGTGTGTGTGCACACATGGGACGTGTGCACATGGGGGTGGGCGTGTGCACGTGTGTGTGTATACGTGTGTGTGTACACATCAGGTGTGTGCCATGGTGTGTGTGTGTGTTTGCACATGTGTGTGCACATGGGGGTGTGTGTGCACATGGAGGTGTGCACATGGGGAGGTGTGTGTATACGTGTGTGCACATGGGGGTGTGTGTGTACATGTGTGTGCACATGGGGGTGTGCACATGGGGAGGTGTGTGTATACGTGTGTGCACATGGGGGGTGTGTGTGTACATGTGTGTGCACATGGGGGTGTGCACATGGGGAGGTGTGTGTATACGTGTGTGCACATGGGGAGTGTGCACATGGGGGGTGTGTGTGTACATGTGTGTGCACATGGGGGTGTGCACATGGGGAGGTGTGTGTATACGTGTGTGCACATGGGGAGTGTGCACATGGGGGGGGTGTGTGTACATGTGTGTGCACATGGGGGTGTGCACATGGGGGGTGTGTGTGTGTGCACATGGATGCAAATGTGCACACAAGGGGTTCGTGTGCGCACATGGGGTGTTGCATACAGGTGTGTGCGTGCACATGGGGGGTGTTTACACATGGGTGTGTGTGCACACGGGTGTGAGTGTGCAGATGGGGGGTGCGTGGTTACACATGGGGGTGTGTTTACACATGGGGGGTGTGTGTGCACAAGGGGGTGTGTGCACGAGAGGTTTGTGTGTACACATGGGGAGGTGTGTACACGGGGGGTGTGTACACATGGGTGTGAGCGTGCAGATGGGGGTGTGTTTGCACACAGGATGCATGCACACCAGGGGCGTGTTTGCACGTGTGTGTGCACATGTGTGTGTTCATGTGTGTACACAGGTGTGCACATGTGTGTGTTCACATGTGTGTTCATGTGTGTTCGCATGTGTGTGCACGTGTGTGTTCATGTGTGTACACAGGTGTGTTCACGTGTGTGCACATGTGTGTGTTCACATGTGTGTGTTCCTATGTGTGTGCACGTGTGTGTGTTCATGTGTGTACACAGGTGTGTTCACGTGTGTGCACGTGTGTTCGTGTGTGTGTATGTGTGCACGTGTGTGTTCGCGTGTGTGTGCATGTTTGTTCACGTGTGTGTGCACAGGTGTGCTCGTGTGTGTGTTCATCTGTTCACATGTGTGTTCATGTGTGTGTTCGCGTGTGTGTTCACGTGTGTGTGCACGTGTGTTCGTGTGTGCGTTCATCTGTTCCTGTGTGTATGTTCGTGTGTGCGTTCACGCGTGTGTTTTCACGTGCGTGTGCACCTGTGTATGCGTGTGTTTGTGTGTTCACGCGTGTTTGTGTGTTCACGCGTGTGTGCTCACACGCGCGTGTATCCACGGGTGTGTGTTCACGTGTGCGTGCGTTCACGCGTGTGTGTGTTCACGTGCGTGTTCACACGCGTGTTCACACGGGGAGGACACATCCACACACCCCCACCCACACACACACCCCCCCCCACACACACACCCACACCCACACACACACCCCCCCACACACCCCCCCACCCCCCCCCCCACGACCCCTCCCTCCCCTCGTGCATCTGCGCGTGCATGCGCGGGGGGGCGCACCTCCCCCTCCCGCGGCTCCGCGCGCGCGCAGGGCGGTGCACACACCCCCGCCCCCCCCCCCCTCCACCACCACCCTCCCGGTCCCCCGGGTCCGCCCCCCCCTCCTGTCCCCCCCCCCCCCCCGGTCCCCCCCCTCCGCCGCGTGTGGCCCCGCTGGTGCCACCGCCCCCCGCCCCGGGGCCGCTCGGGGGCGGGCGGAGGCGGCGGCGGCGGCAACGGCGGCTCCGCGGGGCTGCGCTCGGCAGCGCCCGCAACGGAGCCCAGACGGGCCGGGACGAGCCCGACCGGACCGGACCGGGTCGTACGGGGCTGTATCGGGCTGCACCGACCCGGTTCGTACATTACCGAGCCGTACCGTACCGAGCCCTACGGAGCCTTACCGGGCCATACCGAGCCCTACCGGGCTTTACCGGGCGGTACCGAGCCACACTGAGCCCTACCGGATCGCACCGGGCCGTACCGAGCGGGTCTATAGGGAGCCGTAGGGAGCCTTACCGGGCCGTACCGAGCCCAGAGCCCGCCCCGCCGCCGCCTTTCCCCTCCGCCATCCAGCCAGTAATTTTCCAAGCCCGCCCGGCGCTTCCCGGTTTAGCCGCCCCGGAGGATCGGCGGGGCCATGGGAGACAAAGGCACCCGGTGAGTTTGGAGACCGCGGGGGGGGACACGGGGACACCCCGGGGGTGGCAGTCCCGGGGACGGCAGAGGGGGTGGGGGATCCCGGAACGCCTCCGCTGCCCGTCTCGGCGCTGCCTGCACCGAGCCCTCCGGGGCTGCCGCCCCCGCCTCCCCCCCGGGAGAAGTGGGGGGAGGTGGTGGTGGGGGTGTACAACATCTCGCCACCGCTGCCCGGGGCTGGCGGGGGGAGTCCCCTGGGTCGCCACCGGGGTCCCCTCGGTGTTGGGGGGCGGGTCTGCAGCCGGGCCCGGGGCTTGAGGCCGGTGGGGTCCGGGGGGACGGGGGGACGGGGGGGGTTGTTGGGGAGCAGGTCCTGCCCCCCCCTGCCTGCACCCTGCCTGCATCCTGCCTGCTCCTTGCCTCACCCTGCCTTCGCCCTGCCTGCACCCTGCCTTCGCCCTGCCTGCACCCTGCCCTCACCCTGCCTGCCCCCCTGCCCGCACCTCTTCTGCCCTCCTCTGCACCCCTGCCTGCACCCCTGCCCACAGCCCTGCCTGCACCTTGTCTGCCCCCCTGCCCGCTCCTTGCCCATAGCCCTGCCTGCACCCTGCCTGCACCCCCCTGCCCGCAGCCATGTCTTGCACCCTGCCTACCCCCCTGCCTGCACACCCTGCCTGCATCCTGCCTGCACACTCTCTCTGCCCCTCTGCTTGCACCCTGCCCACGCCCTGCCTGCACTCTGCCTGCACCCCTGCCTGCACCTCTGCTGCCCCTGCCTGCCCCCCTGCCTGCACACCCTGCCTGCTCCCTGCCCTCACCCTGCCTGCATCCCTGCCCACCCCCTGCCTGTTCCTGCCTGCACTCTGCCGGCCTCCTTGCCTGCCCCCCTGTCTGCTCCCGGCCCTCACCCTGCCTGCTCCCTGCCCACACCTGTGTCTGCCCCCTGCCTGCATCCCCTGCCCTCACCCCTCCCTGCACCATGCCTGCTCCCTGCCTGCTCCCTGCCCTCACTCTGCCTGCATCCTGCCCACACCCCTCTGCATCCTGCCCGCAGCCCTGCCTGCCCCCTGCCCTCACTGCCGCCCACACCCTGCCCTCACCCCTGCCTGTACCCTGCCCTTACTGCTGCCTACACCCTGCCTGCCCCCTGCCCTCACCCCTGCCTGCCCCCTGCCTGCCCCCCAGCCCTGCCGTGGGTCCGAGCGCGGTGCTGGCAGCGTTGCATCCCTCTTCCCACCCCATTCGGAGCCTGGAGCCTGGAGTGACCCCGGGGACCCAGTCCCTGGACCCCCCCCACCGCGGCCTTCGGGGGGTGGCAGGGCGCACATGGCAGGTGCGGGGACCATGACGGCGTGCGACGTCCTGCTCCCATGGATGTCACCCCCCCGGGGACCCCAGTGCTCCGGGGATGGGGGACCCCCCCCCCACCCACCTGGCGTTTCCCAGGGGCGAATCCATGGACCCGCTGCTGTGCCCACCCTGGGAAAGCCCCCCCCTCCACCCCCCCACCAGTCCATGCATGGGGGGGTCTGGGGGTGTCTCTCGTGATACTCCCTCCTGTGACACCTCCTGGCTGTCACAGCGGGGTGGCCAAGGGGTTAACGGTCCCCCATCATTCATTAATTAGGCCCAAGTAATTAGGGGCGCCCCCCAAAACCGGCAGGCAGGCGGGGGGGTGGCATTGCCCTCCCCTTGGTGTCCCCCTCTGATGGGTTTTGGGGCTGGGGGTCCCCAGTGTGGGCGATGCCACCGCTGTGCCCCACGTCAGGAGAGGGTGACTTGGGGGTCTGTCCCTGCTTTGGGCAGAACCTTCCAGAAACCCTGTGGCGTTTTGGGGTGGCAGGATGGGATTTGGGGGCTCCCGCTGACTGCTCCCCCCCAGCATTGGGAGGGGGGGGGGTGGGTGTTGATGTCGGGGGGCCACCATGGCCACCAGCACCCACATGCCCCTGGCTCAGCATCCCGAATTCTCGCCATCCGCCGCTTTGCACCCCCGGAGTGGGCGAAAAGCTCCCCAGAATCGAGGGGCTGGGGGGGGGGGGGGAACCCCCCACTCTTGGACTGCGGGGCTGGAGCACCCATTGGGTGTCCCCCCACACACCTTGGGGAGGGATTTTTGGGTGCCTGGGGAGGGGCACAGGCGAGCCCATGGGCTGGCAGCCACCACGGGAGGCAGGAGCTGATCGTCTCCCTGCCCACGCAGCGTGTACGGAGGGAGCCGGGGGGGGAGGGAATTAGGCTTTCAGATCCCCCGCCCCCCCCATCTCCCTTTTAGCCCCAAATCTTCTTGGATTCATCCCGGACCTGCCAGAGAGCGGTTGGCGGGGGGGGGGGGGGGGGGGTTCGATTGTGGGAGCTGATGGACCGTTGGGTACCACAAAAGCATCATTTGTGCCAATTCCGACGGTGCCAGTGTGGGGCCACCCCACTTTTCTTGGGGGGTGTGTGTGTGTCACCGCCCCACGTCCGGCCATCCTGGGTGTGGCGAGGTTTGGGGTCACCCTGCTCCCGATGGGGCCCTGGGTGCTCCCCCTACGGGGTTTGGTGCTGGGGTGAGGGGGGGGGTCTCAGTCCTCCCCAGCCCAACACATCCCCTAATTATTTGCAGCTTCTCCAAAAAAATCCATCACACCCCCAGCTCCCCTGCACCAACCCCCCCCCCCCCCCTCCGGCACCCAGCCAGGGTGGCTTCTGGGTGGCCTCCGTGGGCCAGTGGGATGCTCGGCTGGTGGCCTGCGGTTTGAGATGCAGCGGGGGGGCAGTTTCCCAGTGATCAACTGGAGCAACTGGGGAAGTGCTGTGGTTGTCCCAGCATGGCAGAGCCCACCCCTTCCCCCGGCCCCACAGGCCCATCCTGCCCCTCTCACAGCATCCTCCTGGCATCCCCCGCATCCCTCCGGATGAAGCTGGAGGCTCCGGGAACGGGGCAGGGATCTCCGCTGGGAAGAGCCCTGGAAGGTGGCCCGGGAGGGGAGACTCCTGCTTCCTGCACGGGGTTTGGAGAACAAACTCTGGCAGGATCCAGCCACATCCCGCATCCCACTGCCAAGGCCTTTCCTTGCCAAGGGAACCGGTGAAGCTCCCACCCGGCCAGGGGATGCTGCTGCCGAGCCTGGCAGGGGATGCCGGGATGCAGCCGGGATGCAGCATGGATATAGTGGGGATGCGGGATGCAGCAGGGATGTGGGATGCAGGGATGCAGTGGGGATGCAAGGATGCAGTGATGCAGCCAGGATGTGGGATGCAGGGGGGATGCGGGATGCAGTGGGGATGCAGCGGGGATGTGGGATGCAGGATGCAGCAGGAACGAAGGATACAGTGGGGATGCAGGGATGCAGCGGAGATGCAGGGATGCAGTGGAGATGCAGGGATGCAGGATGCAGTGGAGATGTGGGATGCAGGGATACAGCAGGGATGTGGGATGCAGTGGGGATGCGGGATGCAGGGATGATGCAGGGATGCAATGGGAATGCAGGATGCGAGGATGCAGGGATGATGCAGGGATATAATAGGGATGCAGGGATGCAGTGGGGATGTGGGATGCAGTGGGGATGTGGGATGCGGGGATGCAGGATACAGGGATGCAATGGGGATGCAGGATGCATGGGGATGTGGGATGCGGGGTGCAGGGATGCAGTGAGGATGCAAGGTTGCAGTGGGGATTTGAGGATGCAGTGGGGATGCAGGGATGCATCGGGGATGTGGGATGCGGGGATGCAGTGAGGATGCAAGGATGCAGTGGGATTCGAGGATGCAGTGGGGATGTGGGATACAGAGGGGATGCAAGGATGCAGTGGGGATGCGGGATGCAATGGGGATGTCAGGATGCAACGGGGATGCGGGATGCAGTGTTCGGCCCATGGGCTGCTCCTGCTTTAAGAATCAGCCAGCCGGCTGCTGCGGGCTCATCCCGGTGGGGCTGGCCGGGAGCCACCAGCCGCTGCCACAGGGGGTTCCCGCCGGAGCGGGTGATGTGGTTGCCGGCGGCTCCGTGATCCCCGTAGCTCCCTTCTAATGCGCCGCTGGCTAATTCCATCTCCCTGCCGGCCCCGTTAGCAGGGAGAAGCCCGTCAAAACCCCGGAACCCCACGTCCAAAGGCCATCCATGGCTGGCAGTGGCCATCACCCCCCGCTCCCATGTCCCCGCGGGGGGGGACATGCAAATAAAATCCTCATAAGTCTGCCCCACGGGGAGATCGAAAGGGACCCCACTCAATTATCAGCCAGCAAATAAAGCTCGTTAGCCCCCCCGACGTGTGGCTAACAAGCTCATTAAGGTACTGGATGGAGGGTACCAAGGCAAAGGCGTGTTGGGGGGGCTCGTGGGGGGGGGGCAGTGGGGCTGCCGACCCATGGCGTGGGGGTTGGCAATGACCCATGGGCAGCGGCGGTGGCGGTTTCCTGCCTTTCGCCACCAGGAAGGGCTGGAGGGGGAGGGAAGGCTCCGCGCTTCCTCCTTCCCTCCCTCCGGATCCGGCAGCGGCGAGGGGTGAGGGACGAGGGTCCTGTGTGTCCCCCCCCCACCCCCCCGGCATCCAGGGGCCACCGTGTCCCCCCCTGTCCCTGCCCTGCTCCCACAGGGGCTTTGGGATGGGGCTGGCCGGAGGGATGGGCATCCGTGGAGGTCTTTAGGGGGCAGCCCGGGCTCCTGCACCCGTGCTGTGGGGCTCTATGGGGCTCCTGCACCCATAGTGTGGGTGTGTGTGGGGCTCCTGCACCCATGGTGTGGGGTTCTATGGGGCTCCTGCACCCATAGCTTGGGGCCATGTGGGTTTTGGGCTGTGTGGGGCTGTAATGGGGCTCCTGCACCCATAGTGTGGGGCTCTGTGGGGTTGTTGCACCCATAGCATGGTGGTATGTGGGGCTCTATGGGGCTTCTGCACCCATAGCATGGGGCTCTGTGGGGCTCCTGCACCCATAGTGTGGGGGTGTGGGGGGCTCTACAGGGCTCCTGCACCTATAGCATGGGGCCATGTGGGTTTTGGGCTGTGTGGGGCTCTGTGGGGCTCCTGCACCCATAGCATAGGGCTGTGTGGGGCTTCTGCACCCATAGCGTGGGGTGTGTAGGGCTCCTGCACCCATGGTGTGGGGCAAAGTGGCTCTCGGGCTCTGTGGGGCTCCTGCCCCCACGATGTGGGGGTCACCCCAGACTCTTGCACCCCCAGGATGGGGCTGTGTGGGGCTCCTGCCCCCATAGTGTGGGGCCATGTGGGTCTCAGGCTCTGTGGGCCTCCTGCACCCATGGTGTGGGGGTCACCCCAGGCTCCTGCCCCCCCGCTGTGGGGCTGTGTGGGGCTCCTTCACCCATACTGTGGGGTACCCCAGGCTTCTGCACCCATAGCATGGGGTTCTGTGGGGCTCCTGCAGGCTCTTGGGGGGGGTGGGGGGTGGGTGGCATCACACCCCCCCATCCCCAACTGGATGCCCCGCTCACCCCTTGGTCTCAAAAACAGATTTATTAATTAATTGTGGGGAAGGGGAAATGCTGAATAATGGTGCCATGCCCTTCCCTGATTAACCCTTTATTCCCCCCCCCAATTAATTAAGCTGCAGCAGCGTTCTCGTTAACGCCGGCTCTGACCCCGGGGACTGTGGTAGCAGCAAACCCTGGGGCTCGTCTAGGGGCAGGGGAATAAGTGTGGTGGCACGGGCTGGGTCCCCCCCAGGTTGTCTCCCCCCAGGTCCCCCCTTGGCAGCAGCCCCACGGCCGGACCCGATCCTGCTGCGGTCCCTGGCCAGAGCTCGGGCAGGCCAGGCTGGGCCCTGCGGGCGTGAGGGGTGGGATGCGGGGACACAGGGGTGCAGGGACATGGGGATGCAAAGATCCAGGGATGCAGAAACAGGGATGCAATGACACGGGGATGTGGGGACACAGGGATGTAGAGATGTGGGGTTGCAGGCACACAGGGAGGCAGGGATGCAAGGATGTAGGGACACAGGGATGTAGAGATGTGGGGACATAGGGATGCAGGGACAAGGGTGCAGAGACGTGGGGATGCGGAGACACAGGGATGCAGGGGCACAGGGATGTAATGACATGGGGATGTGGGGACACAGGGATATAGAGATGTGGGGATACAGGGGCACAGGGATGCAATAACATGGGGATGTGGGGACACGGGTGCAAAGATGCAGGGACGCGGGGATACAGGGACACGGATGCAGGAATGTGAGGATGCAGGGATGTGGGGACACAGGGATGCGAAGATGCAGGAATGCAGGGACACAGGGATGCAGGAACAAGGGTGTAGAGATGTGGGGACACAGGGATGCAGGGAAGCAGGGACGCAATGATGCAAGTATGTAGGGACACAGATGCAGGTACACAGATGTGGGGATACGGGAATGCAGGGACACAGGGGTGTAGAGATGTGGGGATGGAGGGGCATGGGGATGTGGGGACGCAGGGATGTGGAGATGTGTGGGTGCAGGAGCACAGGGATGAGGGGATGCAGAGATGCTGGGACACAGGGACGCAGGGCTGTTGGGATGCAGGGACACTTGTGCTGCCCCCTCCACCATGGGCCCTGCTGGAGCCTGGGGGGACCCGATGTCCTCTGCTTGCTGGTTTTTCATGCTGGGGTGTCCCTGAGCTCTCCCTGTACCACCTCCGGGTGTAACTCCCACCCTTATTCCACAGCAGGGGATGTGGGGAAACTGAGGCATGGCAAGGGGAGGGGGCTGAGGAGCATCCTCCTGCCTCTGGGGTGGGTGATGCCAGGGGTTTGGCGGAGCAGCTCAGCACCCTGCCTTCCTCCAGCCCTGCTCAGCCCCTTGCCCTCCTCCTCCTCCTGCCCATGGGAGCCGGGCTGGAAGCAGGTGAAGGAAGGGCCCTTTCCCCACAGAACCGTGTGTTTTTGCTCGCAGGAAATGCTGGATTTCAGCAATCCCCCTTTTTTTCCCCTCCTCTTCCCCATGGGGGTGCTTGGGTCCCTGGGGAGCTGGCAGTGATGGCTACTGGGTGACATGGCGAGGTGGGAGCAGGGGGATGGATGTCCCTCCATAGCCCAGGGCTGTGCCATGGCAAGCGCTGGCACTGGACTGGGCCAGTGAGGCCGGTGCTGGGGCTTGGTGGCGCTGGGGAGCGCTCCTGGCACTGCTGTCCCTCCTGCCGCTAGGGCCACACGTGGGCGAGGGTCACCCTGGCACAGGGGTGAGGCTCACCCAGGCATGTGGGCATGGGGTTGAGTCACCCTGGCACATGGGCACAGGGGTGAGAGTCACCATGGCATGCAAGGGTGGGGGTGATGCTCACCCTGGCACGTGGGCATGGGGCTGAGGGTCACCATGGCATGGGGACATGGGGGTGAGAGACACCCTAGCATGGCTGTGTGGGTCAGCCAGGCATGGGGACATGGGTGTGAGGGTCACCCAGGCATGGAGACGGGGGTGAGGGCCATTGGGGCTCCTGGGCATGGGGCTGAGGGTCACCCTGGTCGGTGGACACAGGGTGAAGGTCACCAGGCATGTGGGCACGGGGGTGAGGGTCACCCCAGCATGGGGGTGAGGGTCACCCAGGCATGGGGGCATGGGGGTGAGGGCCATTGTGGCACGTGGGCACGCAGCTGAAGGTCACCCTGGTCTGTGGGCACAGGTTGAGGGTCACCAGGCATGGGGACGAGGGTCACCCTGGCACGTGGGCACAGGGCTGAGGGTCACCCTGGTACAGGGCTGAGGGTCACCATGGCATGTGGGCATGGGGTTGGGAGTCACTCTGGCATGTGAGCACAGTGGTGGGAGGTCACCCCAGCACCCAGGCTCAGAGGTGACAGTCACCCTGGCATGTGGACATGGGGGTGAGGGTCACCCCAACACATGGGCACAGGGGTGAAGGTCATCCTGGCACATGGGTACAGGGGTGAGGGTCACCCCAGCATGGGTGTGAGGGACACCCAGGCATGGGGACATGGGGGTGAGGGTCCTTGTGGCACGCGGGCACGAGGCTGAGGGTCAGAATGGCATGTGGGCATGGCTGAGGGTCACCAAGGCATATGGGCACAGTGGTGGGGGTCACCCCAGCACCCAGGCTCAGAGGTGACAGTCACTCTGGCATGCGGACATGGGGGTGAGGGTCACCCCAACGCATGGGCACGGGGGTGAGGGTCACCCAGGGATGGGGACATGGGGGTGAGGGTCATTGTGGCCCCTGGGCATGGGGCTGAGGGTCACCCCGGCATGCAGGCACAGAGGTGAGGGTCACCCAGGCATGGGGACATGGGCGTGAGGATCCTTGTGGCCCCGGGCATGCAACTGAGGGTCAGAATGGCACATGGGCATGGCTGAGGGTTCCCCCAGCACCCAGGCTCAGAGATGACCGTCACCCTGGCATGGGGGTGAGGGTGACCCTGGCGTAGGTGTCAGGATGGCCCAGGCACATGGGCATGGGGACAAGGGACACCCCGGCACATGCAGCAGGTCCCCGGCTGCTCCCATCAAGGTTGTGCCCAGTGTGGGGACCGAGCCAGCGGTGGTGGCCATGCCAGGTCCCTCCCCAGCATGTGCCTGCGTGTCCCCCGGCGTGCTGGGACGCTGCCACCGCATCCCACCCCGTCACCAAGGTTATGGTCACCCCCATCTTGGGCACTGTCCCTTGGACCTGGCTCCGGTTTCCTTCCCTCACTGAAATGGTGCAGGCAGGGGGTGCAGGCAGATGCAAGCAGCGGGGTGCAGGCAGGGGATGCAAGCAGCAGGGTGTAGGCAGGTGCAGGCAGGGGATGCAGGCAGCGGGGTGCAGGCAGCGGGGTGCAGGCAGCAGAGTGCAGGCAGGGGATGCAGGCAGCTCCTCTCGGCCATGGGGCGAGGGTCGGTCCTCGCAGCGCCCGGGGGATCCCGGGGGTTTCGGCAGAGCCCAGCAGCCGCCTCGGGAATTGCTTTTCCCGGCTCCCGAAGCCGCCCCGGCGCTAATCTTCCCGGATGGTTTTAATGGAATTTAAAGGCGCGGAGGGATTATCCGCGGAGAGCCCATTACCGGTGGCTTCGGGCCAGGGCAGGCTCTGAGCAGCCGCTGAAAGCAGGCAGCGCCGGGCAAGGGAGCCCTGCCTGCTCCTGCCTCCTCCTTGCCTATCCCTGCCTGCTCCCTGCCTTTCCCTGCCTCCTCCCTGCCTTTTCTTGCCTTCTCCCTGCCTGTTCCTGCCTGCTCCTGCCTCCTGCCTGCCCATCCCTGCCTGTCCCTGCCTCCTCCTGGCCTCTCCCTGCCTCCTCGCTGCCTCCTCCTTGCTTGTCCCTGCCCGTCCCTGCCTTCTTCCTGCCTGTCCCTGCCTCCTCCCTGCCTGTCCCTGCCTGCAGCGGGGGGACTGGGGATGCTCCAGCTTTCCCAGCACTCACATCACCTCGCTGGGGTGTTGGGCCCACGTCCTTCCCCTGTGTGGGGTCTCGCGGAGGGGTTTTGGGGCTGTATGGGGTGCCAGGGGGACTGTGCCACGTGCCAGGGGACTGTATGGGGTGCTGTGGGGCTCTATGAGGTGCCGGGGGGGCTGTATGGGGTGCCAGGGGGCTGTATGTGGAGCCAAGGGTGCTGTATGGGGTGCTGGGGGGGGGCTGTTTGGGGTGCTGGGGGGCTGTATGAGGTGCCGGGGGGGCTGTATGGGGGGCTGGGGGCTGTGCCATGTGCCGGGGGGGGGGGGTGTGTGTGCCGTGTGCCAGGGGCTGCCCCTCTGCTGCGCTGGTCCCTGGCCTGCGGACAGCCTGGCTTCGCACAGCAGGGCCTTTGCACGGAACCTTGTGCAGAACCTTGCGTGGAACCTGGCGTGGCACCTTGAATGGAACCTTGCACGGAACCTTGCATTGCACATTGCGTGGCACTTCGCATGGCAGGGCCTTTGTGTGGCACCTTGCACGGCGCCTTGCACGGAACCTTGCATGGAACCTTGCACAGCAGGACCTTTGCACGGAACCTTGCACGGCACCTGGCATGGAATCTTGCACGGGACCTTGCATGGCACCTTGCACAGCAGGACCTTTGCACGGAACCTTGCACGGCACCTGGCATGGAATCTTGCACGGGACCTTGCATGGCACCTTGCATGGCACTTTGCATGGCAGGGCCTTTGCACAGCGCCTTGCACGGAACCTGCCATGGCACCTTGCACAGAGCCTTGCACAGAGCCTTGCACAGAGCCTTGCACGGCACCTTGCACAGAACCACGCAACCTTGCACGGAACCTGGCGTGGCACCTTGCATGGCAGGGCCTTTGTGTGGAACCTTGCACAGCATCTTGCATGGAACCTTGAACTGAACCTTGCACAGCAGCTTGCACAGAACCTTGCACAGCAGGACCTTTGCACGGCACCTTGCACAGAGCCTTGCACAGAGCCTTGGATGGCACCTTGCATAGAACCTTGCACTGAATCTTGCATGGAACCTTGCATTGCACGTTGTGTGGCAGGGCCCTTGCACGGCACTTTGCATGGCAGGGCCTTCGCACGCCACCTTGCACAGAACCTTGTACTGAACCTTGCACAGAACCTGGCACAGCATCTTGCATGGAACCTTGCACAGAATCTGGCACAGCATCTTGCATGGAACCTTGCATGGAACCTTGCATGGAACCTTGCACGGAACCTGGCACAGCATCTTGCATGGAACCTTGCATGGAACCTTGCACGGAACCTTGCACGGCACTTTGCATGGCAGGGCTTTTGTGTGGCATCTTGCACGGCACCTTGCATGACACCTTGCATGACACCTTGCACAGCAGGACCTTTGCATGGCACCTTGCATGGCGCCTTGCGTGACACCTTGCATGGCACCTGGCATGGCACCTTGCATGGCACTTTGCATGTCAAGCCTTTGCACGGCACCTTGCACGGCGCCTTGCACAGTATCTTGGATGGCACCTTGCACGACGCCTTGCATGGACACGGACCCGGCACGTTGCACACGCAGCTCCCCATGGCCGACCCACCCCGGGTCGGAGCGGCCAGGACACCCTGCCTGCTGCAGCAAGGGGCCAAACCCCTCCCGGGCGTAACGGTGCTGCGGGCAGGGATCCAGCCCCCTCCCAGCCCCAACGTGCTGCCTGGGGGGGAAACTGAGGCACGGGGCTGGGACTGCTGCTGCGTTACAGAGTTGGGGTGCAATGTCTGTGTTCCCCAGTGCCATATGGGGCTAGGAATAGGGTCTCTCCGCCCCATATGGTCTATAGGGTCAGGAATGGAATGCCAGTGCCATATGGGATGAGGAATAGGGTCTCTGTGCCCGCTATGGTCTATAGGGTCAGGGATGGAATGACTGGGCTCCCAGTGCCATATGGGGTGAGGAATAGGGTCTCTGTGCCCCCTGTGATCTATAGGGTCAGGGATGGAATGCCAGTGCCATATGGGATGAGGAATAGGGTCTCTCTGCCCCCTATGATCTATAGGGTCAGGTGCCATCAGTCTGTGCCCCACAGCGCTGTATGGGGCCGGGCACCATGGGTCCCGTGCCGTACAGGGTCTGGTCCCGTCAGCCGCCCGGTGCCGCCCTGGCACGGTGCAAACACATCCTGCAGCACCCATGGGTGCCCCAGCCACTAACCCCCCCCATCTCTCCTTTTGCTCTTTTGCAGGGTGTTTAAGAAAGCCAGCCCCAACGGGAAGGTAAGCGGAGGCTGGGGAGATGGGGGGGGGATAGTGGGGGGAGATGGTGCTTCTCAGGGTGACCCACCGCCCCCCAAATCCCACCGTCACAGCCGGGGGGGGGGGGAACGACGACACAGACTCTTAGGAGACCCCAGAGATGCCCTGCGAGCTGCCTGAGCATCCTGCTGTGCCAGCAGGAGGGGAAACTGAGGCACAGCAGGGTTTGGGGTGGGAGGGGGGCGGGGCAAATCCCATTTGGTGTCTTGGGACCTGGCGACCATCCCAGCCGGTGGCACCGTGCGCCGCCACCAGGGCTGGCTCCCAGTTTGGAACTGGTGTCCCTCTCCACCCGGGGAGGGTGCTCCTGCTCACCCTTAGGTGATGCTCCTGCACCCCGTGCCTCAGTTTCCCCATTGGGAGACAGCCGGGAGCGTGACGCCATGGGGCTCAGCCCTGCCCCACCACCAAGACTCATGGGGACAAGCCCATGGTGGGGGGGCCAGATGGGGCTGCACCTGGAACCAAATGTCCCCAGATGCCAGGTCTGGGGATATCCTTTGATGGGGGGGGGACGGTCCAGGCTTTTTGGGGTGCCACTGGCTTTTGGGTGCCACAGTGTTGGGGGTGGCACATGGGGACCGTAGGGGTGGGGACCAGGTGGGGGGACCCCGGACACCCCCCCCCCCCCCCAAGCTCGGAGCGTGGTGGGGGGAGGGGTGGCTCTGGGGTATCCCTGACCGCCCCCCCCCGGTCCCTCCCCACAGCTCACCGTTTACCTGGGGAAGAGGGATTTCGTGGATCACATCGACGTCGTGGACCCCGTGGGTATGTGGGGCCGGGGGGGGGGGACACAACGACACAATCTCGGGGGGTGGGCGCACACAGGCGCTGGGGTGGGTGGGGGTGGTTCAAGGCTGCGGGAGGAAGGGGTTTTGGGGGGCAGGGGGCCGCCGGGAGATGCTCCAGGGATGTCCCCATCCACTGGTTGTCCCCGCCTAGTCCTGCTGCCACATCCCCTTCACCCCGCTGGCATGTCCTGTCCCCCCCCCCAACCCTGCCAGTGTGTGTCCCCCCCTGGTTTGTCCACACCCCCAACTATGCTGGCACGTCCCCTGGTGCTGCCACATTCCCTTAACCCTCCCAGCGTGTCCCCCTGACCCTGTTGGCGTGTCCCCCCCTGTCCCTGCCGTGTCCCCCCCCGTCCCTGCCGTGTCCCCTGACCCTGCGGCGTTCCCTTGCAGACGGAGTGGTGCTGGTGGATCCCGAGTACCTCAAGGAGAGGAAAGGTAACGGCTCCCTGCGGGGTCCCTCCTGCCTGAGGACACGGAGGTGGCAGCCCTCAGGGGACAGCTGGTCACCCTGCGCCATCCTGCCCCAGTGGTGGCACCTCTGGGCCCTCGCGTGACATTTTCCAGCCCCCTGGGGATGGGGGTCCTGCAATGGGTGCCCCAAGGTGCATCTGGCTGGTCCCTGGGCTGTGTCCCCATCTCCTCACCATGTCACCTCCGGGGAGCCACCACTGCTGGTGGGAGCAGGATAAGCCATGATGCCACCACGCTGTGATGCCACGATGTCATGATGCCACCAAGCCATGATACCACCATACCATGATGCCACCATGTCATGGTGTCACCACATCATGATGCCACCATGGCATGATACCCCCACACCATAATGCCACCATGTCATGATGCCATCAAGCCATGATGCCACCACGCCATGATGCCACCACACCATAATGCCACCATGTCATCATGCCACCATGCCATGATGCCACCACATCATGATGCCACCGTGCCATGATGCCACCATGCCATAATGCCACCATGCCATGATGGCACCATGCCATAATGCCACCATACCATGATGCCACCAAGCCATGATACCACCACACCATAATGCCACCATGTCATGGTGTCACCATGGCATAATGCCACCATGCCATGATGCCACCATACCACGATGCCACCCTACCACCAACCTCCACTCCTTGTCACCCTCCTCAGTCTTTGTGACCTTGACCTGCGCCTTCCGCTACGGCCGTGAGGACCTGGATGTGCTGGGGCTGACCTTCCGCAAGGACCTCTTCGTGGCCAATGCCCAGGCCTTCCCCCCGGTCCCCGAGGAGAAGAAACCCCTCACGCGGCTGCAGGAGCGGCTGATCAAGAAGCTGGGCGAGCATGCCTACCCCTTCACCTTCGAGGTAGGGTGGCCATGGGTAGAGGGGATGGTGCTGGAGGGGACGGTGACCCCCCCCTTGGGGACATCGGCATCCCCTCTGGCCCCGTAGGGTTGTGGTTGGGGGTGAGATGCTGCCACCCGTGAAGAAAATTAAGCTTTTGTTAGTGGATCTTAAAAGTCAGGAGCAAAAAGCTTCCAGCGGGGAAACTGAGGCACGAGGTATGTGCCTTGAGCCCGGGGGCCACACACCTAGTGGCATTTTCCAGGCTTGAGCCATCAGCTGAGTCCTGCGGGCTCATGAACGACCCTGAGCCCCTACGAAACAGTCTTAATTCCTCCAAATCCCCCGGCTTAACAAAAAAAAAAAACCCAAAACGCCACACCCCCAGCCCATGGATTTTCGTAACCCTTCGGGGTTCGGGTGTGGGGAAGCCGAGCTGCTGCTCGGGATGGAAACTTAGGTTGAAATCCATCCGGAAAAGGGCACAATTAGGAAATGTAATTAGGAAAAGGAGGAAATCCCTCCTGGCTGTTCGGGAGGAAGGGGAAATGCCGGAGGCACCGGGAAATGGGGTCCCCACCCTGCTGCTAACCACCCCCCCTTCCCCTTCAGATCCCCCCCAACCTGCCCTGCTCCGTCACGTTGCAGCCGGGGCCAGAGGACACAGGGAAGGTAAGGACCCTGGGCCGTGGGATTTGACACCAAGCTGGGAGGGGTGGGTGACACCCCAGAAGGCTGTGACATGAACCAGCCAGACCTGGGCAGGTGGAGAGCTGGGTGGAGAGGAGCCCAATGGAGTTCAACACGGGCAAGTGTAGGGTGCTGCACCTGGGGAGGAACAACCCCCCGCACCAGCACAGGTTGGGGCTGACCTGCTGGAGAGCAGCTCTGCAGAGAGGGACCTGGGAGTCCTGGGGGGACAACAAGCTGCCCACGAGCCAGCCATGTGCCCTGGTGGCCAAGAAGGCCAATGGTCTCCTGGGGGGCATCAAGAAGAGTGTGGCCAGCAGGTGGAGGGAGGTCATCGTCCCCCTCTGCTCTGCCCTGGGGAGGCCACAGCTGGAGCACTGGGTCCAGTTCTGGGCTCCCCAGTTCCAGAAGGACAGGGAACTGCTGGAGAGGGGACAGCAAAGGGCTATGGAGATGTTGAGGGGACTGGAACACCTCTCTGATGAAGAAAGGCTGAGGGATTTGGGTCTTTTTAGTCTGGAAAAAAGATGACTGAGGGGGGATTTTATGAACGGTTATAAATACTTAAAGGGTGGGCGTCAGGAGGATGGGGCTGGGCTCTTTTCAGTGGTGCCCAGCGACAGGAGAAGAGGTAACGGGCACAAACTTGACCATAGGAAGTTCCACCTAAACATGAGGAGGAACTTCTTTCCTGTGAGGGTGTCAGAGCCCTGGCACAGGCTGCCCAGAGAGGTGGTGGAGTCTCCATCTCTGGAGACATTCCCAACCTGCCTGGACACGTTCCTGTGCAACCTGCTCTGGGTGACCCTGCTTTGGGAGGGGGTTGGACTGGATGATCTCCAGGGGTCCCTCTGAACCCCCACCATTCTGTGATTCTGTCCCCCCATCCTCGTGCCACTGAGCTGGTGGTGACCAGCTGTCACCTCTTGGGGTGGTGCAAAGGGGTTTCTCTGCCTCCTTCTCTGCCCCCTCCTGGTTTCCAGGCCTGTGGTGTGGACTACGAGGTCAAAGCTTTCTGTGCGGAGAACCTGGAGGAGAAAATCCACAAGAGGTGAGTGGAGAGGATCCATCCAGCCCAGGTGGGAGCAGCGTCCTCAGGGTGCTGGCAGGGGCTGCAGCCCATCAGCGGGAAAGGGTCATCCCAGTTTGCTACCTGCAGTGGGTGAGATGGGGACGGGATGGAGATGTCCTCCAGGATGGGGCTGGAATGGAGATGGCCTCCACAACGGGGTTCGGACAGAGATATTTGCTAGGCTGGGGCTGGAGTTGGGATGATGATGTTCACCAGGATGGAGCTGTGACAGAGATGTCCTTGAGGCTGGGCCTGAGATGACAATATCCTCCAGGCTGGGCTTGAGATGGAGATGTCCTCTAGACGGGCTGGGACAGAGATGTTCCCTGGGCTGGGCCTGGGATGGGGATGTTCCCTGGGCTGGGCCTGGGATGGAGATGTCCTCCAGGCTGGGGCTGGGGTGAAGATGTCCTCCAGGCTGGGGCTGGGATGGAGGTGGTCTCCAGGATGGAGATGTTCCCCAGGATGGAGCTAGGATGATGATGCTTTCCAGGGTAGAGATGGGTGAGAGATGATCTGAGGGTTGGGGTGGAGACATCCACTGCTGCGTCATAGGCAAGGAGCCCAGCCCTGCCATGACATGGGGCCACGCAGGCAGCCTGGCGCAGCCATGGGGCTGCCCCCTTGCAACCCAGGCAAGCTGGGCATCCAGCCGAGACCTCCCATGCCATCCTTCTCCTGACATAGCAGACCAGAAGAAAAGTGAGATTTGACCCAAAATGGGCCAAGAAAGCTGGATTCTCCTCTCCCCCAGGAACTCGGTGCGTCTGGTGATCCGTAAGGTCCAGTACGCGCCAGAGCGACCCGGCCCCCAGCCCATGGCGGAGACAACCCGGCAGTTCCTCATGTCGGACAAACCGCTGCACCTTGAGGCATCCCTGGACAAGGAGGTGGGTGAGGACTGGGGAGGGGACACCAGTGGGGTGACCCCAGCAAGGACGGGGACCTCACTGTCCCCCCCCTCCTTTGCTCCCCACAGATCTACTACCACGGAGAGCCCATCAGCGTCAACGTCCATGTCACCAACAACACCAACAAGACGGTGAAGAAGATCAAAATCTCAGGTGAGGAGCGGGGCTTGGTCCCCACCGGCTGCTGTCACCATCCCCACGGGGACCCTCCCTGACCCCCATCTCTCCATCTCTTGCCCCAGTGCGCCAGTACGCCGACATCTGCCTCTTCAACACTGCCCAGTACAAGTGCCCGGTGGCCGTGGAGGACGCCGAGTGAGTACTGGCTGCTCGGGGACATGGCGAGGGGCCCTGGGGACCTCAGAGGAGCTTTGGAGGACCCCTGCCACAGTGCAGCACCTTCAAAGCAGTGAGGTGTCATGTTTGGCCAGCAGGTCCTGGTGTGAGGAGTGGGGAGATGGAGACCCTTTTTTGGTGGGCATTTTGCCAAAAGTGTGGGGTTTTGCATGCTTTTCTGATGGCATCACGGTGGACGTCACCCTCCGTGTCCCCTGGCCAGAGATGAACTCCAGGCTGGGGCAGGGACAGATGTCTGCTGCGTCAAGAGTTGGGTCAAGAGTTGGGATGGAGATGTTCACCAGGCTGGGGCTGGGATGGAGATGTCTGGGCCGGGGCTGGGGTTGGGATGATGTTTACCAGGCTGGGCCTGGGAAGGAAATGTCCTCTAGGCTGCGGCATGGGTGGAGATGTCCTCCAAACTGGTCCTGAGAAGGAGATGTCCTCTAGGCTGGGGCTGGGATGGAGATGTTCCCCAGGCTGGTCCTGGGACAGAGATGTCCTCTAGGCTGGGGCTGGGATGGAGATGTTCCCCAGGCTGGTCCTGGGACGGAGATGTCCTTTATGCTGGGGCTGGGATGGAGATGTCCTCTGTGCTGGGGCTGGGATGGAGATGTTCTCCAGACCAGGCCTGGGACAGAGATGTTCTCCAGACTGGGATGGAGATGTCCAGGGTGGCCTGTGGCGTTGTTGGAGATGGGGGGGGCAGAGCTGAGGCTCTGGCTGATGGTGGCTATCATCCCCAGCGACATGGTGGCCCCGAGCTCAACGTTCTGCAAAGTCTACACCTTGACCCCCTTCCTCGCCAACAACCGGGAGAAGCGGGGGCTGGCGTTGGATGGCAAGCTCAAGCATGAGGACACCAACCTGGCCTCCAGCACGCTGTGAGCCACCCCCCACAACCACCCCGCGGGGCTCCTGCTCCCTCCTGCAGCGCTGGGGGGGACTTGGGGGAGAACTGAGCCCTGGTGGGCATCCAAGCTTCTGCTCCAGGAGTGATGCTTAGGGTGGAGGAGATGCGTTGGGGGGACCTTCAGGAGGATGGGGGGATGTCCCCATGGACATCCGCTCGCTGATGCCCATCCTGCCTCTTCCTCCAAGGTTAAGAGATGGAGCCAACAAGGAGATCCTGGGCATCATCGTCTCCTACAAGGTGAAGGTGAAGCTGGTGGTGTCCCGAGGAGGGTGAGTGTCGGGGACCCCCCCCCCAGGGCTGCACCCCCCCCACACACACCCTTTTCCCTTGCTTTCCTCTGGGCTTGGGACCCTGGCGGCAGCGTGTGTCCCCCAGGGTGCTGCGCGGTCCCTGGGGGTGGGATGGAGAAGCTGTGGCAGAGCCCAGCTCTGGGCACGGTGGCACTTTCTGGGGACACCATGGTGGCCATTGGCTGGGGGGCGGTGGTGGTGGTGGGGTCATTAATCCTTACAACAACCCTGCCCCCCCTCTTCTCTGTGCTGCAGCACCTTTTGCAGGATGGGGCCCTGTTTCCAGCCCTCCCATGGTGGGAGGTGATGGGGTCTGTCACCCCCCAGACCTCCCCTGGGACTCAGCAGCATGGGGGGGGACACAAGGTGTGGGGGAGACACAAGGTGTGGGGGGGGTCGCATGTCCCTGGGGAGCGGTGACTAACGTGTCATCTCCTTTGACCCACACCAGCCTGCTGGGAGACCTCGCCTCCAGGTAATGCCCATGCCACCTGCCCCCAACACCCCCAAATTGCCACCGCAGCCCCCCCCCCCCCCACATTGCACCCCTCGGTCCCCTCCTCTGCCACCCTCATCCCGTCATCCTCAGGATGCCACCACCGTTGCGGTCACCTTGAAGCCAAAAGCCAGGTGGCCCACAGAGATGGGGCTGAGCAGTTGTGGGGCTGGGGATGCTGGTGGGGGCCAGATTCTGCATTTCCCCCCCCCCCAACCCCAGAGCGAGAAGGGCCCATGGGTGCTACTGGGGACACTGGGCATAGGACAGAGGTGGCTCCTCGGGGCTGAGCATCTCCGGCTGTGGGGAGGAGAATTGCCAGGGCTTCCCCGCTCTCCATCCTCGAATCGGACCCCTCCCGCCAGGTCCCACGTCCCCGCACGTCCCTCCCTGGGGAGGGGGGACACCGGGGCTGGAGCTGCCACACAACAACACGCTTTTCACCCTGCTGTGACACACGTGGGGAGCGGGAGAGGTGTCCCACATCACTGTCACGGTGCCCGCTGAGCACTGGGAAACTCAGCGCACCTCCTCCATCCCTCCGGTGGTGCCCAGACCCCGCCGCCCTTCACACGGCACAGCCTAAACCTGGGGGATTTGCATCCCCAGCTGCTGCTAAGCTGCTAAGAGGCTGATTTTTTGCTGCTAAAAGGCCGATTTTTTGCCTCCGCCGCTTCCCCCCCCCCCCCCCCCCCCCCCCGGGGAGGGGGGGTGGTTTGTGCTGATCCCAAAGTGTGGCGTCAAGAAGCTCCAGCAAGAAGCGCTGTGGCTGTAAAGAGGCTACACGGAGGATAATACAGTTTTTTGGCCCGAATTTGGGGTGTCCCCGGCAGCTGAAATGTGGGATGTGGCTCTAACTGCCCTCCCCCCCCCAAATTTGCCCCGTGCTGTAACCCCCCCGGCGTCTCTTGCAGCGACGTGGCGGTGGAACTGCCCTTCACGCTGATGCATCCCAAACCCAAGGAGGAACCGGCACATCGGGATGGTGAGTGTCCGACACCCGCCCCCCCCACCCCCCCCGGGTGTGGGGCAGCCCCTCTTTGGGGTGATGGCGGGGGGGGGGGGGCATTCAGAGGGGTCAGCCTGCTTCCCCAATCCGTGCCAGCGAGGCTGCGTGGTGCCCGATGGAGATTTTCGGGTCCCTTCAAGCCCTGTTTTCCAGGCAGAAAGCCCCAGGGATAAAATTCTGGGGGTGCCCCCATCATCCTGGTGCAGCCAAACCTGGGGGGGGGGGGGGGGAGTCACACCCAGCCTTGGGGACAGCAGTGACGACGACTCCGGTGACTAACCCCGTGCCTCTGTTCAGTTCCAGAGAACGAAGCGCCCATAGATACCAACCTGATAGAGCTTGACACAAAGTAAGAGACTTAAAATATACCAACCGCCCCCCCCGACCCCGCGCTGGGGTCTGGGTGGGAAGACGAAGCTTTTACAGAGGTTGCATGGCACACCCCCCCCGCCCTTAACCCGCTAATGCCATGCCTAACCCCCCCCCCCCGCACGTAACCCCTAACGCATGCCATGCCCCTCTCTCTTCTCTCCTCCCTCGCCATCTCCCCGCATGGCTTGCCAAAAACCAGGAGAAACCGCAGTAAGGAAGCGCCCGCCGGGATCGTGCTTCGGGGCTGGGGGGGGCGGGGAGGGAGAAACTGGGGGTCCCCGTGGTGTCCCTGGGGATGGGGGTACACGTCCCCGGGGCTGGCGATACACCCCTCTGGTTTAATCCCTCTCTCTGCGTTTGGGCTGGAAGAAGTTGGGTTTGGGAGGTGTTTGCGGTGGTCGCCCACCCAGCCGCTTGCCGCGGGGCTGCCGGTCCCCCGGGAGCGGAGGGAACGGTTTGCAGACACCCCCAGGAGCTGCATCCACCCCACATCGCTCCTGGGCTACTCAGTTTCCTCCCCGGGGCAAACACTCAGGCGTTTTGGAGGGGTTTTTTTTGGGGGGTGGGGGTGCAGAAGCGTTGATAAAGCTGTGAAAAATGTGGTTGGCTGAAGGGTGGGGTTGGAAGAGCAGCCCCCCCCCCGAGCTGCCGGAATAAAGCGGGTTGATAATGCGGGAGCCGGGACAGCCTTGCGGGGTCCTGGGCTCGTCATGCACCCCTTGTCCGTGTGTGTCGTTGTCGTCTCCCCCCCCCCGGTAAAGCCCTTGTTTTTCCGCTAGTGACGACGACATCGTGTTCGAAGACTTCGCCCGCCAGCGACTCAAAGGCATGAAGGACGACAAGGAGGATGAAGAGGAGCGGACAAACTCCCCGCAGCTCAACGACAGATAAGCGAGCCCCCCCCTCCACCTCCAGCCCCACCTCGACGCCTCCCTCCTCCTCATCTCCTTGCCCCCCCCCAGCTCGCCAGAAACACCCGTGCATTAGGCTTCTTCTCTTTTGTATAATTATGAATTTTGGGGTTCTACCTTGTCCCGGGAGCCTATGGATCGCCCGAGGGCCAGAGGAATTAATAACCTTCCCGCCGTGCCATGTTGTCACTCTTCATCCAGAGCTGCTGTTTCCCATGCCGGAGGGGTGCTGGAAAGGGGGGGCGGGTGGGAATTCACCCTTAGGACCCCCCCCGCCATAACCCCCCTGCCCCTTTTCCCTGCTGCCCCCAGAGCCCTTTCCTATGAGCTGCCTCTTTTATGCGTTTTATAGAAGTCCAGTCTCGACACCAGTTTGCTACGGGGAGGGGGGGGTGCAGGAGAATGGGGCTGGGGGTGGGGGGGGGAGGTGTCTTTTCTAGGCAGCCTGCTCATGGGAAAGGGCACCTCGGGTGTCCCCTCCTTGTGTCCCCTCCTGTCTGGCCCTGCTGCATGTGTTTTGCCCCCCCACCCGGGATGCACGAGCCTGGTTTCGACCCTGCCCGAGCCCAGTTGCCCCCCAGTAAAGGCTCGACCCGGCATTGGGCAAGACAGGTGGGCATCACCCCCCCTGGCTTTTACCCCCAAATCCTCCTAAATCAGCCAACCCCGGGGGGGGCGTTATTCTTCATCTCTATCAGTTTTTACCCCAGTGCAGCACCCCCCCGGGGGAAGCCAGCTCCAAGCCCTGAGTTGCCGGGGCCAGCGAAGGACTGGGAGGTGACATGCGGGGACAGGGCTGGTGGCAGGGGGGGGGTCCCCGGGGGTCCCAGCCAGGCGATGCTGCCTTTTCCATGACAGCAGGGTCATGGCGTAACGCTTGGTTCCCCACGGGGTTACACCAGGGGTGCTTTGGCCCCCCAGGAGCTGCAAAGCTCCCCCCAGTTGCTGTTTCCCTCCCCCCCCCCCAATTTGTACCTACATGGGGTCAAGCACCTCTTTGGGGGGAGGAGAACATGCCGTTTGCCGCCCTGACCAAGTGTTTCACCAGATGCTTGTGCCCCTCCCCTCCCCACCCCCCCGGTTTGGCAGTGCCCGTCCTGGGTGCCTGGGACCCATCCCACTCCCATGGACCACCCCCCCCCCCACTCCGCCCCGCAGCGGGGGCTCGGGTCTCCCACCGCCCCCCCCAGGGGCCGGTCTCACTATTTATTGTGCCGTTGCGGTCAGCGTCGTCATATGAGAGCAACATGTGGGGACAGCGGTGTGTCCCCCCCAAGCCGGGGTGGCGGGGGGGTGCAGAGCTGAGCCCCCCCTCCTCCCCGCCTCATCATTTTTGGGTAAAGCTGATGGGCAGCGTGGTACTTCTTTTTGTAAAGTGGTTCTTCCTTTGTACTGTTCATTGATACCCGCTTCTTTGGTTTTCTCCACCGTTAATCCGTGATGTTTCTGTGTTCTGTCAAATAAATTATTCTAGTTTATTAAACTCAGAGAAAAAAAAATAAAAATTAAAATAAAATTAAAAAAAAGTAAAAATAAAGAGTCCCAGCGCCTGGACGCTTCTGTTGGCTGGGGACAGGGGAGCTGGCACAGTCCTGGGGGGTTTTCTGCAGCGTGGCACCCGGTGGCGATGCTGGGGGGGGGGGGACATGGAGGCTCTCAGCCCCCCTCTCCCCCCCCATCTCCCCCACTTTGTCCCACCCCAGCAAGTCAAAGCCGAATTCGGGAGAGCAGATTTCCTCCCAGCATCTCGCCCTCCCGCTGCTCCTGCCCTCAAGCTGCGAATTTCCTCGCTCGTTAATTAATTTTGTCATGCAAATAAATCTCCGGCAGCATCCCAGCTCCAGTCCTGCTGTTTCCAGCATCCCTGCCCAGGCTCTGGGACCGCGTCTGCCTCTGCCGCCCCTCCAGACCCCCCCAGGACCCTCTTGTCTGGCTGTAGGAGATGATGGCCATGCTGTCTCCCTGCTCCCGCCGTGTCCCGGCTTCCAAGCTCATGCAGGCAGCGGGTCAATGCCACCTTGGCTCCCACTGAGTGTCCACGTGTGTGGGGGGACTCTGGAAGCTTCAGGCTGCAGCAGAAACCCCGTGAATCGCTGCTGAAATGCCACAGGACTCACATTGAGCTGCAAGGCCTTCGACACGGGCCCCCACAACGTCCTTCTCTCTAAGCTGGAGAGATACGGATTCGATGGGTGGGGTGTTCAGTGGATGAGGAACTGGCTGGGTGGTCGCATCCAGAGGGTGGTGATCAATGGCTCGATGTCCAGATGGAGATGGGTGACAAGCAGTGTCCCTCAGGGATCCGTACTGGGACCTGTGCTGTTCAACATAGAATCACAGAATGTGTTGGGCTGGAAGGGACCTTTAAAGGCCATCTAGTCCAACCCCCCTGCAGTGAGCAGGGACATCTTCAACTAGATCAGGTTGCTTAGAGCCTCATCAAGCCTGGCCTTGAATGTCTCCAGGGATGGGACCTCCACCACCTCTCTGGGCAACCTGTGCCAGTGTCTCACCACGCTCATTGTAAAGAACTTCTTCCTAATGCCTACATAGACAGTGGGATTGAGTGCACCCTCAGCAAGTTTGCCAATGACACCAAGCTGAGTGGTGCAGTTGACAGGCCAGAGGGACGGGATGTCATCCAGAGGGATCTGGACAAGCTGGAGAGGTGGGCCCGAGCAAACATTATGGAGTTCAACAAGGCCAAGTGCAAGGTCCTGCACTTGGGTCGGGACAACCCTCGTTATCAGTACAGGCTGGGGGATGAGGTGACAGAGAGCAGCCCTGCGGAAAAGGACTTGGGGGTCCTGGTGGGTGAAAAGCTGAACGTGAATGAACAATGTGCACTTGCAGCCCAGAAGGCCAATCGCAGCCTGGGCTGCACCAAAAGAAGCGTGGCGAGCAGATCCAGAGAGGGGATCCTGCCCCTCTGCTCTGCTCTGGTGACACCCCACCTGGAGCACTGTGTCCAGCTCTGGAGCCCTCAGCACAAGGACATGGACCTGTTGGAGCGGGGCCAGAGGAGGCCACGAAGATGCTGGGAGGGCTGGAGCACCTCTCCTATGAAGACAGGCTGAGAGAGTTGGGGGGATTCAGCCTGGAGAAGAGAAGGCTCTGGGGAGACCTTCGAGCCCCTTCCAGTCCCTGAAGGGGGCCTACAAGAAAGCTGGGGAGGGGCTGTTTGCAAGGGCATGGAGCAATAGGACGAGGGGCAATGGTTTTAAACTAGAGCAGGGCAGGTTTAGATTAGACGTTAGGAAGAAGTTCTTTACACTGAGGGTGGTGAGACACTGGCCCAGGTTGCCCAGAGAGGTGGTGGAGGCCCCATCCCTGGAGACATTCAAGGCCAGGCTTGATGAGGCTCTGAGCAACCTGATCTAGTTGGAAATGTCCCTGCTGACTGCAGAGGGGTTGGACTAGATGGCCTTTAAAGGTCCCTTCCAACCCAACACATTCTATGTCCAAGGCAGCTGCAAGCTGCCCCTTGCCAGAATGATGCTGTGGGGAAGGAGAGACTGTCCTTAAGCCAGACCATCTTAGAACCATAGAATTGTCAAGGTTGAAAGGGACCTTTCAGATCATCAAGTCCAACCATTAACCCAACACTGCCAAAAACCATCACTAAACCATATCGCTGAGCACCATGTCTGCCCGGCTTGGGGGCATCAGCATTTGGCCTGGAGGCAGGAGCCATCGCAGCCTTCACCACCAAGGGCAAATCTGCAAAGCCGAGGTCCCCACAGTCACACAACCGGCGTCTGACCAACATTCAGGCACTGCCTGAAGGTCCATGTGGTGCATTTCTGGGAGAAATGTCCTCACCACTCAGTGCAAGCTCTCCATCCTCACGTTTGAAGGGAGATCCCTCCTCTGTGCATCATCCCTTTCTGCGGCAGCTGCAAGTACTTAATATTTTGGACATCTCCAGCTCCCTTGTCAAATCTGGTTCAAGCTGGACAAAAAAGGCTTAAGTTATTTTGAGGGAAAAAAAAAAAATAAAGGGAAGTTTAGATGAGTACAAAGTGTGCTGTTGCTCAAGCCCCATTTTTCTAGCAAGCCAAGCAAGTCTGCTTCCCCTGTCCTCTCCGTGCTACCGGCATCACTGTGACATGGGACGGGCTCAGGCGTGGTTCTGCTGCTTCTGCTGTCCCTGCAAAGGGGACAGTGAGGAAGATTAAGCCAGGTTGCTGGGAAAGACGCAGTGGTTGTCTCTCCTCCTCAGAGCCCACCTCCTCCAGGGCCAAACCCTCAGCCTGGTGGATGCTTCCACCTGGGTGTCATGGAGGAGCCGAGAGGAGCTGCTGCGGCTGAGCTGGGCACCTCAGTTTGACAAACCTCTCACTGCCAGGGGTGCTCAAAAATCATAGAATTGTCCAGGTTAGAAGGGACCTTTCAGATCATCGAGTCCAACCATCAACCCAACACTCACAAACCCACCACTAACCCATGTCCCTCAGCACCACGTCTGCCCGGCTTTTAAATACCTCCAGGGATGGTGACTCCACCACTGCCTTGGGCAGCCTCTTCCAATGCTTCACAACCCTTTCGGTGAAGACATTTTTCCTCATATCCATCCTAAACCTCCCCTGGCACAACTTGAGGCCGTTTCCTCTTGTCCCATCGCCTGTTCCTTGGGAGAAGAGACCGACCCCCCCCAGCTACACCCTCCTTTCAGGGAGCTGTAGAGAGCGAGAAGGTCTCCCCTCAGCCTCCTTTTCTCCAGGCTGAACACCCCCAGCTCCCTCAGCTGCTCCTCACAAGGCTTGTGCTCCAGACCCCTCACCAGCTCCGTTGCCCTTCTCTGGACACACTCCAGCACCTCAAGGTCTTTCTTGTCATGAAGGGCCCAAAACTGGACACAGCACTCGAGGTGGGGCCTCACCAGTGCTGAGGACAGGGGGACCATCACTGCCCCAGTCCTGGTGGCCACACTATTGCTGACACAGGCCAGGATGCTGTTGGCCTTCTCGGCCACCTGGGCACACTGCTGGCTCATGTTCAGCCATCTGTTGACCACCACCCCCAGGTCCTTTTCCGCTGGGCAACTCTCCAGTCACTCTGCCCCAGCCTGTAGCGTCCATGGGGTTGGTGTGACCTAAAAGATGCCTTGAGCTCCAGGATCCCACTTGGGGAACTCTCCATGCCTGTGTACCCATCAGCCTCACTGGGGCTGAAATCCTCCCAGGCCCCTGGTCAGCACCCATTTACACCAGTTTGACGTTAGCACAGTTGATTTTGCTGGGGATGCTCCAGGGGTGGGAAGGAGGACCAGGCATTCCTGCATGAGCTGCTGGGCATCCCAAGGGACCCAACTGACATCCCTGTCCCTCTGGGGAGGGAGTGACACTGCATGGCTTCCCAGCCATGGTGGCACAGCCTGTCCCCGAGCCACCGCTCGCTGGGGGATGTGAAACCCCATGGCAATAATCCCTGGGGGCAGAGGTGGAGCTGGGGGTGCACAGCCAGCCCAAAGGATGCATTCCACGGCCACATCCCTGCTCCAAGCCCTGGGAGAAGGGCCAGGCTGCGTGGCTGTCACATCCCAGGGCTCCAGGTGACACCCCCCCTGCAGTGCTGCCTCCAGCTCCGGTGTCGTGGAAAGACACGGAGCTGCTGGAGCGGGGCCAAAGGAGGCCACAGAGATGATCCAAGGGCTGGAGCCCCTCTGCTGTGAGGACAGGCTGAGAGAGTTGGGGGGGTTCAGCCTGGAGAAGAGAAGGCTCCGCAGAGACCTTCCAGCCCCTTCCAGTCCCTCAAGGGGCTCCAGGAAAGCTGGGGAGGGACTTGGATCAGGGAGGGGAGCCATGGGATGAGGGGGAAGGGTTTTCCACTGCAAGAGGGGAGACTGAGCTGAGATCTGAGGCAGAAATTCTTGGCTGTGAGGGTGGTGAGCCCCTGGCGCAGGTTGCCCAGAGAAGCTGTGGCTGCCCCATCCCTGGAGGGGTTCAAGGCCAGGTTGGATGGGGCTTTGAGCAACCTGGTGTGGTGGGAGGTGTCCCTGCCCCAGGGTGTCACTGGATGAGCTTTAAGGTCCCTTCCAGCCTAAACCATTCCATGATTCTATAATCAAAGCCCCCCAGCCTCAGGCAGGATATGCTCCCTGCATTTCCCATGCTGCCACGTAGGCAGGGGACAGCTTTGGGTGCGGAGGAGAAGAGCTTGTCCTGGGAGGAGACCTTGCAGGGTGAGCGGCGGGGAGCTTCCCCGTGTTATCATTATCCCATGGATATGGGTTTCAGCCTTAGCAGCCGCAGGCAACCAGCGGTTGCCATGACACAGAGCGGCTGGGAACACGACATCCCCAGCCGCTTCCAGCTCCGGCCTCCCCCAGTGCAACCTTCACCCCAACTCACCCCGTCTCGCCTGTCCTCAACCCACCTCTCACACACAGAAAAGTGGGGAGGGCCCCCCCCGAGGGAAGCAGAACGGCGGTACCCGACCTCAGAAATAAGCGCGAAAAGGCATTTAGAAGCAGGGAGGGAGGGCGAAGGCTGGGTGCCAGGACGCAGAGCAGAGGGGATGCAGCCTGGCGAGGTCCTGGGCAAACATTTGCCCTGCAAGATCCAGTCCACCTGCTCCAGCACCAGCAACCCCCAGTGCCAGAGTATGCCAGGGGGCTCCTGTTTTGCAGGGTGAGCACCCCCTGCCCGCATCCCTCCCCTGCCCTGGCTCTCAACTCCCTCCCCAGTTCCTCGGTGAAAAATGCTGGTTTTCATGCTGGGGATAAGGAGCAGACAGGTTCCCCTCCCCCCCGCCTCAAGTAACACCTTGGTAACAGCGTAGCTGTTGCAAGAGTCATCGCTGGGCTTCTTCAGGCCCAGGAAATCACACTAGTGCGATCAAATTGAAACTTTACGTTGGTGGGAAAAGAGCCAAAAAGATCCCAAGGCCTTTTCTCAGCCTGGGTGCTTTCCAGTTCCACGGGGGGGAAAGCAAAACCTTGCAGCGGGCTGGGGCCGAAAAGGTCGTTCCTGTTGCTTTTGCAGGCTGCGTTTGCGCTGCCACTTCCTGAGCGGAGGTCACCACTTGTGACACACGCACATGACGAAATGCCAACACCCCACGAGGGTGTACAGCCTTCCCCCCACCCAGTGCTTCGGGACCGAAAAAAACCAGCGGGTTAAATATGCCACAGAACAGCCCATTTCCTCAAACCGTACACATGGGGAGTTTTTTTTTTTTGGCTGTTTTCTTCTGCAAAATACGGCGCAGACAGGACATGGGTCTACGATAAAATGATGGCAGGATGTTTTCTGCTAGCGGCCACTACTGCCCAGACACAGCTATCATTTGAAGGCTGGTAGGCAGGAGAGCAAGTAACACCATCAAACTTTTTTTACTATATTAAAATAGCACTTTTTACAGTTGGCTCCGCTCGCTACAACGGTCTCCAAATGGTATCTGCATGCGAACAGACACCTCACAGCCTACGCAAACTCGAACGCAGACAGGAAACACACCACATCGCACTGAAAGCACGATCTACCCGCAGTTCCCACCAGGCTGAACCCAGTCCCAGACGTGCAGGGAACCATCGCTTGCTGCCGACAATAAAGTTCTCGGCTTCTGTGGATGCCACGTGTGCGCCGTGACCGAGGGAGGACCTCCACTGCTGTCCCATCCGCCGAATGCGTGGCCTTTATGAACAAAGATGGGCTCTGCTTCCCTGCCAGAGCCGTCCCAGCTCCGCGCGTCATACACATGCACGGTCCCATCAAAACCTTGAATAAAAGGGAATTAAGAGAGACGGCAGAACTAAATTGCTTTGCTCTAGTCCTACTGGGCTCGCGCTCACCTCTCAGCAGGGCCGCTGAGACAGAAATGAGGACAAAGACACTGAGTGACAACCCGTGACAGCAGAGCTTCCAAGTCTCCCAGGAGCTTGTCTCAAGCTGCCGGGGAGAACATGGGCCAGATCCAAAAAGCTTGCAGATTCACTGGTCTGAATTTGTGATGCCCTAGGCCAAGAGCTGGTCTTATCAGCACAGTTTTCCCTGCGGCCAGGCTGTCACTGGCACTACCAGGACAGTGCTTGGGGTCTTTGTTCTCCCAGGAGGGAAGCGAGGGTCCCCCAGAACCCATCCAGGCCCTTTCTGTAGTTACTGGAGAGAGGCAACTGCAGACAACAATTAGCTCGCATCTCTGCTGGCTCCAGGAGGAGCTATGAACAACCACCTCCTAACTGGGGTGTTTAAAGTAAGGTGGGGTGAACTGGACGTCCGTAGAAATACAGCTCAAAAAAACATCCAGAAAAGGAGATCTCTACCCAAAGCACATACCTGAAACAGCAAGGCAGCTTTCCAGAGCGGGAGCCCAGGAGACACACAGGAACTCTGCACCTGAGCTGGGAGAGGGCACTCTGCACTTCGCTGAGGCCAAGGACTCGGAGATTTTCCTTACGTCTGTGAGGGTGAGGTGCCCTCCGCTCGAGAGGCGAGCTATGGGCCAGGAGCTTGAGTCAGAGCCTTGAGGTCCGCGCCCGACTCCCATGCACCACCGCTCGCCACACGGCGCTGAGGGGACGGACGCAGCCTCCAAGGGACTCTGCGGCTGCCGAACGTCAGCCAGGCACAGCTGGCCCTTGGCAGAGCAGAGGAGCAACGTGTTGCAATCCAGGAACGCCAGGCCGCTGAGCTCCTCGCTGTTTCTGGCAGCTGGAAAAGAGAAAGGCACATCTTAGATGACACGAGGAGCATTTGCGTGGTTTTTCTGCTGCAATCTTGCCCGAGAAAGCAGATTTCCAGCCTTGTCCCTGCAAGTGGCTTTCAAGCAACATTCTTCAAGAGAGCCAGCAGCAGAGAGTGACGGCCTGCTCGGGAATTGTCTCTGTGCAGGATCCATGTGGAGCCGGCACAGCCGGTACCCCTCAAAAGCAGATGTTAACACCCAGGCAGAGGAGACAGGAGGCCCACGACTAACATGAGCTCTGTTTGAGCTCCCACAGGGGACCCAACATGGACCAAAGCTCTGAAAGCGGATGCTTCCAGCGCTGCCCCTCACCAGCGGGAGCCACATGAGTCCCTGTGGCATGGGGGCACAGCAGAGCAGTGACAAATAGACCTTCTTTTTTGCTCAGCACACTGCGTTACAGCCACTGGACACATATGCACACATTTTCCTGTGCATGATGCTGAGTCTTACTGGGTTGGTGAAGGCAGATGGTCTCCAGGATCCCCAACAAACCAGGCCTGGATTAACCACCTTGCGTTAAGGCATGGCTGGTTTAACGGGGCTAGTGTGATCCTCCTCCCATCCACACAGACAGATCAGAGTAACACAGAGCTCGCTCAGAAGTTGATGCTGATTTCAATGACCCCAAGCGATGTGACTCTGCGGCCAGGTCCTCCTTCTTTTGGGACAAGACGCACAGCAGCCCTCTGCTAACCCAATCCTTTGCACAGAAACCACCTATGGCGCTCTTGTAGGGCACAGAGCACACAGAATCACAGACTGGCAGGGGTTGGAAGGGACCTCTGGAGACCATTCAGTCCAACCCCCTCCCAAAGCAGGGTCACCCAGAGCAGGTGGCACAGGAACGCGTCCAGGCGGGTTTGGAATGTCTCCAGAGCAGGAGACTCCACCACCTCTCTGGGCAGCCTGTGCCAGGGCTCTGACACCCTCACAGGAAAGAAGTTCCTCCTCATGTTTAGGTGGAACTTCCTATGCTCAAGTTTGTGCCCGTTACCTCTTCTCCTGTCACCAGGCACCACTGAGAAGAGCCTGGCCCCATCCTCCTGACACCCACCCTTTCAGTATTTATAACCGTTCATAAGACCCCCCCTCAGGCGTCTTTTTTCCAGACTAAAAAGACCCAAGTCCCTCAGCCTTTCTTCATCAGAGAGGTGTTCCAGTCCCCTCAGCATCTTGGAAGCCCTTTGCTGTCCCCTCTCTAGTAGTTCCCTGTCCTTCTGGAACTGGGGAGCCCAGAACTGGACTCAATGCTCCAGCTGTGGCCTCCCCAGGGCAGAGCAGAGGGGGAGGATGACCTCCCTCCACATGCTGGCCACAAGCGGATCTGGGGCAGAAGCCTGAGAAATCGCTGTCATGGGAGTAATGAGAAGCTGGAGATGGACCAGAGCACTGTAACCTCTTTCCTCAAGACAATATACTTTCTGCAAATATCTTTCCGCCCTTTGGCACACGTCTGGAAGTACCCACTCACTGCAACGTTTGCCACTTGAGCAGTTACTTTTGCTTTACCCAAACCCCAGCTTCCCAAAAATCACTCATTAGATTCGGTTTGAATACCTGCCATGTAGATATTTTTCCTGGATTCAACCTCTGTAATTTGGACGCTGTTGAGTCTTGAGCCGTGAAGGACCCACGGGGCTCTGGCCGAAATGGTTGCAATTTTAGCCCAAGGTTGCCCAGTGTCATTTTCTGTAGGTATGGCACTTACGGGTTTAATAACATCTATTTGAAAGAGATGTAAGCAGTTATAAAACACATCAGGAGTCAAGTAATCCACAAGATTAAGCTGTTTCACAGCCTCAAAAAGCTAAAAGTGACCTACTAAATGACTAAAAAATCCAGTTATGACTAACCCCCTCTCCAGAATAAAACCACTCTTTCCCACACATGCAGCAAGGGCTGACAACAAGCCGTTTAAAAATCTTGCAAAATGCGGGGAAAGACGTGAATCGAGATGTTTATTTTCAATGAAGAAGCAAACGACTAACATTTTGCACTTCCTTTCTGGTGGTTTCAAAGTATGTCACAAGAGGAGACAAAGCAACGGCAATCCTTTTCTAGAAGCAGGCAGACACAGGCTTGGAGAACTGAGGTGCTTCATGGTATTATTTACTCTGTAATTCTACAATTCTATATCCTGAAAGGTGATGTATTTTTATTTCTAACCCTCAGAGTTATGTAGGGAACATTGTGCCAACTCTGATTAGGGTTTTTGTTTGTATGAGTAAGAGCTCGCAAATCAAGCCACCGTGACAGGCCTAAACCTACTAAATCCCTTACGAGGTTTGTGCCGTTTCTTTCCAAGCCACCAGAACTGGCGCAGACACTTGTCTCGTGCCCTTCTCCAGCCCCTGACACACAAGTGCAGTCACTCAGGACTTCACTGAGCAGGACTGGCACTCTGCTCCTCATTTTACGCACAGGAAGAAGAGGAAGCTAGAGATGTTTGACGCAAGAACTACACTGAGAAACTACTCAAGCTCAGAAACATCTTCCCTTACCAGAGTCCTCTGCTGACACCTGCCAGACCTGGAGGGAGCTGTCTGGTGGGCCACTCGTCACCAGCAAGCTGAGGAAACAAAAAGAACCCCACAAAACTCTTCAGGAGCAGAGAACGGTCTTTTTTCCCCCCCCAGACTGGGAGAAATGGGTCTGCCACTCCTCCTGTGCTCAGGAGCTCCTGCCTCTGCTTGGAGCAGAGAAGGGGACAGAAGGACCATAACACCAGAACTCCTCATGCCAGGGTGCTCTACCCAGCCCAGGCAAACACAGTCCCAGGCAACGGCATTTCATTAGCACATTTTCCAAAAGCGCTAGACTAAGAATGGTGTGAAGAGCTCCAAAAGTAGCAACGGGGGCTTGTGTAGGAGGAGAGAGCTGAACAAGTGAAATGAATCAGCCAGAGGGAAGCGTGTTTGCTTGGTCTACAATCCACAGCAGGAAAAAAACAAACCTTCTGAACCTGCATACGCAGGGACTTATAGAGCAGTGGCAGCATCCTGCTCTGCCCGCTGAGCACCTCCACGCTGTGCCAAATGCAGAAGGAAGGGATGGCAAAGGCAGAGTACAGAAGCCGTACAGGCCCCTGTTGCTCAGAAGTGGGGCAGGGAGGGATCCCCGGTGAGCCAGCATCAATGTCAGCAGCCCCTGCGGCTCACTTATGGAAGAAGCTGAGGATTCAAGTTATCCAGCAGCAGTTTCAGTTTCTCTGCCAGCTGCCCCACAAGACACATCACTGCAGCTTTCTGTACCACGGCAGTGGGGTGCACTCCGTTTTGCTGAGCACCCTGACAGATGGCTCCTCTCCAAACACCACGACAGGGTTCTGGGAGGACCACTACATGTCACTGGCCAGCAAGTCCCCACTCAGGCTCACACTGCTCTCAGAGCTGGCAGGACCGACCAGTTGGTTTGGGAACCAAGCAAGGAAAAGGAGCACTCTCCCAGTGGACAAGTCCCCTCTCCATCTCCAGTACGTCCTGGAAGTACGTGGCCATACCTGGTATCCGGCACATATTTCAGGCTGTACACTGGGCGGTTTGAAAATCCACCACATTCCACCTTGAAATCTCTCTCTGGACACAGGCCCTGGAAATCAGAGGTAAAGTAATTTCTTCATACGTAACAGTGCAGAACTTGGTGTGGTCAGTTATCACAAAAAAAAAAAAAAAAGAGACAAGAAAAAAAGAGACTCTCAGTAAAGCTCTTGCCTGTCCAGTAACGCCTATTTCAACAGGAGCTACAGGAATGAAGGATCTCAAAATAGTTAGAGGAAAAAAATATGGAAGAAAGCTCCTGCCAAGGGTTCTGCCTGAGTTCGTTGCCATCCATGCAAGTGCGACTCAAGAGCCTTCTCCTTACCCAGTGCCCAAAGACCACCTTCTACTTTAGAGGTCACTACTTTAGAGGTCACCCACCCAAGGGCCAACCCCACTGTTCAGCAGTGTGGTGCCCCAGGCTCAGGCATCTCAGCAACTCCCGTCTTCATTTGCCTTGGTGTCCTCATCTGAAAAGTTGTGGCTGCCCCATCCCTGGAAGTAGTCAAGACCAGGCTGGATGGGGCTTTGAGCAACCCGGTCTAGCGGGAGGTGTTCCTGCCCATGGCAGGGGGATTTGAACTAGCTGATCTCTAATGTCCCTTCTAACCCGAACTGTTCTGGGATTTTATGGTCTGTCCTATTTCCCCACAAAACGCTTTCTCTCACACATCTGGAGATGAAGTTTTCATGGCACAAGCTGCCCGCAGAGCTGCAGGATTACATGACTGGTGTGCCAACCTGCTACCTCAAAAGGACAGCACCTGGGTGACTTAGCGCTTTACCTTTCAACCAAAGCTGCTCAAGACCCAGCCAAGTCCTTGACAGAGCAACAGAGACCAGGTAGCAGCTTGTGAAGCCCAGCAGAGCACAGCCTGGTCTCTGAAAACACCAGGCGAAGGAGGACAGAGAGACCTGGTGCCACCCTGGCTGCAACACCCACCTGGCTCTCCTTCACCTGTAGCGATGGCGGCGGGAGCAGCTGCAGGATCTCGTTCCCACCGGACTGTCCATAACTGGCTACACAGACACCTTGGAGGTGGGGATGAAGAACCAGGGACATGGTGAGGGATGCCCCCACCCCCCTGCCTGGCCCACCCCTCCCTGAGCCAGACCCCTGGATCATAGTACGGTCCGTCCTGAACCCTGGACCTGGAGCCCCAGCCCAGGCTGAATCCCGGTACAGCCCCAGCCACTTGGCCCCACTCCTGGGGTCCTCGCCCTACACCTTGGCCTCCCCTCTGGGGTCCCAGCCCAACCCTGTGGTCTCCCCTTCTCCCCTCTCTGTGGCCCCAGCCTGGCCCCGTGGCCATTTTCCAATGCTATTTAATATCTTCATAAGTGAGTTGGGTGATGGGATCAAGTGTACCCTGATGGAAGTTTGCCGATGACACCAAACTGAGTGGGGAAGAGGACATTTGGGAAGGGAGAGCCACCCTGCAGGAAGCCCTGGATCATCTGGAAGAGTGGGCTGACAAGAACCTTATGAAGTTCAACAAGGACAAGTGTAAGGTCTTGCACCTGGGAAAACATAATCCCAGAGTGCAGCACAGGGATCTACCTGGCTGGGAAGCAGCTCTGTGGAAAAGGACCTGGGGGTCGTGGTGGACAACAAGCTCAATATGACTGAGCAGTGGGCTGCTGTGGCAAATAAAGCCAATGGGATGCTGGGCTGCATCACCCAGGGCATCACCAGCAGAGATAAAGAAGTCATTATCCCACTCTGCTCAGTGCTCGTCAGGCCACACCTGGAATATGGTGTGCAGTTTTGTTCACCGCTATGCAAAAAAGATGTGGAGAGGCTGGAAAGAGTCCAGAGAAGGGCCACCAAAATGATCAAAGGATGGGGAAGCTTTCTCTTCTCCAGGCTGAACCCCCCCAACTCTCTCAGCCTGTCCTCACAGCAGAGGGGCTCCAGCCCTCCCAGCATCTCTGGGGCCTCCTCTGGCCCCGCTCCAACAGCTCCATGTCCTTCTTGTGCTGAGGCCCCAGAGCTGGACCAGGAAATTTCCCCAGGAAAGCGGTGGATTCCCCATCACTGGACACTTTTTAAGATTCAGCTGGACAGGGTGCTGGGGCCCCTTGTCTAGACCGTACTTATGCCAAGGAAGGTTGGACCAGATGATCTTTGAGGTCCCTTCCAACATGGGATTCTGTGATGACCAGGAGATGCTCAGAAGGCTGGAGTCCCTCTGCTGTGAGGACAGGCTGAGAGAGTTGGGGGGGTTCAGCCTGGAGAAGAGAAGGCTCCAGGGAGACCTTCCAGCCCCTTCCAGTCCCTCAAGGGGCTCCAGGAAAGCTGGGGAGGGACTCTGGATGAGGGAGGGGAGCCATGGGATGAGGGGGAAGGGTTTTCCACTGCAAGAGGGGAGATGGAGCTGAGATCTGAGGCAGAAATTCTTGGCTGTGAGGGGGGTGAGCCCCTGGTGCAGGTTGCCCAGAGAAACTGTGGCTGCCCCATCCCTGGTGAGGTTCAAGGCCAGGTTGGATGGGGCTTGGAGCAAGCTGGTCTGGTGGGAAGTGTCCCTGCCCAGGGCAGGGGGTTGGACTGGGTGGGCTTTAAGGTCCCTTCCCACCTAAACCATTCCATGATCCTATGATTCCCTACCCCCGTGGCCCCATCCCAGTCCCCTGATCCCCTTCTTTCCCCGGGGACCCCGGCCCACTCACCCTAATCCCCCCCGGGGAGCCTCGGGCCCAGCCCCTCTCCCCCCTCACCACCCCCAGGCCTGGCCTCTCCCCCTCCGGCCCTCACTCACGGTTTCCCCGGGCCCATTCGATCAGGCGGGTGGGCGCTTGGAGCTCGAAGGTGTGCAGGTCCCCGTATCTGCGGGGAGAAGGAGAAGAGGTTGGCGGAGCCGGGGCCGGGGCCGGAGCCGGGGCCGGGAGGGAGAGCGGGGCCAAGTCTCCCTCACAGGCGCAGGGACTGCAGCAGCCATTCGTCCGCCTCCTCCTCGCCGGCGCCCACCGCCTCCATGGCAACGCCCGGCGCGTCGTCTGACGTCAGGCGGCGGCGCGCAGCAGTGACGCAGCGGCCGCCGCGCCTCGGGGCGGCTCCCAAGCGGCGGCGGGCGGTTGGAACCGGTCGGAACCGGTCGGGGGCGGCGGCGCTGAGGGGAGCGCGGGCCGCGGCCGCCTCCCTGAGGGAAAGGGGAGGGGAGCGCGGGGTGAACCGCCTTATTGCCCTTGTTATGTGAACAATCCGAACGGTAAAATGCAGGTAACGTGGAGGGCATGGTCATGGGCAGATATTTATAAGCCAGGGAGTAATCATGAAATCACGGAATGGTTTAGGCTGGAAGGGACCTTGAAGACCACTCATTTCCACCCCCCTGCCCTGGGCAGGGACACCTCCCACCAGCCCAGCTTGCTCCAAGCCCCGTCCAACCTGGCCTTGAACCCCTCCAGGGATGGGGCAGCCACAGCTTCTCTGGGCAACCTGCGCCAGGGGCTCACCCCCCTCACAGCCAAGAATTTCTTCCTAATATCCAATCTAAATCTCCCCTCTTTCAGTTTGAGGCTGTTACCCCGTTTCCTATCATTACACTCCCTGATCCAGGGTCCATCCCCATCCTTCTTGTAGGCCCCCTTTAAGGCCTGGAAGGGGCTCTAAGGTCTCCCTGGAGCCTTCTCTTCTCCAGGCTGACCCTCCCCAACTCTCAGCCTGTCCTCACAGCAGAGGGGCTCCAGCCTTCTGAGCATCTTCTAGTCATCACAGAATCACATGTTGGAAGGAACCTCAAAGATCATCTGGGGCGTTAGAAGCAGGGCTCAGGTGTGCAGAAGGGTGTGAGAGATGCTCAGAAGAGGCAGGGTGTTTTCAGGTGGCATTTGTAGGAACAGGCCACTGTTTGCGTTTTGTCCCTCTGATGGACAGCCAGTGTGATGCATCCTCCTTCCTTTTGTAGAAATCTCAGTAAATAAGCACGCTACTTTCATTCTTCATCTTCAGACGGAGGACCTGCATTAGATTTCAGCTGCGAGAGGGTCCTCCAAGTCAAAATCTGATGCATTGACAGTTAATGTGTTTCAGCCGCCAGCTGCATGGGAATACTCCCACAGGACCTTTAACCCATCCCTCTTTATTTGCCTTTATTTTGAGCCTGAATGCCTTGCTTTGAACATCAGTCACCAGGAACATCCAACCGCCTCCAGGAGAAGGGGTTCCCTGCACCGTGCCTGGCAGGGGCTGGCTCCCCTCCGCAGTGGCCTCCTTGTCCCATGCAAAATGCAAAATGCTGATGTGCTTGCACCTGGTGCAACATTCCCATTTGAAGGTGACATTAAGTAGGGGCAAGGGACAAAGAGAACAGAGAAACACCAAGATGAGGCTGCCATCGTGGAGAGCTGGGGTAGCAGAGGCAGCCGCCGTCTCATCCCTGTGCCTCTGAAAACCTCCCCCAGGGATTTCAAGAGTGCTAATAGCTCGGCTCATGTTCAAGCTCAAATTCCAGTGAGGACAGGTCTGAACCCAAGCGCGGGGTCCCCTCGTCATGGGGGAGCTGTGGTGGCTGCGTGTGCCGTCCCGGGGACACCAGCAAGCGTGACAGTGGCTGCGCTGTCATCCCACCAACCCTCCGTCCCCGTCTTTCCCTGTGGTTCATCCCGCCTGTGGCAGCTGATGCAGAAGCTCCTCCTGGGTCAGTCGTTTCAGCTGCCCACGACAGCAGAAACCTGTTCCCCAAAATCCCTTTTTCACAATGCAGAACATATTAGAAACCCAAAGAAACCTGATACACAGTAGCCTTTACAACACTTCATTGATAAAAATCCTTGGACCGCTTTGACACGAAATTATTGTTAGCATGCATTTTCCTAACTCTACCTGAAACGGTGTAGGCCATTAACTTACAATTTGAAAGTCTTAACTAGACCAAAGTCTTTTTAAAGACTTATCAAAGTTGTTTTACATACGAGATAGGACACGGAGCAGTAAGATGATAACAATGAAGTGGTCTTTTTAAAAAACATGTTTTCCAGTGGCCACGATACAAACTGGCAGAGGATGTTTCCTTCCTAAAGAAATCTGTCTGCAAGGAGCTGTCTGGAGATCCTAATTCTGGAAATAATGAACTTTGAGAGCCTCAGCTGATGGTCGGCCTGGACTCGAGCTCATTTACCCTTCCATTATGGTCACATCAGCTTTAATGGTGCAAAAAGCCATTAACCCTCTGTACTTTCAGTTTTATGGTAAACCCCACACGAATGTTATTCTACACCAGTATTTTGAGGAACGAGCATGCAGCATGCTGCTTAGGCACCGTCGTTGTTTGAAAGCAAGGTGATTTTCTGAGAGATTGATCGAGGCACCGGCTCCCAGATACAAATGGATCCCACAAAGCTCAATAATCAGTCAATAGCTGGTGAAAACTGCCTTATAAAGAGAGCTCTCAGCTTGAAGTTGGAGGATAAGGGTGCAGCAGTGGCAGCTCATGGCATATCTGGAAGATTGGCAGTAACCCAGGGATCCTGGGAGCCCTCATTAAGAAGTACTTTTGTCTTTTAACTTATAATATCTATTTTAGATTTGTATATATTTCTGGTTACTTTCATGTCATGATACAGGTTTCTAACATTTTGTCTTTAGTAGAGCTTCAAAACATCAAATGGACTTGCATTTTAAAGTAGGATGCAGATTTCCAACACAAACTATACTTTCATGCTCACTTCTCCTGGAATCCCCCCCTTCAAAAAGCAATAGCTTAGTGCTGCTGTAAATTGCCTTTAAAATCCATAAAAACATGAAAATCCTGGTTCAAGGAAGGAAACCAAAAGCACTGTGTAGCCCTTCAGAAATAAAAGCATACGTAAGTGTATGAAATTAAGTCAAAAGGCTGCCAATGTTCATGAAATTGGCTTGAAGTCATTGGATATAAAAAAGCAACAGTAAGTCTTGGGATTTTTTGTTTTCTTCCCGGAATATAAAGTTTTAGGGTCTGTGCTTTAAAGCTTGATGCTGCAAACAGAGGGTTTGCTTTGGACTTAGAACAGCCTTTGAAAAGCGATGTTGCAGGGTTAACAGCTCAGGACATCTCAAGCATCAGGGAGGTGGTGCTTTAGGAAAGGACTAAATCCTGCAAGGCTGCAGGTGGAGCTGTGGGGGGGGAGAGCAGAGAGGCCAGCACAAACGGGATGGGCAGAATAGAATAGAATAGAATAGAATAGAATAGAATAGAATAGAATAGAATAGAATAGGAGTAGAATATTTTATATTGCCTGCTCCTGTTGTTCATGCCTAGTGGAAGTCTAACTCTGTATTGCTTTTCTGTTCTGGTTTTGATGGGAGATGTGCCAAGCTGGGCTTTGCTTTGGGTGGTGTTTTGAATTTCTAGCTGCACTGAGCTTCCCCCATCCCCTTCCCTCTGCGTCACGTAGTGCACACCTTGCCCAGCTGCTGGCACAGGAGAGGGTGTGGGACTCTGGTTGAAAGTCTGCTCTGCTTCCCCTGCTATTTGCTCCTCCATCATAAGGTCCATTCCCTGGAGTTTGCTGCACTTCAGATGGAGCACCAGCAGCAAGCCGCTGTCAGAGGCCTCAGGTTGCCCTGAGTGCTCTTCTCCAGGCTGGTGGGGCCATGACTGATGCCTCAGTACCTTCTCGCTGCCATGCTGGGACTCCTGCCCCAATACCTTCTTGCTGCCACGCCATGACTCCTGCCTCGATACCGGCTGGCTGCCATGCAGTGGCTCCTGCCCTGGTACCTCCTCACTGCCATGCTGTGATTCCTGCCCCAATGTCTGCTGGCTGCCATGCCATGACTCCTGCCCCGGTACATCCTTGCTGCCATGCCGTGACTCCTGCTGTGGTACCTTCACACTGCCATGCCATGACTCCTGCTGTGGCACCATCTCACTGCCACATCGTTACTCCTGCCCTGGTACTGTCTTGCTGCCGTGCCGTGATGCCTGCATTGTTGTCTGACTCATTATTTCAGGGCATTTATCCGAAGTTTCCTTTTCTGCTCCTTTTACCGATCTCTTTTCTGTATCAATGTTGCTCTGAGATTTTTGAGCAGGGGACTTCAATATTTCTGCCAGAGCCTTCTGTCTCCAAACTTGACTGGTTTGCTGGCTTCTGTTGGTTACTTTTCTGGTTGTTCTCTGGCTGATCCAGATGACCCCCTCCTCGGGGCTGTAGGCTGCCCTCTGCGCTAGCTCCGCTCGGTCCTGGGAGTCCATGCTGAGCTGGGACTCCTGCCGCTGGGGTTGCCAGTTGCTCTGCCACGGCTCATCCCCCACGCAGGAGTTTGGCCCCAGGGACCACCAGCTGCTCCCGCTAGAGACCTGCTGCCGGCTGTGACAGGAGTCTGGCTCCAGGGACCACCAGCTGCCCCCGCTGGAGACCTGCTGCCAGCTGTGACAGGAGTCCTGCTTTAGAGAAACACTCACGGCACTGCTGGGCTGCTGAACCATGCCACCCATCTTAGTGCACGAACCTCTGCTCCCCTGGGTTCCTTCTGCCCCCAGTTCTCGGGCATCACCTGTTGGTTCTGGTCCCATGAGGTGCTGGCTGCTGCGCTGGTGCTCTTATCCCCATGTCTGCTGGCTGCTGCTCCGCAATGCCTGCCCCTCTGCTGTAGCCATTTCAGGAAGCACAGCTGAAATTTCCTCTTCCATCCTGTTCACTAGTTTATTCTCTGTATTGATGCCGATGCAGGGGACTTCGAGCTTTCTTCCAGAGCTGTCTTGCTCCAAACGTGGCTCCATCGGTGGTTCCTTGCTGGCCTGAGGGCTGATGCGGGCAGGACGGGGTCCCTCGTGTCCCTGACGGTCTCCGTGTCAGGAAGCTCTGGCTGCTCACACCCTCTCCCCGCAGCAGGTCTCTGCCTGGAGCACGGTGGCCAGCGTCTCCCCACGGCAGGGGCTCGCTGGGCAGCTGGTGGTGGCGTGGGGCAGGGTGGTGGTGCTGGTGTGGGGTAGGAGGGTTCCTCTGCCCACCCCTGCCCTCTGGAAGGCCCCACCACTGGGAGGTCACCAACCAGACCCACTGTTGCCCCACAGCTACCCCCAGACTGTGCCCACAGCCCCACAGCTGCCCCCACTGGTCCCCCTATGCTGCCCCATCCCACACCACTGCTGCCCCACAGCTGCCATCCCCATCCCACACCACCCCTTGCTGCCCCACAGCTGCCATCCCCGTCCCCATCCCACAGCCTGCCCCTGGCTGGGCACCCATGCTGTCCTCCATGCTCTGTCCTCCCTCCCCACATTGTCCCCCCCATTGCCCCCAGCCTTCCCCAGTGGTCCTCCCCACAAGCTGTTCCCTGCACGCTGCATTCCCAAAACCTGCATTAATCACCTGTCTTTTTTTTTTTTTTTCATTTATGTTTCATTGCAAAATTAATTCAGGCTTTAAAAACTTTTAGCTTGTTGCCCGGCTTGTTTGTTTTGCCCAGCTTATTCTGGAGAAACGTCTGCTTTACAGTATTTCGGCAGAGATGGCTTCTCACAATCTGCAGCTGACACGGAAACTAATTCATGAGCCAATACAATCTTGCACCCTTACGTGCATAATTAAAAAAAATAATATTAAAAACCCTGTGGCTGCCTACAAAGATGTAGATCAATTGTGTGCCTCATTTAGTGCTGTACATACAGCTGAAAATCCCTTTTTAATTTGCTCTGTCACAGTTAAATATTACTGCTCATACTGCTACTGCATATCACATCTTTTGTGGCAGTAAGACAAAAAAATAATTTGGATAAAAGAAGCACAGAAACAAATTTCCACCCAAATCTCTGTGCAAACAAAACCCCACTCCTAGTTCATGGGACATGAATCAAGGTTTTATGAATTCTAAATCAGCACATATATGTAGAGCTGGTTAAAAAAGGTTTTTTTAGTGAATTAACAATGTAAGGACACTAAATTACTGAAAAGAAAAATGCCCAAGGAAGCAAAGGAAAACTTTAGAGGTAAAGACCTTTCAGGGATGGGGCAGCCACAGCTTCTCTGGGCAACCTGCGCCAGGGGCTCACCCCCCTCACAGCCAAGAATTTCTGCCTCAGATCTCAGCTCAGTCTCCCCTCTTGCAGTGGAAACCCCTTCCCCCTCGTCCCATGGCTCCCCTCCCTCATCCAGAGTCCCTCCCCAGCTTTCCTGGAGCCCCTTGAGGGACTGGAAGGGGCTGGAAGGTCTCTGCGGAGCCTTCTCTTCTCCAGGCTGAACCCCCCCAACTCTCTCAGCCTGTCCTCACAGCAGAGGGGCTCCAGCCCTCCCAGCATCTCCGGGGCCTCCTCTGGCCCCACTCCAACAGCTCCGTGTCTCTCCTGTGCTGAGGCCCCAGAGCTGGAGGCAGCACTGCAGGGGGGTCTCCCCCGAGCAGAGCAGAGGGGCAGAATCCCCCCCCTCGCCCTGCTGCCCACGCTGCTGGGGATGCAGCCCAGGCTGCGGGGGGGTTTCTGGGCTGCCAGCGCACGTTGCCACCTCACGTTGAGCTTCTCACCCACCAACACTCCCAAGTCCTCTTCAGGGCTGCTCTCCAGCCATTCTCTGCCCAGCCTGGATTTGTGATTGGTATTGGCCCAACCTACATGTAGGACCTTGCACTTGGCCTGGTCGAAGTCCTCATGGATCCATCTCTCCAGCTTATTTTGGTCCCTCTGGGTGGCATCCCTTCCCTCCTACATGTCAACCACTCCACACAGCTCGGTATTGCTGGCAAACTTGTCAAGGGTGCACCTGATCCCCTGTCCATGTTGCCAACAAAGATGTTAAACAGAACTGGTCCCAGTACAGACCGCTGAGGAACACCACTCGTCACTGCTTGCCACATGGACATCGAACCACTGACTGCAACTCTTGGAGTGCGACCATCCAGCCAATTCCTTTTCCACCGAGTTGTCTGTCCATTAAATCCACGTCTCTCCAATTTTCCTGACAAATCCTGTATATCATTGCATCGACTCTGGTCCCCCCTGCCAAGAGGATGCTGCTCAAGCTGAGACTGCAGGGCTGGGCCTTGCCGTGAGCCCACGTTTGCAGAAGATGATCACTCTTTCACTGATACATTCCTCTCCATTTCTCCCCAGCGTAGGCTCAGACCAGGTCCGGAAGGATCGGTGCAGATAACTTGCTTCTAGCCATGGGCTCGTTGCCTCAGGATCGGTGGTGATAATTGGGTGTTTATTACAGATTATTGTGCTTTTTCTGCCTTCTGGCCGGGTTTTAGCTGTCATGCACGGTGTTGGGAAGCAAGCTGGGTCTATTTTCTGTAACACTGCAAGGTGGCAGCCTACAGCTTCTGAGGTGGGTCTGGAGTAATCAGAAAAATGACTTGGTTTTACAGAAATACATCTGAGTGTGAATCTTTTGGTCTGTACGGTATCTCCTATGTTATCTGACATTCCGTATTGTTTATTTTTCCCTCACTTTTCAGCACACTGTCAATGTCAGTCATGCAGAAGTTGTCAGAGAGGGATGGAGATGCTTTGGGCAGTTTCATAGGGCGGTTTCACCTTCACCAGTACAGGTTGGGGGCTCACCAGTACAGACTGGGGGCTGACCGGCTGGAGAGCAGCTCTGTGGAAAGAGACCTGTGAGTCCTGGTGGACAACAGGATGACCATGAGCCAGACATGTGCCCTTGTGGCCAAGAAGGCCAGTGGTCTCCTGGAGGGCATCAAGAAAAGCGTGGCCAGCAGGTCAAGGGAAGTCACCCTCCCCCTCTGTTCTGTCCTGGGGAGACCACCACAGCTGGAGCACTGGGTCCAGTTGTGGGCTCCCCAGTTCCAGAAGGACAGGGAACTGCTGGAGAGGGGACAGCAAAGGGCTACCAAGATGCTGAGGGGACTGGAACACCTCTCTGATGAAGAAAGGCTGAGGGACTCGGGTCTTTTTAGTCTGGAAAAAAGATGCCTGAGGGGGGATCTTATGAACGCTTATAAATACTTAACAGGTGGGCATCAGGAGGATGGGGCCGGGCTCTTTTCAGTGGTGCCCAGTGACAGGAGAAGAGGTAACGGGCACAAACTTGAGATGAGGAGGAACTTCTTTCCTGTGAGGGTGTCAGAGCCCTGGCACAGGCTGCCCAGAGAGGTGGTGGAGTCTCCTGCTCTGGAGATGTTCCAAACCCGCCTGGAGGCATTTCTGTGCCACCTGCTCTGGGTGACCCTGCTCTGGCAGGGGGTTGGACTGGATGATCTCCAGAGGTCCCTTGAACCCCTACCATTCTGTGATTCTGTAATTCCAGGGCTCCTGCAGTGCTCAGAGAGGTGATAGGACATTCTGGGTGACGCAACGGGTTCAGACTTGGGCTGTGCTGTCTGAACTCTGTGTTCAGGGATAATTCAGGGCTCTCAGTACAGAAGCAAGTGAGAAAGAAGCAAGGGCAAAAGCAGGTACAGAGGAAGAAGTGCTGTGAAAACAAGGTCGGAAAGCCGAAGCCCTTCCTTCAGCCAAGAGGCCACATGCTGCTCTGGAAGCAGTAACTGGAGCTGGTTGATGTGAGAAATGCTTCTCCTCGCTGGTGGTTATTTTACCGACATCCTCCACTTTGTCACTTCAAGATATGTTGTCATTAGAACTGCTCAGAGAAAGGACAGTAAGAATTCTTATGTACAGAGCAAGAGGTATTTCAGTTGCGTTATTTTTGCAAAATAGCTCAACAGTCGGAAATCCACTTGTCTTGCCTTGTCTTCATTCTTTCTGCATATGATGATTCAAAGAGAAAGTTTGAGTAAACATCTTGTGAAGAATCTGAAACAAACTGACTGCTCTGTAGTTGATTTTTTTTTTTTAATAGAGTGGGGCTTGGTCTCTTCTCTTGTCCTGTTTCCTGTTACTTGGGAGGAGAAGGCCTCAAGTTGCACCAGAGGAGGTTTAAGATGGATATTAGGAAAAAATTCTTCACTGAAAGGGTTGTCAAGCATTGGAAGAGGCTGCCCAAGGCAGTGGTGGAGTCGCCATTCCTGGAGGGATTTAAAAGCCGGGCAGACGTGGTGCTGAGGGACATGGGTTAGTGGTGGGTTTGTCAGTGGTGGGCCAATGGTTGGACTTAATGGTCTGAAAGGTCCCTTCCAACCTGGACAATTCTATGATTCTAGGAACAGTCTGGAGAAGCGGGCAAGCTTTCTGCCCTAAAACCCTAAAAAAACCCTCTAAGGATTCCAAAATCCTTAAAATTTCTTTTCTGTTTTTTATACCAAAAGGGTTGTCAAGCCTTGGAAGAGGCTGCCCAGGGCAGTGGTGGAGTCTCATCCCTGGAGGGATTTAACAGCCGGGCAGACGTGGTGCTGAGGGACATGGTTCAGTGGTAAGTTGGCAGTGTCGGGTTAATGGTTGGACTTGATCTTAGAAGTCTCTTCCAACCAAAACGATTCTATCATTCTATGAATACGATGGTTACAATACCTTTGACAGAAACCTGGGGGGGATGTTGGAGTGACGGGGAAGTAAAGCCATGACAGCACCAGCTGCAGGTGAGAATACAGAGATGTGGCACTCCGTGGGCTCAGAGCTATGCCGGCCTTTGTCACCTTCTCCCATTAACTCTTTTTCTCATTTGTGAGCATTAATTGCAGGACATGAGCTTAGCGTGAGGTGGGCGAGTGCTCAAGGTGCTCCTCCAGCAAGGCATGAGCACAGAGAGAAGGAGAAATGGCAAAGGAAGGGCTGGGAACCAGACGTTTGGCCATGAGCTGGGGTGCAGCCTTGCTCTCATACTGCCCTGTGTCACTTATAACCCACAATGGAACAGGTTGTGTCTCCCCTGAACTCTGTGGAAAAGAGACCTGGGAGTCCTGGGGGACAACAGGATGACCATGAGCCAGACATGTGCGCTTGTGGCCAAGAAGGCCAATGGTCTCCTGGGGGGCATCAAGAAGAGCATGGCCAGCAGGTGGAGGGAGGTCATCGTCCCCCTCTGCTCTGCCCTGGGGAGGCCACAGCTGGAGCACTGGGTCCGTTTCTGGGCTTCCCAGTTCCAGAAGGACAGGGAACTGCTGGAGAGGGGACAGCAAAGGGCTACCAAGATGCTTAGGGGACTGGAACATCTCTCTTGTGAAGAAAGGTTGAGGGATTTGGGTCGTCTTAGTCTGGAAAAAAGATGCCTGAGGGGGGATCTTATGAACGCTTATAAATACTGAAAGGGTGGGTGTCAGGAGGATGGGGCCAGGCTCTTTTCAGTGGTGTCCAGCGACAGGACAAGAGGTAACGGGCACAAACTTGAGCATAGGAAGTTCCACCTAAACATGAGGAGGAACTTCTTTCCTGTGAGGGTGTCAGAGCCCTGGCACAGGCTGCCCAGAGAGGTGGTGGAGTCTCCTGCTCTGGAGATGTTCCAAACCCGCCTGGAGGCATTTCTGTGCCACCTGCTCTGGGTGACCCTGCTCTGGCAGGGGGTTGGACTGGATGATCTCCAGAGGTCCCTTCCAACCCCTGCCAGTCTGTGATTCTGTGATTCTATTTAGGGGGTGGTCATAAGTGTTTGGAAATTACATTACGTGCAATGTCCTGGTGGCCACTGTTTGAGGAGAAGGAACATGAGGCAAAACAGTGCGGGGAGTGACTGGACGCTGTGTATTTCAGGTGGGGAAAGCAGAGAGCCCCAAAACGTTTTTTCTCTGCACATTCTTGCCTTTTGTTTTATCTTCTCTTTATCTTTCCAGTGTACTAAGGGAGTGAAGTGGATAAGTGGGGGAAAAAAGAAAAACTCTCCAGCGCTACAGATAATGCAGGCTGGTTTTGAAGTGCCAAGGCCTGAATGAAGATAACAACTGCAATGACCATTTAAGTTGAAACAAAATAAATATTTTAAGGCTCTTTCAAAGATCTCTCCAGAAAAGAAATATTTTAATCTCAGATCTTTGAAGAGGAATGAGTGAAAAAATGGGAACATTCGTTACAGAGTTGGAATAATAGGAACAGGCTAATCTGTGTCGTTATGCCTCAGCGTGTGACTATGCCGTATGTATTAAGAAAATATAAAACACTGCTGTTTTGTTGTTTTTTTTTTTTCCAGCAAGTTCTGTGCATGCAGAGAGCCTGGCAAAGCGAAGGAGACTCAGAGTACTACAGCCTTGGTTGCTTCTATCTGCCCGCCACTTTGCACTGTGTCTGTTTTTGGGCAGCCTTGGAGACGTGTACGTTGGGAAAGGAAGTGGTGAAGGAGCCAGGAATGGAAATCGTCACGTTGAGAATGGATACGCTCTTTAAATGAGACGCAATGGGACTTGCCTACTGGGTGTCTGAGCGGTCTTCAGCCTGACGTTACACAGTAGTTAGAAGGATGAAAATAATATTTCCAGTTGCTATTTCTATAGTTGTACCACCCTCAGAAGCTTGGAAAGAGTCTTGGCACATGATTTGAATTTATTTCGTTGTTAGTTTTCCTGCACAAACTGAAATCTGTCCCCATATGGAATGGAGCCCCACACAGACCGATGGTATCACTGTACCCCAGAAGTTCCTCGAATAACCGTGGGTGGCACTCCTCAGAAAACTGGGCTGTCACAAGGTGAGTTACCTTTTCTTCTCCTACAGAAGTGTGATCCTCTTGTGTTCCAGCTTTGGTGGCATTGAAGCAATGACTCTGGGGGTAGGAATGCTGGCGGTGCCACCTGAAGACTTCAATTCTGCGGTGCCAATCAGCGGATCTCCTCTTCCTCAGAAATGGAATAGTGAGGGGGAAGATCATCAGCTCTTACAGCTAGGAGGGAACACTACCAGAGCAAACCAAGTGGCTCTTGAGGTCTACCTATTTGTGGGAAAACTCTTCCAGGGTTCAAGAGAGCCTGAGTCTGAAAAATCCTCACAATAGTTTAAGAAGAAGAGTTCCCTGGGGACCATTACTCTCATGTACAGGTGATATCTGTGGGCAGATCCTAATTTTTATCACACTTTAAGTGTGTACAGATGAAGTTTGGCAAACCGTAATATACACTCAGGATGCCAGCTGACCTCAAAGGCCAAGGTGGAGCGGCTTCACTGCTGGAAACCTGAACCTGGCTGCTGAGCTCTATAAGATGACGTGTTCTTCAGACTGTCCTGAAGTGCCAAGTCCTTGTTTTTGTGCAGTGTGGCACTGCTCTTTTCATTATCTGAACTCACGAGAGAAATAACCTCCTCTGTGATCCTAACCCCACGCACCAGTACAGGTTGGGGCTGACCTGCTGGAGAGCAGCTCTGTGAAAAGAGACCTGGGAGTCCTGGGGGACAACAGGATGACCATGAGCCAGACATGTGCGCTTGTGGCCAAGAAGGCCAATGGTCTCCTGGGGGGCATCAAGAAGAGCATGGCCAGCAGGTGGAGGGAGGTCATCGTCCCCCTCTGCTCTGCCCTGGGGAGGCCACAGCTGGAGCACTGGGTCCATTTCTGGGCTTCCCAGTTCCAGAAGGACAGGGAACTGCTGGAGAGGGGACAGCAAAGGGCTACCAAGATGCTGAGGGGATTGGAACACCTCTCTGATGAAGAAAGGCCGAGGGATTTGGGTCTTCTTAGTCTGGAAAAAAGACAACTGAGGGGGGATCTTGCGAACGCTTATAAATACTGAAAGGGTGGGTGTCAGGAGGATGGGGCCAGGCTCTTTTCAGTGGTGTCCAGCGACAGGACAAGAGGTAACGGGCACAAACTTGAGCATAGGAAGTTCCACCTAAACATGAGGAGGAACTTCTTTCCTATGAGGGTGTCAGAGCCCTGGCACAGGCTGCCCAGAGAGGTGGTGGAGTCTCTGTCTCTGGAGACATTCCAAACCCCACCTGGATGTGTTCCTGTGCCACCTGCTCTGGGTGACCCTGCTTTGGGAGGGTGTTGGACTGGATGATCTCCAGAGGTCCCTTCCAACCCCTACCATTCTGTGATTCTGTGATCCTTAATTGTTACATAGGGAGGATCGGTAAGATCTGGCCGAGCCCTTTGGCTACTGTCACAGTTTTTCTGCAGTTAATCAATTATTGTGGTATGGGCATATTGCAGTCTTCAGGGGTTGGTGACTGTCACTGCTGAAAGCTTAGAGTTGATGAAAGACTAGAGGAAAGACTCTATTTGTCAAAGAAAATTTACTCGGTGGATTTTCAGAGACTTTTTGTATGAAGGGTGAGCTTATCCATGAAAATGTACTGCTCAGCCCTGAAGGTCTGGGAATGAAATTAGTGAAGGTTGAGGTTATCATTCCTCGTTCATGGCTGAAGGCGCTCATCTGTTCAATTAGCCCCGATGTGGAAACAATCCATTTGCTCTGTATAAAGACAACATTTGTATTTCTCCAAGACGCAGAAGTGAGTCTTTTTTAATCTATGATAATTTGTCACCAGAGAATCCCCGCAAGTCTGGTGTTCACAATTTTAAGGAATAGGTACTGGAAGAGTGGAACTGTTTGCAAGGATGCACTTCCAGAGGGTGAAGACTTTTTTTGGGTGAAATTCACAGCCACAGGATGCTGAGGAGGCAGTAGGATAAGCACGTCCAGAGGGATTAGATGCATTTGTGGAGGGTGAGTCCAACAGGACCTGTAAATACAGTCGTCTTCATGCAAGCTGTGGCCATCAGCAGAACTTCAGAAGACAAGGATCAGCTCACCATATCCCATTGATGATGCTTTCCCCAGGCTGTTACTGCATGCTGGAGACGAGATGCTGCTTTGGACAGGTCTTGATCTGGGCCAGTTCATATTCTGTTTATAACTCCTTTAGTTGTCATGGTCTGTGGAATTTCTAGGGATATCATCTGCCAATGGGGCAGGTGGTACCCAGGGAGGTACCCAGGCACCTCCTCTCTTTGCTCCTGTTCCCCGGGCTGGAGTTTCCAACCTCTGCCTTGGTGTCTCGGCGCTTCCCTTGTGTTTTAAATTAATGTGCGTTTTCTGCCTTCAATGGCTTTTCTCATTTATAATGTTTGCCAAATTGTAATGAAATTCTTAAATTGCATTGCCTCAATGGAATTAATTTACGTGCATTTTATGCAATCTGTCACTTCTAGACTCCTGTGGCGTTTAGAGACCGCACGTGATGTATTAACAACTAAGATGGCAGACTGAGCATACATTTCATAGAATCATAGAATCATAGAACCATAGGGTTGGAAGGGACCTCTGGAGATCATCTAGTCCAACCCCCCTGCCAGAGCAGGGTCACCTAGAGCAGGTTACACAGGAACACGTCCAGGCGGGTTTTGAATGTCTCCAGAGATGGAGACTCCACCACCTCTCTGGGCAGCCTGTTCCAGTGCTCTGCCACCCTCAGGGTAAAGAAGTTCCTCCTCATGTTTAGGTGGAACTTCTTGTGCTCAAGTTTGTGCCCATTGCCTCTTGTCCTGTCCCCGGGCACTACTGAAAAGAGCCTGGTCCCATCCTCCTGACACCCACCCTTTAAGTATTTATAAGTGTTGATAAGATCCCCCCTCAGCCGTCTTTTTCCCAGACTGAAGAGACCCAAATCCCTCAGCCTTTCCTCATAAGAGAGGTGTTCCAGTCCCCTAATCATCTTGGTAGCCCTCTGCTGCACCCTTTCCAGCAGTTCCCTGTCCTTCTGGAACCGGGGAGCCCAGAACTGGACACAGTACTCCAGGTGTGGCCTCACCAAGGCAGAGTAGAGGGGGACGATGACCTCCCTCCACCTGCTGGCCACACTCTTTTTGATGCACCCCAGGATGCCATTGGCCTTCTTGGCCACAAGGGCACATTGCTGGCTCATGGTCATCCTGTTGTCCACCAGGACTCCCAGATCTCTTTCCACAGAGCTGCTCTCCAGCAGGTCAGCCCCCAACCTGTACTGGTGCATGGGGTTGTTCCTCCCCAGGTGCAGCACCCTACACTTGCCCTTGTTGAATTTCATAAGGTTTCTCTCTGCCCAGATCTCCAACCTGTCCAGGTCTCTCTGTATGGCAGCACAGCCCTCCGGTGTGTCAGCCGCCCCCCCCAGCTTTGTGTCATCAGCAAACTTGCTGAGGGTGCACTCTATCCCCTCATCCAGGTCATTGATGAATATATTGAAGAGGACTGGACCCAGTACTGACCCCTGGGGAACACCACTCGTCACTGGTCTCCAACTAGATTCTGTGCCCAGACTACCTCTTCCTGGACTACCTCTTCCGCTCTCCTCTTACTTATTTTGTGAGTTATACTAATACACTGTTAAAACTTTGATTAATCTTGTTTTCTACCCATGTGACTAATCTTCTTTGCTTTATGCTCAGTGCTTGATTTCATCAGCATCTTATGACAATGACTGCCATAATACAATTAACTATTGCCAGAAAAAAGTGATTTTCCCCGTCTGTCTCTTTAGGGTCATGTGTTCTACGAGGTGTGGTGGACCTCCTCGATGCTATACAAAAAGAAACACAGCGTTTTTTCACTTCATCCTAACCAAAATCTCTTGTGTTGCAGTTTAGTCCCACCCCCTTTTTGTTCTGCCCGCAATAAACCTAAGAAGCAAGGTCTGAGTTGTGGTTGCCTTGAATGTATTTGGGGGTTATTGTCCAGTATCCCTTCAGTCATGTTTTCAAATTAAAGAACCCACATCTTCCAGTATTTCCCTGAGTTTTGGAAGCCAGGGCTTTTCTCTGGGCCTCCTGGATGGGTGATCCCTATGCACGGGGGGCGAGATGAGACCTTAGCTGCTCTTCTTTCTTAGTATTTTCTGTTTTCTGGTGCCTGATCTTTTTTCTAACTAGAAGAGGCAGGATTTTTTTTTTTTTTCCAGGGAGCTTTTCCTTGGAAAAGTTGATCTGATAAAACTGCATCAGCTTTGACGTAGTTTAGATTAGCCAAATTCCTGGAAGATAGAGCAGCCTTGCTGAGTAGCAACAGGCACTGCAGAAAAGCCCCATGGCCAGGACTGGAGCAGAGGCTTGAACTTGATCCTCCTTCCTGGCAGCTCCCTACCTGGATGCTCTGACGTCTTCCACTTCATATTTCTCATTTTGGGAGAAATGTATTTTTCCCAATGTAGATAAAAGTCTTATTTTCTGACAAAGGGCTAGTGTTTTGTTTGTGCTTTCTTCAGCTGTGTTGTCATGCTGTTGCCAGCTCTTGAAGCAGTCGGTCTGAATGCACTTCTATTTATAGGAACTTGGTATTTTTACCCTAAACTGTCTTTTGACAGAAACCAAAACAATTTTCTGCAGGTATGCTGCGCATGCTCTTTTGGTGTGTCCTCACTGGCAGCTTTCGACTTGCATTGGAAGAACTGGGGGAAGCAAGAATTACTGAGAAAGGAAAAAGATGTTTGGAAAGTACTGAGAAGTTATGGTTTTCCAACCCCTCTTTGAGAATGTCATTTGTAAATTGGAGACGGGAGAACACACTTCATCTGGAGGAGGAGGAGTGGTGTTATGTATTTTTTTCCTGTTTTCTTAAGTCACCAGCTATACCATAAAGTGCTCAGTGAACACGAACTTTGGTCAGTGATTTCATGCAGGAGAAGATGCTTTAGTTTATGGGCAAGTACCTTACAAGAAATGCTGGGTCTTTTTTTGAAATTATGTTCTCTGACATAGATATGTAAAATGACAGGAAAAAGAAGTATGAACTATTTGGAGAGGCCTGGACAGGCTGGAGAGTTGGGCTGAGAGAAACCTTATGAAATTCAATAAGGGCAAGTGTAGGGTGCTGCACCTGGGGAGGAACAACCCCATGCACCAGTACAGGTTGGAGCTGACCTGCTGGAGAGCAGCTCTGCAGAGAGGGACCTGGGAGTCCTGGGGGGCAACAGGTTGACCATGAGGCAGCCATGTGCCCTGGTGGCCAAGAAGGTCAATGGCACCCTGGGGGGCATCAAGAAGAGCGTGGCCAGCAGGTGGAGGGAGGTCATCGTCCCCCTCTGCTCTGCCCTGGGGAGGCCACAGCTGGAGCACTGGGTCCATTTCTGGGCTTCCCAGTTCCAGAAGGACAGGGAACTGCTGGAGACGGGACAGCAAAGGGCTACCAAGATGCTGAGGGGATTGGAACACCTCTCTGATGAAGAAAGGCTGAAGGATTTGGGTCGTCTTAGTCTGGAAAAAAGACGCCTGAGGGGGGATCTTGTGAACGGTTATAAATACTGAAAGGGTGGGTGTCAGGAGGATGGGGCCAGGCTCTTTTCAGTGGTGGCCAGTGACAGGAGAAGAGGTAACGGGCACAAACTTGAGCATAGGAAGTTCCACCTAAACATGAGGAGGAACTTCTTTCCTGTGAGGGTGTCAGAGCCCTGGCACAGGCTGCCCAGAGAGGTGGTGGAGTCTCCGTCACTGGAGACATTCCAAACCCCACCTGGATGTGTTCCTGTGCCACCTGCTCTGGGTGACCCTGCTTTGGGAGGGGGTTGGACTGGATGATCTCCAGAGGTCCCTTCCAACCCTACCATTCTGTGATTCTGTGATTCTGTGAAGTTAAGTTAAATCCCATCTCTTGCCTGAGATACAGAGATACCACAGATCACCATGATAAGGGGAAAACATTTATTTTTTCTACTCTGGAGAGTATAACATAGGGTAGAGATACCTAAATTGGTGTTAGATGAGGTCCCTGGGTACTACACAGTCGTGCTGCAAAGAGCAGAACAGACTTCCCTGTGGTTTTTCCTACTTCTTGGCAGAATGAATTAGCCCAGCAAATCTGAAGCATGTGGACGGGCAGAGATCATCGAGGGAAATGTCATCGTTCATTTTCTGGTTTGGGATTTTGAACATTTTCCCTGTCTGCAGACACATTCCCATATTCTTTCAGTTAAGCTCATAAACCCATTTGACCTGGGAAAAATGTGCGGAACAGTAAGAGGATAAGAGAATGTTTATCCTCTGCACACTATTTTGAAGTCTTTCTTTTTTCAACTTCAGTGAATGAAAAAAGTGAAAGTCAAAGGAAAAGGTAAAAAAAAGAAGGGATTAAACGTTCCAAAAGAGAAAAAAGGAAGAGCCATTTAGAAAAAGCTGAACTTTATGAAAAATTATCCTGAAAAATTACCCTTATTTTAATTTCAAAATTTCCATGGAAAACTTTTAAAAAGTGCCATAAAGGATTAAAAACTATTAAGCTCTGGCTGCCATTTCTGGTTAAGAGGCACTTGTGACAGAGCTCTGTTCACTGATGAGAGAACATTTGGTGGCATTACCCTGCAGGTTGTCTTTGAAGCAAGAGGAACCTGATTCGCCAGAGAGGAGGTCAGCATTGCACCGTGAATGCACGCTAAGGCTCTTCATGGAAAGGCTGAGAACCTTCGTTAGAAGTTAAATGTGCCTCAGTTTTGCCAGATGATGTAAAGATTAGTGGAGATAAACCTACCTTCGGATCCACTGAGCAATGGCCACCCTCCTGTACAGCAAAAAGGCCAAACTCCAGAAGAGTAAAAGAAGCATTCCAGCAGCTTTCCCCATATTCCTTGCAGCTCTTAACACTTGGAATGGAAAGGAGAAAGAGAACATCGTGCTCTGTGCACATCAGATGTTTCTGGCACAACAAAATGCTAGTAGAAGCAGCAGTTTGTCATATAAAGAATCATAGTATGGTTTAGGTTGGAAGAGACCTTAAAGCCCACGCAGTGCCACCCCCTGCCCTGGGCAGGGACACCTCCCACCAGACCAGCTTGCTCCAAGCCCCATCCAACCTGGCCTTGAACCCCTCCAGGGATGGGGCAGCCACAGCTTCTCTGGGCAACCTGCGCCAGGGGCTCACCACCCTCATAGTGAAAAATTTCTTCCTCTTATCTAACCTAAATCTCCCCTCTTCCAGTTTATAGCCATTTCCCTACATCCTATCACTACATGCCCTTGTGAAAAGTCCGTCTCCAGATTTCTTATAAGCCCCCTTCAGGTACTGGAAAGCTGCTATAAGATCTCCCCGGAGCCTTCTCTTCTCCAGGCTGAACACCCTCAACTCTCTCAGACTGTCTTCACAGGAGAGGGGCTCCAGCCCTCGCAGCGTCTCCAGGGCCTCTTCTAGACTCGCTGTTCAGGTATTCATGAGTGCACACACTCAACACCAAATGAGCAGATGCTCACTGGCATTTTCCCTCCCTTCTGCTCTTGGGCTGGGTCTCCAAGGCACCTCCACCACTGCTACTTGGGAGCTATCAGTGTTCTTATCTTTCAGAGAAACAAAAGCCTTGAGGTATACAGTGTAGAGGCTAAAGTATTGCTAGATAGGCCTGGAAACGGAGAGTCTTTGGGGCAGCAGCATGGTAAGGGGTTTGAGGACATAACAAATGAGCAGGAAGGTTTCCCATGTGGTTCTCTGATAAGGACATAGATGAAGAAATATCCAAATATAGCACTGAAGGAAAAGTCACATGAGCTGAACACCCACTTCAGCTAATGGCTGAGGCTTCGGTGTGTAGTTAGTGTATGGGTAAGTAAGTAGGAGAGTTTTTCATAGGGAAAACATTAAAAGGTTGGCTCCTCCCAGCACACCTAAGCAACTGTTAAGGAGACCCTAGCAGAAAACTAAAACTCGGCATCGACCTTTCTCCATGAACTGAGAGGAGCAGAACATTGCCACCTGGGCACCTTCCTTTCCATGCGAGCATGTGAAATATCACCATGGCTTGATACTTAAGAGCAGCTAATTTGACGTATAAACTGTTATCTGCTCAAAAGACTTATATTTCTGCAGTGCCCATGGGCCCTTTACTGCCTGAGCAGCTTGCCATTTGCCTGGTCAAATAAACAGCAGAAAGATCGAATAGCTCTTCGTCAGTAGCAGAACTAATGAGCAAAGAGGGTTGGGGAAGAGCTCAAAGGCTGTCAGCTGTCAGGTGCTGATGGATTTGTGAAGTACTGCTGGGTGACTGCCTGGTATTTCTTAATCAGCAAGTTAGGACACCTAATGTATAGGAAGGCAGAAGTATATCTCTCAGAGGAACGTGCCAGGATCGTATTTATTTATGTCCTGTCTTCTCAGGGTCGGAGGTCTGCTGGATATCTGTGTTGAGAGGAAGATTCTCCAAAGAGGGTTTTGATGAGCTCAGAAGACACCCCTCATAAACCATCTTAATGAACTGTGCGCTGGCTGCTCGGCCCCTGCGCTTAATGGAATCGATCTGGAGTTCCTGTGGGTGCCCTGAGAGTAGTCTGATAGAGTCAGGCAAGGCAAGCACAACCGGAATGATGAAAAAGAAGGAGAGAGAAGAGAAAAAAATAAATAAAAATCTGCCATGGCTAAATGGCAAGGGACAAAGAGATGCCTGAACAAAGTCTGAAATGATCTGGAAGTATAGATGGGGAACTGATGAAGTCGTTCAAGAAAAAATAAAGGTGAGACAGGCTGTGCGATGTGCAGTGAAGTCCCACCCCTCCACGCTTACTGTGTGACGAAGCAGGTGGCCTGCTACCTACATAAATCCTTCCAGCTTGCATTCCGGAGGGGCCCATCTGAAATTGCAGTGGCAATTTTTCTTATTGTTGCACACCTAAGAGAAAGCAAATATTTTATGGCATGAAAAATAAAGAAATCATGAAGGGGCCTTACTTTTCTCCAGGGAAGAGGCTGCTAGCACAGCTTATCGGCAGGCACAGCAGAGACAGACGGGATGAAATCCGTGTCCTAAGATAAATTTGTTACTCTGCTTTAGCTGTCCCTGTGGAAATGTTCAACCTGGTATGTGCCAAGGCGATAGACTGGTGCCCCTGGTCACAGGCTGTCGTGAGCTGTGTGTTTTGTACCCATCATTAGGGGTCTGTTGCATTGGTGCCATGAGGGCAGTGGGAGTTCCGGATCCATCACTAGAGGTGATGGTCCTGTTGGAAGAGGTGCTACAAAGACAGCAGGGAAGAGATGGCAGCATACAGAAGGTGAAAGATGGTTCTATGTGCTTTTTTCCAACTTAGTAGGAGTGCTTTTTGCATTTCTCAAGCCATTTTTAATCTCAAAGTTGGAAGGCGTTTTTGCAGTCTTTATTAATTGCAGAGCTACCCTGCACTTGTGAATGCTTTGAGTATTTCCGTTGGGACAACATATTTTGCAAATATGTCCAAAATGAATTTGTCACCTTCCTGTGATTCAAAAATTATGGCTTTTCCTACAAGATAGGACCATGACTCCCTCGGTTGCACATTTATTTGTCCTGTCCAGGCTGGATTATCATAGAATCATAGAATGCGTTGAGTTGGAAGGGACCTTTAAAGGACATCTAGTCCAACCCCCCTGCAGTGAGCAGGGACATCTTCAACTAGATCAGGTTGCTCAGAGCTTCATCAAGCCTGGCCTTGAATGTCTCCAGGGATGGGGCCTCCACCACCTCTCTGGGCAACCTGGGCCAGTGTCTCACCACCCTCAGTGTAAAGAACTTCTTCCTAATGTCTCATCTAAACCTGCCCTGCTCTAGTTTAAAGCCATTTCCCCTCGTCCTATCACTCCATGCCCTTGCAAACAGCCCCTCCCCAGCTTTCTTGTAGGCCCCCTTCAGGGACTGGAAGGGGCTGTAAGGTCTCCCCAGAGCCTTCTCTTCTCCAGGCTGAATCCCCCCAACTCTCTCAGCCTGTCTTCATAGGAGAGGTGCTCCGACCTTCCCAGCATCTTCGTGGCCTCCTCTGGCCCAGCTCCAACAGGTCCATGTCCTTATTGTGCTGAGGCCCCAGAGCTGGACGCAGGACTCCAGGTGGGGTGTCACCAGAGCAGAGCAGAGGGGCAGGATCCCCTCTCTGGATCTGCTGGCCACGCTTCTTTTGATGCAGCCCAGGCTGTGATTGGCCTTCTGGGCTGCAAGCGCGCATTGTTGGCTCATGTCCAGCTTCTCATCCACCAGGACCCCCAAGTCCTTTTCCACAGGGCTGCTCCCTATCACGTCCTCCCCCAGCCTGTATTGATAACGAGGACTGATAACTCAGCTCCTGCCTTCCTCGGTTCTCACTCATGGTTCATAATAGCTGAACACCCAATGGGGTGCAGCGAGGGATACTGAACAGCCTGAGTATCCTCGCTGTGGACCGGGAGCAGAGCGAAGAGTTCCCCGGGGACTGCCGCCCTGATTTTGGCTCGTGCTGCAGTGTGGGTCTGTGGTCAGCCTGCATCAGTGGATGCAGAATTGAGCCTCTCTAACCCTCTTTAGATGCTGGTTGGCTGATTCCCTATTATTTGTTAATAGTCCAGGTTTGTTTTCTTGTTTAGTAGTATGGACCCGTAGCTCTGCTCCCCCACATCTCAAATCTGCACGCCCATGTAGGTAGTGACAGTCTCCCACCCAAACTCCACTTCGAGTACCATTTTCCTCTCCTTTTTTGAGGAAACAGGGTTAAGGCTAACTTCTTCCCTTCCCTTCCCTTCCCTTCCTTCCCTTCCCTTCCCTTCCCTTCCCTTCCCTTCCCTTCCTTCCCTTCCCTTCCCTTCCCTTCCCTTCCCTTCCCTTCCTTCCCTTCCCTTCCCTTCCCTTCCCTTCCCTATCTCAGTCTCTGGAGACATTCCAAACCCACCTGGACGCATTCCCGTGCAACCTGCTCTGGGTGACCCTGCTCTGGCAGGGGGTTGGACTAGATGATCTCCGAAGGTCCCTTCCCACCCCTACTATTCTGTGATTCTTCACTCATTTTGTGCAGCCCAAACCATATAGAGCAATAATTATTAATTTTCAAGGACGCATATTTAGTTTGGAGAACTACTTCCCAAGAAAAAAGCATGCAGTTTGGGGATTATAACCTTTCTCTCTGGAGACAGCAAAAAGACATGGTTATTCCAACTACTTTGAGAGTGTTGTTGCCAAGAACGTAACTTCTGATGGATTCAACCACCTACATCTGGTGACCGAGCAGAAGAAAAGCAGATGTCAGACCCTTCCAATTACAGGTTGAAAAACTGCCCATAACTTTTCTTACTGGTCCTCGGCAATATCACAGATAAAGGACAGATGATAGCAAAATCTTCCCAATATTCTCTGGCATCCACACTAACACCCAGGCAGATCTGCTTATCTACAATAATATCTGTCTGGAAAGGGGCAGGAACCTTGGAAGTGAGGTCATAGAAAAAAATCCACATGTAGAATAATTCTGCCAGTATTATTGTCTGAAATGCAGGTTTTATGTAAGACTAAGTGCAGCCAATGTTGTACAAAATGTGCCATTTCTGTGGTATTTGTAAGGAAAGCGAAATTATAGAACCGAGCATGCATCTTTTAGAAGATCTCTCCAGCTCCAGCTAATTTAAATTCAGTAGCGCTGACAGATGCGATGGAGGTTGAAGCGTTGTGATATGGAAGTTGGTTTTCACAATATTTAACAGAACAAAGAAGAAAAATGCTAAAAGTAACCAACAAACACTGCTGTGAGGAGCTGTGGATGGCCAGAGCAGAATCTGGGAGGACAGTTATGGGTGAAAACCAAAATTATCTCCATGCCGCTGAATCAGGAATGATTCTGGACTTCTAATAATGAACTTCTTCGTATAATCTACTAATCAAAGGATACTTAGAAGTTTTTTATGCTGGTTTTTTTTTTTTTTTTTTTTTTTTACTTAACCCTCTGCCATTGCATTTTTTTCTCCCTATAATCATTGTTGAGAAAAGCTGCGCTGACATGTCCTGCTCATACATTTCTGCAGATTTATATTAGTGAAATGATAAAATGACTGATATTAAGAAAGGACACTGGCTGGTGAATAGAGGTAAAATATAGTGAGATATACAGTGAGAAATATAGTGAGATATATAGTGAGAAATAGAGTGAGATATATAGTGAGAAATAGAGTGAGAAACAGCCTGGCAAGTCTTTTAATTCATTCATTTAATTCGAGACTTTCCTTTCCCTCTCTCCAAAAAAGCACTAGGGGAGCGTAAAATGAAGACCTCCAGGTTCAAGACAAAGCAAAGGGGAGGCTGAACGAATGCATTGAGGGTTGCAAACTGCACAGAAACCACTTCTACCTCAGGGGCTGAGGAATTAAGAGCTGTAAATAACTGAAGGTTGCGCCGGTATTAGAAGGAAGTATCATATGTACCTGCTCTGTTCGTACCCTTCCCTAGGTACCTGCCCAAGGCTGGGCTGGGAGGATTTTGGGCTGGATGGGCTCTTGGGTGATGGTACACAACCGTCTTCATCTTTGTATGTACATACAACACTGTTTCCCCGACATCCTCTCCAGCTCCCAGCAGTTTGTGGCTCAGGAGCTCTGGTCTTGTCCTGTCCGGTCCCTATGATGTGAACAAGACCTTGGAACTACAGAAGATGTTTTGTTTGCGCAGTGAATCACCTGGAGCATCGTCCTAGCTCTAGGAGACACAAACACATCTCCTCTGTGCAGAAGGAGAATGAAGGAGATATATTTTCAAGTTTTTGCCTTGCAAATTAGTTATTTTTGGAATTAGTGTTTGCATTTGGTGGTGTGAAACCCATCTCTCCTGAAAGGAGAATTCTACTGAAGCCAACACTGAATAGCTCCTTCCCTTTTGGTGGAACTCAGCATCTCTTGGTTTTTTTTAGAAATATTTTCCTTGCTGTGTAATAGCAGGAAACTCATCCTTTGGTATGTCACCAGCTTGACAGGAAGTTGGTCTTCTGGGGTCAAAGAGAAGAGGAGAGTCTTATTCTTGGAACAACACTTCAAATTCTTCTGTATGTACAATAAATAAACTTTGAGTTTGGTTAGTAGCTTCAAAAGAATAGTACAATCTACTGCTTTTCCCTTCTAATGGAAAAAAATAGCAGTTATTGTGTTGACTACTCAGTCCAAGGGAAAAAAAAAACAAAACCAATACAAGATGTTGCTGTTTTTCAGCTGTTAAAGGAGGCTTTAACAGAAGGCACTATGGGGCTTATATCAGAGTCCAAGAACATCTCCTTTAGGAACAAAATCCTGCCACTTAATCTCCTGTACTATTCATATATCCTCCTAGCCTCCTAAGGGTACCTTTGTACCGCATGATGTACCTGACTGATCCCTCGTCACGAGTGCCTGAAGCCAGATGAAACTTCGAGTCCCCAGCAGAGCTGATCGTTCACAGTAGTCTGGACCATGGTCTCGCCATCTTGCCTCACTGGTACTCATTTAACTACTATTTTACTCCTGGAGGTATTTAAAAGAACGGGTAGATGTCGTGCTGAGGGACATGGGTTAGTGGTGCTTTTTGTCAGTGTTGGGTTGATGGTTGGACTCGATGGTCTGAAAGATCTCTTCCAACCTGGACAATTCCATGATTCTAATGTTAGCTCACTGCACTCTTCCACACAGGACATTGCCGGGACAGACAACCAGGCTGCTGCAAGGTCTGTAGTGACATCTGAAGATGTGATGATCCACGGTGTTGGCGCACAACCGTGCCGTCAGCTATTTGAGCACCCTGGTACAAAATTGGCCCGTTCCAACTCACACACTTGGAGCAACCCTGCACACGGTCAGAGGTTCCCTTTGTCCAGGATCAATCCTTTTAGGTAGTTTGCATCCAACTACCCCTTTTCTGAGGTTAAGGCATTCCACTGCTATTGACAGAGACTCTTTTATGCCAGTTGGTGTCAGGGCCTTGGGCACATAGGCACAGCCCTTTGGTGTATCTCTCCAGAAGCTGCAGAGACACTTCCATTTCACTTTTTGACCCTCACTTTTCATGCGTTTTGCCCATTTTATGTACTGTATGAGAAGTGCTGCTGTTTATGCCAGGAAGAACTGGTTATAGTTCTTCAGAAACTCATCTCAGTGCCCAGATGTGGCTACAGTGAAGCTCAGGTGCCACCTGTGGAAGTATGAAGAAAGGTTAGGGTACTAGTAACTGCATATTTTTGAGTGAATTTTAATGTGCGTAGGGACGGCAAATCTCTAAGGTCCTGGTGAACAATCTTGTTTTTGAACGGTTTTCTGTTTGAGTGTGGGTAATTCTCAGCAGGTCCTACTCTCAGGACAGGACCGCAGAGGAGGGGTTGGAGAGTGATGAGTCCGAAGGTTTAAGAGCTGCACTCTCTACAACAATGTCCTATCTAGAGATGTCTTTCAAGATGTACTGACTGATGACTGCTGCACATGGGAGCAACATGAAAAGCATTAATGCTATAGGAGAAAAAAGGTTAGAGAACCCATTATCAAAGCCCTCGCCTGGTGGTGGGATGACCCCTTACTGTGGGAAAGCTGGAAAGTATCACACACTGAACTTCCATTAGTGCTGGCAGATAAGATTTAAGGCTGTTTTGGACAAGCAAAGGAGAAAAAAATCTGTAAGTTCCTGTAAAAAGAAAACTGTCCTTCCTAAACTTTCTAGGTTGAAAGTAAAGTGGAAGAAGAACCCACCCTGAAGAAATGGTACCTCAAATTCCTCCTCTTGCCATGTGCTTTTTTCCCTTACTTTGACTGTTTTTCAGGTAGACTCTCAGCAACGCTGCACATCACTCCTTCATCTATGAAAACCGACCAGAAAGGCCTGGCAGAGCCTCCACCACACAAAAAGCCGCACTCCTTTTCCCAACAGCATTTTTCCTTTTGCCTCTCTTATTGTGCTTAATCCCAACCAAAAAAAAAAAAAAAAAAAAAAATCAAGTTAAAAACCCCTTAGAAACAGCGTTCTGTTCGTATGCTTTTTACAGCAGTGCACAAGAGTGGTGTCCCAGTTCTTCCTGGCTGCTGGCAGGACGGGGACACCAGTAACCAGCACTTACTCTTCCAGGCGTTTAGTGTAGTATGTCCCATTCCAGCCACAGTTCCCACACCAGTTGCTTTGAACCGATGGAGAGGAACCCAATGAAATTCAACAAGGGCAAGTGTAGGGTCCTGCACCTGGGGAGGAACGACCCCCTGCACCAGTACAGGTTGGGGCTGACCTGCTGGAGAGCAGCTCTGCAGAGAGGGACCTGGGAGTCCTGGGGGACAACAAGTTGCCCACAAGCCAGCCATGTGCTCTGGTGGCCAAGAAGGCCAGTGGCACCTGGGGGTCATCAAGAAGAGTGTGGCCAGCAGGTGGAGGGAGGTCATCCTCCCCTTCTGCTCTGCCCTGGGGAGGCCACAGCTGGAGCACTGGGTCCAGTTCTGGGCTCCCCAGTTCCAGAAGGACAGGGAACTGCTGGAGAGAGTCCAGTGGAGGCTCCGGAGATGCGGAGGGGCTGGAGCATCTCTGTGCTGAGGAAAGGCTGAGAGCCCTGGGGCTGTTCCACCTGGAGAAGAGCAGACTGAGAGGGGATCTCATCAATGCTCAGCAAGAGCTAAAGGGCAGGGGGCAAGAGGATGGGGCCAGACTCTTCTCAGTGGTGCCCGGGGACAGGACAAGGGGCAACGGGCACCAACTGGAATGAAGAAAATAAGGACAAGTTCGTTGTGAGGGTGTCAGAGCCCTGGCACAGGCTGCCCAGAGAGGTGTGGAGTCTCCTGCTCTGGAGATATTCAAAGTCCACCTGGACACGTTCCTGTGCCACCTGCTCTGGGTGACCCTGCTCTGGCAGGGGGTTGGACTGGATGGTCTCCAGAGGTCCCTTCCCACCCCTTCCAGTTTGTGGTTCTGGGATTCTGTGAACATTCAGTTCCCTGAAGCAGCTCAGTGGGGCACGCTGGGCGGCTGCAGAGCGAAAGAATAATCAATGTGAGAATGAAATGGCTGAATGAACATATTTGCACCAAGAGACCAACCAATGATTAGAATGGACGCTGGTCATGTATACAGAACAACATGGAGCATAAAATTGGATTAAAAGCCTAAAATCTTTCCCAAACCTATTTTTTTTTTATTTAATTCTAACTTGCTGTGTGACACAGGTCAATATATCTTAATGTTTCCCCTGAAACCAGAATCGCCACCATTATATTTAGCGTTAACAACACTAATTCCTGTTAGAAACTGCTAATTCCTTGGAAACTGCTCACAGATCTGTATTTCAGTAAGGCAGAACCATTTCTAAGCCGGGGAACTCCCATTTTTTTCAGACCATCTTTACATTCACCATGATTCTGTGATTCTGTAAGTGCTGTGTAAGAGTAACAGAGCACCGAGGGAAAAGACAGCGAGCGTGTGGTCGATGCGGGACTCCCATCAGGCATTTTTACAAGTTTTTCAAGCATCCAAAAGGTTCTCAAAGTAAAACTAACGGCCAGGGTTCCCAGCTCTCCTGCAGAGGTGGCCGAGATCACCGTTGGCCACATTAGCACCACGTAAATGTTCACGGGATAGTTCCTTCGATGTCCTGTGTCAAAATGATGACAAAAATATTCTGCCTTATCAAAATATTCTGCCTTATCAATGTCCTTGCCTTTCCCAGCAACGCCTTTTGTGAGAAATGCTGCTGTCTTCGTGTGCAGGGGTTTCTAGAGACTCCAAACTTCTCACAAATGTGGTAGATCACAGAGGAACTGTGGCTTTGCTTAGAGAAGACTTTTGTAATGTCCATGAAGAAGCCTAGGGCTCAGATCGTGATGGGTATTGCTGCTGTCACCAATGAGGGAGTGCAGAATAGATCTGCTCCGCCACAGCTTCAGGACACGTGCACTGGGGAAGTTTGGTTACTTCCTACAGAACTGAAATAATCTGAAAGAAGATGTGGGCAGATATTAAAAAAAAATGTCACGGGCATGCTTCAAGTTTGTGCTGGAGGAAATGTAGATTCACCAGCTGTTGGGTGCGGTTGCTTTCAGGGGCATAAAAGTGCTCTCAATGACTGTCTCCAGCACATCTTTGTTTCTGGGACCCTCTACTGGCGAATGGATGAGGGTGGCCATGTCTGCTATTCACACTGGGCATGGGATGTTCCTAAACAGCACTGCAACAACTACTGCCTGAGAAAACCCCTCTTCTGTTACCCTGACTATTCATGGAATCACAGAATGGTTTGGGTGGGAAGGGACCTTAAAGCCCACCCAGTCCAACCCCCTGCCCTGGGCAGGGACACCTCCCACCACACCAGCTTGCTCCAAGCCCCGTCCAACCTGGCCTTGAACCCCTCCAGGGACGGGGCAGCCACAGGTTCTCTGGGCAACCTGCGCCAGGGGCTCACCACCCTCACAGCCAAGAATTTCTGCCTCAGATCTCAGCTCAATCTCCCCTCTTGCAGTGGAAAACCCTTCCCCCTCGTCCCATGGCTCCCCTCCCTCATCCAGAGTCCCTCCCCAGCTTTCCTGGAGCCCCTTGAGGGACTGGAAGGATAGAAGAAGAAGATAGGAAGAAGATATCTCAGCTGAGGAATTGACAGATATCTGATACGGAATTAGCTCTTGCCTTTGGATGAAGCCTCATCTCGTGCCTCCTCCCTGCCTCCAGCTTTGAAAAAGTCTGTTTTCTCCATGATCACTGAAGATTCCCTGTTTACTCGTTATAAGGCTGGCAGTTACTTAAGTTACTTAAGTTGCTTAAGAATCAGTTACTTAAGAATCTAAGTACTTGTATAAAAAATACTAAAGAATACTTTTAGAATGACCCATGATTTTATAACAATAGCTATATAACTATATATATATCTCCAACAATGTGTATATAAAACATAGTATTGGAGTCTATGATTTTAAGTGTTTTTTCCAACCTAAATGAGTCTATGATTCTATACATTTACAACATATATATTATTATAATATTGCATTTGTGATGTAATATATATTGTAATTGTATTACAATATATATTACAAGCACAAACCCAGTCTGGGCGGAGAATGGCTGGAGAGCAGCCCTGAGGAGAACGACTTGGGGGTGTTGGTGGGTGAGAAGCTCAACATGAGCTGGCAACATGCGCTGGCAGCCCAGAAACCCCCCCGCAGCCTGGGCTGCATCCCCAGCAGCGTGGGCAGCAGGGCGAGGGGTGGGATTCTACCCCTCTGCTCTGCTCGGGGGAGACCCCCCTGCAGTGCTGCCTCCAGCTCTGGGGCCTCAGCACAGGAGAGACATGGAGCTGTTGGAGCGGGGCCAGAGGAGGCCCCGGAGATGCTGGGAGGGCTGGAGCCCCTCTGCTGTGAGGACAGGCTGAGAGAGTTGGGGGGGTTCAGCCTGGAGAAGAGAAGGCTCCGCAGAGACCTTCCAGCCCCTTCCAGTCCCTCAAGGGGCTCCAGGAAAGCTGGGGAGGGACTCTGGATGAGGGAGGGGAGCCATGGGATGAGGGGGAAGGGTTTTCCACTGCAAGAGGGGAGATTGAGCTGAGATCTGAGGCAGAAATTCTTGGCTGTGAGGGGGGTGAGCCCCTGGCGCAGGTTGCCCAGAGAAGCTGTGGCTGCCCCATCCCTGGAGGGGTTCAAGGCCAGGTTGGACGGGGCTTGGAGCAACCTGGTGTGGTGGGAGGTGTCCCTGCCCAGGGCAGGGGGTGGGAACAAGATGATCTTTAAGATCCCTTCCAACCCAAACCATTCCATAATTCCATGATTCTATGATCTTGCCTTGCCAAATTAAGTGTTGCGTTGTGCCTTGTGGCTGTGGCAGTGCCCATCACCACATGGGGTTCCGTCTTGCTTAAATACATCCATGGGGCAGGACACTGAAGATCCCGTACGCTCCTACCTTCTTTGCTGATTTTTCCTGATGGCTGAAACTCTAAAGAAAAGCCCACAAAATAAGTTTTAAATGGATTTTTTTTTTTCCCCTAGAGTGGCTGGCCCAAATTACCGAAACCCATGTGTCAAAATGTTAGGGAATGCCCCAAAAAAGTGTAAGATGAAGAATCACAACCTGAATTTGCAAAACGCCAGGCAGAATAAGGACTGCAGGTGGGCATAAGGGATTAACATCCTTGCTGTCCTGGGGAAATTGAGACATTACAAATAGTGATTGCTTATATTTCAGCAGAGAAATGTGTGGTTTTATTTGCATCTGAAATGCCTCTACAAATACAGTGTTGCTGGATTTTCCCTAAAAGCTCCAAATCAGCAGGAATATAAATGAGGTTTTAAAATCTCTTTCCTTCCAGAAACTTGTGACTGTTGGAGGTTTGGTCCGCGACACCAATGCTTGTGTTGGGTTGGTCGGTTCCATCCTTACGCCCTCGCTTTGCTGCTCCTGCTGACGGCTTTTGTCTGACATAAATTTGGTGTTTCTAAACTAGTTGTTTTCTACCTAAGCATGAGCAGTTCCCAGTCAAATTTATGCATATTTTCTGACCAGATATACTGAGAAATGCGATAAATAGACCTTAAAGCACATAACACCTTTGAAAAGAATAAAATCATTAGTTTACCCTGCGTTACAAAGCCAGTAGCAGTTTTTGCCGTTATAATTACCTGACATTTGTCAAAACGTTCACCTCTGTAATAAGAAGCTCCTGGTTTGAGCAAGCAGCTGGAGGAGAAGCATCAACCTCCTTGGAGGCATGTCTGGAAGTAAATAATGCCATACCATCTTGGTATGAGAGTTTCTTATTCCGGTCATTTTCTCTAGCTTAAGAGACACAGAATTAAAGGAAATTAGGGGGAAAAAGGATGCTGTTTTCTGCTGCTCCGCAGCTTCTGGACATTGTGGAGCTCTGTGTTGAGGGGAAATACGCCTCATGTAGACACTTTTAAAACAATTCGCATTTTTCTCTCAACATTAATGATTCCATCTCGTCTCCTCTGTTAATCAGCCAACCTACCTGCTTCACAGGGGTGCCCCGAGAATAGGTTCATTAATGTTTCCAAAATACTTGGAAACCCTTCTGAGCACAATGGGAGAGATTAGGCTCCCTTTCTAGTCTTTTTTTCCCCTTCTTTCATACTTTTCCTTCCTCTCCTTTTTCAGCTCTTTCAGCAAGGATCCACCACTTCCTTAAAAGTTCAAATTCCCAATCCCCAATCATCCAAGGTGCTAGAGCTGTTGGGCTCTGAACTTTGTCCCATAAAATTAATTACTCAAATTTTAAGGATACCTAGGATGTAAGGGTGTCTGCTCTGTAAGGAGACCTGGTTAATGGCTTTTTAGCATAAAAACCAAGAAAAAGAGACAGGAACAATAATGAATTGACCACATGATGGTAATGGGGACATTAGCAAAGACTAGAGCTCTCAGGTCGCTGATGGAAAATAAGGTTTTTTTGGGTCTCCTGAAGAAGGAACCAAACTGTCAATGTGGTATTTGAGAGGGAATGTAGGATTCTGTAAAAGTTATTGTGGGATGTTTTAAGGCAGATGTGGGGATGTGCAAAGCTTTGTGTGGGATGGTTGGGGGTGGGACCAAAGGTGGGGAGAGATTAAGGTGGATTGGGGAGGAGCAAGTGGGGGGAAATGGAGAAGAGGGGGGACAACAATGAAAAGGGTCTCCTGATGGTTGAGCCCCATGCCTGATTGAGAAGAGTGGTTGGAGACACCAGAGGTCTGGGGGCTGTAGGTAGTAGGATTTGGGTTATCCTTTCCAGCAAGGTGCAGCATGTTCAGCCCAAGTCTGGATAAAATATACATGCAAATGGCTCTACATGGGAAATGTCAGTGCAAAGGCTAAGTTTTGACAAAGTGACAGAAGCTTTGTACAAATAATGATTACACAAAATGCAAACAATAATTTCCATTGGAAAAAACAAACTTTCCAAAGTTCATGGATCCTGGAATTAGAGCTGCAAAGATACCAACATGCAAGTGCTTCAGAATCACAGAATCCCAGACTGGTAAGGGTTGGAAGGGACCTCTGGAGACCACTCAGTCCAACCCCTGCCAGAGCAGGGTCACCCAGAGCAGGTGGCACAGGAACGCGTCCAGGTGGGTTTGGAATGTCTCCAGAGATGGAGACTCCACCGAGTTGCTCTCCAGCAGGTCAGCCCCAACCTGTGCTGGTGCGGGGGGTTGTTCCTCCCCAGGTGCAGGACCCTACACTTGCCTGTGTTGAACTTCATTGGGTTCCTCTCCACCCAACTCTCCACCTGCCCAGGTCTGGCTGGATGGTGGCACAGCCTTCTGGCGTGTCACCCACCCCTCCCAGCTTTGTGTCAACAGCAAACGTGCTGAGAGTGCACTCTGTCCCCTCATCCAGGTCATTGACTTCAGGGTAAATAGAAGAAATGGAATCCAGTCATTTTTAAAGACATTGTATTATCAGCAGTACTTGGAGGCAGTACTTGTACTCCTTGTACACAAGGCACCTTTTCCAAGAGATGCATTTTCATGTGTGGTAATTGTAAACAACCAGAGCAAGAGGAGGGGATGCGGTAACCTGTATATCTGTGGGAAGTGTCAGAACACAGCTATGAAGAAGCCAAACGCAAGCATCACTTGGAGAAAGCAGAGGAAAATAAATGAACAGTTACACTGTGACCAGTGGAGCCAAGGAAGCCAACTTTTCCAGGAGAAGTGGTGTCTCTTGTATGTCAAAAAAGCCATAATGGAGCTGGTGAGGGGTCTGGAGCACAAGCCTTGTGAGGAGCGGCTGAGGGAGCTGGGGGTGTTCAGCCTGGAGAAAAGGAGGCTGAGGGGAGACCTTCTCGCTCTCTACAGCTCCCTGAAAGGAGGGTGTAGCCGGGGGGGGTCGGTCTCTTCTCCCAAGGAACAGGCGATGGGACAAGAGGAAACAGCCTCAAGTTGTGCCAGGGGAGGTTTAGGATGGATATGAGGAAAAATGTCTTCACCAAAAAGGTTGTGAAGCATTGGAAGAGGCTGCCCAGGATGGTGGAGTCACCATCCCTGGAGGGATTTAAAAGCCGGGCAGACGTGGTGCTGAGGGACATGGGTTAGTGGTGGGTTTGTGAGTGTTGGGTTGATGGTTGGACTCGATGATCTGAAAGGCCCCTTCCAACCTAGATGATTCTATGATTCTATCATTCTATATAAAAAAACTATTTTCACTTGATAAAGCATCATAGAGTAATTTAGTTTGGAAATGACCTCTGGAAGTCCCTGGTCCAACCATCTGTACAAAGCAGGGGAAATTTAGCCTCCCACTCCTCCGCCATGCAGAGCTGGAAGATTAAAGATGCTGTGGAGGAAGGGGCACACGCTTCCCCCTACAGAAACACAGCTGTTGCTCGGAGGTGGACGGCTGAAGGCAATGACCCAAATCTCACCCTCAGTGATGCAGGGAAAGCCAAGTTTCACTTCCCCCAGGGAGGTTCGCATGATACTTCCTCTGTGGGTGCAGTTGCAATCACAGATTTTGTCACTGAACTGTTTTGCGTTGCTGTGGTTGAAGCCTAAGCTGTGGCCTGTCTCATGGGTGAGCATCATCACATCACGGATGGTGTGTGGCCAGGGAACTGCAAATGGGAAGAAAAACCACAGGTCCACGTTTTCTCAAGTCAGCGTGTGTTGACGTGGAGAACTTCAGATCTAGACTTCCACTGTTTTGCTCAATATATTGTGAAATTGGGACTAGCTGGGGACTTGTACTGGTGAACAAAACAATTAGGGAAACCAAAGGACTCCTAAAGAGTTGGTGTGGGGAAGCATGGGAGAATTGTTCCTTCATGATCTCATCTGCTTTAAGAAATGACAAAAACCAGACCAGCATCACCTCTTTTAGATGCCCCGTTTAGGTGTTACCTGCTAATTGGTAAAAGCCTGAGCCCAGCAGTTATGTAGAATTAACTCCCAAGGTTCACCGTGAATATGAAAAGTTTATTTTTCCTTTCAGGTGGTGTGAACCTTCAAGGTCTCCCCTTATGACACCCATGGAATTCATCTGGCACGTTGTCCCCTTCCAGGCAAATCCCTGTTCCTTGTAATGTTGGCCACCACAGCAGGAAAGTTTGAACATTAAAGAAATGTGGAACATCTTTGTTTCAATGATGAGAGGCATCGCCTGAATTACAGCTGGAAAACAGTGGTTTCGGGTAACAAGGAGCTCAGTTTGTCAATATTGTATGTTGAATTTGTAAAAAAGAGATAGTCAATAAATGTTGAGATATATATTTTACTATGCAGGTTTCTTTCCCCCAAAATGAAGGGAAAAGGAACAGATAAAACAGAAAGAAGGTGCTAGGTCTCAAAAAGCAAATGAGTGAAATAAGTGATTAAACATCTTGTTATTTGAGATCAAACTCCCTCATCCTAGCAAAAAGGTTTAAATGAAATATTGAGTTGTAAACCATATACCAATGAATTATTATATCTAAAAAATGAGTGGCTTGTATATAGAAATACAAATTTAAAATGGGATTAAATAATTCAGCTACAGACAACAGCATCAAAATTGGAAATAAGCTGTGTGATCTGTGTGTGTACATGTGTGAAACAATATAAAAGAGGACAATGAGAGGAAAAAGTGAATTCTTGTATCAATTTACATGACAAATACGTGCTGATTAGTACATGCACTGATTAAGCTGTTACATTTTTTTCCACCAGATATCACCAGGACAAAAGACTTATCAGCATATATATGTAAAAATTAGGAGACAAAAGAGATGAAAATATTCTTGCTCCCTGATTATCTACCCGTAGCTGGTTAAATGCAGGACTCTTACAGCAGTAACCAGATACCGTCGTAATTAATGCGACCAACAGCATCCCTCTGACACCAAGTGGCAGAAACATGCAGTGTCCGGGCCAGACTCTGGGTGGTCGTCACCTGGTCCCTCCTGGTCACACCAATCCCATGAATGCTCCAGACTGGGGGCAGAGTGGCTGGAGAGCTGCCCAGTGGAAAAGGACCTGGGGGTGGTGGTCAACAGCCAGCTGAACATGAGCCAGCAGTGTGCCCAGGTGGCCAAGGAGGCCAACAGCATCCTGGCCTGTATTGGGAACAGTGTGGTGAGTAGGACTAAGGAAGTGATCATCCCCTGTACTGGGCACTGGTGAGGCCCCACCTCGAGGGCTGTGTCCAGTTTTGGGCCCCTCATGACAAGAAAGACCTTGAGGTGCTGGAGCGTGTCCAGAGAAGGGCAACGGAGCTGGTGAGGGGTCTGGAGCACAAGTCTTGTGAGGAGCGGCTGAGGGAGCTGGGAGTGTTCAGCCTGGAGAAAAGGAGGCTGAGGGGAGACCTTCTCGCTCTCTACAACTTCCTGAAAGGAGGGTGTAGCCAGGGAGGTCGGTCTCTTCTCCCAAGGAACAGGCAATGGGACAAGAGGAAATGGCCTCAAGTTGTGCCAGGGGAGGTTTAGGATGGATATGAGGAAAAATGTCTTCACCAAAAGGGTTGTGAAGCATTGGAAGAGGCTGCCCAGGGCAGTGGTGGAGTCACCATCCCTGGAGGGATTTAAAAGCCGGGCAGACGTGGTGCTGAGGGACATGGGTTAGTGGTGGGTTTGTGAGTGTTGAGTTGATGGTTGGATTCGATGACCTGAAAGGTCTCTTCCAACCTGGGAAATTCTATGATTCTATATTTCCACTACGCTGGTGACAATCTGCAGCTTCATGCGCTTGTAGACCTTGAAGATGGCTAGAGCTTCCATCCCTTGCAGCCCATGGTGTGTGCAACGACCTTGGGCATCATATGTTATTTGTGCAAGAAACGCTTTCTTGCTAAAGCTGAAAGAGCCAAGCATTTATTTTCATGCATTATATTGATTTAATGGAGCTTTCTGTGTCGCTCATTTTTGAGTGCCTCATGACTGGTGTGCTGGTGCCTTGTTGGTGTATTCACATAGAAGCAGCAGCAGATGAAAACTCATGTCCTGTTTTGGGGGACTTAGAGCAAGGAGAGGATGAAGAGAAAGGGAGGTCCTAATGAGCTGCCAGAAAGCATTTAGTAGCAATAATGCATCTTCTAAATCAACCGTTTTATAGGGATGATTTCAAAATCATTTCTAAACTCATGTTTGAAGCCATTTTTTAAACAGTTGAAGTGGGTTTTATGGCATTGAGGAAGACATCAGTTCATGGCAGAGTAGCTGCAGTCAGGCAGGGATCATTCCTCTCTTTTCCAGGGTAGTGGGTTAAACAGAAAACCAGCGGAGCAGAACGGCAATCGTAATTATCGTCTCATTAAAACTCACCGTGTTCAGGAGGCTGCTTATGAAAATGAGCAGATGTAGCATCAGGGTTTCGTTGTAATTGTTAACTTTCAGCTGAAAGGGGAGAAGGGCTAAATTACAACACCGGTTGGACTACCTCCGACATAACACAATGGCCGGAGTGTGGTGACAATTTCTGATGCTTAACCAGCTCTTTTTTGTTCGTTATCAGAGTCAGCTCCAAGCATTTGGTGGACACGGGCAGGCTCTGAAGACCACGGACCTCCTGGAAGCGAACAAGTCACGTTGCAGTTATTGAGGTATGTTCCGGAGCTTAAAAGCTTACGCCAGATTGCAAAATCCAAGGTGGTGTTACTCAAACTAATCCAGAATTTCCCTTAAGTACAAGAACACAGAGCAATTATGCATCAGAGAAGGATTAATGAGCATAATGAGTAATCAGGGTGAGAACAGAGCGATTGAAAGAGAGAACACGGTTGTAGGTAGGGTTTTCTTGGTAGCAGCGGGATTACCTGGCATTGCTCATGTTAAACCAGCTCATTATGAGCTGCGGACTTTTGCACGTGATCAGGCCATTTTTTCATCATTAAAATTGGCACCACAAAAACTGCGTCAAAGGGATACTTGAGTGGGGTCAACACCAGCCGCTTGCATCAAGCAGCTCAGTGCTTGAAAGCAGGAGGGCGAACAGATAATTGCAGATAGAAACTGGTCCTGAACTGAAATTGTTCAAGCCATATGAAAGCTGCTAAAATAAGTGGGCAGCAGGGTGAGGGAGGTGATTCTGCCCCTCTACTCTGCTCTGGTGAGACCCCACCTAAAATACTGCCTCCAGCTCTGGAGTCCTCAGCACAAGAAGGACATGGACCTGTTGTAGCGGGGCCAGAGGAGGCCACAGAGATGATCCGAGGGCTGGAGCCCCTCTGCTGTGAGGACAGGCTGAGAGAGTTGGGGGGGTTCAGCCTGGAGAAGAGAAGGCTCCATGGAGACTTTCAAGGCCCTTCCAGTCCCTCAAGGGGCTCCAGGAAAGCTGGGGAGGGACTCTGGATGAGGGAGGGGAGCCATGGGACGAGGGGGAAGGGTTTTCCACTGCAAGAGGGGAGACGGAGCTGAGATCTGAGGCAGAAATTCTTGGCTGTGAGGGTGGTGAGCCCCTGGCGCAGGTTGCCCAGAGAAGCTGTGGCTGCCCCATCCCTGGAGGGGTTCACGGCCAGGTTGGACGGGGCTTGGAGCAACCTGGTCTGGTGGGAGGCGTCCCTGATGACTGCAGGGGGGTTGGAACTAGATGATCTTTAAGGACCCTTCCAACCCAAACCATTGTATGATTCTCTGATTCTATGAATTCTTACTTAGTTTTACTTAATTTTACCCAGCACACCTGCGCAATACAGCAAATGGGAGAGTGCCCAACGGTAGACCCAGCCGGCGAGAGGCACCATGCACTGGGATCCAGCAGCCTCTGGAAAGAAGGTTTTTAGTATTTCTTGCTTGTGCCGTTTGCACATTTACCTCTGCGTGGGCAGCTCCGTAGTTAAAATCTGCTCTAGGTGTGATGCGCTCAGTTTTGGGCTTCAGTAGAGCTCATTGACTTCTACATTTTGTACATCCAGCACATTAATTGCTGGTAGCAACTGGTTAATGGGCAATCTGAGGGGGTTATTCTTCTCCTCCGAGCAGGTACTGCTCACTGGCAGCAACGTCCTGTCTCCGATGGGATGAGCATGCAGCGAGACTGTGAGAACATTCAAGATCAGCAGATTTGCTCAAGTGACAAGGAGAAAAAGAAACTGACCCTACAAAAACCTGGCTGGAAGCTCTGGCGTTGGCTGAGGATGGGGTGAGCAAGACACGTTAGCTTTTCTCTTGAGTAGTTCCCAGGTGTTTTGGTGGTAGAAGAGAGGAGGAGGAGTTTCTATCTCTCAGAGAGACAACTTTCTAAATGGTTTGGCTGTTGCAGAAGTATGCATGTCTGAAAAAAATGCTGTGCTCAAGTCGTGTTAAGCACGGGGACTCATCTCTTTTCGCTGTTGAACAAATACCACTTTATTATTATTATGAATTATCCTCTTTGCCTGGCAGCTCCTCAGTAAATTCAGCGAAACTGTAGCAATTTATAAAACTGTATTTCCGCCGTGGGAGCTGATAAGTAATTCTGTCATCTAAATGCTTCATATTATTACAGGAGGCAACATCTCTGAATGTCACTCTTTATTTCTTTCACCGAATGCAATCGCAGTACGCTGGCATAAGCCAGACTCTCACTATAAATAATCCACACTCCTAGGTACAGAAATAACACTTTATCTCGGCTCTTTTGAAAGCAAGAACAGCAATGACAAAAGTCCTAACAAGCTCGAAAAACATTCGCAAATCAAAGCAAATAGACTATTTTTCTAACCAAGGTGTTTCTGAAAACAACTGCATCAGTAATACCCAATATCAAGTGATGTCAGAACAAACTAATTTCCTTTGATAACATAGAAACTGTGCTTCTGAACAGAAGAGAACCAGCAGATGTGTGCATTTTGACATTGCTAAGGGTTTTTTTTTTCATGTAATTTAAGCAAATCGGGGTGTCAGAGTTCAAATTTGCTTACTATGAGGTGAATACTAACTAGAGGCACGGAGAGCGCAGTTGCTGATCTTTATTGCCAAGATGTAAAGATGCATGAAATGAAGTCCCAAGGGAGTCAGACCCAGCGCAGAAACTGTTCAAGATCTATCCCAGCAACCCGCGGTTATCACAGCATGCTGGCAGATTTGCGAACAACTCCATCAGAGAAGTACAGTGAACCGTGATGAGACTTGAAATTATGCTGCTACTTGATGAAGGAAAAGAAAAGCGAACAAATAGGATGCAGGAGCAGGGGTAGCATCAGTAAAGGCAGGTGACATAACCTTCCCCCTTACTCTGCTCACAACATGTTGGCAAAAAGGACTGCTGGGAGAGAGGCACCCACCAATGTCCCCGAAGACTCGTGCCTCCAGGTTCCTCTGGGAAAGGCAGCACAGACAGAGCCACCAGAAGGTTTTCAGAGGTTTCTCTAGAAAAGAGGAATTACAACCTCAGGGCATCTATTTCTGACACATTAATAAGGAAGATTCAAACATTGCAGGAGGTTGCCCAGAGGGGGTGTGTGGTCTCCATCCTCAAATGTCTTCCAGACCCAACTGGGTTAAGCCCTGAGCAACCTGGTTTGCCCTCAGAGATGACCCTGCGTGGAGGAGGCTGGAGCTGAGACTTCCTGAAGTCCCTTCCAACCTGGATCACCCTATGATCCAATGAGATGGAGCTCGAGACTGCTCAAAGGGGCTGAGAGCACCCACATCCCTGAGCACACCCCACCTGCCAGGCTGTGTCCTCCCCAGGCTCTTCAGTTGGACAGCCCTAGAGGAGGAGAGTCTGGAGGGAAGAGCCCTGGGTACAGATCCGTGGCCCACAAGTCTACACTTCCTCCTACATCTCTTTAAAAAAAAGCAGTTCCTGCTCCCCATCTCCAGAAATATCACCTCATTTTCTGATAACTGACTATATGGCACGGCCTCTTCAGTACAGAATCACAGAATCACAGAATGGTTCGGATTAGAAGGGACCTTAAAGATCATCTAGTTCCAACCCCCCTGCCCTGGGCAGGGACACCTCCCACCAGACCAGGTTGCTCCAAGCCCCGTCCAACCTGGCCTTGAACCCCTCCAGGGATGGGGCAGCCACAGCTTCTCTGGGCAACCTGCGCCAGGGGCTCACCACCCTCACAGCCAAGAATTTCTGCCTGATACCCAATCTAAATCTCCCGTCTTTCAGTTTGAGGCCATTACCCCGTGTCCAATCATTACATTCCCTGATAAAGAGTCCCTCCCCATCCTTCCTGTAGGCCCCCTTTAGGTACTGGAAGGCTGCTATAAGGTCTCCCTGGAGCCTTCTCTTCTCCAGGCTGAAGAACCCAAGATCTCTCAGTCTGTCCTCACAGCAGAGGTGCTCCAGCCCTCTGATCATCTTCATGGCCCTCCTCTGGATCCACTCCCACAGGTCCATGTCGTTCTTGTGCTGAGGGCTCCAGAGCTGGACACAGTATTCCAGGTGGGGTCTCACGAGAGCAGAGCAGAGGGGCAGAATCACCTCCCTCGACCTGCTGGCCACGCTTCTCCTGATGCAGCCCAGGCTGCAGGGGGGTTTCTGGGCTGCAGGTGTGCATTGCCTGCTCATGTCCAGCTTCTCGTCCACCAGCACCCCCAAGTCCTTCTCCTCAGGGCTGCTCTCAAGCCGCTATCTCAGTACATACTACCCATCTCTAATTCTGGAGAAGACTGAAGGTTTGGGTTTGATAGCGTTGCAGAGCGATAACGCAAGAAGAGGACTGCTGAGCAGTGCATGGTGCATTTAAATATAGAATCATAGAATGTGTTGAGTTGGAAGGGACCTTTAAAGGCCATCTAGTCCCAGCCCCCCGCAGTCAGCAGGGACATGTCCAACTAGATCAGGTTGCTCAGAGCCTCATCAAGCCTGGCCTTGAATGTCTCCAGGGATGGGGCCTCCACCGCCTCTCTGGGCAACCTGTGCCAGTGTCTCACCACCCTCAGTGTAAAGAACTTCTTCCTAATGCCTAATCTAAACCTGCCCTGCTCTAGTTTAAAGCCATTGCCCCTCGTCCTATCGCTACGTACCCTTAATCTTCAGAGGAGAGATTACGCTGCTATTCCTTTCCATTTGACCAATATTATAGAGTGAGTAAGTTCTACAGGAGGAACTTCAAGAAGGATGTTGGTGATGGCCATGGGTGACCACCACTTTAATGCTGTGTTTTGGGAAGTCTGATGTGCCAGAGACTGTTATGGCCGCACAGATATGTTCTCTGTCTCGTGTTCAGAGCTTGCACTACCAGAAATAAATCCAACCCAGACGTGGAGTGTGCCTGAAGAGGAAAGTCTCTTGAGCAGTGCTTGTCTAGTTTACTGTCTTTAAAGTAAGTCTTTGATCTGTCTTGGCGTGTCCAACCTGCTACCTGCTGCCAGAAGAATATAAAGCTCATTATTTGGCCAAAAAAATTAATTTTTTCATGTTCTTTGCCTTTAAAATCTATACTGGAGATGCTGTAAAAACTGTAATGCCCCCCCCCAAAATAATCTCAGTTGTGTTTGAAGATTTGGATTTTAGTAGCGGGATGCAGCAGGAAGCATTGCACCCCCGAGTGATGGTACCTGCTTTAAAAAGGGAGAGAAATGCTCAGCCCAGTTGATTTGGGACTGAAATCCCAGTTTTCCCCTGGGAAGAACCCTGCCTGATCCTGAAGCATGTGCGGAGGGAGATGACGGATCCCGGGGATCCTTCCACAAACCCCTGGTCCTGTGAAGTGCAAACGTGGCTTCAGGCTGTGGAAAAAGCTCCCAAAAAAACCCTGCATCAGTAAAGGGAGACATAAAACCTCCCCAAATCCACCCTTCACTGCTTTGGAAGGGAAGGCAGAGAAGGTAAGCAGTGAAAAAAGCAGGAGCCTGAGAGCTCATTGTCGGATAATGATGAATTTTCAGAGCGGGTAATTTGTGATTTCTCGATTTTTCTTTTGATGGAGTAAAATTATTTTAAAAACTTTACAAGTTTGAGAGGGAAATCTAGTGTGCTGATGGATCTGAAATGGTTTTTCCAGTTTTTATCAGTCTCTGTACAGTTTCCATCCTTTTTTTTTAAACAAATGCTGTAAAAATAATTATTTCTTTAGAAACAGAAAGCCATCCCTTGCTTACATCCACTGGTATATTTGGATGAGCCTGCGAGGAGGAGGAGGGTCATTTAGTTCTGCCTGTTTGTGCATCCTTGACAGATATCTAAATTTATCTGAATATATGGAAACTCAGTTATCAGGTCTCTCTCCAGACTGTATGTGAAAACCGGGAAACTTGGCTATCAAATTTCTGAAAATCAAAGCAGAAATCCTTGGTGTGGATTAATTAATTCCCTATAATCACCCTGTGCAAAAAACCAGCAAAGGAAAACTGGGGAAGAGCCTTACTTTGCCTGTGTCAGATGGATGATGTGGTGGTTCCCTTCTGCTGTTATGAAATAGGACGTGTCCCCCTGGAATGGCCAAGGCACTGATTAATTTCAGAAATTTATCCGACAGCGGAAACACTATTTATGGGCTAATTTTGGCTGGGAAGCCAGAGCTGTCTCCTCACCCCGTTCTCCCTGCAGCACCCACCCACGGACCCTGACGTGGTCATGGTCAACTCGTGGTCAAAAAAGCATTTCCTAAAAAGCTAATGACCTCTGTGAAGGTCCCGTCCTTTGCCACCAGCCACCTGGGCACTGTTACGTCAGAGGAGACGATTCTTGATGCTTCAGTAAAATATGAAAGAGGCTCTGCATGTAGGGAAAAAGGGCATTAATCACACCAGGCAGTGAAGGATTTCCCACCCCTGCAGTGCAGAAGGAGGATTTAAAGTGAAGGTTTGAAAAATTTGGTGTGTTTAAATTTTGAGAGTCCATCTGTCTTCGAAGAGAGGTATAAAGGAGATGGCTTAGCAGCTCGCTGTTGTCAGTGCTGGTTTCTAATGAAGCTTAGCGTACAAGAAACTGCAGAGAACATTTTTTAAAAAGTGGAAAAATGAGCTGACATCGGTAATTACAAGATGCTAAGCCCAGCATGCATCCCCCTGCTCGCGTCCCCAGCCCATGGTCCCCAGCCCACGTCCCTCCATGCTCATCCCCATCCTGCATCCCCTGCTTGTGTCTCATAGCCTACATCCCCCACCCTCATCCCTGCCCTTGCATCCCCCATCCTCATCCTCCACTCATATGCCCCAGAGTGCATCCCCCAGCCCATGTCCCCCACCCTGCCTTCCCCTAACCAAGGTCCCTGAGCCCACGTCCCCCAGCCTGCCGCCCCCATCCCGCATCCCTCCACCTATTGGTCCAAATGCCCCCCACCCACATCCCCCCATGCAAGTCCCCCATCCCATGTCACCCCCCCACATCCCCCTGCCTGCTTCCCATCCCACTTCCCTCTACCCACATCCCCCCATGGCCCTCCACCCTCCCTTTGGGGTACCCCAGCCCTGCTCCAGCCTCCCGTCTCCCTGCCCTTCACCTGGAGGCCATGACCCAGATGCCCCTTGGGGATGGGCAGCACCCCAACCCTAGCCCTGTGTCCCTCCAGGCCAGGCCAGCCCTCTGGGGACACTCCATTAGCACAGCCCCACCTCCTTGATGTCACCCTGTCTCCATCCCCACCACCTTGTTCCCCTGTGGCTCCATCCCACCCTCCCAGCAGCTGCCCAGCCCCACTTCTCATCTCCCTTGACCTCTTACTGGGTCCCCTCAACTGCCACCATACCCTCAGCCCTGAGTTGCACCCAAGCCCCTGCTCTTGCCCTCATCCAGCTCCACTCCTGCACCACCAACTGGCACTGGTGCCACTCCATGTCCTGTCCTGACCTGGACCCATCCTTCCCCCATCCCAACCCCTCATCCTGCTATCACCCAGCCCTGACGTGCCATCTTCCAACTGTCACCCGGGCTCCATCTACCACCTCCCACCAACCCAACCCAACCCAACCCAACCCAACCCAACCCAACCTATCCCTCTCCTCCTGTTCTCTCCCTTTCCCTCCCTTCTCCAACTGCCACCCACCTCATGCCATGCCATTTCATGCCATGCCATCCCACCCCACCCCTTCTCCAACTGTCACCACTTCATGCCATGCCATGCCATGCCATCCCACGCCTTCACCAATTGCCACCCATCCTTTCCCACCCATCTAATCCCATCCCATACCCATGCCATGCCATCCCCCTCCCATCCTGTCCCGTCCACATCCCCACCCCACCCCATCCCCACCCCATCCCATCCCATCCCTTCCCATTCTCCTTTTCTCTCTCTTGCAGAAGCATGACAAACTACATGGAATTCAAACCAGTTCCTAGCTGTCTCCCCTTTAATTTCTACTCTTGTGATGTCTTCTCTATTAACAAGGTATTTATTTACAGGAGATGTTTTCCTTTAACCTGTGGTAACTTTGTTCTGGTTTTGGATTTTTTTTGGAGATTAAGACACAGAAAGTAAGGACTGTTCACAGAATCACGGAATCATGGAATTTTTTCAGAGTTGGAAGGGACCTCTAGAGATCATCTATCCAACTCCTCTGCTAAAGCAGGATTGCCTAGAGCACATTACTCAGGACTGCATCCAGGTGGGTCTTGAAAGTCTCCAGAGAAGGGGACTCCACAACCTCCCTGGGTAGCCTGTTCCAGTGCTCTCTCATCCTCACCGTAAAGAAGTTTTTTCTCATATTTGATCGGAACTTCCTGTGTTCCAGCTTGTGCCCATTACCCCTCATCCTGTTACGGGGAACCACTGAAAAGAGTCTGGCTCCATCCTCCTTCAACCCACCCTTTAGATACTTGTAAACATTAATAAGGTCCCCCCTCAGCCTTCTCTTCTCCAGGCTAAAGAGTCCCAGCTCTCTCAGCCTTTCCTCTTAAGGGAGATGCTCCAATCAGTCCCTCAATCATCTTTGTTGCCCTACGCTGGACTCTCTCCAGTAGTTCCCTGTCTCTCTTGAACTGGGGAGCCCAGAACTGGACACAGTATTCCAGTTGTGGCCTCACCAGTGCAGAGTAGAGGGGGGGGAATGACCTCCCTTGACCTGCTGGCCACACTCTTCCCTGTGCAGTCCATAATTCCGTTGGCCTTCTTGGCAACAAGGGCACATTGCTGGCTCATGGATAATTTACTGTCTACCAAGACCCCCAGATCCTTTTCTTCAGAGCTGCTTTCCAGCAGGTCCACCCCTAACCTATACTGGTGCCTGACATTCTTCCTCCCCAGGTGCAGGATCCTACACTTGTTCAAGCATAAAGGAGGAGGAACCATGTACAGAGACTGATGGAGGAGATGGAGTAACGTTGACAGGCTTCTGTAGATCTTCAAAACAGAAATGCTACATAATTTGCAAAACATAACAACCAAACATAGCTAAGATTAAATTAAGCAAAACAGAGCTGTCAGGGGAAGAATCAAAGGAAATGGCTGCTGTGAGAAGCTGTAGCAGCAGTGACTCTTCCCGGTATGAGAACACACTGGTGAGGGTAGCCAGGAGGTACGAAGTAGGGTTGAAGTTAAATCTCATCCAACAAAGAAAGGGTGATAAATTGGGTAAAAGAACATTGTGGCTTTCTGCGTGTGATGAAGTAAGAAAGCATCATTGCCCCAAGGCACTGAGCTCACGCTGAGGATCCCAGGTGGGGGCAGAAGCCCCCAGCTTCCCTAGAAAATAAAACCTTGCTTAAGGGGCTGCTCGTCTCTGAGTGATCCATAACACCTTTGTTCGAATGACCTGCAGTCAGCAAATCCAAGAGTTTGCATGCCAAGGTCTTCATCGCTTTCCCTAGGTGTTGTTTTAAATTCACCTTCATCCTCCTTCCTTAGCAATGAAGTTGATAAACGTTAGCGAGTATAATTTACATAGAAGTTGGGCAGCTACTCCTAAAACTGTAAATGATACTATGAATAAGAAACGTGTTTCACCAAAGAAAGTGTCCTTGCATTTCTACCTCTCCAGCCTGTGACCGAAGGAAATATTGCATTTTAAGCCCTAAAGCAGATTGCAAAGTCAAACCAGCACAAACGCATCTATCAAGCCAAGGAACGCCAACAATGACACCCTATAAATACACCCAAGCACAAAGTACCACGGAGACTTACCAGATTTGGGTTTGACCAGAAAACCCTACTTTGATGCATCTGTGCACACATGTTGGGAAGACCAGATGCTTCCTGGAGGCAAATGGATAAAATGACCGTTATGGACAGCAAATCCAAGGTCTAAGAAGCACGCAAAGTGGCACAAAGGCAGTACAAGCCCATATCTTACTCACAAAGCTTGAACCCCTCAAGGAATTAGGAGTCACGTCGTTTTGCAGAGCAGTAATTCCCTGGCCTGGACGGTGACGTGCAGCGGGATTGCAACCACATCAAGTATCTCCCCCAGCAGCTACAGATTCACACGGTGGTTGAGGTGGGAAGGGATCTCTGGAGGCCATCTGGTCCAATCCCCTGCTCAAGTAGGGCCACCTACAGCCACGTGCCTAGGACCATGTCAAGATGGCTTTTGAATATCTCCAAGGATGGTGACTCCACAACCTTCCTGGACTACCTGTGCTAGTTCTTGGTCACCCTCACAGTAAAAAGTGTTTCCTGATGTTCAGATGGACCATCCTGTGTTTTGGTTTGTGCCCGTGGCCTCTGGTCCTGGCACTGGGCGGCACTGGGCAACACTGGGCACCACTGAGAAGAGCCTGGCTCCATCCTCTTGGAACCCTCCCATCAAGTGTTTACAGACCTTGATAAGATCCCCCTTGAGCTTTCTCTTCTCCATGCTGGACAGTCCCAGCTCTCACAGCCTTTTCTCGTAGCAGAGATGCTCCAGTCCCTTCATCATCTTCATGGCCCTTCTCTGGGCTTTTCCCAGTTATGTCCCTGTCTCTCTTGTGCTGGGAAGCCCAGCGCTGGGCTCAGCACTCCAGCTGTGGCCTCACCAGTGTTGAGCAGAGGGGAAGGATCTGCTCCCTTGACCTGCTGGCAACCCTTTTGTAGCCCAGGACACCATTCACCTTCGTTGCTGCAAGGGCAGAAGGATGCTGCACATTTTCTTGTCTTGAAGACTCGTAGAAAGGTGTGTGGGGCCAAACAGGATCCCTGCAGTGACCTCCCCAAGCCCTGTCCTTTCTAAGAGCAAGAGCTGAAGGAGTTGGTTCATGGTGAGACACTGCACATCTGCCTCTCCTTCTCCCTGTCCTGGGGGTGTGCAGGGCTCAGCCCGTTCCCAGGGCAAGGAGCAAGACTCACATGGAGAAGCATCTTCCAGGGCATGATGGTCCCCCTGTTCCCACTAGCCTGGAGAATGACCAAGGAGAAGGCTCTCAACAGCAGGAGCGGGGAGGAAGATCCCTCTTGATCCCTCTTTGCCTGGTCGGGTGAAAGGAGCCATCTCATCTCAAACACAGCAATGTCCCTGCTCTGAAAGGGCAGGTCACCAACCTAGGACATTGGGAAAGGAGACATCTCAAAGCAGAGGCATGCAGGGAAGACCAAGGGTTTCATGACCACTGGAAGACCTTGAAAGACACACAGCACCTGGCGGGGTTTGCAGCTGTGCAGATTTCTGAGGAAGAAATGGTGAAGAAAGCCATTAAGCAGGGAAGCTGCAGTAGAGTGTGAATTTGGAGTGGCTTCCCAGCTGTTCCCCAGGCTCCCTGGGGCTCGGGCCATAAGGCTTTTCTTCTTCTGTGTACAAAAAAAAGGTCTTTTTTCCGGCCCCCTCGACTATTTTCATACTCTCCCAGCATGACAAATACACAGCAAATGTCATGTAGCTCTCTGGGAGTGAAGGGATGCGGTCGAAAGCAGAAAAATCTATGCAAAAAGCAGAGGGGAAAAAAACAGATATCCATGTCACCAAGTGCTGCACTGTTGGTGCAAACGATGAAAAATGGTGTTAAATCACCAAGAAAATGATGAGTTCATTCTCCAGCATCTGGGACTTCTGCCATGACGTGTCCCAGCGGAGAAGCTGCGTGACTGGGGATTTGCCTGCAGGGACACTCGCTCCTCAACCTGCAGTTTTACTTCTATTCTATTAAAACAAAATAATCAAAATGTGTATCGCTTTACTGCAGATGTTGTGACATTTCCAACCATGATTTCCCTGGCTTTTACATCTATAAACAGCCCTGTAAACCTCACGGCTTTGTATTTCCCTGCTGTGACGCTGCAGCAAAATCCCTTGTGAGGTGACCAGAACTGATCTGCTTTAAGGAGAGAAGTGTCCAGCCCAATCACCCTGGTGACTGCAAACACTTCCAGGTGCAGATTGTCCCACATGGAGAAATACAAGAGTCAAGATGACTTACCCCTGAATATGTCTCTTTTTTTCCTTGTTGGCTATGGAGGAGCCCAGCTGGAGAACTTGGCCCTGGTGGATGAAAAGGGGCAGACATCATTTGAGGGGGACAGGGTGTTGCTTGTGGTGCTGAGGGGTTTCTTTGGAGGCTTTTGAGTGATCCCAGTGAGCACTGTGCTTTTTTTGAGGGGGTAAGGAGGTGCGTGAGGGTACCCTTGGGTGCCTTCTCCATGGAGCACTACGGTGGATGAAGCTTCCACTTCACACCAGGTCAAAAGAAGAAAAAAAAAAAAACCAAACAAGGAAAGCAAAAGTATTTTGATGTTCTTGTGTTCGATGGTGAGCACAGAGGAACCATGGAAAAATAATATCTGCTTGTGCAAGAACATTTTGTAGAAGAATTCTGATTGCAAAAGAGATTACATAAACTCTCATGTCCTTTTAAGCTGTTATTATAATGGCACTTGAAACAATCTGGCCTTTGCTTCGCATCCATGTGCACGTAATTTGCACAACGTACAAGCTCATGACCCACTTGGGAAGGACATCTCAGGCATGAAGGAGCAGCAGCGACTCAAGGGGGAGACCAGCAGATGAGTGTGGGCACTGATAAGCTCCTTGGGGGGCTTTTTTTTGTTTTATATGGATGCAAAACCCGACATCTTTTGATTTTCTGATTTTCTTTCCTTCCGAAATCAGAAAAAAAAATAAAAATCATGGTTTTCCTGCAAGATTTCTATTGAGAAAGGAGCATGGTCTGAGCTGCTGGGATGTGGAGGGGTTGGAGAACAGGGGCTGACATCCCCAAGGGGGACTTAAAGTAATTTAAGGACAATAATGAGTATCAGGTGAGAAAATTTGCTGGTTGGATGGAGAGTATTACCCAGTGTTGTTCTGGCTGACATAAAAATTGGGTATGGGAAGGGTTTGGGGTTTCACATTCATAACCAGACTGCATCTCATGGCTCAGAAATACCCAGCTACATCTGGAAAACTGGCGCTCAGGGTCTGCAGGTTCTTCTGCTGGATGTAATTCTTATTTATTTTTTGTTTCCTATAAAACCGAGATGAAGGTTTGGAGCAGAAAACACATTATGTGAATGCAATGTCTTGTAAAAGGCAGCTGCATGACCCTCTGGATATCGGTATAATGCTATTGCTGCAGATAACAAATAATATTAGCTGGAAATGGTTTCTAGCTGTTAGGCAAAATTATTATATTGTCAAATGTGATGAATGAGGGAAGCAGAGGAGGCTTTAGCATCCTATTTTGGTAGTTCTGTTCTGTAATGTTGTTCTGAATGCTGGTTGCAACCCTCTTTACCCTGCCTGCTCTAATCTTGCCCTTGAATGCAGATGTTAGAAGCCAACCGAGGTCTTTGCTTCCCTCTTGAGCAACGAACAACATCAGGCTTTACCCAGGTAAAAAAGTCCAGTTCCTCAATGTAAAGGAACAGCTCACATTGTACAAGGGGAAAACTCTAAAAACTATGTAAAATCCATAGTCATGCCAGCAACGAAGTGCTGCACTAGGGCCCTTCCCTTTGTTGCAGACTCTGCTCCTTCTCGGGAGGTCCTAGAAAGGTCTCCTCCTCCTCGAGGCTAAGTCCCAGCAATATGTGCAAGGGGGGACAGAAGTCCAATTAATGGCTTTCTATTAATCATTTCCTGAGATAAAGGCACTTGTGCTGGAGCGATGCCTCCTGGGTGCAGCTCCTGTAGATATCTCCTGTGAAGGACAGAGGGGACACCTGCAGTTTGGAGGAGGTTCATTCCCTTATAATGGAATGAACTTCCTAAGAAGTGACAGGTGATGTTCATTTTTTGTTCATTTTTGGCTTTTTTTCACCCCAGTTTGCCCATGGGTGTTGGAAGAGGAGGAACAATGCTGCTGGTGGTTCTCAGCATCTCACCCCTGTGGCTGCGGTGGCTGATTTTCCACCACAGTTCGTGGTCATGAGCCATCACCCAAGACCAGCCTGGGATTTTTATGGCAGCTGGTAACATTCTCCCCACTGCTGCTGGGGGAAACCCGAATGCATCCTTTCTCCACGGCTTAATTTTTCTTTTCCTGATGACTAGCTGAGGGGAGAGCACAGCACTCCCCATTTCCTCGTAGACTGTGCTCCCTCTTCCTCCAGATGGCGATGAATTTTGAATCCCTTTCCAGTGCCCCATCCCAGGGTTTTAGAAGGAGCTTCCAAGCTGTGGATGAAAAAGACGTGCGAGCCCTGCTGGGTTGGGGGATACCCCTCTGGGCTCAGCAACTCCATGATGCTCTGCACAGCTCCCTGCTGGCTGCTTCCAATCCTCAGGGTGCTTGGAAAAATCCTTGCAATCGAAATAGTAGCTAAAATTCATGTATTTAGGGCTTTTTTTCTTGGGAGCACTTGTCTCTGCATAATGACTTGTTGAGAGGAGTAAAGCAATCCCATATACATCAGGGGGGAACGCTGGAAGGACTGGGTAGTGGTAGTCTCTGTTTGATGATGGTGCAGCCAATACAGGCTTATTGTATTGAGCTTTTTATGACTATCCTGCAAGAAGAATGTTAAAACATAAAGAGAGTTGGGAGAAAAATCACGAGAATGGTCAAAAGTTTGGAAAATGTGTATTACAGCGAAAGTCTCTGGGCACCCATTTCATAAAGAAGAGTTTGATCATCTCGTATGCGAATTTACATGGACCACAGGGATCTGGTGTCAGACAGAAAATGAAATGAGATCTTATGGCTGGAAATGAGTAACATCAAAGTGGAAATTGCTTAGGTTTTTAACTGTGCAAGTAATAAAAAAAGAACACTTTACTGGTCGTTGTGAACAGTTATTTGCTGCTAAACACTTTGTCAGGAGGGGATTTCAGCTGAAAACTCTTCTCTAGTCCAACTAGAAGTGATGGAGTGTTGTTCTTCAAGGAGATGTCAGACCCAAAGGCTACAGTCTGCAAAAGTTGTGACCAAGGGAGAATAAATGATCTGTGGCACTCACTCGCTAACATGGTCTGATCCTGGAAGTCCCCAAAGCTCATTAGAGACATCTAGGTCCCACAAAAGCTCTTCAGGCACCGAACTTGGTGTCCTTGTTAGTGTGTCTGCAAGATCTCTGGTGGAAACCTCTTTCTTAACTTGCGTGCAGGTCTCTTCTCTTGTGAACAGGGGATCAGCGCTGAGTTTTCATGTGCTAACAAACACATGGGCATCTTTTGTTCCCTCTCTAGATCCCATGGTGCCTCCTCTTTTGGAGGAAGAGACTGTGCCCAAGCATGATGGATGCTTTTAGGCAACCAAGACTATGCCATGACAGTTCTTTTCAGTGTCTCTTACAAGCTCACAGGTCCTGCTCACGCGCTCGTGATAGAGAAGATGCTCTGCATGTTAGAGACTCAATGTAGGGGGAAGCACTAACTATTAAAAAAAAAAAACCCAAACATTTTAAAACCAACATCTTCCACCAAAATCAACTGCTATGTTTAGAAGAACTCTTCCTTAACTCTCTTTCAATTAATTCCCAATCTCTGTGTACGTTTTTGGTGGTGGACAGTGCAGGAGAGTGAACGTGTCACCTCCTTGCCCACCTGGCAGAGTTTTCTCCTGTCCAGCCCCCTTGGATAGAGGTCCTCTGCTCAGAGGCAGCCAAGAGCATCGAAGGTTGGTCACAGGAGGGTAAAGATGTTTCTACACTGGAAATGGAGACCCTTCTAGTCTTACATGGGCTATCAAACCAATGGGTTGAACCTGGGTTGAATCAGCATCTCAGGTTAAAAATGCTAGAGGAAGAATGAGTGAGGAGATGGCTTGAGCCTTCCCCCAAATTTCTGTTGCAGACTACACCACCTTTAATGATCTTTGAGAAGTTCTGTTAAGCAGATGCTGAAGCAATTTCAGTATGTTAATCTTAGGGGAAAATCAGGCCTGTCTCAAAAGCTCAGAAAGCTCAAAAGCTCATTTGCACCCAATGTTCTGCCTGCTCAGGAGGAAAAAAAATGAAATAAATAAACTCCAGATAAACAATCACACTTTCTGATGCTTGATAGCACCTCTGCCTTAAATTTGAGGTTCAGGGTGTTTTATTGACTGTTGCTTCACATCGGGCTGTTGGATATAAGAGGTGGTTGATGGTACTGTATTGCACACAGACACCGTTTCATCCAGCTGTATGTGCTGCATTTTTTATTTATCTTTAATGTTTCCCGCAATTCTGCAGTCTTGTAAAGTGATTTTGTAGTTTCCTCACCCAGGAGTAACAGTCCAGGGTCACCTCTGTCATTTGTAGGGAAAATAACTCCTACGTCCCCTGAAACTCTTAAATGAAGGAATTAAAATAATGCATCTTCCACAGTGCAATGTGGAGCGGAAAGTGTAAAGAAGTGTGGTACCGCTCCAGTTCAGCTTTATTTAGTTCATTTTTGGCTTTATTTAGTGCATTCACAGCTTTCCTTAGTGCATCAGGGATTTAGTCAGTGAAGGATAGAAACCAAACAAGAAAATTATAAATATTGCAGCAAGTTTACTAAAAACTTCGCAGAAGTAGGCTGAAATACATTAACAGAGAACATACCACAGTTCAGGGGAACCAAACAAAACTCCAAAGGCGATGATGTCTTAATTAACCAGAGGACTGAAATAACAAATGGCATTAGGCTTCCACACGGCTGTAAATTTTACCCAAATAAGTAAAATTTTTTCGAAAGGGGAAAAATTTTCAGAAAAATAAACTTTTTAACTGCAGATTTTACTTCCTTGTTCCGTAAAGTGTAAATGATGGGATTTAACAGGGGAGTTAAAATAGAGAAGACAACATTGCTCATGACATGGACATCAACGGGGATGTCCACTCTGTAGGACATGTACGCCACAGTGATGGAGAAGTAGTAAGTGCCCACCACAAGCAGATGGGAAGTACATGTTGAAAAAGCTTTCACGCGTCCTTCTTTGGAGTTGATCTTCAGTACAGAGAGGATGATGTGGATGTACGAGAGGGTGACGAGCAACAGAGGGACCACCGACACTGTCATAGCAATGGAGAACCCCAAGAAGGTCTGGAAATCAGCACTGAAGTCCGAGCATGCGGCCTGTACCACTGCTAGGTGGTCACAAAAGCAGTGGTGAACCTTGGTTGTGTCCCTGTAAGCCAGCTGAGAGGTCTGCATGATGACGGGCACGGGTATTAGCAGCGCAGTGATCCAGGCGCTCACTGCCAGCTGTATGTTCATTCTTCTTGTCATCTTGGCCGGGTAACAGAGGGGGTTGCAGATGGCTTCGTAGCGGTCGTAAGCCATGACCACCAGGAGAAGCGCCTCAGTTACCGTCAGCCCGTGAAAACTGTACATCTGCAGAAAACAGCCCCGAAACGAGATGGTTTTAGCGTTGACCAGGAACATCACCAGCATTTTGGGGATGGTGGTGGTTGTGAATAGAACATCCAACACGGAGAGGTTAATCAGGAAAAAGTACATTGGTTTGTGGAGCGTGTGGTCAACCACAATCACAGTGATGATAACGGCGTTACCAACCAGGATCAGCAGGTAGAATAGCAAGAACACAACGAAGAGTGGGGTCTGGAAATCCTGGAGAGCTGGAAACCCCATCAAGAAAAAGATTTTAGTGGAAGCATTGCTGCTGCAGCTCTCCATGGTGGGGCTGGTCAAAACACCTGCAAGGATGAAGAAGGAGCAAGGAAACCAGCTGATGTGCAGGAAGACATTTCTCTAAGGAGGTTTCATGGAATCACGTAATTTTTTCAGAGTTGGAAGGGACCTCTAGAGATCATCTATCCAACTCCCCTGCTAAAGCAGGATTGCCTAGAGCACATTACTCAGGACTGCATCCAGGCGGGTCTTGAAAGTCTCCAGAGAAGGGGATTCCACAACCTCCCTGGGCAGCCTGTTCCAGTGCTCTCTCACCCTCACCGTAAAGAAGTTTTTTCTCATATTTAATCAGAACTTCCTGTGTTCCAGCTTGTGCCCATTACCCCTCGTCCTGTTACTGGGAACCACTGAAAAGAGTCTGGCTCCATCCTCCTTCAACCCACCCTTTAGATACTTGTAAACATTAATAAGGTCTCCCCTCAGCCTTCTCTTCTCCAGGCTAAAGAGTCCCAGCTCTCTCAGCCTTTCCTCTTAAGGGAGATGCTCCAGTCAGTCCCTCAATCATCTTTGTTGCCCTACGCTGGACTCTCTCCAGTAGTTCCCTGTCTCTCTTGGACTGGGGAGCCCAGAACTGGACACAGTATTCCAGTTGTGGTCTCACCAGTGCAGAGTAGAGGGGGGGAATGACCTCCCTTGACCTGCTGGCCACACTCTTCCCTATGCAGAGCTTTGCAGAGGCTCTGCAAGGAAAACACACATTGGGTGGAATCTCACAGACCCAAGCACATTGCAAGACACAGCTCATCCCCTCGTGTCTCTAACCCAGAATTAAGATGATTTGGAATCTCTGGTGATGGTCTGGATTATGTTTATACGTGGCACGCTTTTCAGCTTTGGGCATGAAGGGAAAGGATTCCCTGTTGGAAGGGGTCCAGAGGAGGCCACGGAGATGCTGGGAGGGCTGGAGCCCCTCTGCTGTGAGGACAGGCTGAGAGAGTTGGGGGGGTTCAGCCTGGAGAAGAGAAGGCTCCACGGAGACCGTGGAGCCCCTTCCAGTCCCTCAAGGGGCTCCAGGAAAGCTGGGGAGGGACTCTGGATGAGGGAGGGGAGCCATGGGACGAGGGGGAAGGGTTTTCCACTGCAAGAGGGGAGACTGAGCTGAGATCTGAGGCAGAAATTCTTGGCTGTGAGGGTGGTGAGCCCCTGGCGCAGGTTGCCCAGAGAAGCTGTGGCTGCCCCATCCCTGGAGGTGTTTAAGGCCAGGTTGGACGGGGCTTGGAGCAACCTGGTCTGGTGGGAGCTGTCCCTGCCCAGGGCAGGGGGGTTGGAATGAGATGATCTTTAAGTTCTCTTCCAACCCAACCCATTCTATGATTCTATGATAAGATTCGTCTCACTTAGCCTTGGGTGCTCTCCATGCCGAGCCCCTCCATGTGCACTGGTCCTCCTGGGTCCCTTTTCTGGTCCATGGGGAAAAGGAGCATTTTGGGGGATGCAGCTCCTCTGCCCCATTCTGCATCAAGGAGGAGATGAGCAACGTTACGGAAATGCCCATTTCTCTTCTCTAAGGGAATTCAGGGAATTAGCTGAGAAGCAGTCAATCAGCCATCTCTCTTTTGCTAGATTATTGCAATCTTTTCTACCCAAAGTCGTTCTCATCACCCTTTTTCACACCCGTGTTACCTCTGGTTGTCTACTTCCGGCTCACTGTGTTTCCCACGGTCATTGCAGCACGCAGTCGATTTCTGCTGCTGTTGCTGAAATTCAGATGAAAATGTAGAATTTCTTTTGATTTCCAGGTCATTTCCTAGTACATAAAAGCAAAGGAATTTTCGCTGTAATTTTTTTCGGCTGATGTAGGTCAGCAGCATGTCTTTTACCATAGTAAGCAAAGTTTTAGAGATTCATGAAGTTCAAAGACACAGTAATAAAAAAAATAGGGATAAGTATCCGTCAGTGACTTCAGCTCGGAGGAGGACACGATGTGTGACAGCTCACAGCCCTTACATGTCTTTATTTTACATAATGTAGCTCTACAATTGCATTATTCATATAAACTTGTGATACTTTTTTGGATTTCTCCAGGAAGGGTAAGAAAGAGCGTGTCGTCCTTTTCCATTTATTTTTCGTTATGAGCTTTTAAGATTCCTGAGTTACGAAGATTTTCTTTCCTCTCAATGGAAATCCTTCCTTTGTTGCTCATAAAGATTTAATGCAGGCTAGAAAGGAGTGTTCTGCCCAAACCCTATGGAACAAAGCAGCATTTTGGAAACTTTCAGCATCTTCTCTTCAAGCCACGAAACTTCCGCTGCACTTCCATAGATTCCTTTGGAATTTATCCATTTTCTCTAACATTGGGTAAATCAAAACTAAGATAATGTTCAGAAGAAAAAACACCCTTGTTTTCATTAGGCTTATGCTAAACAAAAAGGAGAAATGAAGGTTAATTAAGTTTTTATGCATTTTCTTGATTCCCTTTTTCCAATTTAAGAGAGGGGAAATAAAGCTCTCTTGGAAATGTTTTGGGCTTGGCCACAAGTAGTTGAGAATAATGGTTGGTCTATGCAATTTCCTAACATTATTAAATCTCTGGTAATTTTCAGATAGTTTTACCTTTCACCCAGAAAGTCATCTCCATAACCATATAGGAGAGATCCATTTAATATTACAAATAAATAGATTTTCTGCCCCACTGAGATTTAAATATAATTGATAGTTTGTTTACTCTCTACCTCTCATCTAATCTAACCTTCTCCATTTCTTTTTCTTGTTATTATTTTTTCCAAACTAGTAAGCTTCAAGGATGTAATTTGTATAAACCAATGTCGTGCTACTAAAAAACCCCAAGATAATGTATTGTATTGAATTAAAATTGCCAGCATGTAATGGCCTTAAAATCAACATTGATTTGAAGTTGTTTTCAGACACTGTAGATCAAATTCTCATTCTTTGGAGCCTGCTGACATGTATTACAATCATATTTTTCCATTCTGGACCTCATGAGAAAAAAGTAAATCAAAGTGAAACACTTAATTAGTCTGAAAAATATTATCATATTAACAGAATAGTAGCAACAATAACTCACTCGCACTTTGAAGTTGTAACAAGGTCTTCTCCTTCCTTAATGTTATCTGTAGTGATAAGTGCAAAGCTCCTGCAATATATCAACGGGCAAAGCCACTACCGATGTTGAACACACTTGAACGTGCTGCCCTGCTCCCCACCCAGAGATGCTCCCCGGAGATGCTTTCCATGATGTTTTCTTGCCTTCAGCTGGGAGAGCAACATGCTATTTTCCCGACAGAGCAGTTTTGAATCCCCTCATTGCATGCCACAGGTCACAGCAGATGGAGATCGTACAACAGATTTGCGTAGACAAGAGTTTTCACCACATGAAGTTTGTTGTGTGATGGAAGTGTGTCATTGTGTCAAGGCCTGGGCAACGGCTGGTGGAGAAACACTGGAGGAAGACCAGTCTTTTCTTCTCGAATTTGGAGGAGCTTCCAATGGTTGAATATTGACCTTTCCAATGCCTGTGTCACATTCTGGAGGGTGTGAAAGTCTCATCTCCCCCTCTACGCCACCTGAGGTGAACACTGAAGATGTAATATATGGCCAAGGCAGAGGAGCAGCTCTCAGGTAGGGCCAACAGCAGCTCTCTCAAGCGCGTGAGCATGCCTGAATGCAAACGCAACCACAGAGGATCCCAACCTGTATCTTTTCTAGCTCCATCTCCTTTCTCCAGGATTTTCAGGTCAAGCTGGTGCAGGAGGAGCGGGCAATCGGAAAGACACGTGCATGGGACTGGGCTGGGCAACTTCTCTGGCTGCTCGGGAGTTTCCTTGCGTGCCATCCCTGTAGGTTGGCCTCTGGTTCTTAATTCCACCTCGAACAAGAGCCCAGGACTGCTCCATGCACCATGCTTAGGTATGTCTAGGTATGTTGGCCAACATACAACCCCTTTACATGGACAACCAGGTGACAACTTCAGCCATCCCTGGGCTGCTTCTGTGAGCGCAGCCCATCTCCTTGCCCTGAGACCATCACCTCTAAACCTCACAGCTTCTTCTTTTGGAGGCTTTGTCAAGTATGGCTGATGTCAAGGGGAAAGATGACAGCCCCTGGGAACTGTGTGGACTGGTAAATCCAGGCACATGGCATAAAAAGGCATTGCCGCCTGGCTTTACAGTCAGTGGAGGGAGATGTTGCCCTTTGAGGGGCAATTCATAGTTACGAAACTGCTTCTCCAGATGTCCTCCCAGACCAACATCCTCTTGCTCCAGATTCCTCCATAAATATCTCCACTGTCCCCTAACCATGCTTAAGTGAAAGGTGTGGGATGACAATTAGAAAGGGCTAAATCCTGTCCTGTGTAAATAGGCTCTGACATGCTCAGTCTTCTGTGGTGCGGGATGCGTCCTTGGACACCATACAGAAAAATACAGATTTAGTTACTGTTTTAGAAATTTGTGAATAATGCAACCACCTGCAGCTCAGGAACATCTAGATACAAAACCTCAAACCAATCTCATTTACATTGCTCCAACCCAATTATTCCTCTGAATTGCAGTCATGTCTCTGATAAATGAAAGAGATGGAAAGTTCTGCCAGGTGGTGGGATCTGGTGGTGCTCCTGGAGTGTGTCCTCAAAGTCATTTTGCCCAGGAAGCTCTCTTCAATTCTGCCCACTCAAGCCAGACTATAGAGTGTGGGAGGACACCAATTCTTTGGGTCTAACATCCTGAGTCTGAACCCTCAAGCCTAGGGGAGCTGGGATCAGGAGAGCATCACTGAGGGCTTGGCAAGAGGTCGAGAGCTTTTGGGGAACCCGAGGCCACAAAGATGGACCCTAGCTTGGTTTTATTTGTAAAGTGGGAAGTGGGATTCATGCCAGATTGGGTCAGTTTTTAAAGAGAATCTTTGAAATCAGATTCAGTGGGTGGTTTACATGCATCCCTGAATCCTCCGCATATTTTCATGAATATCTCAGCCCCTGCCAGTCTCCAGTCATGTCCTGACTGAAAGCCATCACATCCAGAAACAAGTAATATGGTGGAGCTGTGCAAAGTTCCTCCTGATCAGTCCTTGAGAGCCTCCAAGTGCTTATGACACTTGTTGAGGTTTTGGTGCGAGGTTCACACCTTCTCCATCATATTTGTGCTGTGGATGTTATCCTGCAGTCCACATCTTGGTCCAGGGACTAACAGGGGGACACCAGCTACATTTCCAAGCAGAAAAACCCACGTAACTGTGGTTTCCTGAGCTTAGAATATGGATGAGAAAAATCTCCCTAACATTTAGTTCTAATATTCTTCTAGGAGAACAGGTAACAAAATGTTTCTCGCATAGTACAAAGGAGGATCTCGTTGCTGATTATAAACTGTTTGAGCTGGGATCTTGTCTTGTCAGTTCTCATTTAATTTTTAGTTACGGGTAGCTTCAGATACACCCACTATAAATGATCCTGGGATTATCTAGCCTCTGCTCATTCTCAACAAATTGGTGGAAAAATATGTTACAGGGCAACAATCTCGCTCCTTCAGGATGGCAATTTTATTAAACTACCCAATTCTGTGAAACACCCACACAATTAGGACTAAGAGCTGCTCCGGCTTAAAATGTCATCACTGGCTTCCCTGGGGACAGGACGGAGATGCTCAAGGCGCCAATTGGTTCACAGCAGTTCACTAGACTTGAATGTTGTATGGTCTTGAGCGCAGCAATGGCTGGTGGCATCTGAGATGTCTCCTCCCGGGTTCTGTAGGACCCTGGTGCCGTCCCCACCATGATGTCTGCATCTGTCCCAGGTGCGGAGGCCATGGTCAGGGGAGGATGGAGAGGTCAGCACAAACACTTATACTCTCAGCAGATCTGAGGTCCCTCTTCTTGCACCAGGCCATGGTGGGAGAGATGCTCCTCTGAGGGAACTCATCTCATTCAGAAGCAGACATCTGGAATAGCTGGAGAAACTGCACCATGAAAACGCTACCCATGAAGCCGCAGGGACTTGCTCAAGTGTGACTAGCAGATGTCAGCAAAGGAGGCTGCTAAATTCTGTAAGACCAAATCACAGAATCATTGAGGTTGGGAGTCACCTCTGGAGATCATCTGGATTATCTACAGCAGGTTGTCCAAGACTGTGTCCACTCACGTTTTGAATATCTCCACAGATGGAGACACCATGACCTCTTGCAGAAACCTCTGCCAGTGTTTGGGTGGGGGACAAATCCCTTCCTGTACTACGGTTGCTCCGAGCAGCAGCCTCCCCACGCTATCCCCCTCCCGAGCACTCTGGCCAGTTATGGGACAGGGCAGCAAATGAGACCCTGGTGCCTCTTGAAGGTCAAGTCCTTTCCCCTGGGAGCTCCCACTCTTCCTGGCTGGGACCACACGTTGGAATGGCTGGAGAGCTAAGTCCCGTGCTGGTTCAGCTCAGTTCATTACTTACAACCCATAAGATATTTCCTTTCATCTCCTTGTCTTCTGCCTCCTTCCCTTTGCCCTCAGACTTATCTGAGCTACCTTCCCTCACTGCCACACTCTGCTCCTCCAGCTCATGAATCGCTTCTCCTCCACCGTCTGCCATGGCCTGAGTCTCACTGGTGCTCCCTATGGTTTCCTCTCCCTGCCTGGACCCCTAACTCTCCATGTCCCAACCTCACCTTCCCTTGATCTGCAATTTTTTTTGCAAATTTTCAAAAACTGCCAATTTGAAAATCAACAGTGCTACCACTCCTACCCCGTCCCCCCTCTCATGCTCATCTCTGGTCATCTGGTTTCTGTGGTCACTTCTTGGAGCACCTCTTGGTGCCAGGAGACTGAGGGCGTGTGTCCCCTTTTGCCCGTGCAGGAGGCAGGATCTGGCCCTGCCCCATGGACACGAGAGCAAGTAACGCCAACACTAAGCCATGATCATGCTCAGCGTGAACAGGACAGGTCATGACTCTGCTCATTTCCGTGCATTTTCTAATGTACACCTCCTGGAGTAATTTCCCACCTGAATTTCTCATTGCATCCGAGCGACATGGTGGCCCCGACAACGGAGCTCCTGAGTCCTCGTGTTAAAAATACTCCCCGTAAACATTCAGGAGAAGTTGCGTTTCCAAACATGTTTGTTTTGAAACACTAATTTTTACACTCAGGTGGCAACGCCAGTGAAAACAGCGCAAATTGGTCTCTCGGTGGCTTGCAGATCTTTGGAGTTTGAGAAATGTTTTTCAGAATAATTAATACCCAGGGACATTGTAATCAGGGCTTGCGTGGCAAGTGCTGGAGTGTGCCAAAGCCTTGGGGAGCCTGAGCCTCCAGTTGCACAGGTCCCGGTGAGCACACAGTAGGAGTTTTAAAAGTCTTAAACCCTTTAAACTACTATTTTTTTGAGCCCTGTCAAGTTAAGAAGCTCTGGGTGACTCGGTCTATGGAGAGAGGTTACACTTTGCGCTGCTCTGCAGATGTGGAGCATCATCCTGGAGCCACCTTTTGTTTTCCTATGAGTAAAGCCATGGACACTGCTGTACCCTGTGGGTGTCCCAGCGTGGCACAAGTGCTTTCATTCTCCTAATTATGACTTGCTGGAAAATACTTTCATTTTCACATATATCCTTGATTTAAAGAGAAATGATCCATCGAAAAATTCATTTATATCAAAATTTCTTACATTGATGTCATCCGAAATAACTTTCTCTTTCTTTATTTCACTATTTCTTTTTTTTTTTAAGAAAATAAAAATACCATGTCTGCAGAAAAATAAACTAGCAAAGGAGATGCTAATGGGGAGAGCCCCTTCCTGGGCTCCATTGTCTTCATATTGCTCCAGCAGCCCAAACTGTCACACTGTCCCTTCACCGTCTGCTCATGGACCTGTTGTCCATCCGCTTTACCTGCTGGTCCTCCGCATCTTGACAGCCTTGTGGGCTGTAAATCTTCCTTTGACCTGCCTCATGGACTGCAAATCCTTGAGGATTTGCCCACTGCATAAAACCAGAGCTTTCCTGTTTTAAACCAGTCTTCTAGTGGTTTCAGTGAGCACCCCCTGGTCCTGTTGTTGGGGGTGATGCAAATATCAGATTCAACTTACCTTCATCCCCTCCACCCTGCTCCTTGCTGGGAGTCATCCTGTATAGGAGCAAACCAATGCTTTTGGAATAATGAATCCAGCTCGCCCCAATTTAAAAGATTCTTGATCACACCATTGATTTTGAATTTCAGAAGTTCTGGGTAGGAAAATGCTCGTTTCTTTTTGTGTGCATAAAACGCTGGATGTCACTCTTCAGCTACCTGGTTTTGCCAACCGTGTTCGATCAATTCTTAATAAAATAGCTGAATAAGGGAAGATTAATAAGTGGATATGCTATGAACAACGTGAGTGAGACACGTGGATCTAATGGATCTAATCAGTAGTTGGATGCCATAAAAATGCGTTCCAAAAATACGGAATGTGGATTCCATATGAATCGTCCCCATAGCCCAAGCTGCAAAAACAGGGAGTACTGGGGCAGGGTGAGAATGACATCTTCCTTCCCCTGTTGTTTTTTCCATTCCTGAGGCATGTGCCAAAGCCATCCTGTTAAAAAGGGATGAAGGACTCAGTGATACCCCAAAGAACAGCTGGTCTCACGCAACTCGTACCCCACAGCCTGCTCTTGGGATGCTCTTGGGGTGAGTGGCCCCAAATTTATAGGCAGGGCTGGGGGTTTTCTGTGCAGCAAGGTGAGAGGTGGGTGGCGGTGACTTGAGTCACTGGGAAATTCATCTGAAGAGCCCTGACTTTGCCGATGGGGAAACTGAGGCTGGCGGAAAGCTGGGATGTCCCAGGAATCCACTCAAGACACAGGTGGGTGCAATTCTTGCTCACACAAAACCGTGAGCAGCGAGAAACCAGAACTGCAGTTTGGTTTTTCCCTTTGTCTAGCTAAAAATGGTTGGTTACATTCATTATTTTTTTTTATGTCCTGCCTTTGCCCAGGGATGTGCACAGAAATAAAATTCATCCCTGGCCCCAGGACTCTCTGGAGAGCTGCTGGGCTGTGGGGTGAAGGATGTGGGAGCTCAGGGCATCCCGACTCCGGGACTTCGCAGGCTCCCTGCTTGCATGGAAGGAGCGTCCTCCTTCTCTGCTCTCACACTGCCATCCCCTGGCACACCGGCACACAGCTCCCAGGCATGGGGGGTACCAGCGGCCCCAGCACCTGCCGGACCCCTCCTCTTCTCTGCCAGTGGCAGAAGAGTTCATCCATTCTTTCTTCTCTCCATCCATCCATCCATCCATCCATCCCCCCTCCCTGCTTCCATCCACCCTTCCATCCACAGAATCACAGGATGGTTTGGGTTGGAAGGGACCTAAGAGACCATCCAGTCCCACCCCCTGCCCTGGGCAGGGACACGTCCCACCAGCCCAGCTTGCTCCAAGCCCCGTCCAACCTGGCCTTGAACCCCTCCAGGGATGGGGCAGCCACAGCTTCTCTGGGCAACCTGTGCCAGGAGCTCACCACCCTCATAGTGAAAAGTTTCTTCCTAAGGTGTCATCTAAATCTCCTCTCTTTCAGTTTAAAAATGTTATCCCTCCCTCCCTCCCTCCATCCATCCATTCTTCCATTGCCTCCATCGTCCATCTCCATCCCTAGCAGCAGTGGTAACTACCAGCTAATGGCTCTGCATGTTCCCACCAGCTTTTCCACAGGTAAATAGCCCCCACCTAGTTATTTTGGGGGGATATATGTCCCAAGTGACTGGCACTTGGGTGAGAGTCCCTCACGCCATACCTCCTTGCATTGTCCATTGGTCACATGCAAACTCTCTGGCATTCAGGTTTTCACCTACGGGTGGATTTATGACCAATGGTCACCCTTTTAATCCTCCCTTGCACAGTTCTATGAAACAAGAAAGGATTCAGGACTATATCAGCACAGCCGTGCCTAGTCCAGGGACTTGGGACAAACGTGCTGGTGGAGCAAGGACCACTGGGGTTTGCAATATCTGCCCTGGACCCACTGTGCAGACCCTGGAAGGGCTGGCTGGAAAAACCTCTGTGGCCACCAGTCCAGCCTCCCCTTCCAAACGAGACTGTCACCTGCATGGGTCAGGGCACCACATCCTCAGCGCATCCATTTTATTTTCTATTGAGACCAAAGGAGGTACCTGGAGGTGGAAATCTCCACTTGATCAGGTGAAAACCTACAGTGAGACATGGACTGATCACGGCCCTACAAACCTAATGTTAGAATCACAGAATCATGGCATGGTTTGGGTGGGAAGTGACCTTTAAGGTGATCTAGTCCAACCCCCTGACATGACCAGGGACATCTTCAACTAGGACAGGTTGCTCAGAGCCCCGTCCAACCTGGCCTGGAATGTTTCCGGGGATGGGGCATCTCCCACCTCTCTGGGCAACCTAAATGCTCAAAGTTGCACTGTGACTTCAGGGACATCCAATGAAGCCACCAGGAGATGCATCGAAGCAAACAAGAGGAGGTGTCTCTTCACACAGGGTCCCATCCCGCCTTGAAACGCCCTCCCACAGGATACTGCAAGATAAAGCCAACAGGAGATCAAGGAAGGACTTGGGATATCTGTGGAAGAGAAATCCAGGGACAGTTGTTAAAAAGTTAAAGACTGTCCTGACTCAGGGCTATATATAGTCTTGGGGCCGTTGTAGGACCATCCCATGGATGAGGTAGGCTACTGGCCACCTGGACAGGTGTCCTCTTTTTAATTGCTCCTGCAACCTTTGAGAGTTCCTCACAAACAGGACAATTGCTGGAATGTGGACATTTTCCTCTCCCATTTAGAAAATCCAATTAGTCTGCCTAATTAAGAAGGTGTCATTGTGCCCGAGAGGTATTTTTCTGATGTTGCCACAGCTGAGCTCAACCTTTCGGAGAGGTGACCAAGTGTCCTGCTCATGGGAGGCTCTCTTGGTGTAAAACACAGAGCAGTGATGGAACATGTCAGCTTTGCTCTGAGACTTGCTGGTCACTTGTAAATCAAGAAAAAAAAATAATTAAGTTTTAATACTTTGAGGCTATTCTGTGTCATCCTGCCCAGGCAGAGGCTCTGACAGAGAGGACATTGGAGCTTGCTGAATGTCACCATGGTGCTGCTCACACCGGCCCTCCTTGGCTCTCAGCAATAGCTGGCTCTAAACTCAGCTTATCTCCACACGCAGCCGGCGTGATGGGGCTTAGCGGGGCTACTGCCTGTTTTCTCAGCTGCTTTTCTTCGCACTCAACCAGATTTTACAGCCTCTCACCATGACTTTCCAAAGCCAGCGCTGAAAATCACCCTGTCCTTTAGTCCTCCAAAATAAAGCCCAAGCAATTTTAAATTACTGAGATTATCCAAGCACTCCCCAAACTCCTCTTTCACCACTTTTGGCTCTGTCCATTCCCCTCCACTGTAGGTGTCTACTTGCTCACAGCTGCAGTTGACCTTTTGATGAACATTGACGTGGAAAAAGCCATTAAGCAGCGTCAGCTGGCAATGCCACCATGGAACAGAATATCACCCCCTTTCCACGTGCTGGTGGCCATCCTTGCAGCTCTGGTAGCCATCCTTGCTGGAGGCATCCCTTCTGTGTGTTCCTGCTGCTCTTCAGTATTGTCCCAGCGATCTCACACAGTTCCCACCTTCTCTGAGTTTCCTTCTTGGCCTGAGACCAGAGCGCCAGATGATGCTCTTACAACGCTTTCCATCCATTCCTTGAACTGAAAATCCCTCATTCGTGTAAACTCCAGGGTTGTTTTTTTTTTGACCTTGTTAGCTGCCTGCAAAGCTTCCTCCACCTGATCTTCATGTGTAGCAGACCCACACAACAGTGTTCTTTTTCTTGTCCCATTCCCTACAGACTTTCAGCTGGTCTAACTCTTGGCGTGGTCTGAACTTCAGAATAAATCTGTACCTCTGTGATGGCATGGAAACCATCACGCTCCTCTTTTGCTCCTGTCTGCCCTTCCTGAAAACTCTAGTTCTTTTATTAATATTCTAGTCATGAAGATTGTTTTGCTGGGTCTCTGGCGAGGCAGAATGAGCCATTGACCCAACTCCAGGCTTCCAGCTCTTCCTATTCCCCTCCACACTCCTTGCGTTAAGATACAGACATCTGTGATGTTGGATGGACTGACCCATCATCATCTTCATCCCTCTTTTCTACCCCTGTTAGGACTAACCCTATTTCTGCATGGATCTAGGTCCTGATCCGAATCCTGCTCCTTCCCTGCTCTCCTTGTTTGCTGCCTCTGCTCCTCATTCAGGATTTACGGATGAAAGCCAGCGAGTCTCTGTGCAGAAACCTGCTCACCGTGCAACCCTCTTGCATCTCCACCAGCCTCCTTCTCCCCAACAAAGTCTGTGTTGGGGTAGAGCAATTTCAGGATGATTTTTGTTATTACTGGGTTGTCCTGATGAGGACATGGTAAAAAAACCCCCATCTTTAACCTTCAGTATTAGCTTTTTTTGGGGGGGAAACCCAATTTGGAAACTGCTGGAGATGATCTGCCCTCCCCCATCTGCTGCATCCTTGCAGCATCACTCCCCAGTTTCAGCGATATCCAACCGGTGGCATCTCAGAGAGGAAAATCCATGCGCCCTTTTCTTCCCCTGAGGGTTTTCATGTCTCCTTCATTCCATGGGCTGCGTTTCCTGAAGGACGGTATCTCTCGACCCCGCAGATTTTTAACTGAAATTCTCCCAGGTGGACTTTTGCAATGCCAAAGTGATTTTTTAAATTATTTTAGCCCAAGCAGTATGTCTGTCCTTGCTGGGCCACACAGCCCGGCTTTCCTTCCAAAGGACTTTTCCATCCTAAAAGTCAACTAATTTCTCATGCCTTTAGGTCTGACTATGTCTAGGCTCGGTGGGATTATATTCCAATTGATAGATGATAGCAAACATCTTTAAAAAAAAGAGAGACAAAGGATACTGGTGAAAATGGGAAGAATGCAGTGCTTTATCAGGGCTGTAATAACATTTATTTACGTAGGAATTTCTTTAAGCTACTCTAGTAAAGACAAAATGTACTAGAATTTAGGTAACTTTGAGGGCTGATAAAGGCACCATTCTTCTAAGGATTTATGCATATACTTTCACTTCAATAACAACTACAAATTACAAATGCTTCCAAGAAGTGGGAACTCATTCAATTATTAAGCACCCTGCTCGAACCGCTGCGCAGTCTGGCTTCGTGACTAATTACTTTTCAGTAAGATCCTTCTTCGGAGAAACTCTGCCCCTCTCGGCACTCAGGTCGTTAGAAGCAATTAAGACTAATTGTAAGCCTGCGTGGACTGAAAGGCTTCGGCAGGGGATGGCGGGACCTTCCATCTCCCCATTAGATGTGGATGGAGCTGCCAATGCTGGACACGGGCAGGGGGCAGTTTCCCATACATTAAGCTTCCAAAAAACTACTGTCATCACTAATGATATTAATTAGAACCCATCTGCAGGCTCAGCAGAAGGACGGCGTGGTCGACGAGGGTGTTGCAAAGTACCTTCTGCATTTTAAAGCTCTGCTGAAAGGGTGGTGGGTGCAAGTGCTCTCCCTGTTGACGTCCTCCACCAAGGAAAGATCTTGTTTTCCGCGATGCTCCCACTTGTATGACGTCCTTCACAAAAAAATTATCAAAAAAAAGGAAAGAAAATAGAAAACCAGATGTTTCTCTCGGTGCATTCTTACGATGTGCACACTCATGTTTTAGCCGCTCACCTTTATATGATGCCATTAGTTCTCCTAATTAAAACCTAGAACTCCGATGGAGCGAGGAGTGGGAATCTGGCCCAGGCTGTGAAGCATCATGACTTGCAAGCTGCTTTCTTTTTTTTTTTTGTTTTTTAAAAACTGAATTACAAACAGGATGATGGCCTCTGTCCATAAATCGCAGCCTCTGACACCACCTCCCCCAGGAGTGAAGTGCATAATAGACTCGAAACTCTCCAAGAAGTGCATCTTGTGCAATTATGCAGCAACATAAATGCTCTGAGCTCCAGCAGCCTCTGAGTGCGGCGTTAATCCCCCGCTGGAAGGTTTTCAAGTCAAAGCACATCCTTCAGGAAACATCATTGCTTCTGTGTTATTCATAAAAAAACCCATTCTCATATTTTTTGAAAGATTTTCCGAGACTAGAAGGCATCTCACACGTCGCGGGCGATGCTGTCCCAAAATAGTTACGCCCGAGGGAGCAGCCTGGCGGTTTCGCAAGAACAGAGTGGGGGAAAGTTGTATTTTTTTCCCTTTCTTTTGCTTTCCTTCTCCTTACACAGGGCAGGATTTCTCTCTGCCCCTTCCCAGTTATTGCTGCAGATGTTGAAACCCAGCTCTGTCGCAATTCACTCTCCTGTGTGTCCTGGTGGCTCTGCCCATTCATAAGAATTGAAATTTCGGTTGAATGTATGCCTTGAAATTTCCCTATGGAAGAATATATGTAGAAGTATTTCAGGATGAACATATGGAGAGGAATTTCAGGATGAAGTTCAGCGGCGGAATAACGAGGATACTTCTCACTGCATTTGCACAGCCCACAAGATTCCTCTTTCTTCAGGGCAGGAAGGAAAGTCCCGTGGTCGAGGGACAGGAAAGGGAACCATGAGTTCAGCCTCTGTTTTTGTCTTTGTCTGTCCTCTTCTGAACTCAGCACCGACGCTGGTGCTGTGGATCCCGACAGCTCTCCCTGCGACTCCTGCATGCAGCAAAAGGCGAGACAGGGATTCAGAAAGCAGCCCCAAAAATATCTAGAAGCGAGGCGGCCAATGGCCACCGGTGGACTCCAGCCCACCCAGTTTAGATCCCAGCTCTGCAAACAATTTTGGCAGAATTCAAAACATTTGTGTCTCGGATGTGGGCTGGCGATCTCTAAGACATCAGCAGAGCTCCGATGTAAAATCCTGGTCCTAATCCCGGTTTTTCCCAACCCCACGTGCAGAAAAGCATCAGCCTCAGCCCCACACGTGGGGATGTGTCCTATTTCCAGTGCAGGATGCTGTGCTGCTCCTTTCCCAACCCAGTTTAGCTCCTGGACCTAGAGCACAGTTGGGGCAACCAGCAAAGCCTGGGCAGATACGGGCTGGCTACAGTGTGCTCTTGTCGTGGTTTTGGCCGGATTGGCCAATCAGAACGACAGATGGCCCTCTCCCCTCCCCCCCCTCCCCCCCCCCCCAGAGAGGAGAGGAAGAGATAAGAAGATTTACGAGTTTAGACAAATAAGTAAACTACTTTAATGAAAATAATAATAAATAAGAAAATAGTAAATAATAATAGAGGAAAAAGAAAAGTATACAACATATACAAAACCGTATCCAGCTCCCAGGATGACGATCGCGTCACCAGCAGTCACAGGGAAAGTCCCAGACTGGAGTCAGCGCCAGACTGGAGTCAGCGACGGACAGGAGCTGAATTCCAGAACAAGAGTCAGGAATGCTCAGATCAGGATCAAAGGCAGACAAACAGACAGGGCCCTCCTCAGACGTCGGACATTGAAGAAAAAACAAGCCAGAGCCCCTTTGATCCCTTAGCTTTTATACTGAGCGTGATGCAGATGGGATGCAATACCCTGTTGGTCAGTTTTGGGTCACCTGCCCTGTCCGCTCCTCCCTGCAGGTGGGACCCCTCTACGCTTCTCCACTTCCGACCCTCTAATGGGGCAAACAATGAAGTTATTTGGCCTCGGTTGTTATAGCAGTAAGTATAAGCAAGAGCCTCTGTGCATACCATTCCTTGGGATAACCAGGTCTTATCACTCTGAGAGCGAACAGTTTCTGAACAACATGCTGTTAATTTCAGAGTTTAGTCAGTTAGAAGAGGCCCAGCTAAAAAGTAAAATTACAAATCAGAAAATTGGTTCTGTTTTACCTCAAACCAGGACAGCTCTTCCATGCTGGAAGCCCCAGTTTATTCATCCGTGGACACTTAAAATCTCACACACATGAAATTTTATAATCTCTTTGCACAAGATAAGTGCTGCTATCATTTGCTGCAAACTGGTTTTAATTGTTCCAAGAAATAGTCCTTCTACCATGTCCTCTGGAGGATTTAACAGCATGGAACTGGCTGTAATGAGGTTGGTATAATTTATTTTTATTAAAGCACTTCATGTAGCCCATTTTGGTTTTAGTCACTGGGACTTTCTTAATGCTCACTTTTCAATAGGAATTATCCTTCTCATTCCCATGGGATGCGCTCGGGGTCCGCACATCCAAATATCTGAAGGTCAAAGGCTTGCAGCCACCGAAAAGCTGAAATAACTGCAGGAAAGCTCTTGGTCAGAGAGTGGCAGCAGCAGGCAGGAGACGGCTCCGAGCTGGGAGCCCTGTGGCTTGGACGCCAGGAGAAACGCTTTCCTTCTGAGGAGTTCATGGGCTTTTTAGAATCATAGATTCACAGAATGATTTGGGTTGGAAGGGACCTTTAAAGGCCATCTAGTCCAACCCCCTGCCATAAGCAGGGACATCTTCAACTAGACCAGGTTGCTCGAAGCTCCGTCCAACCTGACCTTGAACACCTCCAGGGATGGGGCATCTCCCACCTCTCTGGGCAACCTGGGCGAGAGTCTCACCTGCATCCCTTTCCCACACGATGCAATACTAATACATATTGCTCATTCATATATAGCTAATGAATATATAGCTAATTGAATTCTCGCAGCCCAAGGGGACGGTGGCTGTTGTACACCCCTTGCACAGGGAGGTTGCCTGGTGACCACAGCCAGGCTGGATGCACCCACCGACCCATGGATTCATCAGCTTAGAGCCAAACTCCCCTCCAGGTCTAATGCTTTGCAGAAAGCTATTTGCACCCTCCAAGGGAAAAGATGGGCGAGCAGCCTTTGGGGCTGCAGGAGGAGCCTGTCTGACCATGGAGATGCAACTTGGTGCTGGGCCATCGAGCGGCCAGCTTGGACCAGCGGGACAAAAGCGTTTTGCTCTGATGAGATGATGCACTTCTGTAAACGAGGATGCTCTGCCAAATGCCGAGGACCTGGGATGGAGCAGCAGCCTGTGCGCTGGCAACACTCGTGCGGGCTCCCAGCAGCTAGAAATGAGGTGCTGAGGAAGAGGAGTCAATAGATGGTGCTCTTCTTTCGTGATATTGCTGCTGAAATATCCCTTTCCCTGCTGCTCTCTAGGCATGGGGGGGATGAGGGTCCCCTCGTCCGGGCCTTTTTGGATGTCTGCTTCTTGCCACTTTGCAGAGTCTTCTCTTCCCACTGGGTTATTCCCTCCTGTCGAGGAGCTCTGACCTCCCACCCCCAAATAAACCATGTTTTGTGGGTCCTGAGGGGCTGTCTGTGCACACTGTACAGCCTCTCTGGAAAGAAAGGAGTTATGCAGCTGTGAAATATTAATAATACGATTTTTTAGATCTAATAATGCCTTCCTGAGATACCGTAGAGACGACAAGAGCTGATAAAGTTTATTTTCTCTGCAGTGCATTATCTGCCTGATGCAGCCCTGCTTGGGAGGACAGTTCAGGGTCACTTGGGCGAAGAGCATTTTTAAACGCACTGATTTGGCTGTCTCCTACTTAGCAAAATGTATCTCTGCTGCTAGAGCTAATAAAGCAGTTGTTTAATTATTATTTAATGAGCTTGCACAGGGAAAGCAGATAATCTTCCCTTTGGAAACATCAAGTCCCTCTGATGTGCCCCGTTTCCCCTGTCTGGTCTGTCCTATCCATCAGACCCCAATGAGAAATGCCGGGAGGCAAAATGTGGCCGTGCCTTTCTCTTGCTGCACCACAACCTTGAGTTGGAAAATATCCCACTCGGAGTTTCCACCTGGGAGCTTGTCATGGCTTTGGGGATAAAAAGAGAATGGAGAACCCAGCAAAGGTCTCTCCATCTCCCCTGGTACCTTGGAACAAGTCTTGTGAGGAGCGTCTGAGGGAGTTGGGGGTGTTCAGCCTGGAGAAAAGGAGGCTGAGGGGAGACCTTCTCGCTCTCTACAGCTCCCTGAAGGGAGGGTATAGCCAGGGGGGGTCGGTCTCTTCTCCCAAGGAACAGGCGATGGGACAAGAGGAAACGGCCTCAAGTTGCACCAGGGGAGGCTTAGGATGGATATGAGGAAAAATATCTTCACTGAAAGGGTTGTCAAGCATTGGAAGAGGCTGCCCAGGGCAGTGGTGGAGTCGCCATCCCTGGAGGGATTTAAAAGCCGGGCAGACATGGTGCTGAGGGACGTGGGTCAGTGTTGGGTTTGTGAATGTTGGGTTGATGGTTGGACTTGATGCTCGATGATCTGAAAGGTCCCTCCCAACCTGGACAGTTCTATGATTCTATATTCTCCTTGAATGTGACTTTGCAGCTGCCCTGGTCCCCAGGCTGCAACGTCATGAAATCCAAGTGTGAATTTGCCCTGGCAAAGCCCCACCTGGGTTTGTGCACCCCTTTCCAGCCCCAGACACTGACATCTGGGGCCGCTGAGGCCATGTACACCCCAGCAGCCTCGGGGAAGGCAGCGGGAGGGACTGGCAGCAGCGCCCAGGCAGCGTGCAGTGTTTTGGCCAAGGGGCAGCAGCAGGTGAAGGGATGGACTCGGTCCTCCAGAGCTCTGAAATCATTTGAAATCCAGGTATTTGAAGAGGTTCAAAGCAAACTGATTGGTTGGGTTGGTTTTTTTTTTTTTTGGAAAAAGATGCACACAAATGGCTTTTATGGAGACTACAGAGTGAACTTGCAAAAGTGTGTGCAGGATAAGGGTGCATGATCCACTGAGAGAGCAGCAGCTCATGGAGTCTCATGGCATTTGGTCCTGAAAATGTATCCTCCAGGGACTGTGGTATATGAAGCAAAGCAGTAAAAAATCTTCAGCATTAATTGCCCAGACCCAATATCTCATGCCAGCCTTGCGCTGCCCTCTTCATCCCATCGAAAGCTCCAGGGAGGCAGCGGTGGCTGCAGCAGTTCTTGAGAGCTACCAAACCTGGGTTCCCCTGGGTGGAGAGCACGGCTGAGCCTCAGAGGATCCATAACTGAGGTTGCCCTACTAAAACCTTTCCCTCCTTGACGTCCTTTCCACAATACCAGGTCCCTGAGCAGCCCCTGGGCTTCCCACCACCACGGCACAGTGGCAGGAGGAGGGAGCTGGAGAGGGACTGTCTTCCCAGTCCCACCTAAAAGCTTTATAATTTGGGCTCTGCATCTGAGCTAGTCCATCTGCAGTTGGTTGCAGAGAGGTTCCCGGATTTTCTGAGCAGGGAAATGTATGACCAGGGTTAGGGCTGGTGAGGAGAGCCCTGTAAACTGTGGGAATGCTGATTTTTGAAGCTGCAAAAAGCCGGCGGGACCAGAGGTCTTGGGGATGGACATCCAGGGACCTGATTTGAGAGGATCAGTTTATGCCTCTCTCTGGAGCACCTGCAATATCCCCAGTGGGATTTGGTGATGTTTGCATCACCTCCTTCTGCAGAGGTGACCAAGAGGAGCCTCCTGGGGTGGATCAAGCTCCCAGGATGGGTAAGGCGGGCATCCTCACCTGGGTGCTCAGATGTATTTCCAAGCCCACAGATTAAACACAGCCCCTCCAGCCAGCTCCTGTTGGGGACCGCATCCTCACACTACATCCCGTTGCCTTCACCCGAAGACTGTGGGTGTCTCCCTGGCTGTGATGAGCCGGTGATGCTCAGTGGTGACCCCCAGGTTCTACAAGAACCTCTACACCCCTGCTTATGCAAAAGGGACCACTGAGTTTTTCTTCGCTGCTGCATTTCCAGAACAAGTTGGTAGCTCTGTCTCCTCTCATGGTGTCCAAGTGCAGGCAGCAGCTCATCTCACTCATGAGAGATCTGTGGCACGGAGATGTCCAAGGCCAGCTCCATCCATGGCACTGTGGGCACACACAGGTCACTGTCCCCAGCCAAGCCATCAGCAGATGGAGCAAACCCAACACCCAGGGGTGAGGAGGAGGAATACGGAGCGAAGGCTGTTGGGAAGGAGCCATGCCAGCAGCCAGGCAGAGCATCCAGATGGGTGCAAGCAAGGAGGGGACAACCTCAGTGCTCACCCATCGCTGTCCCCTGCACACAACCCAAACACACACAAAGGCACCAGAGGAACCCCAGTGGGAGAAATCCCAGCTTCCCTTTGACAGCTTTAACTGGGGCCGCCTGTTCGTTAATGCCTCTGTTTTTTTATCTGGAAATATCTTAACGGTTAGTGCAAAAAAGCAATAGGGAGAGCTATTGAAAAATGAATATCCTGGGGTTATACAAACAAACACTTCCAGTCACAAATCCCAGGCTAACACCACAGCTTCAAAAGTTAAAGAAATAAAAGCAGATCAAGCAATTGGAATAAGAAAATGAAGTCTCGGAGGGATGGGACTCTTGCACGGAGGGGAGAGGGGACAGGAACCAGGAGACGGAGTTAAAGCAAAGCCCAGTTTGGACTGGGACTGTGTAAGCAGTTTGCAAAGCCCTGTCTCAGCAAACCGCATGGGCAGCTCTGTCATTTTTTGGATTGCAACTTCAGGAGAAGGAAAAAAAAAACAAACCCAAAAAACCCCAAATAAAAAAATCCTATTGAAAGAGATTGCAAAAGTTTTGATTAAAATGTAGTCCGGCTTTTGAAATTGCAGCTTAAGCCCCACCTCCACACACCCATCCCCACCTCCAGGCTGGAAGTAAAAGTAGTGAATGGCCCCAGCAGCCGCCGGCCAAGGAAAACTTTTTGCTCCCGACGCGGTGGGATTGGGATCGGGAGAGTCCTTGAAATTGTGAGTATGGCAGCGCCGGCTCCTCGCCGCAGCCAGGAGACGCTGAGGATGAGTCGGGTACCGAGCTGGCGCGGGGTCTGCCTGCAAGCTGCGGGACGGGGATGGGGTTCGGGAGTGAAGTTTCACACGCTGCTTCTTCCCATGGTGTTTCACAAAACTCCTTGAACCTGTTTTGGCTCAGGAGCTGGATTTTTTCCAACAGCTTAAGAGCTAAAGGAAAAAAAAAAAAAACACCAAAAACAAAAACCAAGGAGCGATTACAAATGTTATCCACGCCTGTTCCACCCTGGCTTTCTGCACATGTATTTTGTTGCTTCCTCTTTGCTTGCGCTTATTTATTTGAGTCTTTTTTTTCCAATACGGCAGCTCCACTTATTTCTCCCTTTGCAGAGAGTTTTTCCCAATCCCCGAGGCTGCTGCGGGTCATTTCTCTTACAGTTTTGCTTCTTCTTTTACGGCACCTCCTCTTCTCACCCCAGGTCTTGTCGGGCTCTCAGGGAGGATGCCATGCAGGCATGGACCTGACCTGTACCTGGGCTGGGACAGTGTCGATGCCACACAGGGAACCTTGGCCAAACCTAAGCTTCTCCGGCAGTGCACTGCTTGGGAGAGGAACCAGTTCAAGGCAGGAGCCCCGTGCTGGTTAGAAAAAGCCGATGTGACCCTCCTGGCTCTGAGAAAATTGATGACGGGGAGCAGGAAAGTGTTAACAGCAGGGGGAAAGCCTTTGTGCAGCTCTGCAGGCTGAGGGGGAAGGTGCTAACAGCCCAGTGACCAAGGTGATGGGCTGCATCCCTCTTATTTGTTATGTACATTTGTTGTTCTGGAGGTGTGGGCTTAGCCTGGGGACAAGCCCTGTGGAGGTGTCCCTGCCCAGGGCAGGGGATTGGAACTAGATGATCTTTAAGGTCCCTTCCAACCAAAACCATTCTGTGATTACGATTCTTGGTTTCTCATGGCTCTTGCAAATAGTATGTCCCTTAAATCAGCCAATGCTTTAAGCATTGGAGGTGGGCATAGTCTTCTGGGAGACAGCCATGGGACAAGCCTGTCGTTCCTGAAAACCCTGATTTTTAGCAGATAGAGGTGAGGTTAAATGCTGGGAGAAGGCTCTGTGCTTCCCACAGACCAGCTGATCACACCTTGGCCACGATTGCTGCTTCTGTTAGGTTTCAGCTATAGTTTCCCTGGAGGGCATGGGGACAACGGGGTTGGCTGTGCTGGGATGGGGTGGGGGAGAGCTCCCTCCCTGGGTGAGGGCTGTTGGACCCCTCTGCTTCCAGTCCCTGTGGATCTGGTTAGCCAGGGGCAAGGCTGCCCCATCTGTGGCAATACGTCCAGGCTGTAGGAAGAAGCAGCAGAGACTATCTAAGGAACCTGAAGGTACATAAGTCCATGGGACCTGATGAAATCTGTCAGCACATTCCTGCCCATGTTAGGGGGCTTGGAACTAGATGATCTTTAAGGTCCCTTCCAACCCAAACCATTCTATTATTCTATGATCTCTTTGGGGATGCCTCGGGGCACAGGCTCAGGGTTGCTCAAGGACGCTTTATGTCCACCTGCAGAGGCTGTAAAACTTCTTACTGGTCCCGTTACTGAGCAGGTTTCTCATCGTTAAAGAGGCACGTTGTGCCCAAGGCTCTCTGCAAGGTCCGTGTATGGAGGTACCCTGGATCTCTTCTATTTCTGGTGCTTTTTGGGCAATGACTGTGTCAGAAGGGCAGATCCCTCCCTCACTCCTGTCTCGCCTGGATACGTGTCTGAGGCACCTTTTCACCATGTGCATGGGTTTGCAGCCGTGCCGTGGACTTTCTCCAGCTGGAATTCCTGCAGTGCACTGAGAAATGGGTGGGATCTCTGGACCTTGATTCTGTCAGGTCCTGCTGCTTTGTGTCCAAACTGAGCAGGCTCTGAGCTCTTCACTGCTGTGCTTAGTGTTCCAGGTCCAGAGCAAAAAGGAAAATGCCAGTCAAGGATCACAGAATCACAGAATGGTTTGGGTGGGAAGGGACCTTAAAGGCCACCCAGCGCCACCCCCTGCCCTGGGCAGGGACACCTCCCACCAGACCAAGTTGCTCCAAGCCCCCTCCAATCTGACCTTGAACCCCTCCAGGGATGGGGCAGCCACAGCTTCTCGGGGCAACCTGGCCCAGGGGCTCACCCCCCTCACAGCCAAGAATTTCTGCCTCAGATCTCAGCTCAATCTCCCCTCTTGCAGTGGAAACCCTTCCCCCTCGTCCCATGGCTCCCCTCCCTCATCCAGAGTCCCTCCCCAGCTTTCCTGGAGCCCCTTGAGGGACTGGAAGGGGCTGCAAGGTCTCCCCGGAGCCTTCTCTTCTCCAGGCTGAACCCCCCCAGCTCTCTCAGCCTGTCCTCACAGCAGAGGGGCTCCAGCCCTCCCAGCATCTCCGGGGCCTCCTCTGGCCCCGCTCCAACAGCTCCGTGTCTCTCCTGTGCTGAGGCCCCAGAGCTGGAGGCAGCACTGCAGGGGGGTCTCCCCCGAGCGGAGCAGAGGGGCAGAATCCCCCCCCTCGCCCTGCTGCCCACGCTGCTTTTGAAGGATGTTGGAGTAAATCAAAGAACAAGGGCAAATGAGGCAAAAAAGAGACATATTTAGGGCTGGTTATGAGCAGCACCAAGGATACCCAGCCACACAAACAGGCTAGAGCTGAGCTGCTTCAGTAGCTTATCAAAATTCATGTCTATATTTCACCCTTCCAGCTGTTTGATAACCTGATAAAGCATCCGTTTGAGGCAGCGCAGTGCAGCTCGCCGTGGTTTGCTGGTACAACTCCAGTGGGCAATGGAGCATCCTTTATCCAAGCTCCCATCAGGATCCGATTTCTCAGCCGTGGTCCAAGCCGTATCGATCTGCTCCAAAAGGCCTTTTATCAGTTGCATGCAGAAATTTCATGACTGCATTTTTTTTTTTCTCTGCCCTGCACTGGTCTTTGGTGTCTTGTGTTCAGGCAGAAGATGGCAAAAAGGTGAAAAATGTTAGAAAGGAGCGTCACTTCCCTGCTGTGTCATCCATCGTGGCATCCATCTGTGTTGCCATCCACAGGCAGCAGCTGTATATTTTGCGATGTACTCCAGTTTTTCTTCATTTTCCCTCCTGTTCTTTGAGTTTTCTTGCCTTTGCTGGCATTTCCAGGCTCTGAAATGCTTCGTCTTGACTCACCTGAGCACTCCTCACCCAGCCGTCAGCCTTGCTGGGCTGCTTGGTTTTCTGCCCTTCCCCCTGCAGCAGCCCGGGGGTCTCTGGGGACCCTGGTCTGGTCAAAAATAAATCCCAACCCACCCTCTCTGTGGTTCCTGTCTCCCACTTTGATCCCAGTGCTTCTCTGGGGGTGCTGGCGTGCACTGTGCTCTTGCTGCAGCTCAGTGGCACATCCCGGCTTTATCCTGAACCTCCGGCACATGCCCTGGCTCCAGGCATCCCGGGATTTAAATGCTTGGTGTCTCCAGCCGTTGCCTTGCTAAATGTAGACTCGAGGGATGGTTTGGGAGCCTCATTCCCCATTTCAGGACTTGTTGTTAGCCCCCAAGCTTTGAAAATGTTAATTTTCATAAGAAATGGAGAGAGTGGTCTAAGATGCAGGGAGTGACATGGGGAATTTCTGGCTTGAAACATGATTCAAAGACTGCAAGGCTCTGAAATCTCCTCTGGGAGGGATCGATAGTGGGAGTCTGGCTGGAGAAACCCCCAGACAAGTTTGTTCCCAGGGATGCAGGAGCAGGCTCGTCGCCATCCGGGTTCCGGGCTGCAGATGAGCAGCTCAGCTGGGGCCAGACGTGGCTCCAGCCACGGGTCTGGGGACTTCCAGAGAATAATCTCCTTTTCACCAGGCTTCCTTCATCCGTCAGAGTGTGCCAGCCCATACCTGCTCTCGGGGCGAGCAGGAGACGTTTCCTCTAAATGGTGTAAAAAGCACCTGGCAGTAAAAAGAAGAGAAGCAAGATGCCTCTGTAATGAAGACAACTTTCTGCAGTCCATTAATATTAAATAATGGAAGAATGACATTTAGTTGGTCTGGTGGGAGATGTCCCTGTCCATGGCAGGGAGGTGGAACAAGGTGATCTTTGAGGTTCCTTCCAACCCAAACGAATCTATGATTCCATGAATTAATTCCCCCCGCTGCCCAAAATGCCCATGTTTCTTCCCTTTCCTGTGCCAGCTTCAGCCCTTAATGGCTGCACTGGGCTGGGGCTTGCTCCAGCGCTTGCTCTTTGTCCCAACAGCGCCCCGTAATGTCACCAAATCTCTTCTACCCTCAGTGTTTCCCCCTGGGTGTTTGTAACCAGCTCCTCTCTGCCTCTCTTTTTGCTGGCTCAGGAAGTTTTTCACTTCTCCTAAGCTCTACTCTCAGTTCCCCATCCATCGCAGCAGCGTCTCTCCACACCTACCCTTTCATCAATCCCTCTTGCGTGCGGGTGGTCGGTGTCGTTCCCAGCTCCCGGTGAAGTAAAACTTACCGATGTCTCCCCAAAATTTGGGGTTGCTTTGATTGCAAATCTATGGGTTAATCTGGAGGGAGAAAAGAGCTGCCCTGGAATGACCCGTGGAAATAAATGTGTAGGAAGCAAGTGAACTGGTGTGTACGTGCTCTTCATGCAATGCTCAGCATCAGCGTGGGGGATCATGTCCATGGTCCTGGGCAGACGGTGTGCGCAGGTGGAGAATACTGGGTTTTGGGTGTTTTTTTTTAAAAGAAGTTATAGAAAATATATAGCAAGCAACATCTGGATTGCTGCAGGAACACTGTGCTCCTGGGAGCTATTGGGGTTTTCACTCAGGCTGCGTTTACAAGGCTTTGGCAGCGTCTCCTGCTCTTCATTTTGCAATAGCTTCCCCTTCAAAAAGTCATTTTTTCTCATCGGAGCATGTCTGCATCCATCGGTTGCTGGAGCCCCTCTATCCCCTGCCTTTTTCTTGCTTTCACCCCTTTCCTCCAGCAAACGCAACTGCAAAGTCTTACAGCTCTTTGGAAACACTGAGCAAAAAGCCCATCCTTTTCTCAGTCTTCACTCCTGCCCATGCATCAGTAAAGTACGGAGCAAAAAAATTGTCAGGAAAGTATTCGCGGTGTATAAAACCCCCAAATTAGGAAAAACTCTGGTTTGGGATCGCCTTCCTTCAGGCTTCTATTCGCAGATGTGTTCTTCGTAGACTTGAGCATGTGTCTGGAGCCTACGGAAAGGCAGGTCCCTGCTGGGGAAAGGGCTTTTCATACCTAATTCATCACTTTAACTCCTATCCTGAGGTTTCGAGCTGCTTGAAGCAGGGAGTTTTCCCTGCCAAACACACAGGAGGTGGTGCTAAAATAGAAAATCCCCGCCGAGGACACAAGATACGGCCTTTTTGTAGTACGCACCACATCTGTTCGTCCCCCGTACAAGAGTATGCTCAGCATCTGGCATGGTCCGGAGGAGAGGGCTAACTTTTTTATTCAAAATACTGCATGAAATCTTAGGGAGAAGGAGTAAAACTTGCAAAGCCGGCAGCTCCCTGTCTTGCAAACGTCTCACATGTCCTTGAGCTGAACCGCTTTCACCCAGGGCACAACAGCCAGCACAAACAAACCTGGAGTTCACGCAGGGAGAAACCAAGGGCAGGAGCCACGCCAAGATGTAACGAGACGCTGCTTTAACACGGAGCGGGATGTATCCCGCGAGAGCTCGGGAAGCAGCAGGACAGCGAGATGGGGAGGGTCTCTGGGGGTACTGATGGCTCCCGAGCCCTGGGCAGCCTTTGAAAATGAAACCGGGCAAATGATTCGTGTCATTTTACGATTCCCAGCCTTGCTGCTGTAGCTGGCTGAGATTGGGGATCTCGGCTGCAAAACCTCACTCGCCTGTAACCTCTGCGATTCCTTCCCCCTGCGCTCTGAGCCACTTCTGCCCTCAGGCGTTTTCCTCTCCTGCTGGCGAGGCCACCCCAGCCCGTGCGATGGACACTGTCTTCTTCCCAAGGATGAGTGGTGGGGACAGACTTTTTAGCAGGGCCTGTAGGATGAGGGGTAATGGCTTTAAACTAAAAGAGGAGAGATTTAGACTAGATATAATAGAATTAGACTAGATAGAATAGATATTTTTTCACTGTGAGGGTGGTGAGCCCCTGGCGCAGGTTGCCCAGAGAAGCTGTGGCTGCCCCATCCCTGGAGGGGTTCAAGGCCAGGTTGGATGGGGCTTGGAGCAACGTGGTCTGGTGGGAGGTGTCCCTGCCCAGGGCAGGGGGTGGCACTGGGTGGGCTTTAAGGTCCCTTCCCACCCAAACCATTCTATGATTCATTCTATAAGAAAGAAATGTTTTACGTTGAGGGTGGTGAGCCCCTGGCCCAGGTTGCCCAGAGAGGTGGGAGATGCCCCATCCCTGGAAACATTCCAGGCCAGGTTGGACAGGGCTTTGAGCAACCTAATATAGTTGAAGATGTCCCTGCTCATGGCAGGGGGTTGGACTAGATGGCCTTTAAAGGTCCCTTCCCACCCAAACCCTTCTGCGATTCTATGCTTCTATGACAATGGCAACCACCACCACGAAGGTCATACAGTGCATGGGGATAGTCCCCATGCAACCCCTTTGCTGCATCTTGCAGTGCTGGAGCAGGTGAGGACCGCTCCAAGAAGACTCCAGCATCTGGCAGGGCACGCCAAAGAGGTCTGTGAGACCTCATCACGCAAGTCGGGAGGAGGACTTCATCCTTCCCAGGTCAGAGGGGGTCAAGGCCGGCAGGGACCTCTGGAGAGCACTCGGTCCTGCTTAGCGCCAGAGCAGGGCTGCTGCCTCTCCCTCATCGCCCATGGTTACGTTTCATGGGTTTCAACACCAATTTTTCTCTTCCTTCTCATCTTTTAACTTCTCAGTAACAGATTTCCTTTTGTTTAGCTTCTTGTGAGGTTTCTGGGATGTGTCATCCCTGACACATTTCTCATTACAAAGAGTCACTGAGCTGGGCTGATCTCATTTTCACCTTCTTTTTGCCAGTTGGTGCAAGATGGAAACAGCTTTTGGGTGCATCTACACATCCATTTTATCCCTCAATCTTTTTCTAGGCAGGGAACGATGTGTATACATTGGGTTACAAAGCATCTTTGCACCCACATTTCCCAAGCCAGCTTCCCATTTAACACAGGCACACTCATAAATACGCACGCTGACGCTCTCCCAGTTTTGCCGCCGGTGAATGTAAATTCTCTAGAAATTCAGTAGAAGGCAGACAGATTACGGGATATTTGCTGGCATTTTCTCTCCCATGCTGGGATTTAATTTGCTGTGTTACATTCGCCGTTATTTACTCAAGCTCTGCTGAGCCCAGCGCGTGCTTTTCCTTCTTCAGTTAACGGGAGCTTCACTGCTATTAATAAAGGCTTTGTAATAGATTTATGTCCTTGGGAATGGGACAGGACTCTGGTGCCACTGAGCCCGGTCCCCTGCCATCGCAGCCAGGACCATTGCACGTGTCCCAGAGAAACTGGGAGGTTTTGGGGTATTTTGGCCACCCTGGTGGCCAAGAAAGGACAGTTTGGGGACGAGTGGAGCATCTTAATCTCTGCTGCAAAGGTTTATGGGATTATCTGGCTGAGCTCTGTACAGATGGGGGTTTATTCCCCAGATTGTTGCCCCCCGTTTTGTCACTTTGTCACTCTCTCCTGGGAGCGGCGATGAGAGGTCAGGCAAGCAAGGCTGCAATTAATGGCAATATTTTATGGCATCAGTTGGTGCGGGACTGACCTGCTGGCGTGTCGCAGCTCAGCTCCCTGTCCCCACAACACCCGGGGCTTGTCGTGCCAGGCTCTACCTTCCCGAGGGATGCTGTGCCCCAGGACAGTAACATGGAGAAAAAAGGTCTCTGAGGACAAATCCTTCATCTGTAGCTGAAGGAATAATATCAACCGATGGATCCCCAGCATCAGGCAACTTTGCTCTCTGAACAACCACCCATCCATCACCTTCCCGGGGGTCTACGGGTCAATCCCGTGGGTACTGGGTAGCCGCTGGTTGGGGTCCCGCTGCATGAGCCGCTCCACTGAGCCCCTGCACCAAAAACAGTCTCCCAGAGGCCACCCTCAGTGAAACCCGGCCACCCGTGCACCTCGCCAGGCTCCTAAGCACTGCCATTGAGCACAGAAAGTCCCTCTGGGTTTTATGGGAGAAGCAATTTTGCTCAAGAGTTTACTTGCAGGTGTATAAGGAAGCCATTTTCTGCTTCATCAGGGTGCAGCACTGGCTTTAAAGGGCTTTGTGCCAGGGTCAGTGACACCACTCGTGGTGCTCCTGTCACCTCTGCCTGTCACTCTGCCTCTCGGTGGCTGTGTCTCCCTGGCAAATGAGTTTCACGCTGCTGTGATTTGGGGGATAAAAGGTGAAATGCATCATTGAGGGCTCCTGCAGAGCAGCGTTTGGCAACATAAATACCTCGCTGGGCTGAGATAACACCTCTCCCCTCTGATGAAGTGTGTAAGGGAATACAGCTGTGTTGGAGCTGGTGGGTATGTCTGGACGTGAGAGAGCAGTGCAGAAATGCTGCTGCGCCGTGGGGCTTCGCTTCCTGCAGTCGAGGAGGGGAAGGGAGGACGAATGGTGAAATGTTTGGATGGAGGTGCTCGGAGGGTTTTCTCAGAGAAGAACTGGGCTGCTCTGTGTGCTAGTGAGATGTGAAAGTGTAGTGGGGAGCAGACACTGGTCTGCTTGCCATCCATGGTGAAGACCATCCCAGGAGGAGGAGATCCCGCTCCTAAGGCATGTCCATCAGCAGGTGTTCAGGGAGAAACATGCCTTTGCCACCACTTCTTCATAGAATCATAGAATCATAGAATTGCTAGGGTTGGAAGGGACCTTAAAGATCATCTAGTTCCAACCCGCCTGCCATGGGCAGCAACACCTCCCACTAGATCAGGTTGCTCAGAGTCCCATCCAGCCTGGCCTTAAAAACTTCCAGGGATGGGGCTTCCACCACCTCTCTGGGCAACCTGTTCCAGTGTCTCACCACCTTCATGGTGAAGAACTTCCTAACATCCAGTCTGAATCGTCCCATCTCTAGTTTTAATCCATTCCCTCTAGTCCTACCATTACCCGACATCCTAAAAAGTCCCTCACCAGCTTGCTTGTAGGCCCCCTTAAGATACTGGTAGGCCACTATAAGATGTCCTCGGAGCCTTCTTTTCTCCAGACTGAACAACCCCAACTCCCTCAGTCTGTCCTCATAGGAGAGGTGCTCCAGCCCTCTGATCATCCTCGTGGCCCTTCTCTGGACACATTCCAGCACGTCCGTATCTTTCTTGTAGTAGGGGCTCCAGAATTGTACGCAGTGCTCCATGTGGGGTCCCACAAGAGTGGAGTAGAGGGGGAGAATCACCTCCCTCGACCTGCTGGCCACGTTCTTGCCCCACCGCTGTGTTTCTCAGACATCCCTTCCCATCCATGCATGGGACAAGCTCATCGCCTTTGGTCAGCAAGAGGCCACCAGCTCACCAAGCAGACTTCCAGTGGCTGTGTTGTCCTGATTAGTGTCTCACCAGGAGCAGAGGACTGAAGCCAGGCAGTGGCATCTACTCCAGCTTTGCAGAAATGTCCCATCACGGTCAGGTTAGACTGGGCTCTGAGCAAGCTGACCTAGTTGAAGATGTCATGGCAGGGGAAGATGGACTAGATGGCCTTTAAAGGTTCCTTCCAACCCAAACCATCCTATGAGTCATGACCACCATCGCCAATAGACCAACATGCAGAACTCATGTTTTTGGGATGGCTGGATGGGACTCAGGCAGGAGAAGGGGTGCTGCTGGGCTGCCCTTGGGTCTGAAGGCAGCTCGGACCATCCTCTGCCCTCAGTCCTGCAGGCAGGAACCTTCCCATGGCCACAGCCTGGTTCTTCAACCACCCAAACCCTCTAGACAGCATTCCCCAGCTGGAGTCCCAGCTCTTGCAGCAGCATCTCAGCTCCTGCTTTATTGTCTAGGACAAAGTTCCTTCTCGGGCACAGCTGAGTGCAGCCTGCAGAAGTTGCAGGAAGGAGTAAACAAGGCTCTTTGCAGCTCCCTTCTCTCCACAGCGTGTCCAGGGAATGGCACTCACTGTGCCAAGTCAGCCCCTGCTGTCGCAACCCACAACCTTTGCCTGTCCCAGCTTATCTGCTGCTCCCCAAACACTTTATAGGGGCAGGTGGTGTCTCTTCCCTGGCTTGTTCTTGGGGAAACTGAGGCACAAAGGTGGGAAGCAGCTTGCTCCAGAGTCGAGGTCGGGATGCGGGGGCAGGTCCTGCTCTGATAGTGGGTCAGGCTCTCCAAAATCGGGGGGTGGCAATTTGGCGTTGACTATTTCTCCCCTTTTCCTGTGGCCCTGGCATGGCACTTGCATTCTCTGCGGGTGCTGTTGTGAATGCATAGGGATGCTTGGAGCAATAGCGATCCACACCGTGCATCCTCTTCCTGGGATGCTGGAGAGTCTTTGGGCCATCAGGGACCCCAGGGCTGCAGACCTGACCCAGGCACGTCACCCCCTTCACCAGTCCCCTTGGGATTTGGTCTTTTTTGTTCTCCTCTCTTCTTACCCTCATGCAGGTGTATCTTCTGGGATTTGTTATCTCATCTCTCCCTTCTGCCTCCTTCCCCTGCTGTACCCAGCCTCAGCACTAATCCTGCAGCGCCAGCTCTGCCTCCTTCCTCCAGAGGAGCGGATTCGGTGAGACCTCTTTACCTTACCTAGGAGAAATTGCACTAATCGAAAATAATCCTTCTTTCCATTCAGATATGTCCATTCCCTAGGAGAAAAATGTGGCTGTCCCCAAGCAAGTGCCATCCCCAGAGGGTGCTGCCACAGCTGGGCTCGATCCAGTTGAAGGAAACTGGAACCAGACTGACTTTGGCATGCTGTTATCTTCATGCAATTTAATTTTTATCAATTAAGTCTTATCTGCCTTTTTGTTTGGTCAGGTCATTGCCCCTTCTACTGGATCAAAGTACTTTTCTGCCTCATTTTCATTTTAAAGCAGCATTGTGGTTCAACGGTATCTGAATAAAATAGGTTACTCTCATTTTTAACTGCTGGCAACCTTTGCAGCATTTCAGATCTCTGCTGAGTGTTTCCCCTCGGCTCACCCACCCTCCCTCTTTCAAAGGTAGTGCATGCTCTCAGGTGTGAAATGGAAGTAGGAAACCTTGCTGAAGGTGAGATGAAGGCGTGCATGGTGGGATGGAGTCAAGCTTGGCCATGAATCATAGAATCATAGAATGGTATAGGTTGGAAGGGACCTTAAAGTCCACCCAGTGCCACCCCCTGCCCTGGGCAGGGACACCTCCCACCACACCAGGTTGCTCCAAGCCCCATCCAACCTGGCCTTGAACACCTCCAGGGATGGGGCAGCCACAGCTTCTCTGGGCAACCTGCGCCAGGGGCTCACCCCCCTCACAGCCAAGAATTTCTGCCTCAGATCTCAGCTCAATCTCCCCTCTTGCAGTGGAAAACCCTTCCCCCTCGTCCCATGGCTCCCCTCCCTCATCCAGAGTCCCTCCCCAGCTTTCCTGGAGCCCCTTGAGGGACTGGAAGGGGCTGCAAGGTCTCCGCGGAGCCTTCTCTTCTCCAGGCTGAACCCCCCCAACTCTCTCAGCCTGTCCTCACAGCAGAGGGGCTCCAGCTGTTGGATCATCTCTGGGGCCTCCTCTGGCCTCGCTCCAACAGCTCCATGTCCTTATTATGTTGGGGACTCAACCTTGGCCATCAGCTGCTGAGAGACAATGCAAGTTCTCCTTCACGCAGGGGACTCCCCCAGAGAAAGAGGAACTGAGTTCCTCTGTGGCGGTGTGGGAAATTTGGGGTCATTATGGTGCACGGTGAAGGGTGAGGGACTTTTACATCCTGCTTGGGCAGGGATTAGTGAAAACATTCCTACCAGTGCTTCCTACTATTTTTTTCTACCAAGAAGTCTATGAAAACTCATTAGGGAAGAGGCTGGACTAATTCCATGTGTAGGAGGCTCCTGGACACCCTGAAGGGTTAAAGGATGAACACATTTAAAGGAGGGGCTGGAAAGGATGGGCAGGGAGACCAAAATACTCCTAGAGAACACAGGACTTGCTGTTTGCAGGTCTGCTTGAGCGCATCTTTGGTGAGGAGGGCCAGGAAAGACATTAATAGACTTAACCAGGGAAAGAAGGGCATTAAGCTCCGTGAACATGCCCATCCCCGCAAATCTGGGCTCAGAGTCTTTTTGCTTTCCTCCTTCTCTACCCTGGCACCCTTCCTCTTTTCCCTGTGGAGCCCCTGAGCTTTCAAGAGGCTCCAGCAGCAAAGTCGGTAGCTGCAAATAATTCATCACAGGGCTGCTCCCAGAGACAGGCGATATTGGACGCCGTGGTCCGGAGACAGGCAGGTGCTTTTGCTCCGGCGCTGCTTAACCCTCCAGAGGTTCAGGGGAGCTTTTCATGGAGGCTTTAATTTACGGTTGAATATACTTTATTGATCCCATCCTGTATTTTGTTGTAGCAATATCTCCTCATCTTGAAATAGGGCTGAGGGCAGCAATTGCTTTCTGCAGAGAACGCGGTGGAGCTCGTAACTCAGCCACATGCAGGTCCTCCCCTTGAATTTACCTCTCCAGTGCAGCACACTTAAGGGTTGTATAAACACCATGGTTAAGACAGTCTCCTCTTGCTAGAATTTACATCAACCTGTACGTTTGTTAATTTGTTTGAGGCTATGGTACTTGCTCCTTTGCCTCTCGTCGTGGGGGAAATAGAATTAGGTGAAATAATGATGGAAAGCCTTTCACCCCATTTGCTGCAGAGCTCGCAGATGCTGCTGAGATGGAAACATCTATTAGAGTGTACTGAACAAGCTAAAGCCTAATGGCTTTAACGTGCCTCCAAACAATACAGCTTCCTGAGCAGGATGTCTGGGCACTAAAAACCCAACAAAGACATTGTCCTCCCGCACATCATTCATTCCGCAGATGTAGCCAGTGAGAAGGGAGGAGGGAGCGCAGGTCCAAAGGGAAGGAGGTCAGCGGTGCAGGGAGGGGGACAGTGGCTTCCCACGGATTTACATTTCTTGGCGCGGTTAAATTTAGGTGGTGGCTGGGAGGCAGAAAGCACATGTGGAAGGATTCAAAAAACACCATGTGTGAAAATGAGAGGCAGGAAAGGAAGGTTTTAATCCACCAGAGACCCAGTGTATGGAGGGATGGAGAAGGGTTTGCTGGACCCTGGAGAAAAGGAGACTGAGGGGAGACCTTCTCACTCTCTACAGCTCCCTGAAAGGAGGGTGTAGCCAGGGGGGGTCGGTCTCTTCTCCCAAGGAACAGGCGATGGGACAAGAGGAAACGGCCTCAAGTTGCACCAGGGGAGGTTTAGGATGGATATGAGGAAAAATTTCTTGCCTGAAAGGGTTGTCAAGCATTGGAAGAGGCTGCCCAAGGCAGTGGTGGAGTCACCATCCCTGGAGGTATTTAAAAGCTGGGCAGACGTAGTGCTGAGGGACATGGGTCAGTGGTGGTCTTGGCAGTGTTAGGCTGATGGTTGGACTCAATGATCTGAAAGGTCCCTTCCAACCTGGACAATTCTCTGATTCTACGACCCTCTCCTGCAGGCAGGAGCTGTCTGTGCCTCCTGCTTCAAGACCACAGTCCCCAAAATCCACCCTCATTTAGGCAGAGCTTTGGTTGTCTATAGCCTGCTCTTGGGAAGGCCATTTGGCCAGCCAGCATCTCCAAAGATGCTTGATTTCATGTGCACTCTTCTGTACATCTTGCCCTGTTGCAACCATCAGCCCTGTGTGATGGGGAGCTGAAACCAGTTGCACCCCATGAGGACATTTAGCAGTAATTGTGATGTCAGCTGCAGCTGGTGATTTCGGCCTCGCCTTTGTAGGTTCTTCATGTCTGAGCAGATCCCTCACATTTGGCCCAAGGTTGCTCCAGCACCAAGAGCTGAGCTAACGCCCAGCTGAATTTTTCCTCTCAACCGCTTTTCCCATTTGTTCAATGCTGTGGGTATTTTTCTCACTCCATAGCTTTGACCTTCAACTCTGGTGTCACTGGGTAATTAAAAACACACCTAGAAAGCTAAGACAGCTTGATGTAGAGCAATATATGATGTGGAGGCTGGATCCTGGTCTCAACTGTATCTAACCAAATCAGAGAAGGTACTCTGGGGTTTGTGGAGCTGCAAGGAAGGAAAGAAGGGGAAAGAAATAAGGCTCAAGGAGATTCACACAAGCACGGTGGAGAGCAGAACTTGCCCCAGGCACCATGTGAGGACCCCAGGATGCTCCTTGTGGCTGAGGTTCAGGGTGGGATTAGGGGATCTGGAGACGTGTTTACTAATTGGGATGGTCCATCTAGGTGTGTGGTTGATACCAGACAAAAAGAAGCCAAGATATGTTCAAGCATAGTTCAAGGATATGAAGGGGTCAATCAGAGCAATCAGAGTCCCACAGTTTGGGACAGTAAAGATTGCCCTCCTTCCTCCTAGGGGTACTGAAATGATTATTACAGGACCACAGAATGGCTGAGGCTGGAAGGGAACTCTGGAGATCATGTCAACACTCCTCCTAGTGCAGCCCGGCTGGCTTGCAATGCCATGAGCATTGGTGGCTCGTGTCCAACCCAAGTGCCTTCTCTGCAGAGCTGGTTGGACCCCAGCCAGTGCTGGCGACTGGGGTTGTTCCTCCCCAGCGGCAGGACTTTGCACTTCTCCTCCTTGAACTTCATGAGGTTCTCCAGCCCGTTGAGGTCCCTACGGATGGCAGCACAACCGTCATCGGCTGTGACAGTCCCTCCTCCCAGTCTTGCATCTCCTGCTAACTGACTGCCCCATCACCACCCAGGTCATTGATAAGGACGTTAAACAGTACCCATTCAGATAATGTTTAAACAATATTGGCCTTGATTATGTTGAACAGCGCTGGCCCCAGTTATGCTCTGGTGTGGCTGGGATTTAGGAACATCAAGATCCTGGCTCAGCGCTGCTTTGTTGCTTTGGAGTGAAATGATTGATAATTTTTAACCTCTCAGGTGCCCTGGTGATGAGCGTGTTAGTGTTTTGCATGCTGCTTTTTTGCTTTGCAGAAGCGAAACGCTAAAAGAAAATGAAAAACAGGAATAATTAATAATTGCTTACGACGACCCTGCGCCCGCTGTGTGGGTGTTTGCAAAGCACGACAGGATTTTGCTGTGCTGAGCAAGGCGAATTCAGGCAGAGAAACTTAGCTTTGTGCTGAATTTATTATTTTGGCAGGCGGATAGAGACCTGACAGAATGACGAGTACCGCTACAAAGAGCAGCTACCCGGATGGGTCCCGGAAAACACTCTGCAGGAACCCATTTCTCAGTATCAAGGTAAATACCTCCTGCTTTTTCTAATCCCCCTTTGGATTACTGGCCTGGTAAAGAGGAGTTTCTGCTTTCTGCGGAAGGCATCAATAGGATTTCTGTTTACAAAATGTATTTGGATATGGATGGGGTGCTCCCCGCAGAAGTGTCATTGGACGTGCAGCTGGGACAGTGATGTTGCAACACAAGTTTAACTTTCAGCTTCTGGGGTATTTAACTTCTGTCAGTGAAACTCCCAGAGCCCAAAGCAAACCTTCAAGAGAAACAAATCCCAGATCTTAAAGTAGCTATGAGCCTCAGTCTTCCTGGAAATAATTTATTTACGATGTCCATGATAAATGCATGTGTGTAACATGCAGCAGAGATGGAGGAAAGGGGGACTCGATACTCATGCTCGGAGCTTGGCACACAGCAGCCTGCAAAGCTTTGGGTATTAGTCCCCATTTAGGCAAGAAGTGGCATCTAGTTGGCTTAAACCCTGCCTTTGCTTGAATTTATTCACTGAAAATGTATGTCCTAAGCAATGATTTAGGCCATGCATCCTGTAACGCCACCTGACCCTGATGTAAGTTCACCCGGCTCCTCCTTGTCTTCCTGTTGGGTGTCTGGGGTCATGCAGGGAGATGTTTCCTCCACCCAAGAGCTCTGCCAGGTCCATGGCAGGCAGCCAGAGGAGTGGGCTTTGTTAAGCCCCTTGGAGAAGCCCCAAAAGTTGGTTGTGGTGGGAACCACAGGAGGCAGCAGATGGTGGTCACTTTGCACAGCAGTCTGATGACCAGAGGGCTGCCCAGAGGACCAGCTCGACTCACCAACATGGGCATGAAGCCATGTTTCCTCTGTCCTGGAGCACCCAAACCACTGAGCCATGGGGAACCCTGGGTGAAGGTCCCTTTTTTTTCCCCTTCTCAAAGCTGGGAAGGGGTGTAAGGCTGGATGCAATAGAAGCTGAGATCTTCTGGTGGTGGGACCAGTGCTGCCTGTGTGAGATTAGCACATCGACCTTGAGCTCACCTGTAGATGTTCATGGCCTCTTGCCTCCTACCTATGGCTGTGTTGCCACCAGAGGGGCTCCTCAGCTCCTTGTTTGCTTGCTCAGTGGTTTGCAGAGGAGGATCCATGATCCTTGGCTATGGAGGTGGTGGGTAATCCTTTTCTCTTTGTATAGTGATAGTGGCATGTTTAAAAATTCCATGTTACAATGACGGTATGATCACATCCCTTGAGCAACTGGTGGTCTGCTGCAAGGTACTACTGGAGAAGTGTAGCAACACTCAAAAGAAAAAAAAAAAAGGTGTAAACATTTAGATAAGACAAGCATCTGCAAAGGGGAAATAATAATCAACATTGACCACAGCAATGTCGGAAAAAGCGAGTGCTCAGCTTGCATCAGGAACAAGTTCATATGTCCATCCTCTTTTCTACAAAAAGGACATTTTGGAAGTTTTTTGCTCTTTTCTTACACGTCACAAGGAAGCAGGAAACCCAAACTAAGCCAACTGTTGGTCTAGCTGGAGGACGACTGCTATGTTTAACAGCGCATGTCGTTTGGCATGTGAACATCAACTTTCAAGATGCTCTTGTTTAAACACACAGAGATGACAGGTATGGAGTGGTTTGCGTGGGAATAGGGTATTGTGAAATGGGAGCTTGAGGCACTGGGGGAGCCAGAGGCAGTACGATGTGGGAGCAGATCAAAAACTGCTGGGCGAATTAATGGAGAACAAGATGGAAAACGCTTTTTCTCTTGTTATGCAGATGTAAGTTTGGGGATTTTCTTCGTACACATGCAATATGCACACAACTTGAGCTTCTCTTAGCATGTTGCTGCAAGCGTGTGCGGGAAATGATGCTTTCATTCACTTAGGAGAGTCAGTAGTGACTTGATAAGTTGGGAGATCAGATTCCTCCTTCTCTCTGTTGTCTTTTCATTTAATTTTAACGCAAGGCAGAGACAGTCATATGAACCTTGCTTCTTCGAAGTCCTACAGCCATGCAATGCCGTACGTGTCCTGCTGGACTCAGGGCAACCCCAGGTCCTCTCCAGCTGAATGTTTGAAGAGCTCTTTGCAGAACCACGGTCTGGTTTGTTCTCCTTTGGTTGAATAATTGCACCTTTTCGATAGTGTCAGTGTTGTCACCAATTCGATGCTATATTGGGTGTAGTTCTTAGGGAGTCTCACTAGGTTGTAGAGCAAAAGATGACAGACAGTGTTCAAGGCTCAAGATCTCTCTGTCATTTTTGTGGGGAAGATTTTGGGGTTTTCTGCTATTTTTTACAAATACTGGTGAATTTAATCACCTCACCCCTTGTGGCAGAGGGGAATTGAGCTCAGAAGTCGTCACCGAGGCAGAGGGTTACCACAGCTGCAGAGGCTGGAGGCACAGGAGAGGGGAGAGCTTGGTGCCATACAGTCCTGAGGTTTCTCCCCTCATCCTCTTTTCAGTCCATTCAGCTCTGGTTTTGGTTTTGTGTTTTTTTTTAACATGGCAGCAAGATTATCTTTAAAAATAAAATCCCATTGATTTTTCCATGCAGAGCTATTTTAAAGGGCTTTGGAACTTCAAAGACTAAAACCACTGAGATGCAAAGTCAGCTCGGGTCTGTGAGTAGAGTCAATGTCTGTTTTGCTGAGTGAAGGTATCCATGAAGGTAGATGTAAAGGAAACTCTTCATGGAGAATATTTCAGGCCAGACCTGGACAGGGTGATGGGCAGCTCTGAAACTACCCGTGAATGCTGGTCTAGTGCTTTCTGAAGGGTCTTTGGAGCTCACCCTGAGCGGGATTTTGGTGGAGACTGGTTCTTCTCATGATGGACACCCTACTGCTGGGTTTCTGCTTGGAGCTGAGGAGGGAAACCCTGACTGATCCCTTCAGGTCAGAGCAGCATCACGGGAGGCTGCAGGGATGATTGCAATCACAGAAGGCTGGGACCAGCCTCAGTGAAGCCATTGCCAGGCGTTATCCTGGCATTGCCAGGTGTTATCCTGGCTGCAAAGAGGGCAAATCCTCTCTTCCAATTCTGTTTCCCATTACACTGCTGAAGGGCTTGTTTTTACCCCTAAGGCAGAGCTGACCTGACCATGCATGTCTCCAAGCATACAATTATACTCAGTACAGGATGTTTCCCCAGATCTCTTTTTTTGGGTGTTTTTTTCTTGTTGGGTTTTTTTTGTTGTTGTTTTCAAGAAGTTAGGTCACCCTGTCCGGTTTCTAAATGACTTCCTCAGAAAACATAACTTCAAGTCCAGGGTTTGAATGGTTCTTGCAGAAATACAAAACCGTTGCACAATGTGGTTTATGTGTTTGAAGTGGCTGAAGGACCAAAAATCACAGCACTGCAATTTTTATATATATATATATATCTCCAGAGAGAGAGAATGTTTCGCGAAAACTAATTGCCACATGCCAAAATGCAACTGAGAGGCATAACTCAAAACTGTCCTTCAGAGGAATGTTCCCAGGGCTGATGGTCCCTGAGCCTTTAAGATACCTGGCATGAATTCCTCCAGTCCCTCAGAGCAGATTAAATCAGGTCTGCTGCTGCTTCCATTAAAGTCCAATGTCTTGTCTTGGCTTTCAAGGAGCATTTTGCATCCTGTGCCAGACACACGGGTTTGGGAAGAGCAGTTCTGCTGAAGAGCTGCTTATGCGAAGACACAGAGGAGTATTTTGGGAACCTCTGATGAAGACTGCTACAGAAGGAGAAATTTTTTTGGAAAGACTATGTGAGTGTTATGGCAACAGTTCACCTGCAGATGAAGAGGAAGCAGACTGAGAGCAATGATTTGCTGGGCAGTAAAGCATAGTCCATAGCGTGATCCACTGTAGTCAATATAAAGAGATTTTGGCCAATAAAACTGGGAAATCTGGAAGATCTGAAAGGCCAGTTGGACATTTGTAAACTGTGGTTGTTAATGCGGTCACTGCTGGGTTGTTTGAGGTGTACATGTTTTCAGGCATCAGGCAAGGTTGGTGAAACCCCTCCTGGTAGGGACACGCATGGCAAGGTGAATGGCCCCAGGAGGATGCCATGGTCCCATGGCCATGTGTTTCCCATCCCTGCCAGACCCTACCTGTTGCCTTCCTGCACCTTGAGGACATGCACAATGACCTTCATGCCCTAGAGGTGGCTTCCAGGTTCATTGGGACCACAGTTGTGGTCCCAACACCCCTCCTCAAGGGATGACGTGCATGTGCCCACTTCCTAAAGCTGTTGAGAAGCTGGCTGAGGACATTCACCCTACGTACAAGCTTCAGCCCTTGGTGTTTTCTGCTCTGTGCTTTAGTTCAAGAGCTGTCCCTGCCCCAAGCCTTTATTACAAGGGCTTCTGGGCAGTGGTAGGGACTTGTGCCTGATTACACACAACTGTTTGTGATAAAACTGGAACAAGCTGATTCCTCCCAGGCTTGTTTTCTCCTCTCTGTAAGCACAGCCCAGTGCACGGGATTTTATCATGTGCTGAGGCCCTTCCTTAAAATAGCAGCAAAAGTCTCCCAAACACATGGAAACAGTGTGATACGGACTTCCCTCTGGCAACTGGGGCAAGACTGTGTGTGTGCCTTCCAGAGCCCTTACGTGGAGATTTGTCGCCAAACTGCATGACCAACACTAGAAACACAATGGGAGCTTTGTAAGAAGTTTTTTTCCAGACCACCGAAAGAGGAGATATTGGTGTTTAATCCCCAGTTCTGCAATTTCATGGCTGCGTAGGATTGAGTACATTTCTCTGTTCTCTTACACGTGCGGAGTGGGAGCAGCAATACCTCACCGACATGACGCATGGCTTAGTAGAGCAAAGCCTGCAAAAATATATTCCAAAATATAGAAAAAAAGCAGAAAAGCAGCGAGTTGCAGAGAAGTTCCTCATTCAACGTGTGGTAGAGCGGAGACTCGCTCATCCCAGTGCTGGTTGTGGAGGGTGTAGATGTTGTGTTGGGATGTTGTCGCCTGTGGGTGAGAGCACCTCACCAAAGACCTGGCGGGGATGCCGCTCTTCCCTCTGGGGCACTGGGAAGATGTCTCGGGCAAATTCGGGTAGTGGGAAGCATTGGTGGCACAGCTCAGGAGGAGGAAGGTTGCTCCGCACCCTGGGATTGCAAGGCGGGTGTTTTTGGCAAGAGTACACCAGTACCAAGCACTACCTGACTGATGTAGTGCGATGTTTGGTGTGATCCCAACACAGAGCCTGAGCAGGCTCTTGTAATAATGCTGCACAGATATTTATTTAAAAAAAGCCATTAAAAAAACTCTCCCTTCCTTCCTCCTCAGCCTATGCAAGCGCTCATTTGGATTCTTTGAGTTGTTTTAATTCTACTGATGTAGAAGGGAAAGGATGTGAGTGTGGCTTGGCCCACAATGGGAAAGAGGTGCCAGAGAGCTGGGCTTAGGGTGGATTCTGGGAGCGCCCAGCTCTGGGACTGCTCCTGTCTTTCCATGACTGTGACCTGCTGTTGGGGCCCTGGTCTTGGGAAAAGGTTGGTGTCTTCAGACCCAGGACACCCTCTAATCTTCTCCCACTGCTGGAATAGCCCCTCAGACCCAGGTTGGCTGATCCCACCAGTCCCAAGTCCAGGTATGGAGGGACCCCAGCCTCAGGTCCTTGGGAAAAGTAATGAGATGGCACAGAAGGATGGTGCAGAGGATCTGCCTGCCCTGCGGCATGGGATATCTCCCAGATGTAGCTGAGAAAGCAGCAGGGTGGCATCCAGGTCTGCATGTGGTCAGCCCTGCACCACATATCATGAGAGGTCCCAGAGGAGCCCTGTGATAGACACACTGCTGGGGCTTGACCACCCGCCACTACCATCATAGCTACCGTGGGGCAAACTGGAAATCACACACTAGCAATTACCAGCTCTCTGTTTCTCACTCATTAAAACATTCCCCAGCCTAAAAATGCCCTGTGTTTAGGGTGATTGCCCGCAATGACTCCCTGAGGGGCAAGAAGTAGGCTTGGCCTTGCAGAACTTTAATTGCAAGACCTCCCACTTTGCTACCTTAGGAAAGTAAATCACCATCATGGAGAAGTGGGAAGCATGGGAAACCTGGCAGATCTTGTAAAAGGATGAGGTTTTATGTGACATTTCCTCAGAATTGCTGCAGAATTTGGAGACAATGCAGGCAATGGTCTTCATATCCCTGTTTGTTTCTTCCTTCTCAACCATTTCCATCGTGATTTCTAAATATTTTCCTGGTTGCTCCAGGATTACGACTTGTGTCTAAAACCTTTTGTGCCGCAACTAGTGTGGTTACTATCTGGGCATCCAGGTTTTTATAAAATTGTTGGTCTTTTCTCTTTCAACACACGCAGTGCAGAAGCATTAGATGTTGGCCCCTCTAATACGTTTGGTTGTTAGCAGTCTTTTTTTTTTTTTAAAAGGCACACGTTGAGGAAAACAGCTTCAAATGTTTAATTAAAAACTGCTATCGAGAGCTTGATCTTAGGAAGCTCTGCTGGGCAGCCCATGGGGATTTCCTTTCCTTCGCTTCATCCTGCTGTTTGCACTGTGGTCAGATGCCTTTGCAGCTCTTCCACCACCCCTGCTCCCTCTGAGGGACACGGTGCATACCTGAGGGCTCTTGCTGGGCTGTCTTTACCCACCCCACCAGCTTCCAGCATCACCCAGGACCCCCGTTCTCCTCCTCGAGTTTCCTTAAGCTGCTGCAATCCCCTTGTGATGTCCTGCCACCAATGACAAGCTTTAGCCATGTTCCCCAGGACTTGCAGTATGGCTTCTCTCTTGCAGAAAAGAGAAAGAGAAGCCTATAAAAGTGCACCACAGATTTCAGTGAAGGAGCTCTCCTCATTCCAGGTCTGGATCTTCAACCCCTGGAAGCCCTGCCCTCCAGGCTGTGGCATGGAGGGCATCCCCCAAACCCAAGCAGACTTGGGGGGGGGGACACCTTGTTGCTCTGAGCACTGCAGAAAGCACTGGATCCTTCGCCCAGTGTAGGGTTTTGGTCTGGATGACCAGCGCTCCAAGCAGCAGCTTGCTGGGAGAAAACCAGACCCCTCTCTTATGGTGGGCATGGTGGTGCGGCTACATTTCTGGGTGCGCCCCAAAGGCAGGATGGAGCTTGCCCTGCACCCTCACCCCAGCACAGGCTGGAGGAGCACGGCTGGGCACGTTAACGCTGGTCCCCAGATCAGGTCCTCCAGGGATGGAGGGAGCTTTTTGAGTACCGAGACCCTGAACAGACTTCAGCGTTACAACTCATCTGGCTGTACCTCTGAATTATCACCATGGCTTGACCCTGGGCCAACTACTGCTTTCCCCCCAAAAAATGGGAAGTTGAGGGCTGAGGACCATTCCCAGCAAGTGTTTTGGGTGAAGCCGCCCTATTTTGAAGGCTCAGTGAGTTTGGTAGGATGGATGCAGGTTATTCTGTCCCCACTGGCATTCGCATCAGGGAGTGGCCCCCAGCCTGTTTCATTTAAAAGTATAAACTCAACCTTTGGGACTCAACTAAAACTAGGCTTGCAGGAGGAGACCTGAATCATGGTTCTTGGTATCACACCCCTCTTTCAAGCCCACGTTAGGCTTGTAAATAGAGCCTGTACTTTGAGAGGGTGGAAAGGGATGCTCAAGGTTGGGACGTCTGTCTCCTGGGAGCTGATAAGCAGGCATAATTTGATTTTTAGTGTGTTGTCTTCATTCTTAACAACACTGCTGTCTGCTGCTTCTCCTTCCTTTTAATGGGAGTACGAAGGAGCCAGCTCTGCTGGCAGGGAAGGATTTAGATGAAAGCAAGCTTTGTCCGTAGGGTTAGCCCTGCTGAGATCTCCTGGGGCAGGAGAAGTGCGTGTTGGTGCGTGTGTCCATATGACCTCTGGCAACTTGGAGATATTATAGGCATTTAAGCCTTGTGCCTCTTGAGCAGAGCTGAGCTTTTGCTCTGCAGCAGTTGGTCCTCAGGGAAATCTCTCCCTCTGTTTATGAGGGTCACGCTGGTGTCAGTAATGGTCTCTCCTTCCAGGCACGAAGAGCATCTTTCCAGACCACACAAGTTAAAGATCAGATACAGAAATGTAAACAAGCGATTTTTGCTGCAGGATGAAACGCAGCATCATGTGTGCAGCCAGAGACAAACAGGGTCATATATCTCTCCAGCAGATCTAAAGTCCATGAGGCCGTTCCTTCTTTTCCTGGCAGATCACCAGCCGTGCTGTGATCCGATGGCTAATAGCAAGCAGCCCCAGGAGCCAGAAGAACTGGAGTCCTTGCCCGGCACTGACACCAAGCCACTGCAAGTCCTTTGCTAGGCCATCTCTTTTTTCTGCCCAGATAGGGGAGAATAAAATACCAGATTCCCAACCCATTTTGACCTCCTGTGCTGAGGAGGGTGTGGGGCAGTGGCGGGCGATTGCTGAGCTGATGTAAACTAACACACTGTGAATGTCCAAGATTTGGATACCCATTGGGCTCTGTGTTATGGATGCCTGGAAAAAATTAATCTGGCTTCAACTTTTCCAGCTGAACTCATTGTATTCAGGAAACAGTGGCTGGACATAACCAGCATGTCCTGCAGGAGCGTAGGAGTTTTAGCAAAGCTGACTCTGGGAAAGCTTTCCTTTGGCTGTGTGACATTTTCCTAGTCCAAACACGCTGCACGCCTTGGTGGTGACACAAGCCTGGAAGGGGGAAGGTCCTGGATTACCTCCTGCTTTGCATGATGGCAACGCATCACTTTTGGTGGTGGTACCCATACCCCGGTGCTCCACCTCTCAGGGAGCCGAGGAGGCTTGACCATCCTCTTTTTCCCTTTTTGTGCTGTAAATAGTCCCTCTGCTTACAGAGCAGTCCAGTTTGGCAGGGACCCCGCTTCAGCACTGGATCAGAACAAGACACAGCAGGACTCTGGGCCAGGCTGAGCATTTCCTCTGGCCGAGACTCCTGCCTGGTGGGAGCTGGCTGCAAAACACACAGAGCTGGAGCAATACCCAGCTCTGGCCAGCAACTGGGAAAAGAGCTGCCAACAGCTTTGGGCAGCATCCAAGGCCGAGGGCAGCAGCTCTGCAAGGATCCAGGGATATTCAGCCTGTCCTGCAGCGAGATGAGTGGTCCATGTCCTCAGGGCATGCGACCATTTGGGTTGGTTAGTTTATTTTAACTAATTTGGGGACTGGAAGGATGCCTATGGAGAGCCACGTGGCAGCAGGGAAGGAGGTGGCTTGCCAGCTCCTTTCCTTCGTTGAGTACTTTGCAGAGCTGTGGATGGAGGGGTGGTGGTGTCCATCCCTCCTGGGACAGTTCATTTGGCACTTCTGAAATTCTTCTGGGTGAGGAGCAGGAAGATGGATGCTGCTCTCAGTAATGGTGAGGCAGCTCGAGCCACGTGTTTCTCTGGGCAGCCGAACGCCAGTACGTCCCAAGTTCTGGAGGAGTTGAGGTCAGATGATTTTCCGGGAGATGATGGTCTTTGACAAGGTTTCATTCTGGAAATGGGAAAGAATCATCACATTTTCCCAAAAGAGATATGTCCTTTACATCCAGGGCTTCGCAAGAAGGAAAGGAAAATGGAAAGTCTGAATTATTCTCCCTGACCTTCTCCTGACTTTCTCTAAAGAAGCTGCTTGTTGCCGTGTTTGGAAGGGCCCGTTCCTGTCCCAGAAGAGCTCCGGCCAGCACTGGGGATGGCTGCCTGCCGCGGGCCGGTCGGGAGCAGGAAGGTTGTGCAACCTCCCACTTCTGCTGCTGGATCTCGGGGGATCCAGGCCAACCCAAACTAGCAGAGTCCCAACTGAAATGATCTGCTTGTCCAAAGCCACTTTCATCTGAAGAAACTACACTCTCCTTGGAAATACTAACCCTATTGTCATTTTTAGCAGAGGACTGTTTAATGGCCCCAACCTAATTTCAGGCAACCACTGATGGCAGGAGCGAGGGTAATATTTCAAAGGCTCATGGTCAAGGTTCATGTTCAATAATCGTGCCTTTGTGTAGGAGATGCCATTTGTTATGTTGCAGCTTGCAGTAATCATGTCGGATGCTCTCATTTTGTGCTGGCAGTTCTTCGTTTTCTGCCACGGTCTCCTGCAGTTCTCCCAGCTCCTGGTCTCCGGCTATCTGAAGAGCTCCATCTCAACCATCGAGAGACGATATGGCCTCTCCAGCCAGACCTCAGGGCTGCTCGCTTCCTTCAATGAGGTGAAAACCAGCTTGATTCTCCTAGTTTACCTGGTCAATGCTCTTCCCATGCTCATGTCATTCCCTTGTGAGACCTCTTGGTCTGTGTGTCCTACTGCAGGTTGGAAATACGTTGCTGATCGTCTTCATAAGTTACTTTGGGAGCCGAGTGCACAGACCCCGTTTTATCGGCTGCGGTGCCATCCTCGTCTCCTTGGCCGGGTTCCTCATGTCTCTCCCCCACTTCATAACTGGACCCTACGAGTATGACCAGTCCGTTGCCAGTAGGTATTCTAGGAACTCATTTTATGCCTTTTGGGACAGAAAAAGGAAATAACCTTTCCTCAAGGGGTTGAGAGCTGCAAGCTGTAGGTTTGGTCCTGAAGGAATTTTAATTTTCTGAGGATGAAATCATCTCAGTCCTGAGAGGCAGCAGCTGATGATGGGAAGCAGAACCAGGGGACAGCTGGAACCACAGGAAAGGGCATGAAAACCACTAAAACATAGGCTGTGCCTCTGATTCCCCTTGTCTTCTGCACATCCATGCAGCAGACAAAGACCAGGTAGCAGGAAGGTCTTCTCCAACCACGAGAGATCTCACCTTCTGTGAGCTGAGGCAAGTTGCCCTCCTGCACATGACCTTCTCCCTTATTTCCATAATGTAGATAAGGTCTCATAAACCCTGAAGCCCTTTATGGGAAGGAAACAAGAGATATGGAAGGAGCTGGACTCAATCCAATGGGGCAGCTCTGGGAGTGAAATGCTGTTGCCTGCAATGAGGGAACATTCGTTTCCCACCTGACTTCTCCTCCTCGTGGGGCACCTCACCCATCTTCCCCTGTATAGCTGAGCTGTCTTTGAGGGAATGCTTTGAGGTTTTAGATCCCACCAGAAAATCAATCTTTTGTGAAAGAAACATGCAGGTGTAAATCATTCATGGAGGAGCAGGTCAGGGTGGATTTGGGATTTTTCTTCCTGATAGAAGGTGAAGAGATGAGAAAAGAAAGAAAGGAGAAAACCACACTCCTGTTACCTTCCTAAATCCTGCCATGAAGCACCAGGAAGTCTTTTAGAAACCTCCACTAAACAGCTTTTCTCTGGCTCATCAGAGAGAGCGCAGCTGGTTCACTCAGCTGCAGCCACCAAAGGAAGATTTAGTAGGTGAATAATTCACGGATGCAAACAGGATTCAGGTGCTGACAGCAGTTTGGAACCAATTAGCCATGCCTTTCAGGAGTGGCTGGTGCAGGTGGCCCTGTGTCGAGCACTCAGAGTTGCATATGATTTGGGGCATAACCATGGAAACCCTGCTATAAACACCCTGTCCCTTCCCCCAGTATTTTAAGGAAGATAAGGGTGCTAGAGTCAGCACTTAGGCAGCTTTGTAAGTTCTCATTTCCTGAGTAGCTATTCACGAAATCTGCAGTTTTACTCACTCACCTTCATTGCAAGATCTATCTAAGGTCCTGGAAGTGATTTCAGCTCCGCTTTTCCCATGGAGGTGGCTTGTTCATGGCACATGCATCTGTCTCTCTGTGAACATCTGCACAGTAATCCTTGCAGTTTCTTTGCATTTTTTTCCACTGTTTCCCACTTGACATCTACTGAGTGCACACCTATGTGTTTGCTGTTGTCTTAGGGAAGTTCTTTCTCTAGATCCAGCTTCTTAGACCTGTTCCCCTTGTCATGGCAGGCATGTTCAGCAACACCACTGACCTGTGCCAGCCTGGGGTTCCGGGGTCCTGGGGGAACCTCAGCAATGCCGGCTGCACCCCCTATGCTACCAGGGAGAACTACGAGGTTCTCCTCGTCATGTTCATTGCCCAGGCACTGCTGGGCATCGGCGGCGTCCCCATCCAGCCCTTCGGGATCTCCTACATCGACGACTTCGCCAGCGAGAGCAACTCCCCCCTCTATTTGGGTAAGCCTGGGGGGTGCTGTGGAAAGAGGGGAGAGCAGAATTAGCCCTCTATAGCAAGGCCAGACAATACTAATTTGCATTAATGAGAGCAGAGCTTGCTATAGCCCTTCTGCTCTACCCAGTGCCAGGAAGGTTTCTGCAAAAATGGTTTATCTGCTTCAAGATTGGACAGACTGCAGACAGACCAGGAGGCCCAGAAAACATGGTTTAGGGGAGATGCTGGGATTTTTGGCCTGAGAGTGGTAAACCGGAGGGTGACATAATAACCGTGTTCTCCTCCAAAAAGGATTTTAACAAGGAGAAGAGGAATAACCTGACCTCTGTGTTCACGGGGCACAGCTATGGGCTCAAGATGCAGCAATAAAGACTTTGTTTAGACATAGAGAACATTATAGGAAGCTAAAAAAGCAGGGTCAACCAGCTGGGAGGTGGGCAAGTATCCTTCAGTGGAGGGGGTACTGGAGAACAGCTTGGATACACACCTAAAAGGGATGTCCCAGGGTGGTGGGATGGACAAGATGGCCCTTGCGGGGCCTTCTAGCCCTTTTCCAGCTGTTATCTGTGATGACTTTTTGAACTGAATGGGACAGCAAGGGTGGTTCAAAACCAGGTCATTACTGTCAAGAGACTGGAAGTATCGCATCAGATTTTGCTCTGGTAGATGCTCCAAACCTCTGCACCATATTTAAAAGGATCCCCTGTAAGATAGGAGTTGACTCTCACACGTATTTAATTTCTTTATCAGTAATTCACATGGGAGAGTTTGCTGAGAACTTTTATCTCCTTGACCTTGTAAAAAACCTTTGCATTTCCTGGATTTCTTACGCCAAGGGGCACATCTTGTTCCTGGGTGTGTTTTGGTCTTTCTGGGAGGCTGAAAAAAAGTGGCAGGAAAGATCTGAGTTTTGCAAAACCTTTTCTGCGAAGGGAGCGTTGAAAACATGGGGTTGTTGTCCTTCGAAAGGTGGGAGATAAGAAAGCTGCCAGGGAAAAAGCCTGCACTGGATGCAGATGGGGTGGACCCTGGTTCACCGTGGTCCTATCTTGAGGCACCTCCTGTCCCCTGTGGTCCCTCTGTGCGGGGCTGAGCCCTTCTCTGCTCTCGCCCCTCTGCAGGGATCTTGTTCTCCGTGACCGTCATTGGGCCAGGGGTGGCCTTCATGCTGGGCTCTGCCATGCTGCGTTTTTACGTCGACATTGACAAAGTCGCTGGAGGTGAGTGAACGTGCCCTCAGAGAGCCACCCAGCACCCTTCGCATCCCAGTGACTGAGCCTGCAGTGGTCCAGCCCCTCTCTGGGCATCCCGACCCCCAAGGGATGAGGGTACAACTTGTCTGGCAGGGGCTGGCTCCCCTTATCACTTCCATCACCTAGGGATGCTCTGGGTCCCATCAGTGCTGGGGTGGGTTCCCCAAATAAGCGGATCCTTGCCACCCAACTTGGTGTCACACACACATCTGCAAGGGTTAAACCCGGCCCCATGGCTGCTGCATTTCAATCGGCACTTTCTCCTTCTTCAAGACCTGGGGGATCTCTCACCCCTGAGCTGCTGCCAGGTCTGGTTAGAGAGAGATTCCCATCTGCACTGCGGTGTTAGACCAGACCTGAATTTCATTCTCCTACGAATTTTCTGCCATATGCCAGCAACAGCAGCGGGAGCATTTTGCTGCCAGCACCAGGGAAGAGTAGGGATGTGGAGGATGAACAAAACCCAGAGAGAAGCACAAAAGAGAAAGACAGAGGGGAGAAGTAAGAGAGAAGGAATGGAGAATGGGTACCAGGATCCTGAGAGGTGAAGAAGCAGAGGGAAGGGTAGGATGGGAGGAAGGTGAAAACCAGTAGAAGAGAAATGCTGGATAGGGCAAGAAAGGAGCACGATCTTTTCAAATGTCTCTTCATGAGCCGTGCTATTAAAGAATTTTTTGTCGCCTCCGTTTTGTCTTCTCTTGAATCCTGGCTGGGAAAACAAGAGGTTCTTTCCTAGTTATTAGCAGAGCAAACATATGTTGTAAGGCTCAGCATATCCTCATATGGACAGGCTCCTTTGGGTGGTGACCAGAGAGCATCAGGGCTGGGGCTGGATGAGCAGCGGGTGTTGACACTACGGATGCTTTGGCTCCTTCTCGGTGCCTCGGGCTCATTCCTGCTCACTGACTTCACCAGATGTTTTTTTCACCTGGACTTTGTCACTCCACACATTTATGTTATTTGCAGCACAAGAGCACACTCGAGTCTCAACACTGCTTCCTGCTATCAGGCAACCTCCAGGCTTAGTCCTGCTGCCATCCATCCTCCTCAGTGGGTGGACCTTGGCCAGGTGTCTGGAGTCTTGGCTTACCTGCCTCTGAAAGGTGAAGAAATGGGATGCTCCGTTCTTCTAAGCCATCTTCTGCAGATGGGCATTGAGTGAGAAATGTGCCTGAGTAGCCAGAACCCGAGAACACCCAGTTTTAGAGCCATCTTCAGACTAAAGATGTCTTCAACCTACTGGGAAAAGCTAGCAAGCTGTGGCTGCTTAATGCTAAATGCAATTTAACCTCAGGTTTTCCTAGAAAATAAACTTGGTGTTTATTCAAGAAGGGATTTAAAATTCCAATTTGCTAACCGCATCGTGCAGGGAAAAGATTATCAAATTTCTTTGACCTATCACTTGTTACTTCCAGAGATGGGAGATTAGATGTGGCAGTATCCACCATACCAAAATCCAGTAAACTGATTGCAGTTTTAATTGCATCCCCCCTCTCACAGTGAGAATAGCTCACTTGTGTTAAACTTCACACTTAAGAAAGAGGTTTCCAGGAGGACTCGTTTCCTGGGATTGCTCATGAATGCTATCTAACCACAGGTATCCCCTTTTTCTGTAGAAATATTTCTTGATTCAGGCTCACCCCATTGTGAATTTGCATTTTGGCTTCTGCATATCCCATTTTATTTATGCCAAGTATCCTCCCCACAGAAAATGTTATCTTTGGCAGAGCGCCCTGAGGATGACAGGAGAGGAGGCTGGGTGAACTGGGAGAGTTGGGGGTGTTCAGCCTGGAGAAGAGAAGGCTCCGCGGAGACCTTCCAGCCCCTTCCAGTCCCTCAGGGGGCTCCAGGAAAGCTGGGGAGGGACTCTGGATGAGGGAGGGGAGCCATAGGACAAGGGGGAAGGGTTTTCCACTGCAAGAGGGGAGACTGAGCTGAGATCTGAGGCAGAAATTCTTGGCTGTGAGGGGGGTGAGCCCCTGGCGCAGGTTGCCCAGAGAAGCTGTGGCTGCCCCATCCCTGGAGGGGTTCAAGGCCAGGTTGGACGGGGCTTGGAGCAACCTGGTGTGGTGGGAGGTGTCCCTGCCCAGGGCAGGGGGGTGGAACTAGAGGATCTTTAAGGTCCCTTCCAACCCAAAGCATTCTATGATCCTGTGAACTGAAGGAAGGCAGCCAGGAGAAAGGGATATAATTTTTACTAAACTGTTTTTTAAGATTGGCTTTCATTAGTCAAGCTGCAAGCCAGGCACTGGCTGATGGACCAGACTGGTGGGCAGAGCTCCAGGGTCCAAGTCCTGCTGTGAACAGGGGTCCTTGTGCAGGCAGCCAGACTGTAAAAAACTAGACCAGCGCTCTTGGATGCCAAAAGTTAATTGGAGTTATCTCCATTATGATCTTATGAAAGGATTTTCCCTTCTGTCTTGACAGTCATCATGGCTTAATTCCCTCGAGTGAGTATTTCGAACCTTTTTCACAACAGGGGTGTCCCTTGTCTGAAAAAGCTGTGATGGGGATGCTTTTCTTTGCCTTTCCAGCTCTATGACATCCCTGTCCCGGTTGTCTCCATCCAAAGGGCTGAGTGGGTTTTTAAGACACAAAGAATGAAATGTGATTTAGCACCATGGGATGAATCGGGTGCAAATGCTGCTCAGATCCCAAAACTGATGGTCACCAGGTTGGGAGCCACTGCTTTGGAGTACGCTGATGTCTGGGATGACTGGAGCCATTCACCCCCATCCCTTTGCTGCACTGGGGTCTCTCCATTTGCCTTTGATGTAATGTTCATTTCTCCATTTGTGTTCCAGACGACGTCCAGCTCACAAACGAAGACCCGCGATGGGTTGGCGCTTGGTGGCTTGGTTTCCTGGTTGCAGCCAGTCTCGTGGCCGTATCTGCGGTGCCTTATTTCTTCTTCCCACGGGAAATGCCGAAAAAGGTAGGAGAGAGAGGTGCTGCAGATTGCCCTTCTGCCGTTGCACACAAATACGCCGTTCCTCCCTCACCAACAGCATTCGCTGCTGCGTCCATGGGTGGGAAGCACCACCGTGGAATTGTTCGTGCAGTTTAGATCTGCATCCCAAAGTCAGATGTGAGCTGTGGTTTGCTCTCATCTCCCATGTCAGAGGCTCTTGCAGATGCTTAGTGAAACCCAGCATGGTGCAAGCAGCTTAGTGGATGTGATAATTTCCTCAGTGGGGCACCGAAGCAGCACCTACGTGTTGGTTCCTCTGCATAGGAACACATAGCACCAGGCAAGTCCTGTGTAGATTGAGGTCATTCTCACAGCCACCCTCCTGGCTCACCTGGAGATGGGACTCCTTGCCTTCCCTAGGGAAGAGATGGTCCTGCTCCTTCTGCTGCAGCTCAAACTAGATGGTCTTTAAAGCCCCTTCCAACCTAAACCATTCTATGATTCTATGATCTCTTTTGGGAGGTGGTGGGAGATGCTGCGCTGATGGCACTTGCTTTCCTTCAAGAGAAGCCACATGTGCCCGATGAGGAAATCAGTCCCAGTTCTTTGGAAAGATGAATCAGGAGCCTTTCCTTAGAAGTTGATTGTACCCTGGGAGTGTTTGAAATACTGAGGCTGGAGGGCAGTTTGTCTCATTTCCACTGTGAAAGCCCCTTCTCGCTCTCCAGAAGGGGGTTAACTGCTGCTCCAGCCTCAAACTTCCCCCACCACCTTCTCACTGCCACCTCTTGGCTGGCCAAAAAGGTTTTTAGACACTTTCCAGCCCCTGAACCCTGGCTCTGTAAAGTTCTCAGAGTTTTCTGGCGGGGAAAAAGCCTTTAGCAGCCTGAACTTGTTGCGAGCAAACATCTGCCTCCCTGCAGTTTGCTCGGGGAATGCATGTCCCTGGCTCTTGCTGCAGCCCGCTGGTGGGACTGTACTTTGCTCTGTGTTTACTACCAAGGTTTTTACTTCTCTGGAGCCCTCCTGAGTGCTTCAGTGCTCACGCCAAGATGCAAAATAGCTTGCGAGCTTCCCAAGCACTTCACTGGCTGCGGGTCATGGTTTTCTGGCAACCGGCACATGGCGAGGAATAATACAAAACAAATTGTTCTTTTAGAGGAGGCATCACGCTATGGTTTGGAATGTTATTGAAGTCGCCGGGATGCGCTTAGTAGGTGAAATTGGGCTCGTCTTGATGTCTTGGCCATACTCTAGCCTATGTAATTGCCTTTCACCTATATTTTACCTTGGGGCAGTGTCAAAAGTTTCTTGTCTAAACAAGCCCATGCGCTGTCTGGTGCGTAATAATTCTTCATTCCTCCTGCCACTGCCTGAATTTTCACAGGAATGAGCGATTCTTAGGGAGAGTTGGGTTTCACCTGCCTGGGAAAAATATGACCTGAGGTACCAGTTACATTTCTGGGGATATAATGGTCTATTAATGAGTTACACATGGTGTGAGGTTTGCAAAGGTGCCGTGGTCCTGTGAGATAATGGAGTGGAAACTCCCCAGCACTTTGCAGGATGAGGGCGATACCGAACGCAATGTGGCTGATTTATCCTTCTGAAGCTTGGTTCACTTTAAAGTCATTACGGATGATCTATATTAGCAGAACCTGCTCGGTGTGCAAGAGTGGCACACTCCATCTTAGGGGAAACTTTCTTTATTAGGGCTGATGGGAATATTAATTTCATAAACGGCTCTTGAGACAAAATAATGTACTTCAAACTAAAGCAACCGTACTTTTTTTTTTGCAAGAGCTCCACTCTGACAGGTCTGAGCGGTTTCGAAGAGTTTAAGGGAGGATGGGTTGGATATTGATTTTAAAAAAGCAGCAGGGAGATTTCACCCCACTCTTCTGGCTGATATCTGTAGGGAATGCTCCCACATGGCTCAGCACCCATTTATCCCTTTGCAGCCCAGATCTTCTTGAATTTCTCCCCATTTCCCCCAGAAAGCTTTTGGAAACTGTTTACAATTAAAAAATAATAATGGGAAAATAATCTAAGGGATGGCAAAATTCTGACTCCCTTGCAGGACAGGGGATGCCAGGGCCAGCCAAACCGGCTTGTGCCCATCCCATGGGGGTGTCAGTGCCACAAGGAGCAGCAAAGGGCCCTGCTTAAATTAGAAAAGAAAAAAAAAAAAAAAAAGCCTCTTTAGAAACTTCAAGAGATGCTATTCTGGGTAAAACACCTGTCTGCTGTGAGAGCATTCAAAGCTTTGTAGGAGAATCTGTATTATCAAGGGTGATTTTCCGTAGGTATAGCAGAAAAAAATATAATTATACATCACTTTCTCTTGCTTGCACCTGGAGTAAATCAGTGTTTGGCTAAGGGTATAAGCACGACTGCTTTTCCATGGCGAAGGGCAGCCTGTTTTCTTCCCCAGGGAGTTGGAGGCAGCAGCATCTCTCAGGCCACTGAGTTACTGCAGCGTGTTCGAGACGTGGTTCCCCTCCAAAAGAACATCAGCTGTGCATGTGTTGCAAAACCTTGCAGAAGGGATGGGGAGAATCGGTATGACATGCGAACGCAGGAAGGAAATGTGTGTCTCCAGCCACAAAGCTCAGTTCTTACCCTGCTTTTGCCTTCCTGTGCTCCAACTGGAGTAGCCGGCCCTTTCCTGGTAGGTCCCCAGCGTCACGGTGGCTCATGCTGCGATTTTAGGGTTACTTCCAGGTTCCCTCTCACTGCACAGAGCAGAGCTGTTGTTTCTTCTCGTGCTTGGCTCTGGTTTGGGATGGAGATGCGGCATTGCAGCGAAGAAAGGTGTGATCCCTGTGGTAGCTCCCTGCCAGGCTCCGCAGGGCAAAGCCCCATCCCCGACACACTGCAGAGGGGAAGGGAGGGATGGGGTCAGCACAGGGTTTTGCAGACCAGCCAAGCAGCAAGAACGGACACTGTGATAACCTTTGAGTCAACCCTGTCTAAATACAGCTGCAGTTTCAAAGACAATCGGCATTTCCTTGGCTGCCTTCGGTTTCAGGGCTTCTGCCTGTCCAAAGCAGGAAGAAAGCAATCAGCAGCAGGGCAACCACAAGCTGCAAGTCCCTGACAGCATCAGCTGGGCTTTTCCTCATGTTTGTAAAGGTCCAGCACAACATCTTACCCACATCAAACACCTCCAGGCATGGCAGCTGTGATAACACATGGAAAAAGCGCAGATCTGCTCTGTCCACAGAGATGTTTCTGCACCACCACCAGCTGTGGGCTTCATTTCAAGAGGCCCAAAAGGAATTTCAGGTGCCCCAGGCCAAGCTGTCCTTGTGTCACTTGTTGTCTGCAGACCCCTGGGACCACACATTCCTCAGCAGATGATGAAACAACCTGGAAATAATGTATCTGCACCAAGCTGTGCATACATTTTCCCACTGCAGAGTCCACTAAATGAGATCCCTGTAGCAAAGATTGGCCCATGGCTTGGTCCTTCTCACTGCCAAAAGCACTATTTCTCTTCTCTGATTCTCCTCCTACCTTCATTTGCCTTTCTTTCTCCTGCCCCACTCTATACAACTCATCTGAGCTCTTGGTGGTTTCTCCAGACCAAGGACCATCCTCCTCAATGGGCATCATCCAGCAAACACTGAATATAGCACAGCCTTCGGTCTATTTGGAGACTTATTTGCCTCTCCTCGTCAACCCAGATAGATTATTTATTCTACAACCACATTCCAGCTTTACCTTTATTTGATAGCTTCTTTCTTTGAAGTTCCTGGAATGACTTGTGCACTTAGTGTTAACATTAATGATAATAAGAGTTTGCTCTTTTTGATCTTTTTTCATAAATCAATCACCCCAGACCCGGAACATTTTTATTCCTCTGCTTTGAAACTTGTCAGTAAATTTCTAGCACCAAATTATCCTAAATAATCCTATTTGAGGGACAATCACAGCAAAGCTATAAAGCTGTCATGATCTCAGGCAGGGGGTGAGGATAAGGCTATTACTGGACAAACTGTTTCCAGTCAAGACCAGTTCTTTTGTTCAGTAACTATGGTTTAATCCTGCCTCCAAGAGCCTGAACCATTTCTCAGGGTTGTGTCCTAGATTCTGGGGAACTACAGCATCTGAGTGTTTTCCAGTTGCTGAGTAGCTAAAGTTTAGCTCATGCTTTACCATCTATCCCTGGCGATGTTATCGTATCCCAACAGAGGCAGTTGTAGCCTGTCTGCTACAGGCTTTCCCTGTGCTTTTGCTTGGGCACAGTGTCTGTCTGTCTTGTCATCTCACCGGCTGTTGCATTGCAGCTGGTGAAGCACCTCCCCAGTCCCTCCAGCTCTGTGGGTGATGTGAAAAGGGTTTGAAAAGGGGAAAGGTAGAACCATAGAATTGTCCAGGTTGGAAGGGACCTTTCAGATCATTGAGTCCAACCATCAACCCAACATTCACAAACCCACTACTAACCCATGTCCCTCAGCACCACGTCTGCCCGGCTTTTAAGTCCCTCCAGGGATGGTGACTCCACCACTGCCCTGGGCAGCCTCTTCCAATGCTTGACAACCCTTTCAGGCAAGAAATTTTTCCTAATATCCATCCTAAACCTCCCCTGGCATAACTTGAGGCCATTTCCTCTTGCCCTATGGCCTGTTCCTTGGGAGAAGAGACCGACCCCCCCTGGCTACACCCTCCTTTCAGGCAGTTGTAGAGAGCGAGAAGGTCTCCCCTCAGCCTCCTTTTCTCCAGGCTGAACACCCCCAGCTCCCTCAGCCGCTCCTCACAAGACTTGTGCTCCAGACCCCTCACCAGCTCCGTTGCCCTTCTCTGGACACGCTCCAGCACCTCAGTGTCTCTGGGGAGCACCTTGAACAACAGCAGAAGCGTTGACCTTGCTCAGCATTTCTCCTGTGCAAGATCTGTCTTGTAGACTCAATTATCTCCCAGTTCAAATTTCGTTCTCTGACACTCCAAAGTCACGTAGAACCAAATGTCTCCCAAGGGGGTGAGTGACACTTCCTCCTCGCCCTGACAAAGCCTCCCCTGTAGTGTCAGCACATGTCATCTGCAAACAGATGCCCCGTGAGAAAGCTCGGATGGATTTTATGGGAAGCAGGTCTACCTGTTCCAAGCCCTAGTGGCTCCGGCTCACTGTCATGCAATCCCCTCTGGATATCAATCCATCTCACCAGTGCTTTCCTCTCAGGTCTCACCAGTAGATGGTTTCAGATATTTATTGTGTGTTGCAAAGCATGTTGTCTAATCTCCCGTCTGTATTTTATCCCTTAGTTTGTTATTCTGCCCCTAATCCTGATTAAATAATTTTTTCCTACTCATTGCCATATTAGCATGGTTAAAAAAAACCTTCCTTTCACTGGGTGAGGGATGCTAGCTAGTCCTCCCCTGCCAGAGAGCTTCTCCATCCCAGAAGCTCTTCTCTTGACCCATCCCACCCACAAACTGGTTTTCCTGGTGCTGCACTGGTCTGGATCTGGTCTCCAATGGTGGTGCAGCGGGGGTCTGCACTTCCCCAGCTCTCCTGGAAACACCATCCTCGGTTCTTCCTCACATCACACTTACTCCTTCCACAGCTGCACCATACGCTTGTGCAGAGATAGACCTGGAGCTATTTGTCATTCTCCTCCTCTCATTTCCAGCTGTGCAGCAGAAATTATTTTTAAACCCCAAGTATACAGCTATGCCTTTTTACTAAGTTTGCTTCAGTTACTGTTATTTCAGCCTTCTACTTGCTTAGTTTTTCCTACATGGTATCACATCTCACTCTGTGTGGACAATTCCCACCTTCCTTCTCCTCTGCAGATTAAGTAGTACGTGTCTTCTCGCTATGCCAAGGGGATTACTGAAAATATTTACTGAAAATATTTGGAGCTTCTGCACCAAACCACTAAGGAAGCCACCAGCACCTCCCAGCAGCACAGTACATCCATCTGGGATGCTCTGTTTTCTTTCTCCTATTTACTCATGTTGTGTTTACTCTCCTAATTTTCACGTTCTCCAGCTTAGCTAACAGTTTCCCATATGGTGCTGCATGTTCTGCTCTGCCCAGGGCTGTAGAGATTAGACCTACTGCATTGCCTTTATTTATTTAACCACTGGTATTGTTGAGGAGGGACAACAGGCTGCTACGCTGATCCATCAGTCCCTAGCCCAAGGTACCCATTGACCTGGGGGACATGTGGGTACCAACCAGAAGAGATGAGCAGGATGATGGAGCAGGATGATGCCTCTTTCATGTTGGCTCCTTCCTCATCTCAAAGCTTCACACATGTCACTTCAACTCGGAAAAGTGCAGAAATGGGATGGAAAAGAAACCATGCTCCTTCCTTGGCATTGCTAATGGGGCAGGTGGAAAGGGCATGGTCATCTCCTGTGGGATGGAGAGGCTGGGAGATGAAATCCTTTGCAGAAGAGAGGAGGTGGATTTCTAGGGGTGGTTCATAATGGAGCTGGAGGGATGTGAACTGCTCAGGGCGTGCACCAATGCAACAGCTCTGTGGTGGCCTAGCAAAATGCATCCAATGGGACTTTCTGCTGGATGGTGGGGAACGTGTCCCCTGACATCTGTACAGCATCTCCAGATTTTATCTTCAATTGCCCTGCTGGATAGGTGTAGCAGACACTTGGCAAGAGAACAGAACACCAAGCTGGACGCACAGCTCTGTCCTGGAGATGTTCATGGCAGAGCAGAGGGTTAAGAAGTCACCCCCCCATTTCCCAGGGCAAAACCCATCCATCTGGGCAATGCCTCAAGCTGTGAAGTGGTGAGAGCTGGCAAGTTTAGGACCACAAACTGCAGACTGGATCGACTTTCTTCATCACAAAAAGCACCTGGCGCATGGTGGCAGGAGGGGGCTGCAAGCACAGAGAAACCTCGAACGATGTGTGAGATGTGTCCATCTCAAATGTTTGGACATCGCTGTCCCTGCTTGGAGGTGGCGTTGCTTGGCAAGGTCCAGGCAACTCCTGTCCCTCCGCTCTCAAAGCAAAAGGTTTGAGACAAGGAGAAGATGCTGCAGGTAAAATGCAGCTGGGATCCCTCCTGCCCTGCCCTGAAGATGCTCCATGGATGCTGGAGCTGCTCTTGGCTACATCACGAGATTGCACCAGCATGTCCAAGCCTGCAAGGAGCCTCCTGCCCTATATCAGGGTCGTTGGGGACTTCCCAACCCATGGAAGTTTTTTTCAGGGTGCAAAGAGCTGACAGCTCTGTCTGGGCTTGTCCCCAGGGCTCCAAGCGGACATCCCAGGTCCAGCGTGGTGGGACGGCGCTGGGGCAGCGACTCGGCCCCTTCTGTGCAGGCAGAGACATTGCGCAACGGCACTGGGGAAGTGAAAAATAACTTCTCCAGTTTCTGTCTCGGGACAGATTGCCAGCATTTATATGAACCCTCCTCCCACGTTTCTTCAGCAGTGACCTGGTGTGCTTCCAGTGCCAACGAAAAGCTGAAATGAAAATAATCGAGGGGGAACTCGCTTAAACACCTGCTCCAGTTTGGGTTATCAGCCAGTAGGGAAAGGTTAAAGAGTGGGGATGGGGAAACTAAGTCTTTGCCTGGAAACTTTCGCTCCTGAGGCTGCGATGCTCCAAGGCTGCCTCGTTAAATCTCCTAAAGCACCAGCAAAGGCAGTCTGAAAATACAGGACATTATTTGGGGAGCAACTGGGGGCCAAATGGCAGGGCGTGGTGGTGCCACTGGCGTGTTACAGGAATGGGCTGGTCTCTGCATTGAGATTTTCCCCAGGGAGCTTCAAAGACAGGCAAAAACAGCAGTTAAAAATAATCATCCCACTTCGCGTGAGCGAGGTGCCTGTCGCCTGGCTATTTTAGCACTCTAGGAAACAGGGTCCCTGGTGGGACCCACACTCGCTGGAAGAGGCACAATGAAGTGTTTGTAGGGAGCACGACCTTGTCAGGAGGAAAATAATTCTTTTTTTCAAGCTATGAGGTTTTAACATTTTGTTTGTTTAACATGAAAATAGCTTCTCTGACCTTATTTTTCACCGAGCTGGGAGTGCCAGCTTCTGCACAGCCAAAGGGAAACTCTGCAGAAGCCTCAAATTAAGCAAGGAAAACCTCGTTGTCACAGAGCAGGTCATTTTTCCCTTTTTCCAGTGGTATATTTGCATAAAACCAGACTGCCGGCACCTCTGGCTGCCCTTCTCGCAAGTGCAATAGCAGGTGGGTGAAGGCAGGTGCCTGCAAAGCAAGTCCAGGTCTTAGCCCTGCTCAGTCATTACCTGATTTATTCATGTCCGTGCAGTGAAACAGGGGGTTTTCCCCAGGTCAAGGTCAGGTTAGGGGTGCTCCTCCTTTCAGGAAGAAATTTTTCACTATGAGGGTGATGAGCCCCTGGGCCAGGTTGCCCAGAGAAGCTGTGGCTGCCCCATCCCTGGAGGGGTTCAAGGCCAGCTTGGACAGGGCTTGGAGCAACCTGGTCTAGTTGAAGATGTCCCTACCCATCAAAGGGGGTTGGAACGAGGTGATCTTCAAGATCCCTTCCAACTCAAACCATTCTGTGATTCTATGATTACTGCCAGTCCCTCCACAGCTTGCTTTCCCGGCGTGTGAACATGCCTGCTTCATCCCAGAGGAATGCGTTTCTTGATCCTTTCAGGCAGCAAAAAAATCTATCGCGGGGCCAAACCAGTGCGGAGAGTGGAGTTTTCCTTCTCCTTGAGTGCTCTGCTCCATGTCCAGCTGCTCCTCGGGTGGGTGCCGAGCCAGCAGATGCGCACAGAAACGTCCCACTTGCAAGGGTCATGCTCATGCAGAGGCATCCCAGACTGGGGAATTTGGGGAGATTTGGGGCTTTTTTAAATTTTTTTTTTTTTGGACACACGGACAGTGCCCAGCAGACTGTCAGCTCTCTGAAGTACAAACAGCTGGAAGCTGAGAAAGCCACAGTCGGTAACAGCATGAACGTATTTTTGGAAAACACTGCAGTTTTAGAGCAGAGAGAAGAGATCCTGTAACCTAATTGAAAAGTGAAAGGAAGCTGGATTTTATCTTTGCATTCAAAAAATGTATTAAGCCCCAAGCTTGACCAATAAAAAACATGAAAGGAATTTTATTGCTTTTGCCTTGTAGGGGCTCTTCAAAAAGGGAATGTGGCGCAAGCGCAGCGTGGGACATTTTGACCTCTCTGATGTTTAATAATCAGTCTTGGATCATTTTAGCCTGACCGGTTCTTTCTGTGAATTAAGAACATCTAATTTCTGGTGAATGAACTCGTTTGTCTGACTCACATTAAACTTGTGTCGAGAGGTGCAGCAGTGCCGCTGCTGAGCTGATGTGGGATGTGGGAGATGGGGCCGCTGGCTCTGTCTTGCTGGCTAAAAATACGTTGTGGTTTTCCCTGAAAACCACACTCCCGCTGAACGCTTTCTGCTATTGCAGATGTAGAGTAGCACATCTAATTTAATTAATGCCCTCCTTTCCAGTGATTCCCCTAAATCCTGCAGAACAGGGGATGGGATGCGCATCCAAGAAATTCTCCCCCTCCTTTGACCTCCCGCTTGCTGATGGGGTGTTGGACACTTGCCTTGGACATGCAGTCATCTAATGAGGTTGGGATGGACCTGAGGTGATCCGAGTCCTCCATCTTCCACCTCTCCTCTTCTGCCAGCAGTGAGTGGTGGCAACGTGACATTCAGGCCGATCCTGCGAGCACCTGGATTAATGTCCTACAGAGCTGTACATCAGCCTAAGCACCAGCTGAGACTAAATTAAGCAGAGACGCCTGGACCCATCTGATTTCCAGCTGCACAGTGTTTTTCCCCTGAATAGAGAAGGAATAAAGAGGGGAGCTGCAGAATTTGTCCCTTTCCATGGACCAGGATGAGAAAGGATGTCCCTTCCACACTGCTGCTGTTCAGTGGGAAAGATGTGGCTAAAAAAAAATTAAAAGCATTAACGAGAGTAGGACTTGCTAGAATTCAGCTGAGGTTTCCAGGAGCAGGAGAAGAGTGGGAAGGGGCTGGGAGAGCTGTGTCTGTAGCTGCTCCCATTGCCCCCCTGCTCTGGGTGGCTCTGGATCAACCCTTCTTGGCTTAGGAGGTGAAAAATATTTTGCCTCCATTCCAAACCCCCTCCTTGCCTGGATCTTTTCCTCCTGCGTTTGCTGCTTGCTCTCCTTGCTGGCACGTGCACAGCAGCTTGTTACGGCACACATGGAGATGCAGGGAAAATGCTCATCACAGAATGGTTGCAGTTGGAAGGGACCTCTGGAGACCATCCAGTCCAACCTCCTGGCTCAAGCAGGGTCACCCAGAGCAGGTTCGAGACAGGTTTGGAACATCTCCAGAGAAGGAGACTCCACACCCTCTTTGGGCAGCCTGTGCCAGGGCTCTGCCACCCTCAAAGGGAAGAAGTCTTTCCTCATGTTCAGATGGAATTTCCTCATCTTCCATCCAAACCGAGGGTCCAAACCTGCTTTGGGTGGAGGTCTAGCTGCATCTCTCCTTGGGTTCCTGTTCCTGTGTCCCCCGCACACAGGGGCAAAATAGACCCTCTGTGGAAGAAACGCATCTCCCTAAGGGTATCCCTTTTTTCCGATGCAAAATCTTGAATTTCCATATGCGTGTGAGCTGAGCACAAGGTGTGCTTGTAGCTGGGTAATGGGTTGGCTCAATATTTATAAAGAGTGATTCATTGCAGTTGGGAAAGGCAGGGAAGCTGGCTCTTACCCCTATAGCACAGCGTGGATGCTCTCAGCCCCATTGGAAACCCAACGGTGTGGGCACAAAGCAGCAGCCAAGGGTGGGAAGATCCTTCTCGATGGTGGCTGCACATCCCATGCTGGACCGTGGTGGCCGAAATGCTTCAAACTCCGTCTGCAAGAAGCATGGGCTGCTGTCTACCCTGATTTGGGAGAGAAAAAGTGAGTTCAGTGGAAACTTTGGCACAGTCAGTGCAGTGACAGCCTCTCGTCTGTCCCCAGGTGGCGAGTGGGAAGGAAAGCGACAGCAAGAAGAGCAAGGATGTGCTGAGCCAGCTCAGGTCGAGGTCCAAACACATCCAAAACCTCTCTCTAACCAAGTTCATCAAACGTAAGTGTCTGCCTCCCACGTGGATGGGGTTCCTCCGCTTGCACAAACATACGTCGCAGCAATGGGCAATGCAAGAGTTGCAATGCTGGTAAGAAAAAGGGATGTTCCTCCCTGTGCTGCCTCCTAGATAAGCCCTCAAGATGCAACTTAGACCCACTGTTGGGTTTAATTAGATCTGCATATCTCTTCCTGGTCTGCTCACAGCAGATACCATCATGTCCAGACTACCCAGCTCATGTTGATCAAAGCATCTGGGGTTGTAGCTCTCAACGTTGCGTGGCTTTAGGGCTCATCTGGGCAGTGGGAAACAGAGGCCAAAACCTCATCAGAGCCCAAAGCCAGGCACAAAAAAGGGGTGCAAGCTGTGAGCTTGGAGCAGAGCCATGGGAAGGGAAACAGGCCCCCAGTTAGAGGGGTTTTGCAGTTTGGGTGCATCCAGCTGCTCTTGCTCAGCTTCCAGGACATAGCAGGAACCAGACCCCCAGCAGCACTGGTGACTTTTCATCCCCAAAACCCTCCTCAGACACCCTGTTTTAAGGCTGGTGACAATATCAGAGCCAGGCTGCCCTCCCTGTCCCACCGAGGACGGCCAGCACTGCCTGGGACCAGGGTCTGAGCAATTAAAATCAGATGCATGTTTGTACAGGGTGATCTTAATCTGGTGCAATTAGCTTGTTTAGAAATGAGGAGGCTCTTTGTGCTGAAGGGAATCAGCTGGGCTGTGGAGGCTGCCGTTCAGGGTTGGTTTTTGTGAAGGAAATACTCTGCGCTTTGGCAGTTACTTAAGAAAAGTGACCCTCTGAAGTCAATCCATGTCAGCTTCCTCCATATTTCCTGAATATCATCCCTTTAATTTATTGGAAATCCTCCACTTTATTAAGGTCAGCGCAGGGCAGGCACAGCCAGACAAGCGTGGGCAGGTTTTTATTCTGCTGGTTTGCACCATTTGCTTGCTGCCCTGATGCTAAATTAGAGGAGCAAGTCGGGGTTTTATTCCCCTGCTGACCTTGTTGCACCGTCATTTAGAAAACCCGGGTGATGGAAGCGATGGCGTGGGAACAGATTTATGGTGCTCAGATGGGATTTTCACACCGACTCTCTGCTCTTTGCCTCTGAAAAATGAATAAAAATGAGCTCCCTGCCCCTGGGTGAAAAGAGAAGGAAATACCTTACCTTTGCTCGAGCCGCAAGTTTGGCTCGGTGTCGTCAGGGATGCGGGATCTGCGCTAATAAATTCATTATTTATGGGAGTTTATCCCCAAAAGCCCAGTTCTGAAAAAAATGAAGTGCCTGGATATTTTCTCAGAAGAGCGATCTTGCTGAAATCACCGAGATTTCTAATACAAAACTCGTTTTAGAACCAGAATCCGGATGGTAGCTAGGGTGCGATGGTGTAGATGGGGACAATTTGAGTAAAGACTGAAGATTTTATTGCTGGCTCATCTATGGGTCACTGGAAAGAGAAATTTACCTCCTACTTTGTAACTCCTCTCCTTATTTTGTTTCTTCTGTCACAAAGCATTTTTTCCTCTCTATTTTTACTATTCTTTTCTATATGAGAGTTTATGAAAGCAGTGTTTGGAGATTTTCTAGCTTGAATCACCTTGGAATTTTGTACCTTCAGTTGCTTAAAAAGAGAGACAGAACAAAACACGTGTGATAGAGAAATGCTGTAGGACAGTCTGGTCCTTTTACCGTGTTCCCATTTTACACTACACCCTCATACAAAAGGATGACCCAGCTCCTGAAGGAGAAGAGTCCCGCTTTGCTGGTCTCAGCAGGCTGGAATTGGTGGGGTTGAGCTGTGGGATCTTTGAGGCGTAACTCCCTGGGTTTTCCGATTGCACCTCTGGATGTGGCGTGGGGAGAAGGATCCCACCCTGCAGAAAGGCAAGAGGTGGGCAGTGCCAATCTACTGGCAGAAACGACAGCAAGGCAGATTTTTATAATATCTTACAAGAGAAATAGCAACCTGCATGCTAATTCAGTTTTACACTCACAGCTTTCTCTGCTTGTAAAAAAATATATTAGTTTTATGGGCAAGGGATCAAGTTTAATGCTGGAGATGGCTATTGGCAAGAAGTGGATTGGGCCTCATCTACTCGCTGGTCCATCTGCATCTCAAGGGGAGCTTTTAGAGATGGTCCCCTCCCCAGAGCTGCCTGGTACTTCGGTGCTGTCCCTAGGACATGCAGCCCCAGGCCTGCCCAATGTTGATGGCTATGGGTCCCCTGTTTGGGGTGGGATGAAGGTCATTGATGACTGTAGGTCCCCTGTTCAGGGTGGGATGAAGGAAAGCATTAAGATGCCAGCAGGGATTGGATCAAGCAAGGACCACACAAGATCTCTGATTTTTCCCTGTGATATTTCAGTCCTGTTCCTCCCACATCCCTTGTAAGACAGAGTCCTCCCTCTGGCTGAGGTGTTTGAATACCTCAAGCAGGTTGTAGAATCATAGAATCGTTTATGTTGGAAAAGACCTTTTAAGATCATCAAGTCCAACCACAAACCTAACACTGCCAAGTCCACCTCTAGACCACGTCTCTAAGTGCCCATCTACAAATGGCCCTGGAGATCAGGGCTGTGCTTGGTTATTCGGCTCATCTGCAGATCTTTGTCCACTTTCAGTTAGAAAGTACTTTGTACCATTGGTGTTGTGTCTGCCCAAACAACGCGTTTGGAGTTGGAGTCCATTGAGTCAACGCTTGGAGTTGGCTCATCGCTGGTGTCAAAGCATTTTGCAAACTGGCCTCACACTTTCACATGGGCCACCCATGCGGGATGGCTGCAAACCCAACCTGGGGCCAGGAACACTTTGCCCAGGAGGAAGACAGCATCTCCCGTTGAGAAGCGTCCCTTTGCCTGTCAGCTGAAGGGAACAGGGGTGGGTTTCCCTGATGAGTGGGGAAAATGGACCTCCTGTTGGAGATGCATCACCTGGCCCAAGCCTGGGGAAACTCCAGGTGAGAAAGACACTGTTTATTTAGGCTGTGATTCAGCAAAATGCTTGAGGCTGCTCCTTGAGCAGAAGATTGAAGAGTGCCTGTAATGGTTCATAATTTTTTTAAGGGCTTGGCAGAGGCAATCCTTAAATTACTAAGCTGACCTGGAGGAGAAAGATGCTCAGAAATGCTGTTTAGTCACTTATTTCAGCTTAAATGATGCAAAATGAAGCATGATTACGGAGAAGGAAATGCATTTTGTCATTTGTTCTGTTGCTTCAGTGCACATGGAGATAACTGAGAGCAAAATAAGGCTTGCGGGAATTTTTGCCGTTTGCTTTATTGGGAACAAAAAGAGGATGGGTTAGAGCCCATCCCATGAGGTGCTTCGCGTTCTCCATTCCTCTGGAAGCTACCGGGCTTTAAATCTTTCTGGAGCAAGGTGTGATGATCAGAGAGCAGTTTTCCAAGCCCTGGGAACTCTGCCTCAAGGGCAGGAAGAGCTTCTCCCTCCACAATCAGCAATAACAGGATGGAGCTGTGTACAAGATAAATACTCAGGCAAAGCACTGGGGACATTCCCAAACAATGAGGTCAATTACCCAAGGAGGGAGCAGGCTCCGCGTGCTGAAGTTATTCAAAAGTAGGAAAGTCAAAGCACTGTGGGGAATGATCTTGGCTCTTGCACAGATGTTCTGCATGACATTGGGTTGCACCCTTCTCCTCGTACTCACAGAGTGCTCCTTTTGCAGGCATCAGACCTGCTCCCAGTAATCAAGAAAGTAGGATTTAACCAGCCTGAAGTCATTTCCATTGCTAATTTCTAGGCTTCTGTTGAAAACACCTGGGAGGATGTGCAGCTTCTGTTGTGCATACTGGGAATTAATCTGTTAAAGGTGATCTTCAAAGCAATTAAAACACTGGGCTTGTGACTTGTTTGTTTCTCTACGGTGCCTAAAGAGGGTTTCAAGGTATTTTTTTATCATTATTTTAAAGTTTCCACTTGCTTTCCACTTGCCCAGCTTCCTCCCATCGAATTAGTGATGAGACGGTGATTGCAAAGGATGGCAATCTTGCTGCCTCCCACCATGAAGTGGGAGCCCTGCTCGCTGTCGCAGCTTTATGGCTCTGATCTGGGGTGGCAGAGGGGGCAAAGTTTGATTGAAAAGACCGAAGAACTCTGGGGAAAAGAAACCTTTTTGGTGGAAGATTCCCACTACCTCCCACAAAGGGCTGGATTAGCTCTCAGGAGATGTTTCAGCAAGTAAATTGAGGTTTCATATTTGCAATATGTCTGAGATATTCCAGTATATGAGATATTCCATATGGAATATGCTTCAAAAAACAAGAGCTCGATTGATACTTAAGAGCAAAACCCTCTGCCCTCTTTGGGGTTCACCTTGGTCTGTCTAGTGTAGAGATACCATCGTGGCTCATTCCTCCTCTGGTGGATTCCTACCCTCCCAGTTGTCCCATGTGTCAGTATTTCAGGGTCCTTGAACATTCCTTGCACACTTGGACCCTCTCCAGCGCCCCTGAGTTTGCTGCTCCCCAAGGTCTGTAGCTCCTTGCCTACCCCTGAGAGCAGATGGCTGCACTGGAGAGGTGATACTTCCATGAACAAGAGCTTTGCCTTTCCCTACGGGACACCCCTTTGCATCCACGGAGGGCCTTTTGCTCTTCACATAACTTTTTAGGGCAGCTAAACCAAATACACGGCTTGGGGCAACTCCCAGAGAAACACCAGAAAGTTCTCCCCGCTGCCGTCTCCCAGCGCCTCTGTGCTGGAGCAGATAGAAAGATTGTCCCACTTGTTTGTGAGCTGCTAAGAATTAACACCATTAATTTATGGCACGCCCTTGCGTTAATCCCCCCAGTTAATTCCTTATCTCTGCTTCCGCATATTGACTTTCGGAGCCCTCATCTGGGAAACTCATCATCTCTTTGTGTGGAGGTTGCCCTTTATGCACGCCCTTTGCTTGCGAGCTGCAGAGCAGGACGAAGAGCATGGGGGGAAGGCGATGGTTCAGGGGGAGCCAAGGCCTGAGCAGAAAAGCGGGTTTGGGATGTGCACGAAGGAGAAATCGCTCTGGGATGGAGAACTGCAGCCTCCCAGCTGGCGGGTGTCAGCATCGGGCATCCCAATTCCTGCAGCGCTGGGAGCGGGGCAGATGTCTTTGCTGAACAGGCTGAAGATATTTTCTTCTCAGGCAGCAAGGGTTCAGCCACAGGGGAATTTGCCGGAGTGTTTCTTGCCTGTAATCAAAAAATACATTTTTGTGATGGAAACAAAAAGGACATTGAAATTGCAACTGCAGCAAACAAATAAATTAACTTTTAATGACTTCCCAGCTACTCTTGTATTTGCTTTAGCGGAAGCCCTGCCAGAAAGCTTCAGGGAAAGGAACTGAGGCCGTGTTTGCTCAGGCCATGCCTGTTTGTAGCAGCCCCTGTAACGACCCAACGCTGCAGCCTCAGCCCATGGGTGGTGGGGGAAAGACAGGCAGATTTCCATGTTGCTCTCAGCCATCCCTGTACAGTCCACCCATGGAAGGCAGGAGATGTCAACAGTATTTATCGACAGGTTCAGCTGAGACTGAAAAACTATCACAGAGCCACCTGCATTTCTCCTAAGGCATCATAAGACTCTGGCAGCTTAGAGCTCAGCAGGAGGTATCTCTGCAGAAGGCGGCACATCTGTCCTGTGCATTAGCATTGAATAGAATCATAGAATCGTGGAATCACAGAAGGGTTTGGGTTGGAAGGGACTTTAAAAATCATCTAGTCCAGCCAATCTGCCCTGGGCAGGGACACCTCCCACCACACCAGGTTGCTCCAAGCCCTGTCCAATCTGGCCTTGAACCCCTCCAGGCATGGGGCAGCCACAGCTTCTCTGGGCAACCTGTGCCAGGGGCTCACCCCCCTCACAGCCAAGAATTTCTGCCTCAGATCTCATCTCAATCTCCCCTCTTGCAGTGGAAAACCCTTCCCCCTCGTCCCATGGCTCCCCTCCCTCATCCAGAGTCCCTCCCCAGCTTTCCTGGAGCCCCTTGAGGGACTGGAAGGGGTTTGAAGGTCTCCGCGGAGCCTTCTCTTCTCCAGGCTGAACACCCCCAACTCTCTCAGCCTGTCCTCACAGCAGAGGGGCTCCAGCCCTCCCAGCATCTCTGTGGCCTCCTCTGGCCCCGCTCCAACAGCTCCGTGTCTCTCTTGTGCTGAGGCCCCAGAGCTGGAGGCAGCACTGCAGGGGGGTCCTCCCTGAGCGGAGCAGAGGGGCAGAATCCCCCCCCTCGCCCTGCTGCCCACGCTGCTGGGGATGCAGCCCAGGGTACAGGAGGTTTCTGGGCTGCCAGTGCACTTTGCTGGCTCCTGTTGAGCTTCTCACCGACCGATGCCCTGAAGTCCTTCTCCCGAAGGCTGCTCTCCATCCTATCTCAGTGTTCAGGGTTGCTTAAGCACATCACCCAAACATTGATGTGAGATATCAAGTCTTTAATTTTCACAATGTCCTGATGCTTCATCCTGACTCTTTAATATCCAAATGGTCACGCAATCGCGCCCTGAAATGATAAACCACACATTCTGCCCTTTTGTAAATGAAATGTTTTGGAGAGCTCAGCACTCCTAAAGAGTTAATTCTGTGCAAAAAATGTAGGAAAATTCGAGGGTCTGTCACTTTCTGTGGATTAATATTATGCTGTACACCTCCTTTGTATGCAACAGGTTTCCCTTTTTCCTTTCAGATTTTCCTGTGGTCCTCTTGAGGAACCTGCGTCATCCCGTCTTCCTGCTGGTGGTGTTGGCTCAGGTCAACCTCTCTGCCATGGTTGCTGGTTTAGCAACGTTCATGGGGAAATTCATGGAGAGGCAGTTCTCCCTCACGGCCTCCTTGGCCAACATGATCATCGGTGAGTGTTGCTGTCAAGGCTTGCCAGCTTTTGAGCATCCCTTAGAAAATAATCCAGAGATTACTAAGAACCAAGTTTTCCTTGGGAGCTGCCAGGCTCCTTCCATTACCTACAGACAGATGTGGCACCAGGTCCTTGCCCATACAATTTCTTAGCTACTATCTGCCGTCTTTCCTTTACATTGCAGCCTGAGCTTGCTAGAATAAAACCTTTTAAGACCTGGGGAAATGTTTATTTTCTAACCTATTCACTATAATCAAGGAGAGGACACCAACTGATTGCATTAAGGGAGCAAAGAAACATCAGATATGAATTGTGCACATTTCTGTAGCAGGGATGACTTTACATCAATCATTGGGTTAAGGGTCATTTTAAAAGTAGGTAGTCAATAAAATTAAAAACTGCAGAAATGTAAGCATGCATTTTGAAGACGCTCTGCAGCGAGAGGCCACTCAGGCTGGTGTACTGATGGTGCCTAAACCCTTCAAAAGGTTTGCTATAGTCAAACTAATTGCTCGTAATGGTTGGGCTAATTGCTTGCTGTTGGTACTGTTAGGAAGGAAAGGAGTAAGTGTTAAGCAGGATATGTGCTCATGAGATTAGACTGCTTTTGCTTGCACTGTAATATCCAGAACGTCCTGTCCAGCGCTGAGTTCTCCCTGTGTGAGCTTCTCAAGGTAATAAAAATATGAAGAATAAAGCCTTACTCTTATAATCAGTTTGTAGATCTAGACACAGAAGTATTTAAAATATATTTTTGAAAAATGTGTCCTCGGAGAAGGAGTCTTCTGAAGTCTGCAAAAAATAAATCAGAAGAAAGTGAGCAGAGCGGGCTGGCAAAGCCCGGCGAACCTGGCTAAATACAGGTGGAAAGGTGAAATGCTGAAGCAGTGGTGTCCTCCACCCATACGCCCTGCTGAGCTGTTCCCACGCTTGATTTACCCGCTCTGTTAAAGACGTGCACCGTATTTCTTGTTCGAATTTATCTAGCTTTTGTTCCCAGCTACTGAATCTTGCTTTGCCTTTTTCTGTTAGATCAAAAGGCTTTCTGTAGTCAGAAATTCCTTCCTTCTGTGACTATTTATAGGCTGAAAGCAACCTCCCCGTTGATTCTTTGTTGAATTAAACAGATTGCGCTTTGGTATCCCATTAGAAAGCTGGGTTTTGCAAAACGCTAAGTCTGTCACGGAAATCTTCATTTTTATGATGATGACAACAGAAGTGGGCACATGACTGTGCAGAAATTAAATATCCTCTCCAGGTTTACTTGATATTTTCCTCCACCTACACTGAAAAATCACATTTTCTGGGTGAAGCGTAGCTTTTCACTGGTCCCTACATCTTCCATGCATGGATACATAACAGCCAGTTTGCTGGGGAATCCTGCTGTTTTTGCAAAACTGCTCTTTCTTAGCATTATTCCACCAGCATCTGCAAAAGTCTTGGTCCCCTCCAGATCACGAACATTGAAAAACAGGAACCCAACAGCAAATCCTCTGGCCCTTCACTATAATGAAGGGAATGATGCAGCTCAGAGAATGGAAAACAAGGACCTGCCTTTCCCCAGGTGCTGTGAACATCCCTGGCGCAATGGTGGGGATCGTGGTGGGTGGTGCCATCCTGAAGCGGTTCCAGATGTCCCTACGGCAATGCAGTGCCATGTGCGTCCTCAGCATGTTCCTCTGCCTGCTCCTGGCTTTCCCCCTCCTCTTCCTCGGCTGCCCCACGCAGAAGGTCGCAGGCGTTACCTACAGTGAGAGGTACCAGCAGCTCCAACTAAGCTGGGAACAGGGGGGTTATTCCCAGGGCTGTGGGTACCCCTCATCCCCAGCTGCACTCCTCAGGGTAGAGGTGGGTGGGACTTAAGCAGAATACCCCAAAATTGGTTTATTCCCTCAAAAGAAACAGTTAACAGTGGTAGAATAACGCTAGAAAATAATGCTTTTGTGCATAAACACTGAATCTTCTGCATCCTTATTCCTTCTAACTTCATTGGTTGTGAAAACCAAAGTGAAAGTGGTTTTGGCACAAAGAGCACAAGATTAAAATTGCGTCTTGGAAAGTGCAGCGCATTACTCACAGGCAAATAATTTGGGCAAGGGCCAGCCCTGGGATCACACCTTTGAAGCCATGGCTGCTTCCCTACGCAGCTAAACACGGGCAGGACCTTGTCTTCCCTCAAGGCTCGATCCAAGTTTCTGTAAATTCACATGTTCAGCATCCTGTGTTCTCAGCGGAAGCCAGTCCAAGCTCTCAGCAGGAACCTCACCACTTCCCACAGCGTGGTATTGCATTACCCCAAGACCCCACGTTTGGGGCCAAATAATATGAAGGAAGTGGGTGACTCCCTTCACCATTTGTGGTCATGATGCTTTGCCCAGGGGGGTTATAGTTGAATTTTTGTGGGTCCTCTCTTACATACGGGGAAGGTTTTGTTTAGCAATCGAGTGTTTCTTTACTAATCTCAGTATATATGCAGTATATTTTCTATGTAGGATGTGTATTAATGATGCTCAATACCGTGTATTAATATTTTCTTCCTGTCATAGCTCTGAATTTGAACACTACGCCTTGGAGTGTAACCTCCAGTGTAACTGCCCTGAGAAAGCCTATAACCCCATCTGCGGCTCCAACAACATTGAATACATCTCACCCTGTTCAGCCGGCTGCAGAGTCGTAAATGTCGATCCAAACAACAACTCAGTCCTGGTGAGTCATTCCCTCTGTGCCAGTGTCCTGTCTTGGGATGGCTAATGAGAGATGACCAATGCGGCACTCAAGTCTGGCAATTAGGTTTTCTGAAGTTTGTTAGCATTGGGCAAGCTCTGCATGACCCTGTGGGATGAGGAGGGGAAGGTTGAGAATGTCCCAGGAAAACCCCTTTTAGAGGGTGTCTCTCAGCACTCTCCAGTATAACACAGCCCTTGCCAATACAGGTCCTTGGCCAAGACAGCAAGTGGAAACCTTCTAGGTATCCAACCTTTTAGGATGTCAAGGTGTCCTTCCCCACCCACTGCTCCACCTCAGGTCAGGTTTTGCTCCACAAACTCTACTTTCAATATCTCCCATGCTACCCAGCAGACTGAGTAGACTTCTTGCATGGATGATGCAAGGACCTTCTGCTTTCCCTTCTCACCTAAATAATGACCAACAAAGTCACCTTTCTTAGCTATGTTTCCTGTGGTGGGACAGGCGGATGTGCAGTATGGGAAGGGCTAATCACAGCACCTAGCATGACCCCAAGTCCATGGATGTCTCTTGTACTCAAGGGGTGTTTTCTCTATGGGGTGAGTCAACCCACCTCTAGGCTCCTGCTGTGAATTGCTCCATCTGTTTTCCTTCAATAGGGACCTATGGAAATCAGCGTCCCAATTTAGGTGTCATATGCCCAAAGTTAGCTGAAACTGGATGGACTATGACAGTTTCCACTTTTGCAGTGTTGTAAAGGCAAAATATTAATGCAGGTGGTACACATTTTCACATACCTCCATGTCTTGCAGCAGGTCTCAACCCAGACTGCTCACCCAGTTGTGTTTGCTTGGGCGGGCTTGACCAAAAAAAATGCTCAAAGCCAAGAATCAACAATTTATTTGTTTATTTTTTGCTGAAGCAAAATGCAAAACTGAACTTGGTCCAAACTGCCCTCCTGCAGAGTAGGGGGAATACCAGCTGAAAACGCTCAACTGGTACCTACAGTTGCAGAAGCAGCCTGGGTGTTTCCATCATATAATTTGCTCTGGTTATGCCTCATCCATATATCATGTGTAGGGATGAAGAGAGGGAAGGTAAATCGTGATATTGGGGACTCAGGGAGGCACTTTATGTCACAGAATGATAGAATCATAGAATCGTCGAGGTTGGAAGGGACCTTCAAGATCGTCAAGTCCAACCACCAACCTAACACTGCCAAAACCACCACTAAACCGTGTCCCTCAGCACCTACTTACCTTTTAAATTCTACTATTCTGTGACCAGAGGGACTTGGTGATTCTACGAGCAGGGGATATGCTCTGGGCAAGCCAAGCCTGGAGGGACCATTGCCCCAATACACACAGCACTGACGTTTAGCAGACCTTCGCTGCATGCCCTGGGAGGGCTGCGTCAGACTGTGTTATTCCACCTTTCATCCTGCAGATTTGCAGGTCAAAAAGTCATGATCCGGTTGCAGAGTGCATCCTCTCCATAAGTACCAGTTGTCAAGCCAAGTATCTACGTGAGAGGATAATTTAGTGGGAGAGTCCCAATGCGGGGGGTAGAGAAATGGGTTTTGCTCGTGGCTTTGTCTTGATTTGCAGACCTGGCAGGGTTATTTTGCTGCCCTGTGCCTCTCGCTCCTCTGTTACTCTCTTCCTGTTACCAAAACCCCAACAGGGCTGAGTTTTCAGAGTGCAAATTGTCTGTTGGGTCTCCAGGCAATTCAGCTCAACAAACAAATAGTAAGGAAATCTTTGCCAATTCAAATACCTATCAGAAAAATGCTAGCAATCCATATAGGGTGAGTCGTTTTCCGCTGTGTTCTTGGCACAGGATATAATGGCAGCATGGGATTGTCTGGGCACTTTTTAGCAGCATTCTGTTCATTAACAACACTTCATTTTAATAACAATTATGTTTTCTGCCAGAGCTTAGTCCCAAATGGGCTTTTCTGCATCCCCATGACTGCCCTTTGCGCAGCGGATCCTTTTCAACTGCTTCTTCCTCCTCAAAGATGCCTCCAGCCCTTTGGCATCCTGGCGTCTGGAACGTGACCCACTCCTGCATTCATTATACGTATTATTATGTGTAGTCACACGCTACAACAAAATCAGGGCTCCCTTGATGGTGCCATGTGAACACTACACGGTAACAACAGCGTTAGCTCTTCCTCTAGCACTGCGATAATTTGCTGAATCTTCTTTCCACCTATTGACGCATCTTGACCCAATTTCAGTTGTGTGAGAGGTTCTTCCGCACGGGGACAGTATCTCAGTATGGTGTTGTAGATGCCCAGCCATGTGCCAGCACGCAGTGGCCGGAGCAGGTTGCATCTCCCAGGGACGAGGGAGCTCATGGCACACAGTGACGTGGCTGCAGATGCTGAGCTCTGCTCCTTTGTCATGCGGGATGAGGAGCTGAGCTCAGGTGTCTGCAGAGCAACCTCAGTCCCTCTCCAATTTTTGGGTATTACCTCTTGCAGGAAAGGAAAAAAGAGATTGTTGCATTTTATGGCATTCCTCCAGCTCCTGCTTTCTCTGCTATATTACACTTTTCTTACCGTTTTCAGCACTTTTTTTCCAGTGCAGAGACCTGTGGCACTCATTGCCTACTGCTCTCCATGTCCCAAACACCTGGCTTTCTAGAAACCCTCCCAGTGTGCTGAAAAAGCTACATTTTTTTGCTCAGCTTTGCTGCAGCCCTTCCAGAGGAGGCTTGCACAGTGCAAGCTTGGCTTTTTTCATTTGAAAGCTCTCATATGCTGAAAGCCATTTGCTTTTTACATCACTCGATGTCCCCAAATTTCACGGGCAACAGCAAGATTTGCCCCAAGAGCAGGACCTTGCAGTGATAACCTTTTAATGCTTTGCTATTTCTTCGGGTCCAGCATGACCTGTGGAAGTGAGGTGGCCCCAGGGGCTCCCCTGGGACTGCAGGAACATCCATGCCATGGGGGTCCTGGGTTTCTGAGCCTTCCTCTGCTCTCATCATACATGGTCACAAGTGGGAGCAGGGACAGCATCCTTCTGCTGCCAGCTGGGTCAGATCTGAGCTGCTCAATACACACTGCAAAATCTGGGGTACCAGGAGGTCCCAACTGGGGAAAATCATAGAATCACAGAATGGTTTAGGCTGTAAGGAACCTTAAAGATCATCCAGTTCCAACCCCCTGCCCTGGGCAGGGACACCTCCCACCAGACCAGGCTGCTCCAAGCCCTGTCCAATCTGGCCTTGAACCCCTCCAGGCATGGGGCAGCCACAGCTTCTCTGGGCAACCTGCGCCAGGGGCTCACCCCCCTCACAGCCAAGAATTTCTGCCTCAGATCTCAGCTCAATCTCCCTCTTGCAGTGGAAAACCCTTCCCCCTTTTCTGATTGCTCCCTTCCCTGATCCAGAGTCCCTCCCCAGCTTTCCTGGAGCCCCTTGAGGGACTGGAAGGGGCTGGAAGGTCTCCGCAGAGCCTTCTCTTCTCCAGGCTGAACCCCCTCAGCTCTCTCAGCCTGTCCTCACAGCAGAGGGGCTCCAGCCCTCCCAGCATCTCCTGGGCCTCCTCTGGCCCCGCTCCAACAGCTCCGTGTCTCTCCTGTGCTGAGGCCCCAGAGCTGGAGGCAGCACTGCAGGGGGGTCTCCCCCGAGCGGAGCAGAGGGGCAGAATAGAAAAACATAGAAATAAGACAACATCAGGCAGAGTTTGATGTGAGCAGCTTTCTCCCTTAAAAAAACAATTACTAAAAGGTACTGTTGGGGATGGTTGAGGCACAGCCCTGAGAAACCCAGGGCCAGCCGTGTGCCATCCAACTGCCTGTCCCTGCCCAGAAACCGCAGCCCGGTCTGGGGGTTGCTCTTGGTTATTCTCCTCTCTCAGCTTCTCTGGGTGGTTTTCCCCATCCCCGGTGCTGCGTCAGCCTCATGGCACTGCTACCCAGATGATACATCTCATGGAGACGGGCCACCAGCCGCTTTGTGGCTTGTCCCTGCTGCTCAAGGGTTTTTGCAGCCGGGGTCATGCTCCCTGCTCTAAAATCCTCTGAGGTTCCAAATGAAATGCCTCCATTGTGTGCAACTCCAGCCCTTTGTCTCCATTTGGCCTTGTGTGAGTCCCCTAAATATGGTGACTCCAATTCTCCGCAAAAGGTGGCAGTTGCACAGATCGAACAAGTTTTAATTTGTCTAATTGCATTTTTGTTAACTGCTTTGGCCCAAATTCATCTCAGCTATCGTAGGCACTTATCTGTGGAGGCGACAGATCATCCTCTGGAGACCCACCTCTCCCAGATGATGAGTTTGGTTTAGTTTGTTTCAGATGGCCGGGGAAGATAAATCCCAGTCTTAATTTAAAATATCCAGTCCTCTTTCCTAGAAGTGGGAGGAGGGATTGTGTCCCCTTTCATCCCACATCTTCCCCCGTGCTCTCAGCCGGGAGCAGTTCCTCGTGGGTCTCTTTTATGGGCATCAGCCATGCCACTTCCCCAGGCAGCGAGGTGGGAATGGCAATTTGGGAGACCCTGGGGTGCCCCTGCCTCTGGATCACCCTTCTGCAAACTGCCATCTTGCTGTGAATCTGTCTCCTCTGGCAACAAGAAGGTTATGCTCATTTTATTTAAAAGTCTTTTCCAAAAAAAAAAAAAAAAAAAAAAAAAAGAGGCTTCTTTTAAAATAAAAAAAAAAAAAAGAATTGTGACTAAAATTTGGAGAAAAGTAAAAAATCCGTATCCCTCGCCCCAGGGCATCCTTCCATTGCTAACGCTGAGCCGGTTATTTATGACCCTCTCTCAACGGTGAATTTTTCCATTTTCCCTTAGCAAGTGTTTTCTGATTTAATACTCCCCTGAGCTTGGGCTCTCGCTTTGATTGCCAGCTCTGCTCAAGACGTAACCCCTGGATGAAGGGTCTCACAGCAGGAGACGAGTTGGGTTCAGGTGACTGAGCCCAGGCTGCTCCCTTGGAGATTTCCTCCAAAAGTTATAACACAGGCCACTAAGCTCACAACAGGCTTGAATGAGCTGAGGGTTAGATTTTTTCTGTGACAGGAGTCCAGATTTTCATGCAGGATGCCAAAGTGTTCAGCAGCAAAGGATGACATTGAAATAAACCTGTGCATAAGTATCTTCAACACACAACAGGTGTGAAACACAGGACTGGAAGCACGAGCATAGAAGGGTTGCTGCAGGGGCTAAGGAGCCATTGCTGGGGCTCACATCAACAAGACATGGATGTGTCTGGCTTGGGAGAACTTCCAGGGGCCTCTGGAAGCACAGAGAGATGAGCCAAGGTACCACTGAAGATGAACCAAGGTACCGCAGTTGTCCCAGCATCTCCATCAGCTGTGGATGCTCTCCCATGTGACATCCTAGCAGTGCCCGTGAGACCTGGTGGGACTGGGACCTCTTTTCAGAGACTGTGGCATGTTGGAGGCTGGAAGTAGGGATGGGAAAATATGTTTCCTTATCCCCTCAGTCTGTTATCCCCAGCCAGCTTCATTCTATGTGTTTCTTTCCCCCTGCTCCCTGAAGTGTTGAATGCTAATTATTGCTAATTATTTACAGACAAAACCTAAATACTCTCCCTCCCTACAACAGCTGGCAGCTATCCCCGGTATCTCCACATCCTCGAGCAGATGAGCAGCCTCTGGGTTTTCTCTCCTCTTTGCAGAACTACACCAACTGCAGCTGCATCTCTGAAAACGGTCTCGCGGGGTTTGCCAAGCCCGGGATCTGCGGCACCGGCTGCTCTCACCTCTTCTTGCCCTTTGTGATCCTGTCCTGCCTGGCGGGGATCCTGGCCAGCATCTCCCACACACCGTCCTTCATGCTCATCCTCAGGTGAGCAGACGTGGGTTGGACATGGTCTAGGTGCAACCACATCTTTAAGCGTGTCAGAAAAGACATCCAGGGTTTGCGTTTGGGGAACCAAGGGGTCCTTGAATTGGGGAGGAGGGTTTTCTTCAGCAATGGGATTGGAGGGTATATTGTACCTCTATATTGCACCTTGTGCCTAGTTCCTTTTGTTTGTTCCAGTTGCTTTTACATGGTTTGCACGTGTTGGTGCAGGGAATGGAGAACGGGGCTTCCATGCATGTGATTGTCCATCTTCTAGGCTATTCCTGGCTCAGGAGCAGGCTGTGCTTTCCTAGCAAAGACCTGGCATGTCTGGGCAGGACAGAAACATCGAGCATCTCCAATCCCAAATGTTGAAGCAGGAGAGACGTTCAGGACTTGCTCTTGAAGACCCTGCTCAAACAGAGGTCCTGCTGCCCTAAAACTACAAAGGTTCTTCCAAGGTCTCCTTGGCTGCTCCTGCTGATCCCTGCAGAGTTAAGCAGCAAGTGGAGATTTCAGGCTGCTGAAGGCTTAACCATGGAGCCACCAGTGCTGCATGGCCAATTGCTCTTGCAGGCAACGTGGTGTTCACCAACAGGTTCAGGCAAGGAGCAGCTGGTGGGTGGGTGGGTGTCACACCATGCCAGGCCCCCATGGCACCTCCACCCACCGATGGGGCCGTGGGGCTCACAGGATCCCTGCATTACCCTCAGCAGCCCCATTCCTGGTCTCAGCACAACCTTCAGATCCAGCAGCCATCCTGTTCCTTCTCCCCACCCACAGCTGATACCTCAGCAACAAGATGCACCATTAACTCAGCATTAATTTAGCACGGCAGTACTTTGGCACTTTTTAATCCATCTCTGTGTTGAGTTAAGAAGTTTAATTACCTTCCTTCGCTTGAAGGATCTCGGTTGAATACAGCCTCCCTTCCCAGTGCAGAGAAGCAACCGGGACTTTGGTTTCCCACACACTTGGAAAGGTGCCTATGGGGCAGGCTGGAGCCAGCCTCAACAGGACCCCTGGGCTGGTGGGGCTGGAGCTTAGAATGGGCAGGAAAGGCTGAGGCTAGGACTGTGATGGGGAGGAGGGGAAAGTCATTGGGGAATCTCTATGTTAGTCTATAAATGATATTCCCAAGCACAATTTTGGATTGAGAGCAACGCTGAGGAGAAGGACTTGGGGGTGTTGGGTGATATGAAGCTCGACATGAGCCAGCAACGTGCTTTGGTAGCCCAGAAGCCCCCTGCAGCCTGGGCTGCATCCCCAGCAGCGTGGGCAGCAGGGCGAGGGGGGGGATTCTGCCCCTCTGCTCCGCTTGGGGGAGACCCCCCTGCAGTGCTGCCTCCAGCTCTGGGGCCTCAGCACAGGAGAGACACGGAGCTGTTGGAGTGGGGCCAGAGGAGGCCCCGGAGATGCTGGGAGGGCTGGAGCCCCTCTGCTGTGAGGACAGGCTGAGAGAGTTGGGGTTGTTCAGCCTGGAGGAGAGAAGGCTCCACAGAGACCTTGGAGCCCCTTCCAGTCCCTCAAGGGGCTCCAGGAAACCTGGGGAGGGACTCTGGATGAGGGAGGGGAGCAATCAGAAAAGGGGGAAGGGTTTTCCATTGCAAGAGGGGAGATTGAGATGAGATCTGAGGCAGAAATTCTTGGCTGTTAGGGGTATGAGCCCCTGGCGCAGGTTGCCCAGAGAAGCTGTGGCTGCCCCATCCCTGGAGGGGTTCAAGGTCAGGTTGGACGGGGCTTGGAGCAAGCTGGTGTGGTGGGAGGTGTCCCTGCCCATGGCAGGGGGTGGCACTGGGTGGGCTTTAAAGGTCCCTTCCAGCCTAAACCATTCATTGATTCTATGATGATTCTGTGGTCAAAGCATTCCAAACAGCGTCTTTTTAGGGAAAAGCTGTGTTTAAAACCTGTTTTTACCTTGACTCGCAGGCATTATTAAATCTCCTTTTATGCCCTGCGTGCTCTGTGCACACCAGGCAGACAGAGAGGAAAGGGAAGCCAAGGCCCCTGAGGTGTGCTCACCTGGAGGTCCTCTGCCACCCAGTCCTCTCCCATGTCTGACCCCATCAGGAACTACAGCCTGAAATACTTATTTCAGGAAACTGGGGTACCACCAAAATACCTCACCTCAAAAAAAAGCCACTTCCTCAATGGGTAAATCACTTTTCTCTTTCAGTTACAAAAAGCATCCCTTGTGTTGCTCTTGTTTGGCAGAGCCAGTGGCTATATTGGTTTCTCTTTGTGTTTTACTTGTACACACTCTTTAAATTAAAAGCAAAAATATTTAGCTGAGCTCCACCCAGTCTCTTAGGGAGTTTGGTAGGTCTTTCAGGCCAAGAAAAGGCTGTGGTTTGCTTCTAGCCCTAATGAATGAAACTTCATTATTTTTGCTGACGTAAATGGGAGCTGCCTGGGCTCCTTGGTGGTTGGGTTGAAGGATGATTTTTTGGGTGAGGTGCTGTAAGGCTTTGTGCAATGCCAGGGAGGGAAACATCCATCTTTGCTGGAATGCCAGAGGGCACGCTTTCCATTTTGTTTTTCAGGAGCATCCAGCCTGAAGACAAATCGTTTGCGGTGGGGATACAGTTCATGCTGCTGAGAGTTTTAGGTAAATGAAAATGTGTTGAAATGCTGTCCTGGAAAATCATGGCAGCTCTTGGGGATTTGTGGGCATTTCATCCCTGAGCAGCCACAGGGCTGCAGAATTGCTTTTTATTCAGAGTTTTGGACTGGTCAAAGCCTGTCCTGAGCCAGGGAAAGATGCCACCTTGCAGGGTCTGGGGGGCTGCATACGGTGGGGAGGGGATGAGTCATCTCCATGGGGGTATATCTATGCAGCTAAATAAAAGAGGATAGGGAATAAGTTTAGGTCCAGGAGGACAACCCTTGGCTGTGTGTAGATACTCCCATGTTGTCCTCCAGCGTATCGGGGTGGCCGCAAACCATGCCCTGTGATCCCACTATAGTTATTTTTCCTATGGTGAAAATTCACGGTCACCTGGAGGCCCCCAGAACGTGCCACTGCAGTTGTGGGAAGAAGGGTACATGCACGGTGCATGAAGGAGGTGAACATCATTCCTGGGATGAGCAATGGTCCCTTACCAAAGAGCAATGAAAAATAAGGACCTTCTCACATCATGGTGGGGTTCAAACACGCAACCAGCCCTTGGTGTACTGTGCAGGACCAGTGGCTTCATGGGCAAGGGAAACCATCCCCAGCCACTTTCCTCCCTAAGACAGGGGAAAGTAACCAGGGTTGTGACTGTCCCAGCAGAGGTGCTCCCATAACGTAACAAATCCCCCTCTGACCCTCTGCTTCCAGCGTGGATGCCGGGGCCCGTTCTGTATGGCAGCGCCATCGACACAACCTGCATCCTCTGGGAGAAGAAGTGTGACAGGAAGGCGGCCTGCAGATACTACGACAATAACCTCTTCAGGCAAAGGTAGGGATGGGCAGAGGGAAACCCAGGGGGAATGTGGCATCAGGCCACCTCCAACCTGGATAAGCTGTATATGTCATGGTAAGTGAACAGGGATGCTGGCATCCCCCTGGCCAGTGCTAACTCCCAGCAGTGCTCAGGAATGGTTTGGAGGGAAGTCATAGGCACAAGCCAAAACCATGCCAAGGACTGTGCTAACTTGATGCTAGAAGACCACAGAGGTCCACTTCCAGAAGCACTCCCTGCATTATAGTGAGAACAATCCTTCACTGGAACAACCTCCACAGGGACATGGTGGAGTCTCCATTGCTGGAGATTTTCAAGATGCAAGTGGACAAGGTGCTAGATAACCTCATCTAGGCTCCCTTTCCCATGAAAGGTTGGACGAGATGATCTTCTGAGCTCCCTTCCAACCTGGGCTGTTCTATGATGCTATGATTACTTGTTTCGTGAGCATAGACACAAGCAGCCTGTCCTGACACCTTCTCCGTGGAGGTAAGGGAGCGGCAGGGGTGACACCAGCCTCAAAGCTGCCTGTGAGGTGGTGCAGAGTCCATGCAGGGTGCCTTTTACCATGGGATTCATCTTCCAACAGAACAGCCCAGCTTGACACCAAATCCAGACTGTGCACGGTGGGGAGGCTGAAAGGGAGCTGTAGGTGGTCTTCCATCCCTGTTGTAAATCCGTCATTAAGTGACTCCCTGCCCAGTAGCTGCAGCAAGTCCTATTCACTCTCAACCCCAAGACATGTTTTTATGTACCTCCTTTTTGCCAGGAGATATGATCTGTTAACGTAACACCAAAGAGAAGTAGCTCTTCCTAGCTCTTCTTAGCTATTCCTCCTTTCTCTGCCACCCTTCTCAGGATCGAGGCATGCACCTGTTGCTTGCCCACTGCTGAGTGTGCCCAAGGAGCCCATCCCCATGTTCAGTATCTGCTGGGGGCCTGGGGACATTGGGTGTTGGTGCTTGGTGCCCTGATTTCTTGTGTTTCCACACCACAGGTATTTCGGTCTCCAGTTCTTCTTTGAGGTGGGTGCTTTCCTGTGCTTCGTGACTGTGTATGTGATTCTCAGACGGCAGGAGAGGGAAGCCAGTGACACAGCAGAGACAAAGGCAGACCCAGAGAAGGATAAACTGGCAGTAAACTCCATAAAGAGCCCAGAATCCAAAGTGTGATGCCAAAAATGTGAATTGTGATCCATGTCCAGGGAGGTGAAGCTATGTGAATCACCCCACATTTGAACTGTGAAGGATGGATGCTTGGAGAGATAGATGATGGGGTTGCTCCCTAATCTTCTGGGTGGGATGTACTATGTCTGTACCGCTGTGGGAGGCTGTCCATACGCTGTTCTACACCTGCCATCTCCACCTCAGTGGTGCAGCTTGCTCCTTCACGTGGATTAGTCCACACACATTAACCTTTGGACACTGCAGTCTTCTGGATTTATGTCCTCCAAAGCATTTGTTCCTGCTGACAGTGTTGGTGGTGCCAGCACTGAGCATTAACCATATAGCTGAAGGGTTTTGTGGTTTGTTTTGTTTTAATAAATCATTTTTAAGAAGTGGTTTTGTACTGAACCCATACATCTCCATGAATGATGGTCTGTCCTTGCCCCCAAAATGTCAGTTGTGCTTGTTCTTTTTGCTCTCGCGGTGTTAGATGGTCTCTCTTCCTTGAAGGCTTCATCCAGCTCCAGGTGACATTGATGGGAGTTTTGTCCCAGGCTGTGGACCGTTGCAAGGACCAACTCCCATGCTTCACCCAGGTGCTGTGAGATGCTACTTTGGCAGTGAGGGGCAGGGATGAGGATTTGAGGAGGGGACGACATCAAAAGGAACCTCATGTCCAGCCCAGGAGAGAAACACCAATGCCCACAGACTTGTAGAGCTTTGGCAGCATGGCCACATTTTGCACAAATAATAATAATAATAACTCTTATTTTTGCATTATCAGTACTTGTTACGGGAGCTTACTGAAGCATGTGAATATTAAGGCTCCTTCCTGTTTTCCAGTTTCAGAAAGGCAGAACTTTTCCCAGGGATGCAGGACCAGAAAGGGAGGTTGAACCCAGCAGACTGGGCAGAGCTTGTGGCTAAGCTGTTTGACCACACAGCCAGACAGCCTTGCTGTGCTCCCTGAAGGGGTTACTGCCACATGCAGCTGTAATTATGGGGTAAAAGCCAAGTCTGGTGTTATTTTGGTGCAGCTGCCTCCGTTTTCTGCATTCTTCCCATCTCGAGGCTCCTTTTCACCCAAGCACAAATTGTGTTGCTGGTCTCATACCATCAATGTGCAACCACAGACCATTGGGTAACTTGTCATTTTTGGCTCCAGAATGGAATTCAGTACAGAAACTAAAACTTCTGAGTTCAGCCCAAATATGCAGAAGAGAAAAGAAATACTCAGTGGGGAAAATTCATTAACTCCTCACGCCCTGCCTAATAGTCCTATGGTAAGGCGTGCAGAGAAGTACGGTGGTGGAGGGTGGAAAGGCCAGTGATTAAGTGGCTGGTTTAGATATTTCACCAGACTGTTTGCCCAGACACTTTGAGAGACCAAATTAACATACTTCAGAGTGAGAGACTAATTTTATTTTATTTTATTTTATTAGGGTTGGGGGGTTTTTTGCATGTTTTTGTGCAGTGCCTTTTGTTCATTGAGGAGATGGTTAAGAGAATCTACAGCACTGTTCACGGGTGCCTACACACAGAAGTGACTTCTGGCTTAAAAGAAGGTGTTAGAAGACAGACATGAGAGTGGACTCTGTAGGTGGACCCATTCAAGGAAGGATGAGTAGCACGTGCTCACCATGAGCATCAGAAAGCCAAATCCGGGGAAGTTTTGCACTATTCTTGGTTTTCAAACCATGACTATGTAGCATCTGTTTATAAACCAGACTAGGAATAGGAGCAAGGTTCTTTGGTCAGGTGTAGGGAAGAGGTGGGCCATGATGTTCACAGTGGTCCCTCCAGCTCTTGGCAGCCCATGGATTTGTGGCCTCCTCCCTGCATCCGTCGGAGAAGAAGGTTCTTTCCTGGCTAAGCACAAGTCCTCAGCTCGCAGACAGTTTCCTGCATTGTTCAGCACAACCTCAAGTTGCTCCAGGGTACTTTCCAAACCACAACAAGCTAATAACAACACAATTCATTTCATATGGTGTGAAAAGTCGAGCTGCAACGCGCTTTACCAGGAATACCCCTGGATGGGGTAGGAGAATGACTTTATAAAGTCAGAAAGACTGCACCTCCCTACCATTAGGACAGCTGACTTCAGCTGGGGACCAGACCATGCTCAAGCACCAGAGCAGCTCAGGCTAGCTCGTGGCCACTGCACAAGTCCAAGGAGCCTTGGGCTCTTTGTTTCGGTCTGCCAGCGCAATCCTTCTGCGAAATTGCTGCCAACCCTTTGCTGCGTGGATCTGCCACGCCGGGCTGTTGGGAGGCAGTGGGGATGGGCTCAGGGGGTAGCTGTGCTCTTGCAAAGCAGACAGCGTAGCAGCAGACTTCTCCTGTTAGAAATCAGAGGGAGACCCTCAGAGGGATGACTGCAGCCTTTCTGAAAGCCCTCCAACCACTCTTCCTTAATCCTCATGATTACCAAAGCACTGGTGCTGCTTATAAGGAAGAGAAAGAGGGGCGGAAAAATCCTTACACAGCAATTTGTCTTGTTAGTTTGTTCACAAACAGCATCACACAAGAATAAACAGTGAGTTCAATTACCTCCCTTGGATTCATGGTGCTATTTCAGACAGACAGCAGGCTACACCATCCCTTGGCCATCCAGCTGGAACGATGGCCAGGTCTGGTGGGCTCATGATGGATGCAGAAACAACTCACAGGATGGTCTGGCCAGCTCAGTCCCAGCATGGCCTGTTCTCGCTACTGGACTTGGGAGTCTGCATCCATTTTCCGCTTGGAAAACTCCTATCACATCATATAGAGATTTTTCTCAGGCAATGCACGAGCTGGTGCAGCCTGAGTTCTTCCTTTCCTCACTACCCCTCCAGCAGAGGAGAGTTCCCTGTAGGTAAGCATCCAAGGCAATTGCGAACAGCGTGTCTTAGCTTTGTGGTCAAGTATAGGCCTGTTATGCTTTTGCTGTGGTAATTTCCATTAATTTGGGCTGGAGTTTCTATAAAGAGAAATAAAGTCACTTTTTCCCCTTCCCTTCCTCTGTGTTCTTTAAGAACACTGTTGAAAGGGACTGACTTGCAAGAGAAGATTAAAAAGAGGCAGTTTGGAAAGACTAGCTCCCACTGTCAGCAGGGAGAGAGATAAAACCCAGGAAATATGAAAAGGTTGCCAGCACCAAGGTGGGAGGAGGAGTGTTTGATGGAGAGCAAGGGGCAGGCAGGTAGGAGGACTGTGAAAAATGGAAGCAAAGGAAGGTGTAGCATCAGCAAGATCCACCCTGGGCTCTTATGCTTTGCCAGGTTTTCCCCTGAGGAGATATTCCCCTGGAGATAGCTTAAAATAGATTTTACAAAGCACTTAAGGATATACCTGAGGCAACAGCCATAAATTGCCGAGGGGACGGTAACATGAGTGAATCCAGCTGTGCCCTAAGTCCATTGACTTGCTTCAGTCTTACCCCTTTGTGCTCCAGAAAGGTTGAAGGAGATAACCTATAGCAAGGCAGGTATAGCAAAGATGTCCAGAGCAGGAGCTGAATGCACTGGATGTTTCTGTGCGGCACTTTGTAGTACCAAGGGTCACAGACCTGAAGATAAAACAAGTGCCTTCAGGGCTGGTGAGAATTGCACGAGGTCAAGAGGATGAATTAAAACAGGAGGGAATGGTATTTCCCCAACTAGAAGAAGGCTTTGCAGGGTGCAAGGAAGTTGGGTGGGTGGCACCAGTTCCAGCAAAGGCAGTGAGCTGGTTAGCAGACACAGATAACTCCCCACTCCCTCACACCCTGAGTGCTGTATTCATCTTTATCTGCTGACGGTGTCCCCTGGCTGAGTCGGTGATAAACACAGGGATAACAACCAAGGGAAGCTGGGAATTTGCATGAGCCTTAGCAAGTTTTTCCATACCGTAATGGATCTGGGCTCCAGGCAAGCAGCAAAACCCCCTAAAGAGCAGGTTTGGCCAGCAGGTAGGTGCTTCTGTCCTGCAGAGGAGCCTCCAACCACCTGCACTGCTGCTGTAGTCACCTGAGGTCTCTAACAGCCTGAGGTTTCCAGCCCAGAACCTTCCCCTGATGGATACTGTGCCTCCTCCTCTGTTACTAGCCCTGAATCCATTTTCTTGGCAGATCTAACCCAGACCCATGCCTTTTTCATCCAGCCCCAACAAGCTTTCTGTGCTGACAGCTGCCCAGCGCCCCTCAGTAGCCAGGATCGCATGATAGCATGAAGTTCAACAAGGCCAAGTGCAAGGTCCTACCCTTGGGTTGGGGCAATCCTCATTATCAATACAGGCTAGGGGATGAGGTGATAGAGAGCGGCCCTGCGGAAAAGGACTTGGGGGTCCTGGTGGATGAGAAGCTGGACATGAGCCAACAATGCGCGCTTGCAGCCCAGGCGGCCAATTGCAGCCTGGGCTGCATCAAAAGAAGCGTGGCCAGCAGATCCAGAGAGGCAATTCGGCCCCTCTGCTCTGCTCTGGTGAGACCCCACCTGGAGTCCTGCATCCAGCTCTGGAGCCCTCAGCACAACAAGGACATGGACCTGTTGGAGCGGGGCCAGAGGAGGCCACAAAGATGATCAAAGGGCTGGAGCCCCTCTCCTATGAAGACAAGCTGAGAGAGTTGGGGTTGTTCAGCCTGGAGAAGAGAAGGCTCAGAGGAGACCTTCGAGCCCCTTCCAGTCCCTGAAGGGGGCCTACAAGAAAGCTGGGGAGGGGCTGTTTGCAAGGACATGTAGCAATAGGACGAGGGGCAATGGTTTTAAACTAGAGCAGGGCAGGTTTAGATTAGACATTAGGAAGAAGTTCTTTACACTGAGGGTGGTGAGACACTGGCCCAGGTTGCCCAGAGAGGTGGTGGAGGCCCCATCCCTGGAGACATTCAAGGCCAGGCTTGATGAGGCTCTGAGCAACCTGATCTAGTTGAAGATGTCCCTGCTGACTGCAGGGGGGTGGGACTAGATGACCTTTAAAGGTCCCTTCCAACCCAACACATTCTACGATTCTATGATTTTATGCTGGTAGAAGAGTGGTACCCAGGATGGTGAGGCACCACCCTGAAGTACCTCAACAAGTCTGTCTGTCCTGTGACCGTCTGTCACTTTCAAACCAGAAGGAGATGGGACACCAAAATTAAAGCTGGACTAGCCCTCTCAGAGCTGCCCTTCTCCTTTCACCCATGCTATCTGGCCCAGTGGTCAGAGCACTGGGAAACCCTTCAGAGCAGCCAGCTCAAATCTTCTCCTTTGCAAAATAAATACTCTTCCTCTTGTCTTTCCTTGGGAGACACAGGGGAAAACCTGACTGTTATCCTTTTGACGGCAACCTTTTTTTTTCACTTATCCATTACCCTTTCACCTTCCCTTTTCTGGAGTAAACAAACCCAACAGCTTCAACTTCTCCCTCCTAGCTTGTGTTTTCTAAACCCCTAACAAATCCATCACTGTCTCCTCCGGTGTCGCTCTGGTTCCTTCATACATCTCTGAAAGGGCAGCACTTTGCTTGGCAGAGCTGGGACTTCCTCAGGGCTGGCCAGAACAAGGAAATGACAATGCTCAGTGCTAAAACACATGGAGGACAGTTTCACCCTCAGACTCCCATCAACTGGGAGACCCCACAGCACTGGAGCATGGCTACGTCCAGGACAAGGTCTGTGTACCCAAGGCACAGCTCGGTTGTGTAGGAATTTGGGAAATGGCAGAAACGGGATGAGAGATGGCGTGGGGATCAGCACAAAACTCAACAGAGATGCACACTAAAGAAAACAGGATAGGGAGGAATTTGAAAAGTTTCCCAGGATCATCTGATTTCCTCAAAGCATGGCCAAGGCCACCTCCTCCATCCCTGAGGAGAGATAACCCAGCCCTTCCCGGTAGCCCCTTGCCAAAGGCAAGCCATTACTCAGGCAGATGTGACACAAGTGTCTCAGCCAGGGACGATGCCTGACTTGTTACCAAGGAGTGACAAACAGTGGTGCAAATGCTGAGAGCAGCAAATTCCATAATTGCTCTTGTCAACTGTATTAAATTGAGACAGCTTAACGTAGCAGTTCTTTGGGTGTCCCTGGCCAACACCCGGACTTCCATCCATCCAGCAGTAGAGGGGGAGCTCGGTGCCTTGCAGTCCCACCAAGCATAAATGAAGGTTCAAAAAGGGACATGGATGCATTTCCAGTGCTTGACATGGTGAGGACCCGTTCATGATTGGGATTACCCTCCCCACAGTGTCTACACAAGGCAGGGATGGAGACCAGCAGCTCAAAACAGGGTTCACAAAAGCTGAGGTGCAGTACTGGGTGTTGCTTGAACCCAACAGAGACAAATACCAGGGAAGTGTGAGGGAGATCTCTGCCCTCTGTGAGGGAGATCAAGCCATAGCATCTCTCTTTCCTCATCCAATTGCCCCATGATTAGAATCCTTTCTGGGGCAGAGGAACCCAGACTCCAGACATCCATCTCCATGAGGGTTTTCAACACATTGCCTCTTGTAGACAACTGCACTGGTGCGGTTCCTGGCATTTTAACCCCTTCCCACTCAACAGCCTGTCTTCTGTCTTCAGCCCATGAATATTCACTGTTGGTTCAAATCTCTGTAGACTGAAGAAGAAAAACATCAGCAGAGTTTGCCAAAGATTCAGTGAACCTGGTTCGTTGCTGTCTGTCTGAGCGGGGAAGGATCCAAGGCATTTATGGAGCTGAGAGCTACTTTATAGCTAAGCACAATGCTCATTCTTCTGTAAAAGAGCAAAGCTAAAGCTTTTAAATCACCTAGCATCCCCTTGGTCTATTTGTCTCAGCTAGATCTCTCCCTGCGGTGCTCCTGGCCACTGTTCTGCTGCAATCAAAGCCCAAAGGGTTTCTCCTGGTCGTCTGCTGCTGTTAAAGGAGCAGGTTTTTCAGCAGAGGCAGGTAGGGATGGTCCCATGTGGATTTGGTGACTGTTTGCAGAATGCCAACAAAAAAATATGTGTCAAAACCCACTGAACGATTCTATTAAAATTCCCTCAAACTGCCTCCAGCAACCCGAAATCTGTTCCCAGAAAAGACTCATCAAAGAGACCCAGTTTGTAGCAAAAATGTGGAGAATCCCTGTGCCTGGCCATAGTCTGAGGCAGAGCTGGGAGAGAAAAACCTAGTCCCAAAGCTGGGGAAGAGGAAAGCAAATAATTCACATTATGTATATACGAAAGGGAGAAATACTCATTTTAGGAAGGTCTGTGAAGTTCCCATAAGGATACTGAAAAGATCAGCCAAGGAATTACTGAACTGCTATCAATTAACCCCAAAATTCACAGAGGTTGGGGTGTTCCTGGAGGATCTTAGAAAGGGAAAAGGGAGAAATCAGAGAGATCCAGACCCATCTCAGCCCTGAGCACCAGAGAGATGCTGAAGAAATTGTTAATCCATGTACAAGCACTTGGCTAATAATGTCATGGATTGTCACAGACATCACATCAAACGTTTAATTTCTCTTTTGGGGAGGCATCTGGCCTCCCCATCTGGCCAGAGGGGAAACTGTGCTACCTCTTGACTTAAGTAAGGATTTTGACCCTACCCCACCATAAACTAATTACCCATATGAAATTATCATGCAGCGAGGGATGATGAGAAAGGGAAAGAGCATGCTTAATTGGAAAGCTTCACTTCCAGGGGTTATGGGTAGTTTACTGCCTACCTGAAAGGATTTATCCAGTAGAATCTCACTAGGATCTGTCCTGTCTCTGGCACTAATCGATATTTTAATTAATGACTTGGATGATGAGAGAAAGAGGAGCTAATAAAATTTCTGCCTGCAGTCGGGAGTGCTGTGGATGGCAGGATTTGAATTCAAATCACTCATGGCAGATTGGCCTGAAATCGATAAGGCTGGGATTCAACAGTGAGAGCAAACAGATAGAGGAGGGCTTGGGTGCAAAATCTGCCCTGTGAGAAAGGGGATGTGGCAGCCACCTCTCATGCAGAGTAGCTCTAAGGAGGAGGGAAGATCAGTTGTTTGTAGGAGAAAAAAACTCTCAGTTGGGGAAAAGATGCAGGTGGAGGAGCAGGAAGAAACTCTAGCTGCAATGCAAAACCCTGGGATCATCGGTGAAAGGTTCTAGGAATGGGAGATGCAAGTATCTAATCCAAAGTCACGGGGTGACTGTAGATAAAGGCAAAGTCTTTTCTTTAACCAGAATATATATGATGCTGTTGAGTCCCTTCCAACCCGCCCATCCCAGGCTCTACTGAAGCATTGAAGAGCAGCGAAAGGGAGGGGATGTCTCGGGACCTCGTGGGGTTGCTGTGCAAGCTGGCACTGCTCAGAAGCTGGCAGCACTGCCGGAATCACCGCCATGTCGGCGCTGCCAGTTGTGTGACGGTGAGTCAACCTGAAAGGCAACATGTTCAACGCAGTCACAGGAAATATTTTCCCAAAGAACAACTTTTTTTTTCACCTGCGCATCTCACTGGCTGGTGGGAGAGCTAAAGCCAAGACTGATTTGGGCTTTAAAGTGATGTAAGGTTCATATAGATCTTGGTAATGCCCAGAGTTACATCAGGCACGGTTGCAAATGTAAAAAGGAAGAAAATCTCATACTTCAAAGCAGGTGGAGAGCCGGAGAGCTTTCTTTTGGGGTTTCTGCTGTGGTCCAGCATTTGAAGCAGGTTATAAATCAATGCAAAGCGCTGCTGTGATATGATCTGGCAGCACCCATGTCCAACAACACGTGTCTTGGTCTTGTGGCTTGTTCACCAGCTGGTGACATGAAAGAAGGCAGACCCTGACATGGAAACGTGTCAGAGAAATTCATGCTTCTTGTTGGAGATCACTGTGCTGTGCAGGCAAGCATGAAAACAGCCTCCATCACAGTCATCGGCTGGTTTGCTGCCTTCCTTTGTGGGTTTTGACCACATATCTGGGTCTGGGGATAGGGACAGAGCCAACATCCCAGGCACTCTACAAGCCCATAGACCCCAGAGTTTCAGCCAGGCTTCCCACCCCAGCACCAGGAGACATGTGGGAGCAGATTTTGGGATCTGCCACCCCAGTAGTAAGGGTACGTTGTGTTGATTGGCAGAGACTATCCATGAACAAGGCAATAGGAGGGCTTAGAGACCCTGTAATGCCATAGCAGGTAGAGAATGACTCAATTGCACCTGTGTGACCTTATCTGATGCTGCTTTCCAGAAGGTCTCACACTGAAGCAGCTGCAGCCCAACAGATCACCTTGTTGTAATAAAATTGATATTAGCTAGAAAAATGAAACGTAATCGAAGCAACCAAGAGAAACTGCTGCTGCTGCTGCTAAAAGTCATCTATACAGCCCCGACCATATTTCATTAATTATAGAGAAATAGTAACTAGACATGATTTATCTAAGATTGGATTAAGGAACTAATAGGAAATGCAGCTTTGTTAATAAGCAGGGTATTTCTGTCAAGAGAATGATGAACCGCAGGCCTGGTCAGCAAACTGAGAAAACCACCTGGAACTACCAAAATTAGATGAGAAGTAGTAAAAGGTAATTTTGGCAGGGGGAGATTGTGACCACCAACTCATTGACCACCTACCCAAGTGATACCACCTACTCAAAAGAGAACAATAGAAGAAGAAGACAGAGTCTGCACACTAATTTACATAGGAAACAAAGAAATCTTGACCGATCATTGAAGGGAGTAACAATGAATACATATTAATTGTTCGAATATGTAATAATCAGTGTATAAAAAGGGAAACTTTTGAAACTAAGGTGCGCCCCCTTGAGACGAGCACCCCATTTCTGTGCATTAATGGAATAAACTTGGAAATACCTCTGCTCTGCGTCTTATTGGCTTATACACCAGGTAAAGAACCCAGATTTGGGACAACAATCTGCTTTTTCCATCGTGCTGAATGAAAGGAGGAATGGGAGAGCCGAGGGATTCATGGCTTTGGGAAGGATCTGTGCTGCTCCTCTGCTTCTCTGTGCCACGATCATACCTTCTTGTAGCCAGTTAAAGAAGTGGCACAGATGTTTCTCCACTGCCTAACAGGTATCAACCCCAAATTTTTACTTTCTATAGAGTCTCTAAAGAGTTTCAACTTTCCAAGCAAACTGCAGTCGTGCCAACAGCTGGAGCCATGCATTGACTCCGGGAGAATTGTAGTATTATAGAATCATAGAATGTGTTGGGCTGGAAGGGACCTTTAAAGGTTGCCTAGTCCAACCCCCCCTGCAGTAAGCAGGGACATCTTTAACTAGATCAGATGGCTCAGAACCTCATCAAGCCTGACCTTGAATGTCTCCAGGAATGTCTCATAGAATCGCCTAGGTTGGAAGGAACCTTTCAGACCATCTAGTCCAACCATCAACCTAACTCTGACAAAACCCACCACTAAACCATACGAGAGCCCACAAGATGAGTAGCACCACTATTCAGACAGAAGATCGTCAAGAAAAGACTGTGTCCTGCAGGAAACACTGCTGTCATCTAATGGTTGGCTTTGCTCTTGGGCTTGATCACTGACCTACCATCACTTGGGATCTGCCTGGTGCAGGGCAGGGAGAGGTAGGAGACAGCCGCACTTTCCAAAATGGTGCTTTTTCAGACAACAGGAACCAAGAAAGAAATATCTCACATTCCGTGAAATGCTGCTGCTTGCTTGGGTGGGCTTTACTTATAAGCAGTAATTGCACCATCAGATCAAGACCAAGAAAACCATTCCTATTAGCCATTGATCCAATGAGTCCCTTCTTCATTTCCAGCTCTGAAGTGCTGCGTGGCATTTGACTGTCCTTTTCAAGAGGTACCTGCACTGCAGTCCTGGTTGCTTGGGTCAGCATTTCCTTACAGAATCGTGACATTGAAGGTCACAGAGGACCTGCCATTTACAAACCTTTCTTCATGCAGGTGAATCTCAAAATACTTTCAGGAAAAATAAAGAATTAACGAGCTGTGCATTGAGGAGCGACCATGCCACCCATGGGATGCAAACCTTTCTGGGGTGACCTCTCTGTCCCTTGGCCAAGAGCATGGCAGGACATGGGGGAGATGGCAGCTGCCTGAATGCAGAAGAGTATATCTAAAAGCAGAATTTGCTGGGGTTTGGCCAAGATGCTGGGCCTTCATTATAAGAGTTTTAAGCTCATAATATCCCTCTCAATGAAACTGGCATTCAATAGAATTCAGTCATTGTCCTATGCAGAGAAGGTGTGACCCCTTGCACTTTGAGGCACAAAATTATATCCCCGTGTTGCTCAATTGAATGCATTTTCCTACTGATTTCCGACTGCCCTCCCCTCTTCTCTTCCAGTTGTGTTTACTTGAAGGTCCAAGACAAACAGAGCAGAATAAATCAGGAAGTCTCTTCTGTGTTTAGAGACAGGTTGAGTAATGATTACTCATGAAATATGAAATTCATCTTTGGAGCTTAGTGTACTTATAACAAAGTTGTGCGGGAGCTTGTTGTTGAAGGTTCTGAAATTATTGTGGTGAGGGAACAACATCCTTTATCCTCCAGATCTGATAAGGGCTGACACTGCATCATTGAGCATATTCCCAGCTTCATCCTAATCTGTTGCTTTCAGGGCACTGAAGGACAGAAGTGCTTTCAGACAGTGCTGATAAAGGCTGCCATAACATTTTAATCCCTCTCACCTCACTTTTCTAGTTAAAATGTCATTTGCTAAAGAGACCAGAACCTGAGATGGTTCCAAGCTGTGCACACCGTTATAATTTTCTGAGCAAACTTTAGTGAAAAGAAACCAGCATACCCCAGCTAAATTTGCTGTTGAAACCTTCTTGCTGTTATACCTGCTGTTAAAAAAGGTTTCCCTTTCCATCCTCCCCATCTCCTGCTCCTCTCAGTGACCTGACCTAACTGCACATTGGCGACTGGATGTACCCAAATTGCACTCATAAAGTTCTGGGGAATCTGTGCTCACCTTTTCTTCCCCCCAGTTTCTGATTTCTCATGACTGCAGGAGTGCTCTGGAGCAGAGGATGGGCACAAATACAGAGATAGTCAGAAATCTTTGCAAGCAGGAGGACGAGCAGCCACATAGGAGGATGTGGGTCTGGCCAGGCTGAGATACGGTGGATTTGCACATCAGCCACTCCTTCAGTCTCAGCTCTGTGCGTAGGCGGCTCTCAAGGGAGACCTTCAAGGTGGGATGTGCGGGAGGCAAGAGAGATGCAGATATATATCCGCAAATATTTGCAGATAGATTTTTCCATCAGGAAACCCTGGAGAAAACACAGAGACATGGATAAAGTGGTGACCTAGGGACTGAGAGGCTGCCATGGTGGGCAAGGACACACTGTGAAGGACCTTGATAGCATAGAGACAGTGTCTACACCTCCAGGGGTGGAGTAGACAGAGGCACAGAGAGAAAGATAAGCATGTCAGAGCCTATGGAGACCCCACAGAGATGGAGGGGAGGGAGAAGGAGTGATGGAGAAGAATGCATCATGATAGCCAAGGATAACACTTATCAGCTGTTGCGTCTTGCTGCCTTCGGAGAGTCTCCAGAGAAGCAGGTCATGGAGAAAGATCTTCTCTCTTCATCCCCTAAGTGTTTCCAGCATGGGGACAGGAGACACTAGTTGGCTTTACGCCCTCGGGTGCATCCCACCCTGAGCCCCCCAGGGGTCTGTGACAGAGGTGCTGAGGTTGGTCTGGGTGGAGGGTGATGGGAAATGCCTGTGTGCGAAAGTATCTGTAGAAACACTAAAGGCAGGTGGATAGGAATGGGACGCTGACAAACGGGGACACCATTGACAGTGAAAAAACTGAGAACACTGAAGAAATCCCTACTCCCACCCTGCTCAAGAGATACACTCCTGTACAGCCCCACACAACCACCTTTTGGTGCAGACCTGCTCTGGCAATGAGAGGGTGGCAAGGGGGTGCTAGCTCATGCCCCATGAGCTGCCCTCATCCTGCTGTCCCACTGGGAGACAGGCTGGAGCCATGCCTAGCCCCAGAGCAAGGAGATGCAACAGCATTGCCTAAGATTCACAGAAGCCAGAATAAGCGAGATTTTGAGGCAAAGATAACCCCTACAGACACCTTTCCAAAAAAAGGTTGTCACTGCCAATGAAGAGGAATCCAAGAGAGATGGGAAGGACATTTTGCAGCCTTGATCTTCCTCATTGAAGTAGATGATCCTGAGCAGACTGAGGCACGCACCCCTTGGTGCTGGCAGATATGTGGGTAGCGGAGGGTGAGTGGGTGAAATCTAGGAGCAAACGACTGAAATCCATCTGGATTAAAGCAAGTATCACCGTCCTTTCCAGAAGGTCTTGCATTGAGTCTTGTTGCATCGATCTCCTACATCTGGAGCAGAAAGAGGCAGAGTTCTCGTGACTGTTGCCTCCAGCAGAGATGTGACACAGCCAGGTGTCCCAGGTCTGAGCTGGGGCTCATCCCAGACTGAAGATGTTTAGGCACACACAGCAATGTGTTGCTCTGGGACTCTGGTGATAATGACAGTCAAGTCCAGAGGAAATTACAACTTTACTGTTTCCAGGAAACTGAAGAAAAGTTGTGATCAACAGACTGGTGTGCCAACATTGTTCCCCGAAATCCTGTCTGTAGAGTCTCCAGGATTCCACGTACCTCAGGGGAGCAATTGCAGAAGTTGTTCTGGGAAGAGAGGATGCAGGAGTGAGACATACCTGCAAGAAGCCAGGAGTTCATGGCAGCTTAAGCAAGGTATCAGCTGCAGGGAGCATGCCGCGAAGCCGTAACAGTGATGCCTGGTCTCCTGTGTAGTTTCCACCATTCCATTCCCACCGCCCTAGACCTGTTCCTTGGGTACTGGTGTCACATACCCATTTCCCCGAGGCCAGGAGAAAGTGCAAGCTGTGCACAAAGCAGAGAAATGAGCCGGTGGCTGACGAGGCCCATGATAATTTTCAATCCACAAGCATCTTTCCTCAGCCCCCTTATACAGATGCTGGGATGTGATTCAGCTTCACATTAAATCCCCTAAATGCAGATGTCCACATGCACTGAGTACTTCAACTCCCATTACAGCTTCAATTTTGCTATACAAACACAGCCGTGTAGCATTATTTGGGACCCTAGGGTCCTAAATGTTTAAAATATGCTCCTCCACACCCCATCCAGCAAGAGTATCCCACAGGCTGGCACGTCAGGGTGGATGCACACAACCTGCCACTGCTGCAGGGCCACCAAACAGAGGCCACAGAAGTTGTGATGGACCAGGTCAGGTAGCACCAGGATGGTTTCTGCCTATGAAGCCTCTCTGGGAGAGGACAATGGGAGGAGGATGCACAAGGGTTAATGTGGGGCCTGCCCTGCCTCCTTCCACCAAGAAATTTTATGTTTATTTTTCTCCAGAAATGTAAAATAATACATGTTTTCCAGGTTCCCAGAGGGAAACGGCTCCTTCCACTTGTTTCTGGACTGGGGAGGGAGAAAGCTGTGCAGGTGCTGGGAAATGCATGGGAAGCAGACGTTTCCCAGCACATCCCTTTGGGACCAGGAGCACATCCCACCGCAGGGTCCCCAGCCCAACCCTCTAACCCACACATTCCCCTCCTGCGCTCCCCTTTCCACTGCATCATGCAGGATATAAACTATTCAGAGGAGCACAACAGCCCTGCAGGCTTCAGGACCAAACCCTTCCAAAGATGGCAGCCCTGCTGTAATTGTTGAGGTTTAGTTTGGCACATACCAACCAAACGGCCAAGTCTTAAAGGACACGGTTCTGTAAAACACGGGCAGATCTTGAACGCCCTTAGATCCCATCAGTGTTGGGGATACTGGAAAGCAGTACATGCCAGGGCTGATCTGAGCCCTGGAGGGTGATGGAAGCTCTAATTCCTTCTGGACCACACACAGCTGCAGCTTTAATTTAAAAGCGTCTTTTGAGCCAGAGGACCTGTAGCCTGGGTATGGTTAAATAATAGAAAAGGAGGGAGAAATTAGGCAGCAATTGTATATATTAACAATAAATAGGGAAAGAGAAAGGATTGAGCAAAAGCAAAGGCAAGAGTGAAAGGAAGAGATGAAACGTGAAGTGGAAAGGGACCCAGGACACCATGGGCAGCTGTGGAGGAGAAGGCTTGAGGTCCTCCCTGGCTTCATCTACCGAGGATCTGTTATGAACAGGAGGGTGGCTGGCTGAATTTGGGGTCAGGTGCAGCGAGAACTGTGCATGTTATCACATGGGGACTCCTTGCACAACACAGAGCAACTTGGGGAATAAGAGCTGGGAAAGCCTTTTTTAAATCCAATGTCCCTCCACAGCTGCAGGACGAGTGTGAAGTTTTCCGCCTTGTACAAGTGGTTTTAAATCCATCCATTAATAACCTCCACACGCTGCTGGCCAGCAAAGTGTGCTTGTCCCTGCAAGGCAGAGCTCTCTGTCTTACACAGCAGGGCAGAAACTGAAGTCATCAGGGTCCCAGCGTGGCTGTGCCACCAGGGACCAGGCACTGCACCTCAGCTGGGAGCATCACCAGTCCTGGAGTGACCACATCACCCTCAGCATCCACCTCCATCCGCGGCAAAGCATCAAGAACTGCTGAAATATGCACTACAAACACGAAGGGAAGGGAAGGGAAGGGGATGAGGGGAAGGGAATGGGAGGGGAGGGGAGGGGAGGGGAGGGGAGGGGAGGGGAGAGGAGGGGAGAGGAGAGGAGAGGAGAGGAGAGGAGAGGAGAGGAGAGGAGAGGAGAGGAGAGGAGAGGAGAGGAGAGGAGAGGAGAGGAGAGGAGAGGAGAGGAGAGGAGAGGAGAGGAGAGGAGAGGAGAGGAGAGGAGAGGAGAGGAGAGGAGAGGAGAGGAGAGGAGAGGAGAGGAGAGGAGAGGAGAGGAGAGTTTGCAGGGATTTGTCTTGAAACAGTCAGAGAAGAAAACACTGGGAAGAGAAACCATTGTCCTGACTGTGCCTGCATGAGCCAACTTGCCCAATGCCCTTGGATGGGGATCTGGGGCTCCGAAAGAGCCACCAACCGTGTACCCAGAGCACATCTGCAGCACAGCATCAAAGTCACAGCAGGAAGCAAAGCACATGCAAATACTCAAAGCTGCATTTCTGGGCAAGAGGAGATTCTCTGTCATTATAATTCAAGAGAGAAAAGGCAAAAAAGGAAACCACATGACTATTTATCTGTGCCGTGGAAGGAAACACTGCTCAACTTCCTCCTTCTTGTTGGGGTTGTTCAGCCTGGAGAAGAGAAGGCTCCGGGGAGACCTTATAGTGACTTTCCAGTACTTAAAGGGAGTTTATATGGAAGATCATTTTTAGCAGGTTCTATAGCGACAGGACAAGGGGTAACAGCTTTAAACTAAAAGAGATTTTAAACTAAGAGAGGTTTTCCATCCACTCGAGAAGCCCTGACTTTTAGAATCATAGAATAGATTCATAGAATCACCAAATGATTTGGGTAGGAAGGGACCTTTAAAAGCCATCTTCTTCCAACACCCTGCCATGGGCAGGGACAACTTCAACTAGACCAGGTTGCTCAGAGCCCCGTCCAACCTGGCCTGGAACACCTCCAGGGATGGCGCATCTCCCACCTCTCTGGGCAACCTGGGCCAGTGTCTCACCACCCTCAGCATAAAAAATGTCTCCATTATATCTAGTCTAAATCTTCCCTCTTTCAGTTTAAAACCATTACCCCTTTTCCTATTGCTACAGGACCTGCTAAAAAGTCTGTCCTCGCTCATTTTTTATTAGCTGCAGGAACAACAACCCATCACCAGGGTGCTTGCGTTGCTTTCGATCCCACGCTGTTTCATGATGTTCCCCTCATCACTGCAGAGAGTAATTACAGCTCTCCTCCTTTGCTTTTTGTTCGAGCACACTCCAGCGAAGACTGGCGAGGTCAGTGGGGAGAGAAATGAATGCACGATGCACAGCGCGTGGCTGTCATAACAAGGATAGATGGTGCAAACACCATTTATCTAATGCAGCTGTATAAATCAAACCAAGGAGAAATGGGAACCTTCAGGAAAATCCCAGGCGCAGAGTAAGAGGAGATTAGGAAGGGGTACAGTATGACAGCAATGTACCATGGAGCCCTTTGTTCGGTGGAGATGGATGGGAGGGAGCAGCAGAGGTGCCGGGGGATAAAAGAGAGCAAGCAGCTGATTTGCACAGGAACTCAGAGGAGAACAAACTGTGTTGTGTGTCTGTGTGTAAGTGCCTGCACATAGAACCATAGAATCATAGAACTGGAGCATGGTTAGAGTTAGAAGGGACCTTAAAGGCCATCTCATTCCACCCCCCTGCCCCAGGCAGGGACACTTCCCACCAGACCAGCTTGCTCCAAGCCCCATCCAACCTGGCCTTGAACCCCTCCAGGGATGGGGCAGCCACAGCTTCTCTGGGCAACCTGCGCCAGGGGCTCACCACCCTCACAGTCAAGAATTTCTTCATAATACCTAACCTAAATCTCCCGTCTTCCAGTTTGAAGCCATTACCCCTCATCCTATCACTACATGCCCTTCTAAAAAGTCCCTCTCCATGCTGAAGCCCCTCTCCTTCCCCTTGGAGAAAGGTACTGTATAAGCCTGAGAAGGACGTTAAGAGGAGGAGCGATGCTACTGTGCCTTCTCTGTGCTCTTCAGCCAAGCTTTTGAGGACTTTCTCACACTCCTCAGCAAACGATCTCTGTGCACTCAAACTGCTTGATTGCTCTATTGCATCTGAACCCACACCCTGGTGGAGACAGAAGGATTTAGGGTCCCTTGGACATGTGTAGAGAAGGCACAGTGGGAATCCTTGGACTTCTCTCTAAGAGAAGTAGCATAGGGAAGGTGGCTTTAAGCCAAGTGTTGGGCTGAGCACTGCAGTGCTTGCCAGGGTGACCTTGCCCTCTGGACCAGTGAAAATACTCTTATGCATCAGCAGAGGGGCATAACAGGGTCTTCAAGACAATCCAACACTCTCAGCAAAATGGTCCACCTTCCAGCAAATCCTGGCCCCATAAGCCAAAGGAACTTGGGAGGAAGAATTTTTCCTTTCAAGCTAATCAGCATCACCCTCAGCATATCCAGAGAACCCAGGGTCTTTTGGAGAAGGGATGGAACATGCCTGGATCTCCTGGGAGATACAAGGAGTCCAATGAGTATCCACCACTCCCAGCAGCTAAAAGCTGAGGTCCTGGACCAGACATGGTAGAAACCAAACTGCTTGAAAAACATGTAAATCTGAATCTCATGTGTTGTATGAGGCTTCATCTATTTAAATACTCAATAAAGGACTACGGACTCAATCTTGGATCTTTCCAGAGAGAAGTTGCTGATCGTGGCTGAGGGCCTTGTGAGCTCTTGTTTGAAGGCTGGGATGCTCTGAACTTTGCTTGCAGGTTTTCTATGAAGAGCAGCAGCTTGAAACCAGCATGTCCTGGGCAGCCTGAATCCACCTGCATTTGACGTTAATGTGGGCACAGTCAGAGGCTTTGAGGCCAGGGCAAAAAATATTTTTTTTACTTTCTACTAGATTAAGCAGGAAGAAGTGCAGTTTGATCAGTTAAGGCTACAATTAAAATCTTGGATGGATGACAGGAGTAAACCAAGTGAAACGCAGGCAGGTCTACAAAGATTTCTCTATCGATCAATTACCAGAACCTCTCAGGATAAGGAATGATGGGTTTATGTTGCGAATATGGGAAAAGTTGTTTAAAAATTAATCCCTTCTGTGATTCTGTGTAAAAGCGTTGATGTTGGTGGCTCTATGACCTGGAGCCGAGATGCTGCCACTTCTCCGCTGACCACTCTGATGTCCCGTTGCGCCCGAGACCATCTGGGCTGCTGCCTTTGGCTCTATTCATCTCATAGCATGGATGGTGGGATGGGTCTGATGTAGGATCCTGAGAGCCATGGGTCTTCCCAGCCTCCACCAGATACTGGTCCATCCTCTCTCATCACCCATACTGCCAAACAAGGATTGTTGCTTGCTCTTCTCAATTGCTTCAGACCTCAAGAGTGAGGACATTCAAATGTAAGCAATAAAGTGATGCATGAGGCAGGATGAAGTGGCCTCCAGAACTCTCTGTCCCTCCCCATGCCCAGAAGAAGGAGCCAGATGAGTTGAGATCCCAGTAGTGCAGTGGCCCAAATCTCACTGGATGCTCACAGAACACCATCTCCATGGGCTGCATTTTACTTGGACATCTTTGAGTGACCCAAAGTGTGAAATAGCAAAAAATTCTGAGGAAACAATTTCAGAGCTTTATTTACAGATTCCCTGTTCCAGTCCAGCACTCAGCTGCAAGAGGACCTAGGGCTCCATCTAGAAGTGAATATTGCTAGCTGCTTTCCAGTCTCTCTACCAGCCATACAAGTCATCATTAAGCCTCAGCATCCATCAAGTGAATGAGCTATAATAAACTGAGATGGCCGTGAGATCAGAGCACGCAGGCAGCTTGTGGGAGAAGAGCTCAGCAGAGAAGACAAGAAAGGAGTCGGGGTAATATTAATTGTATTCAGATTTCTTTACAGATAGCAATGAGAAATTAAACTCTCAGGGAAGCGTTGATAATGGTTCTGCAATCTTGGCATCGTGGTTCACAGCATTATATAGGTGAAGGGCAAGGGCTTTGTGGGGCTGGAGGGACTCATGAGTAAGGGGTGGACTGGGACTCTGTCCCTGGCTGTATGACTGTCACCTTGTCATTGGATAAGTCACTTCATCCCTGATGGCTCCAGAGCATCCTATGTAAATATGGAGATAACAGTTCTTCCTCAGTCCTGTGGCACCTGTGAGTTAGACAATCTGTGTTTCTTGAAAACTACATTATCCTCATGAGAATACATCCTCAGGTCTGTGCATCCCAAGCCCACCTGCCTGGCTGTTTCCCACCAGATCCTGATCTGTGTGAAGGTGAGAACCTGCCAAGGTTTCCTCATCTCCCAGGGGTATCACATACACTGCCTTGCAAGCGACAAACTCCATAGGAGCCTTTAGGGACCAAAACACCTTGCTGCATCTTTAATGGGACTGGTTGAGCTTAACTAACAGGGAATTAGATCCCCCTTTGCTCTCGACTCACCTCCTCTATCACTCCAGCTGTGGTGATGGGCACCTGGGAGAAGACCTGGAGCCCTGCTCTGTCAGGGACTGTGCAAGCAGCATTTCTGCTGCAATTTAGCCACCAAGGCTCACCGTCTAGGAAGAAAGCTCAAATCCCAGTCTCCCTGCTCCACAGAGCCCATTGCTGCCTTGGTGCAATAGGTCTGAGCAGACAGAGCTGCAGACATCTGTCCTCGAGCTTGGCTGGGAGAAGCTCATGCCCAAAGAGCTGTCATTCTGCCCTGAGATTATTTTCTCTCTGCTGCTCGTGTTTCATAATGGCTATTTTATTCTTTCTTGCCCAGAGGCACAAAATGCAAATAAAGTGCCATTGTGTTGGGTCCAGCCCCTGAGAAAGGGCAGGTTTATGAGGAATAGTATTAATGCACTTCCTGTGAAGGGGAGAAATAGCCTTTCCCACCATATAACAGAGCCATCCAGTGCCTGTCCTTCCTTTTTGCCCCTTCCCCAGACTTCAGCCGTGGCCAGCCCTCACCCTAAGCGGAGGGAATCACTGAAGTGCTGTGGCTGCACAGTCCTCCTTGGTGATGTTATTTATGCACGTGTGTGCATGGAAAGTCTTGCATGAACATGAACGTGCATGAAAAGCTTTATGTAAGCACAGACCAGCCTGCATCCATAGTGAATCCTCTTGAATGGGGTGAGCACCCAGGATATGGGACCAAAAGAAGCCTTTGCCCTTGGTGGCCAGCAGCTGGGGTCCTGCCAAAATGCCCATGGAATCATAGAATGATCTAGGCTGGAAGGGATCTTTAAGATCATCGAGTCCAACCATCAACCCGACACTGACAAAGCCACCACTAACGCATGTCTCTCAGCACCACGTCTGCCCAGCTTTTAAATACCTCCAGGGATGGCGACTCCACCACTGCCCTGGGCAGCCTCTTCCAATGCTTGACAACCCTTTCAATGAAGAAATTTTGCCTCATATCCATCCTAAACCTCCCCTGGCGCAGCTTGAGGCCGTTTCCTCTTGTCCTATGGCCTGTTCCTTGGGAGAAGAGACCGACCCCCCCTGGCTACACCCTCCTTTCAGGCAGTTGTAGAGAGCGAGAAGGTCTCCCCTCAGCCTCCTATTCTCCAGGCTGAACACCCCCAGCTCCCTCAGACGCTCCTCACAGGACTTGTGCTCCAGACCCCTCACCAGCTCCGTTGCCCTTCTCTGGACACGCTCCAGAATACCAAGGACATCTCAAACTGCTCTGGACGTCTCTGGTAGGCAACGGGAGCAGTATCATTTATGCAGGAGAATCTGAGTCCCCAAAGGATAAAAGCACAGGTTGGGCAGTTACAACCCGAAAAGCGGCATCAGAAACCTCTCTGCAGCGCTCTGCCTCTCAGCCCACAGATTTACGAGCTTTCTGCAGCTCGTTTTCACTGCAGCCACTCATTCACTTCGCCACTCAGGAATGGTTGTCTGAACTGAATCATACAGCAAGCTGTTTAATCTGCGGTAAAGCCCTGTGCAACTGCACTTACTCACCGCTAAAGGCTGGGTCTCTGGTGGTAAATAAGAGGAGGGTGAGAAGCACAGCCTCCATGTGTCTGCGGACATGAACTTGCTCCATTCCCTGGCTGACCAGCTGCATCCAACCTCCTTATCTGGCTAAGACATCTGGCCCATGCTGTCCTCCAAACCACAGTCAGGCATGGGCAGGGGGGAAAAACACAACAGCGTTCCAGGAATCAGCTAACAATGAAGCAATCTAGGAGATAATGACCGAAGCCTGGAGCTCGTGGCTCAGCCCTGGCTAGTTGCTAGTGCAGAGAAAGAGCTACAGGGTTTTAGTTTTGTGATATTATATTTTACTTCCATGTTTGCCTTCCACGAAGGGAAGAAGCTGGATCAAGGATACTTAATTTTTGAGGGGGAGAAAAAAAAAAAAAAAAAAAAGAAGAAAGGAGATGTTTCTGTTATACCATGAAACTGCTGTGTGTCTTTTAGTCTTCTAGAATGCAGCACTGGTTCCTCTGAGAGTCACCTCCTTCCCAAAAGTAAGCTACAGTCTCCCTCCAAATCAAGAAAAATGAGGTCTTTTGGTCAAAACAGGGGTATCCTCCCCCTCTACTCTGCCCTGGGGAGGCTGCATCTGGAGTACTGGGTCCAGTTCTGGGCTCCCCGGTTCAAGACGGGCAGGGAACTGCTGGAGAGGGGACAGCAAAGGGCTAAAAAAATGATTAGGGGACTGGAACACCTCTCTGATGAAGAAAGGCTGAGGGACTTGGGTCTTTTTAGTCTGGAAAAAAGACTGAAGGGGGAACTTATAAATGCTCATAAATACTTAAGGGGCGTGTGTCAGGAGGATGGGGCCAGGCTCTTTTCAGTGGTGCCTGGTGACAGAACAAGGGGTAACGGGCACAAAACATAGTGCCACCTAAACATGAGGAGGAACTTTCTTCCTGTGTAGGGTGTCAGACAGCCCTGGAACATGGATTCCCAGGAGAGGTGGTGGAGTCTCCTGCTCTGGAGACATTCCAAACCGCTGGACATGTTCCTGCTGCAACATGCTCGGGTGGCACTGCTTCGTCGGGAGGGTGTTGGACTGGATGGTCTTCCAGAGGCCCTTCCAGCCACTGGACCATTCAGTGATTCCGTGGGAAAAACCCAATAGCATACTGCAGGTGGGCCTGGACTTCATGCTGGGAGGTGCATTGCGCCAAATACAGCATGGAAATATCTATGGCACATCCTCCCCCTCTACTCTGCCTTGGTGAGGCCACACCTGGAGTACTGTGTCCAGTTCTGGGCTCCCCGGTTCCAGAAGGACAGGGAACTGCTGGAAAGGGTGCAGCAGAGGGCTACCAAGATGATTAGGGGACTGGAACACCTCTCTTATGAGGAAAGGCTGAGGGATTTGGGTCTCTTCAGTCTGGAAAAAAGACGGCTGAGGGGGGATCTTATCAACACTTATAAATACTTAAAGGGTGGGTGTCAGGAGGATGGGACCAGGCTCTTTTCAGTAGTGCCCGGGGACAGGACAAGAGGCAATGGGCACAAACTTGAGCACAAGAAGTTCCACCTAAACATGAGGAGGAACTTCTTTACCCTGAGGGTGGCAGAGCACTGGAACGGGCTGCCCAGAGAGGTGGTGGAGTCTCCATCTCTGGAGACATTCAAAACCCGCCTGGACGTGTTCCTGTGTAACCTGCTCTAGGTGACCCTGCTCTGGCAGGGGGGTTGGACTAGATGATCTCCAGAGGTCCCTTCCAACCCTATGGTTCTATGATTCTATGATTCTATACTTAAAGGGCATGTGTCAGGAGGATGGGGCCAGGCTCTTTTCAGTGGTGCCCAGAGACAGGTCAAGGGGTAACGGGCACAAACTTGAGCATAGGAAGTTCCACCTAAACATGAGGAGGAACTTCTTTCCTGTGAGGGTGTCAGAGCCCTGGCATAGGCTGCCCACAGAGGTGGTGGAGTCTCCTTCCCTGGATATATTCAAAACCCGCCTGGAGGCATTCCTGTGCAACCTGCTCTGGGTGGCCCTGCTTTGGGAGGGTGTTGGACTGGATGATCTCCAGAGGTCCCTTCCCACCCCTACCATTCTGTGATTCTGTGAAAACAAAATTATCATCTGCAGGTGGGACTGGACAACATGACAGGGAGATTCATTTGGCCAAATACAGCATGGAAATATCTCTGTCACAGCCACTATCCTTGGGCCAAGCTACAGTCAAGGAGAGAACATGGACATTTCTAGGTTTGGATTAGCATCCTCCCAAAGCAGGGGTATCAAATGGTGGCTCAGACCTCATATAACTCTTGTCCCTCTTGACCACAAGGACCCAGCTGAGAAGTTGACCTATTGTCCTAATGTATGTGGTCCCCTCTCCCTCTGGGCAACATTCCCACATTCCCAGCCATCAGCCATCCAAGAATTCAGAGAAGGGTGTGTTTTCTGGCACATCTATTCGTGTCCCATCATTGCAACCTGGAGAGGAGGAGGAGGAGGGTTGGAGTGCACACAGAAGGAACAGGCAATGCTGAAGACAGCCTGACCTTGCCAAGACAGCTTTGGCATGGTCGCCTGAGCTGGTTTCCAGCCTCTTCTCTCCATGACTTCTATAATCGTCTTTTTTCTCTATACTAAAATGGGGATATGAAAACCCTGAGGAAAGACTCATCCTCTTTTTTTCTTAGGGTCTCCTGATGCACCATTGGGAGGGCAGGGAAGACTTCTCAGCCAGTTGTTAAGTATCTGGTGCCTGTTGGCTTGCAAAAGCATCAGGATAAAACTCTCATCTGGTGAATCCCCAGAAATAACAATTTGTGGCTGCTGGAGACACAGGATGCTACTCTTTGGGGTGCTTTCCCTCTACAATCCAGGCCTCTGTGCTTAATTCCCCCCAGACTTTTTCAGACACAGAAATAATAAGTGAACTCAAAATCTTGAAGCCAGGAATAAATCATGACACTTGTAATTGAGAGTTTCTTAATTTCTGTGTCTGATTAAAGATAGCTGCTGGGTTTGTGCATAAAAGACTCCAGAAACCCAGGGAAGGAAGAAAAGAGGATAAGAAGACGACGGGAATAGAAAAATGCAAGATCAAGGAGAAGAAAGACACAAGAGAAATCTTGTTCAAGTACCAGAGATAAGGGAGACAGAAAAAGAATGAGTGGTTTCCCTTGTGACTACATCTGTGTTTATTTCTGCCCTTTTGGGGCAGAAATACAGGGATTTGTGCTCTTCTGGAGTGAAATGTGGCAGCTATTTAACATCATAAAGTTACAAAGATGAAAGCATATCAAGAAGAAATAAAACTGACTGGGAAATTGCTTTTTTGTTGAAAAAAACACCCAGGGAAATAGGAAAACCTTTCATTAGAACTTACATGGCTGCACTGCCAAGAGATTCATGGTCCAAAAAGCCACAAGCCTGCAGCCCAGGGCAACCCCTCTGAGCCCCATGTATGTCTTCTGGTCCTGCAGCTCCAGCCTGAAGGACTCCATCCAAGGCCAAGGACACATCCACATGCCATCGCAGGTGGTGCCAGGCCTGAAGGGGACCCTGCTGGGAGAGGAGCTGGTTCTCCTGACCTAAGATGTCTTCCAGGGACATTCCTCACATCTGAGAGGGGTTCATGGGGAAGTCCAAGCCAGTGGTCCCCAGGGCAATGATGAGTGTAGAGATAAAAAAAAGTACAAGAGGAATGGTGAAAGATTCCCTCTTTTGTAGCGTACAGAAGAAATCTGTGTCTTTCCTTCCTGGGATGTTATCCACTCACATCAAAGCAGGATGTTCTCTGCCAGCACGTGATTGCTTGGTGGTCTTTGCATGCAGGACAAAACAAGGTGCTATGGTGAGTAGAGCTGTTGAAAAGCCCTTCTCCCAACCCAAGAGATGATGGGAGCGGGTTCCAGCCATTTTCCGCCACCCTTTGGTGCAGATTTTGGGCCAGGCAGTCTCCCAAAGTCCCCCCAGCTCTACATGCATGTGGTGCTACGGTCACAGGGGTGTCCTTCCCACTGTGTTGGGTTACCTAGGAGAAGGTACAGATCTTTTTCCTGCTGGTTTGGAAGGGTGTTGGCCTCATCTGATGTGAAATGGGAAATTTTTTGTGTCCAGCTTTAAGAAAAGGGAGGTTGCCACAGGATGTGTGCACTTTCCTGAGACTTTACTTTCTTCTTTTTCATTGTTTTCTTTATTTCCAAGTGAATCATACAGAGTAGGAGCCTCATGATGGTGCTCCATAGCCAGGGGCCTGTATAGGAATGGCAATGATGTTAGAGGCTGTAAGGTCGAGGCTAGTCTACCTAAATCCTTCATCCTGTACAGATTTTTCCAACTCAGATGACCTTTTTGTCATTGTATGAAAACCCTAAGATGGTCCTCATTGCTTCCAGGTGGATGTTAGAGGCTTTGCAACACTGCAAGAATAAAAATACTCTCTCTGTTTCCTCAGCCAGCAATTCCACCTGCTTTCATTACCTCCCTGGCTTCTCTCTGCCATGTCTCCAGCCAACTCTGAGCAAGTCTATTCCCTCAATGCAAATAATATCTCTATTATAGATTAGCTGAAAGAGAGAAGGAGAAATCTTCGTGTCTGGGCACTGGCCCATGTCAGTTATTACACTGGGAATTTCCAGAAATAAATGCACAAACAGTTTCAGCTGGAACCAAAATCTTCAAGAGACCCTTGAGATGGCTGTTTCACACCAAATGGTGCTGGGGCTTTTAACATATTGCAAATGCACTTCAAAGAGCTTAGCTGTACGTAAATTTTGACCCTTAGAAATCTTTATCTTGTGTGAAGACAGACTGAAGAATATAAAATTTGGTGCAGTTTGTAAATACCTTTTTTTTTTTCCTTTAGAAATCTTCAGATATATGGTATGGTTCTCATGACAAAAAGCATACCCTCCCCAATAATCACCCTGCTCCAGCAGCACAGGCAGTTGCTCGGAAAACTTCCAGACTCATTAGTTCCTCCTATCATCACCAACAAAAGTCAGGTTCAGTGATTTCTAATGGTTTCCTTTGTGAACAGAGAATTGAATCTGACCTGCTTCGTTTTTACAACTATCAATTGCTTCTCGCTGGTGGTTTTCTCCTCCAGGTCAGTTATGTCTGATTCTCTTTAAGCTTTGACAAATGCATGGGCTTGTGGCACAGATGAATGGCACATCACACTTTTGGATAGCTCGGGAGAATCTTAATTGCCTTCCTCTTGTCATACATCCTCAGTCTTCCTTTCTGTGTCAGCAACGTCCTCAGTAATTTCAAGACCGTCACCACAGCACCCTGAGTGAAACTGGTTCTGGAGAACCCGAACCCATTTATCTCCATGATCTTGCAGCGTTAAGCCTTGCTGGGAAACCTGTGTGGTGCAATTCCCAGAAGCAGCGTCCTCTTTTCAGTACTTAAAGGGGGATTATAAGAAAGATGGAGACAGACTTTTTAATAAGGCCTGTAGCGATAGGATGAGGGGCAATGGTTTTAAACTGAAAGAGGGAAGATTCACACTAGATCTAAGGAAGAAATGTTTTACGCTGAGGGTGGTGAGCCCCTGGCCCAGGTTGCCCAGAGAGGTGGGAGATGCCCCATCCCTGGAGGTGTTCCAGGCCAGGTTGGATGGGGCTCTGAGCAACCTGGTCTGGTTGAAGATGTCCCTGCTCATGGCAGGGCTTTGGACCAGATGGCCTTTAAAGGTCCTTTCCAACCCAAACCCTTCTGTGATTCTATGATTCTTGCAAGTCAGCTCCTGGCGTGCAGGAGCAATACCACCCTGTGGCATCCATCAGGATTTCTTTACCCTTTTCAGGCATGCACACACCTCTGGGTGATCTCTGCAGGACTGACACAGTGAGGAGGTGACAGCAGAAGTGACACTTTGCCTCTTCTCCACTTACAGACTGCAACTGGACCACTGGCTCCAGTTTCAACATCTCACTTCAAGGACAACCCAAAGAGCGCTCGTGTGACACTAATAAGTATAATCAGAGGCCAGGAAAACATGAGCTATTGGGAGGCAATTGGTGTCATTTAATCTGGAGGAAGGACGGCTGTGAGGAGACACAATAGCAGTCTTCAATTATGTAAAAGGTCGTTGCAAAGAGGGGGAGGATAAACAGCTCTTCCAGGGACAGGACAAGAAGTCATGGACTGAAATTACAGCAAGAGACAAGCATGCTCAGATAGTCTTTATAGCTAGAAGGAGAGAACGTAACGTAACGTAACGTAACGTAACGTAACGTAACGGAACAGAATAGAATAGAATAGAATAGAATAGAATAGAATAGAATAGAATAGAATAGAATAGAATAGAATATTCTAAATTACAGCAAGGGACAACCCTTACAACAAGGTAGTCTTGGTAGCTAAAAGGAAAGTATGGCTCAGGGCTGAGTGCTTGCAGAGAGAGGGATGCTCTGTTGCTGGAGATTTTTAGCCAGGAGGGGTTTCATTCCCTCGACCCTCTTTTGGGGACAGTAAGTGTCTAGCTGAGCTCTCCCAGTCCCTCCCAGTCCTGTTTTCTGCTAATCAGATGTCTGCTCTGGTCTCACAGATCCTAAACACCCATAATGGTTTGCACTATGTCCACTACAAACAGCCCACAAGCTGAGCACCACGTATTTTGGGGTGACCCAGCTCTGGGATGTGCTAAGAGCAGAAAGTTGTGCAGGAGCCGGGAGGTGCTGTTAGCTCTAGCTGCACTCTCCAGAAAGTAATTTTGAAATGATGGATCTGTTCCTGCATCCAGGCTCTAAAAGGGCAGAGAAATAAATGGGAGAGGCTGCGGGGAAGAGTTATACGAATGATTTAGGAGCTGGAAAAGCACGTGCTACTGCAAGAGATGAAGGGAGTCCTGGCTATGGAGATTATTACAGCAAAGGTTAAGAGGCTGTTAAATTGCTTTCTGTGCTTGCCAATGAAGACAGAGAATGCCTGATAGGAAGGGAAGTTTACCTGTAGCCGCTGATGGCTAGAAGATAACAAGGGCCAAACTCTGCATGTTCAAACTGCGGAGAAACCGCACATTTTTAATACTGAGAGTGTTTAACCACTAGAATAGATTATGGAAGGATGCGGAAACTTTCCATTGCTTTGAAGAATTATGTATTATTCTCAAAATGCCACTGTCACCCTCTTTGATCATAATGGTCTTGTATCTGGCCAGTAGGACTGGGGCAGTGACCATCCCCCTGTACTGGGCACTGGTGAGTCCCCACCTCGAGGGCTGTGTCCAGTTTTGGGCCCCTCACTCCAGGAAAGCCATTGAGGTGCTGGAGCATGTCCAGAGAAGGGCAACGGAGATGGTGAGGGGTCTGGAGCACAAGCCTTGTGAGGAGCGTCTGAGGGAGCTGGGAGTGTTCAGCCTGGAGAAAAGGAGGCTGAGGGGAGACCTTCTCGCTCTCTACAGCTCCCTGAAAGGAGGGTGTAGCCAGGAGGGGTCGGTCTCTTCTCCCAAGGAACAGGCGACGGAACAAGAGGCAACAGCCTCGAGTTGCGCCGGGGAGGTTTAGGATGGATATGAGGAAAAATGTCTTCACGTAAAGGGTTCTCAAGCATTGTAAGAGGCTGCCCAGGGCAGTGGTGGAGTCGCCATCCCTGGAGGGATTTAAAATCTGGGCAGACGTGGTGCTTAGTAATATGGTTTAGTGATGGTTTTTGTCGGTGTTAGGTTTACAGTTGGACTCAATGATCTTAAAGGTCTTTTTGAACCTAAGTGATTCTATGATTCTAATGGTTCCTCATGATCTTATGAAAATGATGGAACCCATGATCACCTTGAGGTGGGAGGAGAGGGTCTCCCTCGCTGTCTCTCCCATGCTAAACCTGGGGAGGTGCTCACCAGCCCCGAGGGCAGGCAGCATGGCTGATGAAGCCTCTCCTCCCAAAAACCCAGAGGGTTTGCCCACTTTGCCTCCCAGGAGCAATCCCTGGTCTCTGCCACTCTTCTCCATGTCTGGGCATGATTTGGAGAGAAGACCTGGTTGACACAGGCTGGAGGAGAGATAGCAATTTAGCAGCATGGATAATTGCAGGTTGCATTCCTGAGAGATCTGTAAGCACTCACTAACCCCGAAGGAACTGGATATTTCAGCAACGTTTCAGTTACAGACCTACACATGTCCTCCCTGCTGCCCTGAGGATGCTTCTCAAGCCTGTTTTTTGGTAAGTACAGACGTTGGAAGCTGCAAGCAATGGAAATCCCCCATGGATGAGGAGGAGGTGGGATTTGTCTTTTCAGGGAAAACCAGGGGAGAAACAAGAGGCAAAGGGGCAAGGAATGGGACAGACAACAGCATGTCTGTTTTGGGGCAGTACTGATGGGTGCTTGCCGCCTTCTTCCCTTGGCATCTCTTTAAACATGCGGCATTGGGCTGGGGATACCTTTGGTCTCAACCATGCAGTTATGTCTATGGGGCAAGGTGAGAGAGAGTGACCTGGTGGAGATGGGGATGTCCTGGGTTGACGAAGGAGCTTGGACTGAGGACCAGGGCTGCAGGGCAGAGCAGTGGGAAGTAAAGGACGGGGGAGACCTTGGGGGATTTGAGCTCTGGGACAGGACAGGTAAGAGCTGTGGGCTGCAGCCTTGGTGGGGGTTCAGGTAGGAGAGGTGCAGAGTACTAGCAGATGGCCTCCCACCCAGCAGAGAGCATCAGCTGGTGATGGACATGTGCAGGGTTCCTGCCTTCCCCTCTCCTGCTCCCAACACGAGCTTTTCTCTTCTTTCTGTTGGAAACACAGCAGTCTTGCTCCAACAGAGTGGATTAGAGCGCCACACAGCAGAGTCCTGATGCGAGTTAGATGGAGAGGGACCGTCTGTCCAGCTGGGCTCTTTTGTCAGCATTAATTGCACCGCTTGCTTACCTTTTTTACAGCCGACATCTCAGTTTTGAGTCATTCCAGCCACTCTTTTCCTCCGCATCCAGAGCCAAACTGGATGATCCTGCTGCAAAAGGCAGAGCACAACTTTGCTTATAACTTCCTAACCAGGTTTTGACTGTGTCCATCATCAATTAAAACGGAGATGAAACCCGCCAAAAAAGTCATTAGCAGTTTAGCAGAGGGTCAGAAAACAGGTCATTGACTTGCTTTATCACAGCTCTGAAATTCTCCTAAGAATAGAGCACTTTAGATTAATTGGGGGGAAAATGGATTGGAAAGTTGCAATTAAGTTGATGTCATAATTTTGAAAAAATCAGGTGCTCTGTAGTTCTCCTCTCCCGACTTTAATTGGTGTTCCAGTCCCAGTTGGCTGTATTGATAAAATGCTGCCCATAAGAAATGTATAATTAGCATTGGTTTAAGAGGTACAAACTTTTTAAAGAAAAAATGATTAAGGACTAGGCAAACTGCAATGCTTTTTTTTTTTTTTTTTCTTTTTTTACCTTCTAGAAGCTGTGGGTAATTGTAGCAGGTCTATGCAAGAGTGAGGTCAGATAAACAGGGGAGAAAAGCATGATGCCTAATTGCACAGGCACTTCAATATTTTGGCAGTGACCTCTCAGCTACGTCGGTTGACACCAAGGAACTCATTAGCTGGGTTATCATTTAACCGTGATCTGAACAGCACATAAAGGTTTTGCAGCCCTCCAAGACGCAGAGGCGAACGCGGGCAGAAGGAAGGCAGGCAAAGCAGTATTGCTGGAAACAGGTATTTCTGCAAGACAGGAATCCAGGATTTCTCAGACTATCCATAGCTCCTTTGGATGGACCTTGCTTTTCACAACCCTGCATGAGAGGCTTTTTCCAGCCTGGATAACTTACAGCTTTCCAGCGCCGCGTTTACTTTGCTCTGCAGAGACAGCATCTGACCAACACACACAGATTGAAGTTTGTGACCGAGCAAGCCTATGATAGCAAAATCTAGTGCTTCGGATGAGAGCAGATGTTGCTCTCTGTGCCTCTGCCTTGACCCGCATTTGCAATATGTTCAGGGCAAGTCTGTAAGGTCCTGAGCGGGTCCGTGCTTTCCTGGTGCTCAGCCTGGAGAAGAGAAGGCTCCAAGGAGACCTTATAGCGGCCTTCCAGTCCCTAAAGGGGGCCTACAGGAAGGATGGGGAGGGAATCTTTATCAGGGAGTGTAATGATAGGACGCGGGCTAACGGTCTCAAACTGAAAGAGGGGACATTTAGATTGGATACCAGGAAGAAATTCATTACTGTAAGGGTGGTGAGCCCCTGGCGCAGGTTGCCCAGGGAAGTTGTGGGTGCCCCATCCCTGGAGGGGTTCAAGGCCAGGTTGGACGGGGCTTTGAGCAGCCTGGTCTAGTGGGAGGTGTCCCTGCCCATGGCAGGGGGGTTGGAATGAGATGATCTTTAAGGTCCCTTCCAACCCAAACCATTCTGTGATTCTGTGAAAATGCAGCAGTGCTGAGCACCGAGCAATTCGAGGCACTGAGGAACTCGTGTTGGAAAAAGGCAGGAGAAACTGAGTTTCTGGTCTTCTAATAATGTCCTTCACTGCATTTAAATTAAAGGACTGAATCTGGAAATGTGGCCCTTGATGACTCCAGGCTTGCAGAGAGCAATTCCCTTTGCTTGCCCCAAGACTTCCCCAGGGGCTTTTGCTGAAATGCCCCACTTCAGCAACGCCACCAGTTCTTTTTGGGTGTTTATACCCTTCAAACTACTCTGCACAGGCATCAGACTCTCCTTTGCCATCATTCATTTGAGCTTTGCATATTTAACTCTTTTAATCTTCCACCAATAAATCACTCCTTTCTAACCTTTAATCGTTTTCAATGCTGTCCTCAAAAATCCCTTCAGCGTGATGACACCCGTCAGGTACTGAGTTAATTAATAGATGGCAGATCTCTTCCAGCACTGAGCTGCACTTCTGGAAAACAACCTGAAAAGCACAAAGGAAAGAGAAGATTGGGTTTAAGTGTTGGATGCGGCACCCGCATCTGTCTTGACAGTTAAAACTCAGGAGCAAGTGGAAGAGAAGAGACCTGCATTCACCTTGGAAGTGGCATGACCAAAGTGGCTGTAGGCTCATAGAATCATGGTGTTGGGTTGGAAGGGACCTTTAAAGGCCATCTAGTCCAACCCCTCTGCCGTGAGCAGGGACGTCTTCCACTAGATCAGGTTGCTCAGAGCCTCATCAAACCTGGCCTTGAATGTCTCCAGGGATGGGGCCTCCACCACCTCTCTGGGCAACCTGGGCCACTGTCTCACCACCCTCAGTGTAAAGAACTTCTTCCTAATGTCTGATCTAAACCTGCCCTGCTCTAGTTTAAAACCATTGCCCCTTGTCCTATCACTCCACACCCATGCAAACTCATGCTGGTACATGTCTGGGTATGGGCTCTCTGGACCTGGGGCAGCCCCATACTTTGCAGGTCAGACCTGTAGTGCAGAGGTAGGAGAGAGATCTGCGGCAATTGTAACACCACACAAAGGTTTTTATGGCATGGAGCAGTCCACGGGATCTCATTTTGGTGGGAAATGTGAGTACAGTTTGGGTCCAGCATGTAGATACATCAATGGAGGTGTCTAGGAAGAAGTGCCTGGGTGTGTGCTTGGTGTCTAACCTCCTGTGATACTCAATGCAGACATAGTCATTGCTGTTGGTGGACTCTGGAGAGCAATTCTGCTCACCCTAAAGTAAGCACCTACCTACCAATAACCCTGTCCTCCACTGGACTCAATTCAGCTCCCTTAGCATCCTGCTTTGCCTCCAGGTCTCTTCCACGCCTGGGGCATCTCCAACACAGCTCTAGACACCCATACATGCTATTAAATCCCTTGGCTCAGTCCATCTGCCTGTACGTGAGCATCTGAAATCATGTGAGACCCATGGGGTATCTCAGCCAACCATCCTCACAGGGGTGACAGAGAGGGCAAAGGACCTATGGGGACATGTGTCATGCTAGACTGTGGGAGGCCAGGTGGGATGCAGGAGGACAGGGAAGTCTTCTGTCTTACTGGAGCCCGGGTTAAGGACATCACCAGGAAACTCCCCAGTTTGATATAGTCCTCAGACTATTACCCGTTACTGATTTTCCGTGTAGGTGGAGATGGAGCTGCGACTCGTAGACCAAGAGCAATCAAAAAGGACTTCAGGGCCTTGGGAAGGTTGGTGAGGGAGTCTGGGGCACAGGTTATTTTCTCCTCGCTCCTTCCAGTTGCAGGCAGTGACATTGGAAGGAACAGATGAATCCAGTCCATGAATACATGGCTCCGTGGCTGGTGTCGCCACCACAATTTTTTTTTTTTTTAAATGGGATGGCCTACACAGCACTGGGCTTATTGACATCAAATGGGAAACACCTTTCTCAAAGGAGGAAGAGGGTCTTTGCCCAAGAGATTGTGGGGCTGATCGACGGGGGCTTTAAACTAGATGTGAAGGGGGAGGGGAATAATAATATTAGGCTTGTGTGTGACAAGCTGTGGGATAACACATCAGGGTTAGAGGGACGGGGCGCTAGTAAGAGCCTTCAGCCTGTTGCCCCGAGGCATGCTGGGGATGCTACATCACAGTCAAGGTCTTACGGAGACAAGCCAGGGGCTCCTGAGGTAGTCAGAGTCAACAGGGAAACACCTGTGAAACACCCCATGGGGTGCTCCTCTAAGAAGGCGTCACAGCCAACAGCTTGGTCAAGTCCTCTGTCTACTGATGGACAACGCTTTAGCCCTGCCCTCTCCCCTCGGCCACAGGGATGTAGTTTATCCCGGAGGTGGTGATCACAGGTTCATTAGGGTCTCCATGCAGCAGCCATGGCTCGAGGAATGTGTTAGCTGCACCAAGTCAAGACCTGGCAAACTTCCCTGGTGGTTAAAACTGCCCCTGATGCTTCAGGATCGTGCTGCTGTGAAATGCCTCTGCTCGGGGTCATGCTCAAAGACTCAGATGACAACGGCTGCCCCTGTGGTCAAGAGAGGCTGAAGATGTGTGAAGAGCCTATGGGACCTGTGCTGGGCTGATTGTCCAAGGCTGCTGCTGGAGTGAGATAGGTGTGGGTGGTAGACACCAAAATGTAAGGATCTAACCGCGAAGTTGTGTATCCAGCCTCCTGCTGCAGCCAGTGGAGATCCTGGCTCGGCTCCGTTCTCACGCAGAGGAGCCCAGCACCACCGGAGATGGCCTTGGGCATCTGAGACATCCACATGGGGCTGGTAAATGTGGCACAGGACCTGCAAGACTCCTGTGTCCCCCTAGAGTAGTGGCTGGAGATGAGGAGGAATAGAATAGAGCATCTCAGAAAGCGCGTCAAAAATCGATGGAGCATTTACACACAAAAGATTGGGGGAAAAAAGTATTTCTTTAAACTGCTGGTATTTCAAATTCAAGCAGTTTTAAGGTTTCAGTTACAAAAAAAGTGATAAAATAATTTTCCACTTTAAACACACTTTAATTTTTTTTTTTCATATAAATATTTTGGTACAGCTGGGAGAAACTCATGACACATGAAAAAAATAACTGAATGTAGATATTCCCCCCCCGATGATGTCCTGACTCTGCTCAGCTTCTGTATGGCATTTTTGGTGTGATTTGGCAGTTGCTGGGGGACTGCGGTCCCTCGCAGTCTGTGTAGTGGGGAGCACAAGGACCATTTGCGCTTGCAGGACAGTACGAGCTCTGCCACCACTTTCAGGTCCTTCTCACTTCTCCTTGCCCATGGAGGCAGCCGGACTGATAAACTTCAGCTGTCTATATCTCGTCAGCAAGCTGGTCCTCATCCCTGGCAGCTGGGCTTTTTTAAAGGTCACCTGAAGACGTGGGTGTAGCACTGGGAGCCTGGCAGGCACAGAATAGCCTGCGTCCATGATGCTCATCCCACACCTGAACTGGGGGGGCTGATCCCCCACTGCAGCATAGATCCAGCCACCCTGCAGCTCTCTGAGCAACCTGTACTGGCCCTGAGCATGACGTCTTATTTTGTGCAGCAATCCCAAATACCTGCAGTGCCTGCAATTCTAAAGAAGCCTGGTGGAGTGGGTCCAGAGGAGGCCCCGGAGATGCTGGGAGGGCTGGAGCCCCTCTGCTGTGAGGACAGGCTGAGAGAGTTGGGGGGGTTCAGCCTGGAGAAGAGAAGGCTCCAGGGAGACCTTTGGAGCCCCTTGCAGTCCCTCAAGGGGCTCCAGGAAAGCTGGGGAGGGACTCTGGATGAGGGAAGGGAGCAATCAGAAAAGGGGGAAGGGTTTTGCACTGCAAGAGGGGAGACTGAGCTGAGATCTGAGGCAGAAATTCTTGGCTGTGAGGGGGGTGAGCCCCTGGTGCAGGTTGCCCAGAGAAGCTGTGGAGGCCTCATCCCTGGAGGTGTTCAAGGCCAGATTGGACGGGGCTTTGAGCAACCTGGTGTGGTGGGAGGTGTCCCTGCCCATGGCAGGGGGTGGCACTGGATGTTTTTCAAGTTCCCTTCCAACTCTAACTCTTCTATGATTCTGTGATCTCCCGTTTTAGCATCTGCAGCTGGGAGCTGACTGCCAGCCCCAGGTGGGGTGGGACGCAGCTCCTTAAGCCCAGGCACCCAGCACCACTCCTGCCCCTGTGAAGCATCCCATCTCCACTCCTTCCCTGCTGCTGCCTCAGATGCCCCAGCAGGTTTATTTTGGCTCACCCTGGGGAGCTGCCCTCCCCTCCCCTCCCCAGAGCTGAGCTGCTGTACATCCCCACGGTGCAATGAACAGTGTGGGGCTGCGCTGAGCACGGCGAGCAGAGGGTCAGAACTGGAGCCTGATGAGATTTCCCCTGCAATAACTCATCCTCGGAGTGATTCCCCTTCTCCCAAGACATACCCATGGGGCTTTGCAACGTCGCCGAGGAATAAACGGGTGTTGCATCTCTGTGCAAGGCCAGGAATAGGGTAAGGACACTGGAATGGATACTGCTAAGAGGAAGATTTATTAACCTCTTGTTTCCTTTTTTTTCCAGCTCTCTCAATGTCACCTATGCGCTTCTGTAATACTTCCAAAAAAAAAAGTTGCAGGTGCAGATAGCATCTGACATCTCTCTGATTTACTGACAAACGGCTGGGGAAAGCAAGCAGAGATAAAGGAATCTGATTCATCCAGCTGCCCCATGCCGGTCCTCTGGAGACTACAGAGCTTCATACCTTTTACTGTAAATCATCCAAGCAGCCTTCCCTGCTTCAGAACCTCTGGGGCACAGCTCTGCTATAAGCCCCTTGGCTGCAAGGAAAGTCCCTCCTTGAGCTTCTAGGCAACGTCACTGTGACGTGACTCAGTCCTGCCTCAGGGGCTCCTGCTACACAGTGGGTGTCACAGAACAGGGATGAGGCTGTGGATGAGCTTGCTCCTCACATTTGTACCATGTGGCTGTCCACAGTGATCTAAATGCCATGGATCTGGCCTTGAATTGCTCAGTGGAAGGAGATCATAGAATGTGTTGGGCTGGAAGGGACCTTTAAAGGCCATCTAATCCAACCCCTCTGCAGTCAGCAGGAACATCTTCAACTAGATCAGGTTGCTCAGAGCCTCATCAAGCCTGGCCTTGAATGTCTCCAAGGGCTTCCACCACCTCCCTGGGCAACCTGGGCCAGTGTCTCACCACCCTCAGTGTAAAGAACTTCTTCCTAATGTCTGATCTAAACCTGCCCTGCTCTAGTTTAAAACCATTGTCCCTCGTCCTGTCACTCCATGCCCTTGCAAACAGCCCCTCCCCAGCTTTCCTGTAGGCCCCCTTCAGGTACTGGAAGGGGCTCAAAGGTCTCCCCAGGGCCTTCTCTTCTCCAAGCTGAACAATCCCAACTCTCTCAGCCTGTCTTCATAGGAGAGGGGCTCCAGCCCTTTGATCAGGGCAGCTTTGTGCACTGGGGGGTGTTGCAGCTGCACCAAATGCTCTTACACCTCGGAGTCTGCGATGCTTGTTGGGTTGCTCATGGTGGCCATCACCAGCTCCAAGATAGAGATGGAAATCTGTAGCCTTCCCCTGATCTCTCTCCAGCATCTGCCACCCATGCTCTGCCTAAGTCTCCCCTCAGGCTCATTCCAGTTTGCCATCCACCCCCAGTTTCCCTGCCCATGTGGGCAAAGGAGGAGCAGGCATGTCCTGGGTCTGTATCCAGTCCCAAGGAGGCCCCTGGGAGAGCACGTAAGATGCAGGGTAGGTCAGGGCTGGGAAGAAGCTCCATTCAGCTCCTGGGATGTGACAGAGCTATACATGGCTTGACAAGACAGTGATAGGGAGAGACAACACCAGAAACAGAGCACTGCCATCTTCTAGTAGGTTCATTAAGGAAAATTGGCCATAATTTGGTGGAGAGGACCAGTCTGGTGGCTAACTAGCTGACAAGAAATCGCAGAAACATCTGACAGCATCTCCACTTGTCCCTGTAAGATCCCTACCACAGTTTCAAACCTTTTACCCTTTGACAAGTATGAGAGGAGGAACATGTTCATGTGGTTGCTGTGTCAATCATAGAATCACAGAGTCACAGCAGGGTTTGGGTTGGAAGGGACCTTTAAAGGCCATCTAGTCCAACCCCCTGCAATGAGCAGGGACATCTTCACCTAGACCAGGTTGCTCAGATCCCCATCCAACCTGGCCTGGAATGTTTCCAGGGATGGGACATCTCCTACCTCTCTGGGCAACCTGAGCCAGTGTCTCACCACCCTCAGTGTAAATGATTTCTTCCTTAGATCTAATCTAAATCTTCCCTCTTTTACTTTAAAATCATTACCCCTTGTCCCATCACTACAAGCCCTGCTAAAAAGTTTGTCCCCATCTTTCCTATAAGCCCCTTTCCAGTGCTGAAAGGCTGCACTGAACGACACTGCTGACTTTTTGCACTTGACAACTCCGCAGGCATTAAGTCCATATACTTGCTCTGTGGGCTCAAGTTAGTACAGATGATAATCTTCAGAAACAGTGTATGAAGCAGTTATGCTTCTTTCCGGTAAAAGAGAAAAAAAGTCCTCAAATAATAGCAGCCAGGAGAAAAGCTCCACAGAAAGGTCAAGGACAGGGTGTTTTGCTGGGGACTGAAAGCAACCACAAAGGATGAGTATGTGTGAACAAAGTTGCAAGGCACTTGAGAGCTAAGGACAGCCAAAAAACCACTTACGGCTCGCTCTGGAGAGAGCTGTGAGAGAGTGTTAGGGATTCATGACTTGCTAGTACTGAATACCGGGTAAGGACTTTGCCCTTCAATATTTAAGCTGAAAGCAGTGGGTATTTAGGAGGTCCTCCTCTGTTTGGCTCTTCTTGGTCAACCCTTCTTTGCAGCTCAGCTCTCGTGGCAGCAAGTTGGACCAGTGAAACAAAACCACAGAATCACAGAATGGTTTGGTTTGGAAGGGACATTTAAAAGTCATCGTCTAACCCCTTGCCATGAGCAGGGACATCTTCAACTAGACCAGGTTGCTCAGAGCCCCATCCAACCTGACCTGGAATGTTTCCAGGGATGGGGCATCTCCCACCTCAAAATGATCCAGGTTAAGAGAAATCCAGTCTCAGTAATCTGTTTTTCAGAAGGAGAATCACAGAATCACAGAATGGCAGGGGTTGGAAGGGACCTCTGGAGATCATCCAGTCCAACCCCCTCCCAAAGCAGGGCCACCCAGAGCAGGTGGCACAGGAACGCGTCCAGGTGGGGTCTGGAATATATCCAGGGAAGGAGACTCCACCACCTCTGTGGGCAGCCTGTGCCAGGGCTCTGACACCCTCACAGGAAAGAAGTTCCTCCTCATGTTTAGGTGGAACTTCCTATGCTCAAGTCTGTGCCCGTTACCCCTTGTCCTGTCACCAGGCACCACTGAAAAGAGCCTGGCCCCATCCTCCTGACACCCACCCTTTCAGTATTTATAACCATTCACAAGATCCCCCCTCAGTCGTCTTTTTTCCAGACTGAAGAGACCCAAATCCTTCAGCCTTTCTTCATCAGAGAGGTGTTCCAGTCCCCTAATCATTTTTGTAGCCCTTTGCTGTCCCCTCTCCAGCAGTTCCCTGTCCTTCTGGAACTGGGGAGCCCAGAACTGGACCCAGTGCTCCAGCTGTGGCCTCCCCAGGGCAGAGCAGAGGGGGAGGATGACCTCCCTCCACCTGCTGGCCATGCTCTTCTTGATGCCCCCCAGGATGCCATTGGCCTTCTTGGCCACAAGGGCACATTTCTGGCTCATGGTCATCCTGAGCTCCCCTTAACTCTAAGGGGAGTAAGACACCCTCAAAGGTTTATTGTGCAGGTGAGATAAGGGAGCATTGCGGGGGTCTGCTTTAATCAGCCAATGGAAAAACTACATGTGTGCTCATACTCCTGCGGAGGAAGAGGATAAGCTTTGCAGGCAAACAGAGTTACGTCAGTGGTATGCCTGGTTCTCCCATCAATCTTCCCTCCTCTCAGAAAATAAACACCCAAGCAAATATTGGTTCGCAGGTCAAATGGAGAATGGGTCTGTCTTGGCGTATCGCTCCTGTTAGCCTTGTATTTTTTAGAGAGTCATGTCATGATGCCATCAGAGAAAGCCAGAAATAGAGCAGAAGCATTTCAGGTAGGCCTGGGTCGATGCATGAGAAGGTCTTGAGAAGGGATAAGCAGGGGACGTCAGCTGGTGGGAAGCAGGGAAGATGTGTGCTTAAGGAAGGAATAATTCTCTGTCCTGCAGAAGTTAAGCACTGTGATGTGGACATGACTCAAGACAGCCATTCCCAGAGATTCCCACTTCCACTTGCACCTCCAGATTCATGAGCCCACTGCGGACCCTGGCTGCTCATTGGGAATATCTGCTCTGAGGGGAATGAGGAGGCAGGAGATGTGTCCTCTCCTCCTGGGCCACCACTGCCCTGAAGGGTGATGTCAAGCCTGGCTATACCTCATTTAGCTGCTTTTTCTCCACTCTTACCTTCTGTTTCTCTCCACTGTAAGACCCTCATGGCAGCTGGTGGCTTCTTCTTTTACTGCACATAAAGTACCGGGGCAAAAAACAAAGAAAAAGCCTGTTAACAGCTTTTGGGATGGAAGCTGCCAAGATGATGGAAGAGGCTGCACGACTCCTTGCAGGTGTGGGTGTGCACCCACCCCTGCCAGTGCATCCTGCTCCAAGGATGCACAGCACCTACATCCCAGGCGGGATGTGCACTTGCTGCTCTAACACCACTCTTGGCTCCCAAGAACCCTCCTGATCTCTTGATTTCAGAAATGATCACCATTTCCCACAAAAAATGCTCTTGCTTTTGTTTGTGTTCCCTCACTCTGACCCTATTTTCTCCTTTCTCTGGGTACCCTCCAGCCTCTTATCCGATGGAGAGCTTTCTCGGTAGTATCTGCTGTAGAAATGCTCCTGCCTTTGCACACCAGGATCTTAAAGTGTCTGGGGGAATCTCTTGAGGGCTAGCAACTGGACTGTTATCCTTGAGCCCCTTTTTGGACACCTCGTACCTTACAAATATGTCCAAGCCAGACATGCACACACCATCCCCCTTTCCCGACAGTGTTTAATCAGGACAAACCCTCCCTGGCTTCTGTCACCAAAGAGAGCAGCAGGTCCACATGTGCTCTGCTGTTTGTACTTGACGCTGACCAATATTTGCAAATGGCTGCATGACATCTCATCTGTTTAACCCATGAGCTGCTGCAATCAGTGCTGTGCCTCATGATGGTTTAGAGACAGGCTTGGACCCTGTCCGAAGCAGAGCCGTGCTTTTTGTAGGGACACCAGGCTCTTCTCCCCACGGAGAAGGCAAAAGACCAGATGAAGACAGAGGTGGTGACTGGTTTTGTGCTGGCCCCTCAAGTTATGATATCTGAGTAAATTGCTTCCCTCCTCTCTGCAAGGTTTGATGAGGAGGAGAGAGCAGGCAGCTAAATATCACCTCTGCTGGTGGTTGGGATGACAGGTTGGCTACACAAACCAGGAGAAACCTCTCTGCTCCTGGAGGGTCTGCTGAGTGGTGGGTTGGATGCTACAGGGCATCGCAACCAGCATCAGCTACTGATGTTTAGATGAGGAAGACCCAGGATGAGGTCTGCCAGCCCTCAGCCCCCCCCTACACATTGCATACCATCTAGAACAACCCCCTCACTTCCATTAAACCTTTTGCACTTGGGTGCCCACCCCTCTGTTTGCGTTTGCCTCTTATCTCAGCTTCTGAGAGGCACCAGAGGACGATGCTGCAGCTTTGGAGCACTGCAGTGCAAACCCTTCCCCGGGAATGCAACACCCTCTCCCCTCCGGCTTATTAAAGCCAGGGCTGCTTCAGCGCTGTGCTTTGAAGAAGGTGGCTTAAACCTTATCAACAGAGGAGAATTTCATCAAACAAGCAGCAGTGGGCGAAATGGAAATGCAAAGATACATAATTCATGACGGAGCGGACACAATTTAATAGGTGTGCTATGCGGCAGCCAGGCTCGCCACCTTGTTCTCCACGCTGAGGATGATGTCAGGTCATATGGGATTAGGCAGACACCAGGTTTTTTGAAAGCCCTTTGTTCTCCCAAACTCCCTTTTGCACGTTCAGAGTCCTCAGCTCACAGCCCTGGTACAGGACGAGCTCCGCACCCAGAGCTACTTGCAGAACCTGCTCCGTGTCAGAAAGAAAAGGGCTTATTTACACATAAATGAGAAAGACAAAACTCCACAATAGAGGCCATCGGTGGCAAGGAGCAAGGTGTTATTGGCAATTTCCTTCCCTGCTTTGCAAAGGTGGAGATAACCCTCAGCTTCTCCCACCTTCCACCTCACCAGAGCAGGGATACGGCCTAGGGAAATGGCATGAATCTACAGGAACTCTACAGTCTCATCCCATGGGATAGCTTTATTCTGGGACTAGGATGTCCATTGAGAATAAGGCAGAGGCTTGGTGCTGCCCATGCTGGGGGTACAAGGGACTGGCAAGTGTCCCTGAGCATTGCACAGGGCAGAGCCTGCACAGAAAAGTGCTTAATTCCTGTCTGGGCTTCCCAATTCCCTCTCGTGGGTTCCTAAATTGACATTCAAAAAAGCATACATATCTCTCTGTCCTCATCGTATGGATGAGACCCGAAACGCAGTGAAAATGCAGGCTCACAAGGGATGTGGATGACCCCGTGGAAATGTGGATCCCAAGGGAGTCAGCCCTCCCAAGCCCTGTATGGGAAACCCACCACTGCTTCTTTTGGGCATCTCTCCTGCATTAGGGGAGGCAAGCTCTGGTTTTTTTTGTTTTTTTTTTTTCCAAAGGGGAATGTGGGAAGAATGAAAAATCCAGTCTGGTATCCCCCTCCCTCAACTCCCACTTGAAATACCAAAATAACCTTCCAGGTTCTTCCCAACACATCCCGAGGGAGGGGGGTTTCTCCTTCCCTTGCTCAGATTGGAGCCAAAGGCAGATTGATGGCAAGTCCCTGCAGGGAGGGATGGTGGGGTGGGAAGGGGAGGACCCAGCATGACCGATCCCACAAGATCTTCCAGTGCTCCGTCATGCACAGCACTGAACCCTGGAGACAGGCTCTCTGTGTGAGAAAACAGAGCTTTTTCTTTTTCCTTTTTTCCTTTTTTTCTTTTTCTTTTTCCTTTTTTCTTTTTCTTTTTCCTTTTCCTTTTTCCTTTTCTCTTTTCTTTTTCTTTTCCTTTCTTTTTCTTTTTCTTTTTCTTTCTTTTTCTTTCCCTTTTCCTTTTCCTTCTTCTTCTTGTTTTTCCTTTTTCTTCTTGCTTTTCCTTTCTCCTTCTTCTTCTTCTTCTTCTTCTCCTTCTTCTTCTTCTTCTCCTTCTTCTTCTTCTTCTTCTCCTTCTTCTTCTCCTTCTTCTTTTTTTTCCCCTTTTTACCTGCAAAAGTTGCTTAATTCCTCAGGTAGTTACTGAGAAAAGCTTTAGCAAAACATCCAGGCAGAAGTGTAGTTAGCAGGCAAACCTGGCAGTACTTAATCACACCGTACCTTTCTGGCAGCGACAGGGATAGCATTTCACTGGGGAATGAGGTTCCTCCACAGCAGAGGTAAATTCCTATTAGCACCATCGCTATTTCCAGCAGCTGAGCTGATTCATTGCATCCTGCCCAAATGAGTTTCACAGACTGACCAAGTGCACATCGAGCATTCTCCCAGCTGGGCGTCTGTTCTTGCTGAGGGCTCGAGAGCCCTCTACTGTTCACCCCTCCAGCCCCCTGGACTTGTAGCACGTGGCACTGGGGGCTTACTGGTCCCCACCAGCTCTGGCCACCTCTCCAGAGCCTAAGACTGAAAGTTTGGGGTGGACACGGTGAGTGGAGATTGCTGCACTAGCAGAAATTCATCAGGTCCCCAGCAATGCTGCTTTAAAAATGGGTCCATGTGGCTTCAATAAATCTGAGACTGGCAAGGATTTGGCAAAGGCAGGGGAGGAGAGAGACAGATGGGGCTCTCCGGTGTCCAACACAAAAACCCCCAAAGTCACTGAGGTCCAGGCAGTTCCTTCTCCTGCACAAACATCATGTTCGCTTGTACCCAGTCGATCTCCATCATTAACCATCTGCAACAGCTACATTCCAGCTGTGGAGGATTCTCTACAACAAAGAGTTGATGAGCCTCTCTGGGCTATCAAGGTCATCCTGGGCTTGGCAGACACCGTAATGCATTCTCCTTTGGACGTGGACAAAACTCCCTTTGCAAGGCAGGAATGCTTCTGTGCTCGCCACTTTGCTCAAGCCACCAAGGCTTTCTTGGCTGGAAATCTGTCCCCAATGTCAAGACTCAACTGGAGTACTCTCCATTTTGCCTTATGCTAGATAATCTTAGAAATTAAATATGAATATTGAACTCAGTGTTTATCCACAGCATAATAAATATGTATAAAATGCTCATATTACATGTAGAGGTGCTATGAAAGTTGAATAATCTATGTATTTACCAGCACAGAGGTTGTAATCTCATTCTAGTTATTATATACATCATTTTAGCTCATTTATATGCACACAGAAGCCCCATTACTGCTGTGGCTGTACTAGTGTTATTACAAGTCTTCTGCAACAGAGTTCATGGCTAGCTGGAATGTAGGGCAGGTTTGTCTGGATTCAATAATTCATATCTGTATAAAACTGGCCTAAATGGTGAGAGGGAGGATTAAAAACAAAGTCGTCCCCAGAGCCAAAATTACTCGCTCATGCTGGCTGTGTTACCTTAGACAGCAATGAGACTTTTACTGTTTGTTTTATTAGTAGTCCATAAAAGCCTCGTTACACAATTCCACTGGTAATACATTATTTATATGTGACACCTCCTTATTTGGAGTGATTGGCTCCCTTTTCTGGCCCGTTTTGGGTGTGTGGGATTTCTATCCCTCCGGAGCCAGGGTTGCTCCTTGGGTGGAGGGATTGCCTTGCTTTGTCCAGAGGGACACAGGACAGGACAGAGATGCTCCAGCCCCACGGTCAGGACACTTCCAGAGACCACGTCTCCCCCAGCATCAGTAGGAGGATGGCAGGAAGGATACAGGGACAACCCCCATGAGAACCCTTGGCATCTCCTTTCCCCCACACTAACTCTGTGCAGGCTGCAGCAAGTGGACCCTGGCAAAGATGCTTTGGGAAAAGGAAATATCCATGTTCCTACATGAATAGCAGGGTTTGATGTCGTTTCCAACTAGACATGGAGTAATTCTTTGGTTTTATTACATAATTTTTGTTTAAGTAGGAACAAACTGGACCCCATGGCTGTGGTGATTCACACAGAAAAATGGGCAGCTCGTAGGTAGAGTGTTTCCAGAGCCAAAATCCTCCCATGCCTTTGCTCATCCCTCAAACCCTGGTCTTGGGAAGATGCCTGTTTCTCCATCTCAGCGCCACTTAGTTATTTGGGTCAGTGATGGGAGCAGGAAGTGGGTTCCCTACCATGGGAGCAGACCTCCGGGGATCTACCTGGACCACCCCATCAGCCAGTGTAGTTGTGTCCCTGATGGAAACTGGGGAGGGACTATGGAGCTATATGGAGGGGAAGGAGAGGTTGGGGTCTCCTATACAGGGACTGGCCGCTTGTGCATCTGGGATCCAGTGCCTGCTTTTTTGGGGATCAGTAATCCAATGGTATTGAGATCTTGCAAAGCCGGGACCTGAGTCTGGGCTCAGGTTGGAGCAGACATTTCCACTCCAGCAACAGCTCTGAACATCCAAGAGCCCCTGAACTTCACACTTGCTTAAAAATCCAGCTCTGCTTGCGGTTTTCCTGGCCAAATTCAGCCTTTCCTAACAGGTCAAGGACACCCTGCCCACGCAAATTGGGCCATGTGCTGGGCCACCATTTCTGAGCCTCTGGAGTCAGCCAAACCAGGCTGAATAAGGGGGATTTTGTCTTTCCTGCCTCTTGCCCTGGCACAGATCACATCCTGAGTACTAGCCAGATACATCCCACTGCTCCCAATTACAGTCGCTTCTCCAGCCTTGCACCAAATTCAAGCTCTCGCTGCCTAGTCCATGCCATGCAGTTTGCCCTCCCAAATGCTCCTGGAGGTCGGTTCCCACCCTTCCTCCTCCTCTTCCTCCCTCACCTGTCGCTTCTCTCCATCACCCACCACCTCGGGAGACCATCCACTTTGTTGTGACTCACAGCTGTCTTCGCACCCCAACCAGCACAAGGTTTTGTGCCTTTCCCTTTGCCCACTCCCAATGATGCATTTAATGCTGTTAATAAGATCTGGGATTAGAGCAGTATGAATGAATGGGATATTCCCCCTCACCTGGGACGTCCTGAGTACCTTTCCTCAGGGGAAAATGAAACATATTGCAAAACAGACACTATTTTGGTCTCTGCCCTGGTTCAAGTGGCCCCACACCAGATGCCACCAGGCAAGAAGTCTCCAATGTTAGAACCAGGCTGGGGCTTTACTCTGGCTCTGGAGAGGAGGGAGAGGAAAAGGGGTGAGCAACCATGTTTTGCCTCCTCTGAATCTTGCTGATTAACGTTCAAAATCTAATGAAACTGGAAGGGGGATCTGCTCTTGTTTGTACGCTGTAATGGATCATGAAGCTGAGGTGGCTGGGCTCTGGATGTGGAAATGGAGGGTTGAGGTAATGTGACAAGAATTAATGAAACGTAACCAGACTTTCATATAATTAAAAACAGGAATTGCTGGAAAGATGGCTCATGCAAAATGATGGGCTGGGGGTGGGCAGTGTTGATTAAAACTGGTGACTGGCTACAAATGATTAGATTAAAATCAATTAACTGTAGAATTGCTGTCTGGCATATGGAAGGATAATTCAGTTACATAACTGGCAGCAGGATTTGCACTTTGCAAATGTTGTTTCAGTACATCAGACCAAGCTTAGGCAACCTGGCTGTTTAACAGGACACACTTCTTCTGATTTTGGGGGTGGGATTTGGTAACGCACCTCAAGGAAGGACCCACAGCCCAGGGCTGGTGTCTCAGCAGCAGTGACCAAAGAGCAAGAAAGTCCAAAGACGGCTACAAAACCTTGCGATGTCCTGGTTATTTTTAAACAGGAGTTCTTTTCATTACACTTTTAAAGACCAGTTGGATTAAGGAAGCATTAGAGGAATTCAGCGCGGGTCGGCTCTGTATCCTCCCTCCTCCCGAGAGCCCACGGGTGGTGGTGCCCATTAGCGCTAATGTAAACGCATTAGCACATTGAAAGGATTCCTGTGTTACAGCATTGCTGATGACTTCGTTTCTTCTTCATTCTTTAAACACTGGCAAAAGTAAGGGAGTGAAAGCCTGAAGAGTGAAAGCAAATAGCTGCTGGCTGCCACAGGGTGAACTTCGGCCACCGGTCCTGATCTCCTGCCAGGTGCACCGCAGGTGACCCTGCAATACCCTCCTGCTTCAGGGTTTGGGGATGGAGGGTTCAAATAAACCCTACCTCATCTGTGCCTGAGGAAGGTGGCCTCGGGTTCTGTCCCACCTCTAAGAATCCTCTGAGGATGAGCAACCAGGACTGGAGATAAACTGGTTGAAAGATAGAAGTCAGAGAGTTGTGATTAGGGGCACAGAGTCTAGTTGGAGGTCAGTGCGGAGTGGTGTTCCCCAGGGGTCAGCACTGGGTCCAGTCCTCTTCAATATATTCATCAATGATCTGGATGAAGGGATAGAGTGCACCCTCAGCAAGTTCGCTGATGACACAAAGCTGGGGGGGTGGGGTGGCTGACACATCAGAAGGCTGTGCCGCCATACAGAGAGACCTGGACAGGCTGGAGAGTTGGGCAGAGAGAAACCTTATAAAATTCATAAAGGCAAGTGTAGGGTGCTGCACCTGGGGAGGAACAACCCCCCGCACCAGCACAGGTTGGGGCTGACCTGCTGGAGAGCAGCTCTGCAGAGAGAGACCTGGGAGTTCTGGTGGGCAACAGGATGACCATGAGCCAGCCATGTGCCCTTGTGGCCAAGAAGGCCAATGGCATCCTGGGGGGCATCAAGAAGAGCGTGGCCAGCAGGAGCAGGGAGGTCATCGTCCCCCTCTGCTCTGCCCTGGGGAGGCCACAGCTGGAGCACTGTGTCCAGTTCTGGGCTTCCCAGTTCCAGAAGGACAGGGAACTGCTGGAGAGGGGACAGCAAAGGGCTACAAAAATGATTAGGGGACTGGAACACCTCTCTGATGAAGAAAGGCTGAAGGATTTGTGTCTTTTTAGTCTGGAAAAAAGACGACTGAGGGGGGATCTTGTGAATGGTTATAAATACTGAAAGGGTGGGTGTCAGGAGGATGGGGCCAGGCTCTTCTCAGTGGTGCCTGGAGACAGAACAAGGGGTAACGGGCACAAACTTGAGCATAGGAAGTTCCACCTAAACATGAGGAGGAACTTCTTTCCTGTGAGGGTGTCAGAGCCCTGGCACAGGCTGCCCAGAGAGGTGGTGGAGTCTCCGTCTCTGGAGACATTCCAAACCTGCCTGGACATGTTCCTGTGCAACCTGCTCTGGGTGACCCTGCTCTGGCAGGGGGTTGGACTGGATGGTCTCCAGAGGTCCCTTCCAACCCCTACCATTCTGTGATTCTGTGATAAAACCCTGGAGGTTCCTGGCCAAAAGGCAGTGCTTGCAGACCAGAAGCATTACATTTTAAGAGGTTTTAAAGTTCCTACTGAGATTGTGGATTTGCTCATCTTGGATAGAGCTGCACTGAAGTTGGAGATCCACCTTCTTTATATATATCTTGCTTTTAAGCAGACATTTTACCAGGTGTTGGTCTGAGCATCTCTGTCACCAGAGCAAAGGCACTTTCACATCATGACATATGTGTCATCGACATTGCCATGGAGGTGCTCATGCAGGGACAAAGTAGCTTCACTTCAGGTATTTCTGGTGAGCCAGACTCCAAGCTCATTCCATTCCCAGATCCTTGAGCTGCACCCTGGAAATGATTACCAAAACATCGAAGTGGTGCAGAAAGGTGTTCAAGTGGTGCAATAAATTTGTCCCAGTTGCAGACACATCCTCAAGTGGGGGAATCCATTGGCCGTAGTAACTGCAGAACACCCAGTATGGTCTCTAGGACAGGTCGTTTTCCTGCCAGGGGATGGCAGTGGGCTCTGCCCCCTCCTTTTCCAGAAGATCTTTCCTGGAAGAGCTCTGGAAATCTCTCACACTGGCAAAAATACATGTGCTTCCTATAGAAGAGGCAAAAGTAGATTTAGGTCAAAAATTACTATGTATAGAGCTGAGAAACATCTCCTGAGCCATCTGCCATGCACCAAAGCCAAACTCTGCTTAGAGCCTGCTGAGGCTTTAAAAAAAATGAAAATCGTCTGGCTTTCATTCAGAGCTTTCAAACCACTTCTGCTCTTTATAAGGCTGTTTAAACATGGCTCCGCTAAGCTGCTGTCCATCATAAATAAGCTCTTGGTTCTTGCTGTCAAGAAGAAAATTAACCCTACTCCTTCCTCTGTGCTCCAGGAAGGCTGCGTCCAGCATGAGAAGAGCTCCTCGGTTCAGGTCCCTGTGTCTAACCTCAGCTTTGGCTGAGTGAGCACGTCTCCCATTTTCTGCTGCACTCCCCAAAGGTCCTGGGGAAAACCTTTGCAAAAGGTGCAAAAACATTCTATTTAATGAAATTAATGAGTAATCTCCAAATGGATCCTGCTTCTCTGCCCTTTGTCTATTCTTGTGCTTGATTATTATGCACTGGTGCAAAATCCCTCTTTTCCCAGCTCTGGGGCCAGCATGCTCTCCACTTTATCTCTCCAGGCCTCATCCATATCCCACCTATTTCTAGATCTCAGCTGAGATCTTTCTTCTTGCATGCTCTAGTGACAGAGATTGTAGGGGGGTTTTTGTGTGTGTATGGTTGGACTCGATGATCTCAAAGGTCCTTTCCAACCATGAAGGTTGATTCTATGATTCTTGCTTCTTTTTCTCCTCCCCGTGGCCAGCATTAATGTGAAATCACCTGGATGCCTTTTCGGGGACACGGAAGTGCCACGCATCTGCAGCCCGGCGCACGGCTGTGTTATTGCTGTATAAATCCCTCCCCACCACGTGGAAGGTCTGCAAATCACCGACACGGCAGGCTTCAGAATAAAATCTCTTTCATTACGGAGAGATGGATAATCATTTCCCTTCCTGAATGAGATGCAGCAGATTTATTGACCTGACTCAGCCAGCAAGTTTATGTGAAAGAGGTAAGGTCAGGACAGAGTTTATAAACTCTGTCAATATTCCTACTCTAGGAGGTTTTCTCCTCTCTGACAAAGTAGTTCAGCAATGCTGGTTCCTTGTTTGATGCCTTTAATAAAGTCAGAAGGACACAGATGTCTTGAGATAATTCACTCTTCTGCACTGAATCAAGTGGTGATCCACTCCATGAAAATGTCTGTGTGGTCTTACAGTTGATGCTGGAAAATCACTCAACCAACCCCAGATACAGACAAAAATTATTTCCTTTCTCTTCTGAAATTCTATATTTTTTTCCTGTTCAGAAACATTTCTAAAAATTTGTCAGGAAGCCAAATGATCTTGTTCCGCTTTTGATTTAGAGAGGACAATACTTTGGTCTGGTTTGGGACTTTTTTTATTATTATTATTATAACCTGCTTAAATTAAAAACCCCAAAAGCAGTTCTAAAAGGGAAAACCAGCCTGCTCTATTTCAACTTTACAAGAACACTCTGCTCTGGGGATTTTTCCTGAAACAATGATTTGTTGAAATTAAATATATCTGTGAAATGTTTCTCATTGAATGAGCCCAAATTCCCCTACAGGTACAAGATCGTTATGAACATTTCTGATTAGCTCTTTCACGTAGCCATATTTAGATGTAGCTGACATTATCATGGAAATAGGCCCTGGAATGTCTCCACCAGAGATGACAAAGCTCCAGTGGGTCACCTTGTCTCCATCTCCATCTTTTGGTACTTCCCCCAGAGAGGAAATCCATGGACATTTGGATTCTGCAGGCTCTTGGACACCTCCAGGCGGGCAGACTTATGGTACAACTTTTTCCCAACTACAGGGTGGCTTGTAGAGGGTCTCTTCACTCTGGCCAGGACATTTGCAGGGCAAAGACCTCTTCTAAAGCCAACTGGTCTTGGATAAGGCAGTAGGCTTTGTCCCAGGTGGAAGGCCAAGCAGAAGGTTCCTCTGGGACCATGATACTCCAAGGTAGACTCTGCAGGTTGCTATTTCTAAGACAACTTCGTACCCCAAAAGAGGAGCTCCATCTGCCCTCTGTTCTACCCCTCTCCTCTCCAGGGGGCTGCTCAGGGACCTGCACTGCACAGCTGGGGCTGAAAATACCCTCTGGAAAAAATACAGTCTTTAGCCAAATTGAGTGATGCAACCAAACAAACCCCTGCAACCAGACCAGGGACAGGGTGGGAGGCATGGCCAGGGCATGCCAGGATAGGAGATTTTCCAAAGGCAGAGTCCATTACTCTCCACGCTCTGCCACCATTAGCTCAAGCTCACTGTGAAACCTCACCTGTAGAAATTAAGGGCTTGTTGCAAAGCTCACCACAACCAGTGGAAGGACTTCCCTCTATCCAGTGGCTTTGGAACATGCTGTCAGCTTTAACCCCAGTTTAGTCAGAGAGCAACAACCATGGACATCTAGCATGCTTTTTGTTCTCGGATCACCAAACCATAGATATTTAGCATCTTTTTGCTCTCAGGTCACCCAAGCATGGACATCTAACGTGCTTTTGCTCTCAGGTCACTTCAGAGCACGCTTTCTATTTATAGACATCCCAGAACAGCTTGTGGAGAAATAAACACCTGACGCTTCCCGGTTTCTGATGTTTGCTAATGATACCCCAGCAGCTCCATGCTGAGCAGCTCAGCCAAGGAGAAGCACACCTCTCTCCAGATGGCAAGGGCTGCTGTCAGATCAAATAGGGAAATCGCAGCTGAAATGAAGATACAAACTGGCATGCGGCAAGGTAGACATCGGAATTATTTGTGATCGGTGAGGTCTGTCACTACCTATGAGCAGCAGCCCAGTGATTACCTGTCATAAACCAGCCCCTGCTGAACTTAATTGCAAACCTGATCTAACATGTTTTGAACAAGGCTGTTGGCAGGAACAAGGAAACAGGCGGTTGCACAGAAGTGCCAGCGAGCTCTCCAGGATGAGGGGACACCAGGTTTCCAAGGACTGCTGTGGGCCCCATGTCAGGTCCTGGGCAAACACAGGGCTGAACCAGTGCTGGTGGCTTGGAGTTGGCAATGCAAGGGGATTGGTGCAAGCTCAGCAGCTCAAGCTCTGGGGAGATTTCCTCTTCTTGTCTTTCATCCATCTAGAGGGACTGAGGAGGAGAAATGAAGCAAAGTCTGGTTCTACTTCTGTCCTCGGAGTACCTGTAACTTGTGATTTCCCACCATGATCCCAGAGATGGCCTAGGATATTCAAGAAAACACTACACCCTTCTGACCACCTGATGTGCATTTCTGCTTTCTTCTGCAGATGTTTGACTCCACACCAAGTCCAAGACTTTGGCACTACTTCCAAAGCAAAGGTGCTTTGCTTTGGATCATGATACCATAATCATGATACCATGATCATAATACCATCTTTAGGATAGGTCTCATCCAAAAGAAGTAGCCACAGCTGCACAAGTCATCAGAGAAGTGCTTGTATGGAAGAGAACATGCATGGGGAAGAGCAGAGCTACAACCAAAGAGGTCAGCACACATCTGAGATGTCCTACCATGTCAGCCTGGTCGCACAACTCCTTACTTAAATAACCATGATGAAAAAGGCCAAGTCTTTTTCTTGCTACCATCTTCATCTTCCTGCAGAAGGTGAACTTCCCTGGGTTTCTTGCCTAAGCTTCCCTGTATCCCTGGCGGTAGGTCCTACCAGAACTAGCTGCTGCCCATGGCGTGGCCAAGATGCATAGTGTTTTCCTTGACCCTGTACTCAAAAATATGCCCATTTGACATACGGCTTGAAACACCCATCCATCTCTGTCTGGTATGATGGCTCGTATCAGCAAAGAGCCACCCAGCAGAAGACGGGACATCCTGGGAAGGCTCTGTTTACGGAGATGTGGTCATCTCCACTTGGCAGATAGGCTCGGCAGTGCTTGGAGAACATTGCCACTGGCAAACCTGCAGGTTTGGGGGCCAAACCACTCACCAGCCATGCTCACAAGCCTGTTGCCCCATCTGGTGCAGGTAAATGAAAGTCACTCAGAGCTTGCAGAAGGGAAGGCGCTGGTACGAAAGGGCTCATAGTAAGTGTCATCCAACTCCAACTCTTCTCTCTAAGAGAATAGGTACTTTATTGGATGGAGAGCAACTCCCCAATATGGTGACTCACCAACCCTTATGTTACGCTTCTTCTTTACACTCCCCAGTACTAATGTTATGATGCTTAATGGCTTACAAGGTACTATTTCATCTTCTAAATATACACCCCCATTGTACTGCCTGAACTCCTTTCATTATATCATGAGCTGACTGCAGGCATCAATCATGACTGTGATAAACAGAAACTGCCCTAATATCATTTCACAGGCTGCGAAGAGTCTGATCTCAGCTGTGCTGGAGCCAGATGGAAGAGGGAGTGTGGAATAGAGACGTGCGCTCTGTTAAATATATGTGACATTTAATTATGATTGCAATAGCTTCTCTCTCATCCAGGGTAACAGGAGACTGAATTCTGCAAATAAGAAGAAAAACCAAGATAATACAAGCTCTGCTGCTTCCAGACCCAGCCTGGGCATTCACTGGTGCATTCTGCAGCACAACCCTGTTCAAGGAGGATTTGTTATCTCAAATGCTGCATCACACACACGCAAGAAGCTGCTCAGATTGGGAAATAACTTATCTGAGTCCCTGATGAGTGCATACAGTTTTGTAGCCCTCCCAGGACCTGGTGCATCTATCTCCAGGTGGTCTGGCCATGGAAGCCTCCAGAGACATGCAGAACCTCTGGGAGCTTCTGCATCATGTCTCCAGGCTGGGGCTGAACCATAGACAGACCTGAGCAGGTCCCAGACAGAATAGCTGTCGGTGGGCAGAGAAAACCAGCCCTTCTGCATTCAAAATGGCATGCGTGTCTCAGGGTTTAGCCTCAAAAAAGATGAGCTGCCCATGGACAATGGAGAGTCAACTATAATGCCATTATTTTTGTTGTTGCAGTGCTGAGGAGCCGCCTCAGGGACTTGATCCCATCGCCGCGTGCTGTGCAAATGCTAGATGGAAAAGCAGTGTCGTTTTAATGAACAGCTAATGTCCCACGTGGGTGGAAACAGCATCTTCAATCAGGTGGAGCTACAGGGAGACAGTTTTGGTCATCGGTGGGAGCATTGGTCATACATCCGTCTGAACCCAACTGCTGTTGGGACTTCAGGAGTCATCACAGCTCAGGACTCACCCAAGGAGGGACTTAAGAGAGACCAAGGATGTGGCTGCACTGAAGTTTATGCAGAAAAGTGACAGAAAGAAGAGAAGAAAACCCAAAGGATGTTCTCCATAAATTCATCCATGCCCGCCACCTCCCAGGCCAAGCTGAGCCAGGTTTTCCACACTGGAGAAACAACGGTATAGAGAGCAGGGATATACAATAAAGGGGCTTAAACCAAGGATGAGCAGCTCATGGTGCTTTGGCAAAGCAGAGCAGATGAATCGGAGCTCTGGGAAATGGTGCAGCAGCCTTATGGGTTGGCTCAGGCATGACGCATGATAATTGCCTTTATGAAGTAGTGCAAGATGATTAGACCTTGATACAGCTCCAAATGGTGGGGAAAGACGTTGCAGAGGATGAGTGTGTGAGAGCAAGGCATGCCTGGAGGTGAGGACTCAACTTTGCTGTGATCTGGGGCCACGAATCCCTGAGCAAGGGGTGACACTTTCTCTGAAGAATATCTTCAATTCTTAATATAGTTCTTGACTTCTTTGTTTTAGGACAAAAGTGGGACCAGTGACCTCTTGCCTCCCAGTGTCTCTCAGCCTATCCTACCTCAATCACCTGCTTGCAGTAATGTCTGTTTAATGAAAGGTTGGGTACTGGATTATCAACAGGAGCATGCAGCTAAAAATCTTATTGTCGAGTTTATACTTTGTACTGATATCCTTTGTTAAATCGAGGTCTTTTTATTTTGCCAGGTGTAAAGCATGAATATCAGTAAACAGAAGCCCATTTAATAGCAGAGTTTTAGCAATGGGTAAGTCTCTATCCAGCTCTTAAATTCTGATAACGATCTCCTCCCTGAAGCCCTGCTTTCCAAAATAACAAAGCCCTTTTCTCCAACAGCGCAGCTTTTAGGCAGGAAATGATTGCTTTATGGGTTGAGGGTACATAAATAGGACCAATTTGTTTCATGCCTGGAGGTATATTTCTTTTCTGGCAAAAAAATGTCAGAAAGGCAGTGTGTGAAAATGCAGTTTTCCCGCATGTGGGCTGCTTTCCCTTCCCAGCTGACCCCCCCTGCCCTTGCACCACATAAATGCTAACAGCCCAGTCTGCTCTTGGAACAGGTACGGCATCGTATTTATGGGAAACTGGAGAGAGAGTGGATTTCTCCATAGCATCAGGCAGCGATGTCCTGGAGGAGCTTTTTCCATAGAGGAGGTCATTAAAACCAGCCTGTTCCTACAAATATCCATTGCTTGGGTAAGTCCCCGAATACAGGATAAGCTTTCTCTGACCATGGGGTGGTGGTATCACAGACAGCAAGGGGGCAGGATGAGTGCTTGGCACCCAAGGGCACAGCATCTTGCATGGGAAGGACTTGAGCACTTTGCAGTGGAGCTGCTAAAAATTAATGTGATGGGGAGAAACAGCCCCGTGCACTTACATCGGGTGCTGCCTGTGCTGATTCCCCAGCTTGATGAAGAAAAGCTTCCCCATTACCATCTGAGTAGCGCATACGGGTAGATCAGAACAATACCCGAAGTCAGAAATAAATGGGTTGAATAATTTAGTGGGCTCCAGAACATAGGAATGGCAGAGCGCATCGCCAGAAATAGGAAATCACGGCTAATAAAGGCAAGTGACAGTGGAAAATTCATTAAACATTTTTCAGACAAGAACATTTTGCTACTCACAGGAAAAAAAATTAAACTTGAAATGGGGGAAATTTTGTTCTACAGATGGGTTTTTTTTGATAGGAACTGTATAAAAAGCTGAAGAAACATTTGATTAAAGATTGGGAGAGAAAAAGCTATAAAAAAATGAAAAGAACAGTCTGCAACTGTTAATTTCCATTTTCTGGGGCCCAAATCCATTCCTTTGGGTCCTGCCTGTGCAAAAAAGCCTGGGGTTAGTGGCTTTTGGGGTGCAATGAACTCCAACCCCCTGGAGCTGGGGGGTCACCCTGCTTGGAGGCTGGGGTGGGTTGGAAGTTGGATGCTCTTCAGGAATCTCAGAGCCATCATGTCCTTCTGGAAGTCCTGATCGTCTCACTGTGATTTATCAGTTGTCATCTCCCTCCATCCCTCTGCCCTTCCCTGAGCCGTCTCTTTATTGTCTCTGTGAGGGACGTTTTGCAGTTTTTCTACCACTGTGGCACCCTTAGAGACATGGGTTGGACTCAACCCATGCTGAGCAGAGTCACGCTCACTCCCACATCTTGCAAAATGCAATAGAGAGAGGGAAAAGGAGTTGTCCCTCTGCCCTTTGGCTCCCCACTGCATCTCGCATCCTTACCCAACCCTGACCTTGGAGCCAAAATCCTGTTTTGCACGTTCGTAACACCTATTACCTGCGTATCCCCAAGTGCTCTGCTGCATCAGTTATTAACCGCAAGCCACTCATGGTGATGCAGCATTTTGGGATGATAAATCAAATGTCAGGAAGCCCTAGAAGACCCTGCAGTGCTCCCTCCACCATGCAGCACTGCTGGGAATCAGGGCAGTGAGATTTCATACTGTGGTTTAATGGGCACTGAAAGGGAAGACTTATATTTTTAGAGGTAATGAGGCTTCTTAGTGGTAACTTAACCCAGAGGCTACTGATGCTGGTGGTTGTTGACTAAGGTCAACACTGGACCATATGCAAGGGACACATGTTCCTCCTTCTCTATGTGACAAACATAACTCACCCAAGATATCCCTCTTCCAGCAGCCCACCATAGCCCAATGCCATCTGGTAAGGTGAATTGTGCTGGTAACATCCCCATGTCCTTAACTGTCTGTCCCCTGGACAGGTTCCCTCTTCTAACAGGACCAGCTTCACTATTGTCCACTCTTTAGCTACCGTGGAGGTTTCCAGACTTCTTGTTTTCCCACCCTGGGCATAGCAAGTCCATGAACTTTGAGTGAATTGAAGCCATGGAAGCAATTCCCCTTGAGACCTTTGACAGTAGGAATGTAGTTTCAAAGGGAAAGAGCGGATTTAAAGGCAAGCGGTGCTCTCATCTACCCCCCACAGCTCAGGCTGCAGACTTTGACCCCCCTCCCACCACAGATGGGTGCGCAGCATCTCTGCCTGCTTCCCCAGCTCCCCTCCAGCGCCCCTCCTTCTGCACAGGCAAAGCTCCTTCCCTCATTTCTAAAGCCATCCAGGTTCTTCTTGTTTCCCACATCAGAAAGGTCTGAAGTCCCCTTGCAGTCATCTCACAAGGGGACAACTTGTACAGTACGTCCGTGAACACCCAGGAGAACCTGGGGAGGCGGATGGCTGGGCAGAGTGAGGGTACCCATCTGGCATTACTGTTTACTTGGAAATAAAGGACTGGCTTGAAATCCTTCAAACACGAGACTACCTGACACCGAGACAGAGCTGACAGCCATCCATTGCCTCAAACCTGCTCATCTGTGTCCCTGATGTAAATAAAGCATATGGTGCCCATCCATCTTTCTAACAGCCCAGGTCCAAGCTGACTGCCTCGCCAAATCCTTTTAGCTCCTGAGCAGCCTCCGTGAGCTCCCGTTTGCAAACTGAAGGAGCACTGCAAGAGTCAGGTTCATCTTCTTCCTCCAACGCTTGATAAAGGGCTACAGCCACATGTTGTTGTTGTCCCTCTGGGATGACACAGCCCCAGAAACGATGACAATTCCCAACTGGGGGATGCATCTCAGCTCCTGATTCTCTGCAAGAAGGAGGTGTGACTTTTCTCCTCTAGATGATGACACTAAGACAAGATATCGACCCAGGATGAGCCCCAGATGCTGCTTCGCTCCTGAGAAGGGTCTCTTAGTTTACCTGCAGAGGCTGTGAATACACAGAGGTATTTGCTAGTAGGATTGTAGCATGTCCAGCAGGTCAAGGGAGGTGATTCTACCCCTCTACTCTGCTCTTGTGAGGCACCACCTGGAGTACTGTGTCCAGCTTTGGAGTCCTCAGCACAGGAAGGACATGAACTTGTTAGAATGGGCCCAGAGGAGGTCCTGGAGATGCTGGGAGGGCTGGAGCCCCTCTGCTGTGAGGACAGGCTGAGAGAGTTGGGGGGGTTCAGCCTGGAGAAGAGAAGGCTCCGCGGAGACCTTGCAGCCCCTTCCAGTCCCTCAAGGGGCTCCAGGAAAGCTGGGGAGGGACTCTGGATGAGGGAGGGGAGCCATGGGACGAGGGGGAAGGGTTTTCCACTGCAAGAGGGGAGATTGAGCTGAGATCTGAGGCAGAAATTCTTGGCTGTGAGGGTGGTGAGCCCCTGGCGCAGGTTGCCCAGAGAAGCTGTGGCTGCCCCATCCCTGGAGGGGTTCAAGGCCAGGTTGGATGGGGCTTGGAGCAAGCTGGTGTGGTGGGAGGTGTCCCTGCCCAGGGCAGGGGGTGGCACTGGATGATTTTCAAGTTCCCTTCCAACCCAAACCATTCCATGACTCTGTGGTTTTACATCCATATATTCTCTCTATATATTCTATATTGCATCTATATATACATATATTCTATATATATTCTATGATTTTTCAGTTATATATAATTCTAGTCTATATATATTCTATGATTTTGCATTTATATATAATTATATTCTATGATTTTGCATCAATGTGTATGCATCCGTGTTCCAGCTCAGTCACCTGGTGCTTTTGAGGCATTTTTGGCACAGGTCTCACCTCCCTGTTGCCCAGGGGGCAAAGCACTGAGTGCAAACTTGCTGAGAACTTGTTAACAGGAAAATCCCTCATTAAGTGCAAAGATCATAAGGTCCTTCTTGAAGCGCCAGGGGATTTACTGGCAGACCTAGCAATTATCTGCACTGTATTCTGTTGTAAGAAATTTTCTCCATGTCTCTATCAGATACTACCACCATTTCTCCTCGCTCTCATCCTCGTCTCACCCACAACCCTTTCTCTGAACTGTAAGTCTCTAAATATACTTCTAATTCCTGGCTTTAACATCAGGATGGGCCATTTGTTCCACTTTTCCTCTCTCTGTGTTTGCAAACTCCACCGATTTCTTCTGACATTTGAAAAAATAAACGAACCAGGCTAAAAGCTTCTGGTCCTTGCAAGAATAATGATTACCAGGGTCTGCCTGTGACCAAACTAACCGATGTTTGCAAGAGAAATACGTATGAGTAATCCAGAATGCTTGCTGGCAGCCTTGTAAAGACAAATCAGAGCAGTTGTGGGTTAGAAACGAGAGGTGGTACAATTAGACCAGGTAAATGCCTGGAATAAAGTCACCAAAAGACAGGAAAATGGGTCCCCTAGGAGCAACAGCTTCTGCCTTTGCAGCAAGAGGAATGGGGGAGCTTCATCTCAGCCAGGGCCATGAACTTCCAAGAGGCCATGGTTTGTGGAGTAGGGATGAGTGGGAGGTTTAATTGGTTGCAGATTTATTACTTGGGCTGGCCTGCGGGAAAATGAGAATTTCTGTCCCTCGGGAAATTCCAACACCCACCTTCACCCCTAATGGAAATGCCAAAACAGAGAAACTCCCCATGGAGCAGAAGGACAAGGACAAAATATTAAGCAATATCAGAAAGTCTGGTTTTTGTTTATTTGACCCTGAATGAAATTGGTCTGACTGCTCCAGCAAGTCACAGGAGGAGAAATTCAGGCGCTTCATAAATTTTCTGGGTTTTTCTCTCTGTTTCAGAGTTCTCCACATTGTCACATGGAGCTCACTGCAGACCAGCCAGGTACTCTTCCTGGTCTAGGGGCAAAGAGGAGCACCAAGCTCCTCCTCTCCTCCAACATCCTCGCAGCAAATATTGCTGATAAATGTCAAACCAACCCAAAACAAAGGACTGTGATTCAGCAGACAGAAGTGACTCAGTTTGGGTCACCTCAGCCTGTAGTGAAAAACCTCACTTCTCTTTCCGTGCTAAAAGCGAAAGCATTTCAGCACAACACAGAACTCCGCAGGGACAGATGGGATGTTTTCCATTGGAAACATCTCTGGTGGCACCGTGGTCAAGGGGCTCTGCAAGATGAGCTGCCATGTGTCTCCAAGCTGTTGGTGGACACAGGTCATGATGTCTACATGCCCCTCTTTGGCTTCCTCCTGAAGGGTGAGCCTGAGACCTTTCCACCTGGAGGACACTTCACGCAAGGTAGCCCCATGGTGAGATGTTGGCAAATGGAACACCAGTGGCTTTCACCCCATGGGGCAGTGGAGACAAATGAGCTCCGGTGCATCCATTCACCTCTCCAACGTGCTCCCGGAATTCGTCCACCCAAATGCATTGAGTCCGTGGGCTGGTTGCGTTTCCACCAAAGAAAGAAAAAATAGGTCACATCCCCTGCTGAGCTTCATTAACATGCACAAGGAGTTCAAAAACAGCCCCAATGAGGACCTGCCCCTCCTGGGCAGCAGTGGCTGGTGAGCGATAGCAAAACTGTGGGGAACTTCATCAGTTAATGAGGCTGAAAGTTGAATTCTCCTCCTTTGCCAAGATTTTAAGTGAATATTCAAGGCATTCTCAGGATGAAAACCATCCTTTTTCTTTCTTTTCTTTTTTTTTTTTTGCAAAACTGAAGTTGGAGGGGATTTACAAAGTAGATTGTAGTCTCTGCTCAGGTCTCTAGAAGAGAGAGGGAATGAGAAGATCGGTCTCCACAGAAACCTGACCCAAAATGGTACAGATGTGCTAAAGCCAAAGCACATCCCCAACCCATCTCTCTGCTCTGTCCCCAGATTTGGAGATACCCCTGCCCCTCGTCCAGCTGCTGCAGGAGGGGGAGCAGGGTGTCCCAGGGACCCCTCTTTCTACCCCACCTACTGATGGAGCAACTAGCGCATCTTCTATTTTTGAACTTTTTTTTTAAGGAAAAGTGATCTCATGGTTAAAAGGACATGGGGAAAGAGGGAATTAGGGGTTTGCTTTCAGCTCTGCCGCTGGTACTGGTAAAGCACTGAGGTCTCCTGTGCCCCTCAGCAGTAGGGCTGTCTGCTGATAGCTCCACTTCCAGCCAGCAGGTCTACAGGAGATAATGATTCAAATTTAACCAAAACCAACAATGATGTTTATTTTTTATCTTCTTTAATAAATAGGGAGCTGCATCTCCCAGATGTTCCCAGAAAAGCACATTCTGGGGACAATACAGATGCAGCTGCTCTGGGGGAGTAGGAGCAGCTGGAGTCCAAGCAGTCCAAACCTGTGGACTCTCCATCCCTGGAGATATTCAACAAGGTCCTGAACCACATGAACCAGCTGGTCCTTCCTTGCCCTCAGTTATCCGGTGATTCTGGGGTATTTCCACCGGGTTCCCTGACAGGTTCCCAGGAGATGGTGGTGCCCAGTGACCTGGGCTGGAGATGGCACACACGTTTGCAGCACACTGCAGCTCCAGCCATTGGATGGGACTACTGTAGGCTTCCCTTGGAGAAGGCATCCAGAGGAAAGAGCAAACCAAGTTCATGAGAGCTGGGTGGGAAGTGCCTTCTGGTTTCCATCATCTCCTGACAAGTTTGTGAGATCTTTTCTCTCCTTGGTGCTGGAGGGGCTGTAGATCCCCTGAGGCTGTCCTGGGGTTTTTTGCAGGCTTTCTTTTGAGGCAATATTATGCTCTTCATTTTGCACGGCCACCAGAAGCGGGGTGAACTGACATGTCCTCTATAACATCCCCAGCCCCAAGATACTCCAGTCTGCCTTCATCTCACATGGCCCTGAAAACTGCTTCTGACAAAGTGCATTGCTGTATTCCAGGGATCAACAGCAGTGTTTTTTCTTCCACTTTCAAAAGACTTTATTCAAATCCAGGAGCAGAGTCCTCCCTCCCTTCAGGTGAGCTCTGGTCAAGCATTCAGTGCTCCTTTCCTGCCCTGATGTACCAACTGGCTTAAAGGTCCTGGTTTGAAGAGAAAAAGCTGATCTCTTCTTGTCTTCCCTCCTCCCCGTCGGACCTGAGCAAAGACAAAACCTTCTGATAGTGCAGCAAGTCTTGAGGACAGAGCTTGGCCTGGAAACCAGCAAGAAAATGCATTTTGCATGCAGTGGGTGGCTTGAAGGATCAGTTACAGGCATTGGAAGGAAAAGGAGGGGGAGGAAGCGAATGGTTAATGTCCCGCTCTGAGCCAGTTCCCTTTGCAAATAGCTGTTTGCACACTGATGGAGGTGGAAATGAGAGCTCTTCATCAGCAGTCATCCAAGCAGCTTCTTCCCTTGGTCGAAATTCTCCTAATTTCTAAGCAAGGCTGGTGCTGTGGGTGTAATTTCCCTGGCGATGCTGCTGTCACAAGGCTGGTCTGACCCATCTCAGACCAGTTTCCTGCATAGAATAGGGGTGAGGGGATGGGGGAGAGCTGGGCACTGCTTGCACTGGAGGCTTTGGTGGTGGTTCCCATCGCCGGCACTAAATGACACCAAGTGGATGATGATCGCCCCATCCCTCTGGCTGAGCTCAGGGTGGACTTGGGCAGTGCAAAGGCATGTCCTGGTTTTATCCGGAGGCTTGAGCATCTGCAGGCAGTGGGGATGGCACAGACATGGGTTTGGGAAGCCCAGGAGCTGGTTGGGCTTTCCTCTGCATGGACACTGTTGCCATGACTGTCAGTCTTTACTCAGGAGCTTGAACACCAGTGCTTTAGGGAGCTAAATGCTTTGGACACCCTCCCTGTCGGTAAACACAATGCAGAATATGGATTTCTCACTGCTCTAAAATGCACGTCACTCTTTTCTCTGCCTCCTGAGATGATGCATCCCCATGGCTGTCCTCCTCCCTCCTCGGTGCTTTTCCCTCACTGCTCCCTGTCTCATTCCCTATGCTGAACGCAGCTCTCCACCTTGTTCATGGTGGCAAACACACCAGCGACCCGCTGGGGCTCACCCTCACCATGGGGGCTAGATGGAGAAGAGCAGAAGAGTTTGATCTGCCCTGGGAAAGGCAGGATCTCGCAAATCCTTATGCATGCCATGTGTGTAGCGTTCCTCCAAACCGCTCTGTGAAGGCTGCTGGCACTCTATCAGATAACGAGGATTTCCCGTCTGGGTTATCAATAACTCCAAATAGCTCCTGAAAAGTTCTCCCTCAGGCCGTGTAAATACCCTGGAAGTATTTAAAAGCCAGGCAGACGTACTGCTTAGCGATATGGTTTGGTGATGGTTTTTGTCAGTGTTGGGTTGATGGTTGGACTCGATGATCTGAAAGGTCCCTTCCAACCTAGACAATTCTATGACTCTGTGAAACAGGGTTTTCTTTCCAGCTGAGCAGGGCTGTCTGGGCTTTCAGCTACTTTCAACCAGGCTCAGCAAAAAAAAAAATATTTAAGTTTGTGTTCGTAAATACCTGGTCTCAGCACACCAGTTTTCTCGGTGAGTTGTAGATCTGCACGTAGGCAGAGTTATGCATTTATTTTCTCCATTCTATGAATTAATGTCATGGTCCACTCTTGCCAGGGGAGAAAGACAGAGAAAAGCAATGATGCCACCCAACCAGCCCAGTTCAGCTGGGCTGAACACCTTCCTCCCATCAAAGCAATTCAAAAACTTTACCTGCTGTAGGCAGTTCAGGTGCAGACTTCCCCTGGAAGGGTGACAGGGACCGATTTCGGCAGGGGGGCCAGGTTCTATCCCAGGTGAAAAACTCACCCTGGGCCAGGGCTGTGTGCACCCCGCTGGGTCCAAGCATGTTTGCCACCAGGTCCAAAATACAGGGACAGAATCAGGGACAGAAGAGGATGGAAGGAGATGCTCATGCAACGCTTAGATGGTGCCCTCCAAGATGCTCCATGGACTTTATCTGTGCTTTTGCCAACCCCAGGGAATGCAATTTTCCCAAAGGGATTGGGTTTGTGCTGCTCCTCAGTTCCATAGGTGATCCCCCTGGGAATGATGTTTGCTCAGCGGTGTGTCGCTGGCTCTGTGTGGGCAAGGTCTTCCAGCAGCATTTCAGAAAGAGAGCGAGATAGAGCCTGCCCCACACGATATCCAGTCTTTTCTTGTCTTTCCTTCATCTGATCAATGATGTGCAATTTCCTCCTGTTTGGTGATTGCCAACAAGTTTCTTATCCATGTTAGTGGTCTGCAGCAGAGCAAGAGAAAGGCATCAGCTCTGGGCTTGCTGAAGCTGGGAACAGAAAGCTCAGGCAAGCATCAGCTGGGCAGCCAGGTCCAGGCAAATGCATTTCATGGACTGCTCCGTGTCACACAACACATCTGGGCTCAGGGACAAGATGGGGACAGAGCCAAGGAAAGGGGAGGTGTGATCTGCGGGTATCTATAGCTCATGGTTCGCAAGATGTGGGAGACTAGACCAAAGGGACATCAATCCACCACTCTCCATGTGCCTCCTGGACCAACCTGAACCATTCCATGCAGGAGCATGAGACCACGCTCCTGGACTGTCACAAACTGCATTAGAAAAACTTGGCTTATAGCAGCAGCTCTGGGAGTCAGGGGATTATGTGAGAACAGCAGTGGCCATGCCAAAACTATTATTCTCTTCAGCCCTCCTGCTTTCAGAGGAAAGCCTGAGAGCATGAGACACAAAAGCCATTAATTAGAAGTCAGTAAGAATTATTCCTTCACTGTTTCCAGGCCAGGCTGGTGGTGGCAGGATACGCTCCAAACTCCTGTCCGTGCCTTTGGGGAAATGTTTGCCTCCAAAATTTATTTTCCAGTGTCCCCAGAAGTGCCCAAGGTCACACCAAGACTGCAGGCTGCCCCGCGAGCCCAGCAGCTTCATTGTCATCCCTCTCTGAAGGCAGGTGGTGGTCATAAATTAAACCTTGAAAAGAAATGAGAAACAAAACCAGGAACAGGTCTACAGTGAGTGTCAGGTCTGTATTTGCTTTATTTTCAGTGATTACAAGCAGTCGTCCTAAATCCTGACCCTTCCCTGCAGGACAGAAACCCCCCAGCCAGGTCCATGGTATCAATAGCCCCCACACAACCACATCTGAAATGACCATCCATAAAATCTCTTCGTTTCTCACGCAACTCCCTCACGGGGATGAACAATGAACATTTTGGGAATTGGCCCCTTGCACCAGGGAAGGGTGATGATTCCTGACTCCAGCTCATCACTGCAGCCTGTCCCAAGGGAGCAAGGTCAGGACTCCATCCCAGCCCTGACACACCAGAGCGGGTGGACCGACACCACAGTCACCCTGCCTAGCTTTGTCCTTCTTCATTTATCACCCAAGTAATATTTCTTCTTTTGCTTTCTGTCTGGAAAGCTCTTTTTGGTCACTCCTGCAACTGGCACTTGGACTTCATCCCCAAGGTCTCACGCTGAACCTTGCTGTTCATCTCCCCAGCCACTTCCTACCACTCTTCCTACCACAGCCACCAAAAATCAGACAAAGCCTGAGGGTGCAGAGCCTGGCAAAGCCCCTGAATGAGATGAACCAAGAAATTATTCACCCAGGATCCTTTAAGTGCTACCAACTCCGTTCCTGACAAGAAGGAGATCTTTCATCAGCCTCTTTTCATAATATTTGGTTCCCAGCAAAATAAGGCACCAAGAGGCTTCGTGTGCACCCACAACACATTGAGGTCAGGCTGGATGCTGAAGAGCATCCTTGGAGCAGTACAGCGATGCAGTGCAGAGAGCCCCAGGGTGTCCCCACCACTGATGGTGGCACCAGTCCAAAGCCTGACTGAGATGAATGGACGTGGTCCACTGGAAAAAAGACAACTACAGGCAGCTCCATCACAGATGTGTCAACATGCAGGTGAGAAAAGGCCTCTGGTGTTTCCATCATCACCGAGATTTCCCTCCGTGTGAATCCTCATGCATCAGACCCCAAGAGTTAAGGGGGCCAGTACCAAACACACTGTCTTTGGATCAGAGAAGAAAAGTGGCCAGAAGCTGCTTTAAGCTTTTCTGGTCTGAGCACGTGTGGCTTCCAAAATGGTCTTTGCAGAGTCACATGGACATAATGGAGAACAGAGTTGAGCCCCTGCGTGTCCAGCTGAAATACGTGTTTGGCTCTTCAACTTTGCTAGAAAAGTTTTTTTTTTATTTTCTTGACTAACCACGTTGCTGGTAGGGAAGAAGCACAGCTAAAAACAGAGACAACAATTTTCCACAGAAGGCACATTTAAATGTAATCTTCCAGGCCATAAATCAAGGTTTAATCCGACACAAGAGTACAACTCAAGTCCTCATCAATTCTCCTTCGTTGGTTACACGTGAACGTGAATATAAAGGGCTCCTTGATTTATCCAGCCCAGAGAAACTCTACGGTGTTTCTTTTAATAGCTGATGCTTTATCTATCAATTCCCCACTCCCCCATGTCTATTCCTGAGCAGCTGATTAGAATTTATCAAGATCTATAATGCACCGCAAAGCAGACCCACTTCCTATTACAGTTCTAAAGCACTGTCTTTTATCAAGGGAAATGCGAATATTTATCAGCCCCCGGATATATAGACATCAGAAAAATAAGACATTAACATTTTAAAGCTTCTTTTCACTGCTTTTTTTTTTTTTTTATGCCATCTTTCTGATAAAGCAGGAGCAACAGCCCTCTCACACAACTGTGCTGTTTCTGCAGAGCAAAAGGAAGGGCTGGTCGTAATTGGACCTGAGCTTAATTCCCTGGGGTCCCAGCCAGGGGGAGGGGGCTTGTGGGAAAAACCTCCCTGGAGGGGTTTTTAACTTCAAGAGACCCCTTTACAACACACAAAGCCAATTAACTAATTAGCTGGGCCATTCTGCTAGCAGAGAGTTGCCGTTTGAGGCTGACCTCACCACCAAGGTGACTAAGTTGGTTTTGGGGGACGTAGTTCCGGTTCCCCCTTTAGCTGTCTGAGCTGTGCCGACACCTCCTCCGCAGTCCAGCATCTTCCTTGCTAACCTTTGCTGACTTTAGATTAAACATAGGAGTAAAGTAACATCGAAGTATATCGAGTATTAATTGCCTTCTGAGGGGACAATGAAGACAGGCTTCTCTATGAGGACAGGCTGAGAGAGTTGGGGGGGTTCAGCCTGGAGAAGAGAAGGCTCCAGGGAGACCTTCGAGCCCCTTCCAGTCCCTCAAGGGGCTCCAGGAAAGCTGGGGAGGGACTCTGGATGAGGGAGGGGAGCCATGGGACGAGGGGGAAGGGTTTTCCACTGCAAGAGGGGAGACTGAGCTGAGATCTGAGGCAGAAATTCTTGGCTGTGAGGGGGGTGAGCCCCTGGCGCAGGCTGCCCAGAGAAGCTGTGGCTGCCCCATCCCTGGAGGTGTTCGAGGCCAGGTTGGATGGTCTGGTGGGAGGTGTCCCTGCCCATGGCAGGGGGTGGCACTGGATGGTCTTTAAGGTCCCTTCCAATCCAAACCATTCTATGATTCTACGACAATGCTGTTTGTGTGGCCATCCATTGCTTCCCCCCATAATCTCAACACATCCTTTGATTTCTCCAGCTTCCATTTCCAGTCCCTGGCCACCTGTCATCTTTTTCTCTTTGCCTGCCTTCCTCCCTCCCTCCCCCACCATCTTTTCCATTAGCAGCGCATTGCAAACACGCTTAACTCCTCCACCCAACTGCCTGTCACACTCCACTTTGAAGTAAATTGCCTTTGGATGTGGGATCCCAGGGACATTTCTCTCCCGGAGGGGCCACCACAGTGTAGCTCTTTAGGGGCAAAGCACAGCACATCATCCCCATTTCTGGGACAATTTCCATCGGGGCATCTGCCAGCAAGAGGTAAGATCGCTGGGCACTTCACGATGAGTCCCCTGCGTCCCATCCGTGCGTCAAAATCCACTGTGTTCAGCTGTTATTTCTATTATCCAGCATTTAAGTTCCTCATTAAGATGTGTTAACTCCCATTTAATTCCCTCTCAGGATGGCAAGCGCTCGTGTTTAATGAACTCTGCAGAGCCGTCTGGGGAGATTTAAAACAAGCCCTCCAGCAGCTGGTCAGGGTGTGATTAATGATAGGTGTGGACACAAGAAGGGCAGAAACAAGGGGATAAGAGCTGCAAGACTCCCACAAAGAGGTGCCAGCTCTGCCTTGGTGAACATAGCTTGTTCCTTCCCAAAAAAAATGGGACAGCTTGCGGTGAGGGATGCAGCCAGAACCACCTCTGGATGCTTGCACCGAAGGGTGCGGAGCTCCAAGCAGAAATGATGACGTAGGAGGAGAGGACAAAGCCCTGCAACAACTTATTTGGGGACTGGACACACAAGCATTTTCAAGCAATTAAAATAGGCAGACTGGCTTCTGTGGTCCCCCTAAACCATGGAAGTTGTCTTCTATGGCCAGTCTCAGAGAGGAAGATCCTCTGGGGTAAATACCTGAGCCATGGTGCCATGGCATGTCCCTGAGAGGGCATCCCCACTGTCCTGGTTTGAGCAACACAGGACTAATTTTTATTTTAATGCTAGGGAAAACTGCACTTTTAGAAGACTCTAGTGTCTGAATTTGTGAAAATATTTACTTTATAGCCAGCTCTGGTGTGCGGGTCTCAAAGTCTCGGTGTTTTCAAGCCTTGCCAGTTGCTGGGACAAGGAGGAGCGAGACTCGGGCACTTGACCCAAGCTGCCAACAGGATTATCTCATACCATGGACATCATATTCAATATAATCAGAAAGTTTGCCAAAGCATTCTCTCTCTCCCTTGATGTCTGTGATCCCAAGAACTCCTTGCCTCGGTGCCAGAGCCCTGAGCCCTTCCCTTTCTTCTGAAGCCGCAGCACTCGCAGTGTCCCACATTTGCTGTCCCCTGCTGGGAGTGCACAGCTTCTGCTGATGGAATGGGCTGAATATAATCCTTGTGTATCTTATATTGGTATCGGAATCAATATTGGTTCTTTAATGTTAGTTATCTAGTCTTCTTCTATTAAATCTGTTTATATTTCAGCCCTCAGGTTTCCTTATTTTTTCCCAATTACCCTTCCCAGGTGGGGAGGGGTCATCGGGTGATAGAATAATTATCTAAACAACAATAAATTGCTGTGGGTTCCTCAAACCGTAACACCCACCTAGATACTCTCATTTCCACCGCGTAAACTCCTGAAGGTACAAAGAAAGCCCAAAGATGCCTTCAAACCTTTTCTCACTTCGTTCTGCTGTTAAGTAGTTAAGTCTCCGCATCCTCCACTATATCCCCAGATGGTCCCTCATGCATCTGTCTCAGGAAGAAACCTGTACCGAAAAAATCACTGTACTCTTCCCCCAGGTCCCTCACCAGTAATCCCCTCCGCTATGTGACTGTCCCTGCTGTGTCCGCTTCCTGTCAATTAGCCAGGGAGGGACCAGGGGTTCGCTGAAAACATCTTCCAGCTTCGCACTTGCAGTCATTTGCAAGGAAAGCTCTGACAGCTCAGGAGCCATCCATGGAGCAAGAAATAATTTGGCAATAATCCCACGTCAGGAGCAAAGATGACGAAGCTGCCTGCAGCTCCTGACAGATAATGTAGGGAAATTCATTTAACAAGTCATGGCTGCTTACGAATAACTTTCCTAGCACCTGGGGCACACTCCATCTCTCTCTACATGCACACTAGGCATTTATCAATTTTATCTCCCTCCCCCCGCAACTTTTTTTTTTAATGTTAAAACATTCTTCCCAGCTGTTTCTTGCTGCACTACATTGTACAGCCACAGACCACGGCCACGCTCCTCTCCTGCTGCTCAGCAGCCTCAGTCTTCAGGGGACCCCAGCGTTCAACTGGTGGCACTGGAGCATTGGTGGGGACATGGGGCGTGGGACATTTGCTGTTCAATATGTGCTGGTCTGAATTTGGTCCTTTGCTGCATGGATGAGTCTCTTAAAATCCTCCTCCAAGTTAAGGCTGTACAACTACCCCTGAAGTGCCGGAGAGGCCATTAGACTTTACCAGCAATGGCATTCACCCAGCACTCTGCCAGGGGAATACTGAAGGTCCAGAATGTCACGGCATTACATTAAGGCTGTAAAAATACGGCTTTCCCCCACATAAATAATATTTCTATGTCAGAAGCCAGTCAGCAAGGGAAGTTGTTTAACTCTGCAGCATCTGGCAGCTGGGTCACCTTCCCACAACACCAGCTGCAGACCCAAGTGCAATCATCCCTGCCTTTTCCCTTGTGACCCTGAAGAGTTTTTCTCCCATTCTTATGCAGTAAATCCTTTCAATCCACTTATCTGCTTCTTTTTCCCCTTTGTTATCTCTCCCTTGTGTAACCCGGACTCCGGGGGGAGGAGGCACTTCCAAGCGTGCCCCTTTCATCGCAGCCATCCATCACGCGCCGGCACTTCTAGCTCTCCTCCCATGACGCCCATCGGCATCACCTCTCCCTCAGTACACAAATGCTCTCCTTACCATCCTCATCTGTTTCTGGAGTCCGACAGACTTCTCTTAAAGAGCAGCGATCGCTGGGAAAATGGCCAGCACAAAGCAGGGGTGGGATGGATGGGAATAATTCAGAAAAAGACAGGAAGAGATGGACCACGACCAAGTTGAACTGGGTGACATGAAATTCACAGTGCTGTACATTTATACAGGAATCTTAGTGTGAAGGTCATGCTTAGGTATCACTTGAACCCAGCTGTGTCCTCCCTGTGCTCCCTCTTCACTGCTCATGCTGTAACAGAAGATGATGAATGAGGCTTTGTTATGACACTGACCACAAAGATTTTCCAGTCTACATACAACAAGAAATAAGAGAGCAAAATTATCCCCATTTTACAGTTGGGGAACTGAGTCCAGAAAGATTTCGCAGTTCTGATCACACCGTACCCCACTGGCAGAGCTGGAAACTGAATCATATCTCCACAGTCTCCAGGCAGTGCAATTACCCTCCCTTAAAGTGTCTGAATATTTTTTCGAAGTCTCTAGAGTTCAGCGACTGAACTCGTGGGTCACTGAGACTTGCCAACGGTTTTCCTCCAAGGTAATGGAGGAGTCAGGACTAAAGCTACAATCTCCTTATGGCTGCTCACGCATGAATCTGAAGGCAATTCTGCATTAAAGGTGTGTTTTTGCCAAGGCAGGACTCAAACCTCATTCATGGCATAAACCTCTTTGCTTTGAGGCTGTTGGCTGGAGCAAGGGGTCTCATGGACCCCTTGGATGAAATCAAAAGGGGTTGGTTGTCTAATCCCAGCTACGAGATGGCCTCATTGCTCCTGCTCTTGTATTCCCTTTCCACTCTATGGGCTGTGCTCTCAGTCTCTCCTGGACAGGAGATGAAAGGTGTTTATTTATCTGCTCTGCTCCCATGAAACACACTTAAGATGGCTGGGTGGAACTTCGTAGACAATGTGCGCTGGACAGGAGTGAAAACTGAGAGCCAGGGAAGCTGGAGGACATTGGGAACAAACCAAAGGAGCTTTTTACTTCCCATGAACCCACAGAAGAGCCAGCCAGGGTGATGGAAACCAGCCCATCTGAATCATCTTTATTATTTTGCAACTGTTTGCTGTTAAAATCTCCTTATCCATAGATCTCAGAGGCTGGCCAGGACTGGAAACAGTGCACCATGTAAACAAAACCACATAATCTCTGCCTTAGAGGTTTTCTGCATTTCGGGTTGGATGTGACAGCATGCAATGAAAAGTGATGGGGAAATGGAACGACGTGGTCATCAGCCACAGAGACATGGGGGTGCACAGAGTAGCTGCATCTACAGGAGGAAACCAGATGGGCCGTCTTTTGTGTCTCTTAGAAGTAGGATATGATGTGACTGAGCGTGTCATGTTAGAAAAATACTGGGCAGAGCTCAGTGTCTGAGAAGAAAACGCTGCACAGCCAAGCATCTCCTGGGACCCCTCCATCCCCGATGTTCCAGCCACTCTTGGCTGGGATTTTAGCCGAAGTCCATGGGAACAAAGCCATGGAGCTCTAAGTCAACTAGGAATCTCAGGCAGTTATAAAGGGGCCAATACACCCGCTCTCCAGCAGGGAGATCCTTTCTGCAGAGGGGTCCGTTCACACCAGTGTGGCCAGGGAGGTGTTTTACACCTGGTAGTTTTTCACCCAATCACCCCCACAACTCAGGAGAGGGGTTTGTGACCAGGAGAGCGCTGGGGAGACCTCATTTGGGATGGTGGCATGTTTCCCAGTACACATACAGCTCAGTCCCTCTGGCTGCTGATGGAGCCATCAGACTGATGCAGCATTTTCATTCCCTACAGTGAATTGCTCCCTTCTCCCTCATCACTCTTTATAATACGGAGGCATTTTTTTTTTCCCCTCGGTTGCTTATTCATGCCTTAATGGCACTTGATTTTCAATGGGCTCTTAGAGCCCTTTTCTGTGCATACTCTGCAATGCTATTAGGCTTTTCAGCGCTCCTTTGCTCTTTAAACAACCTTTGCCTGCTTTTCCTGCAGACACATCTAAGTGCACCGGGGTTATGGAACTCCTGTTGGTATTACCATCCAGCTGAATGTGGCTGTTCTCAAAACGAAATGAGAACAGCAGCAAAACCTCCAGAATATATAAACACGCTGAGCTGAGCCTCTCTTGGTTGCTGCTCAAAAGCATTTACGTCGGTGGTGCCTGCACTCAACAGGGGACTCGGTCTTCGGTGTTTATGCAGCACAGCTGGTGGAGCAGTAGACCAGCCATTGCTTCAGTCAGCCTGAAATTGCTTTCCCCTTCCAGCGATTTCACAGTGAAGCTCAATGCTGGCTAATTTTACAACGCAGTGTTCAACAGGAAGGTTGAGGGTCAGTGAATAATGGACCTTGATGGGAAAGATCCCAACGACCTCCTGCATGGAGGGTTTGTGATCTGGGTCTTATGAGATTGGGCTGGCAAAGTCCTCTGTGCCCGGACCCTTCCCGTGCAGCCCATTTGGAGGCAAAAAATGCATCAGGTTGCTCAGGGAGGTGGTGGAGTCGCCATCCCTGGAGGGATTCAAAAGCTGAGCACACGTGTTACTGAGGGACATGGTTTAGTGGTGGGTTTGTCAGTGTTGGGTTGATGGTTGGACTCAATGATCTGAAAGGTCCCTTCCAACCTAGACCATTCTATGATTCTATGATCTCTGTCCCTGCCTGTCCCTTTGCATGTCTGCTCTGTGCAAAGTCCTCTTCATCTTCTCTCTCTCAGAGGTGTTTTCTGAAGGGTTCTTGTTTGTTAAGCCTCTACATTTTCCCTTCTTCTTTATGTCAGATGTTCTGCCTGACTTCCTTTCCTAGATGACAAGGAAAAAGTGATCGCTAGCTCTCTAGTGAATACTGATACTGGTATTTGTTATTCCATTTAACAGGCAATCTTTCCTTGAGACATTTGCTTTCCAAGAAAATTAGCTGCTGCTGTAAGGTCTGGTGCATCTCCAGCTTCCACATCCATCTGCTAAAAAAAGCAATAGTGTTTGAGTCCCTTTCATCATTACTTTGTTGGGTTTTTCACTGATTGGATCTTTCCTACAATGGCAAATGCACCGAAGTGTCAGTCTCTCCTTAACCACGTCCCTGCACTGTGGCTTCTGTGGTCTCCTTCCGTGTCTTGCCCATGATCCTGGTGGCAACCAGTCCCTAAACGCCTGCACAGGGATCAGGAAGAGCCATGTCTGGGGTATTTGCAGGGCTGCAGCCTGCCCTGCCCTGCCCTCTTCATCCAGAGCGCATGAAGAAAACCTTCAGCCCCGGCTGAGTCAGCTCTGGTGACCAGCCTCATCTCCTCCTAGAGCTCCTGGAGCTCCTCAACTCCAGCTGAGACAACCACTAAGCATAGGTCTACAAGACATTGGCGCACTAGTAGGTGAATTTAGACCTCGGGTTGAGCTTGGACCTTTGTCTGCCAATGTAGGCATACATAAGCTGAGCTTGAGTTTAGAAACCTTCTGTGGGAGCAAGAATTGAGCCATAAGTTTGCCTTTGCATGTGCCCATGGATACTGTTCATTTTCAGTGGGGCTGACAGGAGGTATGGATGAAGAGGAAGATCCTACAGGGACAGCTGAAAGGCTCATCTAGACTAATGCGACTTAAAGCTTACTCATTGAGGCTGTTTTTTCATTGAGGCTGTTTTTTCAGTGCCCAAAGCACAGATATTTTAACTTGTTCTTTAATTTGCTCCTTAAAGCAGTTAGTAAAATTACTATTATCAATCAGTGCGTGGCAGCCTGTCCAAAAGGCATGGCCAGGAACTGCGCATTAATTCTGAATGCTTTGCTGAATTTACTGCATGGCAGGACCGAATTTTTCACTCTGAGATGAAGCACGAATACACCATTTGGCACAATCAATACTTTTCGAGATTGCTAGGAAATTGTCGGGGCTACAGAACCCATGCATGGAGTGTTGCCACCTCTCTTAGGCAATGCACAGAACTATATAAACTCTTTCCCTGCAGTAGAGCATCCGTGGATCAGCATGGGAAATAGGCTGGGGATAAAACGGGCCACCTCCATGCCTGCAACAACATCTCTGCATTTGCCACGCCAGCCACAACGAGACCATTGTCCTTCCCAGAGATGTGCCTGCAAGATGTGCTGCAGTCAAATTAGTTTTCGTTAGTTTAATGGGAAAGGAGATAACTGGGCAACATTGTAAGTGAGAGGTAGAAGGACACAGAACCAGCTTGATCCCATAGCAGGGATAATTTTTACCTTGCTTAGATGCAGATGGGATGTGCAGTGATATCTGGTTGCCCTGTGTCGTGGTTTAGCCCCAGACAGCAACTAGGACTACACAGCCTCTCACTCAACCTCACTTTCTGCCCTAGAAGTGTAGAGAGAAGAGGGAGAAAAGGAGGGGAAAAGTGAAAAAAAAAAATAACCAGACTCGTGGGTTGAGATAAAGAGAGTTTAATAGAACAATAACAGAAAAGGAAAATAACAATAATAACAACAACAACAACAATAATAATAGAATATACAAGACACAAGTCACCCACACCACTCAGTGAACTGCTTGCCCAGCCTGGCCTGAGCAGACATCATGGATTTTCCCCCCTGGCCAACCCCCATTTATATACTGAACATGACGTCTATAGTACGCAATATTCCATGGTCCATTCTATTGTTCTGTCTATGCTCCTTCTCAGCTTCTATGGGAAGCTGGAAAAAGTCCTTGACTAGTGTAAACATCACTCAGCAACAACTAAAACAATATGCATTATTGACATTCCTTTCATACCAAATCTGAAAACCACCAGAAAGAAAATTAATTCTATCTCAGCTGAAACCAGGACACCCTATAAGGATTGAAATGATTACAATAGAGATTAGGAAGAAGGAGGATTTAGCCTTCCTGCAGCTCCAAACCAAGTTCAAGCAGAGACTCCCACCTGGGAATGCCCAGATTTTACCTCCTAGTAGGGTAACTCCTTGTCAGGCCTCTTTGCAATAACCTTTTCTATTAATTCGAAGCATTTTTTCCTTCTTACATTTATTCATCATTTTCCTGCAGTTTCAGTACAAGGTCGAAATGTAAATGTGTCATACCACTGTATTACATGGATTTTCTGTGGTCTTTATTTGCTTGTGGTATTGAAAACTCGCTGTTTTAGGTAAAGTTCCTTTTAAGGGACCATCTTGAACTCCCTCAGTTTGCAGATAAGGTCTAAGGGTCAACACAAGGGAGAGAGAGGGAAAAGGGAAACTTTGGGATATGGAAACGGAGCGGTTAAAGTGGAAAGATCCTGTAATAAAATAGTACGGCTAATTAGTACATGTATACAATAGGCTAAACTAACAACTAACATCCTTCTAAACACCTGTGGCTAGTGGTGCCTCAGCTCTGTTTTTGCCATCACTGGAGCTTTCCTGGCTCCCTCCTTCCCCAGCACAGCAATAAATCAAAACTTGCTTTTAACACACTCTCCTCCACTCTCCTCTCCCCATTCCTCAGCAGAAAGAAGCCTCCAAGGACCGTTAATGCACCCATCTTAGTAAGAACTTGATGCCTGCAATGTTGCACCTCAGTGTGGGGAGAGGTGGGGAGGAGGGCAGCCACCTCCCAAGGACACTCCTGCTGTCACTTGAGCTTGGGTGATGGCTCTGCCAGGACCCCGAGCCTGGTGATGCATGGGACCACCACCTCCTCCACATCACGTGGGGCAGGGCAGACTATGGAGGCACTGATCACCCTTCCCCACTCCTCCGTAGGTCTGGGAGATCTCAAGAAACAAAGCAAGGATGGGTTTGGGTAAGATACACCCAGGGAAGCCCAACTACATGGGAAAAATCACCCTTATCTTGCAGGGCAGCAGCAGAGCACACAGTGCCAGCTCGCAGAGCCTGACCCACCAGATGCACCACCATGGCCACCACCATGCCACAGCCCAGCTTGGAGCAAGGCCACTCCTCTTTGTAACCTACCCTCTGCAAGGGCAGCTGTGGCTGTCTTATACCCAGGGGAGTCTGTTATAATATATTACTGTGTTCGGTTTTGGGCCCCTCACCACAAGAAAGCCATTGAGGTGCTGGAGCGTGTCCAGAGAAGGACAACGGAGCTGGTGAGGGGTCTGGAGCACAAGTCTTGTGAGGAGCAGCTGAGGGAGCTGGGGGTGTTCAGCCTGGAGAAAAGGAGGCTGAGGGGAGACCTTCTCGCTCTCTACAGCTCCCTGAAAGGAGGGTGTAGCCAGGGGGGGTCGGTCTCTTCTCCCAAGGAACAGGCGACGGGACAAGAGGAAATGGACTCAAGTTGCGCCAGGGGAGGTTTAGGATGGATATTAGGAAAAAATTTTACACTGAGAGGGTTGTCAAGCATTGGAAGGGGCTGCCCAGGACAGTGGTGGAATTGCCATCCCTGGAGGGATTTAAAAGCCGGGCAGACGTGGTGCTGAGGGACATGGGTTAGTGGCAACTTGACAGTGTTGGGTTGATGGTTGGACTCGATGATCTTAAAGGTCTTTTCCAACCTAAATCATTCTGTGGTTCTATATACGTGCTCTTGCTATAACATATAAAAACTGGGTCTGGATAAAGAGCTTTCTTAGCTCAGAGGAATACCATGGCCTTAAAAGCCCTTCAGATCTGTTCAGCTGTTGGGATAGGGATTGTCAGGAGGTGGAACATCCCAGCGTCACAGAGTCACAGACAGGTTGAGATTGGCAGGTACCTCTGGAGGTTACCTTGTCCCCTGCTCAAGCAAGACCACACAGATTAGGTTGCCCAGGACCACGTCCAATGTCCCTGTGTACCCTTGCTGTTTTCTCCCAGTGTTTTTGTCACTGCTCGCTACATCCTGCCCAATTTCATCTCCAGTTTCCTTAGTGCATGGCAGCTCGCGTCCTTCCCTCTGCTCACTGTGCCCACCACAGGGAGGCACAGCCTGTGGCTGGAGGAGATGTGTCATGGATATCTCCTGCACAACCTTTCTTTGGCTGTTAAATTGATTTTTGGGAAGTCAGCATGGGCTGGGGTCAGCAGGGTGCTCTCAGTGGGTCGCTCTCCTTGGAGGTGCCATGGCTGCTGATAACAGATTGCTGCATGGGGCTTGCAACATCTCTCCCTCCCACCTCCATCCACGGATGCTTGGCCAGCTCGCTGTGGCTCTGAGAGTCTCAGACATCATCTCGGAGGAGGCAGTTGCCCTGTTGGGAGCCATTTGCTCTAAAAAAAGGTTTAATTAGCAATAGTCATTGTTCATGCTGAGAGGTTAATATGATCCCTGTATGGGTTATTCATGAGATTTTAGAGTAGCTTCCATCAAAACCTTCTTTTTTTATTCTCAGCTCAGCCTGAGCTAAGATTAGTGATGGCTGGAGAGACTGGAAATGGGGGCTCGAGGGGCGGCGTGGGGCTGCAGGGCAATTCCTTACAGACAGGGTAAGCTTCTGCTCTGTGCCAGGGTGCCAGCCCCTGAAGGATACATGGTCTTAAGGACATGAGCCCACCTCCCTTCCCTCTCCGCAGGCCATGCCTATGTTCCAGACCTTGTCTCCCAGGTGAGCACTACCATCAGTTCCATTTTTTCCACATCCAGCGTTGCCAATTTCTTTTTCATCCCAAGTGCCATGATAGATGCTTTCTTTTTTCCTCCCAGCCTCCTGGGAATCACCTGCCTGCAACTGTACTCCAAATCCAGCCCTGATTCCCTCATCCCTGGGACACTGAGCTGAGCTCTCAAGTTGAGACCATCACAGAGCAAACTTCCCTGATGGCTCAGCTTGCACCATGGCACATGCCCCTCTGGTCAAGAGCAATCCATACTTTCATGGAGGTCTCTCCATACTTCGGTGGAGATCCTAAGGTCCAGCAAACACCCTGGCTTCTGGCTTCTGACCCCCATGGCTGGATTCAATCTGGGTGATGATCCCATTTATCCAGTTTGAAACAGGGTCTCAAAGCCCAAGGATGAGCCCAGACGGACACTATGGATGATGATCACATTTACCCCATTCAAAGAGTGGTCTTAAAGCCCAAGGATGAGCACAGATGGACACTCTGGGTGATGATCCCATTTACCCAGTTCAAAGGTGAGTCTAAAGCCCAAGGATGAGCACAGATGGTCATTCTGGATCAAAAGGATTCCTACCCCCAGCTCCCCGAAACCAACTCCAGTTACTCAAGGCAAAGACCTAGGAGACAGGATGCATCACAGGAATATCCTGTCCTCATCCTTTGCAGGGATCAGTCCCTGGTAGACTAGAGCAAACCCAACCTGGTTTCTGCAGCTCTCCATCCTCCCACCAGCCCTACATCACCCCAGCAGCTGCCACCATTGCCGTGAAGCCTCGTTGCAGCACTAAAATCGCAGTGAGTCACTTGGCCAGACCAGAGCATCTCACTGAGCTGCAACGAGTCCCTACATCCCGTGGTGGGGGATGCCAAATCCAGGCTGAGAGTGAGACCCCCCCTCTGGACTTATCAAGGTGTGGCTTGCAGAGACAGGACTGCCATCGTCAGCACATGGTCCCCTGAGCCAGGGAAATGCAGCACCATGTCCTTTCATTGCTGGAGAGAGAGCTGGGACCTCTCTGGACACAAATTTTCCCCTCCCTTATAGAAGGGAGCCCATGATGGGTCCAAGCTCTCAGATGGTGGCAAAGAAGATCCTATCATGTCATGGATAGGCACCAAGGTGATACCTTAAGATCACATTATATTATTGCTATTTTCACTATATGTGACCCAATAAATAATAAATCAGCTCTTGGAGTCTGGGCCAGCACTCCTGTGATTCCCATCTGAGCTCTCCACCTCCTCCCGGGCTGATGGATGCTGCAGAGGAAGGGACCCAAGATGACCCTTTGCAAGAAAACCCAGGGGGGCCTTACCTTCCGTGGGAAAGCACCGTCAAATTTTGTTGTAATTGCACTTCTTTCCCCACCCTATGTGGCATACGGCGCCGCTGATGAGGATTGAACAGAGCAGCAGTGTCTGCATGCGAAGCTGCAGAGGACAGTAAATCTGGCGGCTTGCACTATGCACATGAACAACAAATCTAATTGCCGCTTCGGAGCGGTGATTAGCGCTGCAGCAAGCTGTCGGCCAGGGATGCCAAATAAAGAGGGCTCTGCAAAGCTGCCCTGGGAGGAAAGTTCACGAGGGAGGAAGAGGGGAGGAAGGACGGAGCAGCCGACGAGTGCAGGGGAGGGATGCGAGATGCCGCAGGGATGGGTGGCTTTTGGTGCCACCTCCCATGGGAAACCTCTCCTGGGGGTGGTGCGGGATCACAGCCCGCCCCAACCTCTCTCCTTCCCATGCCCTGCACCGTTACGGATTCAGATGAGATTTAACTATCCCCTAAACCCAATTAAGAGGAAAGGAAAAGCAGCCCTGGGATGCATCTCCCCTTGAGTCACGCACGAGGCTCCGGCTGCCACTTCTCTGCCCTCTGTGTGAAGCATCTGGGATTAAAGGAAACTTTATTAATGGGCATTACAGAAAGTAAAGCATGTGGCAGGAGAGGCGGTTAATCCCACACGGCTGGAGGGATGAGGGGGCTGCAGTGCACAAATCACAGCATCTGTAGTTTTTTTACTGCTGTTGGAACAGACGTAGCCACGCATGTAACAATCGAGGTTAACATTTCACACCATACTCAAGTAAACCCCATTTTCCCCCAAAATAAATATTTTACATTTGCAAAACCCTCCAATTAATCTTGACATTTAACCCCAAGCTGCAAAACTTAAAAGTAGGGAAGGGGGAGCGCTTATTTCTCATAACTTGTACTCAACATCTCCCGCTCTTTATCAGCAGATAAGACCTTGACATTGGATAAGAAGCTGGCCCACAGACTCCCAGGGTGATCCTGGACAAGGTTTTTGGGCTCAGTTCTTAAAAATCATCCCCTTGATTTGGGGCCAGTTGGTTGCCGTAATACCTCCAGGGTGGGTCCTTATCCTTCAGGAGTCTCAACGTTATCCAGATATTTCCCCTCTTTCCAGGTGTCTGGAGGTTTGTGTTTTGCTTGTAGTGGTAACAAGCTGAGAAAGTTCCTGCAGAGGTTAAAATTTGGCACCCAAATAAAATTTTAGGAAAAGATAGCAGCTCCCAGTGGTTTTAGGGTGGAACTGAGGGCATTTTTCCTGCTTGGATGGACTGAGAAAAGGAGAAGTTTTCAGACATCACTTGGTCCCAGTTGCAGGCATGCTGGTTTTTCTAGGACAAACACCAAAAATCTCACCTCCTGGAGACTTTTGGGGGGGATTGGTGTTTTTCAGTGAGATGTTGCTACTTGTTGCCTGGAAGGGAAAAAGGAGCCACACTCACGACTGAGAATCAAATAGCTCCAAAAGCTGTGTACATCTCGAAATGCATACACGTCAGGAGCTGAATCACAGAATCACAGAATGGTTTAGGTTGGAAGGGACCTTAAAGATCATCTAATTCCAAGCCCCCTGCCACGGGCAGGGACACCTCCCACCAGACCAGGCTGCTCAAAGCCTCATCCAGCCTGGCCTTGAACACCTTCAGGGATGGGGCATTGGATCTGATCCAGCAAAGTCTGAAGTTTCAAGCAGTCCCACAACACCGGGGAAAATCCTTTAGGCACGTGCTTGTGTCCCCTGTGTTTTCTGAAGTGTAAATGCACCTGAAGTCAGGCCAGGAATCGCCTTCACGCATCCTGGAAATGTGGAAATGGCTCAGTAAAAATGCCTCTGCCTTGGCACAGGGACACAGGTGACACAGGTGACACCGGTCTTTCCCAAACACATGGGTTTATGCACTTGCACACCCTCAGACCAGCCATGAAGAAGTGCTGCTCCGGTGGGGGATGCTCACACACGCTCCAGAGGCATCAATCCCTTTTAAGCAGGCTCAGCTGATGGCTAGCTCATTTATTTTTGTTTATCATAATTGAGCTGCATATGATTGAGGTCAACTTCAGTTAAAAGTATCCCATGTCTCTGATCAGCTCTGAACCGCTCCCTGGCCACCACCAAGATCTCACTCTTCATGGGTCTCCAGCATCTCCTGCTTGTATTGGCATGCCCCATAGCGAGCTGCGTGGTCCTCAGTAGCCCCATCACAGGTGATCCCACAGGTCTACTTCCATGTAAAAGAGTGGTCAAAGTCCATGACCTCTTGCTCTTCCCCCAAAAACCTGTGCATCAGAGGCTGAGGAGTTTTCTAGTCCCATCTCCAGCACTTCAACACCTTGCTGCTCAGCCTTACAAGAAAGAGCATGTGTTTTTCATCCTTTACAGTAAACAGAACCTTAATCCAGGCCTTTAAGTCTGTCTAGATTTCGAAATAATTACAAGCAGCCTCCTAACTTGTACAAAGTTTGATTTAAGCCTCAATTTAATGGTTTATCTGGAGAGCAGGAAGTAAGCTGGTGCTGCCAATTAGGAGCCATCTGTTTTCTCCTAATCTTTTGCAGGCTTCAGACCAGCAAACAAGAACCACTATGGCTGAACCGTCTCTTGTGTCAATCGCAAACAACCTGCTGGGTCTCCATGGGGGGAGCTGCCTCCAGGGATGAAGTCCTGGAGTCTTCAGGGATGAGTGGTTCCTTCCAGCCTTGGGATAGTGGTGACCATGGCAAGGTGTGGGTGGGTTGCTCTGGAGAGAGGCCAAGGACCAGCATGGGTCAGTGCCAGAGAGGAGGAAGATGCTTCCTCAACAGAGATGACAGAGATGGTTGCTTTGAGCAGGATGCTACACCGTGATGATACCTGGAGAAAGACTCTTAGAGGGTAGATGGATGGGACAACCCTGGGCAAAGAGGGATGGACAGATTCCTCTTGCAAAAATAGCTGTTTCACACATTCTTGCAGTAGCCCAAGGAGAAGATGACAAGGAGCATCTGTCAGCCTGGGGAGGTGACCGTGGTTGGGAGAGGAGCAGGGCAGCCAAAGACTAAATAATTCCCCTGGCCCAGAACAAGACACTAGGGACAACCATGTGTCGCCAAAGGCCAGCCCAGGGAAGTGGCTCTTCCTGCTCCCATTCCCCATGTGTGGCAGCCTCCAGGTGAAGATGGATACTGGCAACTGGACCTGGCTCTGCTCCCAGGCCAGCTGGTCCCACGCCCTTGGTGCATCACCAGAGTCGAGCAATTCTAGCAGATCTGAAGTTAATAATAACTCTGGACGTGATCACATCAGGCTTGCTCATCCCTAAAATCTTCTCCATGTAGCAGGGTTGGGTTTTTTTAAAGCCTCTATTCTAAGCCCAGCGTAAAAGCTATTTGGGGGCTGCTGAGAGATATCTGCCCTCCCTGGTGTAGGGATCCTGCGGAGGTGACATCTCCCTCAGCTCCCATGTCATCAGCAGAGAGGTCCCCCGGGGAGGTGACTCAGAAAATGTCTTTGAGAAGTCAAAAGTTGGGGGCTCTCCATGCCCCCCCTCCCAAGAAGCAGTTTCAGAGCAGCCCTTGATTTGACTTCTCAGAAGGTTTCATCGCAACCTTGATGAAGCTTGTTGGGGTTTTATACGCCAACCATTAAACAACAATAAAACAGCAATAACAGAAGGATCATTTACCAGATGTTATCACCTCCTTTGTCTGCATTTTCTCCTGTGAAACATCCTGGCTGCAGCATTTTGCTCAGGTATCACCTCTGCTGCCCTGCTCACCACAGCACAGGTCTCTGTGGTGGCAGAGGAAAGTCCACCCTGCTTGGGTGCAAGGCATGAGGAGCAGCAGAGGGAGAAGAGCCAGGGCACTGCCCCAGCACAGGCTCGGGAAGTTTTGGAGGGCAGTTGCCTTCTGGGTTGTCCATGACTTTGATTCATGGTGCTAGAGATGCTCCTGCGGGAAATATCAGGTTGCTGGCTCTGCTGAGTCACACCGCTGCTTTCAATAGCAATCCCTCCCTGCAAGCACCTTCCCCACGCAGCTGGGAGCCCTCGGTCTAACACCTCCTACCCCATTGGTTTTTGCTGTACATGGACAAGGGTGACAGCTATCAAGGACCCAAGAGACCACCCAGGGCTCTCCAGCCTTTCAGCTTCTACCATGCTCTCCTCAAGACCTCATAAATGGAGCAATTTGGGCTGAAGGACAAAGACGTTGGCCAGGGATGGTGCAGAAAGGTCAGGAAAAGACCTGGAGGAGGCTTGGAGACATCACCATGGATGGGGAAAGGCAGGAAAGTTCTCCAAGCATGGTGCACAGCCCCAACCCTGCCACTCACATCTTGCAGACTAAAGGCAAAAAGGTGTGAGCTCACCGCACCTGTGGCTGGAACTGGTTGCTCCAAGCACAACTCAAAGACACCTGCCCATGTGGGGTGTCAGGGCAGCTTGTCCATCCCACACCCACCCAGAGCTCTGCTGTAACCATTTGGTGACCAACCCAGGCCCCCAGCTACCCTTCTGGTGTAACATTTAACCCCCTGAAAGAGTTGGCACTGCTGGGCTGACTCCTGCCCACAACCATGCAAGTCCAACACCTCTTTCCACTTGCACATCGCACCTTTCTCCCAAGTTACCCCTTGTGGAGGAGCTCCTCAATAGCATCCACAAAACCACTATGTTGCCCTTCTGAAGCACCCTCTTCCTCACAATGCAGCCAAGGATAGAGTGTCCAAGGTCACAGGATCACTGTCAGGTCCCTCCCTCTGCCACCTTGCAACGTGGGACAACATCTGTGCTGGCTTCATGGACTGCTCTGCTGGGACACGTTCTTGCATCACCGTCTTTCGAACAACTGGGTGAAACCCAGGGGCAGGTCTGTCCTTGCTGGGCTTTGGTTTGTGAATCTCTTAAAGTGCATTTTAAGCCAGCAGATCACTGTGCTTCATAAAAGAAAATGGCATTCATTTTTATCCCCGTTTTTTTGCTGGGGTTTCAGTCAGCAGCGCCAAGCCAAAGCCCTTGATGTTTTACAGCTCTCACTAATGCACCGGTGCTTCCCGAAGCAAACTATTTATGACCATGCCACAGAAGGGAAGGTGGAAGGTCCCCACGGCAAGTTATTTATAATCCTGCTGATTGCTGGCCTCTGCTTTTCCCCCGAGCGTCCCATCTGCAGGTAGGAGGCAGAAGTTTTTAAACATCACAATTAGCTCTGTTGTCATTCCGTGCTCAGAAACCACCATCAAATCTCCCTTAGGAAGAATTTGCCATAAACTTCATCTGCTGAGCCCAGGTTCATTGCAGGTGAGCTGCTGGATACTACACACTCATTACTGCTCCCAAATCCAAGGAAGCCCCAAATACCATGAAAATCCTGTTGCCTGTGTGAGGTGAGGAACAAAGTTGGAGCAATCCTTTAAGGTCTCTAGGGACTATGTGACACTTAGGTCTCGTGCTCTCCTTTGCAGAAGTCTTACATTAGGTTCTCCTTTTCTCTGAGGAGGCCACATTTGCCTGGTCCCCATCCAGAGCACAGCTGTCACCTTCTGCAAGAGGGAGTCTTGGCATGGCCCTGGGGGCCGAGTATGTTTAACGCTGCTTTTTTTTCCCTTTAGACTCAGGAGACAATTTATGCCACCCAAATAATGCAAAAACAGGTCCTATCACAGTGTTTCGTCAGCTGGAAGACAGAAATACCCAGAGGAGGCAGGATGCAGAGACCTCCCCAGCTCATTGCACCCCAGTTTGGGACTGGCCACCAGCCCCTATAGCCTTTTCCATGGGCCTCCCCCAAGCATCACTGGACCCAGTCTCTCCCCAGAGTAGATCCAGGCAGCACCTGAAATCCATGTCTGTGCTGTGGGATGCAGCATGGGGAGGATGGGGAAATGTTTTTGCAGGTCCATAGCGCTCCAGGGACCTCAGATTTGCGTGGCCATCACCGAGCACCCCAAGGGAAGCCCATCTGGGACTATGCAATACCTTTATCCACGGCTCTTGTTAGCCTCAGCCCCACGACCCAGCAGATGCAGCACAAGCAGGGATGGGGGAGGTGAAACTGCAGGATCCCCCAATTCCTCCCCCTGCCATTTTATCCTCCATGGTTATTTTTTAATTTCCCATAGCAGGAAGGAAAATGATTTGCAGCAGCCTCCAGCCCATCTGTGCTCACAGCTCCGAGCGATAATTTCCCCTACCGCAGGAGGGGGAAGTCCATCACCATCACCATCACCATCACCATCACCATTACCATCATCATCATCATCACAACCCCATGGGGGCCAGGATCAGCCTCTTCCACGCCATCCCCAATCCTGCAAGGATGGAGAAGGAAACACCCAGGAGCAGGTTGCACCAAGCTGGTGTCCCCATAGCAGTGTCCCCAGGTGACAGTCCTGTCCCCAGGGATGGCCATCCCTCTGTCGTGCCCATGGGAGGAGCTTTGAGTTCAGTTCCACCGTCAGACATCCAAACTGGGACCTCACAGCTCCATGCTCAGGGTGCTCGGGAGCCACAGAGACGAGCTTTAATTAAATATTCTCGAGGTGCCGTGCGCTATTGCAAGTGAGTGTGTAATTTGTCATGTCTCCATTATTAATTGTCAGCTCCAATATGACTAATCGTGTGTCCCCCCCTCCCCAAGTCCCAGGCTTGGGAAAATTTATAGCTTTTTATTTGCTTGGTGTAGTAGCAGGAGCTCAGCTGGCTGGAGATGAAAAATATCCAAGGGAAGCACATGCCGGAGCCGCGGAGGGGATGCTCGGCAGCCCGTTAGCTGCTTGCTCTCTAATTGCATCACTCCCTTGGCTTCCACTTGACTTGATAATTTGGGATGCTACAAGCAGCTTCGCATCAGCCATCGCCTGGGTATAAAGCTCAGCCCGGAGCGGCGTGGGGTAGCAGGAGGTCAACTCCCCGCCATGAGCTCCACCACCGTCCTGCTTGCCCTCTCCAGCGGACCACGTCATTAGCGTGGTTTCCAACCCACTCGTTAAACTCTGGAAATGGATTTGACACCCTGAAAAGCATGAAATAATAGTTCTCCAAAGCAATACAAAAAAGATAAACAGGCCCAAAAGGGCTCCGGGGTAGGGGGGAGAGGGGAGGTTTCTGCAACAAGGAGAGAGATGACACAACCGAGGAGCACTTCTGAGCCCTTCGCTCCATTACCCATCCCACAGCAGCCAGAAAGCATTAGGCAGATAATTAAAGAGCATCGCTGTTATCAGCCAGCTTAGTTGCACTGGGAGAGGGGGAATCGGTTATGGACAGACGTGGCTCTGCTGCAGCCCAGAAATCTTACTTGTTATCCTTTTTGTATGTCTGTTAATGGCCTATGCTGCACACTCTTACCCATACAGGTCTTGGTGATGGGTGTGAGAGATCCAGCAGATAAAACGCACATGAAAATTTAAGGGGACTTTCCCCCCACCCCTCTGGCTCTTTTGGCAGCTCAAACACACAAATTGGCTCTGTTTGTCAGGATTAAGAAATCCTTCTCAAGACAGAGGTGGGTTAAGACTAACTGGATGTTGACAACACCTCCAACACCCTTCCCCTCCACTCCCACTCCCCTCCAGGATTGCACGCAGCATCCCAGATGGAGTGTCCCATATTTGTGTTCCAGGTTCTGCTACAGACCCATCTCACGAGGGGTGGATGGGGATGGGCAGCCCAAACCTCCAGCCAAGGTCCCACCTTGACGTTTCCTTCTCCAGCACAACCTGTATCCTCCCACCAGCTGGGGGCCTGCACAGCACAGAGAGGTGTAAAGCCTACCCTAAAGGGGTTGTTCAGCCTGGAGAAGAGAAGGCTCCATGGAGACCTTGGAGCCCCTTCCAGTCCCTCAAGGGGCTCCAGGAAAGCTGGGGAGGGACTCTGGATGAGGGAGGGGAGCCATAGGACAAGGGGGAAGGGTTTTCCACTGCAAGAGGGGAGACTGAGCTGAGATCTGAGGCAGAAATTCTTGGCTGTGAGGGGGGTGAGCCCCTGGCGCAGGTTGCCCAGAGAAGCTGTGGCTGCCCCATCCCTGGAGGGGTTCAAGGCCAGGCTGGACGGGGCTTTGAGCAAGCTGGTGTGGTGGGAGGTGTCCCTGCCCATGGCAGCGGGTGGCACTGGGTGGCCTTTAAGGTCCCTTCCCACCCAAACCATTCTATGATTCTAAGATACCCCAAACATGGGGCAGGAAAAGCACTAGCAAAACAATTTACTCCAGGACATGTAGCTCCCTCGTCCCCAAACTCTCCAGCTCCCTACAGCTCTTTTTAGCAGGTGAAGAATTTGTGACATCCTTGAGATGCATCACATCTGCATGTCCAGGTCAGTAGCCCCCAGCACCAGCTAGACCTCGAGCATCACCCCTTTGCAAGGGGGAAGACCTTGTAGTTGCCCCATCCCCAGCCAATGCTGCTGTGCCACCCCATGCATTACTTCCCAAGCCCAGCCTTGCTGCAGGGCTGCCTTGGGGCCATGGCACCCGCTGTGTGGCCAGCCTGCTCACTGCCAGAGCCACAATCAAGAGCAAAACCAGAGAAAAGAGCCCAACCAGACCATCACGCACTGGTTTTGTTGGTACCCAACCCTGCAAGCCTGGAGCTGGGCTGATACAGCTCCCAAATCACGTCTCCGTGGCTCGGTTCAAGGCTCCCATGAAAGCCAGGTAGACAAAGAGCTCATCGCTTTCTCCTGAAGCAGAACTTCTGAGCTATCTGCAGCCCATTGATGTATTAGTGCACAGATTTGGCAGAGCAAGGCTGCGGGAGGAGAAGAGCTTGGAGCCAGCAGCCTGGTTTTCCAAGCCCCAACCAAGGTGTCCTCACCAGGAGGATGGTGGACCCTGCAATTTACAGCTGGTAGCAAGAGGGTTTGCTTTTATTTGGGATTGTGAGGACGCTTTTGAAGCAGCACGGGACCTCCTGATGTGCAAACACAGGCTGAATGCCTCTGATCAGCTCCAGTGAAGTGGAATGTGTCCCTGCCCGTGGAAGGGGGGTGGAACTGGATGATCTTTAAGGTCCCTTCCAACCCAAACCATTCTGTGATTCTCTGATTGTCCTGTGACATCAGTAGCACAGGAGTCCCCTCCATGGATGATCCCATGTCACGTAGAATTATAGAATCATAGAATGGTCTAGGTTGGAAGGGACCTTTCAGATCATCGAGTCCAACCATCAACCCAACACTGACAAAACCACCACTAACCCATGTCCCTCAGCACCACGTCTGCCCGGCTTTTAAACCCCTCCAGGGATGGTGCCTCAACCATTTCCCTGGGCAGCCTGGTCCAATGCTTGATAACCCTTTCAGTGTAAAAATTTTTCCTAATATCCAGTCTAAACCTTATTTGATCTCCTTTTGTCTCTGCACCTCAGGTGGGTGTCCATGACATCCCTTGGGACTATCTGCAGGAATGATCCCGTTTGACCCCATGGTGATGGGGACAAGTACCCCCATGCCAAGAATGGGACCACCCTGAGTCATGGCCGGTGACTTTTGGGGACCAGGTCCAGCTGGCACAGCTCCCCACTCCCCCTGCATCTGAGGGGGATAAAAACCTCCCAAATCAGTGATCTCCCAAGCTTTTTGGGGATGGAGAGGGCCACAGAGAGGACTCTGACTCCTTGGGAGGGTGAGCCCATGCAGGCAGAGGAGAGCCGCAGGCGAAAACGCTGATGCAAGCAAATCCAGCACGCCGTCAGGAGGAAGACTCTGCCCTCCGGACTATTTTTGGCTTGTTTTTCTTAACTATGGAGCCACTGATCTATGATATTGTCGCTGCTGTGACTCTGCAGTTGGAATTTCATCAAAGCAGAGCTGGAGAGAGGGTTGCGCGCGGTTCTCAGAGGACCAGTAATGGGAGAGAGCCCTTCACCTCCTGTTTACACTTTAATGCCCATCCAGGTCATTCATTATTTATTGCTAATGTATTTATAGAGCATTACTAGCACGCATGGTGCTTTGCAGACATTTGGGGAAAAGGTCCTCTCTCCTTCGGATATCGTGGTATAAATAGGGAGGTTAAACACAACATGGGCTCTGCTGACCCACTGCCTTTGTACCCAAGCCCTGACGAGCCGGAGGGGCCATCTCTCCCCTCCTGGTTCTTGTGGCTTTTCCAAGGGGGATTTGTTTTCCTGCTGGGACAGTGTAGCATTTGCTCCATGGATCTGTTGGGCGTTGGACACGCAGCAAAGCCAAGCCTGGCTGTGGGCACCCAAAGCACCGGCTCCATGAAGCCCATTAATCTGCACCTTTGTTCTCTGCAACACAGCGAAGCGAGCTGGCCATGACGATCCAGCGCTGCAGTTTTTCATTTATTTGGGGTGAAAAACCACCCTGATGACTCCAGGCCCCATGCCCAGGGGGTCCCAATTCACCGCCTTCACCTGCCCCCTGCCTCTCCCTCCTCAGCTCGTCAGGAACCACCTCCACGACCCAACTCCTACAACGATGACCACGACCAGCCCCCGCAGACCTGCCCACCTGCAGCTGCATTTGCAAGTCCATAATGTTGAAATGCAAAATCTTTGATACCATCTTAAAATATGCACCAATTAGCTCAGCGGATCCAATTCCACCTGGCTCTCTGGATGCCGATGAATCAATTAGCAAGAAGCACAGAGGGATGGATGGTGACTGTGCCACCAAAATGACCCTCACCATCCTCTAACCAAGTGGCTTATGGAATCTGGGTGCTACCAGCCAGGATGTATGGACAAGGTTTCTGCCAGGTCCCAGGAAAATAGCTTGACCATGGGACCGGGGAGTCCCAGTCTGACCCCCAGCCCCAGCACCCATCACCTCTTTGCACCATCCCTAGAGCAAGACACAAAATTCCTCCCACTGAATTATTTTCCTGTTGTCCCGCGTCTTGGGGACTATCCCACACTGGGCTAAAAGCAGATTTTTATAAAACCTTTTTGCCATCCCAAAAGGTTGCAAGCAAGGGAGGGAGAAAAATCACCTGGGATGAAGCAAAATGTGAAACGGGAACCTGTCACTTCAGTGACAAACTCCTTGAAATACAGGTGGGAGGATATTTCTAAGTGAAAGAAAAGTGTCATTTCCAAAAGCTTCATGTGGAAAATGTCAAAAAATAAATATTCCTCATTTTCTAGCATTTTTCCAAGGATCCTCCTGCAGAGAAATGAGCAATTCCAGTGTCACAAGCATGAATTTTAAAGGGATGCTGTGCTCGGCCGCTGCCAGTGTTTGCTGAGCAAAGGTTAATAGTTGGGTTCAAACGCTGCAATTTACAGATTATAGGATTTCTTAGCAGTGAAAGGGCTGCTCTCACGCTGCCCCAAAGCATGTGGCCGGGGCAGAAAACCACCACTTGAAAGGGACCATCAGGAATACCAAAAAAAAAAAAACCAAAAAGGGACACAGAAGAAGTGGAAAAGCCCCATCCAAGAGGGCAGAGGAGGCAGAGACCTGCCACAAGCGGCAAGTTCTGCTCTGCTCCTTCCCCCTCCATCCAGACACATCCCACAATAATATTGCAACCTCCACCACCACCAATGCCTGGGGCAGTGCAAAGCTGTGCAAGGGCATCCCACTGCAAAGATGATTCAACTTGTGCAGTAAGACTTGAAAATGTGCCCAAAAGAGGCACAGGGGCCAGAAATTTTTTTTTTTTTTTTTTTTAAATAATCTGTTACATCTTCAGATCTTCCCCTCTGCTCATGACTCTGTGAAGAGGGAGACAAAGGTCATGGTTTTAGCAATGCTAATTGCCAATTTAAGGCTGGTGAGCATCAGAAGCGTTTCTGCTCCATCCACGGTCTCCTGCTCCACCGCCCTTGGCATTTCTCCATCACAGGAAACACTGGGACCATGAGATGCCTTACACCCCAAGCTGCGGCTTTCATGCTGCCCACAAACCACAAGTAAAATGCAAGCAAAAATACACGGATGATTGCAGAACCCAAGACTCTGGGGCAGTGTGGGGAGGAGGAGAAGGAGAGCCTTCAGCCTCATTTGGCAGCAGTTGGAAATGAGGAGGGATGGAGGAGGATGGAACGATGCCCTTACTGCGAGAAGGAGCCAGCCATTGCATTTAGTGCCTTTTTCTTCCAGTCTTTGCTAAAAAGCCACCTGCAATCAGCCAATAAGAGCAGCACCAGTGGCAAAGAAACCAGGGTGGGACGTAGTGGGAGAGGAGCTTGGAAGCCCAAAGGGCTTCAGCTCTGAACCAGAGCCATGCTTGCCCATCCTTGAGCTGCAAAACCAAAAATAACATGGGTCATCATCGAAGAGGGGGAAGGAGAAGCAATGTCGCAGAGCAGGTGGCTTTACACTGGTTACTGAAGACACGGCACAAGTAATCAATTCTCTTTGGAAGCCTCCAGAAGATAACGAGGTGATGAGTAACGGTCTGTATTGATTTGTGGGAACAAATCAGATCAGCCCAACCTAATCTCATCCTGTGACAATGGCAATGGACTCCTGGCATCGGGGTAATGCAGATCTCCTTGCCTTTAATGGCAAACCTCCCCTGGCGCAGCTTGAGGCCATTTCCTCTTGTCCCATGGCCGCTTCCTTGGGAGAAGAGACCGACCCCCCCTGGCTACACCCTCCTTTCAGGGAGTTGTAGAGAGCGAGAAGGTCTCCCCTCAGCCTCCTTTTCTCCAGGCTGAACACCCCCAGCTCCCTCAGCCGCTCCTCACAGGACTTGTGCTCCAGACCCCTCACCAGCTCCGTTGTCCTTCTCTGGACACGCTCCAGCACCTCAAGGCCTTTCCTGGAGATGGTGTAGGAGGACCCAAAACTGATCCAAGTCCAACAGGGGCTTCAGGGGCTCTAGGATCCCGTATGACCATTAACAATTGGGAATAAACATCCTGGTGGTTGACGCCAAGATGTCATGACTGAGACTGCAGACTGGTAAAAGGGGTGGTAAACTCATCCAGGGCTACCAAGCAAGGACACAGCGGTGTTGCTAGAAAGGAGATAAACACACAGAACCAATAGGATGGATGGCAAGAGCAGATCATAAATCCAAAAGTGACCCATCCATTTGGGGATGGAGGAAGACAGGGGTGTCCTTCTGCTCCTTGAGGTACCCCATGGCTCAGTTTTGGGGCTCTGCACTTCAGGAAAGTGATGACACACCTGGAGAGAGGTCAGAAAACAGTGGCTGTGAAGAGAGAGGGAAAAATCTTATCTTCCACACCTACATCTGAAAGGACAGAGGTCCCAATCAGGTTTTGGGCTGGACCAAGATGAAATGAGAAGCAGAGATGCTGCAAGGTGAAAAGGAGGAGCAGAGGGACAGGTAGGTGCAGGGGAGGAGCAGTCACAATTCCAAACCCAGCTCCCTGATGGTTCACAGCTTTGCTGGGATGATGGTGGCATCCAGCTCCCATGCTGGGACTTCATCACCTCCCCCAGGCCCCACACCAGCCCTTCCTGGGGAAGTCCAGGATGTTTGCAGCAGGCAAGGAAGGCACGATGGTCCCACCAGGCAAAAGTCCCCACATCCCCAAAGCCACCAACTGCAGTACAGCACCAGAACACACGTCCCCTCCAAACCTTGGAGCATCTCCACCCTTCAAAGTCAAAGGGTTCGGCTCCCTTTCAGCTGCAGAGAGCTTTGTGCTCTCCCGTAACCTCTAACGTCACTCACCGACTGTGTATTATGGCTTTTGGAGAGGGAGTGAAGGTGCTCTGTCTCAGCCTCGGTTTTTATGGCAGATGCTCCTTCTCCAAGGATCCACGGAGAAGGACTAAAAGGTGCCGGGATTTTTGCAGCCCGGCAGATGAGAGCTTGCCAGGACCTCCACGCAAAGCAGTAGACCTGGCCCACCAGCTGCCTTGTTTTCCAAAGCGCTATTGATTCATTAAATAAAGCAATTAAATGTGATAAATGGGCCCCAAAGTGCTATTTTGGGGGAGAGGAGGGTCCATCCATGAGAGCTGCAGCGCTGGCTCAGTGTGACATCTGGCTCTTTCCACTGCCCTTCCTCTGGCGCAAGAGGAGATACTGCCCCACGTTTAAATATTTGATGGCACACAATTATTTGACATATTCCCAAGTTTATTCTTCTCCCCCCACCCCTCCCACAAACTCCTTTGCTTTCTCTGGCTGCTGTTAGACACTGTCACTTTAAATACAGGGTTTGTCCAATTTTTGGGAGCAGCTCAAGCCACCCGGATGCACCAGCATCCAAAATGGACTTGGTCCTTGCAAAATTCAGGAGAGCTTCAGGGAGGGGGAAATCCCAAAGTGGGGAAAAAGTCCTTTGGGAAAAAGGGCAGGATGAGAGATGAGGGCTGGGAGAAGGGGAAAAATCAAGACGCGAGAGAAAATGTGCCCAGGATGGAGTTTATTTAATGTGACCCCCAGCTCAGGGCCACAGAGGTATTTTGGCACCTGAAGAGGGTCCAGCACCCAAATCTTGCTATGTCCAGCTCCAACACAGTGCACCCAGCCCCTGGTTGTGCATCCCTTCAGCATCCGAAAATCCGGTGCCCACCCCAACACCATCCCCCATGGCCAGGGGTTTGGGATCCCCAGGGTCACAGCAGCCCGTGCCCCCCTGCCCCAGCCCTGGGCAGCCCCACAGGGACAGCGGCAAGACCAAAGCAGGCTTTGAAGCAGAGGTAATATCTTTTATTAGCCCGGCAGATACAATAAAGAGAAAATAAAGTCAGGAGGGCACAAAGGACCAGCGCTGCGTGCCCGATGCCGGTCAGGTTTTTTCCAAGCCAGTCTAATAAAAGCGATGACCTCTGTGTCTCTCAGCATTGCTTCTCCCGGGACCACGGGTCCTCACAGCAGCTGGACCCTGTGGCTCCCAAAAGGCAGGGCTGGGATGGGGACCCACAAGGGATAATGTCACCGAGTCCCAAAAAGTAAAAGCAGCGATAACTTGGAGGTAGCGGTGACAGGGGTGCTGAGGGGTGTCCAGCTTGTGGGGCAGGTCGGGGAATGAGGACCAGGGCTGGAAGGGGACCCCCCAAATCCTCCCTGGGATGGAAAGGGACCGTGACAGCCCCCATCCCCTCCTCAGGGCTGGGAGCAGGGGGACCGCAGCAGCCCCCAGCTCCCCCCATGCTGCGAACGGACCGGGACAGCCTCCAAATTCTCCCGGGCTTGAAGGGGACCGGGACAGCCACAAAACTCTCTCTGGGGCTGGAAAGGGACCGGGACACCCCCCAGATCCTCCCCGGGGATGGAAGGTGACCGGGACAGCCCCCAACGCTTCCCCGGGCTGGAAAGGGACCGGGACAGCCCCCAAATTCTCCCCGGGCTGGAAGGGGACCGGGACTGCCCCCAACCTCTCTCCAGAGCTGCAAAGGGACCGGGAAAGCCCCCAGATCCTCCCCGAGCTTGATGGGGACCGCGACATCCCCTAACTCCTCCCCGGGTTGGAGAGGGACCGAGACATCCCCTAATCCCTCTGCGGGATGAAAGGGGACCAAAACAGTCCCCAAATCTACACCAAGCTGAAAACAGACCGGGACATCCCCCCAACCTCTCTCCGGGGCTGGAAAGGGACGGGGACACCCCTCCAAATCCTCCCCGGGCTTGATGGGGACACCGACATCCCTTAACCCACTCCCGGGCTGGAAGGGACCGCGTCAGCCTATGCCCACCCCACACACCCCCCTGCCACGGTGGGGGCCGGCGCTTGCGAGCGGTGCCATGCCGTGCCGTGCCAAGCCGTGCCAAGCCGTTCCGAGCCGTGCCGAGCCGTGCCGAGCCCAGCCGAGCCCCCCTCGACGGCAACTCCCCGCCGCCCGTCCTCCGCCCAGCCCCGCAGCGCCAGGCAACCCCAACCCGTCCCCCTTCCTCCTCCTCCTCCTCCTCCTCCTCCTCCTCCTCCTCCTCCCTCCCTCCTCCCCCCCCACCCCCAGCCCGATTTGGGCAGCGGCGCGGCCGACGTTCCCCGCAGAGCCGCCGTGTGCGGGCACCGCGCCGGAGGCAGCTCAGCCCCGGGGGGGGGCTGAAGGGAGGCAGGTCCGTCCCCCCCCCCACACCCCTCCATCACCCCCCCACACCCTTCCATTACCCTTACACCCCCCCGCCCCCCGTCCGCCCTCCTCCCGTCCCCCCCCCCCCCCCCCCTCCCCTGCATGCCCGGGCAGCGAGCATGGCCCGCAGGCAGGCGCGGGCAACGGGCGGCGGGCGCTGGTTGCCCTGGCTAGGGCTCGCCTTGCTGCCGCTGGCCGTACCCCCGGCCGCCGCCCCCCCCCGGGGGTTGCCCCTCCGCCTGCTACTGCGTGGCCACCCCGGAGCTGGTGCAGTGCCGGTACGAGAGGTTGGAGGAACCGCCGAAGGAGCTGCCGGTCACCGTGCACAACCTCAGCATCGCCGGCAGCAACCTCAGCATCCTGCATCCCGCCGCCTTCGCCGCCCGCCCGCTGCCAGACCTCCGCCTGCTCCGCTTGCGCCACGACAACATCCAGACCATCGAGGACATGGCTCTGCAAGGGTTGCCCGCCCTCCGTACCCTCGACCTCAGCCACAACCCCTTGCTCTGGGTGGCCGCCGGCGCTTTCGCCGGCGTGCCGCTGCTGCGTACACTGCAGCTGAACCAGGCGCTGCTGGCCGCCCCGCTGGAGGACCAGCTCGCCTTGGCCCTGCGTAATCTCAGCCTGCAGCGCTTGGAGCTGGCGGGCAACGGGCTGCGGGCACTGCCATCCGCCCTGCTGCCAGCCGGCTTGGAGGAGCTGGACCTGCGAAACAATTCGCTGCAGCGGCTGACAGCCGCCGAACTGCGGAGCTTGGAAGCCCCCGGCTTGCAGGGCCTGCGGCTCACCTTGGGGGCCAACCCGCTGAGTTGCGACTGCGCCCTGCGCCCCTTCCTCGCCTGGCTGCGTGCCACTGCCGCCCGCGTGCCCGACGCCCGCAGCCTGCGCTGCGCCGCGCCGCCGCCGCTCCGTGGGGCCGCCCTGCTGCGCCTGCGACCCGAGGGCTTGGCCTGCGCAGCCAACGAGGGCGGCGAGCCCGGTCGGCTGGAGACTGCCTCTTACGTCTTCTTCGGCATTGTGTTGGCCCTCATCGGCATCGTCTTCCTCATGGTGCTCTACCTGAACCGCCGTGGCATCAAGCGTTGGCTCCACAACCTCCGCGAGGCTTGTCGCGACCAGATGGAGGGCTACCATTACCGCTACGAGCAGGATGCCGATCCCCGACGTACCAGCGCCACCGGAACACCCGGGCTCTAATGGCACCCCCGGCATCCCACCATCACCCCTCCGGCATCCATCCATCATGCCGCCCCTCGACGCCTCCGCTCCCGGCATCCACCTCACCCCATCTCCATCCTCTTGCCATGACATCGCCAAAAATTAGTTTCTGAGGACGAGCCGGTCTCGGGGATGGGTGTTGGGGTGCGTAGGAGTGGGGAGCACCCTCCCCGGAGGGCTCCGGACAAGCTCTCCCTGCCCGTGCCCTACTCGACCCCGTAGTGCTGATTCCCACAGGGGTCTGGGCTGGATCCGTTCCCTCCATCCCAGCGCCCGTGGGCAGGGAGAAGCGCATCCAGATTGGCCTTGCGGGATGCTGGTGCTCCCGGGAGGATGACAAGCTGCTTTCTGCGTCTCCTCTCCAGCGGCAGGGTTCTTCGGCGGACTGCGGGATGCCACGGTGCCAGCGGGGTTCAGCACCCCACACACGTGAGTGTTTGCTTGGCACATCCCAGGAAGCAGCGGGCAATACCTGAAACTGTCCTCCTGGATGTTCCTGGAGCCTGGACTTGACTTTGACCATGTACAGCTCTCTTTCCTATTAGATTTCTATTTGACAGATGCAAAACTTAACTTGATTTCTTTTTTTTTCTTTTTTTTTTTTTTTCTCCAAACACAGAGGAAAACACATCGTCCAGCTGCTCCCCCGAGAAGTGATGTGCTTTTCTGAGCCCCTTTCTCCATTTGGTTTTGTTCGATGACATTTCCAGCTCTTTCCAGGCACAAAACGATGCAGCTGTGTAGGAAACGCCTCCGCCGGCTGCGTGCATGTTCCCCAGGGCATGCGGGGGCAGCCCTTTTCTGACTCTAAAATATATCCTAGACTAGGCTGTCTCAGCACTTTGTAATTTAAAACGAGCAAAGCAAAAGCTCTCGACCTAGTTCACCCGCCCGTGTTTGCTTTAAAACCGTGCCTGTTACTATATCCTAGAGCAAATATATTGAAAGCTGCATCCACTCTATCGTCTATTTTCGATAAAGCTTCTTGCAATGATTTCTGAATATCCCCCTGGCTGGGGCGATGTTACTGCGGTTGCTTTGCTGGAGGAAGGCAGGTTTGGGCTCCTCTGTAGTTTTTGATGGTGCTTAAAAACTTCTTTTCCTGGGCTGGTTCGATGGCCAGGGATGCAGAGAGGTTTTTGCACAGCTCCTGCACAGAGCTCTGTCCTGATCCTTTCCCGGTAGCGAGGCAGGGACTGGGGAAAATTATCCAGGCAATAGATTTCTGAAGCAGTTTTTATCTCCTGGGTGGTTTGGTACCTAATTCATGAGACACCGGAGCGCTGAGCATCTGCAGATGCGGGAAGAGGCGGCGACTCGCAGCATTTCCCGAAACAAAGCCGGAGCTTTTGCAATGTGGCATCTTAAAATGCTGAATTTTGGTGCCGGGCTGAAAATGGATGCGTTGTGTTTTGATATATCTGCGTTTGCCTTTTCCATCCCGGGATGCCAATCTGGGCAGGGGGGAGGATGGGGGCTGCATCCTCGCTGCCCCGCAGCCATGCCGGGGCCAGTGCCGGTGTTTCCCAGGTATTTTGGGATCCTGGACAAGGGGAGCAGCAGGCACCTGGCGTGTTGGGTTTGTAAGTGAGAGTTTTGTGGGATTTATGGTCCCTGAGCCTGTGTGTGTGTGTCTTTAGCTGCCAGGCAGAAAGTTCTGCTGGGCAAAAGCACAATTATTTCCATCCCAGGTGTGCCCAGAGACCCCGGGAAGGATATGACCTGGTGCAGGGTCCTTTGCATTTTCCTCCTTTGCTTTTTCCCCCATTGCATTTTCCCCCTTTGTGTTTCCTCCCCTTGCGAGCCCGGTATCGAGGCGGGCAAGCTGGGAAAGGGGAGGTGGTGCAGAGCCATGCGTCTGGGCTGTATTCAGGTAGGGATACAGCACTGGGAGTCAAAATGAGTTTTCCGGGTGCTCTGGACTGGTTCTGCTGAGCAGGGAGCTGGTTCCCCACCACAGCCCTGTCCCAGTTCCCAGGAAAGCCCCAGAGACCCCCAGGGCTTGGCTCATTGGAGATGAGTTGCTCCAGTGGAAACTTGTTGCATTTTGTGAACCTTTTCCTGATATTTTCTCCCCATTCTAGGAGCTTGTGGGCTCTGGCCCCACCTCACCACCGCATGCAATGAGTCACCGGGCAGGTTTAGGGGGGAGAAATCTCAGCCTGCCCCTCACCCTCATCTGCTTTCCCACCTCCTCCCTTACTTTCCCACCCCCGCGAAGCCAAAACCCAGCCCCAGAGCAAGAAAAAGGGCGATGGGGTGGATTTGCCCTGGGCTGCGATTCCACCAGAGCAACACCAAATCGTGGGGACGGTGCTGGGAAATCCTGGCAAGATTTAACATCTTGCAGCGAGGAGGAGGAGAAGTGCCTGGAGGTCTTTGCGGGCAGATGGGTGGTTGTTGGACCAGGGAACACAGCATCCGCCTGGCAGCGACTGCCAGAGCCTGGCGATAGATAATGGGAAGGAAATCTGCCTCCGGGCAGATGGAAAAGTGGCCAAACACATCCTGGCCCCGAAGCCCTTTGGCAAAGCGGGTGGCCGGTATTGGCAAATGGTTGTTCCAGCTTTCCCTGAGGTCAGTGAGAGACGTGGTGGCTTTTTGTCCCCAGGGATGAGGATGCTCCTCCTTTCATCACTGAGCAGTGGGGGATTTGGACCATCGCGCTCCCCATCCTCACCAGGTGCACCGAGACCCCCGGGTACATGCACCAACCCCCTTCGAAGAGGCAAAATCCCGTCAGCCCAGCGAAGGTGACGTGCGAGCGGTTGGATGCGGGTGGTTGGGTGGACAACCAGCTGTAGGAGCATCATTTTTGTGGCTTGTTAATGTTAATATTATTCTGTACAGCGCATACCCCCCGCATGACAAATCAGGAGGATTAGGGAACCTCTGGATTAGCGAAACCAAGACTTGTCAGCGAGCCGAAGCTCAAAATGTGCTTTTTGGGTTCCTGGGTGTTTAGAGAAACCCAGCTGCCATCGTGTTTCTGTGCGGTCCCTTTCTGTGAAGGGTTTGGCGAGGGGGATGCAAACCTCCCCGTGCTCCGAGCCTTCGGCTGCTGCCTGAGCAGAAAGTTACCCCGACAGCTCCGTGAGCCAAATGAAATTCAGCATCTGCGATAGGAATCAAGCAAAGGATGCTCAGAGCCCTCTGCAGTGGCTCGTTGCCAAAAAACAGGGGAACAAAAAAAACCCAAAAGGGCTGTTTATACACCCTCTGTATGAGGTGCTTATAAGTTACCGGTGCTTTGTGACCCAACGTGCTCTTTAAGATCCACTTTTCCTTCCTTATTTCCCCAAGTCCTCAGCCTTTTCTTGGGCCGATGCGGCCAAGAGGCAAGCAGTGAGATTTAGCCGAGGAGCTGGATGTGGGTGCAGCAGGAGCGGGAGCCAGGCAGCCCTGCCTGCATCCTTCCCCCCTCCCCGCCCCCGGCCCCGCACACCTCCTTGGGGGGTTTTAGATGGTCGTGTCGCTGGACCAGAGTGTCCCCGGTGTGTTTTGAGAAGCATTTTTGCTCCAGTGTGGTGGAATTTGCTCCATGGTGCCCAGAGCTGTAGAAGAGATGCCGAGCACAGTCTCATTTAGCACAGAAGAGGCCAAAAATATTGGTGTGGCAATTGCTGCTTGATTTATTTTTTTGTTAAGGAAATAACTGGGCTGCAGCATCATCTTTGTCCCCACGCTGAGTGCAGGGCTGCGATGCCCCAGGATTTGGGCAGGGAAGAAAATCAGCCACTGGCTGCCTCCCCCTTCCAAAAATACACAGAATTAATAACAGTTAATTCTCCCCAAGCAGCTTCAACGCTGAGAAGTGTCACACCAGGTTCCCTCATCCTCCTCCTCCGTTACCCTCCCAAACTGGGAGGGAGAAAAAAAATATCTCTGCTTTTCATTTATTCCTTCAGGAAGAGCAAGTGGGAGCTGTTCCCCCTCATGCATTGGGGAAACTGAGGCAGAAACAAAGCAGGGCCAAGTTCCCGGTAGCAGGGAAGAATTTGTGCAGAAAAAACCCACAGAACTGGGTTTCAAACCTCGGCAGGGTTCAATTAAAACTCTGGGCAGCTTTGGGACCTGCAAGCCTGGGACAGTCCCTACTCGGTTTATCTTTCCTCGGGCTCAGAGGTGGCCCTGCCAAAGAAATTTAGCTTGAAGAGGATCCCACCTATTTATCTGTGAATTCTTCTAATTAGCCATTTGGGATAACGTTGGGTGCCGGTACAGCTGAGCACTGACCTGCTCAGCACAGTGATGAGCTCCCAGTAGCAAGCAGGAGGCGGCAGCACGGTGGGGTTGGGGACCTGTCCTGGGGGAGAGGGGCCAGAGGGACCTGGCCTGGCCATAGGGAACAGGGTGGCAGGTCAACCCCCCCCCCCCCCCCCCCCCCCCCCCCCCCCCCCCCCCCCCGGCATGAACAGCAGTGTGACACCCTCCCCCCCCCCGCCCACAGCCTGCCCTGGGGTGACAGGTACAGGATGGGGAGGCAGGGACATGTAGGGCAGGGATGGACAGGCACGGGATGGGCAAGGGACAGGCAGATCAGGGACCGGGACAGGCAGGGATGGGCAGGGGTACCCAGGCAGGGCACCTGGGACTGATTGGAGCTGGGCTGGAGGGGACGTAGCTCCCCCCACCCCCAAAGGGGTCTGAACCCCAGCAGCTCCCCCCAGGGCACCCCCAGAGGCTGCAGCCCCACAGCCTCACGCCCTCCCTGCCATGCAGGTCCCCAGTGTGGGGCCACCTTGTCCTCCTCAGGGTGTTTTTTCCACCCCGGTGTGTGTTTTCACCCGAGCCTGGCTCTGGGCAGCCCCGCGGGGAGCTGGCATCGCACAGCCCAGGCAGATGGGGAAAGACGTGTTTCCACTAATCTGCCCCGATCTGGATTATTTTTCCAAATAAACCTGCTTTCCCAGCTGTTTTAAGCAAGTTTTTGGCATGCTGGGGACAATGGAGGCGAGAATATGTCTGCTGGGTTTCCCCGTGCCACCAGGCTCCCATCGTTTGCTTGGACAGCAGGGACCAGAGCAGCTTTGAGATGGGTTTTGGCATCGCGTTACCCAACTCACCGGGCTGGGATTATCCCATGGTGGTTACCGCGGGCAAGGGAGGGTCTGCGCTGAAGTTTTCCGCTATCAAAAGCCCCTGAGAAATAATTTATGTTAAGGGACTGGTGTCAGCACCGAAGCCCGTCTCTCCCCACCCCACCTCCCATCTGAAGCAGAGCTGGGATCTTCTGCAGCTCCCATCAGGATAATAGGGCACAGAAACTGCCTCCAGCTGTGGATGTCTGGGATGATCCATGACAGCCCATTTCTGGAGGCTTGGGGGGTCTCTCAGAGAGCCAGGGTGAGCAGGATCGATCCAGGGCAGATCAGTATTGGTCCCTGGTCCTGCATAAGGATGCAGAGGCACAGATAACCCTGCAGAGACGCTCCATCCTCCCAGCACTCGCCCGCCTGACATTTACAAATACCTATTTTTAGATCATCTTCATCACTTCTAATTGTTCAGGCTCCTCAGCTCGGACGGAGACAAAACCAGTCCCCTCCCCACAGCTCCTTCCCCCTCCTGCGGTTTTACACTGGTGTAACTGGCCCCAGGCCTTGGCAATGGTGCCACGTTACAGCTGCTCACAGCTCCATTCCCTCCCCACCATGGTACAATTTGCACAAACCTTCCTGCTTCAAAGGAAGCCCCTGAGAAGGACTTTTCTGTGCTGCCCTTTTGGGGAGGTTTCCATGTTCTTCACAAAGAGGAGCCAAGATCATCTCTGTAATGCACAAGAGGAGAATCTGCATCTCAAACCCATGGAGATGCTGCTCTGCATGGGCACGATGAGCCTGCAAACCCATGGAGATGCTGCTATGCATGGGCTCAATGAGCCCCAAACCCATGGAGATGCTGCTATGCATGGGCACAGTGGGCTCAATGAGCCCCAAACCCATGGAGATGCTGCTCCACATGGGCACAATGAGCCCCAAACCCATGGAGATGCTGCTCTGCATGGGCACAGTGGGCTCAATGAGCCCCAAACCCATGGAGATGCTACTCCACATGGGCACAATGAGCCCCCAGACCCATGGAGATGCTGCTCTGCATGGGCACAGCGTGCCTCTGAGCCCCAAAACCTATGGAGATGCTGCTCTGCATGGGCAGGATGAACCCCTGTGCCCCCAACCCATGGGGATGCTGCTGTGCATGCACAGGACCAGCCCTTTTCCATCCCCATGGGACAGGTTTCCAGGGCAGGACAGGCCTTCCCTTCAGGATGGCCCAAACTCGCAACGTCAGAGGTGGGCTTCCATACACCACTTGTAGCTCAGGCTTGGGAGAGAAGAGGAGCTGGGGACCACGAGCACCCCAGGAGCTCGGCTTGCCCCAGCCCAACGCCTTGTCCCTTGCAGAACAAGGGGACCATCCCTGGGGTGCAGCAGTCACTGGGTGACTTTGTGCCATTGGGGTAAGGCAGCCTGAAGGCTGGAGGGACCCAAGGTTGCAGACACAGTCCCGGTGGACTCAGCTCCTGCCCTGTCCCTGCACCACATGCGGTGTCTTCTCTGCCCGTGGCTTGGCAGGAGCAAGAGCTGCCCAAGCTGCCCAGCACAGTGGTGGCACCACAGGAGAAGTGTCCCTGCCACCCTCTTACCAAGGACCTCATGCCGCACTGGTCGGTGACCCACAAGCAAGGTCCGTCACCCATGGGCCAGAGCTGGTGCTCAGGGGGTGTGGGGTGAATTTGGCTGTAGCACTGGGCTTTTGGGTGGTGTTTCTCCCTTGCTCGGTGCCTCAGTTTCCCTTTCAGGGAGCAGCACAGTTGAGGACCTCCCCTTGACCCCAGGGACGGGGTTTTGGGGGCTGCTGATCCCACTCCGACCCCAAGGGCTTTGAAGGGACTTCAGGTGCTCTGGTGTGCTCCGTATGTGCTGCACACGCATAGAAATCACTCCTTAGCTTTCCCCCAGTAACATGATAGGAGGAAGTAACCCTCATCGCTTCTCGCTGCCCTGACACGGACACCAACCCCCGGCCCCCACCAGCACCATGTCCTCCCATGGTGAGATGGATCCAACCAGCAGGATGAAACCACGAGACACAGGCTCCTGAGATGTCTCATGAGTCCTCGGAGAGCTGAGCCCAAGCGACAGGCCACGCGGGCTGGGCTTGGCATGTTGGTAGTTAATTTAGTTACTAAATTAACATTTAAATTGACAAGACCTGACTGCAAAGCCAAGACTCACCAGCCTCCAGCAACTGCGGCTGCTCCCAGCCCGATGTCCCCAGATCCACCAGCAGCACAGATGGACCTTGGGACCTCCATGCGATGCTTCAGTCCCCAGAACCACTCACCACATGCCCTGGAGGAGGTTGTGTCCTGCTGGTCCTGCAAGAGATGTCCCCAGTCAGCAGAGCCTGGCCCCAGGGTCGCCCGTGCCCTCCCTGCTGAAGGACACCCCGCTGCTCCGCGACCCAGCCCCAAACCCTGGGGGTGCCAGGCCTGTCCCTCGGTTGTCCCCAGCCTGTCTCTTGGTTGTCCCCGCAGCTCGAGAGGGGTGCAGCGGGCCAGCTGGGGCTCGGCACGGACTCGTGGTGACATCCAGCGCCCGTTCCTGCAATTACAGAGCGGTGGAGCCCGCGGAGGCTCAGCCATCGCCGACCCGACCCGTCCCTGTCCCCTCCGGTCCCTGTCCCCGCTGTGTCCATGGGCGACACCGCCGCTCCCCTCACCCCCAGCCCAAATAAACGCCTCCATCTCCAGGTCCTTCTGCTGTTTGCTCATTTCACAACCAGTCTGAAGACTTCAGGGGTATGGTGAAGCCTCTCCCTGGAAAGCACCATCCATGTCAGCGCGGCACAGGGGATAACTGGGAGCTAACTGGGGTGAGCTGGGACGGGGAGAGCAGCTCTGACGTGCAGCATCAGCCTCGGCAAGGAGAAGAAAACAGCGATTCACATGCGGATTCCCCCAGGATAAAGCCTGCAGCCATCGCTGAAGGGATGCAGGGACCCTCCTGGACACGCTGCTGTGCCCCCAGGAACCAGCTTACATTAACCTTATTAAATTTAATATTAAAGACAAACTGGGGTGAAATAATCTCCTGTCTCAAGAGTTTAACAATGAGCATAAAATCCCCAGCACAGGGTGATCTCCTGAGGACAGAGGGACCAGCGAGAAGGTGGTCCTTCTGCGCCCCATCAGCTTTCCTGGTGGCACTCTACAGGGCTGAAACCTTTCTTTAGGGTGAATGCCACCCCTGGCTTGGACCCGCTCTGTCACCTGCAGTGCCCACCCCAGCTCCTCTCCCCCGGTCCCCTCACCTCCTCCCTTCTGTTGCTCTTCCTGAAGCAACTTCACCCCAAAAAGATTGGCCTCTCCTCATTCCGGTTTGTGCCCCAAACACCCACCTCCCTTCCCATGTGCTCTGTGGTGGCATTGGTGGTGAATTCAGGTCACAACTAGTCCTTGGTGCTCTGCCCTGGGCCACCTTCAGTGCTGAGCCCCTTGGAAATGGTGTCACAGGAGAGATCTCATTTAGCAGCAGCACGAGGACGAGCCTCTGAACAGGTTCTTCAGGAAGCGCTGTTGCTCCCGGGGTTTTAGGTACCCGAGTGGCACAGGGTCAATATTCCTCCCACACCAAGTCAGGAACAGTTATGTGCCAGCTCAGGTTTTGGGGCAACAACGTTTTACTAAAGATGACCGAAGAAACACGAAGGATTGCTACTACAAAGAGAGTATTTTATTACTTGTAACACTTCATTCCGCTAAATCCACGTAGCAATACACACAGAAATATTTCAGAAAAGTGCAAATTCCCACTCTGTATTTGTAATATGCCCTAGTTTTACAGAAGAACAGACACCGGGTAAACAAGAGCACAGATCCAGAACTCCCCAGGATTCTAGCCAAGGAGATCAATGCAGCTGCAGGTACTTCAGTCACCTCGTACAAAGCTACTCTTGAGCAGGAAAAGGGCAGGGGAGGATGGAAAAGGGTATCAAGGCGGACTCTAACCACTCAGGCGGCACCATGCAGCCCCCCCCCCCCCCCCCCCCCCGCCCTTACTTGGGGAGAGAAGAGGGCAAAACCAGGGGGAAAGACAAAATGAAGTGACGATAATATTAGTTTTAAAATTAAAAGAGAATATCCAAGTGCTTTCTAAAGCAGACCACATGTTCCACCCTGCCCCAAATGACAGAAACCCCCATTCCAACCTTGCAGCTTCTCCCTCAATACTCTGAGAGTTTCACACAAACACACCCCCTGAAACCGAAACCCCTAATGCTTCAGGAGCCAAAGAGTGGACGCAAAGTGCTACCTGAGTACCGCTAAATCAGGGAATAACGTCAGGAATTTCAACATGCAGGTATCCTCCAACTAGAGATACGGCAACAGCCTGAGAGCAGTCAGGAACTGCCGGAGGCAGGTAAAGGAGCCCCAGGTTGCTGCACATCATAACGCATCTCAATGTCTGAAACAGAAACACATAGAACTTTTCTGTGGATGACACAAATAAGCAGTTCCCCTCCTTAAAAGGAAGAGCTGGGTATTTAAAATTAAGAAAATTAGAGACCCACTCGGGCAAGTTCCCGGTTCTCCTGCAGCCCAGGGGAAACCTGGCTCCTTGGAGCTGCACCCACCTGGGATGCAAGGGCAGGGCAGGGCAGGCAGGACTGGCTCAGCAACCAGACAGGACACCACGCCAATGGCAAACACAAAGCAGGGGCTACGCCACCTCGGGCTGTAGCTAGAGCTGTGCTTTGAGCTCCCAGTCAAACTCTCCTGTGTTAAACACGCTCCCTCCTTCTCCTCCATGCAAGAGTTTATGATTCACTCATGCCGTGGCTGGAGGCATCCTTCAGAGTGCAGGAGGAGAGACATGAATAGCACCTGAAGCTACTTAAACCACAGACTGGATGCTGTATCACAACTAGAATAAAAAATTCAGCTACAAGCTCTGTATCGTAGACGTTCCACGTTGGCTGGCGACTCTCCTGTACTTATAAAGGTCCTATCCCAGCCTCACAGAAACCCAACTTTACCATGTCTGAGTGAGACAGAGAGTAAGCCTGTTACATCAAAAAGGGAAAGGACAAACACAAGCCCTCCTAATTTTATTATCAAATGCTAGAAACAAATCATTGGCTGTGTGATTACAGTTTAAGCCAATGACCTGCTGTAGACCAACCTTTGAAAAGATTATTTTAACTGGAAGCGCCCAGTAAACAGCGTCCACAGCGTACTTTGATCTATTACCTGCTTCCTACTCAAGTCTGAAAAGCCTTTGTTCTTATCTGAAAAGTAGTAAAGAACAGCTGACAACCGAAAGAAGATTGTACACAAGCCTAACAAACTCTAACACGGTGTATAACAAAGTTACAAGGCAATGAAATAAGAGAATTACAGTCCTTCACAGTAACAGAAGTAAGGGAAGCAAGATGAGAGGGAGGAGATAAAGGAGGAGTTCCACAAATGGAACAGTATAAATATATCAAACAGTTCAAATACAGTAGGAAAACAACAGTAGCAGCAGCTTAAAAACAGCAATAGTTATTATACCCTTAAAATACATTCAACACATTGTGCCTGTTGCTGTCATTCCAAAAACACTACATCTATAACTTACTGCTCAACTCTATCAATGAGAAGAATCCCAGATACTTAACTCCCTGTATTCGTTTTTTTATTAAAGATATTTATACTATGAACAGTTACCAACTTCTAAGAATGCTGACTGGAAAACATAATCATTATTTTCTTCCATACTGCATTTATAACGCTTGTCTATTGCTATAAAGCAGATCTCTCTGGGGCATTGCAGATTCCTGCTCTTTGTAGGAGCACAAAAAAAACGTAACTCACAAGACACAATTCCTAACACTAACTGCTACAATACACGCACAGCTGGCCTCATCACATAAACTATGCTTTTTTACAGTGTTTACCTTTGTTCAAAATTATGTTCTAAGTCACTTGTTCTCTTCTGAACTATTAGTGGTCTGTTGAAAAACAAAATCCAAAACGCCCAAGGCTTTAATCTGCTGCCCGTGAAAAAAAAGACAAGACCTCCTCCAAATTCAGTGCAGTTGGGATCCAGATCTGCACTTTTTTGTGAAAACTAAAGACAAAGCAGCAGTCAAAAATGCCTTTACACCTTCTGAGACCTACCCAGCGCTGTACAATAACATGACTATATTCTAAGCGTAAATGTTTTCACTCATTTTCCCCATCACATCAGTCAAATGTACAATCCAAAAAAAAAAAAAAAAACCAATGTTTTTTGGTATTAGATACATTTCACTCAATTACAGAACAATTTGGAAATATTTTCTCTTAAAATAAAAAATAAATAAATATCGGTGGCAAGTAAGAATTTGTGCAACACAGACCTTCTGCAGTACATGTACATTCATATACAGCAAAATACTTATCCACGGTTATAGTGCAAAGCTTCTGTCAGCATGAAATACCCGATACCCGCACGGACAGAGAAACCTCGGTGCTCTTTAAAGCCATCCAGACACAACACATACAAAACCACTCGGCGCAATCCTGCGGCATCAAGCTGTAAGGGTATAATAAGATGGAGGACAAATTTAGAGATTTAACAATAATGGCAAAACAACGGCTTTAATTTAAGTGCATCTCAGGTTCTTCTCAGGTAACCTTCGATACAGCAGTTAAGTGTTCAGCTTTATCTACTTCTTTTATCTAATTACTGTAAAGTGATAGCAAGGAGATGGCCAGAACACCACTGACTTTATGCTGAAGGCTTATATTAGCAATTTAGTAGCACACATTAACGAGTATTTTTCTCAGTTAATCAATATGCAGTTTTCTTGAAGTGTTCTTTCAGTTAAAGCATCTTCCACAGCTTTTCTGTGCCAAAACATGGCTTTTATTTTCTGAAATCCTCAGTATCTACATGAGAATTTCTGTTCTCGGTCTATATTTTGGAAAAATTGATTAGCAGTATCATTTTCTGCTCAAGCAAAAGTAGGAAATAGGTAATGGGAAGTTGTTAAAAAATTTGCCCTGAAAGATAAAGAGTAGCGTTTGCAAACTGCTATTCTAACAGAAATTAGCTTACAACACATGACCCAAAAAATTAATATTATTTAGCAATTAAAAATAATAATCAGCAGTGTCAGCGTCTCACCTCCACTTTCTTCTGGGTTTTTTTTGGTTGGTTGGTTGGTTTTTGGGGTTTCTTGTTTTTTTTTTTTTAAATACACAGTATGAATTAAAGCCATCAAAACAACAAAAAAAAAGTCACTAACTGGAATTTTCATTCAAAGTTACTGAATTTCTGGGGAAAAAAAAAAAGCTTAAGACTCTTCAGAGATGTGGGACCAAAAAATGGTTGCAAAGCCCATGGCAGTTACAATGGGCAATTTAATTAAGGAATGAACAAGTTCCTATTCCTTTGAATGCCTTGGAAAGGCACTAGGTAATTCAAAACCCAGCCTGCAAGTGGAACTGCGTGTGTTGCCACTATTGTTTCACTGTCAAAGTAAATATTTTAAAGATACACACAGGAAAGATACAATGCACCAAGAGCACCTTTAACAACAGAAGGATACTTAGGTAGTTGAAAAAATGTCATACTGAACAACTTGCCTAAACAAGAAATGCTAAGCACTGAACTCTACTTCAACATTTTTTGGAAATTAAGACCTGTAACAATCACGCACAACAGCTAGGAAGAAGCAGGCTTTTTTTTGTCAGTTTGGAGCGATCGCTTCCTTCAAATATTATGACTACCCAATTTCAAAACCTTGTCACACAAAAAGTATTGAGTACCTGAAATGAATTTAAGACAAGATCTACTGGTTAAGATCAGCTGTCTTAAATCCAGGGCAGTTTGTTTGCATTGGTGCAGGTTAATTAGTCTTTTGGTCAAAAGTGTAATAATAAATTGCGTCCTTTTCTCTCACGTACTGTCCTTATCCCAAATTTTCTAGCCCAGACTTTGGTGAAAAGCCTGACAAAAGAATGCTTCTTCTTTATAGAATAAAAATGTAGCTGTTTAACACACATACACACACGCACACGTCTTAAACTGAGTTCTGTTCTTGGTTCCTTTGTTTCACACGACGCAGTGCAGGCAGTCGCTTCTTTGAACACCTGTCAGAGGGCTAAGCAGAGCGCCAGATCAGTCCATTCTTATCAGGTTCAAGAAAGTTCTCGATCAAAGCCTCAATAAGCTTCTGAAGTTCTTCTTCCAGCACACTTCTGTCACTAGAAAGAGAACAATACCACGTCAGGGGTTTGATAAACACCAGGCATCTATTAAAAACAAGGAAAAAAAGCAAGATGTGATGGTGATGGACTCACTCTATTATGTTTCCTACCAACATCAACGTGTAGAGACTCCAACCTGCTTGCTTTAACAAGTTAATTTTTGGTAGGGACTATTGCAATATTAATTTAAATTAATTTAATTAAAGAAAAAAAATAATCGCCACTAGAGGGCTCTAGCAGAGCGGAGACAAGAACTAATGACTGCAAAACCAACGCAAGACTGCTCAGACACAAACTGTAAATGGATTAAAAAGTAAGAATGAGCTACTAATAAAAAGATAGATACCCAACATTCTTCTCTACATGGCATTCAGACGGGTATCTGATTGTATTTTGACTAAAGCGCAGTTTAGGGGGATTGAGTAATCAGGCAAAGTGTCACTGCTCACAAGAGGACACCGTAATATACTGATCCTTTCCCTATTTAAATGCCCAGACATTCATTTGAGTAAAAAGCCAACATCTACGCGCACAAACACTAATGCATTGCAACACCCCTTTAAAAATGTGTAATCCCTCTCCTACGTCCAAAGTCTCACTGGAGGGAGAGGAACTCAGTCTGTTTTTAACAGAGAATAGGCAAAACAGGCTTATTTACATCTGCTTTGTTCATTTGTGAAACTGGCAATGTATTAGTGCCCTTCAGGTCACCACTTCCTTTAAAAGAAAACACCCCAAAATGCTGCAGTGAAACTGACTTTCCTGATGTTCAGCTTTTAAGAATAATCAATAACCAGCAACTCAGAGAAATATTTGCAAAGCTATTACAGAGAAGAACGCCTTTTGAGGTTCCTACAGACCATTTTATGCCTTGAATCAGGGAAGCATGAAAGCTTTTCAATTTCAGGTTCCAGATAATAATTGCCATTAACCACAGGTATTACTAAAATTAAAGGTCGATATATTTTTCTGACTTACCGGAATGAACAGCAGCAGAAGCCCAAATGAGGCATCAAAGCATCCTCATGTACTTTGTTTCTCTCTTACTTGTCTGGCCCTCACTTGTGTTGAGATTAGGTTAAGAGCAATATTCCTAGCATTTATTTCTTCCTTGTTGGTGCAGCTGTTTGCCTCAACTGTGTCTTACCTTTTCTTCAGTATTTACACCAAATGGTATGTTGCCCACTCCCAGGTGTAGGGAAACATGGTCTAACTGAAGTGAGAATTTCCATATCCGTGTAACAACAAAACGTGTTGATACGCCAGACAATCAGAAAGCTCTCTGACCAAATAAATACAGGCTTCTGGCAAGAGCTGCCATTCAGAAAACTGGGATGTAGAATTCCTACCACTTCTCTGACCTGCTGTTATCCCACGGTCGATTCAGAACAATTTAGAAACATGACTCAAAAGATGGGCTGTAGCTGCTTTAATACACTTCACGTAGTAATAAGCTTTTAACTAAACTAAACAAAAAATAAAATTTTAAAGAATATTTAAGCAGCCTCTGGAAATCTGTCTAGGCATGGATCTGCGTTTCCCCTCCCGTGCACATTTTACAAGTAAAGGCAATCGGCCACTCACTGTCCACTGACTGCCTAAATCTAACCAAACCATTCAGTGATAAAAATACGCTCGCCCTGAATTCCTGCCAATAAGTAGAAATAAATACCGCATCAGAGATCCCTTTATGTCATTTTCAATTCTCTGCTCCACAGGAACGTCAGGACCCAAGTCTAAAAGGAGAGGTACTCACAGGATTTAGGTTAGGAATCCAGTTCAAGAGCCTGCTTCTCTCCAGTAGCTAGACTAAGAACCTAGGCTCCTCAGTCGCACTCCTGATTTCAATGGTGTAAATGTACCATTTTGGGTTTTTTTAAACTGGAAGAAGCTCAATCCAGCTGGCTGTCGAAAGGGGACAGACCTCTAGTTACTATCCAGTAGCTCAGAGCAACACAGCAGATTCCCAAATGCAACAGGAATCCACCTGAGTTTAAGCATACTTGCCAGCAGCAGCACAACTTCGTCACTTTTTAAGTGAAGTGAATTCTAAGTGAATGAGGATTTGGGTTAATAGAAGAGGTCTCCTACTGTAGCAGATGCTGAAAATTCAATTCTTTGTCTTATCCACTACAGAGGGGATCCCTTATGAGCAGGAATGTGCATCACTGGCCGGTTTGACAGGCTGGAACAGTCAGCTGAGGCTCAGGTCTCCAAGGAGGCAGCAGAGGAATCCCCCTCCACACAGGGACAGATGCCCAAATACTGACCTTTGAGCCCAAAGGCATCTTGCAACGGGTGCATGTGGCCTTGCTACTGACCTCTGCTCGGGCAGCGCACACATCTCTGCATAGTACTTGATCTTTGGTTCCGTTCCACTTGTCCGAAGGGTGGCAACACAACCATTTTGAAATGTAAAAGTGATCATCTGACTGCTTTTACTCACTGGCAGCACCTACATAAACAACAACATTTTATTACAGAACACCCCAACTAACATAAAAGTGGGGGTTTTGGTCTTGTTTTTTTTTAAAAAAATACAACATTCAGTGCATATAAAGCTAAATAAACATGCTGAAGTCCCCTGCAGGTGACATCCACCAGCCAAAGCAAAGACTAGAACAAGTTATTTCAGCCTGACAGGTCTATCACCTAGATCAGAGTCAGTATTTCAGGATAACATTGGAATTCCAACATCTGGAAGCCTGCTAGACAGCTTAAGAGCTGCAGGAGCGTCAAGCTTACTTCAACTAATAAAGTTCATTTATTGTTATATCAAAATAGCCAACACAATAGACACGCCATTTCATATTTAAGCAGTGTTCTCCGAGTAAATGTTAAGCAGTCTTAATAGATGGTGGTAATTACACTGCCATCTTAGTTGACATAGTACGTCTTTCTGCATAGTTCTTGGTGTATTTAACTTTCAGTCTCTTCAAAAAGAGAACCGCTCCTGCAAAAATACTTTCTAACTCACCGATTTCTTATTCGGCTGGCTGCTGTCATAGCCAGTGGTAATATCTCGTACATGTAATATATTGTAAATACCACAAAGTTTTGGATAAGACTGAGGGGCATCGAAGTTCCGAAGTTTTTCAAATATCCTTTTGATAGTAGGAGGATCATAGCACAAGAAATAGGAAGTCTTTGATATGTGATATCCATACCTAGAAGCAGATTAACATTTTCAGTTACAAGATTCAGAAGTTTTCTGCACATTTGGTATCTAAAGAAAGCCCCCGTTTGGAAAAACAGTAACAGAAAAAGAATGCAGTTCTCACAGCTGTGAAAACAGATAATTATAGGTAAATGTCTGGACTCTGAAACTGATTTCACTGTATTACTCAGATCATCTTAAGCTATTTTTAAATTCAAGCAAAGGTTTCAGCTCCAAAGAAATAAAAGCCAACCATTTGTCTAAGTGCAGCCTAGGTAGCCCTCAGGAAATTAATATGCAGTATCATTCCCACACCATTAAATATTGTCTGCTGTAGCCACACAAGCAGCCACAACTACAGATTATTTCAACAGTCTCTGAGGAAGGTGACCGATTATTTCATCCAAGTTAAAACTACTATCCCCAAGCAGACCTAATGCAAGCGCTCACTGGGTGCAGCAACCATGTTTGCACGTTGAAATTTAGTTGTTCTTCACTATATTCCACCCACTCCTCATTCTACAGAAACTCTTCTCTGCAGCTTAAAAAAATTAAGAGTGACTGGGAGATCACAGAATGGTTTGGATTGGAAGGGACCTTAAAGATCATCTTGTTACAACCTCCCTGCCATGTCTCATTCAAGTTTTTAAGGGCCACGGTCTGTCTTTCTGCTGGGCCAGGAGGAAAAGGAATGGCATATATGATTTACTGTAACTGTGCCGCTAATCCTGTTAGAGCGCAGGAACTTCTGTTGGTGAGCTGGGCTTATCACAGTATGACTTTTAAATCTGACATAAACATGTTCCTCATTTTATTGCTGTGAATTGTGTTCATAGCTATTGAACACAGACCATTCCTTTAACATCTGTTCTGTTACAAATCTCTGCAAGAACAGCATGTGATCTTCTAACAATCCCCAGACTGTGTGTCAGTGAAAATATTAAGTGTTTAAAGAGAGGCACACAGACCACAACTAAGATATAGCTACTCATCAGAAGGTAAGTAAGAGAAGTTACGTAGCATGAATCAAATATGAGAGAAAAGTTTGCCTTGGTGGATCCATATGCAAAATTCTACTCTCACAATTTTTTGCAGAAACATGATAGAAAGGGTCTCTTTAGTCCTGTGGGAGATATGGTATTCAAGTGGTACCTGTAATACTGAAGACTGCAGTCCATCATAGCACCAGAAAAAAAAACAACTTACAATGAGAAAACATCTGAGGGACACATTAAAAATATTTACTAGACTATTCCCAGCTCCAAAATAGTGAAGTAGAACATACTAATGAAAAACACAACTTACGTTTCATAGATCTCAATGAGTTTCTGTGCTAGTGTTAGGTTCTTGCCCTCCAGGTAGGTTGCCATTTCAGCTATGACCACAGCTGCGCTTACACCATCTTTATCCAACACTGATGTGCCACACATGAAGCCTAGAAATAAAAAAATGACTGTGGAAAAAGAACCCGACATACTACTACATGAAGGCCATGAAGTAACAGTAGTTTGGCACTGGCATCTCAGGACTTTCAATCTGTATCAGAACAGGTTTCTATCAGGAAACTGCAGAAGTACAGTATCAAAATCAGAGATCCATATTTCATTTATTACAATAGTTGTCAAGTTGATGTGATGAGAGCAAAAGGCCAGTACTAGTAACTACAAAGACCAAAAACAAAGCATTTTTGTATTTCTTTTCATAACTAAGACCACTCCTTTTTAGGCACATTTTCCCCCCACAGTTGAAATTTTATTATGTTAACACACATACCAATAGACTCTTCAAAGGCAAAGAGAACTTCTTTTCCATTATCTAGGAGATCTTTTACTCTACTTCCAATCCATTTAAAACCAGGGAGTGTTTCCTGAAACAGAAAAAAGAATGCATTAAATACATGTTTTCTATTTAGTTCCAGGTTCAAGAAGATAGTGTAAGCCACTATTCTCCCTTTACCTCCAGGGTGCTTCCTTGAATGGGAATCTTGCGTGCTAGACTTGGACGTTAAGAAAAAAAAATTGAGGTCTCAGACTTAGAAAATAAAATACAATACAAAGTGATGCATTCTGAGTTTTAGGGTCAATAGGAAAGACTGCAGAGTCAAAACACTGAAGCTTAAGGACATTTTTTTTATTTTCTTGAAATAATTTCCCTGAATTTAAATCTAATTAATTGATAACCGAATAGAGACAGTAAAGACAAACATTAGACAAGTTGTATCTTCAGTATAGATGATGAATCTAAGGCAAAGAGTCACTGGATGAGTATTCACTAGTAAAACGCTAACCAGGACATGAATATCAAATCAAGGAGTAAGCGTGCTTGAGAGACTGTGACTCTGAGATCAGATAAGATCCTCCATGCTGCTTATCAGATGAGACAACTGTACAAAGTTATTCAAAAGGAAAAGTTACAGAAATATAAACAGCAATTTTGGGTGATGGGAGGGAAGAGCACTGCCTGTGTTCTTCAAATCATGCAAAAGCAGTCAAAAGCTTAGAAAGTCCTTCTTGGAGAGAAGAAAGGCACAAAGAGGGGAAGCTTTTAAAGTAGACCAAGGGGTTCTATAAATTCCTAGCTGTTTTCCAGTCAAACATGCAACAGTCTCAGAAACCAGAGCAAGCACTTAATTTGAACACAGGAATTAAAATAATCACTGTCAGTCTGCAGGGGCATCCCCCCATTTTCTTTTTTAGCAAGTCCTTAATGAAGCTACATTAAAGATCTGAACATAAGAGTTCCTCTGTCTGTCACAATTTGAAGCAAAACCAAATTTAAAACCTACTAGTGATCTGGGCACCTGAAGGAAGTGTGTAACCTTCCTTCACTTGTAATGTTACAAATCCATCAACAAGCACTCCATTTTTGTAGTAAACACACCAAGTTGCACACACTTTCATTCTCTCACACAAGAGCTTCTCTCTAGGAAACCAGACAAGACAAAGGCTTTTCTATTAATTTAGGTTTTAATTTGTGTCACCTGTTACAGCCTCCTTGCAGCTTTGTATGAATTGATATCACAGTCTGCGTTCACTGTAAGGTGCATTGAGAAACACTGCGGATGCTGAAATCAGACTTACCTGGGTACAACAGCATCCTCTGCAAGTTGGAACACATTAAAACTCCCAGCCACAAGACTGGAAGTTATCCATCTATTTTTCATTTTGTAAAGTCATTACATGGAGGGGTAGATGGAAAACATGGCAATCAAATTTTCACTCTGCCAAGACGACATCATAAAACCCACACTTACTTCAAAGTGAAATCCCTCTTTAAGTGCAATTGCCCTCAAAATTTTTGAGGAGACTGTGGTCGCTAACATGTAAACATTCTTCACATCAGCATCTGGGGAGCAGTTTTCCTTCCAGCAAGAAAACATCCACCACCCAAACAAAGCTGCTAGCTCGTTGCCAGTGAACACCTTCCAGCAGCCACTGTGGACAGGATAGAAAACATAAGAGTGTTTTCAGGTTTTCCAGGAGCATCCGTGCGGGGGGAGATGTTTTCTGCGGTCACTGGAGCAATGGGAATCTGAGCACACGACTGACAAGCTGCTCTATACGAAGCCACCGTACTAACAGGACTCCACATTTATCACGTCTCAATGATTTACAAGCCCAGTGCATTCTGTTAGCAAGCAAAGATACAAATCAAGTATCCTTACTGTCAGCTTGACAACAGCTCAGGTCTTTTTAATTTATCAAACACAAGTATAGCAGTCTATACATTGCAGTCAGGCAATGCCTGCGCAACTGCGCATTATAGACAATTACTTACACAACGATCAGAATTTTGGCCTGTTAGTGGAAGAAAAATAATTTCTATTCAATATGAAGCAGCCAGGGAAAAACAAATAAACAAACAAAAAAAAGCCCACAACAGCTAACTCTCCCAAGGCAGAATCTGTTTGCCTGACAGAAGTGAAAAAACAGTAACAACAAGATTTTAGTGTTTTTAGTAGTCACTCAACTTTTCAGTTAAGTTTTATTTGGCCATTTACTGTAACACTGGTAAGTATTTAATCTAATATTTTCTGAGTTATTAACTGATTTTATTTAAAATACATTATTTCAGGTGGAGCTATACCACAAGATGAAGCTAGCAAGAAAAATATCCAAGTAGCTAAGTCGCAACAGGAAAGAGCGGGCTGAAGGTGTGTGCCTGTCTACTATTTGGGGACATTTTGCGATTTTCACTACCTTTTCAGCAGAAAGAGATAAAATAAAAGATCCCATCACTTACTTCTCCTGCTGTTCTGCCACTGCTAGTCTATCTGCATCTGGATCAGTGGCCACTACTACTTTAGCATTTTCTTTCTCTGCAAGCCTCAGTGACAACTCCTGGTGGGAGAAGAGGGAGGGGGGGAAAAATAGAATCACAAGAGCAAATAAACTCACATTTTTCCTACTTACATATAACATGCAGTGAAAGAAAAATCTCATATGAATTGCCCACTGTATTAACACAGCTGAAAGCCAGGTACTCCCTGTTCTCTTCCCCTGATTTGTTTTTCACAGTATCATATCCAAACAGAGGAAAGCTCATAGAAATCTGATGACGTAGAAATAAAAATACCAGCACAGATTCTCCTTCTTCAGGATTTGGGCATTTGACAGTAGAGAAGTCTGGATCTGGATCTTTTTGTTCAGGTACTGGAATGGGGGGCTGAAAGCCAAATGCTTTGAAAGCCAACTGCACGTAGTCATGTCCAACTCCATGAAAAGAGGTATGAACAAACTTCAAGTTTGTCTGCACGTTTAGCTCCCTGAGAAGGAAAAAAAAATTTCAGTAAGATTTTAGGTATTTAGTAAGACTACTTTGATGTGGGAAAGCAAAAGAAAATGCAATTACACTTGGTACTATTCTGCTGATTTCTGCATTAATTTCAAAAAAGGAATGAGTGAACTTTCCTTAGAAATTGCTGGTTTAAAGCTGCTTTTCCTGGAAAATGAGATATTTACCTTCTGCTGAATCATCTGAAAGTTTCCCAAGAATGAACTGTTAATTTCTGCATCAAACTTGAGCTCTTCCAGCACCATGAAGATCTTACTCCAGCTCTTCAAGACCTACATTATTCATCCTCCTCATTTTATTCTTGTCTCCTGCCCCCCCTAACCTTTAAATTTATCTTCTCACCTCTATTCCATGCATATAGAACCTCACCTTTACTCCAAATTTCTGCATTTTATTCAGAACTCTGAGCATATTCATTTCCATAAAATGATTCACATCAGGGTGCTTTACCGCAGCCTAGTATCCAAAGACAGGCTGCTTTATTATCAAGAAGTATGGTTTAGTCCTAATGATGGCGACCACCTAATTTAATGACATATCAGAGAAGGGATGGGGCGAGACAGAATGGGGATATAACCAAAAATTATTCCCCCCATGATGAGCACAGAGCAATGGCCCCAAGCAGACCGTGACGTCTGTGGCAGAGTGCAGCACCCAGCTTCTGTGAACCGTAAAGACAGAAATCAAGTCACTGATTTGTGACGATAAAAATCACTACAGGCAGGTCCAAAGCTATTAAAATTTTGGAAGACAGCCCATGCCCTATACCCAAATCAAAAGTGTTTATGTATGGCAGCATCCCATGCTTTATTACTGAAGTCTGTCAGCAGTCAATTTTCCACATGTAACCCAGATTTAAAAACGTAATTACTTTAAAACATAATTTAAGTACTTTTTGTTTTATACAATACCTATGATAACAGATCTTTTTCAGATCCTCCATGTAACAGTCACAAATTTTCTTCAAAGGATCCTGTCTAAGGGGACTGGTGTCTACTAGATTCTCATTCCAAGAGCCATTCCATGGTTCAACACACTCTTCTATACATTTTATAATTTCCTTATCGTGAGGAGAGGTGATCTGTGCTCCATTTTCCCAATAAACCTGGTATAAGTTTAAAGAAAACAAGACACGGTTTATTTACAAAGATTATTAACTTGAGAAATTCTTTTAGCTACACGATTCTGTGTACTGCCTGCTTCTTGAAGTCACACAGAAAAGGTGTCAATTCTCGAAAGCCATTTGGAATCATGTTGTTTTCAACTTTAGTTATATAGTGATAGCTACTGGACCTATTTGTGGTCCCTATGGAAAAAGGGACCCATGGCACCCATTTTTAAAAAGGGTAGAAAGGAGGAACCCTGGGAAGTGCTGACCCGTCAGCCTCACCTCTGTGCCTGGGAAGATCATGGAACAGATCCTCCTAGACGCTCTGCTAAGGCACATGGAGGACAGGGAAGTGATTCGAGACAGCCAGCACGGCTTCACCAAGGGACAGTCCTGCCTAATCAACCTCATGGCCTTCTATGATGGAGCAACTACATGAGTGGACAAGGAAAGAGCTACGTATGTCATTCATATGGACTTCTGTAAGGCCTTTGACATGGTCCCCCACAACATCCTTCTATCTAAATTGGAGAGATACGGATTTGATGGGTGGACTGTTCGGTGGATGAGGAATTGGATGGATGGTTGCATCCAGAGGGTAGTGGTCAATGGCTCAACATCCAGGTGGAGATCAGTGACAAGTGGTGTCCCTCAGGGGTCTATATTGGGACCAGTACTGTTCAGTATCTTCATCAATGACATAGACAATGGGATTGAGGGCATCCTCAAAAAGTTTGCAGATGACACCAAACTGAGTGGTGTAGCTGACATGCCTGAGGGATGGGATGCCATCCAGAGGGACCTGGACAGCCTGGAGAAGTGGGTGCATATGAACCTCATTAAGTTCAACAAGGCCAAGTGCAAGGTCCCACACCTGGGTTGGGGGAATCCCCAGTATCGATACAGGCTAGGGATGAAGGGATGGAGAACAGCTCTGCTGAGAAGGATTTGGGGATACTGGAGGGTGAAAAGCTGGCCATGAGCCAGCAATGTGCACTGGCAGCCCAGAAACCCCCCACCCCGCAGCCTGGGCCGCATCCCCAGCAGCGTGGGCAGCAGGGCGAGGGGGGGGATTCTGCCCCTCTGCTCCGCTCAGGGGAGACCCCCCTGCAGTGCTGCCTCCAGCTCTGAGGCCTCAGCACAGGAGAGACACGGAGCTGTTGGAGCAGGGCCAGAGGAGGCCCCGGAGATGCTGGGAGGGCTGGAGCCCCTCTGCTGTGAGAACAGGCTGAGAGAGTTGGAGGGGTTCAGCCTGGAGAAGAGAAGGCTCCGGGGAGACCTTATTGCAGCCTTTCGATACTTAAAGGGGGCTTATAAGAAAGATGGGGACAGACTTTTTAGCAGGGCCTGTTGCGATAAGATAAGGGGTAATGGCTTTAAACTAAAAGAGGGAAGATTTAGACTAGATATAAAGGAGACATTTTTTATGCTGAGGGTGGTGAGACACTGGCCCAGGTTGCCCAGAGAGGTGGGAGATGCCCCATCCCTGGAAACATTCCAGGCCAGGTTGGATGGGGATCTGAGCAACCTGGTCTAGGTGAAGATGTCCCTGCTCATGGCAGGGGGTTGGACTAAATGGCCTTTAAAGGTCTCTTCCCACCCAAACCATTCTATGATTCTCAAAATAGCCGATTCTCAGCTATTATGACTGAAATCATCAGGATGTGAGAAACCAAAACTGGGCACTTACGTTTGAGAGTGTTGTGCAAACTGTAACAGAAGAAAAACGTTACCTTCTACATAGTCTGGCATTTCTTTTGAAAAAGAAGCACAACTTGTTTTTGATATCAAAGCAAAACAAGATAAGCAGTGTGCCAAGGTACATGTTTTTCCACAACTGAACAACTGTAATCTTTCAGCTGGAAACACTATTAAACTCTGAACTATAAAAAGTCTTTGTTAAAGAAGTATTCAGATGCCAGTTTTCCCACAGTTTGTTTCCAATAGAATGGTTGAGTTCACAGAGTAGACTTTTTACTCAGACCGATCTGTCTCTCTTTTCCTGTCTGCTGGCTTTCACAAAACCCATAGGTACACCCGGTATCTTCAAAACTATGGGTCTGTCAAGTTTGGTTAAAATTGTCCAAAACCTTCAGAAGCTGCTGAATTCACAGCAGAAACAGTGAAAGATAAAACTATTATTGTGAAAGACTAGACAAAACAATATCCTGGCAAAAATAACATGCTTTGTATCAGAAGACACAAAAATAATAGCTTTTTGATAAATGAAACACCTGGAAAACTGATGTGGGTTATTTTCTTATTCATTGCTATAGCTAAGCAAAACTAAAGGCTGGTGAAGTATTTGTCCTCTGTGGAACAAGTTGTAAAGTGCAGTACAATCACCTCCAAGAGTTCTCTCTGTGCAGAGTAAGATTGGTTTTCCTATCATTGCCATTACTCATTGACCTCTTACTAAGCTTCTAGAATGCTAAGTTCAGTCAAAGTTTAGAGCTTAGTTCAGATTCTTATGAAGTTTAGAAAGGAAATACCCTGTTACAATCCTGCATAAGCAGCATTTGCTATTCTGGATGTTCTATGGTTCCAAGCTTTCAAAATTAAGCCACCCACCCCATCTCTCAATGCCCAGAAAAACAATCAACCCTACAGGGAGCAACACACTACTATGAAGTTTTATTAATCAACTCTTAAACCATCACCCATCTTCAGCACAGTTACCTACTGTGTGGATTAATTCACCTAAATTCTAGCTTAGTTTTAAACTCATTTTTAAGTCTAAGAAGTGATCACGTAAATTGCTTAAGCATTTCTTCAGCTGCTGATTAGACTCTATGGAATGTCACAACAGACTTCTCAAGATAACACAAGCAGTGTGGTCTTAAGTTCTAGTCACAGAAGAAAGCGTGTGTCATCCAGGTTATAGAAGGATGAATTACTTGAAATAATTCCTCCTTCTAACGTACGCATGTGCTCCAGAAGCAGCCAAATGCCAAAGGCATTTCCAGTAGGTAATACTGGAAAGCAGGTGGCTGTGACAGGCTACAAACTTCAAGTTCAAGCCTTACCTTGTACCCGTTGTCCTCCTTCCGGTTGTGGGATGCTGTGATCATCACACCAGCCACAGCTTTGAGCTGCTGAACAGCATAGGGCTACAAAGGAAACAAAGAAATGTCAATTTACCCAAGCGTTTTGCAGCTGGCACAAGTAATACTATATTATTAGGACAGCTATATGATAGGATGCTGCAGAAGAAGTGTCTCCAAGTTTCACCAGTTTATTTGAAAATTGTATACATGAATGTTCATCATTCCGTGTCCTGGAGTAGAGAGAAAGCTTGTTTTATTCTGTTGCATAGGAACATTATTCTATTTACCAATTACATAAACACAATTGTTAACTGGACAACTAAAGAAAGTCTCCACTCAGATTACACTAGTATTTGAGAAAGGGAAAAAAGGCTGAAACAGAATGAAGGAATTCACCAAAAGGCTTGTTGAAAAAGAAGTTTCCAGCTAAAGAGCATCCAGTCCTTTCAGTCCTCCCCTCAAAACAAGATCCACAGCATACACAGTGCACTAGAAAACCTTGCAGAATAGAAAACAAGGATTTAAAGCCCTGGAAGAAAAAGCTGCTGTGACTAGAACAGAAAATTCTGGGTTTTGAGATATTAAAAGTAGAGGTAACTCTTCATTTCTTCCACTCTAAACAGCATAAGCCTTATGTCCAAAACCATACAGTCCCTACATATATGTACATATTCACACACACATAAGTATCATCTTTGACCCTTATAAGCCCCAGGTGTTTCAGCACAGAATAAAAGAAGAGCAGAATGCTTCACCTGTAACTAACAGAGCAAAGCCTGGACTGCAATACCTATTGCCCCAGCATAGCAGCTTAGGGTGAAATAGGATTCTATTGACCGTCTGCGTACAGAAAAATTCAGTGACATTCTCGTTACAAATTCCTCAAAGAGACAAATGTAACAAGCAGCCCTTATGGTTCTGTATAAAGGCTGGAACTTGAGAAGAAAATTGCTAGTTCACATTTTTAGGAAACTTTCAAATACTCCCTTAACTGGATGGTTCTACAATATAAAGGAGAAGGTGACTCACCACAAACGGTGTAGGGACATACGTAGAAAAGAAGTACACGGGCACATCTTTAGCCAGTAGGACTGCTGCAGTGAGCTTTGCGAGTCTACCACCATGAAAAAGAAAAGATTCAGTCAAGCCAACTCCCCATGACAACCCAACAGCCATTTGACACTACCGTAACCTTCATTTCTCTTGTTTCTTAAATGCCACTTTTTTTTTTTTTTTTTTTTTTTTTTTTTTTTTTTTTTTTACACTAAGAGTGGTATCCTACAGTTTACACAGTCAATGTAATAAATGTAATACAGCTTCCAGGTTATACAATCCAAGGCAGTGCTTTTATTTGTGACTTGAAAAGCACAAGGCACTCCAGTTAACCACATAAATAAACCAGTGATATCAAAAACAAAGATACAGGACCTACTGGTGTGACACTTGTCCTTCATTCAAGGACAGAACCAATTTCCCAGAAAGTTTAAAGTGCCAGCTGTCTGCAACAGCAGGTTTGGGAAAGGATTCGGTACCCCAGACAGCAAAGCTTGTTTGCCAGCCTTGCTCAGCAGCTTCAGACAATATCCACGGAGCAGATCTATTTCTGAAATATACTTCTGTAAACCAGCACACTCTTATTCCAGAAAGTTGAGAAACAGTAACAGCAGCTGAGTTTTTAAACCTTGCCTTTATAATAAACTTTTCCTTTCAAGCAGCAGGGAAACTCATTCTCTTTCAGGTAACTGATATGAAACTGTTCTTTTCAAGTCAGGTACACACAGCTCAGCGGTTAATGGGACGTCTCAGAGCCGAAAGAGATGAGAGATTACATAGGGTGAGTTTGCTTTGCTCACTTGTTTTTACAGACAAGCATAACTACTTGCTTCCTTATCTCCCACGATGAGTATACTGTAAGTCTCACTTTCAGTTACTCAGAATTTCACTATAGCACCTATCAAATGTAACCCGAAACCATTTAAAAGAGTTTGAGAGCTCAGCTTGTAGCTGAAGCTACTGAAATGTTGCTTGTGTATCACAATGGCTTACATCAACTTAATTACAGGATGCAGCCGGAGGGTCTGCCATCTCCCTCGGCGCTGGAACTGATGCAAAGAAAGGGGTGCTCCTGCTCACATAGTGCTGGATAAGCACGGTGATCCAATTGAAAACACTCTTTTGGGGAGATTCAATTTGATTTTAGCGTCACTGGAACTGTATGTCAACCCAAGGGGACAAAAGAAACATGTAGTTGAGAACTGATTTGCTCCTTAGACATGTGAAACACGACAACTGCGCTGCCATCAAGTCTGAATTCCAAGCTTTGTGTGCCTGAAAAGGAATTTATTTCTTACACTTCCACCTTTTTAAGGTGTGCATAACCCACTTTGGGTAACAGCCTTACAAACACAGTGTAACAGATGAATTTAAAACCCTTATGCCAAAGCCTGGTGGATAATGTGCCACACAACTGAAACCAGACAGGAAGGCCTGGAGAGGCAGACTTTAGGGGAACAGAGAAACTCTTAGAAGACAGTCTCTACATTCTGTGCTCTATTATACAAAGAACTTTCACATCCTTAGAATATTAAATGCTGACAAAAATAATAATAAAAAAACTACATTAGTTAGAACAACTAACTACATTAACTACAATAATTAACTACTAATTAATTAAATAAATTAGTTACTGGGTTGGGTTTTTTGTAATGCATGCCATTACAATATGTGTTTTGTTCCCTCAATGACAAGGAATTAGGATTCCTTATGTAATTCAGAAAGCAATTCTTTCAGAGATTCCCTTCTCCCCTTTCCCTGCAAAGAGCACAGTCTGGCACCACTGAAGTACACATTTTAAGCGTTCCAGGTAAAATATTTCCAATGTGGAAATACAATGGGATTGCAGACTAACATAAGGGTACCAAAATACTTGGCTACAGTAGACTGCAGGTAGAATTATTCTCCCCCAAGCAAGCTTAAATCAGATGTCATACTAAAGAAGAGTGTTAACAACAGTGCATTAACATTTAGTGATTTCAAGCTAGATGTTAGTACTCTGAATTTACCTTCATATTCAAATTTTTCTCCGGGCATATCAACTTCTAATGTTCTTGTAAATTAGATTTAGACTGTAAATTCTTTGGTGAAGTAACTAGCCTTACATTCCACATTTGCAGACAACTGGACTAAGGGAGGGGAAAGAGCATGTGCAGTTCATGACAAAAATATTCTGATAGAACAGAATGCATTTAAAGCCACAATTTAATTTCTAGTCTTGCAAATGTAATCAATACTCATACTTCTTACTGCTGCAGTTGCTGGTCACCTGACCTCGTGTGTCATATCCAACAACAAAGCCTCTCTGCTTAAAGTCTGAAAAACACCTCTCAAGATACTTGTAGATCCCCTGGAAAGAAAAAAAACAAAAGAAGAAAAATAAAGCAGGGAAGAATTAGCTCTAGTGCAGCACACAAACATTAAAAATGATCTTTCACATAGGATGTATAATGTCTGTAAGCAAAATACAGCTCAGCAAAAATGTCAGTAACGATATTCACAAAAGCAGCATATTTATTTTTCCCCAAGGTGTTCATACAAAGAAAGAACGCAAATAGAGAAACAGTTGTGAGAAATAAAAGCGGTACAACATAAGTGACCAAGCAGCATAAGCAGAAAGCTCGAGCCAGCAAAATCCTCAAGCAGCAAACAGTTGCTTTCAATCCATACTGTGCTTTTGTGTATTCAAATCATCTTCCCAAAGACCCAATTGAGGAAAAATCCATTTTTGCAAAGTCCATCCATTCAGGCAATATAAGACTAGCATTAATTGGCGCTAGTCTTTATCCTTGTGTTCCCAGTACAAGTCAGACACCTTTTCAGCACTGCTTCCAAAGCTAGTTCTAAATCTGCATTAAAAAGGATGTTTCATGCTTACCCACTTTTCCAAAAGAAAGTTTATTGCTAGTGATGGACAGATTAAAGACCTCAATTTATGTACTATGCAGACACACTAGCACAAATACGAGCTGTCTTCTATGTATCAAGGCAGAACATTTACAATGGCAAGATATCAGAGAAGACCCCCATCAAGAAGAAGAAAGGGGAGCAGATGAAGGGAGTAAATTTTTAAAACACATTGAGGATGAAAAGAAATACGTGCTGAAACATCCTCAGGAGAAAACTCACCACAGCCGAGCATATCTTACAAAGTCTACCTCTTATGAGGGCACAAGCTTCCTCTGGAGAGAAGGGGTGGGAGTGTTTTGTACTGGAATTAAACAGATTTTTCCTCCAGTGTTTAGTGCAATTCTTTGCAATGTCCTTATCTGGATTTGACCTGATATCACCAGTAAGCAATCTCTCAACTGGAAAGCTCCTACCCATGAAATTCAGTTGAGCTCAATGTTTTTAATGGTTATTTCCCTTTCCACCAAAGAATGTGCTTCAAACATGAACAAGTGGATATTGGCATCTCTTTGGAGAATCACTTCAGCCACCAATGTAGTGTTTCTACAGGATTCACAGAGAGAGAAAAACTTCAAAATAAATAAAAAAATCTTTGAATACTGGAGGAGCTGGAAGCTGTGCCATGGCACGATCGTCAGCTTAAGTCACCTTTACACAGAACTGAAATGTGTTGATACACAAACACATTCACAGCACCCTGACAACTTCTCAAGAATTTTGTTCACAGTTGTAAAGTGATAGAAGACAGAGGAATGGGAAAAACTTGTTCAACTTTGACTTGAACAGATTGACTAACATTTAAAGAGATGAACAACAGATTTCTTATCAACAGATCCTTATTTAGGCAAGCAGTATCTTGAGATCAGAGCACACTGCAAGGTTTTATCTGTACTAGTTCCTCAAACATCAAGAAACTGCGCCAAAAAAAAAAATATTTACAGAAGCAGCAGGACCCTATTAGACAAACTGGAGACAGTACTAATTAGAAGAAGAAAACCTTTTCAGAAGCAGCATGTACCAAGGTAAGTTCAGTAACACTCTTGTTCACATAAAGTCAATACATTACCAATCACAAAACACTCTTTACAAATGTAAAAGTGCTCCCCATGATTTCTGTTTCACACCTACCCCCCAGGAGCTCTCCCTCACCAGCTGAGGCATTGCTTGAACGTTCTGGCAACATTCTCTAGGATTCTGCACATCAAATCTCTTCCTCACCCCTTACTTCCCAATGACACCCATCATAGCTGGTGCCCACACCCTTATACCTCCCCCAGCTTTCCATTCCCTCATTCTTCAAACACATAAGAACTGATTTATTTCTGTTGAAAATGGTCTTTTTAGTAGATCTGATCTTCTGTACTTTCTCCCCTGCACCTCATCCCAGCTATTTCTGCCTGAGCATTTTTGGCAGCTATTGGGTGCCACTACAATCTAAATAACACTCTCCTCAAGGGTGAGATGAGATTTTTCCTGAGACATCCTCTTAAACCAGCTTCACTGTTTGACAGGGATCAAAGATTCCATATGAATAAAAATAGAAATGTCTTTACTTTCTGCCATGGAGAAGTTTTGCTTAAAATTAAGACAACGCGATATGCAGTACAAGAACAATATACCTAATCTTAGCCAAAGATCCCACAGCTGACATTAGTCCAGCCCTACTGGACATGTTTACCATCCAAACACCTCTATTAAAGCTGCAGGAAATGAAAATAAATAAAAAATGACAGTGAGAGGAAGTGAATGCAGACTCTCTCCACTATCTGAACCCTCTACTCAAGTACACACCTATTTTCTTCCAGGTGCAGTTCTCCCTTTCTCAGAGGGCCATCAGCAGCTCCAACACCTCTTGGGATAAGTCCTCTTCTTTAATAAGTTTCTCAATTTAAAGAATCTCTATTTCCTTTTTACAAGACTCAGGTTTTGATAGTGTCCCCATCTAATTTCTCCTGGGACAGCTACTGCTTCTAAATTGAAGATATCCAAGTCAACATTTTGCCATTACATACTTGGTGATAATTCATAACTTATTAGCAAGTGTCAGCATACAAATGTGTAACCACCTCAGTGGATCTAAATAAAATAAATTCTCTTTAGGTGCACCGAAGTGTTTATACTTCTGCACAGCTTAGGTGATTTCAGTACATAAAATTCACAGACAGATCTATTCTGCTTCTACAGCCATGTTTTAAATAATCCTCTTGCACATCCAGGCCCTTAATTTCAAAAAAGAAGTGAGGGGAAAGTGATGGTATCACAAATGGGATGGAAAGATTTTTGATTGATGAAATCAAGAAAGACAGTAACAGCTTTACGAAGTCCAGTATTTAAATTTTTCAACTATTATCTTTAGCTTTGTTTATATAGCAACAGGAAACTCAGAGCAACGATGCAAAGATGACTGGTTTTGTCATTATGAAGGACAGTGACAAGTTACTTGCCTATTAATAAAAGCAATTGGTTCAGCAGGACAGAAGCGATACTTGAGCAGGAAAATCTAGGCTTTATGCCTAGGTTACATACCTACAGTCTTCCGAAGAGTCAAAAGCAACTTCTGGATATTCTGTGCCTTTCTGGATCTGAATTTTCATGATATCAATATAATCATGCAAATGAAGAACACAGCATGTGCTTAGGCATGCAACTTAACTCAGGTTTATTTTAATTGAAGGAAATACTTTAGTTACACTGAAGTCTACTTTTTTGAATGGCTATTTATTCCCGTAGCAGATGAGGACAAATAGAGAGACAGGGTTGCCTGTTTTCAGGTTCAGTTCAGCAAAACTGTTAATGCCATTAGCTTCTGAAACAAGAGTACTCAAACAAAGAGATTAAATCTGATGCAGTTTACTTCAAAAACAAGCTCTAATCCGCTTCCCAGAGATTGCGTCTCCATGACAGATTGCTCTTCCTAACTTGATATATGGCTTTAATAAACAACTAAAAATAGAAGCTCCACAGAGGGAGCAATTGAATACAACCCAGTTTGTTACTTTCATAAACCAGCAAGGCCCAAGAAACTGAACTTGCAAACACATTCCTTGCTGACCAAAATGAAACTTTTCACTTTCTGCCAAGAATGCGTATCAGTCAGCCGATCCAAGCTCCGTCACGCTTTCGCGAGACTGGAAACACAAAGGCAGCATGCAACGTTCAGGAGCCGGGAGCATGAGCAACTCCAAATTCAACAGGCTGCACAGCCAAAAAGCAAAGTGACTATTATTAACTTCCTCTGCATTATTAAGATGTTTACTCTGCTTCAAAGAAAACTGGAATTGTTCAAAGCAACTTCACTACTCTTAACTATTCCATCACTGGCAACAAACTGCTAGTTTTTAAACTATTTTTCTTAATCTCTTCAACTTATTCCCACTGGATCAGTGGGGACCACCTGCACCACACCAGTAAGCTTTGTTCACACCAGTACGGTATTTGTAGCAGATAAGTTTGGCATACTCGGCTCAGTAAGGCTGGAATTAAAGAAAGCCATCATTCTGAGGTGTGTCCAGTTTAGAGGTTAGAAGCCTAAAGCAAACTTTCTGTTAGACAGATCCAAGATGATACTGATGAGAAAAAATGGTCATACATATATACATAAGGCTGCATTTCAAACACTACCAATGCGTTGCGACACGTTACTTCTATTCTTTTCAAAGCTCATATAAACAGCTATTGGAATTTGGTTTCACCCCAAGAGTTTGGGCTCCAGTTGTATAAGTCAGACATTAGCAGTATGTCCAACAGCTTAATAGAGCCTCAGCTGTTCCAAGTTTTGAGCTAGCCAACAGAAAATAAATTATTTCAGTCATGTCTACTGAGGGACTTATATCAGAGCATCAACCTGCAAAGAGATGACTATTACAAAATGTTTAAGTACACAGCATTAAATGAGAGACTTTACCAATCCTTTGTAAATCATGTAATAAGCCACCTTTTATCATATGGATGAAGTTCCATTTATAAAAAAGTACTGGACAAAGTAGGTAAGATTCAATAGGTTTGTCGTAACAAAAACTTTTTATTGATGTTCCACGTACAATGGTTACAAATGCATCAGTTCATTATATTTTCAATAGTCAAGAAAGAGGAAGGAACAGATAGGATGTTTAAGTATATTTAACATACACAGTCCAAACCCATTTTTATTTCATATGTTCATAAGAAAAGGAAATGGGGAACATCCATTTTCTGACTCATGCTATTCATTCTCAAAAGGATTCAGTACTTTTCTTTCCTTGCCTCCCACTACCTCCACTGAGTTGAGAGAAAGCCATATTTTGCAGATTAAGAACCCACCTGCTTTTTGATTAATATTTACCATAATAAAATATGTGCAAGAATGACTATTGAAGTCAGGAATGACAGTTTAACAGGACTACAACCCTAGAAAAATCAATGTTCAAATTCAGACTCTTCTTTCACATGCTCAAAGTCCAGATAATACCAGTTTCAAATGTACTCTGAATTAATTTCTTATGAAGTTTAGTTGTAAAGACTAGTTATTTAATCCACTTGTTTTCAGGAAAATTTGATAGAGGAACACATTAGCTGAAAAGCACGCTGGTACTGTACAATAAACAAATTTAAGAGCAAATCCACTATGAGATAACAATATAGAAAAGGAGCATGCATCACTTTTGATCAAAAAACTAAATCAACTGTTCCTTCCAAAGGTGTTTATTGAAAAGGTGGGGAAAGAAATGAGACAACGGGGGACCAAGTTCTTTGAGAAAGAATCCATCATCTGGCTTTGAACAAAACAGTGCTTCAAAGAGTAAGCCTTATATTAATCAACAGGTTTATTTATTTGGATAATCAACACACTTACAACTCATTAATATTGCTTCAAAGAGAAGCAGGGAGGAAAACGGAGAAGAGCCTGATTATCTTCAAGCGCTCTTCTGGCATGCAAGACGAAAATCAACAGAGGAAAAAAGGAACGTAAAAGGTATTGAAGAAACAAATCCAGAAAATTGTATTTATGGTTGTTAATAAATTTAAACAGTTAGTCAAAAGAACCTAAAACATGGTTCAAGGAAAAGACGTGTCAGAAGTGAGGAGTCTCTGCCACCAGTCAGAGCCACCATCACAGCAGTGGTATCATTCCTGTCCCCACTGCAGCCTCTATCCAGCTTCTCAACTCCACATACCAGCTTTTGTGCCCTTCTAAAGTGCATCCAGCACCACCACCAAGTGGAGCTGAATCTCTGGTAGAGGAGCAAGAAATTAGGACTAAAGCCTCCCTGGCCAAAACTTTACCCCACAGGCACACCCATCCCATCAGACCCTTTCCAACAACACTAAAAGACAACTATCAAAATGGCAGTCAAGAGCTACATCTAAGTTCCAAGATCTCCCTGTCTGTATTCAAATCAAGAAGTTCATCCCAAAATACTCTACTCCAAACTTCGGAGAACTAGTCCTCAAAAAGATCAACATCTGTTTACAACGTTATCTTAGCAAATAATTCTATAATGATATCTCTAACACAAATACATAAATATTAAATCATAGATAAACCATGAATCATCAACCTTTCCAATACAATATGTAAAATAAGATTTGCAGTTTGAGAGTTTAAGTTTCTATCTCAAACTACTTTCTTGCATCTCTACTTTAAAAAGCGCCAAGAGCTACAGACAGACCTACAGTGGTTATTTTACAATATTTTCTATAACTATCCAATCCACTTATAGCTAACACAACCAGTATTACTGGAAGGATTCCCCAGAAGTTAAACAATTTACTATACAGATATTCTTTACAGTCAGTCTACGTTTACTTTTTCATCTTACTTCCTGTTCATTTTCTTAGAAAAACCTGCTATTTTTGTGTAGTTATTCACAACTTTGGCCAAAAATTAAACAACAGGCTTGTTTGGTTGGGGGTGGGTTTGCTTTTTGGATTTCCTTGGGTTTTTGTTTAGTTTTTCAAAAATACTAGAAGTTCTTACGATAGCTAAGGATTTCCAATTTCAGAGCAGTATAATAGACTTTAACTACTGGCCAAATTCCAGCGGAAGCGATTATATTCTGCCTCCTAGGCTGTCCAATTAAACTTGTTCAAGCAACTTTATTTTCTTCCAGCACTAAACATTTTATGCTCTCACTCTCCTGTTGAAGGGTTGCTGTGTTTCACCCTCAGCTTCTATTTCAGCCGTACACTCTATAACCCAAACATTTACTGTGAAACCATTCACTCCTCTCCCATACAACTATTCAGCTTACCTGTGTTGACTGGATCACTGTAAGATCATTAATGTAGCAAAAGCCTGCTCCCATAGCGGAGCGAAGCCCGGCAGTCCCAAAGGTCAGCCTGCAGCAGAGGCGATCCCGTAACTCTTTATGTTTTCCATTCTGTAACAAGCTTTCGATCTGTTCTTTTGTTTTTTGGTTCTGCAAAAGAAAATGAAGGTCTTCATTTAGTTCTTGAAAGCAGGATCTGAACTACAAGAAAGCTGGAGAGGGACTTTTTACAAGGGCATGTAGTGATGGGAAAAGCAGTAATGGCTTCAACCTAAAAGAGGGGAGATTGAGATGAGATCTCAGGCCAAAATTCTTTGCTGTGAGGGTGGTGAGCCCCTGGCCCAGGTTGCCCAGAGAAGCTGCGGCTGCCCCATCCCTGGAGGGGTTCAAGGCCAGGTTGGATGGGGCTTGGAGAAACCTGGTCTAGTGGGAGGTGTCCCTGCCCAGGGCAGGGAGTTGGCATGAGATGATCTTTAAGGTCCCTTCCAATCTAAACCATTATATGATTGTATGATTCTATATGCTCATTGTTTTTAAGTAATTCGTAGTTCTGCAGTGCAACAAGTTATTCCTATCCTATAAAATGCCTGTCTGCACAAACTAGCTTCCATTGTAACTCTCATTTCTATTGTATTTTCTGTATCATCCTTATTTATAAAAGATTGAAGAGCTCTTGCTGCCGTTGATATGCTGACGTGTTTGCCCAGATATTAATACACCTTCCAGCCACATGAAGCCTGTAAGTGAGGAGCACAGACTTCAGAACAGGTTTTTCCAAGGCAGCCAGCACAAGTTAATTCTCAATCCGTGCTGCTGGAAGACAGACAAAAATCCTAACTTCAAAGCAGTGCTTCCTTCCTCCCCACCCGCAGGAAAGGTCTGGAAACAGGCACAGTAAAATAAAGCTGACATTGTAAAACCAAAAATAAAGCCTGTCTTTTCAAGTTCCATTAATTGTTAGTGAGGTAGGTACAAGAGAGTCAAAGCCCTTATTTGTCACAAGCTCTCAAATAAAGATAGGCATTCCTGTCAGAAAATCCATTTTTCACACTTTCCCCTCTCAGTAAATACCCTGGGTATGAGTGGGTTGAAAAGTAAGTCCTATTCCTCAAGGTAAGTATCACATGCATCGTTATAACAGCCACTTTCACTGCTCTCCAAACTTAGATTTTTAACGTTATTTAGGAGGATGTCAATCTGGGTAAAACCCAGAGAACTAAAAACAAATTTCCCCAGTTACTTAGAAGTTCTGACAGAACGCATTTTATAGGCAGTTGTGATACAGCCACCAAACAAAGAATTCTCCAAAGAGGTCACTGGTTGAATCTTTAAGAGTTAGTACCATTATGAAGAAAAATAAAACATTTTGCTCCCAAAAGCAGTACTCCTGTCAGTGAAACATAACTTTATTGTTGGTCTTAGAGAACACAAAGATAGCAGTTGCTTTATGATTTGCCCCCAAAATCAGCAAAATATACACCCACTAATCTACTCAGAAGAATTTTTAAAAATAAAAGACTATGTAAATCAGTTAATGTATATCAATATATAAACAGTCTTGTGGTTTGTATAGAAGAGCCAGAGGCATTCCCCCTTTCTGGTATTGCTGTCAGTCGGCTGTTACACCACTTCACGTCCACTTGCACAGTTACTGGAACCCAACGCTCCCTGCAGTTAGTGCTGATGTTCATACAGTCCGTGTCGCAGCAGGGACTCGCATGTCGGCTGCTCCACTGTTACCTGAAAGTGGCCACAGCAGGTCGGACCAAAGGGTCAGTTAGTCCAGTACCCCAACAGAAGATGCCTAGAAAAAGGCCTAAGGACAGCAAAATCATGGCAGGAAGGTGGACACAGGTGCAAGGGCCACCTCAGAATTCCCTACGTAGGGAGTTCTGCATCTGCACAGAAGGGCTCCTTGTACCAACAAAAGGGATACAAACACCAGGCAAGTTAGGACAGAACATTTCAAAAATGTTGTCATCCCATGCCTTTATTATCTAAAACCCGTGACTAAAATGAATGGCCACACAACAAGAAAAATATTTGGCTAAATAGAACAGCAGGAAGCAATTCTTGTGATCTGAAACCCACTCCATTTTAAACAGAGTCCTTGCATTTACAAAATAATATAAACATTTGTCATTCCCAAGTATGAAGAATACATTTACTGCCTTTCCTCATTCAACTGAGGGAGTGATTATACACATCTCCGAAAGGCTTAGTTTGAGTATTTACCTTAAGATAGGAAAATTTACAATCCTATGAGTGTTTTAAAGTCAATCCTATACAGCATGCAGTATGTTTCGTAGCAGGGTGGATAAGAGACACTGATTATTGAAATCTGCCTCTGTTCATTCATTATTTTCCCAAACTTGCACCACTCTTGAAGCTATGAATTTCCAAGTGTAAAAAGCACATGTACGCACACTCCATTTGTTCTTCATAGTTATTCTGCACCCTCACCTAATATTGAGGCTAGGAAACAATGGAAGAAAACAGGTAAATTTTAATATTAATTACCTATGATGATTAGAATGAGATAGTCACAGTAATACCAACCACACTATCCCAGACATGCCTGGGGTGAGCTGGGGGGAAGCAAGAGAAGGCGAGTCCAGTTTGACAAACGACAAAAGAATATCGACGCGTGTCCTTCTACAACATGTACTAACAGTGAATGATTCACCCATATAATGCTGTTTTCAGAGAAGTGGCTGAGTAAGTACCATATTTTATAACATTTGAAGGCTTTATAAATTCATTTGGTCATCAAGAAACTCAGCCTATCCACTGAAATGCAGTTTGGACAAGACACTTCACAGCTCCCATAAACAGCACAACCCACCCCGGCTCACCAACAACATGGACTGTGTAGAAGACAATCGATGCACAGCTGTAAAAAGTAATTACTCCAGCTGTATAATAGTACAGCTCAGGCTGCACAAGTGTTCTCTAAAGCTGTGTTGCTTCAAGCAGGGTCTCAAGGAAGGGTTAAAAAAGGCAAATGGAATCTGAAAGGCAAGAGTGAAGCACCCCTGACATTTAAAATAGAGGTCAGCCAGCCTCAGGTCTCACAGCCTCCGAAGAGCTGGGAAACATGTTCTGCACAGACAGAGGCTCTTCATGAGGATCTGAAAAACGCTGGGAAAAGCACAATGATATGAACTGCACACTCTCATTAGGAAAAAAATGCTCAATAAAACTTGTTGAAAAATCTGAAGCTATTTCCACAGCTTGATAACAGATCTTGAACACTAGCAGGGTAAGACATGTGAATTTAAAATAAATTTTAGTTTCTTTGTGCTTTAAAATAAAAAGGCAAGCCATTATCGTTCAGACTCTCCGATGACTCTGCAACCAAAACAAACCATTACTCACAGATAAAAAAAGGCCTAAAAATAAAACAAAAACAATAGGGCACGACAAATACTAAATCCCAGAAGTGAAAACTTCTCTTTTAGCTGTTCATAGGCAGTCAACCACGAAACAAATGACTAATCTGAAGAGAGTCTGCAGGAAGAGTACATTAAACCCTCATTTCACACTATCATAATCCAATACATCATTTTGCTTTAAAATAAGGTTACTAAATTACACAGTATGTTTAATAGCTTTCTAGGATACGCTGTATTGCTTGCCTGCAAAAACAGAATAATGTGTAGTACATTACACAGTTTATGGTCTGGAGTTTTGCAAAACTGAGGCAAGACTTTTCTGAAGCAGTAGCACAAACATTTATTTTAAAAATAGACTATCATGCATTTTTGACTGAAACTACCTGATTTATTTCCTAGGGAACAAAAACGACACAGCCAAAATAGCATCCAAAAACATTTCAATTTGCTCAGGTCGCACTCAGCTAAAATTTCCTGCAATCAGAAAAGAATAATGGAGGGGAAAAAAATAAGGTATTTTACAAGACTTGGTGTAAATTCAGATGTGGTGATGACCTGTCTCATGCTCTGGGTTACACATTCAATAGCATTAGAAGACTGATCTCAAGACAGCTATTATCAAAACCGACCGTGGCATGATCCTTATTGCTTTTCATTGTTTCCTGCTTTCCAGTTTTTCTCTGAGTTGGAGCTTCAAAGCCTATGGACCAGTCTAGCTTCTTGCAATATACTGCTTGGGTATGAACACCATTTACCATACTAAACTGAGAATTTCAAACAAACAGCACTGCAGCCAGGCAGAGCTAAAAGATAATGATAGTTTCCACCATTGAAGTTTAATTCCATGCAAATTCTAAAAAAAACAGGGTTTTATTGCTGTTTTGCTTTACAGTGATGAAATAAAGTAATACATATGAAAGTTTCCCAGTAGCTCTTATGAAGGTTCATTTTTTCAAAGCAGAATAGTTGTAACATTAAAACACACAACAGACTTTAACATTAGAGACTGGGGTTATGAGGAAGAAAGTCTAGTACTCCTTTATGCAAAGCATATTTTCTGAAGTCGTTAGTCACTGCACAGTCACTCTCTCCACCAACACTAACCTTCCTGTCATGTGAAGCACGAGGCACTAGGAGGGTTAATCAGATTAGTCAAGGTACGCAGCATCACATTGTATTTCTAAATTCGAAGGAAATATAATCAATACCACCTATGGATGCAATTATGTGATGTTGAGGTGAGAGGCTTACTAGAAGCTTTAAGTAGTTCATTGATGTATTAAAAAGTAACTATAACAGATCACTGCTTCGAAAAGAATTTCTCAAGCTTCTGAAGCCAAGCAAGGCAGCAGCACCGTGTTAGCACCAAACTCAATTAGCTTAGAAACACAAACACCAAACCACTGAAGTGCCCGCTCTTAACCGTTGCCTGGATTGGTATGTCAGTAAACTCTGTTAATCACAACACAGAAGCCTAGCGTAAGCAAAAGACAAGTTCCTTAGAGATTATCAACTACAGTGTTTGGATATTATTTTTAATATCCTTTAAAAAAAAAAAAAACTGCCTAAAACCTCCTGCCTTAAGCAGAAATAAACTAGGCTGTTTCATACAAAAATAGTCATTCCTTAACAAAAGCAATGCTCTAAGATATCCACGCATCCCCAGTGGCTCTAACAAAGCAATTCAAATTCTTCTCATGGATTCAGTGATTTGAAGAGCCCACAGAATTCAGTGCTGCTTCTAAAGTCAAGCAGTACATGGATGTCAATAGTATGCAAACACCATTTCTTTCAGTATCCACCCAGCATGCCAAATCTCTGTGCTGCTGGCCAACAAGACTTTCTGGAAGAGCAGCTGAAGCACCGAGGGACAGCGGAGCAGCTCAGGGATGGCAGGTCAGGGCAGGGACCCCAGAGCTGTGCCACCAAGTGCAGCATCACTGCGGGCGGTCAAAGGTGCTGGGTGAGCTTGGTGTCTGCAGCCTTACCCCACTGATATGACTTGTGGTCTTTCCTAGGATCCCCCAGCCACTCCAGAAGCACTGGTGACCTGTCGGGGAGGGATACGCCGAGGGGTTCAGGGGCTGACTGCCAGGTACTGGTTTCTCTCTCACTGCCCTGTGAAGGTGAGCAGGGAATATCACAAAGCCACACAATCACAGAATTGTAGGGGTTGGAAGGGACCTCTGGAGATCATCCAGTCCAACCCCCTGCCAAAGCAGGGTCACCCAGAGCAGGTGGCACAGAACGCGTCAAGGCAGGTTTGGAATATCTCCAGAGAAGGAGATTCCACACCCTCTCTGGGCAGGCCTGTGACAGGGCTCTGCCACCCTCACAGGAAAGAAGTTTTTCCTCAGGTTGAGATGGAATGTCCCATGTTCCAGTTTGTGCCCGTTGCCCCTTGTCCTGTCCCCATGCCCCACTGAGAAGAGTCTGGCCCCATCCTCTTGCCCCCCACCCTTTAGCTCTTGCTGAGCATTGATGAGATCCCCTCTCAGTCTGCTCTTCTCCAGGTGGAACAGCCCCAGGGCTCTCAGCCTTTCCTCAGCACAGAGATGCTCCAGCCCCTCCACATCTCCGGAGCCTCCACTGGACTCTCTCCAGCAGCTCCCTGTCCTTCTGGAACTGGGGAGCCCAGAACTGGACCCAGTGCTCCAGCTGTGGCCTCCCCAGGGCAGAGCAGAGGGGGAGGATGACCTCCTTCCACCTGCTGGCCACGGTCTTCTTGATGCCCCTCAGGAGACCATTGGCCTTCTTGGCCACAAGGGTACATCACTGGCTCTTGGTCAGCTTGTTGTCCCCCAGGACTCCCAGGTCTCTCTCTGCAGAGCTGCTCTCCAGCAGGTCAGCCCCAACCTGTACTAGTGCGGGGGGTTGTTCCTCCCCAGGTGCAGGACCTTACACATGCCCTTGTTGAATTTCATTAGGTTCCTCACTGCTCAACTTTCTAGGTCATATATCCCAGTAACCAGCCTGAAGCTGCTATCCCACACTAGGAAGTGGTTAGGGAAAGAGGAGGCTGAGTACCACGGCTTTGGCAGGGTCTGTCTGCTGCGACAGGAATGAGTGTGGCACAGGCCTGAGCTGAGCAGCAGGCAGAATGTCTGGCAGAAGCAGCACTAACTCTCCCCAAAAAAGGGAGAAACAGACCCTTCAAAGCTGCTACTGGCTTTCAGAGGATGACTGAGGTGGAAGAAGCGTCTGGCAGAGAGCAGGGTCCTTCAAGCCCACAGGGACCAACCTCCCAAAGGCAATGAGGGCAAGGAAGAGGGCAGCACTGGGGAGGGAAGTGAGACCCACACACAGACCCACACCCTACAGGGATGGGGGAACCTCTGGTGCCAGCAAAACAGCTTCCCATGCATCTGACAAGCAGCCACCACGCCATAGGGTTCCACCCCCCTTGCAGCCACACGCACACATATATATAGGTCAGAAGGCAGGACAAGGCAGCAATCGAGAAGCAACACATGCCATTCCTCCTGCTCCAGGTGGGGAAGGGGTCCTGGGCACTGCCAGCAGTGCACAAGGAGGCAGCAGATAAGGTGACAGTGACCACGGCCGTGGAAGGAGAGGCTCGTGCTACCTGAACATACGCTGCTGGGGACAGAAAAGGGCCAGGAAAGGAAAGAGGTGCCTCTGGCTGGTGACTGGGCTGGAGTTGAGTTTCCGACTGTGGCTCTCAGGGAGGTGATAAGTAGGAGAAACAGCACCAGCTCCCTCAGTCTTACCTCACAGGGCGAGTGCTCCAGCCTCCGACCATCTTGGAGCCCCTCTGCTGAACTTGCACCAGTTTGTCCATATCTATCTTGTACCGGAGGGCGCAAAACCAGATGCGGTATCTGGATGCTGGCTAACAAGTGCTGGGTAAAGGGAGATAATTCCTTCCCTACAATGGCCCAGGATGCTGTCAACCTCCTCCACTGTCAGGGGAGGCCGCTGGCTCCTGCCTACAGAGACTCCCAGCATTGCTGTAGGGTGTTCCTCCTTCCCAAGTGCAGCCTGTCCTCATTAAATTTAACTTAATGTCCCTGCTGGTGTGCTCCCCTGGCCTGTCTACGTCCCCCTGAATAGCAGCAGCTCTGCCCTCAACTGTCTGCTTCCCAATCTGGCAGCACCTACAAACGTGACATGAGTGCCCTCAGAGACATTTATCTACCATTTTAAGATGTAAATTTATGAAGCATTCTTAATTTTTAAATAGCTTTGAGGCTTGCCATTTGATACGTGAGAAGTGAAGAGCAACCAGAGGTCAGGCAATTTTCCTATCCCATTTCAAGGAGACTCTACCAAGTGCATTCAGGTAGTCCTCTCATTCTCACAGAGAGCAGGGTTTTGTGATACTAACAAGCTGGGAGGAGAGAGAATGAGACAATCAGAACCTTCCCTTCAGGATTTCAGATTCATTGTCACAAAGATATGGAAACAAGAATCATTTAGGACAGAGACAGCCAGGCTGCTGAATGGGTAAGAGTCTGAACATAGTTCTGCAACTACGTGAGCACCAGAAAAAAAAATAAGTTCTGCGTTATTCTTTCTGTAAAATTACTACATACATGCCATCTCTAGAAAGCTAATACTACTTTCTCACAAAGTGGTTTTTTGCAAGTTACCTGTGTTGTTTCTGACTTCAGTTCTCAGTCAGGAACTTTATGTGACCTATATTACCGGTCCTGAGGAGTTAAATTTGAAAGTGGTTATAATGGCTTTTAAGAAGAGGGAAGGGGACGAGCCTGCTGGGGATGCAAGATACATTTTAAACAACTACTTATAAAAATTTACTGCCAGAAGCAGATGTGGGGCAGAACTGTGGGGTCATATCCTGCTGCAGTCCAATGTAGCAACATCAACAAATTTAAGAAAGGCTTGAGGTTTTATTAAACAAACAAAAAAAAATTCTCACTGAATTCAGTGTTATGCTTCTTCATCTTTGGTTTTCCACGTATTATACAGTCGCCTACTGAGACAGAATGACACTTTTTTGTAGCTCATCAGGATACATAATCGGAAACAACTGGAGAATTAAAAGTACATGGGCATTAGCTGAGTATTTCTTACTGGCTCTTTCACTCCCAATCATGTTAATAATGTGTACTTACTGCCAGAGTTAGGTTTCAAAGCTAATATCCTGTCAAAATAAGTGGCAGTTTACAACTCTCATCGCAATCATTTTTTGTCTTGCAGACACTCTTTGCATATGTAGCCTGGAAGAAGTGAAAAAAAAGAAGAGGTCTCAAATTTGCTTATAATCCAGCAAACGTGACAGCCACAAATTAAGTGCATCAAGCTTTGCCAACCAGCCTTTCGTTTTTCATCAGCAATTGTTATAAGCTTTTTTACAAATAAAATCAGGGTCAGTCCTGAACTCCCAAACACACCACAGTATCTATCTGTAGGAACTGCTAACAAATAGAAAGGGAGCATTGGCTGTGGCACAGCTCATCACCTTGCATACACAACTTATGACCAGCAGTGGCACTTGCATGAAGTTCTCCTTTACAATTTCTCTTATAAATTGTAGGTTCTCATTACCTCTTCTTAAGCAAGAAATGTTTGTTTTCTAGTCAGCAACAGCACCAACATTTTTATGTGAAATCAGCTGAGTAACTCCAGGCAACCAGTTACTCAAGCTAGTTACTGCAGCGGCAGAGGGAAAGGTGATGGCAGAGCAAATCACAGCCCCTACACATGGCTGTAGGTACTGTAGTTGAGAGGCAGAAGGTTTCCTACAGAACATCCCTTGTCTCTGCTAACCCACTGGGGGAACATTTATATTCTGAGTTTGTCTTGTTCTGTTTTGTTCCCAAATCCTGGTGCCTTAATAAGCCACAACACCTCCGTAACAGTCGGCTGCTTCTGGTAGGGAGCCCATAAGAGTGGAGGAAGCCAGGTTGAAAGAATGTTTTAGGCACAGTCTACATCCATTCTCCCTCTCTGGAGTGAACCGTGGAATAGTTTTGCTACATGCACCAAGAACAGTCCTCCAATACTGTCCCCCAAAGGCTCGATACCTTCCCCATATGTCACACAACCCACATACACAGGACTCAAGTCTTCACGCTGTCGAAACCACCACCACACCAGCACTTTGAACTACAAGAGCAATGAGTTCCTGAGGCAGGGAGGCTGCGCGTACCATACAAGATGGGCTCAGCCAAGCATTATGTGCCCATCCACCCTGGAGGGCACATTTGCAGCCTCATACCCTCCAAGGTGGATGGGCACAAGGCCACAAACAGCGTGACTACAGCCACAGTGTACTGCAGAAAGCACACAGAGACTGCACCGCTGACATGCTACTTCCCTCCAAGAGAGGGGGACAGGCATGTTGTGCTGTTTTTTCAGAAGTGCTAAAACCTGGAAATCTGTATCTGCGAGGAAGTATTGTAAAAAGCTCCGAATTAGCAATTCTCTGATGAGGGACCCACAGTCGCGTTTCAGAAAGGAAGGACAACACAAGACCAAACACTAATGGCAAGAGGAGGAAACAGAAGTACAGCTCAACATCCTTTAATTTAATTCTGTGGCTCAGCATACAAAACAGGAAGAAGTCACAGGCAAAGCAGGCCACATCATTGTGTCATTCAACAATCTGAGATAGTTCACAGCACGCAGAATTCCCTTGGTTCTCTGCTCTTCCTGAGGATCATGCTAAGATTGCATCCAGTAGAGAACATCTTTCTGTTGGCATTCATTTCACTACTACAGTTTTCGTGGAAGATTTTGTACAGTTCATAAAAACAAGTTAAAGCAGATTTTCATTTTACAGAACTGGACCTCCAGAAGTCATCTTTTCCAATGACCTCTGCTCAAGCATGGACACTGACAGTCAGCTGCCCAGGACCCTGTCCAGACAGCTACTGAATATCTCCAAGGATGGAGACTCCACCACCTCCGTGAGCTACCTGTACCAGTGATTGGTCACCCTCACAGTAAAAAAGTGTTTCCTGGTGTTTAGAAGATACCTCCTGTGTTTCATTTTGTGCCCATGGCTTCTGGTCCTGTCAGTTAAAGAGGATGTAATAGTGCTGCAGCGAGCCAAGGAGATGGAAGTTAATTTATGTATTTTGTTCCAGTGTCTAACTGAAACGTGTAGCACAGGACAGTCCTAGCAAAATCTGGTTCACATGAGGGAGAGAAAGACGCAAGTCCTGCAGTTCACACTGAGATGTCCTCAGTGCACTCGTGGATGCAGGGCTTGGCACTGAACATGTCTTTAATCTCAAATGTGTGAAATATTACCCGTAGTCAACTTGACAAGCATTTTTCTTCCAGAATTTAGCCTTCAAACCCACCCATTTCAGCAGCACAAGTCTTTAAAACTGAGTAGTAGATAGGACCTGTTGCTTTTAATTCTATTTTAATCTGGCTCATGATAGGTTATGCAGTATGTAGATGTTTGGTGGTGCAATGCTGCCTTTGTTCTTGGCTTTGGGGAACTTCCAGTTGCGTGTAGGACCACAACAGGGTTCAGAGAATGTGGGTGGATGGTGTTTGGAGAGGGAGGGTGGTCCAGAGATCCCTTTGTCCTCAGCTATGGAGAGCTTCCAGTTGCCTGTAGGACCATAATGGAGTGTGAAGATGGAGGGTAGTGCGGAGACCCCTTTGTCTACGGTAGTGGGGTGCTTCCAGCTGCCTGTAGGACCATGACAGGGAAGGAAACACACACAGTCCCTGTATGTACTACATCACAGACCTACAGGCAGCTGGAAGCTCCCCATAGCTAAGGACAAAAGGATTTCTGCACCATCCTCCATCTTTACACTCCACTACAGACTTACAGGCTTATTGGAAGTTCATCACAGTCACGGACAAAGGGAGCACCGCACCACCAACCATCTCTGCACCCCACCACACTCTATCTCCACACCCCATTACAGTCCTACAGGCAGCTGGAAGCTTGCCAAATCCAAAGACAAAGGTATTTCTGTACCAGTCACCTTTTTTGTAACCCACCATGGGCTTTCAGGCAGCTGGAAGCTCCCCAAAGCCATAGACAAAGGGATCTCCACACCACCCTCCATCTCCACACCCCACTATGGTCCTACACGCAACTGGAAGCTTCTCACAGCTGAGGACAAAGGATCTCCACACCATGCACCTTCTCCGTATACCATCATGGCCCTATAGGCAGCTGGAAGCTCCACACAGCTAAAGACCAAAGGATTTCTGCACCACCCTCCATCTCCACACCCCATTATGGTCTTCCAGGCAGCTAGAAGCTTATCAGTCATGGACAAAGGCAGCACTGCCCCACCAACCACCTCTGTACCCTACCACCCACCACCTCCACACTCCATCATGGCCCTACAGGCAGATGGAAGCTCCCCAAAGCTGAGGACAAAGATATCTGCACACAACCTACCACCTCTGTATTCCACCACCTCCATAGCTCATCATTGTCCTACAAGTAGCTAGGACCTCTCCACAGCCACGGACAAAGTAACCTCCCCACCACCTTCCATCCTTCCTCTCCATTGCTCTACTGGCAGCTAGAGAAACCCCACAGCCATGAACAGAGCAACTGCCCCATCACCCACCTTAAGTACATAAAGCTCCTCAAAATAAAGTTTCTGATTCATGAACCCATTGGCTGGTTCCTCCAGTTTGTACTATCTTTTTTGGTACCTTTTGGGGTTGCTCCTTGCTGTCCTTGTTTCCTTATATATATGTCTGTGTATATATGTCTGTGATGTGCGCACATACATAAATATACATATATACAGTGTACCTATGAATAAATCTAAGAGCTGCACAGAGGAACCCAGGTGGGTGGAAGGCACCAGGGCTGGGTGCTGCAGGACTCCCCAGGAGGCAGCTGCACAGGCCAGCAGACAAGCCACCTCTTTTATATTGGCCCAATACAAAACAAGAAACAAAAAACCTTACATAACTGCTTTTTTACAGCCACTTCCGCATGTCTTTTTAAATAAACTGGATTGAAACTTATTGTAGTAATGCTTTATAGCTCACTGCTGCTGAAGGAGGCAGTTCTCACATTCCCAGACTGCTCCCACTAGTGTGCTGACCCCTTTCTTGTGTCAGGAAAAACATTTATGCAGCTGCAGTGAGTCTGATCAATAACAAATCCACTCCCTTCCCCCCACCACCCTGGATCCATTCCCTAAACAACTACATGAATATTGCGCCAGCTCAGGCAGGGAATGAGGGGGAAGTATAGCAACGAGGAAGGGTGAGACTACCTTCTTTCTGCAATTCTCTCATTATGATCTGAAGCAGAATAAAAATTTTAAAATCATTAGACCACCCAAATATGTGCAGACCAGCAGTTAAAAAACCACATAAGATCCTACATCATATAGAATACTTACATTTATGAACTCAGATGCACCTAACACGGGGAAGTTCCAAATTATACAAAGCAAGTCTTAATGCTCAAGTCTTATTTCTGATATCTGAAAGTGTAAACACAGAACAGCGATATCCTTTCCTGCCCCCATGACAACACAGACAGCAATATAACTAATTTATCAATACAGACAGTAACCCCATGAAGTAGAAGTTTCAAGACTATTCTGATGGACTTCACATAGTTTAATGTCTTAGAACAGGCACTAAAGCACAGTACTTGTGTTATTTCAGCACTTCCTCCATTTCACAAAGTTGTTTATGCGCTCTCAGTAGTGTTGGTTGTTCCAATACAGGTTTTGCGGCCCAGTCTACCCAGAATCAACTATTTCAATAGTTCACAATTTTATCTTCCATGTTTTAATGTTAGAGCCTGCAACACACACATGTAATTTTGAAGAATTTCTCTTCTCACTTGTGGCCAGTTCCTAGACCTTTTACTCTTAAAAAATCACTTAGAAGTCTTAATAAAAAATACTGCAATTTGAATGACACGAGCAGGTTATTGGTCTCTAACTACCAAGTCCATTTCCTCCTGAAAGGCATCTTAAAAATCACAAAAGTTAAAAGAACACTGAGGGTCATTCAAAAAACAAAAACTCTTAAAACCAACCAAGCCACCTTGTTAGCAAGTAGGAAGCTATTCATGCTATATTTGTGCACTAACAATGAGTCCATGAATTAGTAAAAATGAAATGAGAGTACAGTGAAAGGGGCCTGCACATGCAGCTCATGGAGAAATAATTCAAGTTATTTCCCCCCATGCAACATTCTAACAGTGCCGTTGTAATAAGCACAGAAAATCCCCTTCTCCCAGGTATGCTCCACCACAACCACCACAGCCCAGGAACAGTCTGTGTACAAACACTCCTCCCTATCTTTATTGAAGATGGGCAAAGCTACACTACACAGAGCATGCCCAGGAACAGGAGTCTTGCCAGTGATCCTACAGGGGTAATCAATAAACCAGCAGCCAACAGCTTGAGCTTAGGCTTCATTTTTACAGAGGGAGGACCAACTGAGGGAAAGCAAGAGGGCACTGACTTTCAGGCAGAGCTGTGAATCTTTCCTTAGAACCATGGTTTTCATTAAGTAGGTCAGGATCTTAATCATACTGTTCTCTCCCACCAGCTGCTGGGCCAGTATCTGACCCTCAGACTTAGGCTGAAACCTCTTCCGCTGCAATGTACAACGAATGCTCAACTACAAGCACACCTCATTGTCATGCCACTCTGTGTGCGTAGCACATTCTTGCCACTCTATAAAGCCACTTAAGACAAGTACATAAAATCATTACTACAACCAAGATCCAAAATTCCAACATTTGCTCTAAAGAAAAGCAGTTTTCTTGGAGAAAACTGCTCTGACACAGCTTTCTACACAAGCCAGACTGCTTCAGGAGACTCAAGGCAGATGTGGAAGTACAATAGGAAAGTTAGAGAGTGGATGAAGAGGAATTAAAGGGAGAAAAATACAGAACAATGACTAATTGTTCACATAGTTTACCAATGAGGACCAACCAAAAGGTGGGTGCCTCCTGCCTCCAAGACAAAAGTAAACAGACAGCAATTAAGGAGAGGGAATGAGAAAGGAGGGAGTTTCAGTTAGTGAACTGTTGCTATACGTATTAATGAAGACGCTGCTGTGAGAGAGGAGGAAAGCAAAAAGATCATCATATGGTCAGGTTGCCTCCATCCACCCACACCCCAGCCCATAATCAGTAATGGTTTTAGAAGAGGTTAGCACGTACACCCAAATCAAAAAGGATGAAGAGCACAGCTCTAAGAATTAATTACAGCAAGTAATTTTCAATTAAGCTAGAGGACAAAAGCTCCCCACAGCTAAATACAGCTGTGAATGTAGTGCATAGATTTTTCCTTGATCAGAGGCAGCAAAAGTCCCTACGGCCAAGGAAATTGTGGCTGGGGAAGGGGTGAGACAGAGACAGCTCCTTGTCAAGCTGTTGATAAGCAGCAAACCTACAGAGACCTCGTTTCCTAGGTTTGCGGTGAAACAGGAGGACATGGGACAAATAACCCTTCCTCATCTGTACTTGCTGGTTTCTCCTCACCTTCCCGTCCCGCAGGACTGTCACCTCCTTAATTTACATCCTCTACAGAGCAACTGTGAGTCCCTCAGAGCCACCCATGCCGCCCTGCAGCCCCCCTCCTGCAAGAGTACTGAGTCCTCCTTCTCCAGGTAATTTTGAATTTTCAAAATTCACAGGAACTCTCTTTGAAATCTCTCCAGGTAATAAGTTCAAGCAGCCTTGTAAGAAAGCTCATGATTATCACCCAGGGAAACAAGGGTAAACAGGTACAATCAAACTAACCCTTCAGTTTGTATCTTATTGGTTCATTTTGTCCTTAGAAGGAGCTATAGAAACAGTAATATTTCACTATTGCTGGGTTTTAATAAAAATATTTCTCCCCAGTAACCTTAACATTAAAATGGGTAAGTTCTCCTACTTCATCCATTTTTAGGATAAACATATATTAATCTGTTTAAAAGAAAAAAAAGAACAACACACCTTTCAATACACTAATCCGAAGTTATATTAAAAAAAGGACTATTTACTAGAGTTCAGTCTGGGTTATCAAGTGTATTATCAGAAATGTTATCTCCCTTTTCCACTCCTTCCCTCCCCGACACCACTCTTCCCAGATATTGTCACAACAGCAGCTCTGAGTGCACAACATGCAGATGGCAAGTGTTAATTCCTGCAAAAATGAAAGAAGAGAGCCTATTTACAAGTCGCAGAAAGCTCATCTAACATCTAAGAGGCGTCAGGTAAAGTTTACTTGTAACCCTCCTGCTTTGATTGTGACAGGACAAAACTAAAGAGGAAATAGTATAAACGCATTGACAATCGCTCTAAAGTAAAAAGAAAGAAAAAAAAGAAGCCACAGAGAGAAACCTAAACCACTAGTACGTTGGTAGTTTACCCTCCCCCATCTCCACAATATTTTTTAAAGCACAGGCCATGACATTTGGACAAAGCAGCTGAAAAGAAAAGTAACCCTTTCAACAACGAGTTCAGCAAAATAACCTCCAATCTCATATTATTACGGCCCCAAATTTGCTTTGGATGGTTTAATCAGAACTAACCAAGCCTGTAGTCCCGTTGACACCCTATTGGGGCTGAAAAGGAAAGTACCATGGCAGAGCTTAGACCTCTGTAGCCTCTTTATTTCCTGGGGAGGGTGTTAAATTTGGGAAGCTGAGGAAAACAAAATGATGCCATTCAACTCTAGCTGCATTTTAAGCCATTCAACAATCCTTCCTTCAACCTGACTTCACAAGACGCACATTTTCCATCTTAACGAAGAAGCGGTAGCAACACGAAGCAGGTGCCACGCTCCATGTGCCAGCAAGATGACATCATGCCATCCCTTCGCCAGGTAGAGCCCCTGGATGGCTGCACGCCTCACGTTTCCCCTCTCACAGGTTAAGGATTTCTCCATCACACCAGGCTTTGTGGATTTGGCTGGATCTAGATAGATATTTTTTGAAGGGCACCTGCCACCCCCGGTTTCAGGGGAAAGGGCCTTGCTGAGGGATCACAGAGGCCCCGGGGGAGGGAGAAGGGACCAAACGCCATCCTTGTCACCAGGCAGGGTGGGAAGGAGACGGCACACACCATGGGAGCAATGACAACAGCCCCAGGAGGGCGAAGCCCCCACCGGGTGTGAGGGGGGAGTGTCTCGCCGCCATCACCCCCTCCCCACCGCCGCCACACACCCACCTTGTCCCAGTTCAGCCACTGCCACACCGCCTTGTCGAGCTGCGCGTCGCCGGTGCTGCGGGCGATGAGCACGTTGGAGTTGACGTCCCCGGGGGATCCGCACTCGCCCATGTCGCCGTTCGGTGGGGGTCGCGGGTTGGGGGGGGGGGGGGGGGGGGGGGGGGGCGGAACGACGACAACGATAGCGGCGGCTTCACTTCGCGACACCGGCCGCGGCACCGCGCATCGCCTGAGGGAAGGGCACAGCCAGAGGAGGCGGGCCGATGGTCTCGGCTCAAAGGGGATGCGGGGGTGAAACCGCGGCAACCGCGATTTACCTCAGCTCAACGATCGTAACGGCGAGTAACGGCGATCGCCGCCTCAGCGCCGGCAACGGTCGAGGCGCGCGCCCGCCCCCGCCAGCCGCCCCGCCCCACCCCGCCCCGCGCGCGCGCCCGCCCCCCCGCCCAAGCACCTACCACAACAACAGCGGCCCCGCCCCCGCGCCGCGGCCCCGCCAATCCCGCCTCGCCCCCTCCCCTCCGCGATGTATGACGGGAAATGTAGTCCGGACGCCGCGGTGGGCTACAGAGGGGGAGGGTGAGCAGGCGGGCGGGGGAACTACAACTCCCGGCAGTCCTTGCGGCATGCCCCCATTCGCCTCAGGCTGAGGGGAAGCGGATAGGGCTGAGGGTGCAGTTGTTTTGCCTCCCTTCAGCCGGTTTAGCTGTGGGGTGCCCGGCCGCTCTGGCCGCATACCGTCTCCGGTAGCCATGTGTCTCCCTTCAGGGGCTCTCAGCCCGTCTTGCTGCCGGCCCGGGCTCCCCAGGGTGGCGGTACCGGCCCCGCGGGCGGGCAGCCATCGCCACTCAGTGTCACATAGCAATTGGCATTCAGGAGGCCTGAGCAGGGAGGGCTGGGTGGAGGCTTTCTCCTTTTGCTTGATGAAAAAACAAAAAAAAAAAAAAAGCATGGTATATCTCTTGCCGTCCCACTAAGCAGGCACTCTCTACCTCTTGGGTAATTTATATGAGGAAAAGCTAGAAACCCCTGGCTGGGCCCTTCTTTCAGCCTCTGAGGTGGACTTCAATGCTGCTGAGCACATAATCTCTTCCCTCTGAAAGGATAATGGAAAGGGTACTACCCCAGGGGACGAGCTCGTTGTTCAGAAGCATTTCCAGACAGGCTTCAGCAGCAATTAAGTTGCCAGTAGGAGGAAAATCCTAACCCCCATCTCCCCTTCCCAGGCTGCTTCAGTTCGAATTGAATTGCCTGTCTCTTAGCAGAAGGCTGTGGCGGTGACCACATCCTGCAGAGCATCTTCATCCTGCAGAGCATCCTCATCCCGCTGCTCGTCCTCACACAGGTTGCCATAGTGACAGCAGGAACTGCTGAGGGATGCAAGGCTTCAGGAAGACAGGCAGAGGGGCCGTGGGATTGCTGCCCAGGACATGAAGGGAGGTTCAAAACGCCGGAGTTGAGAGCGGCACAGGCTCCTTCAGGAGGTGGAAAGAGGGACTGAAGGGAGAGGAAGGCACAATGGAGGGGTGACAAAGACGTGGGGAAGCAGTTTGGGATACCCAAGCAGCATAGCAAAGGATGGTGTTGAAAACTAAATATAGAAGGGAATGATCCATCATAGGAAACCTTAGAAATCTCAATTTATTGTCTCTCCCCTTCAAAGCTCTGAAGTCCATGTCCTGAAGGGACCTCTTTTTTGGCTGCAGACACAAATCCTCCAGTCCAGAGGTCTGACTCTGGTGTGTTAAATTGGTCTATTACAGTAAATTACTGATAGAAGTCAACAGAAGATTATGATAAGAAGAAGGAATTAAGTTAACATAAGTTTTCTGTTATCACTAAAGGACTATCCTAAGGTTTTTTCTGGTAGAGAAGGAGAAGAAGAGTCTGGACACTGATAAAATTAGAGTGAGGAAATCAGGCATAATAGATAATATCCCACAAACAGTGAGTGGGATACTCCATCTCTGGATGGATTTGGGGGATCCATCCTTTGATACTGATGCTTGGAGAAGGAGTGGGCCTGCAAGGCAGTAGGGAAGGGCCCTACAACCAGAGCTGCTGTGTCGTGGGCTTGCCAGACCACAAGCCAGAGGTGACCCTTACAGCCCAACCCAAGAGCAGGACTACACAGCTCCACGCTTTCCACCAGCTCTGGCTTCACCCCATGGACTTCTGAAGCCGATGCACCTGCCCTCCCATGTTGTTTCCTCTCCCATTCTTATTTTTTCTCTTTCTCCCACTTCTCCACATGAAGAGGTGGCATCTGTGGCAGCGCTAATGCCATCCTGAGCCCAGCAGTCTGATCAAAACCATGTCCAAAACAGCCAGATGCTGGCACATTTCTCCAGATCTCAGAACAGCTGACAAGGGTGGCTCCTGCAGTGAATTTGCACCTGAGAGTCAGCATGAGGTGCAGCACCTGCTTTTCATACCTTTGCTGCTCTTTTCTCCTCCTTTGTGTTTTGTCTTCAAGGAAAGAATGCTAGATCCTGGCATAACAGGAGCTGCAGCTTATAAAACCTTTGTTTCCCCCACAAAAAAAGGACAATGGTCATGTTAAATATATCTCCAAAGCCTGCCAAACCGGAGCATTTCTTACAAAAACTCTGGAGCTATTTGAAAAGGCAGTCAGAGATGTTAAAATGAAACTTCATCCTTCAAATGCTTCTATTCTTACCTCCTTTTTTTTTTTCCCCTATGTGCTTAATGAAAGCTTTAAATTATTCTGAATGATGATTTTTTGCCATCAGAGCAGGCAGGCTCTTTCTGTACATGAAACCTTGAACCTCGTTGAGTGGTTTCACACAGGACAGTGGCAACTGTGCCCACAGCCTACGTTATCAGTGCTCAGCTACGTAGCCATGATTAAAGTGGTATTTTCCCTTCAGATACTAGATAGGAGAATTACCATTCTCTGAGATGTCAATGCACCTCCATGATTATTTCCCTGAAAAGCAGATAAAACACCCTCATAGAAGACAAAAGGCTCTCCGTGTTATTTCTTTACCAGGAATAACCACAACATGGAGGGTTTGAAACTTCTCAGGATCTCACCAATGCATCCGAAGTCAGAGTGTGATGGTCTGGCTTCCAACTATTTCCCTGGGAGAGGAGTTTGGTTACCTACCTCCAAAGCAGCACAGTGCATATAGCAGATGCCAGGCAGCCCAAACAGCTCCCAAGCAGGGCAATCATATAAAAAGATTATAGACGATACGGCTTAGATCGCGCTTATGGAGATTTGCTATGTTTGCCTGGAGAAAACATTGACCTCGTGGGAGATGACAACTGCATCCAATGTATTTGAGGCTTAATCAGCCACCAGAAGAATTTTTAAAGCTGATTATGTTGCTACAGGAAACCTAAACTGACTGCCATCTGCTTTCATGCTGTTGCAGAGAGCAATAGCAAAGAAGCTGACATGACTCTGGGCTGTGCTGTTTTGGGGCCCGGCACATCACGACTCTCCTGGGCACTTTGGGGTGGATGCAGAGCCTCCCTGCACTCACTGGCCTTGCACATTGCCAGCAGAAATCTCTATTTTCATCTGTTATTAACGACAAAATTTTCAGTCCTTACAGCCATGGAGGAAAACCAGAAAATGGGAAATTAATATACGAGTGAAAGAAAGCCAACATCTCTACATTTTCACCCTTGCGTATCATTTCACCTCATTGAGGCACAGCATGCTCAGACCGAACTGAGCAGCACCAAACAGTCGGGGGGCTAAAAGCCATGGGAGAGGCCATGTTGCCAGCAATGAATATGAGCCAGACTGGGAGGAGAAGGGCTGATAGGCTGCGGGCAGCCGCCGACTCGTGTGCTGGGAGCTGCCAGAGCCAGTGGGGACTGTGGCAGGGCTCAGCTGGGGGGAATGACTTGTTCCTAGTCAAAACGAGCATGTGCATCCACATACATATGTATAACTGTGTGCATGCATTGCTTGCGCTTTCAGGGAAAGGCCCTGCTCTCTATGCCGCTGTTATGAAACCCAGAGTTCCCACATGTAGCGTAATTGCAACTGTGAAATGGCAGATAACTCTCTGTCCCCCCAAAATGGGGGGTCAGAGGTTTCTTCTGATGTAAACAAAATCATGGAAGGTAATAGGGACTCGTTAATAACACATAGCTCGTGTTTGGGATTTGCAGTTATGCAATGTGGGGGGTAGAGAGCAAATCCATTCTCCTTTGCATGGTTAAAAGCACCAGTCCTCCCAGCAGAGTTTGGGTTTGCAGCATCTCAGTGTCATACCCCTGAACAATGATCCACATACTTTGTTCTTACCAATGTGTTTAATGGTTTTTTTTCTGCAGAAGAAGGGCTAAGCACACAGTGATGTCACCGCACATCGGGATTAAAAAACATCTGTACGGCCATGTTAGCATCCTCAGCAATCTGGTACCGCAGCCCAAATGCTCAACCACAACAAACTGGATTAGCTCTGTCTATCGCACAGCTCCGCCCAGCCCTGCGACGAAGAGCCTGGGGTCTGAAACCAGCCAGTATGGTGTTTCCATGGCAATTTTACCACACACAGTTTATTCCAGATTGCCTGCAAACGGCCCGGGGCTCCCATGATATTCCAGGTTGGTTCTTCTGCCCCCAGTTTCTGCAGTGAGCTGGGTTTGTGCAGGATGAACCCAGCATACCCTTCCAGCTTGCTGCCAAGCCTCTCAGCAGACACTGTGCATGCCCTCGCCCTGCGGTATATCTTTTGTTTTATTATTTATGTATCTGTTTATTATTTATGTACCCTGTTCTCCTGTGCCTCTTGGGTTACCTGGTGATAACACAGCAACTCCCATCCTTTCATTTCCTTCTCTCAGAGTAGTGTATTGCCAGAAAGGCAGCACAATTCTAAATGCAGGCAATAATGACATCCCTGCCAGTTGATAGTGTGCTGCACGGGGAGGGGCAGGTGCATTTTTGGGGCTGAATGACATTTTTAATCCCATCTGGGGTCAAAGCAGCCCAAGTGCTTTGTTCTGAAGAAGTGCAGGCACTCTGCAGGCAGAGCACGAAGAAAGGGAGCGGGCTGGTATGTGGGACAGATACAGCAGGGACCACTGAGATTAGGAAATGGCTTTCAAATTCTGCAACTGACCCTGTCTTGGTGCTTCATGATGGCAGCCCTGGAAAGGCCTGATCCTGCACCCTCTGGCACTGACAACACACTCCTCAGCTTCCTCAGGAGCACAACACCCTAAATACCCACGCTTTAAAAGCAGTATGTAATGTCCAGCTCGGAACCGCTGGAAAAACCTCCACACAGCCCAAAGGGAGGGCAGGGAGCAGCTCTCCTCGCTGTTGCCGCAGTCTCGGCTCCCCGGTTCACGGGCCCCGCTGCAGATGGTAAATGCAGCTGGTGAGATCTTTCACAACAGGCAGTTTGGAGCCAAAACCACACCACAAGTCCATTTCTAACCATGGGCACATGTCCGAGGCAGCAGCCCCGAACCAGCAAGCAGAGAAGAACCATCATCATCACCTCTTCCCACACCAGTCGAGGCGGGGGATTCTGCCCCTCTGCTCCGCTCAGGGGAGACCCCCCTGCGGTGCTGCCTCCAGCTCTGGGGCCTCAGCACAGGAGAGACATGGAGCTTTTGGAGCAGGGCCAGAGGAGCCCCCAGAGATGCTGGGAGGGCTGGAGCCCCTCTGCTGTGAGGACAGGCTGAGAGAGCTGGGGGGGTTCAGCCTGGAGAAGAGAAGGCTCCGGGGAGACCTATTGCAGCCTTTCGATACTTAAAGGGGGCTTACAAGAAAGATGGGAACAGACTTTTTAGCAGGGCCTGTTGTGATAAGATAAGGGGTAATGGCTTTAAACTAAAAGAGGGAAGATTTAGACTAGATATAAAGGAGACATTTTTTATGCTGAGGGTGGTGAGACACTGGCCCAGGTTGCCCAGAGAGGTGGGAGATGCCCCATCCCTGGAAACATTCCAGGCCAGGTTGGATGGGGCTCTGAGCAACCTGGTCTATTTGAAGATGTCCCTGCTCATGGCAGGGGGTTGGATTAGATGGCCTTTAAAGATCCCTTCCTACCCAAACCATTCCAAGATTCTATGATAAAAACCATTTTATAGGCTCTGGTGACTAAACATTTAATCTAGGGCTTAATCAACTACTGCACACAGGGGCAATGCTGTTTACCAAGGCTGAGTAGCACAGTGTGTTAGTGTGTGAGGCGTAGGTGCAGGAAAGCATCCCCGTCCCCAACACCCCTCTGGAGCAGGCACTGATCCAGCTCTCCACGTTCTTCCTTCGCTAGGGGCACAGGCTCCTTCCAGGGCGGCTCTTTCGCTGGGGGAAATTTCGACACCTCCCGCTCTCTTGGGCCTCAGCACCCTGGGGAAGCTGGCTTCAGTCACCAATCCCCTTGTATATCAACACCTGTCCTTTACAAACCAGAAACCAAACACAGACCTGGTTTATTTTTAATCCTCCCCTCTAGGTATTAATAGCCCACGTGTGTGCTCTGCTGGGCAGTTGTCCACCAGCCGCATCCTACTGCAGAAGAGATGTGATGGGCCGATTGCTTCTGGTCAGAGAACAAGAAAGGAGTATGGATCAAGCTTCTCACCCCAATTTATCCCCTCAATTAATCCCAAAGTATGGGGTAAGTTGTGTGGAACTAAGAAAATCTGTACTGAAAACTTTCTGCAAGGGGAGTACATGAGATCCCGGGTGTCTGGGATTTCCTGATTGTCAGTAAAAATAAATGATGCTTTGATCTTTATTAAGAAATGCTGCTTTTTCTTACCATGTGGTGCAGGTTTTGTAGGTAGCCATAGGGCAGTCAAGCTGAACTGAACTGCCCTTGATCACATAGTCCCAACGGTTAGTTTTATGACCAGATTTTTTATAACATTGCTATACTTTATCACCAGCATGTGCATATCATCCTTCAGCTGGACTGACCCCAGGTGTCCCTTTTCCCCTCACCTGGATGAGAATGGGGGAGGAAAGGGAAAGAAAGGAGCAGAAAAAGGGAACGCAGACAGACCTGTGTTGCTGCAACAGCCACGGTGCAAAGTGAGCTGGGGCAGTGACTTGCCTGTCAGTGCAAGATGTCATGTAGAGAGGGTCCAATGTCACCCCCAAATCCAGACTCTGCCTGCTGAGGGCTCCTCCGCTAATTCATTTGGCAGCTCTCAGTGCCAATTTGGGAGTGCATGCAGGCAGCATGTGGAGACCACCATGCTACCAGACACCAGGGAAGGGAGCTGGCGCTCTGCCCAGAGGCTCAGAAAGCCAAAGTCTCCTGAACACTGCATTTTTCCATCATGTACTTTAAAAAAAAGTCTGTAAAATGACTTATCTGGGTTAGACAAGAGCGTGAGCTGAGCCCAGCACTGCTCAGCGAAGAGCTGTGAGTGAAAAACGCCACAGCAGCAAACATCAGAGCTGCTTTAGGGAAGAGGGAGATGTCAGAGGTCGGTTTTGTGCTGAGCATCTCCTGGAGAAGAGCCATCAGGAACCAGTGCTCCCTCTGCCACCACAGAGATGCATCCCACGCTGCCAGCAGCACTCAAATCCGACCTTGCAGGGGGGCTGGAGGGGGCTGGCTCAGACAGGGAGAAAATGGAAAGGGGCAGAATAGATGTTTTTCATGCCTGCACATAATCAATTTGGTTTCCCACATCTTTATCTAAAGCATCTGATACCAGACCACTGTGAGAGAGGCAACTCAGATGGACAGACATCTGTTGCAGCAGGATGACAGAAAACAAATGTAGAGGGCCATGGAGGACTTCAAGTGACCAACCAGGTATGGCAATTCCTGCAGAGCTTCCAAACGGGTCAGATTCTTTGGTTTAAGTCACTTTAGTTTCTCTCATGTCTCTGAACAAGGGTCAGCAAGGCAGGTTGAGGAACATCTCATCTTTGGCGAAATGAACTGGTATGTTCAGAAGAAATGGATGTGTTTTGGACACTGAGGGTTTCTGACTTGAAGGAAGAGCTTGTGTGTCCAGGAGCAGCCCCATTCCTGTAATAAGGATCTTGTCACCTCCCAGAAAATCCTTTTAAGGCAGCACAGGCAATGGCCAACCCCATCTCTGAGCAGGGCTGACTGAGTTACCTCACTAGGACATCACCTCTGCTCTCCCTCTGGAGGAAGACGGGCAATAACGAATAAGTAATGTCATTGCTTGAAATTGCTCATGTTTCCATAGGATGCTGTGAGCTGTGCTGCCAGGTTTTCATCCGATACCTGCAGCGCTAAGCCCCACAGCCCTGTACCTGCGCAGCCAGGACATCGTTACGCCTTCATATCCTGTTTCTTGTGGGCAGCGATTGCCACTGATGCATGAACTGTCCTTAATCCCCTCCCCAGCTTTTCCACCTCTTGCTTTGTAGCATTTAGTTGTAGCTCTCTGCATGGGACAAACAGAGCTCATTAAAACTCCTTAGTAGCTAAGAGTCATTTAAATAGCAAATAAACGTCACCCAGTGGTATCTATGCACCAAATCTACCAGCCAAATCGTGCTGCAGCACCTACCCCAGTTTACAGTGTGCTTCAGCCAGCACAATGAGTGTAACCAGCAAGAAGGGCCGACAGGGAGGGCGAGAGGGGACTGGGGAAGTTACCACAGGGAAGTACAGGGGAAACCCCCACTGCAACACGGAAGATGCTTGTTTGGTGTCCATCTGCTGCAGTGCAGGGGATGCTCATCCAGCGCTTCTCTGCCCTGCCATGAACTGGGACCGCTTTCCCTTTCGCTCCCCTTTTTTTTTTTTAGTGTTTCGCAAGATTAACTTTCCCCATCATGAGCCCTGTCTACCACGGGCTGTGAATAAGCGCTTGTGCCCATGAGCCTGGCTCAGCACGCCTGGTGGGAGAGCAGTGTGCCCTTCCAAGGCCAGCAGCCCTCTCCTCCCCTGCACACCCGCCCTGTCAGCAGCACCTGACTCCCACCGAGCACTGACCGCTCTCTCAGAGAAGCAGCTCCCCTTGAACACACCTCAGTCCCGCTCTGCCGCATACCCACCTGCCAAAACCAGTACACCACAAACTGCTGGTTACCTCATGCTGTTAGCTAAACATTCACTGATACCCACTGGCGTCGCTTGGCGATACCATCGCTATCAGTCCCTGCATAGCTACTGTTTCACCTTGCACATTTCTTATCGAAATGCCCAGCATCAAAGCAGTCCCAGGAACAGGCCTCCGCAATTCCCATCGCTCCGACAATCCTACCATTGATTCGCTAAGCCAAGGTCAGCCTGAACTTCCCATACACATGATGTTTCAATATCTTTTTCCAAGGACCAGAATGCTACAGACATCATCTCGCCCATGATTCATTGCTGCGTGCCAAGAAAAAAAAAAAATCTTAAATAAATTGGCCTCTCATGAGCCCTTTTTTTTTACTAGCTGCATTGCTTTAAACCCTAACGTAGTCAGCTACGATTTTCATGGTTGAATTTAGGGATTCAGCCAAGGCTAGCGCTTCCCCAGCTCTTGTCTCTCTGTGCCCGAGTGTGTTTCGTTGTTATTTACACGAACTGCATGAGCATTACCCTGAAATCGTCTGTTCCTGCAGCACAAGGAGCCAGGCCAGAGCCTTATCAGCTTTGATGAGGAATCTCTGAGCTCTGAGATGAGCATCTAATTAGTCTCAAAATCCTTTTTTCAACAACTGAAGCAAACCCATTTTAGGAGGCCCCCAAAGCTGTCCTCCCCATAGCCACCTGTTTCCATACCCCTCCGAGCATCCTCAGTAGCCCATTGTAACCCCCTGCTGAGGATGAGCTCTTCAACCCAATCTGGAGCCGTGGGTCCCATGGGGACACCAGCCAGCCCAGAGCCATGGATCCCATGGGGACACCAGCCATCCCAGAGCTATGGGTCCCATAGGGACACCAACCAGCCCAGAGCCATGGGTCCCAAGAGGACACCAGCCAGCCTGGAGCCGTGGGTTCCCTGGGGACAAGTCCATCTACTCTGGCCCCGGGGATCCCAGGATGCCCCGGGGAAGGAGCAGGTGCCTGTGGCACAGGGATCCTGAGGCAGCTGCCACAAGGTGGCACTGGCACCTTATCACCCAGCCCGGTGGCCTCTAGCCCGAGGCCCCAGAGTGGGGGCACCCAGGGCAGCCCCAGCCCTGCTGCAGGCTCTGGTCAGAATTTAATGGTGGGGACAGACAGGAGGAGCTGACAATGGGCAGGAAATCGGGTGAATAACGATCACCACAGGAGGTATGTCTTGCAGGAGCGTTTTTCCCCCTTATGGTCTTCTGGATTAGGAGAAAGCAGCATTTTAAATTTATTTACGATGATCCACCCTGTAACGGACTTGTCCCACCCCGGTCACAACAGCAGAAGAGACTCTGGGGTCACTAGATCCATGCCAGCCTCCCCCTCTCCCAGGAGGGCCGGTGGCCATCAGGATAGGCAAGAAGACCACATCATCTCGGGGTTTTGGGGTACCACACTCACCGTTTCGCACCTGTCCATCACGGGGACCCCCATCCTGGCCCTGGCGCGAGCAGCTGCTCCGCGGCTCATCCCGCCAGAGGAGCTGGTATTAGAGGAGGACAAACACCGTGGAGATGGAGAAAATTGCAGCGCAGTGTGTGTTTACACAAACCAGCCTGACAGAGGGTTGCTGTCTCGGCTGTCCCCTCCTGGCCCGATTCCCCCCATTTATTTGCAGATAAAGGGTTTATTTTCCTTTCCCAGTGCCGCAACTGCAAAACAAACACAGCGAAGCCTCTTGAGCTACTTCCCGCTTGGGCCAGGTGCCGGGGGACATTGGTGGCATTTGTCCCCGCACCCCTGGAAAGCCCTGCTGGCACCACACACCCGTCTCAGAAACTACAGCGGGCTCGGCCCCAGAGCAAGCAGCCCACAAGGACTCCCCAAAATCCCTTGTCCTGGGTTTTGTGCCCAAGCCAAGGGCATGGGAAATCAGGAATTGGCTGCCAAGCTGCTGCCGTCCCGGTGCCACCAGTGCCAAGATTTCCAGCCCTACCCTAAACACGCTCACATCCAGTATTATTTTTTGGATTAGGGTTTGGCGTCACTGTTTGGGCTCAGGCATCACAGATGTGTTTAACCTTTGAATGCAGGCGGAAAGGCCCCTATGGGTCAGCTAATCTAGCTGCAATTAAAGATACTAATTATGCCATTATTAACAGGTTAAGATGTGCAAGGGACTGGGTCACCGGCACTGCCCCACAGCCTGTTTTGAAGGATTTGAAGTGTACTGTCCTGGACACTGGCCACTCCACAGACCAGTCCCAAACGCGGCCAGTTAAATAGCGGAGATGAAGCCAAGGAACCCAGCAGGACCCAAGAACATCCCCTTCCCGTCCGCTGCTGCGCCCTTGCCCCGTGGAAAACACATTTGGGACCTGCAGTACAAAAGGCCAAAGCTACAGCCGACAGCAGGAAGGAAGCAGGAAAAACTTCGGCATCACTGTCCGGAGCCCGGAGAGACCTTCGGGGACACACGGAGCTGGATGCCTCTGGCTAGGCTCAGGCCATGCTTGCAGCATTGTGCCCACTGCTCGAGTGATGCTCCCCAGCCTGCGGCAGGGAGAAAGCATCTCGTGTTCTGGGACGTGGGCTGTGATGCCACCACGGGGTTGCCCTTGATGTCCCCTCGGCAGCACACAGGGAGCAGGTTTAGCCCTCACAGCATCCCCTGGGCTCCGGCAGCCAGGGCAGGGCACCCATGGATATCCCCCGGCGCAGACTTTGCTCGGAGAAGAAGCAAACATGACCCCACTGGAAACCGCCACCTCTTTTAATTACCCACCAGAAAAGCGGGGCCCAGCCTGGCTCAAGAATTACAGGGGTTTAGCACCAGAAAAGCTCACTAGCCTGTGTCACAAAGCTGCTGGCAGCCCACGGAGGTCAACGCTGCCTGATCTGAGCGGGGAAATGGTCAATTTTTCTTCCTGAAGACCCCTGCCAGCCTCTTCAGGCCACGATGGGAGAGGAGCTGCCTCTGCCATCTCCATCCCCCCGGGGCTCAGCCAAGGTGGGTCTGCGAGACCGGGACCTGCCCATGGGTCGCACCCTGCCACCTCCTGACAGACAGGAGCCATGGCCCGGCCAGGACATCCCAACGCTGCTCACACTGGGGCTGAGCACCTCCATGGGGGCACTGAAGTGGGGGTTCCCAGCAGCTTTGGGGCCGGGCTGGCCGGCAGCGCTGCCTCATCCCGCAAGCAGCGGGATGCACAGCAGCAACGTGACCCCCAAACCCACCAGCTCCCAGGGGACAAGGCGTCAGGGGCCAGGCTCAGATCATGGAGACCCTGTTCTTGATGTAGACATGGTAGGGGTCGCTTCGCTTGTCCACTTTGCGGGAGCGGGTGTAGCCCAGGATGAGGCTCCCCACTGTAGCGGCGAAGAGGGTCATGACGAAGAGGATGTACATGTAGGCGTTATCGTTGCGGCTGGCACGGCTGGCGCGGGTGCTGGCGTTGCGGGTGGCAGCAGTGGTGGTGGCAGGGCGGTCAGCGGGGCAGAGGATGACCCCGTGCAGTGTCTGATTCAAGGCATTAAGCACCGCCTGGAGGCTTTGGTGCCAGGTCTCCGTCCGGTTGTCCTCCTCCATGTCCTCTCCCAGCCTGCGGGGAAGGACAGGGAGGCTCAGACAGGGCTGCCCTCGTAGCAGTGGTCCCCCTGGGACAATGCCAGGGATGTCCTGCCAGTCCCAATGATGACCCCAAAATGGTCCTTGAAGCACCAGCTCTGCCACACAGCAAGGGTAGAAGTGGGGGCATCCAAGCCCTTTACATTCACAGCAACCCCCTCCCCAAATTTCACTCCCTCCGTGGACAGAATAAAGTCCCAGGAGCTTCGGAGCAGCTGCCTGTCCCACTCTCCTCCCCGGGGCTGGGGACAATGGGGGAACACAGCTGTCCCTGGGGGCTGGGATGGCTGAGTTCAAAGCCTGCTCCCCCCAGGGACGTGGGGGGGTTGGTGGGCACCACCCGTGTCCTGCACTGTTGCAGGGTGCGGAGCTGGCACCCAAGGGACCCCAGAGGGGCTGTCTGGGATCCCCTATCCTAAATAACAGCTCCGGGACTGATCCTGCCGTGCATCAACCCCACTCGCTCTGGGCCAGGTCCCCTGGGGTAAGCAGGGACCCCCTTTTTTACCTGTGGCCAGGAGCCCTGACCACCCTGGCAGGGGGGCACAGCTCCGCACACGCCCCTGTGGACCCATCCCAAGGGGTTGCTGCCCTAATCCCCCTGGGGATTTCCCTCCCCATGGGTCGCAGACCCCCTGTGACCTCCCTCAGGACACAGTGCCCCTCTGCCAGCCCACCCTGGACCCCCATATGCCCCTCTGTGTCCTCATGCACCTTCACACCCTGCTGGGGCCTCAGGGCAGGCACGAACAGGAAGGGACGCAGGGACACGGTCCCCCATGTGTGCCATCCTTTGGGACACACCGTCCCCACAAACCACCATCATTCCCCAGGGTAATCCCCGCCCCCCAGCTCCTGAGCACCCTATTCCTGCAGCAACAGCAGCTCTGCCCCATGCACAGGCAGCTGCCCCCTCCCCCCCCCCGCCCCCCCCCAAAAAAAAAGGGTCCCCCTCAAACCCAGGGTGCACCTCCTAGGACAGACCCTAGCAGGGAGGAGGAGGAAGGGGCTGCACAGCCACGAGCCCACCTGGCTGTCTGCCCGACTTAGAGACAAGTTTGAAGCAGGAGGCAGCCAAATTTGGGAGACTTAGGGCAAGATCTGGGTTTATCCCAAGAGGGGACCCACAGATGGGGTGTGTCATGGGGGGGACCCCACGTTAGGGGGATTGTAGGGGAAAGGGGGGCCGGAGGGCTGGGAAGGGGGGTTCACACTCACCCAGGGTGCCCTCCCTGCCTGCGCTGCTGCCAGGCTGAGCCGGGACTGGAGCATCGCAGGGCGGCAGCGAGGGATGCCGGCCGGGCTGGGAGTGCCGCCCAGCCTCCTCCCCTTCCTGGGGCAGAGCCACCTGCCAAAGCCACCCAGCCCTGACACGGGCCACCAGCCTGTCCCCAACCCCGTGGGTCCCGGCCGTGGCCCCCTTGCCCCGGCCGGATACCGGAGGCTTTACAGGGCCGGGAGAGCAGGACCCTGCATTTCCCTCCCAGCACACACTGCCGGTCACGCTTTCCTGTCCCTCCTCCATCCTTCCCTGCTGTCCCCAAGCCCTCACACCGGGCACTGAGCCTGCCCAGGGCACCTTCGTCCCTGCTCACCATCCCCTCCTGGAGCTGAGCCAGCTCCATGAAATAGGATTTTCCTCCTCATTGCTCCCTCCCAGGGCTCTTCCAGCCCCATTGCTCCTCACTTTGCCCACCCAAAACCCCTGGGGGTTGTGGGGCCCGTGGGGACTCGATGATCTTAAAGGTCCCTTCCAACCTAAATGATTCCATGATTCTATAATTCTATGAACTCCACGATTCTATGACCCACCAGCACTAAACAGCAGGGGTACCCCAAAGCTCATGGGGCAGAAAGAAGGCCTAAAGCAGCGGTGAGGGGCTGCGGGTGGGGGTCAGGTCCTGCTCCGAGCAGGACGTGGGGACTTTATTTGCCATTTTCCATTTCTCCTGAGCCCGGAGACCTGTGTGGCTGCGGGGCTGCTCCCACCCGCCCGTGATCAGTGCCTCCAGCACAGGCACTGGGTTTGTCAGCAACAGGGGTGACTCAGAAGTGGCCGTGGCCGTGCCACGCACCAATGGGGGGAGGTTTCGGGGAGCCAAGACCGGGTGCTGCCCCTCCTGCCCATGCACCAGGAGAGCCACGAGCAGCCCCGAGGGGGAGCAGGCAGCTCTGGGGAGTTCAGTCTCAGGTTGGCTTCTTACCTCTTAAGAAACTTTTCAATTAAAATCAGTTTTTATGTGTCTACCCATAGGTTTGCATTGACAGGCACGAACCCCAGTGCCATCGGGACCCCAGGGTGGCCATGTCCCTTTGCCCAGGATGGCTGCTGCGAGCCCTCTGTGGATGCTGCAGCCAGAGCAGCGATTTTGGAGGACCTGATGTCACCTGCACGGACCACGGCAGCACCACAGACCCAGCAGGAACAGGTCCCCATCACCCAGCTGGGATGCTCCATCCCACACTGTGGTCCCATGGGGTCCGGGATGGCTGCGGCTCCTCTCCTTGGACACCCCACCTCCTTCCCCTCCTCCCGCCTTCCCACCATGTTGGCATCACTCCAGTGGCCTTTTAACCACCATTTACAGCTTCTTATCAGCGATTTTTCCACCCGCCCTGACACCATGGTGAGGATCTCAGCCATGCGAAGATTTCTCTAGGCGCAGGGCAAGAAAAAAGTCGTTACTCATAAAGTCTTTGGGTAAATAAACAAGCAAAGAATCAGCAGCCAAAGTTCACAGCAACTCTCTTTATACAAAATCTGCCTCTTTTTATGCAGCGAGGGAAGGATGCTCAACCTACCGGTCCCTCTTCCTCTTGTTCAAAGGCTGTGCGAGTATTCACCTGAATTTTGGATTTTTTGAGGGAGAGGCAGAAAAACCCCACAGAAGTGCCTGTTTGGGCATTTCCCCAGCGAGCAACGGGGATGTGGTACCGTCGGAGGTCTGTGCCGAGGGACGGAGACCTGTGGGGCTGGGGAGAGGAGCCCCGATGGAAATGTGGATGTTTAAGCAACAGCACAAACCTCTGTGCCACTGTTCATGCACAATCCATAGGCAAAGGCACAAGAGCTCTTGGCCTGCAATGAAGCCACAGGCGGCTGCCGCGCCATTTGTCGGCCGCACCAAGGGTTTGCCGAAACACCCAGCCAAGGTGCCACAGCTCTCCTAGTCTCCAGGGTCTTCCGAAAACACCAAGGTGCAGTCAAACACCTCCTGGAAGGCATCGAGGAAGGGTTCAAGGACGTGGTCAACGGTGACATGCCGCCCCAGTTCGCGGCTCAGCGAGGTGACACCTTTTCCCTCCAGCCCACAGGGGACGATGTGGTCGAACCAGGTGAGGTCGGTGCAGCAGTTCAGCGCCAGCCCGTGGGATGTGATATGGTTCCCACAGTGCACCCCTGCGGGGGGGGCAAAGCACCCACCTGTCAGCACCCAGGGATGCCCCAGCATGACATATTTAGTGACTGTGCTGCTCAGCCCCCCCCCCCCCCCGCCACATGCCATGCTCCCCGCTTCTGCCAGGGAAAACCCCTAACCCACAGGCAGACTCCCCAAATTTGGGGCTGAGCGGGTGCAGCATGTCCAGCACCCTCCACCCCGGCCCTGTATCCCCCAGCACCTCCCACCACTGGAGTTTCAAGTGAGCTTGGACACAGGGTTGCAGTGCAAAGGTGGGGGGTCTGGGCTGCAGGACCCAACTCAGGATGCAGGGCTCCAGGAAAGGGTGCAGGGCCTGCCTGGCTGGCAGGGGAACAGCATGGGGCCTGGGGAGCGGGACAGGGGAAGGGGACAAGGCTGGGGAGAAGGGGGTGGGAGAACAGGGCAAGGCTGGGGACAAGGAGGCAGGAGGGGGCAAGGCTGGGGACAAGGGGGAAGGAGAGGGGGGCAAGGCTGGGGACAAGGGGGCAGGAGAACAGGGCAAGGCTAAGGACAAGGAGGTGGGAGAACAGAACAAGGCTGGGGACAAGGAGGCAGGAGAATGGGCAAGGCTGGGGACAAGGGGGCAGGAGGAGGGGACAAGACTGGGGACAAGGGGGCTGAAGGGGGTCAAGGCTGGGGACCAGGGGGCAGAAGAAGGGGTGAGGCTGGGGACAAGGGGGCAGGCACCCAGTCCTGAGTGCAAGGGCCTAGGTGGGGGGGGTGCAAAATGCAGGGCCCTGCTTCTGGGTGCAAAGGCCCTGGCTGCACTGCACGGACCCAAAATTGTGCTGCCCCCCGGCTCCTCGCTGCATACTCTCCTATATATACCCCCCCCATACATGCTCCTCTGTGCATAACCTCCCTGGTGCATGCCCCCCCCCCCCCCCAGCGCACACCCCCTGGTGCGCACACACACACACACCTGGGTGTATGGCTCCCACTGGTGCATGTTTCCCCCCCCCCCAGTGCACATCCCCACGGTGCACACACACCCCGGGTGCATCTCTACCCTCGGTCCCTTCCCACCCCTCCGGTTCACACCCCCGGGTGTGAACATATGCCTGGTGCAAGCCCCCCCCAGTGCACCAGTGCACCCCCTCCCCCGGGTGCATGTCTCCTCCGGTGCATCCCACCCGGTGCATCCCCCCCCTCAGTGCACCCCCCTGGGTGCACGTCTCCATCCCGGTGCATGCTCCCCCCTCGGTGCACTCCCCCCGGTGCACCCCTCTCCCCCGGCGCATCCCCCCACCCCGGTGCATACCCTTGGGTGCATGTCTCCCCCTGGGGCACCCCCTCCCGGTAAACCTCCATCCCACCCTCCGGTGCACTCCGCCAGGATGTATGTCTCCCCCAGGTCCATGTGTCCCCCCCAGTGCACCCCCCTGTTTCACAGCCCCTCGGGTGCATCCCCTTCCCCCGGTACACAACCCCTCGTACACTCCCCTTGGTGCATGTCTCCCGCCCGTGCACTCTCCCCAGCTACGTACGACCCCTCGTGCCCCCCGTCCCCCCGGCTGCATGCCTACCCCCGGTGCTTTCCCCATCCCCGGTGCTTCTCCCCGCCCCCCGCGGGTGCTTGTCTACCCCCGGTGCAGCCCCCCGTTGCATACGCCCCCCGGTGCCACCCCCCGGGTGCTTGTCTACCCCCGGTGCCCACCCCCATCCCCGGGTGCTTGTCTACCCCCGGCGCAGCCCCCCACCGTCCCCCGGTGCACTCCCGCCCGGTGCATACGCCCCCCGGTGCCCCCCCCCCCCACCCCCCCACCGTGCATGTCTACCCCTGGTGCTTTCCCCATTTCCCCATCCCCGGAGCTTTCCCCCCCGTCCGGGTGCTTGTCTACCGCCAGTGCAGCGCCCCCCTCCCGCTCCAGTGCACTCCCCCGGTGCATTCCCGCCCCCCCGGGTGCATGTCTACCCCCGGCGCAGCCCCCGCCTCCCCGGGAAACACACGCACCCCCCCGGTGCCGCCGCCGGCGCTCACCGATGGCGCAGATCTTGCTGTCGCCCATCCAGACGCCAGTGAAGGGCGGCGGGAGGGCGCGGGCGGCGGCCAGGCCCAGGCGGCGGCAGAGCCGCAGCACCAGCCCCTCCAGCGCCGCCACGTACCCGCGCAGCGGCAGCCGCCGCCGCCGCAGGTCGAGCACCGGGAAGGCCAGGAGCTGCCCGGGCCCGTGGAAGGTGATCCGCCCGCCGCGCCGCGCCGCCGCCAGCCCCGCGCCCCGCGCCCGCAGCCGCGCCGCCGCCGCCGCCTCCGGGGCGCCCCGCAGGCCCCAGGCGTAGACGGGCCCCGAGGGCTCGCTCAGCACCACGCTCTCCCCGGGGTGCCCGGGGACGGGGTCGGGGCCGCAGCCCCGCGCCGCCCGCGCCGCCCCCACGCAGCGCTCCTGCACCCGCAGCGCCTCGGCGTAAGGCCGCAGCCCCAGCCGCAGCACCCGCACCGGGGCCCGGGACATGGCGGCGGTTCCCGGCTCCCTCCGGCGGGAGTGGAGCGGAGCGGGCAGGCCGCGGCGGCCGGCGGGAGGCGCCGGGGGGGCGCTGGCGGGCGCACCAGGGGCCGGGGGAATGGCGATATGGGGACGGGCACAGGGACAGGGGACGGGGACAGGGGACGGGGGAGGAGAGGGGACAGAGATGGAGGAGAGGGGACAGCCACGGGGAGAGAGGATGGGGACGGGGGAACGGGGAGGAGGGGGGATAGGGGACAGGCACAGGAGATGGGGACAAGGGGATGGAGGACAGGGATGGTCGTTGGGGGGAGACGGGACAAAGATGGAGGTTAGGGGACGGGGGTTGGGGACAGGGGACAGAGATGGAGGGAGAGGGGACAGGACGGGAAATGGGGACAGGGGAAGAGATAGAGAATAGGGGACAGGCACAGGGGATGGGGACGGGACAGAGATGGAGGAGAGGGAAGAGGGGACAGGCACGGGGGATGGGGACAGGGGGATGGAGGACAGGGGACAGGGATGGGGGGAGAGGGGACAAAGATGGAGAATACGGGACAGGCACAGGGGATGGGGACAGGGGAGAGGGGACAGGGGACAGAGATGAAGGATTGGAGACAGGGGACAGACATGGAGAATAGAGGACAGGTACAGGATGGGGATAGGGGAGAGGGGACGGGTGGGGGGAGAGGGGACAGGAACGAGGGATGGGGACAGAGGATGGAGAACAGGGGAAGGAGATGGAGGAGAGGGGACAGGGGAGAGGGGACCAAGATGTAGGATAGGCGACAAGGATGGGGGGGCAGGGGACAGGAATGGAGGGGACAGGGGGATGGAACAGAAGATGGAGGATGGGACAGGGAGGTGGGGATAGGGACAGGTGAGAGGGGACAGAGATGGAGGATAGGAGACAGGCACAGGGGATGGGAACAGAGGATGGGGACAGAGATGGAGGACAGAAGAGAGAGGACAGGGGGATGGAGGATGGTGGTTTGGGGCTGGGGCACGGAGGACAGGGCCTGGGGACATGGGACATGGCCCGAGACATGATACCAGGAATGGCCTGAGACATGAATACTGGGATAGGACACTGGGGACAGACCCCCGGGATGGTGCCCAGGGACAGCGGTTAGGGGTAGGGGACAGGGCCTGGGGAGGGGGATAAGGCAGGGGACAAGGTGAGGGGCTGGGAATGGCTGGTGGGGCCCAGGGCTGCAGGAGGGGCACAGGGAGCAGAGAGAAGGTCCCCGTCACCGTAGGGCATGGGGCACAGGTCACCGGGGGCGGGCGGGGGGGGGGGCGAGGAGGGGCAGCACAGTGGTGGCAGGTGGGGCATGGGCAGGGGGTGATGACGGGGCACGGGGCTGGGGCGTCCCAGCGGGGCTGGGGCAGGGTGGGCTGGGCAGAACTGCTCAAAAGGGGGTAAAATTGGGATTCTGGGGTAGCCCCTCAAGGTCACAGAGGGTAAATAAAGTCATTGCACTGCCAACACGCTGACGAGCGCTGCAGTTAGTCACCCCGTGACTCCCAAAGCCATAAAACCTTCCCACCTCAACTTCTTATTACAAATGTAGAAAATACGCATGTCTGGCTGGGGCCGCTAACGAGTCAACCATTAAAACCTGAGCAAACTGTTCCCAACCCGCCGTCCTTCCAGTTTATCGACCAGATTAAGCGTGTGAAAGTACGTTTGGATTTTATAGAGCCATTGACAGCGTTAATAAACTCTCAGCTTTATCAAAAATAGGCCTCGCTGTTAATCTCCCCTCTGTCGCCACAGGTAATCAAGCTGTTGGCGTTAACTTGTGTGTGGGTATTTGCAAGGAAGGGAAGGCGCTTCCCTTTGTTTACTTGACTTTCTCGCTGGAAAAGAGCGAGCGCTATAAAATTAATACAGCCTGGAGGAAAAAAAAAAATGGGGAAAAAACCCACCATAAACCTCACCGGGTTTTCGAGCGCATGGAGCAGCACCCAGTCTGCTTCAGCTGGGATCCTCGCCTCGACCACCGACTTCACCTGGCTACTCCGGCTCTCTGCCCTTGGCAGCGGACACTCGTATTTTGCACCAACATTGTGTGTGTATCGAGTGATTTCCTTTTTTTTATGATTAAGCCTCAACTTCTTGCTGGAGATCAAAGCCAAACGCTCTTCCTTTTTGGCTTGCCACGGCGCTGCATGCGTAAGATGAGGCCAGTTGTGTATAATAGGTCTGGGATCCTCGTAAATAAGACGACAGAGATGAGCGTGGTCACGTCACTGGGGTATTTACTGTCAATATCCTGCTTTTGAAGCAGGGAGGAAATTTGTATGGCCAGGAGCCATGGATGCCCCGCGTTTTATCCTTCCATCAGGCTTTGAGTATTTTTTAAGGGTATTTTTTTTTCTTCACGATAGGGTAATTTGCTGTCCTGTTGTACCTTGTCCTTTGGGTACCATAAACATTAGTGGAGTCTCTTGAATCCTCACCAATTCCTTGGATTGAGCCCATTTACTTGGCAGGAGAACCTCCCTCGGGGAGCTTTGGAGCTCCAGCAAGTCAGGGCTTAATAGCAGGAAGGGGAGGGGAGGACAAAGGTGGTGGCTGTGAAACAGGTGCCTGGCAAGAGGGACTGTCACAGCTCACAGAGAGCTCCAGATGGATGCAAAGGGCAACATTTTGGCTCCGGTAAAGTCCGGGACAAAATTCCTGTTGATTTTGGCAAAGCTGGGATGTCACGGAGAGGTGACTGAGCTGTCCCGACATCACGGGCAGAGCCAGGAGCGGAGTGGCCAGTCCAGGCTGCCCCTGGCACCTCCAGGTAGGGCAACCCCCTCCCCACGCAGCCATGAGCCTTGCAGAAAAATCCCATATTATTTTTTTTCAAGCAAATTGTACTCGGGAGCCACAGCAGCAACGGGGCTAATGGCAGCTCTGCTTCCTAATGACAAGAACTATTTGAAGCGTGCAGGAGTTTGGCACGTGGGCATGAGCCCAGCTCTGATAGGGGCTGCACAAGCTCAGAAGAAGCCTGTCCCAAAGACATTGGAGCATAGAATCACAGAATCATGGAATGGTTTGGGTAGGAAGGGACATATAAAGGCCACCTAGTCCAACCCCCTGCCATGGTCAGGGACATCTTCACCTAGACCAGGTTGCTCAGAGCCCCATCCAACCTGGCCTGGAATGTTTCCAGGGATGGGGCATCTCCCACCTCTCTGGGCAACCTGAGCCAGTGTCTCACCACCCTCACAGCCAAGAATTTCTCCCTCAGATCTCAGCTCAATTTCCCCTCTTGCAGTGCAAAACCCTTCCCCCTTTTCTGATTGCTCCCTTCCCTCATCCAGAGTCCCTCCCCAGCTTTCCTGGAGCCCCTTGAGGGACTGGAAGGGGCTCCAAGGTCTCCCCGGAGCCTTCTCTTCTCCAGGCTGAACCCCCCCAACTCTCTCAGCCTGTCCTCACAGCAGAGGGGCTCCAGCCCTCCCAGCATCTCCGGGGCCTCCTCTGGCCCCGCTCCAACAGCTCCATGTCTCTCCTGTGCTGAGACCCCAGAGCTGGAGGCAGCACTGCAGGGGATCTCAGCTGGAAATGTCCCCAGTGTCCCTTCTGGGGCTGCTGTCCTCAAAGACCTGCCAACATAACTGCATGCCATCCTGTTCCCTGAGATCTTCCAGAGGATCCTGCATAAAAGCAACGCTGTGATGAGTGTTTAACCTAACTGGGGTGGTTTCGGCAAGACTGTGAAGATGTGCTGGTTGACCAGAGGGGAGGGTGACCTCTGGCAGGGTGGCCAGCCAGCAGCTGGGGACAAACTGGAGATGAGAGCATCTTCACTGGGGTGGATGAAGGCCAAGCAGTGCATCTGAGCTTTACAAGTGGAAACACCAGCTCCTGGCAGCACGGGAAGCTCCTAGGAGCAGCGTTGCCTGCCACATCGACTCCAAGATGGGTCAAAAGATCATGACCACCAAGAGCAGCACAATCAACACGGAAACTCACACCGGCTCTGACCTGTCTCCTCAGGCGCAGCAAGGAGCTTCCTTAACTACTTCCTTAATGCATCCCGTGGTGCACGCAGCCCATGGCACAGCCTTACACGTGCGTTTCCTTGTTTTTCTTGCCCTTTGTCACAGCCTCGGGAATGTGCTTTTTGGAGTCAATGGACAGATCGGGGGGGGAGGGCAGGAGCGGTTCTGCCTGTGGGTCACATCCACCAAGACCCTGCCTGAATGAACTGGAGATCTCAGCCCGAGCGATTCCCTCCCAACACCCCCAGTGAGAGGCTTATGGAATAAGATGGAATGAAAATGTTTGTCCTTCCAAATAACTGCAGGACTGGTAGCTGGTGCATGGGCAGCAGGGCGAGGGAGGGGATTCTGCCCCTCTGCTGCACTCTGGGGAGACCCCCCTGCAGTGCTGCCTCCAGCTCTGGGGCTCTAATCTCAATGTGTCCAGACTGTGTCTCTGGAGAGATGTCATAGAATCATGGAATGGTTTGGGTTGGAAGGGACGTTTAAAGGCCATCTAGTCCAAACCCCTGCCCTGGGCAGGGACATCTTCCACTGGATCAGGTTGCTCAAAGCCCCATCCAACCTGGCCTGGAATGTTTCCAGGGATGGGGCAGCCCCAGCTGCTCTGGGTGACCTGGGCCAGTGTTTCACTGACATCAGTGTAAAACATTTCTTCCTTAGACCTAGTCCAAATCTCCTCTCTTTCATTTTAAAGCCATCACCCCTTGTCCTGTCGTGACAGGCCCTGCTAAAAAGCCTGTCCCCAGCTTTCCTTTAGCCCGGTTAGTGCACTGAGGGCGTTTTACCTCCTAGTCATGCTGATTTGAAAGCACTCCCAAACTTCATCTGTCACACCAAATAACATGTGTCTTGGCTACCTGAGCCAAATGCCTTGGTACAAATAGAGCCAAGCCTCAAATTGTCCCAGAGTTCTACCTCTCCGGTGCACTTTCGCACGGCCTCTGACTCAACAGGCGAGAGCAGAAGTCGCTCAGACAGGTTGTTACTCATCTCCGGCAGCCGGGAGTCAGATCTGCTTGTCCGTGTGTCCTTTAGAAACTCAGCTCTTTAGATGCAACCTTGTTGACTCTGCTTTTCAAACCTTGGGGGTTAAACTTCAGAATTAGCACAACAGAGGAAGAAGAAAAAGGTGGGGCAAGTGTGTATTGATAGATCTCGAAATATTTTACCAGGGAGATCAGGATGCATTTTACCAGTGGGAAAAAAGGCAGAGAGAAATCACACTGCAATCGTGGTTGTGCCACAACCCAGGGCCTGGAGGAGAACCCAGACCTGAACCCATTGCCTTCATCTCTGTGGACCACTGCAGATGCTCTGCCAGATTACCCAGCTCCGGCAATCACCACGCAGGCAGGGACCGATGCAGGCAGGGACCAACGCAGGCAGGGGATGATGTGGGCAGGGGATTAATAAAATGCGCACAAACTGGCCAAGAATTACTGTTATGGAACCATAAGCGTGCGCTCATGGCCAGCCTAGCAGGGCTCAGAGCCACCATCCTGGCGAATAAAGTTCTTCACACCCCAATCCCAGCTTCTTCATTTTTATCTCTATCCAACAGGAATTTCAAGGGCCCTTTGCTTTGATACTGGTCTCTTCATGCAAAGAATTGTGAAAAGTGACAGTCGGGACAGTAAAAACTGCTATTCCTTCTGTCTTTTCTTTCCCCTGCCAAAAACCTGCCAGTCCAGAATGTTTTCCAGGGATTAATCTCCCAAGAGAAGTTATTTCTGCTTTGAAGCAGTTGTCTCTTCTAAAAGGTCTTATTTCAGACAACAGACTGGAAAAAAAGATCATTTACTTCGACTGTCAGGGATCAGACCTGGTGCTTTTGCTCTGTGTGACAAGGAGCAGAACCTGCAAGTGTCCATCCGGGAGCTGCAGTGGCAATAAGGGAACCTTGTTTGAGAAGACATCTGAGCCCCACTCCATTTTTCCTGGCACATAAAGATTTGCAGCAGTTGCTGTTTGGGTCATGTTTAAATCAATAATATTCTTTAAAAATATAAAACAGTGACTGCATTCTGCTACTTTCAGGTGCAGGTTTGCAGTTTATACCATCCGTGTGCTTGCTGTTTGAGTGTCCTAAGAAGGAAAGCAGGGTTGGCATCATGAAGGACAGGTATGGGTCAGAAAGCACTGCCTTTCTCCCGAAGTCTGAGCTAATGCAGGGCTTAGAGCCCACAAACCACTGGAGAAATGAAAACCACGGCTGTGTCCCACCCCAGAGCAAACCAGATGCTCACCACTCTTCTTCTCCAACCAGTCCTTCTTCAGCCTGGAGATTATTGAGCTGGCAGGGAATGGTATTCATATTTGCTCCCCAGGGCTCGGTATTGGGGCTGGTTCTCTTTAATGTCTTTATCAATGATCTGGACAAGGGGATCGAGGGCACCCTCAGTAAGTTCGCAGACAACACCAAGTTAGGTGGGAGTGTTGATCTGCTTGAGGGTAGAAAGGCTCTGCAGAGGGATGTGGACAGGCTGGATGGATGGGCCAAGGCCAATGATGTGAGGTTCAACAAGGACAAGTGCCGGGTCCTGCTCTTGGGTCACAACAACCCCATGGATGCTACAGGCTGGGGGCAGAGTGGCTGGAGAGCTGCCCAGCAGAAAAGGACCTGGGGGTGGTGGTCGACAGCCGGCTGAATATGAGCCAGCAGTGTGCCCAGGTGGACAAGAAGGCCGACAGCATCCTGGCCTGTATCAGCACTAGTGTGGCCAGCAGGACTGGGGCAGTGATTGTCCCCATGTACTGGGCACTGGTGAGGCCCCACCTCGAGTGCTGTGTCCAGTTTTGGGCCCCTCGCTCCAGGAAAGCCATTGAGGGGCTGGAGCGTGTCCAGAGAAGGGCAATGGAGCTGGTGAGGGGTCTGGAGCACAAGCCTTGTGAGGAGCGTCTGAGGGAGCTGGGGGTGTTCAGCCTGGAGAAAAGGAGGCTGAGGGGAGACCTTCTCGCTCTCTACAGCTCCCTGAAAGGAGGGTGTAGCCGGGGGGGTCGGTCTCTTCTCCCAAGGAACAGGCCATAGGACAAGACAAAACGGCCTCAAGCTGTGCCACGGGAGGTTTAGGATGGATATTAGGAAAAATTTCTTCACCAAAAGGGTTGTCAAGCATTGGACCAGGCTGCCTGGGGCAGTGGTGGAGTCACCATCCCTGAAGATATTTAAAAGCCGGGTAGACATAGTGCTTAGCGATATGTTTTAGTGATGGTTTGGACTGGATGGTTGGACTGGATGATCTGAAAGGTCCCTTCCAACCTAGGCAATTCTATGATTCTATGATTTTCTACATCAGATAAGCAGGAATCCCTAGAGACACCTGGTTCCTACCAGTGGGTCAGCTCCTACAAGAGTGAATTCAACGCTCAAAAGGCTGGGCCAGAATATGAAGTAGGGCCAGATGGTGGGCAGGGAACAAAGAGATGTGGGAATGGACTCCTGGGTTATTCCTAAGAAGTTTTTGTGGGGAAAAAAAATAATAATAATGTTGTTGAGGAAGAGAAACAAGACTAACAGAAAGGAATGTGGTAAACATGGGAAAGACGCTCTACAAGAATCCAGTATGTGGGTGGGGTATCAAGAGTCCAGAGAAAACACACAAGAGGTTTGGTGGGAGGGTCTCTGAGAACATCTGCAGCCCAAGCTGAGCATCTGGGACAGCCCTTTGGGACTGAGAGAGAAACAGTGATGCCAGGCCTCTCTTGGTCATGAAATAAGGGGGGAAAGAACCCAAACTACAACATGTTTGGGGGCAAAACGAAGATGTGCAGGCTGGCTGTAAAGCAGAGAGATGTCTGTGATACACCAAATGTTTGATGAGGATTATCCCACTTTAAAATAGAGTTCCACTCCCTGACTTTGGGTTTCATCAAGAAATGCCCTCTGACGGGGTATAGATGTTCCTCTTTCTTGTTTTTATTGAAGGTGTCATAGAATCATAGAATATCATTCCAGATAGCAATGCCATGGCTGCTTCCATCTTACTAGCTTGAGATGCTGATTTCTCCTGCCTTTTCCTCACCCCACCAGGACTTCTGCAGGTTGGGGCCAGCTCCTCTGAGCTCCACAAGAGCCCCAAGTGCCATCTTATTTACTGCCAAGCTGGCTGGTCACTCTTGTGTCACCCCTCTCGCGCAGCCAGCTGCAAGCACACGCTGTGAGCAGAGGAGTCAGCTCCTGCAGGAAGCACTGGGATGAATCCCTTTGGGATGACCATGCTTCACATGATCCTTTTTCCCTGCGCTCTGTGACCTTCCGTTGGAAAACGAGCCGGGAGAGGTGTGAGCCATGGAAATTTGGGACCCAGACTAGGCAGAAGTACTTACGTGTGATATGGAAGCAATTATGTTTGCCTTTACTTATTAAGGGCTTTTAGATTCTGAATGGAAAAAGCTTTAAATTTTCAAAAATGCTGTTTAGGGCTGCTTGCTGTCTTCAAGGTCTTTTTAAACTCAAAAGCATAAATCTTTGGGCATTAATGAAGTTCCTACCCTTTCTTCTCTTTTCTTCCATACCAGAGACTTGCTGCTTCTCTCACTTCACTGCTGCAAAGCAGGTATCACGGAGATTCCGAGGATCATAATTCACGTTGGAAGGGACCTCGGGGTGTCTCGGGTCCAACCTGCTCCAACCAGGGTCAGCTCTGAGATCAGATCAGGTAGCTCAGGGCTTTTTCCAGTCATGTCTTCAAAACCTCCAAGAACAGTGAGGCACAACCCCCCCGGGGGCCTGTCCCACTGCTTGGCCATCCACATGGAGAAAAATCATCTCCTTAAGTCCAGTCTGAACCTCTCTCCTTCCAACTGATGCCCGTCTAGTTACCTCAGAGTATAAAGCAGGAGTGAGTGAGATCAGAACCAGATCCCACAGCATTTTCATAAAACAGAAAAGAAATCCTCAGCTAAGAACTTCAATAAACTCATTCTCACCCTCAAGGCAATCTCCAACACCAAGACACACACACACTGTGCCCTGGAGGTGAAAAGTGTAATTTTACACTTACCAGGCACATTAACCCAGGTCAGGAAATCATCCAGAAAGCTCAAAGCAGGAAACTGGAAGGAGGAAAAAACAAAAGATGAAAAGAGATTTTTCAAAAAAAACCCAAAACCGCTGAGTAATGTATTAAGGCCTGCACACTCCTTCCGTAACCCAAACGCAAATGTCAAGCCAGGAGCAAAATGCTGCAGTACAAGAATAGCTACAGTGAAACAAGGAAAAAGAGAGAACAAGAGTGTGAAAGAAAGTGCACGGGACCACAGGAGGAAGAGGATGTATATAATTTTGTTACCAGCAAAACAAAGACGATGCCAGCTGAGTAATGCGATTGTTGTGACCAGGAGAGAAGCACACTGCGGCGCCATGTGCGTCACATGAGTTTATTTTAACACTTATTAAACGTGTGCAATTTCCTTCCCCGACCTTTGCCAGGTAAAAAATTGTTGCGTTCAAGTGAGGATCTGTATCCACCTGGAATTCTCATGGAGTGACTGACTTCATGCAGAGTGAGGGGCCCTCCTGCTAAATGTGCCTACTGTCGGGTGGCATCGCTGTGTGCCCTCCCCAGCCAGCAGTTCTTATGGAATCATGGAATCACAGAATGGTTTGTGTTGGAAGAGACCTTAAAGATCATCTAGTTACAACCCCCTGCCCTGGGCAGGGACACCTCCCACCAGACCAGCTTGCTCCAAGCCCCGTCCAACCTGGCCTTGAACCCCTCCAGGGATGGGGCAGCCACAGCTTCTCTGGGCAACCTGCGCCAGGGGCTCACCCCCCTCACAGCCAAGAATTTCTGCCTGAGATCTCAGCTCAATCTCCCCTCTTGCAGTGGAAAACCCTTCCCCCTTGTCCTATGGCTCCCCTCCCTGATCCAGAGTCCCTCCCCAGCTTTCCTGGAGCCCCTTGAGGGACTGGAAGGGGCTTGAAGGTCTCTGCGGAGCCTTCTCTTCTCCAGGCTGAACCCCTCCAACTCTCTCAGCCTGTCCTCACAGCAGAGGGGCTCCAGCCCTCCCAGCATCTCCGGGGCCTCCTCTGGCCCCGCTCCAACAGCTCCGTGTCTCTCCTGTGCTGAGGCCCCAGAGCTGGAGGCAGCACTGCAGGGGGGTCTCCCCCGAGCAGAGCAGAGGGGCAGAATCCCCCCCCTCGCCCTGCTGCCCACACCGCTGGGGGGGTTTCTGGGCTGCCAGCGCACATTGCTGACCCACGGCCAGCTTTTCCCATCCCAGCACCCCCAAGCCCTTCTCAGCAGGGCTGCTCTTCATCCATTCTCCACCCAGCCTGGATTTGTGCTTCTACTTTGCAGCTCTATGCCTGTGGGAGCTGTGCAAGAGCACAGTTGCTTCTCGGGTCACACAACCCTGCCCATCCAAAAACCAGATATTTCTTTATAACTGCTTATTTTTCAGCTTGCTCAGCTCTTTAAGGCACGTCAGCAGGAAATTTCAGAAGTGCCAGTGTGCTATGCAGTGGGGATGAAGGGGAGTAGGCCCATCTCAGACACTGATTGCATGAGCGGAAGCTGCTGTGAAGCAGCAATGGTCTGAGGTTCAACAAGGACAAGTGCCGGGTCCTGCTCTTGGGTCACAACAACCCCATGGATGCTACAGGCTGGGGGCAGAGTGGCTGGAGAGCTGCCCGGCGGAAAAGGACCTGGGGGTGGTGGTCGACAGCCGGCTGAATATGAGCCAGCAGTGTGCCCAGGTGGCCAAGAAGGCCAACAGCATCCTGGCCTGTATCAGCACTAGTGTGGCCAGCAGGACTGGGGCAGTGATTATCCCCATGTACTGGGCACTGGTGAGGCCCCACCTCGAGGGCTGTGTCCAGTTTTGGGCCCCTCACTCCAGGAAAGCCATTGAGGTGCTGGAGAGTGTGTCCAGAGAAAGGCAACGGAGCTGGTGAGGGGTCTGGAGCACAAGCCTTGTGAGGAGCGTCTGAGGGAGCTGGGGGTGTTCAGCCTGGAGAAAAGGAGGCTGAGGGGAGACCTTCTCGCTCTCTACAGCTTCCTGAAAGGAGGGTGTAGCCAGGGGGGGTCAGTCTCTTCTCCCAAGGAACAGGCCACAGGACAAGAGAAAACGGCCTCAAGCTGCACCAGGGGAGGTTTAGGATGGATATTAGGAAAACTTTTTACACTGAAAGGGTTGTCAAGCATTGGACCAGGCTGCCCAGGGCAGTGGTGGAGTCACCATCCCTGGAGGGATTTAAAAGCCGGGCAGACGTGGTGCTGAGGGACATGGGTTAGTGGTAACTTGTCAGTGCTGGGTTAACGGTTGGACTGGATGATCTGAAAGGTCCTTTCCAACCTAATCAATTCTATGATTCATGCCACCACTCCACGGACACTTTAACTGGCATAGTCAGGTACAGCAGTGCCACAGTCCTGCTGTTCCCCAGCAGCAGTGTGCCAGGGTTTCGAGCTGGTTTGGAAGGGTTTGACCGAGACTAAAATTAGCCCAGGAAAAAGTTTGTTTTAACCTAAATTGGTTCTCCTGACCCAATTTGCAGTATGGCGGCACAAACACTCGCACTGGCAGCAAGGAGGAGATGGTGGGTGGTGGAAGCTGGCAGGGAAGAGCAGCAGAAGCTTGGGTTTGCACAAGCTGAGGAGAAATGTAGCTCTCCCACTATGCCCAGCAAGAGCAGCAGAGCTCCATCATCCAGGCTGGCGGTGTGCAGCTCCAGGGCTGCCAGGCAATTGTGGTGTCTAACTGTCACCTGCTGACTCAGACAGGGAATTGCATGGGAAGAGATGATTTTGGAAATGCGGTGCCCACGCTGTGATATGAGGTCGATGCGTTCACAGACCTCGTCACTTGTCGTTGCTGCTCAGCCATTTGCAAGCTCTTATGGAATCATAGAATGGTTTGGGTTGGAAAGGACCTTAAAGATCATCCAGTTCCAACCCCCTGCCCTGGGCAGGGACACCTCCCACCAGACCAGCTTGCTCCAAGCCCCGTCCAACCTGGCCTTGAACCCCTCCAGGGACGGGGCAGCCACAGCTTCTCTGGGCAACCTGCGCCAGGGGCTCACCACCCTCACAGCCAAGAATTTCTGCCTCAGATCTCAGCTCAATCTCCCCTCTTGCAGTGGAAAACCCTTCCCCCTCGTCCCATGGCTCCCCTCCCTCATCCAGAGTCCCTCCCCAGCTTTCCTGGAGCCCCTTGAGGGACTGGAAGGGGCTCCAAGGTATCCCCAGAACCTTCTCTTCTCCAGGCTGAAGATGTTCTGTAGATGAACCCCCCTCTCATGACTATAGTGGGTCTTTTTCAGAATTGCTGTTTCTTGCTGTCACTTATCAACTCTGTTATGGGTTATTTTTCCCCAAAATCTACTAACCAGCCTTTTTGGGAAGTTTAATCTCACTAGCAGCTAAGTGAAGGTGTACGGAGACATCAAAGAACCCATCCTCAGCCTATTCCCAGAGCTCAGATCTTGCAGGGCAAGGGGTAGCTTAAACTTTCTTCTTACTTTCTTCGACTGGGGTATAAGATAGGGAGGAGGGAAGGAGTGGCCCCATTTTCTCACCCTGGGCACAGTATGTGACACAGCTGAGCTGATGCCTAAGAGTTTGCTCCCGATATCTCCTTGCCTGCTTGTCCCCAGGGTGCTGTAGCTGTGCACTGCCCTGCATTTGGGGAGATGCTTTCCAGCTCATTCTCCTCTCTGTTTTATCAGTAGTCATTCTTCTGAGCATTTTCATTATTTCCTAATGGTTACTCGTGTTTATCTTCCTTAATAGCCTGTCTGCTTGTGGAAACAGATCCGCATAGCTGCTAGAAAACAAGCTGTTCTGCCACAGCTCCTTCTGTGCCCATCCTACTATTGAATAAATGTCAAATACTTCATGCTGAGGCACACTAATTATCTTGAAATAAAAGACATCAAGAACAGGAGTCCATAGGGGAACTATTCCATCAGTCTTCCCATGCAAACAGCCCCGACAACATGCTCGGAATGAGATGTGGGTATTAGTTAATAACCTGAAGGTAGAAATGCCAGCTACTAACATGACTCAACACAGGAAATTTGTCATGATGTTTTTGAAGACGTTCACATCAGTCGTCTTTGTTTAGATGCGACAACATGTACTTGGTGGTAGCAGAGATTATATTTTTCTGGATGATGCATTCCCAGATGGCTGCATGTGCTTTTTTTCTACTACAATGCTTAAACCTTGCATTTTTATTTTTCGAGAAGGGACTCAATAAAAAAGTACAAGAGAATTTGGCACAGAAGACTGTACGAAGTATAAAAGCAAATCTATCCGCTCATACCGTTAACAATGCAACATTGCTTTTTATGAAGGCATGTGGCACCGTGACGCACCACAAAACATGTGAGTGGTCTGGGAACCAGCTCCAGATGAAGACACTTAAATTTAGGTGTCTCCACATATGCTGGGTGTCAAAAACTCTCCGTGTCGCTAGTGGAGACGGTAGTCGGTACTGTCAGCGGTGCCAGGAGTGATTTGGGTAACTAAGATAGACAGCGACTGGCTGTCAGCCGTCACACTGCCGCTCTCCACTGGTTGTCAGAGGGGAGATTCCAGCTCATATATCTTCTTCCGCCTGAAACTTATCTTAGTTTCTCAGATGCCTCTCCCCTCTTGGCATTATTGCTGCCTCACTCTTTGTGCATCTCAAGGTCTTTTTATTGTGAACACGCATAGGAAAGAACATAGAGAAGACGACTGAGCCATGCACACATATCCATCTGTCTCAGATGGAGCTGTCTCCCATGATACCAACTTTTCTTCTAGTTTATGGACTTGCCTATGCTGATTCTGACCCTGGCAAGTCTAGAAGCAAATGAATGCCCACTGTTTTTCTGATGGTGTTTGATCCTAAGTCTTCCAGCTATGATTATTCATTTTGTACAGTTAAGGAATGAGTCATCACCATCACTCCTGCCTTAACTGTGACTCACCCGTCACACAGGTTTCCTACTGAAAGACCCCACTAATTCTACCTGGTTACTTGTAATTCATCTCTGTGGCAAAAAGGAGGAGGTTCAGACTTTCTATCTCCTTATATATCTGTCTTACCACTTTCATTTCGTAACCGAAATCCTCCACTTCTCCTCTGATGAGATGCATTTCTGCCCAAAAACTGGATCTTCAGAAGCTTCTAAATAGATCTGATGAGCTCCAAAAGGAAACGGATGCGAGGACCTGGATGATTTCTGAATAGATTCAATTAACGGTGCTTTGACACTGGGATCCCTACATTTCTGTTCTCCCTTCAGCATTGCTCGGTTGCTTAAGAAGGTCCCCCTCATACGGCATTAATTAAAACTTCAACAGAACTCCTTTCACTCAAACTCCTCCTCAGGCAGATGCTTGCCAGCTACTATATATAATAAATTTCCAGAGGCTCTGCCCATTCTTTTTTGGTTTTTTTTGGAAAGCATTTGTGAAACAACCATTATTATGACTCCTCAGGCTCAGTTTCTGCTGGTGCTGGTGGTTTTGGCTGTGGGGAGCTGTAAGTACCAGCCATTTTGTTACTAACAAGCGATCTTTGAAAGAATCCTTTATAGTGCTTTGAGAAGAAAAAGTCTGGGAGTCGGGATGCTTGGGCTTTACACCTGGGAGTATTGAAAGATTCTTGGACAAATCACACAACCTCTCTGTGTCTCAGTGTCATCGTCTTTGAAATGGGGATAACACTTCTCTACTTCTTCAAAGAGGAATGTATGTTTAGCGTACCTTTTTCAGAGCCACGTATGAAAGTACTGCAAATCCTATACAAAAGAGAATTATCAGACCTTTTAAGGGAATACTCCCAAAGTATTTCCAGATCCTCCATTAGGATTTGTACACCCTCCCATCTCCAGTTGTGCAAGAGAAATCCCAGGCACATACTCTTCAGCATCTGTCAGTTTGCTGCATTACAACGCGATTATTTCTCCTGTTCCCATTTTTCCTTCTTTTTAAACTACTTTATGCATTTTAGCTGTGAAAGACCATTTACAGTGTTACCATCCAGGGAAAAGAGACAAGGTAAGTTCTGGTTTTAGCTCCTCATTCAAGTTAACGAGCCAGCCTACAGCTACTCGGATACTTTAATGTGCAAAAGTAAATAACGTTCACTACGGATCATAAGGATCTGTGCAGCTCCCTGGTCAACTAGTGCTGTCCTTATTTCCAAGATCAGCGTAGCGTTAGGTAGATTTATGATCCAAAAAATTTGACAAAGTCACCCAGGTTGCAAGGAGATGTTTTAAAGGCCATTTTGTACTGTGACAGGTGTCAATGCTGGTACTGAAAACTGGGCTGTGACTACCAGGGCAACTGCTGCACACTCTGTCTTCCTCAGGAGGATTCACTGGGACCCAAGGACGGCTCTGCTGGGTTTGTGTGAGTCCCCGCTGTTGCACCTCTTTCCAGATCTCCTTTTTCTGGCTTTTTCACAAAAAAAAAAAAAAAAAAAAAAAAGAAAAAGAAAACCCCAGATTCTCAGAAAATAAACTGGGGCTCACAAAATTAATTCACAATGATATTGCTGCTGAGATGTGGTGATATCAGGGAGATGCACCTGGTTTACACTTCGCATCTAGTATGTACAACCTGAAAAGTGGCACTATGTGCCAGGCTGAAGGGCAAGCAGAGATAAGATCACAAACAACAAGCTGGGTTATCACACACACACCTTGTTTGCTCAGCTGGAGTATGAGGTCCACAAATGTTCAGCTACCAAGCTGTTTGATCTCCACTGATCGTAGAATCATAGAATCGCAGAATGGTTTGGGTTGGAAGGGACATTTAAAGGCCACCTAGTCCAACCCCCTGCCATGGGCAGGGACATCTTCACCTAGACCAGGTTTCTCAGAGCCCCATCCAGCCTGGCCTGGAATGTTTCCAGGGATGGGGCATCTCCCACTTCTCTGGGCAATCTGGGACAGGGGCTCACCACCCTCACAGCCAAGAATTTCTTCATACAATCTCATCTAAATCTGCCCTCTTTCAGTGTAAAACCCTTCCCCATTCGTCCCATGGCTCCCCTCCCTCATCCAGAGTCCCTCCCCAGCTTTTCTGGAGCCCCTTGAGGGACTGGAAGGGGCTCCAAGGTCTCCATGGAGCCTTCTCTTCTCCAGGCTGAACCCCCCCAACTCTCTCAGCCTGTCCTCACAGCAGAGGGGCTCCAGCCCTCCCAGCATCTCCGGGGCCTCCTCTGGCCCCGCGCCAACAGCTCCGTGTCTCTCCTGTGCTGAGGCCCCAGAGCTGGAGGCAGCACTGCAGGGGGGTCTCCCCCGAGCGGAGCAGAGGGGCAGAATCCCCCCCCCTCGCCCTGCTGCCCACGGTGCTGGGGATGCAGCCCAGGCTGCGGGGGGCGTTTCTGGGCTGCCAGTGCACATTGCTGACCCATGGCCAGCCTTTCCCCCACCACCACCCTCAAGTCCTCCTCAGGGCTGCTCTCCATCCCTTCATCCCCCAGGCTGGACTGACACCAGGGGTTGCCCTGACCCAGGCGCAGGACCCTGCACTTGGCTTTGTTGAACCTCATGAGGTTCACGTGGGCCCACTTCTCAAGCTTATTGCAGCTGCTCGCTGCAATATTTGTATGGGAATCAATGCATTCAGAGAATAAAGTCACAAATGGGTTCAGCGCATCTTGGTTCTTCTCCTCCTCCATCCCGACCTGGTGTACAACCGCAGGGAAATCTCATAACTTACCCCAAGTCTCTTTCTATCCCTTTCTGTGGTTCTGTTTCAGGACTTTTATCTGCTTCTATCTGTCACATCATCATTTCTTTTTACTTTAACTGTAAGAAAAATGTAAAAGGACATTAATATTAAACTGCTCCATACTTTGGTCACAGGTTGTAATTTTTATTTCTTTGTTTATCAGCTGCTGTGTTTCAAGCAGTGTTGGGCAGGATCATTTTTGCCCAAGGACTTGATTCACAGATGAAATTGCACAGTGACCAGCTGTGGGTAGAACTGGAGACGTCTTATACCAGTGACAAGAATAACCAGCGAGTCCCAGTATCTGCAAAACCCCATTGCCTTTTCGTAACAAAGAGCAGTATGTGGGTAATGATTTTGACTTTCTGCTCCTTTTGAAATCAGAAAGAAAATCTCTGACTTCATGGAGCGAAAGGTTCTTGCTCAGCACTTTATGGAATCACGGAATTTCAGAGTTGGAAGGGACCTCTAGAGATCATCTATCCAACTCCCCTGCTACAGCAGGATTGCCTAGAGCACATTCCTCAGGACTGCATCCAGGCGGGTCTTGAAAGTCTCCAGGGAAGGGGACTCCACAACCTCCCTGGGCAGCCTATTCCAGTGTCTGACCACTCTTTCTGTGAAGAATTTTTTCCTAATGTCCAGCCTAAACTTACGCTGCTGCAGCTTGAACCCATTCCCTCTTGTTCTATCGCTAATTACCTGTGAGAAGAGACCAGCACCAACCTCTCTACAATGTCCTTTCAAGTAGTTGTAGACAGTGATGAGGTCTCCCTCACCGTAAAGAAGTTTTTTCTCATATTTAATCAGAACTTCCTATGTTCCAGCTTGTGCCCGTTACCCCTCGTCCTGTTACTGGGAACCACTGAAAAGAGTCTGGCTCCATCCTCCTTCAACCCACCCTTTAAATACTTGTAAACATTAATAAGGTCTCCCCTCAGCCTTCTCTTCTCCAGGCTAAAGAGTCCCAGCTCTCTCAGCCTTTCCTCATAAGGGAGATGCTCCAATCCCTCAATCATCTTTGTTGCCCTACGCTGGACTCTCTCCAGTAGTTCCCTGTCTCTCTTGAACTGGGGAGCCCAGAACTGGACACAGTATTCCAGTTGTGGCCTCACCAGTGCAGAGTAGAGGGGGAGAATGACCTCCCTTGACCTGCTGGCTACACTCTTCCCTATGCAGCCCAGAATTCTGTTGGCCTTCTTGGCAACAAGAGCACATTGCTGGCTCGTGGATAGTTTACTGCCTACCAAGACTCCCAGATCCTTTTCTTCAGAGCTGCTTTCCAGCAGGTCCACCCCTACTTAAATGTCCAGTTGCTAATTAAATGTATACTTTGCAGCATCATTAATGCTAAGGCTGGTGTCATGACCTCGGTCACCTGGAGGAAGATCACTTCTTTGAGATGTTTAGGCTAATTTTGTCATCTTTCCTTGCAAACCAGCGGAGTCTGTCCCTCTACTTCTCTTTTGTTACAGGTCTCAGGACCAATACAGGACAGCATTCATCTCACACACTCAAATTTCATTTTAAATTCTCCTGATGAGCAGTTCAGCCCTGTAAGCCATGGCACTCCATGCGGACCTCTCAATTTCCTGAAGCCAGTACTCCTAGAGATAATATATAAATCAGGAAAACACCTAATGCTCATAAAGGTAATGTTTCAGTGATTTCTTAATTGGAGGAACTCACTTCTGACCCTAAAAGCACATTTTTCAGCTCAGCATTTTGTCCCACCTGAAAAGGCAGAGAGCAGAGGAAACACACACCACTTCTCTCCTGCAGAAATGGATGTTATTTCTTTTGTGTTGCTTTTACTTAACTGTCAGTAAAATGAAGAAAGCTGTCTGCATGCAGTGCCAGGGGAACAGGTCCTGCTGTAATAGTTTCATTTTCCCGGTGAAGGGAGAGGTCTATGGAATTGATTCGGGGTGGTTTGATATGTATAGACTACTCCCGGTCATTTAAATCTTAGGATTAGGTTGTAAGCAACACTTTAGAATCATAGAATCATTTAGGTTGGAAGAGACCCTTGGGATCATCGAGTCCAACCATCGACTCCACTCTACAAAGTTCTCCCTTACACCATATCCCCTAACACCACATCTAAATGAGTCTTAAACACATTCAGCGATGGTGACTCCACCACCTCCCTGGGCAGCCTATTCCAGTGTCTGACCACTCTTTCTGTGAAGAATTTTTTCCTAATGTCCAGCCTAAGCTTACGCTGCTGCAGCTTGAATCCATTCCCTCTTGTTCTATCACTAATTACCTGTGAGAAGAGACCAGCACCAACCTCTCTACAATGTCCTTTCAAGTAGTTGTAGACAGTGATGAGGTCTCCCCTCAGCCTCCTCTTCCTCAAACTAAACAGTCCCAGCTCCTTCAGTTGCTCCTCATAAGATTTATTCTCCAGGCCCTTCACCAGCTTCGTTGCCCTCCTCTGCACTCGCTCCAGCACCTCGATATCTCTCTCGTATTGAGGTGCCCAGAACCGGACACAATACCCAAGGTGCGGCCTCACCAGTGCTGAGTACAGGGGGACAATCACCTCCCTCCTTCTGCTGGTCACACTATTTCTAATACAAGCCAGGATGCCATTGGCTTTCTTGGCCACCTGGGCACACTGCTGGCTCACGTTCAGACGCTTGTCAATTAGAACCCCCAGGTCCTTTTCTGCCAGGCAGCTCTCCAGCCACACTTCCCCAAGCCTGTGGTGATGCATGGGGTGGTTGTGCCCCAGGTGAGTTAGTTTACTAACCAAGTTAGTTAGTTAGTTAGTTTACTAACCAAACTAGATGGTATATGGAAAAAAGAAATTCATTGAGCTAAAAAAAGTGATGATAAATATGCTGGAGACAGAGGGATTCAGGCCGATGAGGTGCAGGGAGGGTAGGAGATGCCAGACATCCCTCTCCCCACAGCAGCAGTCCCTCAGATCCAGCCAACCCCCCCCATGGGGCCATGCTATAAACCAGCCAGGACAGGTAAATAAGAAACATGGCAAATAAAATGTAGTATAATCCACACTGAAAGGAAGAAAACACGACCTTAAAACCACTTCATTGACTTTATCAGATTTTAAATTAATTTTATCAATGGGGAAGTATTTAGAAAACAATATCGATATATCAGTGAAGTCCTCAGCTTACTGTGAAGCTGTATTAAAAATGGGACACCACTGGGATGGGACTGGGAATTACAGATTGGGAATCCCAGAATCACAGCATAGCAGGGGTTGGAAGGGACCTCTGGAGATCATCTCATCCAACCCCTTCCCAAAGCAGGGTCACCCACAGCAGGTTGCACAGGAATACATCCAGGTGGGTTTGGAATATCTCCAAAGATGGAGACTCCACCACCTCTCTGGGCAGCCTGTGACAGGGCTCTGCCACCCTCACAGGAAAGAAGTTTTTCCTCAGGTTGAGATGGAATGTCCCATGTTCCAGTTTGTGCCCGTTGCCCCTTGTCCTGTCCCCAGGCACCACTGAGAAGAGTCTGGCCCCATCCTCTTACTCCCCACCCTTTAGCTCTTGCTGAGCATTGATGAGATCCCCTCTCAGTCTGCTCTTCTCCAGGCTGAACAGACCCAGGGCTCTCAGCCTTTCCTCAGCACAGAGATGCTCCAGCCCCTCCGCATCTCCGGAGCCCTGTGCTGGACTCTCTCCAGCAGTTCCCTGTCCTTCTGGAACTGGGGAGCCCAGAACTGGACCCAGTGCTCCAGCTGTGGCCTCCCCAGGGCAGAGCAGAGGGGGAGGATGACCTCCTTCCACCTGCTGGCCACGGTCCTCTTGATGCCCCTCAGGAGACTATTGGCCTTCTTGGCCACCAGGGCACATGGCTGGCTCTTGGTCAGCTTGTTGCCCACCAGGACTCCCAGGTCCCTCTCTGCAGAGCTGCTCTCCAGCAGGTCAGCCCCAACCTGTGCTGGTGCGGGGGGTTGTTCCTCCCCAGGTGCAGCACCCTACACTTGCCCGTGTTGAACTCCATTGGGTTCCTCTCCACCCAGCTCTCCACCTGCCCAGGCCTGGCTGGATGGTAGCACAGCCTTCTGGTGTGTCACCCACCCCTCCCAGCTTTGTGTCACCAGCAAACACTCTGTCCCCTCACCCAGCTCGTTGATGAATATGTTGAATCTCGTGTTGCAGCATTTGCTATTTATCTCCAAAAATAAAGAAAGTGTAGAGTAGTATTTAGCAGGTGCTGTGAGAAGCGCTGGAAGTGGTCACCAGTGGAAACATGGGGACAGTTTAACTGAGATTAAGAACATTTTTAAGTAACATTTCACCTTGCCTTTTAACAACGACAGGATTTATCTAGGGGAGGGAGCTGCAGGACTCCAGTGCCTGGCTTGCCTCCACCGTTCTGGTGAGGATCAGGCAGGGCTGAAACAAAAGGAAAACCGGAACAAGGGAAAATTGGAGATTCCCAACCTTTGTCTCAGCTTGCCCTGCTCCGTGCCATGGCTCATCCTGCCCTGGATGTCAGGGGCAAGGGTGTTGGGGCAGCCCATGGCTGGGATGGTGGACGAGAGGAGGAGCGGGGTGGTGGGAGGGCCGTGGGTCTGTGAGGGGACGGTGTGCGGCTGTGGGGCTGTGAGGGGACAGTGTGGGGCTGTGAGGGGACAGCGTGGGGCCATGAGAGGACAGCGTGGGCCTGTGGGTCCACTAAGGCACAGCGTGGGGCTGTGTGAGGGGACAGTGTGGGGCCATGAGGGGATGATGCGGGGCCATGGGGCCGTGAGGGGACAGTGTGGGGCCATGTGAGGGGACAGCATGGGGCTATGGGGCCATGAGGGTGTAATAAACAGCCAGATTTCTTAAACAGAAATGGCACTTATTTTATTATAGGGACAAAGTCGATAAAGCAAAAGCACAGCGCTGGGTGCATGACTCAAGTCAGAGGCACACCAGCTACTACTTCACCCATGTCTTATATACATTCAACATTGCATCAGAGTAATGATTTATCATTAATCCCTTTTTCTTCTATTTGTGTGTTTTCCTTCTGGCAATTGTTTCTGAGGATAATCTTCAGTTCCCTTCTTCCATGCATATCAGCTCCCTTCTCCTATGCGTCTGTCTCCTTCTGTTAATCATTTGTGGGGTCTCTTGGAGAAGTTCTCTTTTGTTTCTCTCAGATGTTCTTCTTCATAGCTGCTGTTAGTTGTTATCTTTAAGGTTTCTCATGTTTCCTAATTTACTAAAGGTTAATTATTCCAGTATTTATAGCCTTGTTATTATTGCGAAAGCCAACAATACCTTCACCATTTTTCACAAGGGGATGGCATGGGGTCAGCTGAGGGGGTGGCATGGGGCCATGAGGGGACAGTGTGGGGCCATGAGGGGACAGTGTGGGGCCGTGAGGGGACAGCATGGGTCCATGTGAGGGGACAGAGTGGGTCAGTGAGGGGACAGCGTAGGGCTGTGAGGGGACGGCGTGGGTCTGTTACCAAACACAGGCCTCTGCTTTGTTCTAAAATAGTTGTTTCTTACTAACCTTCTTACTGTGTGAGAAAATAGCTAATTACTGACTTTCTTACTGTGTAAAAATAGGTAGGCACTGAGCTGATGTTACAGGTAGCGATAATGAGGAGACAACCAGAAGCAGTTAATCACTTCAAGGTTCTTCTATACATCAAGTATGTACTCCTATACCAATTAGGATAGAGTTATGGCTGCTTCAAAGAACATCCTTATTATCTTCCAGAAGCTGGCAAACTTGCAGCAAACTTTCACTGTCCTGAGATGACTCAATACCTTAAAAAGGATAATGCAAGGAAGGGTCTCCTTACCCAAACGACCACCGAGACACTCACGCTTGTGCAGAAGTGTTTTGCCGACGCAGCAAAATTTGATACGCATGGGCAAAAAGGCTATTTGGTCACCCTAATGAATAGGCGAGCCTAGGTGGAGTTATGTATTAGGTAGGTGGAATTATGAGAATATTTTGTGTATAAATAATGGGTGAATATCCCCGGTAAGGTGTGCTAGATTTGTGGGGTTTTCCCCCTAGCACCCGACGTCAAATAAAGCGATATCTCCTCTCTAAACTACTTTTGGTTTTGAGGGCTTTTATTTCAGGTAACAGGTCCGTGAAGGGACAGCGTGAGCCTGTGAGGGGACAGCACGGCGCTGCGCGAGGGGACAGCGTGGGTCCGTGGTGAGGGGACAGCGTGGGGCCGTGAGGGGACGGCGTGGTGCTGTGAGGGGATAGCGCGGGGCCATGGGTCCGTGAGGGGACAGCGTGGGTCCATGGTGAGGGGACAGCGTGGGGCCGTGAGGGGACGGCGTGGTGCTGTGAGGGGATAGCGCGGAGCCATGGGTCCGTGAGGGGACAGCGTGGGGCCGTGAGGGGACGGCGTGGTGCTGTGAGGGGATAGCGCGGGGCCATGGGTCCGTGAGGGGACAGCGTGGGTCCGTGAGGGGACAGCGTGAGGCCGTGAGGGGACAGCGTGGGGCTGTGTGAAGAGACCGCGTGGGGCCCTGAGGGGATAGCGTAGGTGTGAAGCGACGCCGCCGCGGGCGGGCACTAGGACCAGGCGGAGCCGCCGCGCCCAGCCCGCTCCTTTTTGTCCCGTCGCGGCCGCCGTCGCCCCCCCTCCCCGGGTTCGGCGGGTTGCCATGGCGGCGGACTGGCGGCCGTGGCCCTGAGCTGCGCGGGAACTCGCCCGCCTGCGGCCTACCCGGTCCCGCCCTGCCCTGCCCTGCCCCGCCCCGCCATGGAGGACGAGCTCTACCTCGAGAACATCGACGAGTTCGTCACCGACCAGAATCGCATCGTGAGTCCCGCCGGCGGGGCTTTGCGGGGGAGGGGGGGGTGCAGGAGGCCGCCGTTATTGCGCGACCCCCTCAGGAGGGAGCGACCCCCCCTCTTTCTACCCCCCCTCAGCGTGGCAGCCATTGCGGGGGGGAGGGTCAGCCCGCATGTTTAGGGGACCCTCTCAGGCTGGGGAGGGCTGGAAACGGTGACGGGGGGGCCACAGTGTCAGGCCTGGCACCGTGTTAGCCCTGGCACCGTGTCAGCCCTTGGGGTGACACCAATGTAGCCCTCCCCCACCTCAGTTTCGGTTCAAACAGCCCAAACCCGCCGAGAGCAGCTGCTTTCCGTTGGCAGTTGTGAGGCAAAGGCAGTGTGTGTGTGTCCCCCATCGCACCCACCTGCGGGACACGTGTGGGTGCCCAGCTTCCTCTCTGCAGGCGCAGGAGGAAGGAGGCCTCCGCCTTGCCCCTCAGGGCCGTTTGCTCAAGTTTTACTCATTTTTGGGGGATTTATGTGCGGTGCCTGGCTGCGTTTGCAGTGTTGGCTTTTCCACAGGTCACAACATAGAGTTAGCGCAGGCTTCCTGGGTAGGAGATGCCTTTCTTGGCAGGATCTTTTCCCTCCTTCTGCCTTAAATTAATTTCGTGTCTCTAAAAGTAATTGGTGATGCTATCAGTTGCGTCACAGGAAAAGCAACTCTCCCTAAATTCCCTGTGCTCCCTAATGGGTGAACTGGTTTTCTACAAAAAAAAAGTACTATAGTGCTGTTTCAGCTACAGGTAGCGGTGTTTCAGATCAAGGTATAAACGACAGAAGTGTATGGTGGGTTTTTTCCATGGAAGGTTAAGGCAACCACATGAAGGTTAAGGAACCACTATTTCAGCTGAAAAGTAAAATTACAATTTAGCATATCTAGCCTTTTGAAGCCTTGCTTTTTTTTAGGATATTTCAGAAAAATGGTGAGCATGCATGTCTGTGTTTCTTTCAAAATAGAGATTTTTGCCTAGAAAGTGATACAGTAAAGTCGGTGCATCTTGACTGTAAAGCAGTTGTATTAACACGAACTGCCTACATCGTTATAATTAATTTCAGTGAACTGCCAGACTAATAAAATGTAATTTAATTGTTGTATTTGAGGTAGGAGAGGCCCTAGCCTGAGGATTAGTTTAAAAAGGGCAGAGTGGGAGGAGAAACAGGTATAAAAGACATGCCTTGTCTAAATAATACAGCAAGTCAGTGGGATATGGAAAGGGCTGGGATTAGAGCTGTAGTTTCCTGAGATTTGGCACGTTGTGCTGTCAGACTTGTGACGCAGCTGGAGATCCCTGTGTCCCTGTGACAGGCAAGAGTGCAGAAATCCAATAAATCCTCAATAGTTGTTTGGAAGAGCAATAAGAGCTGCTCTCAATTAAAAATTCATAGAATGGTTAGAGTTGGAATGGACCTTAAAGATCATCTGGTTCCAACTTCCCTGCCCTGGGCAGGGACACCTAAAAATTGTGCTGTTTCATTTTTTTCTCTCTGTTTTGAAGCTGAGCACTGGGGGCATTTTAAATGGCTTTTATTTATGCAATGGCATTTCAAGAAGGTGTTCACAAAACCACACCTTTTAGGATAGTTTGTTTATGTCTCAGGGATTCAATCTACTCCCTAAAGCACAGGTGGGTGGGTGTCCATGTGTTCTCACTTTTAACAGGTTTTGCTGTGGGTTTCTTGGAGGGGGAGGTCCAAAGAGTTTGACTTAACCATGAAAAGAGCAAAGGAGGGTAGTTTAACAAATCAAGAGAGATTTTATTACTAAAGTTTGGTATTTTTTTCTTGTACAGGTAACATACAAATGGTTAAGCTACACTCTGGGAGTTCACGTCAACCAGGCTAAACAGTAGGTATTAGTGCATCCCACAAACTTTTGTTTTGTGGCAAGGCCTTTAATTACTGTTTTCATGATTGTGATTAGTGTATTAAAATGATCTCTCTGGAAATATTTAAAAATCCTGCGTGTCTTCTCAGGAACAGTCAGGTATGTTATTCAACATGTCTTACCCCTCCTGTAGGCAGTTCTTGCCTTGACTTTGACGGGTGTTGTGCTTTAGAGAGTAGCACCTCAGCTGGACACCTGATGCTGCTTTATATCATAAATACTTACGTCAGAATAGAAGCTTTAGTGTTATGTTACTACAGAAATGCATGTAGCTCCTTTCATTCTGAAATGCAGATTTGTTTTCTGAACTTGGACTCCAGTCCTGCAGACAGACCTGTGCCTCTGTGAGAATCTCCCACTGCACATCCCAGCTCAGGATGCCGTACGTTATCCATGCATATTGCTGGGAGCAAAATCAGGAAAATGCAGAACAGCTCACGTGTGTGGCAAACGCTCATCCAGTCTGATCACCCTGCTGTGTAGTGCATGATGGATTATTAATATCTACTTCTGAGGCTTGATAGGCACAGGGAAATGTTTGAAGTCCCTCCAAACTTAGCATAAATGTGTAACCTTGTCTTGGTGTATTTTGAAGAATAAAAATTACTGTAGCCTTTTAAATATCCTATAAAACAAAGAAGGATTCTAGGCCTGTTGCTACACATCAAGGTGAAGTTAAGCATAAGATTTGAAGGCTGCATAAGGAGTGTCAAGTCCCATAATAGAAATATTTTCTCTTGTTTCTGACTATAGCTTGGACCTAAAGGGGTGTTTGCTGCGTACTCAGCTGCAGTGTACTGTGCCCAGCTTCACCTCTCTATGATTGTGCTGGCTGTGACAGCGTGGTAATTGCAGTCTGTCTCTGTACCAGTAACGATCTTCAAGTATCTTTACCAGATAGTGTCCTAATGGAGTGTGTGGTAGCGTCTCTGCTCAGTTACACTCATCATAAAGCAGTAGTATAAGTGGGAGCTGAAAGTTTGAGTCTCGGCTCAATCTTGCCATCGCTAATCATGCTCTTTCCTCCTGTTTCTGATCAACACGTCAGTGGATGTAACTGGGATTGTATATATACACCTGGCAGTGTGATTTTGTACCAAAAATCACCAGTTCCTCTGTCAGGTGTTTCAGAATGCTGAGCTGTAATGAGGGAAACAGCTTTCTTGAGGAGAGACTTTGGAACAAGCTGCCCAGAGGATGAGAGACCATCTGCAACCAACTATTAAAGCTTTGATAGCTTGTATTCATTTCGCCTTTAGTTTATATAGCTGTTGGACTGAGGTTCTTCAAAGTGTCAGAGCAGAAAGGTGTCTCAGTAAGATTAAATTAATCCTATTTAAAATAACTGTGCTTCTGTGAAATATTTCCATGTCAGGCTGGCTTTACTCTTTTTTTATGTAAGCTTCACGGAAAGGGTGGTGATGGGCTCTTTCCTTTCTAGGTGATTAACACTGTTTTTTTTGTGCAGGATGCTGTATGATTACGTAGAGAGGAAACGAAAGGAGAATTCAGGAGCTCAGCTTCATGTCACCTACTTAGTAGCAGGAAACCTCATCCAGAATGGGCACGTTGTGAGTGTTTTATTTCTCAAAGGTGTCCGTGAGCTCTTTGTTCTTGTGTGTCTTCCATCTTGTTTTGTAATCTTTGGGTTAGAAGCTGAACTTTCTTTTTTCTGTAACAGGCACAGCGTGCTAGGTCTTCTCTACGTGTACAAAATAAGGCACTACCTCTGTCCCAGCACACAAACAATGGGGAGGAAAGATCAGTTAGTCATGGTTTGGTAATACAGTGATGAATTACACACCAGGGTTTTTAATTAACTTAAATCCTGCTACCAGTCATTGCTCAATGCTATCACTGATATTGGACAGCAAATTTTCTAAAACAGTCTGGAGGGGCTCTTGTGAGATCAGCTAATCCATTTCCCAGGACCTGCTGTGGAGTGGAAGTGTGCTAAGGAGTGTTTGGAGAGAGCTTGGAATTCAATTAAATATAATAATAATAAATAGAATAATAAATAAATAGTTGGAGTTGTCTTGTTAGTTAAAGCAACTTTTTTTATCCTGGTATACAAGAGAAGCATAAATTTATTAACAGTATTTTGTATTTAAAATGCTTTGACTTATTAAGCAAAGGAATCACTACTTAATATATTTATTTTTTCTTGTTGCTGCTTGTCAGATTTTCAAGAATATCATCTAAGATTTCAGACAGGTACCCCAGAGGTTTTTGAAAGAAGATGAACAAATTGAGTGCCTGTTTCCCTTTGCTCACGGAAGAATTTAATATCGAAACACTAAATGCCTTTGACATTCCACTAGGTGTCTCTTTGTATATTTAGATATGAATTTAGCTATTTGTATATTTAAATACCGTAATATGTCTTACAATTACAGTCCATAGTGTTCATTTAGAATTAGTACCTCTCAGGGTGTCCTAGCATTTATATGTAGATTGGGGGGAAAACGACCAACAAACCTTTTTGGCTTTCCTAAATAATAAATTGGTTCACATGCATAGAACATTCTCTTTAAATCTCCATATTTGTCTGAAATTGAAGGTAATTCTGTATTGCATTAGTTCTGTATAATGGAATATATTTATTTAAAGCTGTATAGGTAGTGTCGCATTTATAGCCTGAGTTTAACAGGTTTTTCCCCTGATTTCTTTTGGAAATAACAAGGTAGCATCTCTTGGCTCACTAGAACTGACCAGAGGTTTGTCTATTCTATTCTATTATTTTTAATAGAATTCTATTATTTTTAAATTTGCCATAACATATTTAAAACAAACAAGTGAATTCTGACATAGGAACAAAAATTTTTTTAAAACTGTCTTAGCAGCTTATATATTTCTAAAACAAGATTTACCAAGGTAAACATATAAAGGTCACTTTTTTTTTTTCTTGTTTTTGCATATCTTATTTTTGAATGCTGCAATAGCAGTGCCTGCTAAGAAAGGTGACCTGCAGGGGCAGTAAGTTGTGAGGGGCAGAGATGAAGCAATGCCAGGGTTAGGAATGCCACACAGGAGGAGTTTAAAGTTCCTCAGACTGAAGCAGGTGGGAGAAGAGGTCAGATCTGGAAGATACTTGCAGGAGATGTTCAGGCACTGGAGTAGCTGGTGGGTATTATTATCTGGCACAAGTCAATTTTGGGTTGTTAAAGGGATGCAAGTGCTTCAGACGCAACTCTGTGCTTGCTGGTAACCCTGCACTACTGTCTGCTGTCAGTAGGTGTAGCCACAAGGCTGTGGATTTAACTGCAAGACTGAAGGGAGGTGTGGATAGAAACTGAATATAGAACTGGATAGAACTGAAGGGAGGTGTGGATAGAAATCGGTCACAAACAGTTCTCATCGTGTCTTAATCACTGCACGCTCTTTCCTTGCTGCTTTTTATCAGCCTCAGTGAGGGACCGAGATTGTCCATCTTTATTTACCATTTCAGCTTGCCTACATTTTCTTGCCTCTTAGTCTTTTGCTGGCTAGCCTGTAGTATCAGTTAAGCACAAAATTAATGGTTGGATTTTGTCCAGTCTGTCTGTTTGGATACTCTCTGTATTAACCGCAGCCTGTTAAATTTCACAGAGCAAGTATAGTCCTTGAAGACTGCCTGTAGAGCACATTTCCAGAAACATTCATTTGTGACTTTTAAATTAATGCTTCATTTCTCATGGTGTTTGGCTTCTCTGGTGCCATGTCTGTGCTACAGATTACTACATTACAGTTTTACTGGCAATCTAAATATACACGGGTGATGTGGGCTGGTGCGGCAGATTTCTAGCAGTTGGGTCATCAGCTGTGTTAATTTGCTTTTCTGCACTGTGCTGCGCAGTTGTTTAGTTCTCGTTTTGTCTGTGTCTCGTCTCCCAGTGTCAGGAATGGAGGACAGAGGATTTCTTTAGGGTTATAGTGTGATCTGCGAAACAGTCTATTAAAAAAGCAGGGAGATGCACCTTTAAAAAATAGTGGCTGATGATTGTTTAAAGGCATTGGCAGTGTTCTTTGCAGCTATAAAGCTAAACCTATAATCTGTAGACTCATTCAACAGATAACTGAAAATATCAATTTTAAGAAAAACAGGTCTTTTCAAATTTTAAGATTGCCATTTATTTATTTTTCACAGTGCCACAAGGTTGCAGTAGTGAGAGAGGATAAACTTGAAGGTAAGCAGATTCTGAAAATTATGTGGTTTTGACTTTTTTTTCTTTGAAAGAACAGCAAAGTGAGTAAAGCTCAGAACTTGCCATCTGCACGTAAGTGCCTGGTCAGGCTGTTGGGTTCAGGTGTGTACTTTTTGTACTAGCTTTTTCTCAGAATTTTGAATATCTGAGCCAACAGCTGTGTAACTTCGGATTTGTGATTTGGGTCTGATTGGTTTTTTTTAATGTTAGCATTTTAGTCAGTGATCCTTTTCTACCTTCCTGCCACTGACAGGCAGTTCCTCCTTAAATGCAACAATATCAGAGTAGCTTATAGCAGTGTCTCACAGTGTTTTAGAACAATTATGAGCCTTCAGGCTCCCAAGGATACTGAAACAGATAATTCTAGCTACTGGTTGAATGCAGTTGCAGTCTTTGTTTGCTTTGAGTGATGTGGGTATTAGTTAAATGTCCTACAAGAACGTTCTCACTTTTGTCTGTGCTATTTGCTTTTACAGTAAAAGGTGGAAAAAAAAAACCCACCGTTATAACACGGCTTCCTGCAACTGCTCTCCATGCAACGTCAGTCATCTTACCATCTTTCCATGTCTGCTCCTGCTGATGAGAACCAAAACACAGTTGCAGACTCTTGGTCACTTTCAAATGATGTTTTAGGCATTTGGGAACATACTGTGGCCTTTGTGACCTTAAATATCTGTACTAATGATCTAACTTTGTTTGAAAGACTTGTTTTATTTCCCTTTGTGAAATCTGAGGTGGATTTCTAGCTAAAGTTGTCTTCATCAGGGTAGTAGATTGTCAAGCAGTGCAACTGCTATCTGTCCTGTTTGTTGAATTATGTGTGCTGCGTAATGTTCTGTTATGCTGTGGAGGAAAAGGTTGTTCATGTTTTTTGTATCAGAAGACAGGCCAAAGGTATGACTTACATTTGGAAGAGCCTGAGATTTGTGATGGGAGTAGGGCTGCGTAGTCTAGCACTGGCCCCAAGAAATGATTACTGCGTGTGTTTTTACAGTGCCTAGAAGCTCTGTCTCAGACCAGGACTGTGTGGAAAGAACAATATAAGCCACAAACAAAGAATTCCTAAAAACCAGTCCTTGTCTCAAGGGGGTTACAGTTTAAATAGCATAGAAGAGACAAAACATTGATTCCAGCAGACTGTTAGAGAAGACATGGTGCCCCTAGTTGATACGGTGGATGCTACCTTAATGTCAGAGAGCAGTTCCAGCAGGGTAGAGATACGGCCTTCTATTTTCTTCCTTAGCTTTGGGTAGTCATAGGCATGCTGGATCCCAAGCACCAGATATTTTGAAGGTAAACACAAAGACATTGCTCTTAATTCAGTTGTGTAAGAACCAAGAGTGTATAGTGGAAAGCACGTTTGAGAGGCTTGTGGAGTCTCTTACCTTGATTTCTCGATCAGTGAGCACTGGAAGAAGGTACAATTACACATTTTTATATTTAGGTCCTTGCTGTCCAGTGGTCTGTTGGTCTCTCCATCCTTGGTAGAGCCTGATACTTAAAGTTGCTGCCTGATTCTGTAAAGGCTGTGCTAACGGAGGACTTTTTTTTTTTTCCCCCCCCCCAGCAATGAAGTCTAAACTAGCCATGATTGCAAGTGTGCATGTCTACAGCATTCAGAAAGCCTTGCTCAAGGACAGCGGGCCACTCTACAACACAGACTATGATATCGTCAAAACAAACCTCCACAACTGCAGCAAGTGAGTTGTGTCTTGGTTTTTCCTCTTATGCTATGCGATTTGAGAGTGAGATGTTGCTACACAGTGCATTTCAGCAGAAGTCAATGGTTACCAGATATGCCTGGATTTTTAGAAAGCTAGAAAAAGATATCTTCTAAGTGATGCCAGATCAGTCCCCAGACAGCACATTGTATGATTGTTTCGTAAACTGAGCTATTTCCAGCTTACACTTGGTTCACTTGCTCTGTTACTCCAACGGGCAGACGGTTCCAGTACATTTCTTCTCTGATGGCTAGAAACCTTTTTCTTGTTTCCAGGCCGTGCTTGATCATGACCATTTTTATCCAGTCCTCAGTCACACAGTAAGAGTAAATTGAAACAGACTTACGAAAACATGAGTGATGTGCTCAGCAAAGCGCTAACATGAGCTTGCCTTCTGTTTTGGGAGTCCGTGTTTTCATCCACTGGACTCCTCTGCCTCTCTGAAGATGTCTTGCAGGAACTCATTCTCTGAGTTGATGAGGTGTAGGGGAATGATGGCGTAGGGAAGCATACAAAACAGACCAGGCAGCACAAATGCCCTTTATGGTTGAACTACAGAAAGATTGTCCTGGAATTCAGAGGGACTTCAGTCTCCACGGGTCATTATCTCTCCTCCTGCACAGTGCCTGGCAGCTATGGCTTTTCATTTATATGTTGTTTCCACCACGACAGCTTCAGCTTGATGTAATCAGGATGTACAGTGCCATGACCAATCTGGTTTAGAAGGGGGGAATGCCTGAATGTTGTGTCATAGAAAGAGTATAGAATTTGAAAGTAGAAACGTAGCTGTCTTCAAAATGTTGACAAGTAAGTGGCTGAGAAAATAATGTCCTAGAAGCTGCGTGTTTCAAATGTGAATGTCAATATTCTGCTAAGTGCTAGAAAACCCTGCTGCAGTGCAGACACGTGCCATGGTTTTGGCTGCAGTTGCCTTGTTTCCAGTCTTTACTCTCGGGCATCCCTGCATGGTGATATTTGTGTCTTAGAGTTTGCCTTTCAGACTTGTGTGTGCAGAAGGTTTAGACAATTCAGATTCTGAAATTGCTTTCTGAAGCCTGTGTGTAAATCCCTGCCTGGCTTTGGAGCAGAGTTTTCCAAGCAAGCTATGAAAAATCCAGCTTCTTCACCTGTGACCTGGCTGAACTAAGTTCAGACTGACCATATTTGCTCTCCCTTGTCAACTACATGAGTTGTCTTTTACACTTGAGACAAGATTTCTGTAGATCCTGCAAAAGACAGAGGTTTAACTATGTGTGTGTTTATAGCAAACAGAACCTACTGGCTTCTTAGACTTCCCTCTCAGTCCATATATCTCACAAGCTCTAGGGCAAGGATCTTTATTCTCTTCTGTGTTTGTATGAGACCCGGGAAGACGGCAGAGGTGGCTGGATGTTGTACTAATATAACTAACTGGATTTAATGCATGTTGCTAATGTCAGCTTTCCAAGTGGAAGCAGCTTCTTGCTTGCGGAGCATAGTCTAAACATTGCTTATTTTTTCAGTGATTATTTAGTGAATTTTGGATCAAGCCCATCAGCTATAGTCACACAGCAGCATTAAGGCAAGCTAACTTCCCAAGCGCCTGGAATATACCAGGTTTCGATGTGCTTGCTGCACAGTCAGTATGTTTTATTGTCAATGGTTATTATTTGTAATCTGGAGGTGTGGTGGTGTTGCTTTTGGGTGTGTGAAGTAGGAGTGAAAGCTGTCCAGAGAGCGGCGTTGACCATGTTGAAAACAGATTGAAAGTAGAAAAGAAAGCAGGAATATTTTTTTCTTCAGTGTCTTCTTTCCTTCCTTTAAAGGTTTGAATCCCAAGAGATTGCTGCTGTGGTCTAGAAATGCTGTAGAGATGGTGTTGTTTTGTTAATACATTTCAGTTCCTGATCTGAGTAGAATTGGACTGTGCATGTGAGCCGCTAATAACTGAGGCGCAGAAATTAACTGTCAGAAGACTGGTTTATTTCTTATGCAAATAAAAATATGCTGTGTAATTCAGTGGATTGGAAGGCGTGAGTCTGTGCTCTTTTGTGGCATTCGTGTAGGAAATCTGGAAAGCCTCGCCTGTGACTTGCACAGTGGAGAGTAGAATTCAGTTATTTTTGGGTGCTGCTATTCCTGACTGTCAGGGAATTGTATTGTAACTGTGAGCATGTCATTTAGTTCTTCTATCTCTGTATCCCCAAACAATCACGTTTCAGACTGTTACAAGCTGAGATGCATCTCTGACTACTAGTGATTACATGGAAATGACTTTATATAGTTAAGTCTGAATGTCACAGATGTCTTCTGAGCCGTTTAATTAGTTCAGTTTCAGTTGTGATTTACTTACCTGGCTGGTGCAACTGCGGTCGCTTGTTGCGGCAGTAGTGGACACTGTCAAAGGATCTGAAAGTTGTGAATGTTTTAGATCATCAGACAGCAATACAATTTATGCGGCAAACTTTAGAGAGTGTAACCCGTTTAGGAATAAAATGCAGCCTGCTCCATCTCCACCCTGGGTGTGGAGACGGGTTCCCCCCCCCCCCCCCCCCCCCCCCCCCCATGAAATCCGAAGAGCTTGTTTAGCATTTGAATGCTCTGGCTCTTGCTGACAGGTTCAGCTGATCTTTTCGGTAGAGGTCTCCATCGCTCTCCTTCTGTGCCAGCCTTTCTTTCTTGTCCCATGCGCAAATTAAATTGCTCTTTTTCCCGTAACAGGAGAACACAGGACCAGAGAAGCAAGGCCCTACAAGTGAGGAAACCAAGGTGAAAAATAAGAAGTTAAAAGGCTAATTAAATTTTTCACTCCATTACACAGGTTTAGTGCCATTCATTGTGCTGCTGCTGTCCCCAGGACGTTGGCCGAAGTTTCTCAAGCGCAGACATCTGTGCAGGCTGGTTCCCAGACACCAAGCGACACGAATGCTGTCAGCGTACCGGTGGTCAACGGCCACGGTCCATCGACTGCTAAACAGACCTCGCAGCAGCCCAAAGGGATCATGGGAATGTTTGCAGCCAAAGCAGCTTCTAAACCCCAGGACACAAATAAAGAAACTAAAGCAGAGGCTAAGGAGACCCCAGGTGTAAGTTACCTCAGACCCTTTGGCAGCCCTCTGGGTTAACAGCTTTAATGAACCGCTCTTCTAGCTTTGCTCTTACTCGACCTACATAACCTTAACCATTGTAGTGCTGCCTCGTCCACTGCTTCTAGAGCTAAACTTGCTGTCCACTGGGAATGCTTTTGGTAACTGTTTTGTGAGTATTTAACTGTATAGTACAGTCATGCCTTCTGTCGGTCATCTTGTGGGACAGTATATTGTGCCACGCTTTTGACCTACCCACAGGAGTGTATTTGCCGTAACTTTGACGTTCCCCCTTGAGCCAAATCTCCAGCCAGTATAAACCAGCATAGCTGCATTATTGAGACAATTGTTCCATTGTCCTCGGTTATGCCAATATATACACCCGTTGAGGATCTCGCTCTCTCCATTGTGCTTAAAAGGATTTGTTTTGAGCAATAAGTGAAATGTGAGAAGTCCAGGTCTTAAAAGTATCAAGGTGTTTAAACTTGGTCTGCGAGGGAAGTTTCAGAGCTTGACCTGTGCAAGACTAAATTGTTTATCTTCTCAACTGCTGGTTTTTCCAGGATAGGATTACATAATTAGTATAATTGTTTTTAAAGCAGTGTGGCCAGTAAATGGGTATTAAAATGGTAACGTTCCCTGCATATGGTTTGGCTTTTTTATAACAGCTGAGTACATTTTGGTTCATTTTTCCAATTTTTATAGTGAATTTAGAACTAGTGAAATGTGCGTGTCTGAGTGTTGTGGGAACTTTAGTGTCTGGTTGCCTTTTTTTTTTGTGCTTGAAAATAAATGGGATTAGGAGGCCAAGCTTCCTCTAGGTGGGTTTTTTGTGTGTGTGTGTGATTTTTCACTTTGGTGGCTATATTAATGGAATAACGCAGTGATATTTTTTGCAAATGGCTCAGCAGAACAGCGTACGTGCCAGAGTAGCTGGATAAAGTCTTCATGGTTTGGCCAATCTGTGTTCTTTCCTCTGACAGTTACCGTGAATTGAGGCACTGATAGTTTGCAAAAAGAACAGTTCTTTACTGGGAACTGACCCAAGTCCCAACCACTTATTTCAGTAACACTGTCAGCCATCAGATGGGAATGTGACCCAAGTTAGATTTGAAGGCCTAGCTAAGGAGCCATAAGTAACTTATTCTCGACCCTTTGATGCATGTAATATCTAATATCTTCAAATTCTCCTAAACAGATACTGAAATCTAAGACACTGACTAGTCAACAAATCATACATATTTATTTTGCTTGCCCAGAAGCAATATTATGCATTTTGAGGGCTATGTTGCATGAATTATTCCTGTGGTTACTCCTCTGTTTGCTTCTAGGTGTCTGCAGTAAGCAGCAAACCACCAGCAAAGGGCAACATCATGAACAACTTCTTTGGAAAAGCTGCCATGAGTAAGTACTTTCTAACATGCATCTGTTTTCAGAAACCATTGTGGTCAGGGACCAGCCTGCTGTAGTTTAAAAAAAAAATAAAAAACCTGAGGAATATTGGAAATCTCTCTTTTTTTTTTTTTTTAGCTAAGTAGCAATTAAAAAATCAGTGATATCAGGCATCTTATTATACAGCTGTGATGGGAGGCATGAACAGAAATGAGCAGAAGTCTTCCTTCCTGCCCTGCCAAACTTGTTGGTTTTCTTTATATCCCCTCTTTTCTTACAGTTTTCCATACTATTCTCCTGCTTTTCTGGATTCGGAGGGGTTAATGGGTTTGTGTGCAGCTTTTAAGGCAAAAATTAAAAGTTGTAAGAGGAATTTTTCAGACAAAAAGCTTGCTGGATGGAGATCAATTAAAATGACATATTTGTGCAGACTAACCCAGGACGGATTTTTAGTGCAGAAGAAATCTGATTTAAAGTGAGTACTTCTGGATGGAAAACCAGCTATTGGTAAAAAGTTTGCCAAAACCTGTTACGCAGGGCGTGTTAATGATGCTTGCTTTTTATCACAAATCACTGAGGAGTCTGTAGTTAGAGTTAGGGTTAATTTCTTTACTGAAAACCAAAGAGCTAATAACTGGAGGAAAAAATGAAGGTTGGCCTTCCTCTCTGAGCAGGGGTTTGGAGTAGGTGGCCTCTGGAGGACCCTTCTGACCTAAACTATCCAACTCTAAAGAAAATATGCTGAAGCTTTTAAATGGACATTGGAAAAGGACTGTAGGACTTTCTTCAAAGATGCCCTTATAATTGTGAGTACAAGAGGATTCAAAGAAGAGTTGCTGGGAGAGAGTAAACAGCTAAGTTCACTTTCTGACAGCCATCTGTCAGAGTTTGCAGGGTACAGTTCCAGCACTGAACAGACAAGGCACAGTACTGTTGGGCATCTTTGAGTTCCTGTTTTGATGAGTCTGAGGGAGCTGAGGACACTGTCAGCCTAAACTTCACAAGCTTAAGCACAGTTACTACAGTTAAGTAAATTCTTAAGATCTGAGAAGAGCCCCAGACCAAAGTTCATATGCTGAAAACCCAAGAAGTTGAAATTGCATGGTAAAGATAACCCAGTGGTGGAGGAGAAAGCTTTCTGGATGCATTTCCGTGATTTCCAATGGCACTTCTCTGCTGATGCCTGTCAGGGAGCACTTCAAGGAAACTTGTGAGGTTGCTGCGGGGAAGGAGCAAACCGAGCAGGACTGGAAATGATTATGTGTATAGAAGAGATAGGGTGATTCCAGGAGTAAGATTTATTCCCTATATGTTGTACATCTCTCCTGGCTTCAAAGATTTCATGGTTGCCAGAAAGTCCCGAGTTAACAATAATTGGGTCCTCCAGCTCTCTGCTGTTGATCGTAAATAAGAGAGCTGTCATTCAAGTTCTTTTGTATGAGATGTTTTCCCTTGCTCAATGAAGCAGCCAGCTTGTTTTCCAAGCAGTGTCAGAAAGGCCTTGGCATGGAGTCTTCTAGCGCTCTCGGCAGCCTCTGTTTCTATTGACAGTGTAGTTTGATCTCAATCTTGAACGCTTTTTCTTTGCTCGGGCATCTCATGCTTGGGATGATGCAGGTTTCTAACTTGTCTGCTCCTCTCTTCTGGTGAGGTGTGGGTAAAGCTGCTGAATGAAGCTCACAGACTGTAATTAGGTGCTAGTGTGCTAACAGCACCACCTATCAGCTTGATAAATATATTATTTTGCTCTCCTCTCCACCTGCTATCACTTAGCTGGTACTAGTGTAAGCCTTTTGAAGAATTGTCCTTGTATGTCGTGCTGTGTAGGCAAAAGAAGCTGGTTCTTGATCACGTTGGGGTTGGCATGGGACGAGAAGCCACTACATTAATGAAAATACTACTCATGGGCTCCAATGTTATGCAGGGTGGAGGCTGCACGCAGCTTTCATTCCTTTTCATCAGTCCTGATTCTTTTGTTTCTGGGCTCTTTTGTGCTTGATTAAAACTGTAATTTAGAAGGGATAAACTGGCTGTAAAGATGGATGTGGTGTTATGCCAAGGGGGCTGTCTGGAAAAGGGGTTCCTATCCCTTTTGTGCCTTTCATCCTGGTAACTGCAAGGGATTCTGCCGCTGCCTCCTAGCCCTCTTCTGTGGAGTTTTAACTGCTGCAGCTCACTCGGCTTGCAGCATGCTTGGGCTGTGCCATTGGGAACAGAATCAAACTGTTAAATCAGCTAGAAATTTAAGCATGCCCTTATTTTCAGTATGACACAATTTGGTCAATCTGGATCCCTAATGCTTTTACACATCATCTGTAGTGTTTTCTGTATTCTTGGTGCACAGTGTTTTGTTTAGCCAACTCCTTTGTAAGTTGTCATTCATACTGAATGCCCAGTGTTTGTGCTTTTTTAATGGTTTATTCACAGATAAACTCAAAGTCAACTCTGTGCCTGAGCAGCCAAAGGAAGAGAAAGAAGTAGTCAAGCCGTCAGTTCCTGAAGCAGAACCAGAGTCATCCCCTAATACTGTAGCAGAGAAACCTGGGAAGAAAACAGAGCCTGCTAGAAGTCAACAAAAGGACAAAAAAAGGTGGGCCATACTGTTCAGGGTCCCTGTAACCTGTTAACCCTCTTGTTGGTGGCCTGCGTGGAGCTGGCTGGTCATACAATGCTGGCTTCCCTCCTGTTTCCAGCTACTAAATTGCATTAAACCTGGCCTAAAATTATCTCTCTTGGAATTCTTTCCTAATATTTCTTTTCCATTTAGCGCTGTAGATGCCTCAGGGCCATTTGTGCCATTGCAAATGGTAAGGGACACAGTCCAGGTAGTCTTCAGTGGGAGGGGGTGGCTTTCCATGAGACAAGCTCATGCTGTGAGCAGACTTAGTGTAGACCCCGCAGGCAATCTGTGGGGGCTGGCAGGAGCACCTGTAGTGCAGGGAAGGGACTATATTCCCAAGCTTATATGTACACAGCTTCCAGCACACAAAGTTCTGCTTGTTGATTTCCATAGCTAATGTACTGCTGCTTTCAATGCCCCTGGTTTACTTTGGGCTGAGACTCCAAGTAAATTTTAAGTTCAGCCCTTTGTGTTTAGTCCAACCCAAACTGACAGAGACAAAAAATCATTACAGTCTGATGGCTCTCTGGTGGCCTATGAGTAATTAATTGGTGGTCTCGATCCGTTTCTAACTAAATAGGTAAGCACGCCGCCCAGCCCACCATCGCAGTTAGTGCTAACTGGTCTTCTTATTGATAGCCTTATTCAAAAAGCCAAGGGCCTGGAAACTGCATGTTGGCAGTGTGGTGTTGGGAAGGCCACTTGGGCTGTACCAGCTCTATGAGGATACGTGGGCCTTTAGCCTCCAGGCTTGTTAGTCTGACACGTCTCGCCAACATTAAAAAGAAAGAAGCTATTTTATTTTTCCAGTAGTCTTTAAAAATGGCTCCAGGATTCTGAGACACTACCTCATAGTCAGTTAGTGGCAAGCAGTCTGTCAAAAGACCTTCTGAGCGATGCTGTTGGGGACATTAGTGTTTGGGAGCCTGAGCTATAGAGACAAGATCAGAAATGCGCTCTTGCCAGGTTGCTGTGGCCAAGCTAGGTGAGGTCCTGGGCAAAACATTGAACTGCAGAGGGACTAAAGAAATCCTCCTTGTTTTGGAGAACTGGGTATGGATAAGGATGAGAGGCTTGAAAATGCTCGTGCACCTATGGCTGATTGTTTAGGTGAGTATACTTCAGTCTATGCGATGCTTATCTTTTTAAGAGGTACAGAAGTATTTGATTTCCTTAGCAGTAGTTCTGTCAGGAACGTGCTCATCTAGGCATGCATGATGCTTTTATGCACACACAAGGGTTAACATGGGTTCGTTCCTTTTTTCCTTTTCTTTTTGTGGCAGTAAAATGAAGAGGGTGGACAAGTCAGATAACGAGGAAGAAAGAGATCCCGAAAATCTAAAGAAAAAGAGGAAGCGAATCAAACAACTTCAGTCTGACAGCAGTGATGAGGAAGGTAAAAAGATATGTAAACAACCAGGCATGTAGGTCAGGGGCCTGATTTCGACAATATTACTATCCAAGGCTGTTGGTCAACGATTGAGGGAATAGTTTAGAGGACTAAAGACCGTGCAAATGGCTGTAGCTTGAGCTTTCTGTTTATCTTGTGCTGCAAGCACTTGGGCATACGGTTGAGATGCCTCAGTCATTCAGTCTTTGTTTTAGCTCAGCTCAGATCTGGCTGTCTCCTCACCAAGTGTGCTGCCAGTCACGCTGACGTGTGGGAAGGAGATTCTCAAATCTCTTGTGAAAGATATCGCGCCTTCCAGAATTGTAGGACTGGTCATAACCAGTTTATTTGGTGAGTAAACACTCGCAAAGTGACTTCCCCCCTCCCAGGGTCATTTTTAGTATCTTTATTCTGTCTGTTTATAGAAATGGTTTGGAAGACAGCATTGGAAGCAAGACTTCCAAAAAAAAAAAAAAAAGGGATAATAGAGAAACTGGAGGCAAGACAGTTGAGCCATATCCGATGCGACTCTGCGACTCCTTGGTGGCTGTTGGCTTTGATAGGAGTAGGGTGCCCAGAACGTCGCAAGATTTGGGCTTATAATGAGGAACAGCAGGGCTGGATTCCAAAGAATGTGGATAATTGAGGTGACAAATGCCATTCGATATAGATAACTGGAAAATAAGTTGGGATCGAGCTAAGGAGTATGTGCTAAATGGAACAGTCATCCAAAGAGCTGATCAGGAAAAGAATTTGGGGATCATTATGGGCAAATAATTGAAACCACTGGTTAGGTGTACAGCTCGAGCAAAAAAAGGTGAAACAGCAAGTAGATTGTATTGGCAAGGAGGTGGACTCCAGCAGGAGAGCTGAAGCTCTTTGCTTACTTAGTGTGGCTACCGCATGAGAAACAACCACGAAACTAAGAGAATCTGTTAGACAAGTTAGGCGAATGCTGCTGGATATCTTAGCAGTCTCCTTGCCACCTTGGGCCTATTTTCATGGTTTTTCTTTTGCCCAGCGTAATTTCAAGTGATCTCTGTCATCAGGCATCCATCGCTTCTACTCAGACTATTCCACAGGATAAATCTCTCAGGAAGCTGTTCTTCACGATCAGCCTTAATTTCATCACATTCCTGTGTGCAGCTCCTTGTTTGGACATAAAAAAAATATATGCCCACACTCTTTGGTATTTATTTCTTTAAATGTTTGTAAGCTATTATCTGGTCTTTCCATTTACTCATCAGTCAACCTACTGACAAGCTGCGTTGTTTAGCTCCGAAGAGGGAAGACTGAAATCAGACTGTTTGGCCACTTGAAGCGCTGCTCCTTGCTGGGCTGGAATCTCTCAGCTCGTCCACTCTCTGCTAATGAGAGTGGGCAGAAATGAGACCAGTGTTTCAGGTGCGTGGTAGGGCTGTGCGGAGTGGCTGCTCTTTGAAGCATGAAGGCTTATTGGTTCAGTCGTCTTCTTGCTGCCGTGAGTTGGGGACCCACAGCCTCCCATGCTCCTGACAGTGCTCTGAGCACACAGCAAGCCCAGAGGTGACCGCACAGTCCGTTTGCCATATCTAGTTCTGTTAGAGCTCTTTTGATCTCCTGAGACTAAGAGCAGTGCTGTAAGACTGTCATAAACTGAGGAGTGCTTTCTATAGAGAGTACTTGAGGGAGGTGATTCTACCTCTTTACTCTGCTCTTGTGAGACCCCACCTGGATTACTGTGTTCAACTTTGGAGTCCTCAACACAGGAAGGGCATGGACCTGTTGGAACAGGTCCAGAGGAGGCCAAGAAGATGATCTGAGGGCTGGAGCCCCTCTGCTGTGAGGACGGGCTGAGAGAGTTGGGGGGTTCAGCCTGGAGAAGAGAAGGCTCCGCGGAGACCTTCCAGTCCCTCAAGGGGCTCCAGGAAAGCTGGGGAGGGACTCTGGATGAGGGAGGGGAGCCATGGGATGAGGGGGAAGGGTTTTCCACTGCAAGAGGGGAGATTGAGCTGAGATCTGAGGCAGAAATTCTTGGCTGTGAGGGGGGTGAGCCCCTGGCGCAGGTTGCCCAGAGAAGCTGTGGCTGCCCCATCCCTGGAGGGGTTCAAGGCCAGGTTGGATGGGGCTTGGAGCAAGCTGGTCCGGTGGGAGGTGTCCCTGCCCATGGCAGGGAGTTGGAACTGGATGATCTTTAAGGTTCCTTCCAACCCAAACCATTCCGTGATTCTATACTGCAAACTCCTTGCTGCATATACACTTTTGGTTTTGAATATTATGTTGAATACCTGTATTACATTAGCATATGCTGACTAGTTAATGCCTATGAATGTGGTGCCTTCTGTTTTCATTTATTCCAAGGTGTGATCCAGAGTCTGTATGTATACTTCTACCTCAGTGCGCACAGCAGGTCTGTTTAGTTCTTCTCCTGTTTTATTTGTGCTCTTAAGTGAGAGTTAACTGGATTTGCAATTAGAAACCATGGGTCTAGTCCTCTGGTCAGGTTTGGGGCCCTGTTGTCTCATTAACCTCATTCTCAGTAGCTTTAGACATTAAAAACAGCACAAGTAAGGCTACCTCCCCACTTGGCTGTAGGGAGACTTTGTTTTTGGTTTACTCCTATTTAACCTACTGGAGATGTATGCAGAATGTTTGACTTCCTCTTTGGAGAATTTTCTTGTCATTGGCATTGCTCCTCCTGCATCATAGTCCTCTTTGTTCTTTCCATTATGTCGAGAATCGGTTTTGTGTTATGTATTAGAATTGTAAATATATGCAAATTATAGTTTGTGTATACAAATTTTTATATTAAGCAGATTAGCTTAATACTCTGTTCCGTCTTTCAAAAGGGAAAGACTAGAATCAAGAGGAGCTTCTCTGTTCTTTTGAAGCTAATGGCTATCTAAACCACCCTGATTAGGTCTGTGTTCGGCCATTTGGTTCTGCTGCTTGCCCTTCTAAATCCAACAGGATGAAAGAAGATAGATTTGAATTCTTTGAAATATTCATACTGAATGTTACACTCAGTATTCAAGTATAAGAATGTAAGTTGGAAGAAACAAATAATTAAAAAAAAAATGTACAGCAGCTGGACTTTGAGAGCATTTATCCTTGGAGAGGTTGGAAATGGGTTTCTCCAGAGATGAGGGGCAATTTTAATCGGAAGTATCAGTGAGCAAAATGGGGCCTGGAGTGACATTGTTCCATGCTGCATCCCTGTGGGAACAGGGAGGAAGGCGCCATATGCTGCACAGCATTTGGAAATCGCCACCAGAGAGGGGCACGCTTCATCCACCACCTGTGTCATTCACCCGCAGATGATCCGGGGGTAAGTCTTAAATATGCAAAAGGCAATATGGGAAGCTGCACCGCCAGAGCAGATGTCAAAGGCTGACGGTTTAGCTGCTGCTTATGCTAACGTGCCACACTAACCTGGCTGACCTCAGCTCGGAGAAAACAGGGAGGTGATCGCCCAGGCTGCTCCGTGCCACAGGAGGAGGCACGGCCTCGGGCAGGGGTGCTAACCTCTCCCGCGGCTGCAGCTGCGGATACAAGGGGACGCTTGTCCGCAGCCATTGCTGTGATTAAATGGCGTTCAGACAGGGCTCCACCTGTGTAACTGCTAGTAAAACCACTGCCCTTTTTTCAGGCAGACTTAGCGACATTTTGTGGGTTTGAAACTAGGTCCGTACGACTGATGCGAAGCACTGTATGGGCGTTCTTATGTCCAGGCAAGTCTTTTTGCGTTCTGTATTAGTCTGCTCTTTATGTACTGAAATTAGCCCAAAATAAGCTCATCTTACACGAGTGTCAGCACATTGTACCAAGTTGAAAATACAGGGAGGGCATAAGGCACAATCCTCTCCATTTAAATGATTTTTCATTAAAAAGTTATATTGGTACGAGGGTGCCTTAGTCACTGCAGGTTGTTTTGCTTCCAGTGCCAGAATAAACTACACAAGTGTGTCCACAGAGGACAGGAGGTTTTGGCAGCTCCAGCTATACCAACACAGGCAGCTTTTCGCAGTGTTGACAAGTGTTTTACAGCCACTTTGGAGGGTGATTTCAGTGGCACTGTAACCTACAAACTCTATCGGTTTCGCAGAGCCGCAGCAGAAGCACTAAAGCTTCTCACAGTTTTTCCAGGCAGGGTCAGAGCAAACCGAACAAAGCCAGGATTTACATCTTTGGTACATCCAATTGCCCAACTTGTATCCATTTCATGCAGCTGTTGCTGTTGAGTAAACTGTGGGCAGCAGCTAGAGGTTGACTCAGGAGTTATCACATGTCAGAGGGCTGTGTTGGCTAGGAGAGGATAATAAAGTAATAGAGATGCAGCTCGATGGCAGTCTGAAACGCTCTGACATGGGGAGAAGGTGCCTTCTGCCTGACAAAAACTGGGGGAACTTGTCTGAAGAAGGATGAAGAACAGCCCGAATTTCCCCTGAGCAAGAATAGTGGGGTTGACGCGCTGGAAATACCTTCAGCAGCCTCTGGAAGAGGTAGCAGGTTTTCACCAGGCTGATTTTCAGCCCTCTTAGCCCATGCTCTCTTAAAAAATTTTTTCAAATTGATGTGGCCAGCCTGGGTAGTCGGTGAAGCAGGTTTGGTGCTGTGCAGTATATGGGCGCTTCAGCCTGCAGTTGCTGTGAGACTATGATAAATATTGAGAATGTCGAGTTCCCCGCAGCTTCTTGGCTGCAGTCCAGGCTGCCCCAGCAGTTAGCACCTTAGAGCAGATCTGTTGTTTGGTTTTTATCTTCGCGCAGCTGCCAGACCCAGCTCTTTGGAGCAAGGTGAAATACCGAGTCATGTTATCCTGCTCTGTTTGCATTTCTGTGCCTCGCTTACTGAAGTAGTTAGGAGGCTGAGTCCTTGTTTGAAGAATGTAATTTATTATTTAGCCTTGGCAGCCAACCACTGTTTCACTTGAGCCCTTCTTAACCTATGAAGGTCAGTTGGCCATATGCCTGGCACAGTCATAACTCTTAACACTGACCTAATCGGTTGGGACAGCTACAGATCCAGAATTCGTGTTACAACGACAGGATGAATGCGGTGCTACAGCCAGCAGAGCTGGGAGGAGAAGCCAAGCAGGCACTCTGTCCTCCCGTCCAGCAGCATCGTTGTTATTATTAAGCAATAGGTCAGATGAGGAGTTTCTTCCCCCACATTCCTAGCTCTCCCCCACATTTGAGGACTTGCATGGCAGCGTTTCTCACTTGGATTTGGAGAGGATTCCTTAAAGCCATTTAAATTCGTCACAGTGCCTGCTGTGTGGTGCAAGGTGCTGCTCCTTCCCCTCTTGCCCTGTGCTGATTTTTCTTCACCATCATGGCTCTGTCCCTCTGCCAGCCCCACAGCAGAGTGACCCTGGCTTTCTCATTTGCCTGTAAACCCTGCTAGTCTCGCTGAGGCCCAGTTTGACATAGCTGGTAGAGGCTCCAGAGCTGGTTTTGCTTTGTACAAATTCGTGAAGGTGGCCTTGAATATTTCAGTTATTTTTGCCATTGAAAGGATTCCACTATCTCCGGAGGAGAGCACAGGTGATGGCAGATGAGCGAATGGGCTTAGTTTTTTGGAGTGGTTTGGTTTTTGCTTGTTTTTTAAATGAAAGGTTGGGGTGTCCCTTAACAATCTTTTAGGGTGGGTAATAGCATATTGCACTTAATTCTTGGATTAAGGTAGTTTCGAGCTAATAGCACGGATTGTTTGGGATGTATAGCACCACTGTTAAGCAATGACTGTTTTACCAGTAGGGGAGAGGTAGAGAAACTAAGGTTGTCCAGTGTTTTGGGAATACATAGTCTTAAACCCTGCCTCTTTCAATTTCTAAACAAATTACAGTCCCTCTTTTTAATGAGCAAGTGAAATATATGGCTAAAACATGTCAGTTTCTGTGCATATTTTTAAAGTTTCATTTGGTGGAACTGATTTTTGGCTTACCAAATGCACTTCTCCCATCCTATCCCACCCTCCTTCCTTTGGGAACTGCAGCACGTAGCACCTTAGCACAGGGTGAGCCGTCTGGCTGCAGGCCGACCGCTTTGGACAACTTGTCCTGACATGAATTAAACAAATCTGAGCGACAACTTGTAAACCGTGATCTAAATGCAGGTTACAAGCAATTGCTCAGAGTTAAATGAAATGATGAGACAAAAGGGTACCTGCAAGCAGGCATTAGACCCATGTGCTATTAAGATGTTCATCTTCTTAGCAGATGTCCCACTGCCTCCCACACCCGAGGAAGAGAAAGCTCCATCTCCACCCCCTGTACCTGCTCTGAAAACTGAACTGGAGCCTGCATCCACGGAGGTAAGAGCATAGTAGGGTGATTAACTTCTGTTTTTATCCAACTCGATGGGGACTGCCAAACCACTTTTCAGATGCTAGGGGGAAAGTCGTGTTCGCTTGTCAAGTCATCACATCATCCTGCTTGAAAGAATCCACCATGTTCACTAGTTTGTTCATTTTCTAGACTATTATTTAAACTCTAGCTTTTCTGCTGACGTGGTGCAGTTTTCTGTTTTCTTCTCTTTTTCCCTCCTAATGGTTCTATGAATGTGGCTCATATTTGAACACTCTTTTTCTCTGAATCTTGGCCTCCGGAGTCAGGGCAGGGCCAGGAATGAAACCAGAGACTCCTGGTATTCAACGTTGTGTCGCAGGGAAGCTGGTGCGTGAGGGAGGTGGGCTGTGATTGGCAACAAGTTAACCTCTGAGCTGAGAAAATAAATGTAGTTTTAGGAAAGTGCAGCTTTTTGTCACAGCAGGAGTTCTGATGTCTTGCACACCTTGTTATTTCCTCATTCTTCAGAGGTACGATGGGACAATCCCAGTGCCACCTTCTCACATAATTTAACACATTTCAACACGTCACATGCCCCAGAAGAGAAATGTGCCTCCTGTGCTGGCAGACAGGAAAGCTTGCTGTCTCAGTTAAGTTGCATTATGCCTCTCTGAAATTTGTCCTGGTAGGATGGGGAGAATTGTGGCATTTACACAAATGGGAGTAGGATATCCTGGGAAGGGACAGAATTACGTACCAAATCATGCTCAGCTTCATTAGAGAGACCAGATTTCGCTCCTGGGGCTGCTGCTTTTATGACCTGTGTACATGCACGGGGCAGTAAATCTTGATTTCTCACAATACTCAATATCCTTCAGGTTTCAGCTGGAGGGAGGAAGAGGAAACGGAAGCGTGTGCTGAAATCCAAAATGTTTATTGACTCAGAAGAAGGCTGCATGGGTAAGACACCTCAGTGGAACTAACTTTATTGAAGCTGCGTTGAAGATTCTTACAGGCCAGGCTCTCCCAGGCTTTGAAAGAGGTTCACAAAATCATTTTGTTATTCCCCTTCAACCTCATGCTCCCAGACTGAGGTAACTGCCCTTTAGTGAAGGCCTGGGTAAGGAGTCATGGAGCTGTGGCTGAATCCTTATTCTTTTTTGATTATTCACAGATTTTCTTTCAGTTCTCCTCTCTTCCCTCCTGCCAGCGTGAGCACTTCCTTCATCTGCTCTCTTCTCCAAAGATACAACTGTTTAAAGATGATGCAGAGAAGAGGTCTAGGTTTTGGGATAAATTCTGTCTGGGATGAGTTGTTTGGTTGGTTTTGTGTTTTGTTTTGTTTTGTTTTTTTTTTTCTTTCGGAGATAAATCCAGAGCTGTGCAGCAGAGCTTGATTATATGTTAATATAAACTTTTAAGTATCCCAAATAAACAAGGAGTAAGTTGGGGATTAAATCCTTGAGAAGGGTTTCTGTTTCTGATAAGGATGGCTCTGCTTTCAGGAGGGAAGAGAATCTCTACAGAAGTACTGAGAGCCAGAGGCTTTGAATTCCAGCCTGGCTGGACACTGCTTCCTCCTGTCACCTGGAAAAAGCTGCGTAACACCGCTGTACTTGTTTCCTCCTCTGTGTCCTGACATTGAAGTAGAGCTGCAGGAGTTCAGAATTTTTTCTTTTTTTATTTTTTCCAAAGGTTTTAAAAAAATTAAGAGGGTGAAATGTGTTTTTTGTACCGCTGTTGTCAGCTCAATTATATGGGATGCTTAACATTCTCCAGCCTTGCTGATTTGAGTAGATGTCACGGCAGCTCAGCCAGTTCTAGGAGGAGATCTGTTGCCGTTGTACAGGTTTGTCGTGCATAAGCGTAGATAGATGCAGGCTTGCTTGGCCCAGATTTGGAGCTGCCTGGACATGAGTCAGCTTGTGTCTGTTTGCACCTGCCTGTGTAGTTGTATCTTATGTTTCCTATTAACTTTGTGTGTCTCCTTTAAAGAAATATAAAGCTAGCACTCAGCAACTGGCTAGTTCTGGATTTTTGTCAAAGAATTGGACTTGCACAAAGTTATTGACTGCTTTGGCTAGTTGCGTTATGGGGTGTTTTGCTCTCCCATCCCAGATAGAACCATTAAAACACTTGGAAGGTAAATGCAACAAAAAAGCATTAGCTGAGCAGTTGAGTTGAACGAGGTCTGCATCCAGAGCTTGCAATAATGACTGTTCCGGGTTCAGCTTCCAGCAAAGAGCGCTCTTCTTTCCCTTCAGCCCTTTCCAAACATACCAGGGCTGGGAAAATTGCCTTTCTTTCTCTTCTCCCCACCCCCAAGGGGCTTAATAGTCTCTTGTGAAATGCAGACCTTTGGTTTCACAGTTCATATCCACAACCGCTTTATGAAAAGGGAAACAGAAGCCCCTGTTGTGCCTTTGGGAGACGGATCCTCTAGGAAGGAGGGAGGGATGGAGCTGGGATGCTGAGGAACTGGGTAGGGAGGAGATGCTTCTTTCTACTAAAAACCTACCAGTTTCTGTTGCGCAGAATGTGCTGTCTGGTTATTGTCCAGTTTCTCTACTCCCCTCCCTTCCCTACCCTTTCCATGCACAAGCCTAATCATTCGAAGGCTAAATAACTTGCAAATCTCCCAGACTAATGTAAATTGTTGTTATTCTCTGAAATATAGGGGCTTTTCCCCCCTCTCCCTGCTGTCTCTTTTTTCCTTTTTTTTTTTTTTTTTTTGAACAAGGACTAGATTATAGAGACATCAAATCCTAACGTTAAGATTAGGCTGTTCTCCGTGATTTTTAAGCGATCATTTTCACAATAGCTGCAATAGCAAGGAATTGGTGTCAAAAAGCAAAAGTAATTTAGGGATTAGCCCTGAGGGAAATTGAGCAATTAAAGTATCTGTGGAGTTAAGCACAAGACACGTTACCATGCTTCAACTGGGACTCAGTCGAGTGCCTGCCCTTAGTCTATAGCAAAGGGGAACTACTGAGGTTTAAGCTAGTGCGTTTCTACCTTCCACTTTCTAAAGCTTGAAAGGATGCACATGGACTTGTATATTGGAATACATGTGTGTACATTGCAGGTAAATTTGTCTTACAGCACTGGCTTAAGTTAGAGCTCACATAATTTGAGTTACTGCGATTTAGTGAGTCTTGCTGTGAGCTGAGCGTCAGTAACGATCTATCTGTGTGCCCATAGCTGCTGCAAATACAGAATTTTTAAGTTCAGCTGAGATCTTGGCAAAAGAAGGTTGATCTAAGCTGTGTTGTCTTGCAATTGGAGAGGATTAAGTGCACGCTCTTGGAGTTATCAACGATTACTGACAGGGGTGACAACACGATAACTTTTTAAAGCCCAGTAAGTGGCCAGTGGTCTGTTAAAGCTGCTCACTGAAAAGCCAGTTGCCCCTGAAGGGAGGTTAGCTTGGATTTACAGTCCATGTTTGAGCATCCGCTAGCGCTGCGGAGCAGGATTTCCTACCATTCCTCTTCCCGGTCTCTGGTTACGTAGAAAACCTTATTTAATTTGATGCATTAATACAAGTGAAAGCCAGTTTCCCAGAAGAAGGGAAGTTAGGACATCTGTTTAAAAGAATACAGTTGCTAAAGAAAAATGACTTACTAGAAGAATACCAGAGCACTGCTGGGAAAGCTGATACAACAACATTTACTAGTATCTAACGATGGCTTTCATCAGCGGAGCTGACTCCAGTTTAATTTCCGTAAGGATTGTTTTATATCCCTTAGCTTTCCATCGCCCGACGCTGACAGCAGTGAGCTGGCAATCCCATTCAGTCATAGTCCTTGATTTCAGCTGCGGGTTTGGTTTTATTTTTTTAAGGGATTTCTTTGTATTTGCCCTGCTTGCCCACCTGTATAGAAAGAAGCTGCCCCCAGGGTTTTGTGCTCCTTCTCTAATCTCTGCAATGCACTGCGTTTGCTTTGCTCTTCCCTGACCGTCTGATGTGCGTGGTGCTGGTAAGGGAAGGCTGTCACTGTCTCTGCATTGTCTTGTCTGGATTTCAGGACAATCTGATTGCTTTGGCAAATGGAAATCAGGCCAAGTCAGAATGGTGGTTTTTAACCTTAAAGTAGATGTTCCATCATCAAATGCTGAACTATGGATTCTGATCTCGTTCAGATTCATCACTTTCTGATAGCTGCTTGTCAGCCTGTGCAAGACGAGTTGATGGCTACAGGCCAGTCCCTGGTAGAGAACTGTTTGAGCTGCGGAGGTCTTCAGCGCAGCTGACGCTTGTTTCTAGAAGAGGGCAATGCTTGAATAGGTTTGGAGCGGGAACTTGTCCTCTCGAGGGCCCTTCCTGGTGGGGAGATGCTATTTAGGATGTGCGTATGGTGAATGAATGTGTATAAGCCATTTTGAAAGAGCTAGATGACATTAAAAGTCCCGAGTCGCTAACCTGCCACCGTACACTTAAGAAAGAAGGGAGACAGTTTGGCTCAGTGTATGGAAAGCCCATCCAGTCATCTGGAGCTACTGCATAACCTTGAGCAATGGACTTAATTCCTGTATCTGGCATGTTACTCCTTTGAACCCAAAATGCTAATTTCCAGAAATGCAGTGGGAAGGCTGCAGTGGGGAGGTCTCAGGCTTAACCATCATCATCTGTTCCTCTTTTCTTTTAACCAGTGACTGAGAAGGTTTACGAGAGTGAATCCTGTACAGATAGCGAGGATGACTTCGCCAAGGCCAAGCCACCAGCTGCACACAAACAGCCCACGCAGCCTGTGAAGAAAGAACCAAAGGAAGAAAAGAAGAACCTAAAGAAAGGGGCGGCTACTGCCAACAGAGCCAACAAACAGGTCTCCATCATGGGTTTTTTTCAGAAGAAATGAACTGGGTTTTTCTCCCGGTCCTCTTGGCAGCTTGGGAGTGTTGCTCTTTTTGTGTGGCTTTCTGAAAGCCGCTGCATCGGAGGATAACAACATGCAATCTTCACTTACGTAAGATATCTTGCTTACTGTGTAAGTAAGCCCTCTGGACTAGATTTTGTATCGGAGAAAAGTTTTATTTGTTACTGCAATAATTTCAATCGTCTACGAAGCAGTATGGGAATCGCAAAATCTAGAGGAACTCTTGAAAGACTTTAATCTATCCACATGAAAATTTATTTTTTTATTCAGCCTCTCACCTGTTCCACAAGTGGTAGTTGGACTTATTTAGGAGTCAAGTTGTGGCTTTTTTTTTCCCTTCTCTTTACACTCCCAACTCCCCAGATTGATCTAAATGTTGGTTAGAAGCTGCAATATAGCAGGTCTTCGGGCATACACACAAATACTGAACATCTGCTACAGCTTTAACTGAATGAAATGAACTTAATTTTCCCCCTAAGACTGGTAAATAGTTTTTGCTCTGCCTTTCATAATCTTTTTTTGGACAAAGCAGTGCATATAAAATTCTCTTACTTTTTTCTTCCTTGAACATATCCTCTGTAAATTGCTCAGATGCCTAATTATAGACCGGGACACTGTTGGTGCTCTGTCTTTGCAAAAACATCTTTGAGGCTTCCCACACAATTGGCTCCAGTGTAATTGGGGGAAGGCTTCGCTGTTATTGGGAAAGCAACTGTATCTTTAACCTTGAAAGTTAATGAGTCAAAGGGCAGGGTGATTAGAGGACAGTTCTGATAACACCCGTCAGCTACCTGCTGTCCTTGTCTGTGAAGGATTGCACGCTGCTTTTTGGGTTTGTAGTTTTTGGGTTGCCTGAAGTTCTTTTTACAGGCATAAACCAAACAACAGGAGAGTTGTTTTCTAGGACATCTCGTCATCTGCCTGCTGAAGGAAGTGTGTCACAGCAAATGGTCCTGAGGAACCAGTTATTGGAGATGAATAAAGCACTGCAGTCCTGTTAATCAGAAATGAGTCGTCCTTTTGGATGCCTCCTAATTTTTCTGGTGCTAAATTTGATAGATACATGTAAAAGCCAGATCTTCTAGAGGATGGGTGCTGAGCATTTCTGAAGCTTGGCCTGGTGAGGGTTCACAGATGGGTGACTGATGTCATCAGTGGTTGTTTCTGAGTGGTGTTAGGCCAACGTACGTATGGATATGTATGTCCATATTCGTATAGAAAGTGCTTGTGGTGGGCAGAAAGGTAGATAAAGTCTGAAGAGTGTGAAGCAAGGAAGAAATGTCTTTAGGCACCCAACTGAAAGTATTCTGACCTGTGGGCAGTAAAAGGGCCAAACAAATGTATTTACAGTCGTCCTGACCAGGAGATCAGGTTGGTGACTGGAGAAATTTGAGCACACACCTGTTAGCGACCAAGAGTTGGCTCGATTGAAGTCACATCACCCTTGGCAGCTTGCACCCTCAGCAGATGTGAGGGGATCTCCTTCAAGCCAGCAATGTCTCTGGGTTTGTGCCTGTGTCCTGGCTGGGTGGGTTCAGCTGCTCACTGTGTAGATCGCTGCTCCTGGGGCTCTTCAAGGGTCACCTCCTCGCTCAGCACCCTCCCCATGTGGCTCCCTGTGAGAGTTAAGAACTTAAATTCTGGACTTTCTGTGTTGGAGATGTATAGGAAAAAAATAATGGGAAGATGGAAAGGCAGAACTGGCATGGTACTTGCAGAGATTGCTGCACAAGCTGAAAAACGTTTTGTGCTCTCGTGGTATGTTGGAGTGACGTGGGCAGCAGAGAGCCATGGGGGAAGAATGAACAACCTTGGTCTGACTTTTATGAAGAAAATTTAACTGTTAAAAAAAACAAACTGCTGTAGTGTTTCTGTTATTCTTGGTAGAATTGGGGGTATATTTTGAACAGTAATAAGTAACAAAACCCCTTAAATAAAGATTTTTTTTTTTTTCTTTTGTCCTTGCTTTTCCTTAAATGATGTGCCGCAGCCTGATTTCCAGTGGTCACTGTGACATTCGACTGCATGGAAGAATATCACTGGTGAAGTGGGGAAAGAGTTCTGCCATCGAAACCAGGGCTGCGAGCATTAAACTGAGCCTTTTAGAGCATCCCAAATGTGAGTGAGAACATCTCAAACTCTCAGGATCTGTATTGAATTGACCCCTTGAGTCTTATTCCCGTGGCAGATGTTGACGGGACATGGTGTCCCTGCTGCTCTTGCACCTCACCTCCACCGTGGTCTAGCTGGAGTTTGCTGCTCCACCCCGACTCCCTCTATAACCAGATCAACGTCATACGCGACTTCCTCAGGAAAATGACTTAATGTCTGAAGAAGCAGGACATAGGCGAACTTCAGACTTCCAAAAATCATGATCTCATACTCCCCTCCTGCACTTCATGGGCTGCCAGCCCCCAGGGGGGCTTTGGGTCCCTTGGCGAGGCTGAGCTGTGTCCCCAGGAACGGGGCTGTGTCCCCTAGCTGCTGCTTAAAGGGAGAAGGTTCCTTCTTCCACACGTCACCCATTTGGCACCCCGTGGCTGATGGGGGGCAAAATGTCTGGGAGGTGGTGGCAGCTCTGAGCCAGGCATGAGGACCACATCTCCTGCCTCCTGGGGTGACTTGAGACTTGGTATCAATGGTGCTCGGGGTCCAAAACCTCATCCTGGAGATACAGGAATCTTTTAGGGATTTTTTTTTTTTTTTTTCTCATCTTCCCCCTGCATCTCCCTTCCCACCCCGTTTACACCTAGAAGAGGCTGTGGGAGAGGATGTTAATTTAGTATTTTCTGCTAAATAGTGTATTTTACAGTGGTTCTTTGCTCAGGCTTCCTGAAAGCCTTTTTTTTTTTTTTTTAGGAGGAGGGAGCTTCACCCTTGTTTTGCAGGTGGGGTGAGAAACTGAAGAAGTTGCACCATTTAGATACTCTGGGGAAAAACTATAGATGCACCAGTTGTCCAAGGTGCCTCTGACCCAGCAACCGCCTGTGCCCTGGGAAGGGGCTAGAAATGCCGCTCCTAGGGATGAAAAATTCCTGTCCCTTGTTCAGGTGACAGCAGAGCTGATTTACAGCCCTCCTTCCTATGGGGCAGAGCCTGCTTCGGGAAAAAAAACCTTCTGTGTTTCCCGCTCCGGGGTTGCCTGGCCTTTATCTAGTTAAAGAAAACCAGAGGAGGGATGAGAGGAAGCGCTGCTGGGTGCTAACGGAGGGCAGGAGGGTGTCCCGGTGGTGTGTGGGGAATTGTTTTGCTCTCTGAAGAGGCGATGCCAGCTCGGCCGCAGATACCGGAGAGGGGAGCGCGGAGCAGCAGGACCTTATAAGGAAGCAAAACACGGCTCGGCGAGGCCGAGCGCCGGCGGAGGGGAGAGCGGGCGCTTGCCAGGGCCGTGCGTCAGTGCCTCGCTGCTTCCCCAGCTCTAGGGAGCGTGCTGCAGCACCCTGGGGTGCATGTGGGGTGCTGCTGGGCTGGCTTTGGGGCAACCCCGGCCACAGCATGGTCTCCTTCAGTGGCAGTGGGTCACGGCATCTGTAGCCTTCGATGCTGAGATCCCTGTGGAAACGCGACGGCGGCTCTTGCTCCATTAATGTACCCATGGATGCTACAGGCTGGGGGCAGAGTGGCTGGAGAGCTGCCCAGCAGAAAAGGACCTGGGGGTGGTGGTCGACAGCCAGCTGAATGTGAGCCAGCAGTGTGCCCAGGTGGCCAAGAAGGCCAGCAGCATCCTGGCCTCTATCAGCAATACTGTGGCCAGCAGGACTCGGGCAGTGATTGTCCCCATGTACTGGGCACTGGTGAGGCCTCACCTCGAGTGCTGTGTCCAGTTTTGGGCCCCTCACCACAAAAAAGCCATTGAGGGGCTGGAGTGTGTCCAGAGAAGGGCAACGGAGCTGGTGAGGGGTCTGGAGCACAAGTCTTGTGAGGAGCGTCTGAGGGAGCTGGGGGTGTTGAGCCTGGAGAAAAGGAGGCTGAGGGGAGACCTTCTCGCTCTCTACAGCTCCCTGAAAGGAGGGTGTAGCCGGGGGGGGTCAGCCTCTTCTTCCAAGGAACAGGCGAGGAAAGGAACAAGAGGAAACGGCCTCAAGTTGCGCCAGGGGAGGTTTAGGATGGATATGAGGAAAAAGTTCTTCACTGAAAGGGTTGTCAAGCAGTGGAAGAGGCTGCCCAGGGCAGTGGTGGAATCACCATCCCCTGAGGGATTTAAAAGCCGGGCAGACGTGGTGCTGAGGGACATGGGTTAGTGGTGGCTTTGTGAGTGTTGGGTTGATGGTTGGACTCGATGATCTGAAAGGTCCCTTCCAACCTACGCAATTCTATGATTCTATTCTATGATTCTATCTGTTCCTCCCAAGCACTGCCCCATGTGGTGGCCGCTTCAGCTGGGGAAGGATTTAAAACCCATTAAAATTGGTGGTTCAAACCAGCCCCGCGTGGTGTGCTGATGCTGGCTTGATCTCGCTTTGGGGTTTTTGCCAAGGCACATAGAGCTTGAAGGGAAAAAGATTTGTGCGCGTCGCACTGGGTGGATGACATCCTGTGTCTCTGCTCTCCTTCTGAAATCCCGCATCCCCATCCCGAGGAAACTGCTGCTGAATCATCCGACAACAGCTCCTTTGAGCCTTGGAAGGATGTGCTGGAGACAGGGCACATGGGGACCGCTCCTGAGGAACCTTCACTTCCAGCCCCTGAGGGCTTACAATGCTTTAAAGACCTAAAACATCCTTCCCAGCAGCAAGACCTGCCAATTCACAATCCGGCAACCATGCCAGGGTAAAGGCAGGAGGCTGAGAGAAATTCAGGGTTCCAACTTGCTTGTGTAGACACTGGTTATTTCAGATATTTTGGTGGCTTCTTTCGAGAAGGTGGAGATAGTTCTGCTGATCGTACTTGGCCAACGGGCAGGGACTGGATTGAAGGATGGGGTTAAATGCAAGGCAGTAGGGCTGAAGTCCAAGTGAGTTGGAAACCCCCCCACCCCCCATAGGAAACTCTTTTCATCCTTGTCTCAGCTTCAAGTGTCGCACTGGGGCAGGGAAGAGCGGTCAGTGCTGTCCCTGGACCAAGATGGTCCACATTGGCCCCTGATGAGGTCCAGTACCTCACCTGTCCCTGGTCTTTGACTATTTTAAGGAAAGTCCAGCTCTGGAGCCCCCAACACAAGAAGGACATGGACCTGTTGGGAGTGGGTCTAGAGGAGCCCACGGAGATGCTCAGAAGGCTGGAACACCTCTCCCATGAATATGGGCTGAGAGAGTTGGGGGGGGTTCAGCCTGGAGAAGGGAAGGCTCTGGGGATACCTTAGAGCCTCTTCCAGTCCCTCAAGGGGCTCCAGGAAAGCTGGGGAGGGACTCTGGATGAGGGAGGGGAGCCATGGGACAAGGGGGAAGGGTTTTCCACTGCAAGAGGGGAGATTGAGCTGAGATCTCAGGGAGAAATTCTTGGCTGTGAGGGTGGTGAGCCCCTGGCGCAGGTTGCCCAGAGAAGCTGTGGCTGCCCCATCCCTGGAGGGGTTCAAGGCCAGGTTGGATGGGGCTTGGAGCAAGCTGGTCTGGTGGGAGGTGTCCCTGCCCATGGCAGGGGGTTGGAACTGGATGATCTTTAAGGTTCCTTCCAACTCGAACCCTTCTGTGATGCTATGATTCTCCCTGTGTTCATGTCCCCTGGCTGCAAGGCACCAGAGATGGTGAGTTTTAGCAGAACTTCCAGGGTTGCTGGTGCCATTACTTGTTGTTTTCAACACATCTTACAAGGAACTGTGCACAGATTGCATGTCTTAATACATTATTTGATTTATTTTTTTTTAAGAGGCTTCTCCTCTTAAACCACATTTTCTGCAGGGCATGGAGGAGGGTAGTTGGCACATGGAAGCTGCCTGGAGCATCCCAAAAGGTCCCGTTTTGGAAACCAGCGTCACACCAGGACAACTCACCTGTGAGAACCCTGAGCCCCTCCTCCAGTTTTGGAGCTGGATCTCACATCAAAGCTGGCCATGCTTTGGAGCTTGGACCAGAGACCTCGAGAGGTCCCATCCAGCATCCACAAGTCTGGAAATTAAACTGGCAGCTGTGCAAAATCATGGTATTTAAACCCCTATGTGGTGTTCTCCCAGGTGGGGATTTTCTCTTTGGGATGTTCGCTGAAATATCAACTCTCTTTGGCTGCGGTGTGGCACATTAGATGTCTGCAACAGAAAAACACAGCAAATGGGGTGAGCACCAGGCCGCAGCCACTAACAGAGTGGGCCTTCAAGTTAGTAGAGAGGAGAGGGGAGCAAAGCTACAAAATGCAACGACAAAAAACAGCTGTGGGCTTTTGGAGATGGTTTTTCCGCATCCTTTTCCCAGGCTGCCCAGGGAAGTGGTGGAATCGCCATCCCTGGAGGGATTTAAAAGCCAGGCAGATGTGGTGCTGGGGGACATGGGGTAGTGATGTTAGTTTTTGTCAGTGTTGGGTTGATGGTTGGACTTGATGATCTGAAAGGTCCCTTCCAACCTGGGCCGTTCTATGATTCCCATGGTGGGTACCACATGCAATAGCTGAGCATCCCATCCCACTCACTGAGCCATGAGGGCACCAGGACCACGATGCTGGGCGCGATAAGCCATTCTTCCTGCATGCTGAACACCCCCATGGGATCTGAGCATCCCCCAGCCTCGGTGCTGAGCACTGTGGGGCCCTTGGGCCTGAGCATCTCCCCCCTGGGTGCTGAGCATCCCCCTTGGGTGTGAGCATCCTTCCTCGGGGCTGAGCAACCTTCCTCTATGCTGAGCATCCTCCATGAGGGCTGAGCACTGCCTTGGGTGCAGAGCATCCCCCTGGGTGCTGAGCACCCTTCTTCAGGGCCCGCCATCACCCAACCTTGGTGCTGAGCATCTCCTTTGATGCTGAGAACCTTCCCTTGAGGAAGAGCATCCCACCTTGGTGCTGAGCATCCTCCCTCGGGGCTGCACAGCCCCACTGGCGCTGAGCCCTGCAGCTCCTTGCAGCCACATTCATGGCTCGTGGTGGCCCACGATGTCCCCATCCCCATGAGCATCCTTGGAGCCGCAGCTTCCGCGCCGCCCGGCACGTCCCGGCGCTTGTTTACTCCTCATGTCCCGCCGCGTCGCTTCACCCCAGCGCTTCCTGGGCTGGTGTCTGAAAATAGCTATTTTTAACCTTTTAAAAATAGAAAGTCTCGCAGAATAGCAGCTCCTGTTTTTCCATTCCCTTCTTATTTCATCTTACGGCGAAGGAACCCGAGCCGGGCTGCGCCGGGGGTGGTGGGAACCCAGCCCCGTAAACAGGCTCCTGCAAAACGGGCGCTGGGGAAAATGAACGTGCGTCTTGAGAATGCAAAGAAAGGGGGGGGAAAAAAAAGAGAAGAAGAAGAAAAAAAAATCAATAGAAAGGCCATCCACCTTTCACACGGAGCCTTATTTGGTATTTTCATGAAAAGTTATATCTTCACACTGTAAAAAGTGCCACTTATTACTCATGCTTTACTAGGTAAGTGTATTTTCCTTGGCATCGAGTGCGTTGGGTTGTGTTTTTTTTTTTATTTTATTTTATTTCTTCACTACTCCCGTACAAACTATTTCGAAGGTCTCATTAGTTTCTCCGTCAGAACTGGCGCTTTTTGCCGCTGTCTGGAGGAGCGGGCTGTTAAACCCGAGACAGAACCGCTGTTTGTTCGGTAAATATTAGGCTTGACTTCACGGGACCGTAAAAATTACAGTGCGGGTGTCCCACCATGGGGCGCACAGGGCAGCCTTTCAGCCCGGTAACCAGCCACTGCGTGGACATGGATGTCACTCCCATTCATGGATGTCACCTCATCCCCATGGCACTGTGTGCGTGTGGGCATCATCCACCCCATGGTCACTACAGATGCGTGGGTGTCACCATCACTGTGCACGCACAGACCCCTTGGTCACAACGTACACGTGGACGTCACCCTGTCCCCATGGCACTAGTGCATGGACATCACCCCATCCCTGCACACACACGGATGTCACCCTGTCCCCATGGTGCTATGAGCATAAATGTCACCCTATCCTCGTGGTCACTATGGACACATGGATGTCACCCTCTCCCCATTGTCACTGCAGACACACAGGGATGTCACCCCCATCCATGGATGCATGGATGTCACCCTGTCCCCATGGCGCTGTGTGTGCGTGGGCATCATCCACCCCACGGTCACTACAGATGCGTGGGTGTCACACACAGACCCCTTGGTCACAACGTACGCATGGACGTCACCTTGTCCCCATGGTACTAGTGTGTGGAAATCGCCCCATCCCATGGTCACTACAGATGCATGGATGTCACCCTGTCCCCACGGTCACTGTGTATGCCTAGATGTCACCCTGTCCCCATGGCCACTGCACACAGGTGGACATCACCCTGTCCCCATATCACTACTTAGGCATGAGAGCACCCTGTCCCCGTGGCCACGATGCACACATGGACTTTGGCCCATCCCATGGTCACCACATACACACATGTGTCACTGTCACCATGCACACAACAATGTCAATCTGTCCTCACAATTACTGTGCACACTCATGGGTGTCACCTTCTTCCAGGAGCCCTGCACACACATCGATGTCACCTTGTCCCCATGGCCACTCCATACACATGGACATCACCTTGTCCCCAAGGCCATTACATACACATGAACATCACCTTGTCCCAGGGTCCCTGCACACAGGGACATAGCCCTGTCCCCACGGTCACTACATACACATGGACATCACCTTGCCCCAAGTTCCCTGCACACACATGGGTGTCACCTTGTCCACATGGTCACTACATGCCCACAGGTGTCACCTTGTCCCAGGGTCCCTGCACACACACGGGTGTCATCTTGTCCCCATGGTCACTACATGCCCACAGGTGTTACCTTGTCCCAGGGTCCCTGCTCACACACAGGTGTCACCTTGTCCCTGTGGTCACTACGTCCACGTGGACATCACCTTGTCCCAAGTTCCCTGCACACACATGGGTGTCACCTTGTCCCAGGGTGCCTGCACACACATGGACATCACCTTGTGCCCAAGGTCACTGCATGCCCACAGGTGTCACCTTGTCCCAGGGTCCCTGCACACACACGGGTGTCATCTTGTCCCCAAGGTCACTACATGCACATGGACATCACCTTGTCCCCATGGTGACTACACACCCAAGGACATCACCTTGTCCCCAGGGACACTACATGCACACAGATGCCACCTTGTCCAAGGTCCCCGCACACACAGAGCCACCATGCACCCCTCCTGCCCCACCATGGGAAAAACCAGCAGCCAAAAAGCCGCCCCGCCAGCCCCATGCCCGTCCTGCCGGCCACCGCCGCCTGCCTCCGCCGCCCCACGGCCGCCTGGCCCCGGGCCCGGGGCTCGGCGTGAGCCGCGGTTCCCAGCCGCTCTAAAAGCCAGCTTTGTGTTTTACAGCCAGGCCCTCGCTTGGCATACGATTTTAATTAGAGTCTGGTTACACGGCTCGGCAGATGTGGAATGTATTTCTTAGCCCAGGTGGAATAAATCCATTGCCATAAAAACCAACCCCCCTGTTATTAAATTCTCCCTTCTAAATAGCCCAGTATTGAGATGCACAGCTCCCCCGGCCCCCCCGCCCGCACCCCCTCAATGCAAACCCTTCTCTAAGTGCTTAATGAGCTTTAATTTTATTATATTCCCTGGCCATATGAAATGAGCTTCTGGTCCCGGGGCAGGTTCCCGGCTACCGGCCCTGCTGGGAGAGGGGGCGCAGGCTGCTGGGGAGGACCCTGGCGTGGGGGACCCGTCAGCCCCACGGCCAGGGGGTGGCTTTGGGGGGGGGGGCTGGCACAAGGGTATCACCCTGCCCTGCACCTAGAAGGGGATGCTTGAGGCCAGGGATGCTCAGGACTGGGGATGGCAGAGCTCAGCACCAGCTGCTGATGGACCATCGTGTCATCCCCAGTGACAGGGATGCTTGTGGGGACTGGTCCCCCCAGTTTGGAGACTGACATCTGCCGGGAGGGCACAGGGACCAGCTGAGAGGTCCCAGGCACCCAAAGGACATCCCTGTTCTTCCCAGGTCCCCTGTGGTGCACGGGATGGCCACGAGCGTGTCCCTGGGGCTGAGCCCCAGCCCCATACCAAGGCCTATCCATGGCCCTTGAAACACCCCAGTGTGGGCAGAGCCACTCAGGGAGGCAGATGGAGGAATTAACGGGGACACCTGGCCCCCCACATCTGGGATCTCATCCCCCTGCATCCCAGCCACAGTCCCCAGTGGCCGCTTCTCCATCCCCAGGCCACCCCTGGCCAAGCCACCCTGTACAAACTACGGGGTCAAAAAGGGATGCTGCACCCGCTGCGGGACCCTGGGGTGCAATGGAGCTGGGAGGGTCAGGACACAGCATCCCAACCCCAGGGAATTAAATCTTCTCCACCTCCCCGCTGTGTTGCGGGTGCTTTCTGCAGGGTTTTGGAAGTTGTTTCCATGGGGTTGGGGGCTGGACCCAGCACACAGCCCCCAGTGACACTTGCTGACATCCCCGGCACAGCACATCACCACATAACAACCACGGCACCTGGTAAATAAGGGGTCACCCAGCCTGCTAAATTGGGGGTCTTGAAGACTTTGGACCTGTTTATCCAAGATCAGACCTCACCGTCCTCCTCCATCTACTCTTCCTCATCATCCTTCTCCTCCTCCTCCATCGCTGGTCCTGCTCCAGGTCCTGCTCACCCACCACCACGATATCTTCTGCTAAGGCGGCCATCCTCACTGCACATTTTAAAATAATAATATTCAAATAATATGATTATTCTTATAATGATGGATTTCTGCCATTCCTCCTGTCTGAAAGGACTTTAGGAGTAAATTTGAGTGGGATGGGACCTGGCTGAGCTAGCAGACTTACTGTGAAGGAGCTCAACAACATCACCCTCAGCCATCCTCACCCACTCCCATCCTTATGTCCCAGGGATACCTGCCATAGGCGTGTCCCTATCACCCCATATCATCCCAATTTTGGCCATGAGGATGTTAGTGGAGGTGTTGTCAAAAGCTTTGCTAAAATCCCAGTGTATCCCATCCCTGGCTCACCTGGCAGCTGGAGGTTGGGTTGGTCCTGATCCACCCTGGCTGTCCCCATCTTCTTCTCACCCTTCACCTGGAGGTGACATATCCCAGCGGGGATAAATCAGTGGTGGCAGGAGTGGGATCTTCAGTGCTTTGGCCCCAAAGGCAAACCCTCTGCCCTGCCCAGGGGTGGAGCAGAAAAGGGGTGTTGATTTCTGTGTTTGGGGAGACGTAATTCCTTGCCACAGCCAAAGGAGGAGATGTGCCCACTCCTGCTGGCTCTGTAGTGCTGCCCACCATGGTCCAGGGATGGTCCACCTGAGTCCATCCCGTGCCAGTGTCACCAGTTGGGTTTATAAGGCTGCTCTAACCCTGGAAAAAAGGCTTTGCCATGCCAGGACTGGACGGATCCTGGGTCAGAGCTGAGTGCCGGAGAGAAAAAATCCTGTTCCTGTGGTGTGGGTAGCAGCATTTTGGTCTCCTGGGCTGGTTGGACATCCCCCCATGACACCCCACTGGGCTGGAGAAAGCCTCTGAATGCTCCCTGAGATGGAAACTCAGAAACATAGTAAAAAAAACCCCGAGCATTTCTAACAAAATCACCAAGTGCTCTTACCCCAGGGGAGGCTTGGGGGGGGTGGGTGTGTGTTTCACCTGCTTGGGTGCAAATCAGAAGTAATCAAGGGCCAAAAGTGTTCCTGCAGTGAATTAAGATCTTCTGCAAGACTTTGTGGAGGCCAAAATTATGGGTGGGTTCAAATAGGCCCCAGGTGAGTACGTGGAGCTGCTGATGGCTATTGAGCCGCGGTGGTTTGGGATGTGACATCCACCTCCAAGCCCTGGCCCATCTCCTGCCAGGAACGGGGGGTGGGGGCACCCTAAGGAAGGGTCATCTCTTACTCACCCTATTTCTGGTGATTTTCCTCAATTTGAGGAGACAAGGCTGGCTGGGCAGTTGTCTGCATGGTCTCTTCCAGCGAGCTAAGCAATGGCAGAGCCAGTGCTTGGCAACGTCAAAACTCACTGCAGGGGAAAAAAAACCCAAAACCAAGTAGCAGTACCTGCTCTCCAAGATCCCACCTCTCCCAGCAGGGGCCATGGGCTGGAAAGGGGAGTAGACTCTGCCCTGCTGGCATCAAAGCAAGGGCTGGAGCCCACGTCAAAGCCTGGAGAGCTTTGTGAACCATCGCAATGCTCTGTTGGGCCTCTAAAAAAGCTCTAAGATGTATAAAAAAAAAACAGATTGTAGAAAGGAGGAGAAGATGACACGGGAGAGGAACATGCACAAATGCACAGGGCACCCAGGGACCTGCCGATTCCATCCCATGGGAACACCGGGATGTCAGTTCCCAGAAAATCTCCCACTGACATACCCCACTGCACCATCCCAAACAAGGACGTTTGAAGAACAAAACCCCCAGGGTTTTTTTTCTGGTTGCAAGAGATGCCTCCTCCCTCCCCTTACCTTGGTGTAGAAGGAATAAAGCCGCAGGCTCTGTGAGAAGCGGAGCCTGAGCCCTCCCCACCAATTCCCGGCTGGGAGACTTGGCGCTGGGCTCACCCATGAGTTTTCCCCCAGCTGGCCTCTCTTCTGGCTGGTATTTTGCAATTGCTTTTGTGCCAAGGAACTGCGGATGACGTTATCCCTCTTCCCCAGACCAGGTGTGGGGAACACGGCTGCTCCCCGGGGGTGCAAAACCTCACGGGGGGATAAGGGACCATCCCCACCGGGAACTGGGACCCCAGGGCTGGTAAGAGCATCACCCAAGGCTCGTTTTGGTGCCCCATGCAGAGATCAGCCTACTCCACAGCTGGTCTCACCAAAAGAAAGAGCAATGAGCTACAACCGAACTATGGCTGCAAATCCCAGCTCCTGCCACTTCTCCGTGTGCAGCCCATCATCTGTCTTCTCCTAGGACCTGCAACATGACCCCAAGGGGCACCGAGCCCCTTGGAATCTAGCCAGCAGCCAAGTCAAGCCAGACATCCCAATCCCAACCAGTGCACACGCTGCCCAGCCAAGAAAGAGAGGTAAAACTCAAGTTTTGGGTCATGGGAAAATGATTCCTCCAAGGCAATGACCAGCTAGAAAGGGTTAAATTGCCATTTGAAAGGCAAAACCTCCCTCAAAATCTTTTTGGATGCATAGGGTTAAACCTCAGCCATGCCAATGTGAAGGACAAAAGTCCCTCTGATTCCAGCGTGCCTTGATTTTAACCGAAGCTGCTCAGATCTGCAGGGCAAGTTCAAGGGGAAGAGGCACCTGAACGCCTTTGGAGAGTCTGGTCATCTTGGGCCAGTGGTTGGTGAGGCTGATCTGGAAATCCAAAGCCAGTCATACAATCTCTTAATTATTAACAGATCAACGCTGTCTGGAGAGTTTGTTCTAGTTATTTTGGGTATCTCTCACAGGCTGGTGGTCATTTAGGTGAAGGGCCAAATTATATCCACCTCTAACTGACCTTTTTTGTTGGTTTTGGTGCTTCAGATTCAGCTTCAAATGCCAATAATCCATCTCGGGAAGTCAGCAAAGCAATTTGCCATCCTCCACTGGAAACCTCTTGGCCCAGGTAGCAATCGCCAACAGCCGCATCACGTACTGAAGCAGCTATCATCACGTATTGAAAGCCTTTGCCCGTTGTGCAACTGGGTCTTCCTGACTTCCAAGGAAGGTCATCGAGGGAAGGACAACATGCAGTTCTCTGTGTCACGTCTGGGCTGTAACGTCAGTAGGCTCCAGATTCCCTCACTCTGCCGAGGAGGAGGAGCCCACACTGGTGTCTGCGTAACTTCTTGGGACGTGCTAAAAGCAACCTGGAAGGGGATCAATGTTTCCGTTCAGTATTTAGTGCTGATCCTCCTGCCACGGAACGGGAGCCGGAAGCCTGACGGGATTTGGAGGAACCTCAGCGAGTCCCTCTGCAGCCCACTGCCAAACCCCCCTCGCAAACCACTGTCTCGGGCAGCCCACCAGTGAGCAAAACTCTGGTTTACCCCATTTTGCTGTGCAAACTGCAGCCTGGAGCACCCGTAAACAAGAAAAAATCAGCCATAGAGACAGGCAGGAAAAAAAAGAAGATGTAAATTTGGCCTGTTTGGATGGACACTGACATTGGAGGTCTTGGCAGTAGGGGACGCTTGCTTACGTTTCCCATCTAGATAGGTTTCTTGGAGACCTGCTTGTCCATCCCACGCTGGATCTGGGGGTTTAATATCATGTGGTTCCCTTTGTTTGCACAAGGGCCTGGAGGTTGGAGGACTGGTTGCGGAGGTTGTCCTGGAGTTTAGCCCTGTCCACATCCCCGACCCATCTCACCACAGCCATCACTGAGGGAATAACCACCCTGGACCTCCAGCAGCCAGTGTCTGTGCAACCCAGCGTGGGAGAGATGTGGAGACAGGCAAGAAAGAGCTCCCAACCATGTGAGTGGGCTCTCAGGACTTCCCTCCCCTGGGACGAAAGCTGGGCTTGCGGTTGGGGCTGGGATCCCACTGATGATGGATTTCTACTGACAAGCCAGTACTCAAGCCCATGGTGACATGTCCAGTTTTCTCCAAGCAGGACCAAGTCCTGAAGGGCAACCGGACTGGATCCTTCCTAAAATGTAGGTCTTCATGCCGTGCAAAAATGAAAGAAGCATGGGATTGCAGCAACAGGACCAACTGATGAAACACATCTCCCACCCAGTCCTCAGCAGCCATTGTGCTGCTTGGTGGGAACCCCACACCAAGAGCACAGCCTGCTTGAACCCCTAACAGTCCCGAGGAGAACCATTGCTGAGCACAAACACCACAAAACATCTTGCTTTCTGTTGCAATCAGGGATCACAGACACCATTTCACAGACGGATGCACCCCCTCCTGAGGAGAGCAGGACTCCTACCAGCATGGATCACTCACACATATGTCCTTAGCATGGCCACTCTCTTAAAAGACAATTTTTTCCACCCCACAGGAGGAGAAGAGCTCTCTTGTGCTGCAGGGCAGCTCCAGGATGGTGCAAGAGGGATAAGGCATTGGCAGTGATGTTGTTCATCTCCCTGTGGAGGAGAACAAGCTCATCCCAAGGGTGCTGGATGAGGTTGGTGAGATGCAGTGCTATGGGGAAAGGAAGTTGTTGGGGCAGCTGTACCACGAACTAGTGTCCAACACCCACTGCAGCATTTGCCCTGCTGCTCAGGACCTGGGAAGACCCTTGAGGCATGGGTCCCCTGCCTCACCAGGTGGCCTGGGATATCATGAGGGGGGTCATCCTGCCAAAAAGCATGCCCAAATGCAATGACTCCTCCCAGGCTGGTCACACTGGCTTCCCCCAGTGATCCCCAGGGAGAAGTGGTGCTGCAAGGGCGGTGTTCGTGCCACTGGATGGCCATATTTCACAACAGCTCCTTCCATCACTTTGTCTCTGTCCCTCTTTGAATTCATATCTATGCTCTTGACCACCACAAGAAGACATGGTGCCTGTTCCAGACTACAGGTTGAACCTCACCACCCCATCTCAGCTGGGATCTGCACCTTCCCAGGGAAGAGAAAAGGTTAGTTGTCTTCTTCTGATGACCCAAAATCCACCCCTCTGGGCCTCCAGACCAAAAATCTGTCACACAACCACATTTCAGGGATGTCCAATCAATCCAGAGGAGATGTATGGGTGTATGATCAGATCTGAGCACAAGTCCTGCTGCCATCCAGTCATGCAAGCGATTGCCCCGTTGACAAGAGGAGGTTGATGCATCCAGCTGGCATAGCTCCTGGTGCAAGCTGTGGTGGCCACAATAGTGCCCCATGGAGGAAGATCAATCTTATATCAGTGCTCCTGTGGCTATATCAGGGTCTAGGAAGCTGGGTGCCCTCTCTGCAGAAGATGTGGTGGCTTCCATGCTTAGCACAGCCTCTACCAGGCATTGGCGGACACCCAGCTCCTGTGGGCACGGTGAACGTGTTGCACAGTGGTGATTGCAGGGAAACCAGGGCTATAAATCCATATATTGTTCCTACCCAAGACTCCATCCACACAGCCTGGGGGAGATGGGGGACAGTGCATCTCACATGGCTGGTCCAAGGTGGTGGTGATGGGGACGCAGAAGTCCATGGTACCACCACTGCTCCTCTCATGATGTAGGAAGAGATTGATGGGCCCCAAGGGACGTATGTCCAGGCATGAGGATGGGGGAAGGTGCTGGGACCCCAAGGGAAGAGCATTTGGGGACTGCAGAAAACAATGTTGAGGGGATGGACCAATGATGAGCAAAGGGACGGATGAAGGGGGTCTGGGGAGGAACAAGCATGTGAAAAGAGGGGGATAAATGGGCCAGTTCTGCCTAAGCAGGTTACTGGACACTGCACTTGTCCCCAGTCAGTGCAATTTGTCTCATTAATTAGACTCCATCTCCTCATTAAGCTTCATTTCTCTTTGCCTGGTTGAGGGGCTCCCTCCTGTGTATGCACATGTGTTTGGGGGTCTGGGTGCCAGCAACACAATCACACCATAGGTCACAGCCAGGTGCTGGAGAAGCTGTCAGTCTGGGACAGGTACTGGAGAGACTGGGGATTGTGAATTGGAACTGGTGGTACTGGGAGGTCCAAGGCAGCTACTGGAGAGACCATGGGACCTGGAGGCTGGCTGCTGGGAAGGCCATGCAGGGTGCACATGGGCTACCACATGTGGCATCTCCAAACTTACACAACTTGTTTAAGTCTCATTTCTCAGGTGGCCACCCAGGGATGGACTATACACGAGTCTCTCCTGAATTCCCAGCAGGCTCTGAGCCCCTCTCGGGGCAGCTTTGGACATGGTAAGCAGCCACTCACCCTTAAAAATCAGCAGTGCTCCCCGCTGCCTTCCCAACTTGAGGGGAGACCAACTTAACAAGCCCTCAAATCCATCTTCCAGCACCCACAAGAAACTGCCCAATCTCCAAAGCAGTCCAAGTCCTTCTGAGCAGCAGTGGAGACCTCTGCAAACCCCAACCTTTCCATGAGTCTGCCTCAAGCTTCACAGCTCAAACTCAACCCCCAAAGCTTGAAGAAGAGCATGTCCAGGGCAGAGCTCTTTGCCATTTGGACATGTGGTCAAGTTCTTCTCCCCTGCTCCTTCCAAGGCCACCACCTTCCCATTCAAGGGACACCAACCCGCAGCTGAGAAGGGCACAGTGAGATACAGGGTGATGTTTGCTCCCTCTCCCTGTGTCTAATGAGTCCATCGGGATTATTTTCATTGTCTGTGCAGCTGGGAGGCAAAAAGGGGTGTCCGGGCCAAGTAATCCTTCTTACTTCATTTTCAACTGTTTTCAAAGCCCCTGATCAGACGACCCAGATGGTGCTAAATGGCCATGAACAACCTTTAAACAGTGGGTTATTGTTGTGCTCATTGAGTTAGATAATTGTGATGGGCCTGAACTAATTAATTTCTACCCAAAAAAAAGCACTGAATCATGGTCTTTTGGCAATGCTGGTGAGAAGGACTTGTAAGCAGCTTCCTTTGGATTTATCCAGCCCCGTACAAACAGGGATCTCCACCGGGCCCTGCATGCTCCCATGGGCAAAAAATAGGAAAGCAAGAAACACCATCCCCGTGCACTGGAGAAGGCAGCCAGAGGTAGGGTGGGAGGTTTTCCTGTATCCCATGGGGCAGGAGGACCACAAGCACCGCGGGATGCTCCATGGGCTCCTTTGCACAATCCGTCTGTCCTACCTCCCCTTTGGAAACCCCACATTTGGGGATGGCCACGTAACACATACAGGGCAGAGAAGCCAAGCATCACACCGGAGGAGAACGCCCCCGGGGCTGCGGTCATGCCGCGTTGGTCACGTTTCCTCCACCTCCCATCCCTCCTTCGGCTCCAGCTCTGCCAGCCGCGGTCTCCGAGGATTTCCCTGTTTTTCTCATCACCCCTCTCTCGGCACCCGTCTTCCAGGCAGCCAGGGGTTTTTTCCAGTGTCCGGATAGTCCTGACTTGCTGGCAAAGCTTTCCTCCGCAGGCATTTTTTTTTGTTTCACAGTTTTAGGGGTGTCAAGCTTTGACAAAGCTGGAGGCGGGGAAATGTGATCTCGTTTCCCCAGCATCTTGGACAACCCGCCAGATTAGGGACAGCCTGAGCTGCTCCGGCATCCAAAAAGGTGCAGAAACAGGGGAAAAGAGTGATTACAGACACATTTCTATGTGAGAAGAGACAGGAAATATTAGGACTGTTTAGTCTGGAGAGGAGGCAGGTCCACGGTGGCACGAGAACAGCCTGTGAGACGCACGGCACGGATGATCCTCTGGTTTCTCCATTTCTCATCTCTGACAAAGAAAGGGATGTGCAGAGCGGATGCGGGGGAAATGCTCGCCTGGCACGGCACAGGGGTCTCTATGGAGAGCTGCAAGCACTGTTTAAAGAGAAATCCCACTCTTTTGGGGAGAAATCCCCCCACTTTGGCTGGGGGAAGGTGAATTGAGAACACACATCCCAACTCATTGGGAGATGCTTCATCTACGAGCCAAAAACTCAAACCATCTCCAGAGCCGTGAGCTTCATAGAGGACTTTCAGGGCAGCACCAAACCCAACAAAACCTTCTTGTATGTGACTTAATTTCCCCATTGGCAGAGTCCTAATGATGCTGACACCCCAAATTGAGTGGAGCACGTCACCAGCCCCTTCTCTCCCGTCTCACCTGGTGGGGAACAAGGCTCCAACGAACGTAGCCGAGAGGTATTGGCTTCCCCTTGGCTCCTGAGCTGCCTGCAGGGAAGGGGGGGCTTCATGCAGATTAAGGTGAAAGCAGATATTTTGCATGACTGCAAATCCGATGCAATGGAAAACAGCAGGAGCCAAGGAAGTGAGTGTAGCTGGCAATTATATAGACATATAGTTTAGAGAAGTGTTTTGACTAACCTGATAATAGAGCATGAAATAGCATGGCTCTGACGTAAAAAAACCCTAAGACCCCGGAGGTAGAGCCAAGATTTCTGATGGTGACTTGCCATCCATCCCAGAGCACACAGCCATGGGGTAATTCAGGTTGGATGGGACCCCAGGAGGTCCCTGGTCCAACCTCCGGCTCCAAGCAGGGATAGCTTTGAAGTTACATCAGGTTGCCCAGGGTTGCGTCCAGGCAAGGGCTGCATTTCTCCAAGGATGGAGATACCCCCCCTTTCCCTCAGTCCCTGTTCCAGCGTTTGATCATCCTGAAGGGGAAAACTTTTTTGGCGCACCTTCCAGCTGGACTGGGTCCAGCCTGGCACTGCCTGCCTGGTACTGGGGAACCAAACTGGACCCAATGCCCAAATGTGCTCTGCAGAGACCTAAGGTGTCCTAGCACAAGTTGCACCTGCCATGGGATATCTGATGCACTTATTGCACACAAAACAGATCGCAACAAGAGGAGAGAAGGACCGCAGGAGGGCTGGCAGGAGATACAGGTCCCACAGAAGAAGCAGCAGGAGATATGGGTTCTGCAGAAGAAGCAGCAGGAGACATAGGTCTTGCATAAGAAGCGGCAGGAGATGCAGGTCCTGCAGAACATCACATCTTCTCCCTGAGGGTCAAGAAGAGACTGTGGTGAGGGGACAACAGCCTCAGCCAGGGATGCTGCATTAAATACCCCTGTGTGTTGCTGTTGTCCCATGGACCCAAATCCCTTCCAATGGGAGAGATGCTGCTGTGGTCCAATTGTATGGATGCACCTGCAAATTCCCCGAGGAGCCCACAGAGAGTTCAACGAGCTGTTACCCAGTGTTGGCCAGAATTAGCCACGTTTAACCCACATGCAAAATGCTGGCAGAGACTAAGCAGATACAGGCAGGGTGGCAAAGCCCATCGATGCAACCTCAGGCCTCATGCAAGAACCCTTCTCCTTGCAGGGCTGGGCGTGCTGATGTCCCCCCTCTCCTCCTGGCTCAGGCCAGGGCTGGTGTCTGGGTCCATGACAGGTTCTCTTGGACAGAGCATTTGAAGACCCAAAGACCCAAAGCCCTTGGTGTCATACAAGCAGCATTTGGGTGTTTGCTCTGAGTCTTTTTTCTCTCAAGACATGAGGAAACCTCTGTGTGATGGCATCAAGACCCGTGCTGCTCCTCCAGCTCAGTGGTGCCACCGACAGGTGCTGGCTTTCTGCTCACGGGTTTTATCCACATCAGCAAAAGTTCCAAGCTGGCTGAAACTCCTTCTTATGCTCTGTGGCTAATTCAAGAGAAACGTGGGGAAGGCAGTCCAGAGCAGGGGGACATCAGCCGGGTTGGGTAGGGAGGTCTTGGAGAGCTCCATCTTTCCCACACCATGCATCATCTCTGCAACCACAAGCTGAGGTTTTTCCTTGCTCATAGATGTGAAAACACAGTCAGGATTGCAAGGTTTTGTTCCTAACCCTTGAACAGCTCAGAAATTAGTCACAACCAGCACAACTGGACAATGACAGGGCTGCAGACCTCGTTAAGAAGCTCTAAGGAAGGTGGCCCAGCTGTAAAGAAAGACTATAGAGGTGCTGAGCTCAAGGTAAGGGGAGCAAATGCAACCATCAGTGATGGGGTCATGGGCACTTGGGTGGGCAATGGCAGGGCAGGGTGGTCTCAGCCCTGCACATGCCGGGAAGGATGCTGTCCCTGCTGGTCCCCCAGTTGTGGTGGGATGGGTGCCCGCATCGTCAGGGCTGCAGCAGAGGTGGCCGTGAGATGTGTGGCATGTCCACAGGGAAGGTCCCCTACAGACCCTGGGAGCACCCCGTCAAACTTAGAAAGCCCATCCCTGCCCTCCAAGCTCAGTGTCACAAGAGATGAGAGGTCCCATGGCGCTGGGCCAGCTCTGCCCCAAAATCAACCTAAGCTTCATGGCTCGGGTGGAAATGGGGTGATTCCTGCAGAGGCAAAGGGACGCAGGGAGGAGGAGTGGAGCGAGGGAGGCAACGCCACCGACCGTGAAATGTTGGCTTCTGATCTGTGGCTGCTGATCCAATTAAAAGGGTTAATCCCCAGAGATGCCCCTGTGGGTAAACCAGCCTCTGAGAGGTCCCCCGTGGGGAGGCATGGTCATTAGGCCATGGCACGGCCGGGTCTGGCGTATCACTGACACGATTGCAGATTACCCACCACTCGCAGCCCCCTCCAGCCCCACAGCAAGTCCCTCTGCTCCTCCTCGGCCACACGTCACTGGGCAGTGCTGCGTGCAGACGTTGGTCACCAGCCCACGTGGCCCCTGGGCACATCTCCAGCACTTCTCTGGGATGGTTTTTTACAGTCCTTGGAGAAATGAAGGTCTCTGACACTGGACAGCATTCAGGGTAAACCATGCCAAAGGTGATGTCTTCTCCCTCCCATGCCACTGTGGGGAAGGAAAAGCCAGAGGGCCCAAAAAGTTATGGCTGGAGAAGGGAAAGGATGGATGGTGAAGGATGGATGGCTAGATGGATGGGGAAGAATGGATGGATGGGTGGATGGGAATGATGGATAGGGAAGGGTGAGGAATCCACCTAAGAAACCCATGGTTGCAGCTCTGCCATCTGAAGGGAAAGCTGAGCCTACTCCTCAAATCCCTGTTGGCTCAGGGATCACCTCAGTTGCGTAAGAGCCCTTCCTGCCTCACCGCATAGAGTAGAGGTGAGGCTTTTGGGTCTCCTTGGGTGGAGACAAGTTGTCCTGTGCCACCTGTGGCCGTGTCCCTCTGACAGCAGACACCAGTGCTGCTCCAGGACCAGTGCAAGGCTTATTCCTCCAACCAAACCAGCAAAAAGCAGTGATGTCCTCCTTTTCTCTGCCAGGAGCCGGCAGCAGAGCTGTGGCGCTTGGCTCCTGCCTACCTGGAGCTCACCCCCTTGGTCTGTGCTGCCACAGCGAGTGAGGGGGAACAGCAGCCAAGACGAAAATGTTTTACTGTTCAATATAAAATTTATGGGGTGCCTTTTATGACAGTGTCCCAAAGCAGGGCTGCAGTAAAGGGATAACTAAAAGGCAGCAGAAAGCCTGACTCGCAACAACAGAGAGCTGGCAGTGGCATAACGCCTGAGGTGGGGGAGAAGCGGGCACCGGAGAAGATGAGATGTTGCTCAGAGGCAGCCAGGGCCCGGGGGTGCAATGGTTCTGGGAGATAAAGTTATGGGAGGATGGGACAGTCACATCATGCAAATGGCATCTTTGGAGACTTCCACATCTTCCTTTCGTGGTGAGTACGCTCAGCACCAAACCCTGTTTGTTAGGACCAACTTCAGTGCAAGGACAATGGCAGCAGCAGGAGCAGAGCATACCCAGTCCACCTCAGAGCACCAGGGCAATGCCATATGTGTTTCCCAGAAATGGACCAGGCTGCAAGCATCACCTCTTGATGGGAAGCTCCTTGGGATGAGACAGCTTCTCCATCTCCATCTCGTATCTCCATGAAATCTCTCTCCAAAGAATCTCTCTCTTGCTCATTACTGTTAATCTCCAAATCTCTCCGCCCAAGGCAAAGCTCAGCCATGTGTCCAGGGTGATACAGCACAGCAGCTCTGGGGTTACTCCAAACACACGGTGCTTTTTAGAAGAAACATAATGTCCCATGCTCTGGGTAGAGATCACTCAGTGAGGGACGGCAGGGACCTCGCCCAGGCAGGTTCCTCTGTCATTTCTCACCAAAGGGTTCCTCCTGGCCGTGGAGCAGCTCGTACCATCCACCACCCTCCTGGAGATGGTAGAGGAGCTCTGTGTGCACAGCACTCAGCTGATTTGCACCCAAGAGGTCTGTCCGTGTCTGGGCTCAGTATAACTTCTATGGGCTCAATATAACCTATACTGGGCCCAGTAATCTATACTGGGATCAGTAATCTATAGATACCTGCAGGAAACCTTGTCTGGGCTGGGCAGTGCTGGGTTTGTGCTGGTTTTCTCCAGGCTATCCCTAGGAACCCAATCGGGCAGCTTCATTTCAAGTGCCTGCCGCGTCTGGTAAATGAGTGTAAATAGGGCCTCAGCTCTGCTTCAATTAGAGCAGGCAAGAGCAAGTTAATTAGGCTGACGAGTGAGGGGTCAGGCTCTGCTTGGGGTCTCTCAGCATCCTCCCTGCTGGGGCACGGCTGTGGTCATGCATATGGCCATGGGGCGAGAGGGTGGTTTCACCCCCATCCCTTTGCCCCATGCCACAGGGGACACCCCCAGTGCCCAAAGCATCACTGGGATTTTTTTCCTGAATAAATTTAACCGCATCGGCCCCATCTCCTGGATCATCGCACGGCTCCGGTGAGCGGTGCCGGGTCACTGCCGACCGGCTGCTCCAATTATCCCCAGTTGCTCCTTGCTGCAGGTTCACTGGAGCTGTGGACGTTTTGCTTTTTGGCTTCTCAGCCCTTTGGCCATGCACAGACCTGGTTTCCATCCACATCCTGAGCACGCGGCAGCAACCGCTGGTTTTCTGGGAGCATAATGAAGGGAGAAGGGGAAGGCACAGCTGTCCCCAGGGTGGGAGCTGCTCGCATTGATCCCTTTATAGCCCCACGTGAGCGGTTGCCTGTCCAAGAGAGAGCACCTGCACTCACTTAGCAGCTTGTTGGGCGCCTGTCCAGCATGCCAGGACCTCCCGGTTCCTGGCCTGGGTTTGCCCCCAGCCTTTGCCTGACCCTGGTGCCCCAAAGCTCTGTTTTCAGCCCCAAACCGGCTGCACACTGTAAGCATGTGGGGCGGGATGATCCCCTTATGATGAGCAAAGCATCCGTGGGATGCTCTCTGCATGCCTTGATCCTGCATCCCAACCCTTAGGACGCTGCCTGAGTGAGTGAAGGGGATCAGACCCCACCAGGATGGGGGCCGGGGGCGGGGGGGGGCAACAGGGCCCCCCACGTCATAAGACAGACCCTACAGGGGAAGGAGAGCCAGCACAGGAGGCTGAATCAAGAAGACGCTTTAATCAGATTTATCAGACAGATCTGGATCTCCAAATAAATAGATTTATCAAAACAGAATAAAACAAGAAAACAAGGGATAAATACATGTACCAAAACAACCTGAAAATCCCCCAAAGCTATTTCCAGACAGGGGGAGGGTGATGCTGGCTGCAAGCCCTCCTCCCCATGCTGAAGAAATGGTCCTGTTTGCCCTTTGGGAGATGCCTCTCCTGTGAATACAGCCCAGTAGATATTATGTAGGATATATATAAATATATAGCACAATAACATGCTTAGTAGCGACCTTAGTGCAGTGTTCGGGGTCTCAGACCCTGTCAGCAGGTGGGTCCTCCCAAAAACTACATCTTCAAGTGACCTGCAAAGAAGGGAAAAGAATCCTCCCAGCTGAAACAGAGGAGAAAAAGCCCAAGATTTTTCAAGAAATGCCCTTTGGGGGATATTCAGCCAAAGAAATCCTTTGCAGATCACAGGGGCTCTCAAGAAAAGAAATCAGGATGATTTTTCTCTCCTTGCAGGTCATCTTTATGCTGGCGGCTGGTAAAAAGCATGGTCATGTTCTGCTTTACTGCTAGCTCCTGATGCTCTTCAGAAATCCCGGGGTGTCAGGAACGTATCCCCAGTCTTCACGTCACACCAGGTCTTGCATCTCCGACGTCTCTCCTTCCTCCCTCTGCACGCTCGACATCTTCAGTGGCAGGAGACGACGGCCGGCTTCTTCCGCTCCCCCGCTGGAGAGAGGCACCTCCACGGCTGTGGCTGCAATGCGGTTCAATTTGGTTCGATTGCTGGAGTTTCTGTAATTTACACTAGTGTATCCTTTATTGCTGTGCCAGTCTAATAATGTAACTTTTTTTTTTCTTTTCATATATATGTGTATGTGTGTATGTGTGTGTGTGTGTGTGTAGATAAATCAATAGCTAGGTTAAAGTGTTTTTCTTTACAAGTTCTTTGTTTCTTTCTCTGGGCTCTCTGTCATCCTCAGCTCTGACGTCCGGGCTCGGAAGATGTTCCAGTGACCTGGATGAGCAGAGATGGACACTCATTAGCAACAACCCTTGGAGTGGGAAAACACAATTTACCCCACACATAGCACCCTCCGCACTGGAGAGGACCCTCGAGGACCATGCTGGGAGGGAGGTGGGGAGAGAGGGCTACCCACAACACCGGCCATGGCCAGATGCGGCCCCACAGTCTGGTCCTGGACTTTGCCATCTTGCAATTAAAATTGTATTTGAGGTCAAGGGGCCCTTTATACCTCCTGCAATGCAATTAACAGCACAATCAACAGCATAGAATCAGAATCATAGAATCGTTTTGGTTGGAAGAGACCTTAAGATCATCAAGACCAACATTTCCAGCACTTTCCCTGGAAACCACTGGCACGCTCTTAAAGAAAAGGAGCTCACCCTGAAACAGGGATAAATCCTTCCTTCTGCCTCCTCAAAGGATGCTTCAACGTGAGCGGTCAGGGCCATGTCTGGGACTGGGGCTGACTCCCTGCCTCTCGGGGGGAAGAAGATTTTTGCTTGTCCTCTGACTCATCATCAGAAAGCCAAAATTGACATTTTGTGGGCTTTTCGTGGTCTTGTCTCCCCCCTTCTCTCAGCCCCCTTTCTTTGGGGTGGGTTGCTCAAAACCCCCACATTTATACTCATTTTTATGAGTTTAAGGCTGCTACCCCAGCCTTAGCTCTTCATGCAGGACTTTGTGACCAGCTACAGCAGGGGAAGATCCTGTTGCAGAAGAAGAAACCCCCCTATTTCCCCCCACAACCTCACCAGTGAGCTGCAGGCTCCCTGCAAAGCAAATGCATCGGTGGGAGCTGGGAAACACCCCAAAAACTAGCACAAAGTGTCCCAATCCCTCTCCTTCCTCCCCCAAAACACCAGCATCCCCAGACGTGCAGGAGGTGGCTGGAGGTGCATTCCCTTTAGGTGGTTGCTTCCCTTGTAATCCCAGCAAGGATTATGCATCCCCAATGTCATCATCCCTGGGGGGGGCATATTTTCTAGCTGAATTAATCTCCTGTTGTGAAGAGATCACCGGCCAATGCTTTCCTAGAACTTGTGGCAACGGCAGAGGGATGGTTTCACAACAGGGTTATTTGTCAGGGGAAACTGAGGCAAGAAGCAGTGGGCACGTGCCAGAGACCCCATCAGGTTGCGAAGCCTAACCTGGGAGCAGGGACTTGAAAATCCTCCGGGGTTTGGTCAAGAGATGTTGTCTCAAAGGGACTGGAGGTGAAAACAACTCTCCACCCTCCCCAGGGCACTGGGTGTGCTGGTAGGCACTGGGCAGCAGCGCCGTTCCCAGCTGACCCCATGACCTGTGGGTGCTGGACAATATGGGAATGGCTCCGATCCGAACCTAACCCATTAAACTCTAACCCAGCCCTGGCAAAGAGGCAGCCAGAGGGAAATAACACGGCAGTTTTGCTCTGCACAGGCACTCTCGGCATGTGCACTGGCATTCCTGCTTTTTGTAACATTTACGCACATCCAAGAACATTAAGAATGATTTTTAAAAATATTTCAAGAGTTTATTTTTTTTTCAAATCCCTTGCATCATTTTACTTTCTTCCCCTCACACCCCCCCACCCCCCCCCCCCCCGGTAACGCCAGATGGATTAGATATAAAAATCAAACAGTTTTACAGGCTTTGGAGAGACAAAGCCTTTGGATTTCACAAGCGCGCATCCACTTTTAGAAAGCTGGCTGCCCTTTCCGATACCATAAAGTGAAAATGTGACTGCTAACCAGGAGTGCTGCATATGCGTGTGAAGACGGGTCAGCTCCGGCCCATCTATGTTTGCACAAGCTTCTCCCTACGGCTCAGCTCTCCACGCCGCGCCGGGATTTAGGCAGCCTTTGCGGAATGGCAGGAAAACACGGGGGTTGTTTGGGGCAGGGTCTGACGAAGGAGCAAGGAAATGGGATATTTTTTTTTTCTCTCCCCTACCTTCGTTCGTCCTGGTGATCAGCCTGAAGTTCTGTGCTTCTTGCTTGAATTCTTGTTTGCTGATCTTCTTGGTCTGTATCAGATGAAATATTCCTGCAGGGGGAAACACAGGGCATCACGCTCTGTGACGCTCAATTTAAGGCTCAGAGGGGTTTGGACGTAAAGCGCTCTGGCCTCTCCTGAGGTGCAGAAGGGACACAGGCTGCACTGGATGCCCTGGGGTCCTGGTTTGGTGTGGGACCTGCTGCCGAAGCCTGGTGGGAGTTTGGGAGCGAATCCAGGACTGGCCAAGAACTAGGAGAAATCTCGTTTGAAAACAGTAACTGCTTGTTAAATCAGAACACGGCAGGGACAACACCACGAAGCAGGTGAAAGAATAAGATTTTGTTGCTCTGAAAAGCGTCTCACACTGGAGGAGGTCCCATGTCCCCCAACACCATTAGAGAAATTAAGGTGACACCAATGGGATCCCTCCCTCTCTCTTTCTCTTGACCACCTAACCTTCCCCGACCACAGAGGCCCCTCCATCCTCAGATGTTTTCCTTTCCTGGAAGCAGCCGGAGACCAAAGTTTTCCATCTCTCTGCCCCCAGCCCTGAACCTCCTCCAGGACAGAAAAAAACCACGAATGACCTCAGCAGAGATTGATATTTCTGTCCGTGCCAGCATCGTCCCGTTAGTGGAGGTGCCTGACTCAGACATTTGACCCAAGAAAACCAGAACCTGCATTTAGCAACGGAAGCGACCTTTCTGCAGGATTAGGGGTTACGATATTCATATTTGCCTGCGAAGCGTGACAAACCAGGCAGGTATGCCTGGCACATCCTTCCCCACCTCTCACCCGGGCTCCTCGTGCGTCCAGCCTCTCGCTACCGGCAGATGTGAGAGGCAATGTGGTCCCCCTTATTTGGTTAAGAGACTTTCCCCGATTCCCAGCAGCAATTACACATAAAAAGAGTACGTAACAAACGAGAACCGGCTAGCAATCCATATAAATGAGATGTTATGGACTATGGAAAATTAATACAGGAAGTCAAAGACATCCGGAGAAATATGTGGATATTTGGACTATTAATAAGCCCTTTAAGTGGATCAGAAAAAGAAGTCCTACCAGTAACAAAAGAAGATACGGGATGAAGGTAATAAAACTGTTAATGACGCAAGAAAAGCACAAGTGTTCAATAAATCCTTCTGGTCTATACTTAGAAAGGAGCAGAAGGGTGTGCTTACAGTCCCCGTGGCTGATGAAGCACTTTCCAGTACATTAGTAACCAAGAGGATATTTTAAACAAGAGCTACAAGAGATAAACATCTTTTAATCAACCGACCTAGATAATGTTCACCCAAGAGCCCTCGGAGAGCTGGCTGAGACCTTTGGCCCCACGGACGGTCGTTTCTGACGGATGCCAGGATCTGGGGAGCAGCGGAGGAATGCAGACGATGCTCCAGCACGCACAAGGAGAGCACGAGGCGGCGCAGATAAGAATAGCCCACTGAGCCTGTCATCCGCTGGAGAGGCAATACGGGATGGAGCTGGTAAAAGGTGATGCCGTTTCCCGGTGAGCAGATCCTGTCCACCAGACAGGACCGTTCTTTGCAATGTTTAGGATGAGATGGAGGGAGGTGGTGGGGCTGTCGGGCACTTACCACCCTTCTTGGTACTTTAAAGGGGGCTTAGAAAGCTGGGGACAGAACTTTTAGCAGGGCCTGTGGCGATAGGACAAGGGTTAATGTCTTTAAACTGAAAGAGAGGAGATTCAGAGCAGATATTAGGAAGAAATATTTTATGCTGAGGGTGATGAGACACTGGCCCAGGTTGCCCAGAGAGGTGGGAGATGTCCCATCCCTGGAAACATTCCAGGTCAGGTTGGATGGGGCTCTGAGCAACCTGGTCTAGTTGAAGATGTCCTTGCTCATGGCAGGGGGCTGGACTAGAAGGCCTTTAAAGGTCCCTTCCAACCCAAACTATTCTATGATTCTATGCTTTAGGCACTGCCTCAGGACCAAAAAACAAGCAGAGTCTAGTAGAACGCAAGGAATGAATTAAGGATCAGCCCCATCTCCAAGGGAGCAATTCATCTTTCCTAATTTTGGAGAGAGAAGTTCTTCCAGACAGCCATTCTGCCCACCCTCAAATGGATAGACAGGACATACCTTCACCACTTCTCTCTGTTGACTACATGAGGAGCCAACATGACTCTTTAAACATGACATTTAGCACTGGGATGAGGAGTGAAGTTCAAGAAACTGGTCCAGTACTTGCTAAATCATCTGCAAAACAAAGCTCCAGCAGGTGGACAGAGACAGGAGCATGGGTGCACATGGGTGTATGAGACCCATCCCAGCAGAACACAACCTTTACCCAGAGCCCTGCACCCCATTTTGGGCTCTGAACTTCTAGAAAGACACAGAGAGAGTCCACAGCAGAGCTATGGGAGGGACCAAAGGACCAGAAATTTCTATCAAGGAAAGACTGAAAAAACTCAACTGCTTAAATTGTGTAGGAGAAGACAGAGGCAGGACCTAATGGCATCTTCAGAGGAAAGGAGTCTGCTCTTCGCACCTGCGATGGAAAGGATGAGAAGGCAGGAGCTTGAGCTACACAGAGGCTGCACATTGGGAAAAGTCTTCCCTTAGGAAGGGTTTTGTGGCTCTGGAAGAGATTACATGGGCTGTCAAGTCTCCATGGTAGGAGATCTTCCAGTGCATGCCAGAAGAGCGCAAGGACAGCTGTTTTGGACCCTGCAAGCCCCCTCCAGCCCAGATATGAGGGGACACCAGTGTGATGAAACACTGGGGATCGCTGAAGGTCCCAGAGCTGCAGGTTTTCAGAATAGTAAGGAATATTTTGGTCAATGTCTGATCAAAAACCTGGTAGGGTAAATGTGGGAAAGAGGTCCATGGTGTGACAGCACCTCCAAGTACAGCCTAGGCCTCCAGCATGGCAGGGTGAAGGGCAGGAGTCAACAACAGAGCCTCCAAACCATGCTGGTCCCTCTCTGATCCTGCCTGTTCCTTTGTTGTCCTCACTCCCCATGACAATTCCTGCTCTAAAACACCAGCAAGTCACATTTCAAAACTTCTGAGGTGTTCAGATGCCTGAAAGTGTGGGGAAACCCTCACTGCAACTCATCTGGGAGCTGGTGGTGCACTACCAGCAAGCTGGTTAAAGCTTTCAGCTGGGTGTTGGCACTGGTTTCTCCTCCCAACTCCTGCCTTGTGGAGGAAACCATTCCGGCACAGAAATAGATGAGGCCACGTAGGTATCATAAGCCCATACAAAGGCAGATGGACAGGTTCCAGGCGCAACTTGCAGTCTTTTTTCTCCACACATGCTGCTCTGTTGGTAGAGTGATGGACCATGGAGAGGTGGAATCCATATGTGACTGAGCTCATGCTCTTTCCCAATAGTAACACTTTGCTCTGCCAAGCAAAAGAGCTGTGTTGGCCTCGGGGACAAGGGCCTCCCCTGTCCTTGGCTGGCAGGGCTCGGGAGCTCCGTGCAGACGTGAAGCTTTTGGCCTCAGAAGGTGGCAAGAAGGTTTGGGTGGCAACCTCTGCCAAGGAGCGAGGAGAGGAAACGGTGGGGCCCAGACAGTGCAGGCTCAGAGCTGTCCTCCAGCTACAAGGTGCCATTGTGAAGGAGGCTTTGCCGAGGCAGGGGGGAGGATGGGGAGAGGGGCACTGTGGAGGATGGAGGATGGCAGGGGGAGGATGGAAACATGGTGGCAGCCACAGCTTCATCTCTGGAGTTATTTCTCCAGCTACTATCTACATATGCCCACCCTCGGCAGCTGGGAAGAGCCAGCCCCAGCAGGGCTGAGGTCTCCTTAGGGAGAGAAGTGAGACATGAACATACCCGAAGAGACCAGAATATCTGCCTACACACGTCCAGAAGACATCCAGCTACATGGTGTGAGGGTTGCTGTATCCATACTAGGGTGCGACCAACCTCAAGTGCTCAAGGCTCAAGTTTTTGCAAGGGGTAGAGTATGTCCAATGAAGACTTGGGGTTGGGGTGCTGCAGTACTTTCCTGGGCCCAAGAGAAAGACAACACAAATATCTACTGGACCAAGCATCTCTAGTAGAGATAGGCTCCTCTGGTCCATAAGAGTGTTGCAAAGCTAAAGGTATGGGGACAGAGCAAGAGATTTGGTGTTACTTGATGGTGTATTTGCTGTGCTTTGACCTCTGGAGGACACACCAACAGAACCATCCAAATCCACCCATCCAAAAAGTGAGCTGGGGGCAATTCAACCCCTCCTGCATGCACCTTCGCAGCAGCTCTGACAGCTTTGCTCCCAAAGATGGGTGGACTGGGGGGCGGGGGGGGACAGGGAGAGCAAAAGCAAAAATATGGAATGACCAGAACAATTTTTTGTTTTGTTTTCCATGTGTGTTTGTCATGGAAGCGGGCAGGTTTGGAGGAGCAGCCCCATGGCCCTGGCTTTGTTTGCCCACGTGCTGTGCCTCCGGATGGTGTTCCAGCTCATGGTGGGTACACTGGGGCCAAAAGTGGTTTCCAGCCCCTGGTCTGTATGCAACTGCAGCACAAGAGCACAAAAGGGAGAGTTAGAAAAGCCAGCCTGCTGTCAGCAGGTTTCAACTCACTACACAAGGTCTGGAGCACCGCTAGAAAAGCCTGAAAAACTGAACAAAGCTTGGAAAGCACCAGGTTTCCACACACACCTCCTCCGCTGCTGGCTGGTTTCCTTACAGGACTCACCTTTAATCAGCTTCCAGTTGTAGATTTCCACCTCTTCCGCAGGCTCCTTCTCGATCGCAATTGTCCTGAGGATCTCCTTGGAGGTCTCCGAGCTCGGCGGCACGAACATGTACACCAGGACGCGGTTGGGGTTCTTGCCACATCGGGTGGTGACTATTTCATCAGTGGGTTTGACTCTGGTTTCTGGGCAAAAACAAGGACAGAATTCATTAAACAGGGGCAGGAAGGAGCTTGGAGGAGGTCATCTCAGCACCTGAGTTGAGGGAAAGGCATCTCATTGGGTTTGACGCCATGTAGCACACCACGTCTCTGAAAAAGACCCTGGCTCCGAGTGTCTGATCCCCCGTGCTGAGATTGGCAACAAAGGGAGGTGTTGATAAAGGATCTGTGGACCTGCTCATCCCCATATTTTCCATTCCCCATGGTTTTGGCAGCCTCTACGCCAGTGGGGATGGGGAAGGGGGATTTTTTCCACCTGGATCACCCGTACCCACTGCAGGGACCTTGGTGCCATCCTCAACGCAAAGCCCAGGCTGGATTCCCCGCTTCCCATCTCGCTCCTGCTGCTGTCCCGGAGGAGCAACGTCAGTGAAGCGAAGGGATGAGCCCGCAGCACAGGAGCCAGCGCCGTGGCTGGGCTGCCTGGGCAGTGCGCCCAGCTCAGCCCCACGGGTGGGCTCAGCCCCAGCCCGAGGCCACTCCCCATATGGGGTACAACGGTAGGGAGAACCACACCAGGGATGTCAGTGGGACCCTACATGACTTTTTCAACATCCCCGGTGAAGGAGAGCCACAAATTTTTTAATTTCTTTAATGTATGTGGAGTAATTAAGAATCCCCCATGGTTTTGGAAGGAGATTTATTGCCTTTGGTTGTGGTCCTTGGAACGCAGAGGAGCCCAGCTCTGCTGAATTTAGCCTTGTTCTCCCCGTCATTTTGGATGCTGAAGCTTTTTACACTACTCGAAAGAAAGTTTGGCTATAAATAGGCGCGTGGGGTTTATTTTAGTAGACAGTTATTTTAGGCCTGATTCTGCTCTCCCCCGTGCTTTCTGGGGTGGTCCTGAGCTACTCTTCTCAGAGAGGGATGGAAATCCCAATTTAAAGGGATGGAAAGCCGGGCTTTTTCAGCGGTGGGAAGACAAGCGTTGAGTTCTGCAGGCTCAGCGTGATGCAAAGGGGGACGATCCCAGCCCACCACCCTCACCCCTGCTACCGCTGAGGCCGGGTGCCCAAAAACCTCCGTCCCAGACCATTAAATTTCACCCACACCAGGGCTGCTCTTTGCATCAGTCGAGGCAGCCCCACCCTCACGACAGGGAAGGAACCACACGTCCTCACAGGTACAACAGGTATTTAACAATCTTGGAGCTTCACACTGGAGCCACACGATGGCCAACAGCGTTGAGGAAGAGGAGCAGGGACCCAGGGGTCCTGGCTGCTAGCTCTGTCCCAGCAGCTGCAATGGTTTCTCCATCCGACCAATGCATCCCAGCAATTCCCTTTCGATCAGGGTCCCTTTTGCAAATAGAAATCACTCAGCGTTTCTCTCCAAGCCTCCTGGCTACAAAAGAGGAAGAGGTGGACAGTCATGGAAACTGCCTGGAAAAAGAAGATGGGTGAAACCTCCGTGCAGTGAAACAGAGGACAAGCATGTAACTTGGCTGAGCAACATGTATGTGTGTGCGATTGCTATCTGTGAGTACTGGAAAGCAAGAAGAAAATCATTTTGGCTAGGTCAGAGTGTTTAACTGGAAATAAATGAAGACTGAACAGCAGACAAGAGATCCCAGCAGAGAAAGTTGTAGACTTTAAATCAGAAAGACCCGTTATAATGAGAATGCAAGACTGGAAGGGCTCTGCTCAGTCATCACATCCCATTCCCACTAGGCACCACGTCATAAATCCTGCTCATAAACATATCAGAAACCTTATTAAAACAAGCTGAGCTTCTGCCCTTCACTCCCCCAGGGAGGCCATCCCAGAACCTCCCTGCTCAGAGGCTGGAAAAGCTTGAAAATCTCAGCTGAAATTATTTTGCAGCCTGTTTGCCCCCATTCTTAAATGTAGCAATCCCCCTTGCTTCTTCTCCCTGGTGAGACCCCCTCCACAAAACCACCTTGAAGATGCACATCAGAGGAGATCGCCCAGAAACTGCTGCATCTGCAATCAGGCTCAAAGAGACCCAGGTATCTTAAGTCTCTCCAGGGAAGCAGTGGGTGGTCCATCATCTAAACATCTACTGCTGAACGATAGTACAGAGAGAAAACATTATCCAGCGGGAACCGGAGAAGATCTCATGCCCTGCCACATCTTTGCCAGGTCTGTGGTTTAAGGTAAACAGCTTTCCAAAGACCAAGAAGCAGCTGAGAGATGCAAAACCCATTGAACATGAAAAAAAAGAATCATAGAATCATAGGATCGTCTAGGTTGGAAGGGACCTCTCAGATCAAAATTGGTCCTCTCCACCATGTCCCAGCCCCAGCACCAGCCCAGTTCTACCTGGCCCACCCCAATAGTTGTGTGCCAAAACCTCCCCCTCCTTGGATGGGGACCTCAACTCAAATTCAAACAAACCATGAGTGACACAGATAACCCCACACCCAAAAAGTGTCTTCGTAATCTCAAACCTACGTTTTAGCTGCCACAATTTAACCCTATGACTTCTTGTCCCAGCTGGAGGTCTGGAGAACAGACTGTGCCCTCTCCCCAGAAAGCATCTTCTGTCTGTCTGAAGATTCCTAGCATGTCCCTCCTTGGGCATCTTTCTCCAGACTACACCCACCCAACAGATGCAACCTTTTGGGATCGGTGCAGCTTCCTCACCTTGGCCCTCCAAAACAGGCCAACCTTTACATCAGTGCTTGCCCTGCTGAACTCACCTGGTGTGAATTCAAGTCACCAGTGATGTGAACATCTACACATCTGGGCTTTAAACTTTAAACTTTTAAAGCTCTGGGCTTTAAACCAAGGCTAAAGGAAGGAACTGGAAGGCAGCTGCAGGAGCAGGTGGGATCTCACCTACCTGGACATATTTTACAGCATTTTCCATCTACTTTCTCTGGATAGTCACACGGATACTCCTTGGGGCACGTGATCTTCTGGCAGTCCTGGACACCATCCCTGCAAGTGCAGAGGATACAGGGCAGGAGGCCGTAGAGCCGGAAGATGGGGTGCCACACTTCCCCATGGGAGTAGGTCTTCCCATTGTAAACACAAGCTGGAGGAGAGAGAGAAAAAAGTTGCCAATGGAAATAAATCCTCCTCCTCTCTGTACACCCAGGTCTTGGTGGAGCTCAACACATTTCACTGCCTCAGAAACGGGTGGCCCTGCTGTCTTGAGGAGCATGGTCCTCTGGCAGCACATCCAGCAGCAATGAACGCTGAGATATAGCAGCCACCCCACCCAGGAGGTGCCATGAGGCAGGGGACCAGGCTCCAGGAGATGGAGGCTGCTTGGGTCAACCACCCTGGTGGGGGTGAGTGGAAAGTGTGGGCAGGACCTCACCTGCCTCCAAGCCTCTGGAAGCCCAGGGTCTCTCCGAGGCTGTCACAGGCATGAAGCACAGTGAAGAGTGCCACCTGCTGACTCCTCCATGAAAATTTTTGGAGGTCCCAAAATTTCCTCCAGGGCTTCATGTCCAAGGACTGGAAAGAGCCCTTCTGGAGACACAGTGGTGGCAGAGCCCCCAAGAGGAGAAGGGACCTGTCTTTCCCCCTTTAGCTCCATGGGATTGCCTCCTCATCTCACATTCCTACTCTCTCCTCCAGGAGAAAGACCGCAGCACCGGGACAGACCCAGCACATGGTGGGTGGGTGCAAGGAGGAACATCCTGTCCCTCTGCCACACTGTCCTGGAAGGACCACATGGAGTCTTCCAGCTGAGCACCTCCCTTCCCAGGTCCCAGATCTCCAAAACACCCCAAATACCAATCTTCTTACAACTCTTTTTGGAAACTGGTAGAATTCATGCAGTCAAGAGGCTATGGGCCACCACGACTGAGATAGCTAGTGAGGAGTGGGAGGTGGGACTTGATGGTGGAAAGCTGCTGCTGAAACAGATTCCCTGGACAATTCACAGTCCCAGAGAAGTCACCGTAGTCCATGTACAGACCAGCCCTTCTATTCCTTACCTTTCTTGTGCTTCTCCTTCAAGACAATCTTCACGGTGGTGCCACCTCCTCCCTTGGGTTTGAAGCTCCTGGGAATAAACTCCAGGGAGGAACTGAGAACAGTGGACATGGTGGCTCCGGGTGGCTTCCTGCCCATTGTTTCCCCCAAACACTGGTCTTGCGAATGCCTCTGTGAGCAGTCAGAGAAAAAAAGGGGACTCAGACCCCAGCAGCTGGGTTGTTCTCACTCCAAAACATGCTGGAAAAAGCCACGCACAACTTCCATCAGGAGTGTAAGGTCCAGAGACCACAGGGATGAGCAGAGACCCAGGAGCCATCTTGGTGCCTGCAACTGCCTAAGGGGTGCTGAGCAGTTTGTGTCAGTGCCTCACACTGGTGTCCTCCCTACGCTGCATGTGGGTCACCCTCATTGGGGTAGCACCCTTCTCATCCCACGCTCAACCCAATGCCCTCAGGTGAGGTCCTACATCACTAATGCAGGCAGGGAAATGGGCTAGTCTTTTCTAGATGCTTGCTGGGAAACTGAAGACCAGCATCTGTGCAATGTAACCAGGATCAGAGAGGTAAGGATGGGTCTTATCCTGCCCTCTCACCTGGCTGGCACCAGGAGGGTTGGTGTGCGGCTGCCAGCCAGCAGGATTGAAATCCCGGGAACATCCCCGTCTTCCAAGAGCAAACTGCTGGGACAAGACCTGCAGCACAAAGGGCCCCCTTGTGTCTATTTTGGAGGATTTATAGGTGGTGGAGGTGTGACGCTGGCAGTATGGAAAAGGGCAGGGCCAGGAGCTGTAAGTGATCTAATCCCACAGACCTGGCATGGACTGCCCAGCTCTGAAATGTCACCACGAATCCACCCTCGGCAGCCAAGGAGTCACTTTTTCCTTGCTGGTGCTGCCGATACAAATAGACTGGGGAAAGTACACTGGTGGCCAGCTGCACTTCTGGCTGCTCTGTGGGAACTACAACTGGGAGGCAGGACACCTTTGAGCCCAGAGTGGAGTGGAGACACCATGTCCTGAAGCAAAAGCCCCCAAAGAGAGATTTGGCCCATCTGATTCTATGGATAAGGGTCACATCTGGCTGTCAGTCACCTCTGACTCTGCTCTGTCCATGCTCCCCAGCTGTTTTAACCTATTGGCCAACTTCAGCCAGGTTGGCCAACAAGGAGGAGAAGCGGCCAAGATTTACAGTTCCCGCAGGTCTTTCACTCTTTCAAAGACATTAGAGGTTCTTCAGAAGAATAGGGCAAGAGTCTTTCCCTGGTGGTCTGAGGTCTCAGCCTCTGCTGATAGCCCTCACCTAGAGACAATGCTAAGACACTATCCATCTGCAAAACAGGTGTCTGTGGCTCTGCTGTCCAAGGAACTGACTACCCTCCTAGAGCTGCTGTGGGTCATTTCTTTGCAGAAGATTATGGCCAAGGACAAATGGCTTTCTTTGAGCTGTTTAATGGGGCTGTGCTAGAAGCAATGATCTGAGTTTTAAAATGCAAACGTCACGTACAACACCTCTGTTTAACTGCAGGGGCTCCTCCTCTGTGGACTTCTCATATGAGCCATCTGCAAGGGAAAAACATTGTCCTGTGAAATGCTGCAGGGCTGGATGAGGATTTGCTCCCTGGGGTCCAAGTGACTAAAAGCAGCTCTCTTCACGGTGCTGACCCACCTGCGAGGTCTGGAAGGAGAAGAGCTTCTCATATGCAATTCACATCACCCAAAGCAAGTGGGAGCCATACCCCAAAAACCCTTTTATCCCCACTGACTATTAACAAGATCTCAGCTCCAAGAAAGACATGGCCTTGTAGCTTCTGAAGTCAGGTGGCATGAAAACACCCCAGAAGTAGAGTATCAGGTGATGGGGATAATCTGGCATTAAAAAGAAATCCAAAGACATTTCTCACAGAGTCAATGACATGTCCCAGCTGCACCAAAGAAAACTGGGAGAGAGGAACACAAATTGCAGAAAGGGAGAGTTTGGAGGAGGCACCTAGAGGAGGTCATTCTGTGTCCATGGCCGGGAGACCACCATGGCCTTCCAGCTTCATAAAATTTTCTCATATTAAAGAGTCATTTTGTTCTGTGACTTCACTGTCAGCAAGGTGTGAACCTGCCCACTCGCTCTTGAGTCTGTCTCATTTGGAGACATGAAGCTTGATTTTCTCCTAACCCTCTCAGCTGTGAGTCAGGGAAAACAGCAGCAAATTCAAGTGTTTCTCCCACATGGAGAGCTGTGGGAGTAAAACTCAGTCATGCCGTACTGAGGGGGAAGAGGGAAAGTTCCCTGACTGTCCTGGAAACTTCTCTGGAGCAACAGCAGCATGCACAATCTTTACGTGGTCCATACAACCATCTCCATTCTGGTGGGTGAGTGGTCTGAAGGACTTTGCCCTCCATGCAGGTCACATCTCTTGCATGATGCACCAGTGGTAGGGCAAAAAGCTCAGCTCTGGCCAGCGTATGGGCTGCAGGGAGGCAGGACACAGCTAGGTGCAGGAGGGGAAGCACGCAAGGAAAAAAATGAACCCTCATCGGTGCAACCAAGACATAGGCAAGTGGCCTGATTTACAGCACAGGCTTCCAAAATGCTGCTGAAGTGGCTTGAAATGGCTCCTGCCAGCTGGTGGCAACCAGCTGAAGTCTCCCAGCCCTTGCTCAGGAGCAGCTCCTGGACCCCTCGTTACCTTTGCAGACCTGGCAGCAGGAATCCGGCACAGTTAGGGGAGAGGAGCACAACAGCTCTGGGCAGGTCACCAAGCCGCAGTAAATCTGGCCTTCCTAGGAGACAGGAACAAAAAAAAAAAACATTGTCAGCATTATCAAGATCTGGACAGGGGTGTGTGTCACCCATGTTAGGGTGCCAACACTTCAAATTGCAGATCTAGCATAAATCAAAAGCCCCCCAGTAGTCCAGGTCCTCAGATATCAGCAATTATCTAGCAACTGATGAAAGCTGAAAATCTGCCCCTGCCGCACCCTCCATCCTGTGGGGTATAGCGTGGTGCGTGGTGTCTTCTCCTGGCATGGCTGGTTCACCAATTGTCAGTCAACATGCTCATGAATGGAGTGATCTTCCCCAAAAAGAAGGAGACAGTGCCCTGCTCTCAGCCATTGTTAGTGCTACTAGATCTGAAATAGCCACCACACACCTATAAACTCTGCATGACACCCACCAATTCAAAGTGGCGCAAGAACCTGACATCTCCCAGGACAAGGACCTGGAGGAAAAGTGGAAAGGGTAAGTGTGATGCTGAACCCAGACCCAGGTCAAGGTCACAGTTCTGCCCTCCCTCTGTCTTGGGTTATTCGATAACACCAGAGCCAAGCACACAAAGATGCTGGGTCGAGAGCTGTGGATGGACGTTCAGGTCTACCCCTTCTTCTGCTGGCTTGGGCGTTAGTTTGGTAAGTATCATTGCTGCAGTGTTCAAGCTGAAAACCATGGGCCAAGGCCAGTCTTGACCTCAGTGCATCCCAGTCCCACGTCAGTCAATGGATTTGCACCTGTTTGCTGCACGTCTAAGTTTTTGCTGCTTTGCAGAAGGGTAAAAAAGGATGTTCGGCAGCCCACCAGCCAGACCTCAACAGCAAGTCCTCTTCTCCATACAGCAGTTTCGTCTGGGACATCCAAAAGCTCTCAGTCAACTGAAGCCAAGAGGTTAACCAAAGATTTCCTTAGAAAACCAAACCACAGCAGCTTCTTCTACCATCAGGAAGCCAAACCGCTGTGCAGGGGACGTGAAGAGGAGGAAGAAAGTTTGGTAAATGAGAGGATCTGGTGGAGGCCGCTGCAAACCAAACCCTGCTCTCCACTTCAGGGACCTCCATCGGGTCCAGACCTGCAGGGAGCAGGGCTTGGCCATGTAGCTTCTTCTTTCTTTCTCCTTCTGACCAGTAGCTCTCAGCAAAGACCTGCCTCAGGCGGGAAAGAGCAAATGTCATAAAAAGCAGGATTTATCCCAGAGGCGCTGGTCTTGGGGCAGTTTTCAAAGAGGTTTAGACCAGCTGTTTATGCAGCTGTTCTAGCAGCTGACAACATCAGACACAGTCCGGCGAGACCCCGCCGCTGCAAAGCTCCACAGCCATCCTTTTATTTTCCCCTTCGTATCCAAGGCATTATCCTGCCGAATAAACAGAGCCTGAGCGAGAGCCAGTACCTCTGAGAGGGACACGAGGGTCGCAGGCTCCTGGGGATGGTGGTGGATGGGGTGGGAAAGCAGAGCCAGGTGGGCATGTAAAGTCAAATCCAGGGCTTCTTCCCAGCGTTTGTCCCCAGCCTGGTGGGCTGGCATCCAGATGGTGTCCATAAGAGAGGAACCAGCCCCAAAAGCTGTATAATTTCTACGTCTAAGCTATACCTCTTGCCACCTAGCTCCAAGCCACCTAGCTCCAAGGCGTGCACAAGCACCAAAGGCTCAGAGCAACTATCCTGGTATCATGTATACTTTACTATCAAGCATCAGCTGATGGTAACCACCATGTGCGTGCTCGTGGCATAAGACAGGGAGGTGGTTTGGGGTCTCTCACCGTTTTTTCTTTTCTGGCCAAGCTTAGTCCAATTATTTGCTGCAAGCAAAGGACACATCGGTGGAGTCTGGTCCCATCTAAGGGCTCTGTATGATGGGTGGTGAAAGCCATGTCTGAAATCCGCTTCTTTTTTATGGCAGAGGCTGTAGCGGGTATGAGAAGTTCCCCACAGCATCCAAGTCCAGCGTCGGCACTTTCAGTCCCCCTTCCTCGCTCCCTCTCAAGGAGGAGGAGCTGCTCCATTTATCTCCCAACACTCAGCTCCTGGCACGCGTGGCTCTGCGCTCCACACACCTTCCCCATCGCCACTGGCCAGGCTGCCTCGCGTCTCCTGAGTAAAGCGTCAGAACTCGGTTTTTGATGGGTTTTTGCAGGATCCCAGACTGCGGGAGAGGGCTGGGCAGAATGGAGCCAAAGCCCTGTCTCAGGGCACTGGTAGAGGCTCACGGATATGGAACATCCCTCCAGTGCTGGCAATGGGTGGTGGATGGGTAATCCATCCCGGGAATGTATGCTGAGGACCACACAGCATCCTGGCCACTGTCACAGCCCTCAGGTAGGGCAACCATGGCCATCAAGGAAGATGGGCATGCAATGGTCCTGCACAGGTCATTGCAACTCACCATGAAAGGCAAATGCTTCCTGAAAACGCTTTTCGTAGACAGCCTGGGAAGCACACACACAGCCCTTCTCCAGGGCACAGCTCCACACACAACAGCCCAGAAAATTTGTGAACACGCTACAGGAGTTTCCAAACAAGACCAGCTCCTGGTGCTCAAGCACATCTCAGCCCTGAGTTCAGCTTCCACTTAAATCCAAGCAAGGGGAATGAAGATCGCTAGGTGCCTGCCCATTGCCATCTCTGACTGCTAGGCTCCACTGCCCCTGGCTCTCTGCTGTCATCTCCTGGCTGTGTCGGAGGGTGAGATTCAGCTATGCAGGGCAGGAGTTGGCTGCTGAAGGCACTGTGAGACCCAGGCACCCAACAGCAGTTGGGAGCCACCAAATCCTTTCTGGAGCTCAGCTCAATCTCACCAGTTCAACACCGAGCTCAATGTCCCAAGAACTTCTGAAGCCCAAGAGTTGGCATCCGTATTGCCTTGAAGGCACGCTGAGCTCCCCCAGGTTCCCCTGGCTACAAACCCCACCTGCTTTGCACCAAGCACATGGGTAAAAAGGCTCCCTGTTGCCCCCTCTGCCACCTATCTGCCATACGATGCCTCAGTGGGGCAGGTGGGATAGCTGGATGCTGTGGGGACAGCACTAGTCCTCCAGCAGGCAAAGGCTCAATGGGGACAAGGGCTGTCCCACTGCCCACCCCAAGGAGCCCCAGCAGGGTCCATCCAGAACTGGCCCGTGGGATGTATGGTGAATAATCCACCCTCAGAGCAGCTTGTTTGTGCTGTTCCCACCAAGGAGGAGATGCAGGCAAGGGCTCTGTGCCCTGACCCCAGGGCCCAGCATACATTTGCAGCCCACCCTGTTCAGGGTCAAGGCCAGATAACACAGCTGGGCAGAGGGGGAGGCACCCAGCTCTGTGGTGGTCCTTGGTCACTTGGTAGGGAGGACCCAGAACTATTTCAGAGGAAGCTCGTTCTCCTGCACTGATAACCTGATCCTGATAATAAACCATTCCACCATGGGCTGGTACCACCCAATGGTCTTCATGAGGTTTTTGACCTGGTGGAACACTGTTGGGATGCAGGAGCAGACCCCAAGCCCTCCCCACCTCCCGTGGGCTCGCAGGTAGCTTACGGAGCAGCTGCACTGCACACACTGGTTTGGCTGGCGGCTGGGAAAGAGCTCGTTGGTAGTGAACATCTCGCCTTGCTGGTAGGTCGTCCCATTGTACTGGCAAGACTTGACGGGTGCCCGGAGGCCAGAAGGGGAATGTGGCTCTGGAAAAGAAGATGAGAAAGCAACTGGGATGAGAGTCAGCCCTTACCTGGCTCCAATGTAGCACAGATGCTCAGCAGATTCCCACCAGCCCAACCCAAAGGGACAAGGAGACCTTTACACACCACAGTTATCAGGAAGAAGTGGCTGGGGTATTGCATGGCCAAAAGCTTTTGGAGAATGAGGCTGCCCTGACTGCACTGAGCTCAGCACAGAGTTGTGGAGTCTCCTTCTCCAAAGAGAGAAAACCTGCCTGGATGCATTCCTGTCCAACCTGCTCAGGGTGACCCTACTTTGGCAGAGGGGTTGGACTGGATGATCTATGAAGGTCCCTTCCAACCCCTGCCATTCTGTGATTCTGTGAAAACCTGGAAGTCTGATCTTCCACAGTCTTGTCCCTTGCTGTGCCAGAGTGGTGGCAAAGCTAGTCAAAAACCAACAGCAATTTGGGAAATTAGAAAAAAAAAAAAAGAGAAAAAACCCACTATTTTTAATTTTTAGCTAATTACCCATGGGAGAAGCCCTTTTTATCTGACTCCATCTGATGTTGAAAGGCATTACACCCAGAGGAGGGAAAAATTCAAGAATTTTGTTTAAATTCCTCGAAATTATTCTTTTGCCTATATCCAACACATTTTGCTGGCAAACGATCTGAATAAAGTGCCAGCTTCTGCTTTGTCCCTGAACTGACATTTTGTCTGTCCCTACAAGGTTCTGTGGATGGGGGAGAGTTGGAGAAAGTGGTCTGGTAGAGACACTTGTCTTTCAAAGTGACATTTTTGGGGGGAAAAAGCAACGTGAACAGCCTGAGCTGCCATTGCTGCCATGACCCCGTGAGCAGGGCCAGACCCAGCATTGCTGCGCTGCTCCAAGCGTGAGCATTCAAGTGACTGCAGTTGAGGCATGCCCTGCAGGACATGGCCACCTTGTCATCTCCTCCCTATGGGATATCTACCTACCGAGACACCGTGGGCAGCACTGCTGGGGGTCTGTGACGGGACTGGCACACTGCAGAGCCGGGCACTGGATCCGGTAGCACCTGATGTTGGTGTTCTGGAGAGAAACAGAGAGAAAGATGGTTCGTCCAACTATGTGTTCACCCCTGCATGAGGAGGAAGATGTTGGGTGACGGACACATTATCACAATAGATTGTGCTTGTGTAGCTCACCTAGCCAAGGACGTCTCCATCCCTGGCTCAAACCCAGACAGCTCGTGGTCTCATGTCTCATCATCAAAGATCACTTGTGGTCCCACAGCAGCCCTGAGCCACTTCCACCCACAGCCCATCAACGCTGCTGAGACAGCTCCCTCACAAGGTCAACCCAACAACCCCAGGGGGACATGGGGCTTTGTCAAAAGGAAAGAGATTAATCCAATGTCCCTATGGGACTGGAAAGGGATTCTCTGGTCAAATTGGACACCAAAACTTAAAAGCTGCCAAAGCAATGCCCCAGGGCAGCAGCATCCCCACCACCTCCTGTGGAACCTCACAGGGGACATACCTCAGAGCAGCTGCAGCGGATGCAGTACATCAGCCCCTGTGGCTCCAGATAGGGGTGCCAGCTCTCGCCCGGGCTATACTTCTTGCCGTTGAAGTCGCAGAACATATCTGGCCCTGAAAGTCAACCAGGAGAAGCTATGTGAGAGAAAGGGATGGTCCTTGGGAGAGCTCTCCTCCCTCTGTGATGAGAAGAGCAAGGCCAGGTTGGACCGGGCTTTGAGCAACCTGGTCTAGTGGGAGGTGTTCTTGCCCATGGTAGGGGGGTTGGAACAAGATGATCTTCAAGGTCCCTTCCAACCCAAACCATTCTATGACAGTCTGGTGTCTTCATGCTCTCCCCCATGAACAGCTGATGGCCACATCCCATCCACCAAACCCCAGACTGAATACATTCCCCAAAAGCCATTTTTTTGGTCATGATTTGTTATTTTTTTAGCCTGGGACCCATCTGACCAGCTGGGTACTCCTCTGTGCAAGCTGGACTCCCTTTGCAGGCAAGGAACAGAATGGGTGGGTTTGAGCCATAAATTAGAGTTCCCTCTCTAAAATATGTCAGTAGAAATGCTCGTTTGATGATGGACAGGTGATTTCAGGGTGGTGCTATGGGACTGAATTTTCCCCAGAAGGGCTGTGAGTCAGCGGGGGGACAGGAGAGCCTGAGCTTAGGAGACTTTTTCACTGTTACCCAGAAATAGAAGATGAAAAAAAGACATTTTGGGGTAGAAACACATTCCAAAGGAAAACCTTTTACTCCCTCTAAGAGCTTCAGCTCATTCTGTCCAGGACCCCTGGACAAGTGCCATCAGCACACAGGCAGCAGAGCATCAGTCCTGAGGAGCAGGACCATGCTGGCTTGCCCCATCCCACCAGGCTCAGTCCCTTGGCTTTACCAAGCTTGACATGGCACTGGTCTGTCTGGAGTGGGTTGAACCATGCTCTTCATTCATGGAGGTGTCCATGGAGACAGCAAATCTACCTCGTCCACTTTTTGCCCCCAAAAGCACAAAGCCATGTATTTTTCTACTCCTTCCTGATCCTATCATCCTGAGAAAAGCCAGTTTCCAGCCATGCTCCTGAACTGGAAGTGTCTGTCCCAGAAACGATCTAACCCTCCCTACGCTGGCATGGGTTCAACCTTGCCGTGGCACAGGGAGATGGAAGAGATGGTGCCCAGCACAACTGGTGAAGGCGATCCCCTTTGGAGATCTCCCCTCTCCCCAGATTTTAGCAGGTCTCTATCAAGCCCCTCCATCTCCAAGCCCTTGATTACACACCAACCCTTTGGCAGGACAAGGCCAGCCTGCAGCAGGACCTGTGGGACAAACTGTGGCCATAGTCACCACCAACAACCACAGGGCTTTGGCCAGAAAGCCCAGTTCAGTCATCCTTAATGTTCGCATCAAAAAGCATTGCCTGGTCCTGCAGGACCGAGCTTCGAGCCCAGTTGGACCTGCAAGAACCTGGACCTTGTAACTCCCACCACAGCCCAGTGGCTGCTCCCGCTCTCCCGTGGTGTGTTCCCAGTCCCCGAAAAGCCAGAGGGACGCGTCAGGGCTTAAGCTCTTTCATGAAGAAGCACATGCCTGCCCGCATGTGTTATTAGTGGTTTCAGTGCTTACAGCCCCACTAAAAACTGAAGGTGATTTACAAGGTTGTGTCATTGAGGGGATTTGAGGTAGTTTGGGCGATTACGTTGCACGAAGGCAGCAGAGACATTTACACTCCCTGAAGCATTTATGGGTCTTTTAAAGCCTTGTGGTGCCCTGGGGATGTGGGGAGAGGGCAGAAGGCTGTTTTCCAAGGCATGGTGCCCAGCTCTCACCACCTGCCGCATGGTTGGGCAAACTAGTGCGTGCTGACCCCGCTACATGGCTGGAAAGAATCCTCAATGAATAGCAGAGGGTCCCCAAAATCAGCTTGGTGGTGCTCACCACCCCAATGATGCTAAAAGTCATCCCATGCTCCACTCTGTCACCTGGGGCAAAGCAGTGATCTCGAGATCCATGCCAGCATTGTCCCACCTTGCCAAAGCTGAAGATGCCACCTGCTTAATGTGTTTCTCCCACCAACCAGGCAAAACCCATATGAATACAACATGGTGGGCTGCCACCCCTTCTCCAGCTTCTGACTGTCCTCAGGATGAACCCAAGTGATGCTCTACGATGGCTGGTCCCCATGGCCATCAGGAAGGGCAGCCCTACCTGAGGAGCCTTAAGGGTCTATGATGATCCTTATGGGTCCCTTCCAACTCAAGCCACACAGGTCTGCCAGCAGCCCTGAGCTCCTCATTGAGTTCATGGCTTCAAGCACATGATTCTAGAAGTTGTACCTTCAAAGGAGGTGGTCACCAGCTGTCCAGACCACCTAGTCCAAGCACAGTGGTGTGGGGCCAGTGTTGCATCTGCAGAGGTGGAGATTTGCAATGACTTTGGGGTCAATGCCTGTCACAGTGACAGGCATTTTCCTTCCTTTTCCCTACTCCGGTCTTTACATTGTCCCCATAGCTTGCTCCAAACCTCTTGACAAGTCAGCAAACCCTGGCCATGCACAACACGAGCTTACAGCAAACCACACAAGAACGGGAAGCATGTGGCTGGAAACTGCAGAAACCCAGAAGAAAGGGAAAAAAATCCACAAAACTAAAAAAAAAAAAAAAATCATCATCGTTTTGCAAAAGGGTGAGAAAATGACTTCATTTTTCCCTGCTTGCAGCATCTTCATGAATTACGCTGAGGGTGAAGAAATCAAGTTGCCTTCATGTGACGCGGCCCCGCTCAGCTCGCAGGCTCCCATGCCAGTTGGCTGCTTCGTTCAAACATTTAATCACAAGTGGAGCCCTGGTTTGGGTCCAGCCCTCGAAAGCAGCCTGATTCATGTCTGCAAAGGGCCCACTGGTAAAATTAAAGCCGACTGGCAGCGCTGGGCAGCAGCAGACACTTGTCCGCATCTCAGTAGCACTATGCCGCGTATTTGGCAAGAGGTGCCGGCATGTTTGGTTAAAAGCAAGCTGGGGATGGGTGGAAGGAGGAGGCTTAAAAGCTGGAGGCTCTGGATCATTTTTTCCCATGCCAGGCTAATAATTTCATTTTCAGAGGTCAAACTTTGGATATCTTCCCAATTCACTCGGAGTGAAAAACCATTTGTGGCAGTAAATTGCTCCCGTGCCGTTCAGTCTCCTTATTTATTGCGTCTTCGGCAACAGCATGCTCACAAAAGTCACGTTGTTTTACTTTTCATTTTCCAGAGAGGGCTCCTGAGCTGTGGAGCATTTTCAAGGCTGCAGTACCAAAAATCCAGACACAGCCATCACCTTGTTTTCCTTCCCGAGGACCTCGCCACCTCTGGATAGGAGAAGACAGCAGGCCAGCCTGGTCCACGCCACCTTGGAGACACAACCAGAGCTTGCTGATTGCAAGCCAGAGGCTCTACCCTTGTAGGTGGCCCTATGGGACCTGGAAGCAGGAGCAGAGGTGGGAAGGGGCAAACACCTCTCATTGCAAACACCTCCCATTGCAAACACCTCCAAGAACAGGTCCCATCTAACCAGTTTCTTCTCAAATACAAGAAGCACCCAGGATAAGACCCTGCTCTTCAGAGTATCGTTACGGGTTGTATGAACCAGGAAAACCAACTGAAAACCATGGAAATGATTTCTCTGCCACCCAGCAGCAAGTCCTGTGACTGGAGGGAGGGTGGGAGATGCTGCAAAGAGCAACTCCTCCATGCAGGAGCTGCTCCGCCTTGCCCACCACGAATGGTTCTGTTGGGGACATCATGGAGGAGGAAGGTTTCTCCCTTCCTCCCCATCCAACAGTCAGTGTTTTCTTGGGTGAGGACCACCTGGTTACAACCAAATCATTGACTACTCCAGGCCAGGGTCTGGGGCCAGTGGCCCGGCCCAGCTCATGTCCATACCCACCTGCTGGAACTGCCCTGGCCCAGCTGTCCCCAGGCATTTGGCAAACCCCCAGTTGGCATCAGCCAACACCATGCTGGGGAGTGCACCTGCAGCGAGAGTCTGGACACCACCAGTCAATGCTCAAGGCTGTGCCCAAGCCCTGGTTTACTTTGATTATCATTAATTGTCATTATTTATCATTAATTGCATCCTGGACAGCAAGGAGGGTATGTAATATGATGTGGAAAGTATGAGGGGGAGGACAAGGCAAGAGAGAAGAATAAAGTTACAAAGAAAAGGGTGATCGTTGTCCATAACAGGGACAAGAAGAAGCAGTCAGCCTGGAAGATTTAAGACAGGTATTGAGGGAAAGTTTCCAGCTACCAGGAGATTTAAACCCCAGAAGAGGCAATCGCAAAGGCTCTGAGACACTCTATGAACCCCCTGGAGCAGCATCTTCATCAGATGGTCTAGAGACATCAATCCAGGGTGACAAACTGAATGGCACAGACAGAGAAACCCCTCCTGCACTGCCTTTGGTGACCACTGACATCCTCTCACACCACGAGAATGGCCTCAATGCCTCTTTGGGATGTATCTCAACAGCTTCATACACCAACCATCCTGCATCTTCGTGACCTGCTCTAGATCCAGTGAGAGACCATGAACCAAGGGGAGATGGGCAAAATCCCATGGTCTCCTTGTTGAAACATCAAACTGGCTGATGTTGATCAGACCACCCCCAGACATCTGGCCTCAGATGCAGACAAGTCCACTCAGGCCAGCACATCCATGAGACCTTGTCCCTTGAAGCTCTCCCACCTGCTGACACAGCCCATTTGAGCCAGTTTCTTCCACCCCTCCACATTCACAGTGGACAAGGATGTCCCCATGGGTTTCCCAACATGGTGTGACTCCTCCCACTGCCTGGGCACTTTGACCTTGGCTGAGTCAGGGGCCAAAACAGGTCAGATGTTCTCCTGCATCAATCCTGAGCATGGTAGCAGGAAATGCAGTGAGCTATTAAACCTGCAAGCGTGGTGGCTACCAAAATACCATGTTCTGCTGCCAAATCCTACTTTGGCTCAGGTTGAGCTATGCTCACTTCACCTCCCTCTGGATATAGGGACTGATGCTCAAGAAAGTCAAGCCATAGACACACCCACACATGCAAGATCCTGCCCCTACATCCCCAACTCCCACATCAGGGTTTCCCATACCTGAGCAGAGCATCCTGATGGGCCACGGGAAGTTTAAAGATGCTTTTACATCACTGCTCCATCGGGTCTCCACACGCGTGGGATCACCATGCATCAATCCTTACTTACACTGGAGCTCCTCCATGCTACAGGACACTGAGAAGTCCCCAGAAGCGAGTGCCTGCTGCACATAAAGCCTTGACCTGTGGCTAGAGAGGGGCTAATGCACCCGCAAGACCCCAAAGCATGGAAAATTAAGGTAATAACCTCTCCCAATTTGCTCGCCCACTGCAAAAAGCTTGCACCAGCCCTGTGCCTCAGTTTCCCTAGCAGGGACTTTCACTCCAAACCGGCTCCGACAAGGATGCTTCCAAAATATCCCACAGGTCTCACCCTGCTTCTCCCCCATTTCATCCCATGGGGTGGGGGGTTTCCTCCACCTCTGCATCCCCAGAGGGTCTCCCCACAGCTCTCCCCCAAGGAGGGCACACCTGAGCCAGGCTCCCGACCCTGACAGCTTTGTCGGAGGTCAGGCACCTGCCAGCCATCCCCGTGCCGGGTGTGCGGGGATGTGTTTATCCAAACCAGTTTGCGAGTTTTAAGAGACGCCATAAATAAAGTGTAAAAACCGCTGTCTGGTACACAAAGTCCAGGCGCTCCTGTGACAGCCCTGTATTTATGAAAGGCTTAAAATGCAACTTAGCTGCAAAGGGACTGGTTAAAACACACTGGGCCCTTGACATGTGGCATCCTAACGACTCCACTCACGTCCAGATCGCTTCCCACACACTCGCCTCGCTCAGTCCTGGGCTGGAAATTTCTTCCCAGGATTTGGGGAGCCTAGAAAACTCTGCAGCTCTGCAAATGCAGCCTCACAAAGCATCGATGAACTCCCCAAGGTGGAGGAGCTGAGTGAAGTCCCACACCCAGAGCATCCACAGGGGTTCTGCGAGCAGCAGACAGGGCCCCGTTTCCCTCCTCTCCTTCCCCCATTTCCCTCCTCTCCTTCCCAAGGGGATGCTCAGTTTTCTAAAGCGGGGCATGCAGCCCTCACCTCTCCCTTACCCTGGCCACCAGCAGGATTTGCTTTTCATCCCCATCGTTCCCATCTTGGACTGGTCAGTCCCTTGTCATGCTGAATCCGAACTCGTAGGGCAGAAGGATCCTATGACCTCCCTTTTCTCCAAGAACCACATTAAAAAGAAACGAAACGGCAACTTCCAAGCTCCTGGGGAAAACCACTGCCCTGCGCTCTCCAGAGATGCTGGTGTTTAAATGCCTCCAGCCAAAACATCATTGCATTCGACTATTGCCGCTGAATTACTCATAGTGGCCAGGCTGCTGCACATTCGGCCCAGTAACCTGTGCCTCTGTTATTTTTTCAGCTGAGAGTGTAAATCCCCTAAAATAGCCTGTTTCTGTGGGCAAATTCTTCTTTTCTGACTGGCCTTCAAGCCTGAGCTTTCTGCTTCTCACCTATTTTTAGCCACGACACTGTAGGTCTCTTGGCTGATGAGCCTGCTCGTAACTAATTTATTCCTGTCTTCATTCTCCTGGAGCACTTGGCCCCGAGAAAAATTCAAGGCAGTGAGCTGCAGAGGTGGACAGCGCAGAAAACTCCACGATTTGATGAGGACCTTGTCAACAAAACCCTCCTGCCCTCGATCACGGGGCATCTGGAGCCCCAGCCAAGTCCCCTGCACCGCATCGCAGGATGTGCCCAGCAGCAGAGCCAAAGAGATGCAGAGCTGCGGATGATCCCGGATCTCCCTGCTCCAATCCTGTCCCTGTCCTGTGGTGTCCAGTCCTTTATCACCATTATAAATCCCACAAACAGACCCCAGCACTTCCTCCCAAAGCAGATTAAACCCTTACTGTCCCCATTCATCCTGGTTTATGCCCAATTTAGGGGCTCTGCTACCATCAGCACGCGCCTCTGAAGAGCAAACACCTCACCTAGCATCTGTGTCACCTTCTGGAGATGTCTCCATCCTCCTCCTAAGGTGGGTACCACGGTTAACGCAGCCCTGGCAGAGGCAAGGAATCGGATCCACATCCCTCACACAAAAAATGCATGCTGCGGTCTAAGCTCGGCGGCTTTCGATGAGCCCGGGGAAGGAAAAGGAGCCAAACTCACCCAGACTTTGCTCTCCAAGGCTCTGCACAGCCCCATCCAGCCGCCTGCCTTCCCCCACCCACCCCCCAGCACAATCCACCACCAGGACAAGCAATCCAGTGCTCATATTTTTGGTCGGCACTCCAAGAGGACAATTATTTGCCGAGTGCCTAATGCACTGCTGGCAGCGGGCAAGTTGTAAATCATCCTAATGCAGCCACCGACAGACTCTACTGGGATTTCGGGAGATTAAAGGAAAGAATAAATGTAGGGACACAACAGGTCCTGCTCTGGTTTGCTCAGTGTTCAGGTGGCTTTGTGATGCTGTAGGGGTGCCCAGTGCCCGTTGGTGAGGTCCCAGTGCCTTGACCAAGCCAAATGCACCTCCCGGTCCCAGTTAACACCTCCAGCACCCTCCAAGCTGCTAAACAGCCCTGGCCAAGTCCTTCAAGTCCTTTTGTACAAGGAAGTGCTGAATCTCCCTTCCTTTCCTCATCCCAAAGCTTATCTTCCCCAGTCAGCCAGCTGGCAGCAGGAACCAGGAGAGAACAAGGGATGGACATGGAGATGGACAAGGGATGGACATGGAGAAAAGCCCCCAACTTTGGTTTGAGGGGGTCATTTCCCGCAACTGCCCATGTCCCCGTCCACCCTCAGAGGGGACATGCACCCATGCAGGGTGGGATTGATGGTTGGACTCGACGATCTGAAAGGTCCCTCCCAACCTAGGCAATTCTATGATTCTATCTGTGCAGGGGAAGGGCTGCAATTCAACCTCCTGCCCCCTGTGATTTCTAGCCCACGGGGTGGGGGGGTTCCCAGACCTTCACCACGTCCCTGCCAGCCCATGAAACCCCACAGTCCCCTCAGCATCATGCAGCAGTGTGCTCAGCGCTGTACATCCCCGCAAACCAGCTGGGGACAGCAGTGGCTGGAGGGGGACACAGTGCAGGACAGGGGACCCAGCTTGCTGCATGCCCTGGGACATCCTGGCCATGGAGAACCGGCACCTGCCACAGCGAGGAGCCTCCCCGTGTCCCTAGGCATGCCCGCAAAGCCCCCTCTGCGACTTCCTGGGGACCCTGGCGATGGGGAAACTGAGGCACAGAGGGAACCAGTGCAGCTGGGAGGGGAGTGGGGAGGACTTACGAGCCCGGGCTCGGCTCTCAGAGGCGAAGAGGAGCAGCAGACACCGGAGGAGGAAGGCGAGGGGACCCGCCCCGGGAAGCATCGCAGCCCGGCGATCGGCGCCCGGGGGCTTCGATGCCGGTGCCCGGCGGTGCCGCGGTCCCGATGTCCGGGGGTGTCTTCGTCCCAGTGCCGGGGGGCTGCCGCTGCCAGATGTCCCGCTGCTGGTCCCGGTGCCCGGCGGTGCCGCGGTCTCGTTCCCGGTGTCGAGTTCCTCGGGGCGGAGACCGGTGCCCGGGGGTGTCGGTGCCCGGGGATGCCGGTGCCGGGGGTGCCGCGGTGCCGATGCCCGGGGATGCCGGTGTCGGGGGTGCCGAGACGCCGGTACCCGGGTCTGTCGGTGCCCGGGGGTGCCGAAGCCTGAGGGTGCCGATGTCCGGGGCTGTCGGTGCCGGAGGTGCCGAGACGCCGGCGCCCGGGGGTGTCGGTGCCCGAGGGTGCCGGTGCCGGGGGTGCCGCGGTGCCGGTGCCCGGCGGGGCTCGTCTCGCTCCGATCAAAGGCGCCTCCTTTAGGGAGAGCCGAGGAGTTTGTTTGTTGGTATTAAAGGCGGAGATGGGGAGGGCGGGGGGGGGGGGGGGGGGGGAGTTGGGTGAGATCCGCAGGGTGGTTGTTTTTTTTAATTATTATTATTTTCCCACTTTTTTGGGGGGGGGTGTTTTAGGAAATTCCTCGGCGGCGGGAGGGCGGAGGGAGGGCGGGCGGGCCGGGAGGGGGTGCGGGAGCCGCAGGTTTAACCCCTGCCTACCTGCAGCCTGGCCGGGGCTCCGCGGGGCGGCTCGGGGGCGGGGGAGGCGGGGAGGGGGGGGGAGCTGGAAGGACCTGCCAGGCTGGACCCCGCTCCTGGGGTGCTACGGGGTGACACTAAGGGAATATATCACCCCCCACACACAAGGCTGCACCCCTTCTCCCGGTTAAACCCCACCTGGCTCTGAGATGCTTGAGCCCCCCACCCACCCAGGGAGAGGTTTAAGCCCACGCTCGGGTTGAGCCCGCGCAGATGCATCTACCCCATCCCGGGGTGAAGCCGGCCCTGGCACAGCCCCGAGCATCCCACCGCAGAAATCCAGGTTGCAGCCTCCCCTCCCAGGGCTCTGCTCCATCACCGAGGTCCCCCAGTGCCCTGACTCCCTTCCCAGTAAATCCCAGTGCCACGGATGGGCTCCTTCCTTCCCAGGACAGTGGGGTCCAGCAATCCCCCCTGTACCCACAGGACGTAGGGACAGAGGTTTCAACAAGACAAAGTGGTCGATCTCGCTCTCCCTGCCAGCTGCTTTACATTCCTCCAGCTGCATAAAGCCATCTTAAATGACCAGCGTAGCCCTTGCCTGCAGGAAACCCCCCCTGGCCCCAAGCCACGATCCCAACAGCGACCATACCTCGACTGCTCTTCATCTCTGCAGCACGGAGCTGCTGGGTATGAAATGCCATTGATTGGAAAGCCACCGGTCACGCAATCAACCCCTGGAGAAGCCACCTTGCCTCCACACATGTTGCTCCTGTTCCTGCTGCTCCCCAAATCCTGCACGAAGTGGTACAGCTCTGGCTGCTCTGCTGTCCTGCTTTGCCTGTCTATGGGGCTCAGCTTTCTGCTCTCCAGGACCCTCACGGAGAAGCTGGGCAGCATGGAATCCTCCCTGAGCAGCCGCGTCCACTCAGCAGCACTGCTTCTTACCACCAAAATAACCCAGGGCCACCAGTCCATCATGGAAATGGGTTCCTGCAGCTTCCTTAGACCCCCAAGGACAGATTTTGTGTAGTTTTTTACCCATTTCTGCTCCACCTTCACAACTCGTACTTCCAGGGGTGCTTAGAGCAAGACACTTTATTAGCACAAGAACTACTTTAGCGCAGCGCTGAACACTGTCATGCCCACGTTCCCCCATCAGGCAGGCTTGGACAGAGGTCCCACACCTTGCAGGAGCCCTGGGCTTCTCCTTCGCAAATGGCTTCATCTCTACACCATGGGGTCTCCTTCAGCATCTCCTTCAGCTTCCTTACACCGCTGGCCAGGGAGAGACTGTCATCACCTGCGATCCCTTGGCACCAGGTGACCGGAGATCTCCTCTATCAGCTAAGTTATTATTTATTTTGCTCCATTAATTCAAGCTTGGGATTGGGCTTTCCAGAGTGTGAGATCTTTGTGCCCGACGCCAAACCATTCGAGAGAGGCACCAAGCCACCAGTCTGCCAACGGCTTCAAGGTGGCCCAAACCCCCTAATCCTGGTCACACCAGCCACGTACCTCATTTGACTTGGAGAGGAAAACAGTCAAGGGGAATTTCTGCAGCAAAAACTCTTCTTTCCATCCGGTTCTAGCCCTGCCCCAGGAGCCAGACACATCCCCCGGTACCACACCACATCTGCGGTTGCCTGTTCCCAGAGCTGGATATGAGAGAGGGAAATCTTTGTAAGAAGAAACCTGTTTTTATAACAGTTGTAATCATCATCTTTGTTATTTTCTCTTTAAGCTGCTGAGCACAAGAAGTCAAGGTGCATTTCTGCACCTGCATGAGCTGAACTCATTTTCTGGGAAGAAGGTGTCAATCACCGAACCACGGGCAGCAAATGCAAACGAGCCCTCAGCCCACCATGACTCTCCCGTACGGGGATATCTGTGACCCTCAAAGAGCACAGCCCTGTGTGCAAAGCAGGACAGAGAGCTGGGTCATCTGCAGGGATCGTCACAGGTTGACTTGTTTATGAGCTCTAAAAATAATTTTACCGCTCGGTGCCCTCCCCTGCAAATTGCGAGTATGGTTCTGCTGAAGGACCAAGTCGCTACAGGGGAACCTAGGAGCCCAGAACCCAGGGCTGCCCTGCACATCGTCTGGCACTCACCACCTACAGAAAGCACAAGCATTGCCATTGCTGCTGCAGTTCAGGGCTATCCAGAGCGATCCTGATGTGACCACACACCTTCAAGTCAAACTACAAAGCTGGTTTTTAGAGAAGGCAGCACAGGAGAGACATGGAGCCGTTGGAGCGGGGCCAGAGGAAGCCACGAAGATAATCCAAGGGCTGGAGCCCCTCTGCTGTGAGGACAGGCTGAGAGAGTTGGGGGGGTTCAGCCTGGAGAAGAGAAGGCTCCGCGGAGACCTTGGAGCCCCTTCCAGTCCCTCAAGAGGCTCCAGAAAAGCTGGGGAGGGACTCTGGATGAGGGAGGGGAGCCATGGGACGAGGGGCAAGGGTTTTAAACTGCAAGAGGGAAAATAGAGCTGAGATCTCGGACAGAAATTCTTTGCTGTGAGGGTGGTGAGCCCCTGGCCCAGGTTGCCCAGAGAGGTGGGAGATGCCCCATCCCTGGAGGGGTTCAAGGCCAGGTTGGACGGGGCCTTTGAGCAACCTGGTCTAGTTGAAGATGTCCCTGCCCATGGCAGGGGGTTGGACTAGGTGGCCTTTAAAGGTCCCTTCTAACCCAAACCATTCTGTGATTCTATGATTTTATGAACACGCCTCGTGAATTACAGCATCATGTGTCAGAGCAACCCAAAGGCTGGGATGGTCCATGCTGCCCACTCCTCTGAGTGATGGGTCAGCACCTCTGCAGCCTCCGTGTAGGCCTGGGATGGGGATGTCCCATGGTGTGGTTGGAGGACCTGCATTTTTCCCCCATCTTATTGTCCCCATTGCATTATCTGCATGCTGACAGCTCTGTGCAGTGCAGATCCACACCAGCCAAGTTCAACTCACCCAATGGTTCCAACTTCTCACCATCTAACCCAGCTTCCCTTGTTTCACTGCTTCACTCATTTCCATCTCCCTGCAAATTTTGCTAGCAATGCCCCTCTATTTTCTTCTCATGCCTCGATAAAGATATTAAAGGGGTTTGGGTAAACAGCAGGCTCCTTCCAGCTCCCACCAGGAACAGCCGGTACCTCCTCTCCCAGCTCTTCTCTTGCACAGGGCAGACTTGAAAAGCCCATTTGTAGCATAGGTCTGTGGGCAGGTTATGAAAGTGCTTAGAAAAATGGGGACGTGAAGCCCAAGTCAATGAAGTTATTTTACGTCTCTGCTGCAACAGCAACAGCTGAATTCAGGACTGTAGATCCTGGCCCCGCATCAGGGCTAAAACGTATGGGAAAGTTCAGCCATGTCCTAAGCACAGACCCAGGAAATAAAGGCCAGCCTTGTCAGGAGCAAGGTGCTGTGTTACATCTCTCTTGCGTCTCATAAAGAATACATTCACCCTTTGGCAAAAACGAGGCTCTTTATCTTCATCTGCGAAGGAATCCGGCTGACAGTTCGATTCTGCCAACATCAATCCATCTGTGATCATGAATCAGACTCCAAAAACCGTGGGATTGGCTTGCAAATAATAAAACTTGGGTCCTTTTTATTTGCCTTCTGGTTCCTGAGCCTTTAGGTCAAACTCGCTTCATGTTTTCAAGAAGATGAGACGATTCCTTTTTTTTTATTTTTTTTTTTTTTTCAAATGAAAACCGAGATTCTCCTACAAACTACTGAATAAACAGCATGGGCTCCAATAACATCCCCCACCACGCAAGCCTCGTGGCAGGATCGTGAGCTGGCCAGACTGCAGGCTGGAGGAGCTGGCTGCACACCACCGTACCTTTCCCTGGAAGTTTGCAGCCCAGCATCCCCGGTGTTTAATCCAGCGTGCGCCTCCAATGCACATGCGAGGGCTGCCAGCTGCAGGCGACGGAGCTGGAAACCTGCAGGACCATGAACCATTGCAAGCCGGACTAAAGAAATCCAGCTGCAGGAACAAGCCCTGCTCCGGGGACAGAGGAGCTGCTGCCTCACTTGACAGCGGGCTGCAAAAACACGTAGCCTGATGTGGTTTCTTCTGCTCAAGCGTGAAGGCTTGAGCCCATCCTGGGGAACGCAGGAGTAAATCCCGATTACCAGTAATCCCACAGTGAAAAGCACAGTCCCCGTTCAAGCCCTGCAGCCAGCTCACCCCACCGACCTTCAGCCAGCAACAAAATCCAAGCTGGTACCAACCTCCTCTCATCAAGCGGAGGAAATCACCTCCCATGAGTGGATTCTGCTCTTTTTTATTTTTAAGCACAGGCTGTGGCATGAGACCCTGAGAAAAACCATCACAGCCTCGTGGGAACTGCGGACAGCGGGAGGACAGATGCCCTGGCACACGAATTCGGGGTGGCCCAAAGCAGAGGCGAGATTCCTGCTGTAACTCCATAGTCTTCCTCCAACCCCGTTGATGACCAGCAACCACGTCCTTTATTTTTGGAATGCATTCGAGGAGGAGTTGATGCATCCCACATTACCATGGCAGAGGTTCAAGCTAGAGTCAGGGAAGATGGAGGTGGAGACGGAGCCCTCCCATCCCAGTAAGACGGACGTGAAATGGGATGATGCCTCTCTGCCATACTCCACTGGGTACAGCTAAATCAAGCAAAATCCAAATTTTCTTCATACCACAACTTCATAAAACTCCCCTCCTATACCTGGAGCCTCGTGGGTTTCCTCTCCTTGTCTGCAGATTTGAAAGATGGTTCATGGCATTTCTGCAGGGAGAAACAAGCTCATGGCACCTCCCCAGCCCCCAGCTCCAGCCCAGCCTCCCAAGAGGGCAAGAGTTGTATCTTCAGAGCCCTCAAGAGCAGAAGACATGCCACCAACGCTGGCAGCCCAGCCTGAGCCTTGCAGCAGAGTTCAAACTGCCCCGACTGATCCCATCCATCTGCCTTCCCACATCACTTTGTTTCAATGGGATTTATCCCTCCTGCTGCCCTCGTCAAGGAGGAGTCTTGTCACTTTTGTCATTTCTATGTCGCACTGCTTTTGTACACTCTCTGCAGAGGGATATTGTCCTGCTTTGGAGAGCACCAGCCACAAGCTGGATACCCTGGAAATGCTTCCTATCAGCCTTTTTCCTATTTGTCTCTCTTTTTGGCCTTTCCAGCAGGCAGCAGCTATGAATTCTCCTCCATATCCAAGAGCAGCCATCACAGAGAAGTTGGTCCCCTCCACCTCTCAAAGCCTTGAGCCCATGCATGGGTTGGGCAAAAGTGTAAGTCTCCTTCTCCTGGCCCATCCTGCTGTAGCCCTCCTCCCTGCAGATACAGAAGCCACCAGGACGTAGAGGTGGACGTTTGGGTAATTAGGGCTGATGGCTTGGGTGGCTCCGTTCCCCGTTGGTCCCTCAGGGCAGCATGCAGAGATAGACAGCTGGAGAGGTAGGCAAAATATCTCTTTCCAAGCTGCAGAGTTAATCTTGCTGTGAAACCACAGGAGAGGAGCTACCTCCTTCCCACAACTGATGGCGTAACCCTTGAACTTCTCCGTGGGCTCATTGCAGCTGGGCTCCTGTGCCTCCTCAACCCAGGGCCTGGCTTTGGTGCAGTGATGGCAGCAGATGTGCCTCCAAGCTAGAAGTCGACACTGAATGTCTCCTGAAGCTGCAAGGAGACACCTTGCCTGCAAGCAATTAGCACCTCCCTGGGACACAGCAGCTCGGGGAAGCTGCCTCCGGCTGCAGTTCTAATACAGACGTCACCTTACACAGCACACGGTTTCCTGCTCCCATCCTGATGGGTGACAAACGCTGGCAAGAGCTCCTCCTGAAGGTCTCTTGAAGGCAACTGTGTTCAGGGGATTTTCAAGCAGAGCGCTCACAGTGGAGCAGTCCCGGAGATTGCTCTGCCCAATGGACCATGCATGAAACTCAGCCTCACTCAGCAGCTTTATCTCACCTCATACCACACCTCAAGCAACAAAGACTGTCTAGCAGCCTCTACATCTATCACCCTACAGCGATCGATCTAACAACCTGCAGGACTCATGTTGGAGGCAACATAATTTGTCACAGTACCTTGAACACAAAGTGTGTTCCCAAAAGCTTTGCAGAGTTGCAACAGAATCTGGTCAAACCCTGCAAGAGCATGTGCCAGCTCTGGGTTGCCAGCATCTGAGAACGTCTGTTCCTCATGCAAACAGCCATAACTACCGCAGGCAAGTGGTTGTTTTTGCATGAATCTGAGTGCTGGAGGACTTTCAAGAGGCCTAAAGCTGCACCTTTGGGGATTTAAGGCAGTCAATGACTGATGAGACTTAAAAAGATAATTTACCACATAGTCCAACCTGGAATGGGAAATCCGGTCATTTTTTTAGCATCTAAGCATGTCACCAAGCACAAGACCAACACATAGTAAACAGTCTATATAATCAGGGCAAATCAGTGATACAGAGAGGACAGTGAGTAAGAGATTCTCCTCCAGGGATGGAGATCAGCAACAAAGTAAGAGAGAGGGGTGACAAGAGGCTGGCCAAAGCAAGAGGGAAGGACAGAGAGGAAAAATGGGGGAGCACAGTGCCATGGGCCTGTCCATATCTCCTGTCTCCGCTGTGACACATCCCCACCTGCACTCCATGGCAAGCGTCTGGCCAGGGACTGCATCATCACTGGGAGGGCCACAAAGAGAAATGGCGGTGGCAAAACCCTGCCGGCTCCTCGGGAGAGGTGAGAAGCGGAGAAAGGTTCCCCGGCAGCCTGGGCAAGGCAGAGGTTTTGGCTTGGGGTGGCGGGATGTGAGGCTGGAGCCTTGCACGGGCTTAGGATACCCTCTGCAGGCCAGTGCTGAGCTCCACACGTCCCGAATCGTAGAATCACAGAATGGTTTGGGGTAGGAAGGGACCTTCAAAGATCACATAGTCCAACCCCCCTGCCCTGGGCAGGGACACCTCCCACCAGACCAGGTTGCTCAAAGCCCCGTCCATCCTGGCCTTGAACACCTCCAGGGATGGGGCAACCACAACCTGCTCCAGTGTCTCACCACCTTCATCATAAACCAGTTCTTCCTTACACTCAGGCTAAATGCTTTTTCAGTTTAAAACTGTTGCCCCTTGCAGGGGTTTGGGCTGAAAGACAAGCTGGAGACACAGAAACCAAGTTCTGTCCAGGGTGGGCTGGATATGCAGGAGTAATTTGGCAGAATATCTGGCAGAGATCCCTTTCCAAATCCGCTGTCGCTAGGACCTCTGCAGAGAGCTAAAGCTCTGCACAGTGGTTTGTCCCATGAGTGGCTTCGGTGGAGAATTTTCTCCTCTTCCCATATTCTCTGTTCCTCCTCGAGGGTTCCCCAGGCCCCTGCTCCCAGGCTGATCCCAGAGAGTCGGCAGCTTTCGCAGGGGGACAAAGCCTCTGTGGGAATAGCATACCCCATCAGTTTCTGCAGGACAGGCACCCCAGTTGCTGGACTAAGTCCAGTCACAGCACCAAACCGCTGCTTCCTTTGCGTCATCATTCATCTTAATAAAGTCACCACAATTTTTCTGTTTCCTGGAAATTAGCTTTTTTGCTGACTGGCATTTTGTGGATCCCCACAACAGCGAGGATCAATGCACTGGTAGCCTTTTAGTCATTCAACAGCTAAAGTAAAGACAATTAAAGACAGAAGTGTGGGTAAAATAGCAAGTAAATGATAACCCCTAGCAAGCTCCTGGCACACATTTAGAGGCTGTTTCTCGGGCATGGATCTTCCCTTCCTCTCTCCAACCATAGGTCTTTCAAGGAGGTCCAGAGGTGCAGGGCTTCACCTCCATCTCTGCAGCCACATTTTCTCTGCTGCCATCCCAATGCCTAGGGTAGCTGAGAGCCTTCATCAGGGAGGGACCTGACTCTAAAATATGGTGAAAAGACAGATTGTTTTAGTGCCCCAGTAAATAGATGAACGGCAGAAGAGAAGCACAAGAGATTTCCATAGCAACCAGTGCAGAGACTCTGCCTCCTCTGCTTTTCTCCGATTCACCTTCCCCGCACACAGATAATCCAAGGGTGCTGGTGTGACCACTGACCCCACTGGAAAGGGATGGCCTTAAAGGGAGTGCGGTGAGCACGTGATGGAGCCAGGTGGACATAAATCTCCAGCACTGGCCCTTCCTCCAAAGGAAGCACCAAGTTCTTCTAGAGGGGAATTCTGAACCTACGGCTTGCTTAAACACGCCAAAAAAAATCAGTTCTTCAAGCTGATTGAAGCCTCTGAAGGTAGAAACCTGCAAAGCCAAGTCATGCTCTCAGAGCCCTGAGTATGGTTGCCATCACGGTGACATCCAGCCCAAGCACTAACTAACTGCATTTCTGGCAATATACAGAAAGGAGAGCTCTGTTTGACTTTAAACTAAAGCCACACACAGACTCGACGCACCTTTGGTCTTCCCAGAAGAAATAAAAAAAACAAGCATAAAGTCACCCTGGCCAAGCTGAGAGCTAAGAAAGAAGTTCTTGCACACCTGAAGATGTGTTCTGGTGGAAGCTGCTGTGCTCTGGAGAGCACAGACAGTGGAGGGACAGCAATGGGAGGCATCAAAGCAGAACCACGGCTGCAGCAGCCCTGCGAGAATAAATGTGTCCTCTGAGCTGCATTGGCATTTGAGACTTCTTCTACTTATCATAGAGATGATAAGTAGAAACAAATACTTGTTTGGACAGGATGGCAGGTAGGGGTGGGCATCCCAGACAAGAAAAATCCCTGGCTTAAATTTCAATAGGAGAAATTAAGGTACAAGAGTGAGAGACTAAAAGATTGGGACCGATAATTTGGGAAGGCTTCAGGGTCCCCACTGCTGGAGATCTTTGAGAAGAGGCTGAATTCATCTGTCAGCGATGACATATGCAGAGCTACCTTGGACTGAAGCGTAGGAGCAATCTGGATCGCCGCGTCCATCCGTCTGATCGAAGGCTGCTATGCAGCAGAGGTTTCATTCTGATGGTCAACAGGGCATCCACACCACGTGCCACACTGGGACAAAAAACACCTCCCAACATCCCACCTAACAAATGGATTACCACACCAGGGGAGTGCCTCCGAGCTCAAAGACCTCTCCTGCACCTACAGCCCTGAAGTAGCAGGGAGGTTGGGTAAAAATCAATCCAGCAACCCTGGTTGCCTGGACCAGGGTGAAATTCCCTTAAACATGTTTGCTGCTGGTTGTTAAGGGCGTTAGGCACTGGAAAGCAGGGTGTGCAAACCCAGGGCATGGCTCCTCTGGGCTCTGTCTTGCTCAGCACACAGCTTGGCAAGAAAAAAAACAACTCCCCAAGCAGATCCCCCAAAAACACACACATGAGCTTATGGTTTGGTGGCATTTACTGATACCTCATGCATGTCCTGGCCAAACCCTCTGCCCTGCCCCTCCACGATGGCTTCCTGAAGCCTTCGAGCACCCCTACGTGAGCAGGTGTCTCTCCCACTAGCACTGTCTCAGCAATGCAGAGGTCCCTGGAGGTTCTGCTACCCTTGATCCAAAATCTGAGTGCTCTGCTCAGCTGCAGATAAATAAACTCCAACTATAGGTCCCTTAGGTCCCTTCCAACCTAAACCATTCTATGATTTTATGTGGCAACCATGAGGAACTGTTGGAGGTATCCGAAAGATGGAGAGGTACCAGAGAGATCTGGTGGCCACAGTGACCTGAAACCAAGAGAGAACAAATCTGAAAAAAAAAAAATCCCTAAATCTCTATTATACCCATCTTCCCCTCATTCCTAGAGCGCATGAAAACAGTTAAACCTGTGGCAGGTGGCTGACAAAGTCCAAATTGTCCCATGTCTCTCTTCCCTAGTCTGGCAGAAGAAACAGCCTCTCCTGCTCCCCGTGTAAGTTCTAACACCCCAACCTCAGCCTACACAGCTGTCACAGGAAAGAGTAAACTCACCCCAGGAGAAGTTTCAGGGCAATGAGATGGTTTTTCCTCCTCTTCCTTCCCTGCTAACTCATATCCCAGGACGATTGGATGTTCCCAGGTGTCCTGTGTACTTGGTGCTGTGCAAATGTTGAAGCAGGCATTGAGGATCAACTTAAGCAGAGCGACAAGAGGCCTTCCTGACCCAGCACACATGATGACCTGGAAAGCAGAAAAGCTGGTGAGATGGCCAGGCCTCCTGCCTGCACAGGTGCTCTGCATCTCCCACTCCTCACATTTAACACCCCAAACAACCTCACGAGCCTGCACTCATGCCAGGCCAGCTTGAAGGGGTGCTGGTGGGCTTTCCAAGCAAATATCCCTCTCAAACTCAGCACAAGGAGCCCAGATTTTGAAGTAATTTAGGTGTCTGGAGAGGGAGATAGGCACCGGATGGGATCTTAACAGCACACAGGCGGTGGCAGCAAGGGGCTCAGTGTGGCAACCCTCGCTGACCTCCTCCCACCCCTTCCCAGGATGCCATGCTGTTTGTGGTATGCATAACAGCAATTCGTGGCTCTGCAGATGGAGCCTGTAGCTGCTAACAAATTAAATAGTCCTTGCCCAGGTTAAAGCCACACTATTAAGAAGTGCCTTCTTCCTTCCCAAACAGGGTGGTTGCATCTAAACTACTTTTGAACAACAACCTGTGGCTCCAGTAACCCCAAAATCATGCCTGGGGGTGGGCTGGGTTAGGATGAGGCCGGTTGTTCAAGACAAAAACTCTGCCAAGGATCTAACAATTCACTTGGGGTGCTTTGGGGTGTAACACAAACCCTGGGATACAGACTTCATCCTGCAGCCCCAGCTGCATCAAGATGAGAGCAGTGGTCAACAGCTGGCTGAATATGAGCCAGCAGTGTGCCCAGGTGGCCAAGAAGGCCAACAGCATCCTGGCCTTCTATCAGGCCAGATCCTGTATCAGGAACAGTGTGGCCAGCAGGACTAGGGAAGTGATCATCCCCCTGCACTCGGCACTGGTGAGGCCCCACCTCAAGTGCTGTGTCCAGTTTTGGGCCCCTCACCACAAAAAAGCCATTGAGGTGCTGGAGCGTGTCCAGAGAAGGGCAACGGAGCTGGTGAGGGGTCTGGAGCACAAGTCTTGTGAGGAGCGGCTGAGGGAGCTGGGGGCGTTCAGCCTGGAGAAAAGGAGGCTGAGGGGAGACCTTCTCGCTCTCTACAGCTCCCTGAAAGGAGGGTGTAGCCAGGGCAGGTCAGTCTCTTCTCCCAAGGAACAGGCCATAGGACAAGAGGAAATGGCCTCAAGTTGCGCCAAGGGAGGTTTAGGATGGATATTAGGAAAAAGTTCTTCACTGAAAGGGTTATCAAGCACTGGAACAGGCTGCCCAGGGCAGTGGTGGAGTCACCATCCCTGGAGGGATCTAAGAGACATGTAGATGTGGTGCTGAGGGACATGGGGTAGTGGTGGATGTGGCAGTGTTAGGTTGATGGTTGGACTATATAATCTTAAAGATCTCTTCCACCCAAAAGGATGTTAACGTAGCTGCTAGTCTAGACTCCTTCGTTACCAGCCTGAGGCAGGAGGAAGGGATGCAGGTTAACGGAGACAGCAGGGTCACCAAGACAAGAATTATGGAAGATTTACATCCAACAATGGAAAAATAGCTTTCTGGTGACAGGGTTAAGCTCAGCCAGTTGCCTGGGGGGAAGGTGGGTTGCCAGCAGTGGAGGTCTTTAAGAAGAGGATGACCAAGTCTTGCTCAGGAGTGACCTGGACTGCGCTGATGCCATTGCAGGGAAGGGGTGATGACCAAATAATCCCTTGGGGACCTTGCCAGACCAATTTTCCGTGAGTCCTGCACCCTCTTGGGTAATATATCACACACATCTGAGACCCCACATAGTATTTGCCTTTAATAACCAGCCAGTCAGCTTAGTGGGGTGAGTTAACAGGGAACTGCGTTGCCCTAGTTCCTAAGGAAATCACATGCATCTGGATGCCACAGCTCCTCTCCTCATCTCTTCCCTCCTGGAAGAGTGTCCCTCTGCAAACCCTGCTTGGAGGAGGAAGGGGAAACGAAACAGACCCCAGGAATCTGCTCCTAAGGCAGCTGATGACCCCACGGGGATGGAACTGGGGTTCACTGTACACACCAAGCTCACCCCGGCCGGCAGCCAGCACCCCTTGCTTGTGCCCATGCCTCGCCATCTTGCTTCTTTTCCAAGCCTGTTTGCTGCCTCATTTTCCCTGCCCACCCTGCTCTGAATCCGCTCTAAGCCATTCCGTTTTGCAACCTCTTTCCCACACCCTCCCTTCCCCCCCCAAAAAAAACCCACAATGATTAAATGCGATTTTGCATCTCTTCCTCCAAGGCTCTCCCATAGGATGTGGCACCCCTCAGGAGGAAAATAGTTCAAAGCTTTTCTCTCTCAGTAAAAGCTGTTTGTTAAATCGTCAGTCTGCTCCACGAGCATTGAAGCTCTCCTCCTCGTTTGCTAATCGCTTAACGCTGCAGGCCAAACGCTGTCTATCTTCCATCAGAAATGACTGTTCCTCACATTAAGCCTCTGAGGAGTATTTGTTAAATGCTGTTAATGGAAATAATCAACTCTGCATCGCTACACCTTCAAACGCTAACAGCCATGGATACACAGCAGTGTGTCCCTGAACCTGCGAGGCTTCATACAGGAGCATTGTAAGATTTTTAGGTCTAATCACTTCTTAATCAGCTGGACCTTTCAACCAGCCTGACGAAAAGACAGATATCACAAAGATATTGTACATTAAAATATTCTGTGCAAAGAGGAGCTAGGTATAAGAAATGCAAATTAGTGCCCTGCAGTAAATGGGATACATTAGTAGACACTGGAGAATCCACAAGGAACAAAGCTCTGTGGGAAGCACATCACTTCAATGATGATTTCCTAAACCTCCCTGCCCCTCACCTCCCAGCAGCTTGCACCCCAAATTAGGCAAGATTAGAACCTACCCCACCACCCCTTTTCATAGAATCATAGAATTGTTAGGGTTGGAAGGGACCTTAAAGATCACCCAGTTCCAACCCCCTGCCATGGGCAGCAACACCTCCCACTAGATCAGGTTGCTCAGAGCCCCGTCCAGCCTGGCCTTAAAAACTTCCAGGGATGGGGCTTCCACCACAGCTTCTCTGGGCAACCTGTTCCAGTGTCTCACCACCTTCATGGTGAAGAACTTCCTCCTAACGTCCAGTCTGAATCGTCCAGTCTCTAGTTTTAATCCATTCCCTCTAGTCCTACCATTACCCGACATCCTAAAAAGTCCCTCGCCAGCTTTCTTGTAGGCCCCCTTAAGATACTGGTAGGCCACTACAAGGTCTCCTCGGAGCCTTCTTTTCTCCAGACTGAACAACCTCAACTCTCTCAGTCTGTCCTCACAGGAGAGGTGCTCCAGCCCTCTGATCATCCTCGTGGCCCTTCTCTGGACGCATTCCAGCACGTCCGTATCTTTCTTGTAGTAGGGGCTTCAGAACTGGACGCAGTACTCCAGGTGGGGTCTCATGAGAGTGGAGTAGAGGGGGAGAATCACCTCCCTCGACCTGCTGGACATGCTTCTCCTGATGCGGTTTTACCCCTCCTCAGTGAGTTATTTAGCAGAAGTGGAAGTCTTGAGATTAATTTCCAGTCCCTCCTTCAAGCAGCAATAGAAAATGATGGGTTGGGGGAGACGTGGAAGTTTTGGGACATGGGTGGGGAGCTGGGAATTTGGGTTCTTCCAAATCCTGTGGCCGCAGAGCTGAGCACTGTAGTCACCAAGCAAAAACACTGGCTGAATGCTTACAAGCAGATATTACCCAGAAAGGGTTAAACTAAAGGGCTGGTGTGTTACTGGCCCCTGTGCTCTGCTGGTTTATAACCTGCTAATCTCATCTGTGGAGCTCCTGGACATTTATAGCCGGCTGGAGAGTGGAATGGGGGCTCTCCACTGCTTAGCCTGTTGAATTCCAGAGTCAAGCTGTGCTTAAAAACCACTGAGGAGTCCAAAAAGGAGCATGTCCCATGGATATAAGGAAGAAAAGCTGTAACAATAAAATCAAGATAGAAAAGGCTTGTTAGCACATGGGGATTTTGTGGTGTCCTTTTAAAGATCCACCACTGGATCTTGTTGGAAGAGGGCTGAAGAGGAGCCTGGAAGGGGCTGGAAGCAGCCAGAGGGCTCCGGGGCTGCTGAGAGCCCCCATCCAAGAGGGACTGTCTTAAACCCCCTGAGAAATCACAGGGATTTGAAGCAGCACCATGAAAGGCAGGCCAGCAGGAACAAAGCGAAATTACACCCCTCACACAAGCATCCAGCAAGGCTGAAATAAAAGATATCCCAATCCATAGCCGACTATGGAGGTTTATCCCCTTGTGGCAGGCAGTTTGCTGAAGGAGCACAGAGTCACCGTACCCTATGCCCTCCTCGGGGTAGTGGAGGAGACACCGGCCTCCTTCAGGGGCAGGGCTCCTCCACAGGGAGGGCCCCTCCCGCCTCACAGCCCGTCACACCGAGCCCGGGCTCCGTGAGGGTACCCGCCGGCTACAAAACTACCGCCTCAGGCTAAGGCCTCCCAGCTACTGAGAGAACACAGAGGCGGCTCCTCCTTATATACCCGGGCTTATGAATATTCAATGAGAGGGCGTGGCTTATGCGGCGTGAGTCTCCGAATACTGACGCACCGCGGTGCTCATGAATATGAAACAAAGAGGGGCGTGGCCACCTCATGAATTATGTGGATTTGGGAGGGGCCGCGCGCCCCAACGCTCTGTCCCTTCAAAGTGTGTGAGAAGATGGCGGCGGCGGCGGCGGGGCCCGGCGGCCGGGCCGCGGTACCGGCGCGGCGGGGGCGGCGACGGCGGGGGCGGGCCGGGTCGGCAGCGGCGGCGGAGGAGGAGGAGGAGGAGGACGAGGTGGTGCTGGCGGTGGCGGAGTGCCCGGTATGCCGGCAGGCATTGGCGGAGGCGGTGACGCCGCCCTGCCGCCACTCGTTCTGCCTCGCCTGCTTCCAGCGCTGCCTGCAGGGCCCGGGCCTTTGCTGCCCGCTCTGCCGCAGCCGCCTCTCCACCTGGGCCCGCCGCCAGCAGGCCCGCGCCGAGCCCGCCGCCACCACAGCCGCCGGAGGAGGAGGAGGAGGAGGAGGAGGAGGAGGAGGAGGAGGCGGTGGCGGCGGGGAGCAGCGACCACCGGACCAAGGTGCGGCGGGAAGAAGGCGGGGGGGGGAGGGTTGGGGTGCGATGAGTTTGCGGGGGCTCAGCCCCGAGGGGGCGGGGCCGACCTGGCCTGGCGGGGGAGGGGAGTGCGATGAGTTTGTGGGGGCTCAACCCCGCCCCCCTAACTCCCTTCCCCACCTCTTGCAGTGGTGGGAGATGGGGTGGGGGGGACATGTTTCCCCACCTCACCAGTTCAACATCTGCTTCATGCACCGAGTGCGCCCGGGCTCAGCTGTTGGGGTCCCCTCACCGACAGCATCAGGGATGGGAATGGGGGGGGCAGCAGGACGGTGCCCCCCCTCGACAGAGGCAGTGGAGGGAGAATCAGGAACCCTCCACAGAGATGGCTCAGCCCCCCACCCCCAGGGCTGAGCCCACCCTCCTTTGCAGTGGTGGGATCATGGGTTTGGTGGGGGACACACGTTTCCCCACCTCGTCATGCCCAGTTCAGCGTCCACTCCATGCACTGAGTTGTGCCCAGGCTCGGTCTTCAGGCTCCCTTCGCCAACAGCATCAGGGATGGGAGGGGGGGCGGGGGGGCAGCAGGACAGTGCCCCCCTCCACAGAGATGGCGGGCTGGGGAGATGCAAAGGCTGGGTGGGAGAGGGCTGCTGGCATCGTCTCGCCCTGTTCTCATCCATGATTTTTAAGAAAACACCCCACGTGGGGCAGGTCTGGCTTCTCCTTTGAGCCCCGAAATGCCAAATGGCCAATTATGTTTATAATATGGTTATTATTTTTGTAATGGTTCCAGCGGTGCTGCCTATCGTAAGGGCTGGTAAAAGTCGCGTTGAGAGAGGAAAGCTTTTACACCGTGGGAAGTTCCACTGCTTTGTTGACATTAAAAAAAAAGTCCATCGTTTCTAAGTTCATGGCTTTTTGTCACGCGTTTCCTCCCTGTCCCGAAAGCTGCCAGCCTTCCTCAGCTCCTGGAAAACGCTTCCCTTGCCTTTCCTTTAAAAATAAATCCTCGTTTGAGCTGGCGGCGTGGCTTTTTCCTGGTGGGAGCCGAGGTGCTGTAGAAGATGCCCTGTCAAAACTCCCAGCGTGCTGGGACCGCTTCTGCTGGTGCCGTGGTGCGTGTTGGTTGGAGAGGGTTGATGTGGCAGCGCTGGTGGAGACCGGCTGGCGATGCTGCACCTCCACAAGTGCTTTGCCGACATCGCAGCGCTGGTGGGAGCCCTGTAGAGCCTCTCCGAGGCTTTAAGCTCCGGATAAACATCCTTTTAGCCATCCAGCCATGCCCTAACTGTTCCTTTTTGAGCGGGTTACGAGTCTCCCGGTTCATGCTTGTGTCAGCACCCTCTGATTTGCTGCGGGAAAAATTGGCAGGATGAGCTTAAACGGCTTAAATTGGTGGTTTGAACTAACCCTGCTAACCTTTGCTGGAAGCGGACTGGGAAGCCTTCGTGCAGAAGGATTTGCTGAATCAATGAACAGATGGGGCTGTCCGGAGGGAGCCGAGCCAAACGGCTGGGAGCAGATCCTCTTCGCCGGCCCAGCCGGAGGAGGGACAACAGCAACTCCCCGAGTTGATCTCCGCCTCGAGGTACTTCTGTCAGTCATGCTTAAATATACTCGGCTTGGTCCAGCCTAGCTGGAATGAGAATATCCAGCCATGCTGCAGGAATACTTACGGACTGCCTTGGCTGTTTGGTTTTTTAAAAATTAATTTTAATTCTCTGCTTGGCTTGAATTGTCTCAAATATGTATATTTTGCAGCAAGGCACATGGTTGTCTTGTTGGTTGTCATTTTCTGCCTGTCCAAACTTCTTAAAGCTCTGGAAGTGTTCTGGAGAGAATTGTGGAGGGTCTTAGCACTGAGAAACGTGGGGTGTGCTCCCCAAACGCGGACGGACACCTGCACCTGGGTGTCACCTTGTACACCTTGAGTATGACTTTGTCATTGGCACTCTAAATTGGTCTGGACTAACCCCTGTACTCTGATCGCGTTTCGTACCATAGACCTCGCCACCGTGAAGTTGCACTTAGAGCTGCAGAGCAGCTGAGTTACCAGCCAATGAGGTGAGCTAAAACCAGCTGTAATCTCGAACGGCGTTTCTGCAGCATTTCTAGCCTAGGCTCAAGCTTGTCCGCCAGACGGCCAAGTTGGGCTAAAAGCTGTCAAGGTAATTGGCCATTTTTAAGTTTGGCTAATAGTGTGGAAATCAAAGGTAGCTGATCCATTAGAAACGGTAACCTACTGCGTGCAGACAGTGAGCAGTGGATGTGCTTTATCTTGATGTTAGCGGGGCTTGTCGGAGAACCACAGCATGGCTGAGGTTGGCAGGGACCTCTGGAGACCGCCTAGTCCAACCCCTGCTCAAAGCAGGGTCACCAGGAGCAGGTTGCCCAAGACCATGTCCCGTCGGGTTTTGACTGTCTCCAACTCTGCAGATTCTCTGTGCAACCTGTGCCAGTGCTTGGCCACCCTGACAATAAAAAAGTGTCAACCAGAAGGCTGTGCCGCCATCCAGAGAGACCTGGACAGGCTGGAGAGTTGTGCAGAGAGGAACCTGATGACATTCAACAAGGGCTTCTTGTAGGGTCCTGCACCTGGGGAGGAATAACCCCATGCACCAGTACAGGTTGGGGCTGACCTGCTGGAGAGCAGCTCTGCATAGAGAGACCTGGGAGTTCTGGTGGGTAACAGGATGACCATGAGCCAGCCATGTGCCCTTGTGGCCAAGAAGGCCAATGGTCTCCTGGGGGGCCAGAAGAGCATGGCCAGCAGGAGGAGGGAGGTCATCCTCCCCCTCTGCTCTGCCCTGGGGAGGCTGCACCTGGAGCACTGGGTCCAGTTCTGGGCTCCCCAGTTCCAGAAGGACAGGGAACTGCTGGAGAGAGTCCAACGGAGGCTCCAGAGATGCAGAGGGGCTGGAGCATCTCTGTGCTGAGGAAAGGCTGAGAGCCCTGGGGCTGTTCCGCCTGGAGAGGAGCAGACTGAGAGGGGATCTCATCAATGCTCAGCAAGAGCTAAAGGGCGGGGGGCAAGAGGATGGGGCCAGACTCTTCACAGTGGTGCCCGAGGACAGGACAAGGGGTAACGGGCACAAGCTGGAACACGGGAAATTCCATCTGAACATGAGGAAAAACTTCTTTCCTGTGAGGGTGGCAGAGCCCTGGCACAGGCTGCCCAGAGAGGTGGTGGAGTCTCCTTCTCTGGAGATATTCCAAACCCGCCTGGACACGTTCCTGTGCCACCTGCTCTGGGTGACCCTGCTTTGGCAGGGGGTTGGACTAGATGGTCTCCAGAGGTCCCTTCCAACCCCTACCATTCTGTGATTCTGTGATATCCTATGTTAAATGGAACTTCTTGTATTTCAATTTGTGCCCATGTCCTCTTGTCTTGTCACTGGACACCACAGAGAAGAGCATGGCTCTGTCTTCTCTACTGTCTTCCGCCAGATATTTGAACTCATTGGTAAGATCCCCCTGAGCCTTCGCTTTTCAGGCTGGACAGTCCCAGCTCTCTCAGCCTGCTCTTGTTAGTCAATACTCCAGTCACTCAATGATCTTCATGGCCCTTCACTGGTGAAGATAAACATCCACTGCTCTCTGCTTATCTGCCAAGGCAGTCATCTGCATTAGTTAAGTATGCTTTCCTCGTCATAAATCCATGCTGACTACCTCCCCAACACCTTCTTGTCCTTCATGTGTCTGGAAATGGTTTCCAGGAGTAGTTGCTCCATCACCTTCCCAGGGATCGAGGTGGGATGGCCAGCCTTTCCTTCTTCCTCCTTGCCCTTTTTAAAGGGAGAAGTGACATTTGCTTTCTTCCAGGCCTCAAGAACCTCTCCCAATGGCCATGACCTTTCAAAGATAATCAACAATGGCCTCCCAATGACGTTGGCCAGCTCCCTTAGCACTCATGGATGCAACCCATTAGGTCCCATGGACTTGTGTTTGTCCAGTTTGTTTAAATGTTCCCTAAGCTGATCCTCCCTCCAGCGAGGGTGGGTCTTCTTCACTCCAGACTCTCCCCCTGGTCTCAGGGGCTTGGGATTCCTGAGGCTGGTCTTTAGAATGACCGAATGGTCATTGTTTGGAAGGGACCTTCAAAGATCACTTTGTCCAACCCCCCTGACATGGGCAGGGACATCTTCCACTAGATCAGGTTGCTCAGAACCTCATCCAACCTGACCTTGAAGACCTCTAGGGATGGGGCAGCCACAGCTTCTCTGGGCAACCTGGGCCAGTGTCTCACCGCCCTCATCGTAAAATGTTTCTTCCTTATGTCCAATCTAAACACACCCTCTTTCAGTTTAAAACTGTTGCCTCTTGTCGTATCACTACAGGTCCTGGTAAAAAGTCTCTCTTTCTTAGAAGCTACCTTTAAGTATTGAAAGGCTGCAAGAAGGTCTCCCTGAAGCCTTCTCTTCTCCAGGCTGAACAATCCCCAACTCTCAGCCTTTTTCTATAGCAGAGGCGCTCCAGTCCTCTCACTATTTTCGTGGCCTCCTCTGGACCCGCTTTAGCTATAAAGAGTGAGGAAAGGAGGCATTGAACATCTCAGCTTCTTCCATGTCCTTGGCATCAGGTCCCCTGCCCCACCCAGCAGCAGACCCACATTTTCCTTTTGCTGCTGATGTACTTGTAGAAGACTTTCTCATTTTCCATCGTGTCCATTTGCTTTTTGCTGTTTTGACTCGTCTCCCATAACATCCGCACTGGTGAAGACCTTGGGGGGGACCTTATCAATGTGTATAGATCCCTGACAGGAGGCAGTAAAGGCAGCAGAACCAGGATCTTCTTGGTGGTACCCAGTGGCAGGACTGGAAGCAATGGGCACAAACTGAAACACGCGCACTGGCACAGGTTGCCCAGGGAGGTTCTGGAGTCTCCATCCTTGGAGACAGTCAAAACCCAACTGGAGATGGACCTGGCCAGCCAGCTGCTGGTGACCCTGATTGAGCAGAGGGGTTTGGTCTCCAGAGGTCTTTGCCAACCTCAACCGTTCTGTGATTCTATTAGCAAACACCGAATAAGCTGAAGTATTTCATTAAATCACTTAAAATCTGTAAAATTGATTTAGAAAACTACTTGGTATTATTTTCTCTTTAAAAACCATGAAAGATGCCACCACTTGACGCAGCTTAATTCTTCCAGCTTAAATTGGCTAACTAATAATGGTTTCAAGTCCCGATTTTTGTCATTCACTGCATCATTTATACATAATAGTGGACTTAGGGAGCTCTCAGACCTTGGCTGAGATTGAGGATTCTGTGTTAGGTGCTATACAGATACGTATGAAGACAAAGTCCTTGTCATGACACTCGTCAAACAAAACTGGATAGAAGTAAGAGGAGACATCATGTACTCGCTCCCTGTGTTGTGTCTTAGCGTGGGCTGGGTTTACTTGCCTGCTCCTGGGTATGATGCCCTTCGAGCTGCCCCACTGCCTTCAGCCTGGTCTCCAGTTGCTGCTCCAGAAGGTGTGGGTGGCCCATCCGTCTCATGTCCTCTCTGCCTGCTCTGTGGGCATCTCTAGGTACCATATAGCACCTGGAAGTGCACCCTCAATGCTGGCGTAAAACTGAATTTTGAGGTAAAGATGGAGTCCTGGCTGTAATACTTTGCTAAGGAAGGTTTCTTATATTAAACCAGTTGCCTGGTGGAAGTCTTGGAAGGCAGATAAGTGCGGCAGATGGGAGACTTGGAGACTGCGGGTACGTGTTTGAGGATTCAGTTGGCCAAGAAGAACAAAGATGTACGTACCGTGTTTGCAGCGAGTTGCTCAGCCTGATTTGTAAGAAAATAAGTACATTCCCATTTCTCCAAGGAAGATGGAGGACCCTATGAATCAAGACAAAAGAAAAGGATCTCATGAAAAAGGACAAGCAGATGAGATTTTGGGTCTGTCTTCTCAGACAGTAGGCACAAGTCCCACCTTCAGTATCAGATACTCACCCACATCGATAGATTTTTGCCTATCAATCCTGACATTACTGTCCCAGGTTATAGATGCCTTCATGGAGCTTGGAAAATTGCTGAAGGACAAGCATTCCTTCATGAACGGGGAAAAAGAAATTCAATTTTCCAAGGAAAGGGCTTGTTAAGCTGGTCAAGAGCTTTAAACTCCTACCATGAAAATGGTCGGGGAGGGAGAAAATAATTGACTGCTTTTGGAAGGGACAGGGGAAGTCTGTTCCCCTTCGCCCGGGTAGGATTGAGCGTGCCTAAACCATTCCTTGTAGACATCCGAGCCGTCCGTTCATACACAGATGGCAGAAGGGCATCCCACAGCCACCTTTGTTTCAGCCTCTGCACGCTTGGAAAATTTTGCCTAATATCTAATCAAAATCTCCTTTGTTATAAACGCAGCTGATTTCTTTTGTTTCTCTTCTGCCCGGTAGCTATGCAGAACAATTAATAACTGATGCTTTTATAAGAGGGGTGGGGTGTTTTTGCCAGGCTTCTAACATGACTTCCCCCTCCTTCCTCCGAGTCTTTTTTTGGCTGTGGTTTCCCTCTTTCCTCGCTGGACCAGACCAGTCTAGTTCTTGAGCATTTCCTGGTGATCCCTTAATTTCCTGTCACTTCTGTTGTTCTCTTGCCTGTCGCCAGTTTTTTTTGCCTCAAGACCACAGTGCTAAGAGTTTAGAAACGGCAATCCCGACAAAGCCTTTCCCTGCTACATGAAAAGCAGTGATTTACTCCCCACATAGAATCATGGAATCACAGAATGGTTTGGTTTGGGTTGGAAGGGACCATAAAGATCATCCAGTTCCAACCCCCTGCCCTGGGCAGGGACACCTCCCACCAGACCAGGCTGCTCAAAGCCCCGTCCAGCCTGGCCTTGAACCCCTCCAGGGATGGGGCAGCCACAGCTTCTCTGGGCAACCTGCGCCAGGGGCTCACCACCCTCATAGTAAAAAATTTCTTCTTAGTATCTAATCTAAATCTCCCCTCTTCCAGTTTGAAGCCATTACCCCTTGTCCTATCGCTGCCCCTTGTAAAAAGTCCCTCTCCAGCTTTCTTGTAGGCCCCCTTCAGATACTGGAAAGCTGCTCTAAGGTCTTCACGGAGCCTTCTCTTCTCCAGGCTGAACCCCCCCAACTCTCTCAGCCTGTCTTCACAGCAGAGAGGCTCCAGCCCTCCCAGCATCTCCGGGGCCTCCTCTGGCCCCGCTCCAACAGCTCCATGTCTTTCTGATGTTGGGGGCCTCAGAGCTGGACATAGTAGTCCAGGTGGGGTCTCACCAGAGCAGAGTAGAGGAGCAGAACTGATTCAATCAGTTCATCAGACTGGTTAAAGTCAACACCACCTCTGCTTTCCTCCTTGTCGCAGCATTGGTGGTGTATGGCTGTTTGATGGGATGGGTTTAAAGTGGGTTGAATTAAATTAAAAGATTTCCCAGGAAAAGGAAGAAGGCAAGACTGCCTCTTCAGGGGCAGGAACAACTGTGCCATGAGGCTGTCGAAGAGCTTCCACCTCCATTTTCTCCCTCGCTGTCCTCTCTCCAGTCATCCATGATACTTAAATTCTTTTTAATCTACCAGTCAAGCCGTCAATGAAGGGAGTGATTAGGACCAGACCCAGAGCTAGCCCCAGTGGCTAATGTGAGAGGCAGTCCTGGCATGGCGGTGGATCATTAACTCTTGGAAAAATAATTTTTCCGCTAGATGTGCATCCATCTGAAGAGTGGTTATACCTAGACCAGCTTTTTTTTTTTTCTCACTGTGCTTCTAAGAATGTTTTTTTTTTAATGTGCTTCCAAATGAAGACAAAATATGTTTGACGTACTGTTACTCGGGATGCTAGGGACACGGTTATCCTGCACAACGGGGCTACATCCAGAAAATATGGAAGCTAAAGGGTGAGCTGGGGATCGGCTTGCAAGGAAACTTCATGGAATGAGCCTGCGTCTGCTGGAATTTGAGCTCTGTCTTGGGACCAGCCCTGCTGCACCCAACCTGGCAGCTCTGCAGGGTTGCACGTGCGTCCCTGGCAGCTCCAGGAGAGCACACGAGCTTTTGTGTTTGTGCAACACTGCGCCTGAGCTGAAATGGTCTCTGTGAGCCCAAAGGGTGTTGGCAGTAAGCCGTATCTAGCAAAATTTCTTAACCTGCCTTCACGAGGTTAAGAGCTATCGCTCCTTGACCCACTCCTTACAGCTTCTCCATCTTGTTCTTGGAGCTTCTTCCTTCCGATGCCTCCACACCACACTCCAGTCTCCCCAGCCAGCTCTTCTCCTCCTTTCTCCACAGAAGTGTAAAGGCAGGATTTTGAGTTCCTTTGCAGTGGTTCCTATTCTCATATTTTCTTGCTTTATTTCCTTATGCATTTCTGTCCAGAGCAAGTTTTGGACGGTGCAGGAGCAGTTCCTGCATGGGCTGCTCAAAATCACATGGGTGACCCCTAACACAATGCATCCTGCTAGTCCTTAACTTTCTCCATAAAGAAAAAGTACGGATATCTTGGTCTCTACAGCCAGTAGAATACCCTCTCACCCCCACGAGATGAACTCATATCGTTCCTTGTTTCTCTCTTATCCCTTAATTATTCCATCAAAGGAGGAGATTGGACTGAATTAACGCGAGTTCTTCTTACTGAGTTGGTTTGTCATCTGCCTGTTACCTTCTAGAGACTTCCTAATGAACTAAAAATTGGTTGTAGTACCCCTTCGCGTATTGAAACTAAGTGTGCTGTTTTACAGATTTCAAGTAGCTGCTTCCCCTCACGTTCCCCAACTTCTCCATGACCTTAAAGAAAACCCCTTTTGCTCTAGGAAGCCTTGAAGAAACCACAAACAGTTCAGAACTTACCAGTTTTCACCAGCTTTCTAAAGCGTCCTCTTCTCTCTTTCTCACTTGCATCCCCAGACAGCTTCTCCATCTTCCATCTTCCTTTATTCCAAGCCTCTTCCCAGGGGTTGCTACCAGCAGGAACACATCTTTTGGATTCATACCCAATATGGCTTGAATAACTCCCATCTTCACCAAGACTGGCTCTCAGTACACCATGCAGAGGCATCGACTGGTCCTCGGCTGCGTCCTGGGAGAGGTCTTTCCACTTACAGTCTATTGTATTCTTGAACTTGGTACATTCCTTTTAGCTTAAATGGCCTTCATCTATTTATACCACTGTACGACTCACAAATTTTATAAATCCTATCGTTTGGATATCGTTTGGAGCGGGTCCAGAGGAGGCCACGAAGGTAATCCGAGGGCTGGAGCCCCTCTGCTGTGAAGACAGGCTGGGAGAGTTGGGGTTGTTCAGCCTGGAGAAGAGAAGGCTCTGGGGAGACCTTAGAGCAGCATTTTTACCAAGGTCTACAATGACAGGACAAGGGGCAACACCTTTAAACTGAAAGAGATTAGGTTTAGATTGGACATAAGGAGGAAATTCTTTATGAGGAGGGTGGTGAGACACTGGAGCGGGTGCCTAGAGAAACTGTGGATTCCTCATCATTGAATGTGTTCAAGGCCAGGTTGGACAGGGCTTTGAGCAACCTGATCTAGTTGAAGGTCATAGAATCATGGAGTCATTTAGGTTGGAAAAGACCTTTAAAATCATCAAGTCCAACCGTAAACCTAACACTACCAAGTACACCACTAAATGTCCCTGCCCATGACCGCAGGGCTGGGCTAGGTGAGCTTTGAAGATCTCTTCTAACCCAAACCATTCTGTGATTCTATGAAAATCTGTTGGGAAGACTTGTCTTGGGGAAATTATTGAAATTATTGGTACCAGCCTATTTAGGATGAAATGACAGTGTGTTAATAGCTATCTACCACATTAACATTTTTTTTAGTGTCATCATCTGCTTCAGCTGGAACTCCAGGCTCAGAACTAGATTAAGTCTATTTTTGTACCATTTGGCTCTGCATGAGAACTGGTCTGGAGCATGTTAGGTTATGGGAGCTGCCCTGGGGTGAAAAAACAAAACTTTTTGGAGGGTTGTGGGGTTTTTTTTTCAGTAGATCAGTCGTAGTTTGGCTTAGTTCCCATCTCCGGTTTGCTGGACCCCAGATGCCCGCAGCAGGGTAGGAGAAGGGGGCTGGCGATGCCGCATGTTGTCCTACCAGTGTGTGACTGCCGCAAGTCTTCCTGCAGCTCCCACCTTATTGATTCTTCCACTTATGAAAAGTTGCAGATTTCTGGCCAAAATATTCTGAGTTTTAATTTCTTGTTTTCAAATACGCCCCAATCCACCAGTGATGAAGTGTGTGTGTGTATATATATATATGAAGTATGCCATTGCACATCTTCATGTAATTTAGTTAACATCCTTTTAAAAGAACTAGAGAAATTATTCTTGTTGGATAACCTCTCCGTAGTCAGAAAACTTCTACCTTCTTGTTTTGTGTTTTGAAAAAATTAAGATCTCATCTTCACTAACTGCTGGAAGTTAAAAGGAAAAAAAGGGAAAACCTCGAGGTTTTGATTATCCCTGCCAGGAATACAGGGAAGCTACGAAGGCTGCTGCAAGTTTCCATGGAAGCTGGGGGTGAGGGGGATTCGCTGCCGCGGGTGGCAGAGCTTTGACTTGCCGGATGGCATCGGTTTGGCAAAACCCAGGAGCCTCTGAACGACAGGCAGGGAACCGAAGGGTTTCTGAATCAAGTTCAACTTATTTTTATTCAACCCATGTTGCTGAATTCACCAGATGGATGTTTCGGAATCTTTTGCCAGTAAATATAAAATCTGCTGGTCGGGAGTGCGGATTAAGGGTGGCGGTGTGTAATGCACACTTCTGTGCTAACGTTGGAAGGATGGAGTCATTCAAGGGGATTGAGGCTACAAGTCAAACGCCTCTTATAAAGAGAACCAGTGTTAAATAATTAGAAAATCTTTTGTCCTCTCAAATAGTGTAGAAATCAATTGGGTTATTTCCAAGATTGAGCACAATAGGATGAAACTCTCGTCTGCCAGTGTTAAAGAGCAGGATGCCAGGTTTACTCCTACCACTGCGACTGTTTCGGTGCTGTCATCGTGCTCAGAAGGAGCATCCCAGTGCCAGCCTTCCCACAGCCCTTCAAAGTTGGCTCCACTCAGAAACTGTTTCTGCTGACCCACAGCTCACTGGAGAGCAAGAAGGAGCTTTGCAAGTTAACAAGAAGGACACGGAGCTGTTGGAGTGGGGCCAGAGGAGGCCCCGGAGATGCTGGGAGGGCTGGAGCCCCTCTGCTGTGAGGACAGGCTGAGAGAGTTGGGGGGGTTCAGCCTGGAGAAGAGAAGGCTCCGCGGAGACCTTCCAGCCCCTTCCAGTCCCTCAAGGGGCTCCAGGAAAGCTGGGGAGGGACTCTGGATGAGGGAGGGGAGCCACAGGACAAGGGGGAAGGGTTTCCACTGCAAGAGGGGAGATTGAGCTGAGATCTGAGGCAAAAATTCTTGGCTGTGAGGGGGGTGAGCCCCTGGCGCAGGTTGCCCAGAGAAGCTGTGGCTGCCCCATCCCTGGAGGTGTTCAAGGCCAGGTTGGATGGGGCTTGGAGTAACCTGGTCTGGTGGGAGGGGCAGGGCAGGGGGATTGGAACTAGATGATCTTTCAGGTCCCTTTCAACCCAAACCATTCCATGATTCTATGAAGGCTTTTTCTTCCATCATCTTGCCCATTTCATTGTTCTCTTAGGCTGTAGCACACATCAAAACAGCTGCACAGCTTTGTCCTGCACCTGAACATGCAGAATTAGCACGCGAGGTGTGCTGGAGGAACACATGCGATGCTCTGATCATCTTGCCTTCCTCCTCAGCTGCACCCCAGTGCGAGGACCAGTCTGGTTCGATTTGTAGCAGTTCTGTGCTGATAGAAGCATCCACAGTGTAGCATCATTCTACCCCAGAAGCTATAATGGGGTGTTTTGTAAACATGGATATACAGTTGTGCAGAGAGGGACCTAGGAGTTCTGGTGGGCAACAAGTTGCCCTTGAGCCAGCAATATGCCCTGGTGGCCAAGAAGGCCAATGGCATCCTGGGGGGCATCAAGAAGAGTGTGACCAGCAGGTGGAGGGAGGTCATCCTCCCCCTCTGCTCTGCCCTGGGGAGGCCACACCTGGAGCACTGGGTCCAGTTCTGGGCTCCCCAGTTCCAGAAGGACAGGGAGCTGCTGGAGAGGGGACTGCAGAGGCTCCGGAGATGCAGAGGGGCTGGAGCATCTCTGTGCTGAGGAAAGGCTGAGAGCCCTGGGGCTGTTCCGCCTGGAGAAGAGCAGACTGAGAGGGGATCTCATCAATGCTCAGCAAGAGCTAAAGGGTGGGGAGTAAGAGGATGGGGCCAGACTCTTCTCAGTGGTGCCCAAGGACAGGGCAATGGGCACAAGCTGGAACACAGGAAATTCTGTGTGAATACGAGTAAAAACTTTCCTGTGAGGGTGTCAGAGCCCTGGCACAGGCTGCCCAGAGAGGTGGTGGAGTCTCCGTCTCTGGAGACATTCCAAACCCGCCTGGACACGTTCCTGTGCAACCTGCTCTGGGTGACCCTGCTCTGGCAGGGGGTTGGACTGGATGATCTCCAGAGGTCCCTTCCAACCCCTGCCATGCTGTGATTCTGTGTCCATACATTTCTGTTTTCATCTCTTCTACACACAGTGAGAAATTTGGGTTCTCTGTCTTTTGACCCATCTATAAAATGTACAAGTTGTTGCATAAAGATGCTCTACATAAAATTGCCTCCACCTGATGTTAGACCACAAGCTAAACCGGCCCAACTTTATAGATAAATATTCCATTATTTAAAATCTCTTCTGGGCTGCTGAAGCCATGTAAGCGATGAAACAGTTGATGCGGCTTGTCTTTACTGCTGCACATTTCCCTCGGGTTAGCTCGTATGCTTTTATTACCCTGGAGGGAAAAAATACACCTTTTTAGCTACGAAGATAAGGTCTGAGATGAGCTTTATGCATTCAGAAGTAATTGAAGGTTGCTGCGGGTGCCTTACAGATTGCTGCTGCTCTTGGGACCGTCTCCATGGAAGTTCAGCTTGATAAAATTCACAAAGAACTGGAACTGCTCAAGGACACAATTGAAAAGAAACATTTTGAGAAGCCGGTGGAAGGTTTCCAGCCCGGCCGGTTGCAGGCGCAGGAGCGAGGAATGCAGCCTGGCCTCCCCAGCATCGCCACCGCTCGGGATTTTTATCACACATGTTGGGACATTTTTGGATGTTTTCCTTTAAAAACAAGCCTAGCTCGCGCAGGCGTGCAAGTGAGAGGGAATAGCAGCTCTTATTTTTAAAAAAGAAAAATAAATTCTAGCTTGCATGCTTGAGGTTTGATTACAAGCGATTTTTTTCCTCCCCTTTTTAAAGCAAGTATTAAATACTTTGTCATTTGTTCAGCTTTGGCATTGGCAGTGTTCCTCCTCCGGAAGCTCTGAGTTTGCACTCACACTCACCAGTGAGTGAAGTTACGGGGCTTTCCTCTAAGAAATTAAAAGCAAACCAGTGGAAAGCAGGACAGGTGAAAACAGGATTTAATCAGTCTTTAAATGGCATATTTCAGCACCAGGGCTGTGACCTGTCCTGGGGGAGGAGGCAGCCACGGCCGTGAACTGGAGGATGCCTGCCGGGGCAGTCGGCCGCTGGGTGTTTGATTTATTTGCCCCGCCATGAACCCTTCATTTTCGGCCCAGTGTATTTGAGGAATAAAAACGCTTCCTAAGTAAAACGTGCGGTGGAGCTGCTGGTTTATAGCCCTTAATTTCAGTGAGCTGGGAAAAGGAAACACCACCGATGTTTCCTCCTTGCTCGTACCCGTTTCATCCGGAGCGTGGCACGTTGGGGTGATGAGCTCTGCTGCACCCTGCCTGGAGCATGGATTTGGGCTGAGCCGGGACAGTTGTTCAGGCGTCGTTGTTTTATTCTGGTTGTTCAGGGATCGTTTTTTTATTCGGGTTGTTCCCTTTTCCATTCAAGCTCTTCCGACTCCAGTGCAACTTGCCCTGCGCAGAAGCGGGAAGGAGCTTTGAGGCCGTCGTAACAAAGGAAGTCACTTGGGGAGTAACTATATTTGGGGAGGTTAAATTATAACCCCGTGGCAATATGCTTTTGGTTTCTGAATTCCCGAGGGGGAAGGGAGGAAGCGGGAGCAGGACGGGGAATTCCTGCCGGACGGAGCAGCCCGCCTGCCTGGCTTCGAAATATCCACCTTGGGGAGTGTGTTTGCAAGCGGAATAAAAGCTGTGTTTGCTCCAGATCAGCGGAACGGCACCGCAAACAGCTGCGAAGGCGAAGGGGATGTGGAGGAGTGAAAATACTATTTCTATAGAAAATAGAGAGTGTTCTCGATGTTCTTTTAAACGGCAGAAGGGCAGGGGTGTGAATTCAGGGTGTGCTGCTTCTGTCAGCCTGTGCTTCTTGGGTGTTTGGCTGGAGATGTTTAAAGCCTGGTTTTATTTCTAGCGCTCAGATTCCCTGTGATTCTCAGGGCTGTTACTTAACCTCCGTGTTTACATCCTCCTAATGCTCCCCGGATTGCTTAACTGCTCGTCAAGAACTCTTGAGAGGCTCAAAAGTAACTATAGGAGTGCAAAATGGTATTCCTTGGCCATCCTCCTCCGAATGTTTCTGTATGTTAAATAGAGCTTTGATAGCAGCGTCGTAATATAAACATACGTGCTTGAAAAAATGCTGCCGAACTTCTTGTGCAGTCCTGGGAGAGCTTACCCTTTTTGGGAAATAATGGACAACCCCAGTCATCAATCGCTAAAAAGTGTTTCCTTTTTTTTCCCCCCCTTCTCTTTCCAGACTTTATATTCAGAGCACCCATTAAATTAAGCAAACCAGGGGAACTCCGAGAAGAATATGAAAGCCAGCTAAAGAAGGTACGGTATTCTGTGTAATTGCGGTTTTTCTTCCAGAATAACTTGGATTTCCTGCAGGAATGCCATCCTACCTATAAGAAAACTCGAAGGGCTTTTTATTCCTGTTCTGTAACAAAGGTCATTTATTCCCTTTATACTGTTCAGCCAGTTCAGGAAAATGTTGGCAGTAATGGAGCATGTAGAAGCCAGATTTTGCTGTCGTAGGCTGCCTTCCAGAACATGGAAATGTACCTTCCTCGGTGGACCTCGAGTGACTGTTGGGTTTGTTGGAGCGTCAGTATTTGTGGATGTAATTCCAGAAAGGCTTTTGCAGCATACAGCATCTCCTGCAGTAACATCCTTCTCAGAAGGAATTTATTCCAAACTAGAGCTTTCTGTCTATTTTTAGGCAAGAAAATAATGTCATTTAAAGACAAAAAAACTGAGAAGGAAAGAAAAGCTTTTCAGCTGATATGCAGTTAAAGTCTGGGAAAATATTTCCTACATTTAAAAAGGGATTTTTTTTTCCTTAATCTAAGTCATTGAAATACCTCCAGTGACTAGTCATTTATCGAAATTGGCTGCTTTTTAGGTGAGAAACATCACAGTGAAAGCAGTGACTGCTATAGCCAAGCGGATAATGGTTTCCATTGTCACCCCTCTTGTTTTAGCCTGTAAGTTGCTAAAATATTCCCGCTGTCACTCATAGCTCCTGCCTTTGCCAGACCCTGCGCGCCCTCCTGCTGAAACAAGGTGGACCCTGCCCCGCTCCTGGTGTCTCTGTCAATAGATTTAATCGCCGTCCCGGGGCCTTGATCTCTGCGATAGTGTTCGGCTTTGAGATGGGTCCGACCTCTCGCGGATTAGTTTACCTGCCGGGGGAAAAAGAACAGGAGGTTTTTCCTCATTGAAGAATTTTCCTTTGGGTTTTTACTTGGAGATCTCAACAACTGTAGAAATGGCTGGGGAGCTGATGTTTGGTTAGAAAAATAGCCTTGTCTGCTGAGCGATGCTAAGCGGGGAAATGCTGCTGAGGTGATATTTAAGGTAAATAACTCCTCTGGGAAATGCATTAAAGGAGACAATTATAAATGTGGAAGGGTCTTCTCTCCTGCTTCTCGATGCGTGGAATCAGCAGTGATGCTGATGGACATTGTTGCTACAGATTATTAGGATAACTTTGGCTGACTGTGACCTTTCATTGAGTGATGTGAAGAAATGCAAACTCTTCCCTGGTCCAGGTGACTTTGGCTGGGTAGGCAGGCATGGCTTTGTGCGTAAACTCTTAGGACATTTGAAGCATTTTTAGCAACGGTGAGCCACTTTGTTGAGAACTTTAGGCAGCAGTGTAAGACCTAAGTGCACAGAAATCTTATTCATATAAAAATCTAGTTTGTTAAGTAACTTAAACGTGCATCATTGTGGCAACTTAATTTTTTTTCACTGTAACCTTCAGGATGAGTATACTCAGGGCATCTTTGGCTTAAAGAAGAAATAAATTTTTTTCTGTAGGTATTAACTGTAAACCTTGCTAGGGTTTTATAAATCTCTTCATAATAATGAGTGGGAGATTTTCCATGATGATATTGGAGCCAACTGCTCATTGATCCTGCCAGACTTGTTGCTTGATCTCTTCAATCCAGCTGCAAGGCCAGAATTTCCCGGGTGTCCAGAGGAGCAGGAGCCACCTGAGTTCATGGGGGACAGGATCTTGGCTCTGTGGTTCTTCCGAGTGCCTCCGGACTGATGCATATCTGGATCTTCTGGAAGGATTAAGCCATCTTCTCTCCCATAGTCCATATCATGAGCTGGCAATGTGCGCTGGTAGCCCAGAAAGCCAACCGCATCCTGGGCTGCATCAAGAGAAGCGTGGCCAGCAGAGTGAGGGAGGGGATTCTGCTCCGCTCTGGCGAGACCCCACCTGGAATACTGCATTCAGCCCTGGAGCCCCCAACATAAGAAGGACATGGAGCTGTTGGAGCAGGGCCACAGGCGGCTACGGAGATGCTGGGATGGCTGGAGCCCCTCTGCTGAGAGGACAGGCTGAGAGAGTTGGGGGGGTTCAGCCTGGAGAAGAGAAGGCTCCATGGAGACCTTAGAGCCCCTTCCAGTCCCTCAAGGGGCTCCAGGAAAGCTGAGGAGGGACTCTGGATCAGGGAGGGGAGCCATAGGACAAGGGGGAAGGGTTTTCCACTGCAAGAGGGGAGATTGAGCTGAGATCTCAGGAAGAAATTCTTGGCTGTGAGGGGGGTGAGCCCCTGACCCAGGTTGCCCAGAGAAGCTGTGGCTGCCCCATCCCTGGAGGGGTTCAAGGCCAGGTTGGATGGGGCTTTGAGCAGCCTGGTGTGGTGGGAGGTGTCCCTGCTCAGGGCAGGGGGGTTGGAACTGGATGATCTTTAAGGTCCCTTCCAACCCAAACCATTCCATGATTCTATAAAACTTCTATAGGAGCATTGTGTCTATGCAGGACAAAGTGGGTGCTTTGTCACTGCTTGTTAACCCTGATCGCTCCATTACTGACTTTAAATATTATCTATAAAGTTCAAGTAAGCACAGCTGAAGCATAGTCAGACTGCAGCTGAAGAGGTTTTTGCATCTACCACTTGACTTCAGCAAAAACACCACGTGCGGTCCAGTGCCAACACTTCTCCCTTCCCCACCAGTCAAAAGGAAATGCTTTAACATGTTTCTAGCATTTTGGACATGTTTTTGTCTTCTCATTCCTGTTCAGCCTCCTGCCTTCCCCTTTTTTGCTCACTGGTAGATGGGAGATAGGTTTCTATCCCCTGCCGACTTAAACTCACTTTTTATGAATCTCATCTGAAAGAGCTGGTGTAGGGGGGAAATTCTCTGAATCATCATCTAAGAGGGAAGGGCAATGGAATTTCACGAACAAAATAGCAACCTTTGATGCACTCATGCTTTTTCCTTATTCCAGGCAAAATTGTGACCGTTGCCACTCGGTGAGAGTTTCTTGGTGTCTCCCAATTTCTGAATTAGGCAGGAGGAGACGAGAACTCAGGTTTGGGAATGGAAGTTTGTGTATAACTGGGCTTCTCTCTGTGTCTCGAGGCCAGAGATTTCATCTCAGCTTCCCTGCCCGTGAAACGGGGATAACCCGTCCTGAGTTTCCTCCTCAGGAAGGGAAAGGAGCGTTCAAAAGCTTTTACCTCTCCCAGATGTGAGTTGTTTTGAAAATCCTAGCTCTTGAACTCCTTCCCAGCCTTCTGCAGTTGAAAACCAAGTAGTTACCATAATTATGTACCAAAGAATTTTTATTTGAAGCAGATAATCCCGTAGTGTAATTTTTCTCAACTGGCTTTCGGAATGAGATGAAATGTTTGCCGTCCCTGCAGGATAGCGAGATTATTTTTTCCCCCCTTCTTTTACACAGCGCACTTGGTGCTTTTGTATTTTATATTTTTCCAAAGGAGGATATGGTTTCTGTGGACTAAAAGCCTAACTCCTCCTGTTAAACTGTCTTTGTGTCACAAGCAGTTCAGTGCTTGTAATCACACGCCATCGGGAGGGAAACTCCTACCTGAGGCATGTGCTGACATGCAGCTTTCCAGCAGCATGGGGAGACGGAGCAGGCTCCGGGAGTGAGGAACCCGCACAGTTTATGGAGTGAAAAGAAGACGCCAAACGTGAGTTTACCAAACTTTGGGAAACTAATGTTAGTATGAAGAATGATCTTCCTGAAATTCTCATTTCTTGAGCAATTCTTGAGCAAAAAAAAATCAGCGATTGCTTCCACGGTGGTTTTTTTTTCCTGCAGTTCCAGTATCCGAAAGGGCTACAGACAGGTTAAAACGCGTTTTCTGATAACTGCACTGCTAATAGCAGCTGACGGTCCTGCATCCCGCATTGGAAGGATGCTACTCCGATAACATAAGATAATTCTCCCAGCGTAGAAGTTTCACACCAGCTTGTTTCGGTTTCTAGTCCTCATATCCCAGCACAGCATTGCCACGTTTGGAAGCAGATTCTCTGGGAGATCATTTACATTGGGCTACTTAAAATTATTTTCTTTTATTAGTACAGATTTTATCATTAGAGTTTGCTTTTGTTTGCAACCTGAATTCTAGACCTAAATTCCTTTCTGTATCCCGCTAATTAGGATTAGGATCCTGTTGTTGCTTTTTTCGCTGTCGGCAGAGCTTTTGCTTGCGCCTCACATTAACTGTCCCATGGGTTTGCCCCAAATCCCTAAATATTCCTGTATGTTGTTACATATCCTTGTGGCTTTAGATTTGGGAATTGAGTATAATTTTATAAGTTAGACAAAAAAAGTGATGGTTTCCATATAGCTTCCTAGCATGTGAGAGATACGGAAGGGACACAAGCGTTGGGTAGTATTTCAGCTGGCAAAAAAAAGTCATCTTTGTGATGAATGTTGACGTGATCTCGTTTTTCAGATAATTAAAAAAGGCTCCTCCAAGTGCAGAAATATTGTTCATGAAACGTACAGCAGACTATTCACTATGTCTGCATCATGTGGCCATAATCTGCATTAGTCAGACACTGTGATGTAGTTATTGCTCGAGATTATAAATAGATCAGGAATTTAAAGATACATCTTAAAACAACTCTAAATGAGAAGTCAAGCCAGGCTTTGAAAACATTTGCAGAACACCCACAATCAGCCAAACACTGGGGTTTTTTCCTGGTTTCTACCTTCTCTCCTCCTGCCTCTCTCTCCCTCCTCTCTGGGAGTTCGGATTTATTAGGATTTGGGTCCTTCCCAGCCTAAAAATCATGATGTGCTTTTCATGTAGTGCATCGTGAACTCTGTTTTCTTTACCTCTTTACCTTTTAGGGCAGGTTCACCCGCATCTCCATGGTTTTGGTTTTGGTTTTTTCCCCCTTGCAGAAGGGAATAAAAATACTAAACACTTTTGGAAGAATGAGGAGTTGTTGCAATGTCACCCACTGCCTTTATGTGCAGTGCTGTAGGATCAGTGCTTGAGCTGCCTGTGGATGCCTTGAGCTTTCATCGAATCATAGAATGGTTTGGGTTGGAAGGGACCTTAACGACCATCCAGTTCCACCCCCTGCCATGGGCAGGGACACCTCCCGCCAGCCCAGGCTGCTCAAAGCCCCGTCCAACCTGGCCTTGAACCCCTCCAGGGATGGGGCAGCCACAGCTTCTCTGGGCAACCTGCGCCAGGGGCTCACCACCATCACAGCAAAGAATTTCTACCTCAGATCTCAGCTCAATCTCCCCTCTTGCAGTGGAAAACCCTTCCCCCTCATCCCATGGCTCCCCTCCCTCATCCAGAGTCCCTCCCCAGCTTTCCTGGAGCCCCTTAAGGGACTGGAAGGGGCTCTAAGGTCTCCGCGGAGCCTTCTCTTCTCCAGGCTGAACCCCCCCAACTCTCTCAGCCTGTCCTCACAGCAGAGGGGCTCCAGCCCTCCCAGCATCTCCGAGACCTCCTCTGGCCCCGCTCCAACAGCTCCGTGTCTCTCCTGTGCTGAGGCCCCAGAGCTGGAGGCAGCACTGCAGGGGGGTCTCCCCAGAGCAGAGCAGACGGGCAGAGGACACTTGGAGGGCACCAGGTCCCACAGCAGTGCTCTCCTGGGAGGTGAGGGGGAAATTGTAGTGGTGTGAGAAGATAGGATGGAACGTATCAGGGCGGCTTCTCAAGCATCTGAGATGCCTACACTGAAATGTGAGCAATAAACAGAAGTATTTGAATTCCTAGTGCTTAGCTATTTCTGTGATTCATCAGCGTGATGGAGATCTGTCAATCAAAGGTCAGACTTGTTGTCCCAGATGAGGATCACTTACGCACAGAGGTTGGGTGGAGGAAGAAGGAAGAACCTGATATATATATACATATATACATATATATGTAGACTATTCATGGCCTTTGTGTAAGCCTGAAGTTGAGGAAGAGGTGAGACACAAGCTGGGTGAATGTCTGGGTGATGTGTGAGAAGGGAGCTGGGTGATGTTATTCTGGACAGGGATGATCAGAGGGTGTTACATGAAGTGTGTACTGCACAGCCGATTCATCAGAAAAAGGTGGTGGAAAGGAGAAGAAAAGGGATTTCTTGGTTTTGAGTAGCAAGCGTGCAGGAAAGAGGTCCTGGCAGAAATGGGGAGTTTGATTCCTTAGATAGAATCAGAATTGTGCAGGTTGGAAGGGACCTTTCAGATCATTGAGTCCAACCATCAGCCCAACACTGACAAAACCACCACTAACCCATGTCCCTCAGCACCACGTCTGCCCAGCTTTTAAATCCCTCCAGGGATGGCGACTCCACCACTGCCCTGGGCCACCTGTTCCAATGCTTGACAACCCTTTCGGGCAAGAATTTTTTCCTAATATCCATCCTAAACCTCCCCTGGTGCAACTTGAGGCCGTTTCCTCTTGTCCCATCGCCTGTTCCTTGGGAGAAGAGACCGAACCCCCCTGGCTACACCCTCCTTTCAGGGAGCTGTAGAGAGCGAGAAGGTCTCCCCTCAGCCTCCTTTTCTCCAGGCTCAACACCCCCAGCTCCCTCAGACGCTCCTCACAAGACTTGTGCTCCAGACCCCTCACCAGCTCCGTTGCCCTTCTCTGGACACGCTCCAGCACCTCAATGGCTTTTTTGTGGTGAGGGTCCCAAAACTGGACACAGCCCTCGAGGTGGGGCCTCACCAGTGCCGAGTACAGGGGGACAAAAATAATGCAGCAGGACAGGCAGCCCATTGGAGTCGTGGATTGTGCTGTGGATAATCCTTTGGTTCAGGAAGAAAGAAATCTCTGCAGGCAGAGCCTGGCCAGGAGGACTTTGTGGACACTAAAGATTGACCTTGGTTGGTTAAAAGGGATGACGAAGTGATGGATTGTGCTTTTTTGGAGGGAGGGAAGGAAGGAAACTGCACTTCTCTGAAATCCACTTTCCTTATTACCCACTTTCCTTATTACTGGACTTCCACAAGCTCAAGAGTGGGTGGGGGATCTGGGAAGATAAAGGAGTATATGCCAGGAGGACTGGCAGCTAATGGAAGAAGCACGCTTTAGAAGGCACAGCGAAAAAGTGCAGAAAAGGGCTGTGTCCAGCCCCAGCAGGACACAGCTTGGGGCTGCCCTGGCAGTTCAGGCGGATTTCTTGTGCAGCCTTCGGGTTTGTGAAATGTGGTAGCACAGCACGTGGGGATAAAATAATGTTGCATCATCGCCTTTTTGAATTGCCAGGGTGGTAAAAAGTAGCAAGAAAACTGTCCTGGTTTGAGCAACACGGGATTAATTTCTCTGTCGGTAATTTTACTTTTTAGTAAGGTCTCTTCTAATGCTTGGGAAAACTGCATTTTTAGAAAACTCTAGTGTCTGAATTTGTGAAAATATTTACTTTATAGCCAGCCCTGGTGTGGGGGTTTCAAGGTCTCAGTATTTTTGAGCTCACCGGGTGCAGGGACAAAGAGGAGCGAGACCCGGCACTTGTCCTAGGCTGCCAACAGGATTATTTCATACCACGAGCATCACATTCAATATAAATTAGAAAGTTTGTTGAGGAGTTTTTCCTCTTCTATGATGGCTGTGATCCCAAGAACTCCTTGCCCCGGTGCCGGAGCCCTGAGCTCTTCCCTTCCTCCCAAAGCCACAGCGCTCGCAGTGTCCCACATTGGCTGTCCCTGCTGAAAGCACACGGCTTCCTGCTGATGTAATGGGCTGAGTATAATCCTCGTGTATTTTATATTGGTATTGGGATCAATATTGGTTCTTTAGTGTTATTAATGTTAATTATTAGTATTATTCTATTAAATCTGTTTATATTTTAGCCCTCAGGTTTCCTTGCTTTTTCCCGATTCCCCTGGGGACGGGTCATCAGGCGATAGAATAATTGTCTAAACAACAATAAATTGTTGTGGATTCTTCAAACCATAACAAAAACATCTAAGAATGCATTGGAATTAGAGAAAAACAAAAGGAAATATAGGGGAAGTTTTCCTCATAGGAGGTTATACCAAAAAGGCTGAAGGTACTTGATGCCTTCTTCGGATCAGACTTCTTAAATTGCAGGAACGTATTAAAAAAGCAAGGGAATTTCAATACGGGGTTGACTACAGGGCAGAGTAGGAAGTCAGGAGGTAAATATCAGTTCGATCCCATGGATCCACATACCTCGTGTCCTAGATCCTGGCATTCGCTTGCACTTCTCATCCGCATTTGCACTTCAGCTGATAAACTGACTTCAAGCTTTGGGCCTCCAGTTGGCCATCGGAGAGTTAGGTCATCTCTCTGGATCTTCTCCATCCCAACGCGTCAATGAAACAATAGGATTTTGTGTAGCGTGTGGGTTTCAACATGGGAATTGCTGTATCTAACCAATTTTAATTTGGGTGATGCTGTCTATATGTCTGCCAAATTGAGTGTGCTGTTTTGCAGGCCATTTGAAGACTAAAATTGAAATGTCATAGCTTGCATGAAACTAATGTTTTGCCCATCTTTATTTGTAGTATGATTATCTCCAAGTAGGCAAAAGCTTTTGTCTCTCTCTTTTACAAAATGGTGTGGCAGAGAACTCTTTGTCAAACCCTGGACCCTTTTGCAAAGAAAATATCCATGGTATTTGTGTAGAGTGCACGTCAAAGCATTGTAGAAACAAACCAATCTTCACGTTATTGTTAGCGAGCGAGGCAGTGGCTCTACTCGAGAGTAGAGAAATGAAGACACAAAATTAAATCACTTGTTGGCAACCAGGTGTAGGACTTAAGGCATTTCAAATCCATTGTCTTCTTTTGTCATTATTTCCAGCTGAGAGAAGAAAAACTGCAAGAAGAAAAAGCTTCAGAGGACCTGATTCACAAGTTCATTCTGGATGACATGGACGTAGGCAAAAGAAAAATGGAAGAACAGCAGAAAAAAGATGAATCTTTAGTGTTTAAAGTGAACCAAGAGTGTGTAAGTAAGCGTGTGCTTCTCTTTCCTATCCACATCATAGACACTGACTGGTAGGTGAAATGCTGCTAAGACTCAGTCCTGGAACAAGAACTAGGTTTTTTTAAGACCTTCACTAGCTGAGTATCTCCTGTTCCTGCCCACTGAAGCTGGGAGCTTTCATCCTTTGACACAGGGAGCTTCCCAGGATTATTGGATTGACTTCATTGTAGCCCTTAAAGGCTATGAGCTAACAGATTATAAAGATCCACGTTAGTGAGAACCGTCTTCTAAGGTTTGTTGTGATTACGGATGTTCTTCTAGAGGTTTCTGTCCCCCTTTTTACCCACCGTACTCGTGACTGAAGCCGCAGCTCTTCCCAACATATCAGTTAAACCTGTAGAGGCAACCGATCTGCTTTGTGTGTCCTTGGGCTTCAGGCATGTATGCATTTCCATGAACATTTCTCCATGAGTCTTCTATGGTGTAGGTGTACGATACTGTAGTCCAACAGATCCCTCGTGCTGAGTTTTGGCTCTCACTTCAGTTGTGAGACTCCGTAGGAAATGCTCTTTAGAAGTAAAAACTGATAGGCTGGTATGTGGGTACTGAGTAACGTCTCGTAGTACCTTTCTTGTAGGATTTTCTCACGTTTCCTTAGTGATTAAATTAACTTCCTTCTGTGACTGACAGCTACATATAGGAGCTGTGTGTTTATTTTTGCATTATTTATGCTGTTACAGCTCAGGTGAAGAGAGCTGCACGAGCACGTGTAATCTGCTGGCAGGTTGCGTTCTTGGGTTATGTCATCTAGGTGGAATCAGAATAGGGGTTTTGGAATTTTTAATTTAATCTTTGCAAGAGCGAGCTTTATTTTCCAAGTGATTCTTTTTGTTGTACGTGTCAGCTAACTCTTCCTTGATTGACTTCAGTTTCCTGAACGTCTCTCGGATTCAGAGAATGAAGAACCATTCCAGGGCAAGCAAACGCATCGGTCGGCTTTTGTTTCCAAGACCAGTGCCTACTCCTTTGCATTCCTTTCAGGGTAAGATGCTGAGACTTTATTCAAGCCGATTAATGTCATTACAGATGTTCTAAACATATCTAAGATGCTTTAATTAAAATCATTGTTCCAATCCAAAATAAGTAATATTTTTTCTGGAAATTTAGAACAGACTAATTGGTAGAATGTGGCGTCTGTCTGATTACCTCCTACCTGTTATAAAATCCTAGGGGTTAACAAAGTTAGCGTTCATCCCATGAAGCAGAAAAATCATTGCCTGTAGAATTTAAATGACAGAAATCATTAAAGTACAAAATTCTGTGCACTGAACTCAAGAGCGCTTCTCCAGCACAGATGTTAAGCGATAGCACCAGCCCCAAAGAGCTTATCGGGGAAACCTGTTGCATGATTCAGTGGAAGCGGCTGAGTAACTCAGTGTGTTTTCACATGAGAAGCCCAGAGGGTTTCCATAGCGGCATCGTTTGCTCTGACCTCAATTAATTATAAGCCGTAGGTGGAGGTGTCGGTGTGTTTAGCATGGAGCCCTTGAACACAGACCAGGGCTCTGCGGCACATCCAAGATTCCTGGATCCCTTTACCCCTAGGGCATAGGAGGCATCTCCTGGAGCCGGGCGCTGCCAGGACTGATGCTGTTGGGCCGGTTGTTCTGAAGGTCATGAACAATCTCCTCTTTTCACCCATCTGCTTTTCAGGAACCTAACAGCCAAGGTGGAAAGGAGTCGGAGCTGCAACGACACCATTCAGGAGAGATCAAAGAGCAGGCAGAGATCAGCCCCAGCCAACAAAACAAAGGTACTGGCTGCCTCTGGAAACGTAGGGTTTCCATGTGTAAATGTTCTTATCTGAGGTTACACAGCGCCGGGAATCTGGAGATAGAAAGTACTGTGTTTGTGGCGCTGCCAGTGCTGTGTTATCGCCATGGGGCCAATCGCTTCCTTGCAGCTCACGCTAGAAACCTGCTAGGTTAGAAATTACTAAGCAGAAAAGTAGACAGCTTGCAGAGTCGTTTGTTAGCGTTGGAGGATAATTGGAAGTTGGAAGGGTACTCATCATGCTTTTGTTTTGTAATTAATTTTCTTTTCAAGGCTGAATTCCCAGCTGATTAAAGAAAAATCTTGTAGAAGTTTAGAAAAAAATCCTCACTTCCTCCCCCTTTCTCTCCTGTTCTTTCCCAAGGTGTTTAAACGGAGAAAAACTCCTTGCTTTCCTGATGTTAGGATACTTGCTTTTGCACTTCCATGCTTTGGGAAGAGCTGGCCTGCTCTCGCTTCCCCTCGCATCCAGCAGACCAAGTGAATTAACCGTTTCTGTTACCCTGTGCAACAGGACTGACTTTTCAGTGTGCCGCAGTGCTTCAAAACGAGTGGTGATCACGAAGCACCGCTGAAAATCTGAGCCGGAGGTTTTTCAGGCTCTTCCAGCAGTAATCACTGGATACCTTCCACTCATTGGAGATGACCTTTGCAAACGCCTTTCCTAGCGGCGTGTCTGGCAGCACCACTGATCCCTTTGGCCCTGCCAGCAGAAGCCAATTTTGCACTCTTGCTCTTGTATTCATCTCTGTTTCCGGGGCCTTACTCTGCCTCCTTTCCGATGTGCCTCTCTGGCCCATGGGATCCTGGTTCAGCAGGATCTCATGATTTAATCAACAGCTTAAATCATGAGAGCTGTGAGTTCTCAGCCTGGAACGGCTCCAGCGCTGCTCCGCGGGGGCTGCTTGGTAGGACATCTCACCTCCTTCTGCTGACACCCCTCCTTCTTGGGCTGTTTCATCCCAGATGGAGAAAGGGAGGAGGGTTCAATTCTAGAGATCGCAAAAGGTACAAAAGCCTCTGCGATCCTTTGGAAGGTCAGTTTGGTTGGTGCAAATTGCTTGGAAAACGGTAAAATCGCCATTGGGCACAAGAAGGTGACCCCAGTGATCACCTAGTGTGACATCTCTGAGGTTTTGGGCATGGATCATGGTCAGAAAAAAAGACTGGTCCAGTTTCCCTCTAAGCTGACAGGAGCTGGACTGAGCTCAAACCAAGGGTCTGTAACTGACCTGCCTCCTCAGGACTTGGGGTTTTTTTAAATAGATCGTTTATGGACCTGGCCAATTAAGACTTACACCACCAGCGCGTTCTGCAAATTTGTTTTGACCCCAAATAAGCAGGGAAAGGTTATCACTGTTTCAAACGGGCTGCTGGATAAAATAATATCATCTTAGAGAAGAATAATACCATTTGCAATTGTGTATGTGCAGCTTTTGTTTCTGATTTATTTGTCGCTGGGTTCTGTCGCATTCCAGATGTAGCAGCATTAGGGGATGGTCTTGGAGATGACAAGAAACATTGCTTTTAAGCTCTGCTAGAATCTGTCTCAGGCAGTGTCCAGTGTGGTGGCCACGGTGTGGTCTGGGACCACTCATCAAGGAGGGAGGTGTTCTGCCAACACACAGGTTTCCCAGACTTTGGGATTTTTTTCCTTTTCTGTAGTATCTCCCTCTCACCTCAGGGACATACACGCCTTTTCTCATGACATTTTGCAGCGCAGTGTGTCAAACCTGGGCCAAGTAGTTATTCTTTCCCTTCTACAGCTTGGTAGGAAGCAAAAAACCCTTTGGAGCTCATTTCCCTTGAAAAGCGTGTCTTCTTTCAGCCATGGTGGTGCAGTGCTTCTCAGCTTCTCCTTGTCTTGCCTTGCTTCAAGCATTTTCCCATGGGAGTGATTGCCACCTGTGGCAAGAACAGCTCTTAAAGTGAAATAAGTTTGAGACCCAGATCGTGCTGGACTCTGTTGTCCTCTGCTTATGTTATATATTGGCCGTGAAAGGTGCCGTGACCAGCAGAGGCTGCCTTGGCCGTTCCAGAGAGCTCTCCAGCTGGTCTGCTGCAGGAACGCAGCGTGGTAGCCACATGTTCTCCTGTTCTCCCCCATGCATGCTTGCCCATGTTCTTCTCAATGCCAAACTTTTTGAGCTGTGGTGCCTTGCCTTGCAGGTGCCACCCATCACCAGCACGTCAACACCGCTGGTTGGAGTTTTGTCGTCCACCCAGAACAACCGCTGCCTCTCGGCCCCAGACCTGACGGCAGAGAAACGCTTGGTTCTCAACCCTGTTTCGTCCCTCTCGGCCTTGCACAAGCCAGAGCGATCCATCAGCCCCGAGAGCAATGACAGCATCTCGGAAGAGCTCAACCACTTTAAGCCTATCGTCTGCTCCCCATGTACTCCTCCAAAGAGGCTTCCTGACGGCAGAGTCCTGAGCCCTCTCATTATCAAGTCCACCCCGAGAAACCTCAACCGGAGCCTGCAGAAGCCAACCACCTACGAGGCCAGTCCTAGAATCCTGAAAAAATGGGAGCAGATATTTCAGGAGCGCCAGAGCAAAAAGACTCTCTCTAAAGCGACCCTTACATCCTTGGCTTCGGAGCCCGGGGAAGACGTTATCGTTCCTGACATCACCAACTCCAGCAGTTGCACTAAAGAGCAGCCGCAAGTGCAGGATGATCACCTTCCACCTGACACAACAGGAGACCCTCGCCCCGAGCTGGATTTCTTTCCTTCCATCAGTGAAACGAAGCCGGCAAGAGGGAGCGAGAAGAACAGAGATTCACAGGCCTTAACAGACGACAGCGCTGCTGAACCAGATGTGAAAGCAAATGTAACCTCCCTAAACACACGAGTGTCTGAAGTCCCTGACCTGAAAGTGAATACGTTCATGGACAAATCCTGTCTTAGTCTTGGCCCAAAAATGCTGAGCAGAAGACTCATGGGTGTCAGCGCATCACTGCCTGACAACAGCACGGTAGGAGTCCCCATCAAGACATCGGGAAAAAAGCAGCTGAAATACCTGAATAACAGCGAATTGATCAACGTCCAGAACAGCACCTGCAATTCCGTAGAGAACATCATCGGGGAACAGCCCCCGTCGCTGAGACGGGGCCAGAAGAGACGCTGCAAAACAAAGCACTTGGAACACAACGGCTCCGTCAAAAGACTGAGGCACGCAGCAGGGGAGGTGGGCTTGCCTCCGGAGGATCGCTTGGTACGGGAGATGGAGCAGAAGCTCCAGCAAGAGGAAGAGGACAGGAGGTTGGCCCTGCATCTGCAGCGGATTTTCGACAGCGAGAATAGGACAGTGGATAGGCGGAAAGTCAGAGTCGATCGGTATCTGCTGCGGTCGAAGAGCACTCTGGGTGCTAAGTAGCACTGGTGGACGATGTTGCCTTTCTAGAGGACGATGAGGTTTATCAGATTATCTTATAGGAAAACTATTTTTTGTCATACTTCCACCCACAACAATTGTTTTTTCTGTTTTGGTGGTAAGACATTTGTAGGTCCAGTTCAGAGAGAAGCCAGAGTCCTTCCAGATTAACAAAAAAAAAAAAAAAGAGAGAAAAAAATCCTCCAGCTTTCTGGTCCATTGGTCTGAAAGACGTGTCCTTCATCCCCGTGAATACACTGCAACGCCTCTACATGCAGTCGGTGACATTTGGGTTCCCCAGCTGGGAGGGTTGTATGAGCAGTACGTGGGGTACGGGATAAGGACCTCATCCGTTCCTTGCCTTGCCGCTTCAATATGCCGAGAGAAATCAGAGCTCTGCTCACGGAAAGGAGGCTTTTTCTGTCCTAGAAAGAGTCTTCTCCTCTCTGCCTGCCCCGTTTTCTTCCTTACGCTGCAGCTGGCTGTGGTGGTCAGATCGTCTCCGATGTCAGCATGTTCGAATGACCTGACTTGAGGGCTGTTGGGGAGGGAGGTTGATCCGTATTTCTGCTAGGAAGTACCAAATAGATCCACCTGTAGCACTTAAAAATGAATGTATCTCTCTGTCTGCACCGGCAGTACAGGTCACAGGTTATTTTCTTTAAGTAGAAGGCCAAATGCAATGAAGAAAGATGTAAAATAAGGGTTTTACTGAAAAGCCTTATAGCATCTTGCACATTTGTGTTAGTGACACAGAGAGAGCTTGGGTAGAGCAGCTGGGAGCTGTGCTCTGGGCGCTGTGACCCAGGGAGCAAATGCAGCTTTTTTCCCGGTCCCTGCCTCTTCCAAGGCAAGAGAATTTCATGTTCTTCCCACTAACGCTGAAATCTAGAAAGGAAGCCCTGGCCGGGTGATTTTGAGAAGAAGGTTCTCCCTGCTGACATGTACCCTGCAGGTTCTTGCTCAGTTAAGAGATCTCTCAGCACACTGAAGACCTGTCCTTACATGTCTGAGAGCGGCCCGAGGAGGCATCCCGAGGTCTCTGACGCATCGCCATCCTTTCCCAGGCACCCGATGAGTTGGTGGGAGAGCCGGGACAGGAGCCCAGCCCTCCCGGCCCGCGGGCACATGGATGTGGGTGCTCAGGGTGACGCAAGCCTGCTCTGCCCTTGCTCCGAGCTGTCTGTCTTCAGGTTCAAACCACTAAGAAAGCTCAGGTGAGCAATGCACTAAAAATTTCTACTTAAAGGCATGAAGTCGGGCACGGTAGCCTGAACCAGAGCTAGCTCGGAGCCTGGGCTTGGTGGAGCGTGTGGTGTCTGCCCAGATGTGTCCTTCAGCGGCAGCCCACCCTCTGGATTCTTCGTGTTTCTAATGCTCTTCCCCATCATCCATTACCAGCACAATAATTTCGTTGATTATTTCCAGTATTTGGGCTCAAAAAGCATCAGCTCAACTCGATACTTGAAAGCTGCCTTGCAGAGTATTCACTGGGGACCCTCGGTGCCCGCAGGGACCTTCGTCCAGGGCGGAGGCTGCAGCGTTAACGATCATACCGACCCGTCTGCCAGATAACGAGTGGTATTTTCAAGACACAACTGAAGCACAGTGCTGGGGCAAACTTAACACGACCCGTGGTGTGAAGGGAGGACAGCTGATGCATTTAAACAGATGGAACTGATCTAAGAGAATGGTGGTTGTCCAAATTCCTCTACCTAAAACATGGTTGAATTTCTCCCTCCATCTTAAATGGTTAAAAAAAAAAAAAAAACGGGAACTGGTTTTCTTTTTCTCTCCTGGCATACTTGCATAACTGCAAGGACCCTGTTGCTTTTTCCTAATTGAACTGGATTTTTTTTAAAAAAAAAAAAGAAATCTTATATTTTAATGGATAAAATTTATATATTTTAAATACTATATTTCAACAGATTGACACTTTCATTTTGAGAAAACTTATAGCAATGATTCCGTAATATATATCTATCTATCTATCTCTGTATCTCCTTAACACACCAACTACTGGATGTTTCAAGTCATACCTAGGGCCGGGTAGACCTGGCCTGCTCTGCCTACCCGCTGCGGCTCGTGGGCAATGGCTTTCCGTGCCCTCTCGCGCGCCGCAGCCTCGTTAGGTGCTGTTTGAAGCAGGCGCTTTTTGCCCCAAACCAAATCTTGCTCCCGTACCCAGCTGTGAATTGGAAGGAAATTAAGTAATTAGAGCCTTGACCGGACCTAGAAGAGCGGCGCAGAGAGAAGTAGCAATGGCATGGATTTGCCCCTTACAGTGAAATAAGCTTAGGAGGGAAACCCACAGCTTTTACTCAGAATTCATGTCAGTTTTTTCCCAACATTTTGAGCTGAAGTGTGCACTTCCCAAGTGCATTTAGATTTATAATTATTTTTACAGGACCCCTTCTCCCCGCCCCTTCCCTGCGGTTGATCCCTTGAGCCGAAATCAGACTTCCCTAAAGAGTTTCCTCCTTTATTGCGGCACTTGTGCAGGTTTCATCCAGGCTTGGGCTGCCAGGTGCTCTCTGAGCAAGTCTACACCACAAAAAGCTAGATTTATGTACTGAATGTATCTTTTTTTTCCCCCTCTTCAAATAGATTTCGCAGTCCAACACACCAGGCCAGTGTCTTAAATATCTTCTTTTTAAAAGATGACATAAGTATTTAGGTTTATGTGTGTTAATGTCCTCTTTCTAAATCCGAGCTGGGCGGAAGTGCAGGAGGCAATGCCTGAGCTGGAGCTTGTCCCCAGCCAAATGGGACCCCTCGCACCCCCAGCTTCCCAAACCTCGCCTTCACTGGGCAGCCGGCTCCCCCCGAAAGAGGGAGCCCCCATCCTGGCAGCACTGCTCGGCTCCCTGAGCTTCATGCATGGTCCGTTGCATCTGCATTGAAGGAGACCTTTGGAGGTGGCATCGCAATCATGTCGTGGCAGGGTTGCAGTGGCAGCAGCTTTCAGTAAATAATCAACGGTGGGATCGATCTTTTCTTGTGAGGTCCGATGAAGTTGCTGGCTGCATTTGTACATTTGCTTCTCCATCTCGTTGCTTAAGGACTGGGGAAAACACACGCAGTTTTCCAGCTGGCTCACCTAGACCCTCTGGCCGCCTTCCTGAGCTAGCGAGAGCACGACTGGCCTCAGCTAAAATCCACCCAAGGCAGTGTCGCGTTCGAGACTTGAGGCGATGTGAAGCTAGGATGAATGTTTTTATTAATTTATCACTCTAAGTTTGTGTAAGCTTGCACACAAAAAAGAATAATTGTATATAATTCCACTTAAAAGAGCAGGAATTACCAGCCTCTACCCTTTAAAGATCAGGTATGACGCTGCCTTCGCCACAAATGATGCCAGCTGAGAAGTAAAGTACCTCTTGCTGAACGGTGTGGATGCAGCACAAGATCTGCAGAGACTCTAAGATGAAACCAAGTATTTATTTACGCTTACATGAGAGTCATTTTTAACCCTCCTCCTTTCTGCAGCCACCTTCTCTCCGGGATGAAGGCAGTCCTTGCCAGCACGGGCATGTGAGCATCCTCCCAAAACTGTGAAGCTGTCTTCTCTTGCGAGAAAAAAATACAGGTCAAGAGAATGCACTGCCGGTAGCGCTGGGGGGCTGGGGTTGGTTTGACGACAGAAGGACCGTATCTGCCAAAGATGCCACCGACTCTGGAAAGTTGCTTTCTGACCCTCTGGAGCTCTCTGCCCGGGAAAAGCCGTATGGAAAGGTCCGTGTTTGGAGTTCATGAGATCAGATAAATGAAGGAAAAGTGCCAAAAGAAGGGATCATGCGAGATGATTGTATAATGTTGTTCTATATTGTCAGTATTTTTCTTCAAATGCTCTTGTACATGCAGTGCACAGTAGTCATGAAGTGTCGCTTGAACAAGCGCTTCTTTGTATTTTCTCAATGAAAGCGGAGGGCGAGGTTGAAGCCTTAAAGACTATCACTGATTTTAAAAACAAGCCTTTAGCAGTGCTCCGAGGACGGACCCCAGGGCTCCGCCTGGACCCTCCAACAGCCCTGTGCCGTCTCCCAGTTGTCCGGCGAGAGGTTGACTAGGAGCTTGTCCCATGTGAGGGGGGATGAGTTTGACAAAAACCTGGCCCTTCTCACCCATTGGGGGACAAGAGATGAAAACGAACAACTGTTGGACGTGACGGTCTCGCGTGGCACCGTGATGGATACCCATGGGATGTCCCCGTGGATGGCAGCTGCGTGGAACTGGGACGTGATGCCGGTTTGAGCTACAGCGCAGAAGCTGGGATGATCCCCACGTGTCGCATGCATCAGTCACAAACCTTTCTCTTCCCCGTGTCTGTAAAACACCGCGAAGCATCAGCTCTAGAATTAGCTCTTCACTATGCAAACAGAAAAACCTTCAGCTGGTTACAAAGGGGGTTTGTGTGTGCCTGGTTTCCTTGGTGTTTACTGTCAAACTGTTTAAAACAAATCTAGATGTTGCTACACTTTTTTTCCCCCAATAATGCTTTAAATCGTTGTGCTTTCGTGTTCTCAGCTCGCCAGCGGAGCACCAGGATGGTAAAAGACTTCACGGTCATTTTTGGGTCTCAGCTGAACCACCGTGGCTTCATCTGAATGTTTTAAAAAGCAGTGGAAGTTACTGAAGGACTATTGACTTGCATGTGTAAAATGTGTGGGTAAAATGACATGCAGGCATCTGTCATGTTGTGGCTTCTGTTATTTGGAACAGAGTAAATCCTGCTTGTGAAAAAATTGTCACAAACCAGAAATATGCCAACCGTGTACAAATAGCTTGTACATTTTAACAGCGACAAGGACTTTTAACTGCAGGACAAAGGCCGAGGTTAAAACAGAATAAAACCAGGTTCTGACAGTGAAACTACCTGTTTCTGCTCAAGTTGCTGCACTTGGAAACAAGCAGGATCCTACTGCTGCCTCTCCCGAACAGGTTACAGTTGCCGCTGGCTGAATGAGGTTGTTGATTAATTTTTTGCAGGGGAAAAAAAATGGTGAAGGTGAGTATAATGACATATTTTCCATGTAGGTAAGCAGCCAGCGGGGAGTGAGCATCCTCCATCGCTCCCCATCGCTTGTCCCAACCCCTCCAGTTGCACTGACGCAGCTTTTTTTATGGGCACCAGACCAGGGGATGGATTTGGGTTTTTAATAACTGGTTTGTGCCCAGCTTGGCACCCTGAGCAGTCGGGTCCAGCTGGTTGGGCACATACCTGCAGCAGGATGGGGCTCCGTGCTGAGATCTGCCACGAGCAGCGTTGGCAGCACTGCCCCAGCATGAGATGGATTTTCCCCAGCGCTTGGCTGCGGGACAGACCGATGCTGGGATGGCGGGTGAGAGCTGAGAGAACCGGGGAGCTCGTATTAGCTTGTCACAATGGCAGTGGTGTTGCTGCTCACCCACAAGCCCTCGTTATACAACCCGTCCATCAGCACGGGCAGAACCCCATCCTGAGCCACCCTGTTCATTGCTGGCCAAAACCTCCCTGCAATGCCCTGAGGGTGCAGCAGTTTTTCTTACAAGTCAGTTTTTGCACAGGGATGGGTGAGCACATACCTTATTTTCCAGGAACGGCAGAGCACAACAGCAAGCAGACATGGTTTTCATGTGCTGTCATGGCAGCGTTGTGGCAGTATCGGTGCTTTCAAGCTGGAAGTCGCTGCCTGAAAGCCTGAGATTAATCTTGTCACCGCACTCAATTTTCCAACCTCAGGAGGGCAAAAATGGCTCCAAACAAGTTACAAAATAACATATGTTTTATCCAAGAGGATGGAGGTGTGGCATGCTTTATTCAACCCTGGCTATGTTGTGGACTAAACTGTGGGCATCTTCTTGGCCGCTCTCTTCTCTGGCAGCTGTAGCTGTTTGGGGCTCCCCTGCTCAGATGTTGCCTCCGTGAGAAGGGCTTTTACCACCTGCGCCTCATCCGACAGCTTGGCCATCTCCTCACCTACGGTTGCGGGGAGGATCTTGAACACCTCCTGGAATTCCTGCATCAGCCTCCGTGCCTCCCGGTATGCCCTGGGGTTGGATTTCCTCTTCTGCAAAACAGACACTGGAAAAGGCCAGGGGTGTGAGCAGAGCAATGGGACGGCTCCTTGGCTGCAATATTTGATCTTCCCTCCCATGCCTCTGCCCACCAGCAGCCCCAGTTCTTTCACGTGCCTACAGCACGGGGCGCATCACCGTGGCAGGGGCACAAAGGTGGCTGCTGGGATCCTGCTCTGTCCTGGTGCCCACATGAAACACAGGAGCCTCAAAAGCAAAGGCACCGGTGGTCCTGAGTAACTCAAGAGTGAAGACAGATGTGCTGGGTTCAAGCGTGGGCAGTGGCTCTTACTGTAGGCAGCAGAAAGTGCCTTAATTTCTTGCCTCTCTTCCTCTGCTCTTCCCTGGTCAGTGCAGGGAAAAGGAAAAGCACCGGGGAGTGGACGGGTCCTGCTTGAGACCCGAGTCCTGCTTCATCTCAGGGGTAAAACCAGTTTTACTCCAAGGCCGTTCTCCCACCAGCTGGGTTTGGGGTGAGGTAAATCCAGCTGTGGATCCAAGGGACCCCAACAGTGTCCATGTTGCATTTACCCCTCTGTTAACCAGTAGCCAGAGCATCGGGGTCCAGCCTCATGGTGGGATGAGGGCATTCAGCAGGTGAAGCCCTTGTCCTCTCACAGGGACATGGGGGAAGGCTGCTGCAATGGGAGGAACCCTCCATTCCCAACTCAGACATATCCCAGGGCTCCACCAGCTCAAGGACACCTTTACATTCAGATCCTGCCCCTGCCTCTGCGGTGCTGTCAACAGGAGAGACTGGGAATGCAGGAACATACCCAAGGGTACTTCAGTGATGGTCGAGGTGTTTCTCATGGCCATCAGGATTCCTTCCAGGACTTCTGCTTTTGTCTTTCGGGCCGGAGGGCTGGGCAACCTCCCACGCTGCAAGAAAGACCAGGAGGCTGCAGCATGCCACCCCTCCAGGCTGATGATCCTCCACCTCCTTTTCCTGCCCCCTCTCCCAAACTAACATGGGCATGTGCTTCTGCACAAGGTGGGTGACACCGTCTCTTTTTTTAGACCAAGCTGGTCTGGTTTTGACACTGACTTAGGATTATAGGTGTATTGAGCAATGCTGCGTCAGCTTGTGACCCCAGAGCAGCACAGTGGATCCAGGGACTGTAATTCTACTACAACCCACCTGCAGATCCAGCTTGGAGGTCATTTACTCTGCCTCCCTTGGGACGGGGCTGGCTTTGTCCAGGGCGTTGGTGACAAGTGGTTCCCCCTGCACTGCCCAGCAGCTAGCAAGGCTCTTGGCCATTTACCAGCCGCATCATCCCTGCAGGTTGGTTCCCATGGGGGCTGCATGCACCACACCATGAGGGTGAGAGAATAGGGAGGTGCTGGAATTGGGAACTGGGGCCAAGCCCACACTCAAGCTCTCGGCATCCATCCAAATATGTGGGTTGATCCACATACAGATACAACCTGTCTCCCTTCGGAGCTTCGGCTCTTTACCTTTTTCTGAGGCATGTAGGGCTTCTGCACACTATCCAGTCGTGACTTGGCATCCTGGTAAACCAGGGAGGGGTTCTGGATATAGTACAGCCCCTGCATGTTCTGTAACCCTGTGAACCAGAGGAAAAATGGGACAACAAAAGCCTTTGCTGCTTTTTTCTTGGTCAGAGTGGACCATAATGGTAATCAACCTGCCAAGGCTTTTCTAAGCAAGAGCCTTCTGCTATCTTCACTCACCAACTGGCTCAATAAAATCCGGGTCCGTGTCTCCACCAAGCAGCCCCTCGTAGCCTTTGTATTGTTCTGCAACCACCTGGGAGCTTCCTTCCCCGCTCTGCTCACTCCTTTTCTCCAGCCTGCCCTCTGCCACAGGTCTCAGCAGGGGTCTGGACACATCCTCCACCTCAAAGCAGTAAAATAAAGGAATTGACAGCAGCCCTTTCTTACTAGTCCTGCTGCGGCCAGAGATCTCTCCTGGTGGCACTGAGCCATGCAGCCACTACCTCATCCCATCTCTGTTCAGCAGGAGCAGGCACAGGGAGAGAGGGACCATCCCCACCCCAGTGCAGACTGGATTTTCCCCTGATAACACCAAGATTTTCAGGGAAATCAAGTCAAAAAGCTGCCCTGGTGAACTCTAAGAGGAAGTTTTCCAGCAGACACTGCAGGGATGATGCTTGACTGAGGAGGTCCTGCAGTTGGGGCTGCCCACCAAGCCAGCATGCCCTGTGCCACCCTGTGAAATAGGCCACCAGTTCTTGTTCTTGGTCACAATGTTGCATTTATGCTTCTTGCTAGTGCTTCCTTTCTTAAACCCCTTGCAATCAAAGGAGGGTTATAACCATTGATGCCCACAGCAGGTGTACACAGTTCATTCACTTAGGAAATGAGGATTCATCTATGGACCATTTCTGGTCAAGCCCTGCAGTCCTGAACACTTACAGCCCAGCCTCACCTGCGTCATGAAGAAGGATGGAATGTCCTCCTTGGCTGAGCCAGGAGGAGGCCTGGAGTTGCCTTCCCCTTCCTCCAGCACTGGGGTTGCAGAGCTAACGGGGTGCAGCGGCTGGGATGGACTTGGAGGTTCCGCATCTCTCACAGCCTCCACTGCAGCTGGGAGCTCTTTCCGCAGAAAGGTCTTGGCAGGAGCTTCCAGCACCAGTGGCCACTTCGTGACTTTGGGGAGATGCGACGTAACCTGAGGGGAACACAATGGACATCCACACACACTGCCACGAGTGTCAGCGTGGGGTCAGGTCCGGCAGCTGGAGACTGATCCTTGTGGGACGGGGAGTGCCAGGGCAGCCCTGGCTCCAGGGACACCCTGGCAGCATCTTCAGTCCTATAGGATCCCTCAGCCAAGGCCGATGGGCAGGACTGAACCCAAAAACCCAGTGACAAACCCTGCTTGGGGCAGCAATAAGGGGGTGGTTGGAGTCCCCAGCCTCATCCTGAGCAAAATATTTCCAATTCTTCCCATCCTTTACTCCATCCTTCCAATCCCACTGGGATCCATGTGTCCCACCAGCTCTTCCCATGCTCCCCAGCAAGTCAATTCCTGGGTAATCCTGCCCTGAGTATCGCAGCAAGGGTTTCATCCCTGCCTTAGGCAGGAAAACCCCCACACTCCCGAGGCACATCCCTCCTTACCTTGCGGCTGGCTTTGAGAGGGATGGAGAAGTGCCACCTCTCCACGGCTACGTTCTTCTGTCGGACAAGTTTAATCCCCAGATTGTGCTGGAGGAGCTGGGTCAGCAGAGGCGGCTGCCCTGGAGGAGCAGAGGTTCATCAGAGCTGCAGGCAGCTGGTGGAGAGCCCATGGCCCGCTCCTTCACTGGCAGCATACTCTGGCCTGTGCCAGGCTCAGCTGAGAGTGTGGCACTGCCCAGGCACCAGAGTAGAAGCCACCCTGTTTTGTAGGGAGATGCTTTATCCCTAAGGACACACACAGGACTGGGCTACATGCCACCAAGGCCAGAGGAACAGTCCTGACCTGTTTTATTTACTAGCCTACACATAGCTCGTGTGGGGAGCAACACCACTGCAATGTTTCATCAGCGTCCTTCTGGCTATCTTCAAACCTTTGGGGGCACCTTTGGGGTTTATCCCCCCTGCTCAGAGAGCTGCTGGCAGGAGGAAACCTGGACCAGTTTCAGACAAGCCCTTTGTGGGATAAACACCATTTGGAGACCAAAATTTAGCCTGAGATTGCACTGCTGCAAGTCACGGAAGGGCTGTTACGGACTTGCCAGGAGCAGCAGCAGGGCATCAACAGTGTCTGCAAGAGCAGTGCTCATGTGCATTGCCCTATAGAGGGCAGAAATGATTAAAGTACCTCCCTGGGGGCCAGGGCCAGTGTGGCAGGAATGTTCGAACACCGAAAACCAGCGTTGTCCCTGTCCCAGAGAGCTAACAGCAAAGGAGGGACAAAGCAGGAGTCCCCCTGCAGAGCCAGGCTCATACTGTACCGCTCCAGGTGGTAGTAAGAGGGTTATTGTGAAATGTCAACTCCTTCAGGCACGGGAAGAAAGCCACGGGTAAGAGAGCTGTCTCATCCGCGATCTGCAAGATAAAATTGTTTGCTCTAAGCACTATGTCATGCCAGAGGCTGTAGAGTTTCATCTCAACCCTCCCATCAAAGCGTGTTCCTCCGATGCGTGGGGTCCCTTCCACTGGGCAGGTACCTGCAGTGGGGAGGAAGAGGAGGGAGATGGCATCGCTTAACCAGAGATGCCCAGCAGCTCTGCTGCCTGTGAGTATTGAGGGCAGAGGCAGCACTCCTCTCTCCCTCCTGCTTGCTGCAGCGAGAGGACTGGTGCCCCCAACGCTGAGAAGAGCCACAATGTAGAGAGGCAGGACTTTTTTTTGCAGCCCAGGGCTACAGCTGCAGCTTTTCTGAGCAGGAAGAAAGTCCTGCCTCTCCACCCTGCAGTCCAAATCACAGCCTGGCCAGGGCACCACAGCCAGAAACCAGCTCACCAACAAGGCAGTGATCTAAACCAGGGTGATGACACTCAGGGAAGAGCAGCAGAGCCACCCCATCACGTCCCAGGGGGATGCCCCTTGCTGAGCAGAGGTGACTTGGCACTGCCAGCTCACCTGGCTGGGAAGCAGCGTGAGTTAACGCCTGGGTAGGAGCCAAAGAAACCAGGAAAAGGAACTTAAATGTTGTTGCACGTTACTTGTCCGTTGAGGCACACTGAGAACACGGTGTGGCTCAGCAGACAGGTATAACCTGGCACTAAAGTCCTCGATGAGACACAACCATCCACCAGGCAGCTCCAGCAAAGGATCAGTCCAGAGGGAAGGCAATCCTTCATATATTCTCTGATGAAATCCCCAAATATGCAGGGGTTTAGACAAGCTGGGTGCAATTCAGCCGCCTAAATAGGTGTCCTGTCTCACCCGAGAGATCCTGGATATCTGACACATTCCCCTGGACTGGCAGATGGACACAGGAGCCTGGGAGAGCTGTGCCCTTCTGCAGTGGCAGCTAAAGAGCAAGGCTGTCTCACAGGGAAATAAGGCTGGGCTCAAGCAGCTGAATCTTGACACTTATCTGGAGCCACAGGATCCAAATCACCTTATTGAAGGCCAGGCTGAGACGCTTCAGCTCAGGAAAGGGAGCACAAATGTCTCTGAGTGTGGAGGGAGCCGGCAGAGTCTTAGAGACAGATGGGTCTCCTTCCCTGGGAATAACCTTAAAGAGAGGAGGAAGAGGGTGAACAGAGACGCTGCTCCAGAGGCTCTGGTGGCAGGAGACACACCCAGTGGCAGAAGACCACCCTCCTGAGCCCAAACACAGCTATAATTCAAAGAGCTTTTGGTTCAGACCCACTCTGGAGGGTATCTTGTGGCAGCTTGCTTTGGCTTCTGAGTTACTGTGGGAGCCCTGCAGGGAGTCATGGCAAATGCACCAAACTCCATCATCCAGCACTGAAAACATGCACAGGCTCAGGAGGAAGCAGCTGTGCTCTCGGGGAGCATGCGTGTGCACACGTGTGTGTTACACTAGAACATGCTCCAAGGGCTCAGCATCTCTGAAGCTTAGCCCCTTACTCAAGTTCTAATAAAAACCCGGGTCTTTGGCTTCAAACATCTGATTCTGAAGAGCACCATATAAATAAATCTGGGGGAAAAGATTACAGGGCTAAGAATGATTAAACTCCATCTCCTGAGCTTCAGTCACCACCTGAGCCACGGAACACACTTCCCTATGCAGGGAGGGCACACAGTCATGAGCAAATGGCGACCTAGCTTTTATTTGAAAGTGATACAAGTTTAAGCTCCAGTATCCCTTGGTTATGGGAAAATTTGCTCCTGATCTCCCTGACAAGAAACAATACTGACTGCAAGCCTTTGCAGGCACCCAGGGTCCCAGCAGTACCCACAGGCTTATTGAAACTCAGCTGAGAGGCTTGGGGAAGGGAAGTTTTGGAGCTCACACCCCAAACTACAGATCAGCCAATGGTTCTTACCGGAACCAGGCGTTCCTGAGAGCCAGAATTAAAAATGACCCCTGCAATGAAACACAAGCAAAGTGAGGGTTTCTACACATAGCACCTGAAGCTGAGCACTGCACCAGCCCCACGGCAAGGCTGGAATTACCATGGAAAAGCAAGTTAGCATCAGGCAGGATCTGGCTCTGTGGCAAGACGTGCCCAAGGTGAGGGAGGATCAGTCCCGCCATAGCAGGTTTGCTGGCAGCCCCATCACTCTAGGTGAGGTTTACATCCCTGAGCACAGCAGAAACCCTGCTGCTTGCCTCAGGGCAGCCAAGAGCTCCCCGCAGGTAGATTTTGGTTTGGAATCTCGCCCATGAGCATGAGACCTTTCCCACATCATGCTGCTAGGGCCAGGCCAGCACCAGAAGTTGCCCCGTTGCCTGCTCCACAAATACCTAACAACAGGGACTGCTGCAGCGAGCCAGGGGACGGGAGAAGTGCTTGGAGGAGCCTCACCGGCAGCCGCCATCACAGCCCACTCCACACAGGAGACACCAGGCAGTCTCTGGATCCATCCCACCGTGTGGCCCAACATGGTGTATGCATCACGCTTTGGTAAGGACATCCAGAGGGGAGAGCTGACCTACCCCAGGAATGCAGACCTGTGCGTGTGCTACCTACTCACACAACCTTCCTGCCCTCTGCTTGTCCAGGATCCACAGTAATGCTCTTCCTAACCTGAATGATTTCCCCATTTTTGCCCAATCATTCCCATTTTGGAATGATTTCCTCCCACCCAGCATACAATGTCTCCTTTGGAGCAAGCTACCCTGAAGAAGTCATAGAATGGTTTGGGTTGGAAGGGACCTTAAAGATCATCCAGTTCCAACCCCCCTGCCCTGGGCAGGGACACCTCCCACCAGACCAGGCTGCTCAAAGCCCCGTCCAACCTGGCCTTGAACTCCTCCAGGGATGGGGCAGCCACAGCTTCTCTGGGCAACCTGCGCCAGGGGCTCACCCCCCTCACAGCCAAGAATTTCTGCCTCAGATCTCAGCTCAATCTCCCCTCTTGCAGTGGAAAACCCTTCCCCCTCATCCCATGGCTCCCCTCCCTCATCCAGAGTCCCTCCCCAGCTTTCCTGGAGCCCCTTGAGGGACTGGAAGGGGCTTGAAGGTCTCTGCGGGGCCTTCTCTTCTCCAGGCTGAACCGCCCCAACTCTCTCAGCCTGTCCTCTCAGCAGGGGGGCCCAGCCCTCTGATCATCTTTGTGGCCTCCTCCGGACCTGCTCCAGGAGAAAGAAAGGGGCACTTCTGTCTGAACCATGGAAGATGTCTGCTTTGGGGTGATTCATATCCAGTAAGCTCCCAGTAATTATAGAGGGACTGTACAAGTTAGCTGAGATGTCTAAAATAGTTCTATGTACCCCTCCCTCACTGTTTTAATTTTGTCAAGCTGCTTCACTCACTAGTAAACATCCAGCAGATCCTCACCCTGACATAACTCAGCCCCATGGTTTCAGTGTGGGCAGGGAGAGGCAGGCACTGCTCACCCGTCCTGCCTGGATCCCTGTTGTTCTGTAGCACAACATATCCAAGCTGTCCTTTTTTCTCTTCCAGCTCTGCTGGCACCTCCGTGTCCTCCTGCTTCAGCAGACGGGACTGCTGCCAGAGGCTGCTCAGGGACTTGTACCACTCTGCCCTGAAGCTGTCACCGTACAGCGTGGGGTGGAGGAAGAATTGCCTGCTCTCTGCCTGGTGCAGGTAGGGGACAGCCGAAATCCTGTTCCTGTCCAGATTCAGCTCCCTCAGGCTATCGGAAGAGGAAATACATGAGAAACGCCATGATTGCTATCGGTGTATGCGCAGGGCCATCTGTTCGCCCTGGGCACCCACAGGGCAGGGACCTGGCCCTCGACCTGCCTCCTCGCTGAGCTTCCCAGCAGCAGTGCGGAGGCATCCGTGACACCCGCATCTCCCTGCGCTGTTCCCCCTCGTCTCCAAACCCCAACCGCAGGCTCAGTTCTTGGCACAGCCCAGCATTGCCCCTGAAGCCCATGACTCTGGTCCCCTACACCAGCCCAAGGGTCACCTAGCTCTAAGTTTGCCTCTTGATGAGAATTTAACAGACAAAGAGACATCCTGGCAGTTCATTAAATCACCCAGGGCTCTGATGAGCTGCGGTCCTACTGGGATTCCCTAACCATGTTCCATCTTTCCACGGAAGTATAACATCACCAATGCACTTGCTCAAGGCCATAAGACAGCTTGGAGAAGAGTAAACGTGCAAATCTCTGCACTGCAGCCCTTCAGTCTCGTGCCTAAACCTCACCCGCTCCCCCTCCTCTCTGACAAACAATGCGGACAATGTGCAGTTTCCTCCAGGAATGTCTTGGCAAAGCCAGGGCAACAAGCCAGACCAGATACCCACTTCCAGTTTGCAGCACTGGAGGGAGGCCTCTGCACTGCCCCCAAACCCAGCACAGCCCAGCTGAGGGGCACGTGAACAGCCCCCTTTCCTAGTGACTTCTCTGGCTGAAACACGAAAGCCCACATTAAACAGAGGGAGCTGATCTGCAGCCCTTCCTTGTGCTGCTGTGCTGAAATAAAGGATGAATCTGGGGTGAAGAAGGGAAAATGGAGAAAGCAACTGACATTTCTGAAATCAGACCTGGAGATCAGCAAACACCCAGGGCAGGAGCTGAATTACCAGCCACCTGCCGGGTTTGGCTAGCTTGTGCTTTGCAGCAGGCTGTTTGCTTCCGTTCAGTCCCATTTGCAATACTAGAGAGACTAAACAGGGAAGTATCATCTGAGTGAATCACAAAGATTTTGTTTTTCATTTTAAGCCTGGCTACTGCGTAAGAGCTGACAGAGGCAGCTGCCAGCCCCTAAAAGCCAGAGCCGTCTGCTGCCAGGTGTTTCCTTACCTGCAGAGATGAGACAGGCTCACAAAGACACTCGAGTCTGACAGGCAATTGTCATCCAGCGACAAGACCTCCAGAGATGGAAACCTTAAATGAGCAGAGCTGCGGATACAAAGAGGCTCATTAATAACATGCTCATGCAAAGACAGGTGAAAACCCCGCCATTTGCTGTCACCAGGGGAAGATATATCCCCCAGGAGACTGGGCTGGGGCTGTTTTCATTCTTTTAATAGAAAACTGATACCCTAACTCAAAGCAGCTAAATTGAATCAGTCCAAACGACCATTTAGCTCAGCATCTTATCTCCAACCATGGCAAACGGCGGATACCTTGGCATGGCGACTGTGGCTAAGCTATACGTGAAGGGTCTAATTAATGATGAATAAATAACATCCTACTCACGTGGCTTGGCCACCCAACGGGGCTGCTGAATCACTGTCCAGAGGTTCCTCTCCAGCTGCTGATGACAGCAGATACCCTGGGTGATCTGGGGCTGAGCTGGGATAACACTTCCCTGCCACCCAGCACCCACCATTAGTTTATTTCATCTTCCAGTTTGCAAGGGAAGCGCTCCGCTGCTCTGCTCATAACTCCCAGGCTGCCCACACTCACTGCTCACCGCTGCCTTGCCAGCCCCACCGCTCCATCACCCTGCCTGCCCAGCACATCCCATCGGCACACCAAACCAAAGCTGTGTGTACTTACTCCCAGGAGCCTGCCAGGTCCGGAGGCAGGGACCGAAGCCCGTTGGCCGTCAAGCGAAGGACTTTGAGCTGGGACAAATCTCCCAATGTCCAAATGTCCTGGGGGGACAAGTTATTGTAGGAGAGATCCAGATCCTGAAGGAAACAGAAGAAACAATCCCCTGGAACAAAGAACAATCTCTGCTGGCTTTCGCCAGTTGGATATTAAATATTTACAGGAGACTTTCAGTCATGCTACCACCCACCCTAGAGTGATGCTGTGAGCGTCTCTGACTTGCAGGGACTTCACTTAACAGCAGTGGGACTTTGCACCTTGGCAGAAGTGCTCAGGGCTGGTCCCCAACTCACATGTGTGACTCATGGGACAACGGCCAGGAGAAAGCCAGGGAGCAGACCCTGCTGGGGGCAAGGATGAGGGTTTCTAGGATACGTGAACAGGAATAGCTTTGCTGGGGCATTACAATAGGCTGCATTTTCCCAGGAGGAGCTCAAAGCACTTTCCAAATCAATTTAATATGAATTTCCAGTCAGCCTTCCCAGGGCTGATTTCTCCAGGCTGTCAGCAAATGAGATCCCGGACACTGGTCAAGGACGAAACTGAGATCCACGGGGCCATGGCAGGAAGGGTAATTTAGGTGGGTCCCATCCCCACCTTTCACAGCTGATGGCAGTGACAGGGGAGCTCACACAGAGGCACACAGGGACAGACGACATCAACCCTGGCCTCACAAGCCTTGGAAATTTGGTTCCCCATCACCTGGGCACGTGCTCACTGAGTCAAACCCTGAGCAGCTTATCAACAGTGCACAGGAGAAACATGGGAGAGCTACATGGATTTGGGAACCTTCCAAAGCCTGCAGGCAGGAGGGAGGTCAGGATCTGAGCGTACAGAGCTGACAGCTGAGCCACCAACAATTATTTGAATGAGACAAGAAGAAAGAAGTCTTTTAAGACAAAATTTTATATCCAGCTGCAATCAGAAACCGTGCATACAGTGAGAGAAAGAAATCCAGGCAAGGATACCTCCTCGAAGACAGCAAGCCTAGATAAGGTCAGTACAGCCAAGCCAGAGCCTGAGCTCTCTGTAGCGGAGACACACTCCAAGCTGGATGGAGAGGACAACTAGACCCATCATCCCAGGCAGAGTTGTTTATTCTTAGGATCCACTTTGTCTCTTTTTTAAAGAAAAAAACCAGACTGACTCATTTGCTGTGTTAGAAAAGCAGCTCATAAGTTGGGGAAACTGCAGAGACCTATTTAGAGAGGAGGAGGATGGGAAACAGAGAGGTAGAGCATAGCGCTGACAAGGATGGGGATCTGCTGGGGACCACACAGCAGCAGGGAGGTGAGGGATGACACAGGTGACTGGGAGACCACAGGGAGAGGATCCTACAGCAAAGGGGGCAGCCCATGACAGGGGAAACAAGGAGTCCTGTGGCAAGGGGCTGAGCAATGGGGATCTGTCAGGGATTGTTCTGTGGAAGGAAGCAAGATGTGAAGGTTCTTGAGGGACAGCAGAAAGGACACCCCAGAGTCACAAGGAAGCAGGAAGAGAGAATGACCCTGCAGTTTCAGAGAACTCACACTGCAGGGACATGCATCAATGCTACGCGGAGGCTTCAGCATGATGGTTGGGAGGAGATGAATAAGATCTCAGATCCCCCTCATCTTACTTCCAAATGCAGGAAGTCTCCAGCGGTGATTTTCAGATTTCTTAGTCCGTTCAAGGAAAGTTCCAGTTCCCGTAGTCCCGGAAACTTCCGAAACGGTTCTGCAAGGGTGGAAAAGGAAACACTCCAGCAACTGAGAAACAGCAGTAACAGAACAAACCACGACTTATCTGGGTCTGGAATGGACCAAAACCAGCCAGAATAAGCAGCACGAGTATTGTCAGTGGGCACGTCTGAAAGAAAATGCCAGCTCAGTTAGATGTTTGTCCCTACAAAACATGATGCCCCACCAACCTATTCCTTCCACATCTGGTTTGCTTCCATGCATTTGCTCCCACCCCAAACTGGATTACTGCTTGAAGGCACTGATGGCACATTTAGCTTATGTGCTTTACTAGTTATAAATGGATTTCCTTTTTTCTTCTTCAAATTAACTGAGACCACAACGCTGGATTTGGATTCACCTCCCAGCTCTACCATTAACCTTCTGAGCCTTTGGGACAAGTTGCTTCATTATTCCATGCTTCTATATATTAAATAGGGATTTTCTTTGTAAAGAGCTTTGTTTTCTAATAATGAGAAGGATACCACAGTGGCAAACAATTATCATTAGTATAAAGGGAATTAGTGCAAGGATTTCAGCTCAGTAACAGGAAGAAAGCAATTCTGCAAAGAAGTGCTGTTATGTGTATCTTAAACCTCTTTGTAAAGCTCTAGACCTTTGTTCAGACAAGTGTAAGCTTCCCTGGGTTGAAAAGCAGCATCTATCTTTTTAGTAATGCAATCCCTTACCTAGTGTCAGCAGGTTCTCAGCAGCATTTATAAAAGCAACACAATCAAATTTCTCAAAATCATCTTCTTTAGCCTGAAAAATACAGGAAAAAAAATAATCATTCCACTCCAGCCCTAAACTGATTTGAAATGACTGGATCTCTCCTTTTCTCAGAATGCCTAAATCATAGCATTTCCCATAATTAGTTCTTCATTTTTTTTTCTGACTATGGAGAGCAGAGTATGCATTTAATGCACAGCTGCCTCAGTGACCAACATCCAGAAGACCTGGACCAGTTGAAAGCAAAGCCCCCTCTGCGTCCTCACTGCTGACCTTGCTCCCCTGCATGTGTCGCAGGGCTCCTGAGCCATATCTCATACCTACCATGTGACCCAGCAAACGTAGCCACCCTACAATTTAGCACCTCTGTCCTTCACAGCGCCAGGAGGGAACCCTAGAAAGCCACTAAAAACCTGTCAGCACCCCAGCTCATTTTCTCTTTGCATGGCAAGTTAGTCATGAACCCAAATAAAAGTCATTTCTCAAGCTGAAGTTGAACTCCCATCGTAGTTGAGCTAAACATGCCCGAACCCAAAGAACAGCATTTTGCGAGGGAATGTAAGTGGGGAAGGGGCTACGCCTGATGAAGACCAAGTTCATTGGATTATGAAGACACGATCCAAAAGTTTGTAGGACAAATCATACGAGCCCGTCCACAGCTGGATGGCTCTCCTTCCCATGCAAGAAATATACGTGCATTTAACGTGTGTTTTCTCTGATCCGGGCACTCATGTATTGATAGGGTAATTTTTTCAACTTTTAAAGCAGTTCCCTAGTCCTTCTTGAGTCTCTGATACTCACAGAGACCAGATTTTGGCTGCTTATGTTCACAGAGCACAGGTCAGAGGGATTCTTCAAACGGTGGTGCTTCATCTGGGGGAAAAAAACCAACCAACCAACCAAACAAACAGAAATGGTTAGTCCTACAGCAATCCTGTATGTCATGTCCCGGGATCTGAGCCCCAAAACTAGACCTCAGCTGACTCCCAGTCAGGGGACATCTGGTACCTTGAACATGGGAAGGGGGGAGAAGGTGGCATGGAGATGTGGAGGGAGAGGCAGCCCAGCAGCAGGATCTCCCCAGCTCCACAAAGCGCTATCAGAAAGTTTAGGCAATAACAGAGGAAATCTGCATTCACCAAAAATGGCTCGTCTAGGACACGGTCTTCAGTATTTTCTTCCACAGAGGCAGACTCTGGGGGCTTTCTCCTCTGCTGTGGTGTCTTCCCAGTGGTCCCCTTCTCAGTCCAAGCCCTTGGGGTAGCTCTGCGTGCCAGCATCCAGCGCCCAGACCCTGGCATGATGATGGACCAAGGCAGCAGAGACGGTATGGTGAGCACGTAATCCTCCAAACGTGCCCTTCTCAAAGTGACTGCACTCTACCTGGTGTTTCAGCCCAACACTGAAATCCATCATTTTAAAATCCCCTATATGGGGAAATACTGGAGCATAAAATGTTCAATGACCATAAATTTAAGGTAGGAACATCAAAGCTACAGCCAGAGCCATGGAAGAGGAGAAACATGCTACTTTATAGATGGTAATAGAGCCATAGGTTGCAGACATGGAAACATGGGCTGGAAGAGCCTTCTGGACGTCTCTAGTCCAACCTCCCACCCAAAGCAGGACCGTCAGCAACATTAGATCAGTCAGTTGTGGCTTTGTCTAGCGATTCCGCCACCTCCCAGAGTAGCCTGGCCCAGAGCTGCACCTCCTCCCAGCAAAAAAGTTCCTCCTAATGTCCAACCTAAACCTCCCAAGGTGAAATGTTTGGCTTGGTTATGCCATCTGCCACTGTTAAGAGTTTGTAGCTGTCCTTCAGGTAGCTGTAAGGCACAATCTCCCCTTGGACTCCTCTTGGCCAGATAAAAAACAAGCTCAGCACCCTCAGCCTCTCCTCGAAGGTCCTGTGCTCCAGATCCCTGACCAGCCTGGCAGAACTCTCCACCACTTCTCCTATGTTAGAAGACATTTCTGCCAATTTTAAGCATTTTGTGGATGTGACTCTCAAAGCCCAAAGAAAAAGGAGAAGCTCTAGCTCAGAATAGCTGCTGGAGAACCACACTGTGCTATCCATGTCACTGTCTGAAGCTTCCCTCCTGCCATCACATCGGGATGGCTGCTGGAGCCCTCATTTAAAGGGTGGCCCTAGACATCCTGCCCTCTTCATTGCAATGAAGTTTTAAACAATGTTAAAACCCTCTGGGCACCATTTTAAGTTCTGTTATCAACTGTTATCTGTGTTATCAGCTGTGATGTTGATACAGGAAACCACAGCTGAATGTACCCTCTACCTGGCCCAACAACAGGGCGGATGGTGGACCTGCCCCTATGGACAAGACATTATTCTGCAGGGCGACTTCGCCAGCAACGCTCAAAGAAGTGTCACCTTCTTTACTTGCACGTAAAATGTTCCTGGCAGGGAAGCAGTTAGTTCCATAATTGCTTTCATCACCCATTTTATACTGTCCTGTTGTAGTCATCTCGACTGCAGCGTTCCTGGGGAGAGTGGGAAACAAATAAATGGGTTAAAATTTTAATTGGCTCTAATGTTACTTCGCTTTAAACAGCTCTTCCCAAGAGTAGCCACAAATGAAGCGTCAGCCTGTAGGCAAAGGAACACTGTGAGGGACACATGAGACGCATCACCTCCTAAAACGGAGAAGTAAATGAGGTGACAGGAGTACACGCATTATTTTCCAGCTCAAGATAGCAAAATGCAGACACCAGCGCATGCGTGAGTCAGACTGTGTGGATGACGACTCACGGGATTTACACTTTACTCCTCATTCCTCCTTCCCCTGTCTCCTTTCCCTTGTCACTTGTGGAGGCTCTGGGAAAAGAACTACACCGGTCACCACTCCCCAGACCTCGGAAATAAACTTCAGAGGCGCTGCATCGCTCTCGCCCTGTGCCCCTGTAGCAGGAGATGGTCTCCCAGTGCCATCTGATGGTGTCTCCACACTTGGACACCGCTCCGACATACTATGGCACGGCTGGACTACAGTGTTCACCCACGGTGCCGGTACTTGGAGTAACTCTCCCTGGCAACAGGCACACAGTCATGCACAGATATAGGTGGGAGGGCAGCTGTGTGCAACATTGTCACTGGCACCAGCCCGGATTCACCACTGCACAGCGATGCTACAGAATCTACACCTACCCAACATGCACCCATAGACCCCCACTAACTGATCACACACTGATACGCACCCTCACAAGAACATCCATAAACAACCTCACACACCCCACTCACACACATATACACCCCACGCACACATCCAACACATAAACACCCCCCCACACTCCTCACTACAGCTCCAAAACACACAGCCCACGCCCTTAACACCCCAAAACACCGACGCCCACGCACACCCCACACAAACACCTGTACACGCCCCATGCACACACACTGGTGAACAACCCACAACGATGCACACCCCACAAACACCCATGTATTCCCTCAAACACCCCACGGACACCCACTGAAAAACTCCCCACGCTGGCAGACACCCAACAATGATGCACACCCCACACAAACACCCTCACACACCCCACACAGACCCCCACACATGCTCCCCACACTGGCAGACACCCGCATCCATGTACCCCCACATGAACGCCCTCACACATCCCATGGACACCTGCACACCCCACAGGCACACACACACACACACACTCCCCACACTGGCAGACACCCACAACGATGCACACCCCACACAAACACCCTCACACACCCCACGCAGACCCCCACACACGCTCCCCACACTGGCAGATGCCCATATCCATGTACCCCACACAAACACCCTCACACACCCCACAGGTACCCACACACACACTCCCCACAGCAGTGAACAACCCACAACGGTGCACACCCCACACAAACACCCATGTACTCCCTCACACACCCCACGGACACCCACAGAAACACTCCCCACGCTGGCAGACACCCGCATCCATGTACCCCCACACAAACACCCTCACACATCCCATAGACACCCACACCCCCCACAGACGCCCACACCCACACTCCCCACACTGGCAGACACCCACAACAATGCACACCTCACACGAACACCCTCACACACACCCCACGGAGACAGCCGTGGGCACCCTCCCACACAGATACACCCCCGCACACCCACCCACGACACCACAAACACCCCCACTCCTCACAGACACTCCCTCTCCCCCTCACATCACCCCCCCACAACCACGCCCCCCCCCCCCAGCCCAGCGACCATAGAGTTCACAGTCCTCCATAGTCCAGAGGGGCCCCACACCCATCTCCCCCTCATCCTCCCCAGGCCCCAGACCCAGGGGGCCCGGCCGGGCAGCGCTCCCCGACGCTCACCCCGCGGGCCGAGGGCCGCCCCAGCCGCGATCCCGCCCCAGCTCCCCGAGCGGACCCCGCACTGTCGCCGCCGCCGCCACCGCCTCCGCGCCGCGCCGTCGCCATGGCAACGCGGAGGGCGGGCGGACTACACTTCCCAGCGTGCAGCGCGGCGGGGGGGGGCGCGGCCTTTGCTTCCGTCAGGCCCCCGCGGGCGGCCAATCAGGGGCGAACAGGTCGCGCGGGGAGGGCGGGGGCGGAGGGCGGTGAGAAGATGGCGGCCAAAGGCGGCAGGAACGGTCTGCTCGACAAGGTACCGTGCAACGGCCCGCCCGGGGACCGGCCCGCCGGGGCTCCTCCTCCCCCTGGCCGGGCCTCAGCGGTTCCCCTCGGACCGCCCTGGCACTGGGCCGAGCCGCGGCAATCCCTAAGCTCGGGCCTCAGTGAAACCCCCCCGCTGCTCAGGGGGATCCCCCGCCTCAGCCGTGGGGCTGTGGGGAGCTCCCGCTGCTACCTCCTTGTAAATGGCAGTAAATAGCAGAAGAGGCCCCGGGGAGGGAGGGAACATCCCGCAGACAGGCCGTGCCCTACGCCCGGCCGTGAAAGCAGCAGCAGCCGGCTGCAAAATCGCTTCTTTTTTTATTATTTTTTAATTCTTTTGCCAGCGTGGCTGGTTTTTAGCCCAGCCGCCCTGACAAAAGCCCGGCTAGTGCTACAGCCGCGCTCCTCCCGGTGGGTGTTTTGCCAGAAAAGTAACGTTGGGCATGGCAGAGACGTCAGGTGGAGCAGAGCGTACCGTGAAAGTCTGCTGATAAGATACTCAGTCTCAGTAGTTTAAAGGAACTTGTTTGTAAAGTGGCTTTCACCTCAGTTCAGTTTTAAGCGGTCAGGTGTTTGTGTCACAGCTTTTTGTGGTATTTGGGAGTTGAAACTAGAGACCTAGAGGCATTTTTTTTTCCATAGGAGGGTGGAAACAATCGTGTCTGTATCTCTGGTTGCAAAAGGGTGTATTCAGAGTGGTATGTTTGGCATCTTTCACTGTATTTCAAAATATGGTTTACTGCAATTGAGAACACTTAGATTTTTTTTCACATATGTATATTCAGAAGTTAACATAAACATACTATGTTTCGTAACATAAAGAGTATAGTTTTCCTGCATCTCTTTGAGAGGAAGCTGTCTTACTGTCCTGAAGAATTTGGTGTTTTTTCTTCAGAACAGTAGATCAAGTTGTTGAGTGAATGCTTTCAGGGGAAGGTGTGCTAATGAAATATTTCTCGCTGTCTTCAGGTTTTGAAATGACAGCTCTTAGTGGTTAAACTTCAAGAACTCTGGAAAGCATTGCGTTCTCGAGGCGTTCTCACTCCTGCCACGTTCTGTGGATACTTAGGGGTAGTTATTTCAGGAGGAAAAGGAGTTGTTGGTAAGGGAAATAAGCTGTTGGTGTGGAAGCTGAATCCTTTAGTGAGAAACCAGTGAATATTTTCAGCAGGACTTCTACCCGAAGTACATACGCACACTTGATACTGTTCTGTCATCTTTTCCCTGTCGCCGTGCTGATCTGTGTGCCTTCATTTCCCCCCTAACCCAGATGACTTAAATGAAATCTGGTCATTTCTGCGAACCAATGTATATATTGTTGAGGTATTATCTGGACAATTGTGGCCTTATGTCCATAATCTGCTCAAGCTTTTCTTGAACAGAGAAATAATGTGTTATCAGTGAGGTTTTAAAATCTTCAGATGGGTTGCTTGTTTAGCGTATCTTTTTGTACTTCACTAGTAAGCTAAATCAGGGTGAGTTTAGGGAGGTTTGTGTTTTAACTATCCCTTTTTCGTCCTCATGTTCTTCCAGTGTTTGTGATAATCGGGTAGCTCCTCCTGACCTCTCCCCACTTAACCAGGACCACCTAAGAATGCACACTCGCTGACTTCAAAATGGTGTGCAGCAGCGGCTACAGTCCCCTCGAACACCTTGAGATTTCACCCGTTTAGCACAACACGAAGTTATTAACCACACTCTGCTGCTACTAGAGCAAAACCTTCAAAAGTTTTGCAGGCTCCAGGACTAAAGCCACTTCCTGAATACCAAGTGCTGTAACTGCCTTCTGCTCCTGTGCCCCAGAAGGAGCTCTGTGGGACCAGGAGATGTTGACTGTGGGTACAGTCAGTCAGCACTGGTATTTTGGGGAGAGTGAGGTCCAGAATTCCTTCCTCCAAGGCAGAGGCTGAACTAGTTGGAGCTGAGAACGGCCACGCTGACTCACTGGAGTGTGCTACAGCTCTTCCTTCAAGAGGAAGAGGAGGGAACTGATGTGCCCTGGACTCTGCCACTTGCAAATCCAGCTTCTGCCTGGTCCGTGGTGTGCAATGTCACTGTTAATTTAGAATTTATGTTAGGGGGTGGGGACCTGTGGTTTGTGCCTCGCTGCTCTGTGGGCTGCAGCCCAACCCACAGGAAAAGGCAATCAACTGCAATGTCAGCTGTGTGCCTTGAGGGAGTCGATGTGTATCATCTGCTGAGGCTCCTCCAGCCTCCCTGGGCTGCAGCATCGCGGGTGCCAGTGTGAATAGTTTCTGATTTTAGGGCTTAATAAGGGGAGGTTATTTTCTTTTCATCCTTGCAATGCAAAACACAGGTTAGATGCAGGAATGTTATTCCTCTTGAAGAGTTTATATAGTCTACATTGGTGCTCCTCTTGCAGCAGCAACAAATCTTTTTTACTGTATGACTTGACTGGTTTATTTATGTGTGTAATACCCAAAGTGCACTATAAACTTCAGAGCAATATTCAAAGAGACAAGCTAGCTACCCAGAAGATGTTGCAGGCTAAAACTGAACATGATGTAAAAGAGGCTGACAGTAGTGGCAGAAGGAATAAGGCGGGGGGGAAAAAACGTTAAGTTTGTGCCATGTCTTCCTTCTGAGATATGAACATCTTGAAATTTTTCTGCAGGATTTTTCTGTGCCTCCTGCTTTTGAGGGAGGAGTTTGAAGGGATTTAAATGAAGGCAATAGCTTGACAAATGAACCTTGCGAGCACTCAGATACCCCAGTGTCTGTTGTGAAAGCAAGCACTCGTTTTGCTGTCCCTTTCTTGGAGCTAACAGCAGAATGCTCCCCTGCTGCAACCCAGCTGCAGGCTGCATCTTTACTTGCATGTGAACAGCTGGGGCCTTTGCGTGCTTCTAGTGTCAGATTGGGTTTGTGGCTTTCTGAAATTGCATTTCTGATTTTATTCTTTGTTATTAAGGAAGGTAACCACTGGCTATATTTAAGCCGTCGTTCTGAAGCCTTGTTCTTACACAGGTACACTTTCAGGTACCAAATCCAATTCCTAGGTGTGCCTGGGTGTAGAACACCGTATTTGCTTCCCGTTCATAGTTAGGATGTGTTCAGGACAAGTTTGATAACCTTTCAGTTAGCTTTTAAAACAAAGGAGTGAAGTCACACCCAAACTATAAAGCTGTTTTGAACTGGTTGAGTTTTTCTTTTCCTCCATCAGATGGGAACCAAATCTGAGCTTTTCTTTTGAAGCCTTTGGAACTCTCACCTGAAGTGCTGAAAATGAGTAACTGGTAGAAAAATGCCATCCATGAGCTGGAAGAGCAGACACGTTTACATCAGCCAGGCTCCACAGGACACCAATGCAGCTTCACCTTCTCTCCACAACCTGTGCAGGCAAGGCAGGGCTGTTCTGCAGACCCGAGAGGGACTGGAGGCTTTCCCCCCTGCTTGAGGGTGACCATTTGGTGGTAGGCACTGAATCTCCAGCTCTCTTTCAAGCTGAACATGGGACTGGCCATCAGTCGAAGGTTTTGCCCATGGTTGCACTGGTATATAGACGACAGTGTACAGATGTGCATATGTTTCTGAGCACATCTGGACACAGGGGTAGCACTGATGTTTCCTTTGAGTATCTCCTTCTGCTCCTCTTCCACAGCACTGGCACTCCAGGTGCCAGGGCAGCATCCCACCTTCTCTCTATCTCTTTCGTTCTGCGGATCAGCCTGGAAGAATTAAGAGAAGCAGCAGCAGCACTGCAGTGCTGTACTGTGTTAGGAGAAGTAACTTCATGGGAACATCAGGACCCAGGTAAAGGGAGGGCTAAATCTTCTCCCTGGCTGAAGTCCCAAACTGCAGATGTGTCCCTGATACAAGGTCCCTTCTGACACGAACTGCCTTGGGATTATGAAGCTGTTTCTGTCTTGAAGCAGAACAGCCTCAGACAGAGGGAAGCCTGAACAAGAACTGAAGAACTGCTGGTTCAGCTCGTTGCTTTAGCCAGTCTAAGATTAGATTTATTTTTTTTTCCCCAGTAACAGCTTTATTTCAAAAAATACGTCATGTGGGCTTTACATCTACCCCTGAAAGTGCTGCTTCTCTGCTAGAGATCGGTATCAGTTAAATATCATGGATATTATCTGGCAATTGCAGCGTCAGGTGATTCGGGACAGAGAACAAGAAGCAAAAATCCATCTCTCTGTCGCGGGCTTCCTGGCTATATGTTATTACAGCAGTGCCTTGACTTATTTTACATACAGATATTCCTCTCTGTGCAAAACCCTTATGCAAGTAAAGTGTTAGCAGTCCTGTGCCTATAAAATAGCTTTAAAATCTTGAGGTTTTTATTTTAAAAAAGCTTTGGGCTTTATTTTCGTTTATTTCTTGATTCCTGAACTTTCCTCATTGGTGTTTTCCGGCTATTCTGTCTTCAAGTATATCTAGAAAACTGCTGGTTTTATTTGGGAGGAGAAGAGAAGAAATTTTAGCATAAGCCTTGATTCCATCCTCATGGGCTTTAGAAATTAAAACCAGACATAATAAGATTGATTAAAAACTTGAGTGTTGGTAGATGCATTGTGCTTTAATACCAGGTAAACCATGCTGTTGCCAAAAGCAAATATTCCAATATTAAATATTTAATTGTAAAATGTATCACAAAAATATCACTTGAGTGGTATCTTCCCAAGTATCTCTGGATTCTTGTTCTCGCTTAGGAACAAGCTGGGGAACACTGTCATATTTTATACTAAGGATTGTCTTGTTCTAACCCTAGAAATGTGGAGAACTGTTAATTCAAAATATTTGCTCAGATATATTTTTTACTTCTTCAAAATGATTCCTTTAGCAGCCTTTGGCAAAAAACAAAAAATCACAACTGTACTGAAGGGCAGACCTGGTCAGAAGGAAGGCTTCAAATGGCCTGCGGAGGTTCCTCGTGGTATTAAAACCTTCTCATTAATTTTGTTCTTTATCATATTTAAAATCAGCAGGGGGAAGGGTTGAACAGCTATAAAGACTGAGCCTTTGCATGGACTTTTATCAATAACAAAAATAAACTGCAGGCGAATGACTCCTTCCCTCCTGGGTAGGGCTTGCCTTCGCTGGAGCTGTACAAGTACAAGAAAGGACAGAATTGTTTCCCCACAGTCACATTTGAGTTCAGGGTTCAGTTATTGGTGTATCCCCCAGTGAATCCAGCTGAGCTGCGTCTTGCATGTGTCTTACTAGTCAATATTTTTGTCTTTAAAATAACAGGACTTGTCTGCACCCTACAAGAATCATTCTGCAGCAGAAGTAGCTGGTGCTGTTTCAGGAAAGTACTCTGGTTTAGGGTTTTGCTAAGCAGAGTACATTTCCACGTCGATGAGCTTTTTTAGCTTTCCTTCTACTCTGTGATGAGAAATGGAGGCCGTACCTGGGAGTGGTGAGGTCAAGTCTGAATGGGTTTCCTCAAAGTTTTTTTATTTATTTATTTGTGAGATAAGGAGAGAGGGATTGGGTATTGGTGTTATTACTTCGAGACTTCTGACTTTCAATTCACTAATTAGGAAAAAAGGTATTTTTTTCCCCTACCTAATCTAGCTCTTGATAGTTTAATCATTGGGAATCCCAAAGGGCAAGAAATAAAACTGTTACAGATGCTTTTATAAGGAAAAAATAAATCTTTGAAAGGATTATTCTATATTCTTTCATGGCAAAGGGTTTGGCTTTCAATTGACCAGTGTGTTAGTTAACCTTAGGAAAAACTGGTGGCTACAAAAAAAAGTAGCCGCCTAAAATGTTTTGTAACTTACACTGATGTGCGAGCTTTTTCCCAGTTGTCTGTGACTTTTAAATGCTTCTGGCTGTTGCTTTTGTCCCTCATAAACCAGGTACAGCATGTGCATGCACGGTGACATTTACTGTGCACCTAATAATTCATACCTGCAGAGCCTGAAGGATAATCAGGTTTTTCCCTGGGCGAGTGTAGGGGAAGTCAGTCAGGTTTTACATCTTACTTTAAAATGGTTTCATTCCTGCCAGAGAAGGGAAATGAGCTCTTGTGACGGGTGGTTAATAAATCCAACTTGTGAGCTTCAGGAGTAGGAAATAACACGAGCAAAGTTGAGAATTGCTTCTAATGGCAGCTAAAATTTGAGCTCAAATCACTCAACTGTTTGAAATAATTGATGGCTTAAAATACCCAGGGCTCAAGCTCGTGTGTCCAACTGCAACTAAAAGCAGTAGTGTCACCGAAAAATAAAGTAATTCAGAGGAAAATTAACCCCTTTGAAAAACTGAGCTGTTGTATCTGAGATTCATTATTGATGAAGGACCTGCTTCTGAGGAAAATTGGAATATAGAAGAGCGACAGAGCCTTTTGGTTTCGTTCTGGGGGATGGTCTGACTGAAATTTCTTTTCTTGTTTGTGCCTTTATATTCTCCCCTTGTACCTGGATTTATAAGGCTGCCTTGAAATTTTCCTGCTCTCATCATCTCCTAAAGAGCTGATTTGTAACAGCTGGGCTGAAAAGTGTGAATACCTTCAAAGGCAAGAATTAAGTCATAACTGACACTTTCTGTGGATGGCAACAGGAACAGCAAACGCAGAATCGAAATTGGGATAAAACTGATGTAAAAAGTCACTTCACCAAATATCTTCAGTACCTGCGACAAGCTTAAATCTGGAAGGGTAATGGGGACGTTGGTGCTGAGGGGGACTTTTGGTGCTGTGTAACAGGGCCCGGATCCTCTCTGTCTCTGGGCAGGTTTTCCCAAACAGGGAGCTGTTTGCTGAGTTGCCTCCTATCTTTGTGCTCGCGACAGGAACAAGTGTATTAAATCGAAAGGCCAAATTCTCTTAACGCCGTTTGGTTTCCATTGCAGTGGAAGATCGACGACAAGCCAGTAAAAATTGACAAATGGGACGGTTCGGCTGTGAAAAATTCTTTGGACGATTCTGCCAAAAAGGTGCGTCCTGCGACTGCTGATTTCTCCCTCCTGGGAAACGCTCTATTTTCTTAGGTTTCTACATTTAGTTTTAAAAACTCTGTAAACTTTTTTTGGTTGGATTTGGTTGGAACCCCTATCCATGCTGGTTCTGTAGCATCTCTTGCAATTCCTGTGGCTAAAGCTTAGAGCATCAGCAATTATTACGATGTCTGATGCAGACATTAATGCTGTATAAAGTTTCTGCTCAGTTTACCCATATAATTGAGATTGTTTTATCTAAGTCTAATGAAAAGCACAAAATAAACTTGGCTGCCTGTTTCTCCCGCAGGTTCTCCTGGAGAAGTACAAGTATGTCGAAAATTTCCGTTTGATCGACGGTCGCCTCATCATCTGCACAATCTCTTGTCTCTTCGCCATTGTAGCTTTGATTTGGGATTACCTACACCCTTTTCCTGAATCCAAACCTGTTCTTGCCTTTTGTGTTGTATCATATCCTTTACGTACGTCAGCTCATTTATACCAAAAAGGGTTTATTTTCCGCATAAGCACAACAAAACCCCTCTCTGTATTCCCATTTTCAGGCCCGTGGTGTGGAGATCAGCTGATAATCAAACAATTTTCATGTGATGGCAAAATTCCTCCCTGTCTGGCTGTAACGTACCTAAATTTGAGTGATCTGGGGGTGCAACCTTCCCCTGCCGGGGTGTGGAAGCGATTCGGCTCGCATCAGAGGAGTCAGCAGCTGCTGGGGTGACCGATCCCTTCCCGGGACTCCCAGCTGTGTTTGAGCACGTTTCCCACATCTCAGACACCGTGTCAACTCCGGTTAGAAGTCAACTGTGCGATTTCCAGTCATACAGCATAACTGGGGTTGCTTTTTTTTTTTTCCCTGTTTGGGCTCCAGAGTGTCAGCGTGGCGCTGATTTCCCTGCGGCTCTTCTAACAAGAGAGTCACCTGCGGAGGTTTTACGAGCCAAACGTAGGTGACAGATGAGGGGTGCTCTCAAGAGCTGCTGACGGGCGGTTTTGATGGTACCAGTGAGGCAGCGTGAACTGGTAGCCTGGAAGCTTCTCGCCGGCCTGGGAGTCACTGTACCACTAACGGCTGTGGGATCGTGGGCGAGCGATGGCCCTTATTTTACAGTTGTTCTGGTTTTCAGCATGAGCGTTGAGATAATTCATCTTGCAGCACTTCATCTTTCTCATTTTTGGAATGAAATAATTCTAATTGCTTGGTCTGTGCTTAGGAGGAATGGACAAGCGACTAATTTTGTGGCTCATTTGGGCTCAACGTTTTGCCGCCGTCTCCCAACAGTTGCTCCAAAAATTCAGCGAAATAATTGAAAACGGGATTTCGTTGTGATTTCTCTTTTCGCTTCATGGATTTACGAGCAAAGCATCTTGTGTGGCTGGAGAAATCCCTTTCAGGAAAGCGTGTTAGGGGGTTGTCGCTTTCCGCACCCCTTCCAGGCATTGATTAATGTCCAATGGCAAAGATTTAAGAAAGCGTCCTGATTATTATTTAATTTCTCATGCCGAGCATCCCGTTTGGAATGATAATGTCACACGAGGTGGTTAAACCATGGTGTCTGAGGGGATCCAAGCAGTTTCTCTGCCTAATTTCTACTTCTAATTACAGCTTTTTAGTTTCCTTAACTTTTTGGGCACATATTTTGTGATGATGGGAATCCTGACCATCTATACCTCATACAAAGAGAAGAGTATTTTCCTCGTAGCTCACAGAAAAGACCCTGCAGGGATGGACCCCGATGATGTTTGGCAACTCTCCTCCAGTCTCAAACGGTAGCGTTTCCCGGGCTTAGCAAGCGGGAACGACCCGGTGCCGCACTGGGTGTCGCTTTGCCTCCAGCGGTACCTACTCGGGTCAAAAAAAGCTGCATTTTTGGATAATTCCAAAGCAAAATGGGGGAAAATATTGGTATTTCTGCAGCATTGGTGGCTCTGCTCCGGGATGCGAGCTTTCTGCAAAGGACCGGCTGTCGTGCCGTGATCTCTGGGGCTTCCCAGGCAACTTGTGATTAATATTCACTGCAGAACATAATTACTTGGAAATAACAGCGATCTGCCACGGGCTCGCCAGCCTCGCACGCACCGTTTCCGTCCGTATCTCTCCATAGGATCACCCGAAATATTTTCCTTCATTTTTTTTATACCTCCAAATCTGTTTTCTCTCCATCAAAATCGACGTCCCAATCTTGAAATGGGAGCGGGTGCCACGCGGTGCCACAGATGCTCACGTTTTGTTTCTCTTTAAATGGGGGGGGGGAATTAATAATTAAGAGTATAAAAATCTTTAATTGAGTTATAATTAATGCCTGCATGTTGTGGCTGCTGGTGTCGGGGGGGGGGGGCGGGGGGGAACCTCCACTCCTGGGGGCTTTCCAGGAAGACGAGAATTTCTCCTCACCTTTTCGTTGGTGTCTCAGGCTTTATTTCAGATTTTAATTTCTTTTATTCTGAAATCTCGCTGCCCTCCCTGCAGGTTTGATGACAAGTACACCCTGAAGCTGACTTTCATCAGCGGCAAAACCAAACAGCAGAGGGAAGCCGAGTTCACCAAATCCATCGCCAAATTCTTCGATAACAACGGGACGTTAGTCATGGAGGCCTACGAGCCGGAGGTGTCCAAGCTGCACGATAGCCTGGCCCTGGAGAGGAAAATAAAATGATTTCCGACACCGCCTGCCTCCTGGGAACGCACTAAATTAACACCAATAAAGAAAAATAGCAAAGAAAGTGAATTGTTGCCTCTGTTTTTTGTCCTGAAATCCTGTTCCATTTGGGATGAGTGGGATTTTTAATCTTGGATCCAAGATGTTTTTTTGAAGCTACACATCCTTGGTCTTGGCCTTTCTGGTCCTGCCGCCTCCAGGGTGGATGGTGGAGGAGGATTTGCCCGTGGGGACCCTCCGGAGGGGGGGGGACTTTGTCACCAAAACTGTCCCCATTTCCTCCGTGGTTCCCTGTCAGTGCTTTATGGAACAGCCCCATGTCATGTGGGGGCCGAGGGGGGGTCACTAATGTCACCTTTCCCTTTTGCGTTAGGAATTCAGGACAAAATCCTTCTGTAAAACAACCGTCTGCTCGCAAACAGGGGTTTATTTTTGTATTTATCTCATGGGGGGTGGGGGTGGTGTTTTGTATAAAAAGCCTTTTACGTGTTGGGGGCGGGGGGGTGGGGGAAGTCAAATATGCTACTTCTGTATGTTGGGCGATGCTTGTCTACAAGGTGGGGGGAAAAAAAGGAAAGCGAAGGGCTTTTCTGAGCCGTGACCGTCCCCGCGTGTCCCTTGTCGTCACCTCCCGTCCCCCGCGTCCCTTCTATAAAACGCCATTTTTCTAATATAGAGGTTTTTGGTTTGTTGGGCGTTTTTTTGTTGTTGTTGTTGGTTTATGTTGGGTTTTGGTGGGTGGTTTTGTTTTTTTTTTTCCTGCAATAAAAGGGAAGAAGAGCCGTGCAACGTGTTCCGGAGCATCCCTGGGTCAGAGCGGGGGGGGGGTGGATCCCTGTTACGGGCCCGCCCCCCCCACCCCAACCCCCCCCCCCCCCGGCCGGGGGTGGAGCGGGGCGGCCGCGGCGGCGGCGGCCGGTGGAGCCGGGGGGTGCGTGGGGCTGGGGGGGCTCGGGGGAGCGGGGGGTCCGTGAGGCTCGGGGGGGGGTGGGGGGAGCGGGGGGGCCGTGGGGCTGGTGGGGGGGGAGAGCGGGGCACGGAAGACGGTGCAAAGGGGAGGGGGCCGGGGCCGGGGCCGGGGCCGGGGCCGGGGGGGATCGGTGCATGCGGGGAGTGGGGCTGGGGGGGTACGGGGGGGGGGGGCGGGCATGGCGGGGTGGAACGGAGGATTGGTGCATACAGGGGTGCAGGGGAGTCGGGCTGGGGGGGGTGCAGGCGGGGTCCGGGAATTGGGGGGGTGGGTGGGTTCTGTGCATGCAGAGGTGTGGGGCTGGGGGGGGGGTACAAGGGGGGGTACATAGGGGAGTCGGGCTGTGGGGGTGCAGGGCGGGTCCGAGCATGGCGGGGGGGGGGGCTCAGTGCATACAGGGAGTCGGACTATGGGGGTGCAGGGGGATGTACGGGGGGGGTGGTCCGAGCATGGGGGGGGGGGGTGTCTGAGCATGGGGGGGGCACGGGGGGACGGATCGGTGTCTGCAGGGGTGCAGGGGAGTCGGACTATGGGGGTGCAGGGGGATGTACGCGGTGGGGGGTCTGAGCATGGGGGGGGTCTGAGCATGGGGGGGGCACGGGGGGACGGATCGGTGTCTGCAGGGGTGCAGGGGAGTCGGGCTGTGGGGGTGCAGGGGGGGTCCGAGCATGGCGGGGGGGGCGCTCAGTGGCATGCAGGGAGTCGGACTATGGGGGTGCAGGGGGATGTACACGGCGGGGGCCGGGCATGGGGGGGGACGGGGGGGGACCGGTGTCTGCAGGGGTGCAGGGGAGTTGGGCTGTGGGGGTGTGGGAGGGGGTGCAGGGGGATGTGGGGGGGGGTCTGGGCATGGGGCAGACTTGGGGGGGTTCGGTGCATGCAGGGGTCTATAGGAGTCTGGCTGTGGGGGTGCAGGAGGGGTCTGGGCATAGAAGGCGGGTACACGGTGGGGGATCGGTGGACGCAGGATGTAGGGGAGTCCGTCTATGGGGGTGGGGGGGGTGCACGGGGGGTGCAGGGGGATGTACGCGGGGGATCGGTGCATGCAGGGGTGCAGGGGAGTCACACTATGGGGGTGCAGGGGGGGTACAAGGGGAGTCGGGCTATGGGGGTGAAGGGGGGGGACATGTGGGAGTCGGGCTATGGGGGTGCAGGGGGCGTTGCAGAGACATGGGGACAAGGGGACAAGTGGGGTGTTCTGGGCAGGAGGGGATGCATGGGGGGTTGGGGGCTGCATGGGCATGGGAACTCTGGGCTGGGGACATGGGGGGTGCTAAAGGGGATGGGGGCTGGGGACAGCCTGTGGGGTGTCACTGGGGGGGGGACATGGGGTCACAGGCAGAGGGGAGCCACTGCGGTGTGGCGGGACAGAGGGACATGGGGACAGGATGGAGGGGCAGGATGGGGGGGTGTGACCCCCCCCCAAGGGGCTCCACACTCACCCCCTCCTTCCACCCCACCCAGCAGGACCTCGGGGAGGTCACCATGTCCCAGGCCACCACCTGCCTCAAGGTGAGTCCTTATCCCTGTCCCCCCATCCTGGGGGACACAAGGGCCACCCTCTGCCAGCATTTAACCCTTTACCATCTGACCTTCCCCGCCAGCAGCAGGGAGATGGCGGGGAGAGCCCCCCCCTGCCGCCACCGCCGGGATCCCCCCTCATCTTCCCACGGGAGACGCTGTTCCGGCAGGCGAGCGGGGTCACCTACCGCATCCCGGCTTTGCTCTACATCCCCCCGGCCGCCACCTTCCTGGCCTTCGCCGAGAAGCGCTCCTCGGCCAGGGACGAGGATGCCAAGTACCTGGTGCTGCGCCGGGGCCGCCGGCACGGCTCCTCGGTGGAGGTAACAAACCAACCCGGGCCGTAGCAACGAGCTGTGTCCTCCATCCTTGGGAGCGACGGCGGGCGGTTTCGGGGCGCAGCGACACCGGTGCACCCCGGCGGCTGAGCCCTGTTTTCCTCCTTGCCGGCAGTGGGATCCGCCGGAGGAGCTGTCGGCCTTGGTGCTGCCCGGCTGCCGCACCATGAACCCCTGTCCCCTCTACGACGCCACAAGCGGCACCGTCTTCCTCTTCTGCATCTGCGTCGAGCGGGGGAAGACGGAGCGCTGCCAGATCTGGAGGGGCTGCAGCGCCGCTCGCCTCTGCTACGCCGCCAGCGCCGATGGTGGCCGCCACTGGACCCCGCTGCGGGACGTGACGGACGAAGCCGTGGGTCCTGACCTGTCCCGTTGGGCCACCTTTGCCGTGGGGCCGGGCCATGGGGTCCAGCTGGCTTCGGGGCGCCTGGTCGTGCCGGCCTACGCCTACTACGTGCACGGGCGGTTGTGCGGGGTCGTGCCGCTGCCTTGCTACACCCGGCAGCACGCCCTCGTCTTCTACAGCGACGACGGCGGGCGCAGCTGGCACAAGGGTGGCCTGGTGGGCGGCGGGCCGACGGGCGAGTGCCAGGTAGCCGAAATCAACGGGGGCGATGCCCACCAGCCCTTGCTCTACTGCAACGCCCGAGCGCCCTGGGGTTGCCGGGCCGTGGCCTTCAGCTCCGACCGCGGGCTGCGGTTCGAGGGGTCGGCGCGGTGCAAAGCGCTGGGTGAACCGCCGCGGGGGTGCCAGGGCAGCGTGGTGAGCTTCCCCCCACCCTCCGGGGAGGCACCCACTTGGTTACTCTACTCCCATCCCACCGACCGGCACCGCCGGCGCGATTTGGGCATCTATCTCAACCCCTCGCCGCTGGACGGGGAGGGCTGGCGGCACCCATGGGTGCTGCAGCTGGGGCCGGCCGGGTATTCCGACCTGGCCGTCTGCCCCGGCGGCATTTTCGGCTGCTTGTTCGAGTGCGGCGCCAGCAGCGCCTGCGAGGAAATCACCTTCTGCCTCTTCACCCTGGACACCCCCGACGGCAGCGAGCAGAACCTCGAGGCTTCCTAAAATGGACCCATTTTAAGGGGGGGAGGGGGGGTCACTTCCGACCGCCGGCAGCCAGAGACAGCAACGCCGGGACCTCACCGGGACATTTTGGATGCGCCGGAGGCTCGGCATTACGTAACTTTTATTTAATTAACGCTTGGGTTTTTAATCACCCATTGATAGATGTTGGGGCGTGGGGAGGGGGGTGGGCAGAGCGGGGCAGATGGGAGGATCTGCTGCAGGTTGCCTGGGGTGGGGGATGCCGACACAGCACCTGAAATGCCGCTGTTTCACCAAAAACGGGCGTTTTTTTCACCTGGGAGCAGCGAAAAAGCAGAAGGTGCTACTGAGAGCAGCTGGTCCCCTGGAGAAAAATAACCCAAAAATGGTGGTTTAGTTAAAAATATTGGCGATTCTTGTGTATCCCCCCTCAATGTGGCAGAGAGAGAATTCCCCTTTTTTACCATTTTTAATCCTGTTTTCTTCACTTTGCCTGGTTCAGGCTGTTTTGCCTCGTATTCCCATGGGAAAAAGCACTCAAATCTCAAGGGGGGGGTTATTCTGCTCCGCAGGGGACAGGTTGTGGCATCCCGACAGTGACAGCACCCTCAGACCCCTGTGCTGCCACCGCCAAATAAAATCCTCCCCAAATGGGTGAAATCCAGCCAATATTGGGAAAATCCCAAGGGAGATGACCCTGCCGGGGAAGGATGCGGGGTGTCCCCGAGCATCGTCACCTCCCAGTCCATCCCGCCGCTACATTTTGGGCACGCAGCACCTGGAAGAGATGAAGACCCACCCCCAGTTCATGGGGTTACTGGTTTTTAGTGGGGGGGGGGGGCGTTGGTCCCAGCATCCCCATCTTACCGGTAGCGCCGGGGACAACCAAAATGTCCCCTCTGGGTCTCGTGGGTGAAGCAGAAGCGGCGGCAGCGGCCGGTGTTCTGGGCACAAGGACGGGCGCTGGTGGGGACGGCGTCACCGGGGGCTCCCTGGGGGATGCTGGTGGTGGGATGCCAGGGGCCAGTGGCCAGGAGCAGGGCCAGGAGCACAGCCAGGCACAGGACCGGCATGGTGTGGGGACACCGGTGTCACCTGGGGTTGTATTTATGGGGTTCTGCCCTGGGGAGGTGGGGTTTGGCAGCGGAGGGTGCTGCTGGATGGGGTTTAGCGACGGGCGACGGCTCTGCCTGCGCCGGTGGCTGCTGGGGCAGGGGGGGGACAGGGGACAGGGAGGGGACTCGTGGGAGGGTGGGCAGGGGGTGGGGGGGTTGTTTGTCTGGCTCCTTGGGGTGACTGGCTGGGGAGTGGAGAAAGGGGGGGATGATGCTGGGACGTGGGATATGGCTGAGTGATGGGAACATGGGACACGGAATGATGGGCACATGGACACGGCTGAGTGATGGGGACATGGAATGATGAGGACATAGGACACAGAATGATGGGCATGTGGACACGGCTGAGTGATGGGGACATGGAATGATGAGGACATAGGACACGGAATGATGGGAATGTGGACATGGCTGAGTGATGGAGACATGGACCACAGCTGAGCAATGGGATGTGGGACCTGTCTGAGTGATGGGGACGTGCGACATGGAGCGATGGGGATTTGTCTGAGTGATGGGGATGTGCGACATGGAGCGATGGGGACATGGCTGAGTGATGGGGATGTGTGACATGGAGTGATGGGACATGGGACTTGGCTGAGCAATGGGGACATGCAACATGGAATGGTGGGGATGTGACATGGCTGAACAAAGGGAACATGGGATTGGCTGAGTATCCCATGGCTGCGTGACGGGGATGTGCAACATGGTGGAGTGATGGGGACACGGGACGCAGCTGAGTGATGGGAATATGGGACACAGATGAGTGATGAGACATGGGATGTAGAATGATGAAGACAAATGAATGAGTGACAGGGACATGGGACGTGGCTGAGTGGTGGAACGTGGTGTCCAGACCCTGGAGTGGAGGATCTCAGAGCAATGCCCACCCCAAGCTCGGCACCCATCATGCTGCTATATCCATCATGTCCATGCAACCATCATGTCTTTGCACCCATCATGCTCCTGCATCCATCATGTCCTTGCACCCATCGTGCTTCTAAATCCGTCCTGTCCTTGTACCCATCGTGTCCTTGCACCCACCATGCTCCTACATCCATCCTGTCCTTGCACCCATCCCCCCACCGTGGTGCAGGACAGGGCTGGCTTCTCCCAGCCCCTCGGCGTGGGTGCAGCCACCCAGGGAGAAACCCACATTTCTCAACTTCTCTTGGCCTTTCCTTTGGGAATTCAGCCGATTTTGGCCTGTTTTCCCCAGGGGGCTCCAGGGGGGCTGGGGGCTCTCGGCTGGGGCGGGGGGGTATTTTGGGGTGCCATCATGGTGCTGTCCCGCAGATGGGGCACCTGAGCACCCACAGTGATGAGGTTTCCTGCAAATAGGGGTTTTCCCAGGGAGAGAAAGCATCTGCAGTGTTGGTGGGAACCCAGCGGGACATCCCCAACCCACCGCCCTCACCCCACTGGGGCAGGACGGGATGGGGACAGGGAGGGATGGGGACAGCATGGGATTATTACAGGACAGAGTGGGGACAGGCAGCAGAGGACACACAGGATGGGGACAGGGGAGGATGGGGACAGGCAAGATGGGAACAGCATGGAATTAGGGACAGGGAGGATGGGACAGGGACAAGCAGGATGAGTCCAGGGCAGTTTGAGGACAGGCAAGAGGTGAACAGGACAAGACAGGACAAGGACAGGCAGGATGAGGCCAGGATGGAATAGGGACAGGCAGGAGGGGGGCAGGATGAGACAGGGACAAGCAAAATGAGGCCAGGACAGGATGGGGAAAGAAAGGATGGGGACAGGACTGGATGGTGGTGGACAGGGTGGGGACAAGGAGGATGAGGATGGGGACAGGATGAGATGGGGACAGGGACAGGTGGGACAGGGACAGGCTGGATGAGTCCAGGGAAGGATGGGGACAGGCAGGATAGAGGCAGGATGGGATGGGGACAGACAGGATGGGGACAGGGACAGACAGGATGGGGAAAGACAAGAGGGAGACAGGCAGGATGGGGACAGGGACAGACAGGATGGGGACAGACAAGGAGGAGGACAGGCAGGATGGGGACACGACGGAATGGGGACAGACAAAAGGGGAACAGGCAGAATGGGGGCAGGATGGGATGGGGACAGGGACAGGCAGGATGGGGACAGTCAGGATGAGGCCGGGGCAGGATGGGGACCAGCAGCACCACGCCCCCCCCAGCCAGCGTGGCGGATCCGGGGCACCCCCCCATCCCCCCCCACCCCCCCAAAAGGCGGGGCCTCCCCGCCCCTTCCCCCCCACCCCCCCCCACCCCCGCCCTCTCCCGGGGCGGCGCGGCTGGATGCGGGCGCTGGGGGCGCCGGGGGCGCTGGGGCTGGGGGTGCTGCTGGCCCTGCTGCCCCCCCCCGCCCCCGCCGAGACCTTCACGGCCATGCTGAGCGTCCGGAGGGCGCTGGGCTCCGAGGGCCGCCTGCTCCGCCGCCTCCGAACCTACCTGCGGGAGGAGAGCGCCCGCCTGCGCCGCATCGCCAGGTACCGGACACCCCCCACCCACCCACCCCCAACCCCATCTCGGTCATGGGTGGGGGTGGGAGCATCCCCTCCCCTCCAGGCACCCATATTCCCCAGGGTTGGGTGCCGCCCTGGCAGGGAAAGGGGGGTTAATGCAGCCCACCCCTCCCTCCACAGCACCCAATTTTTTGGGGGTGTCACTAAATAGGAGCTTGGGGCATCGTGGGTGGATGGGGAGCACAGCCCGGACACTGCTCATGCCCCCCCAGCCATGTCTCAGGAGGGGGACACGGTACCCCCCAAGCCTGGGCTGGGGACCGGGGACATGGGTCACAAGATCCCCAAGGAACAGACCATCCTCACGTACCCACCAGGAATGGGGTCTACCAACCTCGATGGGATTTCCCCACCTCTGGCTTGGCCAAAATGTGGGATCTGGGGATGTGGGGCACAGGATCCCCAAGGAACAGACCATCCTCACGTACCCACCAGGAATGGGGTCTACCAACCTCGATGGGGTTTCCCCACCTCTCGCTTGGCCAAAAAGTGGACACTAGGGCAAATCTGCCCAACTATTGGGGGGGTTCAGACTCCACACTGGGGATGTCACCACTCAGGGGCATCACTCACAGTGTCACTCACTGGGTACCTTGTAGGTTTTATGAGAAGGTCCAGGCACTGCACCAGGACCCCAAGGCCTCGGTGGACAACCCCTTGCTGGCCTTCAGCCTCATCAAGCGTCTCCACTCTGACTGGCCCAACGTTGTCTACAGTGATGAGGCCGCTGAGAACACCCAAGGTATGGGGGGGATGCTTGGCCATGTGCCTTCTGTGTCACCTGGGGAGAGCCGGGAGGTGATGGGGACCAGGTGGAAGAGCATGGGAATGGGTGGTGGAGCTGGAGAACAGGTGGTGGAGTTGGAGAATGGGTGGAGGAGCAGGAGAAGGGATGGAGGAGCAGAATGGGTGATGGAGCAGGAGAATGGGTGGAGGAGCAGGGGAATGGGTGGAGGAACAGGGAAATGGTTGGAGAAGCAGAAGGGATGGAGGAGCAGGAGAATGGGTGGAGGAGCAGAACTGGTAATGGAGCAGGAGAACAGGTGGTGGAGCAGGAGAATGGGTGGAGAAGCAGGGGAATGGGTGGAGGAACAGGGAAATGGGTGGAGGAGCAGGGGAGTGGGTGGAGGAGCAGCATGTGGGGTCCCTGGGGATGGAGAAGGGCTGATAAGGGTGATTGCACCCCAAAAGCTCATTAATCCCCCACTGCGCACCCCATTACCCACCCTCAGCACTCCATGCCGGCTTCAAGGAGATGGAGCAGGAGCTGCCTGGAACCGAGGACCTGGATGGGGCTGCCCGGGCACTGATGCGGCTGCAGGACGTCTACGCACTCAGTGTCAAGGGCATGGCCAACGGTGTCTTCCAGCGAGCCGGTGCCAGCCGGCCGCCCCTCTACAGCCCTGGCCGGCGTGTCTCCCTCTCCGCTGATGACTGCTTCCATGTGGGCAAGGTGAGGGTGGACCCTGTCAGACCCCACAAAGCTTTTCCAGCCCAGGATGTTGTTTCTGTAGGGTTAGACGTTGGGTTTTCTTCCCACACGGACGCGGAGGGGCCCCTCTGACTCAGCCCACAGGCATCCGCCCGCCTGCCATCGCCTCTCGGCTCTCGCCCAAATAATGGGGCTTTTTGCTGCTTTGTGGCTCGGGGAAGGGAAGAGCGAAGCCGGTGGCCTGGGGGAGACTTCCTGCCCCAGCATACCAGTTGGGTATCAGGTTGGGTCCCACCCGGGGGTAAAAGTGGGTCCGTAAATCCCTGGGAGAGGATTTGGGTGCTTTGACAGAGGTTTTTGTTGAGGGCAGAGTCTTCTGAGTGTCATGGCAGAGCTGGGATGGAGTGTCAGAGTGTGGGTTAGGGTGGGGTGGGATGGGAGGAGATGGGACAGGATGGGATGGCATGGCATGGCATGAAATGGAGGTGGAGGTGCAGATGGAAATGGAGGTGATGGAGATGGAGGTGATGGAGATGGAGGTGCAGATAGGGATGGGGATGGGGATGGAGACTGAGACGGAGATGGAGATGATGGAGATGGAGATAGAGGTGCAGATGGGGATGGAGATGGAGACAGAGATGGAGATGGAGAAGATGGAGATGGAGGTGCAGATGGGGATGGAGATGGAGATGGGAGTGGGGATGGAGATGGGAATGGAGCAGTATGGATGGCATGGGACAGGAAAGGAAGAGATGGGACAGGATGGAGATGGTTTGGGAGGGAATGGGGATGGGACAGGGTGGGTGGGAATTGCAATGGCATGGAATGACAAGGCATGGGGATGGGATGGAGATGGGATAGAATGGGATGGGACAGGAGAGGATGAGACAGAGTAGGGACAGGATGGGAAGGTAGAGGAGTGGGATTGGGATGAAGATGGTCATGGGGATAGGATGGGATGAGAAGGGGATCGGTCAGGATAGGGGTGGGATGGGATGGGATGGGATGGGATGGGATGGGATGGGATGGGATGGGATGGGATGGGACAGGGTGGGGACAGGATTCAGGCCAGGCTGGCCCAGACAGCAGGGCCGTGTGATGTGCTGTCTCACAGGTGGCCTATGACATGGGTGACTACTACCACTCCATCGCGTGGCTGGAGGAGGCCGTCAGCCTCTTCCGCCTCTCCTACGGTAGCTGGAACCCTGAAGACCGGAGCAGCCTGGAGGATGCTCTGGACCATCTTGCCTTCTCCTACTTCATGGTACAGCCGTGAGTCCCATCACCCCAGTGCCTGGTGTAGCCAAACCATGGGCAAGGGGATCCTCACAGGTTCTCCGCTCCCCCTATCCAGGCTGGAAACATCTCCCACGCCTTGAGCCTCTCCAGGGAGTTTCTCCACTATGGTACATGGGGCAACCTCGGATGTGGCAGGAGGAGGGGAGAGGTTTTGGGGTGTCCCCCTCACCTCTGTATGACACCAGCCTCCTTCACCCCATTTCTTGCCCCCACATGGGGTAATTCTCACCAGGAAAGGGGGTGATGGGGACATGGCATTTCTGGTGACACCACCTCTCCGGCAGACCCCAGTAACAGAAGGGTGGCAAGGAACGTGGCCAAGTATGAGAAGCTGCTGGAGATGGGGACAGCAGTGAGCGCTGGACCCCTCCAACGCCCCAATGGCACCCGCCTGCAGAGCCGCGACACCTACGAGGAGCTGTGCCAGCGCCCGAGGGGGCAGGTGGGGCTGGAAGGGGGGTGCCATGGTCCCCCACCCCACCGCTGTTGCCCCTCTCACATGCTCCTTGGTCCTCTCTTTTCTCAGCCAGCTGCGGAGCTTCACCCACACCTCGGCTGCTCCTACGAGACCAACGGCAACCCCTACCTCCTTCTCCAGCCTGCCAAGAAGGAGATGGTCTGTATCCAACCCTACGTGGCTTTGTACCATGATTTCATCAGTGACGCCGAGGCTGAGACCATCAAGGGGTTGGCAGGGCCCTGGGTGAGCTGTCCCCATCCCCAGGGATGTCTCTGTCCTGGATGAGGGTGCCCCAAGAGCTGGTGGTCCGGGGTGGACCACCCTAAGCATGCAGAGATAAGAGGGGTTTTAAGCCAGGGCTTAGCCAAAGCCTTCTGCAGCAAGACCCTGGGGGAGGGATGAGCCCAGCTTAGTTCCATCTAAGCCCCCCCAAGATATTCTGGGGAGAAACCAGGTCCATGCATGCACCTAAACTCCTTCCCAGCCAGGCTTGACTTGCTGACACCCAACTGCTTCCATCACCCTGGTGGGACACCTTGGGGTGGCGATATTTGGCAACCAGCTGATATAAATCTGGACTGGATGTTAGGAGGAAGTTCTTCACCATGAGGGTGGTGAGACACTGGAACAGGTTGCCCAGAGAGGTGGTGGAAGCCCCATCCCTGGAAGTTTTCAAGGCCAGGCTGGATGGAGCTCTGAGCAACCTGATCTAGTGGGAGATGTCCCTGCCCATGGCAGGGGGGTTGGAACTAGATGATCTTTAAGGTCCCTTCCAACCCTAACAATTCTATGATTCTATGAAATCCACCAATTTTGACCCCGACCGGGGTCCCTGCTTGGTGTGGGGGGGTCCTCATCTGCAGCAACATCCTCCCCACCATGTGTCCTCCAGCTGCAGAGGTCCGTGGTTGCCTCTGGAGAGAAGCAGCAGAAAGCTGAGTACCGGATAAGCAAGAGGTAATATCCAGTCCCTCCCTTGTCCTCCAACCAGCGGGACCACCATGGCCCCAGTGTCACCACCAAGGTGGCAGTGAAGCCATGCTGGGGAGGCCTGGGTCCTCCACACCCAGCAGTGCTGGGAGGGTTAAACCCAGCCATGCGTGAATTTGGGGGGGCTGAAGGTGAGGTGCTCCCACAGTGCATGGCTGAAGGACACTGCTGACCCAGTGGTGCGGGCATTGGAGCAGCGCATCACTGCCATCACTGGCCTGGACCTGCGTCCACCCTACGCTGAGTACCTGCAGGTGGTCAACTACGGGTTGGGAGGTCACTACGAGCCACACTTCGACCATGCCACGGTCAGGGAGCTGCTTGGGCGGTCATGGGGTGGTGCGCAGGGTGGTTCTTGTGGTGCTCTTGAGATGGTCCTTGGGGTGATCCTGGGATGGTTCCAGGGGTGATCTCTCAGATGGTCACTGGGGGGTTCCCTGGGATGGTCCTTGGGATGTTCTTTGAAATGGTCCCTGGGGTAGTCTTTGGGGTGGTCTCTGGGCTTGTCCCTCAGATGTTCCTGGAGGTGGACCCTGGGGTGGTCCCTGTGGTGATCCCTGGGATGTTGCCCAGGGGGGGTCCCTGGGGTGGTCCTTGGGGTGGTTCCCATGGTGGTCTCTGGGATGGTCCCTCAGATATTCCTGGCAGTGGACCCTGGGGTGATGCCCGTGATGCTCACCTCGGGGGAGGTCCCTGGGGGTGTCCCTATGGTGATCCCTGGGATGGTGCCTGGGATGTTCCTGGGAAGGGAGGGAAGAAAGATGGAAGGAAGGAGGGATGGAGGGAGAGAAAAGAAGGGAAAGGGAGAGATTTCCCTGGGGGCAGCTCAGAGCCACCAGCTCTGTTAGGGTGTGAGGTGCCTCCAGGCCGAGCCATGTCAGCATGGGACTGACTGTCCCCACGGGACTGACCGTCCCCACCTCCTCGCTCTTGCGGCAGTCCAGGAAGAGCCCCCTTTACAGAATGAAGTCAGGCAACAGGATCGCCACCGTCATGATCTACGTGAGTCCCCCCTATTTGCGGGCCTAGAGCGACTGCACTTGCATGGTCATCAGTAGGGTTCAGAGTGAACAGGGTTTGAGATGGGTGAGGGCAGCCCTAAATCAGACCATGGTGGGCTGTTAAAAGACAACATCTGTAGAGTATTTAAGAGTGTATGCTGGGAGGGACCAAGGGAGGTTCTGTGCCTCAGTTTCCCCATGCAAAGCAGTCATATCATGGGGGAGGAGGAGGGCCATGGATCATATTTTTGCTCCTTTTCCAGCTGAGTGCAGTGGAGGCCGGCGGTTCCACCGCCTTCATCTATGCCAACTTCAGCGTGCCCGTGGTTAAGGTGAGGGAGACCCACAGGAACGGGGATGGGGGACGCTGCTCTCTTGTGTCTCATCTCTCGCAGGGACTTGTGGCCAAGCCTGTCCTGATGCCAAACCCCAACCCTGGGGCTCTCTGATCTGTTTTGGGGTGCAAAACCCCCACCCTCGGGCTCCTGGCACCCTTTGAGAGGAGCCAACCCCCAGTCCCGCAGCTCTCAGCTCTGGCGTGGGGCGGGCCAAACCCCAACCCTAGAGCTGCAGACTCTGTTTTGGGGTGCCAGACTCCAACCCTGGGGCTCCCTGATCTGTTTTGGGGTGCCAAACCCCCACCCTGGGGCTCCTGTCTGTGTTTTGGGATGCTAAAATCCAATCTCAGGGATCCCAGCTCTATTTTGGGGTGCCAAAACCCCAACCCCAGGACTCCCAGCTCTATTTTGGGGTTCCAAACCCCAATTCTGGGGCTTCCAGCTCTATTTTGAGGTTCCAAACACTAATTCTGGGGTTCCTGGCTCTGTTTTTGGGGCACCAAAACCCAACACCAGGGCTCCCAGCTCTGTTTTGGAGTTCCAAACCCCAATTCTGGTGCTCCTCACTCTGTTTTGGGGTGCCAAACCCCAACCCCAGGGCTCCTGGCTCTGTTTTGGCGTTCCAAACCCAATTCTGGTGCTCCTGGCTCTGTTTTTGGGGGTGCCAAACCCTGGGGCTCTCTGCTCTGCAGAACGCAGCTCTCTTCTGGTGGAACCTGCGGAGGAACGGGGACGGTGATGGGGACACCCTGCACGCCGGCTGCCCTGTCCTGGCTGGGGACAAGTGGGGTGAGAGACGATGCCTGGTGTCACCCTAGGGTGACACAGGGTTGGAGGGGCAGCTCTGCCGGTGGGGAGGCGAGAGGTCCTGGAAACCTGGAAAAATCCTGGATAATGGGGAAAAAACATCACCGATACTGGAGTGGGGTTGGAAAAGGGTGCAGGGGGATGGAAGCAGATGGGAATCCTTGTCCTTGTCCCTTCCAGTGGCAAATAAGTGGATCCACGAACACGGGCAAGAGTTTCGGCGGCCGTGCAGCGCCAGCCCACAAGACTGAGCCATCGTGGGCTCGAGGATGTGGCACCCATGGGTGGCAAAGCCACCTCAGCACAGCATGTCCCCAAGGCTGCAGCAAGAAGAGGGAGGGAACGGGGTGGCAGCAGCATGGGGTGCTATGGGGGGCGGTGGCACTTGCTAAGCCATGGCTGAATCCAGTGAAAATAAAGTCAAAAGACATTAAACTGGAGTCTGGGGGAAATACCTCGGTGTGGTACCAGAGGGGATGATGTGGGGGTGTGTATTTGTCTGCGTCCCCCCACCCCTGATCCTAATGTACCCTCAAGTCCCTCCTCCAGCCCTAGATGAAAAGTCTCTCTTGCTAAAAGGACTGGCAGTTAGTGACATGGCATTTCTATGGTCATCAGTAGGCTTCAGAGTGAACAGAATGGCCATAGAAGACCAGAGCAAAGCCAGTACACTAGCCTTCCTCAAATAAGCCTCCTGCAGTGCCTGGCTGAGTCTTGGTCCCCATTGTGCAGCCCCACACTCTGCTCTCGCCCCAGCAACAGCACAGGGCCCCCCTCCCCTGCACCCCAGAAGGACCTTGGTCCGGGGAGAAGGCAGCCATTGCCTTCCAGCCGCCCTGGCCCCCAGCCTGCCCGCGCTGGGCCATGCTTGTGCCAACACCGCTCCCCCGGGGCCCCGCAGACAAGCTCCCTTTCTCCGGCCCGACCGCAGCACCTGCGTGACTGGAAGGCAAAAAAGAGGCAGCAGGGCTCTCCGGCAGCGCCTGGAGATCAGGCAGGGAGCCCGCACCACTCTCCCCGGGTGTTCAGGATCCGGAACAGCCTGGATGAAGTGAGGATCAGGCAGAAGGATACCATCAGCCCCCGCACAGAAACTCCCCGACTCCCTCCAACCTCATCTATGCGATGTTTGGATGCGATTAAAACCCTCCCAGACGGAGAGGCAGCGGGTACCGCAGCCTGGGGAGGGTCCAGGCCACCCCATCACCTCTCTGCTAGCTGGAAGGAAAAGGACAAAAAAATTGGGGGGGGGGGAAGAAACACCAGGCAGATCTTCCCCAGGGCCCTCGTGCCTGTTTTGGGTTAAAAAATGTGCATTTATCACTCCATGGCTGTGTTTATCCAGCCCTGGATTAACCCTTCTGCAGAGGGGATGAGCTGGGAGCAGTATCTGGGCAGGGAAGCAGGAGCGGGAGCAGGGCTCCAGCCCCCCACCGTAGGAGGATGCTACAGCAGCCCTTAACCCTGCCTGAATGTAAAATTTCAGAGCAAATTTCCCCACATTCCTGCTCTTCAGGCATTCAGGGTATATTATAAAACAGAGGGTCCGACACAGCACAGGTTCCGTAACAGCCAGAGCGCCATGGTTTATTACTTTCAGATGTTTCTGTACACGTGGGAGCCATCGCTCACGGAGAGGAGGGGAAAAAGCAAAAGCTGTAGCTAAAGCATCCCCCCGCCCCACACTGTGAGCGCAGAGAAGGGATGGGGGAATATTTCAGATGACAAGAGACTTCCATGAGTCACCAGAAAAACCCAAGGTTTGGGGTTTTGGCCCAGGAAGAGCTGGATTGACACCCTTCCTCCACAGGCTGCTCCGAGGAGCCCGAGTAGCGCAGCCGAGGGGAAAGGAGGAGTTCCTACTCCAGGCTTTTCACAAATGCTTTATTTGTAGGCGAGAGAAAGGGACACGGAACAAGACACAAAGAGGATGAGGCTGACACGGGACACAGAGCGTGGTCTCCGGCGAACTCACACACACGTTTTGCTTTTGGAAAGAGCAGCACATGGTAAGAGGTCACCCTGCCAGCTTGGGTAAAGCTTGGACTAAACTGGCCAAACATCCAACAGCAAAGCTCGGAGCAAACACCAAAGCACTATCCTGCAGGTTTTGGATGCCTTACGGACACGGCGCAGCATTACGGATGGATTAGGGCAGAGGATACGGCCAAGGGAGGAGGGTTTGGGCAACACAAATGGCAGATTCAGGCTGTGAGCGGAGCACCAGGCTGAGAGACGGTGTTATAATGCCCCACGACCAAGTTTTTTTGGAAACGGCAACCCATAAACTATTTTTTTGTTACTTCACCTGAAGATCTGAAGTCTAGATTTTCAGGAGGGTTGAGCACCAGTTCAAACCAGTGAATGGCTGATCACCAGACACCTCTGAAGGTCTCTCCTCCCGGGCCCTTCAACACTAAGATAAAAGGCAATAGTGGAAGGGAGGAGAAACAGCAGTGCTGAAGTTGAGGAGGTGGAGAACATCAGCACAAAGCCATTTGCTCTCTCTGTCCCAACACCTACTGGGTGCTCACCCGGTCACCGAGGACCCCGCTGAATGTAGCGGGACACTGATAAAGTCTGCGAAGTCCTGGGATGGTCTCGCTGAAGGAGAAGCCAACGAGCGACTTTGCCTATTGCAGTGGCTCAGCCCTACCCTGCAGAGAGAAGAAAATCAAGGAGGTTCCTTCTGAACTGCCCCAGTGTGGTATTTACTGGACTACTGGTGTTACCAATGGGATCTACCACACCACCATCACCTCTGAGAGCTCCCTGACTTCTAAAATTCAGTTTAGAAGTCATCTCTGAGAGCTCCCTGACCATGAGCTCCATTTAGAAGTCACTCCCTGCTTTACTGTAGTGCTTTTTTTTTTTTTTTCAGAGGGTGTCTTGGCTGCGCAGAAAGTGACCTCCAGTCGCAATAAACATCGGTATTTTGGATTGGCTTTGGTATCACCTCCCACTGACTTCACACCTGGAGCAGGATGGGCTGAAGACAAAAAAAAAATAAAGCTCAAAAAATATTAAAAAGCAGGCTCCGTATAGCAATGCGATTCAGCAACCATTTCAACACCGAGTGTCCACGTCGGTACGTATCGATCACCCTGGTCACTAAAAGCATTTTCAAAACACCAGCAGGGAGGAACTTGGCTTGAGCAAGTGCAAAGAATCATAGAACGTGTTGGGTTGGAAGGGACCTTTAAAGGTCATCTGGTCCCACCCCCCTGCAGTGAGCAGGGACATCTTCAACTGGACCAGGTTGCTCAGAGCCTCATCAAGCCTGGCCTTGAATGTCTCCAGGGATGGGGCCTCCACCACCTCTCTGGGCAACCCAGGCCAGTGTCTCACCACCCTCAGTGTAAAGAACTTCTTCCTAACGTCTCATCTAAACCTGCCCTGCTCTAGTTTAAAACCATTGCCCCTCGTCCTGTCGCTACCTGCCCTTGCAAACAGCCCCTCCCCAGCTTTCTTGTAGGCCCCCTTCAGGTACTGGAAGGGGCTCTAAGGTCTCCCCGGAGCCTTCTCTTCTCAAAAGACATGCAGCCAAGCTCTGAGTTCGCAGGATCTGTATTCAAAGCAAGAATATATGCTTTGGCAATACAGGAAATACCTTTTTTTCCAGCAATTGCAATGCTCCTGGAATCTACAAGTCACCGAGGGTTTTGTCCAGTGCATGTAACGCAGGAGCTGGCAAAACCGCTCCTGGGTCTGATATGAAAAATTTAAGTGAATCCTGCAACAAAGCAGCCTCCCCCAAACGGCATCTTCCGTTTCTGCCAAGCCTTGGGATTTTCCATTGTGAAAGTTTACACCAATCCTCAATCCAACAACTGGAACAAAAGCAAGAGAGATTTCTACAGAATCAAAAGCGGCAGCGTAAAACCAGCACCCTTTCAATTCAGGAAACCTCCTCCTGTTTATCTGTTTTTACAGAGCCGGTACAATGCCGCAGGCCATGGAAAAACGCAGTGAAAAGCTGGAAGTTATGGGGGAGTTTTCTAGATGCCCCCATTTTTCATGAGTCAAAGAGAACATTTCTTCTCTCCGCAGCTTTTACCATGGTCGGGGAGATCCTGCACCTAAATACCATTTATCTGTGCCTGCAGCTCCCAGGAAAGGGAGAAGAAACTGCAACAGGAGCATTAACTATTTTTTCAGACAAAAGTACAGTCTCAAAAATGGTATGTGGCTCGAGACAGCCGAAAGGAATTCCCCCTCCATCCACCCCCCCCCACCCCTGGCTATTGCTGCTGTCCCTGCATTCACCTTTTTTTGAAGCCAGCGTGACACGAGCTGCCTATTTCTCTGCAAGTCAGGACCGAGAGCTTGGCACGGAGCAACGCCACATTGACCAGGCTGTTGAAATATTTATTTTTTTCATTCACTTCTCAAATGGTAACAACAAAATATAATTCTGGGGAGACCACAGGATTCAGAAACAGTCATTCATTTTCCCAATGGTGCTTCTACAGAATACAAAAACGATTTTCTTTTGCTTTCCATGGAGTTTTTTGTGGGTTTTTTTTAATGTCTCGCAAACCGTAAAAGCAAATGAAAAGGATAACGTTGAGAGGCAAACGCAAGGGGTTACTGCAATGAATCACTCAAAGCCGGATCCTCCAAGTTACTTCAGCATGGAGGAATGTGACTTCACCGAGATCATTCATGAGTACGACAACAGGCACATGCTTAACTATCCCGTGAAGAGAGACTCTGGACACACACACTGAATTATTTAATCTCTAACAATTTGAACACAGGAATCATCTGGAAAGGACCGAGAATTTTGCCAATCTTCAGGATACAGCTGGGGAAAGTGCTATTTTGCATCTCAACTACTGAAGATCCATTTAATCCATCGGCAACTAAACCAGGGGTGGACGTTACATCAAGGTCACAGTAAAATAATGCAATAATTAACACGGTGACTTACGGAGGGAAGCGCCGGGAGCCAGCAATTGCTCTTTTAACACCTGAGTGCGGTGACCAAAGTGCCAGGAGAGAGGAGAGCTCTCTAGAATGAGGTCTTCTTGTCTCGAATTCAGCCATTTCCCACCCTGATGTGTCGGGGGAGAAGGGACACAGAGCTCAGGGTGTCCAGGGCTCACATGCAAATGAATCCGAGGAGATGATTCTCCATCAGGGTAAACGCCAACGTTAAACCGGGCTTTGCCAGCTCTTCACACCATCTGCCTTTGCCCCACCTGCACCTCTCAAATGCCAAGAATTCCCAATGGCTCTTGTCACAGGACAGACACGCAGATGCACACCGCAGCTCCCAAATCAGGCCGACAACAGAACTATGCCTCAGCAAAACAGCGTTAAAATACTGCTTTCATCATACAGCGTCAAGGGGTTATGGACACAAGGCAAAAAAGAAAAGATTTCAGACATCCACCAGCAACGTATTGAGGAAAATTGCTCCAAAACGTGTCTGCTCTTACGCTCAAGAGTGATTCTTAAGTGAAAGCAATCTGACAAACTGTCTGTGGATAATTTAACCCTGAAGAAAAGCTCTCTATTTAACTACTGCATTTACATGGAAATATGGAAGGCAGGCAGCGAAAGGGTCTAGGAAGTGACAGTGAAAACAAGGTCTTTCCTCCAGTACTGGGGGGGGGAGCATAACGCAGCAGCAGCTGCCTACACCTCTGCATCAACACCAGCAGGACTGACTCCAAGCTCTTCCAGGGTTTTATTTACTGCGCTTTTTGCATTTTTCTTTTCATCCAAAAGGCACCGATCTCTGCTCAGTTGTGTGTAGCAGCTACAAGAAGGGAAAGTATAAACACATTCCAGGGGCAGAGAACTGCGTCGTTACTGCTGCTTCTGTTATGCGTCTGCAGTAGACGGAGTTATCCAGGCTCTTTTTCTCAGTGAGAAATCAAAACAAGCATTAAGAAAGCTGCAAGACTCTGAAATGGAGCTCACGGTCCCCCCTCGCCTTTTGGTTTTACAGTCCTGTCCGACGTTGCACAGGGAAGTAGCATCTGGGCTGTTCCCGCAGCTTAACTCATAAGGCTGGCATTGGTGAGACGAAACCTGAGCTCCCAACGAAGCCTTTTCCTCATCTGCTTTAGGGGAAAGAAACATGTATATAAAAAACAAACCTAAGGGGCACTTCAAAGACGGTTAGACAATTCCATGGAGAAATCCTGAAGCCTTTGGCTATGCTGCAATGCCCTCGGGTGGATCTGGATTGCCAACGGCCCCTGTACCGTTGGGTCCAAGAAAGCCTGAGAATCGATGGAGATCGGTATGATTGACTACTTGGGATTTCAGGAGGTCTTTCCTTGTGGCAGCAGAGGAGCCCATTTCCAAGGGCCTGAAGAGCTTTTCATGGTCTTCAGTACAAGCTGCTTCCCAGCAAGGACGTCCCTAAGCATTTACACATTCTGGAGAACTAGTTCTAGGGGATGAATCTCACACCAACTTCTCACTGCTGCTGAACTGGAGAGATGAAAGGATATGGATACATCACAGTGGCCTCTGGTGCAGTTTATTTACAATAGGACTCAGTGCTGGAGAACACCAGGATATTAACAAGCAGGAAACACACTAGGAGGGAAAAAGGAGAATGGAAGAAAGGTCACACGTTAAAATCAAGGCATTCTCTGCAGATATTTGACCCTGCGACATCCTAAATTTAGTCAATTACCCAAGATTAAACAAGGCCAAAAAGAGTCTATCGAGCAGGTTAAAATCAGCATTGATGCATTCAACAGCTGTAACAACTTGTGAGCTACCTAACAAGTGAGAAGCACAACAGCTTCATATATTGCTGTCTATGGCTTAAAGACACAAGAAGGCCAGCAAGCCACCTCACTTTCTCCAAACCTCTTGTTTTAAAGCTGCTTTTGCTACAGCCAGAATAGCAGGAGCAACAGGCTAATGCCTTCAAAGACTCACAGAGATAGCACAGGTTGCCAAATACCGCATGGAGATTCAACGTTGCAATGCAGTACAGTCCTTTGGTCTTCTCCCTCTCTCACCATTTACACATCAACCTACGCTATATCCTTTCATTGGATTTAAAATATGCAGTCCACAGTCCTGCATTTCTACTGTTTCATCCCCAAGGGCACAAGATAAAGGGGAAGAAGAGCAACAGGTCATCCAGCAATACCTCTCTAGCACTGCCAGTCCTACAGCATCACACATTTTGGGGCTTCTAACTTTCGTTGAAGAATTCTTAGCTAAAAGCAGGAAGATTTTTCATGACTGCTTCAGAAACATGCTTATTTTAGGATCATCTTTCAGGTGAATGGTAAAGCAGATTAGCACCTTCTGTGACGTCCAAGCATTGGTTTAGTTTTTAGCTTTATGGTACTGCAACTAAGGCTCTTTGAGTTTTTCCGATCAACCTTATCAGTCACAGCCTGCTCTCGCTGCTGTGTGGCTGGTCAGAGAGGCCTGTCTTCTGCAGTTTATTATGATACGAAAACACATGAGGTAAGTATGGGAAGCCTGCAAAGGGAAGCACACAGCTTTACCTGTCTAATCTCACCAGTATTTCTTGGCCAAAGAGTGCGGAGCAAGTAGTTTCCAAAACACAGGGGCTTGACTACTTAAATAAAATGCTATTTAAACTAAATACCACAAAGCTCATAATTCTGCCTTCTGGCAGGCTATAAAGAAAGGAATCAGCTAGGGAGGATCTGCTTCGCTCCTCCCCTCCAAGGAAGGAGGTTTCACTAACACGTGAGAAGTTTAGAGAGAACACATAAACATCAAACATCACTGGCTGTGACTCAAAGCTGTTTGTTTACATGTGGTTTTTAGCATTATGCTAAAATTCCAACCTCCCACACTGAGAGTCGAACACGCAGGCAGTAAGAGCAAAAGCTCTGCTCAAGGACTGCACAGCTCCAGCACCCGCAGAGCCTTACCACTGGAATCCACCGATGGGCTCTGTAAACCTGTGACGGATCAGGAACGTCGCAACAGCTTCAGCAACCTGAGGGAAGGGGAAAAAAAAATTGGTCAGAATTTAAAGGGACACAAAGATAACAAGGAATACAGTAGTTTTCAAAGCCTACAGCATTTCCAACAACAGTTTGTGTCCTCAGAACCCTCTTGCTGAATCAAATTTGCTTCTTTGAAACTAAGAACTCCGTATAATGGGCTTATATATAAAAGAAGGAACTACGTGCTTCCACATTTACACAATCAAGAACCGACAAAGCTTTTTCACCACCTCTTACAACAATGCCTAAGTTTAGCAGGTTAAAAAGGTGTGGTGAAATCACGACACAAGTTATTCCTATAAAGAATAAATCAAGACAGTAACCTGACAGTAATAATACTGCTTAGAATGTATGTTAGAAAGAACAACAATGTAAGAACTCAGTATGTTTAGATAAAAATCCCTATTCCAGATTGGTAAAGTGAAGCACAGAAAGGCTGAGTTCTACACTCACAGCGGTCAGTATAGAACAAGCATTAAAACCAGACGTGTTTCCAACCACAGGCTCCACTGGCTGCACCACATTCCCACTCCTAGCTGGACACTATCTTCAGCAGTACCCAGAAGCAGCACCGCTCTGTTGGGTAACATTTGGTTTGTATTTGGAAAATGGGAGCCACCCAACTCAGCAAAACACAGACCAACCCCAAAAGCTGCTGCTTAGTGCCAGGGAAAGTGGAGAAATCCATGAGGAAAGGCAGGAGGATAAATCCACACTCCACATGGTAAGAGTTAGTTCTACCACCACTAGCCCAAGAGTTAAATCTGTAACTTATCCAAGCCCTGTGTCATGTAACATCTTAGCCCGGGCTTTCCAGCCAGCTTAAAAAAATGTGATTAAATCCAAGCTGGTTTGTGAATAGCCAGTTAAGATGTCATGCCAAAAAACGCCTTTGCAGTATAATTTCTGCTTCACAGTAAGCATACAAACTGTGAAGACCGTGACTTATCTAGCTTCAACGCAGTGTTGCTCACCTTGTCTGGAGCATCTTCATGGACTGCATGGCCACACTGTGGGAGGACCTGCATCTGAAACTTCCCTGCGGATCAAGAGAGTCATCACTGGAGTTGCTTTTCAAGTGGCCTTGATTTCTAACAGCAAGCAGTTCTTGTGTACACAGGAAACATCAGACGCTACACTCTTAAAAGCACTGTGACTTTTGAACTCTTCTAAAAAGGATCTCACATTCTTTACAAACAAACCTCACTAAACGCATCAGGCAAAGCGGGACCACGGAAGGCACAAGAGTCTAAAGCAAACTGTACAATACACACAGCAGACAGTTTCAAAAGAAAGCAAGAACCAGCTGCTTAATTTGTCTTCTCCAGGTGTAACTAGAGCAGGTTCCCAGGAGTTAAAACAAAGCTAAATTTTTCTTAGAGCTACCTTTCAGAGTTGGAAGCGTTATCAGATTTACCTTAACGTAATGTTTATCCTGCTACCCAATACTACTTTCCAGTACTGGTTGCTCTGGAAATCAATGAAGCTGGGATGAGGAAAAAAACCCCAAACCACAAACCCCAAAAAATTAATGCAGATGCTGAATCTTGGTCTGATGTCTGCCAGAAACACCAGAAGACCAGACAGTTTTGGATGGTCCCAAGCGTTGTAGCTAGGAACCTCAGGAATGTAGTTAGAAAGGGAAAAAAACAGATTAGAAAGAACCGACACAGACCATCATTTTGATCCAAGAGAAGTGTGGCAGTCCCATTGCTGGAAACATTGAACGCTAGACTGAACAAAAACCATGGCAACACCCTTCACAACTTCTAATTGAACCTTTTTCTTCTCAACTTCTCCACCTTTCCTACAACCACAGACAGTTAAAGAACAGTTTGGGATGGACTAAGTCTTTAATGCACATTTGTTTCAATATTGACTGCACCTGGTAAGAGGCCATTCCAGCTCTCTCTCGTGTACCCATAGCAACAAGCTATCATCCAAAAAGAGCATTACAGTAAGGACAGAGTAACAATATTAAATATTTACCTTGCATCTGTCCAATTGTTAGATCTTTATCCAGCCTGTCAACACCTACAATCAAATAAACAGATGTATTGGAGAAAAGCCAGAGACTGCCTAAGCAGGGCTTTACTCAACATTTTCAAGGAGACATTTGGCTTGAAAAACTCAAAAGAAACATCATCTGACACCCACAAGGAGTTTGCACTGCTGCACCTCAAGAGTGTGAAGTGACAGGGAAGAATCCAAAAACGCAAGAACACATCCTTCCCTACAACTTAAAAGGGTATTTATCTTGGTTACACACTTAATTTCCCATCGGGGCACAAAAAGGGCCTAGAGCTGGCTCTAGAACATTGATAACTTGACTTTCAGTTGAAAAGTTTAAATCAGGTCTGTATCTGTAGGAAAATATCGTAGTAGTGGAGGCTGAAGGGCAGCTTGGATCTGTCCTGTTTGCTCTTCTTCCACACCACACAAGTAAAACACCCACCTGACAACAGCAAGACACAGTATGTCATTATGCGCTATTTTGATATTAGAGGCGCTGAACTAATTCCAGATCTGCACGTATCAAATGGACTGGTTTATGATATTTCAAGAGACATAGAGAAGTCAAGGTGGAAGAGACAGATCTGCTAGCATCAGGAAAAACATTAGCCAAACGCTGTCCCTATTCTCTAACGTCAAACGGGACTGAAATGACCAGCCACTGAACCTGAAGAGGAGTGGAAGAGACACATACCAGCTAAAAGCAAAAGCTTTGGAGTCGGGCAGCTTAGGAAGAGGTTAGATAAACCCCTGAACCAGCCATCCCAGTACTTTTCTGTTTTCGCCAGTTCAATTCGCCACGTGTATAAGTGCTCCTTCTTTGTCTGCAGGGAGGAGAGAGAGCTCTGCATTAGCGATCAGTAAAACAGCTGAAATAAAATGAACCCAGAGTGCCACTTGGAGGTATATATAAAAAATACTGGCTCCCTCTGGTGGATTCCAGTGGATGACCCTCCTTGCTCCTAAATTTCTTTCCAAATCACAAAGTACACAAGTAAGGAACAACTAAATCAGTAAGAGCTAAACTTATAGACGAAAAGAAGGCTGCACTTTTCAGGGCACTCAATTTGCTATTTTTTACTGGCACAAATAGCTCCCAAATTGTCTGGACGTCCAGACTTGGCTCCTACACAGGTGACAGAAATAAAAGGGGCTAAGCTGGCTGCAACAATTTTCCTTGAGGAATTTACATTCCTAGCTTGCAATTGCCTGTACGACCTCCTGAATGCTACTGCGCCTTGGAAACAAACAAAAATACCACAAAGACTCAGAAAAGAGCATTCCTCATTCCAGCCAGAAGCCCCATTTCAGGCCATATGCACTAAATTTGTGAGCATCTGAGGAAAGAAAACCAAACATATGTTTTCAGGTGACAGTTCAGGATAGAATCAGTGGCACGAGACGAAGAAGAACAACAACAGTCACAATGTAAAGTTTTTGGTCCCTGGAGTTGCTCCCTTTTATGTTAGAACGATTTGGATACCTATGGGGCTACTTCTCTTGGAAGGGAGCATTGTGCAAACGCGAGCAGAAAACACAGCTAGAAACTCCCTACCTCTGTGTCATCTTCTTTCTTCCTTTTGTTGACAGAGCCTCCCCCTTCCTCATCCTCTTCCTCCTCCTCCTCTTCTTCAATAATACCCTCCACTATGGCTTTAGGACATTCAGGACTGGCAGCCCCTTCGCACCTGTGAAAATAAAACCAGAAACTGATTCCCTGCCAAAACAAACAAAAACCCAAACAGTTTTTAACCTAAAATAGTCAGCAATTTCTCAGACACTGGCTGAGAAAAATACCCCCAAGTTTAAAAGTAGCTGTGGATGAAAAATACAGTCATGACTAGCCAAGGCACTGGGTGCCTGTGCAGAATACATATCAGAGCACAAATATAAATGCAAACAATTAAAGGAGGCAGAAGTGGCAAAACAGTCAACAACAGCTTTTTTAAAAATGGAGTACGGGACATTTGTAAAGGCTCCAGGTATGGTAAGGATTAGAGAGGCACAGGCAGGTCACTCCGATCCCCCAAACCCACCTCAGATCACTCCTGAAATGCAACAAATAATTAAACAATTACTAAAAGGAGTGGAAGATAAAATACCCAGAAGGTCAACTCGATTTAGGGCAAAATTTCTGAAGAGGCATCAGACTAACACTTATTTGTTCATGTGTGCAGAAAGGCAGAGAAAGCAAGGAATACACAACCAGCACTCGTTAAACTTTTTAAAACACAGCTCTTGGCAGATTTTGCCCCAGGGAAATTTTGGCCAGGGTTTCTCCAAGTGACACGATGATGATTCGGTGCCGTTGCAGGTATCAACTGTGATCAAATGATAAGAAAACCGTATTTGCCAGAAGAAATTTTCACTTCCAAGTGCATTTATGCTCTGTAGAATGGTATTGTGAAATATACAAGATAATTTTAAGAGCTCTAAAATAAATTAAAAAAAAAAATCACTTACTGTTTGACTTGACCAACCATAGAAACTCTGGCAGATTCAAGATTTCTTATCTGTCCACTTTTTACACTAGAAAAGAAAAAAATTGGAAGGGCATAAATAGTTACTAAACAGAATCAGCATCTAGCAGGCCCAGAAACTGGAGCAAAAGGTCTTTACAGCTCACAATTTCCCCAAAACCTCCTGTTCTCAGAAGGTGTTTGGGGTGGGGCTCACACTACAGGACAACTTACTTGAACCACCCATTGTCACTGTAACTGTGAATTAAAAGACACGCAGGAGAAGTGTTGATGGGGAAACAGTGAAATAGGGTATACCCACCTCATGGCAGGGGACAGGGAGGGGTCAAAAATTATGCTGGGTAACTGATAACAGAGGTGGGCTGGGTAAGAACAGAACTGGGTAAGTCTACAAACTTAACCGTCAGGCCTCTCCCTTTCAAATTCAGCTCCCAGATTTGCAATTAATTCTTTCTGAACCGGAAATAAGTCCCATTTCTTACAAGGAAGCTGGAGTTCATACCATGAAGCTTTCCCTTAGTTGAAGCTCTTAGAGGATCCTTCTCCAATGCCTAGCCAACTCTCCCAGGAAATTAATTATCTTTGAGACCTCTCTCTCCCTGTCAAATGAGCCAAGGAATTGGTGACAACAGTCGGGGAAGTGAGCACGAAAGGAGAAAACAGACAAATCATACAAACTTTGTTTCCTTTGGGAGTCAAGCTAAAAAGACAAGTGATTTTGGAGACTATGTATGCCCATGCATTACCTCCACTCAATGGCATTCTCAAGCGACTTGAATGTTTTGGGACGACTCCTTAAGAAGTTCTGCATGCTGTTCAACGCGTCCATAGCTGTACCTAAAACCAAGTTTTTAACTTTATGGCATCTGATGAAATTATTGCCACATCCCCTCCATACAGAACTGGCTACCAGGGAACGCTCTCAGAGAGAGCTGGAGCTCGCTGGGGATCTAATGTTGTTAAGGAAAGTACAGCTTAGAACTCCTAAGCCCACAGTCACACCTGGTCTCACATTAGAGAATTAATATTTGAACAGGTAGGACAGTTCAGATAGTAAGAGAAGGCAGTAACCACTCATCAACATTGTGCGTTATATAAACGGACAACTTTCTCCTCGCTAACAATAAAGTATTGCAAACAAATAATCAGGAAAATAGCAAACAGAGTCCATCTGGGAAAAGCAAAAGGAGGGGGTCACACTAGAAAGATTTCTGTGTAGGTAGCATCTGTTTAGGAGGATGGAATGGGCGCTTGTTTAAAAACTGGGCAAGACTTTCTGTATTCAGGGATTTGCGGATAAAAGAAAAAGATCAACGTGGAAGACAGAACCCCACTGACAGGGCAGAAGCCTGCCCAAGGGTACACACACTTACCTTCCACAACGTCGATCATGCACAGACCCAGTAAACTTGGCACCAAATTGGCGACGGCCGTGTGCACTGCGATGGCACCCCCCATGCTGTGCCCGATCAGCATAATAGGGGGGGGAAGGTCCCCATAGAGAGCTTCAACCACATTCCCAACGTCTCTGCCAAATTGAGATAAAAGCATGGTTGGCATCTCTTACCTTGATACATTTCTGAAGCAGATTTGTACACTGGGAGGAGAAAGTACAATTCCAAAATAGGTGTACGGCTCCAAATCCTCTCTTTGTGCTCATTTAACCCACAGGTAATTGAGACAAGTTTATTCTCTTATCACTGTTTCATCTAGGCACCAATGCAGCAAATAGTTCAAGCCAATACTTTCCTGAACAAGCATGTCATTTCCCTTTTTACTAACAGAAAGTGTTCGTTTAAAAGAAGTGCCTGAAGAGAACCTTTTACATTGACATTTGCTGTTAGGAATTTCACATAAAAGGCGAGAAAGCTGTCAAATCTTCTTGCACGGAAGCACAGACTAAGAAATTCACTGCTCTGAAAAGAGAAACCTTTTGCAATTAAAGAGAGAAAATAACTGAGCCCTACTGACCAAGGCAGAGATAAACAACACTGAGCAAAAGCAAAACGATTCAGACTTTCTATGAGCATAGATACTACAAAACAAGGGGCAATTTCTCCTCCTTACCATGAGGCACCTACTTTAAACTAAAGCTGTCACTGCAGTACCTGAAAGCTGCCTGGTGCCATTCACAAAACCCAAAAAACCAGCAGAGCTAATCATTGAAATCTAAGAGCGCTGTAGTTGAAGACACCCAAATTGGCTTTCCTGACTAAAACCATTCAGAGGAACGGGAGACCTGAGCAGTACTGCAACTGGAAAATAGAAAACAAGTCGAAAAAAAAAAAGGTTGGCCAGCTTGTTTGCTCCATCAGAGAAAGTTGCTTGAGGATTCGATAAAAAAAAAAAAAAAAAAGAAAAAAAAAAAAAGAAAACCAGCTATAATTTAAGGATCCCATTTAAAAGCTACTCAGGAATAACTTTCAAGCTCATTACTAAGAGGAGAGAAAGGTTTAAAAACAAAAGGAATTTGTTTTCCCCCCACGGTAGTGCTGCTCCAGATCTAAAAAATTCTAATCATTTCACAGGGCATCTCCTGAGGACAGTAACACATCAGGACCTGACAAGCCGTAAGCAGCAGCAATCGGTACACAATGGAAGTCAGAATACATTTCACACATGGCCTCCCCACAACAAACCCAATGGATTTGTTCGTATGAAGTTTACAAAATCCTTCGTGATTTAATTGTAGTCACAGCAAAGAGTTTCTTTGTACTAAATGTGGACACAACCTAATGTGCTTAGCGGTGGGTATTTGTTTTTCTCACAGCTTTGTCAAGAGGGGGATTTGCATCCCAAAGCAGGTCAGGATAGTTTGAAAAAGCAACTCTCTCCAAGCTTGGAAATCTCAGTCTGTGACCCACACTTTGGTGATGCCACCAGTCCAAGACGGGCACGCTCTGAATGCTCGCTCGAGGAGCCCAGGAAGAACCAAACCAGTGATTTCGAGCTAAAATGCCCCAGTTGGTTATGTCCAAGGAAAGCATTAAGCATTCCTTTCTATTAGGAAATCTCTAGCAAGCGTTATAGCGTGTTGCAGGTTTAAAGTGTTCACTGCAATGAAGCCACCGATATTTAAAGTGAGTTTAAAGTCTGAGGGTACCTAGAGAACCGCTCCAGTTTGGAATCTGACTCAGCTAGAAGAGGTGTAATTTCAAACAAATTTCAAACTGTCCCAAAACGGAAGGAAAAAAAGGGACAACTACCAGAATAATGTGAAACGACACTATCTTCCAGCCCCCTTGAATGACGGCTGTGTGTCCTCAAGTAGCTGATTGTTCAATCAAGGAAAGAAAATAAAGGTTTGTGAGAAGTGAAATACTGAAGAGAGAGAGTAAGTTTCCTTACTTTGACATAGTCTCTGCAGACAGATCTTCAGGATTCCTAACTTTTGTTTCTCCTGAAAGAACAAAAAAAAAAGTAAAGTTCACGTAAGCTGGAAACCTTCAGTCCCCTCAGGAATTAGAGCAGCAACTGTACAAAGCTTTTTTGGCACAGTTATTAAGAGCAAGCCTACTGCAGTTAACATGAATAATTAAGAAACCCAGAATTAATAGGAATGGTTGCTACTTTATGGCATTATAGCTTACAGGTAGGAAACGCTCCCCGTAACTGTTCCATATTTGCAATGTATCTTAAAACCAAACAACAGACCTTATTTCTAATGGTAAAGACAACCTACAGGTTATGAAAACACGAAGGAGGGGTTACTGCCAGTCTGTAGGAAGGAATAAGTCCACCATTGCCTCACACAAAGGCACGGGGAGTCTCAGCTTCTGGCACCTGAGGACAGGTGGCTGCGGAGCTCTACAAGCCCCTTTTCCATCCCTGGTTTTGAATAACCGGGGGAGACTGGGTTTGAAATACCGAGGAGAGCTTATAGCAGCTTTCCGGTATCTGAAGGGGGCTACAGGAAAACTGGGGAGGGAGTTTTTACAAGGGCATGTAGTGATGGGACACGGGGTAATGACTTCAAACTGAAAGAGGGGAGATTTAGATGAAATATTAGGAAGAAATTATTTGATGTGAGGGTGGTGAGCCCCTGGCCCAGGTTGCCCAGAGAAGCTGTGGCTGCCCCATCCCTGGAGGGGTTCAAGGCCAGGTTGGACGGGGCTTGGAGCAACCTGGTCCGGTGGGAGGTGTCCCTGCCCAGGGCAGGGGGGTTGGAAATAGATGATCTTTAAGGTCCCTTCCAACCCAAACCATTCTGTGATTCTATGATTCTGTGCCTTAAGGATGCTTTCTTAGTCATCTTGGGAGGGATTCATTACATCTTCTTTAAAAAATGAGAGCGTGTAACGTGCTTATGTTATTTTAAATGTATTTATTTTACTTACCATGGCCTCGGAGATCTAAAGCCACAATCCTACACTGAATCCTGTTAATGATTGCAGACTGCAAGAAGGGACAAAGACAATATAATTTGCAAAGTGCCACACCTCATGTACAAAAAGATCAGTAACATTAAGCACTCCCTGAAACAACGGCAAAGGCTCAGATGGTGTGACAAAACCTCTCTACTGTCAACAAAGCGGCTGAACCTGGATTGCACAAGGTGTCACAGAAAGCAAGCAACAATATTTCATATAAACTATCCTTGGCTGGAGCACCTCTCCTATGAGGACAGACTGAGAGAGTTGCGGTTGTTCAGTCTGGAGAAAAGAAGGCTCCGAGGAGACCTTATAGTGGCCTACCAGTACCTTAAGGGGGCCTACAAGAAAGCTGGTGAGGGACTTTTTAGGATGTCGGGTAATGGTAGGACTAGAGGGAATGGATTAAAACTAGAGATGGGACGACTCAGACTGGACGTTAGGAAGAAGTTCTTCACCATGAGGGTGGTGAGACACTGGAACAGGTTGCCCAGAGAGGTGGTGGAAGCCCCATCCCTGGAGGTGTTCAAGGCCAGGTTGGACGGGGCTCTGAGCAACCTGATCTAGTGGGAGGTGTCGCTGCCCACGGCAGGGGGGTGGAACTGGGTGATCTTTAAGGTCCCTTCCAACCCTAACAATTCTGTGATTCTATGTTTAATTAACCAAACCTCCATCTTTTCTACCATTGTTTATGCCATCTCCGAGGACATTTATTTCACTGTGCATAAGACATTACGTGTGTTTCCTAGGATAATGAATTCAAGCTCTGTAGCACCTCTGAAAACCAAAATGCAGCAGTGGGATTACAGATACCAAAGTAATGTCCTCCGTCCCCGAGCCCTACGCGTTACAAAATTGGCTATACAGCAGAGATGAAGATGAAGCCACTGCTTTGCAGCTCACATTCAATTTGCTCTCAATGAACAGAATTTTACAGTAAGACTAAAATGTACAAAAATGGATTAGCCCGAAGGGGTCGGGGGGAACGAGTTGACGAATCTTTTTCAAGTCAGGTAGGGCTGCAACACGATTGTGATTCTATTTGTCCCTGACAACTCAATTTACATAAGTTATTTCAGGCATCACAGTGATTAAATGGCATTCTCTGTTGAAAGGAAGATTTTTGTGTTAAAGAATCATTGATTATTTAACAGCCCTGCAGGAGCGGGGGAATTTGTTGAGGGATTCTTAATAGAACCACCTACACAACGGGCAGAGATCTGAAAGCTGCCCAGTCCTCATATTTTGGTTATTCAGCTCGTAAATGACTGTAGCAGTTGCTCTCCCAAAAGCCACCAAATCCACAAGTTAATATTTTAGAGCCCCTAAAGACACCCTGAAACCTCAATCTGCAAGGTGCTTATGCACCTAAGCAATAATTTAACTAGTCAGAGGAGCTATTTGCTGCTAAAAATCAAACTGTCGTCAGCAGGGAGTAAGGAAAGAGGATCATCAACATGATGTGAGAGAATGGGAAGCTTTCCAGTGCCCTGAGTTTTATCCAAATAGGAGTACTTTGGCCAAGAGAAATACAAACACATCATCCAGGAAATCACCAGGCCAATAAGCAAAGGAAGAAAGGAGCACATCGGTCCTGCAGGCTGTTATTTTATTCATAGATTGTTACTCTCAATGCTTCCCAATTTGGGTTTCTTCTTGTTTTTGGGGGGAGGAGTTGTTTGGTTTTGTGTTTTGGGGTTTTTTTTAAGTTCCGGTTCATCTCAAACATTTAACACTCGCATTGCTTGGGACAAACTTTAATTTCAAAATGCACAAAGGAAATAATTCTATAGCAGTCACACAAAGGCGTGAGCTAATTGTTGTGGCAGTTTCTTTCTCCAGATGCAGTCCCAAGTGCAAGGTGTAAATCTTGTATATTATCTATCTTGTTATGATCTTGTCATGATCTAAGTTTGTTAATTGCTCACAGTAAGATAAAAAGGCAGTAAGCGTAAGGTACAGTGTTATGACTGCAATCACACCGCTAAATTCAATTCTGGAGATTTTTAAATGTAAGAACGGTATTGGGGCTGCTGTTGGAAATGAAGAGCTCTAGAGAGGGTGGAAGTGACTTGTAAGAAGCCTTTTCCTTAAGTCAGAAAAATGTGACTTCATACCTTTGTCTCCAATGAAAAGCAGTGACCTTCACTACATCTGTTTAAGGTACTTGCATACCATAACAAAAAACATTAAACGAGCAGAGGAAAAGACATGCGTCCACCTTGGCAACCAGTGAGCCACAAGCAAGTACCTACAGCATTTAGTAAGACAGAGATTTAAGTCTTAAAGTTCAACAATTTCAGAAGACTTATATCTGCAGTCTCTGGGTCAGCTCAAGTTACAAACGAACTGTTAGGTGTAAAACTACTATTGAATACCAAAATTACAGCCCAGGTAGTAAAGTGTTTTTCTATATAATATAAGATGGTTTACGATTACACCATCAGGATTACTCAACAGTAGTCATGTTGGGAATTCAAGAGCAGTTGGTAGTGACTTGTAAAATGTTAATTCTTGTTACTCATTTGACTCTCTGCTGAAAGGGATCTACAACACCAGACTGCTGAAAGGTAACAAAGATGACACAGCCAAAGGGGAGATGTAAAGACTTTGTCTGTCCAGCCACGCTTCCATGAAAGTCATCCTACAGCATCCTTCTGTTAAGGGCACTAGACAGCTCGAAGAGCTCCTGGATTAAAAAGGTCCCAAATAAAAATCACACACTGCAAGTGATTTCCTTGGAATCCTTTAAAAGTTTTCTTCCTTAATTCCCTTGATTTTTTAAAGGGAACGGGTGGGGGGAGGAATTTTGGTTTGGTCAGTCCCCACGCTCACTCCTATTGACATCCATCCTCAGTTCGCTTTTCAGAGAGCTGCTTGAGAAGCAAAAAAGGTTTCTCAACAAATCAAACAAGACCTCAGCCACGCAAAGATAACACTGTTATGATGAGATAAAGCTGTTGAACTTTCACTAGTAGCCATGAAAAAGCAGTCTTCTGCAAAAAATTGGATATGCTATCATGAGAAATGTCTTGGCACTTCATTAAAACATATAAGCTATTTATGTAGGTTTGGTTACAGCTGATAATTAAAAGCTAGATGATAAACCTTTGCATGTGCTTTGCCTATGTAATAAATATACTGACAGTGAAATATTTAGAAAACTTGAGTCAGGTGCGCGCCAGGAGATTATAAAACAGTTTTCGGGACCAATTTTCCCATGCTTAATACAGCTGAATGGTTAGCTGCCTTCCATGCTCAGAGGACTATATTTGCATACATAGAAACTTCTACAAAGCAGCAGCTTACTTACAGTAAATACAGCCCAGGAAAGAGCAGAATGGCCTCCACCGTGTAACAGCAGTAAGACAGGTCCCTCCAATCCGCTTTTGTAAATTCGAAAAGTGTATGAACAGTTAAGGACATTTCATAGAGTTATTTGAAGTAAGTTACTCAGCTGAATGTGTTTTGGAGTCTGCAATGCCCAACAGTGTTTTCTTTCTATCCTCGTGCACCCAAGGCGTCGTTTCTCTCTCTAATCAACAGGCACATGCAAGGACAACCTGGACAAAATCTGCTTTATTTAAGCTTCAAGAGTTCTTTTCCTCCTGTCCAGGTCCCTCCTCCCTGTAATGCACCCATCTCCTGCCCACACCCTTCTCCCCTTGTGCATGACAGTGAACTGAACAACTAAGAGAAAAGCCAAACCATGATCAGCACACACTTCGGTGCATGTAATTTTGATTTGGTGTATTTTCTTATTACTTCCAAGGAAAAATGTCAGATAAACCAGTAAGTAAGGTTTTTAAGGCAATATAATTACTCTCTGGAACATACACAGCAAAGATGCTTCACTCAGGTAGCTAAAGTCCCCTTACAGTATGTATTTAGATACAGAAAAATCAGTTTAACTAACACTAAAAACAACGTCACTTAAGGAAAGGCACAGAACTGGGAGTTGTCAGGCCTATGTTCAGTGCCCGAAAGTGTGACCAACAGATCAGACAAGTCACTTCACCTCCTTTCTGCTGTTCTCTGTCTGTTCTTGGGGTGGAACCCGAAAAGCATTCCTCTGACTCTAACAGTGCTAGCTGCGGTTACCGATGAGGCTGCTCATCGTTTCTCTGCTGAATACTGCAGTGCCCTTTGGATCTGCTTGTTGCAAACAATTCATGCAGGTGCTCTCTACGCCATTTCAGTTACAGTGAGCTGCGTCAGCTTAAATAATTTCGTCAGCTGGGGTTTGTTCACACAAGGAGATCTGATGGAGCAGTAACAGGTAGCTGGGGCAGACAGTGGGCACCAACTCCATTCATTAATTCAGCTGCTTCCACAGCACACATCTGTCCACAACCTATCATATAGGAGCTCAAGCTTCTGTTAAAGGTCATAGGTAACACAATAAATCCCAAATAACCAAGATTTGTTTAAATTTAGGATGCTTATGTAACACCACGTATCCAAATAGGTCCATTATCCTTTTTATTTTACTATTTATGAAGTCTCAGGGGTGTGCCCGGCCCCTACATCAAAGGCAGACAAGGTGCATATCATGAAGAATTCATATCATCAATTGGACAAGTGTAGTTAATAAACACAAAATAATAACAAGTTGAGCAAAACAACAAGGAGAAATTTCTCATTTCAAAGCATCACATGCTACTGACATTAGAGAAATAATTACTAAATTGGTATTTGGAGAGAGTTTGGTTTTCCTAATGGCCAAGATAGAATATGCATGCTTAAAAACTAGGCAACTATTTAAACTACAAGGTTGTGTTATTTAAACACAGATTAAAATGTTTCCATTTTGTAATTAGGTCAAAAGACCTGGAAGTACCTCTCAAACCTGCTTTTGTCAGAGCTGTAGGCAGGGGTAGGACACATGGGAAGTCTTGTCCCAGTACCTTCACACACTGTGCTTGTTGGGGCGCTCCCAGTTAGTAAATGGCCTGGATACAACAGCAGCTTGAGCACGTCAGAGAGGATGACTGCCATCAGCTTGGTTAAACGGTAACTGGAAGACTTTAAAGAGGAATCAGCATGAAAAGAAATATAAAAGCAACAGGAACATTTGCAAAGCGGGCAGAGATCTTGGAGAGGAAACAGCAGCAGTCAAAACCTGGTCTGACGCTGCCAGAAGACTCCCTGATGGCACCACCGCCTCCACCTTGGCCAGAAGAAGCTTCCTTGTCTGCACACCAGCTAGCAGACTGACAATTCGGGGGGCAACAAGTAGGGACCCACACCTTGGGTGCGTGTATGTGACCTCATGTGGGAGCAGCACGGGTAGCATCCACACCTCCCACAGGAGATGGGCACCAGTAGATCCTGCAGTCCCAGAAGAAACTGCGTGTGCTTGTAACCCACACTTCTTGGGGGTGCATATGACCGTGCACGTATGTTTGTTTGTTTGTGTAAGGGAACAGAATGTCCTAGGATTCATTGTAGAAAGGCATTTAGAAATTTGCAAGTATTTATTAACAGATCTAAGTGTTCAGTGTTGAGGTTTACCTGTTGTACCGCTGACACTGATCCTGAACATACAGTTCACTGATTGCCAGTTAATTACCCATCGTTAATAAAAATCAATAAATAGCTTTGATCCTGACACGGCTTAAGCTATGGGAACTGATGAGCATTTCCCTGCAAAATATGTTATTGAACTGTTGGAAACACTTTTCTTAAATTAACAATTACTAAAGAAGCAATGCCAGGAACTGACCTTGCTAATACATCTGAACTGTCAGCTTAGAAGCTCTAGTTACTGATACTGATCCCTACAAAAGAAAAAATGGAAGATGAAAAAGCTGAAGAGAACCCCAGTAAACTAAACAACACATGATACCATCCCAGTCACTGAGTATAAGAAAAGTTCAATCTGGAAAAAAGGATATATCCTTGCCAGTTTCATTTTCTACCACAACGTCCTCCATAGATTCAAAGTACTGGCTCCAAAGCACTGGTGAAAAATCACGCTTTCTTCCAGGGCTGCAAGACAAAAAAAAAAAAAAAAAAAAAAAATCAGTAAGAAAGAGATATTTTATAAATCTTTCATTTAAATTGGCACACAAGGCGTCATTAGATACATTGAAGAGAACATACCGGTGTTACACAACAGTTGAGGACTGGAGGCAAACGATGCATTACTGAAATTCCCATACAACTACAATATTAGCAATTCTATAGTCAGTAAGGAAATTCTCCCTTTTTTCCCCCCACTGATCGTTGATCCTATTGAGGAGATCACAAAGATGCACAGGAAAACTACTGGAGAGACAGAGAGAAGAGTATTTTCCTTGTAAAGCAATACCAAGGAAGACTGAACAATAGCAATTTAGGCTACACAGATCTAAGCCAAGGGAAAAGAAAAAAACCAGAGCACGCAGTGATACTGTCCCAGTACAATCTCCCAGTTTGCAATGACCCACAGATCAAGCTCTTCAAAAGCCAGAGTCAAAAGTCTTTAAATACTTTTGTATTTAATGGTATTGCTCTAGCCTTAAAGCAAGCCTGACGCTGACATGACTGGGAGCGCTCCAGGGCTTGGAACACAGGAAATGATCCTAAATTTATGATTCAGCCCAATGAATCATAATTTTAAAAAGAATCATACATCCCTCTCAGAAGCCACCTTGACACCACAGTAGTGAAAAGCAGTGTGTCAGCTATTTACTGAAGGTAACTACTAATTTACCATGTACTACTTGTCATGAGATTGTAACTTTCCTAGAAACCTCCTCTAATTTTTGGAAGAAATAGAATTCAAACAGAAAGTCAACCTGTCCCGAAGGCTGAGTGGCTGGTAGAAAAACTATGGAGAGAATTGAACAGCGTCATATATAGAAGAAACTTAGAAACACTGTTTGGAACAAAAAAAATAAAATCCACCAGGTTTAGGTTAACAGCAGCAAGTTTTAATCACAGCTCAGGTTTCCTGGAATTTATTGTGACGGTTAAAACTTCAGCACATTTGTAAACAGATCTAGTATTTAAATACTGCACGTAGGGCAACATCAGGACTGTGAAGGAAAAGAACAAGACCAAATTAATTCAAATTAATGCTTCCATATCCATCCTGCCTCAGTTAAGGACCACGAGAAAAGCATCGCAATAAAGAGCAATAAACACTCCTCGAGTTGCCTTCCTCCGTGTTCTTAGAGCTACACAGGCAACTGTCCGTGATTCTGAAAATATCCTCTAATAAAAACATTTCATTAGGAAGGATGCTCTCAAGTCCAGCAATGTCAGTAAAAGGTACTGAGTCCAAAAGGCTAAAGTTATTTAAAAAAAAAAAAAATTTAAAAAAAAAAAAGGTAGGATCTTTAAAAACTGTATTTTGAATTAAGGGTCATAACAACCAGACTGCACAACAGATGCTGGCAGAATATTTCCATACCGGGCTCCAGTTTGCTCCAGGCTTTGCACTTATTCCCAGGTTGCTGTAATTCCTTTAGAAGTCATAATCTACCCATACAGAAACATTGCTTTATTGTCACCAAAAAACCAAACAAGCCAGGAACGTAAAATCTGGCCAAACATGTTCCAATCACTTCTGGATGCCCAATTCTATCCAGCACAAACTAGGGAGCCCAGAAGCAAGATTTATTTTGCTATCGCATCGTTTGCCAAATACTGATGAACAAGCACTGCACAGGCAAGAAAATCATAATGGTGGACACCGGGGGAAGAGAAGGTGCTTTGGAGACAGACCAAAACTGTTGTGTTAAAAGAGGACTCGGAGCAATAAAAGATTTGGAGATCGGTGCTACCTGTGGACTGCTCCGTGTCTAGTAACTACGTCTGCCTGGGGAGGTTTCCTCCTTTTGGATAAGCCAGCATCTTCCTGCCACTGCTCCACACGCCCAGGGAATAACACCTCAACAGCGGCAGTAAAAAAAAAAAAAAAAAAAAAAAAAGCCTGTTTTTCCCAGTAACACATTTCCAAAACGTGAATCACAGTCATTATTCCTCATAAGCAGTGACACTCATCTCCTCTTTAGGATAAGGCTAATTTCTGCTGCGGTTTGTTGACAGGTATATCACAAAGCACCGCAACAAATTACACCTTAAATTAGCTGCTCCTGTAGTACTAATGTCAGGTCATACCCAGCACCTTAGGGAATACAATTCCCCTAAATGATTGGGTGAATGCAGAAGACCTGTTCTGCGGACATCGTATAAACCAGGACTCTTAAAGGCGCCCAGTTGACAAACCAATTTATTTTTTTTTCCTTCCATCAAAAGGTGCAGCTGTGCCCTCTTCTTGTATCCCCATCACTAACAAAAGGCTCCGCAATCAGAATTTTTCCTGATGACTCAGTTGATGCAAAATCTGTTTCTCAGGCTGATATTCACTCAGTAAGGCTAAAAGAGTAGTGCTTAATTTTGGCAGCAACATAATTAGGCTAGATTCGAGCCCAGTATACAGGATGAGTAACAGTGCACCATTTTAACAGGCTTTTTGCACTTCAGCTCTTCTGGGGGAGGCAATCAGCACAGAATATTAAAATCAAGCATGGGTGTGGGGGGTGAAAGACCTTCATGGGAAAAAAAAAAAAAAAAAAAAATCTCCTCTGCTGAAGGAAGTTTCTCCTGAATTCTTGCCTTCCTAAAGAAACAGACAAAGCAGCTTTTCAATTTTGTAGAAACAAAACTCCTATTTCCCCTGATATTTCTAGAATATGAAACATAAAACAACCACCCCCTGAAAGGTCCAGATTCTCTTCTGTGGGTTTCCAGACTTCAGTATTGTTCTTGTCAAATTTCAATTAAATAAAATGAGATGTCACACACCTACGTAAATCCAGAAAATACGAATTTCTTACTGCCTCAGCTCAATCTCATTCTCTGATTAAAGAAAAAAATATCGCATGCAAACCTTAGCCTTTCAAAGAATGCTGTAGATCAGGAAGAACAGAGCGATATAATACCAAGATGACAAGCTGTCATAATATTGGGAAGAACCAAGCACACCTGTACAGGTGTCCAAGTATCCAAGGAAGGGAGAAGATATTTGCTGTGACACCGATGTAACATTCTGCTAGAAAAAACATAAAACACAAAACTGCCAGTGCAGGTTAAGATTCCAAAAACAACGAATGATGAATGTCACAAGCAAGAATTTGGTATGAAATACAAAAAACTTGTATTGTAAGAGCTTCAAGCTACCTGACTTAAAATTGGTTTATCTCCTAGGACCACAACTGGTATGACAAGGGACAGCAAAGGTCCATCCAGCTCTGTAACGTGTCACCGAGAGATGCCAGCACAGCAAGTGCTCTGCAAAGGGTTAAACAGGGAATAGGGTATGACCTCCAAATTTTCATTATAAGCAGGATGGGGATCTCCGGAGGTTGCATCCTCAGCACCGTGTTGCATTAAGGGTGGGCAGTTTCCATTCGCTCATCACATAAAATACAAGTCACTTCCAGCCAGAGCTACTTCCACAACATCTGTGACAACGGTGCCACAACTTAATTAGGCTTTGAGCAAAAAGGATTACTTCTGCTTGCTTTTAAGCCCACACTATGATAACGTTTGCCTGCTCTTCTCTACAATATTAATGACTGTATACACCCCTATCATATTTCCCTTGCCTGGGCCATGTATTTTTCAAGCCGGGAGTCCCACTCTATTGATTATCTCCTTGCCTGGAAGCCATCCCAGCCCTGATCACGCTGTTTCTCCGTACCATTTCTGGTGCTTTCTGGAGATGGAGAGAACTGCCCACAGCTTGGATGATTTCCCTCCTTTGGTTTTTGAAGAGGCAGGATGCGCATTTAGCGACAACAAATTTCATCACCCTTTTAAAACGCAGCATTTCAACGCAGTGAGACTTTTCCCCAGCATATTATGGCTGGTTTTAGGTTTGATTGTCCTGATTAATTCCAGGTGATCAGCAAATATCATCATCCATCTGGCTACACCCCTTCCAACATAATCCATAAATCCAGTAAACAACAGGAACTCCCTGGTAACCTCCCCTGTATTGTGCAACCAGAATGTTTCTAAGTGGGCTTCTTACTCATAAGAGCATGGGGAAATCCTGGAGCGAGTTGCAGATTAATCGTATCATGCCAGATGAAGCATTTTGACAAATTAATCTACTTTTGTGAAAGCAGGGGTACAGCATGTACCGCCACTGTTACACAAGGCAAGGGAACACCAAAGCCTGTTGACTAGTGCAAGGACATTAAACCTGTATCGCATAGGAGAGGTATGAAATCACATGAATCATCAGTAGCACAAGTTTAGGATATTTAGCACCAAGATTAATCATAACAAAAACCAAAAAATGAACTTTTCGCAGTTGGACACCAATGCTACAAGTCCAAACTGCAACAACGTGAAGTAGCTTGAGCTGTTACTGATGACATCTGGTTCAGCATCTGTCACAAATGGCAAAACCCAGGTCATAGTTTCTACCAGTAGGTGCAGATTTTTAAGGATTCAAGACTGCCAGAGGGAATATTAAGTACAACACGAACCAAAATCAGCTACTGATAGCCAAGCCACACAGAAAATGTTCATTAATTCTGCATGGGCAAGAGCAAGTATAGAGGGACTCGGCTTTGTTCCTTTTCTGATAGATGAAGAAGAGATCTCAAACTAACAATGTGAAGTCGTGTACCCAGGCATAAGGCAAGAAACTGCATTAATAGGATGGGGCACGTGGTCCTGTGACGCACACAGCCGCCAAAAAGCTGGTGGTTTGTCAGCTGATTGCATTCTTAAGGGAGAGCATGGTGACCCCAGTCATGGCGTGATTCTCAGGCATCTAAGGACAATCTCAACTTGGAGCACAGACTGTACTACTACTGCACAAGGCACTGCTGCCACCATGTCTGGAATACTGTACCAGCAGCTGGATCAATAATTTAAGGATAGAACTTAAGAGGATTCAAAGAACAGAAATAATTAAGACTGGAAAACAGGGCATACAGAGAGAAGCTTTACAAAGCCTGATCAGTTAAACACAACGCCAGGAGAGATGTGGGGGCAGAGGGGTGGAGGAGGAGTAAAGAATCATAAAATTGTCCAGGTTGGAAGGGACATTTCAGATCATCGAGCCCAACCATTAACCTAACACTGACAAAAACCACCACTAAACCATGTCCCTCAGCACCACGTCTGCCCGGCTTTTAAATCCCTCCAGGGATGGTGACTCCACCACTGCCCTGGGCAGCCTGTTCCAATGCTCGATAACCCTTTTGGTGAAGAAACTAAGTTAAATTCATCTCAGTTGCTCAGATGGAAGGGGATTTTTAGCCTATTTTCTCAAGCAGATATCTTCGTGAGATCAGATAACCCAGAGAACTTGGTATCAGTCTCAAGCCTCTTAGGTTGACCTGATGCAGCTCTTCCTCCTGGAACTGGCAGACAAACAGAAAAGGTGACCCTCCAGTTACCGAGAGCACTGATACACAGTCACCATAAAGCAGAATAAACCTGTGTGGCTGCGAAGAAGACATCTTCCTTCCCCATTCCTCCAGATTTAACCACTCCCCGTGAACAGATCTAGCTGAAAACAAAAATGGTTTTAACAGAATCATGGAATGGTTTGGGTTGGAAGAGACCTCTAAAGGCCATCTAGTTGCAACTCCCCTGCCATGAGCAGGGACACCTTCAGCTAGATCAGGTTGCTCAAAGCCCCGTCCAACCTGGTCTTGAACATTTCCAACGATGGGGCATCCACAACTGCTCTGGTCTTTCCCAGATCTTTCAGCCAGATCTGTTCCCTACCTGGCCAACTGCGAGGCCACCCAAACAGTGCAATGGAGACAATGAAGACAAAAAACAGCAGAGAGACAGATTGTTCCCTTCAGTAGCACTGCAAACGCACACAGTGTTGACCCCATCACATTGCCATAGTCTGGATTTGTGAAGCAACTATTGACTGAAATGGTTAAGCTTTGCTCGGTTTCAGAAAAGCCGTCCATAATTCCTATGGTAAAGTGAGATTAAATTGCTCAACTTTCCACTTTGCTTGGGGAAAACCTGAACGGGAAAACAAAAACAACAAAAACCCCCAACAAGGGCACAATCCAAAGACTTATGAGTATTTTTGTATCTCCTTCCAACACCATTTCTGACAGCAGAGGTCCAACGCAAGGACTACTGCTAAAATTTTCATGCAAGAGGCAAGGGAGATCCATGGAGAATATCTCACGGATTGCAAGAGGAACCCATGAAATCAGACCCAAGCCCTTCCCTGGGAACTTGCCACTCTACTTCTTGCCATACTGTTTGATTTAGTGGCTTTAGTGAACGCTTAAAATTCAGCTTAACAAGAGTTAACACCTCCAGACAAAATGTTAGTTATGTATCATATATGAAACATCTGGGAACAACATATACCAGAACTCCTACTTTTGCAGGAGAATTGAAGCAGAAAGTGAAGAGGAGCTGGGAATTAAAAACTATTGTCATCTCCAATACAAATACATGCAAATTGTAATTTAAAACAAAATACTTGCTTCCAAAGAATGCTTGGGAAAACATAAGTGACCTCTGATTTAATAGTGAACCCCAAAAAGGGTAGAATAAACATTGTAGTTTTCCACAAAACACCTGGTGCCCACAGGAAGCTGGGCAGCAGCTGATTTCAGAGAAATATTTCTCTGAAGAAAGTAATTTGTGTATTTGATTTGTTATTTTTCTTAGAGCTTCCTTTTTTTAGCGATACATCAACACACATTCAAAATTAGAAGCAAGCCCAAAAACCAGCAGCTGTGATTTTGCACCTTCCTATGCTGAAGCAGTATTTTGCTGACCAAATATTTAAACTGACAGAACTAATTACGGCTTTTTAAAGTATCCGGCAGACCAAAACAGAAATGGATCCAACATAATAACTTTTCTAGAACGATCCTCAAACTCCAAGCCAGCCAGCCAACATATTAAACTGGAATCACAAAACAAATTCTGGGCACCCTCTGCAGCTAGTTTTATCCTATTGTGCAGTTTGTCCTCTTCATCACGTACTGAAAATGTGCACACACTGCAAGCGATCCTGCAGCAACAGGAGCCCACGCGGCTCAACAAATCTCTCACCAGTTTTTAAAGGGCTTTTCTATCAGGTATTTTCCTAAAAAAAGAAAAAAATAAAAGGTTGTACCAAGCAGGAAGAACCGGTTTTAGAAATGCCTTTTTTTGCTGATTGATAGTCCACATTTAAAACTACTAATGCAATTAAAAAATATCACATGCATCAATCAAGGTACTTAATTCTTGCACCACATTTGAACTCGACCAAAGCAAATCAAACATAATTTATATGTAAGAACAGCCATGGATGACCAGCTGTATATAAAAATTCTAAATATTGACAAGGACAGTATTTCAAGTTCTGCCCTGAAGACATTGAATACATAAAATGTTTCTTTATCAAAAAAGTTTCAGGGGAAAAAAAAATAGATTAGCAAGGGAGAAATTAGTTGAAATTTTCATGATCGAATTACACAGATCTGATCCAATCAAGCCCTTCTAGATAATTACAAGATCTTAGAAGACAGTACATAATTTTTATTCGCATACTGGAGAAGAACGGCAAATTCTTCTTCATTTCCAAATCCCAGCCGGATCCTCAGCAGCTTTGAATAAGCTAGTTCTCTAAGCAAACTAGTGAAAAACTTCAGAGAAAATAAAGACAGAATGCATCTGCTGTTACAGCTATCAGGAGCTGCTTCCATGGGTCTCGTTCCTTTTGCTTCACTAATGATTTTGCAAACTCCATTATCTCATTTCCCCAAAGAACTCTGCCCATAAAGTTTGATTTTATTTCCATTTCAAGCGAGCAATTCGAATGAATCATTTTCAATACGCAGGCAATTTCAAACACAACCTTGGACAGATTCGCTGCTTAAAACAAATGGACATTGAAAAATGAACTTCAAGTTCCTCTCAGCAGCGTGATTTTCACATACTGCTTGAGTTGAAGAGAGGGACCATCTGCCTTTAAAAACAGCCTTTTTGGTAACATCATTCAGTTGGACAATTCTGTCGGAGAGCACTTAAATAGAGGCAGGAGAACACTACGCTAGCAAAGGAGGGTGTTGCTGGAACAGCGTACGCACGCATGCGTGCCTGCAGATGGGAGGGGGCTGTAATTTAGAGAAAGCAAGGTAGCAGAAACCAATGCAATGTGCTGTGAAATACAACCAAATTCAAAGTGTACATCTTGTGCTACCGCTAAAGCCAGTCAAAACTGCGCTGCAGCCGCCATTTTAACTACTCAGTGGTTTTACTTAAATATTAATATCTGTGTTGCTCACAATCAAGGATTCAGCATCCCTCCTGTTTGCATTTTCCCACTTGTCATTACTTTGATATACAACTGGAAGCATGGAAGAGGCTGCAGCTGGAAGCAAAGATTCACAGCAACGGAGTGGAGCACTTGGCCCCGTGCGACAGTCCCACGGGCACAGCACAGCTATTTGCTTCGGCCACTTTGACTTCTCGAATTAAACCCTCCAGTAGACAGGAGAATGAGACACAGGGAAAAGATCATGCTGGAAAATGGCAAAAAAGAATAAAATAATAAAATTGAAAAAAAACAAGTCTGTTTTGTCTGTTTTCACCTATTTAAATACAGTAATTCATTTAGGTGACATTTTATTACAAACTACCAAAACACGGATTAACCTTTTAACAGCGCATTACCAAAAAGTTGTAAGACTTTATTTTGGTTAAGAAGTCCTCAGCATAAACGACAAAAGCTGCTTTGCAAACCGAATAATCTCAGAGTAAGCTTGAAAACGATGTTTCGAAGAAAGCACCCCACCCCATAACTTGCCTTTCCAGTCAAGGAAGACCGAAGCTTGAGAAATCTCAGTGCTGCAGTAAATTATTTTTCTATTTTCCTACAACAGTATCACTTGCTCCACCCTCTGCTTATGATCTGCTTTCAGCCACATTAACATGGCCTGACGGGTTGTTAAAGAAAGAATAAAAAAAGAATGCCCAACACACTAGTCAGAGGATCAGTGCATATGAAGCAAAGCATTGAGCCATGGAAAAATCAGCTTGCCAGCACTGTTGGATATTAAGTTTAAACCCATTTTAATGGCCCTGCTTACAATTCAGGAAATTCAAAGTGCAGAAATAAAACAGATATATAAACACGAGAGGCTTAACACAGCAAACAGATGTTTTTCTAAGTTTAATTATTTTTGTTCCCTGGAAAAGTTTGAATTTTAAAGGGCTATTTCAGTATAGCCTTGTACATTTACCAGCACCGTTAAGTCACACTTCCATTTTTCTCTGTATAATTAATCCCATTCTCTTTCGGTGGCCTAACTATGGAATCTTGCACTAGTTTGTATTAAACTGCATGCTGCTAAGGCTAAACTTAGCTAAACTTAAGTTAAGTCCAGGTAGAAATAATTTCCACGAATGCAGACAAGATGCAAGCAGCACACAGCAGAACTGTAGCCCACAACCTGAACAGGGGGGCAAAGCCACTCCACAAAAAAAACCCCAAAACAACGTTCTGCTGAGATGTATGAATGAAGTTATCATCTACAAATGGAGATGAAATAATCTTCCCAGTTCACAGGTGTGTGAAAGTGTTGAAGTTCCACGTCCAGTTTGGGGCACTGCTGTCCAAAAAAGAACACACAGCTTAAGATGAGGAGAGAGCAGAGATCTTGGGGGAAGAAGAAAAGGTTAAAAGAACCAAGTATTGAGTTTACAGGCTGATGAGGTTCAGAAGCAAAGGTCTAGATGATGCTGACATCCAGTCACCCTTATCTCCTGAGAGCTTCATCAGCAACCAGAGACAAGTAAATGACACAATCGCACAAATAGGTTGACAAATTCTGGCATTTGAAAGCGTTGACTAAAAATCTGAGCCACAGTTCCAGCTGCATCACTGAAACCAGCACCCATTACCCACACTCCATCTTCAGACCAATGCTGGAGCTCTCCGATGCACACTATTTCAAAAGCCACCTCATCCCCTTGCCAGATCGGCCTTCCAGCCCTCCTCTGCAACACCACCATATGTATCTACAGCCCGACAGCTTCACCTCACCATTACTTGTAATTTGCTGTCTCTGTATTCCACTTCTTCTTGTCTCTTTTTTACACTGAAGTCGCAAGCATCTCTGGATGATGCCGTTCTCGTGGCAGACACGCAGTGCCTCACACAATGGGAACATCACCCGTAAAGGGATTTACTCGATGGCAGAGCAGTAAACCAAAAATACAACTGCGCCATGCAACTACAACACGATTATGAACCATTCCCTGCTGCATCGAAGGGGAAGGACAGGGGAATTCTTGTTCTTTAATCACAACACCGGATTTCATCTCAGTACTTTTAGAAAGTATTTGAAAGAGGAAAAAAAGTTTTATAGCATTATAGAACAATAGAAAATAAACTTCCCTTCATAATCATTTCCCTAACAGAGAACGTTCATAAACCCTCTGAAGATCAGCAAGATAGAAAGCATTATATAAATTACTACATAAGATTGCTACTAACGAGCACTGCACGAGCATAAATATTACCGACCTGCAAAAATACCCCACAGGCGTACATCATAAAATCCATTTAAAAATCCCTGGAAATGCTCAACTGCAATTTGTTTGTTTACCTGCGATGAGTAAGCGAAGCAACAAATATCATGGGTGTTTTATCAGCGCCTCATTAAGTTAGTAACTTAACAGCCTTTACTTTTGTCTATTTTTCTCATAAAAATTATCGCAAGGATGTATTTTCAGAAACGACAACATTGACGTGGAAAATACATCCCGCAGCATGGCATCGTTTTGCAAGAATATAGTCAATTAGAGGCACATGAAAAACACATCGGTTCCTTTAGCTTACCAACTCTGAGGTCTTGCAGCAGAGTGCGGATTACTCTATTTTGCAGGAAATTAATTTTTTACTTTTTATTTAACATGGAGACACCTGCCTTCAGGAAATACCTGATAGAAGTTGACACCAGCAGCAAGACAAACTGCAAACTGATTTTCATCCTGTTTAAGGCCACCTTAACACCAACGTTGGAAGTTTTTATATTTATTATTAAGGTAGAAATACTTAACTGAACAAACAATGTGTCATGGTGCTCATTTACAGTGCCATCGGTGTGTGCACTGCTGTATGGAAAGAACTGGATGGGGTGCTGACAAAAGTTTGCAATGCATGAAGCAAGTATAAAGTATATTCAAAATTACACAAAATAACCACAAGGGATGACACTGTTAACAGGATAAAACAAGAGGCAGAAATAACTTATTTCTTCACCTAAAACAGAAGAATTGTGTGTTTGGCAGACTTTGTAAAGCGTAAGGGTTTGCTTGGCTCTGAACAGAGCCAGCATAATTAAATAATATTTCACATTAAATCTAGCCTTGTATGTACCACATAACCTTCAGCACGTCCCTGTGCAATACGAGACTCTCCACAACACAAATGGGTGAGCTACTGGTTTAGCGACTTGCTCACATCCCAGGGTTCAACACAACATCAGGAAACAGAGCCCATGAGTCCCAACTCCCAATTTCAGATAATCAAGAGACACAGAAGAGCAGACAGCAGTCCTGAGACAGCAGCCCCCTCTGAAAGTCATTCAAAACTGCTTCTTTCTAATTTCTATGCCTATTTCTACACTAACAGTACAAATCAATCCTTAAATACAACTTTTTTGCTTAGTCTCAAAGCCATGCCATTAAATACGTACATGAAGCTTAGCTTTAAAATAATTGATATTAAAAGAAATAAGTATTTGATGAAGATTTGTTAGCATTAGTTCATATACTAACTACATCAATTGTATTACATCTATCCAAATATAGTATAAATAATAAAACACGAAATAAATGTTTTAAAACTGTGTTTTAAAGGAGAAGGGAAATAGTCCTCTCCCATCCATAAATACCTAAACAGTTTATTTGAGCCACAGCAGAGTAGCTGGTTTTATCTTTTTTTTTTTTTTGTTATCTGATTTCATGCATCAAGGCAAAGGAGATTTCCTGTAGGAATCATAGGATATTTTTATCTTCCAAATAGAGCACTTCATACCATGCAGGAATCGTACAGCACACACCTGGACCTCGCAGAGGTCAGCTCTCGCACGGAGGCTGGCATTCCTCCTGAGGATCAACCCCTGGTCTTTGTCACAATCCAGACCTCAGGTTTTGTACTTTAACAATCAGCTACATATGAAAAGTCATACAGCCCTGAAAACACATATCCTCTAGATTTAATAAAATCTCCATGTTTCTGCCATTCTGCTTAAATCTACACTTTTGCCCAGGGCTGCGAACTGTTCATCATCCTGAGTCGAAGTCCCGGTGATTATTGCCAGCTTCCTTTGCTCTACTCTGCAGCTAGAACATCCCTCCCTACATTCCAGCCATAACCCTGCTGCAAGATCGTCTTGCTCTCCTTTTACCATAACTAGGTACCTGCTTGGAAGACAAGCTTCTCCCTCACACCTTTGGAGATGAAATTACTAAATTCCCTTCAAAGCCATCCCATTTGCAACCCATTTTCTCCCTCTGACTCATCACTAAAGAATAAACCTTTTGCCAAGGTTGTTCTTGTCTAGTAAGTCCTTTTTAGTTGCCGTCCACACAGCTAGACACTGGTCAATCTTCTCCCACAGTTTCCAAAACACGTTCTCGCTCCTGCTTAAAAGATTTGACATCTGCACTGGACTATCCCAGATTTTCCATCACCTGAAGCAGGGACTTAAGTCACTTAGCAGAGCTCACCTACTGTACAGGTTCATATAAACTTCTGCTGCTGAGAAATAACATTTAAATATACCTCTCTCCCCAAGCCACGCTTTCATCAACTTTGAGGTGACACCTAGATAAATCATAATGCATTAGACCCTCCCTTCAAACACAGATGGCAAAAGGACTCGGAGAAAAGGGCTGCTGAAGAGCAATCCCAGCACCGGCCACCATCTCCCAGCACTGAGGATACTCTTGGTGCAGTAACATGTCTGGATGCCTCCTTGCCAGGGAGAGGTGGATGGAGAAGCCTGGTCCAGATGCTGCTCTCCCAGGGCACTGGTGAACAATCCAGGACACAGCAAGGCCAGCCCCGGGAGCTTGATGGCCTCTCACATCATGTCACTGTCCAGGGAGACCCACCACACTGACGGCCAGCTCCATTGGGCTGCCACCCCCCCACCCTAAACACCTCCCCCAGCAAATAGCACCCACTTTTCCCCCTTTGCTTGCCAACTTCCCCAGGAATAAACACTCCCCCCACGAAGCTCCCTCTCCCGCAGACCCCCCCCAGCACCTCCACCCTCAAATACCCCAGCAGCAAACATCCCAGCTTCTGATCGCCACCCCCCCCCCAGCAACAAGTAATCCATCACCCAAAGTACATCCCCAGCTCCACCCAGGACAGAGCACCCCCTTTGCACGGGGCACCCCAACCTGCCCAAACAAGCGTGGCCCCTCTCCCCTCTGCTGCCACCTGCCAGCAAAGAGGATCTCCTGCCCCTATCCCCCCCCAATAACAAGCATCCCGCCCTCCAGACCCCCCAATAACGAGCACCCCTCCCTCCAGAGCCCTTCAATAATGAGCACTCCCTCCCTCCAGAGCCCCTAGTAACGAGCATCGCTCCCTCCAGACCCCCAATAACGAGCACCCCCTCCCTCCAGAGCACCTAGTAACGAGCACCTCTCCCTCCAGAGCCCAAATAACGAGCACCTCTCCCTCCAGACTCCCAATAACGAGCACCCCCTCCCTCCAGAGCCCCCCCAGCAGCGAGTCCCCACCCCAAGCTGCCAGCGAGACCCCCAGGCCCACAGCAACGAGCATCCCATACCCCACCCTAGCGTCCAGCATCCCTCCCCCGCCGCTGTTTGCCTCTTTCCCCTTCTGTCCCCCCCTCAAAAGCCCTGCCCCACCTCCTCCCCCCCCGCTCCCCTCAGACGCCCCCGCCCTTCCCCCACCTACCCCATGCGCATCTTGGAGCCGGACTGGCCGCCGCCACCGGGCAACGGGGGCCGCGGCGGGAGGCGGCCCAGGTGCAGCTGCTTCTCCAGGGCCGACATGACGACGAACGAGGCGCCGACACAGAAAGACACACCGCGACACCCCCGGCCCCCCTACCCAAAACCGGCCCCGCCGACCGCCTCGGCCGCCGCCAACCCCCGCTCCACCGGAAGCGGCCTCCCCTCACAGCGCCGCCGCGCGGCACCACGGGAACAGCAGCCCGTGGCCGCCGCGGGTACCCGTAGCGCGCCCACGGGGCCTTCTGGGAAATGTAGTCCGCCTCTCCATGGGGCCCTGCGGGGCCGCGGTGCATGACGGGAGTTGTAGTCCCGGCGCGCCCCGCTCCCGCCCGAGCGGCGGTTGCCGAGCGGCGGCGCGGCCTGAGGCGAGGCGGGAATGCGGCAGAAGAGGCCGCGGCCGCCCGCCCCGGCGGCGGGGGGTTCCCGGCGGAAGGGAGGTGGGCCGCTCCCGGGAGGGAAGGAAGGGTCGTGGGGTGGGACGGGGGGACGGTTGGCAGCCGGGCCCAACCCGGTGACCCGTGTCGGGCCGGGGCGCTGACACCCCGCGGTCCCCTCATCCCTGCAGGTATCGGCGATGTCCCCGCGTCCACCAGCCTGCCGCCGCTCGTGGAGGGCCCGCTGCGCTGCTTCCTCCGCTGCACCGTCTCCCGAGTGCTATGGACGGCCGCCAAGCCACCAGCTGCCCTCGTCCGCCTGAGGTGGTGGGGAGAGACCTCCGACGGTACTGTCTTCCAGCCCGCCGGCCGGCCGGGACAACCGGCAGGGACAACCACTACCCGCTACGCTGTCCGCTGTGGGCCCAGGCAGTTTGCTGCCTACCTGACAGGTAGAGCTGCTTCGTCCTGGCCGGGCCAGAGCTGCAGGGAGACCTGCAAAAGCCAAGGAGTTATTTACCCACCAAGTAACCCCTGTCCTGGTTTCACTTACGGCTTTTTAGGTTGTTTTCCTGATTCGGGAGGCTTTTGATCTCAGCCTGGAAGTGGTGGCATCAGTTTCCCTAGTAGTCAGGTTTAGCCCTCAGATCTGCAAACTGTTGAAGTCTTCTGTAGTCCCCATGGTGTCAAGACCAGATGATTTTTAGTATATTATATATCATATTAAATAGACATTTCAGTGGTCCAGGGACATGAAGAATAAAAAGATGCTTACTGCAGGGGGGTTGGACTAGATGACCTTTAAAGGTTCCTTCCAACCCAACACATTCTATGATTCTATGAAACTGATGCAAACCCGATGTCTTAGAGTCTGTCTGTAAAACCTGTGCCTGCTATTGCTATTCATAGAATCCCAGAAGGGTTTGGGTTGGAAGGGACCTCCAAAGACCATCTTGTTCCAGCTCCCCTGCAATGAGCAGGGAGATCTTCAACTAGACCAGGTTACTCAAAGCCCCATCTGGCCTGGCCTTGAACACCTCCAGGGATGGGACATCTACCACCTCTCTGGGCAACCTGAGCCAGAGTCTCACTTCCCTCATCGTAAAACATTTCTTCCTTACATATAATCTAAATTTCCTTTCTTTCAGTTTGAAACCATTGCCCCCTGGCCTATCATAAGTAGTCCTTTTGTGGTAGACTGGATATCTTGAACTTTTTAATCATAATTTATTATCAGTATAACACTTCTTTACCTGCTGCCTCATTACCGTAATTTCCTGATACAACATTATTTTAACCTCTAGCATCTCTGTTATTTTAACAAAAAAAATTTAATTGTGTTTAATTGTGACTGTGTTGTGTGAGACTGAAATGAAGCCGTTCCTAATTTTCGCAGATATGGGTGTGCTTGTCCTGGAGGTAATGACCAAACTTGACCGTCTTCCAATTGGCAGAGTGCAAATCACCGGACTGTCCCAGCTCTCTCCCAGCCATCCCATCAATGGCTTTTTCACCATAGTTTCACCAAAATCTGATAAACTGGGAGAGCTGCAGGTAGTCGTTACATCTTTTTTCTTTATTATAAATTTTATTGCTTTAAAAGTTAGAATCATAGAATGGTTTGGGTTGGAAGGGACCTTTAAAGGCCATCTAGTCCGAGCCCCTGCCATGGGCTTGGGCTTGGCTCAACTAGACCAGGTTGCTCCAAGCCCCGTCCAACCTGGCCTTGAACACCTCCAGGGATGGGGCAGCCACAGCTTCTCTGGGCAACCTGCGCCAGGGGCTCACCACCCTCACAGCCAAGAATTTCTTCCTCATATCTCATCTCAATCTCCCCTCTTTCAGTTTAAAACCCTTCCCCCTTATCCTGTGGCTCCCCTCCCTCATCCAGAGTCCCTCCCCAGCTTTCCTGGAGCCCCTTGAGGGACTGCAAGGGGCTCCAAGGTCTCTCCAGAGCCTTGTCTTCTCCAGGCTGAACCTCCCCAACTCTCTCAGCCTGTCCTCACAGCAGAGGGGCTCCAGCCCTCCCAGCATCTCCGGGGCCTCCTCTGGCCCCACTCCAACAGTTCCGTGTCTCTCTTGTGCTGATGGCTCCAGACTGGTATGATCAGGTGCCAGGATCAAGCTGTGCTATGTACACTGCAGATCTGGTCTCTGTCCAAGGCATTTGTGAACTAAGGTAGCAAATGAAAAATGATTACTGACAGTGTTGACTCTGTTTTAGAAGGACGTGTGGCATTGGTAGTTCAGCTTGATAAAGAAAATTTGTAGTCTTTATGCTGAGAGTGAGTTTTAACAGTGAATTTAAAAACAGATACTCAATTCTGACACTTCTCCAGAGCCTCAGTGGGCTGAAATTGTAGATATTGACATCCGGGGTTAATAAGGTGCAGCCCTGGCTCTGGACAATTTATGCTGAAAGATAGTTGCCTGTGATTTGAAAACATAGAATGTGAAATGTTGTAAATATGTTAGAGTTTTACAATGTTACATAACTCTATGATATAACTGTTACTTTGTATAGAAAAGCAGCAGTTTTCCATAGCATGAAATGTAAAATTGAATAGAGTGTGTGTTGCACTTAATTAAGAAAAGAATGAAATACTATTTTCACATTCTGTCTTTCAGGTCTCCCTAGTTCTAGAACCTCTGCCAGCACTGTATGACACCAGCAACTCTATCCCAACCCCAGATGCAAGTTTGGATATCGCTTCTGCTCAGGGAAGCAGCAAGCCCACGTTTCTTGCTCCATCACAGCAGTCCAGGCAAACACGGGTGACTATTGCTGACCAAGAATCTGTTAACAACAGCAGAGCCACAACTCCCAGGTATGTTTTCTTCACTGTAAAAAATTCTGGTTTATTTTGCAGTTCACATACTTTTTTTAAGCAATGGTTGTACACTTGTGAGTTATGGAATACTTGATCTTTTTGAACATGCATTTAATATGAAATCCAGATCATTCAGCATTTCGGAGCTTACAGGGACAGTTTCTCATCTGAAATAAATTTGCATCCTTTGTTGACTTAGTTCAAGCCATGCTAATTGCCACAAGAGATGCCACAAGTCTTTTATGTACAGCTTGAGTTGGTCTCTCTGATGGTGTTAGTGGAAGAGGAGTCGTCATTAAAATAACAAGTCATGTTTCTTTTTGGAGCATGTACTGAAGTGGAGCAGCTGCAGGGCTAGGAAGAATTTGGAGAGATTTGAATCCCTTTACTGATCCACTTTAATTGTTACTGAAATAATGTTTCATTTGTCAATAGAGGAAAGGACCATTTGCTCTTTCAAGAGAACTCTGAAAACATAAAGGAGGTTTTTGCTGCTTCTCATCACCGTCAGATTTTACCAGATGAACATTTGAAAGTGAATCCTTCAAAACGGCAAGCGTTGTTTGCCACCAGCACCGAGCCTGAAGCACCTGCTAGAACAAACACACGGGTGCTCTCTTTGCATAACCCAGCTACAAAAGACCTGCTTTCAGGTTTGTATACAATTGGCATAATTTTTTAGATTTCACAATAAATAGTTCTTGATAATATTTCAGGTGCCTACCTAGAAATAAAGACTTAAGGAAAAGTGATACTTTGCATGCTCTCGCTATATTATTTCAAACAGAAAATGATGATAAAAAGGTCTTTACTTAAAAAATACTGATTTAGTCTTGTTGGAAGGCGGCTTGAGTATCCAGGTCAGGTAAAACATGCTGCCCTAACAGTGTGCCTGAGCTCTGATCTGCCGGGGTAAAACAAAAGGAAGTTCAGCTTCACAGGCTGTTTAATCATTGACATATCTTCTGAGCTGGCCATCAAAGATGCCACTCATGTTCGAGTAGGTCTTGGTAGAGTTTCTATGCCATTGGCATTTTCAGACGGAAAATAATTTCTTTTCCATCACCTGCCAGTTAGCATCCCTTTTAGATCACAGACCGCCTGGGCTGGATTCAAATGAGCATCAAAATAGGGCACATTTCCATATGTGTTGTCTTTTGAGTTATTTTTTTATTTTTACAGAGAAGACCTAAAATTAGACTGCTGTTGAGACACCCTAAGGTGACAAGCTACTCTTCCATAAACTAATCTCGCCGCTGTATCTTAATAATGCCCCTCTGATGCCTGACTCTCTGTGTGCAGATGAATTATTTGTACGGCTCTGAGTGGGAGACTGACAGAGGATTACTCTCGCTCACTCACAGCTATGCTGGCTGTTTTATGGTGTATAGCGTGCCCTTAATCTCCAGTATGTCAGGATCTCTTTGTAACAGCAGAGAAGAGAAGGTTCTTGACTGTAGCTGGCACATTTATTGTGTTTACACACTGCTTTTAAATTGCATTTGAATGCTGAGATTTAATCCTTCTGCTTATTTCTCAGCTCTTTTGGATCAAGGCAATAAACTCCGTGATGCCATGGTTGTTTCTGCAATGAAGTCTAGCCCAGACATGGAGATTGAACTGAATGAAGTGCCTCCTTTTATAGAGAGAGACGATTTCAAAGCAACAGCAAAGTGAGCTTGGAAAAGGGGGAAGTGGAATTAAGTTCCAAATCAGAAGTTTTGAGGCTTTATCAAGAAAACTTTAAATACTGAGATTCATGTGATGTATTTTGGGATTCTCATTCAAATGGGAAATTAATTTCTACTTGTGAATAAAAGCCTACATTTTGTGAATTTATTTTAATCATCATGTAGTAAGCCTTAATTTAAGTCATAGATTCTAGTTCTGTTTTGCAGTATATTTGTATTTAGAGCAGAGTTATTTGATAAGGAAATACTAAATACTGATAAGGAATAAGAGTAATGTAAAGAACAGCAAATTAAATGGTACTTCATCACAGAGAACAGGTTTTCTAAGAAATATGAGTAATTAGTGACATAAATTGAGTACTTTTGCATGTTCTAGTTTGCGTCTGTTGGTACCAAAATACCCATGAAAATTTGCATCTATAACTGTGTTCTCAGAATTAGTAGCCATTATCTTCTTCTATATGATCTTTCCTAGCAGATTGAAAAGAAAAAAGTGTTTGTGCCTTTTCAACTTCTGACTTCACCTTTGTTTAGTAGTAGGCTTAGAAAATGTTCCCAATTCAGTGAAATGGAAATTTAGAAGTGTTAAGACAAATGCATGTTCTTTACGGGAGAAACTCCAATTCCTTATTTTTAGAAAAATATGAATATTGCCCTTTGTTCCACTGTAAACCAGAAAATAATGTCATTGTCTTTGACAGTTAATGTTGCTGTTGCAAACACAATTTAAATTATTTCTGCTGAAACTATTCCAATTTGTTTAAAAATAGATGATTTTGTACTTTCCAGGAAAAACTGATAGAACATCATTTATAAACATCAAGCTTGTCTTTCTCAGGCCCTCTGTGTTCTTGTTTGCAGCAGCTGTGCTTAAACTGCCAAGATTAGGCCAACCTTTATGGTTGGACTCGGTGATCTTAAAGGTCTTTTCCAACCTAAATGTTTCTGTGATTCTATGACACGTCGCAAAGTGTAAGATTTTGGATGTGACTTGCAGCAAACCACAGGGTTGAAGGAAGTTTTTGTGTATCTAGAGATTAAGCTACAAACTGGACAAAGCTGTACATCACCTTTGATTTTTATCCTTGATCGATTAATCTTGAACGTACCTTAATATCTTTATTTTTCCTTTTCCTGCTCTCTGTGCTGCGATCGCTGTTATCCAGGAGCCCAAAAGGCTTGAATTCAAATTATGTGCCCACTCCTGAAGATCCCCATCTCTTCCCATCTGTAGTTTCGGGTCAGCAATTTGACCTAAACTCTGAAGAGAGAGCAATACAGTTACTGTTGGGCAGGTGAGTGCGATGCGCTGGAGGTTACTGCAAAATTGTCCTTATTTGACCACTTTATACTGAAAAATGTCTCTTGACTCTTCAGATTCACATTTCTGAAAGTGTAACCAGTGAATTATAGGTGCAAGTGATGGAGGTGTTTTATACCTCAGGCTGCACTCAACTTCAGTGCATGACAACCTGGATAGTCCTTTGATATAAAAGTGATGTCAGAAAGATTGACCACGATCTTAATTTTATCGAATTAAGTTATTTAATAGTTGTTACTGTTGTGTCCTAAAATGCTAAGAACTACATAAAACAAATACAGCGTTTCTTTGAAGAACTTGCAGTCTGTAAATTAAAAATAGAACTAATAGTTAGTTTTAATCTTTCTCCAAATATTAAATTGACCTTTTTCTCTCATTTTGTGTAGCAAAACCATAAATGGTGCTTACGTTATGTCCAAATCAGGGATATAGAATCATGGAATCATAGAATGCATACAGCTTCTGTGTCAGATATGGTTCAGAATTTCAGTTCGTATATCTTGTGCCCTGCACTTATTTTTTCCCTGCGGTTTATCACTGGATGACGCTGAAGTATTTGCAGATCATAAAATGGTTTTGAACTCACAGCACAGATAGAAAACCCTTAAACCAAACAAAACCCAACTTGCTCCAACCATGTGTTAATGATACTTGTATTTACCTACTCAGATATAGCTTGTATTTATTTTTTATTAAAGTAAACTGCCCTTAAGTATTACTGGTATCCTAATGCATTCCAAAAGTTATAAAGTACTTATGGATAAAAATTATAGGTAGATATTAATAAATATATTTTATGATGAAAGGCATCAAGCACTGGAATGGGTTGCCCAAAGAGGTTGTGGAATCTCCAGCTTTGGAGATACTCAGAATCCAACCAGACAGTTTTCTAATTTGCATCCTCTGCCTTTGAGCAGGGATTGGACTAGATGATCTCCAGAGATCGCTTCCAACCTCAACTATTCCATCATTCTATGGATATATATTCACCCGCACTTCTTTCACAATGCGTCCAGAGATGTTATCACAAGATAACCCATCAGGTTGGGTCACAGACATGTATCAGGTTGGGCCCAGGGCTGCGTAAGCACAGTTTGGCTGTATCCGGAGCCAATATAGCACAAATCCAGTATAGAACAGACAACATTGTTCAGAATTAATAAGAGATCGGCTGCAGAACTTGCAACACTAAGTTATGTTTCTTTCTCTTGTGTCCGCAGTGCTGATTTATCTCCTGTGCATTTCTGGGATCGGACAGGTTCCCTTTTGGAGTCTCTCTCTCTCGGGAGTGAGGTGTATGACAGCGAACTCAATGATCCCCATTACGACCAGAGTCTGCTAGAGAGTCTTTTTTACACGGCTCCTGTAAGTGGAGAGCAAAAGGAAGGTGCTTAATATGTAGTCCCTACGGTGAAGAAAATCAGAAGCCTGCATCAAAAAACAGGCCACAGATTTCAGGATTAGTAAGGCTTAATAAACATTAAGTATCATACAGAAACTTGTGAGAACATTGCTTAAAATTAATACCATTAAAAGAATACTGTTAAGACTACAAAGTCAAGCAGTGAGTTTGGATATTTCTAGGATTGAAGCTGTCCATGAAGAGGGTTTTTTTTAAACCTCTGAAAAATTTTGATACAATTTTAATTGTTTTGAATGATGCAATCTGCTAGTTGTTTTTTGTTCCTTTGTCATGACCGTTACATATCTTTCTTGACAAGGATAGTTAACTTCTTATTTTGTGTGCATTATTTCCATTTCAGAAATCTGATTCCAGTTTAAGTGATTTCCTCAGTGATGATGATGTTAACTCCTCCAAAAAAATAACCAAGGCAGAAACTCTCAAGAAAGCTGATCCCGTGGATCCACAGAAGGATTCTAATGCCTTTGACCAGGATCAGAAGGTGACAGAAATTAAACCCAGGTAAACAGTTACATTACTGACTTGCTTTGAAGCATCTTGCTCATTGTAAGTTAGTATTCGAATCATAGAATCATTTTGGTTGGAAGAGACCTTTAAGATCATCAAGTCCAAACGTAGCAAGAATCACAAGAAAGAAAGAAAGAAAGGAATTAGTAAGAATCGCACTATGTTGTCGTGCTCCGTCATTATCACTCAATTCACTGAATAACCATTTTGGTGGGGAGTTTTCATAGCATCGCTGGGAATGAGGGAGCATCAGCATCACCCAGGAATTGCTGTATGTTGTTAAGGCAACTACTGGGATGCAATTAGTTAAAATCCCAAGTTTGCCAAAAATGCAATAAGCCCAGTAATAACATTTTGAACAGCGGGAGCAGAAATGCTAAGGCCTGAGCAGGCATGTAACAGATAGGAAATAACTCACATCCTATTATCAGTCTTTGCACAACGTCTCTGTGTATGTAAAATTTGCATCTGCTTTGCAGGGACAGAGTTCACATCAGCAGAGTCTGTTTCTCTGATGATTTCTGTTCCCTCCTATAGCTGTAGTAAATAAATATCTGTTCTGACCTGATCTAAATTGTATTTCCCTTTTTCCATGACAGAACCAATAAAAGTGTCCCTAAAAATTCAGTTATTAAGCTTTACTTGTACAATACCAGTTAGTGTTAAGGTTTTATGACTCTTTTTTTTGTAATTCAGCTCCAAACAATTATTTCTGGAACTTTTCATATTGCCATTTTTGCATTCAGATAAAATTCATATCTCCAGTGGTACCAACACGAAACCATTTACACATCAAGTCTTACAAATAAAGTGCAAGTGAGATTTTAAATTATGACAAAAATCCTGTTGCTGTTCCTCTGCAGCAGTGACTTGTCCATGTGTAGAACTGTATCTTCTCCCTTGTTTTTTTGTATATGTTATTAAATGAGGCTTTTCTTTTTGAAGAATTAGGCTGCATAAGCTTTTTTCAAAACTCTTAACAATGTGGAACATGTGCTTTTTTTTTTTTTTTTTTTTCAATTCTGTACCCTAGATATTGTGTATTGTAAGATTTCTGTAATGGAGACCACCAAATTTGTTGTAAAAAAATACATTCAAAAAGTGCATTTTCATGAATCATGAGCAGTTTTACAATAATATCCCACCAAGCTACAATTTTCCCTCCATGTGGTTGTGTTAAGAATGTTCGTGTAGTCCTGATTCTCAGTTTTACCTCTTCAGTTGCTCTTCTACTAGGCCACTTGGTCCTCCAGAAGATGACACAGAAGAAGCAGCTCACGTCACATCCCTGAGCACAGACAGGTTGGCATTGCTGGGGCGAATCCACCTAGCCAGAGTCATCATTGAAAGCTTGAAAATCGCTCCGGAGAGCATCCAGATTACACCAAGGAAGAAAGGTTTGATGGGGAAGCCTCCGAGGCCTTCACCAGTTAATAAGTGGTAAGGAAAATTGTTTCTCACCAGCTTCTTACTTGTGCCTTCAAGGAAGATTTCTCTGAGGTCTGTTGTGCTGTCCGGCTCACCTAAGCTCTCCAGGCTTCTTAGGTTTTCCGATTTCTCTGCTCCTCATAGGAAATTGTATACCGTAGACTTCTGAAAGTTAGAGATGAGAATAATTTATCCTGATGTGGGCTCGCTTCAGGCTGTGCTTTTTTCTGGGATTTTTGGGGAAGTGCAATGTGCTTTGCGCGTGGCAGTAAGCTGAAAACAAGAGGGCTGGGGTTTTTTTAAGAGAAGCTGACATACACATAACCTATTGAAGGAATTAATAACATAGCTTGTTCAATTATTCTAAAAAAAATAGGGCACCAATAAATTGTGAATGTGAAACTTGCCTGCTATGTTGAGTTTCATTATGTCCGTTAGATTTTTGATGGATTGCAATCATCCATTCGCTTTTTTATTCATAGTACCTTCTTTATTGAGTACCACTTTCCCATGGGAGCCTCCAAGGATGAAAAAGGACAGGTCTCCGTAACAACAGAAGTAACTCGAATAGCCTCAAGTAAAATCACAGATGCTGGTAAGAACATTATTTTTCCCCCTTGTATTTGTTTTTGTTGACTCCTTCATCTCTTAGAAATTATTTACTAGCATTTTCTATGTATTTCCTTTGCTGCCTGAAAAATATGGTATGATTAGTGGCACCTCTGCCAACAGAGTTGCTGTGCTGCAGTAGTGGAATGGTCCTCTCAGGGAGGAGGAAACCAAGTGATTTTATTTATTTTTTTTTTTTTTGCTTCCAAGAAGTATTCCTATTGGGATTTTCAAATTTCTTTTCCTAGGGATATAACAATGGGTCAGTAAACCCCTATCTTCATTTCAACATAAAACAAATATCCTGTGCTCAAATCAGTAGATGTTAATCTTTTTACTGAGAATCACCTGTGTTTGTATCCCTGAGAACAATTTATGTTGTATGTCTCTCCTCAGTGAGCAGAGAATGCTGTATTAGCAAGATCCTCTCTGCCCAGTCTTCCCAGAAACTGGAATTAAAACTTTCAAATGCCTCTCCCGTATGGTCTTTCATTGGCCTTGCACTTGAGAGATCTGGGGGTAATTCTGAGTTCTCTTGTATATTCTCCATTCGTGTCCACACAAAGCATCTAATTCCTCTGAACCTGGGCTTTTAGTAATACAAAAATACTACAGCCTCCTGCACTTTGTCTTGTGCAGTTACATTCTAGTTCTTTGGAACCTAGAAAAATAGACAGGGCTAAAAATAATTTGAAGAAGCCATCAAGTCAATCCGCTGTACCGTTATCTTTCCTGAGAGCTGTTTATGCCCAATGGGAAAAATTCCATAGCCATCCCGGGCAAGCTGTAGAAGTGCTGCGCCTCCTGTTAGAAAAGTTGCCTTATGTCTAACCTGAATTTTTCTCATCAAAAGAATACTTACTTTATCCATTGTGAACATGCAAAGCATAGTATTTCAACGCTGTTTTACTCCTCATTCTTCTCTTTTCTAGACTAAACGCCAATTCATTCAGTCTTTTCTTGCAGATGCTACTTTTCTCCTGAACCTGCCATTATTCTTGCAGCTCAGCTTTGACTCTCGCAAGATAATGTCTTGAAATACATTGTTCTAAACGAGGCAGGGTTCTCCCACTGAGGAAGGGAAAGTCTTACTGCGTGCTAAGATGACAGAGTCTTGGTATCAACTGCAGCCTTTACATGCTGCTATAATATTAATTTTGTCGTGTTGCCCTCCTGCTATTTTCTGGTCTCAGAAAATAAAGAAGGGTTTACTTTGGGCTTGATGTTAATAAGTAATGCAGAATTAAATGATTGTGTGTGGAACAGAGCAGTCTCCATGAGAAAGGTTATTTATATTCAGTTAATTTTGAATAATTGTTGTTCCTGTGAGCAACAACAACAACAAAAAAGAAGTAAATTAGCTGCAGAGTTGCAATATAAATTAATAGGTTGAAAGCTTGAGAGATTCTCATTGAGGGTTCCAGCGACAGCCCTTTCCCCATTAGCTCCCAGCCCGGCTTGGTCTCTGATTCTGGCAGATACACAAGTGCTCTGTGTGTTTGTCCATCCTTCTCAGAAGTGCCATCGCTTTTCCCTCGTACCTTCTGAGCTTCATGTGTCTCTACTCACCCGGCGTGTTCTCTGCAGAGACGGAAGATTTCTCTGCTCCAGATCAAGCTCAAAAGGTTGGCTCTGAATCTACTTAAGAGCTCACAAGTCTCTGTCTTCCTTGCAGTGGTGAAATTTCAGCAGCGATTTGTGTTCCCTGTCCGTTTCGGTGGAACGATGATAGAGCACTGGTGGAGCTCTGACCTTACTTTTAAAATCTACATGAGAAAAAGCACCCAGAAGAAGGTACTTATTGAAGGTTGCTTGTACTTTGTGTGTTGAAAAACAAAGAAATTCTTTGCATTTCTGTTTCCTCCAAATCCTTACGCAGACAGCAGTGGCTTTTCTAAGTCTTCTGCAATGCTTTGTTGCAATTGCTGCCATCTCAGCCATCAGAGGCAAAGCAAAGTAACGTGGTTTGACTGAGCCCCTTTTTAATTGACCATTGCCACATATTATGAAGGGAAATGACATTATGTACACATAGTATAAGTTAAACTAATTGCTGTTCAATCTTGTCACCCAACTAAATGATTTTCCGACTTCAAGACTGACAGGTGAAAAAAAAAAATTGCCCTTCCCTCATCTTTAAACTGATCTCTTGCTGTTTAAACACATTGGATCAACTACAAGCATTAGTCTTCAAGGAGTACACAGCTCGTTTAGCGATATAAAATGAGTTAATGTGGATGCAGTTGATATCATTGCTCTGCCCCATGGTAAGGGGAATAACACGAGGTGTGAGAAACTGGTGTAACTTATGCATTTGGGGGGAAAAAATAAAGTATCTTTTCGCTAAAAATATTTGCATAATCATCTGCATGTGACAAAGACAGTGAGAGGTGTTAACTCAGCTTCTGTTTTGCTTTAATCAATGCCGAGGATATCTGCCCATCTGTTCTAATAGGAGCTTTCCTTTTAATGGGTGAATGAATTGCATCTTTAAATATGGCAGTTTTGCTCAGTTAGTAGGATTCGGGATGTTCATTTTTGCGTTAACCTGGAACTGTTTGCTGTAGGTACTGGGGGAATTTTCCTTGTTGTTGTCCTAGTGATACTTGAAATTGGAACAAAGGGAAACTTTCCTTCAAATCTTTATTGGTAAAAATAGTGGCATAGGACTGGGGAGGGCATAGGAGGGACCACAGCTTCCCAGAAGGTTTCCGTTTTACAGTATGCCCTTAGTTCTTTACACCTGACAGAAATCTTGCAAAATGGATTTTTTTACTGCCCTCAGCCAGTGGCCGTTGGCTCAGCAGCCCTTCAGCTATGCAAGGTTATTCAGTCGGAGTTGCTCGCTGTCAACTGTGAAATACCTGTGGAAAAAGAGGAAGGTCAGACACAAGTTGGCCCACTAAAGGTACGTGTTTTACCATGTAGAGTTTGAGTTAAACGACCTGTTGCTACCAATTTTGGCTGGATGTTCTCTCTTTCTTCTTTTCTTCTTTTTTTTTTTTTCTTTTTTCCTCTTTCTTTTCTCTCTTTGTTTTAGTTTGCTAGGTCTCAGATATGAAGGTTCATAAGATCAATACAAGATGACATGAACCTTTTTTTTCCTTAGGGTTTTGGAGAAATATTTTGAACCTCCTCCAAGTCTAAGGAGGTTGCTGTGTGACGTTCCCCTGGCTGCAGGGTAAAACGAGGGACAATAAGCCAAGGCTTGGATACAGAAACCTCTCTACAGGCAGATTTTGATTCAGGGCTGTGAGCTTTGACTTCTGCTCCACACATGACATGAGCTGAGGTCTCTCCTGATGCAGAGGCCTGATGCTCCCCATCATTGGTACCACCTTGTCATTTCAGGAGTTACCTTCTCCAGTCAGAATTTCTACCAGCATGCTCAACTTCTCTTTGAGAAGGATTAACAGTCCTGACAGCACATTTGAGAGGTTTGCCAGTTCTGAGGAAAGACAGCTCTCTAGATCAGCAAGTGAAGGGTTAAAAGAGTATTTTGGGAGTTTTACATTCAGGGCTCCTAAATTATTCCCAGAGAATGTGAGCGTGGATTGCTTCTGTCCCTTTGTAGTTCATGGGATGAGCGATGTTCTCTGTCACAGGGGCTATGAAACATCTTCCATAGAAGCCATTCAGCAGAGCTTCCAATAGAGGAGCTGCAGAAGGGTGAAACAAAGCGTAGAGGTTAGGTGTGGGAGGAGTTAATTGAAGGTAGGAGAGGAGAAATGGTGTGTGGTGCAGGAGAGAATGGAGCAGAACAGGGTGTGAGAGGAGAAAAGTGGAAGGAGGCATCGTGGGGAATTAATGAACTGCAGTTCAATGGAAGAACTTGTGGAAGGGGAAGCTCATACTTATAGAAAACTGATTTTGGTCGGCCTGTCTCTTAGGTTTTGCTTGCTCGGTGTAATACCTGCCTGTCCAGCTCTTCTGGGGATGTCAGTGATTGAGCCCACTTCACATTTCTTGGGTTCTTTTTGGCAGATGGCCTTGAACTCCTCATCTTTGGATGTGTTCTTTATACCTTTGAGGAGTAGATACCGCTTAGGATCTTTTGCTGCAATAACTTGTCTCATCCCTCCTAAGTCATAGGCAAGATTCTTGAGTCTGGTTATTTTGTTTTCCTTATTTGGGCATTTTATGGCTCCAATCCTTTTCTTTATCCTGTTACCTTATCTTCTGGGCTTCAATTTGTCCCTCCCCTTCTTGCTGTTCTGTCATGTGAATGAATCCAGCAGATCTATGACACTCTGTAGCAATTTACACTTGCAAATTAACACTTGCAATTCCGTTAACCCTTGTTCTGATGTTTCTTTCATTGCTTTCACACACACATTTTCATTCACACCAATCTAACTATTTCTCTTGCAAATCTTGACAACGTGAAGAGGCAATTCAGGTGGAGGACAGAGTGTTAAAAACAAAACAGAAGCCAAAACCCCCCAATCTCAGAAAGAAAAAAAAAAAAAGCAAAACAAAAGCCAAAACCTCCTAACCTTCAGAAAGAAGACAAATGCGGTGGAATATGTTGACCATTGGAGGGAAAAAGAAGGAGCCCACAGAAGGGAGAGGTGTTAGGGACAGCTGAAATCAGCAGGGGATGTAAAAGTGAAAGAGCATTTAGAGACAAACACTTATTTTTCATCTTTTTTTTTCAAGCAGCAAGTGCTGCAGCAAAGTGAAGCAAATGACAGTTGTGATACTTTGTCACAGCAATTTTAACCTTGGCAAAGCAGGTGTTCCTTTTTCAGCCAACTTTGTGATCGGTTTTAATTTTTTCCTTTATTCAGCTGCAATTGTGTGGTTTCATACTTGAGTTACCACTTTATTTCATAAAATCGCGTGTGATTTATTTTGCAGTGACAGTTGTTGCTTGTAACCAGGGTGTGTCTAAAGGTAAACCTTCTGGGTGATGATCTAACAGTTCTTGAACAAACATGCAGTGCATTTTCCTGAGTTTATGTTGCCGTCTCTTGTCTTTTTATGGGGCACGTCTTCTGATCTGCCTGCTTTTCCTTGCACAATGCAGGTATCCGTAGAGCTCGCAGCCGACAACAAAGACTTCACCCGCACCGCTGCCCGGTCAGCGACGGCCAGGCAGCGAGTCCCAGCCCATGCCGTAAGAAGTCCCCGCCTGGAATTTCAGGAGCCCAACAAGAAGAGTGTAAATGCAGAAGGTCCTCACTGCTTGAAACTTAACAACTGTGAGGACTTGCAGAAGACAGGAGCAGCCAGAATAAACGTCGTGCAGCCACCGCAGGCTGTACCAACCTCTGTAGCTCGTAATCTGATGACACAAATAACTGCATCAGAAGAGGATGGATTATTACTGCATGTGCTCTTGATGGTGCCAGAAGGAAAGGATTTTGTTGCTGAAGATAGTGGGCTCCACAGCTCTTGTAATGTGTATTTAAACTGCAAACTGCTCAACACTGAGGAGGCAACGAGATCTGCTGTCGTGTGGGGCACAACACAACCTGCCTTTAATTTTTCTCAGGCAAGTCACAAGTTTTCAGCTTAACACTGATTGAAATGTGCTATTCCACACTGACAAACATATTTCAAAGATAAGTTACTTTTATATATGTAGGAACTTCTCTGCTTGGCTCTGTCCAGTATATTGAAAGTATTTTCAGTATTGTTCTGGCTGCATTGCAAAGTTTGAAATACAGTTCCTTGAATAATAAATGAGACTTTTGAAGTACAAAAGAAAAATCGTCAGAAAAGCTTAGGTTAAAACTGAAAAAAAGTTGACTTCTCCTTTCTTCCGTTGATGGCAGATGTAGAACTTTTTTGTTTGTTCCATTGCTCGATGTTCTTTTTCTTCTCAATGGACATATCGGCACAGACGTGTGAGTTACTGTCCTAATATGGGCCAGAGCCGTCCCCTGGCAAACAGCAGCATTTCAGGCATTTAATAATGTTAAGACTTTGTAAGTTTTTTATGGACATTTTTCTTTGGAAATGTCAGGATGCCCAAATGCATTTTTTTTTTACTTTTAACAATACCTAGTGATCTGTTAGACTCTTTAGTCTTCAGCTGAAAGAGTGAAATGTAAAAATATAGAAAAAGACATCCAAAGCAGTTGTCTGAAGTGGTTTATCTGCTGTTTAGTAAACAGGCATTTAAAGATAAAAGCGATGTTTTTTAAGATAGCATGTGATCATATGTTAAAATTTCTCTAAATTGCATTTATTTTCCCGGCTAGCTCGTTTCCAAGCCTACCAGTTCTCTGAAACTTGTTAGGCAAGCGCACATTTAATTTTTAATTTCCGTATCTGAAGAACACAATTCTGTAGATTGGAATAATGTAGCATTACCAGAACGCTCTGTACTTAGCAAATAACTTCCAGTGTATTCCGTGTACTAATTCTGCATTAAACTCTTCCAGGTGATGCCTTTTTCATTGACTTCCAAACACTTGGAGCGGCTAAAGAACAACGTCATGATTATCGAAGCATGGAACAAAGTGGGAAGCCCCGGCTGTGACAGACTGCTAGGATTAGCGAAGCTTCCTCTGCATCAGTTTTACATCTCATTCAAGTAAACATCCTTGTTGCATTTTTTATTGGGATGGGATATATCCTAACTGATGGGAAAGAAGAGAAGGGTGGTGTCTGGGGTTTGCGTGGGAGAGTTCTTAATTGTACATTATAGCAAAAGGCATTTTTGTCCTGCCAGGTTTCCTCTGGCACTTTCCTACACTGAGCAGTTCATGGGTAAGTTACACTCTCCTCGGGCAGAAATATAAGTGAGAAATAAAGACACTTTGCTGCATCAGGTTTGGAGCCAGTTTAACTTAATCAGAATGGCTGCACAGGAAAATGAAGTGTGGCTTTCCATTGCTGATTTTCCAAGATTGTGACGGATTGAGCGATTTTGTTCCTGATTATGCTCTGCAGAGATCCCACTGCTAGGGATAACGCTTGTGGTATCAAAAAGGTCTCTAAATACTTCCTGGTTTAATTGTCGTTTTATCCTTTTGGTCTCTCCAGAGCTCTCTGTTCTTTCTGGTTCAGTGTTTTGGCTTTTTGTTCAGTCAAGTAATGTACCTGCTAAAACCAATTTAAATTAATGGAAATACTGGATAGAAGAGATTCTTTTTAATGCGAAGGATTAATTCTTTTTATTTTGGTCAAGCTAGTGATAGGTGGAAATCAGATGGCACTGGAACTGACTGGCCACTACTTTGTTAATTATTAGTGTGTCATTTGTATAATTGTTTCAGTAATCCACTGTAGTTTACTTGTATATATCTTCAGTGTATTATTAGAGGTTTTTACATTTCTGCCGGAGACTGTCCCTGTTCCTTCTTTTCTTCTTGCCCAAGTCCATCCCCAAAGGCAAATAACTGCCTCATAAAAATATAATATGGCTACAGTATATTAATAGGAGTCTTGTTCCGGTTCATCACCTCCCTCACGGATCTCTAGGCTGGCTTATAGCTAAGGCTGGGCTCATTTTTGGAAAGCTGTACTTTGTCATTGCTGAAAATAGCCTTTTCCATTCTGCAGCTCATGGATCTGTGCTTTGTGAAGATTAGCGTAATTGAGCCAAATTTTGGAGGAATGGAGATAAATTGGTTTCTAACTGCATTGGAAGTCCCATCGAAAATGAGCTTTGTGTGATCATGTTCATATTCAGGTGGCTCATTCTCATGCTGGGGCTTTTTTTTTTTTGTTTGTTTTTCTTTTGTTTTAATCTATTCTAGAGATCCGAAGATTTCCCACCTGCTTCTTCAAGCTCAGTACCCCGTGGTTGCTGTGGACAGCTATATGCCTGTGGTAGATGTTTTCACTGGCAGTAGAAGTGGAAACCTGAGGGTCATTCTGGCGATGGGGTCAGCGGAGCAAATAGTGGCATTGCAAAGGCTAAAACATGATGAAGGAATGACACCTCCCGTCACACAGCGCCCTTCCCACTCTCTGGACCCTCCTCCTGCAGAGCCCGCAATGGTATCATTCAGTAAATTCCCATTCTTCCTGTTAGGGACATGTGAAAAGCATTTTACCTGTGGGTTGACTAACAGACCAGCAATCCACAATCTCTTTTGATGCTGTAGCTAATGTTGCTATAAATTATCACTTTCTTTGCACAATTATATTGTTTGTAGTTTTTTCTTACCCGCTTTTCCTCACCAGTCTTGACGTTATTGCCTTTTTTACTGCCCTGCGTATCCCCTGCTTCAATCTACATGACAAATGCAGTAAAAAAAAATAAATCTAGAAAATCATAACTCTCACGGCTTTATTCTTTACCATACAGGTTTTGCCATTACCTTTCAGTTGGATATGCAGGAACTTTCATGCTTTTTCTGTGCTGTGTTTTTTGGCTTTTGCAGAAAAAAAAAAAAAAGTGCTATCAGGCTTTTGGTGTTTCTGTGAACTTCAGGGGCAAAACAGCAGATAGTGATTCAGAACCCTCCTGTCTCAGGCATCTTAGAATCTCATGTTCCCAGCCCTCTTGTATGCTGTTTCCTAAAGATACGTCCTTTCCATGTGGATTTCCTTTGTTTTATTGGCAGTTAGACCAAGAAGGGGAAGACCTGATGGAGCACGTGTTTGAGATCCATGTGGAGAGTGTGAAAGGACTCACTCCCTTACAGTCCACCGTCTGGGGAGAGGCTGACTGCTACGTGCAGTACTATTTCCCAGTTCAAGACGCTGGTTGTGGTGCGCTGCAAGGAACTGAATTACATGAGGACTGTGAGTTCCTTTGATGATACATCCTTATTTAGAGCATTGCTTTAGTTAAATATTGTTTAGTAATGTTCTCGCTGCTTAAGTAAGAGGGTTTGTATTTCTCTGAGCTTCCATAATGCATCCAGTGCTTGCTTTACTCAGATCCGCATAAAACTGTGCTTGGGCTGCGTCAGTAAATTAAAAGCCTGCTTCGACTGAGGCAGATGACAAAGTTCCCAGAAGAAAAAGACACCTAGTTCTGAATCTCTTCACATGGTCTTCCCTTTTTGTTAAAAATCCTACAGCGCTTCGCCAACTGATCCTGCAAAGATGCAAGAACAGATTCACGGGGAGTACTAAGATTGTATACTGTTAAATTCAATGAAGGCTTTACATACACAAGCCTTTCAAGATGCTCATTTTCATGGATACACCAAGAGAAGACTTGCCTGTTTTAGATCATTAGGATTATCAAGGAGTATTTAAATAATTGCAGTTGTAGAAAAGGACTTAGCATTGATCTTGAATGCTTGGAATCACTAACATCTATTTCCTCTGAAAAATACGAGTCAGTAACATTGTTCCATAGCAGCTCCTGTGGACTAGGTCAGCTTCCAGCCACATCTAACAATAGATTTCAGCCTGTAGTAGTAGTTCCATGGGAATGCGTGAATTGCTTGTAAAAGATTTGGGAAGTGAAACTCAGAAGAGCAAACCTTTTGACAAGAGACTTATTGTCCACAGGAACTTTTGAAGGATCGCAAATCAAAAAAGGTTGAAACCTCCAAATGCAACCATTTTTAACCAACTCTGCTTGACTTGCAGGCATCAAATTAAAGCCGTTTCGCACAGCAACCACTTTGTGCGTCCCTGATCCTGTCTTTAATGATGAACATCATCATTCTTTGTTGGTTCCTGCTGATGTCCCAGTCCAGAGGCTCTTGGTCAGTGCATTTATGGCACCAGGAGCAGCTGGAGGAGGAATCCAGTTTGAAGTCTGGTGCAGGTACAGAATAACATCCTGTTCTTTGTAGATGTCACAGCAATACAGATAGAGACATATGAGGATTGAAAAATGTCTAGTTGTGGGACGGATATTTAATAAGAAGTGAATAAATCGTGAGCTCATCAGCATTTGGTGATGAATATCTGCATTTAAGATTGCATTTAAGACATGTGAGCCTTTTTTTCCCCTCCAGGAGCGCTGATTACTCTTTTCTTCATACAACTTCAATAGAAAGTGTGTGCTCTTAGTTTGCGTCCTTCGACTTTCTTACCAGCATAGTGATCCAAAAGTAGCGTTTAAACTCTTGGCCCATCTAAATTTGACTTAATAGCACCCTGGCAGTATAATTTTAATGTTTCGTGGGTTTTTTTTTCCCTAATACAAGTCACCAACTACAAAAGGATATACTATAAAATATTTGTAAGTTCGAATTGTAGTTTCTTTGGCAACTGAAACGAATTACTGGTAACAAAAAGCAGAGCCCATGAAGACAGGTAGCTTTAGAAAAGCATAATTATAATGTGTCTATTCTGTAGTAAACAAACCAAGCTATTTAGAATTTGCAAGTTCACATGAGAATTGTTACATGCTGGATGTGTTTACATTAATGTTGGTAATGACCAGAGCAGCTGAAGTGACCAATTGTTAGTATCTGGCATTTCAAAAATGTGCTTTAGCTCTTGTTTCCTGAGGACGATTAGACTTCGGTTTAATTGTGCCCTGACAGATCACTGATAGCGGCTGGTAAATCTAGGCTGGTTTGGGTGAAAGGAGCCAATTATCGAGCCAGAAGCCTTTTAAGAATTCTGTAAACGTCTTCTTGGCAGCTGGCAATATATGAAATGGAAAAAGCTTACCAACAGATCCTTGTAATTAGGAAGGAGATTAAATACTGACTGCCAGATTCCAAATCAAGAGAGTTCTTGCTATGATGCTGTCAGCATCTTGAATTACTCCTAGAAGGGGAAAAAGTAGAAACCAACAGGGCTATATTCCAAGATGTTGGGGGTACTGTTCAGGCAGGGCTCTACCCAAGACTCAAACAGTCAATTAATGTTCAGGATTTGTCCCAAAATGGAAAGAGAAACGCAAGTCTATAGCCCTGCCGCATTACTCGGTTGAAAACCCAGTGGATGCCTTCTTCCTGATTTACCTGTTGTTCATTAGATACAGAGACAAAACTCACTTTAGGATGAGTCTGAAGCCAAATAACACAGTAAGGAACGGTCTAGAGTCATTTTTTACACTCGCAAACTGGTACCACAAAGCTGTTCTGCAGGTAGCAGTTTTATTTATTAACAAAAATTGAGAGCGGAGGATGTTTGGTGCTGGATCCTTCTCTTGTTTTTCTTTGGGATGCCAATTTTTTGTAGAGTTTCTGCTGGTTGACTTGCTATATTTGTAGAATTATCTACTTGAGCACTTACTGTTTTTTTTTCCCGTGGAAATTCACTTACTTGAGTTTATCCCTTAGCTGTCAGGAGACTAACTACTGTTTGAAGACACACAAATTAAAGTTGGCTTATGTACAGTCTTGAGAGCAATAATGATATTTTTGTCATCATCAAAACAACATGATTGATGGTGCTTCTTGGTGTCTTACCAGGTATTATTACCCAAATGTCAGAGACCAGATGGTTGCCAAAGGGACCTTGCCTTTGTCACGGCTGTGTGCCATGGTGACTATGCAGCATCGTGAAGAAGTAGGGATACAGACTTTTAATCTTCCATTGGTCCCCAGGACTGATTCCTCAGAGGAATTTCATCTGCGGTCTTCAGGTAAGGAAGGCTTGTGGGTTTTATATTTAAAAGTGAAAATCCGCGTATTAGCTGCCAAGGGAAATAAAAAATATGTATTTTTGTTGGCAACCGCTACCAGCCATGAGTGTTTTTTCTCCCAGCTTTCACTATCACAATACCTAGTGAAAAATAAGTGATTAAACATGAGCTACCCTCAAACTCCTAACAAGTTTTAAAAAGCCCTCCCTGTGTATTGAACTGCTTAATGGCCACATAAGCCACAGTCTGTAGTTAGGTTTCCCATGTCAGGTAGGGAATGGGAGATCTGAAGAAGGGCTGTTTATGGTACGTGCTGCGGGCAGAAACATCTTTCTGGTCCGCTGTGGTTCTTTCAAATGACACATCAGCTCTGGAAAGGCCACTGAGGAAATCTGAGGCAACTTCTTGGAAAAATTGGCCATAAAAAAAGCTGGGGCTGGAGAGGGAGTTCGGTATGCTTCAATTATTTTATAATAGGTTAGCCACGTGCAGCAGCAGAAAATCTGTCTCTTTGAAGATTTTGTCACTGCAGTGCTGTAAAAAAAGAAGTGTCGAAATACTGCAGTAGGATATTTTAAAAGTATTACAATGAATGCACGCATGAGGGCGCGGCTGGGTTAAAGAGCCTCTCCTGGTTTCACTACGCCATAAATTTGCCAGCGAGAAGGAGCCATTAAAAGTAGCTGATGTGACTGCCAGTAGATCAGGTTGCAGGACATAGTCCTTGAAATTTCCCCCTGTGCCTCCTGTATCAGGCCGTAGTTTCTGGCTGAGGTACAGCATCTTGCACAATCTCAATGGATTTCGTATGGAATTAATTTTTTGCATTAATAGAATAAGATTTGTATTAAGAGATACTACTTAGTATTGATTATATTGGATGGAACTGGATAAAAAGCTGACCATTTCTTTCCTTTCTTTCTTTCATTTAATCCAGGCTTGCTTGATGTGAGTGTGAGATACCAACGATCCATGAAAACAGCAGCAGGAATAACTGCTCAAGCTGTTTCTCTTTCCGTGCAAATACACAGAGCAGCTGGTTTGCAAGCAGCAGCTAGGTAAAGCCTAATTCAAAAAGGAAGATTTTTCTCTTAAAATAGCTTTATCTGGAGGCAGCAGGCTGAGACAGTAGATTAGAACAAATTGTAACTGGCCAACTTTCCATCTGCAGAGCCCGAGATTCAAACCGTGTTCTGATCAGAAGTGAAAACAACTTCATAAAGAACATCAGTGGTTATTTTTGTCCTTTAAGCTACAGTACAATGTGGTAGCATTGATTCTGCAGAGGGCTTGAGACTGTAAGGGCACCTTTTTCTACATTTCCACATTTTTCTACACCGAAGGCTGATAGAAAAATTGGCTGATATAAAACGGTACCTATTTGGGCATTGGCTCTTGGAGTGGTGCTATTTAAAAGCTAGCTGAGATTTGTTTTCTTGAATTTCACTGTGGAAACACCAGTAAACTAACTGGTAAATGAAACGTGTTCCTTTTCACCAGAAGGCTGCTGCATTAAGTGCGTGGTATCACCTGAACTTAATTCCAATATGTGATTTTCAAGAATTGAGAAAGAAGGGGATGGAAAAGGGGGAGTTAATTCCATAAGAGAAGGATGGCTCCTGTCAATGCTAGAGCGATGCTCACTGATCCTTTCTCAGTTGTTGCTGAGCTCCTGACCCATCTTATATTCAAGTAGACTCTGTAAGATGAGAGTCACTGCCGTATGGTGCCTGGAGAAGTTGTGAAAGTGGAATGACCTCAGACTCCTTACAGAATCGTAAAATCGGAAGGGACCTTTCAGATCATCGAGTCCAACCACCAACCTAACACTGCCAAGCCCACCACCGACCCATGTCCCTCAGCACCACGTCTGCCTGGCTTTTAAATCCCTCCAGGGATGGTGACTCCACCACTGCCCTGGGCAGCCTCTTCCAATGCTTGACAACCCTTTTGGCGAAGAAATTTTTCCTAATATTCATCTTAAACCTCCCCTGACGTACCTTGAGGCCATTTCGTCTTGGCCTATGGCCTGTTCCTTGGGAGAAGAGACCTTCAGGTGTATGACCTGAGTAATACCTGGGTCTGTTTTACTCGTAAATGACTCCACCTGTTAATTTCACCTCCTTTTGCTTGACATTTTGCTTTGGCCATTTGCTTCCTTCTAGAGCAGGTTCTCTGGGAAGTTATCCTGCAGCTTTTTTCTACAGCATGGGGTGGTTTTAAAAGGTGCTGAGTACTTTCTCAACCACTTTGATCTCAGATCCTGACAATGATAAGAGCACAGTATTCCTAGTATGCTCCTAGTATGTTCAGATGAAAAAAAATGGTGAAAAATAGTATGCAGCCAGAACCCACATCTGTTTTGACTTACAACATTCACTGTTTTGTCCAATGTTTTCACCATGAAGACTTGAAACCTTTGCTTTAATTGCGTTGGTTGCTAGATTCCTTGTACATTATATTCTCTTTCTTCTTTTCTTTTTACATGCGGAATGAAGAGCTGTGGCACAAAAGAACCCTTCAGTCCAGTACTATGCAGGTGTGGGAGTTAATGCGTATGTCTCCGTGCACCTCTCCTTCCTACCTGAGGCAGAGAGACGCAACACACGAGCTGTGGCTCGTACTTTCTGCCCCGAGTTCGAGCACCACGTAGAGTTTCCCTGTAACCTCGTCATCCAGAAAAGCAGTGGAGAAGCCTCTTGTCTGGGGGAACTCTTGCAGTCTGCCAGTATTGTCTTCTCTATCTACCATCAGAACACCAAGTCAGGTAAGGCGGACAAGTGACAATGACTGAATGCTGTTGCCAAATGATCCAGTCCCCTTAATTTTTAGTTTAGAAGAGAGACTATTCTGTGCTAATAGATATAATTACCTAAACTGTTTTCAGAGAAGGCTTTGGGAGATACTGTTCTCCTTGTGCAAAGAGTTAAGGTCTCTAAGACTCTAGGTGATCAAGATCACCTTTTAAATGAAAAACTAATGCAATTAACAGTAATGACGCTTGAGTCTTGGAGCACCCTGCCTTTTCCTTATTGCCTCCACTTCATGAACGAGGTAGTGGAGGTTCAGAGAAACGATAGCTTAAAATCCTGCGATGACCCTATGGCAGATAGGCAGGATTCTTTTACAGCTTAACAGCATGTTGTAGAATTGTTTTATAAATAAATTTTACCTAAAGATGACATTGTTTTTTTACACCTGGGGGAGGAAAGTCAGGAGTGGCATGTTGTTAGGGTAACTGACCACTAGCTCCCCACTGGTTACTCAGTGTTCATCTATGGAAATATCCCCTCAAAGTTTCTCCAAATCCAGTGTTGGTGGAGTATGTATCCTGTAATGAATGTGCACTGGCAATGCCTATAGGCAGATTTTGTTCACACCCCTGTTTCTCACGGATTTTGGCCTGATAATGTACTGGGCCATTTGTTTTGACTTTGTCCTTTTTTTGTCGGTTAAAAGTGTTTTCAGTACGACAGCTGAGCTATTTGCTGTTGAGGCAATACAGCTTTCTTTCAAAGGAGATAGCATCTGAATCACTTTTAAATCTTGCGTTCTAATTCAGTCTGTCTGCAAAATGATTTATTTTCCAGCCACTGAGACGTTGGCACCTCGGCCATCAAGAGATTATCTTCTCGGGACAGTCACAATTCCAACCAGAGACCTGCTGAGAAGAAGATCAGGTAATACAACAGTGTTAACGCTGCTGATGTTCTGGGTAAATGCTACAGTAATTGTGTAAAACAATTTTCATTCCCATTTTTGCAGGGGTTTGGTTGGGTTTGGTTTGGTTTGGTTTTTTTAGACCATAGTTTATCTCAGATATTGCCCAGGCCTTCATTAAAAATCCAGTATTAGAAAACTCATATAAGGGTTGTTGTTTGAAGGTCATTTCTCAGGGTGTAGGATAAATAGTAGCTGAATGAATATTAACCTCCTTAGTATTTCATTCATGCCATTTCTTTTCTACCTTATGGTGGAAAGTCCGAGAGTAGTAGTGTTCAGTGAAGGACTAATGGTTCCTTTTGAGACGTCAAAGCTGGAAACAAAGGCTTAGATAGGTTAGAAAGCAGTAGGGTTAACTTTTTCTAAACGAAATGTAAAATATCTCCTCTATCTAGTGTTAGTTTGTGATGATAATGTCTTGTAATAATAATGTTTTTGTTATCACCTTGGTTATTTCTGCTTTAATATCAGTATAGGGATAGTTTTCTGCAACGTGAGGTTTCGAGTTTATTTTTAATGGGAAGAGAGGAGGAGGAAAAAAATGAGAATGTCTAATTTTATAATTGGAGATTCATGGGATATAGTTTTATTGTAAAATGAATGTCATTAATGAAATGGAAAGTAAAATGCATTTGGGGTCACATCCACTGGTGAGGTTTTCTGAGGTCTAACAATCTGCTGCTTTTTCAGGTTAGAAATCATTTGACAAATTCCAAACTTTCACAAGAAATAAATACTTCAAGTACTGGTCCTTGACTAATGACCAGAGAGCGGCAAATTCTTTACTGATGTTTTTAAAAGGCAGGATAAGTCTAATTATGATGTTTTTCTCTCCTGAAGGTATTACAGGCTGGTACCCAGTTACCCTATCTGAAGATTTAATGCCTTCACACTGCACAAACGTCATGCAGGCCATTGTGGGAGGACTGGAACTTTCTGTTACCTTTGCTCATCAGGAGGACAGAGCGCGTGTTTTGGAGGCCGCTAAGCTCTTAGGATGGAACGCTGAGGAGAGCCACGAAGACAGCATGGATGATAGTGATGAATGGGAGCAGAGTGCCCATCCAGTGACCGTGACCATCTCAACTCCAAGAGTGTGGCTGCCAGTCCACTGTGTGCTGCTTGCAGGTCAGACGCACCTTGATAAAAGCACTTATTGCTACCTCAGGTATAAGCTGTATAATCAGGAAGCCATGTGGACTTTACTTCGGAGGCCCAAATTGAGTGATGACACCAAGAACGTTACAGTGAACTTTAAGAAACCAAACAAGGTGACTCTCAGAAGGAGACAAGGACTGCTTTGGTTCTTCAGAGAGGAGAAATTAGAAATCCAGGTGTGGTGGGCATACGGTAAAGAAAATGATGTGGAAAGACCGCTTGATACAGATCGTCTTATCGGATCTGCCTATGTCGACCTCACAGCATTAGCAGAGAGATCAAGGACAACACTAAGTGTTAGTGGTAAGTTCCTAAAGAACATTGTCATGTTTCCTTCCTCTTTATTGATGTTTTAGTTTGGTTACTTCTCTAGTCACTTTAAGCAAAGTATTCACAGCTTTGTTTTGTCCTGTGTGCAACGCACTCAACTCCTTTCACTGGAGATAAAGAAGGTTAAAATGCTTGCTTCTCTGAATTCAAAACTTAGCAAGTTTAAATGGGTGAAAAATTGGCAGTAATGATCAGTAACAGGGAGAGCAATTAGCCTACGTGGAATGATGCAGAATGTTTCTTCAGAATTATGGATTGGGCATCATAATAGAGTGAGAAGCAGTAAGAATAATGTGTCTCAAGGAGGCTGAGTGCCTGCAGTCAGAGCAAATGACTAATAACTGAGAAGGTCATGGAAACTTCTGCTTTATTCGGTTACTTCGACTTCTGTCATCGACGTGGTATCCATTGGCCACCAGTTTGCAGGTAGATTTGTGGACAGGTCATTGGCTCTTCTTTTGAAGAAACAAGAGTTAAAACAAATTTTTATGCTGTGTGTGTGTTGTATTCTCCATATATGTCTATAAAATTATGCAAAGGCATTATTCCCGGGACTCTCAGGAAGTTGATGTGCTTTAAAATAGTAATCTGAGCTGCCACTGAAGGGGTGCCTGATTTGGGGGATTGGTCACCTGTTTTTAACCTTTACAAGCTGCTACTTCTGCCAGTGCGCTGGGTGATACCTTGCATAGAAATTACAAATTCAAAATTCATTCTGCTGGTCTGAGGTGAGATTGTTACTGTAACGAACTGTACCAGCTGTTTTCCAGGATCCTGGTTTTTTCTTTGGCTTGTTTAGTTGATTGGTTGTGAATTCTCTTACAGGGGTTTATCCATTGTTCAGATGCAACGCTGCAAACCTGGCAGGAGCTGCTGTACGTGTTCACATTGTCCTTTCTTCCACTTCTGCTGCTCTGCCCAGCAGACTTCCCTCTGCCGAGGAATACAGCAATAGTGAAGATGAAGGTACAGAGAAAGCCCCTGATCTGAGCCAACGGGTCTCTGAAAATCAGAGTCAGAAACTGGATATTGTAAGTTCAGAAATCACCAATGGCAAACCACAAGAAGATGACGTGATATTTCTGGAAAACACGGTTGCTGTCAATATCCTTGTGGAAAGAGCAATGCATCTAAGTTTAAAAGGTAAATTCACCACCACCCCCCTTTTTTCCCTTTTTTTTTCTTTCTTTTTTTTTTTTTCCCCCTGGGATCTGTTCATATCAGGTACTTCACGGAGCAATTTAAATCCTCAAACTTACTCCAGCGCAGTGAATGGTTGTGATGGGTTTTGAACTTGGCTTCATAGTGTTGCAACCCCGAGAGCTTTGCATCATTGTATAAGCACAGGGGAAGCAGGAGGTTAAACTGTTCAGCCTATCTCTATTAATAAATTCTGAAATATAAATAATACAGTGTTCACTGTTACGGATGACAGCTGAATTCTGAAGTTAAGCATTATCTGAGTAAGTTAACCCCAAGACACTCATATCTCAAAGACTCTTGCAAATTTGCATTTTTCACATATAATTAATTTGTAAAGCTGGCTTATTCGTGCTATCTGGAGACTGCCAGACGCAGCAGTGAGGAAGGGCAATGTAAGGGCAGAGCAGTCCGAGCTCATCCAGGCTTGACAAACTGCTTCCCGCTCTCTGGAGTGGGAATTACAGTTCGGTGGCCACTCACTATGCTGAGGGTCACCAAAGAATTGCTCTTTGCTTTTAAATTTACGCTAAGCATATTAAAATATTCCTTCCTAGCTGGTGACGTTTGGTTCTTGGTGTGCTGCAATGTAACGCACTTGGTGAATTTGTAGGTTTTTGGAGCCTTTTGTTTTTCCCTCAAGTTGCTGTCTGTAAATCAATCTCTTTGTTAAAGATGAGTTAAACCCTTGAAAACACATCAGGTGCTCTACCCTTCACCTTGGGCACCTCTGCCACTGCAGGAGTTGATCACTTTGTGTTTGCTCAGCACTTGGAGTGATCCGATCTTGTTTGGGCCATTGCACGCTACCAAAATACAAGTAGGAATAAGGAACTGACCCAAGGTGAGCTCACTGGTAACCTCTCTGTGAAGATCAGCTGTTTCACAGTCCAGGTGATATGCCAGAAAGCAACACTCAGGTTTTTACGGCATGGTAACACAACTAAAAGAGGCAAATATAAGACATGTTTTAAGTGTAAGTGATTCTGATACATACTGAGCCCCACAGATGGCTTTTTTATAATGATTCTATGATCTTCTGGAATTCATAAGATCATAGAATTGCCTAGGTTGGAAGGAACCTTTTAGATCATCGAGTCCAACCATCAACCCAACACTGACAAAGCCACCGCTAACCCATGTCCCTCAGCACTGCATCTGACCGGCTTCTAGGTACCTCCAGGGATGGTGACTCCACCACTGCCCTGGGCAGCCTCTTCCAATGGTGGTGAAGAAATTTTTCCTAATATCCATCCTAAACCTCCCCTGCGGAAACATGAGGCCATTCATTGCCTTTGGAAACCTGCTGCAACATTGTTTGCTACTGCAAAGATTCTGATGGGATAAAGGACATTTCTGTTGATGGTGTACACTGTTGCAGTATTTCCATCTTCAAGCAATGTATCATTTTAGGGGATTTTTAGAAGTAACTAACTGAGAGGCAGGTGATACACTGAAACAAATGCTATATAAACTGGTTTCAAGAACAATTTGCATTCTGGAATACATTTGCAGTTCAGCATGTTATGGATGATAAACTTCCTGCAATTTTGGAAGAATTCCTTAAGATACACAATTTTCAGAAACTGCATGAAGATACAAAATGTTTGCCCAAGCCTCTTCCTATTTATAGAATCACAGAATCACAGAATGGTTTAGGTTGGAAGGGACCTTAAAGATCATCCAGTTCCAACCCCCTGCCCTGGGCAGGGACACCTCCCACTAGACCAGGTTGCTCCAAGCCCCATCCAACCTGGCCTTGAACCCCTCCAGGGATGGGGCAGCCACAGCTTCTCTGGGCAACCTGTTCCAGTGCCTCACCACCCTTACAGTAACGAATTTCTTACTGATATCCAATTTATATCTACCTTCTTTCAGTTTGAAACTGTTACCTTGTGTCCTATCATTACACTCCCTGATAAAAAGAGTCCCTCCCCATCCTTCCTGTAGGCCCCCTTTAGGGACTGGAAGGCTGCTATAAGGTCTCCCCAGAGCCTTCTCTTCTCCAGGCTGAACAACCCCAACTCTCTCAGCCTGTCCTCATAGCAGAGGGGCTCCAGCCCTCGGATCATCCTCATGGCCTCCCCTGGCCCTGCTCAAACAGCTCCATGTCCTTCTTGTGGTGAGGACTCCAGACCTGGACACAGTACTCCAGGTGGGGTCTCACCAGAGCAGAGTAGAGGGGTAGAATCCCCTCCATCGCCCTGCTGGCCATGCTTCTTTTGATGCAGCCCAGGATGCGGTTGGCTTTCTGGGCTGTAAGCACACATTGCCTGCTCATGTTGAGCTTCTCATCCACCAACACCCCCAAGTCCTTCTCAGGGCTGCTCTCAATCCATTCTCCACCCAGCCTGGATTTGTGCCTGGGATTACTGTGACCCAGGTGCAGGACCTTGCACTTGGCCTGGTTGAACTTCATGAGGTTTGCACAGGCCCACCTCTCAATTTCTCGTGGTCTAAAGTCAATTTTCCTGTTTTCTTTTTCACCATCTTCCAAATAATAGAAAGAAGAGAAACAGCCTAAATTTTATAATGTTGGAAAAGAATGAGATTAATTCTATAAAAATGCAGAAGTTCTACAAAATGCAGAAGTTCAAACCAACAAGTCTTTAACTTGGTTCTGTTTTGAGCACTGTTTCACAGAATCATGGAATTTTTCAGAGTTGGAAGGGACCTCTAGAGATCATCTATCCAACTCCCCTGCTAAAGCAGGATTGCCTAGAGCACATTACTCAGGACTGCATCCAGGCGGGTCTTGAAAGTCTCCAGAGAAGGGGACTCCACAACCTCCCTGGGCAGCCTGTTCCAGTGCTCTCTCACCCTCACCGTAAAGAAGTTTTTTCTCATATTTGATCAGAACTTCCTGTGTTCCAGCTTGTGCCCGTTACCCCTCGTCCTGTTACTGGGAACCACTGAAAAGAGTCTGGCTCCATCCTCCTTCAACCCACCCTTTAAATACTTGTAAACATTAATAAGGTCTCCCCTCAGCCTTCTCTTCTCCAGGCTAAAGATTCCCAGCTCTCTCAGCCTTTCCTCCTAAGGGAGATGCTCCAATCCATCCCTCAATCATCTTTGTTGCCCTACGCTGGACTCTCTCCAGTAGTTCCCTGTCCCTCTTGGACTGGGGAGCCCAGAACTGGACACAGTATTCCAGTTGTGATCTCACCAGTGCAGAGTAGAGGGGAGGAATGACCTCCCTTGACCTGCTGGCCGCACTCTTCCCTATGCAGCCCAGAATTCCGTTGGCCTTCTTGGCGACAAGGGCACATTGCTTGCTCATGGATAGTTTACTGTCTACCAAGACCCCCAGATCCTTTTCTTCAGAGCTGCTTTCCAGCAGGTCCACCCCTAACCTATACTGGTGCCTGACATTCTTCCTCCCCAGGTGCAGGACCCTACACTTGTCCTTGTTGAACCTCATTAGGTTCTTCTCTGCCCAGCTCTCCAGCCTGTCTAGGTCATGCTGGATGGCAGCATGTCCTCTGGGGTGTCAGCCACCCCACCCAGTTTGGTATCATCAGTGAACTTGCTGAGCATACACTCTGTCCCCTTGTCCAGGTCGTTGATGAATACGTTAAACAATACTGGTCCAAGTATTGACCCCTGGGGGACACCACTGGTTACAGGCCTCCAACTCGACCCTGCTCCATTAATCACAACTCTCTGAGTCCTGTCACACAGCCAGCTCTCAATCCACCTCACTGTCCCCTCGTCTAGTCCACACTTCCTCAGTTTCCTAAGGAAGATGTTATGAGAGACAGTGTCAAAAGCCTTGCTGAAGTCAAGGTAGATGACTGCTGCTCTGCCCTCATCTAGCCAACCAGTTGTAACATCATAGAAGGCTATGACATTGGTCAAGCATGATTTACCCTTGGTAAATCCATGTTGACCACTTCCAATAACTTCCCGCTCTTGAACGTGCTCGGATATGACATCCAGAACAATATTAGAACAATATTAGAATTTTCCATGCAACTTTTAAGGACTGAAGTCACTTTAATCTGCAGTTGCTAACCTCTTCCTGCCGTGTCTTTCATCTTTTTCTGTACAGTTCTCGCATCCCCAGGGAATAGATTTTTCTCTTGTTTTCATTTTCTTCTATCTGTTGTGGCCTTTTTTTAAAGTTAAGCTTCACCACTAGGGAATAGCTGCTGGATTGGCAGAGCCTGGGATTCTCTCCCCCCAGAACACCTACGAAACAGAAGCGTGAGGGTGAAGCTTCTCTGTGGACCTCACTGGGATGTAGGGCCATTTATTTATCACTGGAAAATCATCCCTAGCAAAAGGGAAGGAGTGTCCTTTCCTGCTTCTCTGCCAGGATGCTCCTTACAGAGACTTTTGTCATATGGACAGTTGTCCTTTCAGATTAATGTAAAGAACGTTTTTCCAGAAATTCTTGAGCCATGTGGCAGCTATCAGCACATTACGCTGCCATCCAGCCCATGTCGTGCAGGAGGTGACCTAGGCTTAAAGCTCTTGTGTTTTACCACCTGCTTCCTGACCTGTCAGGTCACACACCCCAATTCGTTCTCTCACCTCATCCCTCAAATCCTTTTATAAAGCAGAATAAAACGAATATTTCTAAGTGTAACTTCTTTGCAGAGTTCAGGCATTGGGAGTTGCCAGGCTAAATCAGGCTCTGTAAGACTCCTTTGATTATGGCTGAGCTTTCATTAGAGCCAACAATTCTTTCTAGTATAGACTTTTCTTTTCCTGGAAGAAAAGCAAACCAACACTCAAGAAATGCTGGGTTCGCCTTTGACTACAAATACTGATTTTTAGGTCTGCCTTGACATGCAGGAGGTGGTGAGCTGGTCTGGACAGGTCTTACTCATTTCTCTGAGCTCACATTGCCCACGTCTGTGTTTGAATTGTCATATCTACAGTCTGTGCAAACTGCAAAGAGTTTTGTGTGACGTGTTTTAACTGAAGTCATTGTGGATATTGTAAAAAAAGAAAAAAAATACATCTTTTTCTCAAGCAAATCCTCACGGTCAAGGCATAAATGAGCAGTAACTCAGTAAGCTACTATAAATCAGTCACGTTGGATCATATTTCCACATGGAATCAGACTTCAGGAGAATTATTTTTTGTTAAATCAGATATAGACTCAGCAGTTTCAATCGTTGTGGCCAGCAAGGTTTTGGAGAAGTCCAAAGCTGAGTCCTTGGAAAGCAGAAAGGAGGAAATAATTCGTAATAACCGAGTGATAGTTGGTTGCAAAGTCTGATCTTGTTTCCCCTTGGGTACGTCCGTTTCTCCTAGCAGATTTTCCAGCTACAAATTCACCATCAGAACAGCTCTGTAAGCAGTAAAACGCTACTACAGCTTTACAAGCCGTGATATGCTGCAGCAAATTAATCTCACTAATGTAAACAGGACTAAAAGGGTCAAACCCTGGAAGAAAGGTCCCACAGAGAAGGGAAGAGGCCCTAAGCACCTCTCCTCCCTTTTGGGCTATAATTCAGTGAAAATAATTGTGTAATTTCTGCAGTTTTCATTCAACAATCTCTAATCCATACTATCCAGCAGCATCTGGGGAACATCTAGCTCCATCCCTTGACCTTGCATTCCTCTGATGATAAACTCTAAGCGCACTCTAAGTGCAAACATACTCAATTAACTCAGACTCGTTAATTCGTTATCTGTTTTCTCACAAACTTTTTCCCAAGTTATTTCAGGATGAATGAGGGAGAAAACGCTTATGGTTCCAGCCCTGAACTATGTTTACGCAAGGTGGCTTGTAAAGGTTTCGCTGGTCTGGTGCGTTGCGGGGTGAATGCCATCCTCCTTGCTTAGCTCGACAATCACAAAGGTCTAGTTTGTGCATAGATTAAAAATGGTATTTCCTGAAGCTACTTAAAAACAATTTCAGCGAAGCCTATCCTGCTGCTCCATGGACTGCTGCTCCTGGCAATTGATTTTTCCCTCCCTAACTCTGATATAAACTTTGATATTTTGGCCAAAAATGTTAAAGCCTCATCTACGCTAAACTTTCTGCTCTCCAATTCCCCGCTGGTGCAGTAGCAGGGCTGGTGGGAGCACGCGTGCGCTTAATAGTGATGGCAATTTTACTTTCCATGTGCTCTATCCCCGCTCAAAGCATGTTCCATGGGAAAATACAGGGAAATGTGACGATTGATCTGTAACACAAACACCGCTTCTGCAGTGGGTACAAAAGGCGGTGGGAAAAGTTAGGAGGGAAGCCAGCAAGAATTTGAAATAAAATTGTATATGCTTCTTTTTCCTCTGTATTTAAATCTCCATAACAGACGAGAGTGGTACTTGTTTCTGCCTTGCAGGGACGGTAACTTTCTCTGTTTCAGTCTTCCTGAGATGAGCTAATAGAGGCTATAAAAAAGTTTATTATTCCTTGGGTATCGTTAACTTATTCAGGTGTGTTTTCTTGTTCAGGCAACACGAGCTTCCCCTCAGCAATCCCGCTGTTTAAGTTCAAACTGCCTTTTGTAATGCTGGATATTTTCTATATTTGCAGCTAGGATTTCCAAACTCTGTGGTTCCAGCATGGAGGGTAGAGCAAGCATTGGAATAAGGTCCTGGGGGGGCCTGGATTTTATTCCTAGCTTTGCTTCTGACTTCTCAGATGATCTCGGGCAAACGTTTTTGTCCATTTCTCCCTTGAATATTCCAGTTTCTACTCTGAAAAAGGTTCATGTAATGTTTGCTCCCACTCTAAATACAAAGTCTTTTCAGCTCCACCAATGAAAAGGAGCATTTTCTAGATGGTGGATTTATTTATCTGTTTTTAATTGCTAAACTGCCTTTAGACATTTTTTTTGTTTTTAATTATTAATAACAAATCTGTATTTAATTCTGTGTCATTTTAGGGAGTCCGTTGACGGAACGTGAAGTGACAGCACCCAGTAGCTGTGTATCATTTGCTGTTGCTGGCGCAGATACTCCAATAACCACTTCAGTAATAGAAAACACGGACTCACCCGTCTGGGACTTTCAGCAACAAGCAAGGTAAGCGCCGTGGCCTCGCGCAGACACACTTTGCATACGACAGCCAGGCTAGGTGTGAAAAGGGCATATCCATTTTAGGGGAGCATGTGCTTTTCTACTTTCAGCTAAAAATGCTTGTTTCCATGTTTTACCATTCACCACGTGCTCATACTGAAAGTTGTGAAAGTGAAAAGTTGTTTGAGGAGGCTTCGTCTTAAAGCTAACGTGAGGAAGGGCAGTTTGACCTACGCAGAACCTTGACTGTGTTGTATTTTGGCTTAAGACCTTGGGTGAGTCAGTCTTTTTCCACTCATCTGTAGTTTCCCTGCCTAGAGGAAGGGGCTGCTAATTGCTAAAGGACTCTTGGCTCAAGGTTAAGTTAGACTTGATCCAATTTATTGGCTTTTTTTGTATGTTTACTTTGTTTCATGCTAAGTTTGGATTCACCTGGTGAATATGTATCTGGGAGGGGGTTGGTTTTGGTTTTTGACTCAAAGCCATTTAGCCTTGGCTTCCCTTGCAGTCTCTGGAGAGACGCAGGCACCTCCAGACGGGGAGTCGCTTGGCCAGTGTGAGAGACACAACTTAAGACAAAATTCTCTAAGGATGCCTATTTCCCCCCTGTGACTGCCAAAATAGTGTAGGGAACGTAGCTCGGACTTAGATATCTGAGCTTAAATTAGAGCAGATGAATTGATCACTCCAAGGAGCCTCAGCAGATCAAGTGATGCCTGGTAATATTCATTAATAAATCTGCGTATGCAGTCTTGTGGTTTCCCCACTGTTTCTGTACCAGATTTTAAATAAATTTCAAAGCAGTAGCCAAAAGCATTTTCTAAACTAGGTGGAACAAGTCTGTTACAGGCAACAAGAAAGCATACTGAATTTATTGTGTCCATGACAAAACGCATGCAAATACATACCAGGGCCTGCACAGGAGTGGGCTTTTCTGACAGAGTTGGGTTTTTGGCTTTAGGAAATTGGTGATATGAAGGTGAAACCATTGAAAGACCGATACCTGAAGTTTAAAAGTTTTGTTTCAGAGGTTGCTTATGCTCAGGATCATACCTGAATTGCTTCAAGCAACTTAACAGCTGTTCTACGTTTGATACTTCAATTTTCAGGGTGGTTTTTTTTCTGGAAATGAACTTCAAATCTTACAGCTTTCAACCATAACCCCAGTGCTTTGCTGTCGCTGTATTATTGAGTCATGAGATAAACTGTATTTCTGTTTCTTTGTGGGTTTATTGTACTATCTTTTGAACTTCCAACAAGAATCAGGAGAGGGAAATAACTTCTTGAATAAGCAAAAGCTCAAACAGTGCGAAGATAGTTATGCTTTAGAGGGAGTCATGGTTTGGACTCAGTGATTTTGGGTTTTGTTGTCCCATCATTCCAGAAAGAAACTGATTTATTTGCATAGGTACAACGGCATTGAATCTTCAGAGGAGTTTTACTGCACATGCTCTTTTTTCCTCCTTTGCATAACAAATTATGTTTCTTTTTTTTCTTAACAGATTATCCAAAGAGCTTCTGCTGGATCCACAGCAAACCTTGGTCTTCAAAGTGTGGCATAAAGCAGGTAAAGTTTGTAGTGCAGGATTGAGAGGAGTGTCTTGTATTTAATACAAGTATTAATTGTATTTAATACAAACATTAATCATATTTAATACAAGTAAAGTAAATCAGAGAGTGGAATTGTAAAGACATTTTGTACCTTGCACTAGAAGAATGCTAGAGAAAAATACCCATTGATTTCCTGCCCTTCATCCTCCTCCTTTTCCCCATTAATCATCTGGCAAGGTTTGATTCAGTTTTTAACTTGAGAGTATTTTAGAGGTAGGATTTTCCCAGTGAAGGAAATTCTTTCCTGTGTCTTTCACATGCTGCTTGTTGTCTCTGCAGTTGGTTGAAGTGTGACCAGCCAATTGTAATCAAATCATTTTATAGGGGCATAGATATATTTTAACAATTGCTCCTGTAGCCACTCTCAGCATTCACTGGGGGAGTTGAAGGCCTTGGGTTTCAAACCTAATATCATAAAAGCTTTTTGTAAGCGTTTACTGAACCTGCCCTTTATTGTTAAATGACAAAAGATGCTGCTGATAGTTCAAACTGGTGTTTGCTTGTTTTGTTGCTAGTCGAGATCCTCCAATATTTAATTGGTCCAAGCAAGCGCAAAAATCTATGTGACAGCTCTGCTTCTTCAATTCAAACTGCTAGAATATGATCTTTAAAATACTGGTTTGTTTTGGTTTTTTCTTTCTTTTTACACATTGAAGTTCAGCTGACTGATTTCTTGCTTCAGAAATAAGTACTGTGTACACAGTGATTCTCCTGCAGACTCTCTCCCTGCCCTGCTCTCTCATTCTCTCCGCAGAGACATCTTTAGCTGGATGTAACTGCTGAGGTAATCCAAATAATACCCTTTTCTTGGATACGATTGTTTCTTCTGTACTTCAGATAAATTTGCAAGGCAGAAAAGACCAAATGTTGCACAGAAAATGCAACAGTGTAATGACGAATCAGCATTTTTGAAAGTTTTGGCAAAGTGAAAAGGGAAGAAAACGGGAGCTTCTGAAGTCAGAATGCAATTCCCGAGGCGGAACGCGTTTGCTGAGGTCACTGGCTTTGCCTCCAGATTCATTTTTTCAAGTCTCTGATTGTCTCTTATTTCTATCCCATTTTCAAGCTGAATATTTTACCCTTTATTACAACCCTTTTTCCCTTTATTACAACACTTGCTTAACTAGTCCTTCTGATAAAGTATTGCATACGGTACGTAACCCTCGTGTCCTTTCTTACACCTGCAGCCAGGCCCTCATCCTGCCTGGTATTTCTCTCTAGCATTCTCTTAGTGCAAGGTAAAAATATGAAAAAAACTGTGAGTTATTACCAATGTAGGTGTTCAGGTTATCAACAGCTGCAGTAGGGACAGCTATTTTGGCAAATCCGTAGGGAAGAAGCTGGTTTAATTGCTTGAAACAATTTTTCCTGCTTCTCAATCAGGCATCATAAGTCTCTTAGTTTGAAGCATGTTAGCAACCAAAATCCAAGTCTCGTTTTTGTTGTCTTAAACTCGATTTTCTATTTCCTTCCCATTGTTTTCCCCCTCTTTACTCACTCTCTACCTCATGAGAGCTGTCAGCTTTTAAACTGTTTTTTTCAGTTTCATAAGATGTCTTTCCTTGTAAAGTTTAGACGTATTTCAAGGGCTGTATAACTGACTGATTTTTAGCATGCCTGAAAATGTTTTGTTCCCCTGCAGTTTAAATTAATATGTGCTTTATATTCTTCCTCCCCAGAGACTGAGCGAGTGATAGGATTTGCATCCGTGGACCTTTCTCCTCTTCTTTCTGGCTTCCAGCTCGTGTGCGGGTGGTACAATATTACGGACTTCAGTGGACAGTGCCGAGGGCAGATCAAAGTAGCGGTTTCCCCTCTTCAAAACATAAATAATCTCAAAGAAGAAAGGCAGGCAAGGATCCGGAGACAGCCACCAAGTTCTTCAGTATGTACTTTGGTTTCCTCCCCTGTGCATATCTGATTAGATTCCTAATAATCAGCACTGACTTTGAGTTTCTGAAGGAATGAGCAAATATAGCAAATTCAGAGTACTGTCTGTGTAAATATACTAGAAACGCTTAATTCCTCGTTTAAGAATTCTGTGTGTCTCCATGGTAGCTGCAGGCCAACCCTAGTTACAGCGCTCATTCACACCTAGGTCATGATCATCTCCAGTGGCTTCACTCTGTTGTTGCTTTGTGGGTGTTGGAGTTTTTTTATAGTTAGAATCATAGCATGTGTTGGGTTGGAAGGGACCTTTAAAGGCCATCTGGTCCAACCCCCCTGCAGTGAGCAGGGACATCTTCAACTAGATCAGGTTGCTCAGAGCCTCGTCAAGCCTGGCCTTGAATGTCTCCAGGGATGGGACCTCCACCACCTCTCTGGGCAACCTGGGCCAGTGTCTCACCACCCTCATTGTAAAGAACTTCTTCCTGATGTCTGATCTAAACCTGCCCTGCTCTAGTTTAAAACCATTGCCCCTTGTCCTATCGCTACGTGCCCTTGCAAACAGCCCCTCCCCAGCTTTCTTGTAGGCCCCATTTAGGGACTAGAAGGGGCTCGAGGGTCTCCCCAGAGCCTTCTCTTCTCCAAGCTGAACAACCCCAACTCTCTCAGCCTGTCCTCACAGCAGAGGGGCTCTAGCCCTTGGATCATCTCCGTGGCCTCCTCTGGTCTTGCTCCAACAGCTCCATGTCCTTCTTGTGCTGAGGGTTCCAGAGCTGGACACAATATTAGAATATTCTGTGGTTTTGGATGCCTGGGAGCCTGGCATTGTTCTTTTTGCTGCTTTGGGTGGCAGCTGATGCCCAAAAATGTGCCATAAATTCAGGTTTCATTGGTTAGGAAATTTCTAATTTGGCAGAAATCTATTTTTCTGGAAGATTTGCCATTTCCTGTGGGTTTTTTTTTTTAATCTCTAAACTTTCCAGTTACACTGGGGGGTGATATACATGTGTAATGGAGCCCCTGTACCCTACTTTCCATCAGTTTACTCTTCGGTAGTGGGGGGAATTAACAAATGTTTCTGAAATAAGTGTGCTGTGAAATGGTATTTTGCCTCAGTCCTGGAAAATCCTTTGAAAATTTACTTAGAAAACTTAAGGTTTTTGTTAGCTTAGGAAGATACTACTTTAATTTCTCTCATTTTCTTGCTGTGGAAGACTCATGTGCGGTCTGTTCCTCTTTATTCTAGGAGAAGCCCAGCTTTCCAACATTTCCCAATAACGCTACAAGCTTTTCCAAGCAGATGTTGAACACCTTGTCAAAGGAAGTCAGCGTTCCTACTCGAGAGCGGTAAGTCTGCTGGCTATCAACCATTTTGATTATTTTCAGGGCTCAGAAATCTACCTGTGTGAAGCCTATTGACTCTACTGAAAAAAACCAAGCCCTGTTAAAGCTCCCTGGTTTTGGGCTGAAAGATTATACCAAATTCCCTTTACCAGTGAGAGACCGTTCCAGGAGACAGAAATCCTGAGGCAGGTCACATTCTACAAAACCCGAATGTTCTTTTTCTTCTCACTGATGTTTCCTGATTTGCTTCATTTACACCCTCTACATCAGGATTTACACTATGGCTTAGCTAAAACTGGCAGCTTCCAGGCCTTTATAAGAATAAGGGTTGTGTTTGTATTTGGTTTTGTTTTTAATAAGGGTAATAAGCGTAAGTCAGAATAGAGTATTACTGATATATCCCCTTTATTTTGCCATAACTCCTGTCCATGGCCAGTGAGTGACAGCTGGTGGAATGCTGTAATATTGCCCATTCCATGACTAGGATTGTCAGATATCCTGCAGCAATTCCTGCTTTCTGGCCCTTAAAACAAGCACCAATGTTTATACATTTAACTAGCAACTAGACCATTTTAATTCATGGTTTGTTTATTTAGTATACATAGGAGATTATACTTTTCCTGTATGTGTCTTTGAAGTTATGGTGGTCTGAACAGCTGGCTTGGCAGCTCCCAGCAGACATTGCAAATTCCGTTTCAGCCACACTATTAGCCAGTGTGGAGAGGGCAGTTGCAGTTTACTTTATTTCAGCGTAAATCTGAAACAGTAAATGCCATTCCTGATGACATTTGATAAAGCTAGTTTCATCCATTGGTGGACCTTTAATGCATTTAAAGATGTTGGTTGCTCTTAGTTGGCAAACTTTTCACAATTAGAGATTTCAACCTGTTTTCTGTTGTTAAACGTAGGCCTGTTTCTAGCAGAATTAGTCCCCCTGGAACACACACGCTTCGTCATGAAGAGCATATGCAGAACGTGCGCAGATTTCACGAATCCTTGCAGCAAGCAGAAGGGAACACACACCGGGCGGCAAAGATGGACTCATTATCGCTGTCATCACGCGCTTCTCTCCTGACCGCTCTCAGGTAAAGCCGAGCGATAGCCAACAAGGTGATTCCAAGCCTTAGGTTTGCAAAGCAGAGCTTGAAACTGAAGAGTTCTGGCATCCAGATTTAAAGGAAATGAAAATTAAAACATACAACAGCTGATTAAGAGGTATCAGTGGGATATCGGTGTAATTTACAGCCGGATGAGATGAGATTGGAAAAGCGGGGATTAGGGGGGCAGCCCTGCATTAGGACTGAGGCTCTGGCAATGCTGTGAGCCTCCAAAGGGAAACAGCAACAACGGTGTTCCCAAATAATAGAATCACAGAATCACCTAGGTTGGAAGGGACTTTTCAGATCACCTAGTCCAACCATCGACCTAACTCTGACAAAAACCATCACTAAACCATATCTCTAATCACTATGTCTACCTGGCTTTTAAATACCTTCATGGATGGCAACTCCACCACTTCCCTGGGCAGCCTCTTCCAATACTTGACAACCATTTCAGTGTAAAAATTTTTCCTAATATCCATCCTAAGCCTCCCCTGGCACAACTTGAGGCCGTTTCCTCTTGTTCCTTTCCTCGCCTGTTCCTTGGGAGAAGAGACCAACCCCCCCTGGCTACACCCTCCTTTCAGGGAGCTGTAGAGAGCGAGAAGGTCTCCCCTCAGCCTCCTTTTCTCCAGGCTCAACACCCCCAGCTCCCTCAGCCGCTCCTCACAAGGCTTGTGCTCCAGACCCCTCACCAGCTCCGTTGCCCTTCTCTGGACACGCTCCAGCACCTCAATGGCTTTTTTTATGGTGAGGGGCCCAAAACTGGACACAGCCCTCGAGGTGGGGCCTCACCAGTGCCCAGTACATGGGGACAATCACTGCCCCAGTCCTGCTGGCCACACTAGTGCAGATACAGGCCAGGATGCTGTTGGCCTTCTTGGCCACCTGGGCACACTGCTGGCTCATGTTCAGCTGGCTGTTGACCACCACCCCCAGGTCCTTTTCTGCTGGGCAGCTCTCCAGCCACTCTGCCCCCAGCCTGTAGCGTTCATGGGGTTGGTGTGACCCAAGAGCAGGACCCGGCATTTGGCCTTGTTGAACCTCACACCATTGGCCTCAGCCCATCCATCCAGCCTGCCACAGAATGCTTTGCTTTGTCCATCTTTGTCCATCTGTAACCCAACACACGCTATTGGGCCAATAGTCCTCTGAGTTCGTTTTCACAGGTGCAAGAACAAGCCTGTAAACATCTTCATGGTGCTCAGAGCAGGATGTCCTTTCCCAACAGGATGCCTTTCTCCTTAGTAGAAGCACTTTTCTCCTGACTAGATTCTAGGTTTAAATCAGATATAAATTTTAGCAGAATAATATTTATTATCTGTAGGAATATATGACTGAAAGAGACTTTCTGAGTCTTTCTATCCCTTTCCCTCCTACCACAAGCAATATATCATAAAATCCTTAGGTCTTAAGCAGGTAGAAATCCTTAGATTTTTATCAAGCTCAGTCATAAAGGCAATTAATATCCTTGCCTTTATAACTTCTGTTGGAAGGTCATCTCAAATCCAACTTTCTTTGATTTAGTAAGTTTAAAACTAGCTCTCATTTTTTAACTTCCAGCCTAAGTTTCATAGCAATTTGGCATTTATTCTTGAGTCTTAAACTCTTGCTTAGACAGAGCAACCTCAACACTTACCTACTGATACGTATTTTTCAATAATAACCCTGAATCTTGTATTTGCATATTTACATGCTGGTGATTAGAATGATACAAATAGAACCAGTCTGACACAGGCTTTTTTTTTTTCCTCTTACCAAATTTCTTACCGCTGCTTACAGAAAAAACTTGAGTGAGCTGGATGAGGTTCAAAGATACTTCAGTCAGAAGCTGACCCGGTCTTTTCCTGACTTCAGTTATGGTCACACGTCCAAACCAAGCCATGAGGAGCAGGGGACTGATCGTCAGGCCTCGATGGGCAGAGAAGTGGATCCCAACGGATGCCATCTTTTGGAAAAATCAAGTCAGTTGGTGTCTCAGGTCAGCAGCTTAATCAATGGTAAGTTGTCACTTGCTTTGGAATTTTTTTGTCAGAAGCTGCCTTAAAGTATTTTCAACTTTCTAACGGAATCAGGAGCAGTTCCTAGTGTTGATAGTCAGCACGTGTTGGTCCATTGCTTCAGAGAGAAGACTTTCAAACCCCTGTCAGTAATGGTAGTGTTGAACTGAAACATTCAGAAGGCAGATTAGTTAAGGCCCTCTCAAGGTAGCCTAAATTCTACTTACGTTTCAATGTCCCATAAAAAAAGGGTGGTCTTGCGGAAAAGCAATCCACAGGACGGTACTGAGCGGAGTCTGTGGTTCTTTGCTACTAGGAACTGGCGTATCTCTGTTTTCAGGTGAGATTTATGCCCTACGATGAATAGCTAAAGTAAGGCACTCTTAGGATAGCTAAGAAAAAGCTCTTAGTAAACAGCCTCTTTTCTGTTTATCACTTTCAATACATTTCCCCTTTTAGAGGCATCAGTGCTATTAATTTTCCCTGTGATTACTGCTGTTGGACACAGAACGACATCCTTAATAAGGATGGAGCGTGACACAACAGGGAAGGAAACCGTATCTCTTCGTACACCTCGTTTTCAGCTGTGTTTTTTCACTCTGCCTGGCATTTCTAACCGCTCCGTTGTATCTGCTCTTCATCTCAGCACCAGCCTGCTCACTGATCGCAGTTAATTTAATGTTAGCTTAACTGTTCATGCCGCTCTGATCTCATACCAGAGAGGTGCTGCGAGTAGCAAAATGACTAGGAAATCAAATCCATGCCGGTGCATTTCAAATAATTTATCAGAGTAGAGAATAAACTGTGGCTCATAGTGCTGCCAGTTGAAACGTCGCCTACAGGGAAGCAGCGCTTCCAAGAGATGGAGCTGAAGGACACATTTCTGTTATGCCAGAATTTTCCGATTCTTGTATCGTCGACCTCGATCTTCTCATTTTTTCACTTTCTCCAAGGTTTTGCTCTTTCTTGTTACACTTCTCATCTTTATTAATTGGTTTAACCACTTCTTTACATGCTCTCCTCTGCAATCTGTCTCAAACTCTTCCTTCTCCTTTTCCAAATGTCCCCCACCATTACCCCACAGCAAGACCTTTTCTCTTGCCCCGGCGTAGCAGTACTTTGCCATTTAACCTAATACTGGTGAACTAATTTCTCAAACAATGCAAGAAATGAACAGGATCTGCTCACTAGGAACCAAAAATGGGTGATTGTTTTTAAAGAATTTGTAAAATGCCCAGAGATTTTCAGGACTGCGTAGATTTTATTAATGTTTAGGCTCCTAATCCAATCACCTTTTTCCAGAGCCTGTGTTAGGAGCACGGGCAGCTCTTTGATTTCAAACTTGATAATTTTACCACCGCAACTGAGCAATAGTCCTGAGTTTTACCAGTATTCAATTAACAATTGCGTGTCATTTGATTCGAGTTGGTAAATTGAATGGAAAGCTGGAGAGTATCAGTAGCAACTGTGTCTTCTGGGCTCCTACAATAAAACTGGGGAAGCTATGGGAGTAAAAGGTGATTGGATTATCCGTCTTTCCTGTCTAGATTGTTCCTTTCTCCTTCCCATGTGGTCTGAACTGTCCAAACCGGTTTTAGCCACTCCAAGCAACAGGTATTTTTTCCGTTTGCTTTAGGTGTACTCTGTGTACCAGAGTATTTTCACCGTCCAGTTTTTTTTCTTTACATTGATGTAGGTATTTCTAGATATTTCCCATTAATTTCATCCTGAGCATTTCCTTTTTTTCCGTAGCATTTCTGTCCTTCTCTTGGCCTTGTCAATGGTAAAGAGAGCAGAACGTGATCACATCCGGACAGCATTTGAGGGCATGTTTAACTCCTAACCATGCTTGCATACATGATTTTATGCAAAAAGCCCAAATAAATCAGATAAAAGGTAAATTGTTGCTCTGTGCATTTACTGATGCTGTTTTCTATTACTTAGACTTACAGACTATAACTAAAAATAGTAAAGAATCTTCTAATGTGCAGCAAGACAACAGCAGAAAGAAACATGCTACACATGTAGCCAACCAGAAGGATGAAGAAGCCAGAACTGAAGTAAGTCAAGGCCCACTTGAGCTGGACTCGGCCAGCGTTTGCAGTGACATGCAGCAGCCATGCTCTTTCGGGAGGTCCGTGTTTGAGAGACACATGTTGCGTGAATTTCTGGACCAAGCTGTCCCTGAAAATGAGCATCCTTTGCCAACAGACTACATCCAGGAAGGTGAAGGCGCTTTTGCTGTCCAGCCACACAGCGAAGAAGAATATGAAGAAGATGTTATAGAACCACGAACTCTTAATGATATAACAACCATAACGGACAAAACTAGTCCCTGGTCCAGTGTCCTGTCTGAAGTGGAGCAGGGTGTTGACCAGCAGCCCATAGACTTGGGGCCTGAAGATCAGCACTCGGTGTATATAAACTGTTTGCAAAGAGGAAACAGCAGATGGAGCAGCACCTTCTCCAGCATCCTACAAGGTGACAATCAAAGCATGCTCACTGCCCTTAGCCCGTGCGTTAGCCTCCACACAGATGAAGGCAGTCCTTGGGCAGTAGCAGAAGGCTTTCAAAGCTTGAACAGTGCCACGGAAACAACAGAGAAGGAGCTGTTTCAGCCTGCTCATTTGTCAGAAGTGCATCAAACAGCCAACGGCCCTGTAGAAAATGGAAATTGTGGTTGGGATAGAGCATTTCATACTAAACCTATAGAGCAAAATGTGGAGTTTCGTGGAGCTTCCAAAGAACTACTGGCATTTCCAGGAGGTGTTGGTTTGACCAATCCAAAAACCACAGAAAGAAAGGAGGAGGAAAATGGTGAGGTTGTAAATGAAGAACGTCAAGACGAGGAAGAAAGTGGTTCTGATGAGATCTGTGTTAAGAGCGTATTAGCCCAAGCAGGCTCGGAAGAAAATAGTCAAAGCTTTTCTGATGACAGTAGCAAAGACCCACTGGAAGAGTCAGAAAAGTCCGTCAAACCGAAAATTATTTTGTATCCTTCTTTTTTCTTAAACACACGTTGCACTCAAGGAGCGTGTCCTATTTCTTGGTTAGAATCTCACAGGCCTCAGGAAAGCGGAATTCCCTGTGTGGAGCTCTGCCCTGTAAAGTGAGTCTAGAAGTGGTGACCTGGGAAGGTGTTGGAAGGCCCTGTTGTGTTGTGTTTCACACAATGTAGTGATGACTTCCTTACCATTTGTAACCATTATATTCTGTGATCCCTGAGAGTTATTTCATTTTGGCTAATTTCAAGGTGTTATGCATTTTTTCCCCATGCTGTTTTTCTCCATGTATGATACCTTTTGTGTTTCTTCTGTATTAAAAGAAACGTAGTTTAATTTTGCTTTTCAAATACTTTCCCATGTTTTTTGGAAGATCCCGAATCTCATATTTGGTTTCACTAAGTTGTGTTGGAATTTTTGCAGGATGAAGTACTCTACTGGCTTTTCCAGCAAGTATAAAGTTTGGAAAGCAGGTTGGTGTCCTATGCTCTGAGAGGTCAGGTGAGAGAGCCAAGTGTTCAGAACCATAGAAAATGGATTAAAATGAATGAGACTCACCATCTGGGATCCGTCAGCAGCTGTTACAGTGAGGTTTATTCTACATCTGCAGCTCCTGTGGAGCTTTGTGCAACTACCAAAGGTTGTTCCTTAACAGTTCTGCTCAGATCCGGTCCTGTTGTTGTTCCCAACTTTTTCCTTCCACCCCAGCAGATGGAAGCCTCCATGAGACTGCTCAGCATGTCTTGTCATCCTTCCACAGCTCTGAAAGTAAGTATGGGACATCCTTTCCTTTATTGTCCTAGCTTAATGGAGTCTGTTCCTTAAAGCAGGAACAAAAGTACTTCTCCCTTTCTTAGCCTGTCCGCACTCAGGTTAGAGGTGATGGCTTCCAAATCAAGGAGAATCTTTCTGATACCTCTTCTCTCTGTGAGAATCATTTTCAGCATTCATGGCTGCATCGTCAGGGATAATTATACATTTATGTTAACCAATTTGTCTGTATACAATAGTGAATGTTGCTCCACTGGGGGTCAGTGGAGGAGGCAGGTGCTCACTCCACACTTCTTTTGCTTTAATGTGAGGTAAGGGGCCTAATTTCAAGGACACAAGCCATAACTGGTAATTATGACTCCAATTTATATCTTTTAGATCAGGATGAAGTGAGGGAGTTTGCAGAGAGCCTCTCATAGCATCATGGAATCACAGAATGGTTTGGGTTGGAAGGGACCATAAAGATCATCCAGTTCCACCCCCCCTGCCCTGGGCAGGGACACCTCCCACCAGACCAGGTTGCTCCAAGCCACATCCAACCTGACCTTGAACACCTCCAGGGATGGGGCAGCCACAGTTTCTCTGGGCAACCTGGGCCAGGGGCTCACCGCCATCACAGCAAAGAATTTCTTCCTAATATTTCATCTAAATCTCCCCTTTTTCAGTGTAAAACCATTGCCCCTCATCCCATGGCTCCCCTCCCTGATCCAGAGTCCCTCCCCAGCTTTCCTGGAGCCCCTTGAGGGACTGGAAGGGGCTTGAAGGTCTCCGCGGAGCCTTCTCTTCTCCAGACTGAACCCCCCCAGCTCTCTCAGCCTGTCCTCACAGCAGAGGGGCTCCAGCCCTCCCAGCATCTCCGGGGCCTCCTCTGGCCCCGCTCCAACAGCTCCGTGTCTCTCCTGTGCTGAGGCCCCAGAGCTGGAGGCAGCACTGCAGGGGGGTCTCCCCCGAGCGGAGCAGAGGGGCAGAATCCCCCCCCTCGCCCTGCTGCCCACGCTGCTGGGGATGCAGCCCAGGCTGCGGGGGGGTTTCTGGGCTGCCAGCGCACATGGCCGGCTCCTGTTGAGCTTCTCACCCACCAACATCCCCAAGTCCTTCTCCTCAGGGCTGCTCTCCAGCCATTCTCTGCCCAGCCTGGATTTGTGCCTGGGATTGCTGTGACCCAGGTGCAGGACCTTGCACTTGGCCTGGTTGAACTTCATGAGGTTCACAAGGACCCACCTCTCCGGCCTGTCAAGGTCCCTGTGGGTGGCATCCCATCCCTCCAGCACGTCGACTGCTCCACACAGCTTGGTGTCACCTGCGAACTTGCTGAGGGTGCACTCCTTGAGAGGTATCGAGTAACTGTTCTTCGACGGAGGGAATAGCAGAATAGCTGGAGTGATCGTTCCTCGTACAGGAAAGCTGTTGATTTCTTTTGCTGTTTCATAGGTGGTTTTACGTGCATCAACATTTATTTACTGTAAGAGGTTTGGGACTCAGTTGTTTTGAGGTCTAAATATTCTTCTTTTCCAGCCATAGCTTTCCTATGGGTGTTGATGCGGATCTGGGTACTGCAGCAGCTGAGCTGTTTGTTTACCGCTCCCAGAAAAGATAATGCATTGGTTTCCCTCCTTATGACCTATGAAACAAACACTAGGAATATTTATATAACTGGAAACAGCTTGCCTGATTAAACAGAACAGAAACAGGCAGGATCTGATAGCTCTGAAGTAATGGAAGCTACTTGCAGTTAATAAATGTGCTTACAGCTCAGGTAAAATGCCTTAATTTTTGCTATTTTGTGATGTAAAAATTTTTTTTTTCTGATTTAAGTAATAGAACTTTTCCTAAGGCCCTTGAAAATTGTTCCTGATGAAAGTAGAGACCTCTATCAGAGGAGTCTTGGGCATAGTATGCTTCAAGGATCCGAAGATATATCTTGATTATAACACCTACACTGCAGTGTGTCTTAGTGCTTGTTAGGCAAACTTTTCATGCCGTGCCTAAATATTTGGGATGAAATCAAAAGCAGAACCTCCGATGTGTTCCTCCTTTGGAATCTCCTTTAAATTCTGTGTTCGCCTCCGTCCATCGCTGATACCGCCTTCCGCTCATCCCCCTCTTCGGAGTTTTGCTTTCTGTGCAGAGTTAGCTCCGGTTCTCCCTGCGGAAGCAGCGCGTCTTTCTGTCCATCTGCAAATCATTAAACCTACGGTTTAATATCAGTACCAGCTTTAGTTGAATTCGCTTTCTCTGCAGTGCCAAGCTTAGTGTCTGGAAACACACTCCTGAAAGTGCTTAATAATTAGGGAGAATGTTAGCAAGGCACTATTTGGATCTAGCTGACCTTAAACCAGCTTAATTCCAGGATTAGCTACAGCTCGTCCTTCACTGTAGCACTTGTGGGCTTCTGTTTGAGACAGGACTCGGTGCTGCCTTATGCACCCAACATCAAACAGCCTGTATGAAGACGAAGAAGTTTTTCGTTTCTGATGGTAAAATACAGTTCGGGAAAACTGCTTTCTCATGGTTCTGGTTTTAATTAGCTTTAAGAACATCACTTTCTAAATCTGTGTTTGTTTGGTTTCTGCACGGTTCAGCAAACACGGAGGGTGACAGCAAGGCTGAAATGTGAGCTGTTCTCTGAAGATCAGCAGCTCCCTCTGGCTCACGTGGCAGCTGGCAAACTTCTCTCCTGGCCTCCCTAATGATCCCGTCACCTCTCCCTGTCTTCTCTGACCCCCTGCTTTCCCTGGCTTCCTGTGCAAAACGGTGAAGAAACGGTGAGGAAGCAAAGCAGGCAGCCACGTCAAAGGAGCTGGTGGCATTCTGGGGCAAAAGGGTCATCTCAGCTCATGCTGCAAGGACATGGGGATCCGAGAAGGCGCTGCAGCAGCTCAGGCCTCAGCCTGGGTGCCATGGTCACCTTCCAGGGACCTCAGTTTTGCAGAGCCTCATGAAATCTAAATTTTTTTGACATTTTTTCTCCATTACATCAGACTCAGACTTCCAGTTCTTGAGGTTCTTCCCAGCTCTCCTCTTCCACACTGATCACTTGCTGTCCTGCCTGATCCAGCAGTCCTGCTTCGACTCCTGCCGCTTTCCAGGTTCACAGAATCACAGAATGGTAGGGGTTGGAAGGGACCTCTGGAGACCATCCAGTCCAACCCCCTGCCAGAGCAGGGTCACCCAGAGCAGGTTGCACAGGAACGTGTCCAGGCAGGTTGGGAATGTCTCCAGAGACGGAGACTCCACCACCTCTCTGGGCAGCCTGTGCCAGGGCTCTGCCACCCTCACAGGAAAGAAGTTCCTCCTCATGTTGAGGTGGAACTTCCTATGGTCAAGTTTGTGCCCGTTACCCCTTGTCCTGTCGCTGGGCACCACTGAAAAGAGCCCGGCCCCATCCTCCTGACACCCACCCTTTCAGTATTTATAAGCATTGACAAGATCCCCCCTCAGTCGTCTTTTTTCCAGACTGGAGAGACCCAAGTCCCTCAGCCTTTCTTCCTAAGAGAGATGTTCCAGTCCCCTCATCATCTTGGTAGCCCTTTGCTGTCCCCTCTCCAGCAGTTCCCTGTCCGTCTGGAACTGGGGAGCCCAGAACTGGAGCCAGTGCTCCAGCTGTGGCCTCCCCAGGGCAGAGCAGAGGGGGAGGATGACCTCCCTCCACCTGCTGGTCACACTCTTCTTGATGCCCCCCAGGAGACCATTGGCCTTCTTGGCCACAAGGGCACATTGCTGGCTTATGGGCAACTTGTTGCCCACCAGGACTCCCAGGTCTGTTGCCACAGAGCTGCTCTCCAGCAGGTCAACCCCAACCTGTACTGGTGCATGGGGTTATTCCTCAACTCCTGTTCAGGAGCAGCTTTGTCCTTTTCTCCTCTCAGCCTTTGTCCAGGCAGTTCCTGATACAACCTCGGGAAAATTCTCCAAGTTTGTGGCTAAACTTAACAGCGTCCAGCACTGCATCGTGTTTGTTGTAAAGCTACAACTGGTTTTAGATGAGTCAGAGCCATTGTGTAGGTGGCCCAGATTGTTGTCCAACTCTTATTTCCGACTGTTGCCTCTGCCTCCTTCCTCCTTCTTTGCCTTTACTGTATTCATATGTTCCTTTTGTTTTATATGTATGTACTGTTGCTGATTTTTCAGGGCAAAAATTTAATTTCTGGTTAGGGTTTGGGGCAATCGTATGCTAGAGTAAAAACATTTAAACGTGGTTCCGGTGAGATGCTGCCTGGGAAGCCCATATTAAGGCTCGCTGCCCTTCAGAGTTGGCCCCGTCTACTGGTAATGAAGGTGGGTTTTGGGGGGCAGGAGGAAATATTTTAAAAATCAGAGAGTTAATAACCTTTTGCGTTCAAATATCTTGATTTTTTTCTCTCCTCACCTCTATGAATATTCCAAAAAGGGTAAGAAACTTAGGTGGAAACCAATTTTACTCAGAATAAATTAGTATTTTTTTATATATATATATATATATATATATATATATATAGATTTACCTTCAGTGTAAATTAGAAGGAATGCTTTTGTAAGACAGACTTAGGTTCAGAATAACAGGCTTTCATCTGTTCTAAAAACGCAGGTGGCTGGCAACGCTCCAAGCATCCTTTCTTCTTGTTCTGCTCCCATTCCAGCTGCAGCCACTGAAGCTGTTCTGTTTCCTTACCCAGGGCACAGAGCTAAGGCCTCTGCCCGCTCCGTTTCTCAGAAAAAGAGGAAAAGGTGGCTGTATTCTCCACGTCCGCTCGGAGCTGCTGCCGGCAACTTTTGATTTGATAGAAACCTTTTCCTATCCCGAAAGCAGAAGTAGGTGCGAGGTCACTCCGGGGGTAGGTTGTAGCCTATTAGCACAGATCTGTTTTCCCTCCTTCCTCACTGTGCGCAAACAAAACGCCGTGAAACTTGCGGCACCCGCGGGGCTGAAACATTCTCCGCCTCCGTCACCACAATTCTTTGACCTTGAAATAAGCCATCGCCTGCCAAGACCTATAAAATGCTAATAAGTCTGTTTGCTTTTTCTCCCGTCCCTGGCACGCAGCAATTGGATAATCCTCGGCTGGTTTAAGTGTCCTGCCATATCCCTGCCATTTCTATAAAAAGCAAAAAGTGAAACGTGATCTCCTGTCCTCTTTCCTCTTGCATCTTTCGGCTTAAACGCGTGCGCCTGATGGCTGAGCGTCAAGATACTCGGAGTCTGCGACTGCGTTGGCTTAGGGACAGCGAGGGAGAAAGCCAGGACAAGCGCTGCTTGTGCTCAGCTCGTCGTTTGAGCTGGCAGAGCCTGTTTCGGAGGCAAGGAATGGTGTAAACACGACATTTCAGATGCGTGCTCTGGAAACTATGCTGGAGGTTAAAACTCTTGACTGTTGGAAACTGCCCGTTTGCCGTGTCACAGGAGCATCTTAAAAACGCTAGAGGCATTTAAATTGCTCTAGCAATTAAAAATTGAGGCTAGAATGTCTTGCTAAGTGTTATACGTGCAAGGAATTTGTGTATTTCAAAGAAAAATAGCTTTATACAGAGGTAAGTATGGAAGTGTGGCTCTTTCCTGTAGCCAAATCCCAAAACTGTCGGTGAAGCTAAACCTGCAAATGTAATTTCATGAGGCTTCTGATCCTCTGCGCGGGCTGGGAGTGCTAATTGTGCTTTTAAACTTCTCTCATTTCAATTCATGCCTGTGCTAAAACTTTCCTACAGCTGGAAGTTCATTTTTAGGAAGGTCCTTGGGATCGATAACGTGCATCTTAACACCTCTACCTTGCTGCAGATGGACAGGGCGGTATGAAAATCGGCGGATGAGTATTTTAGCCATTTCTACCTAAAAAAGCACGCGAGCGGTATGTTTTCCAAGCACACCTCATTTACTGACAGCATACAAACTGCTGCCTGTCGCCTCGGTGTCATCTAATAGCAGCAGACACCTGCTCTCCTGTCCTATTTTCACTTTTAGAGTGCTCTTTCGGAGTGTGTTATTGCACTGATGGCAAAATTGTGAGCGAGGAGCAGCGTTTTCTGCAGCAGCCTCTGGCCGACCGGAGCAGAGCAGGAAGAACTCCAGGGCAGTGGTGGAATCACCATCCCGGGAGGGATTTAAAAGCCAGGCAGACGTGGTGCTGAGGGACATGGGGTAGTGGTGGTTTTGTCAGAGTTGGGTTGATGGTTAGACTCGATGATCTGAAAGGTCCCTTCCAGCAACCTGGACAATTCTATGAACTCAGTTTGTGACATGCCCCTGGCTTCACCTGCGGCAGGAGAAGTACTGTGGCCCCTCTGGATTGTGAACTCGAAGAAAAAAGGAGAAAAATCTCATTTAATTTCTCCTTTAGAATCAAATTTAAAATTTGTTATAACCAGGGTAGGATTATTTCACAGCTGGTTTGGGTCAGTGGGATAGTGCAATCCCCAAAAAAGTCCTTTAATTTCTGCAGAAATACTCAGCTGTGCTGCTGTCTGCTGGATCTGGGATTCCTGAGGCAATTTTTTTCCCTTTCCCTTTATCTTCTCCCAGACGCTCTGTTACCTTCCCCTCCGAGTTGTGTGACTTGCAGCTGCTCCCACTGAAATTCATTAGAAATGTCCCGTTGGGTCAGTGAAAGCTGTCTGCGTGTATTCCTTACATTCCGAACGGGAGTTGCTGCCTCTGTTCCTCGCTGTGCAGGAAGACCTGTGTAGCACAAGTACGTGTGAGAGGGGAACTGGGAGAAGTGGGAAGTGCAGTTTCACGACCCTTTGAAATAAGGTTAATTGGATAATTTGGGGAATTTGATAGAGTCATTGCTACAGGGTAAATCTGCGGCTGTTTTATTATTTCAGTTAGTTCCCGCGAGCTGTTCACATGGACGTAGTTGTGCAGAGAATCTTTTATAGGTATGTCAGTGGTGGAGCCTCCTCCAGGGTGGAACAGGGGACTTATCAGGGGACAAATGGCTTCATCACGGCTGGAAGGAATCACAGAATCATGGAATGGTTTGGGTTGGAAAGGACCTTTAAAGCCCACATTGTCCAACCCCCTGCCATGAGCAGGAACATCTTCAACTAGACCAGGTTGCTCAGATCCCCATCCAGCCTGGCCTGGAATGTTTCCAGGAATGGGGCATCTCCCACCTCTCTGGGCAACCTGGGCCAGTGTTTCACCACCCTCTGTAAAAAAATTCTTCCTTAGATCTAGTCTGAATCTCTCCTCTTTTAGTTTAAAGCCATCACCCCTTGTCCTGTCGCGACAGGCCCTGCTAAAAAGTCTGTCCCCAGCTTTCCTGTAGCCCCCCTTTACGTCCTGAAGTACAGTGCCAGGGCAGAGAAGCGACACGGGTTTGTCTGGCTGCAATTTGGCCGGTGTATTGGATTTAAGCGCCAGAATTTCCTTGTTTTTTTTGGTTTTGTGACAGTTACAGATCTTCCTGGCCCGGGGGATAGGGCCGTCCATACCGATTCTTTGCAAATACATAAAACCGGTGTTCAGAAGCAAACGCTGCTCGATGACCTAAACCCAGAAGCCTTTCACCAGTCCTCTGAGCTTTCGCTTTGAACACTTTTCTCTAAGAACTGCTTTTGAAGGCTGTAGAGAGACCAGGGCCCAGCACGGAGCCAGCGTGAGCTGGTTACTCTCCATCTCCTAGGGCAGGGGGTTGGAACTAGATGATCTTTAAGGTCCCTTCTAACCCAGACCATTCTGTGATTCTATGATCTGCGGCCAATATTAATGTTTCAGCTGTTTCACGGACAGTTGGCACGGAAACCAGCATGGGAAAAACAAGCGACTGACCCGGTCTATGGACAACCTTGAGCAGAATACGCTGTCAAAAGGCGGTGGTTTGGCCAACGAGCATCTCCCTCCACCAGTTTTTAAGCTTCTAATCTTGCCCGGTCTGCGTTTAACCTCTCTCAGCTTCTTTCTTTTTAGGAAAATCATCCTAGAGCAGTGTTGAGAAAAAAGAAAAACAAAGTAAGAATTCTCATAAATATAAATGTATGATAAAAACGGGCAGTGCTTCAAAATACTATAAGCCAAAGCTATTTTCCTGGATAGTTGGAACTCTTTTACAGAAATCTTTTCAGATCATTGACACCATTAGCTGTATGAAATTTAGGCTCTAGGAATTTATAGTTAGATTGTCATAAATCTTTTGTGCACTGCTGGATGTGAAACCACGTGAGCTGTTCCCACCCTTGGCATCCTTGTTATTAACCAGCCAGACGGCGACCGAAACCACCGGCTTTGTGAGCGTTGACCCATCTATCTCCCGAATCTGGCCCTGCAGGAGCCGGCTGCGTCCGCGTGTCTTAAAATCATCCTTTAGGAAATCTTGGCCTGTGGTTACGGCCTCTCTCGGTCTCGTCTGTGTGCAGAAATTGTAGCTGATGTTAAATTAGCTTGCAATTAGCTTCTTGTGCTTTGCCCTGGCCCTAGCAGACACCGGTACACCCGGGATGGGTAGATCAGGGAGTGGGTTTTTATCTACAGGCTGTTTTCCCATCAGGGTCTTCACCAACGATGCTGTCGCAGGGCTCAGTGTGCTCGTCATCTCAGCCTGTAAAGCTCAGGTAACCAAACACAAGGCATCTCCAAACCCACTTATTCCTAAAAAAGCCATTTCCCTCCCCAAACGATGCACGTCAAAGCGGGGAGCGCACAGGAACACGATCCCGGCGCCGTTTCTCTGGTGACCTTAGGAGATCTTTCCACGGCGGCTGCGCCCGGCGAGGCCCAGCCCGGCCAGGACAGTGAAGCAGCCCAGGGATGTAGGTGAAAGGTTGGACCAACGGATCAGCTTTCCACATCAAACCCTGCTCTCCGGGAGACCTTCCTGGCCCCGTGTCCTGAAACAGCACCGCTCGCCTCCGCCTCTAAAAGCAGCCGAAGCCAGGTCTCTCCTCTCTCGGTGCTTCACGGGCACGACCTGGCTCTAAATGAACTGGGGAGAAATGCCAGTTTCTTTGTACGCTGAAAATATCCATCTTTAGCGCTACTGGGAGGTCTGGGAGAAAACCTGGCTGCTGGGAGGGGGTGCGTGCAAAGCGAGGAGGATGTTAAAATGCTGGAAAAGGTGGTTTTCATCTCGCGGGCAGCTGCGGAGGGGGTTCCTGCAGGGGGGACTGGGACGGGCCAGTCTCAATTTGTCAGCAGGGTCGGGTTTGTTGTGTAGGAGCTTCGCCTCTCCAGTGCAAGGTGGTTTGGTTTTTTAAGGGTTCTGCAAATTCCAAAGCAAATGATAATTGAAACCCGAAATTCAGAGAGTCAGCTCCCGGTGCATACACTGGAGTAATTCTTTTGGCTTCATAGAAAATGACTTTGGCTGAGGGGAGATGTTCACAAAGTGCAGAGCTGACTTGCCAGAGCCCAACTGTGTGGTTTGGACCTTTTAATTTCGGCCTTCGGCTTTTGCTTTCTGCAGCACCAAGGAAGAATCGCATTTGCAGCATCTAATATCATCTTGGGCAGGGAAATATTTCATTATCGGGGATTTTTTGGAGAGGGAAATATTTCCCCGTCATGGATTTTTTTTTTTTTTTTTCCCAAGTTGGAACAGAGAGGTCTTTTTCCAAAGAGTTGCCTCGCAGTGTGCGGAACGAGAGAAAAACCCCTCCGAGGAGAAGTGCTGAGCCACAAAAAACCACATCAGGAGGGGTGTTTTCTGCGTATCCAGCTTCTCGCCTGCTGCACGGCCCCAGGGTTTGCTGCGATGAGAAACCAGGCGCGGGGCAGAGCTGCCGGGGCTCTAACGTCTTCTTCCTTCTCCCCACAGAGCAGAAGCGGAGCAGCGCCGCGGGGCATCCCCTACCGAAGGCCAGCTCGTCCCAGACCGGCGGTTGATCTCTCGGAAGCGGAAACCAAAAGGATCGCCAGGATCTTCTCTGCTCAGCTGGCCAAGAAGGAATAGCGTCGGCGAGAGGCCATCCGCAGCGGCTGCTTCCCCAGCCACAGCCTGAGCCATGGGCCAACGCCGGGTTCTCCAGGGAAGAGGAGATGGAAGCCGTAGGTTCCAGGCTCTGATTTTTAATTTGCCTAATTGGTGTCCTGTTAGAGCAACTTAAAAGTTGGTGGTCAACCGAGGGGAGCTGAGAGACAGCGTGTCTTGCAAGGGCCGGTCCCCGATGAGACTCACCGCTTCGGGTAACCGATGAGCTGCTGCCTGCTCTCTAGATTCTCCTTTTTGGGGATTGATTCATGTGAAGTTTCTCTAACCTTTTATTTTTGAGTAAACGCAACGCATCCCATTTTGAGACGGCTCCTTTTTCTTCGACCACGGGATGGAGAACATGAGAAATTTGCAGAGATCTGTTGCCTCCCCGCCGCGGGGAGGGGAGGGGAGGGGAAAATGAGCTCCCTCCCCAGTGGCCTTTCAAAAAGAGTCGGGGAGAAGCATAATTTGCTGATTCTAGAGGAATGTAAATGCCCAAGGATGCTGTAAAATACTGATGTGTGTACTGTTTTTACTAGGAATATGGAAAATTCTAAATTATTTTTGTACATTTTTATGTCAGGTACCTTTTGGATAACGGACTCTGATGCAAACTGAGCTAAGTTATTTTTGCACTGCTCACCAGTGTTTGTTTTTCAATAAAATTCCTTTGGTTTCTTGTCACCTGGTGTGATGTGTCCCACTGACAGGTCACAAGCTCGTCGTTAGCAGGGGGCCAGGACTCCTTCCCGGAGAGCCCCCAGCAACAGGAGGGAGAGGACATCGTAGAAATGCTTCCTGGAAGATGCTGTAGCTGGGGACACGCGGAAAGGTCACTGCTTTGCAAAGGAATTGGATATTGCCGTATAGTGCAGCCCACGGGGAATGAGTCGGACCTCGGAATTGGGTGAATGCTCCAAATCAGAGCTGCTTTTCAAACCACGCTTTGAATTCAGGATTTAAGGAACCAAAGTGTCAGCAGCCCTTTTTTTTCACAGAATCACAGACTGGCAGGGGCTGGAAGGGACCTCTAGAGATCACCCAGTCCAGCCCCCTGCCAGAGCAGGGTCACCCAGAGCAGGTTGCACAGGAATGTGTCCAGGTGGGTTTGGAATGTCTCCAGAGACGGAGACTCCACCACCTCTCTGGGCAGCCTGTGCCAGGGCTCTGCCACCCTCAAAGGAAAGAAGTTCCTCCTCATGTTGAGGTGGAACTTCCTATGGTCAAGTTTGTCCTGTCACTGGGCACCACTGAAAAGAGCCCGGCCCCATCCTCCTGACACCCACCCTTTCAGTATTTCTAAGCGTTGATAAGATCCCCCCTCAGTCATCTTTTTTCCAGACTGAAGAGACCCAAGTCCCTCAGCCTTTCTTCATCAGAGAGGTGTTCCAGTCCCCTCATCATCTTGGTAGCCCTTTGCTGTCCCCTCTCCAGCAGTTCCCTGTCCTTCTGGAACTGGGGAGTCCAGAACTGGACGCAGTACTGCAACCCTTTTCCTCCCACCTCTGCAGTTTGGTTTGTCACCGGGGAAAATCCTAAATGCCTGATTCACAACTTGCCCACGCCAGGTTGGACCCCAGCAGTAAAATCCGTTCCATGCTGCCCACGCGCTGCCTGCAGAGCTCCAAGCCTCCCGCCACTGCCCAAAGCAGGGTCTGGCTGGTTGTCACCGCTGCCACGTGTCTCCCACCCACTGACAACCGCAGCCCTGACCCTCTGCCCTGCAAATGCATCCCCTCTCCCTCCCCTCGCCGGGTGAGGGTTGGGAGATGACCGTGCCAAGTGTCCCTGTACTGCACGTCCCCCTGCCAGGACAGGAGTGACGCGCGGGCGTCCTTCTGCTATTTCTGATCCCAGTGGCATCCCCAAAAAAGTCAGGTGGGATGCTGGCCAGGTTGGGAACATGGTGACATAGGAGGTGACGGTGTTGACTCCTGAGTTACAGCTCGGGCATGAGATAAACAGCTGCTTCCTTTTGCGTTTAGGTCAGCGGTGGCGCACGGTCCGGCCGGCTGGGAAAACAAGAGGGCAGCAAGCTGGAGAGGGGCATCAGTGACAGATGGACTTCTGCTCGGAGCCCGATGGACGGAGCAAAGGTGGCTTTGGGGGTCTCAAATCAGTTCGAAATCCCTCTTGTGTCCTCACATGAGAGAGCGGAGCCTTTCTGCACAGCAGCAGGGACGTGCGACCTTTGGCGAGCGCGTCCCTTTGGGCTTTGTGTGTGTAATGCTAAATAGCACAAAGGGTTAAACGCCGAGTTTTAAGAAAAGGGAGGAAAAGGGGCATTTCTTGAGCCGTCACCCCACCCTTGGCCCCCAGCCTTGTCCTCCCCCTGGGCTGCAGACCCGGCGCGTGGCCACGCTCGAAAGGGCGTCGTGGTTTTGTTGGTGCGGAGCAGGAACACGGGAGGGATTTACCCCTGCGTGTCCCCTGCCCTCAGGCCACTCCACGTGAGCTGGGGGCCACGTTCCACCCTGCGGAGGAAATCCTGCCGGCACACGGCAGCTGCCCGGGATGAATTACGGCTGCGTGGTCTGTGCAAGGAGCAAAAGTGTCTCACCTGCCCCAACGGGGGGGGCGCAAGGTGCCCTGCCCTGCCCCAAACCACTTCCTTCTAAAGCCTTGGGCAAGTGTTTTCTGCATCTCCTCCTTCCCAGAGTGCTTTTAGGTTAAAAATCCAAATTACTCCCCCATCCCTGAGGTCCCAGCGGCCACCAAATGGGCAGGACCACGCTGTTGGGTGCTGCTGCCCTAAAGCTTCGCTCTGATGGGTGCTGGTGGTCCAGGCAGGACCCCCACACACCCATGCCGGCACCCTGGGGGGGGGCAGAGGGCTGAAACACAGCCTCCCCCTCACAGGTGTTGGGTGACCCCACTCTCATCGACTCAAATGCCACTGGGGGAACTGGGTTACACTGTCACCCGATCCCTGTGGCCGCTGGAATGTCCTCCCCGGTGCTATTTAAGGTGGGGGCCAAGGAGCCGGCTCTCAGGTTGATGGTTGCACAGAGAGGGGTGTAAGGCAGGAGCAGGGGCGCGGTGCCGAGGTCCCAACGGTGAGGCCATCGGGGGAGGAGATGTTATCACTGAGCACCCCCATTTTGGCCAGGGTGGGGGGTGAGCGAGCCCCGGGCTGAGTGAGGAAGCACCGTGCCTCAGTTTCCCCAAGGATGCAGGCGAGGAAATGGGGCAGGATTTGGCTTTCGGGGCTGTCCAAAGCCAGACAGAGCCACTATGGCACATCGTCACCTCTGTCCCTACACCGGACACCTGTTTGACTCTCCATCCAACGCAGCATCCCAGCTCCTCCTCAGACCACCCCCTCTTTCATTCCAGCCCCTCTGCCACGATGGTGGGTCTGAAGCCCCCCGAAGTGCCCCCAACAGCCGCCGTGAAGTTCATCAGCGCGGGGACGGCCGCCTGCATCGCCGATCTCTGCACCTTCCCCCTGGACACCGCCAAAGTGCGGCTGCAGGTACGATCCACCAGCCCCCCAAAATCCCACGAGTGGAGGGAGCACCCCACAACAGCCAGACCCCCGCCCCCATGCCAGCTCCACTCCAGAGTTGGTGGTGTTTGGGGGGAGGTGGAGGGCAGGGTGACATGGTCGGCACCCCGCAGATCCAGGGCGAGGTGCGGATCCCCCGGAGCACCAGCACCGTGGAGTACCGGGGTGTTCTGGGGACCCTGAGCACCATGGTGAGGATGGAGGGACCCCGCAGCCTCTACAGCGGGCTGGCGGCCGGGCTGCAGCGGCAGATGAGCTTCGCCTCCATCCGTATCGGGCTCTACGACTCGGTGAAGCAGCTCTACACCCCCAAGGGTGCCGAGAGTGAGTGTCGATGCGATCAGGACCCCCCCCCCCGCCCCGTCCCTGCGCACCCCCCCATCCCAACGCACGACCCTCTCCCAGAGGGGCACAACCCACCACGATGGCAAACAGCCCACCCCGGGGTGAACAACCCACCCTGGTATGAGCAACCCCCAAGCTGCACACACACACACACACACACCCACTAAGCACCCCACAACCTCTGGCTGCTCACCCCGGGGTCCCCACACAGCCGGGGGTCCCTGCAGGGCTGGGAGTCCCCATGTAGGCGGGGGTCCCCGCAGGGCTGGGGGTCCCCATGCAGCCAGGGATCCCTGCAGGGCTGGGAGTCCCCACGCAGGCGTGGGTCCCTGGAGGGCTGGGGGGTCCCCATGCAGGTGGGGGTCCCAGCGCCTGCCCTCTCCAGGCACAGGGCTGGCGGCGCGGGTGCTGGCAGGCTGCACAACGGGGGCGGTGGCGGTGGCGTGTGCCCAACCCACCGACGTGGTCAAGGTACGGTTCCAGGCCAACGGGGCGATGCCGGAGAGTGCCCGGAAGTACAGTGGCACCGTGGATGCCTACCGCACCATTGCCAGGGAGGAGGGCATCCGTGGGCTCTGGAGAGGTAGGGGCAGATGGGGACAAGGATGAGAATGAGGACAGGGATGGGATGGGATGGGGATGGGTTGGGGACAGGGATGGGATGGGAATGGGAACAGAAATGGGAAAAGAGATGGGAATGGGGATGAGGAAGGGGACAAGCATGGGAATGGGGACAGGGATTGGATGGGAATGGGAACGGGAATGGGGATGAGGAAGGGGACAGGGATGGAGACAGGGATGGGATGGAATGGGAATGAGAATGGGAACAGAAATGGGAATGGGGATGGGAATAGGGATGAGGAAGGGGACAGGGATGGAGACGGGGATGGGATGGGAATAGGAATGGGAATTGGAACAGAAATGGGAACAGCAGTGGTGATGGGGATGGGAATGGGGATGAGGAAGGGAACAGGGATGGAGACAGGGATGGGTTGGGGACAGGAATAAGGAAAGCAGGGCTGGAGCACCCATCCAGGATGCTCCAGGAGGGGATGTGACCGCCATCCCTGATACCACCCCACCCCGCACAGGGACGCTGCCTAACATCGCCCGCAACGCCATCGTCAACTGCGGGGAGCTCGTCACCTACGACCTCATTAAGGACGCGCTGCTGCGGGCACAGCTGATGACAGGTAAGGATGGTGCCAGGGGAACACAGCTGGGTGCCGTCCCCGTCCCTGCAACCCTCAACCCCCGGCTCTGCCCCACAGACAACATCCCCTGCCACTTCGTGGCCGCCTTTGGGGCCGGCTTCTGCGCCACGGTGGTGGCATCGCCAGTGGACGTGGTGAAGACGCGGTACATGAACGCCAGTCCTGGGCAGTACCGGAACGCGCTCAGCTGCCTCCTCGCCCTGCTCATGCAGGACGGCCTCGCCGGCTTCTACAAGGGGTGAGTCTGGGGAAGCCCTGCTGAGCACTGGCAAACTCAGTGCAACGATGGGGTGTGCACAGACACCGGGGTGGGCCGGCTCCACTTCACACCGCGCCATCGCCCGGCGCACCATGAGTGTCCTAAGCCATGTGCCACCACCGGGGCACCAGGCAGGGCTTTGGGAACTGCGGGGATGTCCCCGCGATGTCCCCTCCAGCGCTGCTCTTCCCGGCGCAGGTTCGTCCCCTCCTTCCTGCGGCTCGGCTCCTGGAACGTGGTGATGTTCATCTCCTATGAGCAGCTGCAGCGCGTCGCGGTGCTGGCCCGGACACCCCAATCCTGACACCCCCCCCCCCAAGCCCGGTCTTTCTCGTCAGCGTTGGCGAGACACAAGAGTAAATTATATTAATTGCTGGAGCGGCGGGGGAGCAGCGACAGCCCCAGCCCAACGGGGAAACCCTGAGAGGGACCGGCGAGATGGAAGGAGAAACGACGCTGTTTGCAGAGAAACGTGGGAAAATGGAGGTGTCCAGAGAGGAGTTTAGGGAGGAAGAAAAAAGTGTTTGTAGGTTTTTTCCAGCTGGGAAGAGCTTCCCAGCAGTGGTGGGAACAAGGCGGGCAGTGTGGGCAAGCGGGACCGAGTCGAGGGCTGGGGGATGTGGCGATTCCTGATATTCCTTAGCGACGCTCCAATAAACCACCCCTGTGGGGTCTGATTGCAGCAGACTGGTTGCCTTTTTTTTTGGGGAGGGATTTAGGGTCGTTAGAGGTGGTGGAGTCTCCATCTCTGGAGACATTCCAAACCCGCCTGGACGTGTTCCTGTGTAACCTGCTCTGGGTGACCCTGCTCTGGCAGGGAGTTGGACTAGATGATCTCCAGAGGTCCCTTCCAACCCTGGGGTTCTATGATTCTATGATTCTCCCGACCCTGGGGTGCCACTGGAAAAGGCAAACCAGGCCTTATGCGAAAGCTTCCCCAAGTGTCATGTGCCATCAGGGATCAGCTTTAGCAGAGATTATTTCTGTGATTAGAAAAAATAAAAAGCATCAAGCTGGGCACGTGGGTTCATGGCCACACATTCCACTTGTGGGTGCAAAGAGCTGAGAGCCGCTGCCCCCCCTCCACGTGGGAGGCACCCCCCAGCCCCAAGGAGGGTGGGGCACGCAGCCTTGATGCCACCCTTCACGGGGGGGACCCTCACCTCTGTTCAACCTGCCGCTACCGGGTCTCGAACCGCGGGCCTCCCGCGTTCCCACCTGCCGCCTCCGGGTCTCGAACCCCGGTTCTCCTGCCCCGGCGCGGAGCGGCCGCGCTGTTAGAGCAGGGGGTCGGCGGGGCCCCGCTACCCCTTCGGGTTACCGGCCCCGCGGCGGCAGGTGAGTCCCCGGGGTGTGCTGGGGACCCCCATTCCCAAGGAACCCCCACATCCCTTCCCAGGCTCAGCTGGGGAGTCCTATCCCGAGGGAACTCCCCATCCCTTCCTGGGCTCTGCTCGGGACCCCCAACAGCCCTGAGTGGGGTGCACACAGGGGGTCCCCCCCTGCCCCAAGCCCCCCCATGCAGTGGGGTGGGTGCAGGGGTGCCTGGCCACCACCCCCACCCCCCCCCAATCCCTGCAGCTGGGGATCCCAACCTGCATCCTCCCACCTCCTGGGGGGCCATGGCACCCACAGCAGGCAGTTCCCACCCCTCTCCTTGCCCCAGGACTGGCGTGAGCCTGAGATGTCACCCACTGCCACCACCGCTTTCCACGGACTGGGAAGCAACTCCACAAAACACCTGGGATGCGCAGGACACCGTCAGGGAAGCCTGAAGCTCCCAAGGTACTGCAGTGCTCCCAAAAATGTGGGTGAAAGCAGGCAGAGCTGGCATGATGCCTGGGGTGCCCGTTTTCCCCAACACCAGCCCCAGCATCAGGGAATGGACACCCCATGGGGGTCCCAGCCTCTGGGGAGCGGGATGAGGCTGAGCTGGGATGGGGAAGGGCTGGGGCCCTGTGCCGTCAATCTGGAAGCCCCAGCAGGGAGAGGAAGAGGGTGAGGAGGCTGAAGCAGGGATCCTGCTCCCTCTGTGCCCTCGGCTTGGTTTCACCCCGCTCTGATGCCACGGAGGGGAGATGAAACAAGGGTTGTCTCCCATTCTGTTCCTGAAAAGGCTGGGGGGGTGTAATGGGTGAAAAAATGGGATGTGTGGAGGCTGCGTGGATGTGAAGTGGTGGTGACAGTCACAGCAGCCAAGCGAGCTGTGCACGGATCCCCTGAAACATTGATCAGTGCCTGGGGCAGAGCCCCGGCTCTCCTGGACGGGACAAACCCCCTCAATTTTTGTCCTCTGCTGCACCCAACCCCTTCTCACTCCTCTCTGCTGGCCACCCCCACCATGGTTGGATTCAAGCCTCACAAGATGCCACCGATGGCCACCATGAAGTTCATTGGAGCTGGGATGGCTGCCTGATCTCATCGCCTTCCCCCTGGACACGGCCAAAGTGCCGCTGCAGATGAGCCGAGCTCCTCTGCCCTCCACCCCCCAAATCCCGCAGCCCCAGGAGGGAGCTGTGGGCACGTAAACCCTCTTCACCCCATTTTCTCCCGACACAGACTCAGGGGGAGGCAAAGCTCACGGGTAGGGCCCAATACAAGGGGGTCTTCGGCACCATCACCACCGTGGTGAGGACGGAGGGACTCTGCAGCCTCTACAGGGGGCTGGTGGCCAGGCTGCAGTGGCAGATGACCTTCACCTCCATCTGCCTCGGGCTGTACAACCGGGAGAAGCAGCTCCACACCAAAGGGTCACAACAAAAGTCCCTGGATGGGGGGGGTCCTGCTGGGCAGCCCCTCCATGGGCACCAAAACTGTGTGGGATGGGGGTGCAACTGGGTGATGGAAGCACTTTGGGGGGGATGGGTGATTTATATTTTTAAATATTCTTCTTTCCTCCCCCCGCCCTTTGCCGGTACTCTCTCCAGATGCCAAGCTGGCTGCTGGCTGCACCACTGGGGCCATGGTGGTGGCCTCCCCCCAAATGTGGTGAAGGTGCATTTCCAAACTGTCAGGGAGGGTGGTCGGTGTTACCAGGGCTCCGTAGATGGCTACAGGACCATCGCCAAGCAGAAAGGTGTCCATGGGTTGTGGAGAGGTGGGTGCAGCCCCCAGGGACCCCACTGGGATGGCTGCTCTGTCACTGTGGCCCTGAACGCTCTGGTCCAGGCAGGACCGTCCCCCAACATCACTCGCAGCGCCATGGTGAACTGCGCTGAGCTACGATCTCACCCAGGTGAGACCTACGATCCCACCCAGTACAATCCCACCTCACGCAGGGTGAAGGCCCCAGCTCTGCTGTGGAGGCACGGCCAGGGCTGCGGCCGATTGCCATCGCAAGCATCCACCCCATGTAGGGAGGGAGCCCCTGGGTTGTGTCCCTAAAATAATCCAGGCTCAAAATCCCACCACGGCTCTTTCTGGTCAGAAAGTGTCCCCTGCCACTTCACCTCTGCCTTCAGGGCCGCTTTCTGGGCCACGCTCATTGTCTCCCCCATGGACGTGGTGAAGATAAGGTACATGAATGCTGCTCCAGGGCAGTACAGGAGCATTGGGAGCTGTGCCCTCACCCTACTGAGAAATGAGGGGCTCGAGGCTTTCTACAAGGGATGAGTAGGGGTTTGCCACCCTTTTCTATCCTCTTCCAAAATGTAGCTACTTCTGGGGTGGAGGCACCATCACTCTGGGATGGGATGTGCTGACCTTGGCTGCTGCAGGAGGTTCGTGCCCTCATTCCTGCAGCTCGGCTCCTGGAACATAGTGATGTTCGCCACCTACGAGCAGCTGAAACGGGGGCTGATGGCCACACGTGGCTGGGAGGATGTCCCCTCCTGAGCCCAGCGTTGCCATCACCACCTTCCCGGTGGTGCCGTGCTCACAGACACTGACAGGGATCACATCTGCCAGGCACCCGCCAAGGAGAAAGCTGTAGTGAGCGCAGCGAGAATTTCAGTAAATCCTGTGGTCTTTTCTTCCCTGGTTTTGGTCTTCTGCTCGTCACCCTGCGCACAGTCACCCCCAACCCATCGCTGTTGCCATGCACAAGAGTACTCCAGCCCCCTCCAAATCCTCCATCACCCTCTGCATTGCTATGGTGCTGCTGCCATGGGGTGGCAGCTATGGAGAAGAGTCTGGAAAGCAACATGGATCCGAGTCCCAGGGGAAACAGCCTCAAGGGTGCTGTGTTTTAGGGTGCTCGGTGCTGGGAAGGAACAACCTCTACCCGGTCACGGGGCCAGCTCCAGAGCTTTATTGGTGGGAGAAGAGCGGGAAGGTTGTCCCCTAGGATAGGAGAGCGCTTTTCAAGAGCAGTTTCTTGTCACGCGTGAGCTTCTTGGGAAAGCAGATGTTGAAATATATGTGGAGGTCACCCTTGCGCCGGGGGTCCTGGAGCAGCGGCATCCCCTCCCCTGGCACCACTTTACAGTATTTGGGGCTGCAAAGCAAAGGAATGGGCTGAGGAGCAGCAGGATGATCCCGACACGGGGGCCACCACACTGAGCCCTGATGTGCAGAGCCCCACGCATGCTTCTGAGCAGGTTTGTTAGGGCAAGTTTGCTCGTCCAGCTTCAACTGGTGGCCTGCCCTCCTCTTCCAGCCTTGTGTCCCCAAGGTTCCTTGCCCTGCAGGCTGTATCATCCAGCCCTCACCTCACTTGTGTCTTCCACCCACGCCAAGCCCTCTCCCTGCTTCTACCACCAGCAACATGGCCCCCAATCAGGCAAGTAGCTCACAATGGGCAGTATCCTCCTCCTCCCGGTTGGAATCCCCAGCCCTGAACCTGCTGGAAAAGCTTTTGAAGCACACCAGTAATTCAGGCAACGGGGACGTGCTTGGGAAGCGCTGAGTTCTTGACAAGGAGGAACAGGCCAATGCTGAAGTTCCTCCCAAATGCCCGTTCACCTCCTTGGCCACCAAGCTCTGCAGAAAGGCCCTGTCTGACCACTTGAGCCCACCAGTCATTTGCCTCACGGCACTTACTCCACAATGTCGTTGATGGGGATGTTCAGCAGCCTCCCGTCCAGCGTCCTCACCTCCACCATGCAGCCGACCAGCGCCTGCAAGGCACAGAAAGCAGCACCCGGAGCTGCATTTGCAGCCCCCGAGGGAAAACTTAAGCTGGGGCTGGCTCCATCCCCTCATTTGGCTCTTTACCTTTCCCAGGGGGATAGCGGCAATGTAAGTGAGGTTGTCGTTTTGTCTCTTAAACCTCGGGTGGAGTTTCTCTTGGACGACAAAGGTGATGTCAGCTGGAATGACATTTGGGCCCTAAAATCAAGGAAAACAATACAGATACCTGGAAATGGTTTGGTGTAACACAAACGATTTTACACAAGGAAAGGTGACACAAATTCCTTCCCCTTTGTTGCTGCTTTCAACTGGCTATGAAGAAGGGAAAGGTATTTTCTTCCTTAAGGAAAAAAACAAAAAAAAAAAAAGAAAAGTCTTTGATAAGACTCATGCTAAGCCAAGGGAAATCACACTGGGTTTCACAAAGGTGACGCCAGGCAGAAGAATCATTCTTTTCAACTAGTTTTTATCTATCCTAAGGAAAATCCAGGCAGGAAGGGCTCCTTAGAGTGTTTCCGAGAACAATAATTAGCCTGAATTAGCCACTAGCCACACCACCAACTGCCCACAGCCCGCCAAAATGGGAAACCTGCAAAGAGTGTGCGGTAGGTTCCAAGGAAATCTGGCCCAGAACATCCCACCACCATCATTACCTGGTCTCCTTCCTTCTCGAAGGTGATCCTGGTGCCCTGCTTCCACCCTGGCTGCACATCGATCGTTAAGATCTTATCTCTGATAGTGCTGGTTTGACCATCTTCATTCATCACCTGGAGGGTGGATGAAGGAATTAGAAGAGCTGGGTCCTGTCTGGAGAGGTGGGTCTGAGACCAGGAGGGAGCTCAGCTCTGCTCTGTCATCATAGCAGCCAGCACCAGGTGCTGGGTCCGTCCATGGCAGCGCTGAGCCCCCAGATGGATCACAACCCTGCGGTGACAGACACGTCCCACAAATGGGGCAGGCACCCCTGGGCAGCTACCCAGTCTGTCATAGAATCAGAGAATGGTTTGGGTTGGAAGGGACCTTTAAAGATCACCTAATCCAACCCCCTGCCATGAGCAGGGACATCTTCAACTAGACCAGGTTTCTCAAAGCCCCGTCCAACCTGGCCTTGAACCCCTCCAGGGATGGGGCATCTCCCACCTCCTGGACAACCCAGGCCAGGGGCTCACCACCCTCACAGCAAAGAATTTCTTCCTCAGATCTCATCTAAATCTGCCCTCTTTCAGTTTAAAACCATTCACCCCTTGTCCTATGGCTCCCCTCCCTAATCCAGAGTCCCTCCCCAGCTTTCCTGGAGCCCCTTGAGGGACTGGAAGGGGCTCTAAGGTCTCCGCGGAGCCTTCTCTTCTCCAGGCTGAACCCCCCCAGCTCTCTCAGCCTGTCCTCACAGCAGAGGGGCTCCAGCCCTCCCAGCATCTCCGGGGCCTCCTCTGGCCCCGCTCCAACAGCTCCGTGTCTCTCCTGTGCTGAGGTCCCAGAGCTGGAGGCAGCACTGCAGGGGGGTCTCCCCCGAGCGGAGCAGAGGGGCAGAATCCCCCCCCTCGCCCTGCTGCCCACGCTGCTGGGGATGCAGCCCAGGCTGCGGGGGGGTTTCTGGGCTGCCAGCACACATTGCTGCCTCATCCAGCTCTCCATCCACCTGTGTCCCTAAGTCCTTCTCCACAGTGACATCCCCTTTAGGGGGATGTCATCCCCTTAAGGGACAACACCAAGAGGTGATCTATGACTCTGAGGTGCCCAAAGAGAGGGGTTTATAACCGCTCTGCTCATCCAGCTGCATGCAAGCCGGCAAAGAGGAGAGGAAGGACAGCTCACACTACACAGCAAAGTGGCTGCGGGAACAAGTTGTGACAGATCAAGTAGGAGAAACTAAGGGTTGGAACCAGAAGATCGGGACAGTGAAAGGGGGAAGGGTGGATACAAGTCACTGAGAGCAGAAAGAAGACATAGCCCCATGTGAAAATGAAACCAGGGGGAGCCCAGGAAATGCTGTGCTCCTCCATTCCTCTCTGAAATCAGTCTTTCCTTCCCACGAGCTTTCACGTCACCTCTTATGTTGCATTCATAGAATCACAGAATGGTTTGGGTTGGAAGGGACCTTAAAGATCATCCAGTTCCAACCCCCTGCCCTGGGCAGGGACATCTCCCACTAGACCAGGTTGCTCCAAGCCCCATCCAACCTGGCCTTGAACCCCTCCAGGGATGGGGCAGACACAGCTTTTCTGGGCAACCTGGGCCAGGGTCTCAACCACCCTCAGAGTGAAAAATGTCTTCCTATACCTAATCTAAATCTCTTCTCTTCTAGTTTGAAGCCATTACCCCTCATCCTATCGCTACATGCTCTTGTAAAAAGTCCCTCTCCAGCTTTCTTGTAGGCCCCCTTCAGATACTGGAAAGCTGCAATAAGGTCTCTTCTCCAGGCTGAAGCATTCCCTTTCCCAAACCCAGAGAGGAGGGTACTCATTTGGATCCTGTCAGCATTTGTGCTGGGTTTGGTTCAGGTCCTTCCCCGCAGCACAAACATGGTGCCACGGGCTGCCAAGGCCCCTGAGTGGGACCAGTCCTAAAGTCTCAGGGTCTGCTGCCAAAATGTCCTATACCAAGAGGAGAGTCCAGCCCAAAATTCTCCCCTTTGACCCCCACTGCCTCTACCCTGCGGGAGATCTTAATCTTCTTGGTGCAGCCGTAGAACAGGTCTTCAAGGGAGAGGTAGAGATCCCGCACAACTGGGGGGTCTTGCTTCATCGCTCCTCGTCCTCGCAGTCCTCCAAAGGGCAGGATCAATTCCGAGCCATCCTCGGCAAAGAACTCTGCGTGAGAGAGCAGAGAGGCGACCATCTCACTCAGATCCAATGTCGGAGGGGGGGTCCCCTGGGGTCTGGTTATCATAGAAGCTGAGCATCCCAAATATGCCACCCAAAAACCTCCCACCTGCTTCTGCCTGGGACCACTTTCCTCCTCCAGCTGAAATGTTTTTGTTTTTTCCGGAAGCGTATTTATCTCGCTTACATGTTTACAGCAGTCTTGCCAACCTGACCCCTCTTTTTGATGGAAATCCTCCAAGAAAGGGGGCACAACAATAGCTGGGGAGAGCTGACAGCTTGAACACGCAACCCCCAGGCCTCTCGCCCACCTGAGACTGGGGGAAGTCAGGATCTAACCTCCAAGCACTGGGGATCAGCAGCACCAGAGGGACCTGGGAGTAGCTGGGCAGGGAAACATTCCCACAAAGCTTTAAGTTCGGAACTGGCAGTGGCCACGGCATCACAGTAGCCATAGATGAAACCCTGGGGCACCCCCAGATCCCTCCCCCATCTACCTGCAAAGGGGTTGTCTCCACCAAAGAACTCCCTGAAGACTTTGTCAGGGTTGTTGTGAAACACGTAGCCAACGGTCCAGGGGTTCTCGCCTCCAAACTCCAAAGGAATGCCGCCTTTGAGCCCCTCTTCTCCAAACTTGTCATAGATGCCTTTCTTCATGGCTTAGGGAACAAGGAGGAGTTGGGAATGGCTCTCCCATGCTGGGGGAGAGCCTGAGATCCAGGCTTTGCTTGGGCGGAGGCTGCAGAGGGATGTTCCCTGCCACCTTGAGAACAAATTGGGATGGAAGCAGGAATACGTGCCAGCAATCGGTCTGGCTGTGGGTCACAGAGCTGATGCCACCTCCCTGGGTGTGCCAGTGGGTTCAGATCTCAGAACGCCGCAGCCAGAGCCGAGACGCTTCAGCCCCTCGCCAGCCCCTCCTGCCCCTAAAATTCATGGAAGAGAACTGTATCCCCTCTTACGGTCGCTGAGCACATCGTAGGCCTCCGCCAGCTGCCGGAACCTCTTCGGTGCCCAGGGCTCCTTGCATTTTAAAGGATGGTTCTTCAAGGCCAGTTTCCGATAGCTATAATGGGAAAGGAAAGGAGGACCCAGCCTCACAGCCATCCCCGGGGTGTCAGGACACCCCCAATCCCAGGCTGCTCCCTCACAGCTTCTCCCAGCCCCTTTTTTCCCCCCCTCAGGTCCCTGCTGTGGGGAGCAGGGGGAGGCAAAGGGCAGCCATGGACAGGGCCTCCCCGACTTCCAACACCGCCTCCCGCACCCCCACCCCGGGGCTCCCCCCGCAAGGCCGAGGCGCCCCCTCACGCCTTCTTGATGTCGGCGTCCGTGGCGCCGCGGCCCAGCTCCAGCACGGCGTAGTAGTCTTGCCCCATGGCGGCCACCTCCCCCGTTGCTATGGTCACCGCGTCCGAGTGGCACTTCCGGTCCCTGTCGCGCGGGGCACTATGGGAGTCGTAGTTCTTCCGGCCCACTTCCGGAGTCCGGCCACCCCCTCACGCCAAACCACTACCACTTTTGTTATTTTATATTTTTTTTTAAATAAGCTTTCTTGGAAAACTTCTTTTCCACACAGGCGTTATCAAAGCAGTTGCTTTATTTCAGTCCACGCTGCGATACAATCCCCTTCATCGCCCCCCACCCCTAATTTATTTTTATTATTTTTTTCCCCTAGAAACAGCAGTTTTTCCGCAGTGAAAAAAAAAAAAAAAAAAAATTGTTGCAACGCAAGATCCTCTCCAACGCCTCGGAGCCGCTCTCCAAATTACAAATAATCACAGTTGTGTTGTAGTAAGAAATATTACCTGTCACCAAACACCTCTGCATAGAGCCTGGTCACCACAACAGCCTCAGAAATTCTATATACACATCTCAAACACCCTGGAAACAGGAAAATAAGCTCGGAAGAGCTACTTTGACACATTTCTCCACTATATTCGGCTGATCCAAACACTTAAAGGTCGGAAAGTTGGTATCTCCTCACTATCCCGTCTCTGCAGCACGTGTAAATTTGCTTCTCCCACGAAGCGACCTAAAAAAGAGGAGGGAAAAAAAATATCAGTATTTAAGCACAGTAACAACCCCAAGTGACAGTTAAAAGTAAAATTCTCAGAGATCAGTTTGAGATCATTCTCACACAGGGAAGAGGAGGCGAGCATCCCTTGAAACGGCATTCGCAGGTTTTAAGGGACAATACAAGGTTTCACCAGGAGCAGGTTAAGGGCTCACATAAGGGTTCTTCCGCCAGATCCGACAGGGAAAATTACTTTTCTGAGAATTTTCTCGTGTTTTGCTCACGCCAATGAGTTGTACAGCTCAAATCTCAGCCTTCATGCAAGGTTGAGTGCTATCCTAGAATATGCGTGTTCACTAGGAGAGGGGAACCAGACCGCAGAGCTGGAACGGGTTAAAAACAAGAGCTAATTTCCACCAGCGCTACCAGGTTGGGAGCCCAGGGAAGCCAGGGCACCCTCCCCAACCTGTGCAAGCACAGCGGGACGTCTGGAAACACAACAGCAAGACCCACTTGCTGATCTTGAGTCACCAGGGGACAAGAGAAGACAGGCAGCCGGCTGCTGCTTTTACCCTGATGATCTTCCAACACAGTTAATTCACACTTTTTTTTTTTTTTTTACAGAAACACAGTTCTGCCAGAGCTGCTCCAACAACCGAGCTACTCCACTGCTTCAGTTTTGCTCCTGCACGGCAGAGATTACAGCAGCCTATACTACAGAGGATTTGTTTATGCAAAATATTAAGATTATTCAGGTAGGAAAAAAAAAAAATAAGCTTAAAAGTCAGCCGCGTGAAGGAACCTGTTGTGCAGGCTGACAAATCCCAAGATAAAGGCAGCTGCCTGCTACCTGCCATCACCTTTCCCTACACGCTTTATCTGGGGAGATACACCACATTCCTTACCTTGTACACAGGGTCGCAGTCAGCTTCTGTGAGGTCAAGGACATAATCAAGGTCTTGCTGAACGATAAAGCAGGTTCCATCACCTACATGAGCAGAAGAGATACCAAGTAAGGAAGGAACATCAGCCAATTCGTAAAATAAGCCATGCTCTTAATTACAAAGAGCACTAACAGGCCCACCAGAAACACCTGATCATGGGGTATGGAGCACCCAGGAAGAGGGAAAGTGTGGTGAGTATGTCAGAGAAATGGGAAGAGGCTCTAATCATTGAGAGGCAACTTAGAGGAACACAGGAGGAAAAAAAAATAAAAATCACAAGGTAAAACACAACCGTATAATACAGCTCCTACTACACCCGTTTGCCATGGACACTGCCCAGCCAGCCGGTGGTTATATGTAAGAGGGCAATACCCAAAGAGCACAAAACTCCTTGATTCGATTATACAATTTCTACTGGCACAACACAGCACTTGAGTTACCTTGGCTAGCAATAAATCCATCTCGGTATGGGAGCAGAGAAAGCACTGGTGCTCCTGATCTATGGATGACCTGGATCGGAGAACTAGAAAAAGGAGCAGAAACAAGGGATGAGTATTACGGTCTACAGTGAAGAGCCCATTCCAATGTGCAAATACTGAAGGAAGAATGTGAGATCATGGTTAAAAGACACATGAGGAGAACATACAGGACATGGGGACTTTATCAGTGGTTAGCAAAGAGTGTCTGTCCTCTAGAAGAAGACAGAGCTCAGCACTAGCTTTCCTGCAGATGTTACCAAAGGATGGAAATGGGAGTAGCTAGCAGGTGAACATCAGCACATCTCCATGGATTATAGACAGGGACTATCCTTGCCAAGACACAGACAAAAGCTTGGAGTTCACCCAGCACAAAAGACTCTTCTGACTTTGGTGCCAGCCCCTCCAGCCCTGACCCAAACGCACCGTCTGAATGCCTCCCTGCTCAGAGCTCACCTTTGACACTAATAAAAACCAACTTAGAGCAGCTCTTGCCCTCAGTGATAGCTCAGTTCCAGTCCTGTGCTGGAATGAGGATAAGGGTAAACGCCAGGATCCTACAAAGACACTTAAGTCTCACCAGGGAAGGAGAGGAAAGGCCTGTGCTTTTGGTGGCAGGAATGTTTTCTGTTAAATCTGTCTACATATATAGGTACATAGATTATATATAATCGCACGGATATTCATATATAACATAATATGCACAGTATACGGACATAGTTTGTTATATATATATATACATAAAAAGCAACAATCTACAAGGTAAGGCTACGCCAAGAGCACTCGTGGTCACAGATCAAGCTTTTCTGTAACTAAAGGAACTTGCACAGAGCCCATAGTCTTTGAGGAGGCACTTGCCAGAGAACATCCCATTAGATCACCAACCTGTGCGAAGTATCCTCCCCAGTGCTCCGCAAGAGAAAGAAACAGCTGCAAGAGGCTCAGAAGCTCATGATGCCACGGCTTGGGCTGCATCCATCCTTTAGAAGGGGCATTGCCTGTGAGCACCCTCAACCTGGCTCTCTTTCCCAGCCAAAAAATTAGTTGCCGTTTAAATACTTGCAGCCCCAGGCACTCACTCACTTTGTGTTTCTCACATCCAGCTGATATATGTTCCCATCCTGGGTCCCCGCTAGGATATAGGTACTCGAGAGGAATGCGCAGCAGTTGAACGCATCAGATCCCACAAAGAGGAACACCTGAGAATACAGGATCAAATCCAAGTGTCAGACACTCTCAGATGAGGACACAGGACACCCAGGAGAAGGAAGCAATAACTTATTTCTAAGTCAGTAAATTCTCTTCCAGCAAACCCAGAGCTAGGTTAATAATCCCTCAGCTCTACTCCTAGACATGCAGGAGAACAGCACTCCAGGATCAGTCTTGCCAAGTCAGTAGAGGCACTGCAATCAGCGAACGCTCCTGGGTCTCCTTTGGAGAAAGCACGTGCCACACAGTGCCAGACAAACCAACGCTGAGCTCAGATTGATCTTCAGACACCCATGGAGCAGCGAGACCAGATTTGCATGGCAGGCTGGCAAAGGCCACTCCTTTCTCCAAGAGCCACCGTCATTGCTACAGAGGCTGTGAGCTTTTTCCAGGTGAGCCCTTGCCATCTCACTGACCAGCCTTGGTGAGCATTATCTGTTCCACCCAAACTTTACTCACCACAAACACCACAAGCAGTTCAATCTGCTACGTCATCAGGAGCTCCTGTCCTACAGTCCAGGATGGTCCTGATAAGAACTTCATTACCTGAGATCTACCAACTCTCATCTCCCTTTGCCAAGAGGAAGGAGATGGACAGGTGACCACCTGTGGTTCCCTTCACATGCTACGTAAAACACCTGCCAGAATAAACAGTAACTTTCCACCTTGGCTGCATGAGGCTGCCTGCAGTTCCTGCATTCACGATGACATCTACTGGCCACCGTTTAAATAGTCTTCCCCATACCTGGGTTGAATTAGTGAGCAATTCTTACTCCTCAAACCCCCACATACAAATCTGGCCAGTAGGAAGGAGAGAAAACATCCCTTTATTGTACCAGGTTTTAATCTCTCCTCCACAGAATACATATGGGGGAGAACACTGCAGTGTAGAACCTCAGCCAAAGGCCAGACAGATCAGCCCTCCCCTGCCGCCAGCCTGGTTGTCCCTTTCTGCGCCACATGATGAACCTCATCAGGGGAATGGAACAGGATTGACACTAACCAGTTCACCCATCTAGGTTAGTTTTAACCTGGCTCAATTTCTCAGCCTGGTGCTCTGCACAGCCATGTGAATGGCAGCTTACAAAGTGAGGAGCTGCTGCAGCAGAAGGGACTGATGCCTCAGAGCCAATTTTATATCAGCATCTCGGAGCACTCTCCCAGGCAAGTACTTCTGATAGTCCCAGACTCCTTACCGGCTGTCTGCTCTGCAGTCCCACTCCTTGAAGCTTCTTGTCTTCTCGAGCCAGCAGCAGGATTTTCCCTTCTGTCCCAACTTCACGTTCACCTGACAAAAGGACAACAGTTAATTCCAGCAGCGGATACGCAACGAATCTTGATGGTACCAAAACCTGACAGTTTGGATCACCCCTGCTGAACCTGTAACAGCATTCCTCCATACCCTAAGACACCAGATGCAGCAAGGCAGGCCAGTAATCAAAGAGATCCCAGTTTTAAACTACTTGGTAAGGCTCAGTTCTTCTGCAGGACTGGAGTGCTCCCTTCTGGTGACCCTAGGGCGGTACAAGGGCACACAGCAGCATGCCATGCACTCAGGATTATTGGTGACAGATCTAAGCAGTTTAGGACAGGGAAATGAAGATGAATTTTAAGGGAAAGATCCTTACTAGGAGCTTTTTCAGGCGTGCCCAGGTTCAGTGAGTTGTCAGCAGTGCCCACAGCGATGCCGTTGATCGGAGAGCCACAGTCAGCGATGACACCCAGACAGGAGGATTTTCCACAGTCCCAGAGGCGGACAGTGCCGTCTCTAGAGCAGGAAAGGACGTTCCTTCCCCGATCCACAATGGCAGTGTCCAAAATACCTACATCAAAACAAAGGCTGTGTTCAAACAGACGGCATAGAAGGCAGATAGACAAAGCATCTCATTTCCCAAGGCAAACTCAACTACAAGCCCCAAACCACCGTCCCCAGAGTGCCATCAGTCACATACAGTCAAACTGTGTGGGGTGCAACATGGGGCAGCATCTAGAAAGGGGTGTATGAGGAAGGCAGCAGCTCCCAGCAAACTCTACAGAGCAGGAGCCACCACCTGGCACAAAGGTAAGATATTACCAATAAAATGATCAGCAACGCCTCAGACTGAACTGATACCGCAGCTGCTGCCAAGTTTCCACCTCCAAAATTAACCTCTAACTTGGGCAGAAAACAGTCTGGCCCAGCACTCTTAAAACTTTGCCAAGTCCAGCTCTGGATAATCTCCAAAGCTGTGTGGGGCAAGCAGCATCCACATTATCCAGCTACAGCAACATCAAAAGAGCAGTCTCTGCAGGTGCTAACATTCCCTAAATACTTCATTTCACTGTGATGTTGAGTCTAGACCTGAAAAAATGATGCAGTGGTTTTTTTGGAAGGGAACAGTCAGATGGTTAGAAGATTTAATTGATGCTTTCCCTACAGAAGCAGTCATAAAAAAAATAACAAGCGCAAATGAGAGGACAAGCCAAGCAAACTGACAGCAGCAGTTTGGGCTGGAGTTATAAGCAGTGAATAAAGTCAACTTCAGAGCCATTAGGAGCCAGGCAGCATCGTTCTGACCAAAGCTCTGTTACACCACCTGCCACATTTTGTTTACAGGACATGTGCGGCAAAGTACTTTGAGTCCACACAAATAGATCACATGAGAACAATGGCAGGTTCAGTGCAAGACAAATTTTCAAGTTAATCAAGTTTTGGGCAGCCAGCCACAGGGCTTATTAACCTTTTCCACAAAGCCTTGCACCTTGTGAGACAGTGAAAACAAGAGCCTGTAGAGAGCAGTTAGTTGCTCAAGGAGGAGAAAATCTGCTGGAGGATTTTGGGCATCTGATCTCCACACACATGCACAACTCACTTGGACTTGCTCACGATCACCCAAGCGTTCAAGTTGGCATCCCTTAGGAAGCAACCACCTGCCATGACAAGACAGCACCACTGGCCACCGCGCTCTGGGCCCGGTGTAAACAGGAGTAAAATGGCAGCCTGCTTAAGCATTACGTATAAATCCACACTGCTTCTGAACGAGGGGTTCTGGAAACGAAATCTTCTTTCCAGAGATTAACAGAGGCTCTGTCCAGAAATTGCTTTGATCACAGCTCTCAGGAACCTTTCCGAGTAGCTCATTTTCCATCCCTTGTAGGTATTCTCTGGGACTAACTGTCAATTGGAGGAGTTTGTAGTGTGGACCCTGACGACAAGGAACAGCATTCAACTCACCACATAAGGTGGCCAGTGCATCCTCTACATGAGGACACACAGAGGGTGAAGAATTTACTCTCATTTTCAGCAGCAAGACCATCAGCAGAAGCAAACATCTGGCCTCAGTATAAGGGTGAACAAGCTTATTATAGAACCATAGAATGGTTCGGGTTAGAAGGGACCTTAAATTATTCCAACCCTTCTTAAGAAATAATCACTTAAGTATCCTTGCAGCTGCTCTTGCTGTGCCTTACTTTCAACAGCATGCGTCCCCGAGGCAGGTAACTGCCTGCCTGAGTTCTGCAAGTCCATAATAAACTGCTATATGCTTTACTGGGCAAGGAAAGAAAAAAAAAAAGGAAGACTGCGGAGCAACTGAAGGTGAGCAGGATAATCTGGGTGCGAGCAGGCTGCATTCCCAGTGCAGGCAGCAAACCTACTGAATGCAAGTCAGAGCTCTGGAGAGCTAAGACTGCCTTGGAGGAGCAGAATGTCCTCTGCCTCCACCTCTGGCACTCACAACAGGTTAATGGACTGCATCCTCCCTCTTTTAACCTTAATTAATGAAGAAAACACAGGTCAGTGAGAGAAATAGTTTCATCTGTCTAATACAACTACCACCGATCTTCTTTTTATTCAAGTTCTGGGAGCTTGGAAAAGATAACTCCAGACATCTAATACAAATGCACAGCACAAAGTGCAGCAGGCTGACAACTGAACATTAGCCCTCAGGTGCAAGGCAATGATACACATGGCAGCTCAAGCATTTTAAAGGCTAAGTACTCTGTACCTCCTTTGTGACCTTTAAATGTTACTACGCAGCTGGCATCTTCTGCTGACCAGATCTTTAGCTGGGCATCCATTCCCCCACTCAGAACCACAAGGCCGGATGGGAAAAACCTGCAACAATTCACATCATACACATGGCCTTCCAATTGTCTCTGGAAAAACAAAGAACTACGTGCTAGTTCCATTGTTAGGACCCTCATGCCGAGCAATTTTTGAGCTATGACACTAGAAACCTTGGGGTGACACTAGAAAACTTCCCATGTGGGCAGAGGATTAAGTTCAAATCCTCTGAATTTGCATTCCTGCAATGGATTTCTCTGGATTTGAGAGCTAGCAGGTACACTTTGGGCCTCCCTCTGCCATTTGAGTAGCTATTACATAGCAAAGAATACCACACTTGTTTTTAATAGCAGGTTAAATGTCTTTATCCTCTGCCAAACAAGCAGCTGACAGGTCAAACTCCCCAAGAAACACCTTAACTGGGAAGGCAGCTACCCACACTGTGGTTAATACATCACAGGCAAGAGTCCTTTTCCTCAGCTCTTCTCTACTGCAGAAGAAATGCAGTGCTTGTACCACACAGATTAGGAGCTCTCAGTTACCCTCTGCATTCTAGCTGTCATTCCTAAGTACCCACTCTCATTTTCACCCTGGGACTCCTCTCTGGATTGCTGAGCATCATTTCCCTTGGGAGAAGTCATGCTTTCCACCAGATTTGACTTAAAACCTCCAGGATGTCAAATTTCAATTAGGTTTTCAATCAAAATCCAGATTCTTGCCTGTCCTAGACCACAGAGCGTGGATAGCCTGACCACAGTCACGGACGAATGACTTCAGTAATGTCACAGACAACACACAACAAAGCTAGACACTCTTACTCTTATTTCTCCATTCGCAGCCTGCCAGACTTTCATGGTCCCATCTGTGCTGGTAGATACGCCAAGCCCTCCACCACTGGAAATATCAAGACAGGTAATCTGCAGAAGCGTAAAAAACACCAAACATGAGCTTTGTATGACCCTGCATATAAGTATTTCTGCTCAAGAGACTAACTCTGTACTGGGGGAGACTGGCTAAGTACATCACTCAGCATTATTATCTCCCCAAGACATACTGCTGGACTCATTTAAAACACCCAAAAGAGCTTCCATACTCCCAGCTAAACAGTTTTAGCCTGATAGCCTGTGAAGCCCTTGCTTAAATGTTAGGACACTTTCTCACCTCATTCTCTCAATATGTTTTATGAGATATTAATTAAGCCTTTAAGAAACCAAAAAACAAGTGGATTCCAAACAGCAGGCTTTTTCTAGAGGACAAGGGCAGCAGAGAAAGTAATTCTCCTCAATTTATCTGTTTACACAGATTGCTGCATTCCTCCTTCAACAGCAAGCTGCTGCTGTGGGCTGTACCCGCAGCCACGGCTCAGATGAGTTGGGTGACTGGAACCTGACACAAAGCACCCCAGTCCTCTTATAACTGCCACCAAATTTGACCAAGAAATTGTTATTCTCTGCCTGTGACTCTGCAGAGATCTGCAAAGCAGGGAGAAAAAGAAACGCTGAGTCAGAAGCCTGCACAGACAGCAGCTGTGTTTCAGGTTTACCCCAGGTGAAGCAGAAGTCTGGATTTTTCTAGCAACTCCTATACACAGATAAGAAATTGAGCCAAGCTGTTCCATGCTAGCCCAAGCTAATTGGCCAGCTTGAGAGCGCCCTGACTCACAAGCCCACAAAATGTTGAGATATTTACGAAGTCAACAGTACAGCCTAAATTTTCCTGAAACGCTGACTCAAGACTAGCTCCTCATGCAGGCAGGCTTAACTCCTCACACAGCCTGTCACACTAACAACTGCCTGCTTTGCACAAACCCTGGGAGAGCAGAATACTTTTGAAAAAGAGCAGATGTTGAGCTTGTATTCTTGTGAAAGGGCAGCCTTTCCTGTGATGCCAGACATTATTGCTGCCATTTGGGAAAGGCAGATGCATTTTAGTTGTGCATGGAATAAGATAACAGGTATTCTAGCCTTGAAAGAAATGATTACGTCTTCCAAGTGACAGAGGTATTTCCAATACGGATTGCAGCAACGCTAGACAGGCTGAAAAAACAATTATATAGATTTTGTTAGAGCAAAGGTTAACATCAGTGTTGTATCCTGCAAAAAACCCCCAAAACTATCACAACTACATAGTGGAATAGCTGTCTTGTCTTGCAAGATTTGGATACTGGAGTCATGCTGTATCACCTCCAAAAGCTTCCTAATAATTGCATTTGCACTCCATGAATTAGAAGAAAATACTACAGTGGTAAAATCCACTGACAGAAATGAGAAATGCAGACCCATGATGAGAAATGCAGATCACAGTTCCGTCACCATTCCAACCCCACCACGACAAAGCACAGGTTTCTGGTCTTAACCTGCACAGTCCGTCAGTGCGCTCGCAGGTCCCAACCACCTGGTCAGGTATGTAAGGGATGAGGCTGCTCGCCTTCATCCCAACCTTCAGATTAACTGCTTTTCTGATCAATTAACTATTCTCAAACAGGACTGGGCTTTGTCGATCCTCTTGCACGCGCTCAGCCTTAACTAGCAGTCAGCCTGAAGAGACAGTTGGATTTACTACCATGTCTGCAGGGAAGTGCAAAGATACAAGCAGACTTTGCCAAGAAAGATAACAGCCTGAGATTTAAGGATGATGCCCTCAGGCAGGCCAAGTACATAACAGACCTGCATCAATCTCCAGCTGTTTCCAGATGTTAAGGAGGACGTCCTATGGCATCCTATTGCTGCACGTGCATCATCCAGGGCTTGTGGGGACATGATATGCCTAACTTCAGTCATAAGTTCTCCTATCCAAGCAAGAGTTGGACCAAACCGCTCTCCTGAAAAGCTCTGACAGCTCAAGTCACAGCTAATTTTAACAGGGTGCAGTATCAATGCTCAACCTCCACTTGAAAAAAAATGGGGAATTAAAACAGGAATTCATAGAATTGCCTAGGCTGGAAGGGACCTTTCAGATCATCTAGTCTAACCATCAACCCAACACTGACAAAAAACACCACTAAACCATATCTCTAAGCACTATGGCTACCCGTCTTTTAAATACCTCCAGGGATGGTGCCTCAGCTACTTCCCTGGGCAGTCTGTTCCAATGCTTGATAACCCTTTCAGTGTAAAAAGTTTTCCTAATATCCAGGAAGACAGAAGATCTAAATCAGAATATTTAAATAAGAGCTTAAATAAATATTTAAATAAGTTAATGGCTTAGTCGGTACAACAGTCAATAACTGCATTTACTTACGTATTGGTAATGTGAGAAATACATTGGTAACATGAGGGGCATTTTATACAACAAACCAATCTGTGGAAATTTGCTCTCCGTTTTAAAAATAAAAGCCTGTGAAGGTCATTCAAGCAGGAACGAAAAGCCTCACTGACATTTGACATATCTTCAAACTTTCAGGAGGGATGTGTAACCAGGCAAGGCCAAGCATGAGTGCTCAGAAGAAGAGGCAGCAGGTAAAAAGGATAACTGGAGCTTGGTCCACACCGGCTTTAAACTCATCTACATATTAATAGATATTGCTTCAGCTGCTTTCCAGAGGAGAGATCTGCAGTGCAGCTGTAACCCATCACACCCGTTTGACAGCAGACTAAACACTTATGCCTGCATTTCCATTTTGCTGTGCTTTGAATGTTGATTCCATTTATCACACAAAAGGGCAGCTGGGGACTCTCAAGCAGCACAAAGCTCAGAGAAGTGATTCACCTCTGTCTCCGGAGCTGCCTTACTGCCAAGCTCCTCTTAAAACAGCTGTAGAGATGCGGAATTGCCTTTATGTCAAAATGCACCTTGATTTATACTGCTTTTGAGCTTCATTAATAGAGACTGGCTTTTCAGCTTTTCAGCATTTTTGCCTGGGTTTATCACAATAATTTATGCAATAACTCATGAGACAAGAGTACTAAAACATTTCCAGGAGCCTTCAGGGGACTCTTTAGGGCAGCCAGTTGTACCTGCAGGCTACACACTCCCTTGTTTCTTGGATCGTTTCCCCTGTAGGCTTAAGTGTTCAGCAAAAGCCCAGACTACTTTCCAGTAAAGCCAAGTTCTTTTCAGCAAAGAAATGAAACTTCAGGTCAGAGTCAGGCTTTCTGTTCAGTGAGGAGCTGTGTTTCTTGCACCCACAGATCGATGGGATGCAATAAGAAAGAACATTATTCAGACAAATGAGCAGGACTGCTTTTAAATAAGTGAGAAGTTAATGCAATTTATTTATTTTTTTAAAGACAAGCCTTGTTGGTCTCTGAAATCCCACCAGGTCAAGATGAGTTTATGCAACGTTCAATTCCCAGCCCTGCAAACAGAAACTCGTGGCAAATATCAAAACCAGACAACTTCACTACATGGCAGCAAACAGACACTATAAACCAGGGATAGATTTGAACTGGTCAGAGATGAAGAGCTCAGTGCCTGGAACCTCTTATTTTTGTCTTGGTTTTTGATACACTACTTCACACATCTTATTCTTTTACAGGAGGATCTGTCAAGGGCCTGAAGTGAGCAGAAATTAGATCACTCCCAAGAAAACAGCCTACAGAATTTTAGAGATTATTTTTGGGGGGTAAACTTAACCATAACCAAGTTTCCACGATCTGGTATGTTTTATTATCTAGTTCACACACAAAGTCATGCTGCAGGCCACCCCTCAGAATGGGCACGCAACAGTCAGAAACATGTTGTGAAAGTTCATGGTCGCTTCCAGTTATTTTCAACTCACTTCGCAAGGTTACTTACGCTTTTCTGATGAATTCTACAAAAAGTTGTGTACGGGGCCAGGAACTTTGTGGACACATTTTCGTGAGGACAAGAAATGAGAATGCTTTTCTAGAGGAGGAAAGAGAGGAGAAAAAGAATTAGAAGTGCTGAAACACAGAGGCTGCCAAAGTAGAGCTACGATCTCAACCTGGCTGTGATTTCTCACAGCCAAAAGACCGATGGAAGGTGCAGCCTCGGGCTTGTCTCCATATGCTTCCTCAAGATGCAGGCCCCAGGTGGCAATGGTTGCTACGGCCTAGCCAGTCATGACACACAACCCCTGTTTGACTATGGGATGCTAGGGACCAGCTCCAGGGCACTGCACAGGTGGAAAGCCAAGGACAGATGGGTAGGACCATGCAGGGTGACAGCTTTAGGCTGCTATTTTGACTGGCATAAGAGTATCATCCCTTCATGTGTGGAAGGTGGTTACCGACCCCCGCTCTCCCTGAGCCCTGGCACCTTGGTGACTTCCCCAACCACGAAGCCCTCGGAGGCAGCGATGTCAGGGACACCCTCGGTGCTGAGCCCACGGCGGGTCAGGCTGCCGTAGAGCGTCGGCTTCCCTGCAGGGAGAGCAGCCATCAGCTCAGCCAACCCCCAGACCTCAGACCCCCCGGAAATCACCTTCCTGTCACCCTCCCCTAAACCACAGTACCCCCAACCTCCCTCATCCCCTCCTAACCCACAGGACACCCCCCGCAACCACCCTCACCTCCTCTTAACCCACAGGGCACCCTCCGCAACCACTCTCAAGTTGTTCTAAACCACAAGGCACTCCCCAACCACCCTCAGCCCCTCCTAAACCACATGCCCCCCTGCGAGTGCCCTCACTCCTTCCTAAACCACAGGTCACCGAAAAAAACCTTCCTCACCTCCTCCTCACCCACAGGACACCCCTCCAGCCTCCCTCACGCTCTCCTAACCACATGCCCCCCCCCCCCTCAACTGCCCTCACCCCCTCATAAACTGCTGCCTCCCCAAAACCTCCCTCACCTCCTCCTAACCCACAGGGCACCCCCCAAAACCTCCCTCATTTCTCCTGACCCACAGGGCACCCTCCAACATCCCTCACTTCCTCCTCACCCAGAGGACTGCCCCAACCTCCCTCACCCCCTCCTAAACAAACCACAGCCGCCCCCCCAAACTCCTTCACCCCCTCCAAACCCACAGGACATATCCCCCCAACCGCCCTCACCCCCTCCTAACCCACAGGACATCCCCCCAACCGCCCTCACCCCATCCTAACCCATAGGACCCCCCCAACCTCCCTCACACCCTCCTAAACAAACCACAGCCACCCCCCAAACTCCCTCACCCCCTCCTAACCCACACGGCACCCCCCCCCAACCGCCTGCACCCCATCCTAACCCACAGGGGCCCCTGAGGCCCCCCAGATACCCTTCAGTCCGCCTTCCTCACAGGCCTCCTCAGGCCTCTCAGCACTCACCAGGGCTCCGGCAGCTCAGCCAGGCCTCTCCCTCGTCCCTCCTGCGGAGAGAAAGAGCGGCGGTGAGTACGGGGCAGGGGACGGGGAGCGGGACCAGGGGAAGGGAACCAGGCAGGCCGTGCCCACCTCAGCGCCTGGCTCCAGTCGCTCTGAATCCTCAGCGTCGCCGCCATCTTGCTGGGACACCTGCACCCCCTTCCGCCTCCCTCCTTCCCGTCAGCCCCCGCGGGGAGGAAGCGGAAGCATGTCCTCCAATGAGAGAGCGCTTCCGCCGCCACGCCCCGCCCCGGCATTGCCTCTCCCGACGCCAGCCTTAAAGGGGCCGCGCTGCGCTGCTGGGCAGGTATGGGGGGTGCTGGTACGGCAGCGGGAGGGCATGAAGGGTGCTGGGCACCCGTGGGTGGGGGTGAGAAGCGTGGGGGAGGCGCTGGACACCCATGGGAGGAGCATGGAGGGTGCTGGGCAGCCATGGGGGGGGGTGTGGGGGGGCGTGTTGGGCACTCATGGGTGGAGGTAGGGTGCATGGAGGAGGTGCTGGGCACCCATGGGGGTGTGCATGGGGGTGGTGGGCACCCATGGGGCTTGGGGGGTGGGCAGGTAGGCTTTGGGGAGGGTGGTGGGCACCCATAGGGGGTGTGCATGGGAGTGGTGGGCACCCATGGGTGGGAGGAAGGTGCGTGCGGAAGGTGCTGAGCACCCATGGGGGGTGGTGAGTACCCATGGGTGGGGGAAAGGTGCATGGAGGAGGTGCTCTGAGCACCCATGGGGGGTGGGAGGGTGGGCAGGTATGGGTGGGGGAAGGTGCTGGGCAACCGAGGTGGGGGGGGCATAGGGTGCATGGTGGAGGTGCTGGGCACCCATGGGTGGGGGTAAGATGGACGGGGGTTACTGAGCACCCATGGGGGGTTGGAGGGGAGAGGGACAGCTCTGGGCTGGAGAGGGTGCTGGGCACCCATGGGTGGGGGCAAGGTGCATGGGGGAGATGCTGAGCACTCATGGGGTGGGGGGGGGGGATGGGACAGCTCTGGGTTGGGGAGGGTGGGGGTAAGGTGCACGGGGGGTGCTGCACACCCATGGGTGGGGGTAAGGTGCATGGGGGGTTGTGGGCACCCATGGAGGTGTTGGGGCTACGTGTGGGGGGGTGCTGAGCTCCTCCTTGGAGTGCATGGAGCATATGGGGGTACCCATGGGTGCATGGAGCGTATGGGGGTACCCATGGAGATATGGCGGGGTGCTGGGCACCCTGGGAGGTGCCCCCAAAAAAGGGGGCAGTGACCCACACAGGGCTCTGGAGGGGAAGGCAGTGCCCCGATGCCTGCTGTCCCGCCCCAGCCTGGCTGGGCAATGGCAAAGCCTGGACACACCTGGAACCGCAGTCAGTCGTCGGAGGAAGATGAGGAAGACCCAGTGGATGCCATGATCTCACGGACGGGTTGCATGGCACAGCACCGGGAGCTGCAGGAGTGCATGGCGGCGCGGCAGGACTGGCGGCACTGCCAGCCCCAGGTCCGGGCTTTCGGCGAGTGCATGGCCCGGCGGCAGCGTGCCGAGGAACCACACCGGGCATCCGGCTCGCACCAAGCCCACCCCTCACCCACCGGGGACTGAAATCACCAGGCCCCCCTGCCCCGGCTAGCCCACCATCAGCACCCCAGGAATGGGGCAGCTGTGGCATTTTGCCCTTTTTTGATGTTATTTTTTATACAAGGGGGTGGATGTGCCGGTAAATCCACACTACGTTGTTGGGAAATTAAATCCAGTGGTGTTCGTTATCCTGGCCGAATTGCTTGTCTCCATCTGCACCATTATCAATAACCGGGAGCTCGGAAGGGACAGCTGTGGGGTGAGATGGGGATTTCCAGCCCAAAATGTCACAAACTGGAAGCATTCACGGCACCCAAGCTGGGTGCAACAGCCCTACTGTGGATTTCCACTCTTGTGTCCTTCCCTGTGCCAACCCAGAGTTTTTCCCAGCAGCCATAACCTCGTATCCCACCAGGCAGGATTTGGGGGGGACTTATCTCCTGGGGACCCCCAAGAGGATTAGGGACAGGAAGAAAAAAGGGCTCTGAACACCACTTCCTAGCAAATAAGCTATGAAAAAGAAAGTAAAATTGCTTCTTGTGGGCTGGAAAGGGAAGGGCCCTGTGCCTTTTGCCAAGGGGGAAACTTTCCAGGCTGTTTCCAAGGAAGGTGGGTGCTTGGGGTGCTGAGGGGCAGAGTTTGGGTGCTGTCAGCCAAAAATCACAACTGGCATGAGACTCATGAGTGAATATCCAGCAACCCCTGAGCAGCCCCAGTTTGGGGGAGAGTGCTTATGAGTTATTTTCCCTTTTTTTAAGGGCTGGTGCTTAGGAAAAGGGGAAAAAATCTCAAACAAACCAGGTTTGGGGCAGGAACATCAAACAAGCATCCATCAAACTAGGACTCAAATTTGGTTCTAAGGCACCTCCTCAAAGGATGGTGTGATCAGGTATTGTGTCAGCTCCAGCCTGAACAAAAACAGCCACGTGCGATCTCAAAATCTGAAATAATAAGGATGGGAGCAAAAACCTGTGCTGTGACCCATTTGACCCCTATGTGGGCCCAAAATCCACAGCTCCCACGGGCTCTGGGTTTTGCAGGATGGCGTTAAGAGGCTAAGCAGCTTGGCCAAATTTGGGACATCCTTGGTCCCACATCCCTCGAGAAAAGCGCCAGTTCTGGGAAAAGGATCTGGTGACATCCTGGGAAATTCCCCAAACCGCTTTGTGCTTCAAGAATTTGTCCTTTCGAGGCACAAGTCATTTCTCCCTTTCCAAAAGGGTAAAAAATAGATTGACTTTGGGGATCCAGGAGAAAGTTTATCCTTTCTGGCTTGAAAGGCAAATCAGAAATTAAGGAGAAATTTTGCATATGCTGCCTGACAGCTCCAACCTTCCCGTCTCTGCCCTCTGAGGCTTTTTTCTGTCAAGCAGCGGTTGTTCAGCTGCTTGGGGATGATCATCCCCACCCCTCCCAGGGCTCTGTGGCTCCATTCGTGTTGGCAAAGCTCCGATTTAAGCAGCTCTACGAAAATAATGCATTTCTCCAGCTGAAGAAAGGAGCAGGATGGTCACTTCCACATCAGTAACATCTAGGAGCGTTGCAGTACAGCGTTAGTAACTCGGAGAGATTTCTGCAGACTAAAACTCGCAGAAATCCTTGTATACCAAGAGTAAACCGCAAAGGAAAAAAAAAAAAAAGTGGGGGGAAGAACTGAGAAAAGCCTCATTTCATTGTGAAGCCCCTTCACTCAGTGTACAAATCGGATATAAACACACGTATTTGTCTTTATTAAGACAAGCTGCCTGACAACAGTGGAAATTTCTTCCAATTCCACAAATTATCATTACAGTGCTCATGGAGTCACCTTCTGGAGGCTTAAGTAGCCAAGAAGGAGAAGCCTCGCTCTTCCAGAGGCAGCTCTGAAATGGACGGAGCGTTCTTCATCTCAGTTCATCTGCGCTAGAAGCTCTTCAAGTTCCGGTCGAGACTTTAATCGGCTCTTGAAGTCAGTTTCTGTGTGCTAGGGACGGAGGGGGGGAAAAAAAAACCCAACCAAATCAGAATCACCTCTGGAGTACTTTTTGAAATCAAGAGAAAGACAAACTCTCTCCCAAAGAGAATCAATTAAGAGACGAAAAACAAAAGGCTTAAACATCCACTGAACCCAGGGAGTGGGAAGCCCCAGTCACTGCAGGCTGGGATCTTGCGGGCAGCTCGACCTGGAAGTGGGTGGCAGAGCTTTAAGCCTCCTCTCTTACATCCAGCCTCCAAGAGGAGCAGCTGCTGGGGGTAAAGCACAGAGGGCAGAAAGCTTGATCTTAAAGGTCCCTTCCAACCTAGATGATTCTATGATTCTGGCAGCAAGTGAGCGTGGCAGCCATGGACATGCTTGGTCACCCCACGGACTCTAAAATTCAGCCTTGTAGGCTCCTCCGCTACTTTTGGAAGAGTGAGCACAAATGCATTGTGCTCAAGAAGTCAACTGGACACCTCAAATTCTGCCACTGCCTATCACCAAAGCATCTATTTTCTCGAGGAGACATGCCACTTTCTCCAGAACTTTGCAAGAGCATTCCAAAGCTTTAATCTCTCTTCTGCACTGCCACTCTTGTGAAGCCAGCTTGGGTCTCTCCCGTGGGCTTCCTGCATCAGACTGCAATGACTTTGCAAATGGCACAATGTCACAGTTCTCCCTCAGGAGACAAAGACATCAGCCAAAATTTAAAAATAAATAAATAAATGGCAGCCCTAAGGCAGAGATGGAACTGTGACCAAAAGCAGAGGAGATTACTAGACTTGAGAGACCTTCTCCTGTATTCCTTCTGGTTTTGCAGAGCTGGAGATAACTAAACATTCTTCAAAGGCCACTTAAGAAGCCAACTGTGTTTTCATATTTGAGTTTACTGTATTGCCTTCCCTTTCAAGGCACAAAAATCTTTTGTCCCTGAATACATAGGGCTTCCTGGGACTGGTCTGTCTGAATGTAATATGACAGAAGGTTAAATATCTCCTTATGCCCAGTCCACCAGCGAGTGGAGTTCTGTCCTAAGTCCTCAGTGCTGAGAAAACTATTGGGCCTTTCTGCAGAAAACAAGCTGAACCCTTCCCAGAGCAAATTCCATCAAAACAGGGCACAGCATTTGGATTTCCAGTCCCAGTTTTGCTACTGACTGCTCCATGAAGTTCCTGGCAATTCCCAGATAAGAGGCGGGGAAGCACTGCTGAAGGAAAGCATTCCCTTCTGAGTCACAGGGAATCCGCGGCAGCAAAGGAAAGCAACTTGCAACCTGCCCTCTCCTACAGATCTATGGGACTGGCTAGGAAGGTACCTTCTGTGGTACTAATTATAGAAGGATAAATGGAAAATTAAACATTCATCAAGAATTAGAGATAATGGATTTCCATAGACCAAGTGAGGGCTTGGTTCTGTGAGATCCTGGGTATCCGCAAGCCTAGAGCAGACTGCAGTCTCAGGACCAGGTCTGTATTTTCAAAGCAAATTCAAGTCACACAGCACATCTGCTTCCTAAACGCAAAGGTACTGGTAAAATTAAACATACCTCTTTCACTAACAGATGGACCCCTTCAGGCTGATTACTCTGGATAATTTCCAAGAGTATCGGAGCAAACGTTGAACTCAAGCCGCTGATCTGAAAGAAGAAACAGAAGCGCTGGAGGAGCAGAACACCCCATACAAAATGGCCTCGTTACACTAATGGCACAGAGAGTCCATTTCGGTATGAGCCTGTGGCAGTCAACCACTTCATTAGAGAAGCACAGCCCAAAGCTCTTCTCTATGAATACTATGCTTCCTATCCCTGCTTGCACGGTCTCCTGCATGTAGAGAGACTTAGCCATGCGTGAAGATCTTAATTTAGGTGAGACTAATACAAAGGCTGCCACAGCAAACCTGCAAGCCCCAGCGTTAACCACACATCAGCTCTCTCCAGAGGAAAAAGTCTACTTCTGGGTCTAAAATGTAATTCAGCAGAGACTGAGCATATAGCAAGGGAACACACTATAAACTAGGAAAAAATCACTTAGGAGAAGCACCTATCTACCTCGATCAGTTGTACAGTTCTGAAGCTGACCCTGATACTAATGGTATTTTTAAATTTCACCAGTTTGTCCGATCATTCATCCTTGAACATGATTTTTCTATCCCTTCTATCAATTACTCTGCATAAAATAGATAGTAAATCTTCTGGCTGAAATACAGAATCCAGGAACCCCTCCTCTGCTTCTACTTTATGAGTAACCTTTAGCAAGAAACCTCATTAGACTTCTTTGTGCTTCAATTTACGCCCAAAATTACACCTTTCATTTGTTCAAGGCACTTAACTCCAATTGTTAAGGGGTTTTGAGAGCCTGAGATAGGATGTGCTGCACAAGAGCCGCAGTGCTGTCAGCAAACGCCAGCTCATACCTGGACAACCCTCTGATGGGTAGTAAGGACCGCATCCAGCTGCATTTTGGAACCTCGCTCTTCCAAGAACAGCACTTCGTTGGTTTTGGTGGGCATCGCGTAGCTGTAGGAACACAGGTCAGTGCTTAAGACAGGGAGGATAGATTTGCACTACTTTACAGGAATGAATCAACCTCCAGCAGCAAAGAATGTGGAAAGAGATTAACTTTTCATGAGAAATTAATTATGTAAACAATGTATCTTGCAAATCAAGCACTGGCAGAAGCCGTGTGTTTTACTGGAAAGAGATAAGGGAGAAGCTTGCAGCACTACTGCCAGCAAAAACCCGTTTCAGCTACAAACACCAGCCTGAGAAGAGAACTTTTAACTTCTTTATGGTTGTTAAAGCAACAGTTCTGACTTATTTTGCAATCTGTTCATTGGGAACAAAGCTAAAAGCCACTGCTGCAACGCACCACTCAAAAGACATTATTTTCACCTCTGAATTTAAGAGGAGTACGATCAAGCACTGGATCAGATTCTGCTCGCTGGTTAGTGTGACTCCAGAGACCTTGGCCTCTCCATCTCCATTTGTACAGCATCAGTAACTACAGGTTACATCCTCCTGCCCATGTTTTACCCTACAAATTTTGGTCTTAAAGGGCAAATAATTTATTTCTGTACATATTGAACTCTGCACACCAAGTCCAACCTCAGAGGGCACAAGTATGATACAAGGTACTAATGCTTTACACTGAAAGTGCTATCAGTAGTCTCAGGCTGTGGGATTTTTCTGTGAATTCTTTCATTGCTGCTGACAGAATTGTAATTTCTTAGTGTTGCTGGGTATCCTGCTCAAAACAAACACCTGTCAGTCACCGATGTGTCACCATTTCTAGTGCTGTTTAGTGCAAAAGACATCACAGAGACTACAAGCGGCTGATCTGTGGGCACAGGATTTCAGATCCACAGCTGACAGTTCAGCTAAGTGGATGAACATAAAGAAAACGATTTTTGATAGGTTTAATCGGCATAAGCAGGAACCTGTGTTTATACTCAGAAGTACAGTTAAAGATAGACATTTCAGATAATCGCCATCAAGTGGTTTTACTTCCTTACAGCAACGCAGTGCTTCTCCCAGTGACTACAGCTCCTTGGGTGCACTGCAGGCACCAAGGAGCTGTATTATGTTCCTCGGACTCATTAAAATGAGCAAAGCTGCGATCAGGGGTTCACCTGCTTCGGAAATTTAGTGTGCAACTGAAGCATCCTCTATTACTAAAGTGGAGGGTAGCTCTCCCACAAGCTTCAGGGGTTTCCCAAGCTCATTCTAGTTTGTATAATCAGTATAACTTGCTTATTGCACAATATATGCGCAGAGCCTGGATGAAACACTGTAAAGAAAAAACAGCAGCAAGAGTCAGCAATACTTAAGCCTACACTCCCGGGCTCAGCACCCACAGGCTTAAGCCGCCTTCTCAAAGGAACGAAAAGTAACAGCTATTTTTTTTTCCCATGAGATCCGTTCAGTCAGTGCCTGAGCAACTCCATTTCAGCCTTCCTTATACGAATAAAGCATCCAAAACAGTACAGACACAAGAAAAGAGAACACCAGGCAGATGACAGAAGATTTGGATTTACATGCGAGAATCTATCAGCAAGATTAGATTGCACCCTTGTCTGCAAAGTATCATCATCTATGAGCCTCACATGGCCTAACGCAATGTGATTACGAGGGATGACAGACACGGAGCCGTGTTCCTCATACCTTTCATTCACTTTAATGGAGAGTCGGTTGCAGAGTTTATGCACGTACTGAGCAAAATGCTCCACAAGACACATATCATAGGAAGTCATCTGGATGTTGACGTCTCCATACTCATATTCGGTCCCAGCATTTATCTCTTTCATCTGTACTTTATCCTTCTTCTTCTTTGGACCCTGTATTTTTTTTAAAAAAAGAAAAAACAGAAAGCCTATCTGTTTTAAACAAAGCTGGAAATAAAAAAAACATTAACCCTTGCCCACACAGGAGACCATGCTAAGGTACTCTCTTCTAACAAAGATTTGCTGAACTACGTCGAACATATCACAGCCTATCTGCGCTCAGTTTCCCCAACTACAAAACTGGGACGACATTATCTTAACAGATGTTCTCGAGTTGAGCAGTTCAGTTCTTGGATGGCAGCACCACAGAAATCACACAGAAAATACGTGCATACCGTGATTAATTTCTTCCAGGAGAAACCAAGGAGTAGAAACCAAACTGCTTTTTATTTCAGTTCCTGCCTTTGAGGCAGCTGTCTTGACGAGTTATTGTTCCCTCCTTCCACAAGAATTGTTGTCTTTCCAAATTTCAGGGAATGTAAAAAGTTTAAACGCAAGTAAGACCTGCTTACAATATTCTGCAATAATTTGAAGTCGGGGTATTAAAGTCAGCTTCAGGAAGAGATTATTCCCTCTACAAACTACTCATTAACTTGAACAAGAACGTACAAGACAAAAGAAAGTATTTATGCAGCCTTGTGAGTGGGTATTTCACGTTATATAACACTCTTTATCAAGAGAAGCAGAAGTAAATAATTACATTATTTCTTTTTAATATGATTCATCAACCATGGAATTAATAATACCAACATTTAAATCAGACTGTGAAAAGATGGGTCAGTTGAAAGCAAGCACAGTAAGGGAGTTCTTATGCCTACCTCCTTTGGGAGCAGGTACTTATACCTCCCAATACCATGCGTAGGACGGGCTTTGTAGTGTCTGTGGCAACTCACGAGCGCATCACCTGAAAATCAAAGCAGAGCAAACACATTTCCATCTGAATGGCAGACAGTCCTTCTTTTAACAAACATATACAGGTGCTTTGAGAGCCCAAAATCCACACTGTGGGCAAGAATTTTTCGTCAGATCTTTGACAGAAGGCAAAGGTAGGCTAAGGCTTTGTCCAATCTCTGCCCCACACAGGCAGCCTGTGCATCACAGCAAGCCTGTTACAATTCACAGTTGGTTACAGTGAGCAACAAATAAAAGAGGAAAAGATTAAAAGTGACTCATTTCCCAGGTGATTTCTCAGGCAAACAAAAAAAAAAAAAGAAAGACATACTTGTCAGCACCAGTGGATGGTGAGGATACTGATGAAATGTTACATCTGTCTCCTCTTATGCGACAGCAGTGATGCTACCGTGATGGATCTGAGCCCCACTTAATTTTAAATCCAGCCCTGTTCAAATATTCATGTGCTAGGGAGCCAAATCAAAACGGTATCGGCTTTTACTTATACTTCCTTCTCCAGGGTAAAATGAAACCCTCGATAACCCTCATTTTAATAAACGAAGCTCAGAACAGCAAAAGGAAAGCTAACACCAAGGATCTATGCCACTCAGTTACACTTTGCCTCCACATCAAAATCAAATTCTATTTTAAATTGTGACAGCAGACTCCAGCAGCTAAATAAACGTTAAAATGGGACCTCACAGGGGTATAAGTCAGTTCCTGGACATTAATATAACAAATGCATCTGGCTGATGTCATTCCACAGTGTAACATCATGACTAAGAGCACCTGCTTGGCCAAGAACAGGGAAACAAAGGAAAGGGTTAGGAAAAATATATGGAAGTGGAAGAGCACCTGCTCAGGTTATTTAACCAGCCCAAAATTCGCTAAAAAAAAAAATAAAAAAGGAGACACAAATGCTGAAATGGGTAATATTTATTTGGGGTAAATGAAGTTTTGTCTTGCATTGGATTAATAAGAGGCCTTACCTGCAGCACATAGATGGCTTTCTCTGGGTGCAGCTGCTCTGTAGGAAACAAGATAATTGTTAAAAGCTCTGATTTTACCCACCTGTGGAAACACAACATATCTGCCAATCTCCTTGAACAAAGGCTCACACCCCAAGTCCCTCAGACACAGACAGATCCCATTAGCAAAGAGACTTTCTCTTCTTCACATCCTACAGCCCTTTCAGCTCCCAGACATCAGCTGAAAGTCTTCCCCCCACAATTAAAAGACTTTCCTTGACAAAAAGTACTTTTTCTGACACTATCAGTAGAAGTGACCGAATGTTTTTCATGCTTTATACTGTGTTTTACTTACTGGGTTTGATTTCAGACAACTCACCTGCTGAGCACAAACACCTGCTTTAGCAACCATCCCTTCTTCAAGCACAGCACCTGCAATGAGCCACCACAATCAAAATGCAAACAGTATGGCAGACATCAGTGAGTTTTCACCAGCGCTTGCCAGAATACAGCCACTGCAACAACACCTGAGACCTTCTGAACATACCAATAACCCCCTCAATCTCTCCACAGCCTCCAGCCACTATCACTTGCCAGAATACCACTGCAACACAGAGGAAAGGGATGAAGAAGGTGGAAGATGATGATTTCTGTAACCTTTTCTTGCACCCCCTTGCTTTTTTTCAGGATCCTCATTTACAGGTTACCCAGAGAAGTTGTGGATGCCCCATTATTAGAAGTGTTCAAGGACAGGTTGGATGGGGCTCTGAGCAACCTGGTCTAGTGGGAGGTGTCCCTGCCCATGGCAGGAGGGTTAGAACTGGATGATCTTAAGGTCCATTCCAACCCAAACTATTCTATGATTTTATGATTTCCAAAGACACAGCCTTGCTGCTTTCCCATGGCCGGTGATTCTCTGATCCCTCACACCATCCCACTGCCTCCAGGTTAAAACAGACACATAAACAACCCTTGTGCTTGTTCCAGCTTCACGTGGATGGAGGGAAACAGAGCTCATACATCATGAGGGCAGCATCAAGCAAGGAGCTTTGCTGTCACCACAACCCTGGCAGGCAGGAGCTGCATCATGTCAGCTGGGGTGGGGGGATAATTACCAATGTCCTCCAAGAGTGACCAGAGGGGCAGCAAGGATCAGGAATCAGCCAGTCCCCGAGGGCAGGACCGGGCTGGGGACTGTAATGCACCCTGTGTCACTGGAGTGATCTCTGGGTGCCTAAGGGGGGGGGGGGGGGGGGGGGGGGGATGGAGAGTGGGGGTTGCCCCAGGTACAGCAGGGGAGGCGACCCAGGGCACTAACTCAGGGTCACAGATCATAGAATGGTTTGGGTTAGAAGGGACCTTAAAGATCATCCAGTTCCAACCCCCCTGCCCTGGGCAGGGACACTGCACACCAGACCTGGTTACTCAAAGCCCCATCCAACCTGGCCTTCAACACCTCTAGGGATGGGGCATCTCCCACCTCTCTGGGCAACCTGGGCCAGGGGCTCACCACCCTCACAGTAAAACATTCCTTCCTAAGATCTCATCTCAGTCTCCCCTCTTTCAGTGTACATCTCTTCCCCTTCGTCCCATGGCTCCACTCCCTCATCCAGAGTCCCTCCCCAGCTTTCCTGGAGCCCCTTGAGGGACTGGAAGGAGCTCTGAGATCTCCGCAGAGCCTTCTCTTCTCCAAGCTGAACCCCCCCCAACTCTCTCAGCCTGTCCTCACAGCAGAGGGACTCCAGCCCTCCCAGCATCTCCGGGGCCTCCTCTGGCCCCGCTCCAACAGCTCCGTGTCTCTCCTGTGCTGAGGTCCCAGAGCTGGAGGCAGCACTGCAGGGGGGTCTCCCCTGAGCGGAGCAGAGGGGCAGAATCCCCCCCCTCGCCCTGCTGCCCACGCTGCTGGGGATGCAGCCCACGCTGCGAGGGGGTTTCTGGGCTGCCAGTGTACATGGCCCGTGTCAGGTCTGTGTCCCCCCAAGAGAGACACACACACACAACTCCCCCCCCACGAATCTAGTCCCACGGCCGGGTCGGGCCGTCCCGCCCCAGACTCCACAGTACCAGGGCTGGGCCTGTCACTCCGCCTCCCTCCCCCGGGGCTGGGCCTCTGTGTGTGTGCCCACACCCTGGTACCGGGCCCGGTGTCGCGGCCCGCCGGTACCTTCTGCAGCGCCGCGCTCATCCCGGCGCTTAGGATAGAGCCGCGTCCGTCGTTCAAAGCGTCCCTCCCACCCCACGTTCCGCACACCGGGGGATAACGACGAGTTTTGGACAATCCCCCTCAACTGCTCGCAAGGACCCGCTCTCCTGACTGAGGGCCCGGGGGGGCGGGAGGCAGTAATGGCGGCCACCCAACCCTGCGCCCAGCTCTCCGCGGCCCGCCCTCCAGCCCGCTCCTCACACGCTGATTGGCCTTCCGCCGCGTCCGTCCAGGCACAGTGCAGCGCGGCGCGGCGTCCATGTTGGGTGTGGCCCGCTTGGAAGTGCCGTCTGCACGGCCCCGCCTCAGCCTGGCGCGGCGGCCATATTGAGTGTGGCGCGCCTGGCCCCCGCCCTGTGGCGGCCATGTCAGCGCGGCGCTGGAGCGCTGTGAGAGGGGGTGGAGGGCGCTCGGGGCCCGGCAGGGCGGGCGGCCTAGAGCCGAGCAGGCTTCAGGGCGGGGTGATCTGCGTTCATGAGCCCTCAGACAGCACACGTTATCCCCGCTGGCTGATGGATCGAGGCAGGGACTCAGCGGGGGCTCAGCAGGCCTCTGCTCCGGCCTGGAGACAGGTGTGAGTCCTCACACCTCAGGCCTGTGGGGTGTGAGGACACATAGGCCTGAAGCAGGGCCAGAGGATTTGGTACTAAACCCGCCTGGTTTGGCCCTGCCAGCTGGCACAAGCACTGCAAAGGTTGGGGGTTTTTTGCGGTTGCTGAGGCAGGGTTGGACCTTACCCTGTAGTCAACAGCATGTAATGGTCCAGGGTTGATTGCGTCCGTGCTGGCAGGCCACCACAGGCCTTGAACATGAAGGAGTGTGTCAGTACAAGGTGTTCAGGCCCCAGGGCAGGCACGCTTTTGGCTTGTGGGGGAAGCAAAAACAAACTTCTTTCAGCAGCCGGCTGCTGCCTGTGAGGGCAGAGTGAATCCTGCCTTAGTGCTTTGATCCCAGCTGCTGTCTGGAGGCACTTCCCGAAAACATTTTAAGTGGGAAGACTACTGTAGGAAGGGTGGACTGACAGGGATGTCCCTGATTTGCAGTGTGTTTCCCAGTGGGAGTGGAGGTGGGCAAGGACGTTGCCTGGCAGACCAGGGTAGGAAGAGATGGGCACTGCATTGCCCCGTACCCCCCAAACCTGGCAGTCTGGAGTTAGCTTGGGGAAACCCATCCCTTTGCAAACCAGCCCCGTCCTGTCTTTTCCACCTTCCTCTTCTTTACAGCCTATCTCCAGCACAAACCTTCATTTCACCTAGACTCTTCCCCACTCCCTTCTTTCCTACCTGGCACCAATTTCCCTCTTTTTGTCTGACAGACGCTACGTGCCTCCTCCCCTGAACCCCCATCTTAGAGTTCTCCATCCTGGGCAGCAGCTGCCTGGCAGCTTGATTTGGGGTGAAAATTTCCAGCCCTGCTGACGGATGGCTGCTCTGATTGCTTTTGGCTGGAGCTGTCAGGGCTCATGATGGACTTTCTCTCTCTAGTTCATCTGCACTCATCGATGTGGCAAGTCTCCTCCGCTGCAGACCAGGCTCGTGCATTTGATTCCTGCTCCGTGATCTACCCTGCCAGGCCCTGTCCTGCATTTCTGATTGCCTGGAGCTTCCGACACACACCTGACACCCCAGATGTTCATCCCCATTGTGATCTGGTGCTTGGAGCAGAGAGAAGGAATGTGAGAGGACAACATTTGCTGGAAAGCATAGCGTGGGCAGGCGCTGTGCCATGCTCAGCATATGGAGGAAGCAGAAGGGATCTATGCCACCTTTGCTCCCTCCTCCACGCTTTGCAAGGACACGGGCTCCCAGCTCTGAGCTGTGTTTTCCTGGTGATCCCCAGACAGGACAAAACTGCTCATGTGGAACGGATGTTGTACTGCCCTTTGATCTTGCCTCGGGAGCCCCAGGCAGGGCCACCCTGGCAATAACGCTTGTTTGATAACTGGAGGGTGCTCTGAGCAAGGAGCACTGTGGGAGGCTGAGCTGGGTTAAGACCAGCACTCCGCTTCCAGGAAAGCTGGCCTTCTCCTCCTGTGAACTTTGAAGCCCTGGAGGAAATGCTGTGCTTGAGGAGAGCCTGCTGTGAGTCGAGGGGTCTAGCTGGTCCTGCATTTGTGGGGGGAGGCCGTGATGGGCACCGCAATTAAGAGCAGGTCGTGTTCATGATGACCTCTTGTTCCATGACCTCAAACGCTGCGTACTGATGGAGGGGAGATACACCCCCTCATTCCCTCTGCCCCTCATGGGGACTCATCTTTTGGCCACCCACAAAATGTGCCTGAGGAGGGAGCATTGACCCAGACCGAGTTTGGGGGTACAGCAGTCACTGCTAAACATACTGCAGGAACCTCTCTCCTGGTGACCATCATTGTCCTACATGTCTCGGTGAAAAACAAGTCCATCTCTTCACTGCGGAGTTTTTCCAGCATCTATCATAGACGGAAACATTTTAAGGCTAAAAGGGACTGTTAAATCATGTAATTCAGTCTCCTGCACATTGCAGCCTGCAGATTTCCGCTGACTTACAGCTGTATGGAGGCAGATCACTCCTGTTTCGATGAAAGCATCTTTCTCATAAAGGCTCCTGCTCTTGATTTTCCCTGGATACAAAGATAGCGCTGCTCTTGGCAGCCTGTTCTGGCGGCTGAGCACCCTCCCTGTTAAAAAACGTGGACCTTCTTTCCAATTTGAACGTGCCTCGCCTTCAGCTCCCAGCCGCCGGTCCTCCCCATGCCTTTCTTTGACTAATTAATTGTTTCACAGCCAAGTATCTGAATCCCTGTTTGCAGGAGCACAGCCTGCCTTTTTGTGACATTTAGAAAAAGAAGCAAAGGTGTTGCTTTGTTGCTTTCCCCCTCAGCTGCAGAAGCCCAAACCGCTCCGTTTCTGTACTGTGCTAAAAAAACCAGGGAGCTCTGTTCCTCTCAAGGTTCCCCCAGCTGCTGAGAGGGCCAGGCCTTGCTGGAGGGGTTATTTCATCCATCCTCTTCTGCTTTGCTGCAGATTTCGCTCCCCATCATGTACCTGGCTGTGACCTGTCAATGACCCAGTGTGGTGCACAGCAGAGGTGCTGGCAGAGGTGATGCTGGAGCGGTTTTCCACCTACGCAGGAGGCTGCTGCAGGCTCCCTGCCTCTTCTCAATCTATCATGCTGCCTGGAGGAGCAAAGCTGTCCTAGGAGAGTTGAGATCCAGTGCCTGAAAGCCTCCGTTTCTTTTTAGACTTGTCCAATTACAAAAATGATCAAAAAGCCTTTGAATATACCCTGGAAGAAACCCTCTGATAAAGCGTGTCTCCTCTTCTACCTTCTGCAGCACTTCTTAGGACTGTGCCTAAGATCTGTGGGAGTCTGCAGGATGATCTCCCCGGGCTTCAGCAAATGGAAGCAGGTCCCTCAGTCGCTTTATCTCAAAAGCCTCATCCATATCCCCTGCCAGCCCCTGGGGCTGAAACCTCTTTGGCAGGTAACACAGAAGTGTTTGCCTTGCCCAGCGCGAAGAGATGCTGAGCCTGAGCAGAGCTTTTGTGATAAAAATAGTCGTTACTAACAGTCAAGACTTCTCCCTGGTAGAGAGCCCTCGTTTTCCTTGGAATCAGCGGGAAAGATCCCTGAATCCATGCTGACAGGTAAACAAGGACAATATATATATTTACAGTGATGTAGAAATTATTTAAGTCAGGTCTCTGCCAGGCTGGATTCCCTTTCCCCATGGTGTAGGAGGGAAGCCACACAACCAGTGCCACAAGCAAAGGGGAAGCGCTCCCAAATGCCGGGGGCAAAGCTGAATGCAAGCTCCTGCTCATATCTTTATTAACACTTATTTAAATTTAATCACCTTATTAAAGACACGTTTTCTCTTTCAGTTCACTGGTAGTTCAAGGCCTGGGAAGAAAAAAAAAACACACCAAAAAACCTCAGAGCAGCAGTTAATCATATTGAGGGAGTACAAATGAAATGATAAAAATAGAAAGAATGGACCGTTTGGTTTTCAAAATGCCATCTCATTCTGCACCTGGATTGCGGGCGCTTGGCAGGGGTGAGACTTGTATCTGAGAACAAGGTCCCTGGAGCGGGAAGGTTCAATAAGCGTTTCCATTCACCAGGCAGAGACGGAGCATGGAGCCTGCGGCTGGAGACACCGAACAAAGGACATTCGTGGACGCGGTGACCTACCTGCAAGCAAATCCTGTGCCCCCTTTGGCTACATGGACCATTTATAAATCTGGGACAGCGGGTCACGTGGAAATGGAATAATGTTTCAATCCATGATTTTTTTCAAAGAGGAGAAGGATTTGGGGTGTGGTGTCCCCTTAGCAGAAGAGATGCGGTGCTGAGATGTTGCCTTCAGGCCGTGGTGAGGAAGGTGTTGAGATGTGAGAGGGCACAAGAGAACAAAACTCACTGGCAGCAACTACATTTAGGGGGGACTAAACGAGTGATGGATGCCATTTCTGTGACCATCACTGCAGGGAGGGCCTGGAAAAATCTCCTAGATGGGGAAATGGTGGAAAACTTACCCATTTCCAGGTGGCAAATACCCCCTGGAGCATTAGTTGGACCTTGTTGAGTGGATCGCAAGAGATTTGCACCAATGTCAACATGAATACAACCATGGGGCAGGAGCTGCAGATGCTGGAGGGCTTTGTCATTGAGCACGTTCTGGTTTCAGCTGAGATATTCCCGGGAGCCGCAGGTGCTGGCAGCACCAGCTGAAGCCCCAGGAAGCCCAGGGGGGTGAGCGCTCCTGAAAAATCACATTTTGTCTTCAAGCAAGAGAGTATCGATTGGTGCAGGATTGCACTGGGGTGGAAGAGGAGGGAGCAAGGCTGCATGGACAAGAGACATCCTGAAGCCAAGGTTTGAACTGGGATGCAGCTGGGAGCCTCCTCAGCCCCTGAACCTTGAGGGCAAGCTGAGCAAAATGGGGAGAAATGGGCAAAAAATAGTTAAAGCTAATTTTAGCTGGCTCCTAGGTAGGGTTCTTACCTCTCTGTCAGGCAGGGAGGGAACATGGAGGTGTTTCCAAATTACAGCCCTGGCCATCCCAAAAAGGTGACAGTGGGAATCATTGCCCTCCCTGGGAAATGTCACCTTGCCCTCAGGGATCCGCTCGGGCCATCGTGGAGCGAGTGTCCCTAGGAGATGCTTCTCTTAAAGGAATGTCCATATCAATTTAGGATTAGGCCTTTGCTCTTAAGGACTTTGCTTGTTCCTCACACTTTTGGGATCCACCCCCCCTCTCCCTTGCAGCTGAGTGATTTCAGCGAGCAGGATTTCACCCCAGCGTGCAGGAAACCCACGCAGCCATCGTTAGGCTCCAGAGTGAACAGCCCCCTCCCCAGCTCGGCCGCGGCGGCCGGCGAGCCTCGCCCTGTCCTGTGTCGCCCTGCCCCTCCCGCTGTGATTGGCCCGTCGTGGGGGGAGTGGGCGGGGCTCCCGGACACGCAGCGCGACGTGCAGGGGAGGGGCGGGGTGTCGGCGCGCGTGCGCGGGGTGGAGCGGAACGGGAGCGCGCGGGCGCGGTGTGAGGTGCCGGGAGCGCGGTGGGGGGGAGAAGGGAGTCCGGCCCTGAGGGGAGCGGCGGCGGCGGCACCGACACCTCATCCAGCCGGCTGTGCCTCGCCGGGGCTCCGCGCCTTGGCCCCACGCCCCTGCTTGTCGCCTTCGCCCAGGGAAAGGGGGGTGTGCGGAAAGAAGCGAGCGAGAGCTGTCGCGGGTCCCGCCGCGGGGAGCGGAGCGAGCTCGGGGCGGCGGCGGCGGCTCCTCCATCATGTCGGCGGGCGGGGACTTCGGCAACCCGCTGCGGAAATTCAAGCTGGTGTTCCTGGGCGAGCAGAGCGGTGAGTCACCGCCCGGCCCGGCTCGGTCCGAGTCTCCCTCAGGCAGCGGCGGCGGGGCGGGCGCCTCCCTTCCCGCTTATGGGGGGATCCTGAGGGGATCCCTCTCCTCCTCACCTTCGGGGGGGTCTCGACTATGCCATCACGCCACGTTATGAGGGGAAAAGGGGGTCTCCCGCCCCTTCCCCGCCGCTTTCCGTGGGGCGGGGGGCTGCGGGCCCTCGGGGGCGGGGGGAGAGGGTTGCCTGCGGGCGTTTGACTCCCCCTTGCAGGCGCTGCTCTGCCTTGTGGTCGCAGCTCCTTCGGTGACAGGGAGGGACCGAGCGTGGTTCAGCTGGGGTTTGAAAAAAACACACCGCCAAACCCCAACGGCCACATTTCCAGAAACAGTTGCTGATTCATTTGATCCCAGCTCCCAGTTTTTTCGGGGGCAGGAGTCTCAATGCTTGGTATTTTCTGTGTAAATATAGCATTTTTCGAAAATAGAGTCGTGTCTTGGCAAAGTGGATCCAATGCTCTAAATATTTAATTCAGTCAGTGAGATTTTCTTCCCTGTCTTTGGAATAAAAAAACCACACAACCCAAGCGATGTCTTCCTCAGTAGAAGGCATCTGTCTCCAATACTGCATTTCAAATCTTTAACTTTGGAGAGTTCTCTGGGAAAAAAAAAGCTCATTTGGTGGATGCTTTGTGTAATCCTGGTCAGATATCGAGTGATCTTTGACATAATGAGTAGGTGCAAAATATTCTCTGTCTCAGGGTGGGGTATTTGCTCCCTCAGCCACCTTTGGTCTCTATGTGGTAGGAGATGATGAAATGCTATTTGCTTGGTTTTTTTTTTTGCCAAATGACTTATATCTTGGTGTTTCCTCACTCTTATGTAGATGAGCTTGGTGATAAGGCTGCTGTTAAAATTAGTTACCTGTACGTTAGCAGTTTGCTTTAGTCTGTTCCTTTAATCTCCTTTCTTTTTTTTTTTAATATATTTTAGTTTTTGGCGTTGGAACAGCTCCCCTTCATATTAGGGGTTCAGGGAGCACAAGTTCAACTTGGATATTTTTTGGGGGGTAAGTCACCTGATGTACTTGGTGAGGTGCTGTTTGGCCAGCCATTTTATGAGGATTTTGGAAGAGGGTCAATGTGTAGAAGATGCAGATTTGGTGGTGTTGTCGTCGTCGTCCCCCCCCCCCCCCCCAAGGTATTTGATAACAGGAATCTTGAGTATTAGCGGTGCATTTTCAAAATGCTTGGCTTGTTTTACTGTATTTCTGAGCTTTGATTTCATGAAGCTTTTTCAAATACGTCCATGGAAGGCTGTAGCACCTGGTGCAGTCTTAAATCTCAGCAGCTCTTAGTTTACACGTGGATTTCTTGTCTATTCTAGCAGACGTAACATCAGATATCTGCTTCCTCTAGTCTTTGTCATTTTTTTCCCCCTTTCAGCTAATCATCTGTGTTTATACTGTAAGGTTTAAAATAATTCCTGTTCATAGCATCAAATCTGGGATGGGGAGAAGGGGTTTTATGGGTATAGCACGGCAAAATGCTCCTAACTAAATATCCATAGCACTGCAACTGCTGTCTTGACTGTGGCTTATGGATGGGTTGAAGCTGATTTGAATCTGGCTGGTCAGGGCCCGGCTGGCAGCTGCGGTGTGGGTTTCAGACCTGCCTTTGTCTTGGATCCTGGGCGATGACTCCGTGACTGATCTGCGCTCAACTCGGTGCTGAACGTGGCGATGCCGATGGCAGGGTAGCCCTCGGTGTGTCCACGCAGCCCACGGGTACTGCAGGGTGGGCATGCTTCAACCCAATGCTCAGACAGTTCTCATCTGTGATGGAGAAACGGCTTTTTCTAAACTTATCTTGAATCTCTTAAGATACTGCTGTTATGATGTCGTTCTCTGTAATTCTTAATTTAGTTTTTTTTTACTGTCCAAAGTGTGCATAGCTCCCATTACAAATGGCTTCTGGAAGAATAAATGTCCTAATAATGTTCTTCTGTACGATGGAGATAATTACAGAAGCATCTCTGATGCTGCAAAGGGAGTTTGAGTGGGCTTTGCTTACACGTAGCTCCCTTTGTCATTCTTTGTTTTGAAGGTTAAGGGAAATCTAGAAATAAAGTTTTTATGATATCAGCTTTCATAAATGAGAAGATTTCTTTGTACAACTGTTGTGCTGGATTGCTGCATTCGCTTCCTGTTTAGCTAAAAGGTTGTCTGCCCTGTTGGAAGGCCATAATTAAAGATGTCCTACTGCTGCTGGTAGGGAGGCTGAGTGCTTGTGTTTCATTTACATTCAAGGACTTCAGAATGACAAATTAAATGTTATGAAGGGCTACCGTGTTGATTAGCTGCTTCAGCAACCAAAGCTGACTAATATCAGACCTTCTGTGCTGACTGTACCCAGTCTCTTCAATAAATGGGTATGTTATGGTTAAGAAATTCTTAACTGGAGTTCATTACTGTGCGGGCGTTACAGCCCTTCCATGTGATTGTGTGAGCAAAGGCAATATCATTCCATGTGAGATCTGGAAGCATCTCTAGGTGTTTTATTCTTATTTGAAAGTGGGATCGCACAGTGGATGTGGTGTCTCATTTTTTTGCTGGTATCCTCAGCCATATTGTGGGAGTTCAGTGCTGTATACCTAGGCATTTGTGTGGACTGCAGTGATTCTTCCTAGATACCCTGTTCGTCACTAGCTGCAGATTCTCTCTCCTATGCTAAGATGCTGATTATTGTTTTTTTTTTGAAGCCCCTTCTTTCCTTGCTCCCTGATCCCCAAAATCTTGTCTCCCGTTATATCGTCTGCCTTTTCTGCCTTTATTGCGACAGCTCCTCGAGTGCTTGGTGCTGTGGCAAGCGAGCTGACACACCGCTGCAGCTCCCTGTCCATGGGTCCTGCCCATGCTGAACCATGCATCTGTGGTGGTGTGTGGTGGCTAAACGTCGGGTCACTCACAGATCCTTTCAGGATTTACTGCAAGTCATTGCCTCTCAATAGCAATATGGTTGTTGTGTCCCCCACGCCCCTCCCCAGCCGAGCAGGGGATACTTGCCGCATGTACAGTGGATTCATCATGAGCCTGCAACATAATCCGTGTCCAGCTAGAAGAAGCTTCTCTTTCTCTCTTATTTTTTTTAACTTGTAGTACAAGGATATAGTATTGGGTGGCTAGCAAGAAGGCAACTTCACCAGCACTTGCCTTAATTGAATTACTTTTCTCAATGATTGAAGATTATACAGAGTTTAGCAGTTTTAAATATGCTAATCTTTAATGAAAAGGCAGAGAGCTCTGTGCTGAGGGATTAGATAGAGCTATTGTGGTGCTGGGGAGAGTGTGCTTCTTACTGCCTTTGATCTTGTTTTATCAGGTGATTTTCATCAGTCCTAATGCCTCAAGTTTAAGAAATTCTGATTTCTGGGTCACAACAGTTAGGGTACATATCACTTGTGTTATAGGATAGCTTGCAGTAAATATGGTATATATTCAAATATTAATAACATCTTTAATTTTATCTTGCATATGAGCAGCTTTGCTACTTAATACATCGATTTTTTGATTGAGTGGGCAGAACTGAATGCTGGGGCACTGCAACAGAAATATTCTTTCATCACATGGGTTTATGCTGCAGCTTTTATTGGTGAGCAAGTCTGAAGGGCATTAATACGTACAGAACGCAAAATAAGTCCCTGTTGTCTCTTTCTGGTGGCATTTCTGCATTGCATAATATCTCAAAACATGTTAATTTGGTCTAATTTTCTTTTTCAGGAACTGAGATTTTTAACATTGAAAAAACCTGATAAGTATGATATAATAACTTGAGGAATATAACTGTTTGGAAACCACTAATGAACTATACTGTTGCATAACGATGTTGGTACAGGCGCTGCTGAACAGTGTGATGTGTCTTATTAGATAACTGGAGAACTGCGGGTGGTTTCTGTGTAACGTGAACCTGGGGTAACACTGGTCACAGCTCAGGCTGTCTGCAGAGACTGGCATCCCTGTGCAATTTAAAGCTCCCTGCTTTTTAAGGAATTCTCTGCTTTACAAGCTACAGAGACCTATTTATTTGTCCCACTGGTGTTTGAAAAATCTTAGCCCCTTCCTCCTGTTAATTTCCTAGTGTCTTGGTTTTCCTGTGGGCGGGTCTTCAGATATTTGGGTCTATATTTGGACTATATGCATTTTTCACGAGTCACTGAACTTCATTTTCTTGGATGCGTCTGGAGGATGAATATTGTCCTGGATCTCTCTCTTCATCTTTGAACTAGCCCTTCCTATAGCAATGTCTGGAAGAAGCATGTCAGACTTGGAGAAAACAACTGAAGTGTTTATGGTGCCTTTTGATCCCTGTCTGTTTGTGGAAGCCTCTGAAGGAGCTAGATCTTTTCTTCAAAGGAAGAATAGCTATGCCTTTCTGCACTTTGGTATGTTTTTCTGTCTGTATCTGAGAAATAATTTGTGAACTTGGAAGGAAAGGATCCTCTTGTCCTTTGATTTAAAATAATGGATTTTATATCTGCAGCTGTTGGAGTGTTTGGTGATATTTGTCACTTTCTTGGCACGTGATCCAGGTCCGACAAAGCTGATATCTAAGGGTGTTGCTGAAGCTGTAAATGGAACTAACAGAGAAACAAAGGTGAGGAGAACCTCATCTGAGGCCACCTTAGCAGAAGATCTAGCATTTGGAAATTATCAGAGACAACGGTTGTCAGCCATTCTTCTCCATTTCACTGGTCGTTAAAAAATCTGTCTTCTGTAATCAGTTTGTGAGGAAGCAGCTACCTTCCTATTTACCTGATAATTTAGTCTAGGTGTTTAAAGGCATTTGTTGCGTTCATGCATGTACAAGTACTGGTTGCATACACTACTGATTAGAAAAAACAAGCAAAAAAACCACCGACAAAACAAACCCACAAAAAACCTGAACCAGTGAACCAAAACAAGCAAACAAAAACTCTCAATGGTTTGAAACGTGGCTCAGAAGAAATCAAATTTTGCTGTCTTGACATGAGCGCCATCAGATTTTTCAAGACAACCTCCAAAACTTACCTCAGAGTCCCGTAACCTGCAAGAACAGTTTACTTGTGACAGAGGAATGTTTCTGAAAGGGTATGGGAGCTCTGATGTGTCTCTTCTGGTATGGAGCAGGGTAGGACAAGACTAAAAGCACTATTTTGAAAATGAACGGCTATAATCAAAATGATTATGAGTTTGACACATTAGTATAAATTATTTATGGAAGTAGTCTAAATGAAAAATGATTGTCTCAGCAAACAAACAGCGATCAAAATATGGACTGTCAGGGAAAGCAGAATTTTTCAGGTCCGTTTTCTTTCTTGATTTATTTACTGAACTTACACGAAGTTGAAAAGCTAAATGGATTCTTTGTTTTCCCCTCAGCATAAAACAAACTCTTCTGCTCTAATGTATTGAAGGGCCCAGGGACAGTGAACAATTGAATCAATGACTTTACATCAGATATTTTCTGTTTAGGTTCAAAACATGATGGACTAAATATGTTTTTGGAATATTTCAGTAATATTAACTGAAGAAAACTGACTTTTGTGTAGTTTCAGTAGCGTTTAACTCCTACCCAAATGCAGCCTAGTGCATCACAAAAAAGAAAGCTGATCTGGGAAGCAAGTATTATATGAAACTAAATCTAAATAAATTCTTTTCATCTATGTGAACTATGTAATAGTTCACTAAATTTGTGTGTGTGAGTGTGCACATATACTTAGAAAATATCAAACAGTGCAAAGGCCACACTGAGTGGCTGAAAATCCTTTTGAGATGGAAATTGCTGCTCATTGGTTGACAACCAATAAAAATACCAACTTAAGAAAATAACAAAATCTAAATGCAAAGCAGTATTAAAGCTGGGGGTTTAAGTGGAAAGAATTCCTACTCCTGATGTCGCATGCAACTCACTGTGATTATAAAACATGCTGCTGAAACCTCCCCTTGTTGGATACGCGGACCTGTTTTTTGCGTGCCACTGAGTTCTTGAGCCCCTTCCTTGCTTGCTTCTGGCTGCCTCCTGTTGAGTCTGTCAAACTGAGTTCAGGCTTGAAATTAGGAAGGAAGTCCTTATTCAGCTGTACAGCACAATAGTGCCATTTATTTAATTTGACTTTTTAGAACAAGGATGTAACTTTTCTTTTTTGTTCCGTGTTAGCACATTGTTTCGGCTGGAGCGCTGTAAACCGTGATGGGTCTGTGCTGCCAGAGTGCCAGGGCATGGTTTCTCAGTCTGCTGTACCATTTGAAAAGACATCTCAGACTTCTGGCAACACCCAGTGTGATGCAAACTGGCTTAGTTATAGGAAGGGAAGGTGAGGAATGCAATGTGTGGTGTCCTGAAGTTTGACTTTTAAAGTATTCTTATAAAGCCAAGCACAAAATCCTTAAGACTCTGAGCAGTAATAAGAACCATTTAAAGAATGGATGCTCCCAAGTCCCTTTCCTTCTGCTAGGGCATTTTTTGTCCGTAAAATAACTTCCTCCTTTAGTCCCATCACAACAACCAGAGCTGTAAAGGCCAGCAGCTGTACTGGAGTCTAACTGGTAATTCTGCAAGCAAATCCTGCTTGACCTTGGCTCCTTCCATAAGTGCAGGTGTCTGGCTAAGTACAGGCTCACACTGGCATCGCCCATGGTAGTTGCTTCCATTTTAGTGCAGAGTTAGGCCATACTTTTAAGAGTTTCCATGACTTGACTGGCTGCCAGTATCCCCTGGAGATGCCACACAGCTATTCTGAGATTTGCAGGCTCGTAGTGTTCTCTTACCCAGACATGTGTAGGTGTCATCAACACACAGCATTAAGGCTTTGGTTTAAATCTAAAGCATATTTGGCCAGAACTGAAAGAGTCAGGAAGAAATACTGGAGCAATACTGATGAGCAGGTAGCTATTTTGTCTGCAGACATGGCCAGAGCCAGCTGCGCCAGTGGAAGGTGCAGGTAAACCCGCTAATGAGAAAATGTTCTTAACTTTCACTTGGTCTCTTTTATGTCTTGAATTGTGACTGCTTAAATCTCTGTACTATTAACGTTTGCGACCATATAAATGAGTGCCATTTATCCTGCTAAGTGATGTTTTTTAATGATTTGCTTCTAGGAGAGGAATCGGCAATTGCTGCAGCACAAAAAAAAACCCCACTCCAACATTTCTGTAATTAATGTAGAGGCCGGTTTATTCCACTCCTCTAAATGCTTCCTGCTACGCTTCCTGTACTTGCCTCTGTCTAGGTTTGAGTTACAGCCAGTTCATTTTCTTAATGTTTTTGATATGTGCAACACAAAGGGAAGGGAATTAAATCTAGAATAGATGTGTAGCTAAAAGGAGAGGGGCCCTCAGAGGGTGCAGTCTCACTGGCAAGGCTCCAAGCAGTGGCTGATGCAGGATTGACAAGGTTCCTGTCAGTTTGATCTCTGGCAAGGGGTCTAAGTAGCTGCTGCTGGAGTTGGGGAGAGTGAATTCCTGCTAACGGGCGAGAGCTCTGCCCTGCAGAGGTTCTGAAGCTGTCTGCACAGAAATGGGCAGGCAGCATTGTATTAATCTCAGCGCAGAAGTGTTTCTCTGCAACTCATAGGGCCAGGCACTTCATTTGTTTTAATGAAGATGTTGCCTTCTCTGGGAGTAGAAAATATTCACTCATTACCGACTCTGTCCTCTTCTGCCAGCATGGAAATGGCTGAGAAACCCTACTTGTCAGTGATGGGAGGACTTTTTTTTTTTTTTTTAATGGCCTGACAGAAGGAAGGCTTAGCAGAAGAATTTGAACTAGATGGGTGATTGAATCATCCAGTGGATGTCTGAGGTGGCGGAGGAAATGGAGAGAACAAAATTTATTGTAAGTGCCACAAGCAAAAGCATAGCGTGCACCCGGAGATCGATAAATCTTGGCGAGAGCAGCGTGAGCTCAGAACCAGGGTAGAGGGCGTTCGATTAGAAATGCAGGTAAGTGGAGAGTGCTTACTTTTGGAAAAACGACCAAATCTGCAGGTAATGTTTCCTGATAGATGCAGTCAGCATTGTGAAAGTAGATGAACAGGGCTTAACTTTCGTGTCTAACAGAATTAATTGGCGGTGAAACACTGTGCTGCAGTGTCTTCTCTTTCAAAGGAAATTCTGACCCCTTCTTGACTTTATTAGTCAGCAGTAGGCAGGTCCTCATGCTAGAGGTTTGCTGCCTTATTTGTCTTGTCTATATTACCTGATTTTTATTTCCGTCCCCGCGCCCCCCCACCTTTGCACTGCTTTCAGATTGATGCATTTGCTGCTGAAGCAGTTTTTGAGTATTGTGTCCTTGGCTCACTCAAAATGGCTGAAAATCACTTGTGTCTGCATAAAAGCTAGGATGGCTTTGCTAAAGCTGAGCTTCTGCTGCTTAGTTGAATAAAACTGTAGGAGAATGTTTCAGCATAGCAGCTGAACACAGCTGGAGGAGGCTTAAATTGAAATGGCTGAAGAAAACTTTGAGTTTGGTTTATCATCTCAAGGAAATCCTAAGTTTGGTTTGGTTTTGGTTTTTGGTTTTTTTTTTTTTGTTTTTTGTTTTGCATTTCTTCCTGACCTCAGAATGTCTTACAAAGAGGTTTTCACAGGGTGGATCTCTTCCAGCTCCTTGCTTCCAGACCCATCCACCAGTTCAGGTTCTTCTAAGTCCTTCTCAGCTTTCTGAGCTACTTCTGAGTATCAGTTCTTCATGTATTCAGTTTTGTTTTTTTCCTAGTTGAGTTATCTTTTGCCTTTTTTGCTGAGCAGTCATTGATAGTGATCCATGATTTTACAATTAACTCTGTGACCACAGTTCTTTTCTACTTTTTAATTTTTAGCTGCATTTAAACCTCAGTGTGACTCAGAGGAGGGGATAGTTTTTTTTCCTGAAACTGCATAAACAGTAGGCAGATCAAAAGCTTGTGTCCCATAAAATTTACCTCTGGATTTGGTAGTGTAATAACAGACTTGAAAAAAGCTTTTCCCAGCAAAAGCGTAACAATCTTGTAATCATCTGCTAGTTTGATGTTAAAAAATTATTTTTCCCCCTCTCTGTTAAAGAGTGCAAAGGGCTGATAGGTTGCCTCTGTTATATCTGTAGGCTTGGTGGACTGTTCATGCTGTCACAGCAAGTAATTTGCAGTTAAATACAGTCTTGGCCTTTGGAATTCTACAGTTTAGCTTAAAATACAGGAGGGATTTTTTTTTTTTTCCCCCTTCTCTGTAAGACAGCTGGGTTTTGCCCCAAATCATTAAACTGCAGAATATACAGTAAACTCAAGAGCAACCTTGTGCTAATTATTACTACATACATTCCCTCCAGTACCTGACATCCAGAGAAAAATTTCCCTATGAAATTGTGTATCATGTTTTAAATGGCTATTGTAGTCTGCAAGACTTGCACGGCTAAGAATGAGTCAAAGACTTGAGATCTGGCTTTGCCTGCTTGGTTTCAGGTTAAATCAAACCTTGTTGTTTGTAGCATGTCACAAGTCAGAACTGTGTCCCTTGGCAGGTGGAGCAACCATGAACCCTTGTGTAGGGGTGTCTCTGGGTGTCCTGGATCTTCCTTGATCCCAGGAAGACCAAAAGCTTTCCAGCTTTACCCTTTGGAAAGTGGAAGAGGCGGAGTGTCCTACATAAAATGTTTGTAAGGAGTTTCAAAACAACTCCATGCTTTTCCCCCGATTTGATGCTTATCAAATGCTTGCCTAAAATACCTGACTCAAGAATTAGCTTTCAAGTTGTATCTCCGTGCTGCTTTGATTTCACTAGATAATTCCCCACTGCCACCATCAGCCGCACAGTGGAACAAGAAAGCAACCAGATGTCGTGTAGTATTTACTGGACTTGGTGGTAGCTCTGCTATGCATCTTAATGGCACAAATGTGACATTTTGTGTTTGGTAATAATGTCTTTGAGGTCCTCACTGGACCCAGTGGCGCACTGAAAGCTGGTTTTGGAGGTATGATCGCCTGAAGACACAAAATTACCTTCTGTGCACGTTTATGCAAGGAATTGCTAAAGTTAGAAACAAATCTTTTCTGTGTATCTTGAAGAGTAAATATTATAGTTAAAAAGAAATTTGTATATGTCCTTAGAGCCCTTATATGAAGGGATTGTTCCTCTGGAAAATACTGGTCGAGGAGAATATTTATTTCAAGGTATTGTGTCCCAGTTGGAGTGTAGATAATTATCCTCTAAAGAATATCCTGCACCAAACCAAATTTCTCATATAAGCGCTTTCTTTTTTGCTGTAGTTGAACACTACAATTCTTTTTGGAATAGCCTTTTTCTAGAAAAGGTCAGAATAAAATAAACAAAAAGGAAAAAACTTGTTCCATGGGCTATGTGAAACCAAATTCTTATCTTTTAAAGGCTAACTTTTTTTTGAAAATTCTTCTGGATGAGTATTAAACCTTGGGTCTGCAGACCCCTCAGGCTCCATGGCCTCTTTCCAAGGCATTTGTGAAACGCAACTGGGAAGAAACAAGTTTGTCAGCTGGTTTAAACTCTCTACAGAGAGAGGTCTCTGTCTCAGTTAGGAAGTTGAGAGGCCTGTATGTTGAAAGGCTGAAAATTGTTGTGCTGGATTAACATTGCTTAGTTTGCCTGTTTAACATCATTTGAGCTTGAAGTTCCTAATTTGCAGTGCAGGTAGAGCAGGCAGCAGGAAAGTTAAGTGTCCATGGTCTCTGTTCTGCTGCAGTCCCCAGGAGGAAAGCTGGCACAGTCCAGGAGCTGAATTGTGAAGGAGAAACAGGTAGTGTCGTGTCAGGATACACTATTCTTGAATTCTTAACATAAGGTTTTTGTAGTCATGTGTTGCTTGGACTCGTATGGGTGTCATAGAATTGTCTAGGTTGGAAAGGACCTTTCAGATCGAGTCCAACCATCAACCCAACACTGCCAAAGCCATCACTAAGCCATGTCCCTCAGCACCACATCTACCTGTCTTTTAAATCCCTCCAGGGATGGTGACTCCACCACTGCCTTGGGCAGCCTGTTCCAATGCTTGACAGCCCTTTTGGTGAAGAAATTTTTCCTAACATCCAATAAACCTCCCCACGTGTAACTTGAGGCCATGTCTGAGGAGACCAGAGTGTGCAATTTCTTAAACTGTGCTATTCTAAAGTTCTGCATGTTTTTTGGTTTCTGATGCTAAAAAAAATAAATTGTGGTTGGTTTATTTTGGTACTGAAATCAGGATTCAGTGCTGCTCTTGTAACATGCACTCGTATACATGTTGTACTCTATTTTGATATCGGCTATTTTCCTCCCGTGTTGCTGTGGAGTTGCATCATATAGGCTAACCCATGCGTATTGTTCTGCAGAGAATTGTGTACATCTCTGGTTATTTTTGCACTGGTCCCCAGGTATTCTCCGCAGACATCCTTGTCAGCTTGGATCAGCAAATGCTGACTGAATCCACGCTGTGCTTTGTGGAGAGGTGTGCTTAATGAAAGCACACAGAATGTCCTCTGTGCATTTCTTGTCCTTACAAGCTGCCTCCTTAGAAGCCAGGCTGCATCGACCTTAAATCAGGAAATCATGACTGTTTTAAGATATCGTTCAAGCTTCGTTCTGAAGAAATACTCACCTGTGGTTTTGCCTGGAGAATGAGTTTGAGAGAAGAGAGCTCTTTTGTGGAAAAAGTAATGGTCAAGTCTTAGTCCTTCCAGAGCTGCCCAGGAGATGGTAAGGTCTGGGAATAAGATGGAGTCACTGAGGAGGAAGCTATGTGGAGCGCTCTTCTTTTTATTCTTTTTTTCTCCTTCCCTCAGGCAGGATGCAAGTTGCTACAGCGTGAGAGGGCAGTTTTCTCTGGGGCAGTATAGGGTAGGTGGTCACAAGAGGAGGGAGCAGGGGGAAGTATTTGCTTGTTTTGCCAGATGGATCATGGTGCTGGGGAAACATCAGGTAAAATTTAAAGGATGGAGGGAAAGAAGTTGGTATTATTCCCTGTCATTTTAATAGGTCTCATGAAACTTCTCTAATTCCTTGCTTGAAAAGGCTGACTTAGCATTGCTTGTTGTGCTTTCAAGGGCAAAACATATTTATGAAGATAGCAATAGCTTGGTTTAAGGACTTCATTCAGCATGTGGTACAGGGAAACGATGACTGGATTCCCTGAGCTAGATGATAGCATATGCTGGTTTAGCTTGCATCAGAATAGCGTTTAGTGCTGAAAAGAGTAGAAACCATGAATGTTTCACTCCAGAAATGTATACTCAGGTGGCTGCCCATTTTATGTCCTCCCTTCTGCAGCTGTTCTCTGCCTGAGGATATTGCCATCTTAACATTACTTTCCATAGCTATAGAAAGTCTTGCGTGTTGTATACCACGATACCGTAAAAGAGGAATTTCTCCTGAGAGACAGACTTAATCTACGCTATCATCTCTCTCATGACTGCAGTCTGCTGCATGGGGTTTTTATCTGGTTTTCTCTTACTTGCCAGCGTTGGTTCCATTTTATAATGCATTTTTTTTGTATTTATCTGAATTTAGCTCATTAAATTATGCAAGTAATAGTTAACGTGGGGAAGGAGGAGATTACATGGACACAGGGAACAGAGATGGAGGTTATACTCTGCATACTTACTTAGAGGGGAAACTGGAAGATAAACATTTTAGGTCCCATAGTGGACTTGGTTAAAGGCTGTATGCTTTGTAACAGTTATCAAGATTTTTGTGTTGAACTTCCTATTTACACAGCTCCTGGCAGGAAGAATGGTAGTATCCATATTTGCCTAGCTTGCCACTGGGCTGAAGAAATTCTCTACCTGAACTACTAGCACTGTAAATCAAAAGATTTACTAGGGAGGGGATCCAGCTGTGCCTAGGCATTGTGGAAATATGGTGTCAGGTAATTGTGGCTCTAAAGAACCTAAATTAAGCCTCGTGGGAGAGGAAGAAAGGACAAGAATAGATCATGTTCAAGCAGAATGACAGATGCAGTGGTGACAGATGTCCTCATGCTGTATTTCTTGGTGACTGCAGAGAGCAGGGTTTAATTAGGAAGGCATCATATGTAGGAAAAGCCAATGAACCAAACTTCAGATAATCAAATATTGCAGGAAAAACTCAAGTCAAAGAAGCGTCTTCAGCTGCTTTTGTTTGCAGAAATACGACTTCTTCCTCATGCTTTCTCCAGAGGCAGGTGGGCTGTTTTTGGAAAATTCAGATTATTCTTATCACAGCAGTGAATCTGGCTCTTACTTCAAAGAGAAGATAGTGGAGACAAAACTTTTCATCCAAGGTTAAGGGTTGGCCGTAGTGGTACAGAGACCTTCTTTGAATGTCAGAGGGAGACAGATTGACACCACCGGTGACTATACAGTATTGAGGTATGGGGAAGAGGCGAGCTTTGGATAACCAGGAAGGAGTTTATAGGCGAACTGTAAAATAAAGGCTTGCAAAACCTAAAGAAACTTCTGGATACTTGAAACAATTAAAAAGCTGGTGGCTTAGGGAGGGGGAGTACTTCTGTTTGGCTTTTATGTACAAGGTTATATATATGTACAAAGTTACATATAATGTATATTGTTGCAATATAAAAAGTGAATCTGAAAGGCACTGAATTCTTCCAGTGATTCAGGCAGAAATTACATTAGAACCCTTTCAGTACCACTTTACAGAAATTAATAATCCTGATGGCTCTCTTAGCTGACAAAGATAATACTTTACAGATCTGTATTATGCTCTTTCATTACAGGCTTCATTGAGATTCTTCAGTTTGCTGATTTCTGTAATACAGATGTTTTGAATAGGGCAGGATGGAAGCCAGGTTGGATGGGGCTTTCAGCAACCTGGTCTAGTGGGAGGTGTCCCTGCCCAGGGCGGGGGGGTTGGAACTGGATGATCTTTAAGGTCCCTTCCAACCCAAACCATTCTATGATTCTAAGAGAATATTGGCTTTTTCTTGTAGGAAGCTAGAACCCCTCTCAAAAGGGTGTAAAAGGCTGTATAGAAGTGGAGAAGTAGTTCCCTGTTACAAAAAAGTAGAAATAAATCTACTCAGATCCTGTACTAATTAGGGTTGGAGCCAAGAATGCAAGGTAGATGATTAATCATTTTAAGTTTAAATTTTGCTGAATTTGCACTTCTAGAGATGCTTTGGGCAGCTAGTAAGCAGGAAGGATGAAGTTTAAATTTATAGGAATAGTGTCTTGCTGTGAAGATCAGGATCTCTTTATGCTATGTATTTCAGGGAAAGTATAGTAAGAATCATAGAATAGTCTAGGTTGGAAGGAACCTTTTAGATCATTGAGTCCGAACATCAACCTAACACTGCCGAAACTACCACTAACCCATGTCTCTCAGGACCACGTCTACCTGTCTTTAAATACCTCCAGGGATAGTGATTCCACCACTAGCCTGGGCAGTTCCAATGCTTGACAACCCTTTTGGTGAAGAAATTTTTCCTAATATCCATCCTAAGCCTTCCCTGGCACAACTTGAGGCTGTTTTCTCTTGTCCTATGGCCTCTTCCTTGGGAGAAGAGACCGACCCCCCCCTGGCTACACCCTCCTTTCAGGGAGTTGTAGAGAGCGAGAAGGTCTCCCCTCAGCCTCCTTTTCTCCAGGCTGAACACCCCCAGCTCCCTCAGCCGCTCCTCACAAGACTTGTGCTCCAGACCCGTCACCAGCTCCGTTGCCTTTCTCTGGACACGCTCCAGCACCTCAATGTCTTTTTTTGTGGTGAGGGTCCCAAAACTGGACACAGCACTCGAGGTGGGGCCTCACCAGTGCCGAGTACAGGGGGATGGTCACTGCCCCAGTCCTGCTGGCCACACTATTCCTGATACAGGCCAGGAATCCTGAGGTTTTGTGGTCTAACCCTGTACTCTTCTTTGTTAGAGCTTTCATGACTGCTGTATCACAGCTGGCTGTAAGGTTGCGATAGCCTTCATGCAAAGCTGTTACAGAACCATATATTCATCTTTAGTAAAATGGCTGGCACTGATTACAATGGGAACCCTGAGTGACTAGCTTGAATGTAATCTAGTATGAGGCATTTGCGTTAGAGTGGGTGAATTTTACCTCTACCTACCCTGCATCTGTAATGGGGGCAGAGGATTACTGCAGTTCAAAGCTGCGAAGGAGATAGTGAGGGGTGTTTCATGGTTTCGAAATATGTGGGTGATTCAGATAAATGTAAAGAAGGTAGACAGTAGTTCACCTGCCCTTCTGTATTCTATATGTGATCTGTACGTATGAGAATTAGCTAATGAAAACTACTTTTCTTACTGTTCCTTAGTATTTCCAGCAGAGGAATCCACTTTTGCTGTCTTGGGAGAAGTCTGAGGCTTGCCGTGATTTACACCTCTTCTGAAACAGGACAATTCTATGTTTCTCTTTTTGCCCTGAGATGACTGGAACAGTTCTGAATGGAAGTTGAATCTTCCAGATTCCTCTCTTCCACTTTGTCTGAGCATGGAATACCAATTAAAACATTCATTTAGCAGTATCACAAGACCCATTTTGATATTGTGGCAGTGCCCACAAGTTTGAAGCACCTTGTTTACTCTGAGCTCTTCCAGGTTTTTATTCGTGGCATTCAATTTCCTAATATATTTGCCACATCTAAATAGAATCTATCTTGGTGTTTTGTCGTTGAAAACACCTGTTATAATGAGTTAATTAACCACTGTTGAGATGTCTTTAAATAGAGGCATTTTACATGGTGTCCCGTTTGTGGTATTTAATGAATACTTTTTGTGGGACAAATTAGTCAAAACCTTTTGAATCTTGTGATTCAATTGCTGTATTATTGCTGGAGCAAGTTTGCCTGGATAGCTCCTGAGAGGAAAAATATATTTTTTAAAAGAAATTATAAACTGCTTAGTCTAGAAATTTCTTTACAGTGCCTTAAGAACTTTGATAAAAGTTCGTAAAGTAGTGCAAATAATTGTCGGATATTGTCATTTTTTTTTCCCCCAAATAATTTTTCTTTCATGAAATCTGTGTAGTTCAGGAGCAATCCTGAAAGCTGTACCATTCTGTGTTGCTAGTGTCTAATAAATGAACTTATTTTTCCTTCTTTAAGATGATGTATAGACTACTCTTGATGGGCTGCTCTAGAACCAGGGATGAGATGTGTCCTTGTTTCAGCAGCTTTGTGTGCCATTAGCACTTTGTGTCCTATCCACTTAAGCTTTCAAGTGAGAAGTATAACAACAGCTCAAACCAGAAGGAAAAACAAGAAGCTGAAGGTTAAAACTTGACTGCTCAAAGTCAAGTGACAAGAATTGGGGTGTTTTGCGATGTCTTTGCTGTGGGGATCTTTCAGATGTGCCAGTTCCTCAACTGAACTCAAACAGTTTGCCTGTAATAGGCAGCATTATCAATAATATTGGGATATTTTCGTCTGGGTTCTGAAATTTGAAATTTTCCTCCTTTTTTTTTTTTCTAAACTTCATTGGAAAGTTATAATATGGCCACCAGTGTAGAATCATAAAATCATTTAGGTTGGAAGAGACCCTTGGGATCGAGTCCAACCATCAACCCCCACTTGACAAAGTTCTCCCTTACACCATATCCCCTAACACCACATCTAAAGGAGTCTTAAACACATTCAGGGATGGTGACTCCACCGCCTCCCTGGGCAGCCTATTCCAGTGTCTGACCACTCTTTCTGTGCAGAATTTTTTCCTAATGTCCAGCCTAAACCTACCCTGCTGCAGCTTTAACCCATTCCCTCTTTTCACACTTTCTTAAAGTGAGAATTGGGGATTTCTTGAAGACTGAAGTTAATTTAATAATGTTTATGCAGCATTGAGACATAGGGTGGCCATGGTAGCCTTCAAAAAATCAACTTATTTTGATGCATTCATGCTGTGGTAATAAAACACACAGAGGGAATTCAGTTTTCTTCTGGCGTACGTGCAATGACTTCACATTTTTGTAAAATCTTATTTTTTGTGCTAAACTAGCAGGACTCCATGTAACCTGTTCAGTGGAGTGCTTGATTTACCATCTCAATTTGGGGCTGCTCCTGAATGAAAGAAGTTGCTGTTTTGCTTCAATAATTCTGAAAGCTAAAGTTAAGATATTACTTAGCAATGACTATTGAACTTCATCCCAATTTGTCTGATCAGTTTTGGCTTTTTGGAGGGGTCAATTTCTTGACAAAAATATGATAAGCATTGTATTAACTTTATTAATAGACTGAATTAAAACTTCACGCCTAGTTAAGCAGCACAGTTACATGAAGCAGCTGAAGATGTCCTCATCAAGACTTTCCACAAACATTGAATCATTTAAATAGCACTTATTGACTTTCACTGTCAATAAATGTAGGTTAAAGAAATTTCTTAGGGGGCAGTTTGGTATGCCTTCATGACTGCAAAAAATCGGAGAACTATATTCTTTTAAAACTGAATAAAGTAGCTTTTCCCCCTTACAGCTATCCAAAATTTTCTATCCCCTTTCTTCTTATGTTGATTTCTGCGTGTGTATTCTGCTCTCTGGAGCAGATGTGATTCCTTTTGTATCTGGTGAATACAGCTTTTCATGTGCATGAATGTAACCCAAATAATATTTATAGCTGATGATACTGTTGCTCTTAGATTACATTCTCAAAATCGCCAACATCTAGAGAATATTGGATTGACCATCTATGTTTAGGCAAGATTTTTCCGTGTGTACATGTTCTGAAGTAGTAGGAATATATTCACGTTTCCATGTTTGGCAGTCTCAGTGCAGGAGTGAACTGCACAGGTAACTTTTGATGAAGACTTTTTTTAGGGAAGAAGGATCAAACATGCTTCACTGAAGTTCAGTTTTGTAACCAATTTTAAATTGTGATTAAACCTTAATGTAAAATGATTTGGTTCTATTCTTAGACCATTTACTGTTAAGTTACTGTTCATCTTTCCGAATCTTATGCCTTAAATTAAAGATGCAAGACCACTGGAATTTGAATGTTCTGAAGGTTAGAGTGAAAAATAACCTAATACAATCCTGGTACTCTTTACCAAAGAAGAAAAGGAAGGTAATCTGAGGTTATCCAGGAAGGAGCCTAACTAGCAGCTCAAGTTGGTGGTTTCAGGTAGCAAATCATTAGACATGGCAACAAGTCTTTTCACTGATGTAATTTCTAGTGTATGTATCACAGAATGGTAGGTTTGGAAGGAGATCATCCAGTCCAACCCCCTGCCAGAGCAGGGTCACCCAGAGCAGGTTGCACAAGAACGCCTCCAGGTGGGTTTGGAATGTCTCCAGGGATGGAGACTCCACCACCTCTCTGGGCAGCCTGTGCCAGGGCTCTGCCACCCTCAAAGGAAAGAAGTTCCACCTGATGTTTAGGTGGAACTTCCTATACTCAAGTTTGTGCCCGTTACCCCTTGTCCTGTCACCAGGCACCACTGAAAAGAGCCTGGCCCCATCCTCCTGACACCCACCCTTTCAGTATTTCTAAGTGTTGAGAAGATCCCCCCTCAGTTGTCTTTTTTCCAGATTGAAGAGACCCAAATCCCTCAGCCTTTCTTCATCAGAGAGATGTTCCAGTCCCCTCATCATCTTGGTAGCCCTTTGCTGTCCCCTCTCCAGCAGTTCCCTGTCCTTGAACTGGGGAGTCCAGTAGTGGACCCAGTGCTCCAGGTGTGACCTCACCAAGGCAAAGTAGAGGGGAAGGATGACTTCCCTCCTCCTGCTGGCCACGCTCTTCTTGATGCCCCCCAGGATGCCATTGGCCTTCTTGGCCACAAGGGCACATTGCTGGCTCGTGGTCATCCTGTTGTCCCCCAGGACTCCCAGGTCCCTCTCTGCAGAGCTGCTCTCCAGCAGGTCAGCCCCAACCTGTGCTGGTGCGGGGGGTTGTTCCTCCCCAGGTGCAGCACCCTACACTTGCCCTTACTGAATTTCATAAGGTTCCTCACCACCCAACTCTCCAGCCTGTCCAGGTCTCTCTGTATGGCGGCACAGCCTTCTGGTGTGTCAACCACTCCCCCCAGCTTTGTGTCATCAGCGAACTTGCTGAGGATGCACTCTATCCCTTCATCCAGGTCACTGATGTATATATGTATTACAGTTGTCATTGATAGTACTCAAATCTCAGGAGAAGACGAATGATGCAAAGAAAAAGTCTGGATTTCTGAAAGTATTGAAGTACTTCTGCATCGGGAAGAGGAATCTCTCTTTTTACTGCATTGTGTTCCTTGGATATTAAGATTTGTTTTCAGCAGTGGTGGAGAAATTGACTCTTGGGCAGAGATAATGAAAGAGATAATTCTGCAGGGAAATATCACCAATGTAATATAATTCTGAAGAATCCAGAAGCGTATTCTCCTGTTAGATGATGATAGCCTGTAATTTTTAGCTTATCCTATTTTAACAAAAGTTATTTTCGGAAAACATTGTTATGTTTGAAGATTTATATGCAGATTCCTGTGTAAACTGCCCATGGATATGGTTTGTTCTGGAAACAAATACTGTGTTAAAGTTATTTAAACCAGAAATTCATCATTATCTTTTGAATATTTGCGTATGTTTTCAAAATGTTTCTGTGGTGATCAGTCTCTCATTCAAGTTGAGAACTTAAAAGTGGCAGTAAAATCTGGAAATCGAGTTGAAGTAAAACCTTCCCTTACCACTTTCTCACTTTTTCTTTAGTAAATAAGAACAAATGCTTCATAAGAGCATAGATCATGCCTTTTGCTCATATTCCACTAAAGCTTACTAATTTTGGAGAAGTGGAATAAAGTCCTGAATATTTATTTTTACTCTTAACGTGCTTATTCCACAGACAATTGTAATTGCAAGAGAGGGAAACAATTGTGTTGATTCTGACTTTATGACAACATTCAGAGCAGTTTTCTGAATTTGGGAATGTCATTTTTTTAACGGTTTTGCTTGAATCTTGTCGTCTAGGTGCTGGAGGAGCGTGCAGCTCCTTCCCCTTTTGCAAGAGGAGCTCAGCGCAGAGCAACAGTTGCGCTTACCAGAACTACTCCTCAAAGAGCAGACCCACACTTCCAATGTAATGGCTGTCCAAAGTGGCTTAATTACTTTGGATCTGTGTATGTAGCATTTTACATCTTTCAAGTCTTTTACAAGCATTTAATTAGGTATTTAAAAATAAAATACTGAGATGTAAAAATTGGATCTTATGAATGATTAATTACTGAAGGTCTCCATGTGGATTTTTGCTCAGTGCTGCACTTGTTTTTAACGGTGTGTCTGAATGATACAGCCTATGTGTAATATATGCTTCAAAAAGTGGATTAATCCCCATAGGCTATAACTGCCATCATATTAAGCTACCCTTAAATGACAATAATAAAACTTAAATATTGGTCTTTTAAAAATCGATAGGTTCAAATTTTTGTGTAAGAAGGAAGTGGACCGTTAAAGCAGTTGAAATAATAAAACCAACCCCAACCAAACCACCACCCAGTTAATAAAAAAACACGCGGTTAAAATTAAAGGCAGAGTAAATATTTAATGGACCCAACTTTCCTTCTTTTGACTTTATTCTATGAACCTGGCTTAGAAACCATCAATTGGACTAAAGTGACTTGGCGTTCAGTATGTATTGCATGTCTCAATAGTAAATTTGTTGCTTCACTGAAATGTTTAGCGGTATAACTTTCCAAAAGCTCTTTTTGAAACAACCTGACCCAAAGGCTAAAGCTTTTTGGCGAAGGTGAAGTTGTCATGGCATTTGCAATGTGTGCGAATGTGTTTACATTGTAAAAATACACAGAAATTGGAACCAAAGCTATAACTGACATTTTCTGTAACATTAATGCATAAAACTAGAAATACAGCAAGTAGAAATTGTCTGTAAACTATTATATAAACAGCAAGCAGGTTTTTGGGGTTTTTTTCTTTGCTTGTGCTCAAAGCACCTTATAAAGTGTTAATGCAATTGCATTTCTGCCTGGACTGAAGATGTTATAAGGATGAGGTGTCTCTAAAAGCATTTAATTTGTCTGAATGTGCTTGCAGCAAAACTGTCTCTTTTATCACTGAGTAAACTGGCACACAGTTAGCTAGAGTTGTTCCGCGATTTGTCCATAAATTGCATTATTAAGGAAATGTTTAGCCAAAGTGTTGTGGGGACTATTGAAATGCTAACTAAACAGGGTGTTTTGATAGAAAATCAATATTAAATGTCACCCGTTCTGACTCTTTGAACTCCTGTTTTACTGCCCAGCTTCAGGAACCACTTTGAGGACACTTGAACTGGAGCCCAGAAGAGAGAGCTCTGTGGTACCAGCACTCTGCTGTATTTTACCTAGGCATATAGGTGTCATTTTATAGCTTGAATTAACTTTTAGTCACTGACTTGCTGACAATATAAAATTAATTTCATCTTTCTCCAGTGGGACTTCTTAGAGCCCTTTAACGCTTGCTTACCTCAGTGCCATTTTGTCTTTAGTAATGGAATTATACAGGATTTATTCCTTCTTTGATTTTAAACTGAATCTTGTAAATCCTCATACTCTGGCTTAGGGAAAGGCAGCCATTCCCAACTGAACTGCAACTGGAATGAAGAGGACTTTACTATCCGAAATCTAATACTGTTCCTTCTCCTTCCCTTCCCTCATCATCCTCTAAAACCCCTGCCTCCCAAATCCGATCTTAAATGTTTTTTTTTTTTCATAGAAGTGTACATACAAATATAACTTCGCTTAATATTGGAGGTGGTTGTACATTCTGATAGTGGAATGCTTCTCCATGTGTTGGGTGAAATCCAGTGTTTAAAAGCAGAATGAGGATTGCAGAAGCCATGACTTTGCAAGCTCTACTGCTGCTGTTTCTTAAAAAAAAATATAAATAAATCACTTCTGAGATGTAGGAGGAGCTTCCCAATAACATCTCCTGCATGGGATGTCTTCTGCTCTCCAGTCTGTACTCACCTTCTTCTTGCCAGCTGAATTCCTGATGAGGTCCACCTGAAATTCTCTTCCTTATGTCGAACTGCAGCTGAGAACTCCTTGCTCCACTCCCTGTGCCTGGCTGCTAAGAAGTTTTGAGTAGAGACTGTGATCATATGGACGTCTGTACCACTGAATCTTTCTTCTTGCTTAGTTTCATGGTCATCCAGACTTGATAAGAAGATCATTGGGACACATTTTACAGTTATTTCAGAGTACTCTTATAGTTTCATAGAGATGCTGCTTTGTGCTGTCAATATTTATGCTGAGGCTTGAAGAGCCTTCCTTCTGAGGCATTTCGTGAGCAGTTAAAATAATAAAGTTGTTTGGAGAATATTTTAAGCCTAATTGGAAACATGTTTTAAAAACCTGTAACTATGTAAGACAAGAAGGAAAGCTCAGTCTTCAGGCTGTGGTGGAAAATATTGTCAGGAGACTGTAAATACGTTTGGTGGTTTGTTTTTTTTTTTCATTCCTGGCAAATAATAAGAAGAGCCTGTGCAGCAGTCTTTGAAATGTAAAGGTGACCTGTGAGTACCTTTAGTTAATTAACCAAGCTTAAGGCTTTTCCCCCCCCTGTTTTTCTGGATATCTTGTGTAGCAAACATGACCATATCATTCACCCTTCCTGTTCTCTGGTTTTAAACTCGTCTGCATGACAGCTGCCCCTTCTCTCTCCTGTGGGCAAGAATAGTTACTCTTTGGGATATTGTTTCAAAATACTTAAGATGAGTGTCATCAAAAGGTGAACATTTTCTTTTTAGAAATATATAAAGGGTTAATATTCTCATAGTTGTGACTCCTACACATGCTCTTGAAGTATGAGGGCTTTTTTTAACAAAAATTGTGGTGACTACATACGTAAGGCAGCCCTGTATCTTGCTGCTGCTTCTGACATAGTGAACCAGGGCTTAAGAAAGTCAGGAATAGAAACCAGCTTCCAGAATCCATTCTTGAGAGCCATAGCCTTAAAAAAAAAAAAAAAAAAAAGTGTAACAAAACTCAGTGCAAGCCCTTATGGAAGTGAAAGGAGTTGTTTATTTCCAGTTGAACAGATTTCGCTCACAGTCACTCTAGCATAGATTTTACTTCCATGTGCTCTCAGCCGTGTCCTCAAAAGGATGTATAAAGTGCTGGGGCTGGAGTTGCTTAATGTGACACAGGGTGGGACACAGTTGAGTCCTCATCATGTCTCTTGGATTTATCTGGATTTTTCTGACACTGAACCAATACTTGTGGACTGTACTTGTGTACCACTTAGGAGTTGAAGGTGTTTGAGACCTTTCCTCTAGGTATTTTGTCTCATCCCTCTTACGGCTTGGGCAAAAGTCCCGATTCTCCTTATTCTTTTGTTTTTTCTTATCTGGGGACTTAACACCAGTTCTTGATCTTCTTGTTACCTTATCTTAGGTTTAGACTTCCTCTTCTTGCTATCTGGTAATTTGAATGAAACCACATTTACCACAGTATGTAGCAATTAGTATGTGCAATTCCATTAATCCTCCTTCTTCTGTTGCTTGTTGTTGCACGTGTTTACATGCATACTTCATTTATTCCTTCTTAGCATTTTTGTTACCGGTCTTTACAAGATCTAAGACTCTCCCCAAGGAAAAGCTTCTAGCTTAGTCTACTGTGGACAGTAGAAGACAGTTTCTGGCTTCCACACCAGCTTAATGGGTGTCCATCATTCAGAAATGGGCAGGATTCTGCCTTTTCAAGAAAACTCAATTGCTTTTGGCCTTATGTAAGCAGAATGTTTGGCCCTTCTGTACAAAATGATGGAAGTTCCAGAGCTCTAAACGTGAGAGGTGACAGATGTTTTTGCTAACAGAGAACTGGAAGTACTTCTCACAAAGTGGCATTGGGTAAGTTCCCAGATGCGTGGTGTTACACCAGATGAAGAAAACTGAAATTGCCTGAAGGTCCCCCTAATTTTGGCTCTCTTTTTAGAAATCTTTTAGACTGTGAAAATAGCCCTGGTTATGTTATGTGGTTGACTTGGAGCTCCTCCGCAGAAAACTAGACAAGTGGCTTCATCTTCAGAACACAAGGCCTATATTTTATAATGAGTTTTTATGGCTGTGCTGAAGAGGTAACATTTCCATGTTTTTTTAATTTTACTATCTTGACAGAGTAATCAGACTATTATATTTTGCTTTCTATAATTTTAATAGACTCAATCCTTCCTGTTGAGTAGTGAGGGGCTGACTCTTGTTTATTCTTTTCTACAGATTAGTGAATGTGGTGGAAAACCCACCAACTTTGATGTGAAAACTTTGCAATGTACAACTTAATTGTTTAAAAACTATCACAGCTGCAAAGTCTGTAAACTGGGTGGTTATGAGATGGAACTAGAGGACTGACCCATGTTCAGTGTTTCATTTCTTCAGGGCCACGACTGAGCAAATAAACCAAGATTTTTTGCACTGTGCTCTTTTGTATATTTCCCATTTGGGGAGGAAAAGTAAAGCTAATTACTGACAAAAACCCACAAGAGTTAATGAAGCTATTTATCACCATGTATTTTTGTCACTGTCACAAGGCTTGGTGTGTATCCCAAGGGAAATCTTGCCCATGCATTAATAATCAGTCATATTGTTCTACTTTTATCAACTCTGCCAGTGCTTATTAGGATTTACTTAGTGGAAAAGAGTACCAAGTTTAAGTCATTAAAGTTGTGATTATTCTCCACAAATTTTTATTGATTTGTATGCAGCTTTCATATATCAAAATACAAAGGGGAGCCTTGTCCAGCTTTACAGGTCTAGGCTGTGCCTTCTAGTCTGGCCTACTGCAGGCCATTAATGATTAGTCTCAATATATGGGTTAGTTTATTACTGATAAATAGAAATACTAAACTCCAGGTAAAACTAACTTGCATGTCCCTCAAGAAAAAAAGTGTAGTACTAAATAAAATAGCATTCTAACATGTCCGAAGAAAGCAAACAGGCTAATGTTGACTTAAAAAAAAACCTGATAAATAGAAAATGCTTTTTTTCTGCCTCTTCCTTTTCCCTTTAGCTACTGCCAAACTTTAAATACAAGTGACAATTCTTTGCTTCTCTTGCTGGTCTTAAAATGCCTAGAGACAGCTTAAAATACATCCATATGGCGCTGAAGACTTAGATCAGTGGCACAGCAGGCTTTTATCCAGTCGTCCTTCAATATCTAGTTGCCAGCTTTAAAACTTTTTTTTTTTTTCATAGTGTGGCATTAGGATCTTGGTGGAGTGGTTGCATAAAAGGTAGAATCCTTTGGGAGTATTGTTACTGTGCTTGTTAGAGGCAATTTCTTGTCCATTTTCTATCCCTGGGGAATGTGTATGTGGGGTTTAACATAAGCTTAACATTACTTCAGAGTGCATCATGTGATTGTATTGGGTAGTGCATGCAGTTTTCCAGGAGCTGTGGCGTCACGGATGCTGAGGCTAGCTGAGCAAGACTTGGGGTGCGCTGCTTGAAAGCAATTAGCGACGATCATAATGAGGATATTCTGGCAGGTGTTGCGCAAAAGGACCCTGGTGCCAGAAGGACCGGTGTTTCATGTTCAGGAGAGCTAGGCAGTTTCTTCTCTGACCTGCATAGGGAGGCTGTTAGTTTTTTATATAGTACAATTGTACTTTTAATATTTCAGGCTCTGCGTTGTGACACTGAGGATGTTCTCTTGAGTGTTTCCTGTTGGCTGAGAATTGTCTGTTCCCTCTCTGTTGCAGAGATGGTCTGTGAACAAGTGTTTCCTGGGGTCTGCATCCCACTGCTGCAGTCTGAAATCAAGAGAGGGGCTCAACAGCCAGTTGCAAGGACAGTATTTTTCACACTTTTCCTGGCCCACACTTCCCCAAAAGGCTTCCAGAGGTATTAGCAGATGATCTTGATCAGCAGAGCCTAGTTCAGGACACAACATACTTCAACATACACTGCTTTAAAAGGGTGTGTGAAAACTTGAGCAACCTGGAGATGCTAAACTGTTAAAATATGAGTGAGCCAGCTCAGCTGTCAAAGGGGAAGGCAGAATCTTTTAGCGAGATGTGACCACAAGACCTCTCCCAACAGAACAATGGGCTTTTCCACTTGTTGGTGTGTCTCTCGCATCTTTTTCAGTGGCAGTTCCTCTCTGAGCTTTTTTTCTCGGCGTTAAGAGCATGTTCCCTTGGGGAAGGGAAGTCTAACCTGAGATTTTTAGAATGAAAACCAACAAAGTTGGTACTAACCAACATCTACTGCAAGATGTCCCTGCCCGTGGAAGGGGGCTTGGACAAGATGGTCTTTAAAGGTCCCTTCCAACCCAAACCATTCCATGGTAACTCTTTTGCCAAATATGCGCAGGAAACTGAAATAGTGTACAATGGGAATTAGACTGGGAAAATTTATAGTGCAAGATTAGGAATAACGTGAAAACTTTTTCATTTAAGGAAAAAGACAGCAGTCTCTTAATAGCTTTCACTGATTAGCTGTGCATTCGTTGTTATGGAGATGAAAACATTAACAGTCTTCAGCCAGGTTTAAACCCAAGTGTGTGTCTGTCCAAATGTGTAACTAATCTAAAGTCAGGCTGAGAAATACAAATTTGAGACATGAACCAATTCTGAACTGCTAGGTTTTGGAAAGCTTTTTTCTTTCTCTCTTCTGGAGAGGGAAAAAATAAATCCTCAAGTTTTGCAAATTTTCTCTGCAGTGGATTGTATTGACTTTTACTTAAGAACAAGATTGGGAGTGTAGTTTCACAGAGTTGATGTTTTCTGTGTATCTCTATGGTAATATTAGAAGGAAAAAGAAACTTGGACTAGAAACCTGACACAAACTAATTCTTCTGTTAATGCAGATGCAAAACCTCTCAAATTTCCTTGAATATATTCACAGTTGTCTTGTGGCAGGCTGAACTTGAAGGACAATTTTCTCATGGAGCGCGGTACTTGATACTCATGAAAATTTAGTACTTGTGCCAAAATCTATTGCAAAATCCCACTGGAAGACAGTCGCTGTAGCCAGGGCAGCTTTTCAGGCCTTGGTTTTGCTAATCCCTGTGAATGAAGCACCAAAAGCAGGTGTCCGTGTATCAGCATAAATAATCTGCTATCTGCAGGACTTTAATTAGCGACTGAGAATCTTCTTCCTATTTAGTGGGCCAATAAATTAAATATATATTGTCAGGGACAACCCTGGTATCAAAGATCATTTGTTACTGTTGAGACAGGATCCTTTCCTGTTGAGTTCCGAGCTTGTTGAACCAGAGCTGGTGGTTTCCTTAGGATGAAATAAGAAGCCAAGTTGGAAAAACTGATGTTGCTTAAGCTTCTGCATTTGTGTAACACCAGTGCTCACGTGTTACAGGCCTCGTTAGGCACGGTTATTAGCAAAACTCTGGGAAAAAATACTTTCTAGGTCAGAAAAGTGCTTCAACCTCAATGTCCTTCTGTCTTGGGTAAAGTATTGTGGCGCAAGCAGGGCCTCATCGCTTCTGTTAGGAAAACAGCACTGTGTACATCCTCTTCTGAGGTACTCAAAAGAAAAGACTGAATGAAAATTAATGTTAATGAGCTTTTCAGACTAACATGTATTTTCATAGTCATCTTTTTTATAAGGCAGTTACTGAAGTGTTAATCATTTGATTACTGGTTGTTGTAGATAAGGGAGTAATTGGTCCCTTTTTGTAAATTATGGAAATGCTTGACAGGAAAGAGCAGTCGGCCAGGCAGCAGCCATGAAAACTCTTGTTTGTGTGGGTTATTGCCTGGAGAGATTGACTGGAACTAAAACCCCTTTCCTCTGGTGACATCTGGGTTGTGACAAAATTATATTTCCTATTTGCTTCTCAGTAGCAAGGGCATGTCTTCCTGCAAGGTCTCAAATGCTTGTGAAACTTGCATAATTTTGGGCATTGCTTGAAATGCGTATTCATCAATTTCTATTAGAAGCCATTAAAAAATTAATCTTTGGCTATGGCCGAGGAGAGGAGTTGAGTCTTTGCCTCCTGAGTGGCAAATAGCTTTAGTGGTGTCACCTGTTTGAAGACGTTTCACTGAGACTTAAGGAGCTGCAAATTTCACTGATTTCCTGGGGCTGTAACAAATATAGACACAGTAGATATTTTTGCCTATAATTCTTCAGAATCCTTCAGGAAAATCATATTGTGCCCCTTCTTGCTGAAAGGATACACATTGAGTGAAAAGCAACGCCTGTGAAATGCAGGATCATTGCATCTTTTTTTCATATGCTTAGCGTTTAAAATGGTGCTACTGTGAAAATGGACTTGCTTCCTTTCTTTGTGTCCCTGTTATTGTAGCATGTGAGAATAAGCTGCAGATGATATCAACCGTTCACATAATAGCTTTATGTGTGCTCATCTGCTAGGTAGGTGTCATTCCTTGTTATATCATGCTACTTCACTCGACTCTGTTGCTTCCCTTCCTGCTGTTCTGCACCAGACAGTCATAAATATTCATGCAGGCTTCCTACCATCCATTTAGGCTTGTATACCTAGCTTATGGTCTGTTCTAGTTTGTTAAATGCAGGCTTTTTTTAACACTGGAGTGCTGAAGGCTGTCTAGTGAGCTAAAAGGCTGATGTCACAGTTTCTGATTTGTGAAATTGCTGGCAACTGCGAAGATATTGAGGCTTTAAAATATTTTGCTCGGAAATTCTTCCATCACAAAGAGTTGACCAAAGCAAGGCGCTTGGTTGTTACATGGTAAAAAGAAAATGGAAATTTCCTCAACAGCAAACGTTCTGGCCATGCTGTTTCTTACTTAATTGTAATAATGAGTAAAACTCGTCTTTGCACCTTAGGCAGATGCTCGTTTGTAATAAAACTGTCTCAATTTGCCTTGAAAAGTCCAATTTGGATAGAACCTTTGTAAGGACTAAGGGAATTGAATTTACAGTGAGAAAATAAGTAACTTTTGTTCGGTATCTTTCACTACATTAAAATACTCGGGGCTCTGTGTAGAAGGGAGAGGAAAGAGGGTGTTTCTGAGGCCAGTTACCCTCTTGGTCATTTCACTGGTTCGGTGGCCAGATCTCATTGAATTCATCACCATTTGGTGTAGAGCCCTGGTCTTGGTTTTCTTCACTGAGGCAATGGCATTACTGTTCATCTGGGAAGGTATTGAAATATATGTTTAAAAAAAAAAAGGTTAATTTTTAAGAAGATCAACCCCCCCAGCACCTTATTGGAACAGGAGCTTGATGATGAGCACAGTAATCTTAACCTGAGCCAGGGGGTTGGGCGCTGATAATACTTCACACTCTGAATTTGGGACTTTAAGGTTAGTAAAGATTTAAGATTCTATGTAATGTCCAGTACTGTACCCTGGGATGGAAAAAAAAAATAGTTCAGGATAACCTTGGGCTTCCCGAAGTCTCTTGTATTATCCAGTCCATTAATTTTTGTAGAGTTACTACTAATTTTGATTGCTTCTGATATCAGTAGTCTCTGAACAACTGTGGTGATGGCTTTGGTCAGTTATTTATTCTTGTTTTGTCAACTGATAGCTAAAAAATGTAAATAGGAAATATGCAAATGTGAAGCACCCCTTTCCCTGTAGTTCACTAAGGGCAGGCTGCTATGAGAATGAAACTGGACGATGGGAATCCTGCTGCCAGTTCCTGGGGGCTCACCTGTGTTAAAACATCTGATACCAAATAATGCCCAGTCAGTCCAAGCTGTCACAACCAAATTCGATGTGGAATGTCTCTGCCAGTGCTGGAGCCCACAAGGGCAGGGAAAGATGATGCATCTTTTCAAAGGTGATAGAGAAAATCCTTATGGGCCTTACGCTACTGAATTTTAGCATGTGTTTTACCTGTGGTTTACTGTCTTGATCTGTTGCTCTGTTTTAATTCAGGGAGGAAAAGGAAGAGAGGAAGTGCCAGAGCAGGGTGTCGTTGATGGCAGCTTGAGATTTCTTCTTTACTCACCTCCAGTTGTAAGAGGCTACTGACTGGAGATACTGTTTTGTATGAAATAACACTCTTAAGGGGACAATTATTCCTTAGGCTTCTGCTTCCTTTGAATTTGAATCAAAGATAATTCATTATCCCCATGTACCTGCTACCTTGGTGCTGGTTGCATGCCTTTTTGCAGACTCATAACTGCTAAATTTGATAAGTGTAGTGCACATCCCTAGAATTATTGAATAGCATGTGTATTGCAGTGGATTTTACAGATACGTGGACTGATCCAGCTGTGCTAGCAATGTGCAAGGTGTAAGATGTGTACCTCAGGAGCGGTAAGCTGATTTACCTACTCTGCTTTGTGGGTGCCTACTCTGCTTTGTGGATACCAGCCAATGATTCTCGAGTGCTATAGACTACCAGCAATCCCTCAGGTCAAAGCAATTGATCCAGGACTGTATCAAACAGTTTTCAATACTGCTTTTAATTAAAGAAGGAAAAAAAAGCTTTGTTGTGGGTGGTGACCTGAAAAGAAATTAAGAGATTGGCAGGGATTCATTGGGCTAAAAAGGTCAGCTGCAGTTGTTTGACATTGTTATTGATTGTGTCTGCCTTTCTAGAATTCCTTTTCAGGGTAGGATGCCATAAAACCTACACAAATAAACTGCCAAAAAACCCTTTCCGAGTTGGTTGCTTTGTTGTCTGTCCTTCTTTCCCCCTGCAACCATGTACGAGCTGCTGGCTGCTGCCAGCAGCATCTTTGCTGCTGTTTTTTCACTGTGTGATGATCCGTTGTTGGCAAAGCAACAGTTGGTTTCCTGTGCCGCTGCCTCCCATTTGCTCTGTGCAGAGGACTCTGAGCACGGAGGTTTGTGGACTTCAGTCTTCTGCAGCCCGTAGAACCTGCTTTTAAGTTCGTGAAGGACTTTGGCTTATTTTTTTTTGCATTTTAGAAGTATTCTTATGATGGACCAAAATGTCTACTGAACCGCCAAAGAAATATATAATTATCGATGTTTTGCATCAGCAAATTATCTGCAGATCTTTGCTGGCCCATAGTTCCTGTGTAGAGCAACGTAGCTGCAAATTTCTTTTGTCAAAGAAGTTGCAATTAAAATAGAAGTGACAAAACTACTGCAAGTGTATTAAATGGGCTTTTTATTGAGAGTATGCTCCTTGCTCAGGACTCCCTGTGCTTTGCTCTGTCTGAAGGTGACGGATTCACTCTAGGTACTTTAATTTCCTTTGCTGATCTTCCTGTGTTTGATCTAGGTGGCAAGCTTCGGTCCATTGTTTTCATTCTATTTCAAATGAGTATGAAAAATATAGTCAATTAAAATCAAGGTGAGTTGCCTCTGTTCTCTGGGATGAATGAAATAAAAATATATTTAAAGTAGAAAACGATGGAACATCATTATTACTAAAATTATTTACAACAAACCCAAGCTGTTCCTTGTTTTTCTGGGTCTTGTTTGTTTTCATGTAACTTTCTGGATATTCTACATTAAATTCCTAAACAGAATCTTAAATTCCATATTAAAGAAGCAAATCTGTTTAAAAGGACAAGAGTATAATTTATAACCTAGATCTTTAACTAGGTTGGAAATAAATTATCTTGAAAGAGGCTATTTGAACCATTTTGTTTGTACATAAAGAAGCCATTGCTGCTTTGGTATAATGCAAGAAGCACTGAAGTAGTACGAAAGCAACTTGCACAATTTTTGTAGTGTTCACAGTACAAAATGTTGTTATTTCCTGGAATCAATGGGGGCAGCCGTTCCATTTCAGCTACCAGGCTGGGAGGCCATCCTTCAGCCAGCTTTATCCGGTGTAGCCAAAACATGCCTTGAAACTGTCTGATAAATGCACATTTAATACTGCCCTTTGCTCTTAAAATAATAATAATAAAAAAATCTATAGCCATACTTTTTTAATTAAAAGTAACTGTTTTTTTTTTTTTTACCTTACTGTATTTTTTAGTTGTAAACAAAGCTGCTTACTGAGGGTAGAGCCATGGATATATTTCAAGAAGGTTTATTCTTTGCAGGCTTTCTTCTGATTTTTTTTCCCCTGGATTTTTTTTTTATTTATTGGGGACTTAAGGATGCAGAGTATTGGCTCAGATGGGCCTTTGGTCTGATCTCATCTGGGATCTTGGATCAGAAAAGAAATGGCAGAATAAAAGAGGCTTGACAGTAGAGCAGAAGTGGAATCAATGGGGAAAAAACCAACTTAAGGGTAAAAGATTCTTTAATTAGAGCAAGGAGGCGAGACCACATCAACTCTGCCTTTTACCTCTGCTCTCTGTCACTAGACTTGATGCTGTCCTCAGAGTTCCTCAGCTGCGACTATGGATAAACTTAATCTTACTGAGAATTTGTTAGATGAATGCAGTCTGCTGCCTCTGTCAGTGTTTTCGGGATAATGAATGAGTTTTGTTTCTTGCTTTGGGGGAACTGGGTGAAATTTCCATAGCTTGACAGTGAAGAGCAGAGGAGGATTTTTTTTTTTTAAAAGAAGCTGCTTTAATCACTTTAATACAGCATTTCTGTTTTAAGAACTCAGACTGACATACCTAAAAATATTCTTCTTGATTGCTGGCTCATACAGATCATTTTAAGTCAACTATGAGCATCCTCCTTTTGGGGCTTCTTTTTAAATAAAAATCTAAAAATGGTTTTCATGCATTCATAATTCAGTATATTGTTCTTAGCAATGCTTTTTCCTCAAGGCTTGTTGCCTTGGGTTGTTTTTTCCAGATCTGGATTAGCAAGTGCTCTGATCCTCAGCATTAGATCTTTGAGTTTCATCAACTCTTTTAAGCATTGGGTCTCAAGTACCAGCAAATTTGAGCATGAAACTTGATGCGAGGCCAGTAGTTGGAAGATCTTGAAGCCATATCTTTTGACAGAACTCCTTGAGTGGTATCGGGTCATCTGTTTCAAGAGGTGAGGGCAGAACAGAACTTGACTTCTCAGTAAGAAATACAGTTCCTTGTCAGCATCTCGGTTATTGCTGGATAAGCTGTGTTATGGTGTGCCTAGTAAAGGAAATACTTCCAGTGAAGATTTTGAGGTGAGCTTATCTGTGAAAGAAAGTTGTAGTGTTACGGGGATTTATCCTTCAGCCAGATTTTAAGGGAGTTTTGCAAAGGGCAAGTGATATTTTGGGATTACACTGCGATTTCTCTGTATGTGTGATGAAGCAACTTTCTTCATCTTCCTCTCTTTAACTTACGCTTTTAGCAAGTTGGATCTCTATTAACCAAGTCTGCCTCTGAGAACTGGGAGAGGCCAAGTGGAATTTTTTAGCTTTACAGTGAAAAGGCTGGATAGAAGGATTGTTTTTGAGATTATTTTGCTTTGCAGATGTTTCTTGGTTTATTCTTTATTGCTGATGCTTTCAAAGTGCTAAACAACAACTAGTATGAACTCGGAGATTTAAGTGTGACTTTTCTGGAAGAATCCTTGGGCAAGATGTAAATCTCTTACATTAGAGAGGCAAGTACATGCCTAAGAAAATGAAATGGGGAGGGCCATGAAGGTGCTGTGAGAGCTGGAGCCCCTCTGCTGTGAGGACAGACTGGGAGGGCTGGGGGTGTTCAGCCTGGAGAAGAGAAGGCTCCGGGGAGACCTTGGAGCCCCTTCCAGTCCGTAAAGGGGCTCCAGGAAAGCTGGGGAGGGACTCTGGATCAGGGAGGGAGTGATAACGATAGGATGAGGGGGAACGGTTTTAAACTGGAAGAGGGGAGATTTAGATTAGAGATTAGGAAGAAATTGTTTGCTGTGAGGGTGGTGAGCCCCTGGCCCAGGTTGCCCAGAGAAGCTGTGGCTGCCCCATCCCTGGAGGGGTTCAAGGCCAGGTTGGAGAGGGCTTGGAGCAACCTGGTCTAGTGGGAGGTGTCCCTGCCCAGGGCAGGGGGGTTGGAACTGGATGATCTTTAAGGTCCCTTCCAACCCAAACCATTCTATGATTCTAGGGCCTGCTCCTCTTCTTCTGCATCATACAGTGCAAGTGGCACAATCCCAATTACTTTTCCTTTGTAGGTCACTCTTGACTGTTGTCTGAGCCCTTTGCAGACTCCGCCTGGCAACAAATGACTTTCTAATCCCGTGCTGTCAGGGAGATGATTTGTATTACCTAATGGGTCTCTTCCATCCCCAGCTCTCGTGTGGGTCTCCCCAGGGACTCGTTACAGCCCGCAGCATGGAGTGCTGCCTGCAGTGCTGCCAGCGGTAGTCGGTGGCACGTATCCTGCATGCACTGATGTGGAGGAGTTGTTGGTACCTGCAGTTAATCAACGTCATTAGTGGTGGTTGGCGTTGGACATACAAATCTCCAGCACGCAAGGCCCCAGAAGCGGGAAAAGGCAGTCTCCAAGAATCAGATGAATGACCTTGAAATCTCTCCAGTCGCTGCTGTCAGATCAAAGTTGCTGGAACTATGAGATTAGCGTATTGATTTCATCTTGCAGATGAATGCTCTTTCTGAAATAAGTGCTAGGCAGTGGCTCAAGGCTTCCAGACAAAGAGTATCGATCAGGTTGACTCCATTAGCTGTTGAAGGCTTTGAATTTGGGCCCTCATAGTTAATGGCAATTTCACTGTTGGGAACTTCACAAGTTCCCATCTTTTAACTCAGTTATGTGTCTTGCCACTGATTCAGCTGCTGATTTAGGAGGCTGTTCATATTTGGGCATCTACTTCTTTCTGTGCTGAACCAGTGATCAAACCTTTCCTTTTAGGAGTTTCCTATTTTTATATACCAGAACAGCCCACTTCTTTCTGTCGCTTAGTATATTAAAACATTGCAGCTTATCAGAATTAATGCGGATGAATGCTTCCACTTATTGCTTTGTACAGCAAAACACTTCTCTCTCTGCTCTTCCCCCAGCCTCTCAGGAGAAAGCACCACACAGTATTTTTAACCTGTTCAGGTTTGATGGTTAGAGGGGGAGTAGCCAGTTCATTATGGGAGCCACCAGTGATCTCTAGGTCCATATTCTTCCAGAGCTGGTACAGCTGAAGAAAACCCATCCGAGCAAGTCAGATACAAGCTTAAAAACTCGCATGAGAGCTGGTTGCCTTCCCATCCAGGACTGTACGTTGATAATCTCTGCACTTAAGCAATGGTGGCTGAGCCACAGCTGTGTGATTAGGAGCTGGACATTGTTTTCATTGGATCAAAAGCTTGAAGCAGCAGCAAACTCATCTAATGAAACCCATGTTGCTACTGTTATTCAGCCACTTAATGACAGAAGAGTTTCCAAAATTGATGTTCAGGTGCAGCGTTGGAACAAATGATTTTCTTATTTTCTTAGCTTCCCTATGCTTCAAAAAATTCTTGGATGCCTTGCATGTGAATTCTTACACTGGAATGACATCTGACAAATCTGTGCACTAAGGAACGGAGGAGACTCCACTGCCCAGCTGAATAGATTATTTCAGAGTTTAACTGCCCTCAGTTTTGAGATTGCATGCCTTTTCTGGTAGGACTTTGTTTGGACTTGTCTTTCAGCTGTTTGATCTTGATCTACAGAAAGAAAAGAGGCTGGAGACCATCTTTCGTTATCACTATGTTACTTCTCTGCTGTTCGTCACCTTTCAGTTCTGGTAAATTGTGCAAGCTGCCTTTTTTTTCTTGCCAAAAAGCTCCTTCTCAACTCCTGAATTGAGGTTTTTGCTCCAGCCAAAGCTGTGCACTGCAGTAAAATCCCGTTTGCAGCACTTCCTCCCCCCACCTTTATTCCTTCAAGGATAATGTTAACTTTTTTTTTTTGTCCCAGCAGCATACCAGAAATATTTTGGCCCAAAGGGTGTTGTATGCTACTGCATTGCTGACTAATGCTGCCCTGGACATATTTGTGTGTTGAAATTTTTCCAAGAGATTAAATTAACCCAGTAGATTTTTAAAAAACCACACTGCTGAATGAAACAAAGATGAAGTCTTGACTGTCTTATCTGCTTCCTTTGGTTATAACCCCCAGATTGCTTACCCAGTTGTTTGCAATCTGTATTTTAAGGAGCCAGTTGTTCTTGGCTGTGTGTATTACCTTGTGCTACTTCTCCCTGCTGAGCTTCATTTTCCTCTTGAGGTCACTTTGCGTTTTTCAACATTATTTTGAATTCTGATTCTGTCCTCTAACTTGCTTGCAATCACTCCCAAATTAATGCCTTCTGTGAATTTGATAAACATACAGCCAGCAAGACAGAATAGAAAGCAAGTGAAAATATGTAACAGAATGTGATTCAAACTCTCCTGCAGATCCTCAGTCAACAAATTGGTTCTTTTTTTGGTGATGTTCTTTATTATTGTTATATTTATTTCTTTTTAAAGTCATGCATAGGGGCTTAACACTCCGTTGTGACATTCCGATTAAAAACTGATGTAAAAATAAAACTCATGCAACAGCCCAGGGGCTCGACTCCAAAAGCAAATGGTGAACTGTGGCTCAATGGCCCTTCCTTGTTGCTCTGCCAAGGGAGGGGAAAAACATCAGCTATTTCTGCAGGTTGGGGTGTGCTAAATTCCTTACTGGGAATTTAGTTTGTAACTATTGTAGTAGGTCCATCATAAATACAGTTAGCACGTTTAAGTACTCGGTATGCTCACAAAATCATGTGTGACAGTGCTTTAGCTATGACTAGCCCAGGGGCCAGTGCTGTGCCTCCGTATGGGAAAAATGTGATCAATATAATTGACAATAAATTAATTTCTGTGTGGTTTTGTTCCCTGTTCAAGCTCTCTGAAATGGGGCTTAGAGCAGCTCGCCTTCCGCAGGAGAATCGGCATATGCATCCACATCACTTTAGTGTGCAACAGATGGTATATGAATCCTAAGGTGATTCATCCGGCTATTTTTTGTAGGGCTGGGGATAGTTTCTGCCATTGGCAGGCAGGGCGGCGTGTGTGGGGAGGCTGGGGAGAGGTGAGATGGTGTGAAGTATTAGGAGTGGCTCTTTTTTAAAGAGGGAATATTTAAAGCCTGTAACCCTCTGGACAAGGTGTTTGTTTATATAATCTAAACTTGTGAATTTCTGAAGAGAAGATTCACTGACTTTTCCTTTTAATTATAGATACAGTGGGAATTGTGGGGTTTCACTTCTGCCAGGATTTTTCAAGGCAGTTTTTTTTTTAAAGGAGAAATGATGATGCTTCAGTAATCATTGTGGAATTGAAACTCTAAGCAGTTGGTATTAATATTAGCTTGATCTGGTGCCATTGACATGCTAGGTAAAGAAAACCTTCGTCTATTTGGAAAAGAAACGTCTTAGATCTGAAGTGCATTAAGACACTCTATCTGAACGTCAGTTGAAGCAGATATTTAAGTACAAGCAAGCCAAGGGGCACCTTATTTTTCCCCTCTGTTTTGTGAAATGGGTGAATGTAGGGTGGGGAAGCTCAAAGAATATGAAATAGAAAAACTTTTCAGATTTTATAGTTTCTAGACAGACTCCTTCCAGGGCATCTCAGTGTACAGTGGGAAGGGAAATGTCTTCCTAGGAAGACTTCAGTGTTCTTCAGGGGTTGTTGTGACTTACCAAAGAAAATTATTTCATGGGTTTGATTACATCCCCTTGTACCTCTAAAGAATTAAATTTGACTGTTGGCATCAGTGGCCATGTGAGGAAAAGCCAGCTTGTTTGTGGTGCCGCAGACCCATTACTGGGATTTATAGTGTGTGCTGCAGTGGGAAGGTATTGGATTTGCTGGTCTCTGTCTCTGGAGGATTTGAGTTGCTGGGTCTGGAGTGAAACTCTCCTCCTCTCCCAGCCTGTGGCTGTTTGACCTGCACCAGCTTGTGCTGTTCTTCAACAGATCCGTGGGGGCCTGGGACAAATTTGAGTAAGGGATTCAGGAATCCTGCCCATCTGAGATGTGTTGCTTCTGAATACCTACTCACCGAAGGGAATATTTGCTCTACCTTTGCGAAGGCAGCTTTTTAACTTTGGGGGAAACCTGATTATGCCTATGGAGGGGAATATGTTAAAAATACACGCAGGAATTCAAATCTTGACACTTGGGAAAATCCTTTCCTCAAAGGCTGTCTACTGGTTTGTTGTTAGTTTAGCACTTTTGCAGAGTTAACTGAAGTTTGCAGATGGATTAAAATGCTGCTTAGTACAATACCGCAGATTTTGTTGAAAGTTTTACACTAAGATTTAAAGAAAAAAAAACAACCAGAAAAAACCCCAAAACCAGACACCACCACCCGCCTTCCTCCACCAGAATTTTGTCTTAAATTACCCATCTCTCTGGATGGTCATCCTTGCAGACTAACATCTCTACAACCTTATTTGAAGAACACAAGCTTTGGCTTGTGCACATGCAACTGCCTTTTAAATGTACCTGCAGTGTTTGATGGCCAACATAAGTCATATGTAAGTCTCCCCTGCCAGTGGGAGATGGCCAGTTCCAGCTGCAAGGAGGTTAGACGGAAACAACTGGAGGTGATATATTCTTGAGTAACTTCAGTTGTTTCCTAAGTAATTTCCCTACAATTAGGAGTATTTAAATATATTGAAATGAGGCAAGTTGAGATGTTCCAGCTCCTGCTGGTCTGCTCCAGGTGAAGGTGGTATCGAGTAGGAAGAAGTTGCCCATTGATTATGAGTTAGGCTTTGTCCCAGCTCAGCTGTATCGCTGGTCTTACAGGAGTAGAAAGTAACTTTTGTGACAGTGATTGTTTTAAAATGAACCTCGTATTACTTGTCTTAAGGTCCCTTCCAACCCTAACCATTCTGTGATTCTATGAAAATGAGATTACAAGGTAGCCTGATACCTGGCTGGAATGTTATGATATACACAGTTTATGTAGATCTCGGTTGTGAAATGAGGATCTTGCCGTATTTTGTGTTTTTACCTGGCCAAGCTGAGTGGCAGCTACAGAGGAGCTGCAGCATCACAAATGGCTGCATGAAAAAGGCTTCGCCGGTGTCCCTGTTGAGTATCAGGTGTGGCTGCACATGCTGCAGTGACACCTTCTGATTGCAGTGCCAACTGCCTTCCTGCTGCTGAACAGCCAAGCAAACACACCAGTCATGAGCTGCAGCCATCACTGGGGTGGATAATGGCATTTTTAACAGCATATGAACCTGCTGATACAAAAAGATATAGTGAAATACCCTGTCAAAGGAAGGGTGAAGTTAATGGAGTGATCAGGACTGCAGGAACTGTGGGCAGCTGTTAAACAAGCCTCTCAACAATGATGCTCTTCAATCTTGTCTTATGCTACCGTGATGATACAGCAGGGACTGCCATTTGTGTGACAAATACAGAGAGTGTGAGACTGAGGAGGTGCACAGCAAGATGTATTTTAAAGGGACATAGCTGCCTTGTTTTGTGAGCGAGAAGGGCTGTCTTGTGTATAATAATTTGTTGTAGAGGTTGTCAGACCTATTACATGTGTTCATTTAGTTCAACTGGAACTTCTGAATGACGTGGTAGAAACTGGAACAATCAAATTATTTCAATTTTTGTCTCGAATCATGGATGTTTAAGAGTAAAACTGCTGCTCAGGAATGATACAGGTGCCAGCCTTTTTCAGAAAAATGTACCTATTAGTGACTCCGTGATTGTAAAGACTACTCTTTTGCTTGTAGGGAGTTTAATTGCACAGTATGGATCTGTTGGACACAGAGTAAAACTCCTCCTGAAACCATTTTTAAATCACTCACTCAATACTTGCACTGAAATTGTTCCTTGAATCTGTGTTTTTTTTCTTTTTTTAGTGGGGAAGACTTCCTTGATCACCAGGTTCATGTATGACAGCTTTGACAACACCTACCAGGTAAATTAATCCATATTATTGTCTTCTCTATGGCCCTTCTGTTGTTGTGTCTTCCGTTGCAGGAAGATTCCATTTGATTGCAGTGGATAAGAGTTGGTACACTGACCAAATTCTTAACTGTAAAATCTCTAGTCTGTGTATTTTAATAATCTTTCAGAATGGCATTTCAGTGTTGGATTTTGCTTGAGTAGCTTATCCGCTACTGGCAGCGGGATGAGCTGTGGTTCGAAAGGATAGGCTTCTTAGGTATTCCCAAATGATAGCAGTTGTTGTCTACCATTTTTCTTTTCACACCATTTGCTACCAAACCATCAGATCTAATGCCTCTGTGGGGAAAATGTAACAGGTACCCGGCTCTTAAAAAAGAAGCAAGCTGAGCTGCAAAGAGGTTCTGCAATGGGGTGAACAAGGACTTGCGGAGCAGAAAGCAGTGGATTGTAAGGCTGGGCGTTCTTTAGGACGCTATTTTATTCTGTCTACTGGAACAAAGACCACAAATTTGGTTCTTGTCCACGTCCCCATCCTGTGACTGCTTGTTTATGCTTAGTTATTTATTATTTAAACAAGATTGGGTTGGCAGGGTTGGGGCTGAAGCAATGATGGTCTTTTATTCCAATTGGCCCTGCAGCCCCCTCACTGCTTTGTGTTTGGTAACGAGTCAGTTCAAGTTGACGCAAGCTAACTTTTCTAAATTCTAGGAGAGGCATTGTTGCCCACTCCCAGAATTTAGGATGAGCTTGAAAAGGTGACGAGCTATAAACGTACTTTAGCTTCACAAAGTGTGTCTTCTTCAAACAGAACGTGTTTCATGACTTGGTTACAGTTGGTGACGTTCTGAATACACTAAGCTGAGAAAAATCTGTTCCCTGATGAATGTGAAGGGTTTTTTAAGGGGGTGGGAGGAGGAGGTAATGGGAAAAAAAGAAGAAAAATGCTGCGACTCTTCTGTTACTTAGTGTCTATCCAAGTATCTCCTTTAAATCTCTTTACCCCTTAGTGATTTCCTTCCTGCTTCTTCAGTAATTCCTCATTGCTGCTGCTAGGCAAGTTGGGGAAAATGAGATGTAAGTTCTCACTTAACTACGGGAGAAGCAAAGCTTCTATGGTGTAGGAGGGCTAGAGTACACATCATTGCTCCCAAGGGAGCAAACATCCTTTCAAATTCTACCCACTGTAATTACATGGACATGTGAATGCGGTTCTTTTATTTAATCTGTTCTTTTTTTCCCACAGTATTTTTCTTTCAGGTCTGCTCCTTTTCTCTATGGAACCTGTGTCCTAGTTCTTTCTTGAAGAGGTTTGACCCTCTGTGCTTTATGATAATGTAGTTGTCTCCATGGGAAGCTGGTCTGATATAATATCCTAAATGATTGCAAAATGAATGAGTGGGACTTAAAACGGTAAGAAATCTTAAGGGCTTACAAGATAGCTTCAATTTAGCTATCATTGGTACGTGCGTAGTTTGGGTGGTAATGTACTTGGTATAGTGTCATTCATCCAAAGACCTCTATTTTACCGAAGTCATGACTGAGGTAGGGCGGTATGTCCTATTTTGCTACAGCTGGAAGAAAGAATGAGTCATAAAAGCTCCAGTGATTTGGCCAAAATCATACCACATGTTAGTGTCAAACCAGAATATAAATTTCTCAAAGTCCAGCATTATATAGAGACCTCGCAAAGCCAGGTACTTGAGTGATAATGCATATCAAACCGTATACGTGGTTACGTGTAGCTGTAGGTTAGTTGATGGATGATTTGCTCGTTCTGGACATTTTTGATAAATTTTGAATGCATATTTTCTGAAAGCTGCCACAACCTATCATTTGAACAAGGTTTTTTGTGTTCAGCTGGTAAAAATAGAAAGCTGCCACTTAATGAAATCTGTGCTGTGCATTAGTTTTCTTTTGCTTGCTGCTAGATAAGAGGAATTCAGCTGTTGCCTGTAGCTTATTAATAAGCTGTTTTCATAAAAGCGGCACTGTGAATCAAACAAGAACTCGCTGTACTGTGTCAAGGAGATGCAAACACCTGAAATAAAATTGTGCCATTGGTGGTGTATATTTTACTAGGAGTGATTCCAATCCATGGATGTGCTGGGAAAGATTTTCCTTGTTCTGTGGCACTGTATGTGATGTATAATGAAAGACCAACATTGGCAAACATTGTGATTCTCTGTGTGTTATGCAAGAGGAGAAATTATAGGCCACGCTTCCCTTCAGCTTCAGCCTCTTGGAGGAAGGGAGAGGGAGGACAGTGTTGGATTGAAACGCTGGCCTGTGACTTGAAAGATAATTCAGGTTCTTGCTTTGCCTCAGGCTTCCTTGCATAGTCGTGGGTAATTCTGTGTCAACAAGTATAGCCTATAAAATAGGGTAACAGCAGTTCCTTATTAGACAGTAGCGTTGTGAGGACAGATGGATAAAAAAGTGATCTCATACGCGGCCCCATCCGTAGTGTGACCCTCCCTAGCTTTTTTAGTTCTATTTGTCTTCTTTAAATTTGCAATTGGGCCTTACAGTACCTCGCATCATGTTCAGAGCCTGCCTAGTTCCTGCTTCTTCCATGTGGTGCACAGCATTTCACAAGTGGGTTAAACCTGCCTCCACCTTAATTACAGTAATTAGCTTACTTTCATGTCCATGTATTTCTCCCCATCAGTAAGCAGGCTTTTTTTTTTTTCCTCTACTCATACAGTGCACAGCGTTTCTTTACAACTGATCTCACAAGATCCCCCAAGCTTTTTTGCCCCCTTTGTCAGACTTGTGACAAAATACCTCTTTGGAGGTTACCTATTTTAGTGTAAGTCTGGGATGTAGAGTACCCGAATCCATTCCTTCACATCTGCTGCTTCTCTGTATCATCGTGATATGGTCAGTACAGGTGGACAAAGATGTTTGGCTGTAAGTTATCCCATGTAATTGTTAAAGCTTGTGGTGGCTTAGGTCAAGAGCCATTTCAGAGCTTGAAAGTAACAGACGTTCTTCTCAATGTGATTAGCACAAATATTTTCATCTCCCAGATCTAAAATAAGTTTTGTGCTTGGCCTTTCTCTTGCATTTTCCATGCCGGGAGTGATCAAGTGCAGGAATCTCACTGAACCGATGCATTTCTGGGTGGCACGTGCATTTCCCCCAGGCATCCAGAGACTTCTTACGGCGGCTCGGGAGCTTCAGAGATCTTGCTGCCGCGCAGCTGAGTGGGAGGGATGGCATGAAGTACAGGCTGAGGCAGGTTTTCGGGCTTTGCAGCTGATATTCCAGCTCCTGCTGAGAGCAGAGAAAATCTGAGTCTCCAGCAGTTTGTCAGCCAGAATGGGATCCTGACTTGTGTATATGGTGTAAGATCTTAGGGGGTTTGTAGCTTTTCTTCTGTAAAGTGAAATCAAATAGACACGAGGGAAAATAGAAGCATCTTTGAGGCAATCTTCCGAGGAGTACCCTCTGCCAAAACAATGGAAAACAAAAGCAGAAGGGATGCATGTTGTTGCATTAGTCTTTTGAGGCTTCTCATATCCGCCTGACAGTTTCAGTAGCATCTCTGTGAACTGGTAATGTCACAGTTCCTGATGACAGGTGAAAAATCACTGGGTAGCTGTCTTGGGATCCATTGCTATTTATTTTTCCTGTATCCATCTCTGCTACTCCAAATCTGCTGTCCTGATCCAGCCAGGAAAGGTTGTTTTCAGACGTGTTATATTTAGTTGCAAATGGAAATACAGTTTGGATTGTTCAGTTCTGCCTTTTTTTTTTTTTAATTCATTTGCAGCTGGTTTTCATGTATTGCTCACAAGCAGGGGCACGGCTCTATTCTTTCTTCCTACCATGTAAAATATCTGGCAGAATACAAGGAATTAATTATGTGGATATATAGTGAGGGCATAATAGCAGTCTAACAATATGGGGCATATACGGTAAAATAGTCTCTCCATTAAAAATACCTGCTTCAGTGTGGGAGAGCAGGGAAGAGGTTGTATCAAGCCCCGTTGCCCTAGCTGAGAGACCTACCTCTTACCTTATGGTTTTTTTTTCCTTTTGAAATGAATTTGTTTGGAATGTTTTTCAGGCTCTATTGATGCTTTTGAGCGCTGCAGCTGCCTGAGATGCTCAGTGTCCTGCTGAAGCCAGGGGAGCCTTATAGCCCCAACAGGTCAGCTCGGTCGTATCCCTGCTGCAAACGAACTCCTAGAGCTTGGATTCGCCTTCACTGCAGCCTTGAAAAATGGGGTGAAGATCATGCATTTAAGAAGCAGCTCTTGATAGCACTTAGTAGTGCTTTGCTCTTTCTCTTAAACACATCTAAGGATGTTCTATGCCAAGCTCCCACTAGTGTCTAGAAACTTGGATGCAGTTATGCTGCAGTGAGCTTTAGTGTTAGTAATTGTTGGGGGCCGTGTACGTGCACGGTCTTGTGTTGCAGCAGATGTGAAGATGTCCACCTTGGCTTTAATGAAAAAGGCTTAAAGTTAAGATACATTAAGATATTTGGCAGTCAGGAAGAATACAGTGTGTCCAGATATCCTGGTTTAGCTGATGCAGAGTAACTTAGGTCATACGCGTAAAAAACCTTGCTGATACTCATGACTGCATGGATTAAACTGTCGATATGCATAAACTGAAGTTAAGGTTAACAGCTTTTTGTGCTTTAAGATACTGTTCCACTTATGGATATTAAGGAAACTGCCTGTTGAATCTTAGAGGTAGAGTTACATCATGAAAGTAAGAAAACCAACATATTTTTCTTTCAGATCCACTGCAGGTGTTGAATTCTGATGCGGCAGCAATTCTCACTCCCCTGAAAATCACTACAGTTCTGACATTTCATTTAAGAGCTGTTGTTTTTTCTTTTTTTTTTTTTTTTGTACAGGCAACAATTGGCATTGACTTCTTATCGAAAACCATGTATTTGGAGGATCGAACAGTGAGTAAGATTTTTGTTGCACTTCTCTCTGTACAGTAGGAATGAGGATCAGCATCTGTTGTAATTGTGAAGCCCACAGTTCTGACATCACTTGGAAGTACAGGCTGAGCCTTCATCTGCCAGCTGCTTCCAGACTGACAAGTGCTGTGGAAAAAGCTCCTTTCTCTGTTTAGGGAAACGGGAAATCACCATTTGGTTCATCTCTGGAGGGCTCATGAGTGCCATTTTACAAGCGACAGAAGGTGCTATGGTGTCATCCTCTTTGAAGAAAGAGATGATGCGCATAGTTTGAGGGGTGCATAATGGTGGGAATTTGGAGAAGGGAAGGGAACCCCTTCATTTTTTCATGTCACAAGACAGAAGGATAACATATAAATTGTCAAAAGCTGCCAGTTAATAGCTAGCTCAGTAGTTCTTAATATTACTTGTTTAAAAAGCAGGTTGCCTTCAATAATAATCCGCAAGTGATACTTGTTTCTTAGCTTGGTGCAGCTCTAGTTCCTGAAATGAAACCACTCCTCTGTGGAAACAAGTCTGTCGTTTAAAATGAGCTCAGATTCTTAATTAAGAAATTCAGCCACTGAGCTATTTGCAGAAGCAAATTGTGCAGTGCCGCATAAGCTTATGGTGATATTGTATAAACCCACAATAAATGTGATTGCATTGAAAATGCTTGAGTGATGGGATGTTTTTTCCATAGCAGAATTGGCCCTTGTGCATCTTGCCATACATGTTGCTTTTAGTATATCTTGCCTTTTCTTTCAGAACCTTGATGGTAAGAGACGTTCAACCTCATCTGGGTGCATGTCACTTTGCAGTGTGGCTAAGGCTTAAATATAGATAATAACTAGCATTTTATACTCCTTGAAAAATTCACATGAGTAGCTTTTCCAGGGCTCTGACAGCAGCTGAAGGCTCTTCCTTTAGAAATATGATGTGTGGTCAGAATCTTCGTCCAGCAGCCGTCCTCCAGGCTGCTGGAGGTTACACGTGTGAGTCCTGAGGAAGGATAGCAGCAGAGCATGAAAATCTTGTGTAGGCAGAACTGCAGGTGAACATTTGCCTTGTTAGTCCTCTCAGTTGGAAAGCTGAGCCATTCTATTTCTCCCCTTTTGGAAGGAAAGCATTTTTTAAAAAGCAAAAAAAGCGGAAAGCCAAGATAGGTGCACATATACCAGTTCGGCTACTGCTAGCGCTTGGGAGAGATTGCTGCAAAGGAGGAGACAGTATGCTGCTGCTCCCAGTCCCCAGTCATCTCCTGCATGAGTTTATAATTTTTATTTAGCTTTTTTCAAACAGTAAAATTTATTTACTCTTTTATTTTTAGTGGCAGTTTGGCTTTTTTAATTTTCTCCCACCCACAGATCAGGTTGCAGCTGTGGGATACTGCGGGTCAGGAACGTTTCCGTAGCCTCATTCCCAGTTACATCCGTGACTCTGCTGCTGCTGTAGTAGTTTACGATATCACAAGTAGGTATATTGCACTGGGTTTGACCTTTTTCTTATTTTTCTTGCTTGTTTGACTGATTTTGTTAGGTACGGTTGCAATTATGGGACACAGCAGGTCAAGAACGGTTCAGGAGCTTGATTCCTAGCTACATTCGTGACTCCACTGTTGCAGTTGTTGTTTATGATATCACAAGTGAGTGGGGGGAATTCTGCATTTCTAATACTCTGCCCCTTTCATCCTTTAGCCTAGCTTTGCATGTCCTATCACAGTCATCTGCTTGTTCTTCATTCTGGCATGAAAAAAATTATGTTTTCTTTTATTGTAGTCAAGTTTTAAGCTAGCCACCTGATCGCTGCTGTTGTAATGTATAATCTGTTTTACAACAACATCATTTTGTAACCCTTTTCTGTTGCATTCTCCTGAAGCCTTGAGTCCTGGCTGGTCTTCATGCACTTTACCCTCTTTCATCTGCTTTTTTGATTGTAATATCACCTATGACTTCTTTTGGTCTCAAACACCTGAATCATGTTCATAGATATCTGAATTCTGAAATTAGAGACTTTGCACTGATAGCTGTAGCTTGCTTCACTCCATTTGCCCTCCCCCCCCCAAAAAATATCTGGGCATGGGCTGGGGGGAAAATGCATTAACATCACATTTTCATTTGAATCAGTCACTTTCACATTTTGCAATATGTAAGACTTACTACTAAGCCCTTATCCTTTAACAATTGCTCTTTCATTTCTTACTAAGGTATGTACATTTTTGTGAACTAAAATATTAGTGCTTTTTCAAGCCTTCTCCTTCTGTCCCTCCCCTCAGTCCAGAGACCCCTAACTTACTAGTTTTCTGTATTTACAAAGAACAGAAATGTTGTTTTGGGAGAACTAAACCTTCAGACACTTTAAGTTTTAAAGTGGAATTGACTGAGAGCCATGGCCTAATTCTATACAAATGCAAAAGCTCTCGTCCTTTGATTTATAAATACTAGAAGATAATAGCAGGAATATGGGATTTACCTATAAAAGGTAATTGTTAAAAATTGCACTTTCATTTGAGCTAAAATTATAGGTTAGCTGTGAACTTCAAAATTTTTTTACTGACCTAGCAAATTCAATATTACCAAGTAGTAAATAGAAGAATTAAGACGCTGGCAAGTGATCAAGTCTTGACTGTCTAGCATACGATATATTACTGTGCAGTAGAAGCCATTAAAAAAAATCAATACTTGTAAAGAACTGCTGCAGAATCCCCCCCTTTTTTAAGTGCCGCAAACTACTTTGGCAACTCAGATGCTTTTTGTGTAGTAAATGCCGAGCTCCGTGGCAGCTTCTGTACAAGTCGGTTTTCCTTAGGGGATGCAACTTTTCAAACAACGTACTGTCTCATTAGATCAGGGTAGCTTCCTGAAATTCTTACCTTGCCGCTTTTAGGGATGTATCATTAAGAAAAAGTGTCTCTGGTTAGGTTGAATTTGTATTTCTGGTTCTATGCATATGATTTGGAAATTATTTTGAACTCGCCATTCAAAGATACAGGAGTTGCTACTATGTTGTATAACCCTGATATTTCCTAGAGAAAATCCTAAACCTAGCAAGTAAAAATTAATTAAGCTGTGCAAAATGTGTAGCTGGTATTAAGTATTTTTGAGAAGCAGTGAAACGGTAGGAACCTCTTGCTGCAGATGCACGAGTCATGAGCAGTGTAGAATGCAATATCACATTAATCCCCATTCTCTATATAAAATATTCTATATTGAAGTAAAAAAAAAAAGGGAACTGGTGTAAAACACAGTGATAAGACTTCTTGGTTTAGATGCTGTCAAAACCAAATTATAGACTGACTCAGTTCACTCCCTGGCTTTGAATTCACCTGTAATGAAGTTTTTTTAAGTTAGTGCCAAAGTTTTCATATGCTTCAGTGTGGGAGGCTTAGGGTTTCGCTTGCTGATTCTTCATCACCCTATTATGCCAATTCCAGAGAATATGAAGCTTTTATTTGAGACTTACAGATGTATTTACCAGTGACCTGTGAAGAATACCTGCAGTGATAATCCTCTCCACTGTTCTCTGTTAGATGTAAACTCATTCCAGCAAACAACAAAATGGATTGATGATGTCAGAACGGAAAGGGGCAGTGATGTCATCATTATGCTGGTGGGAAATAAAACAGATCTAGCAGATAAGAGGTATGGAGGAATAACTCATTTTTCAAATGCTTTTCTTAATCTGTTGCTGTTTTCTCCTACTCTTTCTCCAAGTATTTTAAAAAGAACTTCTTTTTTTCCCCAAAAAAAATGCTCAGGTTTGTTTTAACTATGCTGGAGATGGCTGTGATTAGAGAAATCTCAATTTTAAAACTTCTTTAATTTGATTAAGCACAAGTTTCCAGCACGATGCTGTGAGTGAGTTGAGAAACTGTCACTGACTTGTTCAGATGTCAGGAGAGAATGGAGTGTCAACTGCAGCCTGTATCAGTGAATGAATAAGCTAAAATTGTTACAAATATTCATGCTTAATAGATTTGCTCAGATAAAAATGATAGGTGTAAGTAATCTTCCCTTTTAAAACTCTTCAGAGTTGGCAAACTTAAATATTTTTATCAGAAGTTGTGCATCTTCAGATTTTGTTGCATTGTGTACTCTGCTTATGCTGGATTTACGATATTCTTAACACAAATGAGTAAAAAGTCACAAAGGTAAAACAAAAGCATGAAAGGGAAGTATTCTGGATTTGATTGAAATCCCCGTTTCCTCAGAATAACTACACTAATAGACCCTTACTTCAGATTTATAACATCCTATTAAGAATTGTTTATGCACACATGAGCCCCTTATGTATGCTTGGTCCTTTGTTAAAATAGTTTAGTAGGCTGCAAGTTGACAGTTGTTATTGGGTATTAAAATCTATTAATTGCTAATGGTTCAAACGTAAAAGCACAGCTTCCAGGACAGGGATTTGGAGGAGTCTAGTTGGCCCACATACCAGTTCCACTGGAAAGCTGAGTTCCAGGTTGGGAGCCAGGCATGCCACAGAAGGCCACCTGATACGATGAAGTGGTGATACTTGGCTACAGCTGTGCTCAGCGTGTGGCATCTGTATGCGGGGGAAAAAAACCATGAAATGCTTTCAGAACTGTAGTGGAGCTGTCACGTCCTTAGGTTGAAGATGAAAATCTTAATTTTCAAGGTGTTTGTCTGGCTTTTTTCCTAATTCTGTGTTATCTTCCCCAGACAAGTGTCCATTGAGGAAGGAGAAAGAAAAGCCAAAGAGCTGAATGTAATGTTCATTGAAACTAGTGCAAAAGCAGGATACAATGTAAAACAGGTGAGTGATGTGTTGGCTGCAGCCAGCCCTGAGTCTACTTCTTTTAGTGCTCCGTTGTGGAAATAAGACTTCCCGGGACACTGGGAAGCCTTTGCAAAGGGTTCAGAGGGACATTTGTAGTCCGTACGCATCTCGGAGTCAACTTGTTGGCTGAGGTTCAGAAGCGTCCCTGACCTGGCAGCAAATGACTTGGAACTTCTCTATAAAAGAGGAATTATTTAAGAAGCTTTGTGGGTACAGGATCATACCTTCCTGGATTCTTGATAATCCAGATTTAGTGTTTAGATTGAAGGGATTAAGGTATAAACCAGAAAATTGGGGTAACAGAGGTCTGAGGACTATTTCTGATACCGATTCAGTGGATGATGATGTGGGCAAACCAGTCCAGGAGCGATGTGGTGGCTTAAAATGCTTCCATTGTAGAGTGAGACAGTGTAAACTGGTGTTCCCACTCTGTTGGAAGGCACTGAAAGTGTGAGCAAACATTCTTGGACAGCCTAAACTATTTATTTCTGGTCGATGACGAGTTGCTTTTGAATTGGGGAAAACAGTGAAATGTCTTTTGAGCTGATGCAACTGCAGCGAAATTAGGTTTTGTTGTGAGTGGCAGCTCTTTAAATTCTGACCTGCTAGATGAAGTTTTAGCGCTTGGGTTAATGAAGATAAATCACTTGGCAAACAGTGAACTGGTAAAAGTAGTAAACACTGCGGAACTGATCTGGTGTTTACATGAAAGAAATTTTGTTTAAGTTTATTAGTTATGTAAGCAAATATGCTTACCAGCGGATCACAAATAGAGAGCTAGAGCTGCACCTCCCCATCGACTCGGTGCCTAATGGGGTACTGCTTTTTCGTTGATCTAGCAGTTTCTCATATGGAGTTGTGACTTGCTGAAGCATTTGGCAGCTGGTCTTATGGTAGGAGGAAAAGCAGTAGTGCAAGATGTAGAAGACATTCATTCTTGGGTGTCTCCACAGAGCAAATGCATGCATACACATGTGTATGTATATAATCACATGTATATTTTATATAGAGAGTAACACAAATATTTTGTATGCAGAATTGTATCAGGAGTTGCTAAAACAGGGTTATACATGACTTTGTACATTATAGACAGAACTAAAGGGTCTATTATTAAAATGTCCCTTGACTTTGTATATTAGTAGCAAAATTATTCCCTATATAATGGAATAATTAGATGTGTTAACTTAGCACTGCCTTTCAGTGCATTAGCAAGCATAAAAGTGTTCAGTTCCAAAGTCCACCAATTATCCTGCCACAACACAGAGGCTGGCTTGTAATTAAGGCTTGGATTCTGTGCGGGAATCCTTGATATTTGCTTAGAGTAGGGGGTGTGCACTTGAGAGCAGTCACCTCGCTGAGAGGAATGATGATGATGATGAAGCTCTGTCTACTCCCTCTTGCCTTGAGGGAGTTGCTGTGCAGCTGACATGTTTCCAGACGTCTGTGTCCAAGCCTGTAAGGTGCCTTGTGGCTTCCAGGGCCAGCTGGAGCCCTGATGATTTGGGATGTAATAGGAAAAATCTCATATGGTATGCCTGTAGTCCATTTTGGCATAAGATACTGTCATTTAATAAAACATGTGCTTTGTAAAGCTACCACAGCCCTCATCACAAAGGATGGTAGCTCCATTTAGTACATTATGAAGGGAGCAAACGTTGCCTTTTTGTATTTTATGCTGAAGCCATTCAGGGATTGTACTAATGAGATTGTCAGAGCATAAAGCCATTTCTGTAGCTGTAGCCTCGCTTGCACACTCTCTAGAGAAAATTCTTAGTTGTATAACAGAGGTCTAGATAAATTACGCCTCTGATTTTAATTGCCAGGTTACATGCCGTAAGACTACTTCTGTGAGAAAATAGGTTTGGTAATAAAAAGTGGCGGTGAGAACCTGGGGGCTGGTTCTGTCTGTATTAAATGGAAGATTTGCTGTTCAGAGACATAATTCTTGTTCTTCACTAACATCAATAAACAGTAATATCTAAAAAACTTGGGGCTGTTACATGTCACTGCATCATAATCCGAGTGGGTAGTTCATGTAGGGTGAAGCCTTGTCAGAATTGGCCAAGAGGACATATTTTAAGTGACTTCATTCTCTGTGTAAAATACCAAAACGAAAGACCGAGTGGTTATTCAAAAAGAACTAAAAATGGATTTTTCGTCTGAGTTTTGATCCTTGTGTTGCAGGCATGGACTAGGATTTTCAGAAGCTCCAAAGCTATTCTATACTGCAGAATATTTGAAACTCTCATTTTTATTAGTTTAATAAGTAGTTGTTGAAACAATTCTCAAAGGATAAGACTTTTAATACCACTAGTTATCTAGCACTCTGTTTTCTTTTCAGCTTCTCTATTGAATGGTATGAACTTATTTTCCAAACTTGTCAATAAAATTCTTCCCCAATGAAGTGGGAAACCTTATGGGTACAACTGCAGAATGGATATCCTTCCCATGACCCGTATAAAAGCTTTTTTTAATAAGTCAAATGCAAATTTGACCTTCCCATAACTGATCACTTCTGTCTGTAATATATTCTGATTCTGCAGAACAATTACTGTCCAGGTTAATTCTCATATAGGATTTTTAATTCAAGTGTCAAATTATTTTAGATACAAAGTCCATACTTTGACTACATATAATGAAACACATTTATGTAAAAACTAAGATCACCTAGTGCTGGATAATAAATACTAACGTAAAGGTGAATTTTCGATTAGTGACTGGTCATTGGGTTGTCCACTAGGATATAGGTTCAGATTTAGCAATTGCCATGCAGCTTTGCTTCTGCATATGACTCAAATGTGTAGATTAGGGAATATGAACTGTTTTGGTTTGGGGTTTTTTTGTTGTTTTTTTTTTTTCTTCCACATAAAACTCTGGCCTCCCAGTATTAAAACTTCTCAGATTGTCAGTGCTTTGCTTGTCAGCCTTGAGCAGTTCAGAAAAGCTGACAAAACACTGTTGTTCCCCCGCTGTCCTCTCTTGCCAGCACAAAATCTGTCTCCTGGGTCGAAGTCCTGTGCCCTGGGTTAAAGGTAGGGAATGGCACAAATTAATCCAGAAGGAGAGTTGGGATGAAGTTGAGCCCTTGGTCCTCCATCATTGGCTTCTTTGCATTTCCATCCCTTTCACATTAAGGTTTTGGTTTCTTTCTGGCGTTCAGTGTAACATCTTGATGTTACCAATTCCAGAGCGAGGTCTGTTTTTACTAATGCCTCAGGTATGGCCCACCATACCTTCCTTGCTTTCTTTCCATCCTCTCTTTCAGGTCAGAGCTGTGAATTCCAGTGTCACTTGTGTGCAGGCAAGTCCTGGAGATGTGACTTGCGACCCTCACTGTCCTGGGTCTGACTGCCGGGTAGGGTTAGCAGGAGCAGAGGCAGCCATTCCAGTGACTTGGGAGATGCTGTGGGGCACTAGCCAGAACACTGCCCTTGTTCCAGGCTTGAACAGACATTGAAGAATAATGTCATCTCACGGGTGGTGAATCTCAGAACCAGAGAATCATAGAATTGTCTAGGTTGAAAGGGACCTTTTAGGTCATCGAGTCCAACCATCAACCCAACACTGACAAAACCACCACTAACCCACGTCCCTCAGCACCACGTCTGCCCGGCTTTTAAATCCCTCCAGGGGTGGCGACTCCACCACTGCCCTGGGCAGCCTCTTCCAATGCTTGACAAACCTTTTGGTGAAGAAATAATTTTTCCTAATACGCATCCTAAACCTCCCCTGGTGCAACTTGAGGCCATTTCCTCTTGTCCTATGGCCTGTTCCTTGGGAGAAGAGACCGACCCCCCCTGGCTACACCCTCCTTTCAGGGAGTTGTAGAGAGCGAGAAGGTCTCCCCTCAGCCTCCTTTTCTCCAGGCTGAACACCCCCAGCTCCCTCAGCTGCTCCTCACAAGGCTTGTGCTCCAGACCCGTCACCAGCTCCGTTGCCTTTCTCTGGACACGCTCCAGCACCTCAATGTCTTTTTTTGTGGTGAGGGTCCCAAACCTGGACACAGCACTCGAGGTGGGGCCTCACCAGTGCCCAGTACAGGGGGACAATCACTTCCCTAGTCCTACTCACCGCACTAGTGCTAATCTTAGTGCTATTTGTGATGGTCTAAGCACTTGGGTTCTCCAAGGGATGCTGTCAACAAGGTTTCAGAATCCACGTTAAGGATATGGGAAAAGCGTCATTTCTTGTCCTGCTCCGGGAGAGTAATGGCTAAGACTTTTTCGCCTCCTCAGCCTTGTCGCTTGTTTGCTGGCTGTCAGTGGGAAGCCAGGATCCTTTTGACCTTGTGTGCTACTTTTAGCTTCTTGTTCATCCTTTTCTGCTGGAAGGCAGCAGTGATAAGAGGAGAGGGCACTGCATTCAGCTCTGTGCTCGCTGTAGCTATCCTGCAAACCCAGAGTGCCTGACTTTATAGTGTGACTGCAGAAGGTGAGTTGCACCATACTTCAAACAGCCTGTATTTCAATGCCAGGATCTTCTACCAACAAAGAAATAGAGGGGAACATACTGCTGGCAGGCTTTTTTTTGCCATTCCCCTGTGACATGAAAGGGGACAGCTTGGAAGACAGCACCTCAGCTAGCACAGTTCTGGGGACTGAGGTGGAAGCGAGCAACCTGTGGCTTGATTTAGGGGCTCGGAGGTAGATCTCCATGGAGCCACTGCAGAGAAGTACAGAGGATTTGCAGCCCGTGTACGTGCTAGCTGAAACCTGGACATGCAGGCTTTCATTTTATGACTTCTCTGGCATTTCTTTTCCCCAGAGACTGATCTGAGGAGCTGCTGGGGCAAGCCTCATCTCTTCTAGTTGCACGCTGTCAAACTAGATTTTAACGTACAGCTGCTGCATACTGTTGGATCCGTTAAGGTAGAGCTTTCTCCAGTCACCAGGGTCCTATATACCTAACTGTTCCTTCTGGCTTTGGGGAGGGGGTGTTGAAGGAAAAAATGAGTGGCTGATATTACGGAATAAAAATGGTGATTGTATTATTCTGGGGTTAATTGATGCAATAGAGGGGGAAAAAATTGGCTTTTGGATCCTGCGAGTTTCAGCAAAGACTGATTGCCAGGGGAGCCTTAAGACTGAGGAGAGAAGTAGATAACTTGCTTCATTTAATGCAGAGAATTGTAGTCTCTGATTCATTTTATTTGTCAGCCCTGAATAAGCTTTAAAAGACCTTGAGATTCATGCTCTATCTCGGTAGTCTGTATTTCAGGGAATCTTATTGTTAGTCAGTGGATTTCATGCCCAGAATATGTCAGGGTTCATTTTGCTGTCTTGTAGAAAGAGGGGGAGGGAGAGCCCTGAAGACCTCCTTGCAGCGGTACCTGGCACACTTCCGTTTGCTCTCAAAGAGCCACAGGCTGAATATACAGTATTTGGCAGAAAAACTTTCTCACGCTAGTAGCTAAAGGACCGTGGTCCCTCGAATAACCCTGTTTTCACAGAGCTGGCTGCATCTAGCAGCTTGGCTCTTTCTCCTGTCTTCTGATTTTTGTCTATCTGATGGGCAAGAATTATTCTTGGAGTTGTGCTGCTCTCCTCGGAGAATGAGAATTAGGAAAACATTTTTGTTTGCTTTGCATTGGGGAACAGGTTTCTTGGTTGGCTTTTTCATCTGGACGGTGATCCTCCTTGTCCTTTCCATATTGCTGCTGGAATGTTACAGTGAAAACTGTCTCATGCCTACAGTGACACTGATCTGTTGGGGATATATTGGCTGGAGCCGTAGGAAAGGCACAGTTTGGCAAATGAGTTGAAACTAACGGCGAGAGATGAGGGGTTTTTTTCAGAGTTTAATCAGGAAGGAGATTGCAGGGTTGAATGTTGAAAGAGACTTTGTGTGGCTCAGTCTTTCAGATGGTTGCGTTTAACTCCTGCCTTGGGAAAAAAAAGTCCTGAATGCTTACCAGTATGTGTGGTTTTTATGCGCACACACATGCACAACTATATATACATATTTCTGTGTGTATATATACACTATATTATATATGCGTATGTATGTGTGCAACTGCCTGCGACTTTTTTCAGTGAGATAAGACTGCTGGCTTGGGTCCTGACGGCACCGCACAGCAGTAAGGTCCCTGTGTAGAACGCTGCTTTCTAACCATCATGAAGTTTCCCTAATTGGATTTGTTCACATATGCTGTGGCTGATAAGCAGAAGGTTAATAGGAAAGAAACTTGATTTTCTTAGTTGCCAAATTCCTTTTTTTAGTCAAATAATTTAGAGGAGAAATACCGCTAAAGGCATAATTTTATTCTCGGTCTTAATGTAAAGGAAGGATTACTGTATTTTAAACATTTAGCCTTTCTGTCAGCAACGTGGTTTAAATGCAGTAATTCCAGTTGGTTCCCATCAGCTGAGGTTTTTTTAAGACTCCCCACCCCCTCCCCTCTATAAACTGCATCCCTCACTTCCTACCTATTGTACAAGGGGGAAATAAATAGCAATGCCGCAGTTTAAAACAGTTTTTTTGTGTAATGCTGTTTCCACCTAGGATCTCAAAGCACATGACATCAGCAAAGAGCTCTATGAGGTGATGTATTTCCTTCTTTCTATCAGAGCAATGATGTCAAGCGAGCATCCTAATGCAGGCACCGGCTGGTAGGATTGTGCCAACCCCTCTCCGTTGCGCACCCATCCTTAAAACTGATGGGAGGGATTTTTTTCCCTCAAAACTTCTGTATCAAGAGCTGGATCAAAATTACTCTAATATTCTTCTGCAGAATGTGAGCAAAAAAAGCAGCATACTGGAAGGGTAGGTAAACTCATTTGCTCCACTCTCTACCTCTAATGTATCGCTTGTATATCAGCAGGAAAGCATGTGTTGGAAGGCCGAGAGGTTTACCAGACCTTCCCCTGCAGAGCTAATGGGGATAGATGTAGCTATGCAGTGATTTGCCAGAGAGGAGCAGAATTTACCATATAATCTGTTTATGCATTGACAACACACCAGTATGCTTCTGAAAGCAAATTATAGATGGTATTTGAATATTTTGCAACGCAGCCTGGTGGCCGTCCAGTAAGCCTTTATTTTTTCCCAAAAGTCACAAAGCTGTTTTCTTTCATAAAATTGAAGTTGAGATCCGTTAATCAACCTGTGAAAGCTCACTGAATATTGAACGTTTTGAGAGTAGAAGCAAGGTTAGGGACAAAGCTCAGTAACAAAGGAGAGGTAGAACCTTCTGTACCTAAATGTGATCGAGTTGGGAAGTTTATTGAAGACTGTTAAAGGCAAAGGAAGTATTGAGCCTGCAAAGCGCTTGTGGGTTCAAATACAGTACTAAAACTTGTAAGGCTTCCAGAGGAAGATGAGATTGGACCTCAATTCATTGATCATCTCCAAGATGCCAAAAAAACTTATAATGAATAATCTAGTTCTGTACTGAGTGAATGAAAAGCCTTTTGACAAGTATTAAGCTAAGAAGGTTGGCAGTGCTGTCCTTGTGTCTGATTGGAATGGCAAGGGAAAATAATGCTGACCACGAGGATGTGTTGGGGATTGCTCTGAAAGTTTGCAGCTTCTTTCCTCTCCCCCATTTCATTCTTGTGAGCCAAAGTGCTCATGTCTGACTAGTTTTAAAATGCTTGGAAAATGATAATCACATTGCTTTCTCAAGCAGAATTAAGAGTGAAGAGTGGCAGTGAAATGAGGAATGCAGATACGGTAACAGGAAGTGGTAAGCTCAATTGATCGGACATTTTTTGTACAAGGAGGCTCAGGATAATGACAGAGGTTATAGAAATTTAGAGGAGGATACTAAGCTGTTTTTCTTTTAGCTAAAATCAGTGAGGTGGATCAAGCGCTGGCTTCTCAGACCCATATCCTTGTCTCAGTCTAGATTTCAGCACATGCCCACAAAGTGGTGTTGCTGTTGGTGAAAAAGGGGTGAAGATGCTGGGGACAGTTTCTCAGTGATTATGAGGGAGATGACGGGAACGGTAAAGGAAAGCGGCTTTGCTGCCTTCTACCTGTCAGTTTTTCCTCTTCTCATGTAGCAGCCTCTTCAGTCAGAAACAAACAGTGGTGACAGCAAAGGTCAGACACCAGTGAGCACCGTGTCTTTGTGCTCCTGCTTTACAGAGGTCACAGCCGCACCTGAGAGACCTGGGGGCTTGTTCCTGATTAGCTTGGAGGGTACTTGTCAAGCCGACAAAGTCATCTTAGTGACTTCCCAGCATCATTTGGACACTCAGGGCCAAATTTGCAAAAGCACTTGGGCCCTGATCTGCAAAGCTGTTCAGGTGCCTACATTCATAATATAAACAGTCTGACAGTGACTTGGCTGAGTTCTCTGTGGAAAGTGGGTCACTGGGAATAAGTGGTTTAACTTTGGGTCATTTGAGGAGAGGACTGAAATAATGTGCAATATTGTCAGTTTGACACATTAAGGCTGACGTCAGGCTTGCACCAGGCGTTTTGGGACTCCTGAGCTGCTGTCGGGCGTGCAGTGGGGTGATTTTAACTCACTGATGGATGGAGATGTTGGGCGCTTGGAAACATCTAATGTCCTGGATGCTTGATAACACACAGGCGAGAAATACATAGTGGCAACAATGTCTGTAATGGTGTAACAACATGAATGCAGTGTATGTCAGATGTTTATATCTGGTTGCGTGCTGAGCACATCAGCATGGCATCAAAACTGTACTAGAGCTGTTCTTCAAGGGTAAGAAACAATTAGGTAGTCATTTGATAACCCTGATGAATAGTAAAGGTGCTATTTATCCTTCTATCCATCTGATCTCTCCTGTCTTTCCTTCCTGCTGCACACATGCTCGCCAACCCACATGAAGAAGAGAACGTTACAGTTGAAATTTGTGTAGTTCCTACCAACTGAGCATGGCAGCTTCTCGGAGAAATCACACTCAGCTGAAGGACAGGAACTGTCTGTTCCTGTGCAGAAGATAGACTATTGTGGGCTTGGGAAATTCAGGTGAATTCTCATGCACTAATAGTGGGTAAATCTGTATGCTCCTTGCCCAGAGGACTGGGGAGAAGCCGTGTGGTGGCAACCACAAGTCTGAGCCTTGGGGGCAAAGGTAGGAAATGCAGGAGAGGGAATTGGTCCCATTCAGTCTTACCTCTCAGCCTCCTTCAAGTGGAATAAAATTAGGAAGAGAGTTTGGAGCTAAGACCTTGCTGGGAAACTGGAGACAGTGTCCAAGTGAGAGGTAGATTTGGGATTGCAAGTGCCCTTGACACATGTTCCTGTTCTGTGTTTTATACCCTGAATGTGGACATACGGTAATGATGGAGTGGGTACCAAAAGTTGAGAGCGTTCAGAAAAGGACTGGGCAAATTCCCGAAAGATAGATCCTTTGTCTAGTTCATAAGGGACCCTGAGCCCCAGATATGGTCAAACCTGGAAGAAGATGCCTAGGGGATGTCATTACATACATCCCCTTTTATGATGCTGTTCTGCGTGTGCCAGCTTGGCCAGTATTGGTGACAGATGTTGTGTTTGACTTCATCAGTGTGTCCGTGCTCCTGTGTAACTAATACTCTGTGGAGGTGGGAGGGTCAAGTTCCCACCTGCTGTGGGGAAGTTGTTGGGGTCTGTGGACATCTGTGGCAGATGTGAGGTGGGAATGCTGGATTCCAAACAGAGCATATTTGCAGAGAAGGTGATAGAAGGTTTGCTGCTTGTAGCCAGTAACATTTGATCTTCAATAACAAAAATGCGGTTTGCCATTTCCTGAGAATAAAGGTTATATTTGGTGTCAGGCTTTTTGGTGTAAGCAGTGTAAATAGTACTGAAAGATGTATCGAATCATTGTTTGAACTGTATCAACTGGGGTGCACTCTTTTAAAGTCTGATTGTTTTGATCTGTTCCCTGTGTGTTTTTTGCAGCTTTTCCGACGCGTGGCAGCTGCCTTGCCTGGAATGGAAAGCACACAAGACAAAAGTAGAGAAGACAGTATCCTTTATGCATTTGTGCTGTGATTCAGTGGTGGCGAAGCGCTGCCAGGCGTTACCGTGGACGAGGAAAATGCAGGCCCTGAATAACAAGGATGAAGAAGGAGAGAGTAATATCTCCTGCAGCCCCCGGTCAGCTTATGGACATGCCAAAAAAAAGGCCTGAGGGAGGGAATAGGGGCAAGTAACCTTTGAGCTTGAAGTACTGAGGTAGAAGGCTTGGTGGGATAGAAGGCTGGGACTATATTAGGAAGAAAATTTTCACTATGAGGGTGGTGAATCCCTGGCGCAGGTTGCCCAGAAAAGCTGTGGCTGCCCCATCCCTGGAGGTGTTCAAGGCCAGGTTGGATGGGGCTTGGAGCAACCTGGTCTAGTGGGAAGTGTCCCTACGCAGGGCAGGGAGTTGGAACTAGATGACCTTTGAAGGTCCCTTCCAACCCAAACCATTCTGTGATTCTATATGTCTATGAGTGTTAAGGGTGGAGGCCTCCACTGTAAAGCAGGGGAAGTAGGGGTGTGAGGACAACTGAATGAAAGCTGAAGGGAGGACAGCAGGAAGGTGCAGAAGGGTGCAAGCAGATCCAGAAGGATTCTTCGCTTGGTGTTTGAGCAGGTTGGATGTGAGGAGGGAGGGGGAGGCTATGGAGTAGGAGAAAACAGCTGCAAAGAGGCCTGAAAAGACCCTCTGTGGTTGTTGCAGATCTGACTTGTAGAATCCTGGAATAAGGTAGGATGAAAGGGACCTCTGTAGGTCCCTTCTCCAACCCTCGTGCTCAAAGCAGGGCTAACTCCAAAATCAGGCCAGTTTCTCAGGGTTGTGTTCAGGGTAACTGCAGAAATTGATCCCATAACTTTCCAGGGCAGCCTGTTGCAGTGCTCAACCCCAGACAGCTCTGGGCCGACATCTGAGTGGTGTGAGGGAGGAGAAGAATCAACTGAAGGGATCAGCCTTGGGGGAGGGAAAGGAGATGACATGAGCAATGGAAAAGGGATAAAGCTTTCTGTATAACAAGCAGTATGACTAAATCTGAATTGCTTGCCTGGCCAGCTGAGTGTGTTTGGGGAGGGCAGGGAAGCCCTTTGTAGGTGCTTTTGTGGGTGGCTTGTGACAGAAGGGTCTAGAACACAAGTCTTGTGAGGAGCGGCTGAGGGAGCTGGGGGTGTTCAGCCTGGAGAAAAGGAGGCTGAGGGGAGACCTCCTCGCTCTCTATAGCTCCCTGAAAGGAGGGTGTAGCCAGGGGGGGTTGGTCTCTTCTCCCAAGGAACAGGCGATAGGACAAGAGGAAACAACCTCAAGTTGCACCAGGGGAGGTTTAGGATGGATATTAGGACAAATTTCTACACTAAAAGGTTTGTCAAGCATTGGAAGAGGCTGCCCAGGGCAGTGGCGTAGTTGCCATCCCTGGAGGGATTTAAAAGCCGGGCAGACGTGGTGCTGAGGGACATGGGTTAGTGGTGGCTTTGTCAGTGTTGGGTTGATGGTTGGACTCGATGATCTGAGAGGTCCCTTCCAACCTAGGCGATTCTATGATTCTAAATGGAAGAAGATAATATAATGAGAAGAAAACAGGGGAGTGGAAACACTGGCTATTGTGTAAAGGAGAATGGGTAAAAGATACGTTTTTAGGAATTGTTTAGAGGAAAGTCTGGATTTTTTGTTCAAGGAAAAGTAGTCTTCAAAGTAGGAGTCAGGTGGAATTGTCATCCCTGGAGAGCAGACGTGGTGCTGAGGGACATGGGTTAGTAGTGGTTAGTAGTGGGTTTGGTGGCAGTGTTGGGTTGATGGTTGGACATGGTGATCTTAAAGGTCCCTTCCAATTTAGACAATTCTGTGATTCTAAAACTGCAGGAGTGGTGGTGGTTGCTCAGTATAGCTCTGAAGGTGAAAGAAGTTCTGTGATAACCGAGACACTTCTTACGATCTCTGCTTCACCTGACTACCCATTTCTGCTCACTTGGATTAGAGAGGGAAGGTAGTACAGAAGGTGCAGAGAGGGCTGCCTGCCTCTGGACATAGAAATCATGGGGGGAAATCATGGTGGGTACTTCCAGGAGGGAGCCAAGAGGGGTTGCATTGCATCTTGATTGAAAGAATTGACGAGATGCTAGAAGTGAGTGAGCTTTTTTGAGAAGAGGAACTTTTTCAGGGTGGTCAGGTTTTTTTGGAGCAGGGATCACGGAGCTGGTAGCTGGTAAATGGAGGAGAAACAGTGCTTTGGGGGAAGGATGCGGCAGGAACTGTAGGAGGGGGACAAGCTTTGTGCTGAAACTACATCTGTAGAGCGTCTTACTGCGTAGGGGAAAGGAGGATTCGGAAAGCTGTGGATTGAAACTGCTAAGGCACAAGCTTTGTTCGATACAGACTTGATTGATCAAAAATATTTCGTTATGCAGGTCACCAAAAGGTTAATGAGCAACAGTCTTTATTAATGAGAGGATGGTGGCAGAATGCAAAGGCACCAGCTGATGGGGCTGCGGTTTCCCTATCAGGGAGTTTGATCACTGGTCTCTAAATGGGAGTGCAATGAGGGTACTTTGGATTTGACTTCCTGCAGACTGCAGATAGCAGAAATTGCATACGATTGTCTCCCAGATGGCTACGCTGGGATTAATAATGGTGGGGGATTTTCCGTAGGCTTTTTTGCAGAACATTGAGGGTTCAAGGATCTTGAGCTGCTTGTGCTCGACGATGAAGCTGGCAAGGCTCATTTCGAGCATCTCTGACTCTTAAATGTGTATCGAAGTTTAGATCAGCGAAACAAATAGACCAAATATTTGAGGTTTCCCTTTTTGTGTTTATTTTCTCCTAACCTCTGTAAATAGCAACTTCAACCCCCTAAAGAAATAAGTTAGAGGTACCAGCTGTGTGACCTATTTGTCTCCCTGTTAACTGATAAGAAAAAAGCTTGAGACTCGGGAGGCGAGTTTGGGGATTAGTGCTCAAAGCTCCTCCCGTGAAAGACTACATAAGGGTTGTAGCTGTAGGGCATCAGTTGGGAATTCGAGTGCCACAAAGGGAGCAGCTTATCGCAGGCTGATTCAGAGCAGCAACCTCTCTGGTGACCTTGTGTTCTTGTTGGATATTAGCTGTCATTGCGAGGGGTGAGTTCAGGGAAGCGGCAGGGGGTTTGTTGTGGGGTGAGCGAGCGGTTTAACGAGAGGAAGGATTGATGGGAGAGTTCAGGATGGCATGTACGTCTCGAGCTGTGGGTGATGTAAGTACTCAGGGATAGCAATGCGCATGGTGTGAGAAGGAAGTCCATGAGCCATTTATGTGCCCTTGTGGCCAAGAAGGCCAATGGTCTCCTGGGGGGCATTAAAAAGAGTATCCTCCCCCTCTACGCTGCCCTGTTGAGGCCTCACGTGGAGCACTGGGTCCAGTTCTGGGCTCCCCAGTTCCAGAAGGACAGGGAACTGCTGGAGAGAGTCCAGCGCAGGGCTCCGGAGATGCTGAGGGGCTGGAGCATCTCTGTGCTGAGGAAAGGCTGGGAGCCCTGGGGCTGTTCAGCCTGGAGAAGAGCAGACTGAGAGGGGATCTCATCAATGCTCAGCAAGAGCTAAAGGGCAGGGAGCAAGAGGATGGGGCCAGGCTCTTCTCAGTGGTGCCCGGGGACAGGACAAGGGGCAACTGGCACAAGCTGGAACACGGGAAATTCCATCTCAACCTGAGGAAAATCTTCTTTCCTGTGAGGGTGTCAGAGCCCTGGCACAGGCTGCCCAGAGAGGGTGTGGGGTCTCCTTCTCTGGAGATATTCCAAACCTGCCTGGAGACGTTCCTGTGCAACTTGCTCTGGGTGATCCTAGTTTGGCAAGGGGCTGGACGAGATGGTCTCCAGAGGTCCCTTCCAACCCCTGCCATGCTGTGATTCTGTGAGTGGCCTCACTAGAATATGCTGCTGGGGGATTCTCTTAGCAGAGCACGTGCTGCCGTCTGTATTCAAGTCCAAAGAGGCTCTCACAGAATCACAGAATGGTAGGGGTTGGAAGGGAGCTCTGGAGACCATCCAGTCCAACCTCCTGCCAGAGCAGGGTCACCCAGAGCAGGTGCTCTCCTGCGTGCCCTGGAGCTGAGTGTGGACAGGGGGGTGAGAGGGAAGAACTTGCCAGTTGGCTGTGAAGTGTAGAGGAGCAGGAATTAGAGAAGGAAGCGAGCTGGCCTTCTGTAGCTTCCTCCAGGCTCTTGCTGTCTCCAGGGGTTCTGTGTTCTTTGAGGCAGCAGGTAGAGCTTTGGTGCCCACCAGCTGGAGGTGCTGCCCTCAGTGCTGGGAGACTGAATTGAAACTGTGGGTTTCCAAGCTGTTACTGGTTCCCTCTGGAAACAGCGATTAGACCCTTCAGCATATACATCTTTAATTACCATAGCAATTGCTGTGGAACAAGAAGAGATCGCTGGGGAAGAGCAGAGTCAGGCTGGAGACAGACATTTGGGGTCTGACATTGTTTCTGCTATGCGCTTAAGAACGTGCCAATGCCAGGGTGAGAGGGGCTGCTGAGAAACCTGCACTTTGGTTTGAAGCTGGTCTTTTTAAGAGCTTTTGAAAATACTTTTCACAGAATCACAGAATGGTTCGGGTTGGAAGGGACCTTAAAGATCATCCAGTTCCAGCCCCCCTGCCCTGGGCAGGGACACCTCCCACTAGACCAGGCTGCTCAAAGCCTCATCCAGCCTGGCCTTGAACACCTCCAGGGATGGGGCAGCCACAGCTTCCCTGGGCAACCTGTTCCAGTGCTTCACCACCCTTACAGTAACGAATTTCTTCCTGATATCCAACCTAAATCTCCCCTCTTTCAGTTTGAGGCTGTTACCCCATGTCCTATCATTACACTTCCTGATCCAGAGTCCCTCCTCATCCTTCCTGTAGGCCCCCTTGAGGGACTGGAAGGCTGCTATAAAGTCTCCTCGGAGCCTTCTCTTCTCCAGGCTGAAGAACCCCAACTCTCTCAGCCTGTCCTCACAGCAGAGGGGCTCCAGCCCTCTGATCATCTTCGTGGCCCTCCACTGGATCCATTCCAACAGATCCATGTCCTCATGTTAAGGACTCCAGAGCTGGATGCACTACTCCAGATGGGGTATTTTTCAAGTATTTTGGTGGGAAATACTGAACTGAAAACACCAGTCAAAATTCTGCCCCGGCTTGTAGGAAAATGGTGTTGGATATCTGTTCGCCTTAACTTATTTCTTCCAGTGATTGACATAAAACTGGAAAAGCCTCAAGAGCAGCCTGTCAGTGAAGGAGGCTGTTCCTGCTAATACCATGTGGCTTCTACCTTTCTCCAGAACATCACTACTTTCCCTCCCTTTACTCTTCATTGACTGCAGTGTGAATATTGGCTTGAACCTTCCCCTTTCAGTAATAACGTATTGCAGTTCATCATCGCTGGCTGTCTCGTGGAGATGATCTATTAGCTTCACAAGCACACACACACACAAAGAAAATGTCAGTGTCTTCATTATTTATAAGAAAAAAAAAAAAAGCCAAAATATTCCAGCATATTCTAGTTATAACTTTAAAAAAAAAAAAAAAAGATAGGTACAATTTCTTAATATTTGTTCCTTTTTTAATATGTTATGATATTGCACTTTGAAATGATGGAAACTGAGTAAGTTTTGAATTGGACTTAGACGAGATGTACGTGCAGAAGAATGCTTGCAAATCTTACCCATTTGATTTCTCTAACAAACTGGAAATGACTAGACAGCAGTCAGAAATGCAAGCAGAGGTGGCGTATGCCGAGGGTTTAAATGCTTATCCTTACAATAATAAAAAAAAAAAATTAAAACCGAGCTCTTAATCTTTCGAGCAGAGATAGTCTGACTGGTTTTCAAACCCCCAAACGTTTTCAGAAACCGACTTTAGGGGGGGTTTCGACACCATGAAAGGCTACTGGATTTTTTAGTTCTTGCAGAGGCAACGTGAACACATTTCCAAGAAAGCATACGGAGAAATACAGAGTGTCTTTCTGAACGGGATGAATGGCTTCTGGAGGATTCGGGGGGGAAGGAAAGGGTGGATGTGCATTAGCAAAACACTTGCAGGAAACAGGGAAATACCTTTCGAGTGCAAATGAGTTTTAAGAGCATTTTTTTTTCCTTTTATGTAGAACACCAATGAAGTAAATTATTACTGCCCAAGAGATGGGATCGTAATGTTTTCAGCCGTTTGGAGGAGAAAGCGTTTTGCTTCTGGCTTTTTTTTAGGGGAAATCTTAAGTGAATTCAGGACCGGCACTAAAACCTGCCGAAGCGGATCGAAACCTTTTAAATTGGGCAGAAAGAGGAAAGAGCAGCCAGATTCCCCAATGCTGGGCTCACAGGCCAGTTCCCGGCTGGGAGAGAGGGGGCGGTGGAAGGGGGAATCACACCCGCTTTTCCGTAGCATTCGTCATAGGTTGACTCGGGAAGGGGTGTTTACTTTGATCATACAGAAATCTAGTTGAGAGATCTTAGATGGAAAGGAAGGGAGTTTAATAGGATGGGAACCAACTTATGATTATGCAGATTTATGCCTTCATTTTTTAGCATTTTTTTTTACGTTCAGTCTTCCAGGTTGGTTTAGTTTGGTTCACTAGAGCTGTATAGTTTGGTTAAATAACTAGTAATTTAGTTTTCTATTTAACTAGGCTTACAATTAACCAATTTTCTTTGATATTTATTTCTTTGCTTAATTTTTTACTATTTTCAGTAATTATTTTTTTGTTCTGTTTTTGCTGAGGAATCCGTTTAGAGCTTTGCTGATGTTGCGAGATGTAGCTACCCGAGAAACACGGAATCGAACACACTAGAAGTGCACCCTTTTAATCTTTACTAGTCATTGTGAAGTTGCTGTGTAAGTTAATAAACACAATTGTAAATACATTGTTTGCTGGGTGAATATGGCTGAGTTACAGTGCAGGAAGGAATTCTTGAGTCTGTGTTGCGATTGCTACTTAAATGAACAATTGCAAGCAAATATTCAGGCTCCTCCTTTGTTCTCTTCTGCCCCTCTACCATCTAAAATAACCACCCGGGGAAGAGAAAGGGAATCGTCCTCACCACCACTTTCACCAGGAAATGGGCTTAAAAGATTTGGGATTCTTCATTCCTGAAATGAATGCTGAACTCCTGCCCTGCCCTGGGTTTATAGCAACTCTGCACAACAATAACTTAAAGGCAGAATGAGATGTAAAGTGCTTTTATAATGCAATATTAAAAGCGAGTTTTTTTGACGTGGCATGTCTTGAAATAAACATCAATGATATGTGACAAAGGATCATTCTTTATTTAAAAGAAACTCTTGGGGGGAAGGAAACCTGGCTACTTTTCCTGTATTGTACCGTTCTTAACTGTGCAAAAATGCTTCATCTTGCTGCTTTTTCGTTTTGGGGTTGTTTATTTTTCCCTTTGGTTCTTCACGCAACTTACGTTGGGCATCATTTGGCTGTTTTCCACAAGCACATAAGTTTTTTGGCTTCTGATATAACCAAACCTCTACCTTTCCCATAGTTACAAGCTTTAAGCACTGGATTTGCAAGGAGCACGTCCGGGTTACGGCGGACGAGCAGCTCGGTTGCTTTTAATGGAAGCTGCTTGTGGAGAGCGGCTGCACGTCTGGGAGCAGGTTTGTGCAATGGGCCCCTTATAACTTGCTCAAAAAAAAAAAAAAAAGGTCTAGAAGGGAGCATGCCCACAAGCTCTGTGTTCAGCACAGCCCGGTGGTTGCAGGAACAAGGACGAGTCATCAGTTGTTTGGCATTTATCCCCCAGGAGGGCCCTGAGGTCCACTCGGGATAGCCAGGTATGTTTAACGTGTGTCCTTGCTGATAGTCAGTGCTTAACGTGACTCCCAGGACTCGATCCTGTCCTAGTCCCAGTTTTCCAGAGAAAAGACACTTCCAAAGCGAGCACAGGAGCAATACGGTCTTAATTTTGTTTGTACCATAATTCCTCGCGCCATCCGTCGGTTGGGTTTTAGGTTTTGATTTTGATTTTCGCTCCATCGACGTGGCCAGTAGAACCACAGGAACAGAATTTTTTAATGATGATTTTGTAAACAGTGAAGGTTTCTGCTCTGTTTCTTTTCTCCTCCCCACTCTGGCTTGATTGTTGTACAGTACATTACGCAGCTATTCCATTACTCACTTTTTGTCTTGATACAAGTAGTTGAAGAAGTTGTATAAGGGGAAAAAGGTTCCTGTTCTTCATGTTGGAATGTCACTGGTACCTCAGCTCTGTTTGATAATATGAAACAACAACAACAACAAAAAATCCTTAGCGCTTGAACTAAATAAATACCTGTCTCATTGGAAAGCTCTGGGTCTCATCTCTACGTATGTCCATCAGAACGCAGGTTCGTGGGGGTGCAGGGTGTCAGGCTGCTGCTTCTTGCTCGTGCTTTTTGGGTTTGAAGTGCTGCAGGAGCCTTTTCGAAGGGCAAAAGTAAGCTTTTTTTTTTTTTCGGAGGAAGGATGGTGGAGGTGTGTGTTTACTGATCCTCCGGTTCTGTGCAGTGTCTCTGCTATTGTTTCCAGCCATCGACGAGTGATACAGAGGATGGGTACAGAGAGCACGTCCTCTGCCTGCTGCAACCGTGCCTTTCTGGTCCTTTCTCGCTCTTGAAATCCAGCCGTTTCCTCCGTTCCCTTTCGCAAAGGTGATGCGGGCGTGTTGTGCTGCCTCCCCACTGCCAGCTTCAGCTTCCCTGGGTGCTGCTCTGCGATACCCGCTGAGCGCAGGGAGACCAACCCCACCTTCCTTGAGGAGGAGCCTCCTTAAGCCTCCATCTTGCTAGAGACAGCAGACGAGGGCTGCGGGGACAGGTAGGTGAGTACCAGTAACAGAGATGCTCGTTAACGGAGTTATCCTTGTCTAATATTCTAGGGAAATGAACTGGTTTTGGTCTGGTAACACCAGCAGCCTCACCTCTGTCGCTTGTGCAGGCTCTTCTATATTAAAAGGACTGCCGATAAATTGGTCGTGAAATTTGACAGGCAAGAAACTTGAACGTAGTGTCGTAGCTGTGGAGATGTGCTGGAATAAGTGATATGGGAACAGCCATACGGTGAGGCCAGGTGGGGACAGGTCACTGGAAAAGGCGTTTGTCACTGGGGGGAACTTCTGTGCCTTGTACCTGGCACCTCCAGGTCCTGCCCTGGCTGGGAGCGCACCCAGAGAGCTGCCCTGAGGGCTTTAAGGAGTGGGAGGATGCACCTGAAAATAACACGTTCACCTCTCCGAAGTGGGTTTGGGATCAATTTGTTGTACGTAGCTTTGGAGCTGTCACCTCAAACGCTGGTATCCCAGTTTCCTGCCTGGATGGATTAAACTGGCGAGAAAAGAGGCTGCCTCTGGGCAAGGCATGGCCTGGGGCATAGGAGGCTGGTCCCGGCCACTGGCTCATGGCTGCAGCGGGTCAAGCTCTCTGCTCCCAACCCTGCTGGTTTTTATTAGTGATAAAGTCAGCCAGTGAGTGTCTGGCTTGGATTAGAGGGTGCCTCATGCTGGCCTTTACTGATGGCTCCTTTGTCTGCTCCACTGGGAGGACGAGCCCTGATTTTGCTGGGCTGGAGGAGCCGCAGCATCCTCCTGGCAGCGTCTGCAGAGCTGCTGCCGCTGCCGTCCTCTCGCTGCACACTAGACCGTGAGAGGGCTCTACCTGATGCAGCAGCACCTTTTTCCATGCTAGGCATGTACCAGCCCCGCAAGGAAGATAAATGGGGGGTGGGCAGGCTGCTTCTCGCTGCATTACCTGCAATGTGGCTGCGGCAGAGGCTGCCAACGCTCCTGCAGTCGGGGAAGCAGCTGTGAACACCCGGACCTCAAAACAGCCTCTCCCATCTGCGCTGCCGCCTCCTCTGCTGCTCTGTTCTTGCCTGAGCTGGGGTTTCCAGGCTTGCTGGGCTTGGTTTTTCATCCATTTGCAAAAGGACCTATTTTTTTCTGGCCTTTTTTAACCACCTTTCCCTTCCCCACCCTGGTCTGAGTCTGTGCTGAAGTCGAACATGGCTCTTTGTAAGACATTTGGGATCCTCTTGTAGCGGCTGAATGTTACCGACTGCCCAGGCTGATGCCGTAACCGCTCGGCTCAGGCGTGTCGGGAGTTAAACGCCGGCTGAATTGCAATGACATGAGCGGCTCTGCCGTTCCCTGGAGGATGAGGAGTAGGGCAGGGCTGAAGGCAGCTCAGCGAGGTGATGCTCCTGCTGCCCTGCTGGGTTCAGAGGGAGGAGGCTCTCCGCGACTGCTGTTTCCGAGTTGAATCTTCCAGGTTTGCCACCTGTTTCTGAGGTTTTGGGTATAAATTAAAGCCATTTCGAGTGTTTGCTGTCGGCCACCCAGAGAGCGCGTCTGGAATGAGGATTGTATTAAAGGCTTGATTAAAGTTCCCGCTAATTACAGCACTGAAACCGCTCTGTATCCCCCCTGCACAGCCAATAGGTCCATCCGCAGTGCTGCGTGTCCTCAGATACAGGGTGTCAGAGGGAGAAAATGGTGTCTTATCGATGTTCCCGGTGCTGGCAGTGGACTCGGCACTGACCTTTCCCATGTTCATTCCAGCTCAGGAAGAGGGGACAGGTGGAAATTTGAGGCTTGATCCTGACGTTTACCGAGGCGTAGCGGCCTGCCATGCAGCAGCTTTATTTCCAGATAAATGGGTTTCGATCACAGTGAAGGTCAAGCCGCCTCCAGCCGATTTCTTTGTTGTGACATTCGGGGACTAAACTTGTAAGGCTCTTTGTGGGCATGATTGGACGTTAACTGCTGGTGCCTGGTCCTTACTGCAGATCCCACCACGTTAGTCCTCGTTTCAAAGGGTTCTTTGAGTTGTTTTGGGCTTCGGCCAGTGTTTGGGACTTTGGCAGCTCTTGCCGCTGGGAGAGAGGGGTCGTGCGAGTCTGTATTTGAGTGTGAGTGGAGTGGGTCCACTCTAATCTCTGTTTCTTGGTGCTTTTTGTCCCTCTGGTCCTGTGCAGCGTCAGTCCCAGTCAGCACTGAAAACCCCTGGGAAGCCCCTCTGCTGCGGGTGACAACCTGAGTGGAGCGTAAACCAAGCCAGGTGGTTCTGTGGATGATGGTTTCTGTTCTTCCAAATTTCTCGTGCTTCCACATCTATTTTTAACACATTTAATGGCTCCTTCCTTTAGTTTCCTAGCGAGGCGTCTGGCTGCCATCAGCTGCTTCCACCAACAGTGTGAAGACTCCAGGAATTGCTGCTGGAGGCACGTGCTGGTCCGTCACTGCCCTTCTTGGTGGCCTTGCCTGGATCACTGAGTGTCCCTGGGTCTTTGGGAGACCGGCACAGCCCTGCTCGGTAGGAGAGAAGCAGGATCGGCCCTGGGATGTTCAGGTACCGCAGGGATGGGGACCATGGGGGTCTGAGCTGGGGAAAAGGAGCTTTGGCAGGTCAGCAGCTGGAGGTGGCATGGAAATGTGTGCTGATTTCCAGGTTGTGCTGCTCCGGGTGAAGCATTTCCAGATGTTTCCATCTCCTGGCGTAAGATGGGTTTTGCATCCTGTATGGTAAATGCCTGCCAGTGGCTCCTGGAGATGGGCTCGCCCAAGAAAGCCTCCAGCTTTTCCTGCAGCTGCCAGCTCCTGGCATTGCTGAAGTCCCCCAAAAAAGAGGGTTTAGCGGATGTCCCCCTGCTTGGCATGTCCCTACAACTACCACTTCCCTGCCCAGCCTGAACCATTGGCACCCACAGGTTATGCTGCGCACACTCAAGTGCTTTATTCCACCAGAGCTGGGCTTGGCCCCAGGGGCTCTGTATCCCAGGCTGCTTCGTTAGCAGCCAGACACACTGCTCCACTCACTGCGCTTCCCGGCAGATGGGATGGCACCGGGGAGTCTCCGTCGGCGCTAATTGGTGATGGCAGCAGCTGGGGCTGTGCGTGGCCCCGGAGCTGAACCAGACTTGGCGCTGGTACCCGGGACTTCGTGGTGGGGACAGGAGGTTGATGCCCTCCCTGGTTGGCCGTGCTCACCGCGGGGATGCCCCATCCCTCTGCCCTGCAGCAGGTCCTGCTCCCCGGCTTCGTTCCCAGCTCCCCCCACGTTCCCAGCCACACAGAGAAAAGAGCAGGCGCTCTCAAAGCCCTGCCTTTGGGGACACCCTGCCTTTGGGGACACCCTGGAAAGGGTCTTTTGGGCCTGCAGGGACAGGTTGAGGTGGAGGTGACAATGGAAAATAGGTCGGAAAGTGGGACAGCAGCCCCAGGCGTTAGACAGGACCAAGTGTGGATCCAGGAGGGAGCAGGGCCAAGCGCTGGTGGCCTCTGTTTCCCATCTGCTGTGCATCCGAAAAGCAGTCATGGGTTTGTTGTGTCGTTTCTCTGTCCCCCCACCCCATTGCAGCAGGAATAACCACGGGGCTCCGGGGGTTGCTGGCAGAAGAGAAGGCGGGGAGGTGTTGAGGTGAGTGGGCCGGATGTGGGACCTGGGCCGGGAAGTAGGAGAAGGCAGATGGAACGAGGGCGCAGAGGGACGTACGGGGCCGGATGCGTCTCCTCTCACCCTGTCAAAGCTGGGGTTTGCGTGCAGGGATCCGTGCAGCGATGAAAACCCTGAACCCCTGGCTTAAAAAATGCAATTTTTTTTCTGAAAGCAGGGGGCAGGCAAACCTCAGCTTCTCTCTGCTTTGCAAATTAAATAGATTCAGTGATGCTTTTAAGCCATCTCGAGGTTTAAAACAGGGTTGGCAGAGCCCTTCACTGCACCGGTCCCTTCCTGAAGGGAGACAGCTTGTCCCGCAGGCTCTGAATTTGGGATGCAAAGGCAGGAGCTGCTCTGCCAACACACGGTTGTGGTCCACTAGCACCGAGCAGGGTTTCTTGGGCAGCTTTTTCCCTTCTGTGTCTCTTTGTGGACATTGTGCCATGTTCGGAAGCTGTGAGCAGGACCCTGAGACCCTGCGGTGCCGGGGACGGCGTCTGGGTGCTGCGAGCTCTGCTCTGGTCCCTTTTTTTGCAAGAAGTGGGGTTTTTTTTCCAGGGTGTTTTTGAGCTTTCCAGTGGCCTGTTCCTCCCCTGGAGCTGCCCGCGGAGGCCTTGCTTGAAAAGGGAGGGAGGAAAAGGGAGTCCAGGAGGAGATGGGGGAGCTGGTGACACCCATGCGCAGCTCTCGAGTGGGACCCAAACCTTCCCACCCCCTGGAGACCGGTGAGGATGGGCAGTCCCTCCTCATCCTCACTCACCCGCAGGCTGGCTCTCGTTTTTTGCTACCTTTATTAGACTGCGGATAGCTTCTTTTTTTTTTTTTTTTTTTCTTCTCTCCAAAAATCAATGCAGTTGACGGGAGTGGGTTTGCAGCAGCAGTGGAGGCGAGGGAGGCCGGGAGAGGATGAGGATGGTGTTTTGGGACATCCCGAGTCCCTGTCAGGCACAGGGACAAACTGATCCGGAGCTTTAATGGCAAGAGCGGGCCGGGGCACTGGTGTCACTGGGGTTTTTTGTTATTTATCTGTGGTTTTTCTTTGCAATTCTTGAATTTGTTCAGTATTGATGGTGTCTCCAGGATAAAATGGTGCCTCTAAGGGCGATGCTCGGCAGCTGTGCCTCTGCCCTTTCCCTTGATGTCTGCCTGGTGCTGCCCAATGCCGCACAAAAACATCAGCTGCCACTTGTCCCCTGGCCTCAGGGCCACCCAGAGGGACCGCGTCTGCCCCTCAATCCCAAATCCCTGCTTCAAAGACTCAGCTTGGCTGCCAGAAAGGGTCCCTGGTCCCCAGGGAGAGCTGCCCTCATCCCCAAGTGATTTCTCCCCCTCCCAAAAATCAAGGTGAGACTCAAAGATGCTGTGTGTCCCTTCTGCAGTGACTGCTGCTTGGCTTGGGGAAGCTGTGATATTCCCAGCCCAATTCCCAAGGGTTTAGTCCCAATTCCCAGGGGTTTAGCCTCAATTCCTGGGAGCGTTCACACCATTTCTCCAGCTTGGCGAGGCTCAGGGGACCGGGGTGTGAGGCTGGTAGGGGGTGGAAATCCTGCAAAGGTTTTCATCCTCCTTATTTTTTAATCTAACCTGTCTCTTGAGCATCCCTGAGCATCCCTTGTGTCAGCACTTGCTCCGGTGCTGCAACCCGCCCTCCCCCCCAAAAAAAAGCCCCTACAAAGCAGCTCTGCTCTGGGCTTTAAACCTGGGGCTGCAAAAAAACCCCAGCTATCTTCCCAAAATAGCTGTTTGGAGCAGCACCCACTCTCCCCCTCGGTCCAAAAAACCAGGTATTTCTGCAGCCAGTTTCCTGCAGAGATTTGGGGTGGGGAATTGAGCCAGGTTTTGGGGCTGGGACACTGCACCCTCCCCTCTGCCAATGGCCCCGGCAGCTCCCTGGACCCTTTGTGGATGGGAATCAGACACTGGGGGGGGTTTGGTGTAGGTTTTTTTGGGTCTCTGAAGCACGTGAGGGTTATTCAATGCAAAAGATGGAGCTGGCAGGAGGATATGGGATGGGTTTGGGGCTGGATGTCTGTCCCCAGGGTGTAGGGTGGTGAGCAGGCTGGTTTCGGGAGGCTGAGGGTGGCTCATGGCGGGTACCAAGCCAGGGGTGAGTTAAACCGGGCTGGGGAGGCAAAGGGAGCCATGTCAGGGAGGCTGGTGGCCCGGTTTTGGGCGGGAGGAGAGCATGGGGCTGCTAAAACCAGCACGGCATCCACATGAAGGAGCCCAGAGCAGCGCCGGTGGCAGCCCCCGCCAGCAGCCCCAAGGCCATCTGGTCCCCGGAGACCCGGTAGGGATCCTCGCGCACGATGACGTGGGTCACCCCAGGAGCTGCAAGGCAAAAAGGGGGATGAGCTGGGGAGGGTGACGGGGGGACACCGTCCTCCTGGCACCACTCTGATGCCAACAGAGGGGCACTGCTTCGCCCAAGGGGTGCCACTGGTCTGAGATGGAGGGGACCCCCATTTTTGGCTGTCACCCGTGTCCCCTATGTAGCCACAGCTCCTTCCAGAATCCCCTCCCCACCCTCTGATGCACACTCCATGGACAAATTAAACATCCCCCGGCTGGTAATGAGGCGAAGCATCAAATGAACACTGGGGAGGGATGGGGTGAATCAGGATCCGGCCACCCACCTCCGTACTGGTGGCCGTAGTGGCCGGAGCTGATGTAGGCGGTCTGGTGGGAGTCGAGGGGCACCGTCTGGTAGTAGTCGTCATCGTAGGGGTCGTAGACGTGCACCTGGGAGGGGTGGGAGCATGGATGAGGCTGGTGCCCAGACCGGGGCCGCACGGGGCCCAGTGGAGCCGCAGCCCAGCCAGTGTGGCCGTGACGGTGCTGTGCCTCAGTTTCCCCCGGGTGTGACAGGGGCTGAATCACTTGGGTTCCCCCGTGCTGGTGACGGGGGGGGGCAGTGTCTGAAATACCTGGGGCAACCTTGGCTCAAACACCTCAGTCACCTACCTGTGCTCAGGTCGCCTTAGCTGTGTCCCCTCTCACCTTAGTTTTGGCCCCTGTTACCTTAACCATGTCCCCATCACCTTAAATTCTGTCCCCGTCACCATAACTGTGGCCCCATCACCTTAACTCTGCCCACATTCCCCTTAACTGTGTCCCCCATCACCCTGTGTCCCCTGTCACCTTAACTCTGCCCCACTGCCCTGAGTGATAGGACAAGAGGAAACAGCCTCAAGTTGTGCCAGGGGAGGTTTAGGATGGATACTAGGAAAACTTCTTCCCTGAAAGGGTTGTCAAGCATTGGAAGAGGCCGCCCAGGGCAGTGGTGGAGTCACCACCCCTGGAGGGATTTAAAAGCCGGGCAGACGTGGTGCGGAGGGACATGGGTTAGTGGTGGCTTTGTCAGTGTTGGGTTGATGGTTGGACTTGATGGTCTGAAAGGCCCCTTCCAATCTACACGATTCTGTGATTCTATGTTCTCCCCAACCTTAGCTCTGTCCCTGTCACCCCAGCCCACTGAACAGGGTCACCCTCGGCTCTGTCATCTTCTGTCAGTGGCACCACCAGCAGACTGCTCTGTCACTACCACTTCTCCCCAACCTTCTTCCCCATCTGCCTCCAGGAGCTTTAGTCCCTGTGCCCTGGGGTTCCCTGATGGGCGCCGCCTCTTGGGGGGCCACCCTGAGCTCAGCATCAGTCCCAGGAGGGGGCACTCAGGTTGGTGTAACCTCCACCCGCGCCTGCCCGAAGCCCGTGCCGGGATGGTGCCCCTGTTTTGGGGGATGAAGCCTCACCGGGGTGGATTTAGCCTCCAGCACGGCCATCTTCCAAGCGCTGCAAACAAAAAGAGGGACACGGTTTTGGGGTGTGCTGGGGGGGCAGGAATTGTCCCCGTGGGGCCACCTGGGCACACGTGTCCCACTTCCTCCCCCCAGTGACCTGGATGCGGCCGCGGGGCCGGCGCTGATCTTTCATTCCCTATTAGCCAGTGCTGGGCTAATAGGTGGGGATAGGAAAGTGCTGGGAAGTACCTGACGCCACAGGGATGGGCACGGAGCTAAACGGTGTCCCTGCGAACAGCCCTGGCTAAAACAAGGGCAGGCAGGAAAATGACATCTAAATTGGGGGAAAAAGCAGGTAACGGATGAATCTCCAGTCAGCTGGGGTCAAGCTCAATTGATCGAGCTCAGCTTGGCCACGGCTGAACATCTCCCTCCATCTTAAGTGCAGATGAAGGTTTCCCACTTTCTCTTTTTTATAAAAATTAATTGGTTTTTAGAAAGATTTTAATTTTATTATAAAAAATTAAGAAATTTATTTTTGAAATAAATGGAAGGGGAACAGTGTGAAAAGTGGGTGTTGCCTCCTGCTGGGTATGGCCTTAAGCCAACAAGAATTTCACTTTCACGTTATTTATCGCCAAATACCGATGAAAACCCTTCCCCAGCGATCCTCGGTCAGCCCAGGAGGTGATTTCTCATCCGGGAGGGAAACCCCTCCCCCTGCAGGACACGAACTCCTTAAAAATAGCTGGTTTTGGCTCTGAATTATTCACCGGGAAACCCAAACCTCCGTCTGCGCCTATCGCCCTGTGAGTGAGAGCGGGTGTTTGAGAAAACAGGGGTTGTGTGGGGTTTTAGCCGTGGGTGGGACGTGCTGGGAGTGGGATGGGGCTCTCACGCAGCCCAGGCTCCCTCCAGGCTCAGATAATTGGGATGAAAAAGCCAACGAGGGGATTTTGGTGCCGCTGCGGCGGGATTTTGGCTTACACGGCGTCGTCCTCGCTCTCAGCGCACAGCGTTGTCTTGGAGCCGTCCCGCAGCACGACGGTCAGCAGGCAGTCGCGGCTCTTCCCCTCGGGTGGCTGCACATCTGGAAATGGAAGGGGCAGGATTCGGCCTCAGTGAAAAACCCCCCAGACACGCCCCCCCATCTGCCCACGGACCCTCCTGGGAGAGGGTTGTTGTGCTCCAAATTACCCCTGGCATGAGCAGCCTCCCCATGTGCCGCTAACGGATGCAAGCATTAAAAACCTGCTGGGACACCGTGCCCCTCGTTCAGGTTTAATTTCGGCTCCGTCTCCGCTTACAAGTTAGCATCAGGCTCTCAAAGGTTAAAAGCCAACCCGAGCAAAGAGCTGGCAAGCAGAAACTTCCACCCCCGCGGCAGAAAGAAAGTGGAAAGGCAGAAAATTGCCAAAAATCTGAAAGGCCGAGCTGTGTTTGTGCTTTGAATTTGCCAGATTCCAGCAAGCACCCAAATTTTGTAGAAACACTGGATTGGATCACGAGCTCGAGCAAGAACAAAATCTTAAATCCATGAGGATTGTGCATCTTCCTCCCTTCTCAAAGCTCGGCGGGACCCTCCGGTGTGGATAAACCTTCGGGTTCGTGCTCCCACCGTGGCATCCCGGCTTTGCCGCCGCCACTCGCAACCCAAGAAAGGCGCTTTGTGCGGCGACCGTGGGCTGCCGGGGCCGAGCCGAGCTGCTGCTTTGTTCTCCTTGTTTGTGCGAGACGGCGAGGGATGAGTCAGGGCCGTGGGATCGTGTTTTGAACAAGCACAAACCAGGAGGAGAGTTTCTCCTTCCTTCCCCGGGGAGAAGCAAGGGAAGAGAAGATGCAACGTGCATCTGATGGGGGACAGCCCGGTGCTGGCTGGCAGCGAGAAAGGGGTGAATTAGGCAGCCTAGATTATTTTTGGGGTATCCTAGATGTGCGCAAGCATAAGCAGAGCATCATTTAAGAGGGTTACAGCTCCATGGAGAGCCCTGCACGGGATGGGGTTGGGGACACGGGGCTTGGGGACGCGGGGCTTTGCTCACCTCTGCACTCGCGGCCGGTCCTCACATCCCGGCAGCTGTATTTGATGTGGATCCGGCCGTCCATGTCACGCTGCGTCTCGTCGTGGTAGTAAACCAAGCTGCCATCCAGGTAGAGGACGAACCAGTTTCTTTTCCAGCGGCGCAGGATGGAGCCTGATGGGATGGGGAGGAGGTGAAGGACGGCAGTGAGCCCGGCGGGATATGGCCAACGTGCTCCCGAGACCCAGTGCTGTCCCCTATATTTGCAACCGGATCCCAGCACCCCCTGCAAGAGCCGCTGCATCCCGCAGGGCACCCATGCCTGGCAGGAGCATCCAGGGCAGCATGGCCAGGTGGCTTTAAATTAAAAAGAGCTGCCAAAAAAGCCATCAGGGCATCTCCGTGCTGCCCCGCTGTGCCTGTGGGACTGGATCCAGCCCTGGACATGGAGCCGCGCGTCTGTTTTGGTGGCAGAAGGCCCCTCTCTCCTCTTACGTAAATCCGCGAGCGGCTGAGCCGCGATTTCCTCGTTGCCATGGATTAACCGCCCAGGTCAGGGCCCCTCTCCCCGGGGGCCTCATCCTGACATCCCGTAGCCAAAACCTCTCTGGGGTTTCTTTGGAGGGGGCTCCCAACCTGGAAAGCTGAATGGTGGCACTTACTCTGCCGCCAAAGCCAACCGCTCTTCACCAGCGCCATGGCTGCGGGAGGGTTTTCTGGACCTGCTGGCACAGGAAAAATAACAGGGTTAAAATAGCAGCTCCCGCCTTGCCTACTGTTTTTCCCCAGATCTCACCTCCCTGCAGCTCCAGGAGCGAAGTGGGATGGGGATTCACCCTCGTTGCCCCTTTTTTTTGGGCGGGGGGGAGCGATGGGATGAGCCGAGCGCACGGGTTAATCGGGGTTAGACAGACGTGGGCTTTCGTCATCTGGGAAACATGGCGAAGGCAGGGAGGGAGGAGGAACTCCAGCCACCTTTCTTTCTGCCTTTAATCTCATTGGGATTTAGGGATTATCATCCCGTGGAGGTAAATGGAGAAATCCAGGCCATGTATGAAAACAGGCACCAACTCCCCATGGCCCCAGTAACTTTCCATGGCAAATGACAGCCACACTTGTTTGTTTTCCCTCCCTGGATGGAAATTAGTCCTTAATAAGGCCATGAAGTCATCGCTCCCTCGGTCCCCGAGCAGAGCCAACACCCCAGGGACAGGCTGGAGCAGTTACCTGGCCACGACCCCCCCCTCCCTCCTCCACCCATCAACCAGGGACTCCAGTGCCCCGATGATGGGGGCTCAGCACTCCAGGACGGCCACCAGGACCGCCTGGCTGGGTCCCCTCCTTGTCTGGGGGAACACTGAGGCACAGACCCCCACCCAGTAACCTCTGCACCTTGGTAACTGCGTTACCCGGTGCCCGAATCCTGGGTATCCACATTCCCCTGGGGACGGCAGCCCTGGTATGCTCATCCACTGCTTGCGTCCCCCTGGCACCCGCGTCGCCCAGAAATCACAGCCCCTGGGTACCTACATCCCCTGGGACCCTCACCCTCCTGTACTCACACCCCCTGGTACCCCCATCCCTCAGTACTCACACCCCCATGGTGCCCTCATCCCCCTCTATTTGCAGCTCTCGGTACCCACATCTGGTGCCCTCATCCTCCTGTACCCACATCCCTGGCATCTTCCCCGCCCCCCGTACCCATATTTTGGGGCATCCCCCTTCTGCATCCCTCTGGTACCCACAACCCTCAGTATTGGCACCCCCCAGGTACTCCCATCCCTCTGCTACCCACATCCCTGGTATGCCCATCCCAGTACCCTCATCCCTCTGGTACCCACATCCCTGGTACTCCCACCCCTCTGGTACCCACATCACCTGGTTACCCCCATCCCGGTACTCCCATCCCTCTGGTACCCACATCCTGGTACTCCCACCCCTCTGGTACCCACATCACCTGGTTACCCCCATCCCGGTACTCCCACCCCTCTGGTACCCACATCATCTGGTTACCCCCATCCTGGTACTCCCACCCCTCTGGTACCCACATCACCTGGTTACCCCCATCCCGGTACTCCCATCCCTCTGGTACCCACATCCTGGTACTCCCACCCCTCTGCTACCCACATCACCTGGTTACCCCCATCCCGGTACTCCCACCCCTCTGGTACCCACATCATCTGGTTACCCCCATCCCGGTACTCCCACCCCTCTGGTACCCACATCACCTGGTTACCCCCATCCCGGTACTCCCATCCCTCTGGTACCCACATCCCAGTACCCCCACACCTGGTACCCCCCATCCCGGTATCCCATCCCCCGATAGTCGTTTCCCCCCCCCCCCCCTCACTCCGGTCCCTCCTCTCGTTCTCCCGCCATCCCGGAGCCCCCCGGAGCCCCCCGCGCATCTCTCACCGGGCGGAGGCGGTGCGGCGGGTCCCCGCTGCGGGCAGCGCTGCGCTCCGCTCCCGCTGCCCGGCCCTGCCCGCCGCTGCCCGCCCGCACGGAGCGCCGGGAGCTGTAGTCCGGTACCGGCGGGGGCGGGCAGGAGCGGGGCGGCGGGCTCGGCTGGGTAGAAACATCCCAAAGGTGCTGGCTGGAGGGAAAATGCCACTATTTAGCGATTTAGCCCCAAAAAGCAGATGCCCGGTGTTGGCGCGGCCGGGATGCTGCTGGGCTGGTGCCACTGGTGATGCCTGTGGTTGATCCAGCCGTGACCCACCGAGGAGATCCAGCACCTCCACTTTCTCCCCAAAGACCCTCTTTTCCTCCAGAGACGGAGCAGCCGCACAGTCAGGAAAAACTGGGCAATTGAGGGGGTCCAGTGGGACAAGGGGGCTGTAAATAACCCACACGCTGGTGTCCCTGGGAGGGCTTGGCCCAAACGGGAACCCCCAGAGCAGCGAGGGGATGCGCAGGGGGTTTCCTGCCCCACAGAGATGGGTCCGGAGCTGGGCATGGGGAGATGAGATGCTTCAGGGATGCAGGACCCTCCTCTGGTGCTGGGAATGGGTCTGAGGAGGTGTTTAATACCACGACGGAGCGAGCAGCAGGGGCACATCACTGGCAGGAGCATAAATTGGGAACGACCCAAATTTTAAGCACCTGAGTGCTCGTCTGAATTAAATTTCTGAGTGGGGTGACTTAAAAATAAAGGTCTGACCTGGCTCCTGCTGGAATTAAGGGCAAAACTATCATCGGCTCTGGAGACAGACGGGCTCAAGTCGCACATGCTCGAAGTCTGCAGGCTTGGAAAAGCTTCTGGAGTTGTCGCTGCACATTACTGGGGCCTTTTACCCCCATTTGAGACATCTGCAGCTTTGCAAACCTGTTGGGAGAAAAAAAAGATGGAGTTTAGGAGCGGAGGAGAGCCCGGGATGCATCCCTGGGCCTGTGGTCCGTGGTCTCCAGCTTCTGCCGGGCAGATTTGGATATCCCCATCCCCTCTGGTATCCCCATCCCAGTACTCCCATCCCTCTGGTACCCACATGGGTACCCGTCTGGACCAGGGGACAGCGGGGAAAAGGGGGAACTTGAATTCTTCAGGGAGATCAAGAGCCAAGAATCACCCAACCCCTCTTATCCACTCCCCTTCTCCCACAAAATAAGGGCCAGCAAGGACTATATGTACACACGTCTTTTTTAATATATCTCTCTCTCCATACAGATACATCGGGCATGCCCAGGCAAATGTGCAGGCGTTGCCCGCAGCAGGCGGGATTTGTGCGTGCGCAGGGATGTGTTTCTATCGAGACGAGCCTGCGGTGGCAGCCCAGAGCTTCTCCCAAAGCCTTTTTTTGCCGCCCGGGGAAGGAAATAGCACATTTCCTACGGCTCCACTCACGCGCTGGAAACGCTCGGGCCCGAGACAACTTAGGGAGCGTAATCCCCGGCGGCTGACTGGCGTTACGCAGCTTCAAATACACGTCAGGTTATTTATAGTCAAGGCTGGGCTGATAATAAAGATGTTTATTAAGCATTTGGCAGCCCTTAATACAAAAAAAAACCCCCTCATCTATTCCAGCAGGCTTTTCAACGTAAAGCCCTTTCCCCTCCCTCTGGCGCTGGCTCTACTGTGGCGAAGAGCAGAAGGAATTAAATGAATCCAGCAGCCCGCAGATTGATTACAAAGGAGTTAAATTGCAATCGCCTCATCGGCCGGGCCACGCTCGCACAGCCTTGCGCATCCCTCCGCGCTGGTTATCCGGCTGCAAAACATCCCCAGTCGCGCTAAATATTTCAGAGACGCACATTTGGAAATCAAGGGCCGGGCCAGATACTTTGTTCTGCAATGAATTAATAAAAAAATTCCCTTGGGAAGGGTTTTAGGATGAAATTTGGAATTACTCTGGGCTACCCGCCGGTATCGGGCTGCCCCTCCGTAGGCAGACGTAGGCCACAATTGGGTATAAATTGCTCTCAAAGCTTTTCCACCGGGTTATCGTGAGCTTTGCCACAGGATTGGAATAATTTGTCTCCTTGACAGCAAAAGGACACGCCGCCGAGTGAAATAAATAGATGCTCTCTTTAAAATGGCAGCAGATTTTCATGGGGTTGAAAATCTACAGCGCTGCACTAATGGGTTCTGCTTGGCTGCAGCCCCTGGTCGGCTGGCAGATAAGACGTCAAGTTTATTCCAAGAAGGAGAGGAGGGAAACAAGAACAACAACGACGACAACAAAAAAGAGAGCAGAAATATAACCCCCAGGGAGCAAACAGCAGCGCAGCCCACGTGTTTGCGCTGGACGGGCTGAAACAGCCGGCGTCCGGGATTGCAAACCGAACGTGGGACCATTAAAACATACCCAAATGGCTCTGCTTCCCCTCTGGGGAAGAAAACGATGCTGGTGCGGGATTCGGGGGGCTCGGTTTATTTAGTTTTGCAAACTGGGTTGGTTTTTTTTTGTTAGATGGGATAAATTCGGGGCACGCTGGGTGGAAAGGGTGACTTGAGGAGCCAGGAGGTTTTTTCCAGCTGGCAAAGCTACTCAGGTGGAAGGGAGAAAGGCTGAAACAGCCTTGGCCCCTCGCACGGGGGTGCCAAACCACGGATTTCCCCTCATTTTCTGTAGCAATCAGGTGCTGCTCAGTAAAAGAGATGAACTTTGAAACTTCCAGTTTGTTTTTCTTCCATCTGGGCTCTGTCTGTGTCTCACCCGGGGGTGTCGTTACAGCAAGAAGCTGTCACAGAGCGGTGGCTCGGTGCCTGGTGGAGATCTCCCCTGTCCCAGCCTTGGGTTTTGGGTATGAAACAAAGGATTTTTTTTTTTTTAAACTCTTCCCATATCTCACATGATGTAGGAAACCAGCATCTCCCTGGTGGGTCTCCCCTGTCTCCTCCTGTCTCCCCGTGCTTGAACCCAGGATAAGGACACCCCAGTGTTTGCTTTTTCTCTTCGTAACACACATCTGCCCTTGCGACCGGTCGGTACCTGGCTTGCAGGGGGGGATAAAACCCTGCAATGGGCTGTTAAAGAGCCCTCAAATCCAGCTGGAGGCTCCTTTTACTGTACGACACTGGGAATCGCTGGGGCTGAGCACGTCCTATTGGTGCCACCGGCATCCTCCACCCTGAGGGAGAAACACGCCAGGAGAAATGTTTTCTTTGACACAGTTTTCACAACACACCCCCCACACCAGCGTGTCCAAGGGGTAAGAAACTGAAGCGAGCAGTTTGGGTACAACCCGGGACGCCCCCGGGACACCCCCATCCCAATTGATTCCCCAGGGGATATATTGATCCAAAAGGTCCCTTCCAGCCTAGGCAATTCTATGATTCTATTTTATAATTCTATTCGACATCAATCGCTCAGGAAACAAAATTCCCAGTGTGAATCTTCACAAAAAGCAACACAAGCCGGCAATGTGCGCTGGCAGCCCAGAAACCCCCCCGCAGCCTGGGCTGCATCCCCAGCAGCGTGGGCAGCAGGGCGAGGGGGGGGATTCTGCCCCTCTGCTCCGCTCGGGGGAGACCCCCCTGCAGTGCTGCCTCCAGCTCTGGGGCCTCAGCACAGGAGAGACACGGAGCTGTTGGAGCGGGGCCAGAGGAGGCCCCGGAGATGCTGGGAGGGCTGGAGCCCCTCTGCCGTGAGGACAGGCTGAGAGAGTTGGGGGGGTTCAGCCTGGAGAAGAGAAGGCTCCGGGGAGACCTTGGAGCCCCTTCCAGTCCCTCAAGGGGCTCCAGGAAAGCTGGGGAGGGACTCTGGATGAGGGAGGGGAGCCATGGGATGAGGGGGAAGGGTTTTAAACTGAAAGAGGGGAGATTTAGATGAGATCTGAGGCAGAAATTCTTGGCTGTGAGGGTGGTGAGCCCCTGGCGCAGGTTGCCCAGAGAAGCTGTGGCTGCCCCATCCCTGGAGGGGTTCAAGGCCAGGTTGGACGGGGCTTGGAGCAACCTGGTCTGGTGGGAGGTGTCCCTGCCCAGGGCAGGGGGTGGAACTGGATATCTTTAAGGTCTCTTCCAACACAAACCGTTCTGTGACTCTATGAAACAGCAATGAGTGTTGTGAGGGACTATGGAGGGGATGTACCCCTGTTGGTGTCAGTCCCGGGGTGAAGACCCATACGAATTCAATTCTGCACCTCCCAGACACTAGCGCTTTCCCCAAATAGTCCTTTCCCACCCTAAAACCAGGGCACTGAGCTGCGGTGACGCAGTTTGCACCCACCTTGGTGCCCCCTGCGCCGGCAGGTGCTGACACTCCCTCCTAAAAGGTTTCAGGCCAATTTGTCATGCCCGATCCTGCATGAAAAATTAAAGCGCTCGTTTGCGCTCCCGGGGAAGGGCCCGTTCCCCATCCTGAGGCTGCAGGGGGCTGGGGGGGGAGGGGGCAGCAGTCACCGTCCCCAAATATCGAGGGGGCCCCGGACGTGGAGCAAAGGGTTTTGGCGGGGAAGGGTCCGGTTCGGGCTGTGAGAAGAAGGGATGGGGCAAGGCCAGGCCGCGGCAGGAGGATGAGGAGGAGAAGGCAGGGAGGGGTCAAGGCCAGACCCCGCCATTCTCCCCTCCTCTCTGCAGGCCGCTGTAGGCCCGTGGCCCCGCGGTCGCCGGGCGGCTGCCGGAGCCGGGGCCAGGCCCCGGGGGCCGGCGGAACCCCCGCTTGCAGGCCCCGGTGGGGGGGAATCCCCGCTGCGGCCCGCGTCCTCCGCTCAGCCGCCGCGCACTACAACTCCCATCATGCCCCGCCGAACTACAGCTCCCGTCATGCCTTGCGCTCCCCGGGCCGCACTACAGCTCCCAGCAGGCAGCGCGCCGGCACTACACCTCCCATCCTGCCCCGCGCCCGCGCTTGGGCCACCGTCTCCCTCCCCGCCCGCCCCGCGGGACTACATTACCCAGCGTGCCCCGCGCGGAGCGGCCGACGCCGAGCCGCGGCGGCGGCGCGCGGGGCATGCCGGGAGCGGTAGTCCCGGCGGCGGCTGTAACGGTCCCGCTGGTGGTACTCCCCCCCCCCCGCCCGCCCGCCACCGCCGCCCCCTCCCCCACCGGCTGGCGGCTGCGGGCAGAGCAGGAGCCGCGGAGCAGGCAGCGCGAGCAGGGGGAGCGCGCTGCCGCCGCCGCCGCCGCACCGGCTGAGGGGACGCCGCCGCCGCCGCCGCCCGAGCAGCCGCAGGTGAGGGGGGGAACCCCCTGAGGGCGCTGAGGAGGGGGTGTGTGTGTGACAGCGGCGGGGGGGCGGTGGTGGCTGTGAGCCCACCCCGGAGGGGACAGGGCCAGTGGCGGCGGGGGGAGCATCCTCTCAGCGCGGGGCTTTGCGTGGCCCCCGGAGGGTGAGGGTCAGGCGCGGGAGGAGGAGAGCCCCAGCCGGGGGGAAGGGGAGGGAGACCACCGCCCTGGGGAGGGCGAGACCCCCCAGCGCCTGTTGTGTTCCCCCCCGAGAGCCTGTTGTGTCGTCCCCCCCTCAGAGTCTGTTGTCTGTCCCCCCACCTCAGAGCCTGTTGTCTGTCCCCCCACCTCAGAGCCTGTTGTGTCCCCCCCCTCAGAGCCTGGTTATCCCCCCTCAGAGCTTGTCCCCCCGCCCTCAGAGCCTGTCGTGTCCCCCCACCTCTCAGAGCCTGATTGTGTTCCCCCCGAGCCTGTTGTGTCCCCCCACCCCTCAGAGCTTGTCGTGTCCCCCTCAGAGCCTGTTGTGTGCCAGCCCCCCCACCTTCAGAGCCTGTCGTGTCCTCCCCTCAGACCCTGGTGTCCCCCCCCACTGGAGCCTGTAGTCCCCCCTTAGAGCCTGTTGTCCCCCCCCAGGAGCCTGATGGTCTCACTCCCCAAGCCAGTTGTCCCCCCTCAGACCCTGTTGTCCCCCTCAAGCCTTCTTGGCGGGCTTTGCCTTCAGCCCCACGGGGAACGAGTGGGCTTGATGCCACCCCCCGGGGGACATGGCGATGGTCCGGGGGTTCACCTCATCGGAGAACCCGCTGAGGAGCCACCACCGCCAGGTCCAAGCCAAGTTTCACCTTCTCTGGGGGTGGAAGAAGAAGAAGGGAGATGGAGAGACGGGGCTCACCGGTGATTTTTCTTCTGCGTGTCCATCCCTCGTCCCTCAGGACATGCCGGTGTGGGGTTTTGGGGGTGCAAACCCCAGAGATGGGGGGATGCCACCCCTCCACGGTGTCCCCCCCCACTGCCAATATCGAGAGGGGCATGTGGGGACGACGATGACGGTGGCAGCAGGGGTGATATAGGGAATATTAACGAGCCCGCCAGCAACTTTATGGGATGGGAAGGGCTGAGTTGCCGCTGTCTCCCCCGTCCCGCTCCCCTTTGTGGGGGGGTTTAAAAATGGCCTGGGTTTGGGGAGATGGGGGGATGTCAACGTGCAACATCTGTAGCCCGAAAGCAGGGAGCACAAGGTTGTGAGATGTAAGGCGGCGTTATTTATTCTGTCTATTTAAAATAGCATATTCTATTCATTTTTATGAAGGGGGTGATTTTTAAAAATTTTTTTAGTTTTTTGGTAATCGCTTGAATACTTTGTTATCGGCATTGTGGTTTTCAGGGCAATGAAGTCCATTGCTGTATTGCGGGTTAATAATGCCAGAAAGGTGCTTAGCTTCAGTCCTTTATAGAAAACAGAGGAGCCTTGAAATATGGAAATTAAATAAATATTCATTGTCAAAAAAAGGTTTTGTACTGTGTTGGTGTTGGATTTTGGGTGGTTTTTTTATCCCTCCCCCCCCCCCCCAGCACATTGTGATGATAAGCTTTCAGGTTACGGCTTGTATTTCCATAGACTGAATTTCATTCAAAAGGCATTCATTTAGCACTCAATACTGTCAAATGTAGAAAAATGAGCAGGTTCAAGGTTTTTTTTTTCCCCCTCTCCTGGACAAAGGCATGTTGTACTAACCAGAAAGAAACCCCAAGTGATTCTATTTATGTTTTAATCAAAATATGATTTAAGATGCAGTGGTGTGTTTATTCTTGCTGTTAAATAGTGATGGAGGAAGCTAGAGCTTTTCTTTTCTCTCTCTCTCTCTTTTTTTTTTTTTTTTTTTAAAGGAATGTGAATGATGGAAACATCTTTAGGGAAACATTTTGCTGGACTTGATTGCATCAACTGCATTATTTCATGAAATGTTAACTGTGAAGTGGTTGTTGATTAGAACTCGAGGAGCGATGTTGAGCAATGTAAAGAAAAAGGAAATTAATACTAGGAGGCCAAACGGTTATTTTTTTTTTTTTAGTTCTGATTTTGATTTTGACTTTTAACTGTTTTATAGATTCTCTTGACCCTTATGGCTGAGTACATGAAAAAAAACCTCAACCAACAACTATGGCCTGAATATTTATTCTTGCTGGATGTATGTAGTCATTCGAAGGACTGATAGCAGTTAGGAATGTACCCTTTGGATGAAATATATATTAAATCTGATTAACTTTTGTTCTGGAAGTTACAAATATCAACTTGCCTAGTTACGCATCTTAACTTTTTTTTTTTTACCAGAGTAAATGTTTACATTTTTCAGAAGGGATTTCTTTGTACTGAATGATGTGCTACGGTGGCCTTTCATTTTAATGCAATTGTGCTGAGTATTTCAGATATTGTTATTCAGATGTATGATTTTTTTTTTTTTTTGTTGTAGACTCTTTGGTTGATTAAAATTCCTGGCTATTAGTAAAGACACAGTTTTTTGGAGTGGTAGATTATAACCCTTCTCCTTTGGGACAAATGGATTGGAAGCAAAATGACTGCGTGCCGTGAAGGTGTTTTGAATTTGTTCAGTAATGGGAAATATTGCTTGGAGTGAGAAACCTGAACGATACACCCGTATTGCGTCAAAATTAATGAGAAATAACTATGGGATACGGTCATTGAGGGAGAACATACTGTAGAGGTCCTTTCTGATCTTAGGTGATATTCATCGGTCAGGTTCCATGACAAGTCTGCATTGCAGTAGGTGAACTATTTAGGGATTTTTTTAAAATCCCTCTTTGCATTCAAGTTTTTGTGCTCCCCTGTATCAGTTACCCACTGCCCAGATCACGGGGAAAACCAGGAGAGAAAGGTGATACTACTCTTGGTGCTCCTGAAAACATTTCTCAGGCAAGTAAAAAGGCCTTCAGTACCTCAGCTGAAAGCATAATTAAAGCAATAATTAAATTGAGTCTAAATTTAATTATCTGATCTGTCTAGAAGAGCTTGTGAACCTCGGTTTGGACGCGTAGGTGCAAACGCAGCCACTTTAGGCAAGTGTGTTTAATCCAGGTTAGTGTCCGCTTTCCGCAAGTTTTCAAAGGTGACCGCCATGAGATGGGCACTGATCTCCTTCTCTGGGAAGCGGGACGTTCGTAGCTGGGATGGAGCTCCTGGGTCACCAAGTCCCACCAGCTGCAAAAGCCAGCAGCCGTGGCATAAACATAATCTAGTCTTATTTTAAACCCAGGTGTTTTTCTGCTGCTGCCGGTGGCAGGGGAGCGTTTCAAACCTTTATCCTCTGGTAGTTAAAAACCTCCACGTTTCCACCCAGGAACTCTGTGCCTGTTTCCAGCTCTCAAGGGGTTGGTAGCAGTTGATGAGGCTGTCAAAAGGGAAACACAACTTTTATATCTTCCTTTCTGAGCTCACTCTTTCCTTCAGTCTGGATTATGATCTTCATTTTTCTTCAAGTCATGCCTTTTGGGCTTGATTGTATCTGCAGCAGAGGCCCCTGATTTCCCTTTCCGCAGCACAAGTGCTCCGTGTACTTTCTGTTTCCTCTGCGATTCATAAACTCTCTCCTCAAACCGCCGTGTTCTTAACTGTACATTTCGGTCCCGAATTAGCTCCCCGCGCACTCGCTGACGTGCGGCTGGACGGTGCTGAGCTCGGCTGGCTCTTCCTCAGGCGGCTGCGGATGGTCGAGCCCTGTCTCCCCGCACCGTGGAGGTGTCACGAGGCGAGAGACGTGCGATGTCCTGCCAATCTCCTCCTCCCAGCCCCGGTACAACAAAGAAGTATTTGAAGCATCCCCTAGAGAACCGTGTTATTAGCCGGCGTACTCGGGGAGGAGTGAGTCTTGCAAAGTGCAAACGAGGTAATTTTTGTACAGCGCTGTCTTTGATTTATTTGCGGGTGAGATCCAGGCATCTGAGAAGGAGCTGGCTGCAAAGGAGAGGTTGGTAACTCTTCATGTTGGTCTCATTTCTTAATGTACCGTGATCTTTCTAATTAATTAGACTCAATTTTGCTGCTTAAAATCTGTAAGTCGTCATGTTCAGTCCACAGAAATATTAGATCCAAAATGACTGAATGAGAAGAGTGTTCTCATTGTATTCTACGGTGTTTTTCCAAACTGCGTAAACAGTGTTTTTTTGCTGATTTCAAATGTGAATCGATTAGTCCCATCTGAGGTCCCTTCAGAGATCCCTTCCAACCCTACAATTCTGTGATTCTGTGATGTTACTGGATTCTTGTATGCCGTCGTACATCTCTTCAATAAATAGATGAAGATTTCTGTTTCAGTGACAATAAATAAAATCCACCTATTCATTTTTAACCCATTGATGGTCTTTTAACTCTTTGAATTAAAAAATGTGTGCTCTTAGTCTGTCACTTATTAGAACTGGGAATAAATTTTCAAGAATTATTTCCGCGTGACTTGACTACCTGCCAGTCAAACGGATGCGGTTCTCCGGAGGTGTCTAAATTGTGTTACCTTCTTGTTCCTTCTGCTCAACTGAATCACTCTGTTCCTATTTTTGTGTTTAAAACATTGATATCACTAAACATGAGAGGGAAATGTCGGTGGCAGTGCTGTGTTTACTTATGCAAATTCATGTAAATGCGATTTCTTGAGGCAGTAAGGATGATATGATCTACCTGCCCACCAGTAATCCAGATTTCAAAGGGCCATAGATGTAGAAGACAATCTAGCTTTATTTTTTTTTTTTAAGTTTTGAGAAAGTTGACTGCTGGGCAGAGGGGAGAGAATAAAATCATTGCTTCCCAGGAAGAGGGCTCATAACAGTTCCCATTATTTTTCTAGGAGACAGCATCTTGCTGGCTGGTCGGGTCACGTGCAGCTGGAGCGCGTGTGGTCCTTTGCCCAACCAAGAGATGGAGGCTGTGGGAGGGAGTTTGGGAGAAGTTTTGAGCAGGTGGGGAAGGGCTTGGAAGTATTTTGTGGGTGGTGGTTGATGACCTTCACATAAAAATCAATAGGAAGTAAATACTTGCTTTATCTTGCTGATTTTGGAGCAACATGTATAGGATATATGTTTTGTATTGTTGGGCTCTGATATATTGATGCTTTGCTTTGTTGGGTGGATAATCTTGACTTGGGCTTTTATGTTTATTTACTTGTTGGTTTGAATCGATAGCAACAGAAAGAGTTGTGAATTTTCAAGGTTTTCTTTTGTTGAGAGGCAGGTGTGCTTTGTGTTGGGTGTCTGAAGCAAGAATCCCAGACCCGTAATTGCGATCCCAGTCAGGGAAGATCCAGCTCTTAAAGTATATCCAGCATTTGCAGATCGTCTGAAATCTGTGGAAGCTCTTGGGTATGAAGCAGCTTTTGAGAACGAAGGCGCTTTTTTTTTTTTTTTTGTCTTGGGCTCCAAACAGGAGCATGAATACTCAAATCTGAGTCGTTTCCAGATAGATTTTTTAATGTGTAACTTCATTCAAATATGAGCATTTTTCTAAAATGTCTTTTTCACTGCCCCTCAGTCTGAAAGCAGGTGACACAGTTCATCATGCTTTTATTTAATTAAAGCTTATACTTCGTCCCTCTCTTCTGTTGGAACCCTGTAGGAAAGCGATGATGACAATGATATTCATGGCATAATACTTTATTTTTTCACAGAATTGTGTAGGGAACAACGTTCTGTTGCTGATGGAGGCGCATGGGTTTCCTCAGAGTGCAAGTGGGACTTGAGTAATTTTTAAAAAGTTCCTCTGAGTTTTGTTTACTATGGATGTGCTGAAATCCCTGAGCACTGCAAAGGAATTTCAAGTGACTGTGTGCTTTCTGGGAGGAAAAAATGTGGGCCTGTTGATGTTCTCCAGCAAACCATTTAGGAGGTTATCGCCATAGGATTTGTAAAAGCTGAAAAAACGTGTTCCTGTCCTCTCTTGGAGGTGCTGTTTTGTATTTGGCTGTACTTTTCCCTGTCTTTCGTTCCTTTCCTTGAGTGAAACAGTCACCTGGAAAACTGGAAGGTGGGAAAATGAAAAGGCAGAGCAGAAAAATGTGGTTTATCATAGCTTTCATACGATAACTTTCTCAGTAGGAAGATTAATGCTGAAGTGTATTTGTAGGTTGAACACTTTTGCCTTCCTTCTCTTAGCAAGGGTTAGAGATTTGAGCGGATTATTGAAGACAAGCTTAGAGTATTTTATGAGGGAAAAAGTACTAAACTGGCAAGAAAAGAATAGATGCCATCGTGCCTGCTAGGCATGTCTAATTCTTTGATAAAATGGATAAAGATTGCAGACTGCAGCAAAAGTTAAAATAGACCATAACATCTCGGGTTCTGCAGGGTTTATTTTCTCATTTCTAATTTGCTGTTGAACTTAATCAAAAAGATCTGGCTCTTTTATGGCATCAGACTCTTTAGTTTATCTGCCAGGAATTAAAGCACAGTATTTGGGCTTTTGCTTTCTTTGGCATTCGATACCCAACTCTCTAAATTTGATAACGGGTGGATTTTATCATTTTGATGTTGGAAATACATCCTGAAGACTAGTGAGAAGTTTAGAGCACGGTCTGCTTTGTCCCCATTTTCCTTTCTTTATCCTTGAATTTATAGGAGATGACAACTTGCTTTTTTAATGGACAAGGGTTTTTTTGTGGTTATCCATAACAAACTCCTAAGACTTTCTGCAGTCCTAACAGATAAATCCTGTTCTGCGGGTCAACCTGTTCAAGCAAGATTTTGGAGTTAATGGCATTTTGTGTGTATGTATATGTTGTTTTTTTTTTTTTTTAACGTATGAGACACCTTGTTTTGTATTATGGACAAGACAGAGTTGAAGGTCATTGCTGGAAAAGAACTCGCTTAAATGTTCCATTGTCCCGAGGTAGGTACTACTTGGCTTAACCTGTTCCTAGAGATACTTGGCCCTAACTGAAGGAAGGCTCTTTGATCTTCTGCTATTTAGGTGGACAAAGTGAGATCACTCATTACAGTTGCTGATGATTTTTCAACCAAGATGAACGTAGTGTCTATACAGACAGGCAGGCTCTAGGGACTTGTCTCCATTGAAAAGTATTTTGAATTAAGCTTGTGAGCATTTAAAGTGCAATTACTTTGGGATAGGTCCCTATATGAACATTTATTCTGTAGTAGTTTATTCTGCAAATAATTTTCTTCAGTTTCCTGTGTATGTCATAACTTAATGAGACATTTAATGGCTTTTGCAAAAACTACGGCATTCCACATCTTTTTCACGTTCAACGTTGTGTGGTATAGGCAGATGGAATGAGATTTCCAAGGTTTGCCTTGTGGTTTTTTGGAGGAGGAAATATGACTTGTCTACATGTGCTCTACTCTTGTCCTAGGGTGGCCACTGCTGTATTCAGACTGAGGGTGGTCACTTGGCCACGAGAACAGGATCACCTCAACGCTCTTCTGTTGGTCATCCTTGCCTCTTATCGTGGTGCGAGTGAGAGGTGAAACCAATGCACAGAAAAATGGTTAAAGCTCGAGTTTGCTCTTGGTTTGACTTGAATTCACAACAGAATTTTTTAAGTCTTAAAATGCCATGCCCTAGATTTGAGAAATGGTTTCTCTTTCTTTACTGTAGCATCTGAATCCCGTCTGCTGAACTGGGCAGCTAGCTGGGTCTTCCGAATACGGACTGAGCTCATTTGGAAGCTCAATAAAATATTTTGTTCCATAAGAATTTTTTCACTGTCTGTATATAACACAAATTGAAGTTGTAGAGAAGATAATTTGGTTTGGATTGGCTACTTCTGTGGTACTAGACTTACGTTGTGGGCTCAGTAGATAAATGTGGTATCATATCTGTTCTCATCTGAGTTTCAGCTTTTCTTTCTTAATTCCTGGAGTTTAATTTTATGTGTGTGCTTGTTAGCGTTACCATCAAGAAATAATGTCTTAAATTGCTTTAGACTTTGTAAAATGATGTTGGAGTGTTTTACAGCAGATTGGTGTTAGGTAGAGTTTTTGCTGGCATGTGAATCAAAGCACTCATTTTGGTTACAAACAACTTCAGAAGAAAAGGCACAAAACCCTCAGAGTTCCTGGTTGCTTTTGGATTGCCACTTAGCACAATGTCCATCACGAAGCATGTCCTATCCCTCTCCTCCACAACACCACTGTGAAGGTGCTCCAAGAGATGAACCCTTTCCTTTCTGCTGCTGCCTCTACCACAGTGACATGCAGCTGTGTATACCATTAAGGTTGCTTCTGTCCAAGATTTTTGGAAGGTCTTTGCAGACCTCCCTGGGTTAAGTCTCGCAAGATCCTCGTGTGTAGATGTACTATCTCTGTTTTCACCATGGAAAAACAGAGCCTGGAGGTTTCTTGCTGACATTGCACAGCAAGGTTGGGTCAGATGCTGTGCTGCTTCTCCCTCTGTGGAGGCCAGGAGATGGATTTGATTTGCTTTATGTGCTGTTGGGATGTGCTCAGGTGCTGTGTTGGTGACTTTCTGTATGGACTTAGGAGAGAGTTCCTGGAGCTTAAGGCTTAATTAGACTGACCTCCTCAAAACCACAGATCCTTGTGTTTTCCCTGGAAAAGGAGCCTAATGACTATGTGTTTTGTGTTTTGGGCTACTCTTTGCCTTTGATGAGGACAGTCAGTCTTAGTTTGGAGATCTGAAGTTATGAAGAGTCAGTGACTTCTTTTGATATATTTTCAGCAATTAATTACCCTCTCTGATGAAAAAATTGAGGTCCAATTTGAATTAGTTTTCTACTGTTGTTTCTAAAACCCTTTTCATGGCTAAATTCAAAGGTCCTTTGATACCCAATAACTTTCCCCTTTGGAGGGAACTCATAATTCCATAACCAGCATTGAGCTGGGAAGAGTTGGGCAGTTTCAGGCCTGGCAGTAGCTGAGATTGTCTTTCAGAGTCTCTGGCTTTCAGATTTTGTTTCCTAGATGTAGTAGTACCTTACATTCGGTTGTATTGAAATCTACTTTGAGTGCCCTTTGCGGTCCAAATTGCTGTGTATTGCCAGCCTCTTGTCTTCATCTGACATCCAGAGGAGCATTCACAAATCCTGTCCATAATTATATTAATTTTCAGATCTATAATGAACCTCTGGAATCATACCGGGCTCTGTATCAAGCCCGGCAGAACCCTGCTACAGCTAACTTTGTTGGCGGCGATTTTCCACGGATGACTGCTTTTAGTCATCTGTCAGTTGGCCAACTCAAAATCTGTTTAGCATGCTTTGCTGACATAGTAGAGTGGTAATTTTTTAATCAAGATGTCATGCTCAACAAAAGTTTGCCTGTTATATTGCAGCAGTTACCTTTATCAACCTGATTTTTGAATCTCATCTAGGAATGAAATCAGCTTTGTTTGACAAGGCTTATTTTCTGTAACATTGTGTTGACTGTCATTAATTTCCTTCCTGTCCTTTTTAAGTCTAGATCAAGTCTGATTCAGTTTTCCCTTATTTCGTCCAGAGCCGATGTCTGGCTAACTGATGGGTAGTTACTGGAGTTATCTTTTTGCCCTCTTCCAATGTTGTCCTATTAGAAATGTTCGTCTTCCAAATTTTCTCCAAAATATTGAAAATCAAGCCTTGGGGTCTCAGAAATGGTGGAGGACTCTTTGAGGACTGTTGGGTTCAACAACCTGGTCCTCTGAGGCACCTTCTCTTCTTGAAATGCGGAGCTGGTAGAGAGCTTGGGAGGCTCTCCAGTGCATTGCCCTCCTTGAGGCAAGATAAAGTGTCTCTAGAGCATCCCTGACAAGTGTGTTTGTAATTTTTCCGTAAAATCTTCCAGTTTAGAAGGTACCCAGCCTCCTTGGGTAGCTGGTAGTGGGTGATTAACCAATTTAGTTAAAAGTTTTTCACATATCTTATTTCTCTGGCAAATTAAGACACTTTGCTTCGCTCCAGAGGATGTGCAAAATAACCCATCCCCTTGTGTCTGGTGTCACTGATGGGAGCGTGTTACGTTCTCCTTCAGTTTTCTTTCCTCTAGGCTGAACAGGGTCCTTTAATTTCTTCTCATGGATCATATTGTTTCAAATCTCTTTATTATTTTCGTGGCTTTCCTCTGTACTCTGATGTGTTTACTTCCGTCTGTACATGGACTCAGTACTCCGTGGCCTTGTCAGCATCGTATAAAATGAAATAATGCTATTTTCCACGTGGCGCTCTAATAAAACAATCCGAATTGTCTTTTTTTTCCCTTTGCAAATCCATTGTATTGTTGACTTACATTCATTTGTGATCCAATATACCCTCTAGGTTATTTTCTCTCGTCCATCAGCCTAGCTAGTTATTCTCCACCTGCGCGGCATATGCTGCTTGCACTTGTCTTTATTGAGTTTCACCAGGCTATTTTGGTTTGACACAATTTGGTCTTGACACATCCATGTTGTTTCATTTTTTTGCTTCATCCTGTAGTTGCTTTTATACGGGTTGCTTAATAATTTTTCTAGTATCTTCCCATTGATTGCAAGGGGAGTTAAATCTCTAATTTGCTTTAGAAGCTTTTCCAAACTCTACTCTGTAGCTGTTTCCTTTTTGATCCCAATAGCACTTTGAAACTTTGTGAGTGAATATAAGTGGATCATCTATATGCAAATTCCTTAATTTTTCCTCCGCTAAGTTATATTTGTGAAAAATCAACATCTTAAGTGATGCCTATTTTCATTATGTTGATATTTCATTAAGATGATAACGAAAGAGTACAAACGTCATACGAGTTAAAATCAATTATTTAAATCAAGACATTTTGCAATCTTGATTGAATTACTAGACTTAGATATATTTAAATGCAGGTCTGTTCTTCTTCTCCCCGTCAAGACTTCCAGTCCAGTGATTACCACAGCTTTATTGGTTGTAATGAGGTCCAAAATAGTTACTTTGTGTTATAAATTGTCACCTAGCATTTTGGGAAACTAATCCCCTGTAATTACTTGCTGGGTGAGAGTTTCTGTACCCCTCCGGTTTCCTCCGTAACCCCACATCTTTTTTTTTTCTCCCCTTCATGTGCCTATGGAGTCACGTACCCTGCTCCCTATCTTGATGCCTCCCAGAACTTCCTCCTGGGCTTCACCCATTAAAACACACTGAGTTACTGCCAGGTTGCCCTGGAATTTCAGTTTTTTCTGGGGTAATGATAACTGCCAAACAGGTGAGCCTTTCCCCCCCCCTCTTTTTAGGGGTACATTGCAGCCATCACTTCCCTTTCATATCTGAACACCGTTGAACTAATGATTTGGAAGTCCAGTCACACACTCATCGCACGAGATTTCATTTTTTTTTTTTCTTGTTACTGGTCAGGATTTTATTTGTTCCTGCTTGTTATTCAGGCTCCTTGCATCCATATATAGCAATAGAAAATTCATTTTCTTTATGGATGCTCTTGTCTGACTTTGAACCTCATTTGCCCTTCTAAGTGTCCTTCTCTTGTGTTTAGCTTGTTCCTTTCCTGGATGCATCAGCAGTTTCATCTGGGAAGGTGTCTTATTAGTTGGAAAGATGCTGGCTCTGCAATTCATGATCTCTCTGTTCCCTGCAATATCGTTCCATCACTCAAATCCAAATATTCTCATCAGTCGCGCAGTCTTGTTCAGCTCGATGACCTTTTTTTGCCTTCTCTTGCATCTGGTACTGGATGCATGTTTTAGCTCAGGGATCAACAACCTGTGGATGTGCAATCAGAGTCTGAATGGGGTCCTGATGGCATTGGCATTTTGAGGCGCTCATTTGCAAGAGGCAGCACTTTGCAGTTTCTGACTCTCCCTGAGCTCTATGCTTGGCAAAAGCCTCTGTCTTGCATGGAAGCAAGATGCCACTGACAGCAGATCCCTGCCTGTTCCAGAGGCAGCTTCTATCAGATCCTGCTCGGTTTCTCTTGGCACACTCGAGCAGTAGCATGGGGAAGAAAAAGCCTGGCACGGCACCGTACAAAGATTGCCAGACCTTGACTTAGACTTTCCTTTTCAGTTCTTTTCCAGGATCCCCGAAATCTTTTCTCATCTGCTTAGCTCCAGCTGATGCCAAGTTGCTGCTGCCGGTGTGCATGGTTACTTCTTTTAACCAGGGTGATTAGCCAATATTTGTGATCGTCTGTTGAAAGAGCAAATCGATGACAACCAGGTATTTCTCGGAGGCAATTGTGCTGATTCACAGAGAGTGTTTGCGGAGGCTGGTTTTTCCGAACACGGTCTGAAGCAAACAGCGGGAGACGGTTTTGCTCAGTATTCCAAGGTCGTTTTTTCCTGCCAGCACTAAATACATGCGCGCCTGCACGCACACGGATGCACCGAGTTTTTCTGTGACTTACACCGCGGGTGTATCTCTGGCTGTCCTTGATTTTCTCGTGCTTTCCTGATGCTCTTCACTGACATTTCTGGCTCTGTCAGTAGGCTCGACAGTGTGTGTATTCTCTCCTGTTCTCTGCGGTTTACATAGTTTCCCCTTCTACCAAAACAAAGCCCAATGCTTTGTGTTTGTGTTCAGCCCTTGGGAAGCTTTTTTTGCTCGCATCTGTTTAGGCCAGTTTGTGGCCACCCTTGCTGGCTTTATCCTTTTCATCCAAAATTCCATGTAACAGAATCATCCTCAATGGGGGTTTTTTGGATGAATTCATAGTCTGATTCATCCTTGTGCTTTCACTTTAGGGGAGATCTCTCTGCCGGAGAACCCAAATCTCTAACCTTTTTTGTTGTGGCCGGTATTTTGCTAGTCATGAATGATGATCTCATGGTTAGATCGTGGGAAACTGGCGTCCGGTTCTTTCCATGCCCATAATTTCCCTCTAGTTCACAAAATGCATAAGTGGTGCCTTGGTTTCTCATTTTGAATATGGCAAAAAGGGTTGATAATGCTTGTACTTCCCAAGATAGAGAAATGAAACATTGGAAGATGCCAAAGCAATGATTTCTCGTCTTCTCCACCATAGGAAGGAATGAAAAGTTTGTTGACCCTGTGCTTCTGGTCGCCTGGTTGGGTTCCTCCATTGTGCCCTATATGGAGTTCTTTTTTAAGTTTTATAAAGACTTCTAAATGGCACCAAATTATTCCACTTATGTAGAAATGGCTCTCACAGAAAGTGCGTAACATCAGTGCTGCAAAGACTATTCTGGTGTCTTACTCATTTCGGTTTACAATTCAGGCTGGTACCTTTGATCTACGAAACCCTTGATTTGAATCTTATCTCCTCGTGACACCTCTTTCCCCAGAACTGTGCTGGCAGTCAGGATTAGCTGGGCTTTACTTCCTTGACAATCTTGTTTTTAAATCAGAGAGGACTTCAGCAGAGTTTTCTCCTGGGGCGGGGGGGTATTGATTCTGGAATATCTTTTTTCTTGGTGTTATCAGGATTTTCTGCCTATCAAGATAAGCCACGGGGCTTACAGATCATGGAGTTTTCTTCCTATAATGGCAACGGGTGGAAGTTGTATGTGTCTTCAGGGGTTTTAGGTTTTATCTGACCGTCTATGATTTTACCTTTTTATTATTATTTTATATTTCTTGCTCTGTATGTGTGTTTACATTAACAAAAAGATAGTGGGAAGAACATTGGGGAAAACAACCCATTGTTCTTTGGCTTTTGGTTTCTGCCTGTCCTCCTGAGATGCTGGCAGGGTTCCAGAAGCTTGGCCTGTCCTGAGGGAGGAGAAAACAGGGCCACATAGATTTGCTCAGTTAAGTTCTAGAAGCAGGACTTTGTCTTCAAAGTTCATAACTTGTTCTGATTTAAAAAGAAAATAAAATTGGAAAATCTTAGGGACCAACGTGGCAACACACGTTTTCTGTTTCTTGACAAGTTTCAAAACTGTTGGCACTGTCAGAGTTAATAAATGTGACCTTTTGCAGGTGTCTGATCTGCGGATCTGTTCTGGAGTGAGGTCACTCATCTAGAAAGCTTGAATTATGCCCATTACTGTTACTTCTGGCTGTGGTACATCCATAGGAAGAAAAATGCAAATCAGTAGCACCCAGTGGACATAAAATAGCTGTTTTCTCACTAGCGGCCATATAACTTCTCAAGAAATAACTGCTACCTGAAGAACTAACCGCGAATTCTTGTTGATGCTAGAGCAATCTTATTGATGATAAAAGGTACAACCCCAAACTCCGATATACTGCAGTGCAAAATAAACTGGAGGACAAAGGGACTCTTTGCTGCCATCCGCATCTATGTCTCAGCAGAATAAGAATCGTGATTGTATTTCATGACTGCAAATTCCTGAAGTGCTGGCACCCAAATCCAGAAATCCTGACGCTGTTCTTTGAAGGCAAGAAGTTTTGTGTAGGTGTCTTGCAGTAATTTTAGCTCATTCCCTTGATACAGCACATACCCTCTCTGAACTAAGGCTCTTGCTTGCCTACTGATGTGAAATCTAGCATGCTCTACAGGCTCTTCTGATAGCCAAGTATCAGGAGATAGTATTTAGATGATATAGCATTTAGACTGCGCACTGAAAAACATCTGAGTACTTTTACGGCTTCCTTCTCAGACCGTCTGAGCCATTTACAAACTCTATTTAACGTAACAGTGCTTTTAGAGGTAGAAAAGTCTCATTTGCCCCAGTTTCCCATCTGTAAAACATGCATCAGAGGGGCTGAGAGCCTGGTTTTGTCGCTGGTTTAGGTGGGTGCAAGTCCTTGGTGCTGTGAAAGATGTGGTTCTGGCCTCCCTCCTGTCGCACTCTCTAACATACCTTGTGCTGAAGGCATCATTTCATGAGATACTTGTGGGACCAATATACCAATACCTTCTGCTTGGAGTTGCCCAGTTAGGTTTCCGCCTGGTGTGAACTTGTACTCGGGAAAGGAGAAGGGAGGAAAGGTGAGACCGCATCTACTGGTAACACCATGAATTTATTGACTTAAATGACCTTAAGTTTAGCTTCAGGACCTGAAACAACATCCTCAGGGTCTACTTTTAGGATGTGTTTGAGGGAAGGGGACCGTCCGCCTTGCTACACTGTCTGTGATGCTTTTCTGACTGCGTGGTGAGCTGATTCAACGCACTTAGCTGGCAGGAAAGTAACCTACACGAAAACCTGGCAAATAACCAAGAAAAACCTTGCAAAGTATAAATTGGTAGGGGAAGAATAAGCTCAGGGATAATGTTTGGCATCATCTGGGACTTCTAGCAGGATGACTCCCTTAAAAAAAAAAAAAAAAAAAAAAATTATAGCAATGCAGTGTTTCTTTTGCTGGCTCAAGAAGGTGGACACCGGGAGCTGACTCAGTCTTGTTGTACTCCCAGGGATCTTGCCATTTAGTAAAGAGGGAGTGGAAAAAAATAGGGAGATTAAATTTACTTAAAATATATTCTCAAGATGAAACACGGATGCTTTGTTGGAGATCAGTAGTCTCTGCAAATCTTTTTACTTTGAAATAATTTAATGGGAGTATCCATTTTAAGATTATTGGGGAGTATCCAGAGTCTATTCCTGGTACTGAGAACGGAAATCTGTTTTAATTGGAGCAGCTTTCTGGGAGCCATGCTTCCTGCCAGAGTGGCGACAGTAAGAATGATCGGTAGCATGAGAGATGATAAAAACCCCCACGCGTTTTACAACCATTTCAAGTAGCCTGAGTACAGTAAGAAACAACAAAAATTGGGCAGCACCTGAGAAAACAGAAACTCTGTGTTGGGGATTCAGAGGCTATACTTGAACATCCGCAAAAAATACCTGAGTCAAGGGGGACATGGTTCCTGGATTCACCTTTTGTATTTGTTTTATTGAATATCTCCTACTTAGAGAGGGGATAAAAATCCACTGTTGCCACAAATAGCTCTTGAGGTTTCTTTGTTACTTATGTATAATTAACCCTGATGATTTCTTCCTGATTTGGTTCATTTCCGTTTTTGTAGGGAACGTACAAGAGTGAAGAAACAAAAACGGTTTAAAACTAGGAAATGAAGACAAAATATTATCAGATAACCCAGGGAAGTTAGATAGCTGGAAGCCTTTAAAAATAGGTTTTTGAAGATAACTGTATCCCTCTAATTTCAGAAGAAAAAAAGCGTGCAGGTACCTTATTTTTAAAACCGGTTCTGTTTTCCAGAATGCCTGGAAAATTGAGCTTAACCATTAGAAGTGCTGCTCTTTCAGCATTTAGTCTTAGAAGTTTTTGTTTACAGTGATAATTTATTCCTGTTTGACAGTGTGCCTACAATACCATGAATAACAAAACCTCAAAAGTTTCTTCTCATGTACTAAAATGAAGAGGAGAATGAAAAGACTGCATTCAAAAATAAATTTCAGATTATCTGTGATGATGGATTTGAAAATATCTCTGCTATAAACATATGTTTGTTGCCACGGCAGGAAAGACTGTGTGCTGTAATCTTATTTTCACATCCTAATTATAGTTTGAGTCCTTCTAAAATTTACCTCTAATTTTCTAAGTTTCCTTAACTTATTCTGTTTGTCTTCAGAATGATTGTGCTATCTCTAATGTATCTGACCAGAAGTGTCTGATTTTTATCTTAACGCTGATTTTCATCTGGGTGACTTAAAGGACACGATAGTGCAATGTGTTCTTATTCTCTGCAACTGTTTGAAGTGTCGTGTATAGACTCATTAGTGAAGTGATCTAGCACAGAGTCACACATTCTTGGGCTAAAAGCATATTATGGTTTAGCAAAGAATAAACTGAAATTTGCAGAGAATGCTCTAATTCTCTTTTTCTCTTTGGAAGTCTTGAATGCACTGTATTTTCACTATAATTTTCACATTCGATAGGAGAATCAGTACAGTAAAATAAATCTGTTTTAACGTGTACTGTTACAACACAGATTTTTAGCACAGGCACACAGCAGCATGTTTTCTTTTTTTGGGGGGGGGACGACCCTTTTAGCAGAACACAAAGGGAGTGATTAAGATGTAGGTCTGTACTGCAATTTCATAGCAACTGCTGCTTGAAGGAAATTATCATCTGGTTTAAACCTTTTTGCAAAAGTTGGATGCAACAACAGAGGCAATAAAGCTGTTTATCTGATCAGAGTTGTTTAAATAGGATGTTTGTCTTAATAATGGTGTAATTTGCAGGACTCAAATTGCTGTGATTTTATTCTCATAGAAATAATGATATGTGTTTGAACTTGCAGGACTCCTGTTGTGGTTGATTTTGGTGGCAGGTTGTCTGACGTGTGTTCTTGATCCTGCACGGTGCTGGACTAGTGCCCTCATCAGTGATGGGCGATTAGTTTTGAGGTTTGAGCTTGCAGGTGGTCACTAGGTGCACAAAATGGATGAGAACCCATCATTAAAGGTTAAAGACATCATAGAATAGTTTGGGTTTGAAGGGACCTTTAAAGGCCATCTAGTCCAACCCCCTGCCATGAGCAGGGACATCTTCAACTAGACCAGGTTGCTCAGAGCCCCATCCAACCTGTCCTTGAATATTCCCAGGGATGGGGCATCTCCCACCTCTCTGGGCAACCTGGGCTGGTGTCTCACCGTTTCACATCATTGTGTTTTTATGTGGATTTTCACTTCAAGTTCTTTAATTTCTCAAAACTTAGGCCTCTTAAAAGCCATAGATCAGTAAAGCTGTGAAAATCCATTTTTTTCAAAGGTTGTTGTTTTCAATGTACCTATTCGGGATTCTGCCTTGTATACACAGGCATGCAATAAATGCCTCTTAAAAATATCTTCATGGAAGAACATTGAGAGACAGCCAAACCTCGAATAATAAAGGAGTGCTTAGGGACTTGAACTCAGTCTTGTTAGAGCAGATCTACTTTGCAAGTTACTGTCAAGTTAATATTAAGTTAATAATGCCTAAATAGGCTGCCGGTTTATTTCTTCATGAGGAAATTAAATCGGGTTGACTGCTCAAATCACTGTTTTCAAATTGAGTAGCTCGAAGGAGAGCAGCAGCACTGAGAAGCAGCCCTCGTCCTGCGGTGCCAGCAGACCTGGTGCTGTGCTAAAACCTCTGGGGATCTATCAACAATTAAAGTCTTTAAATTGTGTCCTGGAGAATTGTGACTGCTGAGGAATTTTAGTACCGAGTGACATTCTGGTTAAGAAAATTGGCAGTATGTTATCAAATAAAGATGATATTAATCACCTTAAGAACAGCAGTTGGGTTTCAAACAGTGACCATTGGCAGGTTATTGTGATCAAAAGGATGGGGTTTTAGAAGGGTTTCAATGAACTCAAGACCAGGTTGGATGGGGCTTTGAGCAACCTGGTCCAGTGGGAGGTGTCCTGGCCCAGGGCAGGGGGTTGGAACTAGATGATCTTTAAGGTCCCTTCCAACCCAAACCATTCTGTGATTCTATGAACTAGCAGTGGATCCAGCAGGTTTTTTTTTATAAGTGCTCTTGAAGTAGTGTCACCGATACTGTTCGTGAATGACATGTCATACAGGGGGACAAAGCAATAAATCATGACCTGTTAAACATGGGGAGCAGATGGACGCCTTGGTGGAGTCTCCTGGTCTCCAACTGCCCAAGCTGGAGGGACGGTGCCATGTGGAGTTCGTTGAGCTCCCGCTTAGGTGTTCTCATCGAGGGCAGGTATCATCATAGGAGGTGGATGTGATTGCTTGGTACCTGGGGCTTGGCAGCTTCGTGTTTGATTTGAGCTATATTCAAACAGGAGAATAAAACAGACGCAAAGCTGGAGGTGTGAGTTGCAAGCCATGCCTACAAAATGAGGCGGAGGAAGGAGAGAGTTGGATTACGAGTTGTAATGCTGAAAGGGATTAAAAGGTCAGTGACAGGCAAAGCAGGTTACTGTAAACACTGGGGTCGATGATGTAGCAAAAAAGGCAAATGCATATTTTTTTTTTTAGGTTTATGAGCAAGAAAATATTTAGAAGAGAATAAATCTCGTTTCTGTATTTGGTACTTTCATACAGGAAGTTTATGGATGATTTCCATTTCAACATCTTGAAATAGCTCTTGGGTAAGTTGTAGGGGAGCAGAAGAAACACAAAAATAGTCTGAGGACTGGAAAAAACCACAGCACAGAGAAGCTTAGAGCTCAGTCTGTTTAGCTTATCAGAGAGAGTGCTTGACTGCAGTAGCATCACAGAGAGAAAATTCCAGGCACCGAGTGTCCTCCTCTGCATCTGAGGAAGGCGTACCTATAATCAGTGTTTTAAAGGGGAAATTGGGCAGTTCAGAGTTGAAGCGAGGCATGACTTTATTAGGGAGGTGGCCCGTCTGTTGTAACGAATGATTGAAGGAAAAAGAGCATTTTCCATCCCTAGAAATTCCCCTATTTCATCACTTTTCTTTTAAAACTGCATGGGCCAACATAGGTATGTTCTTGTTGAGTTTGTGGGTGATATTTAATGGTGTGTGATCATCAGGAGGGGAATTTCAGGGGAGCTGTAGTCTCTTCTTGGCCTTAAAATTGATGAAACTATGAACACGTCTTTTCTTCCTGGGCAGAAAGAATTGCGGAAAGGCACCAGGCGCCGTTAGCCTGTGGCCGTGTTACAGAAGTTGTGTTGGGAGGTGATGGAGTTTGCTAATTGAAACATTAGTTCTTACTTAATGGGGCCAACCTTTGCGTCAAAATTACTACCTCGTTCCAGTTAAAAATTTCTGTACAAGATGGCACTCTGGTAAGGGCGGGTTTGGGTTATAGCTCAAATTGTCTGCGAGCTGAAATAAAAAAGCTCTAAAAATGTTGTAGAGCACATGGTGACTACGGGAACGGAACTACATTGCTGAGAGTGAAGGGTAAAAAGCCTTATTATAATAGGGAATCTCTAAAAGCTGTAAAATACACATTTGAAATTTGGCGATACTCTCAGGACGATGGATGGTGGCTGGTGATCTCAATTTAGGATCCGTTGAGGGAGGGATTTATGAAATGCAGTCACCTGTATAATTGCTATTTACATACCATCTGTAAGCTTTCTTTCCTCCCCAAAAGTGATCTCATCCTGAGCGTTTACCTCTGACTGCTCTGCCTTTGGAAAAGAATTTAGAAAACTTTCTAAAATGGAGTTTTAGTGCATGTCAGCACCGGCTAAAATGATGCAAGAAGAATACTGTAAGGCATGCGAGCAGCAAGACAAAGACTCTATTTAAATCCACGGGCTCCAGGTGATGTATTATAGTATCTGGATGTCTCCAGATGATCTGTTGTGGTCATCAAAGCCCGGCTTCACCAAAGTACCATCCAGACCCTATTCATAGTGGCTTTCAAAAAATATGCCACATGCATTGATCTGTCTTTGTCTGCATCTAAAACCTATTTCTGCCAGTTCTGCCTCACGAGCAAAACTGCTGGTTTTGAGTGATATTTGAAGTGATCTAAGAATTAGTGGGAGATGTCCCTGCCCATGGCAGGGGGGTTGGAACTAGATGATCTTTAAGGTCCCTTCCAACCCTAACAATTCTATTTTAGATGTATTGTCCAGGGATTCAGTGCTAAATAAATTTTAAGAAACATAAGATCCTAGCAAACATTTGGATAACATAAGCAAGACTAATGGTTTTTAACCTGTTTTCTGAACAGTGGGACATGATTGATCAAAGCAAAAAAAATGTTTGGCTCAGTGTCTTCTTTGTACCAAAACTTTCAAGAGCTGAAAATGAGCAGCTGAGGTAAGAGATTTAGGGCTTAGGGAAGAACCTGTGTGATGAAAGAAACTGGGGTGGGAGGTTATGAAAGTACAAGGTGACAGCTCTGTCCTCTTTACCAACATTTCCCCATAGGGATCTGCTGTAAAAGACTTTGGACAGGCAAGTATAGCCTTGATAGTTACTTTAAAATATTTTTTAATTTTTTTTTTAATCAAATATCTTTATTCTGCTGTAAAGATTTGAGTTTCTAGAAAGCTGGTCTCCTTTGCTGTCTGGGGAAAAAAAAAAAAAAGAGCTGAAGAGGTGGAAGGCTGATCTCCAAGCGGAGGTGCCTGTGCTTGAGGAGCCTGGGAAGAAGGGCACGTGCAAATTTTTAATGTGCCTCCCTCCCTGTTTCTTGCAATTCCTGCCCATGTTTGCCCCTGAAGTAGGGATTTAGGAGTTTGTTTCCATAGTTGATTGTCAGGGGAAGAAATGTAGAATTTCCCAACGTTTCAGTGTTCCCTGCAGCAGCGGCAACCAGATGTGGTGGCCTGGTTGTGACGATGCTGGCAGGGAGGAAGGATGAGGCTGGGAATGGGAGCTTATGGACATAGGGCTCAGTTTTAGGGCCAGTTTTGTTTAATATCTTTATCAATGATCTGGATGAGAGGATTGAGTGCACTCTTAGTAAGTTTGCAGACGACACCAAACTAGGTGGGAGTGTTGATCTGCTTGAGGGAAGGAAGGCTCTACAGAGGGACCTGGACAGGCTGGATCGATGGGCCAAGGCCAATTGTATGAGGTTTAATAAGACCAAGTGCCGGGTCCTGCATTTCGGTCACAACAACCCCAAGCAACGCTACAGGCTTGGGGAAGAGTGGCTGGAAAGCTGCCCGGCAGAAAAGGACCTGGGGGTGCTGGTGGACAGCCAGCTTAACATGAGCCAGCAGTGTGCCCAGGTGGCCAAGAAGGCCAACAGCATTCTGGCTTGTATCAGGAATAGCGTGGCCAGCAGGAGTAGGGAAGTGATGGTGCCTCTGTACTCGGCACTGGTGAGGCCTCACCTGGAGTCCTGTGTTCAGTTCTGGGCCCCTCTGTACAAGAGGGACATTGAAGTGCTGGAGCGTGTCCAGAGGAGAGCTACCAAGCTGGTGAGGGGTCTGGAGACCAAGCCGTATGAGGAGAGGCTGAGGGAACTGGGCATGTTTAGTTTGGAGAAGAGGAGGCTGAGGGGAGACCTCATTGCCCTCTACAACTCCCTGAAAGGAGGGTGCAGAGAGGTGGGTGTTGGCCTCTTCTCCCAGGTGAATAATGACAGGACCAGAGGAAATGATCTGAAGCTGTGGCAGGGGAGGTTTAGGTTAGATATTAGGAAGAATTACTTCATTGAAAGAGTGGTCAGGCACTGGAACAGCCTGCCCAGGGAGGTGGTTGAGTCACCATCCCTAGAGGTGTTTAAGAAACGTGTAGATTTGGCACTTCAGGGCGTGCTCTAGTGACAGAGATTGCTGGTTTTTTTTTTTGTGTGTGTGTGTGTATGGTTGGACTCGATGATCTCAAAGGTCCCTTCCAACCATGAAGATTCTGTAGTGGTGCTCTGAGTTCTGCTTCCTCAGCGGCATTTTAGCCATGTACTAAGGCTATTAAAAAAAAAAAAACAAAAACAAAAACAAAACCCGGGGTACGTTTTGTTTTGGCAGTGCAGAGATGGAGTGAGGAGCTGGAAGACTAGATCTGTGGTGCCTGGCGCAGTACCCTGAGCTGGACTTGCAGGTGGAAGCTGATAAAGGCCATGCTCACACCAGATTAACTGGGCTGCCCATCTGTTTGGAAGCAGATTATTGGGCTCATGAAATGTGTGTTCTTCTTGTGTATCTGAGCACAACTACACGCAAAGAGTGGGCCACCTGTGCTGGAAATACATGTGAGAAATGCCTTCTTTGTATGGTAGGTCCGAATTCACGCGCCGGATCAGGCTGCTTCACAAGCAGGAGTGTGATACATTAATTCTCGTGTAATGGGTCCCCATTTTACAGTGGAGGAACTAAAGTGCCAAGAGGATAGTTAAGTATTCATTGGAAAAATATATGCTTACGGATGTCACATTTCTTTCTTGAGATGCCTGGGGCATGTGTTTTCAGAGAATCTTTGCATCTTCATAGCATTTCATATATTCAGTCCAAAGCTCTTGACCACAGATGTGATTGTCAGATCTCAGCATCTAAATTGCAGATTTGGCCTTGAGTGTCCAGAAAATGAAGATTACACAATTAGTTAATCAGCTAGAAAGAGTTTTCAGTTGAGCATCATAGAGAATCTTTATGGCAGAAGCAGGGGAAGACCCGTTCCTTGGGGCAGCATTCATCTTAATGCTTGATGGCAAGACCGTACCTGCTGTTCTTGCAGGTTTTTTGTCATCTATACTTATACATCATCCAGCTTCTTCAACCGAGAGGGCAAGAGTCCTGCAGACAATGGCTTTATTCACTCTTAAGGCTAATTTTGTCCTTGAATGGATTGAGATAGGTGTCCTAGCAAAAAGAAAAAAAAAATAAAAGAAAAAAGCAAGTGTGAAATATCAGTTCTAAGATATTGTGTACTTTCAGTTCTGGAATTTCTCTTTTTGTTGTGTGGCTTTGCAGTCATAAGTGTGTATTCATGCCAGGCTTTAATGAGCTGGAAATATGAAAAATGAGAAGTTATCATATGGAACTATGCTGATTGCTAGGACTTTAAGTAGGAAACACGGCTCTAAAATAAAGTCAGTGTGAGGTTGATACTATTTGTGCAAAGTAACTGTTAGAAGAGACTTGTGCTATTTGATGTTTCTTGCTGTTTCATTTTATTTGATGCTGGAGGATGCTGAGATTGGAACAATCCTGAATTGTGGGTGCCAAAGAACATGATGATGGGGAGTCACAAAGACCCCGTGTGCTGAGCCTGTGGGGGTGGAGTAGGGTGCCTGTTGCTGGCGTATGTAAAAGGCCTGAGTGGAGGAGTAGGAAGATGAAATATTCTGTGTTTAATTGTGTGAATTAACCTGTAAAAGCTGCAGTTTTCAGAGGTCTATAATTTGGTCAGTTAGGGCTGATTTTTATGAACATAGTTACAAACACCTCTTTAACATCTATTAATTTTGTCTCACCTTTTGGCCAACTCCCGTAACCAAATTTTGAATACAAAATACTCAGATAAGGTCTGGACCTTCTAAATCTCAGAAGCAGCAGACCAGCTTTCCAGGGTTGAGGTCTTGCAAAACAGATTCCAAGTCAGATGCCAAAGGTAGAAAACCGTGGCTTGAACAATTAAAATTTATTCAGGTTACGATGTCACTGAAACCAAGCAATGGAAAGTGGAAGATAACCTTAATTGAAGTTGTCCGGACCAGCTTCACATTACGGATACACAATTTTATGTACGGTTATGAAGAATATTCCTGTGTGTTTAATGCATTGAAAGACACACGTCCACTTTATCTAGCTGGAGAAATTTGGGTGCAAAACTGCTATGCTTGATGGAAATGTCATTCTTTGCAGTTAAATTTTGCCATTCTGCTTACTGAAACGTGTAAGAAAGAGACCTAGGATGATCTTCTGACTTTTTCTAGTATCGTTTTGTTGCTACAGCCTCTCTACGACATTGTCCTTGACAGGCATCACAAAATGTTAAAGGTGTTGCACTGACTAATCGAACATCCCTGGCTGTGATGGAGTTTCGTTTGGCTCAACCAAAATAGCATAGCTGTGTATAAGAACAGTTTTATGCGAATGTTTCAGATAGTATTTATAAATCTGTCTTTAATTGGTTCAAATCTGTCTTTTCAACTTAACTATATTTGCACAAATACATGCACGCACCAACTCTTGGGATGGCCTTAAAGACTTATATAGATGAATATATGCACACAGACACACACACACATATATATATAAAATAAGACATTAAAAAGATCTTTTTGCTTCTTAGAAAAGTAACATCCATGCCTCCAATTTATAAGGGTGGTGTGTCTACAATTGGTTAGAAGTTTCACAAATTAAAATCTTTTCCCTGTTTTGAAGAAACCTTTGTATTGAGTAGACGGCATAGAAAGGAAAACAGAAATAAATAGTGGAAAATACCATACCAGGAGGTGAGCATCGCTATTGCTTATGTTTTGTGGTTTGGAAATATGCTTTTGTAGTGTGAGAAGAGCAATGGCATCTCTGATCAAAGAAGCAAGAAAAATGCGTGGCTACTGAAAGAAACTGGGCTTAAGCCCCTGACCAGGTACCGGTCTCTCTTCTGTCTCCGGATAAGCTTGGATCTGAAAGATGGACCACCTTCACTTCATCTGGCTCTTTGCTGGCCATCATACATTGGCTATCCTGTAGCTATATGGGTCAGAGACGATGGATATGAAATATGGTCTCATGTTGGTGATGTTATTTTAGTTGAGATAATGGTTTAAAATACACTGAAAAGCATCTGTTTAGAAATAAAACAAATCTGCTCACTCAATGCCAATATAGGAGGTTGAAAAAAACATTGCAAGAAGAAAAATCATTTAAACCAATTTGGGGGAAGAAAAAGGGAATAACGATGTGCAAATTGTTACCACTTGCAACCACTCTTTTCACTCCAAGTGTCAGTTTTAATTTTAATCTTTTATAAACCACTTCATTGTTGAATATCACAAAGAAATGTAACCCCCTTGGAAGAAATCAAAAAGAATCCTGCTATTGAGTTAATTAGGTACAAATTTGAGTGGGTTTTTTTAATAAAGATTAAATGATCTATTCGACTATTTCAGGCTCTACTTGAGATATACACACCTGTGTCTAGCTTGCAGAGGATTTTCCTCATTAATTAAGAGCACTTTCCTTGTGTTATTACTTAATTGGGTGTCACAGGGAACCTGATGAGACAATGAAACGGTCTTAATTGCATACAAACTAAATGCATGATACTTCACGTACTGGAGTGTTCCGTGACATGACCCCCAGCTAGTTATCATCTACTAATAGTGATAGTAATTGCTCAGTAAGAAAATGTAGCCTACTTGATTCAGTATAGTGTTAATTAAGCGCTTTTCTTTCCTGTAGCCAGCTTTCTCCATTTATCACACTTCTTTAAGAAGTTTTTCAAGTTCAGGTTTTTTCCCTGTTGTTTTAAGTTTCGAAAGGAGTATATGTTTCCCTGCAGTTCCAAACCGGCAACTGCAGAGGTAAAATATTATCTTTAACTTTAAAAAATGATACGCAAGACTTGCTTTTTGTGAATGTGGACAGTTGCCGCTGGGGGCTTGCATGGATGCTGGAAAAAAGCAGTGAGGTTTTCTTACGCTTCTGGGATTAATTACTATTCTGCTTCTTTATTAATTACTATTCTGCTTCTTTAGCCTCTTCCTTTTTTTTTTTTTTTTTTTTTTTCATTTTGGGGGTTGGAAACACGAGTAAAAGAAGGAAGAAACTTCCTCACGTCATGTTTCTCTCCTCTCATCTTTCCCAAGCAGCAGGTAGATGTGTAAACGACGTGAATTATGGATGTAACTGCTGTGGCCTGCAGAGTGCTGAATACCTGCGGTGGGCCTTAACTAGTTTTATTCATCTCTAGACAGTAGAGCTACCTATGGTTTGGAAAAAAACCCCAAAAACTTCATATTTTCAGTGCTCATTCAGCCACAGTAAATAGATTCTTCCTTTTTTCCCCACCTGTTTTCTCCTTTCTCCTCAAAAAGTGGCATTTCTCCTTCAAACGTGGCAGAAACTTTTGGGCTAACCCCTGTGCTTAGTTCCAGTAGTTTACAAGCTCTGCTTGGGAAGTTAGTCCTCAATAATACCATTGAGAACTTAGCAAGAAGCTGAAGAGCTTTCAGACCCTTTCATTGTGGAAAATTCCCGTGTTCAATAGGGTGTTTCCATAAAAGAAATTGTTGTCGGAGGCAAAATTAGGTTTTTCTCTCCTGAAAATGAATTCTTTTGCAGCCTGCTAAGGTATTTTTTAGGTTTGGGATGAAGAGAGTCACCATCAAGACAAAAGCAGGGACCTAGACATGGACTGTGCATGACACTGGAGCTGATTTCTTGTATGACTTCGAGCAAGACCCGCAGCTTGTCTGGATATTTGTTTTTCATATCCCTGAAATGGAATGATTGGTATTTCCCGTGTAAGGCTGTTTTCAGTTCATCTTGCATAAAACCTTTGCAGGGATCAATTATATAGAAGAAAAGTCCTTGTAGCTCTGGCTTTTGGCATTGGTGCCACTTGAAAGTAATGGTGAGAACTGAAGAAAGAACTGATTTTTATAACACACTAAAGTCCTCGAGTGCCTTAGGTAGTAAGTACAAGCAAAGGTTAAGAGGTGTCAGTGAACCTACATCTTCTATCTTCTTAATTTTTCTACTTTGGTTAATTCCAGCAATCACCATCAAAGGAATCTGATAGTGGGAGGACGTGAGTAGATTCTTTTTTCGTTCTGTTTGTTGTTGTTACACCCTGTTTCATTTTTCCTGTTGTATTTCTGCATATAGACATTGCACGTGTGTCTGCATTCTTGGTGGGGAAGGGTGGTAGAGTTGGATTTTAGCATTTACCATCCTATTTCAAATATTTTTTGCTTTCCTTGTATTGTTTTCCTCATAGAAAAATTTGGATTGTGAGACTACTCAGTATCTGACACATTTAGGCTATATACATATATATGCTCCATTTTACTCGCCCGATTTTATGTTGAAATAGGAAGAATTTTAAAGAAGTTGCTAAAACTGTGTTGTTGTTGCCGTGCTTATTTCTAGTCAGGAGAAATGGGGAAGTGCTAGAAAATAGGAAACTGCTGCCTCTCCTAAGAAGTTGTCTGTCTTGCTTTAAGTCCATCTCTGGCTGTATTTTGATATATTTTTAGATAGTAACGATTGTTGTGGTAGGATCCTTAGGCTGATCTCTTTTCGGTTTGCCTATGCATGCACAGCTCGATATTTGTTATTTCTGAATGAAGGTGAGGCCGGCCGTAAGCCTAAAATATGAGAGGATGTAATTGTGGGGGACAGAAGCAAGAAATCTCACTGGAATATCTCCACTTTTCCATCCCATGTGGCCCTTTCCATTGTTGCCAGCACAGGCAGGATTTACAGAACTCCTTAAGGTTTGCAGCAGCCGCAGACCTTCATCCCCTCTCCGGGCTGCGGTCGGGAGTGTTGCTGCTCTCGCAGGCAGATTAGAAGTTATTCTTCTTCCTAGCGAAATACATCAAAGATGAAAAATGATCATGCAAGTACTTAAGTAATAACCTTGTCAGGGAAGCTCGACTGCTTCTATTTTTAGGATTCTTGTATTTTATATGAGAAAGGGCTGCAGTAGCCATAATGCATTTTAAATATTGAATTTCTCTTAAAATTTCCTCGTTATTTGGCAAAGCCAATCTTGGAGTCTTGTCAGCTGGGAGAGGAAGTGATTCTTTTTTGCCGGTCTTCCTTTACCTACTTTTATAGATGTGTTCGGTATATCAAAGCTTGCTAGTTTGTTGTCTTCATCTTTCCTTCAGATTCAGATGCACCTTCATTTGTTTCTGGAGAGAGATTAGTTTTCCTGTTAATTTAAGAGAATGATGTTTTTTTTGCTACAAACCCTGTTTCCATCGCGTTGAGATGCTGACTTTAATGGGAACAAGTGTTAGGAAATAAGACCAAGATTCATATAACTTTTAGGCTTGCTTTGCTGCACCCGTGTGTTTATTTTATGCCCGTAGATTGTATCATTCTTGGGCGTAAATGCAATATTTGTGGCTTAATGAAGCAGGTGGTTTGTGATGTGCTGGAATTTCCTTGGGCGAATGCTGCTGAATCTTCAGTTTGTATTGAATCTTCTTGGTTTGTATTTAAAAAAAAAAAGAGAAAGGAATTTGTTGTATCCTCGAAAATAACCTGTGCCAGTGTGCAATGACTGATGTAGTGCTGTCTGCCTGCGCCCGTGGATGCACGGCTCCATTTCACCCATTTCATCCCAGAGCTTTCCCGGTGTGCCAAGGAGTACTACAACCAAACAGTAAAAGCTTTGCCTGGGAAAGCTGGCAGTGCACCTATTTACTAACGTGATAGATTAATTTGAATCAAGTTGATTTTATTGCTGGTTTTTAATTGTATTTAAGTAAGGATCCCAGATTGCTGACTTAAAAACATTTGGTTGTAAACTTGTTTTTTTTTCTTTGTGCTTCTGTTTTCTTAAAAGTCATTTGTACTCCCTGCTTAGTACAATCCTTCAAATACTAGTCGTAAATTGTTGCCTTTTCATTAAAATGAGAACTCCTTTATTTTGGCCATTGCTTCTGTGCACACTTATTTAAACAATGACATCTAATTAGTAACTTGAGAGTCTTCGTTCTTCGTTTAATTTTTTATTATGTAGGAAACAGAGAATGATACATTTCAGTGATGATGTGTGGTGGTAACTAATGTCAAACATCCCTTGGAAACTGGAATTCAGTTTAACACAGTGTGGGATGCACAAGTGTTTATATTAATAGAGCTACTTGCCATTTGATGGATTCCTGAGAAAAACAACAGACCTCTCTCAAACCAGACTGTGATGTTAGCAGCAGGTATGAACTGACAGGGTGATCTCTGGTCACTGGAGACTAGATTTTTGAAGCGTTTGTGTGGTCCTGTCCCTATTCTGCCCTGCCTCATCCCTGCTGGCAAGGAAAGATCTTGGCTCTATCCTCTGTCGGTTCCGTGGTGCATCCCCATGCTCGCTACTTCATCCACTCTAATTTTGCACAGCGCATACAAGTGGGAGACGACAGGTACCGGTGAGGAGTGCTGTATAAGAAGATCCTGTAGGTAAGCAGAACCAGGACCTCGTGCAGATATCCAGCTGTTTAGGATCCTCGGAATAAGCCTTTTCTCCTCATCGTTAGGCAGATGATATCTTCAATGCTTTTGGACCGTTTCAGAAAACTAAAGAGCACATAAAAGTGTGAACCTGTCTCAGCTCGTTTGTTGTAGAAGATAAACATCAAGCTCATTCAAATGAGAGATGCTTTTTTTTTTCTTTTTTTTCCTCAGATATGTAAGTGCTGTCTTTGCGCTTGGATTTACAGTAAATATTTTGCATCCCCAAATATGTATGTACCCACTTGAAGGTTTTTATAGCAGGCTGTGTTAGCGGAGAGCTGAGCAGGACAGCGGTAGGACTGAGGTCAAGAATACAAGGCTGCCTAAAAGCCCCATGCTTTGTCAGAAGGTATTTTTCTTACGCAGCAGCAATAACAGCAACCACTCAAGGCAAAATAGTCGGGTGCCGTTCCGCTTTATTGACACCAGCGATTCCTAGGAGTATAGGCTGTGGAGCAGAAAGCAATTTCAGCATCTGCTTCAAATGCAGTGTACGGATCTGTCTGTTTGTCGTGTGATCCATCTAACCATCAAAACCCAGCCGGTGAATTTGTCTAGGTTGATGGCTTGTTTCCTCTGTGGAGAGGCACTTCAAAGGCTGCCGTACAAGTGGTTGACATTCTTCTTCACAGAGACGTGGTTGTTCCAGGAGATCCATTAATGCAACGCTGCTCACAAGTTGTTCAGGAGTTTAAGGGTCCGATTCTCTCATTTACACCAGCATGGAACCGGATAGGAATTGTAATGACTTGAGCTTTTGTAGTCTGGGTGCACATCCAAAAGAATAATTCATTTGATGGGTTTTGTGGAAATTAAGGTCAGCAAGGAATATTAGATCATCTGTGCTAATTATGAGTAAATTAGGTGGCGCAAGTTCTAGTAGTAAACTAAATACACGCTTTCAGTCCTTGTGGCCTAAACTCTGCCGCAAGTAAACGATGGGAGAGAAGAGAGTATTAATTGCAGAGACTGCTTTGGTGGGGCATTGCTGAAGGTTCACTTGAGCGCAGTTCATGCAGCAGAGGAAGAGGGAAGGGGATTCCTTCCTTCCTGGAATTAATCTGATAACTCAGACTGATCCGGATCATGATGGGCATGATGCTCTGGGATGCATGAGAAAAGGCTACCACAGAGGTCACCCCACAACACTGTCGCTCTGTCGTGTTTGTAGCTGCCTTTTAGGTGGCTGCAGGCTGTGGTTAGATTGTCCTTAGCATCCTCTTGGCCCGATGAAACAAACCTGACTTCACAGAATGGCAGGGGTTGGAAGGGCCCTTTGGAGATCACCTAGTCCAACCCCCTGCCAAAGTAGGGTCACCCAGAGCAGGCTGGACAGGAACGCATCCAGGTGGGTTTGGAATGTCTCCAGAGACGGAGACTCCACCACCTCTCTGGGCAGCCTGTGCCAGGGCTCTGCCACCCTCACAGGAAAGATTTTCCTCATGTTGAGATGGAATTTCCCATGTCCCAGTTTGTGCCTGTTGCCCCTTGTCCTGTCACTGGGCACCACTGAGAAGAGTCTGGCCCCATCCTCTTGCCACCTGCCCTTTAGCTCTTGCTGAGCATTGATGAGATCCCCTCTCAGTCTGCTCTTCTCCAGGTGGAACAGCCCCAGGGCTCTCAGCCTTTCCTCAGCACAGAGATGCTCCAGCCCCTCCGCATCTCCGGAGCCTCTGCAGTCCCCTCTCCAGCAGTTCCCTGTCCTTCTGGAACTGGGGAGCCCAGAACTGGACCCAGTGCTCCAGATGTGGCCTCACCAGAGCAGAGCAGAGGGGAAAGATGACCTCCCAAACTTCCTCAACTTGTTTTCCTAAGTCCTGTGCTGTATGCCCCGATAACTCTCTGCTGGGTTCTCGTTGGTTTGTTTAATGTTGCTCTTGGACAAGGGTGTCCACCACCTGCCAGATATTGCCTCACCAGTGCCAAGTCGGGGCCAGTAATAACTTATCTTGACCTGCTAGCCACGTTCCTCCTGACGTAGCTCAGTGTGGAGTTTCCTTTATTAGAGTTCAATGCATGTGGCTGGCGCATGTTCATCTTTGTATCTGCTGAAACAGAACCCCTTCAGCAGGGCTGGTACTGAGCTGGTATGTTCCCAGTCCTGATTTAACAGTTATTCTGCTGGAGGTGTGCAACTTCAAACCTCTCCTTGTTGAACTTTGAGATTGCTGTTGGCCCAGTTCTCAAATTTCTGAAGGTCTCTTTTGATTTAAGCTCTACTGGTCATGTCTGCGAATCTGCTGAAGGAAGGGTGGTGGTGGTCAAGTAATTGATGAAGTTTTTGGACAACACTAGCCTGAGTATCAAACCTGGGCCACCAACTGGATGTTGAGCCGTTGATTACTGTCCTTTGAGCACAGTGGTCCAGATCATTTTCAAGCCGTTTACACATATACTTTTGACTGTAATGATTGCCTTATGCCTTAGTATGTAGCTTTTTATAGATATGTTCAGAGTCTCCAGAAAAAAAACCAGAAATGTAAAATAGGCTGACTTGGATGTACAGGTTCCAAGATCAGGAGCAACTGACATAATCATTTGGTTGTAACTGGAAACTGGCTAAAAAACTCTCCCAAAGCTTGGAACGGAGCATTTTGGAAACAATGTTCACATAAAGACACAAAGCAGTGGTGAGCCCATTGTTATTCCTAATAAATGTTCACAGTGTTTAATTGCTCTCCCTCTCCTTCTTAAGGAAGTGCCAGAAAAGAAGAGAAAACTCCTTCTGGCAGCCTTGAAACAAGTGGAGAGTTTGCAGGAGCTGTCTTTCGGGCAGGAGAACTGCAGGAAAGGAACTTTAGCTTGTCCTGACCAGGGTGGAGTGACAGGGCAGAGCCTGCTGCTAGATAAATAGTGGGTGGGAAGTGGGATAAGGTCTGAAACTGGCAACTACAGAAGGGTTGGAAAAGACGGGGAGGAAACGAGAGTGGTTCCGAGATGAGTGAAGAACTGTGTGGGGCCTTTCCTTCCAGGGAGAAGGCAGACAGCTGCTGGTGCTTTCCAATTTCATGTAAATTGTGCAGCCAAATTTCATGCCGAAAGAGAGGAAGCAGAGATGCAGGAGGATGAAGAGGAGAGGGGAGAAAGGTACGTGCTTTCACCCTTCTGCATCCTCCTAGGGAGGGTAGCAGAGTCCAAGATTCATTAAATCTTGACAGGTCCTTCTGATGCACGCTTGGAAAGCTCTTCTGTCTTGGCTCAGCCTTTTATCTACTGAGTCTTCAGATGCTTAAATTTTATCTACTTCTGAACTTTGTAGAACTCCAGAAAGCCTTTCAGCCCAATTTAATTTGGAATAAAAGAAAAAAGCCTGGTTTGATTTCAGACCGAGTCAGCCAGGCAACAGTTAGAAAAGTGTAATTAGACTGGTAATTGGAACGCATCTTAGACAATTAGTTTTTGTAAATGCGTATAATTTAGTCCAAAGTAAAGGGTCAGGAGGAATTTGCTGTGAAAGAGGTTAAGGAATAACATGTATAATTTCTAGGCCTTTTGATGCTGATGTGTGACACAGCTGGAGAGGACCATATCCATCTTTGCAAAGACAACAAAAATCCAACCTCCAGAAACCTGTAGGTGAGTCAGGGCTTCTGCTCTGACTTTGTTTCCCAGTATCCATTCCAAGAACAGCCTTAACAAATCCATGGGGGATGCTGCAGCAGCAGTGATTTAGCAAATCCCCCATTAAAAAAAAAAAAAAAAAAAAAGCCAGGGTTTGAGGGAACAGAGACCTGCTCTGTGGGAGTCCATTCAGCTTTTAAGGAAACTTCTGAGAAATGGGAGTATTTAAGGAGCTGAGCTGTGCTTACCGCGCTTGGATCCGATCTTATCCTGAACACACCGTGTCCATTCTTTACACCAAAAGGGAGGCGGCGTCTTACCCGCGTGATTATGTAGCGGTAGTCGGGATGTTTTTCTTTTTGCAATCCTTTTGTCAGGAAAGGGGCAGCCGTTCAGCCTCAGAGGTCAGCCCGGGAAAAGGGTCTGCTTCGCAGACATGTGTTACTCATTTGCTTGGCATTTTTGACACCGCTTATTACAATACTGTGCAGCTGCTAGTTCCCAGTCTCTTGTTTTGGGGCAGGATTGAATGGTAAGAAAGAAATGTCAAAACCTCTTACTGGAGTCTTACAGCACATGTAGCGGGGTGTGCAGGGAATGCGTTCCCAAGACTTAACAGATCCCGCATAATTACGGGTCGCCTTTATAGCTTTAGAAAAACAACTTCAGTGTGTCTGAGTCCAAAAGAATTGATCAGTGGTGCTTGTGACCGGCTGCACCTGGGTTTTACTGTAATTCTCTGCCTGTTATTTATGGTTCACAGTCTGCACTGTGCGTGACCCAAGTTTTGTCTACACAGATGTTGGGACTAACGCTGTCTTTCGTGGAAGAAGTCTGCAAAGGAGACTTGCAGCACGATGTACGGATAGGTGCGCTATCAGTCAGCTACAACAAATGCAAACCCTGAAAGAGCAGGTTCTTGTTTCTTGCTTTTTTTCTGTAATAACAGTAGCGGTCTAACCGTATGATTAACAGCGAGAGTCCAAAAGTAGCGGGCTAATAAAATACTGCGCCGTCAAAGGAAAGACTCAGCTTCTCGCAATGATGAAGGCTGTGCAGCAGATAGATGGAGCTTCTGACTCCACTGTTATTTGTGACCTACTTGGAAGTGAAAGTTTTAACAAACTGTTTGTTCAATACTCAATTACTAATTTTTTCTTTTTAAATTATACTGCATTTGGGTTTAATATAATCCTCTGAACATGGACTAATAGATAAATATTCTCTATAGAAAATTTAATCAGTTCCCTTTGTCTTAATTTTTTCTGCTGCCAGCAAGGACTTGAGGTGTTCCTTCTTTTTCCATTGGAACCATGCCCCCCCCCCCCCCGCCCCAAACGCCATAACCTTTTCTATCATGTATCCAATATTTTATAGAGCAATCACAAAGGATAGTAAATTGAGTAAAACATACTATCCTTGGCAGGATTTCCCTTATGACTAAATTCAATATGAACAAAGAGGACAAGGGCAAATAACTTCACTTATTCAGGTCATTTTTTATAAGAATCATAAAAGTTAGATAGAAAAGGCCTATTAGATTATCTCGCCTGTCTTCCATCTTGCCAGTTCTGGCTTGTTCTCTGCAGTAACCTTGTGAAATTTTCCTTGTCCAAATGGAAGAAAGATAATTTGCCTGCCGCTTTTTTTTTTTTTTTTTTTTTTTGAGCAGAAAAGGATGAATGGTTTTCTATCTGGGCTAGCAAATACTTCTTACGCTTCTACATGGCTCATTTTTAATTTCTACAACTGCCTCCTCTTCAGTAGTTTTATGTTCCTCTTTTTGAGCCCTGTGATCTTATCGTGAGGCATGTTTCCTACACTTTGGCCTACGTTTTTAATTCCACCCTGTTATTCTCGTTGTTCAAGTATTGGAATAACCCCGAGGCCATCTGTAACAATTTCACCCCATTGTGTTTCTGCCCTTCAAGTGCTTGCCAGGATTAATGTACGAACAACAACAGATTGTTCTTCCCGTGTAGTGGGAAATGTTTATAGTGCTCTTCAGATTATAATAATTTAAAATCCTCTTAAAGATAGGGTTTTTCCCCCCCCCCCGAGAGAGCTACCAGGGAAGTATATATAAGATGACTTAAAAACCCCAAAACAATACAAACAGAGCCTCTTAGCAATGGGAAAAGAACACGAATAATTGGATAGAAGCTCATCAGCATGGCCATTATGAAGCTTGTGCTGCATGCCTTTGTCGCAGACATGTTTAACTCAACACGCATGTTTTAATTGCTGTGCAGCTTCTCACGTGTGAAGAAAGAAGTGGAATGTTTTTGATGTTTGTTGAGCTAAATTACAGTGACATCAGTAGCATTACCGCATTCACAGTAATAATAAAATTAATCATAGAACGGTTTGGGTTGGAAAGGACCTTAAAGATCATCCAGTCCCACCCCCATGCCCTGGGCAGGGACACCTCCCACCAGACCAGGTTGCTCCAAGCCCCATCCAGCCTGGCCTTGAACCCCTCCAGGGATGGGGCAGCCACAGCTTCTCTGGGCAACCTGGGCCAGGGGCTCACCCCCCTCACAGCAAAGAATTTCTTCTTAATATCTCATCTAAATCTCCCCTCTTTCAGTTTCAAACCCTTCCCCATTATCCTGTGGCTCCCCTCCCTCATCCAGAGTCCCTCCCCAGCTTTCCTGGAGCCCCTTGAGGGACTGGAAGGGGCTCCAAGGTCTCCCCGGAGCCTTCTCTTCTCCAGGCTGAACCCCCCCAACTCTCTCAGCCTGTCCTCACAGCAGAGGGGCTCCAGCCCTCCCAGCATCTCCGGGGCCTCCTCTGGCCCCGCTCCAACAGCTCCGTGTCTCTCCTGTGCTGAGGCCCCAGAGCTGGAGGCAGCACTGCAGGGGGGTCTCCCCCGAGCGGAGCAGAGGGGCAGAATCCCCCCCCTCGCCCTGCTGCCCACGCTGCTGGGGATGCAGCCCAGGCTGCAGGGGGGTTTCTGGGCTGCCAGCGCATATCGCCTGCTCATGTTGACCTTCTCATCCACCAGCACCCCCCAGTCCTTCTCCTCATCATCCCCCAGCCTGGATTTGTGCCTGGGATTGCCATGACCCATGTGCAGGACCTTTCACTTGGCCTGGTTGAACTTCACGAGGTTTGCTCGGGCCCACCTCTCTAGCCTGTCCAGGTCCCTCTGAATGGCATCCCTTCCCTCCAGCGTGTCGACTGGGCCACACAGAGTTTGGAAGGAATTCATTTATGAGAAGTATATCTGCTTATCTGCCAGCTGAAAAAGTCACTGAGTCAGTAATTTCTTCAATGATCACGGTGTTAGGGCCTTGCAGAGGTGCTGGTGAAATAACAGTCTTGTCTTGTTTCCAAAAAAAATCTGGGTTGTGACTCTTGAGCCCTCTAGAATGGGGAAGTATCTTGTGTCGCTGGGAAATAGGGAATCTGTATGGTTTGATGTAGTAAAATTGTTCGGCGCAATTTTGGAGCGTGTACTGTGTGAGGTATGGTCCTATGCCAGCAGGTCTGGAGACCACACACGTGGATCTTCATCTCTTCAGCACCTCAACTGTAAATCACTAGGGGTTGAATTTTGGAGGGAGAACAAGGGAAAGGAAGGTGGCCAGCTCAGTCTGGGGGGAATCAGGTGCCTTAGTCTGTTAGCATCTTTAAAAAGTCTCCGCATCTGTACTTGGACCTCTCCAGCCTCTGCTGGGTTCCTGCATGCCTGTAGACTCTTGGGTAATGTTAGGAAAATGAAGCAAGTCTATAATTTATGAGCATGAGATGTATTGAATGTGACAGGGAAAACAACTGAAAATTAGGATACACAGAATGAACATTTGTGAAAGCAACAGAGGGTTCTTGGAAGCTGGTAGCATTTCTTAATGGAACTGATATGCTGGTGTAACGAAGGGAAATAAACCTTTAGTATATGTCAACATGGCTTTTTTGGATAATTGATGTTTATGATACATGTATTTCGTTATATTTTAGTCTGAAAAATGATACGTCTTGAGCTTGGCTCTCCTGGTCAGACACATAAGAAAACAATGTTTTATGCTTAACAACATATATATATATATCTATAAAAATATATAAATTTTAATATATATTTATAGATATAAAATATTTATATATTTTTATATATATATTTCTCTGTCTCCGTATCTGCATATCATGTCTTGGACAGCCTGCATCCCTGTCCCCCCTGTCCCTCTGTGGGAGCACACACCTGAGGGATGTTGTCCCTGCTCTCCAAGGTTTGGCATTTCTGTCACTGTCCCCAAACAGGCTCTGTGTTGTGAGGTTTGTCTGTCTTTCAAAATGGAAGAGGGGACTACAGACCGCAACAGCACACAGTGATTTTATTGAAAAATATTCCTTTTTTGGGAGAGTGGTTTAACTGTGGGGTGGAATAAAACTGTGACATCCTTTCTCTCCGTTCACCATGAAATACATGCATGTAAGGGTGACCATGTACAGACTTGCAATAAATTAATTTTGTTTGCAAAAGAGCTGTAATTATACAGTTCTCCTGCCAATTTGGCACAGGAAGACAAGTAAAATCTCAAGTGGAATGCTTTCCCCATGAAAAGTCTTTCTGTATGTTTTTTTTTTCCTGTAGCTTGAACATAATAATCTGATTGGCAAACCTTCCTGAAAAAATGAATTGCATAGCTTATAGCGTGAAATTATTATCTACGTAGGAGTTATTGCTTTTGCATACATGGGGGGAAAAAAACCAAACTGTGCTGCTGGGAGCTGCCGGGTTGTCTTCTTCGGGAGAGTGACGGGCTGCAGTGACCTGGAAGGCATCCAGCTGGTGTGTCTCCTCTGCTACCAGCGCTGCGTTTCTCCATCTTTTAACTCAATTCCTACTCTCCGTGGCAGCTGTTTAGTTCTTCTGCCAAAGATAGTTTCGGGGTTGGGGGAGGGGTGGGGGGAAAGAACTGCAAAGGAAGGAATTGTTTAGAATATTGGGTCTAAACATAGATGGTGGTGGTGATCACTGGTTCCATTTTTAGCCCGGCTTCCTAAAGAAATGAGGCTTACACAGCAGTGACATCTGTTCGTCTGCCACTTCCTTGCAGATTTTGAGCACGTGGGTCAACTTTGACCAAATTTTGATTAAAAAATAAGTTTTCTATCAGTGTTTGACATTTGGTGGATGGTGTCATTTCAGGAAGGGCAGACTTCTGAGCTTAGGGTTGATCTTTTTTTCACTGCCTGACTGTGGCACCGGCAATGGGGCACGGGAGGGAATCATAGAATAGTCGGGGGTGAAAGGGGGACCTTAAAGACCATCCAGTTTCACCCTCCCTGCCCTGGGCAGGGACACCACCCACCAGCCCACGTTGCTCCAAGCCCCATCCAGCCTGGCCTTGAACCCCTCCAGGGATGGGGCAGCCACGGCTTCTCTGGGCAACCTGGGCCAGGGGCTCACCACCCTCACAGCAAAGAATTTCTTCTTAATATCTCATCTAAATCTCCCCTCTTTCAGTTTAAAACCCTTCCCCCTTATCCTGTGGCTCCCCTCCCTGATCCAGAGTCCCTCCCCAGCTTTCCTGGAGACCCTTGAGGGACTGTAAGGGTCTCCCCCCCTCACCCTGCTGCCCAGACTGCTGGGGATGCAGCCCATGGTGCAGGGGGGTCTTGCAAAGCAGGGGAGCAAGAGAGGTGGAGGAGAACTGGGTGCCTTGCTGGTGGGTGAGCTGGGATACAACTCTCAGGGTAGAGAATAAAAATTATGGGAAAACCATTTTGTAGCAGTTCCCTGTCTCAAAGAGTGTCCTGTCCTGTGTTACTAGCTAGAGTCCCACCAGAAAGAGATGTCTTCTCCTGCTCTGTTCCCACCTCTCCTTGTGCTAGCATGAACATTTTTGGACTACTGCTACTTCGGAAATGTTTTTGTCCATTTTATTTGGAGCTTAGATTGGTTTAAAGCAATCCTGAAAGTGAAGCTCAGTGAGGTGGTGATGGGGAAAAGCTGTTTGTGGTGGAAGTCTGTCCTGTTGCACAAAGCTGCTTTGACTTATCGAGCCTGGCTTTAAGCAGGATTAGTCCCGCTATCTGTGCAAGTTGTGTGTGATCCGAGTGAGTGAGCAAGTGTTACTGAGAGAGGAGCATCTCAGTGTCAACCACTGTGGTTGAGCAGAGAAGTTGGTGAAGTCTGGTAGAGATTCTCAGCTAGAGTCCTCTTGTTTTCTCTGCTTTCTTCCACACCATCCAACTTCTGCTAATCTGTGGCTGGTGAAGACCACGTTCTCCTGCATCCACCCCCATGAAGGCTTTGTGGGCATGCACACCTGGTTCCACTGGCCTTGGGAAAGCAGCAAAGCTACGTCTTTGGAAATCATAGAATCATAGAATGGTTTGGGTTGTAAGGGACTGGCTCTGGGACTGGTGTTATCGGCAGGGCTTTGGGTTTTTTGATCATAGGTTGCTATATGAGACACCTGGCCTGCTGGTGGCAGGTGGGATGCACCGGTCCCAGAAGAGGAAAAGAATTTTGGGGCAGGATTTAGCAGGGCTCATTGATAGGGTTTTAAACTAGATATGAGGGGGGAAGGAGAGATGACTGGGCCTGTCAGGAGTAATCCCAAGGGAAGCATGCCAGGGCTTGAATGATAGTGGACTAGTGAGGACTCTTGCTCTGCCATTTCATTTGAGAGAAGGGATAGATGTTTAGAAATCATGGAATCACCTGAGAGGGGTCTGGTAGGAAATGGGGCCCACACTCACAAAAAGGTATTGGAATCATTAGCTCATCTGAAGTGCATCTATACCAATGCACGCAGTATGAGCAACAAACAGGGGGAGCCTGAAGCCATGGTGCACCAGGAAAACTACGGCATAGTGGCTATCACAGAAACATGGTGGGATGCCTCACACAACTGGAGTGCCACAGTCGATGTCTACAAGCTCTTCAGGAGGGATAGACAGGAAAGGAGAGGTGGTGGAGTGGCCGTGTATGTTAGATAATGCTATGAGAGCTCGGAAATCAAGTATAGTGATGATGGGGTTGAGGGTGTTTGGATTAGGTTAAGGGCCAATAAAGCTGATATCACTGTGGGAGTCTGCTATAGACCTCCCAACCAAAACAGTGAGGTGGATGAAGCTTTCTATAAGCAGCTGGGGGAAGTCTCACAGTCACTTGCCGTTGTTCTTGTGGGGGACTTTAACCTCATGGATATCTGCAAGGAATACAACACAGCAGAGAGGGAACAATCCAGGAGGTTCCTGGAATGTGTGGAAGATAACTTCCTCACACAGCTGGTAAGTGAGCCGACCAGGGAAGGTGCCCTTCTGGACCTGCTTCTTGTGAACAGGGAAGAACTTGTGGGGGAAGTAAAGGTTGATGGCTGTCTAGGGCACAGTGATCATGAGATGATTGAGTTTTTGATTCTTGGAGAAACAAGGAGAGGGGTTAGTAAAACTGCCACCTTAGACTTCTGGAGGGCACACTTTGACCTGTTCAGAAGACTGCTGGACAAAATCCCTTGGGAGGCTGCCGTGAAGGATATAGGAGCCCAGGAAGGCTGGACATACTTCAAGAGAGAAGTCTTAAAGGTACAGGAGGCGGCTGTCCCTGTGTGCCGAAAAACAAGTAGGTGGGGAAGGAGACCGGCCTAACTAAATAGGGACCTTTGGCTGGACCTCAAGAACAAAAGGAGAGTCTATGACCTTTGGAAGAGGGGGCAGGTCGCTCATGAAGACTATAAAGATGTAGTGAAGCTATGCAGGGAGAAAATTAGGAGAACCAAAGCGCAGCTAGAGCTCAACCTAGCTACAGCTGTTAAGGATAACAAAAAATGTTTCTATAAATTCATTAACAACAAAAGGAGGATTAAGGAAAATCTCCCTCCCTTATTGGATGCAGAGGGAAACATAGTCACAAAGGATAAGGAAAAGGCTGAGGTGCTCAACGCCTACTTTGCCTCAGTCTTTAGCAGTGGAACTAGCTGTTCCCTGGGCACCCAGCCTCATGAGCTAGGAGACAGGGAGGGGAAGCTGGACAAGGTCATCACAAAGAGGAAGTGATCAGTGACCTGCCACACCACTTGGATGCACACAAGTCAATGGGACCGGATGGGTTACATCCAAGAGTGCTGAAAGAGTTGGCAGACGTGCTCGCCAAGCTGCTTTCCATTATTTACCTGAAGTCATGGTTAACTGAGGAGGTCCCAATGGAGTGGAGGGTAGCAAATGTAGCACCCATCTATAAGAAAGGCAGAAAGGAGGATCTGGGAAACTATAGACCTGTCAGTCTGACCTCAGTAGCAGGGAAGGTCATGGAGCAGATCATCTTGAGTGCCATTACAAGTCATATAATGGACAAACAGGGGATCAGGCCTAGACAGCATGGGTTTATGAAAGGCAGGTCCTGCCTGACGAACCTGATCTCCTTCTATGACAAGATGACCTGATTATTGGACAAGGGAAAGGCTGTGGATATTATCTACCTAGACTTTCGAAAAGTATTTGACACTGTTCCCCATAGAATTCTCATGGAAAAACTGGCTGCTCATGGCCTGGATGAGCATAGGATCTGCTGGATCAAGCATTGGCTGGATGGGCGGTCCCAAAGAGAGTGGTGGTCAATGGAGTTAAATCCATCTGGCGGCCGGTCACAAGTGGTGTTCCTCAGGGCTCAGTGTTGGGACCATTTCTGTTTAACATCTTTATTGATGATCTTGATAAGGACATAGAGTGTATCATCAGCAAGTTTGCACATGACACCAAGTTAAGTAGGAGCGTTGATCTGCATGAGGATAGGGAGGCTCTACAGAGAGACTTGGATAGATTGGATCGATGGGCCAACGCTAATGGAATGAGCTTCAGCAAGGCCAAGTGCCAGGTCCTGCACTTGGGCCACAACCACCCCATGCATCGCTACAGGCTTGGGGAAGTGTGGCTGGAGAGCTGCCTGGCAGAAAAGGACCTGGGGGTTCTAATTGACAAGCGGCTGAACGTGAGCCAGCAGTGTGCCCAGGTGGCCAAGAAAGCCAATGGCATCCTGGCTTGTATTAGAAATAGTGTGACCAGCAGAAGGAGGGAGGTGATTGTCCCCCTGTACTCAGCACTGGTGAGGCCACACCTTGAGTATTGTGTCCAGTTCTGGGCACCTCAATACGAGAGAGACATTGAGGTGCTGGAGCGAGTGCAGAGGAGGGCAATGAAGCTGGTGAAGGGCCTGGAGAATAAATCTTATGAGGAGCGATTGAAGGAGCTGGGACTGTTTAGTTTGAGGAAGAGGAGGCTGAGGGGAGACCTCATCACTGTCTACAACTACTTGAAAGGACATTGTAGAGAGGTTGGTGCTGGTCTCTTCTCACAGGTAATTAGCGATAGAACAAGAGGGAATGGCTTCAAGCTGCAGCAGGGTAGGCTTAGACTGGACATTAGGAAAAAATTCTTCCCAGAAAGAGTGGTCAGACACTGGAATAGGCTGCCCAGGGAGGTGGTGGAGTCACCATTGCTGAATGTGTTTAAGACTCATTTAGATGTGGTGTTAGGGGATATGGTGTAGGGGAGAACTTTGTAGAGTGGGGTTGATGGTTGGACTCGATGATCCCAAGGGTCTTTTCCAACCTAAATGATTCTATGATTCTATGACCTTGAAGATCATCTAGTTCCAACCCCCCTGCCATGAGCAGGGACACCTCCCACTAGACCAGGCTGCTCATAACTGACCTGGGGAATAAGAGTTGTGACACTAGTTGTGCAGAGGACTTTGCCCCTGTTTGGGATCTGGCTGATGTGCAGAAATGTTTTAAGGGGCTCTTAAGAGTTTTGTAATGGGGTGGTAAAATGCGACGACTGCAAAGAGTTCTTTAAGATGTCCTCCTGCAGTCTACGGGGAGCTCCTGGCGGAGAGAAATAAACTGGTGACCTGGAAAAAGAAAATGAAGGAAGCAAGATTAATCTGTTCGACAGGGAATGCTGTCGTGGGATTTATTTTGATTCCTGTGAAAGTACCAACCTGAAAGACTTTATACAGGGAAATGCGATGTTTTCTAGTTGGAGAGAAAAACTGTAAATTTGGGGTTTTTTTTTTGTTTGTTTGGGTTTTTTTGTTGTTGTTTTTCCTGGTGAGGAATCTGTGAGTGCTTTGGAGAAGCTCCTCTGGATGATATACTTTATTTAGCAACTGTCATGCCAGTTTGTGCGATCTCTAGTGATAGAGCCTGTCCTGGGAAAAGCCTGAAATCCAGAATCATGAAATATTTAAAGGACAGTTCACTGCTAATGGACTCCGATTTTGCGCCGGTACCACAGGATCAGGAACAAAAGGCTCTGTGTACCAATGCCAAGTTGCCTGAGACTGCTCCTGATTTTTTTAAAGTTCTAATTCAGGTTTTATCAAAAGCAAAATCTTCAGTTCAGGAAGGCAGGGTTTAGTTGGTTAAAACCAGCAAAAGCTTGTTTTTTTTCCTTACTTGAAGGAAACCTTGAATATGGTACACATAACATTTTATTTTTTTCAGCAGTAGATAAATTGATGTGAGAAAAAATATACAGTATTGATTTTTCTTTTCCTGTGGCTTTTGAGAGGTTGTTAATGCAGCAAGTACACAAGAGCACTCATGTGTCTGTCTGCACAGTAATCTCTAATAAATTGACTTTTTTAAAAACCATTTTTAGTCTGTAGTTTCAGTGACTTGATTTGTGGAGTAGATCATATCTCCTGGCACATAATTACTCATTTTTTGGGTTGTGTAAAAGGTTGGAGGATAAATTTTGATGCATTATCTGTAGTGCTAAACATCTTTCCTATTACTCATACGAGTTTTTCCTCTCTGTCTTCTTCCTTATTGTAGCTGAGTAGAGAGGTTTTTAGGGATTGGGTTTTTTTCAGTGTTAAAATTTATAGTGCAGACACTTTCTAGAGCTAATTCTTGCACATCATGACATGGTCATGATCATGGCAAGGGCAATGATTTATATTCAGGAGACCAACTATTTCTTTCTCGCAGGGTCACCAACTATGTAAACAGGTTAGTGACCGTAATGAACTGCAGCCTTTTGCGTCTTGTTTTCTTTTGGGAAAGAAATAAAAACCTGCAGCAGGACACATGGCGGTAATCACATTAACGATAAAATGAAAGCAATTCGATAACATATAACAGAATTTGACATCCAAGGAGCTGTCAATCTGGTGGTGGTAATGATCTGAGGATGCCAAGGAGGGCCATGGGTAGATGCTGACATAGAATTGTAGAATTGTTTAGGTTGGAAGGGATCTTAAAGATCATCGAGTCCAACCATCAGCCACCAAAACCACCACTAAACCATGTCCCTCACCACCATGTCTACCTGTCTTTTAAATGCCTCCAGGGATGGCGATTCTACCACTTCCCTGGGCAGCCTTTTCCAGTGTTTAATAACCCTTTCGGTGAAGATATTTTTCCTAATATCCATCCTAAACCTCCCCTGGCACAACTTGAGGCCATTTCCTCTTGTCCTATCCCTTGCAGCTGTATGAGATCATAGAATCACAGAATGGTTCGGGTTAGAAGGGACCTTAAAGGCCATCTAGTCCCACCCCCCTGCCCTTGGCAGGGACACCTCCCACCAGCCCAGGTTGCTCCAAGCCCCGTCCAACCTGGCCTTGAACCCCTCCAGGGATGGGGCAGCCACAGCTTCTCTGGGCAACCTGGGCCAGGGGCTCACCACCCTCACAGCAGAGAATTTCTTCCTCATATCCAATCTAAATCTCCCCTCTTTCAGTTTGAGGCCGTTACCCCGTGTCCTATCATTACACTCCCTGATAAAGAGTCCCTCCCCATCCTTCCTGTAGGCCCCCTTTAGGTACTGGAAGGTCACTGTAAGGTCTCCTTGGAGCCTTCTCTTCTCCAGGCTGAAGAACCCCAACTCTCTCAGCCTGTCCTCATAGCAGAGGGGCTCCAGCCTTCTGAGCATTATGATGTTTGTGCATGGTTGGATTCCAACAGAAGCACTTCTGACACCAATGAACAGGTAGGCAGATGGTGACGCTTCTGAATGACCGACATCTGGGGACACTTTCTGTGTGTGTGTTGCTTTTTGCGCTTGCGGTCAAAATTTTGGGGTCATTAGTATTTTCTTCCCATTATCCAGTGCAGGACTGCATTGTGTCCAATTTCTTAGAGCCTTGCTGCCCATAGCCACTGTTACCTAGGATTTGTTGTCCCAAGCCAGTAACATTCTTCTTTTTTCTATATTCTGCTCTTTCCATGTCTAAGGACTCATAGGTTGCCAGGGTGGCACAGGGACCGTGTTGTCACTGCTATGAAAAGAGATGCACGCTGATTATGTTGCTTTGTGGCTGTTTATTCCAAATAACTCATTGTCTTGACAGTAATTCTATGATGCCAGTTCTCATTATGGTGATCCTTCTTTAACACCATTCCTCACGTCGAGATACTGATAGGATTTTCACTTGATCTTTGGTGTCTTCCTAGCATACTGCTTGTTCTGACCCAGTTCTCTAGTTTTTGATCTTGTTGTCTTCCCTTGAGGTCCTGCAAAGTTGCTGGTCTTCACCTGGAAGCCTTTATATGGAAGAGACTCCATATAAAGAGAGATTCCATATGGACTTCTGACTCAGATTTTTTTTTTTTTGTCCTGTTCAAATAGGAGAATGGTTACCTTGAACTTTCAAAGTCTTAAAGCTCAGCTTGAATTGGTAGAAACATGGAACGTTGCCTATGGATGGAGCTGAGCTCAGACCAGCTCAAGAAAGACTGGTGTCCTCCTGTTAGCTATGGAAAAAGGATCCCAACAAAAAAGAAGAGGGGTAAATGCGAGTTGTGGAATCTGTCTCCCTCTCCTTCATGACACACGCTACCACAAAATGGAGCTAATGATGCTGTTGAGTTTACCTGGTCTTTTCTTTTTGTGTCCTTGTGTGAAGAAGGAACCAAAGGCTCAGCCTGGGATGCTGTGGCCATTTCAGATCACAGGCCTCCCTTGGCAGGCAGGAACTGTCTGAAGCTCAAGGCACCAAAGGTTTCAAGAGCACGAGACGTTACTTTTGCAGAGGAAGAAGGAAAAAGAGTTGTTGTTCCAAACTTGTGCTACTTTGAGACTTCAGCTCTCAAGGCCACAAGCAGACCTTTTGGCGTGTTAAATCAGAGAATCACAGAATCACTTAGGCTGGGAGAGACTCATTGAGTCCAATCGTTAACCCAGCACTCCAGCGTCCACCACTAACCCGTGTCCCTCAGCACCACGTCTGCCTGGCTTTTAAATCCCTCCAGGGATGGCGACTCCACCACTGCCCTGGGAAGCCTCTTCCAATGCTAGACAACCCTTTAGGTGAAGAAGTTTCTCCTAATATCCATCCTAAACCTCCCCTGGTGCAACTTGAGGCTGTTTCCTCTTGTCCTATCCCTTCTGGTGTTATTACACGGGATCATTTTTCTTCCACTTGCTGAGGGTCAGACAGTCTCTTTGTGGGTACCACTTGGACCTCACAAAGCCAGTAGACTGAGTTGCAGGTAAATTGCAGAAGAGCTCTCAATTTACCTTCCCTGTGCAGTCAAAAAACACACTTTAAATTTTTATAAGGTGATGCCCTTATTTGACCCAGCAATGTTTGCATGGAGCTGCTGTGTGAAGAGTTCAGTGAGGACGGAGACTGTCACCAGTGGTTTGTTCCAGTATTTTCACCTGGCTCTGGGGCCCCTCTTTGAATTGTTGCCTGAAGGTGATACCAGCCGTATTATGCAAGAATGTTATTTTGTGTATGTGTGGATGTATGTATCTATACACCACCACCCGATGCAAACGGGACTGTTCTTTTTATACGTTGTTATTCCTATTGATCTGAGAAATGCATCAGAATTAATACAACATCTCATTGTCCCTTTATAACTTAAAAACGGAGGGTGCTTGACATCTGGAAAGAGCTGTGCCTCATTTGTCCTTTTTCATGAAACAATGCCATTAATATTTTTCTGACTTCACATATTTTTTTACATACTTTCCAGGATGCCTTTTATTGCTCTAACAGACAATTGGATCATCTGTATGGCTTCTGTTTTCCTGTTGTCTTTACTTTTCCCATACTTCCGTTTGTATTTCCATCCAAGTGGTTGTTCTCACTCGACTGTTTTATGTTCCTCTGTGTTAAGGAGCACCACTTTTTGTCGTCTTTCCCAGTTGTCGAACATCTCAAGGCATTGGATGCAATCTGCTGCAACAGCGTAAAAGGCATTAGGTTTAATTTGTGGGGTTTTTTTTCAGGAATCAGCTTTGGTAGACCAACAGTGGCAGTTTTGTGCATGATGTTCTCCCCCTTAATTTTTTGCTCAGTGAGATGTACTTTTTTTTTTCTGAATTAAACCCAAAGACAAACCACGGAAGATACAATGGTGCCAGAACAGCAAAGGTTGGTAGAAAATGCGGAAGCCAAAAAGCCTTTCCCTCTGGATTGAAGGGACATTAAGTCTGCTTGGGAGCATGTGTTGTGAGATATAAAGTGAAATTAAGGACTTTTAATTCTTGCAAGTTCATGGCGTTTCTTTTTTTTTTTTTTCTGGAAGCACTGATCTTTATTTTTTACTTTTTATGTACTCTTTAGAAGGTAATGGCTTCCACTGGAGGAGCTTGTACATTTGTATCGTTGGCTTTTTATTGCAGTAGGCTTTTAGCAGGTCAAGGAAGTGCATATAGGGGGGCTCTTAAAGTGGACTATGAAATGATTTTGCTTAGCTTTGTTTTATCACTTCTTTGACAAATCTTGCTCTCTATCCCCTCAGGTTACAGCTTTCTAAGCCGTGCCAGCGAAAGCAAAAGAGTAATGCTCTGCCAGCACTGCTAACTTCAGATAAAGCGCGGAGCATACTTAATTGGCTTGTTGCAAACACCTCTCTTCTTGCCGTAGTACTCCTGATAGTTCCTCGATTGCCGCTGGTAGGGGGATGTCTGGCTCTGTGGACGGTGAGAGTTCAGTGGATGTCATTTACTTAGATATAGCAAGGTTTCCTACATCCTTGTTGCCATACTGGGGAGCGATGGACTATGAGATGGGTGGAAGACTGGTTGCAGAGGTCAGTGGTTTGATGTAAGCAGAGGGCTGGTTATGTGTGGCTTCCCTGAGGATTAACAGTGGGACGAAGACTTTTTAATATCTTTCTCAACATCTTGATAGATAGGATGGGATGCACCTTTTGTAAATTAATGGATGGAGCTGCATCGGGAGTAACAGTAGTGATCGTGAGCAGGGATTCCCATCCAGAAGGACTTTAACAAAGTGGAAAACAAGGCTGATGGAAACCCATGAAGCTCAGCAGAGTCATCCTTCACCTGGGATGGAATAATGCCATGCAAGAGGCTCCCTGGCACAAGAAGGACAGTGGAAAGCTGAAGAAGCCTCCAAGATGGTTGTGAGCTGGAGCGTCTGATGTTAGCAGAGGTGATGAGCTGGGTCTGCTCAATCTGGAGAGGGTGCAAGGGGAACCTTATTGCTGCCGTTATCTTAATTTACCCAAAGGGGAGGTTCCAGGGAAGGTGGTGAATGCTTCTCAGAGGTGCGTAGAGATAAGAGGCAACACACACAAGTTTGATTTAGGTTACATGTGGAGAGGGAGGAAAAGCAACTCCAAACCCTGAACTATTGCCTGAGGAGACATGGGAATCCCCATTAGAAAGATTTAGATTAGAAAGCACATCTGCCAGGAATCGTTCCAGTATTGTTCTTGCCTTGCCTCTTGGACTTGGTGAAGAAAGTCTCACCTTCTTTCCTTACAAAGATGGAAAAAAAAAAACCACACCAAAACCCATCCTGAAAATATGTTGCATGCCTGTATTATTTGTACTTCTAGAACTGGACATCCTCTGGCAGTGCATCCGTATCTTCTCAGAGATGGGCACCACTGTATTCCAAGTCCTGGTTTGTTGGACACGCAAGCCTTGGATTCAACTTGAAAATCAGTGGGGAAGGATTTGCTACGCATTTTTTGCTGCACAGTGAAATACAAATAGCCCTTTTTCACTCCCTCAAGAAACGTTAAAAGTCTATTTGGAGGAATAAAAGTGCAGTGCAACATTTAGTCGTAAATTGAAGATTTCCAACACCGTGTTGACTTAAAGCATATGTTAGTGAAACATGTCTCTGCTTTGCAGACAATTTTTGTACTTACACTGTGGCAAGCACATTTAAAACAAGCACGGAAAGTGTGCTGCCGGGAACAATCCAGCGGTGATGGTAGGGTCATTTAGATGACTTAATAGGTCTTTTTTTTTTTTCCTAGCTATCTATATTAAATCAATGATTCATATAAATTGTGCCAAAGGGAGTTAATTGTTATTACATGGTATAAAAAGCTGCCAAACTAAGGGCAAAACACTCATTGCAGTGCGTGAAATAAAATGGAGTTATGTTATGATCGCTGAAAGCATGAAATGGCTGAACCTTTCACCCCTACCAAACGGCATGAACTGAAACTGCCACGGTAACGGCGGGAGGAAAGAAATTTCGGAAGCAAAGGTCTGGAGGTTGTGGCATGTTTGGAGGCTTTGGCACATTTGGATGTTCTCCGTAACATGCAACAAAAATTGAACATGAAATACCCAGCTGAAGGAGAATGTTGTATTTCTCCGGTGCCCAGATCTGCAGAGGAATTTAGGAATTTAGCTTCATTGGTTCAGTGGGAGTTGAGCTCCTAAATATCTTTGAGGGATTAGGCTGCAGTCTATGTAATATGGTTTATTTCTTATACAGATAAGAGGGGCACTGCTACCGTTCTCTCTTGCAGAAGTGTTATAAAGAAAAATACTTCAGATAGGTTATTGGGTGGGTTTTATTTTGTGGTTAGATACCGTGAAGATGAGACTATGTAGGTATCTTAATTAGATAGCTATGGGCTGGGTAATAAGCTTGGCTCAGAATATGTTCTGCAGGCACATTTTCAGGGCTGTTTGAAGATGAATAGTAGCTTGTCTGAGAGAGGGTGCATCAAGGGCGCTTGAGCAGAAGATGATATGCTTTGGTGCTGGCCATTGCATGCTATTGCTTTGGAATATTTCTCACTGTAGTCAATGAAGAAAAAAAAAATCCCTCATATATTGCTTAATTTCAGTATGCACTTTGCACAAAATTTGACATAGCCCTTTCCTAGGGAAGCTGTGTTTTAGGGAAGTTTCCTAGGGAAGTTGTGTCCAGTTCTGGGCCCCTCACTCCAGGAAAGCCATTGAGGTGCTGGAGCGTGTCCAGAGAAGGGCAATGGAGCTGGTGAGGGGTCTGGAGCACAAGTCTTGTGAGGAGCGGCTGAGGGAGCTGGGGGTGTTGAGCCTGGAGAAAAGGAGGCTGAGGGGAGACCTTCTCGCTCTCTACAGCTCCCTGAAAGGAGGGTGTAGCCAGGGGGGTTCGGTCTCTTCTCCCAAGGAAGAGGCCATAGGACAAGAGGAAACGGCCTCAAGTTGTGCCAGGGGAGGTTTAGGATGGATATTAGGGAAACCTTTGACACTGAAAAGGGTTGTCAAGCATTGGAAGAGGCTTCCCAGGGCAGTGGTGGAGTCACCATCCCTGGAGGGATTTAAAAGCTGGGTAGACATAGTGCTTAGAGGTACAGTTTAGTGATGGTTTTTGTCAGCGTTACGTTGATCATTGGACTCGATGATCTGAAAGGTCCCTTCCAGCCTAGGTGATTCTGTGATTCTATGATTCTAATGAGAAGAAAACACAGGAGTGGAAACACTGGCTATTGTGTAAAGGAGAATGGGTAAAAGATACATTTTTAGGAATTGTTTAGAGGAAAGTCTGGATTTTTTGTGCAAGGAAAAGTAGTCTTCAAAGTAGGAGCCAGAGTGACAGAAACCAGGAGGAAGGTGTAGGGTAGAGAGGGGGTCTAGGGTGGGACAGAGGAGGACAACTGCAGTGGAGACAGTAGCGTGAAGAACTGCTGAGAGCAACCTGGAGTCATTTGGAATGAGTACACGGATTTATTAGAGTTGATGCGGAAGTTCAAGAGTACCGTGACACACTAGAAACTTAGGAAATGGCATTATTGCAAATGGTGAAGCTCAGCACTCCGTAGTTACTAAATAATTAATAACAGATAATTTCTGACCTGCTTAGTGACCTGACCTGATTGTGAGAAATGAAATGTGTGGGGTAAGGATTAGAGTGCTATTAGGCATAGTCTTTGCTGGGATTGGCCAGTAGTGGAAGAGTAGATGATTAAAGTCCTTTACAAAAGCTGTTACAGGGCTGGAAGAAAGCTTTTCATTTTTCTTTAATATAAGCAAGATTTTTTTTTATCCATCTGTGGTATTCAAGAAGGTGAAATACTTGCATGTACTTTCCTATGACTTCTTTAAGAACTGGTGGTTATCACTCTAAATTTTGACCATCTTTTTCACTGGCATTGCTACTCTAATATCTGTGTCTCTCTGCGTGGCAAAGGGAATCATGCGAAGTAAAATTAAATCCAAGACAGAAATTGCTAGTGACTTCCAAAGGAAGGAGAGATTGGGACTGCTTTAAACAATTGCTTAATAGACCCTAGTGAAAGAAATGTTGACTTAACTTGTTTTTAATTGCTTTTAAGTTTATTTAAAAAAAGGAGTTTGTTATTGAAAAGATAAGTATTAAGTCCTTTAAAAGTTGTGGTGAACTTTGGAAATACTTCCACGGAAAAGCGGTCGCCCACCTTAAAATTATTGCTACCTAATCTGCATGATTGGCTTAATTAATCACTTGAATAAGTATCAGTGCAGAGATGCTGCTCAAGTATGTCAACATGTGCATGGTTCAGGTATAACGGAAGAGAAAAGATCTGATAAAAGTCAGTTGTTGCTTTAGGAAACTTTATGGATAATTAAAAAAAAAATAAAATCACTTTTGTGAGCCACTTTTTTGACCAGAACTCCTTCTCCCAAGTCATAGGGGACAGCAGGATTGTAGTTTCTAGAGACAAAAGTGTTGCTGGCAAAATTGTCTGCTCAAGACATGGTTGGACTAGATGATCTGAAAGGTCCCTTCCAACCTAGGCAATTCTATGGTAACTTATATTGGTAAAACAATGATTTCATCCCTGTAGCTTCGCTGGATTTTCAAATGGAAATAACTACAGCAAGAAGACTCTTTGTCGATACAACCATCTGCAAATTGATTTTGTTGTCATGTTTTTGTTGTCATGAGGACAGCGGAGAATAGATCACACCTCTGCCTTGTGTAGCTGTATTAGCAAATCATCATGAAGAGATCAAGGTCTATTCATAACCTGTGATTTTGTTTTGGGGTTTGACTATAAGCTGTTAGTTGACTTTACAGGACAGGACCAAGGATGGATAAAACCATCAAGAGAGGTGTGTGCAGGTCTTGTTCTATTGTTTTATCTCACTGTCCCTAAATAGAGTGTTCTGCTTGACAAATAAATGTCTTATTTTGGAAAGCATGTCTTTCTTTGCTGGAAACATCTGCTTTTCTCCCAAGAGGCAAGCCACCACTGGGAGACTTCATCCAACATCCCTTGGGCATGTTAAAGGAGCATTAATGAAAACCAGATTCTAAAACCCAATCACAGAATGGTTTGAGTTGGAAAGGACTTTCAAAGATCATCGAGTCCAACCCCCATGCCATGGGCAGGGACATCTTTCACAAGACCAGGTTGCTAGATCAGGATATTCCAAGGATGGAGGTTGGACCTCCTCACTGGGCGCCCCTTCGGCTGCTGCCTAACCCCAAATATGAAATTTGTTTCTACTTTATACCCAGCTGGAATTCTCCTTGCTGCCACTTGTCCCTGTTGCCTTGCTGTTGTCCCTGTTGCCTCTCTAGGCTTCGTCTTCTCTGTAGGTACTTGCAACCACCAAGGAGGACTCCCAAAGCCTTCTCTTCTCCAAACACACACCTTCTGCAGCCTTTCCTCATGTGCTCTGGACACCTGACCATCTTGATGGCCTTCCATTGGACTCTCTTGTATTGGGGACCCCAGTACTGCTGGTTTCCAAGAGCTAGTATTTCAGATGCAGCTTCAAAAGTACTTCAGAAGCTTGAAAAATGTTTTCTGTCCTGTCTACAAAGTTGTTGAGAAAGCTGTTCAAAAGTATTGGTCCCACTATCATCCCTGAGGGATGCCACATGGAACCAGGCACCCAGCTGGACTTTGGGCCTTGGACAACCACCTTTCCAGTCTGACAGCCCAGACAATTTTCCATGCACCTTGTAGCCAAACTGGAGAGCTATGAAGGGAATGGGTAGATTACAAGGGTATAATGGTTGGAGATCATAGCATCATAGAATAGTTTGGGGGGGAAAGGACCTTTAAAGGCCATCTAGCCAACCTCCTGCCATGAGCAGGGACATCTTCAACGGGATCAGGTTGCTCAGAGCCCCATCCAACCTGGCCTGGAATGTTTCCAGGACACGTGGAAATGGTGCAATGGTGGGAAACCATGTGGAAAACCTTGCTAAAGCCATGGTAAGTGCCACCCACTGTGCTCTCATCATACACAGAGCTGGTCATCCCCCTGCCAGAGGCAATCAGGGTGGGATTGCTGTCATCCCTCAAATTTGATAGTGAAGGGCCTTACGCTGATATTGGCCACCTTCCTCAGCATCCTTGGATATGTCCTGTCTGGTCCTGGGGACTTGTGTGTCCCTGGCTTATTTAATTAGTCCTTTATTTGGTCCTGTGTCCTCTTTTGAGGGTAGCACCTGTCTCCCCACACTTTGCTACTAGGCAGTGTATTGAGCCTAACTATTCTGATAGTTTGGAGATTTAAGAAAAACCTTCTTCAAAGACGGATTGTATAAATTGTAGATTAATAAACTAGAGCAGAACATAATGCCGTTTTCTATTCTAAACGTCGTAAAGTGAAAATCAAGAATGAGTGCATTTTTCTCCAATGTGTATTTTTCTGGATTACAAAGTGTAGCTGATGTGGTATAAAGCAACATTTCTTTGTAAAGCGGCATGTTTGAAAGAGTGGCCTTATAAGAATTAGTCTTTTTTTTTTTCATAGATATAACTATAAAAGCAAACCAGATCTCACTTTGTTTGTTTAAATTTCTCTTATCTGCTGATGTGAGTTGAGATTAGAGCGGATGACTCAAATACCTTGAGTCCACCCATCCTGTGCCGGCTCCCAGCTCTGCACCTGAATCCTCTCCGACGCTGAAATCCGGAGCTCAACAGGGAGCTGAGCCGCACAGGCAAAAACGCTGCTGATATTTTGGTAACAGTTGTCCTTTTACCAATCTGTGGCTCTATAAGCATCTCCTCCACTTTTCCAGTGGATTAGACTTTTTTTTGTTTTTTTTTTTTAATCAGTAACTGGTGAGTGAGTAAAAACAGGGATGGGATTTGCTGCTTTTCCTAATCTCGCTCTGCCCTTCTAGCCTTGATACGGCATCCTTCAAGCAGGAAAGTAATTCTAATGATCTAGTGGAAGAAATGATGTAAAAAGGAGGTGTGGCCGGGGTGATACTCAGATGAATACCGACGTCAGTCACTTGTCTTTCTTGCAAGCTGAGACAACAGGATGTTCCTGGAGGAAGGATGATGCCCAACTTTGCCAGTTTTAATGACTTCCGTGCTTTTCTTACATCTCAATTTCACGCTTGTATCTTGTATGTAAAAAAAAAAAAAAGGTTGCTCTGTGTAATATTTAATACTCTGGGTTTACAGAGCCCTTTAATTTTAGAGACTCGTTGCATGTGAGATTTTGAGTTGTGTGTTTTGACGTTGAGGTTTCGTGGATGTCCATGAGATTTCTAGTGAAGCACGTGTGTGTGCTCCTGTGCTGCTTCCAGTCCCTTTTCACCCTCTTTTTCCAAAAACTCTCTTCTAGACTGGCGAAAGCCATGGCTGGTGATCCCCAACCAGGTTCCACCAGCTGGACAGGACAGGTGCCAGGGATGGGTCTTTGCTTGCCCAGCTCTTGGCAGGAGCAAGCTCAGGAGATGCAAGCAGTCCTGGTGGCCTTTCTCCCCCAAGCACCACCAACATGCTGCGGCATCTGGGGAGACCGGGGTGAATTTCTGCTTGTTCTGCCCTTTTCTCTCAGTGCAAATTCTCTTGGCTGTGTCTTTTATTTTCTTCCTTTGGGGTGAAGTATTTTTCTTGGGAGTTTCACTCCTCCTCTGCTGCCTGTTCCCATTGCTGGGCTGCCTTAACTGTGCTGGTACAACTACGCGAAGGGCCATATGGGAAAAAAGAGCAGTGAACAGCAAAAAAAAAGTTATTTTTAACCCAGATCAGATCTCTAATCTGGTTTGCTGTACAGCTCCGTAGCAGTCATGTTGGTACAAAGGCAACTGGCAATTTTTGAGGGGGGAAAAAGACGGGAAGGCGCTTCCAGCCAGTAACGTCCCTGCAGTTTCCTGCCGTGTTTTCTGCCTTCCGAAATTATTTCTTTCCATGCCTTTATTTCCTGCTAGGTATTTTCACAGATGTTTTGGCTTCCAATTCCTCCAGGTGGATCTCATCTGATGTTTTTATTGCCAGTACCTCTGGTTTCTCAAGGTTTGATTTTGTTTGGTTTTTTGTTTTTTTTCAAACATGCCCTGAGAAGAACAGAACTTGGCTCCATTCTAGATAATCTGTGTATATTCACCAACATTTTGCCCTATTCTTCCTTAATTTAGATACTAAATGTGTTAGGTTCTATGACAAATATCTCTGGTATCCTCTCTATGGTATCTCCTTGCTCCCAAATCAAATCCACACCCTTTATTATTGCCTTTAAGTCATAGTCCTTTAATTATATTCACTGTGTGAGTAAAGGTGTCTGAACTAACTTCAGACTGAAACATTGTCAATGCTTTTCCTAATGTCTAAATAGATTCTGTCTTCTCCTCATTAATTCCTCTTTTAAAATGATGTGGAGGCTTGTGTTTGAGTGTTTTTCTTAGATTTTGGTTGTTTTTTAAATAGAGGTAAAGGTCAAACTGAGGCTGCTGTCGCTGAAAGGTTTAATTTTATTTTTAAGATGATGGCTGCGTATGGTTTTTTAATACTGAAACTTTCCGAAGATTGAGTATTGTCAGTAGTGCAGTGAATTGTTTCCTTCAATTAACATTAATCTTAGATAATTGTTTTCTTTTGATTACAAAGTCGTCTGTGACTTAGAAACCTCTAAGTGTCTTGTAATATATAAATTGCACAAGTGAGAATAACTAATCTAGAATCAATACTTGAAGAACCGATTTTGAAAAACTGATGAAAATGGGAGGTAAATAACTTCAACATCTACTTTTGAAGATTTTTTCCTGTTGGGATTAGAAACGTGTTTGATACAAAGATAAGCCCGATGTACAAGGCTACGCAAGCTCAGAGTCAGGCCTCCCTGCTGCCCCGAGGGATGTTTATTCACTAATCTCAGCCAATTTAATTTTATTTATTGGAGCCCGGAAGATCCTTTCCATTTTGCTGGGTTTGGATACTCAGAAGGTTAAACACCAAACGTTGTGGAATAGGATTTAAAGGAAGGTGCTTGGCTCCGGACAGGCATCATTACACTTTGTCCAGTTGGATTTTTAGCTCATGTTTTTCTCTTCCTTCAAAAATCTCAGGCTTGGTGACTGACCTGATGGATGGCCCTGCAATCCGGGGGACTTGAGCCGTACGGAAGGTTTCTGAGATGGAAAATTAGCTCATGAGGAAAGTTTTGCAGTGCTGTCCAACTGAATAAAGTTATTTTCTCAGTGAAGAATGCTGTATTTTTACTCTCCAGCCTGTCAGGCACTTAGTGAATGTTTTTATCTTCATTTGATAAGTAGTTGCGGAGTGTATTTTGAAATGAATTATGCTAACAGTATTTTATCATAACAATCTGCAACCTACCAAGCCGGGTTTTTTAATCACTGTGTTCTAATTAATTTTTAATGTATTTTATAATCCGTGTACTCAGCTCCTACTGCTGGAGTCCAATTTTATAGAAAGAAGAACAAAAGTAATGGATAAAAAAGAGGACTTTTTGAAGAATAATTGTAATAAGATCATCATAATGGCGTAGGTACTAAAACAAAAGCAGCAAACTAAATTTTGGTCCTGGGAAGGGAGGATAGAATTACAATGAAAAATAATTGTTTTCCCACTTGAAATACCGCATTTAGTGGATGAAGATATTTGTGAACAAGTTTTCTTACTGAGTAGCTGCAGTAAGGGTGGGTGTCAGGAGGATGGGGCCAGGCTCTTTTCAGTGGTGCCCGGTGACAAGACAAGAGGTAACAGGCACAAACTTGAGCATAGGAAGTTCCACCTAAACATGAGGAGGAACTTCTTTCCTGTGAGGGTGGCCGAGCCCTGGCACAGGCTGCCCAGAGAGGTGGTGGAGTCTCCATCCCTGGAGACATTCCAAACCCACCTGGAGGCGTTCCTGTGCCACCTGCTCTGGGTGACCCTGCTCTGGCAGGGGGCTGGACTGGATGGTCTCCAGAGGTCCCTTCCAACCCTGCCATTCTGTGATTCCGTGAAATGTGAAGGGATTTAAACTTTTTCGCACCAAGAAGAAAATAGGAGGGGAGGGAGGACTTCATTAGGGAGTAGGCTGCTGGAACCCTGCTATGTTTCTTTGCTCAACTTGATAGAGGTAAATTGCTTTAAAAGCTAGAGCATGTAATCTAATAATTAGGAAATTAGAAGTTAATGGGAAACTTGTGTGAAATGGATTATGCGTTAATGAATTTATTCAGCAAGTTGGGGCAACTTTGGCTCTAGAAGAGGAGTTGACAAGGGTTGGTAGGAAGTCGAATGTAGTAAGGAGGAGCTGGAAGAGTCTTGACTCTCAACTGAGATGGTTTTCCATTTGCAAAAATCTGGTGTACAAGCAAAGGCGGCACAAATCTATGAGAGAAGGTTTAGCAACATCCTTTATCTTTAAAAAACCCAAATAGGACCACTCACTACCAAGAAACAAGCACCTCCCAAACTCCACAAAGCATCCAGGTGTCTTCTTCATGTGTCTCAGCTGGTCAAAGTACCTTCTTCATAGGCCTCAGGTGTTGGTGGCTGGCAGTGCCCCAGCCCTTAGAGGGGTGTGCCTGATGGATGGGTGGATGGGGAAGGTTCCAGCATCTCTTCCAGACCCTCCAACACCTAGATCATAACTTTAAAATGAATAAAAAGAGCAATAGCACTCACCAAGCACGAAAGCATTTTCTACTTAGTGAATATTTCTCCTTGTCTTCTTTTCATATTTCATTTCAGGAAAAACTATGTCATTTTTTCCGGCAGTCCTGCCTACGGTAATGCCGTCAGCTCAATAACTGGGGGAACTGGTGCTCTATGTTTCCTAAAGGAGGTGGATTCCAGCTTTCCATCGGTGTTTGCCTTGCCTGAGCTTGCGATATGAGATCAGCATTTGGCTTCCTATGGTACCGAGGGATGATGGCGGTACCTGGCAGCTCTGCAACTGAGCCTGGAAGCGCTCACTGGGGTGGCAGGAGTGGGAAAAGGCAGCCTGCCTCTCATGGGGAAGGCAGGGGTATTCTTTCTGTATTCTTGAAGTCTTTGCTCCCTTTTCTTTCTTGGTTCATTTAATAGGTGGAGCAATAAACCTGGTTTAGACCCAGAGGCAACCAGGAAAAAAAGAGTATTACACTGATAAGGAGAACCCTCTTCTTCCCTAAATGTCTTCCCCCAAAAAGCAGTAACTTGATAGGGACTTGTGCGATGGATAACTGTACCTTTTGATTTCTAGATGCTTCATGCTAGCTCTTCAGGGAGTAGCACATAGTTTCTTCAGATGTGTACTGAAGGACTTTTAACACGTTGCCTGGCATTTTTAGATGGGTAATTAAAAATGCTGTGTTACAAGTTAAATGTCCACCCTAGATACGTCTTCAGCACCACAATGAGTTTATTCCCTTTGCTTGCTTTTTTTCTGATTTTTAACCGACAGAGAAGCAAGCTTTTCTCTTCCCTTTCTGCCTCCTCCTGTCCTGCACGAGGGTGACTTCTGCAGGTGTATTCAGCTTTCCGCTGGAGCCTGATGTTTCTCCGGTTGCTGGTTTGCTGGTAGAGCTGATACAGCAAACACTGTACTGGGGGACTTTGATGGCATCATGGGGCTAATCCCAGATCATGCTCTTGATGAATGCGGTCATGCCAGCAGAAACTTCCCAGAATCCCAGAATGGTTCAGGTTGGAAGGGACCTTAAAGATCATCCAGTTCCAACCCCCTGCCCTGGGCAGGGACACCTCCCACCAGCCCACGTTGCTCCAAGCCCCATCCAGCCTGGCCCTGAACACCTCCAGGGATGGGGCAGCCACAGCTTCCCTGGGCAACCTGGGCCAGGGGCTCACCACCCTCACAGAAAGAATTTCTTCCTGATCTCCAATCGAAGTCTACCCTCTTCCAGTTTGAGGCCGTTACCCCGTGTCCTATCATTACACTCCCTGATAAAGATTCCCTCCCCATCCTTCCTGTAGGCCCCTTTTAGGTACTGGAAGGCCCCCTGGGAGCCTTCTCTTCTCCAGGCTGAGCCCCCCCCCCCACAAGTCTCTCAGCCTGTCCTCACAGCAGAGGGGCTCCAGCCCTGTGATCATTTCTGAACTTCTCGATGTTGTGCTATTTCCCTGAATTTTCCAAATTAATACCTTCTCACAGGTCACATTTTCCCTCTTTAAAATATATTTTATTTTCTCTGATGAATGTCTTCATACTTCTACTCAACGGCCTTGATTGGGACTGACTGCATTTCTGCAAATGTCTACATTTTGTGTGTGTATGGCATCGCTGTGGTTAGAGACCGTGGCAGGCCAGGACTCCAGCTGAAGAGGGGTAGGAGATGGGGGTACAGCACGAAGCAAGAGAGGTACAGTGAGGAATCTGACACAGCTTCAATTACATTTACGTCTTGCACCTTCTCACACATTCAAGTGAAGTGAAAGATCCGGACTGGAACTAGATTTCTTTGGCGTTAGGACTCATTTGAATGATTTCTCTTAAATTCTGAGCATTTATGACTGGTTTTTGCATGGTGACTGAGAGCATTCAGGGTGACGTGGGTGTGTGGGCAGTTGGATAACCTCCATCTCTGTGCAGCTCATCACAGCTTCTCTCTGCAGTAGCGGCATCCAGTTATTGTGAACCTAATCGTTTTGACTTATGGTCAAGAAAAACCAGAAAAGGGACCAAAAAAAAAACACCCTAAAAGGGTGATTCTACTGAGTGTCTGTGTAGCAGCACAATACAAGAAGGTATTGATGCTGTTGCAGGTAAAGAAAGATCCCACCGACAAGGTTAATAGGAGGTGGGTACAGTACTTCTCTCCATCTCTTTAGATGAACAAAAGGTGAACTTTCTGATAATTCCCCGGCATAAAGGTTGCTGCAGTTCTGTCCTCATGCTGAATCGAGGTGGTGCCTGGAAACCCTTATGTATTCAGCACACGCAGCGGTGTTGGACACGTCCGGGGAACCTTTAGTCTTTGCTGAGCAGAGCTTATTGACTTCCTTGGCTGTACAAGTATAAAGATGTAAAAATGTTCCAAAACTTGGACTTGAAGTAAATTTAGCTATCAAACTGGCTCTGCTAAATGAAATCGTAACGGCGAAGGTATTGAGATTTGAGGTGCAAAAGCAGTGGAAAGAAGGATCGTTGACCCCATGGTTGGTGTTGACCCTGGTGTCACTGTCGAGGGGTCCTTTTCATCACATCGCTAAAGGGTGGAGGAAGACTTGGGGGAGGTGGTTTTCTCCCCCATTTGCTTGGACCCAGATTATTTTCTGCTTCTTTCTTGCCACAAAAGGAGTCGCTTGTTTAATTTTACAAAATGTTACTGAAGCTGTTGGAACTGAAACTGCAGCCCACGTCTTCTTGATAAATGACTGTGTGTATTCCTGGAAGGAAGTTAAAACGGGGCTGTGTTATATTTGGTACCTCCCGAAGCACTGAGGCTACTTTGAGTACAGAATGTGCTCAAAGAGAGACTAATTTGCCACCGCGGAGCTTGATGTGATGAGATTTGTCAAGTCGTCGTTTCTGCTGGAATTCACTTAAGCTTTCTTCTCTCTCCTAAAGATTTTTGCTCATGTATTTTAGAGTTGTGTCTTTGAACTGGGGGACCATAAAGGCAAGTCAAAAAAGCCTAAAACCAGGATTAAATTCCAAGCAATGAATATGCTTGTTATAAGATGGAAATACAGAAGTCAAGCACCCGTACAACAGGTGGGAATATTACTGAGATGTTTCACTGAGTGTGCTCACGCTCTTGGTAGCAACAGTGTTGGGATTATCTGGACCTTTGAGCATCAATAGGGTGGGATTTGACTTCTCTCCAAGGATGCCATCTCAGATGGTTTGGTGGTGGTTGCCTGCAGTTGGCAATTCTGGGAACTTCAATAAAAAACAAGATTCATTACAATGAAGATGAGATACTAGGAAGAAATTTTTCACTGTGAGGGTGGTGAGCCCCTGGCCCAGGTTGCCCAGAGAAGCTGTGGCTGCCCCATCCCTGGAGGGGTTCAAGGCCAGGTTGGATGGGGCTTTGAGCAACCTGGTCTGGTGGGAGGTGTCCCTGCCCAGGGCAGGGGGTTGGAACTGAATGATCTTTAAGGTCCCTTCCAACCCAAACCATTCTGTGATTCTATGATTTATCTTTTTTTTTTCCTGTTCATTTCCAATTTCACATTGTTTCCGTTGCTGGGCTTGCAGGGCCTCTTGGTGTAATGCTGCAGGGAAAGGTGGGATGGATCGACCCTCCCAAAGAAACTCTGTTATTTTACTGGATTTGACGCTTTCTGTGCCCTGTTTTCTCCCCAGGAGTGTTTTTTGAGTGAATGTAAACTTATACTGGATCAGTGGTTAGAAGCAATGAAAAAACATTTAATCTAAACCTTTTGGTACTGGGTTGATTAAAATAAACAACTGTTAGAAGGAGCACTGGTCCTGGTTTGTGAACAGTAGGTTTTCTGTTCCTCTGTCTAATGCATAAAGCATGTGGAGCTGCTTGAGAGCTTTTTTTGTGTGCTGTACTTTATTCGGAGGTATTTCGTTTTCAGTTCTCTGAACTTTAGTGTCAGCTGGGAAGGGAGGGTGTAGGAGTAACGTGTAAAACTTTGTTCGGCCCGTTCAGTCCCAAATCCTGACAAATAGCTGGTTACTGAGTATTTAAATGAAAGCTTGAACTCTGTTTTCTCCCTTTTGAAAGCTGAGAAGACCCTGGTTCTGATTTCATCCACTCCTGGTGCTGTTTTTTTTTAGTTTCTATGCAATTCTTCAGCAGAGCATAGGCAAAGCATAGTTGATGTAGACTTTGTGCAAGACGCGCCATGTGAGTTTTCCACCTAAAGTCATTGAGCTGTAGCAAATCGCTGCTGAAAGGTTTTCAGTCTTGATTTGAAGGTGCAAACGTTGAATTTCTGCTGTCTTTTTTCCTTTATCTATGGAAAAATGTATCCTTGGTATGTTTAGGGGAAGGCGAATGGAGATATTTATTTGTAGGAGAGGTGCAGTAAATACGCGTATCTACTTGTCTAACAAAATGTGAGTGACAGACCATTCGCATCATGCCGTCTTTTTTGCGACTGCCAGTCTTGTAGCCAGCTCCCATCTCCCTTCCCTCTCCTCCTCTTATCCTGCATCTCCATCGCTCCTCCTTTTTTTTGCCTGCATTTCATATGTGTCCCCATTCCTCCTTTTGCTCTGGTGGAGATAAAGACCACTCTTTGCTAGAAAGAGCCGTGTTTTCTGTCCGACAGGTTTGCCCGCGGAGCCTCACGGGTCTCTCTCTTTCTCTCTGTTGGTTGCTGCTGCAGAGCTGTGGAATGCTGTGAAGACTCACTGCCCTGCAGCCACAGGCAGACTCCTCTCTGGATTATCTCCATCCGAAGGAAGCTCGTATCCAAGAGGTATCAATTCATGTTTTCTGTGTGCCCTTCAACTGTAGCGCTTGAGTTTAGATACTCCTCCAAACACCTTTTCCCCTACTCCCATGCCACGGAGATTGCAAGTATTGGGTAGAAAGTGTTGGTGTTTGGTATGGGTTGGAGCTTTGTTTATATTGAATGAACTTTGGTACAGAATTACATTACATTTTTAACCAAGCAAGTAATTTCTGCATCAAGCAATGCATAAGCTGAAACTCCTGGAACACTGTATGTCTAGTGTATTTTATTGTGTTGATTTATAAAGTTAATAAACCTAAGGTGATCGGCAGACTGGAGTAGAACACACAGCAGGTATGTGCTGCTCCTATAAAGAATTGTGAGAGTTAGGGGTTTTTTTAGTATTTATTAGTCTTAATATCTTCTTAGTAAATAATTTATTTTTGTTTTATATTAAAAAGAAGGCAAAAAATACTGCTTGTGTTTGCTAGCTGCGTCAAAATCAGTGGATTGGGAAAGGCATTCCCGGTATAAATTTCTGTCCTTTGCCTGTAGACAGGCAAATTATTTTCTAATAGTTTATGTTGTGGCCTTTCATAAAAGAAAAGCTAGAAACAATTTTTTAAAATATAAACTTTGCAGTGTAATGTGGTCTGTAAATTGGTTGGAGCAGGTTCTGTCTTAACTATTTTTGTATATGGTGCCTAGCATTATGAGACCTGAACAGGTCAAGCCCTCCAGGCCTTTATATATAAGAAAATCAAATAAGTTGTAATAGAGGTATAATGTGATATACGACTAGCTATTAAATACGAATGTGCCACTGCAGGAAATCCCTGCGCTGCACGTGGTTAGGGGCTGGAAAGTGCGCTGGGCGAAAGTCACCGTACACCTGCCCTGTGCTGAAATTTGCCCCTGGGTGTTCACACTTGGTTCTTGCTGCAGAGAAGACACTGGGTTGAAGTGTCAGTCTGACCCGATCCAGTTCTTTTTGTGCAGAAGTATGGAAAAAACAGGGTTGACTCTTTTTTTTTTTTTTCCATTTTATACGTTTTGCTGCTTGCTTAGTAACATGAACCTTAAATGTCAGCTGCCAGGATACCCACTGAGTGTTCTGCTCCTACTCAAGTCAGATTTGCTGAAAACCAGATGCAGACAGACAGCAACAGTTCTGGTGGGTGCTCTCTGTGCTTGGATCCACTGCACTGCGCCGGGATCGAATATTTAGGCATGCTGGGACCCTTATCCTCCCAATATTTTGCAGCCCTCCAGCCCTGCTTTAGGAGAAACCGGCCCTGATTAGATGCCTACTTTTTGGGTACGGAGAAAATCAGGCTGTTTTTTCTTCCTCATCCCACTGTCAACCTGTCTTAGGTGGGATGGGACGGAAAGTGCCAAGCGTTTTGGAACAGCTTTGCTTCGTCCTTGCTTGTGCTCATCCCTCAAGCAGCAACAATGGGCCCCTTTCCATCTCCTTTTCCCCTTTTTGTTCAATATCGTGAAAAACAGATAAATGGAAAAAAAAAATAAGGACCTTTATGCTGCTCCTGTCCCCTTTTTTTGCCAACTGCCTGCCTTACCTCCACGTTGAGACGCAGTTGGGGCTAAGGTGCTTTTTCTGGGCCTGAAAAACAGAGGTCCAGGACTGCAGAAGGGAGAGAGGCAGAGGCCAGGGTGTGCGTTTGGTGGGTTGGGAGGTGGGGAGAAAACAGAGGTGGGGACTGAATTGCTCAGACTGGAGAAGCGGGACTGGCATTGGTGGGAGAACTGGAAGACAGGCTGTTTTTTTGAATGAGAACATGTTGTTAAGTGGTGGCTTTGCATGAGAAAGAGAACTTCTGGTCCAAGGGGCTCCTGGTCCAGTTCAGCTCCAGATTAAGAAATACAAGTTTAAGCTTTGTGTGCGCTGGGTTTCTTGAGCTGACAGCCTGGTCCCTGGAGATCTCAAGACTGGAACTGATGGAGCCTGGGGAGATTTGGGTGACGAGCTGCTGGTTGTCCTCTTCAGGTCAATCGGGGTTGCTCTCCAGTCTGTGACTGCCCTGCTTGGGATCCTCGTCAGCCACTTCATTTACTTTTCAGGTCTCTTCATCTTGGATTGAACCTCCCCCTTTTACACATGGTGGTAAATAGTGTTCAGAAATCAAAAGGCAGAAGAAATGGAGTTAAACTCTTGCATGTGTGTGCCCGACTTCCTAAATTTGTTGACTTAGGTTAGGTTATTTCTTGCTTGGGAAATACCCCGCTCCCCCCAGTCCAGCAATTAAGTAGTTAATCATTGTGTGTGTATAAAATCCACGTGTATCTAAAAATACCTCTCTTATCTGTCTAATGGTTTGGTGTGATGTAAATATTTTTAAATGTGCTTTTACATTAGTCTGGTTTTTATACAGTGTGTATGAGTGGAATTTGGCATGTGGTTAACTGGGCCTGGACTTTATACTTGTGCTCCGTTCCCCTCAATGTTTCTGAACTCATAGGGAAAATTTCTGATTGTTAGTCTCCTGACCGTTTATGCCAGTTTGGTGGGGTCCATTTGGTGATCTTCGCTGGGCTGAGAATGCACCGAATCCAGAGCGGAAGGGAAGCCTCTTGCCAGCAGGTGATGGATATTTCTCTGCTGTTGGGGCATGACTACATCACTTAGTGATTTTCTTTTCTACTGCATGAGCAAATCCTTTGTTCGTAGATCTTAAGTTTTCTTAAATTGCCAGCTCTGTTTTGGAGAATAAATTTCATTTTAGAGAACATATGACATGGAAGGTGATTTCTGTTAAGTGAAATTATGTACTGCATCCAGCTCTGGAGTCTTCAGGACAAGACAGACCCAGAGCTGTTGGAGTGGGGCCACAGGAGGCCCCAGAGATGCTGGGAGGGCTGGAGCCCCTCTGCTGTGAGGACAGGCTGAGAGAGTTGGGGGGGTTCAGCCTGGAGAAGAGAAGGCTCCGTGGAGACCGTGGAGCCCCTTCCAGTCCCTCAAGGGGCTCCAGGAAAGCTGGGGAGGGACTCTGGATCAGGGAGGGGAGCCATGGGATGAGGGGGAAGGGTTTTAAACTGGAAAAGGGGAGATTTAGATGAGATATTAAGAAGAAATTCTTTACTCTGAGGGTGGTGAGCCCCTGTCCCAGGTTGCCCAGAGAAGCTGTGGCTGCCCCATCCCTGGAGGTGTTCAAGGCCAGGTTGGATGGGGCTTGGAGCAACCTGGTCTAGTGGGAGGTGTCCCTGCCCATAACAGGGAAGGTTGCTTTAAAAAGGTGTGTTCCAACCGAAACCATTCTATGATTCTGTTAGGTCCCAGGATCCTATGAGACATCATATGATTATTTAAAAGTGAAAGGAGATGCCTGTCCCTTTTTCCTGTTAGAGTCTAATGATGGTGATACCAAGGACAGTGGTTCATGTTTCTGATTCAGATGGCGGGCTTGATGTTGTCCATGGGGTGTATTGGTTTGGTTACGAGGACGGGTCATAGGACCGGTGTTTTCCACCGTACCACATCACCCAGTCTGTGCTGAGTGTGCAACATGCTTGGGCATTTCCTAAGGATGCTCTTCCAGCGAGCGGGAGCAGCTGCCTCGAGAGCAGAACCCTCCAACGTGTTTCTTTTGCTCTTGTTGCTTTTGGTTTTGCCCAGCAATCTCTTGCTGTATATTGGAAGAAACAGGAACGTGAACACTCTTGGTCCATAGTGGAGAATGCAGGTACTCGCCTTTCTCTTAAGCTGTATCTCCTTCATCTTTACACACAGTCTGAGAGTCATGAAGCAGCGAGGCTCTCTTAAACGTACCTCAACTGAGATGGTTCCAAGTCCTGCAAGGTGTTGGATTATGGTTGCATTCCCTTTCTTCCCTCTCTCCCATTCCAGTCACAAATATTGCAGGGTTTGGAAGGCTATGGGATCTGTAATTACTTTGCCCATCCTTATTCATGGGCATTTTCACTTCCTGAGAAGATTTTTAGTGGGAGGTGTCCCTGCCCATGCAGGGGGGTTGGAACTAGATACTTTAAGGTCCCTTCCAACCTGAACCAGTGATTTTTGTTCCTTTGTGAACACTACCGCAATGCTGGAGGTATCAGCGAAAGGAAAGGAACCCCCACTCTGTGATGTACCCAAATATGTTGTAACATATTACACAGGGAAACGTCCTCCCTGCCTAAGGTGACAAATTTATAACTGTTAATGACCCAACATTTCATCCTAAGCAGCATTTGTGCAAGTGCTTCTCTTAGTAAGGTCTGTTCCCTTAAAAAAATCCTCTTTTAATGTTTTTGCCTCATTATTTTGTGGTGGTCGGAGTCACCAGCTAATCACACACATGTGGCCTCTGACTGCGGGTCCCTGTGCTGGGCTGTGTCCCTTCCCATACCCGCTGCAGCTCTCCAGACGAAACCTGCGCTCTCCTTTGCCTGTCCGCAGCATGTGATGGATGCTGTGCCACAGGGATGGATTGTAATCGAGTGTGAGGATGGGAACATCAGCCTGAGCATCCCACGATGATGAGTTTGGGGCGTAGAGGAATTATTTTATTGACAAAGCGGCTTCGTGATTCTTTATGGCTCAATACTCCTGATATACAGTAATTGCTAGAGGAATAAGGAGTGAGGTATCGTTAGGAAGATGACATTTCCCATAACCAGGAAAAAAAATCAACTGGCAAAAACTGATTTAAAAACAAAGGAAGGCTTTTAATAAGATTTATGGACATAGGCAGCAGAGAGGATCTCCGACACCAGACTTTTCAAGATGCTCAAGACTGACTTTCTACTTTAGATTGATGAGTTTAAATGCATATTAAAGTGTGCCGTAGATACTGCCCTGAGGTATGTGGAGAGCGAACCAAAATACTTTTTGTCTGTCTACTCAGCCAGAAAGATGCAGTTAGGGTCTCTTTCCATTCTCTGAGTCTAGGATGTGAGTCGTAGCTGCATCTCTTCTTAAAAATATATATGTGTCCAGGTGGCCAGGAAGGTCAACAGCATCCTGGCCTGTATCAGCAACGGTTTGGCCAGCAGGACTGGGGCAGTGACCGGCCCCCTGTACTGGGCACTGGTGAGGTCCCACCGTGTCCAGTTTTGGGCCCCTCACCACAGGAAAGCCATTGAGGTGCTGGAGCGTGTCCAGAGAAGGGCAATGGAGCTGGTGAGGGGTCTGGAGCACAAGTCTTGTGAGGAACGGCTGAGGGAGCTGGGGGTGTTCAGCCTGGAGAAAAGGAGGCTGAGGGGAGACCTTCTCGCTCTCTACAGCTCCCTGAAAGGAGGGTGTAGCCAGAGGGGGTCGGTCTCTTCTCCCAAGGAACAGGCCATAGGACAAGAGGAAACAGCCTCAAGTTGTGCCAGGGGAGGTTTAGGATGGATATTAGGAAAAAGTTCTTCCCCGAAAGTGTTGTCAAGCATTGGAAGAGGCTGCCCAGGGCAGTGGTGGAGTCACCGTCCCTGGAGGGATTTAAAAGCCAGGCAGACGTGGTGCTCAGGGACATGGGTTAGTGGTGGGTTTTTTGTCAGAGTCGGGTTGGTGGTTGCACTAGATGATCTGAAAGGTCCCTCCAACCTAGAAGATTCTATAATTCTATATAGGATCTTGAAAGCTTTGTGACCTTGACTTCTTTTTGGACTGAGGTTTACCATGTAGGTATCTTTTTGTAGCCCTGTGATAGCTGCTTCCCTTAGAATCACAGAATGGTTTGGGTTGGAAGGGACCTTAAAGGCCATCTAGTCCCACCCCCCTTGCCCTGGGCAGGGACACCTCCCACCAGCCCAGGTTGCTCCAAGCCCCATCCAACCTGGCCTTGAACCCCTCCAGGGATGGGGCAGCCACAGCTTCTTTGGGCAACGTGGGCCAGGGGCTCACCTCCCTCACAGTGAAAAATTTCTTCCTATTATCTAAGCTAAGTCTCCTGTCTTTCAATTTAAAACCGTGCCCCCTCATTAGAGGCCAGACTGATATCCAACAGACTTGCAAAGTGAAAATCTCAACTGGCTGATGGATAGGGAGCAAAACAGATTTCAGAAACAATACAAAAAATGGAGATCTGTGTTTCTTGACAAGGGGAAGAAAAAAAACCCTAATGAGAACTCTTCAAACGATGCATCGAAACGAGCCCGTCACGCGACAGAGAAGCTGCCCACGGTCCTCGCCAAGTGGGCGATAGCAGGAGATCTACTTGACCGATTTTTCTCTCCCTGCTGCAGAAGTGCAATAGGACGCTCAGTTCTCACTGTGGCTGAGATGAGATTATAGGGAAACATCCAGTATGTTCCCTCCACCTTTCTGGAGCGCCTTCCCGCAGTCTTTGCTCCGCATTTCTGCTCTCACAAAAGCCGTGCTGGAAGCAGTGGCTTTTCTTTCAGATGTATAATTTACCACCTCTTCCCGGTGTGCCAGCCTTGTTTGTATTGATAAATGAATGTTCTCTGTGTACAGCCTGCAGATAGTTCTGCTTGTCGAGGACAATGCTGCTAAATATACCTGTTTCTGATTAAGTGTGTTTGAATTTGTGAGTTTGGTTAATAAGCTACACCTTTCACAGATTCTTTTGTTAACTCATAAAAGCTGCGCGTTCTTGATTTATAGTGCCAAAAGGGGTAAACTGACATTAAAAGCATTAATTAGTCTTGCTTGACTGCACAAAGAGTAGAGTTGGTGCACGCCAGCTTTTGATTTAGCCCTTTGTGGGCCTTTGATTTTTGCCTAAGCTTGTTAAAGGGTCTGTATCTCTGCCTTTTTCATGCTAGATTGTATAATTAGAGTTTAGTGAGAAATACAGTGATTGGGCTTGAAGAGCAAGAGCCCTGTACAATTATAAGCAATAAAGCTGTAAAGCAATTGGCCAGAACTTTACATATATTTTAATAGAGAAATGTTCTTTTTTAACATGGATAACTTGGTATTGTTAGATTTGCAGTAACGATTTCCAGAGGATTTGTCGTAAGCTGTGGGCACCCTCGATAAACCTCAGAACAGCTACATTTTCCAGAGCCTTGGATTTGCCCATTGTGCATGAGCCAGCCATGTGCCCTTGTGGCCAAGAAGGCCAATGGCATCCTGGGGGGCATCAAGAAGAGTGTGACCAGCAGGTGGAGGGAGGTCATCCTCCCCCTCTGCTCTGCCCTGGGGAGGCCACAGCTGGAGCACTGGGTCCAGTTCTGGGCTCCCCGGTTCCAGAAGGACAGGGAGCTGCTGGAGAGGGGACAGCAAAGGGCTACCAAGATGCTGAGGGGACTGGAACATCTCTCTGATGAAGAAAGGCTGAGGGATTTGGGTCTCTTCAGTCTGGAAAAAAGACGGCTGGGGGGGGGGCGGATCTTGTCAACGCTTATAAATACTTAAAGGGTGGGTGTCAGGAGGATGGGGCCAGGCTCTTTTCAGTGGTGCCCAGTGACAGGACAAGGGGCAACAGGCACAAATTTAAACATAGGAAGTTCCACCTAAACATGAGGAAGAACTTCTTTCCTGTGAGGGTGTCAGAGCCCTGGCACAGGCTGCCCAGAGAGGTGGTGGAGTCTCCGTCTCTGGAGACATTCCAAACCCGCCTGGAGGCGTTCCTGTGCCACCTGCTCTGGGTGACCCTGCTCTGGCAGGGGCTTGGACTGGGTGATCTCCAGAGGTCCCTTCAACGCTTGCCATTCTGTGATTCTGTGATTCTGTAATTCAGCAGCACGTGAACGTAATGGAAGTTTTGTAAACCGCATGGCAGGTAGCACTGATAGTTTTTGTTTTCCATTACACCTTCATCCATTTTGTACAGGCTAATAGGAAAAAAAACCCCAGACCTTGAAGCACTGCCTGGGTTTTATACATGGAATTCTTACATTATAACATTTATGAGCATATTTCAGTGTATGGTAGTTTCTGTAGTACTCAATTCTAGCCAACTATTCTGCACACAAAAGTTTGAAAATGAATTGAAATGCAAATTGTAGGCCAGGGTTTTTTTTTAATAGAACTTCCTGCAAAAAAAAAAAAAAGAGAATACCATTGGTATAATTCTGATAATTGCTTCTGGTTTGTTTGTGAATTAAGATTTCCCTCTGTCCATATAAAGTCTCCTTCTGTCTTAGATATTATCACATTCACTGCTCTATAAAAAGAATGTTGGACTGGGTTTCCATCCAAACCTGTGATTAAAGAGCCAACAGTTGCCCAGTGTGGTACCTCCAACACCGCCTTCATTTCCTTTCTATGATAGTATGTTTTTATTATAAGAGTTGGCTGTGGGTACATGTGATGTTGCTAATGGTGACCCACTGTAAAAATGGTTTTTAAGCATGCAAATATCCAGCTGCATATGAAAATCTCCGCATTTCCCACTGTTGGACGTTGGAGCTCAGAAGATTTTGAGGCCTTCGATGAGGGAGAATGGTGGAATACATCTGAAGCTCCTTGGCTTAACAAAAAGCCTTCTTTGGTCTCCTGAATATTTTATATGTGTATAATAACATAGTGATGTCTTCTATTGTAATTATGTATTTTAAAAGGTGTTTGTGCTGTGAAGTTGGCTGCCATTCTCTGTAGGCCAGTTCAAGGTTTGGCAGCTTTGAAGGCATAATAGCGTATGCTTTTCCCTCCTCTCGCCATTAATTATGTCAGTAGAAACCCAATAGCGACTGGAGACCCTGTCTGCACGTAGATGTTAATGGTGGCTTTATTAGAGGGTATCACTGGTCGCTGCTGGAGAGACCCTCCTGTCTTCTGCTGGGGTTAGGACACAGTGAGAGCTGTCACCTCTCCCCAGATACCCTCATGCTCATCTCCTAAACCTATGGTGTATCGCTCAAAACATGTCCATCTGTGCTACCTTTGGCCCCATGGCCAGAAGCTGCCGGGCTACGGACTAGCGCCTGTTGAGGTACTGCCTTTTCCTATGGAAAATTCCTTTCTGTTTTAAATAACCAAGTGTTTATAAGTGAAGGTGGAAGGGGACCTCTGATTTTTGGCATTTTATCAAAGTTGTAAGGCAATGCTAGGATGGGTTTGGGGATTTTTTTCATCATCTTCCTCTTGTTCAGAGGCCTTGCTTGAATCCATTTATGGATGGAAATGGAAATGAAAATAGAGAGCCATTGCAAAGAATTGTGATTATCATCCTGCCTGGTCCAATAAAGGGTTGGGATTAGAAAGGAACCTGTATTATTTGTAAAATGACAAATTATGATTCGGTTTTTTTTTTATTATTATTTTTTTTGACAATTTATAATTTAAAAATCAGACAGCTGCACAAATCCTTAAATCGCCGAACATTTAACCAAGTGTCAAATTTTGGGTACCCAGTACTACATCCTGGGTTTCCAGGTTCTTTACAAAACCCACGACGCATGTGGGTCCCCCGAAGCTCTGCCTTGCCGCGTCCTCTGCAGCAGGAGGATGGTCTGCACCTCCCAGTGAGGCTAATGGTGAGAGCTGGGACTAAAGCTTCTGCTCCAGTGGGGTTTTCGGCTTTGCTCAGAGGTGGATGCAAATAGAAGCATTTTAGAAGAGGATGTTGCAATTAAAATAAAAAGCGTGGCCTGCCCAAATACATACCTGGATTATTAGTGCTGGGAAGTGCATGTGCTCCTTCACCACCAAATTAATCTTTATTCCTGAAGGTTTTTTGCAAGCACTTGCCTGCTGAGGATCATCCTCTCGCTCATTATCATCATTGTTCCCTCTTGCTCGGGCTTTTTCTTTCACAATGTAAACAATTTCTAATGATTCCTTCCTTCTCCGCTGTCGAATAGCAGCAAAAGAGAAAATCAGGAATAGCTGAAGACCTATTTTTCATGAGTTTTATAATAAAAAAGATTTCTCCTTGCCTGCTCAGTTAGACATTAATGATAATTTGTCATCTCTGCAACATTTGCTTTTCAGAAGGAGTTTAAAGCATATGCTTCTGTTTCAGATATTAAGTTTACTCATGATTATTAGTGTAAGACAAGGCATGTGATACGCTATAGGGACAGTCCAGGAGAAATTCCCCCTTTCCTGGGAAGCTCATGGTCTAGAGTAGAAGAGGTGAACTAGAAATTTAGGCTCGTTTATTTGAATTTGGGGAAAAGCCAGTCTTTAACAGGGATGGGGGGACATGGTAAGTCAGAAGAGGACGGTGCGGGCAGGGCGGGTAGAGGACGTGGGCAGAAGAACAGCGAGAAAGTCCAAGGATTGAGTCTTGGCAGGAGGATGCTTTTATTTTCATGAGCCTTGTAAATATCGCTAACCTAATTTCTTCAAATAAATTGCAGGGCTAGGTGGTAGGGAAAGCAGAGCAATTCTGCAGGGAGTTTAGTTTTAGATTCATTTAGATTCAGGAGTTAGACTTAATAATTAGGATTTAACCATTTCTTTTCAAAACCTGATATCCTAGAGAAATGGGGCCTTGTGCTTTCTGTGTGAGCATTTCCATTCTGCAAACTTTGGAAGGGAAGGAGGAGTCTCGGAGAGGATTAAATTCTTCTAGGTCTCATGAAAATGAAGGCTTTTTGTAAGTGGGTAAAGTGACAAGATGTATCCACACACAAGGCGCCAGAAAATCTCCAGTGATCTGATAAATACCCAGTCATGGGAGAAGCTTTGTTTTGAGTTTCCACTTGACCAAAGGCAATCGATGTGAGAAGCAACTCCATGGGAAACCAATGTTCAAGGAGCTCCTTGTTTTCTATTTTCTTTGGGTTTGGGGTTTTTATTTTTTTTTTTTTCTGACACTGAATCAATTCATCATATATCTCAAGCTTTTTCCTCTGGGGAAAAAGGTAAAAGGCTATTTTGAGTGATGAGGTGAGATTATGAGAGTTAGGAGTGGGGTAGTTGCATGGTGTTTCAGGAGTGTTATATCTGTTCAAAATACACTCTCCAAGAAACTTTAAAATACGTGATTTTTTTAATATATATATGTATGTATGTATATATGTATGTTTGAAGGTATTTATTCTTTACTTTCCTGCCAAACCCCAAACTCAGACCTGCTGCTTGGCAATTTGTCCCATTGTCTTCAGGAAAGGGTAGTGGAAACAGAATTTCCAGAATTGTATTTAATGGGTTTGATTAGACTCGAGGGATCAGGGAGGACTTGGAGGCAGGATTAGGAAACTCTTGTAACAGGCCTTAGACTACATAGAGAGAGGGGTTGTCTCTCTAGGTTGGGGTTTATTTATTTACTTATTTGAATTAAAACCATTTGGAAAAAATCAGTAGAGCGTTTACACGCTAAAAGAAATCCTAAGCGTATCTTTGAATGGCTCAATAGAGAAAAGGAGACATCTGGGAATCCAACTGCGCACCTCGAGAGGTGATGGAGGTTGTGGAGGACTTTGGAGCATTGACCCGTAAACATCCTCAGCATATTCAGGGAAACGGAAACTGCCTTTAAACTGCATTTTTAGCAAAACTTAGTTCCTAACGGCAACACAGACAGATCTGAAATGACAAATATCTTTAGCAGCACGGAGATATTTCAGAGCTGGTTCTTCCCTGGCTTATCTGTCAGTTTGTTTAGGCTCCCAAGGTTGTTTCTCCTGCTGCGGTTGATAACATCGTTAGCGCTCGAAGCGGGGTAAAGAATGCGGCTCCTTGATGCGGTGCGGTCGCTGTTGATGCTCCTGCCTGGAGAAGGAGCAAAATGCTTCGGGCCTGAGCTCAGGTTCTGACAGGTAAAAACATTTCCATTTGCTTGAAAGCGCCGTGTGCCCTTCTGTCTTCACCCAACGCATCTCAGTCCTTGGGGCAGTGAGTTGTCGGCGTCTGCCTTGTTTGGTGGACAGATTTTTGGGTGAAAATGAAAACTTTGAGCTTCTATTTTGTTTTTTTTTTTTTTCCACTCTCAGTCAGCACATCCTTAGAAATAAGTCCAGGGTGTTGAGACCACCGGTGTGCGGGGCATCGCATTGTGTGCCGGTCCAGCCAGGAAAGCATGAGCCCATCATCTCCTTCCAGCCGCAGCCCCAGGATGGTTATTCACAGCTACCACAAATGTTTCGGTCTTTGACTTGCCGTCATTTGTTTTCCTTCCCCACTTGAAGGAAGTGGTTCCTTCCAGTATGAGAAGCATTAAATTGACTCAACTACTTTGTTTGCTGAAGTAGCACTTTGAAGTCAATCTTTGAAGTTTCTTACGTGATCTGAGATTCGATTCGACCGCTTTTACCCAGCAGCCTCATAGCAGGGATTTTATTTGGGAGAATCTCACTAGCTATTTTCAGCTCCAACAAGTATAAGCAGCCCTTCCTTCAATTTTAAGGCTGTTACCTGCTCAGATAGTGCGGTAATTGAGGGAGCGGAATCATACCGATACCTAATAAAAAAAAAAGTTCAAGCTATAGTGGAATCGATTCAAATAGAGGAGGAGAGGCCCTCGTTCTTGGAAACTTTATATAAGTCCACTTTGTCCTTCTTCCAGAGACCTGTGCTTAGATTGCTGTGTTCAAGTTGAGAAGTTGAATTACCTAATAATGCCAGGTACACAAAATATATAATAAAAAAAATATATTTTTTTTAATATAAGGGGAAGGGAGGGAGGAAGGAAGGGTGGAAGGAAGGGAGGGAGGGAGGGAGGGAGGGAGGAAGGAGAAGGCACCTTCTATTCTGCCGTTTTTGATCCTAACTTGCACTGTTTTCAACATTCACTTTTAATACGTGACTTGTGCTTGAGCACGCAGACGTTATGGGGTCATCTGCAGTATCAGCAGAATCTTGCTGGTCAGCTTTTCGAAGTATGTCTCTGGCGTTAAGTCTCAAACTGGAAAGGTAATCCCCTCTGGAGTCTTGACCTACTCTCAAAATTACTTTCTCCTGCTCTTTTGAGCCTTTGGGTTATATTCCAGTGTTTTTTTCCTCTTCATCAAGACAGCTTGCTTAATTGCTCTGACTGCTAGGCAGAAATCTTACTCTCCTGTCTTACAGACCTCCTTTTCTTCAGTTCGTTCATAATAAAGTGGTTTCTGGAACAGGGCCAGGCCTTTAACCCAAAGTGTCTTCTAGCTTTCGTATCAAATGAGGGACAGCACAGCCAGATTTCTGTCCTAATCCCTCTTCCCGAAGACAAAGATGTCGACACTGTCTAGACATCAGAGTTCAAAAGATTTTATTTGCTTTTTCCCATGCATTAATTCAAGGCTGAGGGTTCCCTCATTCTCCTTTTCACCCTACATAATAGTCCCCAAAGCCTCCCAGTCTGCCATTGCTCCATGGGGGAAAAATCCCGCGTACAATTTGGGAGTAGGTGGTCTGTACCCCTTTGCAGCAGAATCAGTGAAACAAGATGTGGTGAGTTCTGGCTGGTGGCCCTTGTGGTGTATGGACTAAACATTTGTCACTTAAAATCTCTTTTTTTTCCCCTATCAAATGCTGTATTCAGTCACAAGATATTACACAACAGCTGCCAGCTGTTCTTAACCTTTTGTACTTCTTTTATTGGCTCAATAAATGCAACAGCCTTTTCTTGGGTCCACGTTCTACAGCTTTTCCGTGGGGGAGTGGATCCTTATAAGCTACAGATTTTGAGTGGGAAAAGCTAACAACTTCACTGGTTTCCTGGTCCTTTGAAATTTTCCTTCTACTGATGGCAGGTTTTGACCTTTTTTATCTTTGGAAGTGTTCTGCTGGGAAGTTTAGCTAATGAGAGATCATTAGGATCCTGTTTACCCTTGGATGTCGTCTAGTTATGTAGTGAAGAGGAGGTCAGGTACAAAACAGTTGGGAAAACTGAAGACAAATTGGTAGAGGAGCAAAAGCTGCCATAAGAATGTTGTCACAAATTCTTTTTGCCCAATGTTCTCCCTCATTTTGGGGAAGGCTTCCTTATGCATATTTATTTTCCATTTTTTAATGTTAAAGTGTGGAAATAATGGTCTCCACTTCAACCAAAACAGCCGGTGGATTCTCTTGCAGATGTGAAATCTCTTCCCAGTTTGTCCACCTTCCCGTGGAGGTTTGCATTGGATCCATGAAGGTGCTGGCCATACTCATGCCCCCACGGAGACTCATGGCTGGCTTGAATCTACAAATAAATGAGATGCTGCTCTGAGAGGAAGAAATGCAAATAGGTGAATTAGAAGTTTAAAGGCTGCAGTTAGACGAAGTAAAAATGTAAATTGGAGAAAATCACACAAACTTGAGGCCATCTTGGCACTTCAGTGCACGCCTCTTGTCTGTCTGGCAGTCTTTCGGGAGGTCAAGGCTGGGGACAAGGAGAAGCGTTGTGTTTTGTGTCTCGTATACAACTGAGTGTGTAATTTCTAGTGAAAAATAAAAGACAGCTAAATGTCAAGATTGCAAGTTCAAAAAGCATAACGTGGCTGTACGTCACTAACCACACTTTCTTTGTGTTCTATATATGTGTGGGTCTTTATCAGCATTATTTCTGTCCAGGTTTCTCTCTCTCTAAAACCACCGTTCATTTTGTGAAAGGTGCCTTGGTCTGAGGGTTAGGGCAATCTCGGGGGAATTAATTTTTTATAACTTCAGCCACCTAAAAGTGAAGCACCTGGTTTCTTGTCTAGGCCCCTCTCATCATTTGTGGGGACACATAGACACTTGCTGTAGACAGTTGGGTTAAAATGGGGTGAATTTGCCTTTGCAATTTCTTCCAATTGATGATGGAGGACATCTGGACCACTGATGTAGCTTAGATACCAAAAATGGCAATGGAGATAAAGGGAAGATAAGCGGTACCGTGTGAGTCTTGCCTACATTAGTAGCTACTATTGCATATACACATGTGCTTATATAGGATATTAAATTAAAATTAGTCTTCTTTATGAGAACCTAAACCAAGCATTGTAGATCAAATGATCTATCTAGGAATCGTACATCAGCTTTGAACTTCTTTTGGGTTGCCAGTATCTTATTTTTCTTTTCTTAAAAGGGATCACTGAAAGGACTTAGATCTTGCTCAGGGAAGGACAGCTGATCTTAAAAATAAATTCAGTGCATAAAAGCTGTACAAGACAGATCTGGGACCACAGTGTAAGCTGCTGTCTTCTTTCTGAAGGGCCTTCAACATAGGCACTATGGACACAATCGTGGCAGCACTTGACATTTGCAAAGATGCTGTTGCCTTGTCTATGGGCAGGTCAGGTTTGAAAGGGATTTCCTCAGCAAAAATGCCTGGAAAAGAACTGAATAAAATTGCTATTCATCACAAGTTAACAATGAAATGATTTGTTGATGGACTGGGAGGGTTGTTTCACAGATACTGCTTGGGGATTATTTTTGTCAGTTCATTCAAGGTTTTGATGGGGGTTTATAAGCTGATAGCTTTGGTTGTTCTGGTGGACTTGCTTTTGGGCTACTAAATATTTTGCATTTTATGTTCAAATCACATGGGATTTCAGAATCAGTAGTCAATTCTCTTGTTGATTTAAAAAGGATTATAGACAGAAAGCTTACAGACTGCAGAAAATAACGGAGTGTAATGATGTTGTATAGGAAGACCGCTGCAGCTTATTTATCATAGAATCACAGAGTGGTTTGGGTTGGAAGGGTCCTTTAACGGCCATCTAGTCCAACCCCCTGCCATGGTCAGGGACATCTTCAACTAGACCAGGTTGCTCAGAGCCCCGTCCAACCTGGCCTGGAATGTTTCCAGGGATGGGGCATCTCCCACCTCTCTGGGCAACCTGAGCCAGGGGCTCACCACCCTCAGTGTAAAAAATTTCTTCCTTAGATCTGGTCTGAATCTCTCCTCTTTTTGTTTAGAGCCATCACCCCTTGTCCTGTTGCAACAGGCCCTGCTAAAAAGTCTGTCCCCATCTTTCTTATAAGCCCTCTTTAGGGACTGCAAGGGGCTCAAAGGTCTCCCCGGAGCCTTCTCTTCTCCAGGTTGAACCCCCCCAGCTCTCTCAGCCTGTCCTCACAGCAGAGGGGCTCCAGCCCTTGGATCATCTCCTTGGCCTCCTCTGGCCCCGCTCCAACAGCTCCATGTCTCTCCTGTGCTGAGGCCCCAGAGCTGGAGGCAGCACTGCAGGGGGGTCTCCCCTGAGCGGAGCAGAGGGGCAGAATCCCCCCCCTCGCCCTGCTGCCCACGCTGCTGGGGATGCAGCCCAGGCTGCGGGGGGGTTTCTGGGCTGCCAGCGCATATTGCTGGCTCATGTTGACCTTCTCATCCACCAACACCCCCAAGTCCTTCTCCTCAGGGCTGCTCTCCATCCATTCATCCCCCAGCCTGCATGGATACCTGTATTGATTTACCATCACTTGCTTCCTTTGTTGCCTCCCCTCCATTTAGCGATCTCTCTGGCCGGATTGATAACGCCGGCATGTCACCAGAGCATCCTTGGGCTCCCTTCCCCCAGCGCCCGGCGTGGAGGAATGGCGAGCTTTCCTCGTCAGCAAGCCTGCTCGTTGCCTTCCAGAGCGTCTCGCTGTAATTCAGTTATGAATCATTGCTTTATTTGTCATGTCAAGCTCCAGCAGGATGGTTTAAAGTGCTTTTAGTCGGCAGTAATTTGAGGCACTCTGCCAAACCGTTCCGTTGTTGTCAGAGCCGGCAGTGGCTGCAGCTGATCCGATGATAAAACGCGTCCTGACTGCAGATTATTGCCGCGGTGGCAGGAAGGCTGTTCGTTTTCACATGTGGCAGGCAATAAGAGCTAATTAACAAACGTACGAATTTGTTGGGTTTATCCCTGGGGATTACAGAGTGGGTGTATAGGTATTCGAAACTCTTCATGTGTATATTTTACTGTCTTTTATGTTTTTAAAAATGCATTTTCATTTTCCTGAGTGTTTTTTTTTTTTATGCTGAAAGTGTATCAGCAGAATATGGGTCTCTGTAGTGCAATCAGAATATTTTCTACACAAGAGGAAATGTGTGTTAAATTTTTCTCCTCAAACAGAAATAGAACTTGCTTTAAGGGAAAAAAAAAGAATTTCTTTTGCTACCTTAAAATAATTTGTTGGGGGGAAAAAAAACAAACTTTTTTTTTTTGTATGAAGGTTTTGTGTCTGCAGGATGCCAGCTGAATTCCGTATAGGAATCGTCTGGTTTTTAAATTGCTTTTTTAAAAAATTAATTTTAAATTGCCTTTTTTAAAAAAAAATAAGAGAGAATTGGTTGGGCACAGGAGGTTATCAGTCAAATATTCTTTAGAGAAACTGTTCTGATGTCCTGCCTTTAATACCTCACCGAGGGGTGTAGATGGGCTGCAGAATGTGTAGCGCGGGCAACAGTAAAATCATTATTTTTCTCCCGATCATGTAACTAAATTTCTAGTAGGAATATCTGTGGTGGTAAAGTGAGAGGAAACAGTGATCTGTACCCATACGCTGTTTTTGTTATCATCCCCCAGCTCCAACGAGAGCGTTTCAGGATGCCTTGCAGCTTTGCCTTCAAATATATGTATTTTTTAAAGAATTCCTCCTCCTTTCTGCTCCTTTGATTCTTCTTTTTCCTTTGAGAGCCAGGCAAGTAGCTGAACCTCCAGTTCTCATTATCGTTGCCATCTTTTGTGTCCATCTTCTTTTAAATTTTTTTTCCAATCCCACCTGTGAAATAGGTTTGGTTTTAAAAAAGAAAACCCAAACGCCGGGTTTATGATCTGGTTTTTGTATCCCTCTGCCGGGGCTCGCGAATGAGTGTCGGCCTCAGAACGGACACAAGCGGGTTTACTGGCTATTAAATATTTTTGCAGGATGATAAATTTAAAGCAGGGGGTAATTAAAAATGAAGGGTAACGGACCTGAGAAAGGGTGTCTCATATCTGGAGGAGTTGATTGTGTTTTGCCAGAGCTGAGCTACAGGCAATTTTATGAGAACCAAATCTGAGCTTCAAATGCTGCTGTCCCCTCGTAGGAGCTCTTTGCCAGTAAGGCCACCCCATCAAAATAACCAACCGAAGCACCTCACGTCCACTATTTATACTTGGGAATACTCAGTGTGGGGTGATGTTACGTGGTTGGGTTCTTCTGTCTGGCTGGGTTTTTTCCTGCCTCCCAAAGTTGAGTGTGGTGGGAGCTCGGGGAGTTGTCGTCTCATGTTGAATAAGGCCTGGCTATGAAAACCTTCAGACTTAGTATCTTCAGGAAGGCAGAATTAGAACGGAAAAAATGTGCCTTTTCTTGATTAGGATATTGCCCAGACTAATTGGGTAATAATATCTGAAGGGGACAAACCTGCTCTTGGAGGTCCCTTTCCTGTCCCCGGTTCCCATCAATGACAGGTTTTGTGCAGGGTTTTTTGTGCAGATGTAATGTAGAATGCTGTTAATTTCTGAAAAAAAAAAAGTGATAGGACAAGAGGAAATGGTCTCAAGTTGCGCCAGGGGAGGTTTAGGATGGATACTAGGAAAAATTATTCACCGAAAGGGTTGTCAAGCATTGGAAGAGGCTGCCCAGGGCAGTGGTGGAGTCGCCATCCCTGGAGGGATTTAAAAGCCGGGCAGACGTGGTGCTGAGGGACATGGGTTAGTGGTGGGTTTGTCAGTGTTGCGTTGATGGTTGGACTCAATGATCTGAAAGGTCCCTTCCAACCTAGACAATTCCATGATTCTAAAATGAAGTGCAGCGTTTAATGCATTTTTTTAATCAGTCCTTCATCTGGCTCCATTTTTATTGCGTGGATATAAAAATTGCAGCATTCAATGAAAGATTCAAGAAGCCCCATCGCAAGCAGTTTTGGAACAACCTGCTTCTAGGAGATCCTTTTAATACATTTTATCTGATATTTGTAAGGCCTGATACTTTAGATTTTTCACCTTTAAAACACACGCGTGTATGTGAATTGATTTTAAATTTCAAATCTCTTCTTGAATCACACTAAACTTTTGCCCACAGTGTTTAGTAGTGAGTTGTCCAAGCTTGGAGTAAATTGCAATGAATTTTAATTCATTCTCTTATGCCCTGTTGCTCTAGTATATGGTTGGTTAAATAGTGGCATTTTAGGGCTTTAGGGGCTGACCTGCTGGAGAGCAGCTCTGCAGAGAGGGACCTGGGAGTCCTGGTGGGAACTAAGTTGCCCATGAGCCAGCCATGTGCCCCTGTGGCCAAGAAGGCCAATGGTCTCCTGGGGGGCATCAAGAAGAGTGTGGTCAGCAGGTGGAGGGAGGTCATCCTCCCCCTCTGCTCTGCCCTGGGGAGGCCACACCTGGAGCACTGGGTCCAGTTCTGGGCTCCCCAGTTCCAGAAGGACAGGGAACTGCTGGAGAGAGTCCAGCGGAGGCTGCGGAGATGCTGAGGGGCTGGAGCATCTCTGTGCTGAGGAAAGGCTGAGAGCCCTGGGGCTGTTCCGCCTGGAGAAGAGCAGACTGAGAGGGGATCTCATCAATGCTCAGCAAGAGCTAAAGGGTGGGGGGCAAGAGGATGGGGCCAGACTCTTCTCAGTGGTGCCCGGGGACAGGACAAGGGGCAACGGGCACAAATTTAAACATAGGAAGTTCCACCTAAACATGAGGAGGAAATTCTTTCCTGTGAGGGTGGCAGAGCCCTGGCACAGGCTGCCCAGAGAGGTGGTGGAGTCTCCTTCTCTGGAGACATTCCAAACTCGCCTGGACACGTTCCTGTGCCACCTGCTCTGGGTGACCCTGCTTTGGTAGGATGGTTCGACTGGATGATCTCCAAAGGTCCCTTCCAACCTATGTTGTGCTGTGATTCTGTGATATAATTTCATTTCTCATACTGTCTTTTTTAAGATACTGCTGTCATGTATGGTATTTTTCTCTTTAAGTTAAACTGTTGCAAACCTTTGCTTCTTTCCCTGGGTAAATTTTTCCTAGCATACAATTCAGCCACCTGAAGTGGAAGAGGAGGAGAGGCAGGGGAGAAGAGAAGGGGGAAATGCGGGTGCTTTGGAGGTCAGCATGTGACACAGCTTCTCTGGTTGGTGATATTTGGGTTCTTTGTGCTGTCTTCCATGTTCTTCATCCCGTTCTTCTTGTCACTGTTGCTTAATATCTTCATATTTTGATAAACCTTTTGTGAAATTACTAAAAAAATCTATAATTGAGCCCTTCATATTTGTTGTCAGCTACCAGTGCAACCCAGTATTATGTAGGAGGATTATTGCCTGAATACTTGACCTTGAAAGCAGCTTGCGCTCAGAGGTGCGAGGGGCTGGAAGGGCAATGAGATACAGCGTCATTCAGCTTTCAAGGGGATTTTCCCTGTTGTGCGCATCACGGTCCTGCACCGATTGCCCCAAAATAGCCACCTTTCATGAGCACCTTGGACGTTTTGGTGTCTAGACGAGCGGCAGTTGGTGCTTAGTTTGCAGAGCTTTTGGAAGATGCTGCTACCCAGGTCGTTCCTGCATAGCTGAAGTCCTCATTATGTATTCAGAAATGTATACAAATTGAGATATAAAATAATAATATATAAAATAATGTATATAATATACATAAAAATAATAAATCATTGGGATATATTATTTTATTCAGTGTACACACATACTACCTTGCATCTCTCAGCAGATGATTTCACTAGCTGCAGTTGTCACAGCTTTCAGAATCTCCCAATGTAAGAATGATTATGAATAATTTAATCTCTGCAAACATTGTCTTATCTCTTTCGCTCTCTTTTCCGATTTTAGCGCCGTCCAGGAAACACTGCTGGTCCTTGCAAAGGATCTTGGAGCACCTTCCTGTTCCCCTTTTGGCAGCCTGAAAATCGTGTGTTGAATACTGGGCTGTTTCTTAAAGTTTAGCTGCTCTCTAATCCACAACAGTCCCTTTCCATCTTATCCTGTAACTTTAGTTTTTTAATAGTGTCTTGTTAGGGCTTTTATTAATAGCTTTTTTTGAGGTCACCCCCTCCAGTTATGGACTCTTTAGTCATTACTGTATAGCCACGATCGAAGGATTTTGTCCGAGTAATTTTGTTTCCCTTGCTGTGTCTGTTTATTTGGGTGTCGTAGGGCCATGCATCATTACAGCCTGTTTGCTTCATGTGAAATAAGACATCGAGTAATTCCGTAATAATCCTTAATACACTTATTAGAGATAAGTACAAGTCTTCTGCTGTTATGTAATGAGCGATTCGAATATGATAGTGTATTTTTGTAAACATTATGGACAGGTCGTTCGAAATTCTTCACGAATTGTGAAGTGAACAATCTTTGCTTTTATTGACTTTAGTATATAATTACTTTTTCTTCCATCTTGTATTTCTCTAGTAGCTCTTTGGAGATGCCTAATCTTTCTGTACTCGAAAAAGAATACACGTGGAATGAATTTGTAATTGGTATATGCACTTTCTAGGTTGTTTCTGGTAATTTACCTGTTTGTGCTGCTCTTGGTTTGGATTTTGACTCATTTGCTTCCCATAATCTTGTTTTCTGGTGAGCTTTCTCCTCCCTGCTATCCTCTTCTCCTCCCGTTGGAGGTTCTGTTTCATCTCCTCAAGTAGGCAACAGGCAGAGTCTGTTGTCTTTAATTCTCACCTTTTGACTTAAGGCTCTTCCACACTATTATCCTTATTTTAAAATCCTCCTGTAAACAAATGCATCAAATTTCCATGTCACTGTGCTCATTTGTCGTTGAAAACATTGGCTTCTGTGACATTGTGAGTGTTAGTAATTAGTGACCACAACTGTTGATATTTTAAATCCAGTCGTTATTTATGTTGTTTTGGACATTAGATGAAAATAGCCTCAGTTCTTAAATGCAATAGAATCATAGAATGGTTTAGGCTGGAAGGGACCTTAAAGATCATCTAGTTCCACCCCCTTGCCCTGGGCAGGGACACCTCCCACCAGCCCAGGTTGCTCCAAGCCCCGTCCAACCTGGCCTTGAACCCCTCCAGGGATGGGGCAGCCACAGCTTCTCTGGGCAACCTGCGCCAGGGGCTCACCACCCTCAGCGTAAAACATTTCTTCCTTAGATCTAGTCTGAAACTCCCTTCTTCCAGTTTAAAGCCATTACCCTTTGTCCTATGGCTCCCCTCCCTGATCCAGAGTCCCTCCCCAGCTTTCCTGGAGCCCCTTGAGGGACTGGAAGCGGCTCTAAGGTCTCCCCGGAGCCTTCTCTTCTCCAGGCTGAACACCCCCAACTCTCTCAGCCTGTCTTCATAGGAGAGTTGCTCCAGAAATAGAAATAGTTATTTCAAGAAAAAAAACGCTTAAACAACTGAGAAATTGCTTTTCTGAACTCTGCTGTGACAGTTGACACCATTCACCTCCTCCTGCGTCAACCAGTTCGATATCGCCAGACCTTGAGCAGTTCCTTTTCCAATAACCAATTTATGGCGTTGAAGAAGAAGGACTGTTTTTATGTGCTGTGGGATCCACTTACCTAGAGACCCCAGAAAATGGACGGACTGTCTAACACTTTGAAGACCAGTGCGACGGAGAGCTGATCGTGGGATCTCGTTGTGTTGTCCATCGTGAAGTCCACATGGACAGTCTTTCTGCCACATCACCTCCAGGAGACAACAAATACACGGCCTTTGGAGGTGTGTGGTGGGCAGTATTTTGCAGTCGGCTTTTTCCATGATGAGACCTTTGAAAGGATGAAAAAGAGAGAGCAAAAGCAGAGCTGAAGGTAGGGCTCAGCAGCTGGAAACTCAGCCAGGACTCAAGAGCCAGGGTTTTCAGAGATATGAAAAATAAAAAATATTAAATTAAAATACGGGTTTGAAATAGAGTATTTTAACATGGAGTAGTTTTATACTGCTTCACACCCAAAAAGCCCATGTGTGCAAGCATCGAATTGTGGAGATGAGATATCTACTCATGAGATGGCTCCAAAATGAGGGCAATTGAGCAGGTATTTAAGATATAACAAGACAAGTTATGTCATAAAAATGTAACCGTGTCACTCCAAGCAGAAAGTTCTTGGAAACAGCTTCAATTGCACTTTTTCCCTGTCCCAAATAAACTTTCATTATTGTCAGTGAAGATCTGAAGTGCTGTTTGTTGGCAGAATTTACGAGTGACTGACAGCTCAGTCCTCCGAGTCCTCGTGTGAAAGACGGCTCTTCGCTATCGAAAAATATATAAGAAATCCAGAAAAAAACGCCAGGGAGTGTACAGAATTCCCAAGTTAGGAAGAGCACACATGGCTTTTAGTGGTAGTTTGATTCTGGGACATAGGAGAAGTGAGATTTCTCAGATGCATTTCAGTGAGAGCCAGAACACTTTTTTTTTTCCCTTTTTCTACTCATCTGGAAACACTTAGAAGTGAACAATTCCACCTATTTGTCTTGTCGAGGGCTGTTTTCTTCTAGTATAAGGAAATAGTTTACACTTATATTAGACCATTATCTCATACGGATGTGGAGCAGATTCCCATCCGCTGCTCTTGGCTAGAGAGGAAATAGTGAAAGAAATCCAGGGGAAGTTGGAGAAAGAAAGGGAAAATTTTAGGGAACTTAAACCACTGAACTGTGCGTCCCGACTTTGCCTGAAAATTCCTCATTTTTGGGGCGACGGTGATAAGAATAACGAAGGAAAACGCTGTGCCAGGTCTTGCCGATGGTGGTAGATGAGTGCTGCTGTACTAACATTTTTGTTTTAGACTGGTGAAGTCTCTTAGTGCCGATAAAATACTGAGCTGTGGGATGTCGTAAAGCCTTCTGTAATTATAGCGGTGTTAGTTTTTAATTTTTTTTAAATTATTATTAATAGAAGTATCTTGGGGAAGCAGGTCTTTCAGTCAGACTGATTATACAAAGAGATGGTGCTGGTACAGACCATCAGATATACCAAACCCAGAAATATATCTATCCTTGCTATTACTGACCTTGGAAAAGATTCAGTAATTTGGGTGGTCTACAGCTGTTTGTAAATGTCTGAGTCTTTTTTTTTTTTTTTTTTCTAAAGTGGTAGAAAATTGCAAAATATGTAGGCGAAACATTGTTTCCCCTGAAATATCATGTTTTCATAAGCCCCACTAAGTGATGGTCCGGTGGCAGTGTCAAGATGAATCTAATGATTCAAAGCTACCCATGCAATTAGAACATACGAAGGATCTGTTTTTAAAAATGGTGCTAGCTAAGTGTCTAGCTATTTAAATAGCACATATGTATTTAAAAAAAAATTAAAAAAAAAAAAATAGAATGCCTTTGGGGCTCACTTTTCCCCAGGACTATTAAATCCCTCTCCTAGAATGACTCCCGGCTCTTTCACCTGTGTTTCAGGTAACCTTCAAAAAAAGGAACTGTCAGATCAGATTTTCTTTCTGCTGGAGCCCATTAATAACTAGAAACCCCCTGGAATTTCTTGGTACTGACCTTCAAGACATCCTTCTGCTATAGAGACACAGCAAACTCTAGCCTTGGACAGCTGGAACAGTGAAAAAGGCATAAGTAAATATGTTCTTGAAATTCCATTTTAAAATTGGTGTAGGCAGTTTTCATCTTTAACCCATTTTGCAGTTAAAACCTAATTATGAACAATTAAATTCAGGTAAAAGAATCCTATTTTCTTCTAGTCCTGCATTAAACAAGTTGCCAGAATTTAACGTGGTGGGAACGGCTCAGGTTGGAAGCATTCTCTGCGTTGGCATTGCTAAACTTGCAGACTTCATAACGTGAATTTGGACAGAATACAGTTACTGTGTTTCAGAAAAAATTAATTACCCTTCCTCCAACTGGACCTATCTATGATTAAACTGAAATGCAATAGTAGGATTGATTCGTGCTTTTTGAAAAACCTGTGTTTGCCAGACCCTCATCTGAATTGTAAATGGCAGCTTTGGGTTTGAAATTAGTCCTGGGCTTACAGTCCCGTTCTGCTGACGGGTAAACGGAAGATGGACTTGGGTAGCGTTGTCTACTCTTCTGGTAGTTTGTATAAAATGGGCAACTACCGAACATAAAAAATAGCAGCTTAAAATTCCTTCATGTGTTTTGTGTTGCTGGAAGTTCAGATTGTATTTGTTGATTTAAAATTAGACATTGAAATCACATGTTGGCAGCGGTTGAAAAGTACAGTGTTTACTTGTCATCAGAACTGGTTTCATCCTGGAAAACATTGACTATTTATTTTGCTCAAACCGCTGTCTAATAGTTCTGCGGGGGGGGGCTCCTGCAGCCGTAGCGGGGGCTGTGGCACTGGGGGCGTCACTTTGAAGCTGGCCCGAACTGACATCTCAGTGAAGCACAAAGAAACTGTATACTGCCCAAGATGATGTCTTGGATGTAACGTGGAAATTTTAGGTAACAGTGATCAGAGCAAATTCCAACAAAGCCTTGACAACCCCACGTCCTTTCTCAATTTAGAGCTGATTTCTGAAACTGGGAGCTTGAGAATGATGCTCTTGGCTGAATTTGTCTTCAGATTATATTATCTTAATTTAGGATGTGTTTTGTTCTTGTTTTTCTACTCTGAACCAAGATCACTATGACGAGAATGAGAATTAATTGTGTAACCATTGTATTAATATTGTACGCGGAAGTCTCTGTCCTCAGAGATGCTAAAACTCCGGCTGGGTAGTCCTAACACAGCTTTGAAGTTGTCCCTGCTTGGCAGTGGAGGTTCGAGAAGATCCCCACTGGAGGTCCCTTCCCGCTAAATTATCCTGTGATTTTGTGATCCCAACAGAATTATTCACTGAGCTCTTGTTGGTTGGTTCTCTGCAAACCGGTTGGAGGTTGAGATAGTGGGGATTCGCCCCCAGAACTTATATTGACTGTGACATTAAATGTGTGTATCTGCATCTGATGGACGGGGATGGACAGGCACCTTGGCTGTTGGGTTGCAGATTGGACTTAGACTAGCAATTAATTTTTTAAACACGAGAATCTTATCCATACCTTTCTTCAGTCCTCAGCCGGGGTTTGGTAGCATCCCTGTTCAGTCCCAAAGGCCTTTTAGAAGAGGAGTCTTTCTCCATATGTGGAAAAGCTTTGGGATTTTCAATAAAAAAGGAAAAGGAAATGGACACACTCAGCATATAAATACTTTGTTGGCCAAACGTGCATCTTTTCTGCATCTTTAAAAGGTCTGTTCCAACCCAAACGAGTCTATGATTCTGTATTCCTATTAATGAGGAATAATTGGCTGCTGTTAATGATAAAATCCGACGGTAGTTGAATGGGTGCAGTCGGTTTGGCAACCCTAGAGATTGCTGCCCGAATAGTTTCATCTCTTTATTACAGGTCGCCTGAAAGCAGTTAATCTGGAGTAATTTAGTTGTGATATGACCTGGCTAGTCTCAAAATGACACTTTTAAAGAAGTTGCCAAATAGAGCCATCTGTTTTCTTATACTCTAATTGCTCATTCAGCCCCAACAGCTCAGCGGATCTAAGGAAACCAGTTAGCGGGGAGGGCCAAGTGTTGATGTGCTTTTCTGAAGCTATCTCGCTATGAATTCAAACTCCTTGTCGGGAGCACAAACCCAGAGCCTTAGAGTCCTTTTCTTTCTTTTTTTTTTTTTTTTAATACTTCCCTACTTATCTGATTGTGCTTCTGTTCACATCACCTATTCTGCTCTACAGATGAGGCTGGTGAGTTTTATCGTCTCTCCTGCGTGGTAAGAAATGACCTTTAAATAGTTTTTCCGGCAGCTTTCCGGGCACCAGGAGCCTCCTTGGAAATGATTTTGTGAAGCCTCAGTTCTTAAGGCTTTCAAATTCCTCCTTAGGACACACTTCTATTACAGAGGCTGGAAGAAAGGTGCTTCTCAAAGGGCAAAACCTCCATGCTAAGCTGTGCTTTATAATCTTACTGAAGTTTCAGTTGTTCCTTCCTTCAGTGTCCCTTTTTAGGTGACGACTTGCAAGGAGAGGCACCACCAGAGACAGGAGCCCCACATGCGCTCAGTCATTCCCCAAAGCTCATAGGTCTACTCAATCCCAAACCAACGTGAGCTTGCTCTGGCCATGTTCAGAGCCGACTGGAAGCACACCAATGCCTTTAGAGAATCATAGAATTGTTTTGGTTGGAAGGGACCTCTCAGATCATTGATTCCGACCACAACTTAACATTGACAAACCCATCACTAACCCATGTCCCTCAGCACCACGTCTGCCTGGCTTTTAAATCCCTCCAGGGATGGCGACTCCACCACTGCCCTGGGCAGCCTGTTCCAATGCTTGACAACCCTTCCGGGGAAGAAGTTTCTCCTAATATCCATCCTAAACCTTCCCTGGTGCAACTTGGGGCTGTTTCCTCTTGTCCTATCGCCTGTTCCTTGGGAGAAGAGACTGACTCCCCCTGGCTACACCCTCCTTTCAGGGAGCTGTAGAGAGCGAGAAGGTCTCCCCTCAGCCTCCTTTTCTCCAGGCTGAACACCCCCAGCTCCCTCAGCCGCTCCTCACAAGACTTGTGCTCCAGACCCCTCACCAGCTCCGTTGCCCTTCTCTGGACGCGCTCCAGCACCTCAATGGCTTTTTTGTGGTGAGGGGCCCAAAACTGGACACAGCACTCGAGCTGGGGACTCACCAGTGCCCAGTACAGGGGGACGGTCACTGCCCCAGTCCTGCTGGCCATGCTGTTCCTGATACAAGCCAGGATGCAGTCCTGTGAGCCAACGCCGTGGATGGAGCAGGCGACATTCATGTGGCTTTGAGTGGTTTGAGGATAAGCAGAGCAGCTGCGCGTCTGTCTGCAACTTTCTGTATAGAGACGGGTGCCGTCCAAGCTCTGTTGCTTCCTCCTTTGAGCGGCTATGGAGCCCTTCGCCAGCTACAAACTGTTTCAGCTCTCACAGGCTCAGGCTCTGCTCTTACTGCAAACAAGGAGGGGGAATAAAAACTCTGCATTTCATGTGCGTTTGCCTCGAAGCAGGGGAGGGAAGGAGAGGGTGCAGCAGGCGGCTCCAGACCTCCAGTTGCACCAGGGTCACTCGTTAGAGCCTGTCTGCTTTATGGGGCACAAACTAGCCCTGGGGCTGTTGCTTCTTGCTGTGCAATGTTTGTTCTTTCTTTCTTCTGGGAACAAAGTTCATTGCTATTTTTATCTGTATTGTGTAGTGTTTAGTGGAGTTTTGGGTGCTGTAAGAAGCGATCAATAATACTTGTTGACTGACCTCTGAACAAGGCTTCCTATTGCTCACAGAGAAACAAATGTTGTGAGCAACTTGCTAAAAGCAGCTGTAATTCCCCAGAAAACCTTGGGGAGAACCGCAGCAGCAGCAGCTGCTACTGATGCTGAAGGGCATCTCTCCTTGCTTGGTGAAGAAGGAGATACCAAGTGGAAAAAGGCTGGTGTGTGTCCGCAGGGTGGGTTCCTTTGATATGCTTCCTAGAATGACATCTTGTGACTGGATGATCTCAAAGGTCCCTTCCAACCCAGGCAATTCTATGATTCTATGACCCTTGTGCTTTTGGAAGCTTCTTTTGGTGGAGATGTTGACAGTTAGAAATAAAACCAGACTAATCCATACCATGGGTGAGAGCTCAGGAGCAGGTAGGGTGTGAAGTTTAGCTAGAGCAAAAGTGGATAAAGAGAAAAAGATCACTTGGGATATCGTAGTGGCTGTGTTTTAGTCAATGCTCTTCCCTACTGGCTAAGGAACTTGGGTTGTAAACTGCTCTAAAAATATCCTTTGATGCAATCTCTTCTTTGGAAATAGGTTGCTCAGGTTTGCAGGCATCGAGCCATACTTGGTTCTTGGAATCATAGAATGGTTTGGGTTCAAAGGGAACTTTAAGGGTCATCTAGTCAAGCCCCCCTGCCATGAGCAGGGACATCTTCAACTGGATCAGGTTGCTCAGAGCCCCGTCCAACCTGGCCTGGAATGTTTCCAGGGATGGGGCATCTCTCACCTCTCTGGGCAACCTGAGCCAGGGGCTCACCACCCTCACAGCAAAGAACTTCTGCCTCAGATCTCATCTCAATCTCCCCTCTTTCAGTGGAAAACCCTTCCCCCTCATCCTGTGCCTCTCCTCCCTGATCCAGAGTCCCTCCCCAGCTTTCCTGGAGCCCCTTGAGGGACTGGAAGGGGCTGGAAGGTCTCCGCGGAGCCTTCTCTTCTCCAGGCTGAACCCCCCCAACTCTCTCAGCCTGTCCTCACAGCAGAGGGGCTCCAGCCCTCCCAGCATCTCCGGGGCCTCCTCTGTCCCTGCTCCAACAGCTCCGTGTCTCTCCTGTGCTGAGGCCCCAGAGCTGGAGGCAGCACTGCAGGGGGGTCTCCCCCGAGCGGAGCAGAGGGGCAGAATCCCCTCCCTCGCCCTGCTGCCCACGCTGCTGGGGATGCAGCCCAGGCTGCGGGGGGGTTTCTGGGCTGCCAGCGCACATTGCTGGCCTGTGTTAAGCTTCTCATCAATCAACACCCTCAAGTCCTTGTCCTCCTTTGTCCTTTGTCTTGTTTCTCATTCTATGGGAGAGGCTGTTGTCCACCTCCAGTTGTCCTGTGGTGGCAACTCTCCTCCTCCTTCAGTGTTTGGTTTCATCAAGCTCATGCTGCCCTGATGGCCAAGAAGAGCTGCCTGTAGACGCTTGCTTTACTGCTACCTTTGATCCTTGGATGTATCTGCTCTGCTGTGATACTGCCAGCATGCAATGATTAGTGCAGGTTTTGTTCTCTTTTTTTATACTCAGCTTCTGTTTCCCGTAAAGCTGGTAGGTGGGTTGTGTGTGACAGATGTCACCGCGCTGCAGTACGGGGATGGAGAGCACTCTGCTAATGCAAACTCAAATAAGTGTGATATACTTTTCTTTTTGTGCCTCATTTAATAATCAGTGGAAATCCACAGATTAGCAAGTAAAAAGTTATTGTTCACGGCATTGGAACTAAATTAAAAACATTCGTAAGGTTATGGCAAAACTCTCCAAAAGAAATTACTGAGATCTGCTTTGAAAATTGCAGAAACTTGGCTGCTCCTAATGGGGTGGTTTGTTTTGGGTGATAGATTAAAAGCCAGTCTGGTTACGGGACATGATATATTTCAGGGCAATGCTGAGTGAAGAACTAGAGCTTCTTCTTGTCCTCCTACTGCCTCCGAGCCGGTAAATGTCTTTGTAGTATCCGTGGGTGAAATACCTGCTCTTGGCACAGTGCTGCTCATCCAACCGGCCAAGAGATATGGAAGATTGGAGCTGGAGAAATGATCCTTTGTTCTGAAAGTCCACGGATCCATAATGATTCATCTTCAGCTTGTTTGCGACTTAGGGAGCAGAATAAGCCCTGACAGTCGGTGACGCTGAGTGTGGGTGAGCTGCCGAGGTGCAGGCGGTTGCGTTCCCTTGCTTCGCTTGTGGAGAGGCTTTCCTCGGCCTCATCACTGAACAGATTTAATAGGTTTTTAGAGGTTTGAAGGGCTTGGTCAATGTATCTAGCTTGGCTTTTCTCAACCAGACTGTGGGACTTCATGCAGTAACGTCTCCATCAGGCCTGGAGTTTCCAGGTAAACTAGTTCATGCACTTCACAGAGATCTGTACTCTCGACTTATTGCATGTTTTCCCCAGTAAAGGATTCATGGCATAGTTCAGGGATTGGGGCTCGTCTAATTATGTGGAGCAGCTTTGGAATAACCTGAAACCTCTGGTAGCTGGTGTCTTTGGATTGATTGGTGACAGGTCTGGCAGGGAATTATACAGACCCATGTGAAGTCTCCAACTTATGTCAGGAATATACATAGGCTTTATAGGGCATGGACCAGCACATCACCTCGTTAACCAAATCACCTCAAAATCACCTCAAACGGTCGGGAGGGAGCTAAACCCACCCTGGCTGCAGCACAACTTCCAGCCCTTTCTTGGGAAGCGGGACGTGGGGGTGGACATCAGGTTAACAAAACCAGAACAGAATGAGATGTATAATTGAGAAGAGTCTGACGTTGAGAAAGAAACGACGGGTTGCCATAATTAACAGCCAAATAACTGAGTGTTTTGCCAAAGTGGTGCAGGATACGAAGCGTGATGCGTATGGAGAACATGCAGTGAAAGAGCTTTGCAGGAGATTGTCTGAGGTCAGGGGCTGTTTCACGGCAGCATCTGCTGGCTAAAAAGGCCACCCCTGTAGGGCAGAGGCTGCTGAAGCAACTGAGCCCCATCTTTTTGGGAATATTGAGAGTTCCCAAACTTTTCCTGAGCTGCACGTACTTCCTCCATCGCATTACCCCTGAGAAAGTAAAACACCAGAGTTGGTGCTCCGTTCGTCTGAAGCCTTACTTTGATTTTTGAAAAAACACTGAACAGCCTTAAAAAAAACCAAAACAGGATGCTTTTTCTTTTCTAGTGAAAGCAAGTGTTAAATACTGGATTACGAGATTGGAAATAGAGTCGTATTTTTATATGGCTCTTCTGTAATTCCAGGATTATGTTTAACAAAGATTCTCTTCAGCTACACCAGTGTTTCATTAGCTTTGGATGCTGGTGACCCCAGAGCTTTTCCTACCCCATTAAACTCTCTGAGATGAAGTCTTTTTCCCTATATTCAAGGTGGAATTTCCTTTTTTTCCTTCTTAGTATTTTGTTAACCTATTTTAGGAATGATTCTTCTGGATTCACACCAAATATAGCTGCTGTGACTCAGCCTCCTCCGTTCCTGGGTTTGGACTTGGAGATCCATTTGCTGCTTTTGAGTTTTGTAGCACTTCCCTCCTCCTCTGTAATTTCCCCCTCTTCTTTTCTAATCCAGTCCTCCCGCGTTCCTCAAGTAGCGTTCTTCAGTTGAAATGGCTTTCCTATTGATCCCAGGATTTTTAAGGTTGTCACAAGGTTTTATAAATCAGCATCAGAAGAAGAATTCAGCACAGGAGATTCACGGTATCCAGGTGGTCATTAGACCGTCATGAAGCCCTCACCTGCCATTTTAATAATACAAGTCATAGAATCACAGAGTGGTTTAGGTTGGAAGAGACCTTAAAGATGATCCAGTTCTACCCCCCTGCCCTGGGCAGGGACACCTCCCACCAGACCAGGTTGCTCAAAGCTCCATCCAACCTGGCCTTGAACCCCTCCAGGGATGGGGCAGCCACAGCTTCTCTGGAACGGTTTTAGGATGAGGGGGAATGGTTTTACACTGAAAGAGGGAAGATTTAGTTTAGATCTGAGGAAGAAATTCTTTACTGTGAGGGTGGTGAGCCCCTGGCCCAGGTTGCCCAGAGAAGCTGTGGCTGCCCCATCCCTGGAGGTGTTCAAGGCCAGGTTGGACGGGGCTTGGAGCAACCTGGTCTGGTGGGAGGTGTCCCTGCCCAGGGCAGGGGGTTGGAATTAGATGGCCTTTAAGGTCTCTTCCAATTCTAACCATTCCATGGTTCTGTGATGTCAACTCAGATTTGCAAGATGGTACAGGAGCTGACAAGTATTTTTACTTGCCTCTGAATTGCCAATACCCGGCAGCGCAGATTTAGCATTTCTCTCTCATGTTCAGTTTTCTGTTTCCTCTCCCGGATGTCTGCAGAAGATTTTCAAAATCAGATGGCGACAGTGAATTGCAAATCAGGAGGATTAGCATTTGTATCAAACACACTCCGGCAGAAGGAGATTACAAGTCCTGGGTCAGCCGATAGCAAGAGCTCAGGAGCGTAGCCATGGGGCAGGTGCGGCTGGAAGGGATGAGAAGGAGCAGAGTTCAGCGACATTGACCACCTGATTTTCTGCTCTGGTCCTTCCACAAGGCTGCTTTGACAGATGTTTTGCCTCTGCCAGGATTTTGTGTTCTCCCATGGAAATGCTTGGAGGTTTCACCTCTCCCTGCAGAATAAAATCCTTCGAAAAATGTAATTTCTGTTCTTCAGCATCATACCTTTCTTTCTCTTTCAGCCAATAACAAGTATTTTGCATCAGATAAAAAAAAAACACAGTAGAGGCGCAGGCACACGCTTCATCTTTTTACGGATGCTTTCAGTGTAGGCTGATGTGAACAAAGGAGGGATGTGAGACCGGCGAGCATCGACGACGGCTTTGGCAAGAGGTGAAAAAGGCCCTTCTCATCCATGCGGTGCCACAGTCTACAATACCTGCCGTTTTGTATGTGCTCAGCGTGGCCTCATGTTAATTTGAAAACTAATAGCGCTATCCGGGGGAAACCTGGGCTTCCTCTGCAAAGGGCTTAAACACCCGAGGTACACGTTCGCTTAATTGCTTGCCTGTGGCAAACAGATTGCCTAAGGGTGAAATTAAAGTGCCACTCCTAAAAAGCTTTCTAATTACATTTCCGTAGCCTTCAGCCACATTAGAAGGAAAAGTCTGACGCTCTTGTGCTGGTATCTAAATCTAGGCACCGTTGCTTTATTATTTCCGTAGAAAACGGAGGGATGTGAAGAGCATCTTCCTCTGTGTGCGTCCCGAGTCTTCCTCTGTAATTGGAGTGGGAGCATTTTGCAGGTTGACGGGTGCTGGCGGGGGAAGCACGACCCCAGTAATGCCAGGACCCCTCTGCCCTGGGAAATTTCTATTGAGATACTTTATGGGGTGTATTCACCATCCTCTGATGTCTCAACGCATGCACCGTTCTCTTTAAATGCATTTATACGTGTAAAGAAATTTAAATAGAAATGTTTTGTATATTCTTATATATTTGAATACATATATTATATATATTTAGATTATATTATTATATATTTAAATATATATTATGAATTGAAAAGGAATAACCAGATTATTTTATAGTTACTGAAAGAAGTCTATTTGGGGGGGAATGAAAGAAAGAAAGAAAGAGAGAAAGAAAGAAAGAAAGAAAGAAAGGAGGGAGGGGGAGGGCCTTGGGGAAGTGTCTTGCTGTGTAATGCTCATTCTTTATGAAGTGTATATTCCCAGGCTCTCCAGATCGCAGAGGTCATGATTACTCTCAGAATTTGCCCTCCTTTTCTTTCCATCAAGGACATTTTTTTCCCCCTGTGTTGCCTGGCAATTCATGTGAAGATGGCTTAGGTCCTGCCCTGTGCTCTCCCTCTGTTTTCTGTGCCGGTCACATTGTCGAGCATCTTAGGAGCGATCTTCCAGAGGCTGCACATCCAGCCTGGTTTCTGCCTTACGGGGCTGCAGGGGATTTTGCTGTGTTTACTGTGTATTTGATTCTTTCTAGATCCCGGTTCCTCGTTAGCTCTCCAGGCATCATTCTTCCTTGCTGTTGGAATCATCTCTTAAACCTGAATTAATCGTTGAACTGAAACCAGGGACTCCGTTTCTGTTGTTTTTTAAAGAAAAAAAAACACGACACCCAATATTTCACAAAATGCCAAGTGGGAATATTGAGCTTTTTTTTTCCCAAGCACGTAAAACCAAAGCTGTGAATTCATTAAAAACTAAAGTGAATCTTAGCAAAATTAGTCCCCTGCCAGGCTGTGTTTTTCATCGCAGGTAATATCGATTTGGGCATTGTCAGAGCAGAGAAAAATTTGGAGAAAGAAAACCTCTCGAGTAGGTGGTGCGCACCTGTGGCATGATTGATAGAGTTAATTTAAGACATGAATTGAATTGTTGTGAAGAATGATGGCAGGAAGGTTCTTATGTAGGGAGATGATGCTTATCAGCATGAAAATAAATGTGTCACAAATTGGTTGCAAATCAAAGGCCTGATTTTTTTTTTTTTTTTTTGCTTTTTCAAAATGCATAAATAAGGGGCGTGCATCTGTAAATCATGTAATCACTGTCTACCGTATGCCAGGTTCTTTGCAGAATATACAAAAGACTGCTCTGAAGAGTTTATAATATAAAGCTATGAGGCTAGAGACATCTCTGTGTGCTTCAACCCAGGTGGCTTTAAGCACGCCTACGCGTAAGTGTGTTGTAAAATAGCTGCAGCACTGAATTCTAAGAATAATTAAATTATCGGTCATAGGTAATACCTCCCCGACACATCTATTTGGACGTGCACAAGCTCTTGATTTGGTGTTGGCTTCGGTACAAGGCAAGCGTATGTCTTGGTGTCTTACTGCTGTTATTTATGGTGCGAAGACATAGGTAGATGTTAAACTTTAATTTCAGTGTATTTTGGAGAAGGCCATCACCCAAAGATTATATGTCTTCAATTAAACTTTTGCTTTTGCTACCTCTAATACTAGTGAAATGATACTGAAAACGCAGAAAGCGTAGGCAGGCTGACAATTAACCAGATTTTGTAGAGACAGTCCAAGTTGTGGTGGCAGCATGCATGTAATATGGGGTAACCTGTTGGCTGGAGAGGATCTTTAAAAAACAGAAATTCACTGAAAACATTAAATTGCAGAAATGATTTCTTACAATAGGGATTAAGATGAAATTAAGCCATTTTGTGGCAAAAACGGAAGCGTTCAGACATTTTTTTTGTCAGCGTGGGAGCCATAGCATCAAAGGGACACTGACTGATAGAAAATAAGATTTTTCTCACTGCTCCGTTGAAAGGCGTCGTAGCTCTTGTGTGGAGGCTTCAGCATCCTTCAAGCCAAAGCAAATGGGAATGACAGATTAGTGAATTAAACTTCTAATATCGTTGCTGGATGCTCTCTTTGAGTTTTGATGTTGCGTAATATCCTTCGACAAGTGAACGTGTTCATTGTTTTAGGATTGCTTTTATCGAAAATATCAGTAGTTGCGATTGGAAATTCTGCTGCGTTCTTAGACACCAAGAGCATCATCTCATGTTGGATTCTCACGAGTATTGCATCCTTAGTATTTTAAACCAAACACTGGGATTTTTTTTTTTCCTATTGACGGATGCTGAAGCCTTGGTTGTTCAAGTGGCGCCACGTTTTCTTGACCTTACCCACAGGAGAAATCAATTTGAGGTGAATAGGTTCATGGGTGAAGACCAATATTTGCTTAGCTGCTTCAGAGTAAGCTTTTCTTTTTAAACATTTCCGAGAGACCTCAAAGACTTTTTTAGTTGTTTTTTAACGTCGGCATACACTGTTATTTGAAGGAAGAAGTGAATGACTGCTCTGCTTTTAGTTTCTGTCGTGCCATTCAGTCCCCAAAGTGGCCTTATCTCCCCCAGATGGAAAACAAGAAGGCAGAGCTGGGTTGTCTGGCCACTCTGAATCATCGGCTGGGGATTTAGCAATTCTTTTTTTGCTGATATAAACTGCAAGCTCTAAGCTCCTTCAGACTTCACTGAATCTCTTCCCACTCTTTAGTTTGGGAAGGAAAGTCCGGAAATCTATGAAAAGTGTTAATTGTTGACTTGCTGTGGCCTTTCAGCCCTTTTCTTTGTGTGCACTGCAAAAGCATTCCTGGTTTTGGCCTCCTGGGCTGGGTATATTCACTGGAAACCTGAATGTGTGAATAAGAGGACTGCAAAATCCTCTGTAATGGCAGGCGGAAAAATTCTTGGCTTTTACAGTGATTATGAAACAAATATGCTAATTGACTGCATATTGCATGCGTTATACAGTCTTATCATACATTCATCTTGCTCTCCTGTCTCTTCTATAGTCTCTGCTACAAACCTTCAGTAATTCCTGTATTGAGTGTTTGACTTGGGTTTGAGACCTAGTACAGCTTTATAAATATCTGAGGCCTTCATGTAAAGATTTCATGTAATTGATCATGGTCATCTGGTGCAAACTTTCTTTCTCTTATGCTGGTTATATATTGTTTTACTGGGTATTTTTGCAGCATCCAACCATAGAGGCGTAGGCTCAGAGTCTATAGAAGAAATACCGAGTAGTAAAGAGCTCAGATATGATGAGTTGGACACGTACTAGAGCAGTAGGGTTTGTTGCGGAAGGAGGTGTGCATTCCTGATAGGGAGGGAGGATGGTGAAGGTCAGCTCCTTCACCCACCCGCAGCCACCCAGGAGCATGGCAGGGTTTGGTCATGGAGCCAGTTGGGTTTGGTCAGGTGGTGAGATGTGTGGGACGCGGTGCTCAGGCAGTGATCCCCACCAGCCCTGCCTGACCTTCAGCCAACGCCGTGCAAAGCTTTTGTGGGCTCTACGCAGTGTTCTGGTTCTGCTCTCCAACTGAGCCACCTCCTCCTCCAGCTAATTATCGCGATTCTTTTATCGAAAGCTGTAGACCACCTGGTTTTCCACTCCACTGATGCTTGAGAGCTGAAGGAGATTAAGTCTTTAGGATTTATATCAACTAATTAATTTCATATTTTCAGTTTGAATAATCTTTATTTTGATGATTTGTAATAATAATTGCAGCACCTCTGCCTTTGGGTGTACATCAGCCCGGACTGTCCCATATTCCCTTAGGAAGTAAAAAACCTACCTGAGCTCTGCCTGTGATTGTTTTGAATATAATATTTTCTTAACTTGAGTTCTGTTTGTTCATCACTTGGCAGCTTTCACCTGGAAAAGCCAACAGCGTTCTTTTGCTTATTTTTCAAGCGGTAACAAGTTGCCATGTAGATTTACCAGGTATTGGTGGTCCTTAGTCGCACCAGGCACACCAAGACCAGTGTAAATCTGGGGTCTGTTGTTCTTCTTCCATGTAGATTGATTTCCAAAAGGAGGGAACTAAAGCAAACGTCTGCCTGTCTTATGGGTAGGAAAGACTTTCAGTCTCCTGGGCTCGTTAATACAGTACCTCTTGCCAACGCAAAATTACAAAAAGAGGATGATAAACAGACCTCTTGCCAAAGCTTCCTTTCCGCTAACAGATTTAGCCTGTGCTCTCCTTCATCTTCCCTGCTACAGCTTGGTTTTAAAACAAAGACTGCAAAATATTTAAGGAAGAAGGGACTATTACGGAGGATTGATCCCCTCCATTTGCACCGTTAATCTTCATTTTTCCCAGTCTCTATACCCCATCTTTGTCCATGCATCAGCACGACTAAAGGAAAAGAGAGGGCAGGGAGGGATTTGCTGTGCTGCCCGTCAGGGGAATGGGGCTGGAGCCAGAGGATGACTCCATCGTCCTCCCACCGCTGAACCCTGCCTTAGGTTTCCAGTCTTGACGGGAGAAGAAGGCCTGTGACCAGAGAACGGGACCCAGGAGGAGATTGGTAGAAGAACAACCATGGCTGGAAGTCATAAATCACACAGTCAAAACCTGCAGCGGGGTGGATTTGAACACTGACCAAATAAAGCCGAGAGGATTCTGACCCATATATTATGAAAAGGACATCTCTGCCCTCATCTGATCTTAATTCCAGGAATATTGTATTTCTGGTGCGTCAACTTTGTACAGTGTAATCCCTTCAGAAACAAATTTAGATCTTTATCCTATTGCAGTGCGTGGGAAGGAGCGATGTTTCCAATATTCAGGGTATGGTTGGAAAGTGATTCTCCCATACTGAGGGGAGTAATTACAAAAATTGAAGGAAGGTAATTAGTGGTAGCGGTTGGAAATTTTGGAGCAAAACGTAAATTAAAGCATGTCTTTGAGGATAACGTGACTTTTTCTGGTATTGAAATTTTTCTGTTAGAAATCGGCTAATATAGTTTAGTTTGACCCAGTGGAAAAGAAAAGAAAATGTGATACTGTAGCCTGAAATGAAAACAAGGGTTCATGCAGCCGGTGTGATTTGGATATGCCATCCGCAAGCGACTGCCACCTCAGCTCGTTCTAATGGTGTCGCCTTCAACTCTTTTTCCGACCTGGAATTTCTCTAGCTGACCACATCCCAGTTCTAAATTGTGTTTTAAACCCTTTGAGATGGGAGCCTCCATCTCTAAAACATGATGAAGTGCTTGAGTCTAATGGGCACAAAGTTGAGCATAGGAAGTTCCACCTAAACTTGAGGAGGAACTTCTTTCCTGTGAGGGTGTCAGAGCCCTGGCACAGGCTGCCCAGAGAGGTGGTGGAGTCTCCGTCTCTGGAGACTTTCCAAACCCGCCTGGAGGCGTTCCTGTGCCACCTGCTCTGGGTGACCCTGCTCTGGCAGGGGGTTGGACTGGATGGTCTCCAGAGCTCCCTCCCAACCCCTGTTGTTCTGTGATTTATTCTGTGATTCTCTGTTGAAAACGATGGACCGATGGCAGCAAGTCTGATGCTCAGGAGACGAATCTTGGTCCTGGCACTTTTGATCTTGCTTACCTTGAGCCCATCAGCTCACTGCTCTCCTGCAGGCTTCTTGGCATCTGTAAAACAAAGCTTGGATTATTCATGATGGATTATTTAATATTTTTGAAGAGCTTGGAAGAGGAGATGCTTACATCTATTAGTAATGTGAGTTCTCTTTTTATGAATATTATTTTTGTGTCTGGTTTTTAATGTGTGACCGCTAAAGCGTAGCTTCTCTTAGGAGAAGGAGCAATGATTGACTGTGAGAAAGGTCTGAAGCAGCCCAAGAAGGTAAGAAAGATAACTAAGAATATTATTTAGCTTTTTTTTTATAGTGACTGGGTGATGTTATGGGACAGATGTTTATAATCCAGGGAAATTTTCTAACCAAAGCCTTAATAATTTTATGGTAGGTCAAATTCTACACTAAGTTAATACAAAATGCCAGTCAGACACTATTTAGTGCTTGTCTAGCATCTTAGCTGATGGGGTAAGTAAATTTTCATGGTCCCATGAGGCATCTTAACATCATCTGTTTGACTGATACGCTACAGTATAGATATCCATCAATGGAAAAGTGTGAATGCTACCTTCTCCCTCACCACCTCTCCAAGGTTTCTGGTGTCCTACCAAGTGCCAAGGAAACCTCTCACTGGAAGGAAGATCCAAATTGAAGTCTTTGGAAAGCAAGTACGTCTGACACCAAGAAAGTTACAGGCTGAAACTGTGGAGGGAGGTAGAGGTCTGAGAAACGAGTTACAGCACAAATTATTTTGAGCCAGAGATGAAATGCTGGTTGGAGGGACATCTGGAACCATCCAGTCCCAACCTCGTGCTCACAGCGGGGCTTTTGCCAGCACCAGGTTGGATCAACCATGGCCTTGCTTAGAGCAGTTCTGAAAACATCCAGCAGATCTGTGGTCAACCTGGTTCAGTAAGGCAGTACCCATTGAGTCAAAAGGCTTTTCGTAATGGCCAACCTGAATCTCCCAAGCCATCGTCTGTGGAAAGAAAGGAGCAGAGAGAAGAGTCTTCAAACTGCGTGTCCTGGAAAGTCTTTTCAGTGAAACACAGTGAAGTAGGATTGTGAAGATAAAAGAATGGTGATAATCAGCTGGAGGAGGACACGTCTCAGTTGGAGAGCGGAACGAGAGCAGTGAATACAAGAGTACAGCAGGGTTCGTTTCAAACGGAAAAGTCAGCAAGGCCTCAAGTTAAAGAAATTAATAGGGATATATCAGGGAAGATGTTTGAGAACTACTGAGAATGGGTTTGGATACATAGGGACAGATATGTTGGATATTTTAAAAAATACATTTATTTATTGGTTACCTGCTGGTGAATCCCCCCAGTCTTGCAGATATAAAGTGAGGAATTTACAGCGCAGAATTCGTCTGCGTACAGACGCTTTCTCCTCTGCAAACAAGCAAATATAATATCAATTTTTTTTTCCTCATTGTCGAAGTTTCTTGTAGGGGAACTGGTTTGTCATTTACTGAGGCCCATAAGGATATCTTTATGAGCTCTGCCTACTTCAAACAATACAAAATATAGATATTTTGCCATGCCAGCTTCAGGCTCACTGAGCAACTGCTTGTTGCCACCAAGTGCAACAAGTGATCCTGTCTGCGTTGTCTGTCTCTGCTTTCTCAGGCTAGGGCAAGGATTTCCTTTACTAGTCTTTAATATGCTATCTAGCATAATTGAATCATGAAATTTTTTGGATCCTCTGGCTTTGAAGTAGATCATAAACTTCAGCAAATGAAAGGTCGAAATTTTTTCCTGCCTCAGCATTTATTTTTGGGCAGTCTGAGATCAGCAAATTCCAAAGACAAGAGCTGCTTTGTGCCTATAAATTAGCCTTTTAATTTTTCATAGGATGAAGACGCGAGGCCTTTTTCCCATTAAAGATGTCAAACTTTTCTCAAATGAAAGGTGTGTGGCTTTATTTAGTTATTTATCTGAGAGGAGGCAATAGGTGATGGGAACGTGGCTCCTTATGAGCTTGGCTAGGGGCCAGAGGAGGCCCCAGAGATGCTGGGAGGGCTGGAGCCCCTCTGCTGTGAGGACAGGCTGAGAGAGTTGGGGGGGTTCAGCCTGGAGAAGAGAAGGCTCCGGGGAGACCGTGGAGCCCCTTCCAGTCCCTCAAGGGGCTCCAGTAAAGCTGGGGAGGGACGCTGGATGAGGGAGGGGAGCCATAGGACAAGGGGGAACAGTTTTCCACTGCAAGAGGGGAGACTGAGCTGAGATCTGAGGCAGAAATTCTTGGCTGTGAGGGTGGTGAGCCCCTGGCGCAGGTTGCCCAGAGAAGCTGTGGCTGCCCCATCCCTGGAGGTGTTTAAGGCCAGACTGGACAGGGCTTGGAGCGTCTTGGTCTAGTGGGAGGTGTCCCTGCTTATTGCACGGGGGTTGGACTAGATGGCCATTAAAGAACCCTTCCAACCTAAACCATTCTGCAATTCTATGGTCCTGTGACTCCCAGCTAGTCCATGCCACCCTCATATGTCTCCCCAGTGAACAGATGGGTGCTACTGCCCTGGTTTGGAGGTCAATCTGTATGAAAGACACTGTAGGACTGTAAATAATCCAGCTCATCTTTGTTTTCACTTTGCTGGTCTTTGAGATTGGGTACGTCAAGTGCTCTATGGAAATCCCTCGCTCCGCAGCATTTCCAGTTGTTTTAATTCTTTCCCTCCATCAGGCTCAGCTTCACCTGAACAGTTTGGGTTTCTTGAGGTGAGAACCATCTGTGGTGGTCATTAACATCTTCCTCTTCCTGTCTCTACTCTCCTGTGGACGTCCTCCAAGCTGGTAACATCTCTGTGGCAGGGGACGGCGGCTCATTGCTGAACCCCTGGGGCTCCTCAGAGCAGCCGGATACAAACACATTTGCTTTTGCAGTGTCTGAAGTGGCCCGACACAAAGTATCTACGAAGAAAATACATCGTCAATGTAATTAATGAGTAATGCAATTCAGTCACGTTCAGAACCTCATGAAAGACCATACACAAATGACGTGTTAATCACCAGCTACATTGGCTGCACTGCTGACTTCAGCGCCATCCGTATTCGTACAGTGAACGTCTTGATTTCATCGGGTAATGACTGCACTTCAAATATCGCCGTATTATGCTTTTTAAGTATTCTTACAAAGTTGCAATCTCTTGAATGGAGGGAATATTATTTAAACTAGCTCTTCTAATTCAAAACCAGGCTGGAGAGTAAAGCCATGCAGCGTATCTTTCCTCTGAAGATGGTCCGTGCATGGAGGACGCTGATGCTGTCTGCAAGCCTTTACCCCCTGAGGGATGCAGACGTGCCATCCCAAATCTGGTTCACATCAGCAAAGACATTCCTGCGTGCAGTAATGTTGACTGCTGGAGCGTTCCTGAACTGCGGCTTCACTGTACATCTTCATTTTCACTGGAAATGCTCCCAGAAAAAAAGGGTCCAGGACATGACTGAGATCAAGCGAGCCTGAAATCCAGTGTGTGGTTCAAATGTGGGAACACTTTTTGGAATAGCAAACACTTTCTCAGGAGAGAGGAACTTTATCCTAGGCTGCATCCCCAGCAGCGTGGGCAGCAGGGCGAGGGGGGGGATTCTGCCCCTCTGCTCCGCTCGGGGGAGACCCCCCTGCAGTGCTGCCTCCAGCTCTGGGGCCTCAGCACAGGAGAGACACGGAGCTGTTGGAGCAGGGCCAGAGGAGGCCCCGGAGATGCTGGGAGGGCTGGAGCCCCTCTGCTGTGAGGACAGGCTGAGAGAGTTGGGGGGGTTCAGCCTGGAGAAGAGAAGGCTCAGGGAGACCTTGGAGCCCCTTCCAGTCCCTCAAGAGGCTCCAGGAAAGCTGGGGAGGGACTCTGGATGAGGGAGTGGAGCCATAGGACAAGGGGGAAGGGTTTTCCACTGAAAGAGAGGAGACTGAGATGAGATCTGAGGAAGAAATTGTTTGCTGTGAGGGTGGTGAGCCCCTGGCGCAGGTTGCCCAGAGAAGCTGTGGCTGCCCCATCCCTGGAGGGGTTCAAGGCCAGGTTGGATGGGGCTTGGAGCAACCTGGTCTGGTGGGAGGTGTCCCTGCCCGGGGCAGGGGGTTCGAGCTGGATCTTTGAAAGTCCCTTCCAAGTCTAACTGTTCTGTGATTCTATGATTCTAAAAGCTTCTTGCCTAGCTCTTGCTGCTAGGTGCCACTTCACGGGTGCTTTGTCAATAAAAATAGCAATACAAGAATCAATATATGTATCAGTAGGATGGTTTGGGGACCAGATGACCCTTCTGCTCCATCTGGATGAGTTTAAGAAGCAAGGTGCTGCAGGTTTTGGGGAGCTGGAGTTTCCAGTAGAGATATTACAGGTATCCAAGTAAAACAATGCTGGAGCAGAGCTGAGATATTGTTTGGAAGTGAAAAGTGGGGAAAACTGCACAAAAAAAAAAAAGCAATATTCAGGGTCCGGATTGATGCCCCGGATCAATTTGTATAAACATCAAGGTATAGCTGAAATATAGTGGAATAGGTAAAAGTGAATATTATATTGTACAAATAAGAGCTGCTATTAATAATTTGCTGCTAATTGAAGCCTTAAACTTTTTGTGGAGTCTGTCCTTTCTTTGGTTTCCCTCTTTAAATTGATTATTTTTATAGTGCATTTTTTTTTATTAATGAAAGATTAACTAAAATTGTGTCAACTTTGACCTGATTCTTTTGTAAGGTCTTGAACAGATTCAATATTTTGCTTCATATGAGATATGTTCAACCAACTTTTAGTTACGGTATAACTTAAAAAAGGAATAAACTAAAAAGGAGGTCTTAAATGTGGAAAACCGCGTTGTGTTCTGAATTTCCGAGCTCGTGCACGCTGTCACAACAGAGTTTTTTGGGAGAAAGGTGGGACATGGCCTTGTAGCTTGCCTAAATTAACCTTTAGCGGATGAATTGGAAGTTAATTTAATTATTGTTTGGTGGGTCCCAAGTGAGGGTCAAGCTTCAAATGACTTAACTGAAAAATTGTCAGAAAATTATTGGAATTTGAATGCAGTGTAAGGTCAGGAGGTCTTCCCATGTTCAAGGAGGCTTTGACTGAATACAATTAGCATGTGATTTGTATAAAATGGATTTAAAGAGGTGATGTGCAGATCAAGGAAGAAATGTATCTCTTTGCTTTGCCTTATTTCTGTGTTCACACTCTTTCATGTTTGGTTCTGTGCCGTCTGATGTGAAAGAAATCATTTTTGGTATGTATGTTTTCTCTCAGAGGAGAAAATACCACTCTCTTTCCAAAGAAGAGGGTAAGGAACGGGGCTCTCAGAAGCATTTCTGTTCCAGTTTCACAAAGGCTGAAGGCAAATCGCAACCTAAGTAGTATGGAAAATTAAAGGGTAAGGCACACTGACACAAGGGCTGACATGAAACAAGATGGAGAAGTGTCTGTCATCCAGAAAGGCTCACGTTTGCATTATTTGCTATTTTCTTTACATTTGTATTTAAGTTTAGATCTACTGTTTATTTTTTTGCCAACCTGAAAGATGCACATCAGTGTCACTCTTTTAAGAAGCCTGTAAAATATATTTATTTCTCTGTTTGTAAATATTTTATTCTTAGTCTGAAAAGAAAATGAAAAATAACTTCATAAACTTCCAGACTCTTGCGTGCCAGGTTTATTCTTTTCCTGTAGGATTTCTAAAATCTCCTTCAACGTCTCCTTACTTTGCCTCTGTACGGTAGGAGTGGGAAATACCTATGCTTCTGTGTAATAGAGTGAGAGAGGTGTTTAAGATGCCAGATTCCCCAATGTGCGCATAGAAATACTTGTGTTAACATTTGTTTATGCTTAAAAATCACGGATGCCCACTGGTGTTTGCAGTCTCAAGGCCTGAATGACTTTTGGAAGTGGTGAAGTTGGTCACGGTGCTTTCGAAAGGCACAAACTAAACTAATGATAGAGGAAAACAACAGGGTAAGATGTTCCCGTTGTCTTGCGTCTGTAGCAGTTTGAAGGTGGTGGTGATACCTCTGCTGGTTTCTGAGTGCTTTGAATGCTCCCATGGGAAGAGCCAGGTGGGACGGGGCTTTGGACAACCTGGTCTGGTGGGAGCTATGGGGTCTGGGAATTCTACGATTCTAAGAGGATGAAGTAGGCGATGTCCCGGGGTGTCACCAGAGATGGGGGACAATCCTTTCCCTTGGCAGCAGCAGGAGAGTGCGATGCAGAGCATGAAGCCCAGCGAGACAAGAGCACCCGAGCGTATCTCTGCAGCCGCTTCACAGCACGGCAAGTTCAAGCTCAGCATTCACGGCACAAGCATTTACACTTCCCTTCTCCTGCTGCTTGGAAATCCTCCATGCAAACTCGATTTGACCGACACGGTGGCCTGCTGATGGTGTGGTGGCCATCCGTAGACTGACCTCTCTGGTATTTCTGTTTACTCTTCATCTGAAGTACTTTCCTCGTGTGATGGAAGCATGCCACACACTTTCACAGGAAAGATAAAATAGATGAAAATGTAACCAGGTTACGGCCAGAAAGTATCCCAAGACTGTTTGCTAGCGACTTATTCCCATGGCATTCCGGCTGGAGTTACTCCTTCAGCTCTTTGCTGGAGTCTCAGCAGCTTCTAAGCAACTGAGTATCGCTGTCGTGGGGATTAGGAAGCAGTGGAAACTCCGTGCAACAGAGCAATACTTGTGTTTGTCTGTTTATAATTCATTTCTATTAGGCTTTTTTTTGTTGTGTATTCATGGCCAGGAGCAAGTGCTGCAAATTATTGTGGCAAAGGAGGTTTAATTTTGCTAATCCTGTTTTATTCCCATTTCAGTGTAGCTTTTCGAATGCCACAATGCGGTGCCTGTAATGAATTTAAAATGTATTTTTGAATGGTATTGTCTTGCGGAATGTATTGGAAGCTCATCTGAATGGGCTTTAATACTAGAATAATACTAGATGCTGAAAAGAAAGAAAATCATCCATCTGAAATGCCTTTCGCACGGAGTCTTTCATGCTGGCTGGAAATAACACCCTGCATACCAAGCAGGGAGGAAGCACAAGCCTCTTCCTCACAGTACCCTCAAACCCCTACCCTGATTAGAATCTTTTTATCTTGCGAAAAAGCATTTTCTTTCATCCTTCTCGATAAGAGTGTTTCTTTTTACCGTTTGGTCCAACACCTAGTGCAAGCCAGACATATGCGGCAATTTTCACCAAATTATCATTTATTTCTATGTTTTACACCCAAAAAAGTGCAAATGAGATGACGACTGCATTGAACAAGGTGCTTTATAAAGGCAGCCGTGACTCCATCCTTAGCCGGGAGCTTACAGTGGGACAGGCAAGGCAAACAGGGAGTGAGAAGGGGACACAGTCCCAGAGGTAAGGTGTCCTGACCCAGGTATGAGCAGCTCTGGGAGGGGGACTCGGGGCTGCTGAGCCCCAGGAAATGTCGTGCCTTTTCATTTGATTTTGCTGCTGAGGGGAGGCGAGGCTGTCAGGTCCAGCTGTCACTGTGTGGTCCTGGGTGTAGGATTCATAGAATCAGAGAATGGTTTGGGTTGGAAGGGACCTTAAAGATCGTCTAGTTCCACTCCCCTGCCCTGGGCAGGGACACCTCCCACTAGACCAGGTTGCTCCAAGCCCCGTCCAACCTGGCCTTGAACCCCTCCAGGGATGGGGCAGCCACAGCTTCTCTGGGCAACCTGCGCCAGGGGCTCACCACCCTCACAGCAAACAATTTCTGCCTCAGATCTCAGCTCAATCTCCCCTCTTGCAGTGGAAAACCCTTCCCCCTTGTCCTATGGCTCCCCTCCCTGATCCAGAGTCCCTCCCCAGCTTTCCTGGAGCCCCTTGAGGGACTGGAAGGGGCTGCAAGGTCTCCGCGGAGCCTTCTCTTCTCCAGGCTGAACCCCCCCAACTCTCTCAGCCTGTCCTCACAGCAGAGGGGCTCCAGCCCTCCCAGCATTTCCGTGTCCTCCTCTGGACTTGCTCCAACAACTCCATGTCCTTCTGGTCCTCCTTCAACTGGAAGGAGGAGAGAAGAGGTTGGTTTTCAGGAAAGTCAGGTCTTTGAGCTGGCTCACAGCAACCGGTGCTGCTGCAGAGGAGGATACTTGGTGGTGTTACTTCCCCATCCCTAGAAATATTCCAGGTCAGGTTGGATGGGACTCTGGGAAATCCAGTCTAGTTGAAGATCTCCCTGCTCATGGCAGGGGGTTGGACTAGATGGCCTTTAAAGGTTCCTTCCAACCCAAACTATTCTATGATTCTATGATTTCTGCTTTTTCTTTTGTTATTCCTGGGGATGAGGGACCCTCAAAAACTGATTTCTTGGGTAGGAGGCTGGCTCTGTGTGTGAGAAGGAGAATACAGGGCTGGAGTAAGGTGGACCCATCACTTTTTTGCTCTGTTGAAGAACATCCTCAGCTTACAGATCCTCTGAAATGGCCAAAATGAAAAGCCACGTACCCACGCGTGACTGATGAATAGGATGTGGCTTTCTGCAGCCATTTGGTATTGCAGCTGGGATCCCAGTGCCTCCCAGTGCAAAGAGCACCATTCAGCACCATGGGCACATTGTTGAGAGCATAGTCCAATGTCAAGCATCATGGTGTTAGTTGGGTGGCCACGCACCTAAAATAGAGCCTGGATATTGACTTTTGTCCTGGGGACACAAAGATGGTTGGATGGGATCAGATCAAAGGACCTCACAGCCTAAAAGCCTGTCTGGAAGAGTGTCTGGGAAAGAGGAGGAATTGCTCTGTCCCATGTAACGCTTTCCAAATCCCACCCTCCTGGCTGCAAGGGATATGCTGAGGCAAGAAAAGCAACCAGCCACCCCTTTTGCTTGTTTTGAACCTACAACACAATCATTTCTTCTAATGCCTCCACTTGCTTGGGTTACGAGTGTGTGATTGCTGCCCCCTCACCTTCTCCAGGTCATGGAATCACAGAATGGTTTGGGTTGGAAGGGACCTTAAAATCATCATGTTTCAAACCCCCTGCCCTGGGCAGGGACACCTCCCACCAGACCAGGTTGCCCAAAGCCCCATCCAGCCTGGCCTTGAACACCTCCAGGGATGGGAATTCCATACATCTTTTGTGATTTATGTTTTTTATAGATGTCTGTCACATTCCCCGTCCCACTGGGCATTTCTTGTCTGGACTTGAAGAATCGTATTAGTGATTTAACAGTTAATAAATCTCTGGAACTCTGTGACATGTCCCTCCTCCTTTTTCTCTCAGGTCCTATTTGTGGTGTCTATTACTTAAAGCATCGTATACCAGTAGTAACCCTTGGGCCACATATATTTTCAGTGTTGTAATTCAGAACAATACTGCACTTCGAAGGTGACTCCCACCAATTGTGGTGTTGTTCCCTTGTGCAAAGTGTTTTTGGTGTGTGTGGACCAGATTTCTTTCAGAAGCTTCACTCCAATTGCCCATCACACGTCCTGCAACCCCTCATGGGACACACAGGTCCATACCAGTGCTGCACATACCAGTAAAGGACATATGGGTGATGTCCTTCAGACAACTTCAAACTATGCGTCTGGTGGGGACCAGACTTAAAACTAGACTAAATCTTGTTCAAAGGGAACCTCAAGCGCAGAGGGTGTAGCCATAAGAGCCCCAGCACAAAATGCTTTGATTGCCGGATCATCTCTGATTGCACCAAAGTGTTGATTAATGTAATCTTTGGATTTTTATAGTGCTTTTCCTTGTCAGAATATTTTGCAACCATTAAAAGTTTGAAACACCATCTTGCCTTATTCTCACTATTGATGTGGAATCTGCATTGGAGGATGATGATGGAATTGAATGGCAAAAATCCCCAAAGCATCATTGAAGGGTGCATTTGGGTGAAAAGGGGGAGGTTTTGGCTCTGAGGTTGTGTTTAGAGCAGCAGTAGATGCTCCTCAAGCATTGTATCATGCTGGCACTTCTGGGCAGCGCATTCCCCCACCTTGTTACTGTCAAACCATCTCCTTTCAGGTGCTTTCAGCTTACTGAAAAAGCAAGGTGAAACTTATCCTACATGCTTTGGACAGGGAGAGGCATTTCATTTGGGTTCCTTGTCTACGATGATTTGTTTGGAGAAATAACGTGCGACAGAGATGTGGTGGTTGGGCTTAAATCAGCATTTTTTTTTCACTAAAGAAAAGAATTGTTGCGAATATGGATGTTTTTTGAGTTTCCTCTTCTTATGAAGAAGTCATATGTGTTTAAAGCACTGGTAGGTAGGCATCATGTTGCATACGTGGCCACGTAATGTGTGGCAGCCCCAAACCCAGGCTTTTGGGTGGATGCTTACAGAAGCTGGTGTTCACCATCTCACAGATGGATGACGTTGGGTTTTCTCCTGTAAATGAGACTTGAAGGCAGAAGGCAGCCCAGGCAAACAACCGCTTGCCCAACCCAATCTCCCTGGGGCTCAGAGCACTGCCTGGGGACATGAGGACAAAGTGGCCATAAAACCCTGATGCTTGGCTGTAAATGCCCAACCGTAACGTCTCATGGATGTGAAGTTTTGCATTGATTTTCCTGTTGATCTTGAGAACTCCATCGCGTATTACTGAAGCTGCTGACATAAAGACATGTCTCTGAGTGTCTTTCTCTTCCAGCTCGCTTTATAACTGTGATTTCCTTTGCTTTGAGAATTGGTGCTTCTGTGCTAACTTGGGGGTGGAGGGAAGGCTAATTAATTAAGCAGTAATTGTTGTCAAGTCAATTGGTGCTAACATTTAACATTTGACTTGTTTACTATCCTGAGGTAAAGCGGAAGGAGTTAATGATCTAATAAATTGTGCATCCATCATGAGAGACTTGTTTGGAAAGAACGGGTTTATTTATGAACTGTAAAATGATACATTTGGAAAAAAAACCCCACATTTTGAAGCAAGATCGTTGAGGTTCTTGTGTGAAATTGTCACTAGATAGCTGTGGAGACAAATGCGTCGCCTAATAAAGCTTAATGACTGATTTTCCCATTAATCAGAATTGAGAATGTGCTTCATTAAGATAATTAACTGAGCCAGTTGCTTAACTGACAGTTAGTAGACACAAATTCCCAAGTTACTTGCTTTCCTCTAAATAAAACTCACGAGAAGCTAACCCGCTGCTGCTTCATCATCTTTATTGGAGAGAGAAACAGAAGGGCTGTTAAAATCTCATTGCTCGCATTTGGTCCGTGATGGCATCTCCCTGTCTGGGACAGCGGTGGGATGCGGTGGGTGGCCCTGGGTGGGTGGGTGGCCCTGGGTGGCCCTGCACCCAAGCCTTGGGTTCCAGCTTATTGTAGTCAGCTCACGCTGAAAAACTTACAAATATTTGCCGCTTTCCATCTCGCCAACAGCGAATGGTCTTTTATCTGCTAATTTCTGAAAGGTCAGGTCTTCATTGTGGTTGTTTTTGTCGCCCAAGAACTATTAGCTCCTCCAAGGGGGAGAATTCCTTGTCTGAATTTGTGGCTTCTCCTCTTTGTTCATCGCAAGCGAGAAGTGGGGTCATGAGTCCTGAGCCCCCCTGAAGGAAGGGATGTGTAAGATCAATCTTCTCCAGCTACATTTGTAGGCAGAATATGCAACGTTGAAGAAGTTAGGGGAATTAACTGAGAGATCCAAAACTTGAATTATTAAATATGCTATCTGGTTGTAACGTCTAGTTGTAAATCCTTTCCTTCGCAGCTCTCTGTGTCTTGAATTCTAACATGGTAATGCTATCACGTAGCAGAAGACTCTTTGCACAGAAGATGACTCTGGAGCTAATGTAAGGCAATCGTCTCAACCCTGCTTTTCTTTTGTCCTCAGAGTTCCCGGTCTTCCACCATGAACCCTGTTTACAGCCCCGTCCAACCTGGGGCTCCCTACGGAAACCCGAAGAACATGGCGTATACAGGTAGGATCGATGTTCAGCAGCTCTTTGTGAATGTCCGTATGCGGTGGTGAGAGCAGATGATCGTTAATGGGTGGTTAATCCTTTAACGAAGGGAGAAAGAGTTCCCATCAGAGAGCCAGGTGGAAACGTGACTTGCAGGAAAAACCCTTCAGTGAAGCCAATGCAGTAAGGTTAGTGAGAAGAAACACCTGAATTCATAAGAAGAGGATGCCCTGGAAATCCGAAAGCAAAAGGATCAAAAGCAGGTTTCTTTAGACAAATAAAACACATAAGAAGTTACTGGGGGAGTGAGGTGGGAGCTGGAGGGCTTCCCTCCGGAGCCGAACTGAGCCACTCAGGTGCATGTGCTGGAATAATCCTGCCGTAGAAGCGCGGGTCCACAGGCGAGAGCCCGTTATTTGGAGAACACACAGTTATTGTTATACGTGGGATTTAAACAACCTTATTGACTGATGTTTTTGTTTTCAAGTTACACTTTGGTTGAGTTAATCTTAAGTTGAACAGCAAGTCTGGTGTCTGTTTGAAGTCCATCTTTAAAAGCGAGTTGTCTAAAAATGTCATCTTTAATACTCGAAAAAGGCATTGAAATATGTTTGCCATAATTATGTAACCAGTGGGGAACTAAAGTGTACTGGTGTGGAAAGAATTTAGCTCAGAGAGAAATCCTGCTTTGGAAAAAGAAAATCTCAGTTTAGGTGTATCTGTGGTTTTCCCTGTGGATTATGGTTACCAGCAGTTGTTCTTCTGATCCTGCGTAAGCACCTTACAAAATCAGCCTGGGAAGACATTTAATTCGAACATTTTGTTGAATGTAATTAGCCATTAAGCATCATATTGCGTTAAGACTTCCTTCTTTATATTTGCATCGCCGGTTGTATGTGTTGACTTTTACCTAATGCGTGAAATTCCTTGGGAATGTGCTTTTGTGGAGGAGAACGGTCAATGGCGAATGGAAACGAACATCAAATGCTCGGAGTTACTTCATTTACAAAATATTCTCGTTGACTTTGGTCGCTCTTTCAGCTGGTAGATGAGTAAGGGCTGGCTGTGTCGCTGCGAGGAGACCCCTCTGGTCCTCTGCGGAGCCAAGAGTTCCTCAAAGGCGATTTGCCCCATTTTTATTCACCCTTTTTTTTTTTCTTTTCCCCCTGTCAAATTTATACATGCTGCTTTGTTGGAGATACCGTAGCTTGGGGGAACTTTGGTCTCGCAGTCAAAGCACTGGAGGCTTAGAAAAAATAAATAATTTCTGTGAATAATAGTCTCTTCAAAAATATCCCCATTGTAAGAGGACTGCAGACTCCAGCAGTGCTTGGGTGATAGAATGAGCTCATAAGTGCACAGTTATTTTCCTACACTGGAAATAACAGTAATTTTGTGCTTTCCAGACCAAGGATGGTTTGGACAAGAGTCTACTTCTCTCCCACTTTACTTTTTTTTTTTTTTTTCTTTGGCACGCGTTCAAAGCTCTACCTTAATATCCATGCAATGTAGATTTTTGATATCTGCTTTCATACGGTCCTGAATGTTTTAGAAGCTGCTTTCTGTCACTTGAGAAGACAATTTTATTTAGATATTGACGTGCAGATTGGATGGAGTTTGTACCTTGACCCTTCTGGAAGGAGAATTTGAGAGTGATTTCTGGTTTAGATGAATAAATTCTCTATGACTGCGTTCAGAATAAGTCAAGTGGCAACATTAATAGGATGTTATCTTCTAAAATAACCTGCTGGTTAATCACCATGAAGATTATATCGTGCACTTATATATATAAAGCTATTGTCTGCCTTGGCCAGCTTGTGCCATCTCTGGTAGGGATCATGGCGAGGTGGCCCCCAGGAGACTGGTTTCACCCCAAACCATCGGACTTCAGACATTTATCCTCCAGAATTTGTGGTAAATGAGGAGAAATCAGTGGCAGATGTGCAGGATGACCTTGGAGAAAAAAAGTTGGGAGGCAGGGCAGACTGGAAAAAAGCAATATAACAAGGTCCTTAGTTATGCCAATGGAAAACCGAAGAAGGGGAGATTCAAGTGACTGCTTGAATGTGGGACACCGACGCAGGAACTGAATCATGTTGGTGTTCGGGTCTAAGGTAAGGGGTCAGTGGGCTGAATTCTTACAATGAAGCCCCAAAATAGATATCAGGTTAAAAAGTGTTTAAACCAAGAGCTATTTTCCTTGACAGGCAAATGGGTATTACAAAACCTTTTCAAGATGAATTTGTTTGAATATTTAATGAAAGACCTAAAGTCATATTGCAAAAGAGGGGGAGAAAATTTAAATTTTATCCTTTGTATAGAAAAGACAGGTAACTCCTGGGGGTTCTTAAAAGAAGGCTGCCATGTCTCCTGCATTCCAAGTGCCAGGCTCTGTCTATCTTCTTGCTTTCTATGCTTAGAACTCATTTACATTGCATTGACTTGCATCATTTAGCTACGTATCAGTTTCTAATGTCACCACAGGCTATTCTGGAGGATATTTAAACACAGAGAAACAAAGAAAGTAGACTTTTCACAGGAGAAGCATCAAGTTAAGGAGTTTGGAGATACTTCCTTCTCAAATTGCTTTGAAAATAATCGCTAAAGCGTATGACATGGTAGATCTGGAGGGAGATTGACTGCCATCGCGTGTGGAAATCCCTCCCATGGCCCTGGTAGCTTCTTACAGCTTTGGGACTTAACGAGTGTCTCGGCCCTGGTCAGGAGCCAAATGGAAGAGCTTGCTTGGAGCCCCTAATTTGGAAGAGCACGTCAGCAAACCGTCCCCACCATCACTTCATGAGACAGTGTGTACAACATCTGTCCCAAATTGTTGATTTGAGATCTAATTTGGTATACAATATAGAATTTATACAGTATAATATATGAATTTACATTTTTTAATCTCATCTTTTTGCAGTCATGGAGGACACTGAAAAAAAAAAAATGAATGCCAAGCTTTATATTAGTCAAGAAAAAGAAATAAAAACCTACTGAAGTGTAATAAAGTTGAGGTAAAGCTTGTGAAGCCCTAGGCTATGTTCTCGGTTTGCTTTAGAGTTCAGGTTTTTTTACTCCAAATCTAGTGCAGCACGTGTATTACTTAAATTTTTGTCTTTAAAGATCATGCATAAACCATTAATTTCTAACCTTGCGGAATAAAACTCAGGTGGAATATGCGCGGAAAGAAAACAAGGGTGGTAATCAGGGTACTGGCAGGCTGAATTCTGTGCTCTTGTGGGTTTTCAGTACTAAATGTGAGTGCTTTATAGAAATAGATTGCTTTTGGTTGAAAGAATCAATTTTAATCTGATTTCCTTCTCGTTCTCACATCTTTGTTGTTCTCCATACCTGGTGGGCTGGGGAGAGAGGTCCATTTCAAGAGAAGTAACAATTTTTTTACCAAATCGGCTGCTCATGTGGTAGGGAGAATGGGAAATCCTTGGCACATACTCCGAGTACCTGATGTAACATACGTTTATTCAGATTCTTCATTGTTCCATTTTGATCTTCCTTAAAGGGAGCGTGAAATACAGTTATTTCCTAGTGATTTTTAAAGTGTGGTCTGAATTAGATGAATTTTTATGGGAAATTATAATTAAGTTAAAAAGAAAAAGGATGTTTTAAAATAGAGTTAGTAGGTGAAACAAAGCCAGAAGTGTTACATTTGTAAGAGAAATGTTTATCAAAGCAGCCCCCATATTTGAACTAATGGGTTTGTTAAGCAAAGGTGGTTTCTCATGTAGTAAGTACGTCTTATTTTTCGGGACCCTTAAGACCCCCAGATCTGTTGGATTGCAACCTCCTTCCCGTTTTCCTTCCCAAAATGAAAGAGGAAAATAACTCTGGTACCTTTTCTGCTACCAATACGTTCTCGCTGTCGAATGAGCTGGTTGTGGAGCTGAGTTAAGGCGACACAGAGAGAATATTCAGAGCTACGTCTGTCCAACGCCGGGTTTGTGCTCCAGCAAGTCCTGATTCCTCCTGCTCGGTCAGCAACTGCTCCCACTTCGCTAATTCGATGTATTTTAGAACATCAGCAGCAAACAGTGTTTGAGTGTTGTTTAGTATTTAATTAAAACAGACTGTAATTAACTTGGCTCTTCATGTAAGCTGTCATTTTAATTGAGGCTAACTTTAAAACGTATCTAAGGACTCTCATTTGGTTTTTTGTTATTGGTAGAATTCGCTTTACCTGCCCCGAACATGAGCTGCCGAACTGCCTGGTTTTCCTTTGGCACGTTATCCTTCCCATTTTCTTGCATCCACTTTTGCTAAGACACCAGTCCTGCAGCAAATAGATTAGCTCGTTGGTGTGGAATCAGGGGTGAAGAATCAGTCTCTCCTGTAGCTTGTTTGACTTCAAGCGTGAAACTATAAAAGTGTTTGTTATAGCTCACGCTATTATCATTTTCCCTACCAGAAGCTGATTAAGATGCTGATAAGATGCTGTGATTCATGAACCTTCGGTAGACTGACTCCGTATTCATTGTAGTTATTACTAAATAATAAATGATAATAAAATCCAAGAGCCCAAAGAGGTGAAGCTGGTGAGTAAATCTCCAAGGAGTTTGTGTCACACTGCTTTAGTCCACGACAGTTCCCAAGTTCTGCAACGACCTGCTCAGGAGCTTCCATGCTCAGAAGAGACGTTCTCCCACTCACATTTTTTGCTGATGGAAGTCCTAGCTTTCCCTTTGAGAAACAGCTCTGTTCAGGCTCTGTGTGCCATGAAGCAATATCTCTGTGTCCCCCTTCCCCGCCCCCCCCCGTGAAATATTGAAGGTAAAGGAAAAATGCTTTTATTCAATAGGAGTAGGACAGGTTCTGTTCCTTCTAGTTTCTCACTTTTTATCCATGCAGAAAACCCACTAAACTATATGAATATATTGTCTTCTGGTCCTTCTTTGGCCACAGATTACTGGTGGTTGGCCCCCTTCACCTTTTCCCCATCCAACCCTCTGCTTGCTCTCTGACAAAAAGTCAACGCTTTTATTTCAAACTCCTTCTACGAGTCCTGAATCCGTGCCATGGAAGTGCCAGTACTTTTGTATCTGATGCACACACCGTTCAACCCTGCCTGGGGTCTCTCCTGGTCACACAGATTCAGAATTGTTTTGCCCAATTTTAGGTACCTGCAATGTGGATGTGGGCGATCCCCTGAGCTGCTTCAATGGTAAGGGGCAAGAAAGGAGCATCTCCCATGTGGTCTGTTTTATTTTATGAGCCATTGGATTGTGTCATAGAAACGCTCATTCCTGAAAGGTTATTGATGGCTCATCAGATGTAGACATCGAGGCAAAGTGGTCTGTGTTTGGTCTTGAGTCCCATCCCTGGGGTTTGCGTCTGAATTATTTACTGCAGGTCTTCTAAAACCTTAAAATCTATTTTAAAGAGATTCTGTCTTGACCAGGTTATGTGCCTGGCCCTTAGGGAGGAAGGGAAAGGCAAACCTGTCTTCAGAGATGTGGGGCAAGGGCGGATGGTAACTTTCTAGGCTGAATATTCCCACCACATGTAAAACATGGATGTTTTGCCCACTGAAGGCAGCTGGGCTGGGATAATAATTTCTCAAACACAAGGTTTTCAGCTCTCGTCTAATCCCTTCAGCCCATACCCATCACTGGAGTCTGTCCTCAAGACCATCAGATCATGGTTATTTGAACTGGTGAGGACACTTGGTCCAAAGCCATGTAGGTCACTGGTCTTCCCACCTCTTTGGTCTTGCTCAGGAAAGAGTCAGGGTTATGCAGCTTGGTGGCAGCCGAGGACAGTGTGGCAGAAAGCAATGGCAAGGAGTCCTCAAGAAGGAGGGTCTCAACCTCATAAAGAGCGTAGGGAAGACAACCGAATCTTTGTTTCTTTCAGTAGGTTGTGGAGTATGAATGTGAGCTGCTGTCATCAAGAAGCTTTTGTTGGGTGGCAGCATTCAAATGGCCCGATTCTCTGGTTTTCATAAATAAAAACATGCATTTCAGAGTTCTGATATCTAATGCACTTGTTCTTTTGATAGTTCATTAGCCACGAGCAGCCCCACTGCTACAGGTCTATAAGGAGTTCACTTCTCCAAGCATGCTGCTCAGTGGGTGCTACTGCAGAAGCCCCCATCTCTGACCTGCCAAGTCTCAAGGGATTTCCCCCAAAACGTTTTAGGATCAGCATCACCCTGTCTGGGACAGTTTATCCGTGTAGGAGGCAGTACCTAACGTCCTTAAATCTGGCCAGATACAGGCTGGGAACTCCCCGCTCTTCCCTCTCTGTTGCATATAAGGCTTGGGAATCCCAATGACAGTATCTTAATGTGACGGATGTCCTCCTCCTGATCATCTTCTCTGCTTCTCCCAGGGCTCTTTCCTAACCTGGTTTGTCGGGTGGCGTCCCCCAGCCTTCCAATCTCATTGCAGCAGGAATTCCCATGTCTCCTCTTTTGCTAATGAACCTTTTCTCTTAATTCCTCTTTTTCTCTTTTGCTAATGGTTTGTTTCCGTCATGCATTCAGGTTTCTGCCATGGATCTTTTGCTGCTTCTCCACTTGTTTTTTATCTTGGAGAGGACTGGAAGGTCACAACCCCCATCACCCCCTTCCCTGGCTTTTTGGGAAAAATGATCAGTCATAGAATCATAGAATCATAAAACTGCCTAGGTTGGTAGGGTCCTTTCAGATCATCGAGTCCAACCATCAACCCAACACTGACAGAAACCACCACTAAACCGTATCTCTAAGCACCACGTCTACCCAGCTTTTAAATACCTCCAGGGATGGTGCCTCAACCACTTCCCTGGGCAGCCTGTTCCAATGCTTAATAACCCTTTCAGTGTAAAAATTTTTCCTAATACCCATCCTAAACCTCCCCTGGTGCAACTTGAGGCCATTTCCTCTTGTCCTATGGCCTGTTACTTGGGAGAAGAGGCCAAATCAAGCCCTTCTGCTGCTCTTCTGATCCTTCTTCTTCTTGCCTTGCTCGTTCCCTGGAGTCTTTCACTCCATCCCAGCTGTTTTGCCTTCTCTCCTGCAGCCTGTCGGCCTGGCCCAGCTGGCAAACACCTGTGTGGGGCCGGGAGAGCTGGGCTCATTTCACCAGGAGGAACCTGACGCCTTTTAATAAAAGGTCTTTGTGCGATGGGGTTCTGTTTAGCTGCATTTCCAAAGTGGATTAACCCAGACTGCCCAGGGGTGCTTTTAGGGAGCCTCTGCAGCAGACGAATGTGAAATAAATGTCCAAGGATAGCTGCTTGGCAAGTTTTATCCTGCACGAGATTCACCAAAGTATTTTGGGGAAGGACAGGAGTTATCTAAAGCAAGGAAGACTTTGAATCACATTTCCAGTTCATCTGTGGTCTTGCTGCAAGATCCAGTATGTTCTTCCTCAAGTAACAAATGTGTCTTCTTCATTTTAAAGCATAAAATAGTCTTATTTCTGATGATTTAAGGAGAAGTCCTGGCCTCAGAGCTTTGTCCTTTGTATGTAGAAAAAGTGTGGTGTCTCCCTGTGTTGCTTGTCAACCTTTTTTACACTGTCTGCGAGGTCTGGGTTCATTGGCTTTCCAATTTAATTGATTTTCCTGCTTCTTCAAGTGGCAATCTCTCCCTGGGACTTTTGAGAGCACTGAGAAAAATATACGGCAGTAATGTAATTTTAATTTACGGTGTAATGCACAGATGCAGTTAAGAGTTACAAGATTTTGTGATAGAGAGTGGGTGTGTCTGGTAAGCAAATATGCGAGTCGACATCCTAATTACTGGTATTTTATGTTGGTGGAAGGGCATCGGTTTGATATTTTTTTTGTGTGTCTGAAATCATGGAGATCTTTCGGAGGGATTCCCAAAAGGGTTAAGGATTTGTGCAAGCTGATGCTCTTGCAGTTGTAACCCGCCCTGACAGGCTGCACGGGTCTGAAGCAAAAATCGTACGGCCATCAGACCGTACGATGCATTCAGTGGCAATCTCTGTAGAAAGGTGGAGAACAAATACGCAGTGAGCTTCACAGCCATGACTCTGGGCTCTAGGTTGACCAGGCTGCTTGTTGAGGATGGGATTCATAGAATCATAGAATGGTTTGGGTTGGAAGGGACCTTTAAAGACCATCTAGTCCAACCCCCTGCAGGGACATCTTCCACTAGACCAGGTTGCTCAGAGCCCCATCCAACCTGACCTGGATTTTTTTCATGGATGGGGCATTTTCTGCCACTCCGGGCAACCAGTTTCCTCTAGAACCCTCCACACTTCTCCTATTGCATGTGAGTGCAATCCTGCTCCATCCTTTTTGGACACAGAAAGCTCCAGCACTTCCTCCAGCACGTCAAGCTTTCCCACCATGATTTGAGTGCCCTCCATAGGATTTCCACGTGCTCCAGAAGAGCGAGATGCATCCCTGAGCTGGGCTGTTTGCTGCACTCCCAAGTTGCAAACTTCCAAGTTTTGTCATTTTTTTTCCCCAAGGTGAAATGACAACCTTTGTCTGGACATAATGATTAACAGAGGGAATCGGCATCGTCTGCCCTCCAGCCATTGGTTTTGTTGGCAGGACAGGAGGTGTGGGATTCTCACGTGTGGTTCTATCCTGATCTGTGTCATTTGTATTTGTTGTTGAACCTCAGACAGAACTGCACGTGTGAGGACTGACCTGATTTACATTTGACTGTTCATTTAATTTATTGGTGTGTTGAAAGCCGGTAACCTCCAATTTTGTAGAAGACGGAAGGATGTTCTGATAGGATTTCTACCATCGGCTTTTAATCCTCCTTTGCATACTCTTTTGTGGCACAAAGATAATTCTAGGCTTGATTTCAGCCTTTCTTATTAACTTAAAATTAAAATTTTGCTGTATTATTCTCTGGAAAGGCTGAGCCTTTGATAACAGATTAGTTCTTTGGCCAAGAAAACTAAGTTCTTTCAGAACTGCTGTGTGCGAAGAGGATAAACTTGACTTTGTTTTCCTTTCTTTTTGGCATTCCTCAGCACATTTGTGGGGAGTGCTGAGGAACATGAGGCAAATGGCTTTGATGCTGAAGCAGGCAGGGTTGGGGTGCTCTCCTCCTTCTTTTTGCTTCCTCTTGTAAGACCTACATGCAAATCTACCCCTTCCATTGATTGGGAAATGCCATTTCTGGATTTAATTAGGTGATCCATTGCTTACTGGTTCTGTAAAACAGGAATTTTAAACTGTGTTCAGGGTGTTGAATTGATTTCAGGGTGATTAAAAATGTATGAAGTGGGTACAGTGAATATTTTTCCTCTGGCAGTTCTTCATGTTTATTAATTGGTGTGTATAGAGCAGAGGGGAAAATCATACTTGACTGGGAGAAGAATGAGCTCTGACTTGTGTAGACTCTTGTTATTTTTATGTTTAAATGCATAATTTCCGTACAGGAATACTTCCAAACGACTTGCTGAATGTCTCAGTGTTGGAAGCTGTTTGAGTTTCAGCGCTGTGGTTAGCTGATCAACGATGGCTAATTCATCGTCTTCATAAGAAATTAACTCACAGACTTTCTTGAAGTCATAAAAAGCGTAAAACCCCTAAGGAGATGAGGGACAAGTTTTCTTGTTTGGGGAACGAGGGAGAAGGAAGCAGAGGGGTTTTGGGTGAGATTAGGGTTATTTATGAGTGTGTTCAGTAGCTGTAGGCTGTATTTGGGTGGTTCTCCTGCCAACGGCAGCACCGTTGGACGATGGGCATGGAAGTCAACCTACTACACTCACCTATGGATGGACGCAGGTTGCTGTGCAAAATAGGTCTTGGTAGACAGAAGCGTGGGTGGCATATACGTGTGTTTCAAGGCAAAAGACTTCTTTCTTTTTTGTGTTAGAAGGGGAGGCACAGTAAACATGAGCCGGCTATGTGTGCTTGCAGCCCAGAAAGCCAACTGTATTGTGGGCTGCATCAAAAGAAGTGTGGCCAGCAGGTTGATGGAAGGGATTCTCCCCCTCTACTCTGCTCTGGTGTGACTCCACCTGGAGTTCTACATCCAGCTTTGGGGTCCCCAACATAAGAAGGACATGGACCTGTTGGAGCAAGTCCAGAGGAGGCCACAAAGATGATCAGAGGGTTAGAGCACCTCTCCTATGAAGAGAGGCTGAGAGTCAGGGTTGTTCAGCCTGGAGATGAGAAGGCTCCAGGGAGACCTTACAGCAGCTCTTCAGTACCTGAAGGGGGCCTACAAGAAAGCTGGAGAGGGATTTTTTACAAGGGCATGTAGTGATAAGACGAGGGGTAATGGCTTCAAATAGGAAGAGGGGAGATTGAGCTGAGATCTGATGCTGTGAGGGTGGTGAGCCCCTGGCGCAGGTTGCCCAGAGAAGCTGTGATTGCCCCATCCGTGGAGGTGTTCAAGGCCAGGTTGGACGGGGCTTGGAGCAACCTGGTGTCCTGGTTCCGGCAGGGATAGGGTTAAGTATTCCATGCCATGTGAGCCATGCCCACCCTGAGCTGCTGGGGGAGGGGGCAGGAAGTCGCCGCTTGGAGCAGGCTGGGGTGTCCCGGGTCCGGTCAGGGAGCGGTGGAGAGCGGCGGTTCCGTAATGGTGTTTGTATATTCCTTTATCCGCGTTATTGTTGCTGTTTTTCTTGTTCCCTCTGCTGTTCTGTTAAACTGCCTTTGTCTCAACCCAAGAGTTTTGCCTTTTTCTTCTGATCCTTCCCATATTGGGAAGACCTGAGTGAGCGGCATGTGGTTCTTCGTTGCCGTCTGAGGCCAAACCACAACACCTGGTCTGGTGGGAGGTGTCCCTGCCCAGGGCAGGGGGGTTGGAACTGGATGATCTTTAAGGTCCCTTCCAACCTAAACCATTCTATAATTCTATGATGATTCTGTGAAACCTCCATTGAAGAAAATAATTCATAACTTCTCATTACGGATGCTTCTAGGCTCAGCTGGTTTGGAGATCGGTCCAATTGATGTCAGCCTTCCAAGGAGTTTCATAGAAACTTTGGGGAACATCCTTCACCCCTTGTTTTGTAACTGTTTGTGTAAGGTTTTACACACTTTTGAGTTTCCCTGTGTTGTAAATAAACAGAATAGTCTCAAATCTTAAAAGCAAACAAACCTCATGTTATGTTTTCCTGAATGACCGCATTGTGTGCCTTTTAATCCTACATGCTCCGTTAGTACGTGGAACTGGTTTACGCTCTGCCTCATTTCTTCGCTACAATATTGATTTTGTTTGTTCCCTACAGTGGAAAAGAAATAAAAAGATTAAATGACTAGGGCTGAAGAGGGATGGAGGAAACGTGTATAAGGCAAAGAAGAAAAAAAAACATAGGTGGAAAAAAAGAGATGGCCTTGGAATCATGTTTTAAAGGGGAAAGTACTCTGTTTAAAGAAAATAAAAGGTGAATGGAGAATTTTCTTGTGTCGGTTACTTCTGTAGAGTATTGACACATAATCTGAAATTCTTCACTCACTTGGAGCAGAAATAAGCTTTATTTTTAAGCATGAGCCCTACCAAAGCTCTGTCTTATGTAGCGCGTAGACAAATTCTGACCAGCTATTTCGGCTTTTAAAATATATATTCAGTATTTAAATTGATGAATGTATTTTTTTTTCTTGTGTTGACTCTTGGCCTCTGTATATCGTGGAATGAAACTCTTTTAGGTGGCTTTGTTCATTTATAGTGTGTTTCTAAGCCATCTTCTTCTTCATTTTAGCCATGGTTTTATTGTTTTACACCATTTAAAACCTCTTTTCCTCTATGTTCTCTTTACTTCCGTATGTTTTCCTATATGTTCCCTTTACTTCGCTGCTGAATGCCAAGGAGTGTCTGTATAGGCAGTCAAAGATCACGTTGGCCATCTTGGTATCATCTCTGTAGCACTTCAGTTCTCCATGCCTTTAGGTCCCATGATCAAGTCACACTTGATTTACCGTACATCAAATCTTAAACTTCTTTCGGCCTCATTACTTTCCAGAACCTCATAATTATTTCCTTCCTCCCCATAACCATCTCTGGATGTCCAGTTTGTTCTGTTGAGAAAGCTGCTGATGTGGGTGGTGTTCCTACTATGAAGCCCCTCTACCCAGAGGTTCTTTTAGGGACCTCCCTCCCTTTGTTTCCAGTCTAGCACACCTCCTTCCGCAAAGCTGTGGTGTTCATCTTCCAATGGTAGCAATTGTGGAAAAGATATTAGATCGGTTTTTAAAATCCTCCCTTCTGGCGGTGGAGAGCACCGGCATCGGCTGTCAGAAAGTCCGTCAGCAGTCGCTAAATGGGTCAGTGATTCTCCGCAGAGCACTTTGGGAGCCTCTGCCATGGGCACCGTGGAGCTGGAGTGTGACCTTGTCGTTGAATGAATTGGAGATGGGGGTTGTTCATAAAACAAAATGAAAATGTCTCCTCGCATTGAAACCCCACGCTGTCTCGGAATCTCTCAGCTGTAAGTTAAAATCTCACCGAGTCTGAAATAAATGGCTTTTCCTGCATATTTTTCCTACCATTTGCAGTTCAAATTCATATCCTTGCTTGTTTTTCTCTGTGCATACTTGCACACCACACATTCAATACCTCTTAAATCCCCAGGTGCTTCAATTAAATGACTGAAAATAAGCTCCAATACTGCCTCATGATCCGTCAAAACCCCTTAATATTTGCTGCCTCCTTCCCCTCCCCCTGCTTTTTTTTTTTTGTCTGGCACAGCAAATAGGCGGTTAGATGCTTGTTATATTTTTGCAATCTGAAGGTAATAAATTAAAATTTTGTGGCTTGACTTCTGGAAACATGTTTGTAGATTAAATATTGAATTTTTCTCCTCTCCTGGTGCACAATTATTTTTTACGCCGTGCACAGTCAATGCAATACAGTGCAGAGGTCTGTACATACAGAAATGTGATCTGGTATGGGGTCGTAAAGGACTTTTATAAGCTTCAGAAATAGTTCCCCGGTTTGTACCAGATCCGTAAATTACTGAGGCGATTTTTCTACTGTGCTTTATACCTAATGTCTTAGTTTTAGTTTAATGGGGATCAGCTTTCCCAAAGTGGGGCGGTTGAGTTCTGGCTTGTTAATCTGTTTTGCTATTCTGTTTGCATTCCCTTTAGCCTCGTCTGAAACCCAAATCAGGAGTTGCTTATATGCAAACGCATTCGTATACTTATTTTAAAGTGCGTGTGCCTGCCTTTCCCTCTCCCTGCGCTTGCTGGCATTCGGCCTCATTTCATCTAATGCAGTACTGGGCTAGAATTTTAATGTCTCTGCGGCCAGCGATGATTTATTAGATCCCAAAGCCGTGGCTCAGAGAGCAGGAAGAAAATATTGCATCAGTGAGCTGGCTTGGCACTGCTCAAATAAATGAGTCCTGAAAGACTCTTTAGTGTTACGGCCTTTTTTTCCTTCCCCTCCCCTCGCCCCCACCGGTCCTTCCCCCGTCCCCGACCCCTGAGTTTCTGCTGATGTTGAGAAGTGCTCATTTCCTTGCAGGAATTGCCATCTCTGGGTCTTTTTACGATAAATGCATTTGTCAACAGCCTCGTCATAGGAAGTCCTTCGAATCCCCACGGTCGCTTTGTGCGGGGCTGAGAAGGAGCTGTAATCTTCAAGTTGGGAAAAAATGAAGCTCTTGTGGCAGGGCACAAGGTTGGGCTCCTGGTCATGAACTGGTGGGGACATGTCATAGAATCATAGAATCGTCCAGGTTAGAAGAGACCTTTAAGATCATTGAGTCCAACCATCAACCCAACACTGACAAAACCACCACTAACCCATGTCCCTCAGCACCATGTCTGCCCGGCTTTTAAATCCCTCCAGGGATGGTGACTCCACCACTTCCTTGGGCAGCTTGGTCCAATGCTTGACAACCCTTTTGGTGAAGAAGTTTTTCCTACTATCCATCGTAAACCTCCCCTGGTGCAACTTGAGACCATTTCCTCTTGTCCTATTGCCTGTTCCTTGGGAGAAGAGACTGACCCCCAACTCCCTCTCTCTCTCTCTCTCTCTCCCTCTCTCCAACCTCCTTTCAGGTGTCCTTGTGGTCCTTCTTCTGGCTGGCACATAGTGCCATCAGCTCTATGCTCAGCACTTCTTCGGGATGGCATGCTGCTGACACAACCTTCTGGGTCACTGTGGCTCACAGCAGAGATCTTGGGGTGGATATTTTACCGAGTGTCAGTTTTCAGAGGCTGGAAAACATCGTTTCTCCATTGAGCGTATAGTATCTCATAAATCTTTGTTTAGCTTGGAGGAAAATTGTGCTACTGCTTGAAACGTCCCCGCAGGTCGAGGCATGATGAGTTCTGTGTTATCTGTCACTATGGTTTTTTTTCTCTTGTATGTGCTGATGGAGAGGTGATTTAATTTTGCAAGTATGTTTTGCCTCCTTCACAAGGCAGGAACGAGAGCAGTAAACATCAACGTTGTCATTTCCCCACCACTGAAGGGTTTTGTCCATCTCTGTTGCTGCTATCACTGCGCTCCTGGCCACCCTACCGATATGTCACTGCGGTGGGCTCCTCTGTGGGGTGGCCGTCTCTACTTGTGATTTAAAGTAAAGCACAAAGGAGCTAGTCCCACTGTTTACAGATAAGCCGGCCATGTTTACTGCTGGTGTTGGTCCTAATGATGCTCCTCGTGTCACCAGCAGAAGGCAGGTGTTGGGTGGAGATGCTCAGTCTCCTGTGTACAGAGAGAGACGTGAGAGTTCATAGAAACATAGAATCATAGATTGTAAGCATAGAATCATCTAGGTCGGAAGGATCCTTTCAGATAATCAAGTCCAACCATTAACCCAGCACTGCTAAGTCCACCACTAACCCATGTCCCTCAGCACCACATCTACCCAGCTTTTAAATACTTCCAGGGATGGTGATTCCATAACTTCCCTGGGCCTGTTCCAATGCTTGACAACCCTTTTGGTGTTATCAGGGTTGCGTTAGGTGGGCAAAGTTGTCTGCCATCCACTGCTCATCCAAAATACTGGGGACACTTCTTGTATCTGCATCAGAGCCTGTCATGGAATCACAGGATGGTTTGGGTTGGAAGGGACTTTTGAAGATCATCTAATTAAAGCCGTTGCCCCCTCTCCTGTCACTGCAGGCATTGGTAAAAAGTCTTTTATGAGATACTGATGAGTGTCTACAAGTGCTGAAAGGCTGTGTGCACGACAAAGGCAGAGGAAGTAGGGCTAAGGGTTAGGCTGGTATTAACAATACAACAATTTAAGATGGCTGTCAAGAAACTCCATAAAAACTGTAATAGTTATTAGACGTGGAAAAAATTCCCAAGTACAGCAAAACCCCATTTACTCAAGGTGTGATGAATACAAATGAAATGCCCACAGAGTTTCGGCCACCTTCAAGAAAGACTTCCAGGGTGAGGCAGATAGCATTAGATATTCCTCGCAAATATAAACCCACAGGCAACGAAGTGGAAGTGGGCATGGAATTATGCATGGACAGGAGGCTTTGATCCGCTGTGCTGTTTGTGGAGCCCTGCAGAGAAAACCCAACCATCACCACTAAGGGATGGATCAAGCCAACGTCAGCTGCCTACAGAAATACGCTTTTTTTCAATCTTTGTGAAAGAAACATGATGCTCAAGTGATCTGAATCAGTACTGCATAGAAAACAGTGTATTGGAAGGTGTCCTTTTTTAAAATTTTAGCAGCAAGTGCCTAAATGTAAAGAAATTTGGATTAATCCGTAGTGTCACCTGTCTGCTAACCCTCTCCAATGCAACGCAAGTGGTGACGCCATCTCAGTTTTGCCATTTTTTACTTTGGAGTAGCCATGCTCACACCCACTGAAGAAGCAGCAAGATAAATACTTAATAATAAATTCAATAAATAGTAGTCAATGGTCAGCCTTGCCCAGTTTTTGTGAAACAGTCTGATGGATGCAACCTATTTTTCCGCTGTTCGTTCTTAGTACTTTTAATTTCTAATTCCAAGTGATGAGGGGGACACTCCCATGGATCACATGAACTGGCTACTTGGGGAGAAAATAAAAGCACAGGAAAAGGGAGGCTGACAAGGTAGTTTTATTTCCTTCTATAATTGAGGTAATTTGTAATATTGCTTAATGATAAGCTAGTAAATTTTTAGTTGATTGAGCAAATGTTACTCCAGTAAAACTTCCTTGGTAAACTGTTAGATAGTGAGAAAACGTCATTTCTGTGCGTTCTTTTTCCTAAAACAACTAGATAGCAACTGAAACCAAATTACCACTTTAAGTGTCCTGTTCATGGTCTTCTATAGTTTTTCTTTTCCCCTTGTAGATTTTTTTCCCAGTGTCCTGTGCAGAATCTGAAGTTTTCAGCCAGAATTTAATGCAAAAAATAGGGTCGTATGCAAAGACGAATACAAGTGCCGGGGCACTCCAGCAAATGTAGATGTTAAAAATCACACGAGAGAAGATAATAAAAAAAAAAGAAGTGCATATAATCCAACAAAGCAGCAGGAAAGCGTGCTGCACAGACCATTCTCGCAAGGGCTGGCGGAGGGATTGGATGACCTCGGAGGTCTCTGCCTTTACTGACTTACACACTTCTGTGAGGCTCATTAAAGGCTCCCAGCACAAAGCATCAAACACTTCAAGTAAAAGTTGGTCTCCATGGGAATAGAGGACAAACTAAAAATAACTATAAGACGACATTTTAACAATTTTGCAGGAGATTGTCATGGCAATGAAGAGAGTTGTAACCTGTTGTCATGATAACCAAAGTTTTAAATTAATGGGAAAGCATTCCACTTCCACTTCATCTTTATTCATAACGGGTCTAACATCCACGATGGGAGAATTACACATTGCTCCCTTTAAGGAGCCAGACAGCTGGGGAGAAGCAAGGGAGGGATCGTGCACTGTCTAGTTAAAAAAGAAATTTAAAAACTCCACGGCTAAACTGAAGCACCGATAGCACAGAAAAGAACCCAGAGATGAAAATGCATGAAGGAGACGCTCTCCTCTGCCCTTCAGTGCTTAGATAACGTTATCTTAGTTGTGGATGCCCCATCCCTGGAAGTGTTCAAGGCCAGGGTGGATGGACCCTGGTGGGCTCATAGAAACCTCATGAAGTTCAACCAGACCAAGTGCAAGGTCCTACATCAGGGTCACAGCAATCCCAGGCACAAATCCAGGCTGGGTGGAGAATGGATTGAGAGCAGCCCTGAGGAGAAGGACTTGGGGGTGTTGGTGGGTGAGAAGCTCAACATGAGCCGGCAATGTGCGCTGGCAGCCCAGAAACCCCCCCGCAGCCTGGGCTGCATCCCCAGCAGCGTGGGCAGCAGGGCGAGGGGGGGGATTCTGCCCCTCTGCTCCGCTTGGGGGAGACCCCCCTGCAGTGCTGCCTCCAGCTCTGGGGCCTCAGCACAGGAGAGACACGGAGCTGTTGGTGCGGGGCCAGAGGAGGCCCCGGAGATGCTGGGAGGGCTGGAGCCCCTCTGCTGTGAGGACAGGCTGAGAGAGTTGGGGGGGTTCAGCCTGGAGAAGAGAAGGCTCTGGGGAGACCTTATAACGGCCTTCCAGTACCTGAAGGAGAGATGAGGAGGGACTCTTTATGAGGGAGTGTAGTGACAGGATGAGGGGGAAGGGTTTTCCACTGCAAGAGGGGAGATTGAGCTGAGATCTGAGGCAGAAATTCTTTGCTGTGAGGGTGCTGAGCCCCTGGCGCAGGTTGCCCAGAGAAGCTGTGGCTGCCCCATCCCTGGAGGTGTTCAAGGCCAGGTTGGATGGGGCTTGGAGCAACCTGGTCTGGTGAGAGGTGTCCCTGCCCAGGGCAGGGGGTTGGAACTGGATGATCTTTATGGTCCCTTCCAGCCCAAATCGTTCTGTGATTCTATGATCTTTACTATGGGACAAGTAGCAGAAATGTGACAAGCTGTGAGACATGGACAATTCCCACCATCTGTGGAAACTAATATAAAATACAGAGTGTAACACACATGGACCGTCTTGTAGCCTCCATCACTTGCAGCTAGCTAGCAGAATTGACCTTCAAGTGTTCAGTTGGACACAGAAGCAGAAATGCATTACAGCTCACTCCCTTCTGTCAGACAGGAGGATGTCAACCGCTAATTTTACAGTTTAACTCCTTGCACCCTGGGGTCAGGTGCTGGAGAAGAGACAGATTTACCAGGTTCAAAGGCACATACCAAAGGTCAAGCGCCAAACTGAGGTCCCTGCATGAGAAGCGCTGTTATCCCAAACTCTCCGAAGCCAACAGAAAGAGCTGGATAATTGCAGACAATTGTCTCCCCACCTAAGATCTGAATTTGTCTCAGATGGCTGCAGGAGACCTGAGGGTCACCAACCTGCTGCCTGTGCATTTGATGAGATGCTGTAGGTGTGCAGTCCTAAACCGGAATTATATTAATAGGCTCAAAGCAAACCATGCGCTCTTTAAAGGCGACGTAATCATTACTGTGTCTTCACTTATGAAAAGTTGCTGCTCTGGAATTCCTATGACAGTTATTCCTACGATAGTTAATTACACTACTGGTTCCTTAATTGTTTTTAGAGGAGAGAAAAACATTCTAGTGACAGAATGCCTGAACAGTGCACACGCCTTTACCCCCACGCCTTCAAGACACAGCACAAAATGGTCCTCACCTCAAGAAATAGTTACTAATTTGAAATAAGAAGAAACTAGAGGTAAACAGAAGTTCTGATGCATACCTGCTCGTATCTTTCTGAATGAAACAACTCATTGTTAGGCTATTAAAATCTATTTTTTTCCCCCTATCTGATTTAATTTATGGTTACCATGTGCTTTGCATCTCCTGGGAATGCTACGAAAATCGACAACTCCTTCTCCCTAGAGATGGATGCTCTTCTCTGCAGTACATTAGGTTTCTAATAACAAGAGGTAGCAACATCATTTTTGAGTGTAAATGGATGGCAACAAATCAAGGGTAAGTCTAAAGCTGCCCTTGGTTACTCACTGAAGAGAATTTCTTAACTATGAGATAGGAAGGTCTTCACCTGTCATTACTCCAGCGTTTCATTCCTGTTCTCCCTCCAGCCCTCACATCCAATAACTGTTGCCCACAACTCAAGTCTTCTGAGAGCTCATCTTTTCAGCTTGATTTCGTCTTTCTTCTTCTTCATGAAAAGATTGACAGTTATTTTGTGTATGAAGTGAAATGAATTAGATGTGACCCCAGGGGAAAGGCTACTGGGCTGATGGCACTCTAGAAGGCAACCACTGGGGACCAGCTTTGGAGGTGAGCGTGGCCAGCACTGGGGTACTGCTCTTCTTTGGAATATTAAAATATCACAGAATCACAGAATGGTAGGGGTTGGAAGGGACCTCTGGAGATCATCTAGTTCAACCCCCTGCCAGAGCAGGGTCACCCAGAGCAGGTTGCACAGGAACGCGTTTGGAATATCTCCAGAGACGGAGACTCCACCTCCTCTCTGGGCAGCCTGTGCCAGGGCTCTGACACCCTCAGAGGAAAGAAGTTCCTCCTCATGTTGAGGTGGAACTTCCTATGTTCAAGTTTGTGCCCGTTACCCCTTGTCCTGTCACTGGGCACCACTGAGAAGAGCCTGGCCCCATCCTCCTGACACCCACCCTTTAAGTATTTATAAGTGTTGATAAGATCCCCCCTCAGTCGTCTTTTTTCCAGACTGAAGAGACCCAAATCCCTCAGCCTTTCTTCCTAAGAGAGGTGTTCCAGTCCCCTCAGCATCTTGGTAGCCCTGTGTTTCTTTCCCTGGATCAGTGCTAAGACAGGATCCTAGAACAAGAAAGGCATGGACTGGTCAGAGGAGGTCCAGAGGAGGCCACCAAAATGGTGAGAGGCCTGGAGCGTCTCTGCTGTGAGGACAGTCTGAGAGAGTTGAGGTTCTTCAGCCTGGAGAAGAACAGGCTCCTTATTGCGGCGTTTTAATGTATAAAGGTGGCTTCTAAGAAAGACAGAGACTTTTTACCAGGGCCTGTAGTGACAGGACAAGGGGCAGTGGTTTTAAACTGAAGGAGGACAGGTTTAGATTAGGCATAAGGAAGAAATGTTTTATGCTGAGGGTGGTGGGACACTGGCCCAGGTTGCCCAGAGAGGTGGGAGATGCCCCATCCCTGGAAATATTCCAGGCCAGGTTGGATGGGGCTCTGAGCAACCTGATCTAGTTGAAGATGTCCCTGCTCATGGCAGGGTGGTTGGACTAGATGGCCTTTAAAGATCCATTCCATGATTATGTAATTCTGTAATCCTTTTAGGTGCTTTTCATGAATTTTCCTACAGGTTGGCTTTATTGGGATGGGGTTGGATATCTAACAAACCATGCCTGGAGGTTCTTGCACTGGCAGAAAGCTGGGTCATCAAGAGTTTCTTGTGACAAAGCCGGTGTTGGTCAGTGCTCCTGTTTCTTGAATTAAAACTGGTAGTTTTAAGAGATGGCACAAATATTTCTGTCAATAATTTTAGGTCTCCCTAGCTCAGGGACTTATAACTGATTCTAAAAAGCTCTTTTTACATGGTGTGAAATCTTTGTCTCTCTGGGATAATTAAATCCTTTTGCTGTTTCAGGTCACTCTGAACCTTCTTACAGCCGATTAGAGCAATCAGAATTGTTTTTTAATGCCTCTTCCTTGCAGTATCTCAATATTCATCAGGAGTTATTTTGCTTTCCGTTGTGTCTGATTTTGCGTTTTTCATGCGTAATCAAAATATAACACGATTTCTCCCTAACTCGGCCCTCATCTCTAACATTGTATCGTTATTTTGGTAGCAGGACTTTGCGGGAAGGTTAACGGCTCAGTTCTGCTCTTCAGTTATGGGCAGTAGTTATGAAATATGGTTGATTTTTGTAGTGCTAACTGCGGGGATCAAGGTTTTTATCCTGATGTTACTCAGCATGCTGCAAGATACAGAGAAGATACAGGCCTGATGCTGAGAATACAGCACCCAAATGAAACAATAATCTATAAATCTCTTTGGTAATTATTTTTCGTACTGCTACTTGTAGAGGACATTGCAGAATTGGGATGATATTACTCAGGTGGTAAATCCTGTTGGTTGTAGGGTGTGTGGCTCTATGTTTCTAAGTCTTTCTGCAGAATTTTGTACACATGCTGTACTCAAAATAATTTCTTTGCCTTTTTCGTCTGTGTTTAAGAGGGCATTTAGCTTTCCCCAGTAGCAATTGTTACTATAATGGCCGTTATCATTAGCAATAAAGGATATAGCTAATATAATTTATGCAAGTTATTAATAACACTGCTGATAGTTTTCATATGGAGTGGGTTTTGTTGCTTGGGGCTTTTGTGTCTTTTTACATTATTTGAGTCATTATTTGCTTTTCTGTGACCAGTGAATTAATTTTACGAGGCACGTTGGTTAGCAAAATACCCCATGACGCGTGCTTTCTCTGAGCTTGGCACCAGCAGCTGTGGTGAAGTGCAATGAGAAATCTCCAGGCGCAGGAGAATGAGGTAAAGGGGTGATGGTTTTAAACTAAAAGAGGGAAGATTTAGACTAGATCTAAGGAAGAAATGTTTTACGCTGAGGGTGGTGAGCCCCTGGCCCAGGTTGCCCAGAGAAGCTGTGGCTGCCCCATCCCTGGAGGGGTTCAAGGCCAGGTTGGATGGGGCTTGGAGCAGCCTGGTCTGGTGGGAGGTGTCCCTGCCCAGGGCAGGGGGTTGGAACTGGATGATCTTTAAGGTCCCTTCCAACTCTAACCATTCTATGATTCTATGATTTCTCCTTAATGTAGATTCCACTCCAATGACTTTTGGAGTAAACAAAGACTTACAGATAAAAAAAGCTGTGTACAATCCTTACATCTCTACCAGATTTTCTCTCTGGGATTACACACTCGCCCCAAAAAGCACTGACAGCTGCTTGGAGAATGGGCTTGTAAAGATTTTGCAGAAATGTAAGCTATCTGCAGCTATTTCCAACATTCCTTGTTAAAAAAAAAACCCACAAGCAATGTGCGAGAGCTCCATTCTGTCAGTAAATACGAATGGCAAACAGCTCCAGGCAGCTGGTGCATTTTTTCCTTGGATACCAAAGAAGTCATCCCAAGCAGGAATCTCTTCTTAAATATTTCTTTTTACTACAATAAACAAATCTTTGAAGAAACCTTGAGATCAAGGAGCAAGCAAAAATGTAGAACAATAACTTAGGAAAGTATGATGTTGTTTGTGCCCCTCCAAAATATCGCTGGTATTTGTTGTAGTAATCTTGTGATAACATGGGGATTTTTTCCATTTAACTGTGGCCTACTTCTGTTGCTGGTTGGGTTCCTGGCTTCTTCTCAGCCGTGAGAGCTTCAGGTCCTGTCTGTTTAAGGGCATTTTATTGTACTCTGGTTTGAAAATATATTTAGTATCAAGATGAGTCTTGAGTTCAGAGCCTTAAATTTCCTCTCCTTAAGTGCTGAATGTATTTTCTTGCAGGGTGAATGCCCAACCCTGAATTAGCAGGAGCATTTCTCTCCTGTACCTCCATCTGAGCTCCTTTTGCAGCTCAGTGTCTGCTCCTCGTCTACTGAAGCACCTCAACCAAATTTCATAGAATCATAGAATGGTTTAGGTTGGGAGGGACCTTTAAAGCTCATCTAGTCCAACCCCTCTGCCATGGGCAGGGATGTCTTACCTAGATCAGGCTGCTCAGAGCCCCGTCCAACCTGGCCTGGAATGTTTGACGTGCACCTTCTCCATCAGCTTAGGAGGTTTTGTCACCTCTTGTCATTCAGAGATTCTGCCTTCTCCAACCTCCAGCTTTCTGTGTGATCCCCACTGGTTCTTTGAATTGAAAATTTGTGGATCTTCCTTTCTGCTTAGACTTGTTTCTCAGAATCATAGAATCATGGAATGGTTCAAGTTGGAAGCGACCTTAAAGATCATCTAGTTCCAACCCCTTGCCATGGGCACAGACACCTCCTACTAGACCAGGTTGCTCAAAGCCTCGTCTATCCTGGTCTTGAACATTTCCAGGGAAGGTGAATCCACAACTTCCTAATCACTACAAAATCCAACCTTTCTCACCTTTCTTTTTGTGTGCCTGGAGCTCAGGATCTTTTTCTCACAACAGTTTTTACATCTCTTGCTCTTCTTTCTGGAATCTCGTGGAAAGCACTTAAGTGCTTCATCTGCCACCAGAGGTGGTAAACTTGAGGTCATCTTTGACCCAAGACTTTATCGAGGTTGCCAGCTTGCTTCTTTCTTCTTTCGTTTCTCATTTGGTTCTGAAGAATAGGATAGGGTAGGATAGGATAGGATAGGATCAGATCATAGAATCGTCCAGGTTGGAAGAGACCTTTAAGATCATTGAGTCCAACCATCAACCCAACACTGACAAAACCACCACTAACCCATGTCCCTCAGCACCACGTCTGCCCGGCTTTTAAATCCCTCCAGGGATGGCGACTCCACCACTGCCCTGGGCAGCCTCTTCCAATGCTTGACAACCCTTTTGGTGAAGAAAGTTTTCCTACTATCCATCGTAAACCTCCCCTGGTGCAACTTGAGGCCGTTTCCTCTTGTCCTGTCTGAATATTTCTTGTCCTAACTGAATATTTCAGTTGGAAGGGACCTACAAATATCATCTAGTTCAACTGCCTGACCACGTCATAGCTGATCAAAAGTTAAAGCAAATTAAGGGCATTGTCTTACCTCCTCTTAAACACTGACAGTCTTGGGACAATGACCACCTCTCTAGGAAGCCTGTTCCAGTGTTTGACCAGCTTAAATGAAAGATCTGTGACTTTGTTTTCTCACGCTTTTTTAATATTTTAGCAGAATTATAATAGATCAAATTTCCACCTTGAGGAGACATTTCCCATCCTTGATTTTAACTGAATTTGAGATAAGGTCTCCCAGAGCTTGCTGAAGAGCCTTAGAATTGGAGGCAAAATTTTCCACTGTATTTTTAGAGGGGGAAATTTCCTCTTGCAATGGGCAGATACGAGCTGGTCTTAATTGCCATGTATGTTCTTCCTAGTGTAGTGTTTTGATGAGATGAATGAGGGCAGCTCACACAGCCTTGGGCTACTTAATTCTAAAAACAGAGCTGGGGAAATAGATGCAAGGCTAATGATGGTAGATGAAGCTTTTCAACTCTACATCATCAGGTCAGCTGCCATCCGGGCAATTGCCGGGACGTGGGGATTATCAGACAAGTGATTGTTGGCCTGTGTGAACTGAGTGGATGGTGTGTGGAGCTTCTATTTTTTTGTACTGAAACAGGGTAGAACTCTGTATTCATGTGAAAAAAGTATTGAGTATCGTAGTCTGGTGTAAAAGAGCAAAGGGAACTGGCGTGTGAGACTGGTATGAAGCAAGCAAAAGGAAATTCAGGAGGCATTTGCTGTAAGCTCGGTATCAAATGCTGCCAGCCACTGAGTCAGCGAACGCACTGCGATTGATTATCCACCAACTTGTCCACTTGTTTGCCTTCCAGCTCTGATGGTAACCAATAGTTAAATCATCCCTAGAAGTCCCTGGGGCTTCCTTGACTAATTGACCACTCAGGGTGGTCCAGGTGGTTCTCTGCAGGTCCGTCTGGCAGCAACTTGAACCCATCTGTCCCTGCTTTGGCCCTGTTTATCCCAAAAGCTTTGCTTTCAGAAGTGTTTTAAGAAACAGAGCAAGATACTGCAACTACCAGGAACTCCTGTCTGGCGGTTATTTATGGGACGGACTGAAGGACTTCTCCTGCTGCAAAGTAGTGCATGACTTTTTTATTACGTGCAAGAAAGAACGGGAGCAAATGTCGTCTCTTGGGAGAATCCAGCTCAGGTATATTTAGGAAGAGTAATGTGTGATCCTGTGGAAATTGGATGTTAAAACTTCTGGCATATCCATTCAGAGCAACTCTCCAAAGTAAATGTGAATCCAGGCAGCTCCAAACATCAGGGCACATCATCCTGCATTTCTGTATCCACCCTCTCCAAGCGGGAAGACTTGGCTTTCTCCAGGATGGGGAGATTTGGTGGATGGCATGGCTTCTAGTGCTGTTGGCAAACAGTACAAGTTGCATAGTATTTGGCAGCGTTAGATTCTTTTTATTCCCTATTTTTTGAGAAGTTTTTGGGTTTGCTCTTGCTCCCGGCATAAATCAATAGGCTTCCTCGGGAGGTCTCTGCAGATACTTACATGACCTGCATTGACGTGCATACAAACTCTGCGCCATTGATGTCCTTGCTATACGTATTCAATTACTAAATACAAGCCTTTGCTTTCCTGCACTGTCAATCCAACACATTTTATCAGCAGAATGAAGGTCGTTTCAATCCTTCAGGTGAACACAGAAGACCTGCCTGCCTTTTAAAATCAATACTGGTGGCAAGATTGTTTTAGAATCATAGAACCATGGAATCAATCACCTAGGTTGGAAGGGACCTTTCAGATCATTGAGTCCAACCATCAACATAATTCTGACAAAAACCATCACTAAACCATATCTCTAAGTGCTATGTCTACCCATCTTTTAAATCCCTCCAGGGATGGTGACTCCACTACTGCCCTGGGCAGCCTCTTCCAATGCTTGACAACCCTTTCAGGGAAGAAATTTTTCCTAATTTCCATTCTAAACCTCCCCTGGCACAACCTGAGGCCGTTTCCTCTTGTCCTATGGCCTGTTCCTTGGGAGAAGAGACCGACCCCCCTGGCTACACCCTCCTTTCAGGGAGCTGTAGAGAGCGAGAAGGTCTCCCCTCAGCCTCCTTTTCTCCAGGCTCAACACCCCCAGCTCCCTCAGCCGCTCCTCACAAGACTTGTGCTCCAGACCCCTCACCAGCTCCGTTGCCCTTCTCTGGACACGCTCCAGAAGCGGAAGGTCAAGCCCTGAGCCTGAACACCTCACAACAGTGGCAGAGATCAGGTTTAGCCCCTGCCTTTGCTGCCTGGGGCTGGGATGATGTTCTCCCGCGTGGTACCCAACGCGAACCCACCAGCGAGGACCGCTGGGTTTCCTTCCAGCATCACCCTCGTGGTGCCCTCGTCCCTGTGGCCAATGCGTACAGAAAGCAGATTTATGCAGCTCATTTGCTGCCCCTGTATAATCATTCTTAGCTCTGCATTAATGTGCTGAGCAAGTAAAACTAGTTAATGAGAGGAGGAGAAAGGAATCTTTTTTTGTAGGTCTAATGCTCTTGTTCCTGGAAGCGGAGGGGAGTAATTAGCATTCCAGCCGAGGAACCAGTTACTATGGCAGTGCGTATTGATGAAACCCGGTTGATACAAGTGAGCTAATTCAAACCAGCCGAAGGCCATATGTTTAGATCTGTCTTTGTTATAGAACAAGTTTTTAGGTCTTAAAAAAAAAATGTTCTGAGTAGAAACGACCTTCAAGGAATGGTTAAAATAAGAAAGCCGACGGCCTTTTTGTTAGCGGCACACAAACTCATTAGTTACATAAACAGGATGAAGGTTTTTAATCTCCTTTTGAGGTTATTTGCATATTTATTGAGACTTACGGTGCCTTTTTATTTGGGATCCCACTGATCCGAAAGTGGAGGACACACACAGCTGGAAACCCCACCACGTTTCCCTGAAATTCATACCAAGCTGGGTTATTAGTCCTTGCAGTGGGACAAAATGGCGGAATTCAGTTTTGCTGTGAAATGAATAATCGAGGAATTTCTTGGTATTTCTCTGCATTTTTTTTTTTTTTGTCAAATATTTGATCTTCAGATTGTTATTTTTTTTTCCTGTATTCCTTGTTAGTCTTTAAAAGGAGAAAATCTTTGGGGCATTGAAATTCATTTTACTACAGGGAAGAAAACACAGGATTCCAGCCTTGCTGATGCTGGCAAGTGACCATCATAATTAGATTAATCAACAAAAATGATCTCTCAAAGAGCTCTATTGAAGCAAATGTTTCTTCACACTCTGAGAAGGGGTTTGGTGAAATGGAATTTTATTTTGCCTGTTGCTTTATCATTGCTAGACCCCACATTCATAGGGGGGTTTCATGACTGAAAGTGGAGCAGGAGCCGAGATGTCCCCACTCCACTGTGCTCCGTTGGTGCTGGTTCTCCTTGCTCAGCCTGGATGGAGTCAGTGAGTGCGTAGTACCAGTTTTGAATGCTCTGTTTCATGTAACCAGCTCCTCTTAGTTATATCACAGCCCTACAACATCACCTCTGCAGGTATAAATAGAATCATAGAATCACAGAATCATAGAATGGTTTGGGTTGGAAGGGACCTTTAAAGGTCATCTAGTCCAACCCCCCTGCCATGAGCAGGGACATCTTGGTGTCCTGCTAACTGTGGCTTCTGAAAGTTGAAGTCATTAAGAAAGCCCAGGCAAAACCAAAAGCATTATCCCCCAAATATATTTTCTTAAGCACGTTGCCTGGATGGGAGTTCTATAGGCTACAGCAGAAGGTGCTATGGACAGCAAGGAGCGGAATAATTAAATTGCACACTGCACCTGAACGTGGGCTATTGCGGTGATTAATTTTAAATGCTGTCCTGTAATTATAATCAAACTATATTCTCTTCAGAAACCTTTGTGCACAAGCAGCAAGGAGCTGTTATGCATTATTGACTTTGGAGTAGCTGGAAGAAATTCAAAACATCTTCATATAAATTACATTTTGGTCATGGTCTGGTCATCCAGACTGGCTTTGCAGGCACAAGCTCCCGCTCCTCGAGTGCGGCTCCAGGCTCTAACGGCATGTCTCTGCCTCCCTGCCCCATTTTCTGTTTCCTATCCCCACCAAGAAGGTTTCCTCCAGGACATCAGCAACGCAATTGGGGTTCCTCACCCCTGACCCCACTTAGATCCCATCTGAGGTGCATCCATCGCATGCTCTCCAGGAGCATCTAGCCCCAGGTCCCTAAATTGGGCACGTAGCTGATGAAGGTGAAGAGAGACCACGGTGCTGTGCCATGAAGCTCTTTTCATGGCCTCCCCCTAAGCCTGGCATGTGCTGAAGCTTTGATGAAACTTGTACTTGGTCTTATTGAGTCACCGTATCCCCTAGTTTTTTCTTGTGATTAATGCTGCCACTGGTGCTTCTTGCTGCCTTCTTCCTTTTTGTAGTGTTTCTGGTTTACGCCAGTTAAGGGGGGTAAAATTAATTCAATAACTACATGATGTGTTATTTTTTTCCTATGTAGCCCCATCAGCAGAAGAGCTGCTGGAAGAGGGATGTGGAAGGGGGAAGCAACAAACTGCACCAAGGATGCACCTTGGAGATAGCCCTGCTGTAACCTAAATGTCTTGATGGATCCCATATTTCAAAACTTTGGCTTCTGGGAATACCCTCACTTGTATGCTGCCCTGGCTGCTTTTAAATTTTCATTTTACTTGTTGGCTTGGTTGTACCACTTGCTGATGGAAACATGGAGGGGATCCCCAGAGGGTGTTCCCTAGTCCTGAGAAAGCTGGGTACCCTCCAGCCACCAACATGAGCATCAACCTGTTCTCAGCGAGCTGAAGGGATGTTTGCTGCGGTATTGTGGTTAACTCAGTAATCAGCCCTCTTTCTTCCGCATTACATTTTTCCAAGTAAGGGCATCCTCACATAGAATCATAAAATGGTTTGGGTTGGAAGGGACCTTAAAGACCACCCAGTTCCAACCCCCTGCCCTGGGCAGGGACACCTCCCACCAGACCAAGTTGCTTCAAGCCCCGTTCAACCTGGCCTTGAACCCCTCCAGGGATGGGGCAGCCACAGCTTCTCTGGGCAACCTGGGCCAGGGGCTCACCACCCTCACAGCAAACAATTTCTTCTTCATATCCAATCTAAATCTCCCTTCTTCCAGTGTAAAACTCTTCCCCTTCATCCCATGGCTCCCCTCCCTCATCCAGAGTCCCTCCCCAGCTTTCCTGGAGACCCTTGAGGGACTGGAAGGGGCTCCAAGGTCTCCGCAGAGCCTTCTCTTCTCCAGGCTGAACCCCCCCAACTCTCTCAGCCTGTCCCCACAGCAGAGGGGCTCCAGCCCTCCCAGCATCTCCGGGGCCTCCTCTGGCCCCGCTCCAACAGCTCCGTGTCTCTCCTGTGCTGAGGCCCCAGAGCTGGAGGCAGCACTGCAGGGGGGTCTCCCCCGAGCGGAGCAGAGGGGCAGAATCCCCCCCTCGCCCTGCTGCCCACGCTGCTGGGGTGCAGCCCAGGAGAGCCCGTCTACATCCTTCTCTTCCCGTGCCTTACACTGGTGCTGGGATCATCTCAGCATCAAAGTGCCACCTCCAGTTTTCTTACTGAACCATCCCCGCATGTTTATCGAGTACCTTTGTCATCCTTAGGCTTTTTCTTTATTATTTTTCTTCGCAAAGAAAAAGGAACTGGTGCAGGCTCTGTCATGTGTTGATGTGGGCAAGCGTTCCTAATAAAACATTCATAATATTGCGCTCTTTTACGAGTAAAATGGTGGCCTGCGCACTTTTACGAGCTCTGCTGTACTAGTCGTCACAGAAAATATATGCTCATTTAATGCGTCGCAATAAAGATCCCTTTATAGAGAGGGTTTTTTTATAGTTTATTCATCTCTATTTACGTAGAATCCCCTTGAGAACCCGTGAGCCTTTTGCTTATTCAACCTTTCTCGGCCGTTTTGCCACGTCGGTCCCATTAAGGGGGTATTACAAGGTATTTAATATCTATTTATTTGATGAGAATTGCCAAGACCTTTGCTGGTACAATAACATCCTCTACCTTGTTGCAGCAGCTTGTTGGTGCCAGTGGATGAATGCAGTTGTGGTGAGGTTTTGTAGCTGGGGAAGGGAGATGGGGAGGGTTGTCCTATCTTAAAAGTCCTACACCTTAAATTGTGTTAAACCACACTTTTAAGTCTCATCCTCCTTAGCAGATCTTGGTTTTTGGTGCTCCGGGACTTTGCTGCCCCGGGGAGAAGATCAGATGAAAGCACTGTCATTGATATGTGCCCTATACAATGCATTTTTACAGTTTTTAATAAAACTCCACACTTCTTTTACGTATGAACCATATTAATTTAGTTTTGGGAGATCTTTGCCAGACTCTTAAATGTTTTCCTCTTTTTTGTTTTTTTTTTTTTTTTTTAATCATTGGCCAATTTATTGCAGAAGCTTAAGTCCATGTCAGAACTGTATTTGATTTAAAGCAGGTTTGCAAACTTAGTGCGTATCAGAAAAAAATGAGGTTTATAGATCCTGTTTGACTGGAATACACCTGGCTTTCCAGGGCAGACGTGTGCTATGCCTAAACCCAAGGCTTTCGAGATAAAACGTGACACTGGGATGCCCGAGTAAGCTCATGGAGGGATGCTGCTACGATAAGATAATGAACTTGTGGTCGTTGGAAATGGTTATTATTGTGAGGAGGAGGGACGTGGCAGGGCACAGAGTGCTGAAAGCACCCAATAACATCCTGCAAGCATGGCATCCCCAGGTCCGGTCCCGCTGGCATGTCCCAGCCTTTTCTGTGCATATCAGAGCATAAATTAACATTTCTAATTGCCACGTGAAAAACACCCCAAAGGTCAGATACATTATCCTAGATTTGGTTCCTCCAAAGCCCCGCGTTCCCGGCGGAGCGACTCCTTGCAAGGGCAGGCGGGGGGTTTTCAGGAGGCTTCCTTGGCCAGCAATGAATGATTTCAGGGATTCAGTTGAAGCTCTTATTTAATGTAATGTTAACGATGTACATTCTTTTCCCTTCCTATAGCACCTGTACAGCAATTTCAGGGGCTTAGCATTGCGCAGTAGCCGTGCCTTCCGCCTTGCAGGTATTATTCCGTCCAGTGCCATACCTTTGCTACAAGATTGACAACCTCGTTGTCTTTTAATCCCATAGACTAATTTTTTTTCCCTTTCTCTGCTTATGTATTTACGCCACCCTTTATAAATATTGTATAAAACACTAAATTTTTTTCTGCTTGAACAAATAGTCAGGATTCTATTAAAGAACAAGGTACGACATTGTTTTAAAAATTAAATAGAGCGTTAAAAATTGGGCTTCTTCCTTTAAAAATGTTTCAGGTGTATTCACTAGGATGGGGAAAAACAAGGAAAATGAGTAAAAAAGAAAGAAATTTTTACATTCATGATGATTTTTGGAAGGGAAGAAAAAATAACTTGATTTGGGCAAATAAATTGTGTTTTCTTCCAGTTTGGGCATAACAAAATTGTGGCTCTGGAGTGGCACATGCCCGTCAGTTGGTACCAGCGACTTCCCAGCTTGGTTTGTGCCATGTGAGTGTCCCAGGTCCTGCCGGATGCTCTGTGTCTCCTGGTCCTGGCTCCTGGCACCACACCACCCTGACGTGATGGGAACTGGAGAGTCAGTGCCTGTAGTTATTCTGCCCAGAAAATCATTCTCCGTTTGTCCTTAATTGTAGAATCACGGAATGGTTTGGGTTGGAAGGGACCTTTAAAGACCATCTAATCCAACCCCCTACAATAAGTAGCGACATCTTCAACTAGACCAGGCCAATCAGAGCCCAGTCCAACCTGGCCTGGAATGTTTCCAGGGATGGGGCATCTCCCACCTCTCTGGGCAACCTGGGCCAGGGGCTCACCACCCTCACAGGAAAGAACTTATTCCTGAGATCTCATCTCAGTCTCCCCTCTTTCATTTTAAAGCTGTTCTCCCTCATCCTATGGCTCCCCTCCCTGATCCAGAGTCCCTCCCCAGCTTTCCTGGAGACCCTTGAGGGACTGGAAGGGGCTTGAAGGTCTCTGCGGAGCCTTCTCTTCTCCAGGCTGAACCCCCCCAGCTCTCTCAGCCTGTCCTCACAGCAGAGGGGCTCCAGCCCTCCCAGCATCTCCGGGGCCTCCTCTGGCCCCGCTCCAACAGCTCCGTGTCTCTCCTGTGCTGAGGCCCCAGAGCTGGAGGCAGCACTGCAGGGGCGTCTCCCCAGAGCGGAGCAGAGGAGCTTGTCCAGGTCCCTCTGGATGGCATCCTGTGCCTCAGGCATGTCAACCGCACCTCTCAGCTTGGTGTCATCTGCAATTTTGATGAGGATTCACTCGATCCCACTGTCTATGTTGTTGATGAAGATACTAAACAGTACTGGTCCCAGTACGGACCCCTGAGGGACACCACTCACCACTGATCTCCGTGTGGACATTGAGCCGTTGACCACCAGGCATGGCTTCAAGCAGCGTTCCCAGGACTTCCTCCAGGTTTGGGTCTCAGCTCCAGGCTTGGGTTCCTTGGGTTCTCTTTTTGTCCCCATTCTTCACCCCAGTTCTGCTTCCTTCTTTTCCTGTGTCTGCAGCCCGGGCTGTGGCAGTGATGTTATGTTTAATTTGGCCAACAAACTGAAAACATAAAAATAATTCCATTCAGTTTGAATAATAATTAATATTTATTCTTCTACAAACACTCTGTTTGCCTGCCAGCCAGTCTGCTTGCGTTTAACACAAATTATTACATTCAACCCAAAATATTTCATTTCAATCATTTATGAGGAAATTAAAGGAAACAAAAGAGTGAAGAGAGGTGCTAATTTTCCCCTTCAGCCCAGTAGTCCCAGGGTTAGGATTTTTTTTCAGGGGTATGGAAGAACCAGCTTCAGTTCTGTCTGAGTGGATTTAAACCTGTATGCTCTCATTTCAAGAGTGATCACAAGGTTTAAGGATATTTTGGGAGGCTTTTCCTATTTATTTATAATCCTTTTCCATTTTGCATTACCACTGGAATGGGACCAGAGTCCAAACGAATGTCGTAATGAGCAGGTTCAGTCCTCAGTATATTTTTCCAGTTGAAGTTGTCCCATAAATTTGAAGGAGAGTCACCGAATAAGTCAGGTTGGAAAGGACTTCTGGAAGTCATCAGGTCCAGCTTGAGTCAGGTTGCTCAGAGCCTTGTCCAGTTGACAGAAGTTAATGAAATATTTTCGAATGATTGAAGCCACATGCTTTGGCAGGTTTGCAAATTTTGCTGGAAAAAACAGTTCTCCTGACTCTGTTGCCAGGTTTCGAAAGGACAAGACCTTCAAAAGGATCCAGGATGTTGTAAAACACTCATTCCTTGAAACTGGAAAGATGACGGAGCTTTGAATGAGCGTGGTTCAAGGGAGAGATGGGGAACGGGAAAGCCGAAGGATACGTGCAGTTTTGTATACCGCAGCAGGCAGGTGTGGTACCTATGGGATGCATGAGATGCCTGGCCATGATGAGCCTCCACTTCTGGGGTCAAGGCTGGCTGGAGGCTCTTGCCATGGACATACATTTCAGGAGCTTTCTCTTTGCTGTTACCTGTGCATGTTATTTTAGATTATTCTTAGTTCTGACTCAGTTCCCTGGTAGCTCGAAGACTTTATTACCCATCCCAGTCCTTTTTCATCTTAGAATCATAGAATAATTTGGGTTGGAAGAGACCTTGAAAGGTCATCTAGTCCAACCCCCCTGCCGTGGGCAGGGACATCTTCAACTAGATCAGGTTGCTCAGAGCCCCTATGGGCTTGTCTTACCTCAACTACACATTGAGCAGTGACTTTCCTCCATCTCTCCTTTTAGGTGCTGGGGCTGTGTGTACACAAATGTTCATATTATTGCTAGGGTCTGGGGTTTTTTTTCCTCCGTAGTGTTTGAGCCCTGCAGTGTTTTGGCTGGAGAGAGCGGGTAATAGGGTGGGCACAGTGGAGATCAAACAGCAGCACCTCAAAACCTGGCCCCATCGTCTCCTCCTTGGCAGGACCACAATCTTCCTTTTAGTCCTCATGGGCTTTTATGGAAAATTTTATGGCTTTTATGGAAAGATGCAGTATCCTTTGCTGCACTACCAGTCTGAACGCAGGGTTTCTTGATTTATTTTTTTGTGTTGTGTTGGGTTTTTTTTCCAAGTTTACAGGATCTGTGGACACAAAGCTCTTGCAGCTGGTGCCGCTTTGTCAATGGATTTCCACATCCTCCCAAATTCAGGGCGATGAGTCACCCAGCAGAAACAGGAAAGGAGCAGCAGCGCCGTCTCATCCCAAACACGGCCCCATTCATCCCGACGCCTTATCATGCTGCATGTTATGTATGATGAACATTACATTGTTTTGTTTTCCTAGAATGCGCAATTAGTGGAGATATAAAAATCTGGTGCTGCTCCCAGTTTCTTTGATGGCAGGAGGAGAGAATAAGAGTTGAGGAAGGAGAGAAAAGCAGGAGGTTCTCCCAGAGACATCTCGGCTCTTCTGAGTTGGGACCCATCTCTGCTTTCCAGCAGTAAGACCATTTGCCCAATGGTTTTTCTAACTTAACCCAGTCCAAGGCACATTTTATGGTTATTAAGGTAAATAGGTATCAATTAGCACAAGTTCAGCTCCGTTTTCTTCCTGGAAAACTGGCTTGGTCTTGCAGTTGAGCTCGTCTGTACTTTAATTTCCTAATTAAATGACATTCTCCTTAGGAAGCAAAGTGTGAATCAAAGCAAGCAGATGATGATCATATCATCTCCCTGTATTGTCTATCCCAGGTAAAAGGCTAAAGCAGTGCAGTGTGATATTCTGTTTTGTATTAAACGTTGCACAAATTAGGAAGATTAATTAGGAAGTGCCGTCTGCTTCTGTTAAAAACACACATACAGTGAACAGAGAACATGTCCCTTTCAGGTCATATATTTTTCTTCCTTAGCTGTGTATATTCCCATTATTTGCTAACTCTGTTTTCACAAGGTAAAATGGAAAAAGTAATTAACAAAAGGAAAAGTCTGATTTCACCTTTGAACAAGTGTACACTGATGCACACTGCTGGGATCTTCAGTTTTCTGACCAGCCTTCTGCTACGTATTCAATTTATTGGATGTGTTCGTCTCGACCTTTGGGAAGCAAAGACCTTCTTGAATATTCATTGAATACGTCCTTCTAACGTCCTGAACCTGCATACCTAATCAGGTGATACATTTACTTTCTTAATCCCTCGTGACCTCCTTCCATATGTAAATTACACAATTTGAAAGCATATACTTCAGCACCGGGTAGGAGATCTGACTGATTACTCATATGGTAATTGCAGTGCCTCTTCCCAAAATTTCTTGGAAAAGTCCTCAAGCTTGTCTCACTTGGCCGTGCTATGCCCTTGACTGCTAATAAATTAGTTTTGGCCCGTTTCTGTTTCCTCTGAAAGGAACCTGCATCTACATTTTCTTTAATCTCCTGAAAGCCTGCGCAAATTACACCAAAAGGCTTTTTGGAAAATTACTTGAAAGCTTTATCGGGCAGGTAAGGTACCGGCTCACGATCACGCTGATCTGTTGGGAGCTCTTTCCTTTTGATTCTTTTGTGAAACATTGAGGGGCTGTTCCAGTAAGTTTCCCTAGACATTCCTAATGCCATCATTTATTTAATGTGACCAAATGGCATTCCTTGTTTTATGTAAAGAAACCTAGTTGAGCTGGAGGAGGGGTCACAAAAGCAAACCAGTCTTTTGAAAATCACAGGGATGAGAGCTTGAATAATGATAAAAATGAATGATGCTGTCACTTCCTTTTCTGAACTTTCAGTTATTCTATGGCTTTAAAGTCAAAATCACAGTGGTATTCTTTAGGGTTGATTTTATTCAAATAGCACTGATGGGGTTTCTCTTCTGTTGTAATTTTAATCCAACTTGGTTTGTTATTTTTGGGTGATCGGGGAGCAGAGCTGTTGTGGGTTTCGGAGAAGACTTGCCATTTTGCATCAGTCTTGACTTATATGAAGACATTCGACCAAATGCTTCAAATGCATCCCTATTCAGGAAAGAAAGCAGCATAGGCTTAAATGTTTTACCATTAAATGCTTAACCATTTAAGCATCCCTGGAAACATTCAAGGCCAGGTTGGACAGGGCTCTGAGCAACCTGGTCTAGCTGAAGATGTCCCTGCTCATGGCAGGAGGTTGGACTAGATGGCCTTCAGAGGTCCCTTCCCACCCAAATCCTTCTGTGATTCTATGATTAGAAGTACGATACTTTGATTAGGGCTTAATAATCAGAAAACCACCCTAAAACCAGAATGTGTTTCAGAATAAATGGCAAGTACGGGTTATATATGGCTGGAAGCCATAGTGTGTTTGGTAGTGCAGGACATCTCAGGGGCAGGCAGCTCCTGCAGATGAGAGGGGAGCCCACAACTGATTTTTATCCCCATTCTGTTTCCTACCTCCCACTTGTGTCGTGTTTAACACTGCTTTTGGATATGAACATAACTGGCAGACGGGCTGGTGGGTCTTGCCTAGCCCTTCCCAGCATTTACGCTATGATGGAGCAGTTGGCTGAAGAATTACCAGCTCTTGAGTTTCACCACCCTTTCTGCTGAACATCATATTCATCACAAAGTGCTGGGCTCCGTATTGCTCCTCAAATGAAACTTGAGCATAATTAAAATATCTACTTAAAATACAAGTTTATTCAGCTTAGTGTCCTGTTAATAAATTTTTAAAATAGGGCTAAAATGATGTCAGCTAAGGAGCTGGATTCATCTCACCTGTCTTTAGGGGTGTCACAACAGAGGGTCTACACGTGAGCCCCTCACCGAAGGTTCTCCCTGGAGAGAAACAGGGATTTCTTGAGTTTTACTCATCTCAGCAAATGTAGTTTTTGAGTTGCAATAAATCTTTTCCTCCATAATTAACTAATTGTAACTAATGCATGTTCTGTCAACTATATTGGAGACAAAGGTGTGTGAATTGATTTTAGACCTCTGCATGATGATATTTAACTTGGCAAGCCTGTTCCTCAGTGCTAATTTTAATAAGCAAAAATTTAAAAAAAAACTCCAAACACCTGCAAAAAGATGCACAGGAGATAAAACAGTTGTGGGGCGATTGGTGCATGTTGAGATTTGGACTAAAAATGCCATGTCTCAAGCTACTTCAGGCACGCTGTCACGGAAAATGAATTTGGCACTGACACTGATTTTATTATACACTCCAATAAAACAGGTTATTGAGTTACACAGGTTATATATAGTTATAGAAGACAGATACTATAGAAAGTACAGTACTTTCTTCTTTTTCACTCTTATGAGTGAAAATTTTAAGGTAGGATCATGTTTTGATGCCCTTAATCACGAGAATGCGGCTGAACCTTTGCAAATTCTTGCTCAGTTGAGATGTAATGACACTGAGATACAGCTTCATTGCCGGTCAGTACCCTGACACCTTCAGAGCATCTCCTCTTCTACCAATGCTCGGATAAACAGTTCTGACAATGTGTTGTATCTCCTTCCAAGACATGATTACCAGGCAGACAGCAGTTTTAATGTCTACTGAAAAAAGGTGGTGATTCTTTGTGCTGGGAAAGGATAAATGCTGTGTAAGAAGCTGGTGTCACCTGCAGGTTGGTCTAGGTGTAAGTGATACGTAAATAACTGGTCCAAGTTGCTCCTGGGACACAATGGCTGAAATAAAAGTTTCGGTAAGGAACTGAAGTATTTGACTAGCTTGATCTTGTGCTGTTGAGTGTCACAAATGCAGGAGGGCTGAAGGAGATGAAGAGTGCGTGGGCTTTGGGGAGGACCATTCTCAATGGCCTGGAGAAGAGAAGGTTCCGGGAAGACCTTATTGTGGCCTTTCAGTATTTAAAGGGGGCTTATAGAAAGATGGGGACAAACTTTTCAGTAGGGCCTATAGCGATAGGACGAGGGGTAATGGTTTTGACCTAAAAGATTTAGACTGGATATAAGGAAGAAATGTTTTATGTTGAGGATGGTGAGACACTGGCCCAGGTTGCCCAGAGAAGTGGGAGATGCCCCATCCCTGGAAACATTCCAGACCAGGTTGGACAGGGCTCTGAGCAACCTGGTCTAGTTGAAGATGTCCCTGCCCATGGCAGGGGGGTTGGACTAGATGGCCGTTAAAGGTCCCTTCCCACCCAAACCATTCTGTGATTCTATGATTCAGAGCCATACCAAGAGATCACTCATTTTCATGCACCAGAAGCCGACAACACAATCACACAGAATTCGGTGAAGTAGGTGATAGGTAAAAGATCATCCAGTTCCACCCCTCTGCCCTGGGCAGGGACACCTCCCACTAGACCAGGTTGCTCCAAGCCCTGTCCAACCTGGCCTTGAACCCCTCCAGGGATGGGGCAGCCACAGCTTCTCTGGGCAACCTGGGCCAGGGGCTCACCACCCTCACAGCAAAGAATTTCTTCCTCAGATCTCATCTAAGTCTCCCCTCTGTCAGTTTAAAATCAAGAGACATATCAGGAGGCTCGGTGGGAACCTAGGGGAAGGTGGTGCATGTTGTTTGAGGATGAGGAGAGCCAGCTAGGTGTCACATTTACCACTGTAGTGAAGGGAAAAGAGAGAGAAAAGAAGTAATTTAGGCAAAAATATGAAGACCAACACCTCAATAGTAGTTTTCAAGGTCATGTTTCTAATTCTGGTCAAAAGATCAGTGAAATGATCTATGTGTAAGGCACATTTATTAAAGCAGACAGCGAGGCGGGAAGGTTCCTGTGTAATGAAGGACCCAAGCGCTGCACGGTTTGCAGCAATACGTAGGCTCTGCCTACAAGTGCATTACAAGGCACATAAACCATGTCGGGTGTAATGTGGGATGGGAGTTTGAAGGGAAGATAAAGCACTGAAATTGCAAAAACCTAAGTGAGGTATATTTGTGCCATTTCTAAAACTTCTGTGCTACTGCAGTAGCTTTAGGAGGACTTTTTGATTCTGCTGAAGCTCTTCAGATCTTCACTTTCATGTTCTTTTTCATAATCTCTTTATCTTTTGATATGCCAACACCAAAAAGATCCTGCCAGGTTGTCTGAAACTATAAAAAAGAGAAGTTGCCCTGTTTATTGACCTCTGCTTGAAAGCTGGAAACCGTACTTCATTCTCTTAGATATTTTCCTTGTTTCACGTCCTATTTTATTATAATCATCTGTCTTTCAAGCACGGGACAAACTGAGAGAGCCTAAGAATTGCCAGTCTGGAGCAGGTCCTCATGGTCCCCCTGGTTCCTTCTCCTCTCCATGGCAGGACCAGCACCAGATGCTGCAGAGAGGCGCAAGACCTCCACAACGAGAAGACATGGAGGATTCTTCCTTTCCCCCCTCCAGGCCCAGGGATGTTAAGTCCCATTAAGAGCTCTGTTAGTTTGGTTTAAGTTCTCTGGTATGAAATGTCCCAACTCCTTCTATGCTGGATGTATTTTATACTAATTATTGTCCCGGATGTGATACATACTAAATTGTTGGCATCTAGTGACGTACTCTGATAGGGACTTTCACAAACAAGTATTTTTTATACCTGGTTTGGTATTAATCACCTTTTATTTTCATTAAACGCTGCCTTATTCATTTTATGCCAGACTGGGAACGTCCCTGCTCTTCACAGAATCACAGAATGGTGGGGGTTGGAAGGGACCTCTGGAGATAATCTCATCCAACCCCCTGCCAGAGCAGGGTCACCCAGAGCAGGTGGCACAGGAACGCGTCCAGGTGGGTTTGGAATGTCTCCAGAGCAGGAAACTCCAACACCTCTCTGGGCAGCCTGTGCCAGGGCTCTGCCACCCTCACAGGAAAGAAGTTCCTCCTCATGTTGAGATGGAACTTCCTATGGTCAAGTTTATGCCCATTACCCCTTGTCCTGTCACTGGGCACCACTGAGAAGAGCCTGGCCCCATCCTCCTGACACCCACCCTTTCAGTATTTATAAGCGTTGATAAGATGCCCCCTCAGTCATCTTTTTTCCAGACTATAAAGACCCAAATCCCTCAGCCTTTCTTCCTAAGAGAGGTGTTCCAGTCCCCTCAGCATCTTGTCCCGACCTCCTCTCTGCAGGCCATTGCTTAAATTTCATCTTTTTATTACATCTTCCTTTGTCATCTCCTTTCTAAAGCGAACGGCCCTTCCCTAATCCCCATTAGTTTTGCAGTACTCGAGCTGGAGAGCCTGGCACCACGCGGAGCATCCAGAGGAGAGCAAAGCAGTGATTGATAGAGATGAGTTCTCCCTGCCTTTCCTTAGGCGGCGTAATATCTTATTTGCTTTCCTGGACCCCAAGTTGCTCATTGAGCAGATGTTTCACTTCATCCTGGCACTGTTAGCACCAGTCACACTGTTATCCACCAGAGTGGATATAGTTCGTTTAATACTTTGGGTTTTTTTTTCCCCAATATGTATTATTTTATACTTGTCATTTTGCGTATTCATCAAACTTTGTACAGGTTTTTTTTTCTGCTTTAATTCCTTATGGTCCTCTCTAGTCTGGCTGGTGTTGTTAATATATTTTACTAGCAGGTTTTCTTTTTTACTGCTCACTTTTCATTATTAATACGTATATCACACAATTGTTAATGGCTTTTTTGTTTTCTCCTGTAAATAATAAAGGTGCGGCACTGCAGTGGATTAATTCAAAAATGAATTATAGAGGCTCCTCCACAAGCCAAGGGAGCTGGCGGGGAATATTTTTACCTTTCCCAAGTTTCATGAGCCAGCCCTCCCTTGTGCCCACGGGTGCCGTGTGGGTTTTAATGTGCATCATGGCTGGCTTTTTATGAAGGGCTGCGACCTCCCCCCACGTCCCTGGCCGCTATCGCTGAATCAGGATGACGAGACCGAACGTCCTTTCTTGGCTGTTTAACGCTGCCCATTATTGATGCCTTTATCAAAGGAACACTGCAAATCGCTTCCAGTGGGAGACAGAAAGAACACCCTGTCCAGGACACCGAGCCCGGGTCAGTTCAGGCAACCAGCTTTTTTCCCCTTCGTTTAAAACTGGCAGTGAGCTGATGTCTTTTAATTGAAGTGCCAGTGATAGCGGCAGCATGTGGACTGGAACATTTGGTGGCTGGACCCTCCGGGAGGGGATGAGGATGCTGCAGAAGGCAGATGCTCGCGCCTGCGCTGAGCGTTCATTACTTTGGAGTCTAACTCCCTTGTTTTGTGTGTCTTTCCTTTATCCCCTTTGTATTAATTTAAATGCATTCTCATATCACTATCCTTTTTTTTTCTTCCTGCCAGACCGTCCATGCTTGATTTGCAGTTAATTTTCCAGAGTGCATGCAGCTTCTTGGACAGCAAGAAAAAGTCTTCTGATGTACGATTCTTGCATTGAATCATAAAGCTCCATTCCATGTCATTTTCTGGCAAGTGTAATTCACTCTGGGAATGATGTTTGTGGTTCGGAGCCTTGGGTCTAAGACAACTCTTTCCTATAAATCATTAGCAAACAACACAGAAGCTCAGTTTCTGATGGATGGCTCAGTCACTATATGGCATTACTCCACTCTGGTTTGTTTACCTTTTTCATTAAGCTTAGGTGTAGAACTGCCCACGTAAAAAAAAAATAAAGAGTAAATTATCTTCAATGGGAATGATTAAAGCCGTTACCATATTCTAATTTATCACCTATTGCCAGACAAATGAGCGCACGCTGACTGTGTGCTTTCCCTCCGCCACACTCTTCGTTGCCAGCGTTGCTTCTAATAAAAGAAAGTACTTTTGACACCACTTAGAGCATAGTGCCCGAAATGAATCCAGCACCACTTAGCGTCCAAATTCAGGTGAAAAATAGGACTGCTATCTGGTATGTATTTCATATACAGCCATGCTTGTTTTAATTGCAAGTACAGAACAAAAAGGTACCATTTCAGGGGAGAGAAGGCAGGAGAAGCAGGAACTGAAGTGCAGGAAAGGAATAGGGAATGCATAAAATAGCAATTATTAAATAATTCTGTGTCAGAAACTCTCTGGCTAATATATTAAATCCTAGAATAATTTTGTTTAAGAGGGCTCTCCGCAGATCTTTTTTCCTCAGACCCTGGCTCAAATCAAAGCCAACTTCAAAGTTAGATGTAGAGTCATATCCAATTGAGTTTCAAATTTATCCAAGAAAGGATATTTCCATCCCCTCTCTGGGCCCCAGTTCCACCCTCCCTGTGGATGTGTTTTCTCCCAATATTGAGCTGAATTTTTCTTGCAGCAACTGGTGCTCGTTGCACATCATGCTTTTGCTGTGGACCTCCAAGTAGAGTGTGGCTCCGTCTTCCTTCTAACCCCCCAGCAGGTAGCAGCAGATGGCATTAAGGTCTCTAACTCACCTTCTCTTCTTCTGGCTGAGCAAACCCAACTCCTGTCCTCCACACATTGTACTCTCCAGGCCTTAGGAGTGCCAGTTTGACTACAAATCACTGACCATTACCCTTCCAGCCTGGTGATCCAGGCAGTTTTCCACCCACCTTGTAGTCTACCCATGTAGTCCTTGATTCCCCAGTCCTGGGGGAGACCATGTTGAGAGCTATGATGTGGTCAGATAAATGACGTCTGTGGCTTTCTCGTCAGCCAATGAGCCAATTGTCTCATTAATGAAGGCAATCAGGGTAGTTGAGCATGAATTGTGCTTCATAAATCATAGAATGGTTAGAGTTGGAAGGGACCTTAAAGATCAACCCCCCTGCCCTGGGCAGGGACACCTCCCACCAGCCCAGGTTGCTCCAAGCCCTGTCCAACCTGGCCTTGAACACCTCCAGGGATGGGGCAGCCACAGCTTCTCTGGGCAACCTGGGCCAGGGGCTCACCACCCTCACAGCAAACAATTTCTTCCTAATCCCTAATCTAAATCTCCCCTCTTTCAGTGTAAAACCATTCCCCCTTGTCCTATGGCTCCCCTCCCTGATAAAAGAGTCCATGTGGCTGTTCCCAATCACCTTCTAATCCTTCAAGTGCCTGGTTATGGTTTCCAGAAGGATTTGCTTCATGAACTTGTGGGCAGGGAAGTGAGGCTGACTGGGCTGGCGTTCCCCTCTTCACCCCTTTTGAAGGTGTGATGTTTCCCTTTTTCCAATCATCAGGGACCTTCTCCATCGCTGTGAGCGTTCAGAGATGACAGAGAGTGGCAGTGACATCAGCCAGCTCCCTTGGCACCTTCAGATACATCTCATCTGGCACGATGGACTTGTGTATATCCAGGTTGTTTAAGTGGTCCGTAACTCATGTGTCCTCTATCAGCAGTTGTACTTCACTCCTTCAGACTCTGCCAAGACAGCCTGCTCTCAGGCACATGGGGGCAGAGCTAGGTGATAAAGACAAATTAAAGAAGGAGCTGAATTATCTCAGACTTTTCTGTGTCCTTTGCTGCTAGGTCTCTTGCCTCCTTCTTCCATGGGCCCATGTTTCCCTTGGTTCTCCTTTTGCTGCCAGTGTATCTGCAGAAGACCTTCTTGACAGAATTGAATTGTGTTCTCCTCTGCCCCTCCAGTTTTGGGGACTGACGAATGGGTAAACAAGAAAATTGGACAGATCAATACCTCGCTCCAAAACTGGTGCTACCAGCAGGGCTTTGGGTTCTATGATCACAGTTTGATCTACAGGACACCGGGCCTGCTCGCTAAGAATGGGAAACCCCTATCCCAAAAGGGGAAAAGGGTACTAGGCCAAGAGTTAGCAAGGCTCATGGATAGGGCTTTAAACTCGAATCGAAGGGGGAAGGGGATAAAACCAGGCCCACTAGTAATGAGCCTAGGGATAAAGGGCCAAGGATGGGGGTGAAATCGGTAGCCCAGATCAAGTGCATCTACATGAATGCACGTAGCATGGGCAACAAATGGGATGAGCTGGAAGCCATTGTGCAGCAGGACACCTATGATGTAGTCGCCATCATGGAAATGTGGTGGGATGACTGTCATGACTGGAATGCTGCGATGAATGGCTAGAAGCTCTTCAGAAGGGATAGGCAAGGAAAGGGAGGAGGGGGTGTGGCTCCGTACATTAGGGAGTGTTTTGATTGTATAGAGCTAGACTCCAGTGGTGATAAAGTGGAATGTTTATGGGTAAGGATGAAGGGGAAGGCAAATAAGGGAGATCTTGTACTGGGCGTATGCTATAGACCACCCAACCAGGATGAGGAGACAGATGAAGTATTCTATAAGCGGCTGGCTGAAGTCTTGCAATTGCCAGCCCTTGTTCTGGTTGGGGACTTCAACCTGCCGGGTGTCTGCTGGAAATATAACACAGCAGAGAGCAGGCAGGCTAGGAGGTTCCTCGAGCGCATGGAGGATAACTGCCTGGCACAACTGGTTGGTGAGCCTACCAGGGGAGGTGCCTCGCTAGACCTACTGTTCACAAACAGAGAAGGACTAGTGGGAGATGTGGTGGTCAGAGGTTGTCTTGGGTTTAGTGATCATGAAATGGTAAAGTTTTCAATTCGTAGTGATGTAAGGAGGGGGGTTAGCAAAACCTCCACCTTGGACTTCGGGAGGGCGGACTTTGGCCTGTTCAGAACACTGGTTGAGAGAGTCCCTTGGGAGATAGTCCTGAAGGGCAAAGGGGTCCAGGAAGGCTGGACACTCTTCAAGAAGGAAATCTTAAAGACCCATGAGCAGGCTGTCCCCAAGTGTCGCAAGTTTAAAGGGCAGGGAAAATGGCCAATCTGGATGAATAAGGAACTTCTGATGGGATTTAGGAATAAAAGGAGGGTTTACCACCTTTGGAAGAAGGGACAGGCAACTGAGGAGGAGTACAGAGATCTCGTTAGGTTATACAGAGAGAAAATTAGGAAGGCAAAAGCCCAGCTGGAGATCAACTTGGCCACTAACATTAAGGACAACAAAAAAAGTTTTTATAAATACATCAACAAAAAGAGAGCCAGGGAGAATCTCCATCCCTGACTGGATGCGGGGGGGAAGGTTGTAACCAAGGACAAGGAGAAGGCTGAGATAATGCCTACTTTGCCTCCGTCTTCAATAGTCAGACCAGCTATCCCCAGGGTGTTCAGCCTCCGGAGCTGGAAGATGAGGATGGAGAGCAGAACAACCCACCCATAATCCATGAGGAAGTAGTCAATGATCTGTTTCTGCACCTAGACGCACATAAGTCTATGAGACTGGATGGGATTCACCCAAGAGTACTCAGGGAGCTGGCGGGAGAGCTCACCAAGCCTCTCTCCATCATTTATCAACAATCTTGGTCAACAGGGGAGGTACCAGATAACTGGAGGGTGGCTAATGTGACGCCCATCTACAAGAAGGGTCGGAAGGAGGATCCGGGGAACTACAGGCCTGTCAGCCTGACCTCGATACCAGGAAAGATCATGGAGAGGATCATATTGAGTGAGCTCTCACGGCAAGTGCAGGGCAGCCAAGGGATCAGGGCCAGCCAGCATGGGTTTAGGAAAGGGAGGTCCTGCTTAGCCAACCTGATCTCTTTCTATGACCATGTGACCCGCCTTCTGGATGCGGGGAAGGCTGTGGACGTTGTCTGTCTGGACTTTGGTAAGGCCTTTGACACCGTCCGCCACAGCATTCTTTCTCCTGGAGAAGCTGGCGAATCATGGCATAGACAAGTGTACTCTTCACTGGGTAAAAAACTGGCTGGATGGCTGTGCCCAGAGAGTTGTGATTAATGGAGTGAAATCCCCTTGGTGGCTGGTCACCAGCGATGTCCCTCAGGGCTCAGTTTTGGGGCCAGTTTTGTTTAATATCTTTATCAATGATCTGGATGAGGGGATTGAGTGCACTCTTAGTAAGTTCCCAGACAACACCAAACTAGGTGGGAGTGTTGATCTGCTTGAGGGTAGGAAGGCTCTACAGAGGGACCTGGACAGGCCGGATCGATGGGCCAAGGCCAGCTGTATGAGGTTTAATAAGGCCAAGTTCTGGGTCCTGCATTTTGGTCACAACAACCCCAAGCAACGCTACAGACTTGGGGAAGAGTGGCTGGAAAGCTGCCCAGCAGAAAAGGACCTGGGGGTGCTGGTGGACGGCCAGCTTAACATGAGCCAGCAGTGTGCCCAGGTGGCCAAGAAGGCCAACAGCATTCTGGCTTGTATCAGGAATAGCGTGGCCAGCAGGAGCAGGGAAGTGATGGTGCCTCTGTACTTGGCACTGGTGAGGCCTCACCTGGAGTCCTGTGTTCAGTTCTGGGCCCCTCTGTACAAGAGGGACATTGAAGTGCTGGAGCGTGTCCAGAGGAGAGCTACCAAGCTGGTGAGGGGTCTGGAGACCAAGCCATATGAGGAGAGGCTGAGGGAACTGGGCATGTTTAGTTTGGAGAAGAGGAGGCTGAGGGGAGACTTCATTGCCCTCTACAACTCCCTGAAAGGAGGGTGCAGAGAGGTGGGTGTTGGCCTCTTCTCCCAGGTGAATAATGACAGGACCAGAGGAAATGGTCTGAAGCTGTGGCAGGGGAGGTTTAGGTTAGATATTAGGAAGAATTACTTTACTGAAAGAGTGGTCAGGCACTGGAACAGCCTGCCCAGGGAGGTGGTTGAGTCACCATCCCTAGAGGTATTTAAGAAACGTGTAGATTTGGCACTTCAGGGCATGCTCTAGTGACAGAGATTGCTGGGGTTTTTTTGTGTGTGTGTATGGTTGGACTCGATGATCTCAAAGGTCCCTTCCAACCATGAAGATTCTATGATTCTATGGTTTTAGAGGCACTTAGGAAGCAGATGAAGCCGCTCTATGCCAGTACAAATAAATAATATCTATATCCACATCATAACAATGTATTTTCATCTTGATGTCGTTCACCAAAGCGTGATGACAAATAATTGGTGGTGAAACAGGAGTTGTCAATTCTGCCTTAATCATGTGTTTACTTGCAGTCTTGACAGAAGTTGCAATATTTCTCCCATTCTCCTAAATGGCTACCAGCTGTTTTCAGTAAATGGACTGGGTACAGCAAACGCCAATCTGCCTTCTATATTCTTCTGTGCTTTATTGCCGGATAGTTTTCTCATGAAAGAAGGAAAAAAAAAACTAACCCAAAAATTCAGCGGAGAAGCTGAAGCTTCACGCGTCTAGAGAAGCATCAAGGAAAAGATCCCGTTTGGACACATTACTCGACGGCACAAGACCAATATGTGTCAGTCTTGCCATTTATTGGAAGTAAACCCCAATATCGCACATCTATGTTAAACAAATCCTGCTAGGAATTCATTTTAGAGTCTCCTAGAGTAGGAGTTGCGAGACATCAGGCAGGCATCAACAGCAAAACAAATCAAACACCACAAAATAGTGGAAAACCGACAAGCCAACCTGCAACTTTAAATAGCACCAATGAGCTTTTTTTGTCAATAGCTATTTTCTGGCCAAGCTCCACCGCGTCCTCCCTCAGCTTCACCCAAACCTGCATTTTTCACATTACGAAGATCTTCATCCAAGTCTGGATTGGTGTCATTCTCAGCCTGTTTATCCCTCACACAGTTTGACGCACGCTTTCTTTATCCATCTTGCTTTCCTGCCTATTGTGGATGCTTTCCCTGATCTCCTCTCTCATGGGACCAAACACTTTCACCAGCCACGTAATCGGATACCTCCAGACTCGGAAGACAGACACCGTAGGGAGCAGGAAAGCCAACAAGACTATAACCCCAAGGAGCGTAGAGACATGCTAGCAGTGCATCTACATCTGAGCTTTAGCTTGGGTCAGATGTGCACCTCCCATCACACTTTAGTGTCACCAGTGCCGAGTACAGAGGCACCATCACTTCCCTGCTCCTGCTGGCCACGCTATTCCTGATACAAGCCAGAATGCTGTTGGCCTTCTTGGCCACCTGGGCACACTGCTGGCTCATGTTAAGCTGGTTGTCCACCAGCACCTCCAGGTCCTTTTCTGCTGGGCAGCTTTCCAGCCACTCTTCCCCAAGTCTGTAGCGTTGCTTGGGGTTGTTGTGACCAAAATGCAGGACCCGGCACTTGGCCTTATTAAACCTCATACAGTTGGCCTTGGCCCATCGATCCAGCCTGTCCAGGTCCCTCTGTAGAGCCTTCCTACCCTCAAGCAGATCAACACTCCCACCTAGTTTGGTGTTGTCTGGGAACTTACTAAGAGTGCACTCAATCCCCTTATCCAGATCATTGATAAAGATATTAAACAAAACTGGCCCCAAAACTGAGAGATGGATTGTAGCTGTCGTTTAACTCTTTCTCAGATGGGCTCTTCCCAAGGATTATATGATTACATTGACAAATTTAATTGTATAATCTTTCGGGGGGGGAGGGAAGGAAATAAGCAGAGTTTATTGGTCCTACTTCGGAAACGCGGGGTAATGTACGGTTAAATGGCTGGCTGTTGGCGGGCCCACTCCGCTCCCCGTCGTTGCACTGCTGGTCTTACAAAATCCTAGTACTGTTTCCCATTTATAAAGTGTGAGTTCAGATCAGTGTTTCTGAAAAAGTGGAATTTTAAGACCCCAGAAAAACTCCAAACCTCTCTTGTTTGGTCTTAGCAAGAAGCCTTTTCGTATGAAGCAAGCTGGTGACTTCTCTTTGAATTGCCTGGGTCTTTGGAGTGGTAAATTAAGACTTAATGTGGCATCTGCTACCTATTAACATTTTTCCCATACCAACAGAAACGCGATCGCGTGTGATAGCATTGAATTAGTCCAAAGATTTTTCTGAGAAATCATGATTTTTTAAGAAAAGAGCCCTGCTGGAGTCCCTAAAATGTAGCGGGCTGCTCTGTGGCTTTGTTTCAAGAAAACTTGCATTTCTGATCTGTATTTATCCTAAACAAGCACAGGGTGAAGTCTGGTTTGGTTTTTCGCTTTGGAGAGAGCAGTCAGGAGGTTGAGCTGTGCTCTTCGCCGCCTGCCAACGTTTGCAAGCCGTCAGCCCTTCTCGATAGCGACGGTCACGTGCATCAAAGATGGAGCTGTAAGACACTGATGTCTTACATGAATGGGAATAATCTCACAGATGGGGGAAGGCTGGAAGTGAGATAAAAATTGCGGTATTAATTTTTTTTTCTTAATTCTGAAGGACGACGGAACTTCATTATCCAATATGCTTAAAATTGAACGACCTAATGAAATTTCACACCCACTAAATTTAATCATGGATTACTCATGTGGGATTTGAATCAGATAAAAAGGATGCCTCAGATATTTGGTAGCACTTGCATAAGGTAATAAAAAATCTGCAGCGTTCTTTGTCCTTTTCAGCGAATGTGAATTGCTTGACCTACTTTTATTTCTTTACTTTTTTTTCCCTTTTTTTTTTGGCATTCATGGACCTGACCCCGACTTCCTCCTGGGCGTCAATGAACAGTCAGTGCCATCCTCGCATACAAGCAGAGGGAGTCTCAGGAGTGCTCCCTCCTGCATGTTGTTGATGCACGGTGGAATATTGCTTTTGCTGCAGTAGTTTGAGGTTGCGAAAAGAAAGAAATATTTTAGCTTGTGTATAAAAAGGCCTTGCTGATAAGAGGATGTCATTGGGAGCAGGTGATGGGTGGTGGCGGGACTAAGGTTCTGCTCAGGGCTTTGTTTGCAACTGTGGAATGATCTTTTGCAGATCGCTTTACCCCTCCAAACCTTCGGTGTGTGGACTTAAATGATGTTTGACTCGCAGGGATGTTCTGAGCCCCTGAGAACTGACGGTGCCTTTAGCAACCTTGAGACAACACACACTCTGCTCCCAAACCGGGGTTTTCTCACATTCACTGCCTTTCTGGATGAGTAGCCGTTTGTTGTTACTGTTGTAAGTCTTGGTTATGGTAGAAACCAAAGCTTCTTACAGCCACCTGCATATGAACCAGCAGTGTTCTCAGGTGGCCAAGAAGGCCACCGGCATCTTGGCTTATATCAGCAATAGTGTGGTCAGCAGGACTGGGTCAGAGATCATCCCCGTGTACTCAGCACTGGTGAGGCCCCACCTCGAGTGCTGTGTCCAGTTTTGGGCCCCTCATCACAAAAAAGCCATTGAGGGGCTGGAGCGTGTCCAGAGAAGGGCAACGGAGCTGGTGAGGGGTCTGGAGCACAAGTCTTGTGAGGAGCGGCTGAGGGAGCTGGGGGTGTTCAGCCTGGAGAAAAGGAGGCTGAGGGGAGACCTTCTCGCTCTCTACAGCTCCCTGAAAGGAGGATGTAGCCAGGGGGGGTCGGTCTCTTCTCCCAAGGAACAGGCCATAGGACAAGAGAAAACGGCCTCAAGTTGTGCCAGGGGAGGTTTAGGATGGATATTAGGAAAAATTTCTTCCCTGAAAGGGTTGTCAAGCATTGGAAGAGGCTGCCCAGGGCAGTGGTGGAGTCGCCATCCCTGGAGGGATTTAAAAGCCAGGCAGACGTGGTGCTGAGGGACGTGGGTTAGTGGTGGTTTTGTCAGTGTTGGGTTGATGGTTGGACTCAATAATCTGAAAGGTCCCTTCCCACCTGGACAATTCTATGATTCTGTGATGCAGTGATTCTGTGATTCTGTATTCACCAGCAGAGCAAGAGTTGGGAGACAGGAGGAGAAAAGCACAAAGGCTGCACTTGAATTACTTGGGGATCTACTTTTTGCTTCCATCAATGATCAAACACAGCATGTGCTGGTTTGACAGGCAAGTTTCTAATCAATAGGCATTGGGTTCTCATGATCGAGTGCACATTAATGATCTCGGACTCTGTCATTGACAGCTTTTAAGTAGTTAGTGGATCAAATCTAGTTAGCAGTGATGATGGTTACAAGAAGAGGTAAAATGAACACATCTTTGGGGTGAATCTCTTCTGCTCTTCCCCCTTCTGATTAGGGGACCAGATTAGGGGACTAGAACACCTCTCTTATGAAGAAAGGCTGAGGGACTTGAGTCTTTTAGTCTGGAAAAGAGAAGACTGGGGGGGGGGGGATCTCAGCAATGCTTATAAATACTGAAAGGGCGCGTGTCAGGAGGATGGGGCCAGGCTCTTTTCAGTGGTGCCCTGTGACAGGACAAGAGATAACGGGCACAAACTTGAGCATAGGAAGTTCCACCTAAACATGAGGAGGAACTTCTTTCCTGTGAGGGTGGCAGAGCCCTGGCACAGGCTGCCCAGAGAGGTGGTGGAGTCTCCATCTCTGGAGACATTCCAAACCCGCCTGGAGGTGTTCCTGTGCCACCTGCTCTGGGTGACCCTGCTCTGGCACAGGGGGGTTGGACTGGATGATCTCCAGAGGTCCCTTCCAACCCCTACCATTCTGTGATTCTGTGACACTGCTACTGCAGCAGATCCTACCCCTGCAGGGGCTAACCTGATGGAGAGGATTGGCAGAGGATTCTGGAAAGAGCAATTCTCATGTGTATTTGATGGGATTTAGGGACTTGGGCATGTTCATCAACATCTCCTTGTTCCAGACAGCACCTGAGCGTGGAGCAAAACCATAATCCTTGCCCCAGAGCCTGATAAAGGTGGGTGATGGAGTGTGATGGCAGCCCGAAGTAACTTTTTGGAGGTCGAAGGAGTGTTTTGAAGAGATGTTGGATATTTAGGAGGAATTCTAGCTATTCTTAGTGGGACAGAGAGAGCACACAGCGGTGCTTCTTTTGAAATGCCCTGAGTGAGCAGCACAAACAAGACTGGCATGCTGGGGGAACCAAGGAGGAGTTGGTGCCTCACTATGGGATATGGGTGGCTAAGGGAGGATTGGGTGATGGAGAACCTTAAAATAAGCACAAATTCCTTACTCTTGGGTAGAGGAAAGGGAACCAGTCAAGTTGAGCAAAGGAGAAATGTTCTAGCGGTACACTGAATAGACAGTGGTGGAACAACGATGCTTTTGTCAAGGTGGGAAGAAAAACTATTGCAACAGTTGAGATGTGAGACGATATGGCTGCCTAGATGGATGGGGAAGGCTGTGCTTTAAGGATGCTATGCACCAAGAATTTTGAAGACTTCTACCTTGTTCCATGTAGGAGCTCAGACGTGTTGCAATTGAAGACAGTGATTAAGTTGTAAGTGCGAGTGACAGGGAAGATGCTGGGCACAGTCAATGCAGAAGTAACAAGAAGAACTTGTGGAGGAAGCTCACATGCTTCTGCTCTTTTGAGAGCTTCAGCTGATGGGTAGGCATCCTTGACATCCATGAAGAGATGTCAAGCTGAAACGTTATTTGGACAGGAGGAGTCAGGTCTACAGGAGGCACCACTTGAGTTTTCTGTACGGGAGTTTAGAGCTTTAAATTCCCTTTCAGGAGCAGTTGAAGCTGGAGAAGGCAGCCGTCTTTCATTTTTTGACAGACGAGGAGCCTTGCTGTCCACAGTACAACAAAGTCGGTAGATGGGCATCTCAAGATGGAGAGAGAAATAGCCTTTGTTGTCAGATCTTTTCTGCTTTTGGCAGAACAATTATTTCAAAGCTGGCATGCTCTCTGCCTGGTGTCCACTGGGTGCCTTTCATCTTCAAAAAGAAAAAGAAAAAGAAGAAGCTTCTGCCTTGCACGCAGACATAGAAAAGGATCCATCAGCAAACTGAACAGCAGCTTCAAATGTTTCATCAAGGAATACGAAATCTCATCACAGCTGGATTACCCACAAGCTTCAAAGTTCTTTAAGGTCAAAAAGTAGTTAAATTGTATAGAACAGCGTGAAACAAGGGCACGGGGGCTTCCTCTGGAGGCACAGAGGAGCTGCTTGTTTTGAGTGCTGTCTTCAACACTTGGCCTATTACATTTTTGTTCTTATAATCCCTTCCTCCTAGTGTTTTCTAGGTTTGTAGGGTTTTTTTTTTTGCCAGTCTTTTCACGCTGCCTGAATTAACGGAAGGGAATTTTCTGTCAAGTAGAAGCGAAGGTGCTGTTCAATTATAAAAGGCGTTCTTTAGTATTTGCAAACACTTTGATCTACCTTCATGGTGATAGGAGCTTTTACCGCTATTATCTCTCTTGCTGCAGGACAATGTCGTGTTTTTGTTAAAAAAAGCTGTAATTTTTGTTGACTTCTCTGTGTGTACATCTGGAAATGGTGGCTATGGTAGGCAGGAAGGCCTTCTGTCTGTGTTTATCCCGGGATGTGCATCTCCTGCCACAGCAGACTGCTATTAGGTGACCTCCATCACACTATCATGGAGGATCTGGAGTGACCATGAGGCCAGGTTGGACAGGGCTTTGAGCAACCTGGTCTAGTGGGAGGTGTCCCTGTCCATGGCAGAGGTTGGAACTGGACGGTCTTCAAGGTCCCTTCCAACCCAAACCATTCTGTGATTCTATGGACCAAATGCGATGTGTTCGGTTCCGTTCACTGCTACCAATGACAACGAATTTCCTCTGTTGCCAGTTTCTTGGGGAAAAAAAATCAGTAGTTTAAATCAGATCAGCACCTGCCACAGCTTTTACAGTCTGCACAAAAAATACTTGTAAGGCCAAAGAGTAAAGGCAGTGATGGATCACGGGCAGCAGCTGAGGCTCACTCAAGGAGTTGTTATTGCTGCCAGATACAGGGGAGATTTTTCCTCCTTTTTCGGTCTCCTGCTAACACCTCCACCTGCTTCACCTGCAAAGGAGTTCATGCCTGTTCTTGGGAAACACGATTGCCTGTCTTCGCATGTCACGCACTGCAGTTTTATAGAGCAAGTTTATCCTTTAATATAAATAAAATTACAAGTCTGTGTCTGCCTGGATGGAATTTATTGTTTGAACATGTGGTGTGCAAAGTGTCCTGTGTTAACGCCCAGTCGGAGCTGCTGATCTGAGGAGCAGTGAGTTGGGAAACGACAGAGACGAGATGGTGGGTGTCCAGGGCTGTTAGGAACATCTCTTAATAGTCTTCTGTGTTGGTTCTTATCCCTCAACATCATAACTCTACTCATTTTGGGTTTCTCCAAAAATTGTCCTTTAGAAGGAGCTTGAAAACTGTCCTGAGAGCTCAAACCGGTGTGGAAAATTCAAATTAGGGTATAGGAGAAATGACATGGAGCCTTAGAAACTGGAGTGAGCAGTGGAAGGAGGAACACCAGGAGCTACAGAAGAGGAGAGCGCCTGGTCTGCTGGAGGGGGATGGAGAAACCAGCAGCGACACTTTGAATGGGTGTTTTGAAATATGCTTTGCGTTAATTTTATCCAGAAGCATTTGACATGAATTTAGATTTGAAATCTGCGTTTGCTCATTACTGAGCGACTGATGAATGCCAAATCAGTTCATTACTTTTGGAGTGGTTTTTTATCTTGTCCCATTAACTGGGGTTGTTTGGATCCTGTTCATTCATAGTTGCCTTTTTGGGATATAATTGGACTTAGGCAAGTAAGATACTAAATGGAGTGTTGATAATGAGAAGTATTGTTCATCTTTCCAAAGATAGTTTAAGATTATTTTTTTTCCCCTTTTCTCTCGCTCATGGTGTGCTGAAGGCTGTTCGGCAGTGGCTGTTCGAGGCTCTGTGCATTCAGATGTATTTCATCACTGTCAGTATGTGTGTACTGACCGTACCCTCGCTGCTGGAGCACATGATCTGTAGGAATTCGCCTGCGGAGCTGAAGTTTTTCTCTCTCGATTCCTGAAGGCTGATACGACGGCTCAGCGAGCGCTGGGTGGAAGAATAACGAAATGACCTTAATACCTTTGAAAAGTTAACTACCGTGTTTAACTCAATAACATGGAAAGGAAATTGGTTTCCCTTCCTAAAAATGTCTCCTCTCCTCCTGAAGGAATGGATGAGGTCTCCATTTATCATGGCAGCTGAGATCAACAGGAAAATGTTACTGAGTTCCTGCGGCGCTTTTAATAGAATAAGGAGGCAATGCCCTTTAGCTGTTCCTTACCCAAACAAAATGTTTGGTGAGCCTTGATAATCTATCCTGGCAGGACCAGAGCCACCTAGCAGCAGGAAATGTCACCGTAGCCAGCTGCTAAAAAAAATTATAATTGTATCATTTGCATTCCCATGGGAGAATTCAGGAAGTGAAGCTGTACTGGAAATTAAGAAAACTGATGGAGAATCAAGACTTTGCTTAGGGTTTTTAAGACGATGAAAATTTCCCTGTGAAAAAAGAAAACATGTATTTCCCCTCTCAAAAGTGCAGAGTTCATAAGAACGGGCCATGACAAGGCTATGTCAGTGGAGTTACAAAATGTTTAAAGAATCCCCAAAACCTTCCTTCCTGCAAAATCTTACATGGAATGGAATATGGTAAGAAATGGTCGGAAGGAAACGGCAAGAGATGTCTCGCACCTTCGTAAAGGGCTCTTCCTGTGAATGGTTTTTGTGCTGCTCATCACCGTCAGCAGATTTTAGAGCTTTGCCCATTGCCTTTTATACAGCAGAAATTCCAGTTTGAACCTGATACCTCTCAAGTTGCCAGAGTAAATATCTATATAACCATTGTACAACTGGATACCTGCTGAATGTGACAGTATCGGCGTGTATTTTTTTTCTCTGGCGCACAGAGTTGAACCTCTGACTTTGTGAGATTTCAGTGTTTTCCCACATCTAAATCGATTTTTAACACCACCAGGCCTTGTGCTCCGACATTGTGTCTTTGTACTAAATAGCCTACTCCCACATCCAGTCATTTTAAAACACAGGAGCTCGGCCCAAGCGGTCCTTGAGGGCTCTCTGTCTTTACACAGAGCTATTTGATTCCTGTCTCTGTTTGAAAGTGTTTGAGGGCTTTCAAGATAAAATACAGTTGTCTCCTTTTCATTCCTCTGTGGTAGTCATAGTAAATGCCTTTGTTTCCAGGTGTAGCTGAAGCACTACAATTCCATTTGAAAATCCCATTAATCTCATGCACCCAATGATAACGTTAAAAAAAAAAGTACAATATATGGTTCCTCTTCCACAGGCCTCCTATTATTCAGTGTACACCTACGGCGCTGTCAGAGCAGGACTTCATGAGTACTTCAGAGAGAAATCGAGTAAAATTTCCCAGGCTTAAGCTTTCCGGGATGCACCTTTTTGTACTCCTCCTAAATCATCTCCTGCCTCCTACTCTTGCACTCACTTTTGGCAGGAAGATGGGACTGCTGACATGGATTTTAGTCTTCATCCCTCATCTCCAGGCATAGAATCACAGAATGTTTTGGGCTGGAAGGGACCTTCAAAGACCATCTAATCCAACCCTCATGGAGGGGTTGGGAAGGGACATCTTCCACTGCATCAGGTTGCTCCAAGCCCTGTCCAACCTGACCTTGAACACTTCCAAGGATGGGGCATCCACAACTTCTCTGGGCAAGACAAGGAGTGCTCACTTGTCATCTCCCTGTTTTCTTTCTCACCCCAGCATGTGGATGTTGGAGATGTGGAGAAGCCACGTAACTCGATATTTAGGTGAATTCACCAGGTGCATTGACGGTGCCAGCTGAGGAGGTGTTACATGACCTCAAACCTGAGCCAAAGTTTTAATCCCGTGTGTTGGCACACGTGGGCTCAGATCAGGCGGGTTAAAAGAAAGAGAGGCTCTTCAGCAGAAACGATTCGGAAGTCAACTAAGGTTGGTTCTCCATCCAAAATAGCCTAGTATTTCTCTCCAAATTCTTCCCATTGCACAAATAGGAGGAGCTGGATGCCACCATATTCCACAAATTTTCACCCATTGGAAATTCAGTTGAAGGGTCATGGGGAAAATTTGAACTTCAGCAAGAACAGATTTGAATTGTGAATAAATTTAACTGTTAGACTTTGCTATCCTTGCACCATATGGTCTCATTACCCTTTTCTTTTTCCAGATAAGCTGATGTTCACCATCCTGTGGGGGTTTAACTTTCTTTGTCTTCAGCTTGAACCCTTTCTTAACTATATTAATCTCATCTTTCCATCAGAATAGATTTTTAGGTATTGTTAAGCATATTTTGCACAGGTTGGAAGACTTAGCGAGCTGCCAGCTCTCTCTTGTTACTCTTTAGATTTGTAATTCCCCAAAGATAAAGGAGTATTAGGAGCAGTCCCCAGTTTTCTCTCGAAAGTAATTTCTGATTTCCATATTAATCAAAAATAGCTTTACCTTTGTACTGCCCTAATCCTAGTAACAACACGGAAAGAAGATTACATTCTGTCGATGTCAGAAAAGCAATTAAAATTTGCACACAAGAATTGAGGGCGGGGGGGGGGAATATCACCTCTTTATTTTGTGAGCTGAACAGGGAAATACCCTGACCTCGAATTATTTGTTTCTTATTGGTGCCTTTCCTTTTGAAGTGTGTGATAGAAAAGTCTTTAATATTCAAAGATTAAAATACTGGCATTTCAGTAGAATGAGAGGGTTAGATGTGATGAGAAGAGACATTTTAAGGAGGGTGAGGATTGGCTGCGAAGAGCCTTGAATTTGCAGTTGCAGAGGTAAGTGGCTATTAATAGCTCTGTCTGCAGAGATGAGTATATTCGTTGGTCTTGATGATGAGCTGAGAAAATGAACTTTGCAGCGGCAGAGCGAATGCGTGTTGGAAGGGTGAGACTGCGGCTGTCAGCCTAGAGAACAAGGGGCCGCCGTAGTGAAGATGGCAGATGAGGCACGTGGCTACGTAGCTGGATGGCAAAGGCTGTGGTTTAGAGGTGTCAAACAGCAAGAACTGGGAAATTTGGGCTATAGTCTGGAGAAGCTGACGACAGAAAGCTGTGTGGAGTGGTTGACAGGCTGGAGGGAAGGGATGCCATCCAGAGGGACCTGGACAGGCTAGAGAGGTGGGCTCGTGTGAATCTCATGGAGTTCAACCAGACCAAGTGCAAGGTCCTGCACCTGGGTCACGGCAATCCCAGGCACGAATCCAGGCTGGGTGGAGAATGGATTGAGAGCAGCCCTGAGGTGAAGGACTTGGGGGTGTTGGTGGATGAGAAGCTCAACAGGAGCCGGCAATGTGCGCTGGCAGCCCAGAAACCCCCCCACAGCCTGGGCTGCATCCCCAGCAGCGTGGGCAGCAGGGCGAGGGGGGGGATTCTGCCCCTCTGCTCCGCTCGGGGGAGACCCCCCTGCAGTGCTGCCTCCAGCTCTGGGGCCTCAGCACAGGAGAGACACGGAGCTGTTGGAGCGGGGCCAGAGGAGGCCCCGGAGATGCTGGGAGGGCTGGAGCCCCTCTGCTGTGAGGACAGGCTGAGAGAGTTGGGGGGGTTCAGCCTGCAGAAGAGAAGACTCTAGGGAGACCTTGGAGCCCCTTCCAGTCCCTCAAGGGTCTCCAGAAAAGCTGGGGAGGGACTCTGGATGAGGGAGGGGAGGCACAGGACGAGGGGGAAGGGTTTTCCACTGCAAGAGGGGAGACTGGAGCTGAGATCTGAGGCAGAAATTCTTGGCTGTGAGGGTGGTGAGCCCCTGGCGCAGGTTGCCCAGAGAAGCTGTGGCTGCCCCATCCCTGGAGGTGTTCAAGGCCAGGTTGGACGGGGCTTGGAGCAACCTGGTCTGGTGGGAGGTGTCCCTGCCCAGGGCAGGGGGTTGGAACTGGATGATCTTTAAAGGTCCCTTCCAGGTCTAACCATTCTGTGATTCTGTGATTCTAAGCGAGATCTGTCCTACGTGAGGAGGATATATGGATCGTGGTTGTCTGCAGAGTAACTGGAAAAAACGTGGTGGGAATGGCTCTTGTGGAGGTGAGCTGGAGCTATGTTTGGCTTTGTGACCTGATCATCTATCAGGTGTCAGCCATTTGGGTATATTCAGGGTATTCTGTGGACAAGTCATAGGCTGGGAAGGTAGGTGTGATTTGCACAGAGGTGATATATACATTTGCAGTTTTAGATTAGGTTGTACAAGATAAAGGTTTAAAAGTTGAGAAGAAGAGGAAGCAATGATGGAGTCTGTGGAAGCCCTGTGGAAGCTCTAAGTTTGGAAGTGGCAAAGGAATATAACTAAATACTGCTGTGGTATGGACTCTGTGTGTATGAGCTGTATCTTCTGTTGCCCTTGATCTTTGAGAAGAGCGAAGTTTCCTGTAGGTGTTCTCATAAACATCTTTTATTCTCCAGTTTTTCAGGTTACTGGAGAGTATACACTAAACTTACCCCGTATCTCATGTAGTACGTGACATGGCAAAGCGCTGCAGATATCATTTTATAATTACCGAACCCTTTGAATTGAACCTAATTTGCAGTTGGACTAGATGATTGTTGTAGGTCTCTTCCAGCTGAACTATTCTATTCTGTTCTGTTCTGTTATTTTAGTGAACATACATAAGTAGTCTCTGGAATGTGTAACATCCTATACACAGTAATTCTCTTCCTCATATGCTTCTGCTGTTATATAGACCCGTTGTGGAAATTGGTTTCTTCCATCTGGCTAATAACCTTGGACCAGTCCAAGGCACCATTATCAAACCTTCGTTTTGGATCCCAGAGGGCTCTTGGCTGTGAAAGACGTGTATTTATTTGAATAAATTTCTCCAGCAGCTTGCCATGTGCCTGGTGAGTGCACTCACACCTTCAGAACCTTTTCTTCCACTTTACTCATGTACCACAACTGACGATAACACACTCAGTGAAGAAAAAGCATCCAATTTTTTCCTGTCCTATCCCAGCGGTGGTGTCCCAATGGCATTCCTGGAGCTTGCTGCTCACTATGGGAGAGCAGTTTACAGAAGAACTGGTAAACACAATAATTTCATCTATTCTAAGCAGTTACATCTCTATGTACACTGCCCTGCAGCCTACATTGGCATTTTTCTTGCCATCATCATGTGAAAGGCAGCTTATTCTGGAGGAAAACTGGCTTTCTAAATTATCCTCATAATTTAGAGTATTTGAAATAAAAATCTCCTTTTGCACCAAACATTCTGCTATAAAGCCTTGCTTCCTATTTTGAGTCATTAAAAGCATTTTTAATTGTGATTGATAGCAGGTGGAGCCCTTTGGAAATCTATTTTAGATTGAAACTGTGAAGGTGTTATGCATTAGTTTATTTTTGATACGGAGACAAAATCTGCAAGAAGAGATGATTGTCCTCATGCATTTTTTATTGCACTTTGGCAGGAGGTTGCTTGGGGGAAAATTTAAAACTCATTCAACCAGAGCTGTGACAGTGACAAACTGGCCTCGGGTCATTTCTTCTCCTTGACATTTATTTGCAAGGCAGCCTGTTGAGGAGCTTCAGATACCTTTACCAAGCTCCCTTGCCTTGAAACCACATTGTAGGAAGACTTCAAATTTCACCATTCTTGTGTGTCCATCTTCAAGGTCTGATTTTTCTGGTTTGTTTTGTGTTGTTTCCCCGTTCAAGTATGTTTGCTGTTGCTCAAGAGTGTGTGTGACATGCCCAGGAGATACTCACGTCGTCTACAGTCACTCCGAAGCCTCCCCAGCTCCTTTATAAATGGATTTAATGTGTGGGAACCACCTTGGAAGGTGGAGCATGTGATAGGCACACCAGCACTGTGGGAACTGGCCAAGGCATAGAATCGTAGGATCGTCTAGGTTGCATGTGTCCATCTTTCCCATTTGGGTGTTCTGCAGCACTGAAAATGAAATTTCAACTGGGCAGCAGTTCCCAGCACCGTTGACAGAGGCAGCCTGAAGCCAGACCACTTGAATTTTGCTGGATTTTGGAGACCATGATTGGCATTTGGTTCTCATGGCGCCCAACGTGGGGCTCAATCCCACGACCCTGAGATTAAGAGTCTTGTACTCTACTGACTGAGCGTCCCGGCCAATGCACCCCAATAAATCTGTTGTAGTTTTGGCCGGATTGGCCAATCAGAATGACAGATGCACCCCCCCCCCCCTCCCCCGGCAAAGAGAGGAGAGGAAGAGATAAGGAGATTTACAAGTTTAGAAAAAGAACTGAACTACTTCAATGAAAATATTAATAAATAATGAAATAATAAATAATAATAAAATAAAATAAGTTTTAAAAAGTGTACACAAAGTATATACAAAACTGTATCCAGCTCCCAGGACGACGATCGCGTCACCAGCAGACACAGGGTAAGTCCCAGACTGGAGTCAGCAACGGACAGGAGCAGGATTCCAGATCTGGAGTCAGGAATGCTCGGGTCGGGATCAAAAGCAGATGAACAGACAGGGTCCTCCTCGGACGTTGGCCGTTGAAGGAAGAGAGTTGACCTTTTGATCCCTCAGCTTTTGTACTGAGCGTGATGCAGATGGGATGGAATACCCCTGTTGGTCAATTTTGGGTCACCTGCCCTGTCCGCCCCTCCCTGCAGGTGGGACCTCTCTATGCTTTTCCGCTTCCAACCCTCTAATGGGACAAATAACGAAGTTAGCTGACCTTGGTTGTTATAGCAATAAGTATAAGCAAGAGCCTCTCTGCGTACCATTCCTTGGGATAATCAGGTCTTACCACGCTGAGAGTGAACAGTTTCTGAACAACATGCTGTTAATTTCAGAGTTCAGTCAGTTAGAAGAGGCCCAGCTAAAAAGTAAAATTACAAAACAGAAAACTGGTTCTGTTTTACCTCAAACCAGGACACTCGTTTTTGTAAAGCCTTAATTCTGGACAAGTTTGGTACTGCAACACCTGCCTATTTTGCACACGTGAATGTGGATAAAATAGATGCTCATCTTTCCTTTTCCCAGAAGAACTTCAGATCATCTTCACCCCAGGGTGTGCTGGATGTGCAGGTCCTTCCAATCAAATGCGAAGGTGTCGTAACAGTGATAAGAACTTGTCTCCAGAATAGCTGGAGCTTTGGCTGTTTAAAATCGAGTTGTAAAATGTTGGAAGTAGTCTAGCACAGCCAAAAATACATAAATACATGCAAGCATACACGTAAAATTGGCAGACAAAGAGCTTTTTGCTCCTCTTAGTTTCCCTTACTGCGTTTCAAGGGGAAACATCAGCAGCAAGTTCAGGAAATCCATAATTTAATGGGTTCTGCAGGATGGAGGAGCTGCTTGAAATGGATCCAGCTGTGGCTTTATTCAGCCCAGGTGGCAACTTTCTTCTGCCGGCGACCACACTTCACACAGCTGGTTCTTGAGCACTGTTTCTATCATCTCAAGAAGGAAATCCAGAGTAATTCTGGTTGTTTTTTTTTTAAAAAGTCTGTCTCTGTTTTTTAAGAGAAAAAATGTTAATTCTTATTTTCAATTCTCTTTATTCTTCACATGGAAGATTTTTGATTACAGTTAATACCCCTGTTGTAAACCCTTCGCTCATATATGATGGATCCATCTTGATGTGCCAAAAAAAATGCCAAGCTGTGGCAGAGCTAAAAGGAAATGTCAGTGGAGTGGGGGTAGAAGCGCTGGTGGGAATTTTTTTAGCCCTTTCCCTCTGCTTTTGTCCCATGGAAGAATGGTGGAAAAGCTAAAGAAATCATTAGATCTTGGGGGGGGATTTGAAGTTCTTCCTCAGATGGGATTGCTGAGGCCTTGGGCTTCTTCAGCTTTTCTGTAGTTTTATCTGCTAAAATCACTTGGTCATAATTTCTGTCCCCTGAGGGGTGGTAAACCCTGCCATGGGTTTCTCCTGCTGTGTAGCTGATACTCATGTGAGAATCCAGTAGCTGTCAATGAGGATGGCTCCTGAGGTCGTGGATGGTCTTTTCACTCTCAGTTCCTTCCCAGACACCTAAGCAGGGATCTGCTCCACTCTCCAGGTACTCCCCAGGTAGGAAGCTCATGGGGGCAGATACTTCCCATCATCTCTGAGAAGGCACCAGGCCATAAGCACCACATTTGCTTGAGCTCACTGCAAATGTGAGGCAACCTTGAGGTGAACAGAACCAGTTCACAAGGCACAGGTGTGAATTCTGGGTTAAAATAATGGCAAATTCTGTCTTCTATTGATGCAAAATTCTCTAAGCGTCCCATGCTGTAGCCAGTCTTGGGACTGGTGCTTCAAGGACTTGGGGAGTTCTTCTGTCTGCCTTTGCTTAACACAGAATCTCCCCTCTTTTCTTGCCTTTATATTTTAAATTTGCCTCTGAATTTGTTCATTCAGTAAGGATGTAGGTTTTGGACTTTCACCAAATATGGTCAGAGGGCTGGAGCACCTCTGCCATGGAGAAATGCTGAGAGAGTTGAGGGTGTTCATCCTGGAGAAGAGAAGACTCCGGGGAGACCTTATTGTGGCCTTTCAGTATACAAAAGGAGCTTCTAAGAAAGATGGAAAGAGGCTTTTTACCAAGGCCTGTAGTGACAGGACAAGGGACAAAAGCTTTTAAATGAAAGAGAGTGGGTTTAGATTGGACATAACGAAGAAACGTTTTATGCTGAGGGTGGTGAGACACTGGCCCAGGTTGCCCAGAGAGGTGGGAGATGCCCCATCCCTGGAAACATTCCAGGCCAGGTTGGACGGGGCTCTGAGCAACCTGGTCTAGTTGAAGATGTCTCTGCCCATGGCAGGGGGGTTGGACTAGGTGGCCTTTAAAGGTCCCTTCCCACCCAAACCATTCTGTGATTCTATGGTTCTATGACTCTCTTTTGAAGCAGTGCTGGATTTGAGGTGGACACAAACCCTAACTGCCCTTGTAGGGAGTGCTTGGATGGCCACAGCTCCCAGTGGATACCGGTGGCAGGAATGTGGATATTCAGTAACAGCCTGACCATGACGGGTTCACCACTTGGTTCTTGATATGAGGCCAGTTGTACCAGGCTAAGCCCAAGCAGGCTGATGACTGGACAGAAAACCCAGTTATTGATACCAATGGCAAGGGTCCTCTTACCTTCAGCTATATTTTGGATCTCAGACCTTTGCCGAGTGTTTTAAAATCTCATTTTATTTTATTCTGGGGCGAAAGCTTAGATTTGAGTCATTGCTGACATGAGGAGGCAGGGGATGGGTATTGCATTTGGAGTTTCACCTAGAAAATGAAGCTATTATTCAGTTGTGGTTTTCCCTCCAATCACTTGCTGCAAGGAGATACTGCAAGACGATGACTCAATATAAATTAATTGTAATGCATTGATTTTCTACCTGTAAATCTACAGAAGTTCATTAGTATTGAACAGGACTGTAGGAGCACCAGGTGCCCGGTGGTTATTTGACCAAACTTTAGTCTGCTTGTGCCAGCAAGGACACCTGAGGTGTCATTGCGCACCGAGAACAGCCTCTGCGTGTGACCCACCTGATGTTGCCAAATGACCTGGAATTGGCATTTGTTTGTGTTTAAAAGGAACAAAATCTCTTAAGAGTGTTTCGTAAGAATGCTTTGTCTCAAATCAGTTTGATAAAATCAGATTCCCATGGGAAGTCTGGTTGCTGATTTCTTTAGAGCATGGTGTGCATGGAAACCCTTCCTCAGAGACCTTCTTTACCACCACACCGGCAGGCCCACGGGTGGTGGATCTTGGATTTTGTTTCAGCTGATGCTGCTAAAACTTCGTCGTTTCTGGTGAGTTTAAAGATAAATGAAGAAAATATCCCTTTGGGTTTGAAGGAAGTTTCTGCAAACTTGGACTTTTTTTTATCGATTTGATTCATTTGGTAACTAGGAGGCTGATTTCAGCTGTGCTGATGAAAAGAATGCTAAGTCAAAATATCGTTCCTGTAAGCAGTCCCTTGAAAAATCTGCTGAAAAGCTGGCAACTGCTTTGTATAATGATGCTTAAAAATATATGGCAGGGGGAAATAATTTAGCATGAAGGTATTTTTAATATGCAGTTTCCAACCATGTGAAAAAAAAATTGCATCCCTTATAAAAGGAAATTCTGGCTTGATGCATATTTATTTTTTTATAGGTGTATATTAAGTGATTATCTCACATCTTTTAAAGTTGAAGTGAAATGAAATGATTAACCGGTCCTCACAATATCCTATATGGACCATAGATCCCCCAGAGGGACCTCTTTTGGCCCCAGGCCTCCAAGCTGCTGGCCCCTTTGAGGCTCTGCTGCTGATCCCTCCAAAAATACATCAAGCAAGGAATGGGTCCAAACTGGAGAAAGTTCATCCCACACAACTGGACCCTCCTGCAGCTCGTGTTAGTCCCGTTGGGGCAGTCTTGCTCTTTGAGGACTCTTGAAGCCTTCAGTTCTTCAGGGACTGAGCACCACTAACCCCATTCTCGGTTTCCTTGCACCCGCTCAAGGAGATATTTGGAACCCCTTCCCCTGGTGTCCGTCATCTTTTGATGACTGTTGTACCTTGTCCCGTCCCACCACGCTATTACCCTCACTGCCAGATACCCCAGCGACCTGACACCACATCTCAACCCTGCTTCCCTGCTCCGTTATTGTCCCTGTAAGCCCTGAAAGCCCTTTTATCCTTCAATCTGGGCCCCTGTATCTACAACCTCATCTCCCAGGGACCCCCGCTGAAGCCAGGAGCCAGCCCAGCACCTTTTTGCAATGTGTGAGCCCATAAAGGGTTTAGAGAGATGAGGAAATATTTCAGTCGCGCCTTAGTATTTTGTATGACTGAGGCTTTAGAATAAGTTAAATATATTCTCTGCATATAGCTTTAAAAATAACCGTACCCAATAAAATATATGCTGCTTATACATGCCCTGCTTGGAAGTAGACCAGGACTTTGTGGATGACGGGAGGTCTCGGGCGTGTTGAGATGGAGTGGGAGGCAGAAATCCAGGCAGAGGAGGATTTCAGGAGATCTAAGGAGAAAGTAGCACCGTTGCCTGCTGAACCTTTGGTGAAGGACTGGGTGCTGTGCCGGTAATGTTGATATTGAAAAAACATGCCAGGATAAATACATACTTGTTGCATTTCAGTTTTGTTTTTTTTTTTTAAGTTTAGAGACAACCTCATCTGATCCTTCATTTCTCAACTTTTCCCATTAACGTACATAGATAGAAGACAAAGCAGAAACCTGCCATGAGTTTTGGCTACTTCATTGTGTTGCCTTAAATAGCCCCCGTTGAAGGATATATGGAATTTAGAAGTTTACATCAAAAGCAATGTAGATGTGGTAATGCATTTCTTAAATGCATCAACATTACACAAGCGCGTGCAGCTCTGGACTCCTCTGCAAGGAGAAGTCAACACAGAGCAAGGGTGACCTTGTCCTTGCACAGCACCCTCCAGCATGGCTTCATCGTGATGCCCTTGGTGCTCCAGAGCAGAAGAATGGGTTTGCAGTGCTCCTCAGCTTGCAGAGTCAGCAATGGTGGACCACAGTCCATCATCCAAATTCACAGTTTGGGATGGTCCTCACCATGACAGAGGTATGGGTAGGGACGTGTGTGAAAGCAATCGTGTTTTGGGCATTTCGTAGGAAAGAGACCTTTCCCACATGAAGCAGTGTAGGAAAAATTCATAATTCTGCAGATACATTGCTATTTTTCTAGTTTCAAGTGCCTCAAATTATCTCTTATGAGGTATCTTTTGGCGTGATGAATTAATGGCAGTTTTCTGCTGCTGGCTTTTTTGATAACAATTTGTAATACCATCTGAGAGATTCCTCTGGACTGTTCTTTCCTCTCCTTATTTGTGCTCCTCATTTAAAACCCTCAGGTTCTGTGGGTAAAACTGAAGCGTACTGCTATTTTGAGTCCCAAACCATAACTACTTGCCTTCCTTTTTTTAAACTAATTTATCTACTCAGCAGCTCACAGTACAGGAGGCGACTGATGTGAACCATCTGATTTTTATTTTGCTCGACATAATACCTTTCGCTCCTCTAACTTCTGAGGTTTTCTTTTTTTTTTTTCCTTCCCTTTTCCATCTCAGTCCATTACTATAATTTGCTGTTCCTGGAGGGAACTGGTGACTTCTTTTTTCATTTCCCAGACATGCTGGTGGATGTGTTATTTTTAAGCCAGCCTCACTACCTGCGGCACGATGACTCATTACGGATTTGTAAAGTCTCCTACTTTTTTGCCAAGAAATCGACTTCTGGATTTAATTCTTGAGAGGATAGTTAGGAGCGCAGCATAAAACCCCCAAATCCTTTAAGGATGTTAAAGTCACAAAATCTTCCCTAAACACAACACAATCATCTGCCCTTCTAAAATTAAGGGGCATAGAGTGACCCAAGGACCTTGTCTTCATGTTGAGAGGGGACGATGGGGAGTTGACTGCAGCAAGGCTTGGGTTTGTAGGGGAAAAGTGATGCCTTAGGTGGGGTGGTTTAATGGGGGAACACAGCAATGTTCCTTATTACGGTTTTATACCTTTTCCAAAAAACCGAAGTCTGCAGGTTTAAATATTTCATGTGTTCTGGTATCTCTCCCTTGGTAGAGCTCTGTTCGCTCTGCAGTGGGTGGTTGTAGGAAACCGAGAGGAAAACTGGCTGCATTGGGACATTGGGATGAACATGTTGGCAAGTGCTGTTGGGACGTTTTTCTGATTTCCTCCCATCTACAGAGCAGTGTCCACAGTACCTTGTGTTCCTGAGCCATCGCAGAATGGTTTGGGTTGGAAGGGACCTTCAAGGACCATCTAGTCCAAGTCCAAAACACCTTCCACTAGACCACGTTGCTCAAAACTCCATCCAACCTGGCCTTGAACATTTCCAGGGAAGGGGAAACCACAGCTTCTCTGGGCAACTGTTCCATCACTAAGAGGGGACCTTGATCCCAAAGAACTGCGTTTCAGCTTTACATCCATAAAACTCCACTTGGAAGTGGGAATGGGATACTTCTATTAGGTTTGGTGTGCTGGATCCATTCACACTGCTTTATAAAACATGAAAATGCCGTCTTTCTTCAGTGAGCTTTCAGTCTAACTCAAGACGCATGTGCTATAGGGCAAAATAAGTTACCCTAATTAAATCTGGACACTGGGGACTCCTTTAGATCCTTTGTGATTTGGGCTTGAGCGTCAAAGAACTGCAAAAACGTGAACAGTATGTGATGGTATAGCTACAATGCTTATTTGCTTAATTCTTGCTTTCAGTCTTTTTGGTTCGAGCTGCTGGGCTTGCGTGGATCATGAATACACATCTACCACCTCTGCAGTGCCCACACATAATATTATGCATTTTAGGAGAGTTTGTTGTGTATCTAATGTTATAAATATTTCAAGATGTGTTACTAAAATCCCTCCTGTTCTTCCACATGGATGGGTAGCACTGATTTCATGCCATGGCTCTTGGTGGTCTGCAGCCCACCTCCGATCCTACGGCCACCTGCTTGAATTCGAAAGTGCTGTCAGCACCTTCCTCCTCTGCATCTCCAGATCATAAATCACGTACGAAGCATTTTGTATTTTATCTTTCCTTGTACTATTAATCTCCTCTGTCAACCATCCACTCGAGCTTCCTCCAGCGCTTTGCTGGCAGCAGTGGAAGGGAGAAGCATGAGAAGTGCCTGGCTCCTTTCCAAGCATGCAGGTACGAGAACTGCCAATCCTGTATTTAAATCCCAGAAAGTGAGCGCTGGGGGTTTTCCGTGAGCTTTTAATTTCTCATATAGTGTCTCCTAGCCTCGTTGGCCAAGGTTGCAGGTTTTGGGTGTGATGCTGGAGGAGGTCCTTCTGTCCTCCATGGCTCTACATCTGCCATCCACCCTAAGAGTTGCAGAGGTCCCCTGCTTATCCACATGGAATGTTGCACCTGGGTGATATCACAGAATCACAGAATTGTAGGGGTTGGAAGGGACCTTTGAAGATCATCCAGTCCAGCCCCCTGCCAGAGCAGGGTCACCCAGAGCAGGTTGCACAGGAACGTGTCCAGGTGGGTTTGGAATGTCTCCAGAGACGGAGACTCCACCACCTCTCTGGGCAGCCTGTGCCAGGGCTCTGCCACCCTCACAGGAAAGAAGTTTTTCCTCATGTTGAGATGGAATTTCCTGTGTTCCAGCTTGTGCCCGTTATCTCTTGTCCTGTCACTGGGCACCACTGAGAAGAGTCTGGCCCCATCCTCTTGCCCCCCACCCTTTAGCTCTTGCTGAGCATTGATGAGATCCCCTCTCAGTCTGCTCTTCTCCAGACGGAACAGCCCCAGGGCTCTCAGCCTTTCCTCAGCACAGAGATGCTCCAGCCCCTCCGCATCTCCGGAGCCTCCGCTGGACTCTCTCCAGCAGTTCCCTGTCCTTCTGGAACTGGGGAGCCCAGAACTGGACCCAGTGCTCCAGGTGTGGCCTCCGCAGGGCAGAGCAGAGGGGGACGATGACCTCCCTCCACCTGCTGGCCACGCTCTTCTTGATGCCCCCCAGGAGACCATTGGCCTTCTTGGCCACAAGGGCACATTGCTGGCTCATGGGCAACTTATTGTCCCCCAGGACTTCCAGGTCCCTCTCTGCAGAGCTGCTCTCCAGCAGGTCAGCCCCAACCTTTGCTGGTGCGGGGGATTGTTCCTCCCCATGTGCAGGACCCTACACTTGCCCTTGTTGAACTTCATTGGGTTCCTCACCACCCAACTCTCCAGCCTGCCCAGGTCTGGCTGGCTGGTGTCACAGCCTTCTGGTGTGTCACCCACTCCTCCCAGTTCTGTGTCACCAGCAAACGTGCTGAGGATGCATTCTGTGCCCTCACCCAGATCATTGATGAATATATTGAGCAAGACTGGACCCAGTACTGACCCTGGGGAACACCAGTAGCTAGTTGGAGCTACAGCTCCAACTGGATGCTGCGCCGCTGGTCACAACCCTCTGAGCTCTGCCATTCATTCTGCAAGTCTTGGGAATTTTTTAAACAAGCCTGACTGCTTCCCCCTGTCAAAAACAAGCAAAAGAGGAGCTGCCACAAATTTATCACATCTGCTTGAGCAACCCGGAGAATGCACCTCGACCATAAAATGTAATCTACTTAATTAGCTGTAATTGCTTTGCTGAGTTGGACTATCATAGAAATCATTGTTTTATGGCAAGCAAATGAAAATTGCACTGTGCTAATACATCCCTGGGCTGTCACCCCTCAGCTGTGGTTTTTCATACATCTGTAGTTTCTTCTGGGCAGAAGTCTGTTTGTAAGGAATAAAATATTTACAAGATGTGGGGGAAAGATTTTTATTTGCTTTTTCATACTTCTTTTTTTTTTCTTCTAAAGCTTTCTGAAGAGATGCTCTACCAGAACAGCTGGTGAAAAAACATAGCTCTAATTAAAACATTTCTTGAAATTAGGTTCTTTTTTTTTAGGAGAGGGATTATAGGCCAAGAACATGGTTTATATACACTTATTTAGGGAGTAAAACAGCATTGAAAAGTTCAGTTTATGGAGTAGAAGTAGTAAATGCTGGATAACCCCATGATTTCAGCGCTTTCGCTCTTCCTCCCTGGCTTTCGATGAGTTGGGCAGGAGCTGCATCTGCTGGTGGCTTTCTCTAGGGTCTGGTGTGGTGGCCAGGCGACCTCGTCCTGGCTCGTGGCTGGAAGATGAATAATAATGACCTCGGGGTAAGGGGTCTTTGTGGGATCCCTGTATTTCTCCTCCCTTTCCAAGACAACCTTTGCACTTCCGAGCTGGTGAAATTAGATTTTATTATCGCTAGAGCCTTTTTTTTAAACACGGCTGTGGAGTTTTGCCAGTTCAAATGTTATGTATTCTCAGCTTCCCCCAAGCACAATTTGAATCTAATCTCCTGGCCCAAATACATGCAAGAGACCCATTAAGCCTTTTAACACCCAAAACCTGGTTTTGTTAATATTCTGTGTGTGCTCCATCTGCTGCTGTGTTTGTCTAAAGCTAATGTATTTGAGAGCAATTCACTTCCCTGGTCTAAGTCCAAAATGTCCAAAATACCATATGGACGTTTTTAAGTTAATTAGCATTTTAAAATCCAATATCTAAGTTAAGGACATTGTGATCCCCAAACCCAAATTTAGCTCAAGCTTGGCTTATTCTTGTGACCCAAAATATTTTATCATTTTGAATTTTTATCTTTGCTAACCCTCGTGAATGAAAATCGCTGAGTCCATCCTTTAAAACTGGCCCTTTTGGGCAATAATTTGATTCTGTAACATCGTTGTGATCATCCTGGAATTGCCTATTACTACAATTAGCTGAAATAGGAAATTCGGTGTCCCCGGAGATCTTGTTTAAGACTGCGAGTCAAGACTAGCTCCAATGAAACCAGGAGGATGCTCCCAGTGTCAGAGGAGAATATGGAGTGTAAAAGCAGAGCTAGGAAGCAGGACAATGCTCGTGCTACAGGACAGACTTAATTCCTGGGCAGTTTTTGTTGCGTTAATCATGCTCTGGGGATGCCCGGCAGCGCTGGGGACCTTGGCTTTGGCAGCACACCCAGAATACCATCCTTAAGGTAGGTCCAACACTGGCAAATTAAATTCAAGCATTTCAAATAAGAAAAACTGAAAGTAAATGGTGGTCAGGTAAGGATCGTTCTGCCGTCCATTCTCGTCCAAGCAAACACCTCGCTGTTCGTCCTGTAAAACCACATTTTCTGAAAAAGCATTTCTGACACCTTTTACTCAACATTTAACTCCTCCAATAGACACGGCGCTAGTCCCACCAGGTCTGTAGCATCAAACCCTCCTGTGCAGAAAAGGGTGATTTGTCCCAGAAATCATTCAAACTGTGTCTCTGTGACACTCGGAGTAATGAGGGATGAAGTGCGAGGACTGTCGTGTGCCAAACAGCCTGAACAGGGTCATCTTCTGCTCAGCTCGGAGTTTCTGGGTGACTGATGGTGAGCTAGCTTGTTCCTCGGTGTGTTGGCATCTCTGACCAAGAAGATGACCCCATGAAACTAGGATTTCCCTTCTTTCTTCCAGCCTTTTCAACCATTGCTTCACATTGCAAAGTTCTTCACATTGTGAAGTTGTGAGGATAGACCGATTTCTGACACATCTGCAGGTATCTAGCGCATGGGAAGCCCTTTCCAGATGATGCTGTCATTGAAACAAGGAATATTTTGGCCCCAGTTGTTGTAAACACCACCCAGGGAGAAGAAAGGAATGATGATAGATATGAAACAGGAGCAAATTCCCAATTCCAAAGTCTAAAAAGGCATCAGAGAGGCACACTGAAGCTGGTTCCCTTTCCGAAGCTGGAAACACGGAGGTCTTGCATGTGCTGCACTGTCTGTCATGGAGCAGAAATTACATCTGGAGCAAAACGACAAGGCTTGAAATTACTTTTTTTCCCCCTCCTGGCTTGGGAGCAGAGCTGAAAAGACTGAATTGAAAATTAGCCAGATGAACAAGTGCATTTTGGAAATCACAAAGGGCTGTTTTCTGAGCAGTTACTGTAAATACTCTGCCATAACCTATAACCTGAGGGCACGGAGAGCGCAGGCTTGCTCTCCTGCCTGCCTGCATTGACATTACAAACTCCTCCAGAAAGAGCCTACCAGAAATCTTCCCTTCAAGACCCATCTAGAGTTGCCATAGAAACTCTGCCAGAGACAAAGGGGACCAGGAGCGCCCACTTCTGAAAGCATGAGGCTCTCCTTGCCCTCTGCAAGATCGCAGGGAGACGGCAAATTCATGACTGAAAAGCATTTGAGGTTCTGTAGCGTCACGTATGGAACTGGAGTGACTTGCTGATGTTTGTGGGTTGGACTCCTGGGTTGCTGGGGGAGAAGGGATGTCTCTGGGGCCAGAAGGATGCTCTGGAGGATCTAAAGGAGGATTTGATGCTTAAAATTCACCATGGTGGAGCCATCTCTGGGGCAGAGTTGCACCAGGAAACCTTCACTTGAAGGTGGAAAAACAGTACCAGAAACATGATGTCCTCATCTTCCTTCTTTTCACGTACATCTCCTCTAATCTCAGTTCACTGTAGCTTTTTTTCCTTCCAACCTCTGCGCTTCAGTGCAGATTTCAGTTCAGACAAAGAAATGCATATTCAATATTGAGAATATATGTAATTACTCCATTAAAGATACATGAATCGAGCAAGACTCCAGCTCACTTTCCCCGAACCACGTTGCATCTATAAGCCAGTGAGAGCAGAAGGCAACTTCTGCTGGTGAAATAAGCAGATTTGACTCTGAGTACATATGTGAAAGCAGAGTTTTTCAGGAAAAAAAAGGCCACCCTGTCACTTTTCTGACCCTTTAGTTTGTCATTCTGGATCAGTTCAGCTGCCATCTCAGAAGCCCTGCTGTGGCATCTCCTCACCTGCCGTGCCCCCATGCTGACCTTCCAAATGTTATAACAGCCCCGGAAAATGCTTTCCATAATATTCAAGAAAAGACAGAGGAAGAAACCTCTGGACAAGATGATAAATGAGCTATGTATAGTCACTGTGAGCAGGAAGAGGAACGGTTACTCCATTTCCTTCTTTGAATTTAAGATATTGGCTGAGTTAAGGGCCTGATGAAGTTGTTGTGCTCCATCCTCATTACTCTGCAGAAAAGAAAAACATATTTGCCTTTTACACACCTGCAGTTTGGCTTTACGCTTCTCACCTTGGCTTCTTAACCATGACACTTTTATTGGTAGCATCGTCTTCTACAGCAGAGCATCTGTTACTGATGGCATCCCAAGAGAGCAGTTCTGCAAGGAAGGGGCTTGGCACGACCTGGCCAATGGCAGGATTTCTCCCACCTCGCCTGTACCAGGTGGTTCATCTCTTTGTGGCTGACCTTACCTGGGGAGGAAACAGGCATTACGTTTTAAATTGAACGTGTGCATGGCTTCTCAGAGGGAAAGTCAGCTTTGTCCATCACATCACTGCTGTGGAATCTCCGCGAGGTCAAGGGATGACCCTACCAAAGCTAGTCAGGCCTTGACAACATGCACTCATACCTTGTGTTATTCCTCTGGTAGGTGATTCAGAAGAGAAAAGGTTGACAAGCAGTGCTAGGAGGGCAATACTGACGTCAGCCACTGGTAGGTTCATGTCTTTCATGAAGCAGATGAGGCCCTTCCTGAAGCCCAGCTGTAACTTCCACAACAGTTGTCCTTTGAACAAATTGCTGGTGTCCAAGGTATATCTCCCAGTGCTTGTGCTCAGCTTGGTAAAGAATAACCTTCTCAATTCAGCTTACTCCCAAAAGCTGTGGGCCGTTCCTTGGTACGTTTGCCTCTTGCTCTTCCCCGGTACCATCCTGTGCAAGGAGGTGCTCGATTCCATGATGGTACAGTACAGCTCCTGCTGTTCTGGTGGCATGGTCTGTCCTCTTGCTTACGTCCAGAGCCCATCATGGATACAGCACTGCAGGTGATATATCAACATTTACTTCTGAAACTCACTTTTCCTGCACTACCTGGTCTTCTGCACAAGAAACTAAATGATGACAAGTTCTCCTGAGAGAGAGCTGCAGATGGACTTCTGTGCCTGAAAACGTCTCCTTTTTTTCTTTTTGTGGTTATGTCAGCTTCTCTAATAAAATATCTGTCCTCTCCCAGCAACCCTGACCTCATCAATCCTTTCTGCTTGGCTCTGGACAGGCATATTAGTGATTACCCAACACTGATGTGGGTGTCTGGCTTTGGCTGCAGACCGATGGCAAGCTGGTTTTCACCATGACTGGGATTCCTTTGAGGAAGAATGAAACTCATTATTCTTCAGGGCTTATCTTAAGGAGAATAGGAGGAATACCGCTTGGTCTGCATCAAGTTTAGCAGTCTTCTGCTATCATAACTTATTTTAATCCTTCAAGTTAAATATTTCCCTGGGGAACGTTATTGGGTAAGGTGGAGCCACAGTTCAGTGTTTAAGAAAAACTGTAATGGCTTCTTTATCTCGGGCTGATGCTTCCTTTGGAGCAACAATTAATTTTATTTTATCATTAGAGGCTGTTCATATCTTGCTTTGGATTAGTCAAATACAGAATGAAGTAAATAATTGCAGGGAGCATGAATATTGTGTGACTTAAACAGTTTTCTAGACCTCCTTTCCCACAGAGACTTGTCTCAATGCAGGAAAGGATATGACACGTGTCTCCTGCCCAGAAGTTATATTGATTGACAGTCTGTCAAGTTCTGTCACTAGGGTTTATTTATAGTATGTGCCTTAAATAATCAAACTATCTCACTAATATTTTTGGACAGTTGCTCCTAGTTTTCAAGATGAGTTTTGCTCATACAAATGTGTCCTCAACCCAGACAGCTGCAGTAAGGCCTGGGGGGTTTCTTTTGGATGTAGGTGGGAAATAAAACTGAGATGGAATCGTCTCTTTTGGCCAAGAGCTTACAACTATATTGAACCTTAAAAAATGGTCCGAAAGCAAGTTTTCTCTGAGCAAGAGAAAATGAAGGCACCATACGCCCAAAACAGCGCTTCTGTCATTTTCTTAATATCTTTTTGGTCTTGTCAAGTCTCCTGATTCCCTGGCATGATGAAGGCAGCAGCTTCAAGCTGACATATTGCATTGTGCAACCACAGGGACCTATGGAATAGCTCAGAGCTCTGTGCAAATCCACTGCTCTTCCTGCCTAATTTCCAAGAAACTGGGATTCTCCAGCTCCACAGGGCAGGGAGGCCCCAGCAGGCAAGACCCCATTGTGTCAACATTGTGACCCTGTGAAATGGAGACAAGTAGACCATACTGTGTCCAATTCTGGGCTCCCCGGTTCAAGAAGGACAGGGAACTGCTGGAGAGGGGACAGCAAAGGGCTACAAAGATGCTGACAGGACTGGAACACCTCTCTTAGGAAGAAAGGCTGAGGGATTTGAGTCTGGAAAAAAGACGACTGAGGGAGGATCTTATCAACACTTAGAAATACTTAAAGGGTGGGTGTCAGGAGGATGGGGCCAGGCTCTTCTCAGTGGTGCCCTGTGACAGGACAAGAGGTAACGGGCACAAACTTGACCATAGGAAGTTCCACCTAAACATGAGGAGGAACTTCTTTCCTGTGAGGGCGGCCGAGCCCTGGCACAGGCTGCCCAGAGAGGTGGTGGAGTCTCCATCTCTGGAGACATTCCAAACCCACCTGGACGCGTTCCTGTGCCACCTGCTCTGGGTGACCCTGCTCTGGCACAGGGGGGTTGGACTAGATGATCTCCAGAGGTCCCTTCCAACCCCTGCCATTCTGTGATTCTGTGATACCACACTCCAATGCCATTGTGCCATCAACTGAAGGTTTTCTCTCCATCACCTTTCATGGCAAAGGCACCTCTGCCACTCCCATGACTTTCAATAGTGCTTTCTCATAATTCTGTACAATATGAAGGACATGGTCATAAAAAGAAAACACTTTCTGCCAGATTCACGTAGGTTTTGTCAGGTTTTTTGGGGGGCTTGGGTTTATACAGAAGGTTGCAGAGGCACGGTTGTGTTATCTGAGATGCCTGTAGAGCTCCTGTCTGTGTAGTCTCCCAAGCATTGTGCTTATCATGTAAAATGTGGATGACCCATAAGAAAAAGTCCTTCAAAGAGTGTGTGCTTTCACACAAGTGGAATTCACCACCCTTTGGGTCAAGATGAGGGTCATCCTGAGGAGGGAAAGAAGGAGTTACAGAAGTTCTCATACTAGAGGACCTTCACTCTTCCTTCCTCATCTTCTACTCTGTAGATCCAGAGCTGCCTCCCCTCCTGGGGAGACTGCCTCCCCCTGTGTTACATCTTCACAGTCCTGGAAATGTGCAGCTGGAGTGAAGCCAGAGGGACTTATGAGACAGTGAGTCTCCGTTCTTCCCTTGCTTCACGCAAAAATGGGACGTGAGCCGGCAATGTGTGCTTGCCGCTCAGAAAGCCAACCATATCCTGGTTGAGGATACAATACCCAGGTTGAGGGAGGTGATTCTCCCCTTTACTCCCCTCTCGTGAGACCTCACCTAGAGTATTATGGTGTTCCCAATGCAAGAAAGACATGGAGCTGTTAGAGCAGGTCCAGAGGAGGCCATGAAAATGATCAGAGGGCTGGAGCATTTCTCCTATGGAAAAAGTCTGAGAGAGTTCAGCCTGGAGAAGAGAAGGCTCTGGGGACACCTTATTGCAGCCTTTCAGTGTATAAAAGGGGCTTGTAAGAAAGATGGAGAAAGAGTTTTTACCAAGGCCTAGTGACAGGACAAGAGGCAATGGTTTTCAACTGAAGGAGGGTAGGTTTAGATTGGACATAGGGAGGGAATTTTTTATGATGAGGGTGGTGAGACACTGGCACAGGTCACCCAGACGAGCTGTGGATGCCCCATCATTGGAAGTGTTCAAGGCCATGTTGGACGGGGCTTTGAACGACTTGATATAGTGGGGTCCCTGCTCATGGCAGGTTGGACTAGGTGATCTTTGAAGGTCCCTTCCAACCCAGACCATTCTGTGATTGCTGTGGATGCCTCAGGAAGAGAGATGGCACAAAGCACTTTGTATTGATGGGAAGGACATACCCCATTTCAGCCAGAGCCCTGCTGCCCTCCCCACTGCTGCTCCTCTGCGGGCTGAGGGGGCTTGGCCATCTGTCTGCAGCTCATCACAATGTCTCTGATAGCACGAATGCACAAGGGCAGCCCTTGAACAGCAGATACAATAAATTACCCCATTTAAATGAGGTCCTTCAATTTGCATGGGATGAGGTGGCAGCGCTGACTTACAGTCTCAACAGCAGCGAGTGTGAGGTACGGTTTTCCAGCTCTGCAATAACATGTCCAGGAGTCTCAGCCTGAGTACATGGTTGTCTCCTGCTGGTCTGCATGGACGTCAGTGTTTAAAAATGGGAAACAACAGTACCAGCAATGCTGTGCGTGCCTTTACAGTCCACACGAAGATCGGTTTTGCATGGCTGTGAGTAACCAGCAAGAAATAAGTTGCTGCTTCTATAAAGGAAAGGACCTTTCAGGTGACAAAAGAACCAACTGTGAAAGGTCTCCAGGAAAGTGAGCGGGTTGTCAAATGCTAGAGCAAATCTTTTTTTAAAACAGTTGCTGTGTCTGGTGAATACATGTTCATTTGACTGCTCTACTCTTGGGCCGATGAGGCTTGAAACAGTAATAAGGGGGTGGCACTTCTTCATGGGAATGAATGTATTTATTATCCTCAGAGACTTCAGAAATGCTGGATTCTCAACCATCCATTAACTTGCTCTTCAGAATGGTTCCACCCTTGCTTTCAGCTTTTCCTCTATTTTTACATCCATTTAGCATGAGTGGGCTGAAATAGTTTCATGACAAGGCGGCGAGTGAGTGATGGGACATCGGCGGTAACGTGGGACGGTCGGTGTAAAATGAAACCTGGCCCAGCCTCTGGGCTCCCTGCAGCATCACGGTGCATTTGCAGATCGGGATGCTCGTCCTTCCTAGTGCCCGAGGAGGGGTTTGACTAGAGCTGACATGGAAATGTGTGCAATCGCTGTGCTCAGTTCAACTGTTAAACAGTTCTGTGTGATCAGGGAAGAAAGAAAAGCTTATGCCATCCTTCCTGCTGTAGTTGCATTTGGGAGCTGGCAAAACAGGATTAATTCAGCTTCATATCATTGAAAATGCTCAGTGTAAAACAAAATAAAAGTCAGTTTAGGATGGCTACAGCTCTGTCCTCCTGAGTTGGAGACTGCTTCTAGACTTAAATTTGATTTGGAAAACCCTGTGAATTGGGGAACATACGTTTTGAGCTGTAAAAGGAGTTTCAGTACAATAGATTTGCCCTTAAAAATGCTGGTGGCCAAATTAAGCTGCGGGTACATGAAATCTAATGGATGAGATGTGTCTTGATGTTTTAGTACTGAGTTTGACCCGAGTTCTGACTGAAGGATGGCAATATCTTAAAACACACTGACAATCTAACGTACAGTCATTTGCTCATACCTGTAGCATCCGAAGAGCCCTTAGTCTGGAAGTCATTTGTGACAAAGGTCTCCTGGCTGGTAAATCAAGTGCTTGGTCTTGGAAGCATTGCCCTCTGTTGACCTTGGGACAGCCCTGTGCCCACCAAGGCAGCTGGACCCATAGAATGAGCACCCTGATAGCCTTGGGTCATGGCTTATGCATGGGGATGAACAGGTTGGCCATGAACATCTAAAGTGATGGGGCAGGAAGACCTGCTGTGTATCAGGTGGGCAATTGTGTTGTATCAGGGCAGCCACACACTGGGATAAAACATAGAATCACAGAATGGTTTGGGTTGGAAGGGAGATCTAAGGATCACCTAGTTCCACCCCCCTACCCTGGGCAGGGACACCTCCCACCAGACCAGGTTGCTCCAAGCCCCGTCCAACCTGGCCTTGAACCCCTCCAGGGATGGAGCAGCCACAGCTTCTCCGGGCAACCTGCGCCAGGGGCTCACCACCCTCACAGCAAAGAATTTCTGCCTCAGATCTCAGCTCAATCTCCCCTCTTTCAGGGAGGGTCACCTCCCTACCTCCCATTCACAAAGGGGGACAAGTCCCCAGAAGTGGCCCAAGCCCTGTGCAAGGAGCAAGGTGGGCTGAAAAGACATTCTTGTGCTTGGAGAAAGGCTCATGTCATGGGAGAACAAAGTTTGTTTAAATCTCTGCTCTAAGTCATTTCCGAAATGCTGTAGCTCTTCATCTCTGGAGGCTTGGTTTCCAAAGTAGAATCAGTTCCCAGATGTCCTCCCAGCTCTTTTCTCTGTGTCCCCCAGTCATCACATAATTAGGCACATTCTTTCTGGTGTCATCGCTACTGGTAATCAACGTTCAAGAGCGTTGCTGCAAGTCTTGGCTGGTGGAGGCTTTGGCGGAGCTGTGCCAGGAAGCCTATGTGGTGTCTGCTCTCTGATTTCTCAGCTCTGGGGTAATTCGTCAGGTGCTGAATTTGCACGTTCGTGTCACAGAATGTGACTTTCTGCAAGAATCAGTTCCCAATCAAGTGTAAAGGGAACAGATTTACAGCAACGTGAAGCTGAAGACATGAAGTTTCTCATATTTCTGTCCTGATAAGGTACGCATAAATACTATTTTTGAAGAGCTTCTGAGGTCTAGGCAATAGAGAAGGAGAAATGGTGGATGGATCATTGAATCATAGAATTGCCTAGGTTGGAAGGGACCGTTAAGATTATCAAGCCCAACCATCGACCTAACACTGACAAAAATCATCACCAAACCATATAACTGAGCACCACGTCTACCTGTCCATTAAATACCTCCAGGGATGATGATTCCACCACTTCCATGGGCAGCCTGTTCTGATGTTTGATAACCCTTTCAGTGTAAAAATGTTTCCTAATATCCAGTCTAAACCTCCCCTGGCGCAACTTGAGGCCATTTCCTCGTGTCCTAAAATGCAAACATGACTTAAAATACAACGTGAAAGTATTTTGCAGGTGAAGATACCTTGTGTTTGTATGGCTGGCCTGAAGAGGTGGTCGTAAAGACAAAATGTTCCTGGACCTGTTGCAGCTTCAAAGCTGTTGCTCAGCAGAAACAAATTGACATGCGGTGTTTTAGGGGTTTAAGAAGGAAAATGAGTCAAATGGTCCGTTGAATTTATCTGTCCTGGAACAATGAATGACACAATATGGACAGTTCCGTGTGGCTGCTCGGCTTTTTGGTACGTTGAGTGTTGGCAATTAATAAGCTCTTGAGATAGTGCAGCAAGTGTCTGAGCTGGAGTCCTTGGTGGCAGTGGTTCTGTGGGTCGAAGTGTGGTTTTATAGTGCCTTGTCCTGCACTTAGCTAAGGGACTTTACTATCTGTCCGTCTAAAAATCCTTGTGATACAGCCGCTATTAGGAGCGTATCGCTGCTCAAGACTTGCTAGGAAAAAGAGCAAAGGAGAATATTTTGTGTTGTAAATTAATTTAGGCTGCTTGTAGCAATGTAAGCCCTAATCAGATAATGGCCAACAGAAACTCTTCTTGAACAATTAAATGGCACATTTTGGAAATCAGTGTTGTCAGTGACAATTCATTCACCCAATCACCAGTGGAAGGCTGAAACATGGCCCAGACCACCTGGGCTCTTTAGCTGAAGAGAAGCAGATTCTTTTTCAAGAGTTTTATGAGTACCTGAGCCCTGCAGAGACCCAGCACTTGTGGATTTTCAGTGCTGCGTTGGCTGGTATGTTATTTAGATGCTCCTGACAATTTTCCTTGCGATCTGAAGCTGGAAGCTCGCCCCTACGGGGTGTGAAATTGCAGGTGGGTGGATTATGGGGTGGATGGTGCTGGCAGATGACAAACCCTGGGTGACCATGTTGAGTTTGGGCTGCTCAAAACCAGTGAGCACCTTTTCAGAAGGGCTTTGATATGTGATAACCAGACTGGGTCAGCATGATAGGGTCAGATCACCGTATTGATTCCTTTTCTAAGTATTCTCAGGTGCTCTGTCAGCTCCATTTTTTAGTGTTTGTGTGCCCCGTGTGTGCCGACAACAGAGAATGTCTCCATTTCAGCAGGGCTGGAGGGAAGAAATGAGTCGTAGAGACCCAGGGAATGTCCCCTGAAGTCCACAGTGGTTCCTGAGCACCCCACTGTCTCTTGGATGTGGCTTTTGTGATGTTTGTACACAGAAAGGAGCACAAATCCACAAACAGGGGGACAAGAGGGCATGAGTGTTATGATACATCGAGGTTTATAGTGTGCCTTCAGAAGGCTGTGTTAGATGGGTGTAAGAAATATGCACAGTGGGTGACACAATTAGAAATGTAAATGAAATCTGGGGGAAACGTGGTCTAATCCCTGCTTGGTACCATGTGTTGGTGTCTTCCAAGCTCCAGGGTTGGACCTAAATCTTACAGAGGGAGGCTCACAGCCTGGCTAAGACGCTGGTTAACCTAAGGAGGTTCTTCACTGTCAGACTGTGTCATAATAATGCATCTTCAGTTCTGTCTATTTGTAGATTTACTCAGGTTTTTCAAATCTGGACTGGAGTGATGTGCTAGAGGGAAGGGACCTGGACAAGCTTGAGGAGCGGACCCTTGTGAACCTCATGAAGCTCAACGAGGCCAAGTGAAAGGTCCTGCACCTGCATCGAGGCAGTCTCCAGTATTGATACAGACTGGGTGATAAAGGGTAAAGGAGAAGGACATGGGGATACTGGTAGATGAAAAATTGGACATGAGCAGGCAATGTGCGCTGGCAGCCCAGAATCCCCCCCGCAGCCTGGGCTGCATCCCCAGCAGCGTGGGCAGCAGGGCGAGGGGGGGGATTCTGCCCCTCTGCTCCGCTCGGGGGAGACCCCCCTGCAGTGCTGCCTCCAGCTCTGGGGCCTCAGCACAGGAGAGACACGGAGCTGTTGGAGCGGGGCCAGAGGAGGCCCCGGAGATGCTGGGAGGGCTGGAGCCCCTCTGCTGGGAGGACAGGCTGAGAGAGCTGGGGGGGTTCAGCCTGGAGAAGAGAAGGCTCCGCGGAGACCTTGGAGCCCCTTCCAGTCCCTCAAGGGGCTCCAGGAAAGCTGGGGAGGGACTCTGGATGAGGGAGGGGAGCCATGGGATGAAGGGGAAGAGTTTTACACTGGAAGAAGGGAGATTTAGATTGGATATGAGGAAGAAATTGTTTGCTGTGAGGGTGGTGAGCCCCTGGCCCAGGTTGCCCAGAGAAGCTGTGGTTGCCCCATCCCTGGAGGGGTTCAAGGCCAGGTTGGACGGGGCTTGGAGCAACCTGGTCTGGTGGGAGGTGTCCCTGCCCAGGGCAGGGGGTTGGAATTAGATGAACCTTAAAGGTCCCTTCCAACCCAAACCATTCTGTGATTCTGTGAATGGAGGTTGCTCATTTATGGCAAGGATAGGCAGTGTATGCTGAAGCCGCCTTTAGAGGAAGCAAACAAATGAGAAGGAGATCTGTAAACTGGGACTTCTTCTTTAAAACTTGCCACAGGTGCCTTTGCTGTGGAATTTTAATGTCACTTTGTCGCTCATGCGTGGTCCTCTGGAGCCTGGCATTGCTGACCTGCAGGATGTCACAACGCTTCTGGGGGCTTGTGGGAAGGAAGAGCCAGAGCTGGGATGGAGATGAGCACCCTGAATTTCACATGCCAAAGCGAATGAAAGATAATAATGAATCCAATCTTTGAATGAGCCCAAATAAACCCTTCCCCTCTGTCTCTGTCCACTGGATTCTTTAATCCTTCCCGCCTTGCTGCCAGCCTTTCCTCCCAGGGCAGCCCTTTGCCTGCTGACATCTCTGGTTTTTCTCTCCTGCCTTCTCATTTCTCCCCAGTAATTCAGCATTTTGTGCTGTACTGTCATACTGAACAACCACAGCGGCCGCGTAGGAGCTCGGTACCTGGGCACCATGAATAAACTATCCCAGAAAGCTTTCCAAGATGGAAAGAGCTGTCTTAAATGCCCCATCCAACTTTTTTCTTGTCTTGTGCAGAAGAGGTCTGTGGTGAGCTTGTGTGGAGCTGTCTTGCATGTAGGCAGTAAAATAGATATAGCTGGAAATATAAACTAACTGCTTTATTATGGCCGTTCTGAGTATGTTGACGAAGTAGCCTGGGCTAAACAAATGCATTTGAGGGCTCTGTATGCTATTCTTTGAATTTATTTCATGAACTCCTTTACTAGTGCATCTCCTAAAGGTGTTAAAAAGAAGGGGTGAGTAGCTGGGACTCGCAGGCTAAAAGCCATTCATCAAAAGCAGCATTGCGCCAAAGAGGAGAGGGGTGAGCAGAGCTGGAAGGAATGGTTTAGAAACATTTAGAAATACATGAAAAATTAAAGGCGGCTTTAAAGTACCTACTTGAGGCAGCCCCGTGTGCTCTTCGCTTTGCACAGCCAGTTATTGCATTGTAATTTTTAAAGCAGTTTGGTTAGTGCTTCTCAGAGCTGGCGTGCGGTATATTTTCCTTGGGGAGAACATGAAATGAACACCGGCTTTCCTCCTCCTATTGATTGTGGAGATGATATTAAATTAAAATAAAGCAAGAAAACAACTTTTGATTTCTTCTGTGAGGAACCTAATAAATTTTGTTCAATGCGTTTTCATCTCATTTTCTTTCCTGCTGCATCATTGCTGTAATAAGGCCCCAAGCCCCAGCAGAGACAGGGTCCCATCGTGTGCAGATCTCTACAAGCAGAAAGCAAATGATATTTTCTTTCTGTCCCTGATGTTTTCTTATCTCCAGCAGGAAACCCATGAAGATTAGCAGCACTCAACATAAACCAACTTGCTGTTATATTTGCAGATTCAAGTTGAAGAGGCAAGACAGACATGGCAGGAGGGGAGCAGGGTCTCCAGGAGGACCAGGGATTTACAGGAGGTCTCTTAGGATATCCAGGGGGAAAATGAGAGCGGGATGCTGGGATGCTTTGGTGCTACCACTGCTTCTGAGCTCCTCCCTGGTCCTTCACAGAATCACAGAATGATTGGGGTTGGAAGGGACCTCTGGAGATCATCTAGTCCAACCCCCTGCCAGAGCAGGGTCACCCAGAGCAGGTGGCACAGGAACGCCTCCAGGTGGGTTTGGAATGTCTCCAGAGATGGAGACTCCACCACCTCTCTGGGCAGCCTGTGCCAGGGCTCGGCCACCCTCACAGGAAAGAAGTTCCTCCTCATGTTGAGATGGAGCTTGCTATGGTCAAGTTTGTGCCCGTTGCCCCTTGTCCTGTCACTGGGCACCACTGAGAAGAGCCTGGCCCCATCCTCCTGACATCCACCCTTTAAGTATTTATAAGCATTGATAAGATCCCCCCTCAGTTGTCTTTTTTCCAGACTGAAGACACCCAAGTCCCTCAGACTTTCTTCATAAGAGAGATGTTCTGGTCCCCTCATCATCTTCATAGCCCCAAAGCCCTTGGATCCGTGCTTTGTCTTATACCCAGGGGATGTGGGATGTGGGGACCATCATGGGGATTGCAGCTTTTGCTTTCCTCAAGAAGCTTGTTTGTGGTCATTTGGGGGATGAAGAAGAGCCAACAAACATAAATCCTAACAGCTCAAAACCCAATAAGGTATAAAAATGTCTCACATATTTTTAAACCCAGTGGGTTTTGAGTGCTGGGAATTTTCAAGCGTGTTTTCCCTGGCACAAATTGCCCCCGGTTCTTCTACTTTCTTATCTTTTAGTATGTCCAAAAAAGGAGCAAACCACATTAATTTTCCTGCACCTTTCACATCTCTGTTTCCCCTTAAAATAGAAAGGACAAGTTTTCTTGCTGGAGGTCAGCACTTATCAAAGTTTATGAGATCAAAGTGGAAGATAGAGTAGAGCAGGGCTGGCTGCATCTTTTCACGTCCGAAGCTATTAAAGCTTCCTTGATAGAAACGGTATTTACCCGAAATGCAATTATTCTGAAAATGACCATAACCTTCTTTCAGAACAACAAAAGATACCACAGTAAGCAAGATGCAGTCCTACCAAGCAGAAGTTAAACCCAAAAAAAAGAGAAGGAAGACCTAAATATACACTTGTCTCCATCTGCCTGAAATAACCTTTCAATAATTGGCTGGATGGAAAAGCTTACCTGAAGCCACGGTTTTCCTGTGGTCTGGAAGTGGTCTGATTTATTTCAGGCTTGTTTTTTCTGTATAAACTTCATGTTGAAAAATTTGGCCCGAGTAAAAGAGAAGGATTTTTTTTTTTTTTTTTTTTTTTGCTGAATTTGTTAGTGTGTGAATGCTGCTGATAGCTCAGAGGGCACAGATGAAACGTTTGCTGCATGTAGCCGCGCAGGACTGTTTGTCGTGGTTGTTTAGTTAAGGACTGTTATTAAGGACTACTGCAGCCGTTCATGGGATTCAGGACTTATTTGGGGGGGATTAACCAGCAGCAAAGACCACAGAACTTCTTGGTGTGCCCCAAGAAGCTATCATCTAGATCCCATCCCTAGTTGATGAGCAAGGGACTTCCCAAAACCACAGCAAACACGCACAGCCATCGGCTACTAAACTGTGTGCCGAGGAGGTAAAACCCTCTGTAGAAACACAGTTGAGAGAATTATAGGGAAAATACGCTTCATGTGGTCAAGAAGTGAGCTGGGGTTGGTTTAACACCTCTAGCCAGATTGGTCAGGAGGCAAAGCGGGATCATCGAGGTTGAGTAGGCAATGGGAGGACTCTGGAGCGATGAATGTCCTGGAAAATAAATGGTTATCTTCTAATGAAGCAGAGAGTAGGCAGGGATATTTCTGATTTAAGATCTTCATCATTAATGTTCTGCTTGCAATCACTGGATCTGCAAATAGCTTTCCGAGGAGCTTCTTGATTGCTAAAAGGCTGTATATATTCCTGAGTACGATGACAGCATAGTTTTATGTAGCCTAAAAAAAAATAATAAAAAAATCTGTTAAACTGCTGCTTATCCAACATTAACTACAGCAATTTTTAATTAACCTGATTTAGAAGCCAAATATATCACTGATGAAAATGAGAGGGTAGAACATACAGTCATTTATTCCGGTACAGTGGTCATGATTGTTGAATTAGATTTATTCAAATGAACCTCAAAATTTTGCCGCAGTAGTCGGCTGTGTGCCGGCTGCCAGGTTTTAGAAATCTGCGTGTCGTCGAAGAGCAGTGAGCTTTGGGGCATGGGAGGGAGAGATCGCGATGTGTTTGTCTTGCTGCTCAGAAATGGGGGAGGAAAGACCCACGCTCGCTTTTATTTAATAGAGAAAAAAAAAAAGGATGGGGCGTGAATCGACTGCTAATTACCTCTTTTCAGCCTTTTTTGGCAACCAGCAGACAGCATCAGTGGAGCTTGGCGTGGAAAGACTCTCCAAGGGTCATTTTGTCTGCCGTTGGGTTGGCTCTGCTCTGGGACAACGGCCAACGAGATGCACAGATAAACCAGGGCAGCGGCCGTGGCAGTGAAGCACAGCAAAGCCAAACTCTCCGCCAGCAAAGGAAGATTAACATGTCCCGTTTGGTCTGTTGGAGGGATTTACGCAGGAGCACGTAAGAAGGGATGGAGTTAGTCAAGTGTTACCGTTTTCAGTCGGGAAGACTTCCAAGAAATAGAGGTAGGGCAGTAAACAAAAGCAAAATGGAGCAGACCGAGGTGTGGATGTTGTCGTTTGTGGTCTTCATGGAGGACGAGAACTTCTAATGAAGTAAAAGCGTGGCGCTAGACATCTGCACTGTGTGGGGGTGCATGTAGGGACTTGGTTCTGCAGTGTACGGTGGTTTCCAAGCCTCTATGTAGCTGACTGCTTAGATAATTTCCCCTGAACTCCCTGTGACCGATCTGAGTGAAGATGATGAAAATTGAAGATGCTCTGCAACCTTTTCTAAAGTGCCCATTAAAATCTCATGTGGCTTCAAAGGGTATGAGCTGCCGTGCATGTTCCTTCCAGGTGGCCTGGCAGGTAATCGGGTCCCTCCCAGGGATGGCAGTTGTGCAGCCATGAGTGAATATAGGGGCTGGCATGTTTTCATGCAATGTCTCTGCCTTCCCTTTAGCAAGAAGCTCCGGTTAATGGATGTGCTGAGCACCGAGGACTCGGGTTGGGTGCTGAGCTCATTAGAATGCAAAGTGATGATCAAGCTACGATGGCTGCAAGCAGCCAAGGAAAACCTTTCCAATAGAGCTGTGCTGGTGGTTTTTCCTAGCTGAATTCTGCATTCCGTGTGCATATTTTCTCAGTAGTTTTCTTCAGAGCACATTAAACATTCCTGCGTTCTGCATTCTGGGTATCATCCTCGTTTTCTGGAGGAGGAAAGATGAAATATTGATGATGTCACGTGTAGGTCTGTAGAGCAGATTTATAGTTCTTCCTATACCCTGGCCAACTGAGAATATATCTGTGCTTTACCTCTCAACTGTGCCCACGGCCTCTTTGCTCACACAGTTGTTTATTACTTCCCAGAGATGCTGTCCTCTTCTCTCCCCCTGTTGACAAAAGCATAATTTGTCCTTTTTTTCTCGTTGCAGGTTATCCGACGGGCTATCCCACTGCTGCCCCAGCCTACAACCCAAACATGTATCCAACCAGCAGCCCCGGCTACGCCCCAGGTAAAAATCTGTGTATGGAGGTGAGGTGGGGTATGTCGAAGCATGCTGCAGGATTTACCTTTCGCTGCTCAGTGTACAAAACCCAGCAGTTTCCGTGTGTTTGCCAGCAAATACTTCCCAGGGAAGAGCCTCTGTTAAGCTCTTCCCTTCCCAACTCTGCCATCAACTTCACGCCCTCCGTTGGGAATATTTGTCTGTGTTGCAAAGTACTTTTGAGATGTGAATCTTAATACTAATCCCAGGAATTTTACAGTCCTCATCGCTGTGATACCTGCGCATTGATGGCTTTTAATATTTTCTGAATAGCACATGCTGTCTCCCCGAGATTGCCTTCCTGCTTGTCTTTCTCTCCTCCTTCCATGTCATAGATCAGAAACCGTGTCCTGGTTGATGTCTGGATCTCCCATGCCATGTCTTTACTGTCCCCCTCTTTTCTGTGGCACTGATGGACTCTGGGTCTGTCCTAGTGTCTTCTTCTTTCCAGCTCCTGCTTCTGTCCAGCTGCTGCCCTTCACACCACCCTACAATGTCTCTTCCAAAGATGCAGCAAGCTCATCTGGCCAAACTCAGGAGTTCCTCTGCCTTAGCCTTGGAGCGCTGGTTATCTTTGATGGCACCAGCTGCGCTCTTCTCCATAAAACCTTGTTTTTCCTTTGCTTTCCCTGACTGACCAGTTGTTTTCTACCTCTGCTGCAGCATGTCCATTGGGATGTATTTGTCATCTGCCTCTTCCAGCGTTCCATGAAATCTCGGCCAGGCTCTCTCCTGTATTCCCTTCTCCACTACTCCCCGTCTGTCTCTGGGAAGCCTGACTTGGATGTACAAGGTCTTCATTTTTCAGGGACGTCTTCATTTTCCACACCAGCCGTGTGCTTTTTTGCATCTTCCTTTGCAGTTCCTCTGAACCATCCTGCCAGCCAGGCTGATGGGTAACACGTTCATCATCCTCCGAGAGCCCTGCTCTCTCTGCCATCTCCAACCTTGACAAATTCTCCTCTATCCTTCCAGAGAGCTGGTACAAAAATAATTTTCCCAGTCTGCTGCTTTAACCATGTCATCCCCCTCTTTGCCTCCCTCCTGTTCACCACAGCACGGACTAATGAGGTTCTATGCTTAATGAGGAATATTAGAGTTGCTCTGCTAAATCCATCACTTGCTTTTTTATGCTTTTGAGACCAAACTTGGAAACCTTTATAGAAGTCTTTTTCTTTTTGGAGTTGAAGACTTCTCTTAGGCCCCCACTCAGGAAATAATTTAACTGAAGTCAAACCTGCATTTAAGTACTTTACTGAAACCAGCCCTTTGGAAAGACCAAGTGACCTTGAGTTTTTAAAGTGCGGTTAAGTTCTCTGCTTTCAGCAAAATTACCTGGGGGACGGGAACCTCTTGGCATGACAAAGGGTGATAGAAGCCCAAGGGCTAATTACCAGTATCAAAATGTAACTTTTATCCAGAGTGAATTAAAAGAAATGTAGTATAAGAAAAAGAAATCTCCTATTTAATAGCCATCTTGAGATCTTGTTGCCCGGAGAAGCTGTGGCTGCCCCATCCCTGGAGGGGTTCAAGGCCAGGTTGGACGGGGCTTGGAGCAACCTGGTCTAGTGGGAGGTGTCCCTGCCCAGGGCAGGGGGTTGGAACTGGATGATCCTAAGGTCCCTTCCAACCCAAACCATTCTGTGATTAGAACATCATTTATTAGCTGTGGGGTTTTTAGGCTGTAGTGTGTTGTCAGAGCATTTTCTTTAAGGGATATGGTCACATAGGTCAAACGCAAGAATTGGCAGTGTCGGAACTGTGACTGGAAAAGCATTTCTGAAATGAGGACTGAGCCTTTTTTCATGGGTTTTATGAGAAAGGCCTAAAAAAAATTTCTTGCTCACCCATTTCCAAGCACACATTGGAGATGAAAAATAATATCTCGCCCTTCATTTTGACTTCATGGCTTTTCAGTTGGCCGAGATGTTTATTCTGAAGGCTTCGCCTCAAAAGAGCTGTAGGATTTTAAAACTTCTGAATAAAGCTGTCTTTTCAGCTCAGTCTTCAGTAGTCATCGGAGTGAAATAGATGCTTGCATAACGAACACAAAGCCAGACTTTGTGGCAGTTTTGCTAAACCCTTTCTCCTCTAAATTGCCAAGTTTTCAATCTCCCGGCTGTCGTAAAATCAGTGGATCCCCAGACTCGGGAGCTTTCCAGGGCTGATGAAGCAGGAATGAGAGTTTCCTTGCCAAAAACTTTTGATGCTGTCTTCTCCACATCACAGTTTAAATTCACTGTTATTTTGCAATGTTATTAAATAAAGCCGTTTACTGCAGATGACTCTGTAAGGGATCTGTTGTGTTGTGGTTGGTTTTATGTGCTTCTGGTAGGATCTTTAGCTACATTTCTTCCCACTGAAAATCTTAACGTGTAATATGAAACTAGTTTTGTTCCCCTGGATGTGTGCTGGCCACCCTCGAATTCCCCTGAAGGATATAATGCTGAAAGAGTAAAGTGAAAAGAACTCCATAGCATAAAAAAACCTCCATGAATTTATTAGTAGCTTGTCCTGCCAGAGGCTGACAATGTCCTTCCGGCTCCGCCAGGGATGTAAATACAGCAGCATTCCTGCATATTGGCCTGGACATCAGAAAACGTCCCTTGTCCCCAGCCATTGCTTGTGCCTCGTGTGGGCAGCAGCTCCACCACTGAGCAGGGAGGTGGCCAAGGGGACACCCAAATGAGAGGGAGTCCCAAATCACTGCAGGATGAGGAATTTTTTTTGTGGGGGGGTCCGTATTGCTTCTTGTACATCTCAGACACCATCGTTGGGAGGCTGGAGTTCCTATTAGCCAACAAACCCCAGAAATGCTGCATTGCTATCCAAATAAAACACTTTTCTTCGCAAAATCTTGATGAAATCCACACATTCCCCTGGAAAGATTTTATTTCAGCTCAGTTTAATTTTCCAAATTAAGAAAAAAAAAAAAAAACCACACTTGGAAGTTTTCAAGTATTTTAAACAGCTGCAGCAATTGCCACACTTAGGGAAGATTTCATTCCGTTTAGGTGTATAGACCTTAGGTCTCTAACCTTCCCAGCTTGGGTCCTTCTATATTGAGTGGAGAGAAAGACAGACTTCCCCAGAGAGACATTTAGCCCATCTTTGGGGACAGACTCCCATGGGTGTCTGTCTGTCCTACCAGGAGAGCTTGAGATGAACACTGACTGGGATGTCCTTCATGCTCATGAGGACCAGGAACCCAAGGAGGATTTGTGGATGCTCTCTCAAGTAACTCTGATATAGTCAAGATATCCTCAGAGAAGAAGACCTCTGGGATGATGTTCTATGGGATTACTTCCTTGGCCTAGGTTAGGATAGTAGGAATAGATTGAGAAATGGGACCCACCTGGTGTGTACAAGGGTAGGTCCTGGAGTGGGCTGGAGGACAAGTCTCCTTCTCTCAGACAAAGAAGTTGCTTGCACTCACAACAAAGACAAGAAAGAAGTGGATGTCCCAACCCAGACAGCAAAGAAACAGTCAAGAAGACCAGGAGGGAACAAGGAACCACAGGGATTACCCTGGAAATTGGGGTTCGCACAGAAAAGCAGCAGCAAGCTCTTGGGCACCCCTTCTCGAGCCCCATCGTTCCTCCAGTGGCATCTGCAGCCTGTGTCCTCCACCCAGCAGAAAGGTCCTTCACTCACACTCACTAGGGCCAGGTTGTCCATCTGCCCTGGTCTCTCCTCCCTGAAAACAGCCAGATTGGCCTTCAGAAGTTTCCTCATGATTGTTCGGTATGGAATAATCCACCCCAAACCTTGTTAGTCATTGGCTTTTATAAGCACAAAACCATGAAGACTTTGATTTCTCCCTACCTTTGTCCTGGTGGCGGTGGCTGTGGGTGTCCTCTCTTTCATTAAAGATGCTTAACCTCCCCCGTGCTTTGATTCTTGCTATATTTTATCACTACAATACTTTGCAGCAAGCAGTTCTGCAGATTAATTAAGGCTTGAGTTACTGATTTTTTTTAATTTTTTTTTTTTAAAGCGGTGCAAATAATTGTCTGTTGCTTTAGATTTGCATGATGTGAAAGGGGAAACAAAAGCCCTGGTCAATCTTCTTTGTGGCAGCCAGCCTTTTGTTCACTCCCCTGACGCTCCCTTCTGAAGTGCAATCCTAATCTTTACCGACTTGCTTTCTCTAAAAAAAACCAACCCTCTGATCATTTTTGTCCCCCCTTGCCACATCTTTTTGTTACGCGGCTTTAATGCTAAAGCAAGAAAGTGTTGGCAGCCATCTCGACATTTAAATTTCATTTCTCTGTTTATGAGTCTTAAAAAATGCTTTTAATAATTTCCATATTAGAAATCTCCCAACGTCCAGAAAGCTGGCAGTTCATTTTGCATTAAGAACAAAAATCTTCCAGCATGTAGTGCTCTAAATTAGTGAGGAAATAGTAAAGATTAAAATTGGTGCTCCTCAACCCACCTCCTCTTGTGCAGAAGCCTCCGTCCTCCTTATAAACAATCATGCAGCTCTTGAAATCAATGCAATTTAATATCGCGGCAGGGTTGTTTTTTTTCCCCCCACTATTTGGAGATTTATCTCGTCGGAGGCATGGTTCAGAGCCCTCAGCTCGTTTGTGTGCAGCCGGGAGGAAAGATGCTTTTGGGGTCTTTCTCAGAGCAGCAGCTGAGCAGCCGGGGACGCACAAGTGCCAGCGAGCGGAGACGAAAAGCCGATGTGATGCTGTGAGTGAGGACAGCATCCATCAACATCAGCTTTAGAGGTAAAGGCTACAGAAGCAACCCTGGCTCTGACCTTTCTTAAATTTAGAGGGTTTTTTTCAAGCTACTTGTAACTCCCTGCCAGTTTTTATTGAATTACGGTCTTTAAGATCCCGATTCTGCCACTGGCAAGATGCCGCGTTAACAACTTTGTGAAGAACACGCGGGCTCCACCGCTCAGGACCTCCCAGCATCGCACCCACTGTCAGTGGTCGCTTCTCTATGGAAAACAGACTGAAAGGAGAAAAACTCAGAATTTCTGAGAGACAGCTAATGCAAAACAAGCTCCGTAAAATATTCCGGCAGTTGGGTACACGCGGCAGAGCAGGCAGCATCCTCAACTGTGTTAAATGGAATTGAGTTAAAGTAATACTGTGGTTCAGTGGCTGATTTAAAACCAGTCGGCTGTATCGGTACAGCGAGCGTTTACTCAAATTGAATCAGCTGCTGTCATACGGGAGGCTGGAAATAATCCTGCCGTGGAGAAGAACATGCTGCTGGGGTTCATGCCGTCCATCAAACACACTTGGAATCAGAGGGGAATCGGCTTTATTTTTAAACTCTCCGATTGTGATACAGCAAACGAATTCTAAATGTATTTTTAAGGAATTTTAGATGTCGAGCCTTTAGCTGCCTCGCTGCAGAAAGAGATGCTGTGTGTTCCCAGCAGAATTTGCTCCTCTCATATGCATCCCATCCACTGACAAGGTTCTTCTGTGTCAAACCTCCCGGGCTGGGAGGGAGATGGTACCTGCTGGCAGAAATCCTTCAGGATCCCAAAAAAAGCAATCGCCAACCAAAGTTTCATCTGCTTGAATATCTGATTCTCCATATGTAGGTTAACCAGGCAAATGTGTCCCTTAGTACTGCTTGGAATGGAGGTTGAAAAGGGTGGGAAGAGCGTCCTTTGCTTCTGACTTGTGAATTTGTGGGATGTAATTGAAAGCGAGCTGTCAATCTTGAAAGCTGTTCTCTACAAGCTTGGTCACCCTCTCTGGTCCACTCTGAAAGTGTTCCTCAGATGAGCTCTCTCTGGTTAGGTGCCTCTTGCCCCAGACCTCCTGAGTTTTCCTTCGCTTCCATGCAAAATCTTAGCAACAGATCAACCACCGAGCGAAGACGACTGCCCTCTGCTCCTGCCCTTGGTGTGGTTCACCCCAAGTGACGTCAAGTGCATCAGTGGTGGTTAATTTTCAAAGGCTCGTTTTCAAATACCTGCTACTTATGTGCCATCCGCTTTCGTCCTTGATGTCCTCCAAACACTCACGCTACAGTCCCTGATGCCACGCTGGAAGTCAGTGATGCTCATGCTCTTCTGTAGACCTCATGGTTCCCAAGACCCTGGGATCCACATGGAAAATTAAATGATTTATTGTCCCAAACTTTGTAATTGCCTCAATCAGAGAAGTGTAAGGAGACATGGATAGGAGCTTGGAGAAGTCTTAGAGTCCCCTTGGTCCACGTAGGTCCAGCAGCGGTGAGGAAAGGAAAATGGTAACTGGAACCAGTCTTGACTTCTCTCTCTGTCAGTGTCAGGTATCTGGTGAATATTTGCTAATGTTTGAGCACCAAAAAGATGACAAATTCTTCACCAGTTTATTTCAAACCGAGGCACAGATAACAGCCAGACGCTGCATTGCTTGCAAAGCTCGGCCAAAACAGCCCTGTGTCAAGCAAGGGAGTGACTTTCTTTCCATCCCAATTCATTGAAACAACACAAGTGGGATTTTCCTGTTGCCTTTTTCCATATTTGTTAGAGGGACGCAAGGCAGGCTACAAGATCACTGGTAACACTGGCATTGCAAATTCTGATGCTTGCAATAAGCCTGGTTATTTAGGACAGTGTTATTAAAAAAATCTCCTTTCAAGTATGTAAAAATGAGCGCCTGAAATCACTCTACCGCAGAGGGACGAGGCACGCCAATTTAAAAAAAAATAAAAAATAATGTATGTCTTCATTAAGCCTGGTGCATGTTCCCTCCCAGGCATTCTGTCTTCCTGAGATGGTTGTTTTGTTTTAACTTCCTTCATTAAAGGATGCCTTTTCATTTTCCTGAAAGTAGGGCACGCACTTTTCGCATGGAGGCTGGCTTATGCTTTAACTGCGTTTATTAATAATGCAGGGGAGAATAATGCTTTGCATCCATTACTTCAGTGCCCTCACAGAGCAGAGCAGAGATTTTCTAAAATCAGTCTCGGAAATTAGGGGTCTCGGTGGGGCTGCTGTGGGACAAGGACGGAGGCTCTTATCCCCCATTCCTCCTTCTCGGTCCTCCCCGGAGGAAACGTGGCTCTGCAGAAGGAAAGCGTAGTTTTTCCCCATATAAGTGCTCCGAACCATCCTCTAGAGGCACCCACTGACTATTTAGGGACATCGGTGGGTCTCCTAAGGTGGGTATCTTGAGCTCCCATGGGGTGAATATCCTGTAGAGCCTTGCAAGGCTGTCTAAGAGCCAGTGCTCCCACCGCTTTGAGGCACGCAGGCACACGGTGATGGGGCTGCCTGAGGAATTAAGCTTATTGCGAACTTTATACAAGGCTCAAGGCCATGTCCATCACAAATAAGGTTGGCAGAGGGAAGCAAGAAATACACGTACACCATTATCATCTGCTTCGTCCTTTTGTTGCGATTCTGTACACCAGTTAATTCATGGCATTTTCTTCAGGCCCATCTGATTCATATTTTTCTCTTTTCCACTTAAAATATGTCCGGAACGTTACCACATTGGCTAGAGGTCTTCGCAGGTAGACAGACCAGACCCAACACTGCAGACACCCATGCTCCGTTCACATTGCTTGCCCAGTTCCCACCGCTAGATTTGCCAGGGATCCAAGAGATAATGAATAAAAGCTCTTTATTTTTCAATGAACAGCATTTGGCTAAACCAAATCCAGAAGACACTGGTAGGAGATAGACCTTAAATGATATTAGATAGTCATGGCTGGATTGTAACCTCTGTGCATTGTAGCTCTTGCAAAGGACCAGGAGATATTTAAGTTCCTTGAAGCCTCCTTGGTTCACCTTTTGTTTAGTTTTAAGTGATGGATTCTCTGAGGATCCATGATTTAATGTAAAGAACATGCATAGCTGTAAATTGCAACCTCCCAGCCATCTCAGACCCAAATTACCTAGATTTTTTGGTAGGTTTAATGTGGAGAGGAGAAACTGCAGAGGAAGGATTCATATAACATCTAAATGAATTGTCTCATCAGTCTTGGAGATTAAAATCTTTGTGAAATCCAGAGGCAAAAATGAATCTGATTTTGAGAAAAAAAGCGTAAGTGAAAGAGTGTTTCTGTCTCAGCGCTAGGAGTTAGCTCTCCAGTGGGATGTTCAGGAGTACAGCGTACCATGGAAAATAAAGCAAGGCAGTTTGGAAATCCTTAATAACTTGCAAACCTTTGGGAGGGGGCAACAGGCTCGGAGCAGAACATTGATCAGTGCTTGAGTGGAGGAGAAATTGTGCTCTGAATCGCTCACTTCCCACAAACCTCTTGGTTTTCCCTTGAAGAAAGTGAGAAAGGAGAACATTTCCACTTCTCCAACAGTGGAACACCATCCAGCCAGATCTTGCACCCATAAACATCTCTGCACAGCTGAGGATTGCCATGCCATCCAGTAAAGCGTCGCTGATGGGTGTCCTCCATGCTTCTGTATTTCTGTCCCACACCAGCAGAGTGATCTCACTGAGTTTTTGGTGGACCAACAGACCTGCAGCAGTGCTTCTCCACTCTTTCTGGGCAGTAACGTCCAACCATTAGGACCTTTGGTGTGGCTGGCGTGGGCTGTGGCCCCAGCACCGGTTCCTCCTTGGCCTCCTCAATCACTCATCCCCAACTTCCAGCCCTGGGGCACTCCAGATTTACAGCTGCATCTTCAGAGATGGTTAATTAAGAGTCTGAGCAGACATGGAGGCATTGGAAGGGTTTGAAACATCATTGCTCTTGCCTTTGGGCTGCAGAAAGGTTTACAAGCCCTGACAAGTCATGAAGTCCCTTCTATGGGGCTTAGCACTGAGCCCCCCAGGGGGTAGGGACTTGCTTGGGAGAAGGAGTTGTGAAATGCAGCTTTAAAATATCTTCATGTGTGACTCCTTTGGGGCCAGCAGGGAAGATAAGGAACCCACCACCTTCTCCTGCGGGCCATGGTGTCCCTCCCAAAGAGCTCCTCTTTCTGCCTCAGATGAGGCAGAACCAGGCTTGCATGGTTCTGCTGTCAGAAGCAGTTCCCTGCCTACAAAATCACACCTCCATTGTTCCTCTCTTGCCCAAAGGTCCTTTTTTTTTTTTTTTCTCCAGAAGTCTCTTGAGTTTGCAGATCTGATGCAGAATCCCTTTATTGCGTCTCTGGGGAAATCCTACCTGTCCCTAATGCCACCAGTGCGGGGAGAAGGGGACAACGGGGACATGCCCTGACCCTCAACCTTCTAGAGATCTTGATGAATTCAGTAATTTGGTGTAGAGAGAGCGTGTCAACAGTCTACCTTCTGCGTTCACCAAAAATAACTTTAAAAGAAACATAAGTTGGTGATTTTCTTTGATTCCAGCAGCTGCATGATTTTCTTTCCTTAGTAGCTGGGTGCGCAAAATACATACATGGAAAACCTGGAGCTTACTTCTTTTATAATGACAGCAAGAGCAGCTTGTCAAGCTGGCGAGCAGCGAGCTGTAATAACTGGCTGAGGCTTTCAAAAAATACGTACGCTCCGTTGGGATGTGGTGGGACATAAACCAAGGATGGTGGGGGCCACCAGTTGAGACTAGTCTGGAACAAAAAGTTACCACAGATCCATAGTTTCAGGGGAGAAAAAAAAAGATAAAACCAGAAAAAGACCTGTTGGGTCTTTCCTGGAGGCACCAACTTTGGGAAGGAGCGTGGCTGTAGGCTTGTGTTGGTGATCTGCCTTCCCCATAGATGTGCTCCAGAAAGCCTTTGGTGTAATGGCAGTCCTTAGATGAGCACTGGCAATGTGTTTGGATATAGGATAAAGGTAGAGCCAGTGGTTCATCACACAGAGGTGCATTGTGGCAGTCAGTGTAAGACCTTTTCCTGTTCCAGAAAATTTAAGACCCTCAAAGTGACTGAATTCTGTTGGTCACCTCTCAAATCCCCCAAGATTTGGCTCTTGAGATTCTTCTGGATTATTTTACTTGGCTTCATAAATACTTCTCCACAAACTGGGATACAGGGCGACCTACCCAAAGCCACTGCTTCTGCTGACTCTCCTTTCCAGAGTTTCTATGGACCACCCAGTGCTGTGATGGGATGGTCACAGCGACCAGTACCTTGTCCACTGGTGGTACCTGCCATGCAAGCATCTCAAAGGGGTTTACTGTGAATAAAAGGCCTTGCCCACCAGGCTCAACCTGTTTCCCAACTGGGAAACACAAGGACAAGGGCAGCCGTTACTGGTCCCGATGTACAGAGGTGACCAGTGGTATCTGGGAAGGGATGGTGACTCTGCTGGCCACGTCCCCCAGATGTAGATCTTCATGCAGGTCGCTTAGCTCAGGAAAACAGTTGTTTGGGGTAGGTAACTGGTTTGCCACCACGTGCTGTGCAAACCATCCCTCCATGGGGAGCAGGTGGGGCGAGAGGAACCACGGTGTGAAATCCCTGCGGATAGCTGTCCTTAAAAGGTGGGAGGGGAAGGAAGAGAGCAGCAAAATTGTTCAAAGGTGACATAAACGTGGGAAGTTGTATCTTCATTGCTCTGTGTGACACCTCTTCTCTGTCTCCACTCAAGCTACACTTCTGATGAAGCAAGCCTGGCCACAGACCTCCTCCTCCTGTGCCACGGAGGGCACCTTCCACCTCCCGGTGGACACCGGGACCGAGAACAGAACTTATCAGGCTTCTTCTGCAGCATTCAGTAAATAAACCTTTTCTTCTGGGGTTTTACTTGGTTGTCCTGTGCCCGTTTGCCTCCCCTCCCGTGGGTTTATTTGGGGATGGGGTTAGTGGGAATCAGCTTGTTTGCAACGGATGGGATCATCCATGTCCGTGCAGGTGTACGCGTCCCTGTGTGTACTTCCTTGGGTGCTAAGCCCTGACAGAGGTGAGGGTCCTGGGGTGCTCGCTGGCACCATGTAGCAGATCCATCACCTTCTGCTGCCGGAGCTGCCTGGTGGGAGCATTGCGCTGCTGCTGCAGTTCCCTTCTGGGATGAAATTTTGCAGAGCTCTTGGGTTTTCTCTTCTGAAAACCAGGTAGCATCCCTGCTCCTTGCTGTTCGCATGTGTTAAAGCCATGAAGGAGCATGAAAAGGAGAGCACCGACCCTTCTAGTGCTCCTTCAGAGGAGGAAGAGTCAAGTGGAGAAGGGTGAAGGCCTTTTAGCTGAGCATTTGGTCCCCAGGAGCAACCTGAGGTTGTTCGCAGGTGTCTGTCTGCAGTGGTGATGCTCTGTGGTTGAGCAGAACGGTATGCATAGAAAAACCCAAGGGAGATTATTTCCTATTCCCTTGAAAGTGAGAGAATTCCAAAATAAAGCATGATTTTCAAGGAACCCAAGTGAAATTCCCACCTTTTAACTCAAACTGGCTGAGCAGAAGCAGGAGGAGGAGCTGCTGCTTACCCATCGCAGTCAAACGGGCTTTTCCAGGTGGAGCCTTGCCATCTTATCCCCAAAGGCGCCAAATTGTGCCTCCAGGAGGGCTGATAAGCTCCCTGATAAGGCCCCCGGTGCTTCCCCTGGTAAGTGGGGTGTTCTCTGTCCCCTGCCTGGCTGCTCTCGCCCTCACGTTGCCTGCTAAAGGGCAGTGTTGGGCATGACGCAAGCATGAGGTGGGACCACTCCTGGGTTCAAAAGGCAAAATTAACCTTCCAAACACCCCTGGGACCTGGAGAAACTCCCAGTTGTATTTGAAGAAAAAATATAAGGTATCTTAAAGTGACTCCCCACGGGCCACGTTGTTTGCAAGGCTGGGAGCGTTGCGCCCATGCACACACGTGGGGTGAAGCGTTCCTCACCGGCTGTCTGCTCCAGGCTCCCCTTTTTGTGCCAAATCAAATCATTTACAGACTGAGATAAGAGGAAGAAATACTGAGAGGTTTTTTTTAATTAAAACAATTATTAAAAATAAACCTTCTAAAAGCCTTTGGGAGACTTTCTTTTTGAAAAGGAACATCCCTACCATTCTTTGGGGTAGGGACTGTACGCCTGACACGGTGCATGTGCTTTGCATCGCACCTAATTTCACGCCAGACCAGATTTGAGCAAGTTGTTGCTGTTTGGAAAATCTCAGCTTGTAATTAGTAGAAACCTAGATATTATTCGGCAAAATTCCCTTGGAGTTCAGTCCATGCCTGGATGTGATTTCTCCTCCCCATTTTGCCTCCGGGCTGCTGCAGGTGAGATTCCTCCCTCCAAATCGCAGAGGGCAGGAGCAGGTACTATGGTAGGAAAGGGTCTGGGGGCAAAATTTGGCTGTGGCCACCCAGTGTGGGTGATAAAGGAGATTAATAATGCAGTCACTGGCCAGACCTGTGAAGGTTGGCTTCACTTCCAGAGAACTGGTTTGGGCACATTTAATTTGGAAATTCAATTTAGTAGATAAAGCCTTGAGGTTTGATTTGCAGAGGTGCTTCAGGCTTATAGCTGCGGTTGGCTTTCGCCAGAGCTCTGCTGGGAGATGCTGTCTCAACCGCAGGCTCTGAAAAATCAGAAGCATTTCAGGTTGGGAATCCCAAATTGGTTCTGTCCTTCGGCGCGATCTCATCGAGCCTGGGTTTTGTTCTTGGGAGACCGGCCTTCCCCGGGCATCCTGTGGCAGGAGATGGGTGAGAACTTACTCATGAGCATCCGCAAGGTGTCAGATCTGGATGGAGGAGAGCCAAGGAGAAGGCTGGGAGATAAGTCTGTCTGTTCCCAGGGTGAAGAGTGCCCACCAGAATGGTCTGGAGCTGCACACTGAACAGGACTAAATACAAATAAATATGCAATAGCTGCTCAGTGCCTCCCCGACCTCTGCACCAGTAAGACAGAAGAGGTGCTGAGGGCTCCACTGGGCTGTGAACCTGCAGTGAAAGACCATGGCAAGACGTGCATGAGCTTAAAGGCTGGGGAAGGGCTGCCCAGATGCCTTCAGCCTGGCCTTGCCTACAGTGTGGGGACATATGCCTTTGTCTTTTGGCTTTTTGTCCTTTAATGTTGGGTTTTCAAAGCTTGGTTTTGCCTGAGGTTGGTTGTTTTGTTGTCTAGATGCTCCAGTTGAGATCAGGAGGGTCACAAACACAAAGCTTTGAGCACGGTAATGAGCAAGGTTATCGATTTTTATGGTCATTTCTGCCCCAGAGCCTCTTGTTTGCTTTTGTCTGGCTGGTGAAGGTAGTGGTGACTGTGACAATGTGCCAGGGAGGACTTGGGCAGAGGCAACGCAAGCCTGCCAGGGAGTTGGTGTCCACACCATGACATGATCCCCTGTGATGTCCCCATGCACGCCACTCCAAAGCTGTTCCTCCAGCCCCCTGGGTGAAGGGGGAAAGTGGATGGACCATAAAGCCAGGAAAAAAGGCTGGAGGAGGATGAGCCAAGCTGGAGGGTGGTAGTAGAAGCAGGACCAGACACCCAGAACTGGTCAGACTCAAGTGGGCCATGCAACCACATAGGACCTCCCGGAGCTGCCGCAGCGTGCGCCCCAGGCTCTGCCCTGTGTCCTCCTTGGGGGATCTGCTGCTGCTCCTGGGGCTGGGAGTGCGCCGAGTGCAGTTTCTGTAGACACAGCTTGAATATGCAAGTGCATTTTTATAGAATCACAGAATCATGGAATCACAGAATAGTTCAGGTTGGAAGGGACCTTCAAAGATCATCTAGTCCAACACCCCTGCCATGGGCAGGGACATCTTCCACTAGACCAGGTTGCTCAAAGCCCTGTCCAAACTGACCTTGAACATTACTAATGGTAGGACATCCACAACTTTTATGGGCATCCTGTGCCAGTGTCTCACCATCCTCATCATAAATCATTTCCTCCTAATGTCCAATCTAAACCTACCTTCTTTCAGTTTAAAACCATTGCCTGGAGCCTTCTCCAGGCTGGAGAACCCCAACTCTCTCAGCCTTTCTTCATAGGAAGGATGTTCCAGACCTCTGATCATCTTTGTGGCCTCCTCTGGACTCACTCCAACAGGTCCATGTCCTTCTTATGTTGGGGGCCCCAGAGCTGGACACAGTACTCCAGGTAGGGCCTCATCAGAGCGGAGCAGAGGGGCAGAATCCCCCGCCTCGCCCTGCTGCCCACGCTGCTGGGGATGCAGCCCAGGCTGCAGTTGGCTTTCTGGGCTGCAAGTGCATATTGTCAGCTCATGTCCAGTTTGTCACCCACCAGTATCCCCAAGTCCTTCTCTGCAGGGCTGTCTGTTCTCCATCCCTTCATCCCCCAGTCTGTATTCATACTGGAGACTGCCCCAACCCAGGTGTAGGACCTTGCACTTGGCCTTGTTGAACTTCATGAGTTTCACCTGGGCCCACCTCTCAAGCTTGTCTAGGCCCCTCTGGATGGCATCCCTTCCCACTAGTGTATCAACGGCACCACTCAGCTTGGTGTCATCTGCAAACCTACTGACAGTGCACTCAGTCCCATTGCCTATATCATTGATGAAGATACCAAACTGTATTGGTCCCAGTACCAAAGTTTGAGGGACACCACTCTTTAATGGTTTCCACTTGGACATTGAGCTGTTGACTGAAACTCTGGACGTGGCCATCCAGCCAGTTCCTTATCCATCTAAGAAATCACGGTTGCCATGAACCCTTCACGTGGAAACAAGAGGAGATGATGATACAAAACTCTTCACAGAAGGTTTTTTTTTCCGCTCACCAGCCTTTGTGCTATTATAGAAAAATTTATCTGTGCAATTCAGGGCACTTCTGTATTGTGGGATCAATAAGGTTGAGATTTCTAGAGCAGCACGAGGGATTTAATCAGCAATTTTAATAGAAGCTGGAGCTTAAAGGCTTGCTATTGCTTTTAAAATGCCAGCCTGCTGCTGAACTGCGAAGCAGCAGAAGCATAGGCCATGCCAACCTCCTGATCCTAGTAAGATGTTAGATAGTCATAATTAGGCTTTAAAATTAGCTGTCAGACATGCTTTTCTGAGAGGAGCCTCCATCATCTTGTGTCATTAAAACTTGATTACGCGTCGGTTTTACCTGCAAATTGTTCCATTTTTTTCCCAATTTATAAACATGGAAGATTATATCTGCCTGGACTATTATGTTTAATACCTTTTTTAATATCGTAGCTGAATTGTTTGTGATTCAGTGTTCAGGAAACCGCAGCAAGTGTTAGCATTCAAGGCGGTGAAACCGCACAGCCTTGAGCTGGTCCACATCTCCAGATGCCCATCAGAAATGAAGCTTGATGCTGACAACTGGCAGCCTGCAAGGTCTTTGTCTGAAAAGATGAGTTCAGAATAGAAAAAAACATCCATAAGGTTGAAAAACAGGAGGTTGGTTGGTCTGTAGGTGACATTGTTGGGTTCCTGGAGGACCTTGTGATGGAGGAGTCTCCACTTCTGCTGCTACGGTGAATACGACCATTTTGAACCTGCATTTCCTCTCGCTGCTTCCATCTCTCATTTAAATATTAGTTGCTGTTCTGCTAATGTGAGTCAGAAAAAAGGTCACAGCTATTCCGCTTTTTAATTAACACATTTTTTCCAATCTGCAGTAATCAGGAGGCGGTGAGATGCTGTTTGGGAGTTCCTAGAAAGCTCCTCGTTATCTTCATGCTGTTTCAGTGCTGGGAGGATAATATGGGGTATTAGCAGACTTGAAATCTTAGCTTTCATTAATTGCTGCCCTGAACACTGGTTGAGTAAGTTAGTTCATTATATTTGAGTGTTTAGACATCTTATCACTGGGCTGAGCCTTGACTTCTCCTCTCCATCCTCCATAGTCTTTGGGACCCATTTGCTCTAAGGATGATTTCTCCCAGCCCTCCTGCAAGAGCTGGCTACCATTTCTCACCAGTAATCCCAGCCCGCGCGCTTTTCCTTGCTCGTGCAAGCAGATTTTTTACCATTTCCATTTATTTTAACCATTCATCGTGCTGTGACCAACACCTTGATGCCTTCATGGCACACTTGATGCAGTCCGAAGTGTCTCATGGCAGCAGCTCAGCTTTTAGTTTACTCTTAAAAAAAAAAACAAACCTTAAAACACGACTTCAAGTATTCTTGAGGATTTTCCCCAATTCAGCACTTAAGTAATAATGTTTCAGGGACAATTTCATAGAACCTTCCTTGGAAATGCCTCTAAAGGCTGAGAATTCAGGTGCCGTGTATCCTTGGTGCAGGGACGTCCCATCCTCAGGGCAGGTCGCACCTTCTTTAGATGCTCTACTTGCCATGAGGTCTTACGGTACTTCACTGCTGGGTAATAATAATTGGATTTTGCAGTGTTATTGTGGACCTGCTTAAAGCCACCCCTTCGTTTTGGAAAGCAAAATTGGTGGAGGGTATGAGGGTCAACCCCATGCTCATCACAAGCCAACAGATCAGAGGGTACCTTGAAAGGAAGCAGAAGAGCGGAGATCCTTACGGGATGTCCTCACTCCAGGGAAAATCTTTGAAAAAACAGACAAATACAATCAAATTTGCATTAGAGGATCCTGAGCTGGTACCGCTGGGTCTTCCTGGAAGGAAAATATAATTTTATAAGCACTAGACAGCTGAGAACTTAATGCAAATAGCAGCAAAAACCCAAAGTGACACCCACAGCCATATCACGTCAGCTGATATCACATTATCCTTTAGGTTATTTTTTGTTAGGTTAGGTTTATTTTTTGGGACAAATTTCCACGTTTTGGAAAGTATCCTTCATTTTATTTTGTTTCCCATATACTCAGCATCTCCTAAATGCTGCAAGATAAGGTTTCTTTAGATGTTCGATAAAGTGTAAATCATTTGGGACTTGGATGCTCCAGCTGAACAGGCTGTTGGGATGCTGGGGGGATGCTGGGGAAGACTGGGAGATGCTGAAGGCCATTTTCTTTTCTTTGCATTCTAAGAGAAGACAAAAATTGCTGCAATCTGCTATCTCAGGATCACAAAGCTGAAAATATTGCAAGGGATATTTCCCTGGCTGCTCAACCACTGCCCTCCCAAGCCCCCCCTGTTCCTCCCACCTTGCTGGTAGCCTGCCGTGCGTGTTTACGGAGCAGAGAAAATGGCTTTTCTCAATGGCAATAAAGCAGATTTCCTGCTTTTGTCACTAATGCAAATAGCCTGCAGCAAGCGGGACAGGTATAAAGGTGCTTGAGCATCATGTGGAGTTGCCTCTCCCACCTGCAAGGTGAGCTGATGGTCACCGCCCTCCTTTGCAGGAGGTGAAACTGCTCGGCACTGTCCACCTTGATGACACACTTCAAGACATCCATCATTTTCACCTCTTAATATAAGGTTTGGACCATCGGTGTTGCTGCTTTTTTGGTCATTGCTTGGGGATATAGGCAGGGGACAGCAATACTGTGCCATGAAATTAGATCCCCCAGCAATTAAATTCTGGTTTTGCCCATCACACCCTGAGCAAAAAAGGTGAAAGGACAAAAATGTGGGGAGGAGAGAAGGAAAAACATTATTCTCTACAAGCAGATGTGTAGAGGTGGGTAAGTAGGTGTGGGGATAGTGCTGTCTTGGGTGATTTAAGTGCTGGTTGAGTCCCATCAAGTCATGCTTTGACCATAGAGAATGCTCATCAGCCCTTTGGCCCAGTGTAGGCAGTGTGGGAAGAGCTGCTGCTGGGCTGGGTGGAGGGTGCAGGCCCCGCTGATGTGATCAATTAGCCAGGGGCTGGATGCTGGACCCGCATGTCTTGGCTTCGTGGGCTTCATGGGACGTCAGTAGATGCTGGTTCATCTTGGTACGTCTCCTCCATGCTGAGTGATGCTCAGCAGGCAGCTGGCGCACCATGAACAGCAGCTCGGGTTGCTCGTGTGCCAGATGGACCAGCTCTGCAGCTCTAAACTCTCACCCTAATTTGGACTACTCTTGTCTTCACCAGGGTACACTGCGGGGACTCCCTACAAGGTCCCACCGACCCAGAGTAACAACGCACCTCCTCCCTACTCGCCATCTCCGAATCCGTACCAAACCGCTATGTACCCCATCAGAAGTGCCTATCCACAGCAGAACCTGTACACCCAGGTGGGTACCTCGCCAACCACCGCTGCAGCTCACCGCCTCGCTCAACGGCATGTAGATGCAGCCTGAGGTTCCTGCAGGGCTTTATCCTTGGCCGTCAAGGGCTAAGCACCCATGTCCTGGTGGGACGGAGGTGCACATGGTGGGGCTTGGTGGGTGTCCAGGATGCTGGGGTCTCCTGCCTCCTCCGTTGGGTCCTCTGGATGAGATGTGGTCTTGCACGGTTGACGATATGCAGCGAAGTCAATGCAGTGGCATCCTGTACCTTGGCCAGGTTGGGAAATGGGTCCCTTCCTCCAAAATGACACACCTGACTGCCAGGGCTCGCTGGCTCCAGGATGGTCCCTGCACCCACCTCTCCCCACCCTCCTCAGCTCTCAACATTGCTCTTTCCCAGGGCCACAAATAAGTTTGGGGCACCACAAGGTCGACTTGCTGGTGGCTGTTGGCATCTCACTCAACTTGCATCACCCTCCTGCCACCCCACATGAGAAAGCCGCGGTGTCATCTTCACCAATACAAGCTACTTCGGGCATGACCCAGATCCGTGTCCTCATGGAGGAGCTCCTCCCCGAGCACCTGGATGGATTTCAAGTACCATCTTCTCTGCTCCTGCAGTGCCACCACCTCCAGCTATGTGCTGGGGCCAAGATTCTCCGCAGGGATGCAATTTAGGGCAGATGTCCTCTGAAAGTCACTGTGATGCCCCTTCCCAGTGAAGATCATGAACTCCTCAGACAAATCTAGCCTTACAGCTTCTCTAGCTTTCCCCCTCCTCTTTAATGTCAATTAACTTCTGCAGCACCTACAACCTCATGGAGTGGTTTCTCCATGCCTTGCTGAGACTGGAGCATCTCCTCTTGCCAGTTTTGTCCACTGTCACCTCTCCTTCCATTAACTCAAACTGCTGGGGACCAAACCCATCCCTGCCTACTAGTTCCTCTCCGATCCCGGCTGCAGCAGGAGGTTGGCATCTACTACCAGTGCCCACCAGCAAGCCTGAGATGGAGCAGGGCTTGCAGATGCTGTTTCTCCATCTCTGCTTCCCAGCAACTGGCAAATAAAAGCTTCAACATCCTGGAAGGGAATGACGTTGAGAAGGAGATGCTTTGGTAGATCCTTTCAGCACGTTGTGCTTGCAGCGCTCACAGCCTGGGATGTTCCTTCTCCGCAGCTGATTTTTCAGCCACCTTTTCTTCACGAGCCTAATTTATCTGAGCATGTCCTTCTTCTTCCCCAGGGAAATGCCTTTCAGCATCTGCAATTTGTCTTATCGACCTTTGTAGCTCCTGAAAGAAAGAAGTAATTTAATAGTTCCCCTGCATCTCCTTCTCCCCTTAACCCATACCTTCAGAGGTTCTCTAATGGCTTTCACTAACACCCGATAAAATCTCCCTTCGTTAAACCCTCTAACCTTTCTGACCATCCCTGGTTTGCAGGTACCAGCGATGTCCTTGCCTGTCCTGGGAACAGCAGTTCTCTCCCTTGCACTGCTCAGGTTTCAGGCCCTTCATTATTTTGGATGTGGACCTTTTTCTGTTGGCTCCTTTCTTTTATTCCCAACCGTCCTTCCTCCCTTTTTTGAAAACCGCATGGGTCTCGGCAGCCTGGATTTCAGAGCCCCTCTGTCTCCCATTGGAAACCCAAGAAGATGACATGCTTCCCAGACCCAGGCAACCGCCTTGGGATCAGCCAAAAGCCATGGCTTTTCCTTTTCTTCCATCTCTTGTTCATTTTCTACTCCAACAGCCAAAGGTTTTTGCATCCAGGCCCCATTTCATCCCACCAAATGGAGGTAGCACAGTTTGTCCTTGACAAGCTGACTCTCTGACCCATGATGCTGATCCTCCTCCCAGTCTTGTTGCCTTTGTCTGTCCCGGGGACCATCCCACATGTCCCCAGTTCAGCTTCATCCTTGCTTGTCCAGGTCTTTAGGCACAGGAGCTTGCTCATGGGAAGGATCAGCCCTTTGGCAGCGCTTGGATGATGTCCCATGGGCAGCTCTTTGTACCAGCAGCTACGTGTGACACCTGCGCATCTTAATATTGATTCTGCAACACATCTGGAGGAGCTGAGGGCTTGAAGTCACCAAGTGAAGGACTGTCAAAGCAGAGCTGCTCCAGGCTCGCGATACAGGCTGGGTTTGGGAACCTCCTGTGTCCCTCCTGTGCGGGGGGGTAGGTGTGGGGACTGTGCAGGACCGTCCCCGAGAGCATCACTGCTCTCTCCATAGCGGGATCTGCAGCCGCAGCTGCTCTAACTCCTTGCTGACAGCACGGTCTGTGTCACCACGCTGACACCCCCTGCACACAGAGCTGGTGATGTCCTCGAAATAAAATACCAGGCTTCAAATCACTGCTTGGGCTTGTGCTTTCAATCGAATGACAAAGACAATGATGATTTTTTTTTTTTTCTCTTTCTCAAACAGGGAGCTTATTATACCCAGCCAGTGTACGCGGCACAGCCTCACGTTATCCATCACACCACCGTGGTTCAGCCCAACAGCATCCCATCGGCCATCTATCCGGCCCCGGTCGCTGCGCCCAGGACCAACGGTGTGGCCATGGGGATGGTCGCTGGGACCACCATGGCAATGTCAGCAGGTAAGAAGGAAAAGCTTGCCATGGTCTGAGCCCCAGTTTCATCCCTTGGGTGGGACGTATCCAAACCACCTGAGCAGGAGATGCATCCTGGATGAAAAGCCCCCTGTGAATCCCACGTCCTTGCAGCTTGCAGAATCGCCATGCACACAGCTAATTGCAGCTTCTCCTGCTGGTTTTGCTGGCTGCTTACCACCCTTTGCAGGCAAAAAAAAATCAATTAATTTGCTGCTGATACTGACCTAACTCAGTTTTTAAGGTAGCAGAGGAGACCTTTCGTTTGGCTCACTCTAAAGGGATGCACTTACATCCTTAAATATATTATTTTCCTCTGTCTGTTCTATAAGTAGAATCATAGAATCATAAAACTGTCTAGGTTGGAAGGGACCTTTCAGATCATCGAGTCCAGCCATCAACCTAATGCTGACAAAGCCACCACTAACCCATGTCCCTCAGCACCACGTCTGCCCGGCTTTTAAATCCCTCCAGGGATGGCGACTCCACCACTGCCCTGGGCAGCCTCTTCCAGTGCTTGATAACCCTTTTGGTGTAGAAATTTTTCCCAATACCTAATCTAAACCTCCCCTGGCATAACTTGAGGCTGTTTCCTCTTGTCCCAAGTTATTCCTAAGTAGAGGAATAACCAAATTTGTTCTTCAACTGCTCTTGTGTTTCCACCCTCAAATTCCTTTCCTAGGATACTTATGGTCTTACTGCATATATTTGACCAAATTAGCATTAACTTTGGTTTATGTATCCCAAATCCTCTGCATTTTTTGTGCGGGATGGCTTCGTACTGCCATTAAGCGAAAGCACATTAAGTAAGGATATGGGCTGGTTTTATTTTTTCCAAAGCCTCTATTTCTCTCATTAACAATTCTTAGGATTGTGTATTGAATTATGCCAAGAAATGCATCATTCATCCTTTTGCATCTGCATTAGCTGTGAAATAGGACTCTGTTATGGTTCGCAGTCCCTGTTACAAGCAGAGATATTGCAGCCTGGGTATGACAAGAACCACTCAGCCAGAGATTTACTGTTGCTTATACTGAGAAGTGAAGAGATGTAATTAATACGTGTGAGAGATTTTAAAATTTAGTTCGTAGCATTTGTAGGGAGATACCCAGAAATTCAGCGTCCAGTTGCTTTGAGCACCCAGTTGTGCTCAGAACGGAGTAGTTTGGGGCTGTATTCTCCCTCCCCACATCTGCTGAAGGCACCGTGCAAATTCTTGCCTAAAATCCCTCTGCGTATCAGCTGCAGAAAAAAAAGAAAAGAGGCTGCACAGGGCAAGTCCCACTGCTTCATGGCTCCTTCCGCGGCATCCCAAGGCTCTCAGCGGGTTTAAATGAAGCAAAAGAGCTCTGCTGCCCTTGGGAGATGAGCGGCAAAGCACATCTTTATTTTCCCTGGGAGGTCCGGGTTTTTTTCTCATCTCCTTTTGCAACCCTCATCCCTTCCAGTTTGGTCCTTAAATGTTTCAGCAGTGATCTGCTGCTGCAATTTCGCCTGGTGCCTTCAGCAGGTGGAAGATGTCAGCAGGTTAGTGGCTGGTTCTGCTGCTGGTCTTTAGGGACAAGGAAAATGGGAAAAAAAGTGAGTTAAGAGCAGAAAATAGCATGGAAAAGATGCTGGAGCTTCAGGTGTGTTTATTCTGTTCATGGAACCGCATGAGTCAAACGCCTTTGATCCAGGTCTCATGGGCAGAATAATATTTGGGAGAATTGAAGAAGACAAAAAAGGCAGCTGATGCTGTGCCTGCCCCTCGGATGCGGTCTGCAGCACCAAACTCTCGGGGTACCGCTCCCCTGAAGCTCTCCTCCTTGCTAAATATTTCTCCGTGCCATTGCAGGAACCTTGTTGACCACCCCACAACACACCGCCATCGGAGCACATCCAGTTTCCGTGCCAACGTACAGGGCTCAAGGAACCCCCACCTACAGCTACGTACCTCCACACTGGTAAACTCACTGGCCAATTCATGTAAGTGCTGCCTTTGCGGGTCCTGCTCTTGCCCTTGTCAATTAATTAGCCACCGAGCGCTGCCATTGCTTCTCTGCTTCCTCCAAAGCTGCTCCCTTTGTCTGGGCGATGTTTTGACTCCGCAAGAGCCATTTGGCACCACTTCCCGGCAGCGAGAGCTGCATGGCATGCTGTCCTGGGGCTATGGAGGGTGTTAGCAGAGCATGGCATCCCTTGACCTTACATCTTGCTGCTCGGTGCATGCAAGGCTTCACCAGTGACCTCAGTGGCATCAAGTGATTCTGAGTGCAGTCAGACACTTGTGAGGGTGGAAGTTTTCATGCTTGAAGGTTTTGGATGCGTCACACTCTTTCATAGAATCACAGGGGATGGTTTGGGTTGGAAGGGACCTTAAAGATTATCCAGTTCCAACCCCTTGCCCTGGGCAGGGACACCTCCCACCAGACCAGGTTGCTCCAAGCCCCGTCCAACCTGGCCTTGAACCCCTCCAGGGATGGGGCAGCCACAGCTTCTCTGGGCAGCCTGGGCCAGGGGCTCACCACCCTCACAGCAAAGAATTTCTTCTTAATATCTCATCTAAGCCTCCCCTCTTTCAGTTTAAAACCATTATCCCTTTTCCTGTGGCTCCCCTCCCTGATCAAGAGTCCCTCCCCAGCTTTCATGTCACTGGAATATGTTTTTTTTTCCTGATAAAACGTGCTGGGAGATCATGCTGTTCATTAGCGCCTGGGTTGCGTGCAGCTGCCTGCAGCCTCCTGCAGGTCCGTGTCCTGCTCAGAATCCCAGAAATCCCAACTGCTGGTTTAAACGCTCTCTGTGTCTTGCTGGAGCCCTTGGTCCATCATGCCCAATTAACGGGCAGCACGGCTGATGGGAACACACGATGCTGCACGGGGAGGCAGCCGAGATCCCATCCCGCCCGGGGGGTTATCTGAAATCTCTCCTTGCTGCATACATGACGCTGGGCTAATCTTGCCCATGACAAATTGTTGTGCAATTACCAGAGAGCATCCCATCGGCATATTTTTAATCCCGTCGTATTGGGTACCACCGGCGAGCTGCTGTTTCCTCAGCTCTGTGCCCAAGAAATTACACAGAATCACAGAATCACAGAATGCTTTGGGTTGAAAGGGACCCTAAAGATTATCTAGTTCCACCCCCTGCCCTGGGCAGGGACACCTCCCACCAGCTCAGGTTCCTCCAAGCCCCATCCAACCTGGCCTTGAACCCCTCCAGGGATGGGGCAGCCACAGCTTCTCTGGGCAACCTGGGCCAGGGGCTCACCCCCCTCACAGCCAAGAATTTCTGCCTGATATCCAATATAAATCTCCCCTCTTTCAGTTTGAGGCCATTACCCTGCGTCCTATCATAACACTCCCTGATAAAAGAGTCCCTCCCCATCCTTCCTGTAGGCCCCCTTTAGGGACTGGAAGGCTGCAGTAAGGTCTGCCTGGAGCCTTCTCTTCTCCAGGCTGAACAACCCCAACTCTCTCAGCCTGTCCTCGCAGCAGAGGGGCTCCAGCCCTCGGATCATCTTTGTGACCTTCTCTGGCCCTGCTCCAACAGGTCCATGTCCTTCTTGTGCTGAGGACGCCAGAGCTGGACACAGGACTCCAGGTGGGGTCTCCCCCGAGCGGAGCAGAGGGGCAGAATCCCCCCCCTCACCCTGCTGGCCACACTTGTTTTGATGCAGCCCAGGCTGCGGTTGGCTTTCTGGGCTGCCGGCGCACATGGCCGGCTCATGTTGAGCTTCTCAATTGCCCATAGAGCAGTGTGAGGGATGGTTTAATCCCGTACACGTCGACTATACGTGGCGCAGAGGAGAGAACAGCCCAGTCTGATCCTGCACCGCTTGCTTTTAACTCCTTATTTTTAATATCTTTGCTCTCTTCCAGATCCAGAGTCAAACATTGTATGCAACTACACAAGTCTTACATCGGTGCTGTGGCGGCTGTACTGCAGCACCTCGTCTGTTTGCAAGAACAAAAGAAAAAAAAAAAAAAGTGCAAGGGTCACTTTATGCATTCTTTAGTGGTTTTTGTAAAAGCTGCTTTTTCTAATCTTCTGCCTCTTTTTTTTTTTTTTTTTTTCCTCTCCTCCTCCCTCCTCCCCAACCCACATAAATTGTGTAACACACATACTGACACTGAGCAATAGTAAAGTTCTCTCTTTGGTCCTATCATTTGAAAGCTCAGAATATTCACTTTTCCAGCATTGCCCAGCTGAGTGGTGCAAAGATCCCCCACTTCTTGTCCGTTTGGGTTCTTTTCGTTATTTTTTCTGTTGTCGTTGTTGTTGACGAGAGCCTAGATTTTCTTTGGCTAGTAAGAGTGGTTGATGTTCAGGGTACTATGTGAAAAGCACAGCGCTGGTAGGCAGGCTTATTCCAATTTGGTTTGGGTATTTTTAGTTGAATAATATAAATTATTTAATCTTCCATAACATATTACAAGAAAATTGGTGTCTTCCAGATAGCTGTCGTGATAGATTATACATGCATTATCTGCAGTGAAATTCTGAACTCATCCCTTCTTTTGTAGGAGTAAGAGAATATAAATATAATTAGCGACGTAACACACTTGTCTTAGGAAGTAGGAGGACTGGTCACCATCGGGTCTTTGGTCTGCTTTTTCCAACTGGGCAAACAGACCTTGTGTGACGGCAAGAGAGCAGCGGAGAGACGTGTGCCCTGGTAGCATCTCGCACCTCTTGGGAAAACGATATGCTCCTCATCAGCCACGTCCTGGGGCTGTGCGAGGGAGAAGGCAGCTCCTTCCTTGCATGCAACTGTTTGCAGGCAGAGATGTGCTGGGCGGCTGGTGAAGAAATCAAGGAGATGTCCAAGGGTTGGTCTGAAGAGCTTCTCCAGGTCCAGGGGTTGGTCTGAAAAGCTTCTCCAGGTCCAAGAGTTGATCTGAAGAGCTTCTCCAGGTCCAGGTGTTGGTCTGAAGAGCTTCTCCAGAGTCTGGTGGTGTGGGGAAAGAGGGCGGCTGGTTGATGGAGAAGAGTCTCCGAGGCAGGACGAGGGGGAAAGACGGGTGGCTTCACCTTGCACCCACACCATCAGCAGGGCTGAGACCAAACCATGATGCCTGCATGGGGATTAAGGTGGCGCTCCATTCTTTGGGGTACAGTGGGCTTGGAGACTAGGGAGAAATGTTCATCCAGGCACAAATCCTGGAAATGTAGAGAAAGGCTGGAGAGGGGGATGGTGTCCAGCTGCTCTGCTTGGTGAGAGTGGAGAAGCAGGGGGAAGAGGAAGCAATAGCAATAAACACGTCGCCTTGCTCGTGGAAGGCACCTGAGAAAAGGCGAGAGCAAGGAAGGTGATCCACGGTTGACGTGGACCAGGCTGGGAGACAATGGGCATGCAGAGGCTGTGGGTTTTGGGGTTGTTTCTGGGGTTTTTGGCTTACCCAAGGGCATGAGGATGTGAAGCCAACCACAGCCAGTGACATCCCACCTCGGGGCGTCCAGGTAGAGCAATAAGTTGTCTCGAGGGCAGCAATGAGAGTGTTCATATTGACAGACAACGCTTGCGGCCAGTTTGAGTTATTTTAAAGTCCTTATCCCTAAACCCAGCATAGAAACAAGGGTTTTCTTCTTATTTTTTTTTTCCCTAAGAGAAAAAACATTGTTGGGTTTTGATTTTTCCCTCAAGCGTGCCAAAAGAGTTGCATTCACACAGAGATGTTTGCAACTCTCATGTCTCCTGGGCTCCCAGGTTGTCACAGTGGGCCAAATCCAGAGCCTTTAAAGAGGTCAGGTTAGGAGATGTGTGGGTGGGAATCCCTCCTGGTGCTGCTTGGTGTGGGTTTCCAACCCATGTGTGGCGCTGAGTCAATGCCCAGATGTCTCTGCTGGTTGCCCTGCTTTGGTCATGCCTGGATCACATCTCCACATGGAGGTGAGGGCAGTGAGGACCAACTCTGGAGGGTCATCTTGACCAGGACACCTTGACCCCTCCTATAGAGGTCAGACAGGATGGTCTTTCAGAAGAGCAAGGTGACAGGTTGTTGGCACCTGAGTGAGACCTCCTTGCTCTTGATGATGTCTCCCAGCTTGGCTTCTGCTGCCATTGGGAGGAGCTACTGGAGCTCCTTCCCATGAGCGTGGTCCAGATGGGGAGAAACAAGCTTAGGGTCCCAAGAGGACTTTTTCTACTGCTGATTGGTCCCAGGTGGTTTGTCAGGTCAGGTGTTGGCACCAACACTTCTGTTTGGGGGTCGTTTTGTTGTTTCTGCTGGCTTTAAAGGAAATCTAGCAAAGCTCTGGTTGACCTTCTCAACCTCATGGGGAACAAAGTGGGTGAAGACTGAACACCAGTGCTGTGGGGTGGGGAAGGTGGATTTCTCCCATGTAGTACTTTGGCTTGCACTTTGAGTTCGTATGAAAGGAAAAGAGAAGAAAAAAAAGAAAAAGAGTAAATAATCAGAGGGTTGCCCCACTGAACTTGGCAAAGCCAAGGGTTAGCATGTAAAGAGATGTTTGGAAATAACGATACTACGTCGTCCCTCCACCGTTTGTAGCAAGCTACAGTTAAGCCTGGGCCAAAAAAAAAATGCCCAATAAAGCACAGGATTTGAAGATCTCTCAAATATCCTTTTTTTGCTCTCACTGTTGACTTCACATTACGTATCAGCATTAAAACAAATAGAATAGAGTAAGCTCTAATGTAAAGGCACTATGACTTGCAGAGTCCAGCAAGCTTCATTATCACAGCCCGGGCTCTGCAGAGGAGGACCTTTCCCAGCAGAGCTCCACCAGCAGACACCATCCTACCACTGGCCTAGGCACCCTTCACCTTTAACTGCATTAGGAACAATTGCTAAAATTTTGGCCCATGGCTAGGAAGGAGATGCTAGGCTTTCTCCGGAAAGAAAAGAAAACACCAAAGGTGGGGTAGAAAGCTCCAGGAGCTGAGCATGCAGGATCACCCAGTGTTATCACTAATGAAATGTGACATGGGGTGGTTTAGTTTTAATTCCTTCGTTTGGATTGGTAGTAGATCTGGTGTTCTTCATCCCATTATGCCCAGGCAGAAATACTCATTAACTCAACCAGGGTGTGAAGAGGTGAAATATTCGCCGTCTGTTGGATGAGAGGCTTTGATGAGCACATTTGGCAACTGGTGTTGGGTTTAGGCTTGGACCACTGCATGGCTCCGGGGCCACCACATGGCTCCAGGCTTGGGTAGCTCCTTCCCAAGGTGGCTTCATGGGGCCGTGGTGGTGGGGAGATATTCCCTGCCACCATGTAGCTTGATGCCCCCTGGCTCATGCCAGCAGTGACCTGCAGCCCTGTCCCCTTCCCCATGGAGGGATGTGGTTTTTCAGCTGGATAGAAGGATGAGGGGAAAGCCCATGATCCCAAGCCCTTTCCTTGGCCAAGTCGTGGCTTAAGTGAAGATTCTGAGGTGGTCGCAGCCCAGTGGGGGACTCCCTTGGAGGGGGGGACACTGATGAGGGCCACCAGCTTCTCAAATTTTTCATTCCAACAAAGCTTTGCCCACGTTAGTTAAGGAAAAGGGTTTCCCACAGTGAAGGATCCCACCGGGTGTTAGCAGGGAAGAGCAGGAAGGGTTAAACCATCCTTAGCGGGGCGGCACCAGTGTCTCCAAGATTAAAATTCCAGCTAAAGAGGAAGGAAAATAACTCTCAAACCGCTGTTACGGCCATTAACTCATCCCTGCTGTTACCTTTGCTTTAAAACATGAGATTTTGGGGGGCGGGGGGGGGGGGGGGAGGGAAGGCATATTAATAGTGGTGGTGGCCCCCCAATCCACGTGAGCCCCTTGGAGCCTGTCCCCATCACGCCTCCAAGCGGCTGAAGCCTCCAGGCAAGGATTTGCTCCTGTATTTTTAGGAGTAATAATAACCCAGTCCAGCTTTTTGCAGTTTCAAGATGTAATTACCACAAAGTGTTATTTCGGGGGGGGGGGGGTTGTTTTAATGATGGATGTTTTCAGGGTATCAGGTTTTCGCCCAGCTATCCCGCTGAATCCGGTCCTTCCCAGAGAGACTCCCTCCTCTCTGCCATCCCCTCCTGCATCCCGGTGGATGCAGCCCCGCAAGGGATTTGGGATGATGTGGTACCTGGCCGATGGGTGTGAGACTGGGAGAAAAACCACATTTGGGGGTTTATTTTTGATAGGAAAACCCAACCAGCCGACAATAGCAATAAGAGCCGCTGGATTCCCATAAATCCAGGTTTTGTGGTTGGTTTTTTTTTTCAATTGTCAATATTTTCAGACCCTCTGAGCGTTTATCATCCCCAAAACGTGGAGACCCTCTGCCCACCTTCCCTTTGCTTTGCCATCAGCGTTGGGCTGTTGCAGGATCAGGCTCTGGATATTTTCTTTGCTGTGTGCTGGCATTCCCATAGGGAAAAAAGGAAAATAAAGCCTTGTTACGGAGCTTGGGAGAGCTTGGAAAAGGTGTTTTTCTGGCATGTTGCACTGTGGCACTTACAGATTCCTTAATAATTGGGTAAAATAACCAGTTACAGGGATGTTTGCAAAGCAGGAATAGCAAAATATGTGGTTTAACGACAGCAATTCCCAGTTGGAAATGCTCACTTGTGCTGTTTGTAGGGAAAAAAATCCTGTTGCAACGCGGCCACTTGCAGCAAGGCTGCATCTTCCTGCAAGGGCTGGGACTGGGGGGGGGGGGGGGGGGGGGGGCGGGGAGGAAGGGGCTGGGTTTTTCCTGGAGCAAAGGGGGTTCAGGATGAGGGAGCGATCCGCAGGGTCGGCAGGCAGCGGGAAGCACAGGGAGGAAGGGAAAAGGAGACAGCAGGGTGCAGGATCGCACCCAAACTCTCCCATCCCCACAGCACCCATCCACACCGGGTTCCCACCCCTCTTTCTCCGTAATTTAATTTTTTTAATACATTTCGACGGCCAGGCCAGCTCGTTTTTTTTAAATATTATTGGATCTCTTAAGCAAAAATAAATACAAAAAAAATAAGAAAAAAAATAAATTAAAAACCAAGAGTAACCATGTCTTCCAAGTCTTAAGTCTCCAAGGTGTGTAGGCAACATGGCCTTGAACTGATGCCCTGGAAAGCCCCACAGCCTCGGTTTGTCCATCTGAAGCGTAAATTTGGGTTTTTTTCTCCCCCCTCCCCAGTTTGTTTTCTGTTCTGGTTTTGGTTCTGAAGATCAGGTTGTGATCTCCCTGACAGATTTCAGCCGAGAGTTTGTAACTGTATGATATTTACTGTAAGATGTAGAACATTCGATAACTATTAAAATGTTTCCAAAAAAAAAAAAAAAATAAATAAAAGAGCCCGAGAGGGTTTGGTGGTTGGTTTTTTGGCGCGGTGATGTGGTGGAGAAGTGAACGGGACCGGCCATAAACCCATTTTTAGGTTGGTGGTGGAGCTTGAGGGTCTCCAACCCAACCTTGGGTGGGTTGTCCCATTGACCTCGACATGGCCAAGCCAATGTGATCCTATAGAAGCAGCTCCGATGGGAAGTGGAGTGTGTGATCTTCATGGCGAGCAGAGCATCACCACCATGGTCTTCTGGGATGACTGAGACTTTGGAGAGAGGAGATGTGGATGCAGGAAACCAGCTTTGGTCAGAGCAACCCGTGCCCCAGTTGGGTTGTTGGTAAGGTAGAAGTAGTCCCATGATCCAGAGACTGTCATTAGCCTGTGATGTTGAGCGCTGGCACCTGGTGATGGACAGAAGTCAAGAGCTCATGACGTTCCTGGAGAGGCTTCAGTTCAACAGACCCATAAGGTGACCACGGAATGGCATCCTGGCTGCATGATGTCCTGTTGCCTCTGATGGAGCTGTGCTCTGGCATCGCAGCTCCTGGAGATGCCCTCCATCAGGCCACCACACCATGGCCACCACCACCAGTGTCGCAGCTCCCGGAGATGCCCTCCATCAGGCCACCACTGGACTTTGGGGATGGGGAATCCTCACCAGTTAGTCAAGATGTTGGATTTGCTGTGCTGCCGGTGGACACCTTGGTAGCAGGAGCAGAAGCCAAGCTGCCACCTCTAGAACTTCATGGCACTAAGTGGGACTGGCTTTCATGTGGTCCCCAATGTCCTTCATCCTGCCCATGGGGTCTTTGTGGGTGTCACCGTCCCCCCGAGGCAGCCTCCAGGCCAGGTGCCAGCTGTGGAGGACAAGGGATGGACCACGTCTCTGGGTGAGGCTGGATTGGACCCTCTGCACCACCCAAGGTGGCAGGAGCCACTCAGTGTCACTCCCTGGGCCAAGGTCCACGGTGGCTGTCACTACCCAGGGACATCCCATGTTGGAGGGGACAACTCCTGCTAAGGGCAGCCACCCAGGTTGTCCCCACACCCCCAGGTGTCCCCACTCACTGCAGCTGGTCCAGGCCCCCCATAAGGACGCTGAGCCCCTGCAGGATTTGGCCATGGGGTAAGCAAGGTCAAGGTGTCCCCAAATGGTTGGGGACAGCCTGGGGTGATGGGAGCTGGAGGGGACACGGTGTCTGTGATGGCCCCTGAGGGTGCTGGGGGACTGCAGTCAGCACTGACCATCACTGTCACGAGCTGGGCGGGCTCAGCTGGGCAGAGGTGAAGGCAGGGCAGGCAGCTGCTGTGGCTCAGGGGCTGTGGCTCAGGGACCCTGGCACGGGGTGGCCGCGCGTCCTCATGGGCTTGCAGGCTGTGACTGGCCTCGGCAGGGGGCAGCACCCGGAGTGGTGGGCACCCATGGGTGCAAAACGGGGCAGTAGTGGGTGCCTGGGAGGGCAGGGGGTGTACACCTGTGTGTGTGAGAGCTCCGGCTGCACGTGTGGGTGCGCTTGCGTGCGCGTGCGACTGCATTCATGGATGTGCGTGTTCATACCCGTACGTGTGCAGAGGTGGGCTTGCCTGTGCGTTCATACACGTGTTTGTGCGCGTTTGCACACGCAGCCGTGCGCGAATGGGTGCCACGTGCATGTGTGTGCGCGCACACAGAGCTCCATGTCAAGTGTGGGTGTGTTTGCATGTGTGTGACTGCATATGTGTGTGCGCATGTACATACGTGCACACATGTATGTGTGCGGGGGGGGTTCCATGGGCACGTGTTCATCCGTCCATACGTTTGCATGTGCAGCGGTGTGTGAACGGGTGTCGTGTGAACACTTACAGAGCTCCCTGTGCATGCTTGCATGCGTGTAGGACTGCACACATGTGTGTGCTTGTACATATGTATGTACGTGGGGGGGGTGTGCATTTGCATTTATACATGTGCTATATGCGTGTAAGTGGATGCACGTGTGCACATCTCTGTGTGTACGCACTTCTAAAGCTCCATATGTGTGTGTCTGCATGCATGTATGACTGTATACACGTATGTGCATGTACGTAGGTGCATGTGCACACGTGTATATGTGCAGAGATGGGTTTCCATGCGCATGTATGCAGATGTTCATACGTGCATGTGTCTGTGTGCATGCGCAGCACTGTGTGAACACGTACACACGTGCACATCCGTGTGTGCACACGCATGGGTATGCACACTTACGGAGCTCCCCATGCAAGTGTGGGTCTGCTTGCACGCAAGCGCTACTGTAAACGTGTGTATGCGCACATGTGCATCGTGTGTGTGCAGATGTGGGTTTGCATGTGCGTGTGCGTGTGCATGTGCAGTAGTGTCCAAACAGGTGTCTATGTGTGTGTGCATGCCTATGTATGCACGCTCACAGCGCTCCACGTGCAAGTGTGGGTGTGTTTGTGTGCAACTGCACACGTGTGTACATGTACACATGCGCATGTGCACACATGCGGAGGTGGGTTTGTATGCGCGCATGTTCATCCACGCATGTTTGCACGTGCGGCAGTGTGTGTGAACAAGTGCCACGTGCACGTCTGTGTGTGTGTGCACGCTTGTAGAGCTCCACGTGCGTAGCACTGCATACATACGTGTGCATGTACATACGTGTATACACCCAGCGGTGGGTTTGCATGTGCATTTATGCACATTTGTCCATGCTTACGTGTGTGTAGGTGTGCAGTGGTGTGCGAAGGGCTGCATGTATGCACATCTGTGTGTATATGCACACGTATACACACTTACAGAGCTCCAGGTGCGTGTTCACATGTGTGTGACTGCATACGGGCAGAGGTGGGTTTGCACGCACATGTTCACGCATGCGGGTGTGCGCATGTGCAGCGATGTGGGTACATCTCTACACACGTGTGCACATCTCTACACACGTGTGCACACCTGCATGCACATACGTGTTTCCATGCACGGGCACTCACGGCTGCCAGCATGGCCTGGTGTGGGGGTGTGTGTGGGGGGGGGGGGGACGTGCGCCCGTGCAGCTGCCTGTGAGTCACCCAGCAGCTCCCTCCCGCCTGTGTCACCCCGTGCCAGGCCCTGCCACAAGCCCGCAGCACTCTGCAGTGTCTGACACACACCCCCCCCCGCCCCCATCCTGCCTCGCTGTCCCCTCAGTGTCACCCACCTTATGCATGGCTATAGGGGGTGTGTAGGTGCGTGCACATATATAAGTGCGCACACACATATGCGTAGCCTTTTGTGCATATATGGATGTATGACTATACATGTAAATGTATGCAAATATGTTGTATAGGGTTGGGTGGGCATTTGCATACATGCTTTTAGCATGCCTGAGGGGTGTATATAGGTGTAGCTGTATGTGAGTGGGCAGACACACAGGGGACAGGGCACCCCAGGGTGTCTGCGTAGGGGCCACCAACTCCATGCCACTGCAGCCCCCCCCATCCCCCCAGCAGCACCCACCCCTGCAGACCCAGCAGCACCCACTCCCCAACGCCCTATAGCACCTTAAATGTGGTGGGTGGGAGGAAATGGCGAAGGGAACAACTCACCAAACCCCCTCAAGCTCAATTTTTGAAGTATTTGAAGCCCCCCAGCTGCTGGAAGAGGTCTGGGGGTGATGGGCTGCTCTAGCCTTACAAATCACCAGGTGCCCTCATTAGGTTTCAGAGTTAACGCTCCACCCTCCAGCCTCCTGAAGCCCCATTTTTCCCCAGAAAGGACCTCCCAGTGGCTCCCCACCACCCTCCCTTTGTACCCCCTCACCTCGGGGGGGCCATCGGTGCTTTTCAACCACGGGGGCCGCATCCCGCTAGTGGCAGGGAGGGGACCACAGAGCGGTTCGCCCCCCACGTCACTCCTCATCTCAGGGATCCGGGACACCCGAAACCTGTTGCGGGGGGAGCATCACATCAACTTGTCCCCACCATGGAGAGGGGGGGACACACCGGGGGTGGGGGTCACCACTTACCTGCCGACAGAGAGGATGGTGACCTCACCAAGGCGACCTCCGGGTTTGGGGACCTTGGTGGCACTGAGGGATGGCAGCACCTCGGGCCACTTCTTCTGGCTGCAGCGGGCGCACGGGGCCGGCCCCTGCACGGTGTGGAGGTGCTGCTGGTGCCGGCAGGCTGGGGGAAACTGAGGCAGGAGGTGCAGCCTGGGAAGGAGGAGGAAGATACCATCAGCATGGGGTTGGTCCCACCATGGGGGGGTCCTCGGTGCAGCCTTGGCGGGGGGCGGGGGGGTGTCTTACTTATTTGGGGGGGTGCAGCCTGGTGGTGGCATCGCCTGTTGGCTGTGATGCTCCTTCAGCAGCTCCTCCAGCGCTGCAGCGTTTTCTATGGGTGGGGGGACACCGAGGGGGGGGTCACAGGGGTCAAGTCTGAATCACCACCCCCCCCACCAAGAGGCCCCCCCTGACCTTTCTTCTCAGTTATCAACCGCACCAGCACCCCGATGGTGTCCTCGTTGGGGTCCTCCAGATGGTAGATGGAGCTGGGACCTGGAGGCAGAAGTTGGGGGGGGACTCAGTGATGGGGGATAAACCCCCCCCAAGGCGGGCCATGCCTGTAACAATGAGGACCAGAAGCCACGGGGATGGGCTGAGCGAGGTGAGCTGGATGTGGGATGGATGCGGGATCACCAGAAGGTGCCAGTGGCACAACTGAGGCTCACCAGTGCCCCCAGGCTGGGGGTCCTTGCTGGTGGTGCAGTGGTAGCCCTTCTTCTTCAGCAGGTTGCAGACCAGGATGCCCAACAACCCCATGGCACAGAAGACCGGGACGATGGTCAGCACGGCTGCCTGTGCTGCTGCTGCCTCCTCTTCCTCACCCATTAGGGTGACCCGTGTCCCATTGGTCCCCACTGGCCGGCCCAGTGTCTCGGGGCTGCGGGCTCGTCGTCGGCCTGGGGGGAGGCACCGGATCAGCTTCAGAAAGGGGTTTTGTTGGAATTAAATCCCATTTTCCCCAGGAGACCCACTGCAGGGTTGGCCTCCAATGAAGCAGAAGCCACTCGTGTCACAAGTGGAGACGATCTCAGCTGCCACATCCCAGCAGGACGTCACCCCCAGTCTTGAGGGGGACACATCCTGCGGCGTCCCCAGGGCGAATGCTGGCACAAGCTCTTTCATGACCCATGATGGGTGACACCTCCAGCCCAAGCACCCACCTGCACACCCCGGGGTGCTGCGGGGAGCGGCGGCGCAGGGCAGGCACTGGCCCCGGGGCTCCCTCTCCCCTTCAGGGCTGTAAAACCTGCAGGGTGGGAGAGGAGGGTCAGGATAGGGCCCACGAGTGGCATCAGGGCTGGGGGTCTGCAGCATCCCCCCCAAGCTGGGCTCACCCCAGCAGGCAGGCTCCGCAGCGGCTGTCGGTCACCGCCGTCCCTGGTGCCACCAGGATCCTGTTCCTGGCCAGGCAGTGGGTGTGAGCGGAGCAGGACACATCACCCGGAGAGAAGGTGCCGGGGGGACAAGCTCGGCACGTCCCCACCGGGCCCTGTGCTGAGCCACACGCCTGCATGGAGGGAAGGGGAGGTGAGCGATGGCTGGATCCTGCACTGGATCCAGGGTGGATGTGCCATGGGTGGGCATCACTTACCCCGGTGGGCTCCTCTCCGGGAGGGCATCCCGGTGTCCTGTGCTCCCAGGGACCACAGCTCCCGGCCCCTGCACTGGGTCCGCTCAGCACCTGTGGGAGAAGCAGAGAGCAAACGACCTGATGGATGCAGGACTGTCACATGGACCATGGCAGATGGAAACCCATCGCCAGAAACATGGTGGATGCAAACCCATCGTCTCCATCAACGACCTGGGTGAGGGGACAGAGTGTACCCTCAGCACGTTTGCTGGTGACACAGAACTGGGAGGAGTGGGTGACACACCAGAAGGCTGTGACACCAGCCAGACAGACCTGGGCAGGCTGGAGAGTTGGGTGGAGAGGAACCCAATGGCGTTCAACAAGGGCAAGTGTAGGGTCCTGCACCTGGGGAGGAACAATCCCCCGCACCAGCACAGGTTGGGGCTGACCTGCTGGAGAGCAGCTCTGCAGAGAGGGACCTGGGAGTCCTGGGGGACAACAAGCTGCCCACGAGCCAGCCATGTGCCCTGGTGGCCAAGAAGGCCAGTGGTCTCCTGGGGGCCATCAAGAAGACCGTGGCCAGCAGGTGGAGGGAGGTCATCCTCCCCCTCTGCTCTGCCCTGGGGAGGCCACACCTGGAGCACTGGGTCCAGTTCTGGGCTCCCCAGTTCCAGAAGGACAGGGAACTGCTGGAGAGAGTCCAGCGGAGGCTCCAGAGATGTGGAGGGGCTGGAGCATCTCTGTGCTGAGGAAAGGCTGAGAGCCCTGGGGCTGTTCCGCCTGGAGAAGAGCAGACTGAGAGGGGATCTCATCAATGCTCAGCAAGAGCTAAAGGGTGGGGGGCAAGAGGATGGGGCCAGACTCTTCTCAGTGGTGCCCAGTGACAGGACAAGGGGCAATGGGCACAAACTGGAACATGGGAAATTCCATCTCAATATGAGGAAAAACTTCTTTCCTGTGAGAGCCCTGGCACAGGCTGCCCAGAGAGGTGGTGGAGTCTCCATCTCTGGAGACATTCCAAACCCGCCTGGACACGTTCCTGTGCCACCTGCTCTGGGTGACCCTGCTCTGGCAGGGGGTTGGATGAGATTATCTCCAGAGGTCCCTTCCAACCCCTGCCGTGCTGTGATGGTACCCTGGGGCCCATCCCAAGAGCATCTCTTGAACGTGGGACAATACAGTGGCCCCAAGGGGAGCAGTGATGGAGAAGGCATGTTCCCTATCACACCCTGCTCTGGAAGAAGCTTTAAGGAGGGAGAGAAAAGGAGGAGAAAGAACTTTTTGGGAAAAAAACCACCCTCGACCCAAAGTGAGCGTCCCCTGGGGCTGCAAGTTTCCAGATAAGAAACATTTTGGGGTGCCCAGTTGTGGCTCTGGGCTGGTGATGCTGGGATGGACTGGAGCATTGGAGGAGCTGAAAGCAGAGACGCAGAGGGATGGGACGGGAGGGACGATGCCATACTCACCCCCAGGATGGTGACGAGCCACCAGCGCATCCCGCTCCTCTTCATCACTGGGGGAGACCTGCCCAAGGGGGAGCACGGGGGTCACCATCCAGGGAAAATCCTGGTGGAGAAGCGATTTGGGGGCCCTATTCCCTGCTACTGGGACGCTCCGAGGCATCTGCCTAAATATCCCTGCAGCAGCCATCCTCCACCATCCCCCCAAAAGTTTTCTCAGGGGTTTTATGGGATGCCCGGCATCTCCCCCTTCCCGTGCAGATCCCAACTCCATCCCAAATCAGAGAGGGACCAACCCTGCAACGGAGTTGTGACCAACCGTGCAAGGAGCAGGGGAAGGAGCAGATGATGCTAAAAACCACTAAATAAAGGTTTTTCCTGTTCCCGGAGGAAATCCTTATGCATCTGCCACAAGGAAATGAAGTCACTAAAAAAATATATTTATTTAAATGAAAAAAAAATAAAATCAAGTGAAACAAAAGGTGTTTCCCAGAGGCTCATGCCCCCTCTTCGGGCTCAGCAATTAATTGTTAAAATTAAAATAAATGCTGAAAGCACAGGGGAAGGGAGGAAAAAATAAATAACAACCTGGATCCAGCCTACACCACCTGTGTGGAAACTTCCCCGGTCGTCACGGTCCCGTGAGGGCCACGATGGAGCTTCGTTACAGCTTTTGCTTGACGAGTTTCTCTTAATTAATAGCCGGCATCAACGGCCTGATGCGCAGCTAATTACACTTGGGAGGGGGGATGCTGGGGAGCCAAGCCGGGCAATTACAGGACATGGGCTGGGACATGATGGCAGGGCCCAAAATGAGCATCCTCTGTGCTCCAGTTCCTCCCAGTAGCTCCCAGTTAGGGACCACCCCATCAGGGTGCCAGCAGGAAGCCAAACAGCCCTTCTCCCCTCCCGGGGAGCTGCACCCCCAAACCAAGAGCCACCAAGCCCCATCTTCACTAGCACCGTCCGCGCCAAGCTGGGACCCCATGATTTTTTGGGGGGGCTGAGCCAGCTGCCACCATTGCCCTGGCCAGCCTGAGCCCCACCATGAGCCACCTCCCCGCTAAGCATCCTCCCAGGGGAATAGCATCCCATGGGGACACCTCCCGAATCACCCCGGCACTTGGAATGTGCCCCTTGATCGCGGAGGGAGGGTGAAACCAATGCAAGCCCTCCACCCTGTAATAAAACTCGAGTTTAAGCCTAAAATGAATCATCTTAGTCCTTTCGGGATGGTAGTATTTAAACCTTTAATAGCAGCACCTTTGGGACACCCTGAGATGTTTGGGGTGCTGCTCTGCTGGGGGAGGAGCCGTGGTGGCCTTGGAAGGGGATGGGCAGGTCCCACCATGGCTGGGGGATCGCGAGCCGTGGCCAGGGGATGCCATGGGCTGGCACAGCCCATGCATCCCAGGCTGCCGGAGCATCCCGGCTCCTCATTTCAAGACAAATGGATTTAAACCCCACCAGGAAGAGGACCGGCCTCAGCTACAGCAAATTTGAGGCCAAACTTAATCCAAGGATTAAGGACTTCCCTTAGATGACCAAGGTCTGCCATGAGGACGTAGGAGTTACAAGGACCAGGGGGTGCCAGCTCCTGGTTGTCACTGGCGCTTTGCCTGGTCACAGCCACCCCGGGACTCAGCACCCATTTTTGGGGGCAGCTCAGGGACGTCCCAGGTGATGGAGCCGGTGATGGAGGGATGCCCTTGCACAACGGAGAGAAGCCCTGAAGCTTCTGGGCAAAACTAAAACCAACATCGTACCAACCAAAAACCAGAAGAAACCAAAAAATAACCCTAACAGTGCCAGAGCCGGCTGCTTTTTGGGGACACCCCAACCTCCACCAGCCCCATACCCCCACTTGGCCAGCACATCGATGCAAACACACTGGGGAAGGTGACTTGATTTTGGTACCCACCCCCACCCCCCATCTCCAAATCCCACGGGATCACACAAGCCATTTATTCCCCCCCCCTTCCTTAACACAGCCTGTAACCCAAGGCTGCCAGCTGGGATTCCAGCAAGGGCTTCCCCTCCCTACGGGGGAAGAGGGTTTCAGCCGATGGCTCCTGCAGATAAACGGGGAAAAAAAAGGAGCAACTGTTCAGAAACACTTTGGGGAACAGTTCTTGGAGGCGGCTTCAGACAAAGGGGGGATTATCCGGCAGGTGGAGCAAAATTCAGCATTATCGCATCTCCCCGGGCCCCTGCGGGGCTGGGGGTCTGTTGTGGAAACAGCCGAACCGTCACAAAAATCCAATATTAAAGTCAAACGATCCCAAAGGCATCGCTGGGATGCAAATCCCAGGCAGCGGCACGCTCCGGCCCTGTTTTGGGGTGCAGCCCCTCACCGCAGCATCCCATCTGGTGCAGGTATTTGGCTGGGAGCCCTGTGATTTTCCAGCTCCAGCAAAAATAATTAAAAAAAAAAAAAATCAACCCCCACCACAGTTCCTATCTCTTCTTCCAGGCAGCAGCCGCTGACTTTTCCTTAACCTACTTTTTCCTCTCCCCACCCTTTATTTTAGCCTACATTCGCTCTGCAGCAGCCGGAGCCAACACCGGGGGGGTGGGTGTCTCCAATTTCAGGCAGCACCAAGGCGAAGCTTCCCCCCCCCGCCCCTCTTAGGAATAAGATCAAGGCAATAAACACCCCCCCCCCTTTATTTTCAATTGCACCCCAAAAAGCATCACCCCTCCTTTGCACAGCTCGGAACTGCAGCGACCTCAAACCCAGAGGAAATAACCAATTAAGAAGAAGTGCCCCCCCGCCCCAGCTCGGAACGAGCCCCCCTCTTTTGGCAGAAAGGGGGGGTTTTCTCCTCTCCCCTCCCCGCTCCTTACCTGCTCCCCCCGGAGCCGCCCCGCCGAGCGCGCCTGCTCCTTATGAATGAACCCGCCGGCGCGCTTACTCCCGCACGCCCCGCCCCTTTCCCTGACGTCACACGGCGAGACCACGCCCCCTCGTCACGCCCCCTCCTGCGTCAGCTCCCCACCCCCCCCCGCTGCAGACAGCGCCACCTGCCGGGCGCGGCGGGAGCCGCGGGGGAGGGGGGGGTTTGGGGGGGGTTTATCCCACCCGCGAAGGGGCTTTTTCGGGGGGAAAACGGGTAAAAATAACATAAGATCGCGGTGGGTTTTTACCTCCCGAAAATCGCCTCCTCCCCCCGAGGCGAAGGACGAGACCACGCCGGCTTCGTTCTGAGACGGGTGACCTTTAATGACAAGAGAAGCCCCAAAATCCCACACCCCCGCCCCTTCCCAAAATATCCAAAAATGCCCTCATTATCCCAATTATAGCATCCTCCCCACACCCCGGATGGACAGACGGAGGTGGGAAGGCAGCACCACCGGGCTGCGCGGGGAGGGGGACACCCCGGGTCACCCCTGCCACTGCAGTTGTCACCTCTCCCGTGGGGACAACAGGGTGCCCTGGGCTGTGAGCACCGGCCTCACCTGGACCCGGGGGTGAAAGCAGGAAAATGGGGGGGAAAACCAGCAAACTGGGGAGTTTGGTCCAGGAAAGACTCGTTTTTAGGGTCCCAACCGCTGTCACCCCGATTTAGGGGTGGGGGGACATCCCTGGTGTCTGGCAGGGGAATGCAGAGCAGGTGGTTGCTCCCATCCAGAAGATGCTCTGATGTCGGTGGTGGCTTCATCCCACTCCCCAGGCTGTGAAATCCCATGGGACTTACACAAATGAGGGGGGGAAATCCCCCAATTTGCTCCCCCCTCCCTGTCCTCCATCAGCTTCCCCCCTCCATCAGCATCCCTGTGGGGTCCAGCTCCACCAGTTGCGTCCAGCTCTGCCTCGGGGCGATGAACCGGGAAGGTTTTCATCCCACAACTCCAGAGCAGAGATGTGATGATGCACCTGAACCTCCCTCTCAGCCCCCCGCCCCCCCCCCCAATAAATAAGGATGTTTATATATATAATATATATATATTTAAAACAAACAAACAAACAAACAGCTATCTGGGTGCTGGCGATGGAGCGAGCGGGTTAGCGGGAGGCCCGGGGCGGGGGGGACACCGCGGGCGTATTGTCCCTGGGGTGGTCCCGCGGCGTGGCCGGGGGTCCCGGGAGACGGGAGGGGGGGTGACAGAGCCGTGACCCCCCCCCCCCGCCCCAAAGCAGGCACACACAAAACCGGAGAGCAAGGCAGGTTCCTGTACGGCATCCTCCGGCCGGTCCCCAGGGATGCTCGTTAACGCCTTCCTCCTTCGTTAGCGCCTTCCCAAGCGAATGCACCCCACCCCACCCCCCCGCAATCTTCTCCACACCCCAAAAGCGGTGTCATCATCCCCCCCCCTCCCAGTCTGGTGCAATGGCTGGGGGGACGGCGGGGGGACTGGGGCTCATCCCCCCCAACCCCGAGCACACAGAGAGCAGCCGGGTTGGAGATGAGAGGCGCTGGGGCTGGGGGTGGTGGGAAGAGGGGTCGGGACCCCCCTCGTCTGCATAAAGGGGGGCCAGCACCCCCATTTCCTCGCCGGGATCGCGCCGGGGGGAGCCATGGCCGTTCAGGCTCTCCAGAGGAGGAGGTGGTTGGTGCTGTCATCCCGGCCCACCGTCTCGCTGCTGCTGGTCAGGCGGAAATCCTCGTAGCCATCCCCCCCGCTGATCACCAGCATCTTGGGTTTGGAGAGGGTGAGGGCGGGGGCACGGGGCCGCGAGGGGTCTCGTTTCTCTGCCTCGCTTGGCTTCTCGGCCCCTGCCAAGAGCAGAACCCCAACGTGCTGTAAGATGGCCCCCCATGGCTCCCCTGTTCCCCATCAGCATCATCCCACCAGCATCATCCCAGCATCATCCCAGCAGCATCATCCCACCTGCATCATCCCAGCATCATCCCAGCAGAATCATCCCAGCAGCATCCCATTAGCATCACCCCAGCATCATTCCAGTATCTTCCCACCATCCTCCCATCAGCACCATCCCAGCATCCTCCCACCAGCATCATCCTCCCACCAGCATCCTCCCAACATCCTTCCATCAGCACCATCCCACCAGGATCCCACCAGCACCATCCCAGCATCATCCTCCCATCAGCATCCTTCCAACGCCCTCCCAGCAACATCCTTCCACCAGCATCCTCCCAGCATCATCCCAACATCATCCCAACATCCTCCCACCAGCATCCTCCCAGCATCACCCCAACATCATCCCAGCATCATCCTCCCACCAGCATCCTTCCACCATCCTCCCAGCATCATCCTTCCACCAGCATCCTCTCAACATCCTCCCACCAGCATCATCCTCCCAGCACCCCACCAGCACCATCCCGGCATCATCCTTCCACCAGCATCCGCATCCTCCCAGCATCATCCCAACATCAACCCACCAGCAGCATTCCACCAGCGTCCCCCCAGCATCCTCCTTCCACCAGCATCCTCTCAACATCCTCCCACCAGCATCATCCTCCCAGCACCCCACCAGCACCATCCCGGCATCATCCTTCCACCAGCATCCTCCCAGCATCATCCCAACATCAACCCACCATCAGCATTCCACCAGCGTCCCCCCAGCATCCTCCTCCCAGCACGATTCCAGCATCACCCTCACACCAGCATCCTCCCAGCATCATCCCAACATCATCCCAGTATCCTCCCACCGGCATCTTCCAAATGTCACCACCACTTTCCCAGATGCCACATCTTGGCCCCAAAAATCTCCCCCCATCCCCAAATTAGCCCCTCCCACCCCAAATTAGCCCCTCCCACCCAAATTACCACCTTCCCCCCAACATTGCCTTCTTCTCCCCATCCCACCCCAACCTCAGAGCTGGGCTGGGGGAGACTCAGCACATAGCTTTCCGATGGTTTTTCCCCACGGGAATTAGGGTCTCCCAGGGAAATTTGGGGTCCCCCGAGTGATCCCCCCACCCCTGGGGGGGACGGGATGATATAGCATCGAATTTCCTCTCCCTCCTTCCGCCCCCAAGTTTTTCTCCCTGGATTTTAACACGGCAAGGGACCCTGATGACCACATTTCAAGGCTACTCCCCATTGTCCACCAGCAGGGCAGCATTCCCAGCCGCATAAAAAACATCCACTCCCCCCCGGAGCGGGTCCGGATTGGGTCATGTGTGTGTCCCCCCCCCATCATCCCACCTACCTGTCTCCCTCGGCAACGGGAAGAGGAGGTCGAAGCCATCGGGCAGCTCAATGGCGGTGAGGAAGCGGACGTGGCCGGTGTGACCCTGGGAGAGCCCCACCAAGGCTGGGGCCGCCTTGGCCGAGACGGCGAGGGTCAGCACCACGCCGGCGCTGGTCCCGATCCACAGCAGGTCCTTGCACACCAGGAGAGCCGTGATCCGCAGGCAGGCTGCCTTGTGCTGCCGGATAATGGCATCCGAACCTGTCGAGCATCCCTGCCGTCAGCGTCCCTGCCTGCCTGGCATGGGGCTCTCCACCCCGCCGATGCCACCCGTCTCCACTCCCAGGGGTATCTGGGGGACGTGGGATGCAGGGAAGGGACCCCACAACTCTCCTGGCTGGTAAAAGGCACCCTTGGGTGCTGCCAGACTGGGCTGCCTGATTTCCCATTGGGATTATGCAGTTACCCAAGGGTTGCTCTATTCCCACACGGGATTATGAAGCCACCCAGGAGATTCCCTATTACCCCGTGGGATTATGCAGATGCCCAGGGGTTTCCTTAGATCCATGTGGGATTATGTAGCAATCCAGGGGATGCCCTATTCCCAGTGAGATGATCCAGCTGCCATTGGGCTGCCCTATTTCCACATGGGATTATGCAGCTGCCCAGGCTCTGCTTGATTTCCGCCTGGAATTATGCATCCACCCGGGGTGATGCCCTATTTCTGTGTGGGATTCTGAAGCCACCCAGGGGCTGTCCTATTACCCCATGGGACTATGCAGCTGCTCCAAGGGTTGTCCCATTTCTACGTGGAATTACGCACATGCCCAGGGGATGCACTATTTCCATGTGGGATTATGCAGATGCCCATGGGCTGCCCGATTCCTGCATGGGATTATGCAGCCACCCAGGGGATGCCCTATTTACCCCATGGAATTATGCAGATGCCCAGGAGCTGCACCATTCCTGCATGGGATTATGCCACCACCCAGGAGCTGCCCTGTTTCCATGTGGGATTATGCAGACACCCAGGGTTTGCCTTATTTCCATGTGGGATTACGCAGATGCCCAGGGTTTGCCCTGTTTCCATGTGGGATTATACAGATGCCCAGGGTTTGCCCTGTTTCCATGTGGGATTATGCAGATGCCCAGGGTCTGCCCTATTCTGGCATGGGATTATGAAGCCACCCAGGGGATTCCCTATTTCCCTGTTGGATTATGCTGATGCCCAAGGGATGCCCTGTTTCCTCATGGGATTATCCATCTGCCCTACTTCCCAGTGGAATTATTCAGCTGCATAATACTGAGGACGAATCCCATGAGCGCGACAAACTGGGTTTCCTTTCCTGAATCTGGTCGGGATGTAGGAGATATTAAATTTTCCAGTGCTGGATGCTGCAGGGCATGGCATGTTCAAGGGCATGGAAGATCGACATGGGAGACAGTGATGGGCACCCACCGGAGACCTGCCACCGGTGGGACTTACCGGCGAGCATCTTGTGTACCGGGGGGGTGATATCTGCTTCAGCCAACTGCTCGTAGCTGGTGGCGTGGTAAAGCCGGACCTGGGCACTGCTCTGCAGCGCGACCCACACGCCGGTCCCCGCGCTCACCATGCAGGTGACGCTGCGCCCACCATCCTGTCCCACCTGGAGCGTGTGCTGCGGGTGACAGAGAGCCACAGCGATGCCACTGATGATGCCACCGATGCCCATCACCGTCCCCTCCCCGACCTCCCGCCATCGCCCGCGGTACCTCTTGCGCCAATGTGGTGGTGTTGAGGACGATGACCCGGTTTTGGCAGCCGCACCAGAGCTTCCCTGCCACTGCCACCATCTTGGTGATGGGGCTCCCTGGTGAGCCCAGGGACAGGGACTTGGAGTTTTGGGGGTCCCAGAAGCGGCCTGTGAGGGTGGTGGGAATGAGGTGGATAGTTAAAGCATCCCCCAAAAAAACCACCTTGACCCGGCCGATGGGATGTGGTGGCTGGAGATGCCCATCTCCAGGTCCCCCGTTAGAGGGGACATGAGCCGATGTCCCCAGGGGATGCCAGCAGTGGACAGGGATGAGGAGGAGGATACACGCCTCCTCCTGGCTCTGATTTTGGGGTTTTCAGCATCACTTGAGGGATGTCCCTTCCCTTCCCACGGAGGCAGAGAAGACGCTGGCACCCCAAGCATCCCTCCCCAGGGGGGCTGCCCAAGCACCCACCCAACAGCTGCCACTTTGGGGCTGCATTTAACCCCCCCAGTGCCCTTTGATGGCCCCTGATCTGGCCTCACCTGCCTCCCGTTGGTACGCAACAAGTTCCCCATTGGCCAACGACACGAAAACCTGGTTATCCAGGTACCTGCAGGGAGAAAAACTCTTGGACAACTGGTCGCACAGCCCCACTCAGCCACCCCAAACCACATCACTGTGCACATCCCGGAGCCGAAAATCTTCCCCGCTTACAAGATGCACATGACAGCGGCAGCGTGTTGCATCTTCATACTGTTCTTCCTGTTACGGATGTTGTCTGAGGACTGGTACACATGGATGCTGCAGGAGAAGAACAAAGCTTGAGGCTCACTTGGGATGAGGGTCCACCCCACGTGTGTGTCCCCCCCATCCTGGGGACATACCAGCCATCCTCGGTGCCCAACCACATGGAGCTCTGATGGGCTTCGGGGTCCAGGCTGAGGAGGTCTTCGAGACTGCCCCGGGTGAAGGAGCCACGGCTGGAGCGGCGCAGGGCTCGCCCATCTGTGGGGCTCTCGCCGTGCCGGTTTTGGCCGTAGGTGCCAGTGATGGGCATGAAGCCAGGTTCTTGCTCTTCCTCCGAGCTCGTTGTCTCTGTCGTTGCCTCCTTGCAGCTCGGGATCTCTTCATCTGTAGAGGAGACGGGATCTGGATCAGAACAGGACCACCTGAGACCCACCAAAGTGAGGGGGAAGGGACCATGGGTCCCCTTGCAATGTCAAGCCCGAGGGTGGATGTAGGGATGCTTTGGTAGCCCCAAACCTACCAGGTTTTACCCAAAGCCACCAACCCTGTCCCAGCACTACCGGGCTGGGCTGATGCCCCCCAACATCCTTTTCCCGGTATTTCATAGGCTCAAAAGCCTCCAGCTGAGGAATTCCTTGAGGAACGCAAGGCGGAGTGGCCAAAACAATGGAGCTGCCCATCAGTTTAGTAGGGCCTGTTGCGATGGGACAAGGGGTAATGGTTTTAAACTAAAAGAGGGGAGATTCAAACTAGATATAAGGAAGACATTTTTTATGCTGTGGGTGGTGAGACCCTGACCCAGGTTGTCCAGAGAGGTGGGAGATGCGCCATCCCTGGAAACATTCCAGGCCAGGCTGGACGGGGCTCTGAGCAACCTGGTCTAGTGGAATATGTCCCTGCTCACTGCAGTCCAACCTAGGGTTGGACTAGGTGTCCTTTAAATGTCCCTTCCAACCCAAACCCTTCTATGATTCTATGATTTCAGAGATAGTAAGTGTTTTTTTGCTGAGCAGGGACTCACTGCCGAAGCTGGAGGAGATGGTGGAGTGGCTGGCTTGGCTCTGCAGCGTCCCCGAGGGGCTGGGCGAAGACTCATCATCCGTGTCATCACTATCAAAGGGCACCAGCTCCCTGTTGCCACCGTCGACCGGCTCCGAGAGCTCCAGCGATGAACCCGAGATGGAGATGTGCAGGCACGGCTGCGGCCCCGCGTCCTCTGGCTGCGCCGGCATCGGCTCCGAGGAGGGGCTGCCCACCGGCTCGGCACGCTCCCTGCCGCGATGAGGGGAGGGGGGAAAGAAGCAGCTCCAGCATCGCCCCATGCCCGCCGGCTCCGCGGTGCCAGTGGGAATGTCCTACCTATATGCCCGCTTGAGACCAGGCACGGAGGCGATGCAGAGGATCCTGGCGGAGCAGACGGCGATGCACGCCTCCACCGTGGGCTCCTTACGGATGCTGAGCAAACAAACCTGCCCCACGTAACCATCGCTGTTGCAAACCCAAACCTCATGGGAGCTTTCCGGGCTTCCGTGGCTGGGAGAAGCACAAGAAAACTGCAAAGGAACAAAAGATGGGATGAGTTGGGTCATTCGGGAATGACGCAGAAGCTCTCGGCATCTGGTGGCAAGTCCACCAGGATGGAGAGGAAACACCACTCCCCTGAGATGCTTGAACCCAGCCACCAAGTACCTGCATCCCACTCCGCGTCTTCATGATGGGGATGGCCTTGAGGAACTCTGGGTCCAGGCAGTTTTTGCTGGAAGCTGGGAAAATCAAATTGGAGGATGAAGAAGCGATGGAGAAAGGGGGTCTACCAAAGCAGGGGTATCATGCCAAGCCCACCACTTTGCCCAACTCCCTGGTCCCTAGAGTTACCCAGCTTCTTCTTGGCGTCCTCGAAGGCTTGCTCAAAGCCAAGCCGGGCATCAGGGTTGGGGAACTCAAAGATGAAGGACTCGGTGCCATCAGCTTTGGTGGTGCTGAGCTCCACCTTGTTGGGGGGGAAGGCCATGCTGAAGGACAGGGATTGCTTCTCTGCTAGCTCACGGTGGATGGCAGCCATCAGGTCCTTGATCACGTCATCCAGGCTCTGGGGACAGGGACAAATCTTCAGCTGTCAGGGATGGACCACCACCAGCCACATGTGTGATGACACCCCTGTCCATCCCCGAGCATCCTTCAGAGGCTGCCCCAACCCCATCGTGGTGCTGGGGCTGGTGGCATCTGGGCCCTTAGAGGACATTCACGGCCACCAGCCCTTCCACAGGCTCTCCTTCCCACCAAAGACATTCCCAGTCGGTTCCCTGAGGAAGGTGTCTGTCCGGGAGACAGCACCAGGGCCATCACATGAGGCTGACCCTGTGCACCCCAAAGCATCCTTCAGAAACTGCCACAACCCGCCTTGTGGCTTTAGGACTGGTGGCATCTGGGTCCATTGAGGACACTGATGGCCACCATCCCTTCCACAGGTTCTCCCTCTCACTGAGGACATCCTGGTTGGTCCCATGAGGAATGTGTCCAGCCAGGGGACAGCACCAGGGCCATCATCCCCATACCTGGTGGGGGAAACTGAGGGTCTCCGACAGCTTGCTGACTTGCCCCAACGTGCTGAGGTCTTCATCCAGGCGGCAGATGCTTTTCTGGATGCTCTCCCGGTTGGTGGCTTGCGAGGCACCTGTGTGGGAACATGTGCATGGCGTTAATCTCTTCCTCCCCGGCGTCATGCAGGGAACTTTCTGCCCACCATCCACGGGTGAGGGATGGGTTTTGGGCTGGGATAGGACACTCCAGCAGGTGGTGACAGACCTTTGACAATGTCCACATCCTCCAGCGGCAGCTTCCAGAGCAGTTTGTACTTGCTAGCGGTGTCGATCACGCTGGCCGCCGTGTACCTGCAAGGTTGGGGGGGATGGCTGAGCTGCACCCATGTCCCCAGCACCCTAAAGCCAGCCCAGCCGGTGGGGACAGTCCTAATGCCGTGGGTTAATCATGGTGGGTGCCCTCCAGGTGGTACTCACAGGCTCATAGAGCTGCGGCGGAGGGAGCCCGACTTGCGCTTCAAGGTTGTGCACACCAGCAGGTCCGTGAAGAGGAAGAAGGACCGATCTTTCTTCCCACCCACCGCCTTCTGAGGAGTGGTGGGAGACACCAAGGGGTTAATGTGCGCCCCCCCCCGCCCCACCCTCCACTGCTAGTGCTGGGAATGGTCCCTGTCTCAGTTTTCCCACACGCTGCCTTGGCACACGGAGGCTGCGGGGTGGGATGGGTCCCACGCCATTGTCTGCATGGGGACTGGTCGTGTGCTCTTGATGGTGAAAGGGGACTTGGGTGCTGTGCGGGCAAAGCCACAGGGTGACACTCACAGGGAAGCACCAGGGCCATGGGAACACTCGACATGGGCTCACTGGGACCCCCATGGTCTCCACCTCCGGCCTCCCTATCCACCCCTGGCTTGGGGCTGCTGCGGGCTCTCCCTGCCTCCTGCCTGCTCCAAAACACATCTTATCTTCCCACACACACTTGGGGAATTTTATATTGTCCCCATTGATCTGCCACCTATCCATCCATCCATCCATCCATCCATCCATCCATCCACCATCCATCCTTCCAACCTTCCATCCACCCCTTCATCCATCCTTTCATCCATCCTTCATTCATCCATCCATCCATCCATCCTTCCACCCATTCATCCATCCTTCCATCCATCCATCCGTCAATCCTTAGAGAATCATAGAATATCTCAAGTTGGAAGGGACCCATACGGATCTTCGAGTCCGAGTCCCTGCTCCTTGCAGGACTACCTAACACGAAACCATATGACTAAGAGCGTCATCTGATAGGCTTGGTGCTGTGACCACTTCCCTGGGGAGCCTGTTCCAGTGACCAACCACCCTCACCTTTACATAATGTCCGATCTGAACTCCCCCGATACAGCTTCCATCCATCCATCCATCCATCCATCCATCCATCCATCCATCCATCCATCCCTCCCTCCCTCCCTCCCTCCCTCCCTCTGTAGCCTCCCATGGGCACACAGGCATCCCATGACCCACAATCATAGCCTCCTACTGCCCCATCCGTTGTGCGGTCCCACGGCCCTAATGGTGACAAGGGACCACCCTGCTCTTACCACTTCCACGACCATCTCCTGTCGCAGGAACCTGCGGAGCGGGGCCTGGAGCTGTGGGGACAAGGAGAAAGGAATGGGGAGTCTCGTGAGCTTTGTCCCTGCCCCTACAGCTCCCCCCGCCCAGGCTCAGAACTGGCACTCCAGCCCCCTCCCAAACCCCCAGGAGCCCACCAAGGCCAAGTGGTGATGGGGAAGGCAGGACCCGGAGGAGAAAATAAGTGGCCCAGACTGGGGTAACCCAGAAAGAGCAGAAATAGTTGCATTTTGGGGAGAAGAAAAGACTGATCCCCATGTAAGATCCTTGTACGTACATCCTCCATCCCTTCGATGTGGGACTCGATCTCCTGCACGATCCGGGCGTTCCTCTCCACCTCCTCCGCACTTTTCATGCCCTTGTTGATCCTCTCAGCCACTTGCTTGATGTTGCGCTGGGCATCGATGAGGAAAGGGTGGTCGGGGTGGTCCTCTGGCGTGTGCTTCAGCAGGTCCTACCATGGGGACACAGTTGAGATGTCACCATGGGCAAAGGCCGGGCATCGGCAATGCCATGACACCCCCAAGCAAAAGACCTACCACACTGGTCTGGCTGCTGCGGATGGAAAACAGTCCCGTGCAGGAAAGGTTTTGCAAAGAAATGAAGCCTTGAGCTTTGGCCACCACCAGCCTGGTCTTTGCCACCTCTAAAGAGGCCACCAGCTCCTGAGAGCACATCATCACCTTGCACGGATGCCTGAATTTCATCACTGGCATGTTCAAGGTGAGGTTGGATGGGGCTTTGAGCAACCTGATCCAGTGCAAGATGTCCCTGCCCATGGCAGGGGGGTTGGACTAGATGATCTTTGAAGGTCCCTTCCAACCCAAACCATTCAGTGATTCTCTGAAAGCACATCCCCACCAGCCTGAGCACCAGGGATTGACCCTGGAATGGGGAAACTGAGGCACAGAGGGGCGGCAGTGCGACTGGTCCCAAAATGGCACTGCAATATCCGACCTCCCAGCAGAAAGGTAGAGGGGAGGGTGACCGTACACCCACAGGGTCATGCTGGGGGGGACAGCAGGGTGACAGTCTTCAGGGTGACCATCCCTAGGAGGGCAGAGCTGTGTGCATGCCCACAGACACCAACTTTGTGTCAAGGGATGGGAAAAGGGGCCAGGAGAGATGTGAGACCCCTAAAAGCTGCCATTACGTGGCGGTCAGGAGGAGCCGTGGTCTCACCTGCTCCCAGCATGGGACAGACGCCCACCTGCCTGCACCCGTTGCCTGCACCCACCTTCACCAGCAGCTCGTATCGTGGGATCCTCTGCACCGGCTTGATCATCAGGTCGGACAGAGCCTGCTTCTCCTTGTTCTCCCGCATGCTTTGCTGCAAAACACCAGTAGAGGACAAAGATGGGCCCGTTAGGTGGGACACAGCAGGGACCTGGTGTGCCACCAGACCAGGAACTGGAGCAACACGCATTTGGGTCAGGATGACTCCTTTTTACACCATCCAGAGTGACTCCAGTTCATCCCAATCTTCGCAATAAAAACAAGAAGAAGGTGGGGGGAAAAATCCCCAGCCTGACCATAGATTACCAGTTTACTCCCGTTAACCCCGTCCCACCTCACCAGCAGCCTTGCAGATGGTTCTGGACCTTGGCCAACATCTATGGGGAGAGGAACTAGGACCCACCTCCAGGAACTTCATGAATGCCGGCCGGGCTTCCTTGGCGATCCTGACAGCATCCTTGGCATTGAGGAAGTTATCGATGTAGGCAGAGTAGATGTTCACTAGCACGTCCTTGGAGAACTGGGAGGGGAAAAGAGTGGGGGGACAGAAACAGGGATAGGTCCAGCATGGACGTCCTGGGCAAGCTTGGAAGAAGCTGTCTCAAGGGTTAATCCTGGGTCTGGGCTGGCTCGGGGAGGGCTCATCTGCTGCCCGCCCCCCTCGATTTTTCAGCCCTGACATTTCTGCTCCTGAGGCAGAAACGCGGAGCTGCAGACCCAGCCGGTCGCCGCAACACCCCGCCGTTACGCTAAGCAGACGGCAGGCCTGGAGATCGTCTCCTGTTCTCCATCTCAGGCGTGTTTGGCCTGTCCTTTAATCACTCCCCTGCCTCCTGCTCCAAAACTTCTCCTGCTGGGGCCATGCCCGAGACCGGGCACGCCTGGGTTCCCCAGGGAAAATCCACCCCCCGAGGACCTACCGACTGCACGAGGAGGTCGCCCACTTTCTGCTTCTCGTGCCAATTCTGCACACAGTCATGGATCTGCTCCAGGAACTGCTCGTGGTGCTCCAGCAGCTCGGGGATTTGGTCGAAGATCTCGTCCACCAGCGATGGGTCACACAACAGCGAGTTCTCCGGCTGCTTCAGTGGCTTCATGTAACCCTGCGGGGAAGCAAAGGCATCAGGATCCCCATAGATTTCCTTTCCCACCCCCCCCAGTATGAATTTTTCAACCCCTGTAAATATGGAGATCGGTGGAATCCTGCAGCGGGAGGTTTCCCCAGTGAACATTGGGTTGTGGGGCCCATCAGAGGGACCACAGAGCATTGGGTCCCAGCAGGGTTTGCACCCCAGCCCATCTCACCCATCCCACCCAGTGCATCCCCATGGCAGACTGGGGAATGGGGCAGGTCTGCACATGGAACCCACAAAGCACAATGTCCTCTGTCCCCGAGCCACGGCCTTGAGAGGCTCCAAACCTTTGCTGTCATGAGCCTTGGTCACCTCCATCTCCTACAGAGCCTGACCCACATGGGGAATCACAGCAGCACAAGCCTGGGATCCAAAAGCTGGTGGGTTCCTGATGGGATTTAGGGTGTTTGGGACCAGGATAGGCTGGAGTGAGCAGGGTGGAGGCACTGGGTCAAGGCCTGGACCACCTTGCCATCAGCATCTCTTGGGTAATGGCCAACGAGTGATGCTCAGGGTCAGTACGAAAAGTGGGACAAGAGCAGGTCCTCTGCAAGGGTGGGTGGGCAGCTCTGCTACAAAACCCCTTTCCTGCCCCCATGGGGCAGAGCTGCAGGGGGGAGCAGTGCCCCTGGGAACGGGAGAGCCGGATTTCCAAGGGATGCAGGATGACGAAGGTCTTCTTAGGCCTTGCCTCCTCCTCAGTGCAACCAGTATGGTGTGCTGGTGTCCTTCAGGATGTTGGGAGGACCACGGGGCTAAGCAGTGAGGACAGGGCCCACCTCGAGCTGCTTTGGACATCTCCATCCAAGTTGGTGAGGGAGGAGTCATCCCCCAAGGATGAGGTTCCTCGGGCTGGTGGTGGGCCAAATCCTTCCTGAGCCTCATGACTTGCCTCACCTGCCTTACTGTGGCCAACACCTCCAGCAGGAGCTGAGCTGGGCTGTGCATCCCACTCACTATGAAACTGGGGGAGCAAGGACCAGATGGGGAAAAAGAACATGGAGACAGCCCCTGCCTTGGCACACGAGGAGCACAGACAGGGCTTGCTCATGCACCATCTGGCTTGGCTGGAAGATGATACTCCAGGGCAGTCCCTGTCCCTGGTAGCCACTGTGCTACATGCCACCGGGCCACATCACAGGTCCAAGCACCTCGTCCCAGCTAATACAGTGAGCTGGGGGCATTTGGAGCCCTGTGATCCTCCCCAGAAATCCAGGTTCCCCTGGTTGCGCTGTGCCAGGATGTGTGCCATGGGCAAGAAGACCTCAGGCATTAAAGCCCTGTGGCTCCCACCCATGTCCAACCAGTCCCTCCAGTGGGGAACCGGTGAGCCCCAGCACAGCTGTCCTCTCTCCAACCAGCCTCCTGTCCCACCTCAGAGGAGTACACAGACCATGGGACAACCTCTGTCCATGCCAAGACCAGCAGGGATACCACCTGACCCCAAACCCTGTACAGCTTTCCCCAAAATAAGTCCCAGAGCCAGGGTCCTCTCACCCCTCCAAGACAACATCTGCACTAGCAACAGCCTTGAAATGTCCTTCCCTCCTGCAGCAACATCTGGCAGACCACATCTGGGTCCACCACGGGGGCATCCTCACAGGGGATTTATGGGGAAAGCCAGGTGTTGGGATGATGAGTGCCCCATGCCCTGGTGGACATGCCCAGCAGATGTCCTACAGGCACTGCTTTGTATCGAGCAGAGCAGAGCTCTGAATTTTAGGTGTTTCCACCTGCAGCGATGTGGTTGGACAACCCACACCTACGCCAGCGTGACCTAGTCTTTAGGGCGTTGACCACCATTAACCTTCTGAAACACCTTCATTAACATCTGAAATGTGGGGTGGACCCTCCGGCCAGGCTGCTCCAAGGGGGTTGGAACCAGCTCAGTAAAAAAAAGACCGTGAAAAACCCTTGGCCCGTGGCTGCAGGTGATGACGCTGAGCAGAAAATGGGGGGACATGTAAGGGGTCCCCCATCATGGGATGGCCATCAGCAACAGTCCAGGAGGTGGGGTGCAACATGAGGAAGAGCGTCTGGGGGGGCAAGCACGGAGAGGGGCGTGGGGACATGACACCCACCAGGTGACAACCCGCCAGGAACATTACAGGCTCGATCTGGGGGACAGAGGTGACCCTCACCCCCCATTCTTCATACTATTGTCATGCTGCTCCCACCTCCGGTCCTGCTGTCCCCAACATCCCCACTGCCACCCGTCCCCAATCCATCCCCATGCCACATCAGTGCTGGCAGAGCACCCACGGCTGGGGGTCCAATGTAGGGTCCCGGGGACGGTGACAAGCAAGGGACGGTCATGCCGTGACATGGTTTGAGGTGCCACGTTCCCGCCCGTGCCGCGTTACCTGCATCAAGGTGCGCAAGGACTCCACATAGGACTGCTCGGTGTCCAGCAGCGTCATGATGACGTGTTTCCTCATGTCCTGCCCAGGGTGGAAAGAAAGGCGAGATGAATTTTGGGGTGACACGATGGAGGGGAGCTACGTGGCGGGGTGTCAATGCCGGCGCGGGGGCTCGGCGGGTAGGCTGAACACCGGAGCAGCCCGGCTGGCGTCCAGCTTCCCTCCGCTCCCTCTCCACCCCGATGGAGGAATCCGGGAGGATTAGGAAGTACATGACACCGAGCGCACAGAGACGCCTGGTTTCCTCCGCGGCCGCGTCAGGAGCCCGCCCTGGCTCTCACAGCCCTACATGGGTCGGTCCCGGAGCCCTCTGTCTCTCCGTTGGCTCCGCTCGGAGCGGTCCCGTAGGAATTCGCCTCCTGCCCAGCACCCCGGGCACCCCAGCGTCGGGTTGTGGCCCTGCAGGAGGGGGATCAATGGGGTGGTGGGGGGCATGGGGAGGTGGTGGTGTGGGATGGTCTGCCAGCCCTCGGGAAGCAGATGGGTTGGGGTCTTCTCAGTTGTGGGGCTCAGAGACTCCCCTCGTACGCAGCATCTGGGGGGATGCCCCTGAAGCTCAGCCTGGGGGTGAGATGCTCCAGAGCCCAGGGTGTGAGACACCCCAAAAGTTTTGAGGGTGAGATGATCCAACTGCCCTGGGTGCACAGACACCTCAAAAGTTTTGGGTGCAAGATGCCCCAGAGCCCAGAGCATGAGACACCCCAAAGGTTTTGGGTGCAGAGATGCTCCGATGGCCCTGGCTGCAGAGACACCCCAAAAGGTTTGGGTGCAGCAATGCTCCAAAGACCCTGGGTGCACAGACACCCCAAAAGTTTTGGGTGCAGAGATGCTCCAAAGACCCTGGGTGCACAGACACCCCAAAAGTTTTGGGTGCAGAGATGCCCCAGTGGCCCTGGCTGCAGAGACATCCTGAAAGTTTTGGGTGCAGAGATGCTCCAGTGGCCCTGGCTGCAGAGACACCCCAAAAGTTTTGGGTGCAGAGATGCTCCAGTGGCCCTGGCTGCAGAGACACACCAAAAGTTTTGGGTGCAGAGATGCTTCAAAGACCTTGGGTGCAGAGACACCCCAAAAGTTTTGGGTGCAGAGATGCTCCAATGGCCCTGGCTGCAGAGACATCCTGAAAGTTTTGGGTGTGAGATGCTCCAGAGCTCAGGGTGCATAACACCCCAAAAGTTTTGGGTGCAGAGATGTTCTGAGGGCCCTGGGTGCAGACACCCAAAAGTTCTGCATGTGGAAGTGCTCCAAAAGCCCTGGGTGCAGAGACACCCAGAAAGTTTTGGGTAGAGAGATGCTCCAGAGACCCCAAAAGTTTTGTGTGTGGTTACACTCCGGAGACCCTGGATGTGAGACACCCCAAAAGTTTTGGGTGCAGAGATGCTCCAAAGGCCCCAGGTGTGAGACACCCCAAAAGTCTGGGGTGTAGAGATCGTCCGTGAGCCCTGGGAAAGGAGATGCTCCAAGGTGCTGGGTATGGAGACACTGCAATGGTCCTGTTCATGGAGACCCTCCAAAGGCCCTGGATGCAAAGACACCCCAAGCTGTGGGTGTGAGACACCCCAAAGGCCCTGGATGCTCACACACCCCAAAGGCCATGGAGGCTTGGACATCCCCAAGGCCATGGGTGCAGAGATGCCCCAAAGGCCCTAGATGTGAAGATGCTCCAGTGGACACGGAGACACTCGAAGTGTCTCAGTAATGGAGACACCCCAAAGGCCATGGGTGCAGGGACACCCCAAGTGTTGTAGGTACACAGATGTTCCAAAGCCTCTGTGGACAAGGACCTTCCAAAGGCCCTGGGTGCTTGGACACCCCAACAGCCCTGGATGTAGAGATGTCCCCACAGGGCCACCACAGCACATTGGGACCAGGTTCCCCTGACCTGTTGCCACTATGGGGGCTGCCAGAGCTACCAAACCCCCACATCCCCCATCTCCTCATGGGATGAGCCCATGTCCCCCAGCCATGCAAAGTTGTGTGTCCCCCACTGCTCCCAGCGAGGACACAGGTGCCATGAAGCCAGTCTGCAACCACAGGAGGAAGCTTTAACCCAACCATCCTCGCCACGGATGGAGGCCATCATCTCCCCAGTGGTCCCCAAGGAGCTATGAGGAGGGATCCTGGCCAGATCCTGCTCAGTGCTTGAGAACAGAGCCGTGCCTCAGTTTCCCCACTCACCCACCAAGCTGATAACAGTCTTTCCAGCCAAGCAAGTAGGAAACTGTCCAGAGCCAAATATTACAGTGACGGGTCAAAGCCTCCCCAGAAAATCTGCCCCCCCCCAAAGACGTTGATGCTGGGGTCCTTGGGGACGCCGGTTGAGACCTTCCCTCTTTGTTACAGCCTGAAGCTTATTAATACTCTCACTGCTGGATTAATTTGTTGTAATTATGGGCTGAAGGGCACTCACTGGAGGATGGGCTTTAGGGGTGCAGAGAACCTCATCCTCCCGCCCTGCCTCAGTTTCCCCAACCCTCGCACAGCCTGTAGTTCCCCATCTCAATATGATGCTCCCAGCATTTTCTGGAGCTGTCCCAGCTCCCAAAGCCAAGGGCTGGATCGGTGAGCTGAACAGGCTCAGCACCGCATGCCGCACTGGCGGCTGGGGTTTTGCAGCGGTGGAGAGACGCAGGATGAGGCCCAGCCGTTGGCAAGGGGATTTTTTTCCACCATTACAGCAGAGCGGTATTATCCCAGCAGGAGGAAATTCCTGCTGGGATGAGCAGGAGCTGGGGGTAACTCACCATCCTGGCAGGGCGAAGCGGTACCCAGGCACGGAGAGGATGTGCCCCACAGCATCCCTTACCCCAGCAAAGCCTCTCCCCTGTGGGGCTGATGTTGCTTCCATCTCCATCTGCTCTTCCTGGGGACCCCCCCTGCCGTGCCCCGGCCGCATCTTGCATTCCCCAAGATGCTCAGCATCCCCAGAATCAGCCCACGCCACAATGGGAATAGGGGCATTTCCCCACCAGCTGATGCCTCCGCGGTGTAAATCAGTATTGGGGGGGGGGCGGGGGGTGGTGGTGGTGGTAGGGATGGCTCCATCCCCCCCCCATTACCCTCTCCGGGTGGGAGCTTTTCCCCCTCCCCGCAATCTGGAGAACCCCGGGGGCGGCAGGCTGAGGATGAGGATGGAGGCGCCGTTGCCACGGCAATCGCGGTCCAGACCCCGCAGGTGCTGGGTTCTGCCGGGTGCACACGTGTCCAAACATGACGCATCCATGCACACCCCCCCCCAGCACCCCCACCCCCCGCCATATATCTCCCCCCATTCCACCAGACATCCCCCCTCTCCGTCTCCAGGACCCCCCCTCCTCCCTTCATCCCTTTTCGCATCACCTCGGTACCACCGCGACTGCTGCAACCCTTCTCCGGTAGCTCCTCGGCCGCCCCGCCGAGCCCGGAGGCAGCGAAGGCCGCGTCGATGCCGTCCCCGATGTCTCGCATGTCCTCCAGCGCGATGGTGAACTGCGCCAGAGTCCTCACCATCTGCAGCATGCGGGTCCCGGGGTCGGTCCGTCCCACGCGGCCCAAGGAATAAAAAAAATTTTATATATCTATATATATATACTCCCAGGTCTCCCCTTTAAAATAGCCGGAATGCTGCGCTGGGATGCAGCGAGGAAGGATATAAAATAGAGGAGTTACTTATATCGATAGGATTCTGTGTGTGTGTGTGTATATATATATATATTAAAAAAAAAAAGAAAAGCCCTCCCGCAGAGCAGCTGCAGGCTGCGTGCAGCGGGCGTGCGCCTGCGTCCGTGGCGGCACGCGGGTCCCCGGCCCCGGGTGCTACCGAGGCACGGGCAGACGGGAGCAATCGGAGATGGAGGCAGAGCCGTGCCCACACAGACACGCGCGGATGCAGGCAGGGCCGGATCCTGCCGGAGGGATGCTGCTGGAGGATGCTGTACGGGGTGTGTGTGTGATGCTTTCTTGGGGCATGTGATTTTTTTTGGGGGGGGGGTGTGTGTGCACACAGATGATGCAGGGTTGGGGTGCTGAGCATCCTTGGAGTCTCTGTCCCCATCAATGGGGGGGTCCTTGGGTACCATAACCTTGCAGAGAGGGAAAATGAGGCACGGAGCAACCCCCCCACCCCCCACCTCCACCCCATCATCACCTCAGCACCCACATCCCTGCTTGCCGGGTGATGCACCCTGCCCGGATCCGTTTGTAACACTCCCCTCCTGCTTCGTTAATTAAATCTAATTAGCCGCTCACCCCGTTTCCACAGCAACGGCGTGCAGCAGGGCTGCGTCCTCCCATTGCAGCCAGTAAATTTCCTCTTGGTAATGAGGATGATGAGCATCTCACCCCAGGGAGGGCGCCAGGGGGGACAGGATGCATAGCACCCATCCCGTCCCCCCCAGCACTCTCCCTGGGGTGTATGACAGAGAACGGCCAACTCAGTGCATATAATGAGAGAGGACGTGCAGCAGCCTTAAATACACCCCCTCACTGGGATCAGGGAGGATGGACCCACAGCACCCAGTGTGAGCACGATGGGTGCCTGCGCTGCACCCCGTACAGCTAATTGCATTAGGGGTAATGAGGCTCTTTGCAAGGCAGTGGCTCCTGCGACTCCTTCTGCAGCGCCACGGTCATCCCAGACCCACTCCTGTTGCAATCCCGGACCTGTCCGGGTTGCAATTCTGGGCCCATTTGGGTTCCAATCCCTGATCCATCTGGGTTGCAATCCTGGTCCCATCTGGCCTGCAGTCCTGGGTTCTTCTGGGATCTAATCCCAGCCCCATTTCTGTTGTAATCCCAGCCCCATCTGGGTTGCAATCCCAGACCCACATGGACTGCAACCTTGGTTCCAGTTGCACTGCAATCCCAGACCCATCTGGGTGACAATCCCGGGCTGCGGGGTTCCAATCCAAGACCCATTTGGGCTGTCATTCCAAACTCATCTCAGTTGCAATCCCAGATCCATCTGGGTTGCAGTCCTGGGTCTGTCTGCATTGAAATCCTGGGCTCATTTGGGTTCCAGTCACTGATCCACCGGGGTTGCAATCCCAAACCCATTCCTGTTGCGACCCTAGATCCATAAAGGTTGCAATCCTGGGTCCTTCTGCATTGCAATCCCAGGCTCACTTGGACTGCAATCCCTGATCCATCTGGGTTGCGATTGCAAACCCATTCCTGTTGCAATTCCAGCCCCACCGGGGTTGCAATCCTGGGTCTGTCTGCATTGAAATCCTGGGGTCCCTTGGGTTGCAATCCCTGATCCATCTGGGTTGCAATCCCAAACCCATTCCTGTCGTGATGCTGGATCCAAAATGGCTGCAACCCTGGGCCCAGCTGCATTGCAATCCCAGATCCAGCTGCATTGCAATCCCAGACCCATCTGAGCTGCAGCCCTGGGTCCATCTGCATTGCAATCCCAGGCTCATTTGGGTTGCAATCCCCAATCCATCTGGGTTCCAATCCCGACCTCATTCGGGTTCCAATCCCCGATCCATCCGGGTTATGATCCCAAACCCATTCCTGTTGCAACCCGGAGCCACCAGGGCTGCAACCCTGGGCTCCATCTGCATCGCAATCCCCGATCCATCGGGGGGTTGTGATCTCAAACCCATTCCTCTTGCAATCCCTGCCTCATTTAAATTGCAGCCCCAGCCCCAGTTGCCCTGCGATGCCGTGACGCCGGGATGCCGCGACGGTGACCCGGCTGCTCCGCCTGCAGCAACGCCCTCCCACGGCATCGCTTGTCCCCAGGGTGAGCAGGGGGATCCCTCCATCCTTCCATCGGCAGAGGGTCCTTCCCACACCCCTCACTCCCCAAACACCTCCCTTGAGTCAATCCCTTCATTTAACGGTGCGAGGAGATTCTCCAGTGTCTACTATTAAGGTTGAGCTTTCTTGCTGACGGGTTTAAAAACCACTCTCAAACCCACCCAACCTCTTCGGATGTTACCAGGGAGGAAGGATGGATGGAGAAGGGTTAAACCCATCGCTGCCCAGACCAGGGAAGGAGCCAGGCTGGATCCCGCTGTGCACAGAGGGGCCCAACGGAGGTTATCTCGCTGTCACCCAGGAAAGAAAAAGCCAGAGCGATGCCGCTCGTCCCCGCCGGCCGCCGAGCCCGGACCCCCCTGCGCGCGGCCCGCAGCCCACAGGAAATTCCTGGGAGTGTTTGGCCACTCCAACAGCGCTGCCTATTTTTAGGGCCCGTCTAAAATATGAGCTGGTTATTTTTAGCAGCGCGGCTCTTTGTAAACACCTTTAGATTTCCTTTCGGACAATCCTTTTTTTTTTTTTTTTTTTTTTTTTTTTTCAACCTGGGTGTTTCCTCCCCCAAAAAAACCCTATCGCCCCCGCCCCAGGAAAACATCCCAATCCCATGGGATTGAGCCAAGGGGTTCATCCCCCCATCCCAAAGGCTTGTGCCAGCATGGCGTGGATGCTCCCAAAAATCCAAAGCTGCAGCAGATCCAGCACTGGGGATTTGGGGGGCAATCTGGCAGCACCCCAAATGCAGGATGGGGGGGCTCAGAGAGGAGGTTTCCCCCCAGTTTTTCCCTCTGGCATTGGAAATACAACCCCTCAACCCCTCTCCTAGGGGATCTCTCCTAGGCTGCTCTGTTTTATTTTTTTAATAAAAAATCCAGGTGCAAATCCATCATTTTGCTTTTCCCCATCTAGGCATAGCAATGTAGGAGACGCCTGAGCATCCCCCCGGGGTTTTAAAACATCTTAAAGTATTTAAAAAACGACCTGGAAAATCATGTCCTGCCTCCACCCTCAGCAAACAAATAGGCATCGATGGCAGAAAGTCCTAAAAACTACATTTTTTAAAGAAAACAAACAGTGTTTTAGGGGAAAGGGAGAGCAGGGATGTATATCCATGGTGAATCCCAATCTCTGGCCCTTGAGTCCAGGCTGAGACTGTGCACACCTCAGTGCATGTAATGATCCTGCTTGCAACCACTTCGAAGACTTTCCCCTTTCCTCCCCCCTCAAATCCCACTGCTGGTGGGAACTGGGCCGCTGAAGGCCGGGATGCGCAAGTGGGTATCACACATACTGTCACCACCCGGCTGGGATGCTAAAATCACATCCCATGGGAGGGGGGAATCTCCATATCCCTGGAGATACCATTTCACCCCAAAATTCCCTTCCTGGAGCCAGAACACGCAGTGTTTCTCCAAGGTCGGTAGTGTAATGAGTTGTGCCAGGGCTCAGCCATACCCCGGGTGAACTGTTAAGGGGATTTTGACCCTGAAACCTCACTTCCTCGCAAAAAAAATCGAGTTTTAGGAAAAAACTGGAGTGTTTTGGATCATTTTAGGACCAGGATTTGCTGCTCGGGGCCTTCCCAGCTCATCCTTCCCGCAGCTGCCGAAGGAGGAGCCAGCCCTGCTTGCGTAATTGTTCCCACCCCTGCAAAATGTGCCAAAATTTTAAGAATAAATAAATACAAGTTGTTTTTCCCTCGTTATGGCTTGTCCGCACTGCTGGAGGTGGGGTGGGGGTGGGGGATTCTCTACTGCCTTGTAGTAGGGTTGTGCTAGGAGCAGCCTGAATCTTGGCACCTCCTTGAGACCACCATTCCCAGTTTGGAAGAAACTGGGAGGAACTGGGATTTCTGCACCTTTTCTTTCTCTGGATGCTTCTTCCCAGGGCAGATCCCACTAGAGGGAGCTTGGACATAGTGGAAGCCACCAGTCCATGGAGCCCTGCCCCAGGGAGCCTACAGTGCACGGGGAGCACCCAGCCTTAACAATTTTAAGGCACCCTTGGCTTTATTTCTACCATAATCCCAGAAAAATAAGGCTTGGAAAAAAATGTGGACCTGCTTCCATCCATCCCAACATGATGAGCAAACACTTCCGCAGCAAACAGTATCATCCCGATACATAAAACTTGCTCGTGCAGCCGGAAAAGCCTCTGACTGGCATCATCATCCAAAATAGGATGATGCTATTTCATCCAGTTCCATATTTCCTCAATCGCTCGGTTCCTGGCAGGAAAATCACTTGGAAAATATCACATTATGTCCTCTTGGGAGGTTTTTAGCAGGAGGTTTGATTGGGTTTTGTAGGGCTTTCAAGGCCAACCCATCCAGCCTTCACCTTGGGATAAATGATGCTCAGCCACACAGCTCTGTGCCACATGGCTGGAGGGACGGCAGCCACCAGACAGGGGAAGACCTTGTTTTGCTGGGTACCAGCCCCTGCCATCCCTGGGTACCAGCCCTAGCATCCTTGGGTACCAATCACCTCCATCCCGGGGCATCACTGACTCCCATCCCTGAGTGCCAGTCACCGCATCCCTGCGCATGTCACTCTATCCCTGGGTATCAGTCACCCCATCTCTGGTACCAGTCACCTCATCCCTGGGTACCAGTCAGCACCATCCCCGAGTACCAGTCACCTCTTTTCTGGGGCATGTCACCCCACCTCTGTGTACCAATCACCTCCATCACTGATACCACCCATCTCCATCCCTGGGTACCAGTCAGCCCATCCTGAATACCAGTCATCTCCACTGCTGATACCAGCCACCACCATCCCTGGGCACCAGTCAACCCATCGCTAGGCACCAGTCATCGCTACCGCTGGTACCAGCCACCACAATACCTGGGCGCCAGCCACCTCCATCCCTAGGCACCAGCCACCTCCATCCCTAGGCACCAGTCACCTCCATCCCTGGGCACCAGATGCCTCCATCCCTAGGCAACAGTCACCACCATCCCCGAATACCAGTCATCTCCACCCCTGGTAGCAGCCATCTCCATCCCTGGGTACCAGTCAACCCATCCCTGAACACCAGTCATCGCTACCGCTGATACCAGCCACCACCATCCCTAGGCAACAGATGCCTCCATCCCTAGGCAACAGTCACCGCCATCCCCGAATACCAGTCATCACCACTGCTGATACCAGCCACCACCATCCCTGGGTACCAGTCAGCCCATCCCTGAATACCAGTCATCGCCACTGCTGATACCAGCCACCACCATCCCTGGGTACCAGTCATCACCACTGCTGATACCAGCCACCACCATCCCTGAGCACCAGTCACCACCATCCTTAGGCACCAGTCATTGCCATCCCTGGGTACCAGTCATCTCCATCCCTCGTATCAGACACTGCCATCCATGGGTACCACTCACCCATCCCTGAGTACCAGCCACCTTCATCCTTGGGTACCACTCACCTCCTTCCTGGAGCATGTCACCCCATTGCTGGGTACCAGTCACTGCCATCCCTGGGTACCATTCACAAGTACCAGCCACCTCCTTCCCAGGGCATGTCCCCCCACCACCACCATCCCTGGTACCAGTTTCCTCATCCCTGAATACCAGTCATCCCATTCCTGGGTAGCAGCCCCCCCCCCCATCCCTGGGGAAGACCAAGGCCCCGTGTCCTGGGGAAACCACCCTCCACCTCCCAGGGGAACACCAGGACCTGTGCCGCAGAAGAGGGGCCGTGCCTGAGCCAGGCTGACGCCGTACAGCATCACGTCCGGGGCTGCATCCCCTCCCCGCCCAGCCGCTCGCTCTTCTCCCACGGGTAAGAAAAGTCCGAGATGCTTTCCGAAGCGCAACTTCTTGAAAGGAAATAAAAGCATAAATCAGCAGCTCTGATTCAGCTCTGCATCGGTTACTAATAATACTCCTGTGTTTATTCGCAGCCCTGGGGCTGGAGATGTTTGCTTTTCCCTCGGTCGTGGTTTTTCCCAGGCTCCCAGCTCGCAGAGGAGCTTTGATTTGTTCAGGGATGCTCCCATGAAGAAACCCAGCGGCACAACCGCCTCCGGGACAGGGAGGAAGAGGAGGAGGAGGAGGAGGAGGGTGGCTTCAGCCCCAAAAGGATGCACTGAGAATTCGGCTGTTTTCCCTTCTTTGACTTCTCGGCTGCGGTGATTCATCCCGAGAGGACAGGGCCTGGCTGTAATTCTGCTTTTTAATTGTGAGAAAAAGCCAGGAATAAAAAAAAATCAAGGAGCTGGAGTTAACTTTTTCAGGGCAGGGTGGAAGGATGCTGGGCATCCCAGCGCCGTCCCGGTGAGCGGCAGCGCCGGGAGCGGTGCCAGTGGGACGGGGAGTGGGGAGACGGGGGGAGGCTCATTTCCCGAAGCAACAAAAATTCATCCTCTAAACATGTCACGGGGATTTTCCCATCGGATTTTCACTTGAAATCAGGGTTTGCATCACTGGCACTGGGGTGTGAGGGGTTCTCCCCGCCCACCTCCCCCCCCAAAATATGAGGCACAGGGTCATGCTGGCACATCTCAGGGCATCCTCCCCCACTGCTGAGAGCATCCCATGGGTGCCCCCCTCCCCATGCCCCTCTCCCACCCGATCCGTGATGCTCACCCCAATTTACTCCCCCTCCCGCTGCCATCCATCCCCCGGCGCATTTGCAGAGCCCTTGCAAAACTCATGTTGCCGCGGTCCAGGGCACGGCGGGGGGCTTGCCGGCCCCCTGTTTGCAGCCAGCCTTTGCTGAGCCCTAAAGCAGCTTTCACCAAATATGGAAGGTTTTTTTTGCCTCCAGTTTTCGGCACGCAGGCCGCGGCCCAAGAGCGCAGCTTTCCAGATGCTGAGGTCAGCCCTGCTCTTCTTCCCTCCACCCCCCCACCACCCCCCCCCCCGACTCCTTCTCCGCTGCCTCCCAGCGCGCTTGGCCCTGCACCCACTGGGAGAGGGGTAATGCCACCCCCCCCCCCAACTCACTGGCATCCCTAGATCCCCCACCAGCATCCTTTGCCGCTGGCACAAGCCACACCCCACATCCCACAGCACCCCAAAGAAATAGTTACTGGGATTTTGGGGGGAGAGAGAAGCCAGGGAGGAGAAAGGTGCCCGATGCTGGCACCCCTTGGCATTGCCACTGGGTGCCAGCCTGGCATATGCGGGTAGGAGGCGCCCTGGGTGCCTGGTGGCATGGGGCATGCATCCAGGTGAGGGGGGTGAAAGCAAACTTGGGGTACTCAAGAGGGTGCTGGCCTGGCACCCAGGGAGTGATGGGCACCAGAAACCGATGGGCACCAGGAGCCAATGGGCACCAGGAGCTGATGGGCACCCAGGAGCTGATGGGGACCTGGAGCAATGGAGGCCAGAAGCCAACGGGCATCTGAGAGCCAAAGGGCACCCAGAAGCTGATGGGCACCCTGGACCCAATGGGCACCCAGGAGCTGATGGGCACCTGGAGTTGATTGACACCCAGGAGCTGATAGACACCAGGAGCCAATGGACATCCAAGAGCCAAAGGGCACTCAGGAACTGATATGGGCACCAGCAGCCAATGGGCATCAGGAGCTGATGGGCACCCAGGAGCTGATGGACACCAGGAACCAATGGGCACCTGAGAGCCAAAGGGTACCTGGGAGCCATTGGGCACCAGGAGCTGTTGGCCATCAGGAGCTGATGGGCACCCAGGAACCAGTGGGCAGCAGGAGGTATCCAGGAGCCAAAGGGCAACCAAGAGGTGATGGATGCTCAGAAGCTGATGGGTGCCCAAGAGCTACCCTGGACACCCACGAATCCACACACAACCTGGAGCTGACAGACACCCAGGAGCTGATGGGCACCCAGGAACCAACAGGTACCCGGGAGTCCATGGGCACCTAGAGTGCATGGAAATGCAGGAGCTGATGGATGTTCAGGATCCAACAGGTACTAGGAGTCCACAGACACCCATGAATCCATAAGCAACCACAAGATGACAGACACCCATGAGCTTATGGGCACCAGGAGCTCATGGATGTTCAGGATCCAACAGGTGTCAGGAGTCCACGGGCACCCAGAAATCCACAAGCAACCAGGAGCTGATGGGCACCCAGGATTCCATGGGCACCCAGGAGCTGATGGACATACAGGAGCCAGGAGCCCCAAACAGCCTGTGCCATGCCCCTGCCCCAGCCCTTCTTATGCCCCCTAGCGCCCGGATCCATGCCCTTGGCAGCAGCCTGGGTGCAACCACCAGAAGAAGACCCCCTTTGTGCTAGCCTCCATCCCCAGCATCACCTGTGCCCCATAGACACCCAGCCTCACAGCAGCCCGCACTCAGTGGGTCCCCTTGCCCAGCACGGCAGCAGGGAGCCGGTGGGGGGGAACATCATGGACCTTGCCAGGAACGCCCACATCTCACGTCACATCACAGCAAGGCGAGAGGTGACGCCTTCCCTGTCATGTCATTGTCACAGTGGCACCCCAGCTGGGGGGGGGGGAAGGGGGGTAGTGCGAAAAAAGGGCATTTCGGCATCTACTGACCTGCGCCGGGTTCGGACGATCAAGGCATGAGTCCCCTCTCCGCTTACTGAGGCTCTGAGCCATCTACATCCCATCTCACCAGGGTTTTGGGCAACCAAAAAAATAAAAAAAGGACCAAAACCGATCCCCTACTGCTAGCGACGGCGTTTCTGCCGAGGGGTCAGAATGAAACCCTTCCAAAAAAAAAAGCAAGAAGAAGGATGCCAAATCAGGGCAGGCCGACGAGTCTGCTGCTACTCCAGCTAAAAAAAGCAGGAAACCATATCCCGGGCTTGGAGATGCCAATCTTCCCATGCAAACAACTCCCTTCTTGTTTTTTTTGGAGAGTACCGGAGGGCTTGGGAACGGGCAGTCACAAATAGCAACTCCACGGCACCGCCAAGGAAACCTTCTCCAGCCCCAGGAATCATGTGGGGACACTGATGTCTCCATGTCAGGATGGTGGCTCCCCTGGACGGGACCTGGTGGTGGCCATTCCCCCATCATGATGGTCACTCCTCTGAAGGGGAGCTGGTGGTGGCCATCCCCACGTTGGGATAGTGACTCCTCCAGGGGGGACCTGGTGGTGGCGATCCCCATGTCAGAATGGTGGTTCCTTCGGAGGGGAGCTGGTGGTAGCCACTCCTGCTTCGGGATGGTGGCTTCTCCAGAGGGGACCTGGTGGTGGCAGTTATCATGTTGGGATTATGCGGCCCTGGGAAGGGACCTGGTGGTGGTGGTCCCCATGTTAGGATGGTGGTTTCTCTGGAGGGGACCCAGTGATATCCATCCCCTCCTTGTGATCGTCACTCCTTTGGATTGAAGCTGATGGTGGCCATCCCCATGTCAGGATGGTAACTTCTCTGGAGGGGACCTGGTGGTGGCTGTCCCCATGTCATGATAGTTTCTTCTCCAGAGGGAACCTGGTGGTAGCCATCCCCCCATTGTGATGGTCACTCCTTTGGAGAGAAGCTGGTGGTGGCCATCCCCATGTTGGGATGGTGGCTTCTCTGGAGGGGACCTGGTGGTGGCCATCCTCAAGTCAGGATGGTGACTCCTCCAGAGGAAACCTGGTGGTGGACACTACCACAGATGCCCTTTTCCCAGCATATCCATGCAGAGATGTCTTAATGGGGTTCATTGGTGTCTTGGATGTCACCGGTAGGGTGGCAGGTGGTGGCGGCCACGCCCTGATTCCCAAAAAGCAGCATCCCCAGGGGCTCTGGGACATCACAGGACATGGGGGTCACACAAGCCCAACATGTTCCTGCCATCAACCCTTCTTCACCTCAAATTAAAGGGATTCAACTTAAATTAATCTATATAAGGCACAGGGGACATGCAGCTTGGACAACCCCCACCTGCAATCAGGAATGGCGGTCATGGAGCAACTGGTACCAGTGCGGACAGGAACTGGGCAGACTGGGACCAGTCCCCCGGAAGCTGAGCAGCTCCAACGGGAGTTTGCACAAAGAGCAAGTTACTGGAATATTTTTACCCAGATGCTGATTTTCGTTCTCCCTCCCATTGGCCGGGCCACAGTTCCCAAAGACCCAAAAGCAAACATGCTATTTTTAGAGAAGAGTTCATTTACTGGAGCCATTCCCTTCGAAATTCCTCACCCATCCTCTCCATGGAAACCAAGGGAGCCCGGAGAAACAGCCCCACCGGGACCAACCATCAGAGCTTTAAAAAGAGCCACGTTGAGGGAGAGGGGGTGGAAGTGGTTGATTTTTCTTCCCTGGACACATCCTGGCCTGGAAACATGATGGTGAAAATCGCAATGTATTTGGTTTAGTGGGTTCTGTCTGTGCAAGATGGGCTTGATGCCTTCAGGAGGAGATGTTCTGGAAGATGGACCATGCCCGCTCTGAAAATCATGCCTGTATGGCTGGTGGGGCCTGTTGTTTTGGACGGGTGGTGGGGATAGGTGGTGGAGTTAGGTGGAGGGGGATGGCTGGATGGGCCGATGGAGAAGGCTGGAGATGGGAGGAGATGGATGGAGATGGATGGGTAGAGAAGGATGGAGATGGGTGGATGGAGATGGATGGATTGGGGGGATGAAGACAGGTATATAGAGATGTATATATGGATGGAGATGCATAAATGAATGGAGCTAGATGGATGGAGATGGATGGATGGAGATGGGTGGCTAGAGGTGTATGGACAGATGGATGGATGGATGGATGGATGCATGCATGCACGCATGCATGCATGCATGCATGGAAGGCAGGGAGTCTCTTTCCAGTGCAAAAGCCCTGGGAGAAGGGGAAGAAACTCTGTACAGACCAACCCCCAGTGCTGCCCTACTGCATCTTCATGTGATGGCACCACCTTCTCCACCCTGAATTTAGAAGAAGTCCCTGCTGCAGCTCCAAAGCTGCGGGAACTGCCCCATCAGGACCTGCCTACGCCAGACGGGTGATGGAGCTCAGCAAAGAAGTCACAGCAAGCGGAGACTTCAGCAGATCACCTCTCTGCTCCCTCCCATCACATAGGGCTCAGCATCCACGGGAAACCTCCCTCTTCGGAAATATCCCTGGGAAAGGCTCTAAATCCCATACCCTTGAGAGGATGGACTAACACCACAGCTACAAGACCTGGGAAGCTTTGAGCCTCCATCCCAGCTGAGTTTGGCAGGAGGGTACCAACAATGCATGGGCACATCTCGGAGATGCTGACCTGCTGCTTCCCCTGCAAGAGCAGATCGGAGATTGAGGCCACCTCCTCCCAGCAGAAGCTTCGGAGGCGGGCGATTTTGCATGGAAAAAGCCCAGGCATGAAGCCCTGCGCACGCGTGCAGGGAGGGTGCAGGCAGGGTGCAGGCAAGCTGCCCAGAAATGCAGAGCAGTCCGTGCAATGCACCCAGGGTGGTGGTGCATCATCCCTGTGCATCACTGGGTGTGTGCACCAGGAGCACACAGAGCACCCCGGATCTCTCCCTGCACCCCTGCACGTGCATTCCAGCACCTGGGATCTCCCCGTGCAGGGATGCAGGGGTGCACAGTGGCACTACTGATCTCCCTGTGCATCCCGGCGTGTCTGCAGACCAGCACCATTGATCTCCCTGTGCACCCCTGCACGTGCAAACTGGCACAACCGATCTCTTTATGCATCCTTGCACCATTAAGCCCCAGCACCAGGGACCTCCCCGTGCACCCCTGCAACAAGGACCTCCCCATGCACCCCTGCACGTACACCCCGGCAACGGGGATCCCCCTGAGCACCCCTGTGTGTGCAAACCAGCACCATGAACCTCCTCATGCCCCCTTGCACATGCACACCACCACCAGAATCTCCCTGTGCGACTCCGCGTGTGCACACCGGCACCAGAGATCTCCCTCTGGACCCATGGACATGCATCCCAGCACCAGCACCCTGCCACCTGGGACCTCCCCGTGCATCACTGCATGGGCATCCCTGCAGCAGGGACCTCTCCGCGCACCAGGAACCTCTCCATACACCCTCTGCACATGCATCCCTGTACCAGGGATCTCTGTGTACAGGGATGCACATGGACAGCAGCAGCTGGGACCTCTCCATACACCCCTGCACGTCCACCCCTGCACCAGGGCCATCCCTGCACAGGGATGCACATGCACACCAGTACCAGGGATTTCCTTGTACAGGGATACACACGGACAGCAACACCAGGGATCTCCCTGTGCACCCCTGCACGTCCACTTCTGCACGAGGGACCTCCTTGTGCACCCCTGTATGTGCACCCCTGCACCAGAGTCCTCCCCATGTACCCCTGCCCAAGCAACCCTGCAACCAGGGACCTTTCCGTGCGCCATTGCACATCCATCCCTGCACCAGGGATGTCCCTGTGCACCCCTGCATGTGTGCCCCAGCAGCAGGGACATCCCGATGCATGGATGCACATGCACACCAGTACCAGGGATCTCCCCGTACAGGGATGCACACGGACACCTCAGCACCAGGGATCTCCGCATGAACACCTGCATGCGCACCCCTGCATCAGTGTCCTGACAGAGCATCCCTGTATGGGCACCTCTGCATCAGTGTCTTCCCAGGGCATCCCTGTATGGGCACCCCAGCACCGGGCGACCTCTCCATACACCCCTCCATGTGCACCCCTGGACCAAGGACCTCCCCATGCACTGGCGCAGGGCCACGGGTCCCCCCGTGGGCTGGATGCGCAGCTCAACGCCGCATCCATCCCAGCCTCCCACCCTCGCTGCAGCCCCGGCATCCTGCCAAGAGCCTGACCTTTGGGCCAGGCGGCCACGGGCCAAGGCCAGCCCCCAGCACCGAGCTCAGCCCAGCACTAACCCTCTCGTGCCAGGGCCGGATCCTGCCCCACGGCCACCATCACAGGGCACCCCGCACCCATGGGGTGCTCCCCTGGGGCTTTTGGGCTCAAAGGATGCATATCCCGGATGGTCCATCCCCTCTGTTGGGGTTTGCTGCCTAATTAATTAGAGGCTTTTAATTAAAGTGGGGGCAGGCAACGGGAACAAGGGACAAGGAGCAACGGGGGTGGCTCTGGGTGACACTAGACATGTCCTCTGCGTCACCCAAGGGTGTTCAAAACCCCGGCAGCCAGGAAGGGGCAAAAATGGGCAGAGTTAAGGGGATTTTGGAACCAAGGGAGGAAAAGGGCAAAAAATGGGCAGAGTTAAGTGGATTTTGGCAGCCGGAAAGGGGCAAAAATGGGCAGAGTTAAGGGGATTTTGGCAATGGGGAAGGAAAGGGGCAAAAATGGGCAGAGTTAAGAGGATTCCGGCAGCAGGGAAGGGAAGAGTAAAGAATGGGCAGAGTTAAGGGGATTTGTTGATGCTTGGGTGTTGCTTGGCCCCGTGCTGGTGGTCCCAGCGTCAGTCCATTCTACTGATAGGAAGCATCACCTGTGGGTCCCCCCAGTGCCGGTAAACTTCTCCTGGCTCCATCCCACCTCCAACCTCCCTCTGAAGGGCAGTGGGGCTCCCTGCATGCCTCAGTTTCCCCCCATCCCAGCATTTTGCTGAGCACGGCGGAGCCAGGGGCACGAAAACTGGGCAAACCATAAGCACAGGCACTGGGAGAGGAAAGCCAAGATTTACCCATCCCCATCGTCCCCCCGCAACTGCTTTAATTATAGATTTCCAGTAACGCGGAAAAATGAGAAAACTCCCAGCCGTGGCCCAGAACCTGGTTTCTATGGAGATTTATGGAAGGGGAACAGAGGGAAAAATAGGTCCAAAGATGCCAAACTTTGACCAGGGAATATTTGGACAGTGCATGGATCCGGCACTCGAGCTGTCCCCAAAGTGAGTAAGAGCTATTGGAGGATGAGCCACACCGGGCTGAGCTCAGAGAGATGACGTTTGGGAGGGATGGGGGGGATTTTACACAAGCGTCCCTGGGAATGTGACCCCGATGTTTCCCTCTGGGGATCCCCCTCCATCCCCTGTGGCTTTTTCGGGGTGCGTCTGCCCTCCTCGGGGAGCAGCAGGTGGGGAAGGCAGCGGCCGGGGCGCCGGGGGCTGCGTTCCCACGACTCCTCCGCTCCCGCGAGGTGCTATATTTAAATCAATATTTTCCTGTTTAATCCGACTGCTGCTAAGTCAACAAACAGAGCATGGCAGTGAGCATACCTAATTTTCCATCCCGTGCTGGATTCGGCCACAGGGAAAAGAAAGGGCCACAAAAGGATGCCAGCCTGGCATCCCCCTTATACCTTCCCTGGGAAGCAAATGGACCCCAAATCCCCCCCAAAACCACCCCTGCTCAGTGCCGGGCTGCTGCACACACATGTGCATGGGTGCGCACGCATGTGCTTGCCCATCCCAGCAGCTCATGGGATGTTGGAGGCAGAAAAACTTCTCTGTCTTGAGTTTTTTGTTTTTTTTTTTTTCTTGTTTTCTTGAAAGCATCCTTTCTTCCCGTGGCCCCTGCGCCGTGTGCCAGAGCGGGACATGCTGCTAACGGCTCCTGGGGAATTAAAAACCTTGTGCCCGGCATCAGACACAGGGTGAAGGAGCTCTTCTGCACCCAGGACGGCTTGGCTGGCTCCAGCCCCATGGAGGATTGCTGGAAAGCACCCAGGACAAACAGTCCTGCCGCCGAGGGAGAACAGCACGTTACCGCTCCCAGCCGGGACACGCCGGGTGGCCAAACCCAGCATACAGCCGGCACAGCAGTGCTCACCTCCACCAAAGCCACCCCCAAACCATGGGGACTGGGAAAATATCCTGGGGGCAGGATGCTGCATGGATGCTGGTCCCCAGGAGAATATCCTGGGGGCACGATGCTGCAGGGATGCTGGACCCCAAGAGAACATATTCAGTGAATGATGCTGCAGGGATGCTGGACCCCAGGAGAGTACCCTGGGGGAATGATGCTGAAGAGATGCTGGACCCCAAGAGAACACACTGGGTGAATGGTGGTGTATGGATGCTGGACCCCAAGAGAACATCTTGGGGGGGATGATGCTGCAGGGATGCTGGACCCCATTATTAATCCCTTCCCAGCATCATCTGCTGGAGACGGACACCAGGACAGACAGACCATCACTGTGACATGGGACTGATTCTCCACGGACCCCAAATCCCCAAGCAGCAATGACTTCTTCCCCAAGCAGACGACCGACCTTGCGATGCCGGCCCTCTCCATTGAGTCAGGGAGAGGGAAAAAAAAAATAAATAAAAAATAAAGCTTATTTCTTCACCGTCGGTCAGGGAGCACGTAAATCTCCACTCCCAGCCAGCCGTCCCGGTGCCAAGTTATATCCGGTCCTTGATGCTCTCGCCTATAATTAAAGCAACTCCCTTGCAGGGCTCGGTCCCCCTCCGCCCCCCCAGCCAAAGCTGGTGCCATCTGAAATAAAACATCCCAGCTCCACTATATAATAAATCAAAAAGAGAAATAAAAACCCTGGTTTCAGTTATGTTATGGCTGCAGCACAAAGAAATTCAAAGGCAGGAGAGAGATTTGAAGATACAGCTGCGGCATTGCCCTTAAAAGGGAAAATTCGCACCCTCTTTGCTGAGGCTGGCGGGTTCAAGCAAGGTGAGGAGCAGCATCCCCAGGATCTGGCCTCGTGGCGTGGCCTATGTCCCCAAGGTGATGCTTGGCCAAACTGGGCTCCCAGTTGCCAGAACCCAGTGCTGGAGTTGGTAAAAGTCCACCTGAAATGATCCCAAAGTGAGCAGGATTGGGGGGGTGTATCGGGGTGCAGGGTCAGCGGAGCATCCCTGATACTGGGGCCATCACGGGGTGGGCACCATCCCTGGGGCACTGTAGGGAGCTGCCTGAATAAGAAATAAACTCTTTATAAATTATTAATATGAACCATATATTATATAAACTTAACATATCAATAATTTAGTAAGAGATATTTATGAAGAAATGCCTCGCCTTGGGGACCTGCCTATGTCCCCAAGGTGCCACCAGCTGCAGCCCTGGGAGGTTCCTCGTTACCCCTCTTAATTATAACGCTTGATGCTTCAATAGCGCTTTTCACCCTGAGATCGGAGAGGACAAGGTCCTCGCTCAAAACTGGTACATTGGGCAAAAATACTGCAGAATTCACCCAAAATTATTTCCAAGGATGTTTTACACAGGAGCAAAGAGCTCCCCGTTCACTGCCACCAATGGTTGTTGTCTGGCAATGGGGACAACAGCCGGAGAAGGAGTTGGATGGGACGCAGAGCCCCCCCAGGGAGAATATCCTGGGGAAATAATGCTGCGGGGATGCTGGATCCCAGGAGAATATCTTGGAGTAACAATGCTGTGGGGATGCTGGACGCCAAGATAATATCTTCAGGGAATAATGCTGTGGGGCTGCTGGACCCCAGGAGATTATCCTGGGGGAATGATGCTGCAAGGATGCTGGATCCCATGAGAATATCTTAGCGCAAGGATATTGCAGGGATGCTGGACCCCAAGAGAATATCTTGGGTGTAACAATGCTGTGGGGATATCTGACCCCAGGAGAATATCCTGGGGGAATGATGCTGCAGGGATGCTGGATCCCAGGAGAATATCTTGGAGTAATGATGCTGTGGGGATGCTGGACGCCAAGATAATATCTTCAGGGAATAATGCTGTAGGGCTGCTGGACCCCACGAGAGTATCTTGGGGGAATGATGATGCAGGGACGCTGGATTTTGGGACCGTGCAAAGAAAAAAAATCCTGTTCCACATGGCTGTGCCCTGGACAGCAAGGGTTACACCGCTGGCCTCAGCCCTGGGGACTTCACGCTTGGCTGCTGGCGGCTGTTGGAAGGGAACGGTCCAGCCCGTCCTCTTAAATCGGCATCGAAGCAGGGCGAGAGAGCCCTGCCAGCCCTTTTCCCGCGAGCTCTCAGCTCATCCCCCGCGGGAACGGGTATTTCTGGGCTTCGCCTGGAGCTATTAAAAGCCCTGTGGGTGCCGGCGCTGCTGTGCTGGAGGAGGAGGTGGCGCTTCCAAGCGCTTCCCGGCACAAACACCCGGAGTGATGGGAACCCAAGTTCGTCTTTAAACAACAGCCGAGGGGCCGGCAATGCCGAAAACCCACCCCAGGAAAGACCCCAAAGCACGCAGCTTTTCAGGGCAAGAAAACCACCTTTGCATCCCCCATGTAGCATTAATTCTTCCGCAGACAGGACAAAACTTTACCCATCGATAAAACAGTTAGTGCATGCACCAGAACATTTTTTCCCCTTTTTCCCACGCTGCCGGCATGACTAAGCCCATGGTCCTGGGCAGAGGGATGGCGATTTTTTGGGGGGGGAAAATGCCAGTTTGCTCAATAAGGGGTATGACATGGGGAATCCCAAGCAAAAGGACCATTTAAGCCCTCCCCGCCAAGAAAAAGGCCATTTTTAGTTCAGCATCTCGGGGCTGGCAAAGAGCACACCCATTTACTGGGACCTCATACAGCACTGCCGGGAGATGCTATGTATAAATAAATATAGCATAAAATATATCTATAAAACCACCTTCCACCAAAGTTTGGTGCTATTTAACCTGAAAACTGCTTCTTCCCACCCAAAAGTCGCCTTTTTTACTTTTTACACTCCTACATACAAACAAGAACTCATTCCCCTGGGACAGCCAGAAAGGGCTGGGAAAGCTCTTGGCCATCCGGCAGCTCATCCACGGATGGGAACTTGTCCCCAATGAGGGACACACGATGGACCCCCAAAGCCACCAATGCTTTGGAGGGGTCATGTACCCCATGAAATGAAGATGTTTTTAGGATGGATGGTCACTTACCACCTGTGGCTTGGTCCTGGGTCCATGTTCATCGGGTGGCCGTGGGCACCGGGGCAGCCGGGGCGATGGGGCAGCGGGCGGAGAGCGGGGTCCATCCCCAGGACCGGGGGAAGCGTCACCTGAGTTGAGGGCCAGCATGTACCGCTTGGTGACATCCTCCAGCGAAGGAGGTTGGAGGGTCGGGAAGGATTTGCCGGGTGAGCGGCCAGCAGTGGGTGCGGGGAGGTGGCTGTGATGGCCGGAGGGGACAAGCGGCTCGGGGATGGTGATGGGGACGAAGGTGGCGGGCTCGCTGGTGTGACGGACATGCTTGGTGGCCGGGCGGCTCTTGGTGAGGACAGCAGGTGCTGGCGGTGGTTGGTTTTCCTGGTGAGCCGCGCGGTTGGAGCGCTTCTTGGAGCTGCGCCGGGCAATGCGAGGGGACAATACATCAGCCAACTTGGGGTCAAAGCCATAACCACGGCTGGTGCCCGGCACTGATGGTTGTGCTGAGAGGATGGGCTCGCTGCTGGACGGTGGGATGCTGGGCTCCAGCTCACTGATGGCCTCACCGGGACCTTCGAAGGCGCCGGCTGGCAGCTCACCGCGGCGGCTGGGGTCGCTCAATGACTTCTTCTTGATGGTCTTGCCGTTGCCCTTCTCATCGATGAGCTTAGCCATGGCGCCAGGCTGGCTGACGATGGTTTGGATGAGGCTGCTGTAGTCCCGCGGCCCATCGCTGCTGAGCGACAGGTCACTGCCTGCGCTGCCTGCGCTGCCTGCAATGGCAGTGGGTTGGGGGATGCCCACCTTAGTGTTCAACGAGCCCAGGAGGTTGCTGTCAACGGAGCAATTCTTCGCTTCCTCCGCCACCGAGCATCTCCGGTGGGGCATGGGGTCGCTCAGGGAGCGGTAGGGTTCAGTGCCACCCTCGCTACCACCCTCCATCCCATTGGCACCCGCCGAGGGGAACTTACGTCGGCGCCGCAAGCTGCCAGGGGTGCTTGGTGTCTCTGATTTGCCAGCTGGAAGGTCTTCAACCACCACTGCCGGGTGAGCGGGCAGTGGCATTTCAGTGTCACCGGCTGCTGGCCCAGCGTTGGGCTGCGTCCAGGCATCCACGGCTTCATGCAAGTCTTGGAAGGGCATCCCCATGGGCTCCGGCTCTGTGACGATGCCCTCGTCTGTCACGCTCGACTCATGACCCGAAAGCTCCTCCACGGATTTCCTGTGAGCGAGGTTCTCCTCCGACTCCACTTCCTTCAAACATCCCGTGCTCTCCGTCTGTCCCTGAAGGTCCTCGTCCATTGTCCCTGTCACTGCCACCACCTCGGCGCCCTCCACACCTTCACTGTCCTTCCGCTCGGCCGTGAAGCCATAGTCCTGCTGGGAACTCATCCTGCTGATCTTCTCAAAGACCTGCCTTGCCTCCTGGATGTACTGGTCCTGGATGACCATGGGGAGAGCATCCTCATCCCCCCGCTGTCCTCCATCCGAAGCCACCTGGTCCTGGCAGTCAGCAGTGGCCAGGAGGAGCTCGGAAGAGCTCTGCTTCATGGTGCTCTGTAGGAAAAGCCTCCGCGTCCCCGATTTTTCGGAGCAGGTGAAGGACTTGGCTCGACGCAAAGTGGCCGTCAGGTCCTTGAGTGTTGGCCGCTCGCCCGGTGCCCAGCGGTTGGGGGGCTGAGTGGCACCGCGGCTGCCTGAGGAGGAGTTGGTGATGCTGGAGTAGCCGTCAGAACCTGCGTCAAGGCCAATCCTCACCCCTTTCTTCTTCACCTTCAGCTCCGAGAGGTCTGATTTGAGGAAGCTGAGGAGTGTCAGGGTCTCAGTGGCGATGTCAGGGTTGGACAAGGACTTGCGGTGCTTGGCCCGCTCCCCTTCCAGCCCCGGCTGGTGCAGGCTCTCACTCCCAAAGTCCGGTTTCACCTTGGCTGTGCCCTGCGGCAGCTTGGGACGGACATGGACAGATGGCTGTCCCCACGCCAGGCCATCGCTCGTCCCGAAACTGGGTGATCGATAGATGCCGTAACCTGCCTGGAGAGTCCGTCCTTGGTTGGGCCAACAAATCCCAAACTGTTCCTCTTCCTTCAGCGTCTCCGTGCTGGAATAACGACTACTGCTCCGCGACCCACTGGGGCTGCCGAAGGGCAGGATGTTCACTTTGGAGACACGGGCCACCACGGGCAAGGGATGACGGGGGACCACCCTCCCGCAGCCTTCGGCCTCAGCATCGCCGCCATCCGCTGGGCTCTCCCAACCACCACTCTCCTTCTTCTTCTTCCGGGCGGCGCGGTGCCGGTGGGCACTGGTTTGCCCTTCGCCTTCGCTGCCCGATGAAGCGCGGGGAGAACGGGATGCGGCTGCTTCATCCTCCCCGTTGGAGCGGGGTGATGGGGAGGAGGAGGGTGGTTGCGGTCGAGTCGAGTTATGCCAGGAATGCGGGCCGGGCTCCGGCGGAGCTCCGCGGGGAGAACGGAGAGCCGGGTGCGGGACGCGGCTGCGGGGTGGAGGCGGCGGGGGAGCTCCCCGACCGCTCCCGGTCCCACTCCCGCTCCCAGCCCCGCTCCCGTTCCCCACCCCGCTCCCATTCCCGTTCCCATTCCCGCTTCCCCCCGTAGATTGCCGGCAGCTTTCCCCGAAGAGTTTCCGCATCGCCGGGACGCTGGGCCAACGCGGCGGCTCCGCGTTTAACCCCGGGCCCGGCGGCGACGACGGCGGCGGCGGTGGCGGCGGTGGAGCCGGGGACGGCGATTGAGCCCCGGCATGAACCGGGCCCGTTGGCTCCGGCTCGGTAAAACGAAGCGAAAGCTGCCGTACCGAAGGGGCCAGGCTGCCAAAAGCCCGGCCCGGTTGTTGCTCCGCGATCGACGCTGAAACTTTCCTACCCGGGAAGAAGAAGAAGGAGGAGGAGGAGGAGGAGGAGGAGGAAGGCGGGGAGGAGGCGGGCAGGAGCCACCGACCCGCCGCTACCCCCCGACCGCTGCCCCCCTCCGCCATTGTCTGCCCCCCCCCGCCGCCTCCGCCGCCTCCGCCCGCCCCCCGGCCCCGCCGCCGCCGCGCCCCGGCCCCGGCCCCGCCGCAGGCACCGCCCGGCCCCGCTCCTCCTCCGGGCTGCCAGCGGGCTTCATCCCTCCCGCTTTGTTTTCTCTCTCTCTCCCCCTCTTTTTTTTTTTTCTTCTCTCTCTCTCTTTTTTTTTTTTTTTTTTTGGCTTTTCCTCCTCCCTCACCCCCCTGCTTTTTTATTTGTTGCATTCAAATAAACTTTCCTCCCCGGAGGCGTGGTTTCCTCCCGCGGAGGGGGATGGTTGGAGGCTTTGCCCTTTTTTTTTTTTTTCTTTAATTTTTATTTTTTTTTCTGGGGGGCGAGGAGGGGAGAGGAACTCGGCCGCAGAGCTGCCCTCCAGCTCCCAGGCCCAGCAGGAGCACCCCACATCCCCCCTGCCCTCCATCCCTCATCCCCTCCCCATCCTTCCCACCCCCCCTCTCATCCTTCATTCCCCCCCCCCCCCGCATCCTTCATCCCCACCCCCGCATCCTTCATCCCCTCCTCATCCTTCCCCCCCATCCTTCATCCCCCCCCACATCCTTCATGCCCATGCCTCCCCTGAATTCTTCATCACCCCTCTGCATCCTTCATCTCCTTCCCTCCATCTCCTCCTAGTTTTGGGTTTTTTTTGGGGGGGGATAAGTAAGCAAAAATTTGGGTGCTAGAGACAGATCCTTTCCCTTTCCTGCATTTTTCTCCGGCCCTTGCTTTGCAACTCATCTTGGGGAAGGCAAAACACCTTGTTACCAACCGGCAAAGAGCTCCGACAACGCACCGCCCCGCCAACAGACTTTCTCATGGTTTTTTAGCATCGCTTGTCAGCGCTTGCTATTTGCAGCTCATAACCCCTTTTCCCTCAAGACAACGGATTTATCGCTGGGGATGTGAAAAAGGAAGGCGGCTGGAGGGTTGATGTTGATGGGTTGAGCTGGGGCCTTGGCAGCATGGATGGCCATGTAAAGGACATTGCCATCTCTGTCCCAGGGGCACAAAAAAAAATCTGGTGGTGATTAAAAAAAAATCCAACACCCTCCATAAATGCATTTTTCAGGACCTAAAAAGTGCCTCCGGCAGCTCTGTGAGATGCACCGCCCCAGCAGGTATTCCTTCTCCATATCTCCCTTCCCACACTCCACCCTCCTCCCTTGGTTCCCCCAGGGCTGGGTGTCTCCCAGCCATAAGGAGGATGTCCCCGTGATGTCACCTGGTGTTCAGGATGGGATTTTGTAAAGAGCCACACATTTCATCACCTCTAGGTGCTGTAGGAGCTGGTCCCAAGGCTGCTGGTGTTGAGCATCTCACAAGCGAAGGAGTTGTTTTGAAGCACCCACACCATCTCTAAGGCAATCCATTGTGCCCATCACCCTGGCTTCTAGGCCTGGTGGTATCAAGGGAACTGCTGACAGGACCCCAAGGCTGGGCAGGACGTGGTCAGACCCAAAGAGCAAAAATTAGTGAGCTCCATGTGCCTCCTACCCTTAAAACCATCCAAAATTCATGATTCCACCATCAGGGACCTCTCTGGGGTGCCCTGGGCCTGCTGGATGTCACTGCCTGAGCCCACGCTGTCCCCACAGCCAACCCCGGCCTTTTTGGGACCTGCTTATTTTTTTTCTCCCTCAAAGTCGTATTGCGGTTAAATCTTGGCTGGCCTCCTTGTCCCATGGGTGCTATCTGGACATGGGGTGGTGTGACGGAGCAAGGCTCCTCCGTGCCTCCCTGGAGCTGGGTGGGCACCCACAGACCCAGCTGAATCTCTCCAAATCTGAATATTTTGCGCCCTCTCCTGGGTCCAGATGGCGTGGCCTGCTGTGTCCCACCCTGTCACCCTTCCTTTTGTCTGAGAAGGGTTGGTGACACCAGGCTGGGATTGTCCCACTGGCCACCACTCTCCCCATCCACGGCATTTTGCCCTTCCACTGCGGGACCCCAAAAATACATGGGAGGAGATTTCGGCATGGATGAGCTCCAGCAAAGGGAAACTCCAGGGCTGGTTCTGTTTCCTCCATCACTTTCTGTGCTCCAACCCGAAGCTGTTGGCACCATGCATGGTCCTCCCCATCAGGACACGGCCACCACTCCTGCAAAACCAGATGGCTTGAGCTAATGCCGTCGCAGGAGCCCTCTCCATTCCAGCCCACCGCGATGTTGAGATCTTTGAGCATCATCCAAGATATATGAGGAGAGGCTGAGGGAACTGGGCATGTTTAGTTTGGAGAAGAGGAGGCTGAGGGGAGACCTCATTGCCCTCTACAACTCCGTGAAAGGAGGGTGCAGAGAGGTGGGTGTTGGCCTCTTCTCCCAGGTGAATAATGACAGGACCAGAGGAAATGGTCTGAAGTTGTGGCAGGGGAGGTTTAGATTAGATATTAGGAAGAATTACTTTACTGAAAGAGTGGTCAGGCACTGGAACAGCCTGCCCAGGGAGGTGGTGGAGTCACCATCCCTAGAGGTATTTAAGAAACATGTAGATTTGGCACTTCAGGGTGTGCTCTAGTGACAGAGATTGTAGGGTTTTTTTTTTTTTGTGTGTGTGTATGGTTGGACTCGATGATCTCAAAGGTCCTTTCCAACCATGAAGATTCTATGATTCTGTGATTCTATGATTCTAAGAGCTGACAACCACCCTGGGCACCCTTCTCATCCTCGCGACAGCAAGGACCCACATCGGGACCATCAGTCGTCGTTGCTGGTGAGGTCCTTGGATGTCTGGGTACCCAAGGAAGATGCCACATGCTTGTGAGGAGCAAGTCAGGATGAAGTTGAGCACGTGGCCAGGTTCAGGAGGGATGCTCATCTCCGGAGATTTGAAGCAAATTAATTAAATCAACTTAGAAGCGAACAACTCTGTGGAAAGAGACCTGGGAGTCCTGGGGGACAACAAGATGCCCATGAGCCAGCAACGTGCCCTCATGGCCATGAAAGCCAATGGCATCCTGGGGGGCATCAAGAAGAGTGTGGCCAACAGGTGGAGGGAGGTCATCCTCCTCCTCTGCTCTGCCCTGGGGAGGCCACACCTGGAGCACTGGGTCCAGTTCTGGGCTGCCCGGTTCCAGAAGGACAGGGAGCTGCTGGAGAGGGGACAGCAAAGGGCTACCAAGATGCTGAGGGGACTGGAACACCTCTCTGATGAAGAAAGGCTGAGGGATTTGGGTGTCTTCAGTCTGCAAAAAAGATGACTGAGGGGGGATCTTATCAACACTTATAAATACTTAAAGGGTGGATGTCAGGAGGATGGGGCCAGGCTCTTCTCAGTGGTGCCCAGTGACAGAACAAGGGGTAATGGGCACAGACTTGAGCATAGGAAGTTCCACCTAAACATGAGGAGGAACTTCTTTCCTGTGAGGGTGGCAGAGCCCTGGCACAGGCTGCCCAGAGAGGTGGTGGAGTCTCCATCTCTGGAGACATTCCAAACCCGCCTGGACGCGTTCCTGTGCCACCTGCTCTGGGTGACCCTGCTCTGGCAGGGGGTTGGACTGGATGGTCTTCAGAGGTCCCTTCCAATCCCTACCATTCTGTGGTTCTGTGATACTACACGCAGACGATCTGTGAGAAATGCAGCAAAACAGTTATCCCTATATATATTTATGTATATATGTGTGTATACTTTATATGTATGTATGTATATATATGTATGTATACTATATATACATACGTACACTGTATAGATACATATAGTGTGTTCAGGGTGGAGAATATCTACACCATGTAGCCTGTGCTGGGCTACAAACCTTCCCCTGCTCGGATGTGTTGTATGCACGTATATATAGCGAGTGTATACATGTTTACGTATCCATCTGAAAGAGGGGATGTTTATTCTATACATCCTACATGTTAAAGAAGACTCGCAGAGCGATTAGTGGTACATCCACCCCGCGCCATGTAAGCAAATCCCTCCTTGCTGGGAGGAAGCAACATCCCGCCAGAGGCTGTGGGGAGCAAAGCTGAAGCCCCAACCCAGCACGGGGTCGGTGGCGAGGCCAAGCCAATGGTGGGACGTGCGGTGACATGGCCAAGGACATCGAGTATCTCAGTGGCATTGGTTTCCTGACTCCTGGCATTGTGTCTGGGTGCAGCAGCTCTGATTTTGGTGGTTCCTAGGTAGGAGGTGACAGCAGGACATTGAGGATGCCAGGATGGGCCACATTTGGGGCGCTGGGCTAAGCAAGGAGCTGGACGCAGATGATGCTGAAGGTCCTCAGGCAGATGACACACTGTTGGCTTGTGTCTAACCCAGCCCATAGTCATCACTTGGAAATCCAGCATGGGTGTCCCAGTTGCCCTTATGTCCCCCTTCCCAGCTCCAGTCTGGCCAGGGGTGTTCTCCCACCATTTTGCAGCATCAGTGGCACCAGTGGACCCAAGTCTCTTACTGGCCTGGTCCCATTCTGGGGACTGGAGGATAGAGATGTCCCAGTATTACCCCAAAAATGTCCGTGATGCTGATCTTGAGCTGGAAAAACACATGGTCTCATGTGCCCCAGACAGGTATGAGCTGAGCCAAACCCTCCCCAGCACTCTTGTGGCCCCATCAGGGATGCTTTAAACAAGAAGGGGGAGAAATCGCTCCCCAGCAGCTTGCCCTGAGCCAGGGACCGTGTCCTCCATGGTCCCACTGTGTTCTCCGTGGTCCCACCAGTGGTTTTTATTGCATTGGTGGCTTGGTCACTGAGGAAACATGGTGCTAAACTGCTCAAACCAAGCAACCGATCCAGAGAGAGGACACTGGATCTATGCTGCGTTGGGGTTAATACTGTGCTGCTGCAGGCTGGAGATGGGATGAAAGTACTGCAAGCTCAGGAGATGCCATCCTCCTGTCCTCCAGCATGTCTCCAGCTGAAGCCATCTCTGCTCTGTGGGGCTTAAAGCCAGAATTGCTCCATGTGTGGTCCTGGTGTCAGCAAGGTGACCCTCATCCTCACCTAGGAGCCATAGGTAACACAATTGTCATGCCGCCACTTGGAGCTCATCTTGTCGAGGAGGTAACGGGTGCTCTCGCGAAACTTGCGTTTGGTGAAGTAGAAGAGAATGGGGTCAAGGACACTGTTCATGCTGGCGAAGGGACGCGTGCACTTGTAGGCGATGGCAAACGCCTGCAGAGCCGGGCAGGGCAGGCTGGGTGAGGAACGGACAATCAGGTAGACGGTCTTGGTGAGGTGGAAGGGGAAGAAGCTGATGGAGAAGACGATGACCACGATGATGATCATACGTACAGCTTTGTCCTTCCTCTTGTGCACTGCCAAGCCAATCAGCTCATCCTTCTGGCACAGGATCCGGGCCATGCTGCAGTAGCAGGCAAGGATGGCCACGAAGGGCAGCAGGAAGCCGGTGACAGTGAGGGTGATGCCATAGGGGAAGTAGGCAGCAGAGCGATCCGGTGGGCTCAGGTCGTAGCACACAGTGCGGTTCCTTTGGGTGCCAGTGGAAGCGAAGACGAAGGTGGGCAGGCACTGGGCGACGACGATGAACCACACCGCGGCACACACCAGCCACGTCAGCTTCTTCCCCTTCTTCTTGTGCCATGAGGCCAAGGGGTGGCAGATGCCCAGGTACCGCTGGACGCTGATGCAGGTGAGGAAGAGGATGCTGCCGTGTAGGTTGGTGTAGAACTGGAAGCGGATGAATTTGCAGGTGAAGTCCCCAAAAGGCCAATAATCCTTCTGGGTGTAGTTGTAGATGAGAAGCGGGAGGGAGCAGACATAGAGCAGGTCAGCCATGGCCAGGTTCAGCATGTAGATCATGGATCGGCTGAGAGCCTTACGGGCCACCCAAATCTGCCCAATGACCACGGCATTCAAGGGCAACCCCACCATGAACACCACGGAATAGACCAGGGGCAGCAGGACCTGCTTGAACTCTTCATGGAAGGTGCATGAGTTCCTCGCGGCCCCTATGAGGGCTGTCAAGTTGGCCATGGTGGTGGTTCCCCCTGTCGATGTCCTCTCCGCTGGTGTGGCCCCTTTAGCAGCACCTGCGAACGACAAAGGGGATGGTTAGTGACTTGGCCACATGGTGTCACAACCACCCTAGCAAGATGAACCTGGAGCAGCGAGTGTGACACCATAGCCCCATCCTTCTGGGTTGGGGCAACCAACACAAACTGAGGGATGAAGGGACTGAGAGCAGGCCTGAGGAGAAGGACTGGGGGGTGTTGGTGGATGAGAAGCTCAACTTGAGCCAACAATGTGTGCTGGCCACCCAGAAACCCAACCGCATCCCCAGCAGCGTGGGCAGCAGGGCGAGGGGGGGGATTCTGCCCCTCTGCTCCGCTCGGGGGAGACCCCCCTGCAGTGTTGCCTCCAGCTCTGGGGCCTCAGCACAGGAGAGACACGGAGCTGTTGGAGCGGGGCCAGAGGAGGCCCCGGAGATGCTGGGAGGGCTGGAGCCCCTCTGCTGTGAGGACAGGCTGAGAGAGTTGGGGGGATTCAGCCTGGAGAAGAGAAGGTTCCGGGGAGACCTTGGAGCCCCTTCCAGTCCCTCAAGGGGCTCCAGGAAAGCTGGGGAGGGACTCTGGATGAGGGTGGTGAGCCATGGGGCAAGGGGGAACAGTTTTAAACTAAAACAGGGGAGATTCAGACCAGATCTAAGGAAGAAATGTTTTACGCTGAGGGTGGTGAGCCCTTGGCCCAGGTTGCCCAGAGAAGTGGGAGATGCCCCATCCCTGGAAACATTCCAGGCCAGGTTGGATGGGACTCTGAGCAACCTGGTCTAGTCAAAGATGTCCCTGCTTATTGCAGGGGGGGTGGACTAGATGGCCTGTAAATGTCCCTTCCAACCCAAACCATTCTGTGATTCCGTGATTCCAAACCACGATGATGGATTTAGAGGTCTATCAGGAAGACGAAGGTGGAGAGAGCTGGACCGTGTGGGGTGGTGACACATGGGACAGTGTGGTGGCCATGCTCACCACCATCTCAGCTCCGCTTTCCCTGGCGCTTGCACTCCACAGAAAGGTTAGCACAAGGCCAAACCACCCTCATCCGAGTGCCAGAGAGGAAATTGCAGCACGCCGTGCCGTTAGCCGCTGGCATGGCTTCCTGCTCCTCTGCAGGGGGTGCCAAAACCCTTTGGCCAGTCACCCGAGCAGGCTGCGTCCCCTGAGTTTCGGGAGATGCCACCTGCACCGAGGCCAGCACGACCCACAGATGTTTCATAGTTACTTTAATCGGGAATTGAGACTGGTGACGCTCTGGTTCCAGAGATTTTTGTCTTTTGGGCTAAGAGAGCCCATCCATGTGGCCTCTGGGCTGCTCTGAGCTGGAGAAGAGGCCACCCGCTTTTTTTAGAGGCTGAGACTGGTGCGAAAGATGTGGTCCTGCAGCATGGAGAGACCCCCCCTGACCCCAGCCACATCACTTGGTCAAATCCTTCACTGTGGCACCCATGGGTGCTACACGCTCCTGGGGGCTTGGGCAGAGCCACTTCTCCTTCCTCCTCCTGCTTCTTCCATCGCCTGCAGACCTGTCTGCCGTCCTGGTTGGTGGCACTGGGGTGGCACTTGCTTCCCCTCACATACCCCGGAGGCAGCCCTGACGCCTGGCGGGGATGAGCTTGCCTGGAAATGGGGTGTCTGGGGTCCCCACACAGGCTGGGAAGGGAAACTGAGGCAGGGAGGGGGAGTGGCTGAGGTCCAGCCAGGTGCATGGGGCAGAGGGGACCAGAGGGGGACACACGAGTCCAGGGTCCATCCCGTTAGCTTGTACCACCCTGGTGGCCCCATTTCGGGTCTTTGGGGATTTACTAGCCCCAGAGAACAGCCTAGCCGTGGGGTCAAGCTTGGGGAGAGTACTGGAGGGGGGGGACAACCTCATTTTTGGGGGTGCAGATCAGTTCCCCCCCTGCCCTCCCTGCTGCTGCAGAACCCTCCTACCCCCTGGCACGCCACTAAGCCCCTTTGGCACTCACTGAGCCCCTTTGCTACCCCACTGAGCCCCTCCTAGCACCCTGCTGAGCCCCCTTGACACCCCACTGAGCCCCCCTCACCCCACTGTGCCCCATTGTACCCACTGTCACCCAGTTCCACGCAGTCCCAGCTCCCACCTCTGCCACCTCCAAGCCAATAAGTGCCCCATGGCTGTGAATTGCTCTATCCCCTGGGACCCCCAAACCTTCCCCAGGACCCCAAGCCAGGGCAGCACCCATCCCGGCCCCCACCCTGGGCATCCACAGGAGCCTCTGCCATCCTACGGGTGCTCGCAGGAATACCACGGTGACACTGGAGACATGGTGGCCAGCAGGAGGGGTGGGGTGTCCTGGGGGACCTGGGAGCACATCTTACCTGCTGGGGTGGCAGGGGGTGGCAGGGGGTGCCACAGGGTGCTGGGATCCACTGCTCTGCCCAGTGCCCGGACACATCTGTGGCCTCAGGGTGCTGCGCTCGCCCCCATTGAGCAACGCTTCCCCTTTCCACCCAACGGCAGCACCGTGGGGCGATGGGGAACAGAAACCTGGGTGGCAGGGTGGGCACTGCGCTGCATGGCATGGCACCGTGGACACTGTGTGGCACTGCATGGCAGGGTGGGCACTGGACCGTGCTGCATGGCACAGCACTGCACGACTATGCATGACACTGCATGGCAAGGTGGGCACTGCAGGACATCACATGGCACTGCAGGGAAGGGTGGACACTGTACTGCATGGCATGGCACTGCATGGCATGGCACTGCATGGCATGGTGGGCATTGCACCATGCCACATAGCAGAGCACTGCATGGCACTGCATGGCAGGGTGTCACTGCACTGCATGGCACAACACTGCATGGCACAGCAAAGGCAGGTTGGGCACTGCAGGACATGGCACCATGGGCACTGCTTGGTACTGCAGGGCAGGGTGGGCACTGTACTGCATGGCACAGCACTGCAGGGCACAGCAGGGCAGGTTGGGCACTACAAGACATGGCACCATGGGCTCTGCTTGGCACTGCAGGGCAGGGTGGCACTGTACTGCATGGCATGGCACTGCATGACATTGCAAAGGCAGGTTGGGCACTGCAGGACATGACACCATGGGTACTGCATGGCAGGGTTGGCACTGTACTGCATGGCACAACACTGCATGGCACAGCAGGGCAGGTTGGTCATTGCAAGACATGGCAGCATGGACACTGCTTGGCACTGCAGGGCAGGGTGGGCACTGTAGTGCATGGCACAGCACTGCATGGCACTGCAGGGCAGGGTGGACACTTCATGGCATGGCTCTGCATGGCACAGCACCATGGGCACTGCATGGCACTGCATGGCACAGCACTGCATGGCACAGCATGGCAGGGTGTCACTGCACTGCATGGCACAGCACTGCATGGTGCAGCAAAGGCAAGTTGGGCACTGCAGGACATGACACCATGGGTACTGCATGGCAGGGTTGGCACTGTACTGCATGGCACAACACTGCATGGCACAGCAGGGCAGGTTGGTCACTGCAGGACATGGCAGCATGGACGCTGCTCGGCACTGCAGGGCAGGGTGAGCACTGTAGTGCATGGCATGGCACTGCATGGCATGGTGAGTGTTGCACTGTGCCATGTAGCAGAACACTGCATGGCACTGCATGGCAGGGTGGCACTGTCCTGCATGGCATGGCGGCACTGTACTGCATTGCATGGCACTGCATGACACTGCAAAAGCAGTTTGGGCACTGCAAGACATGGCACCATGGGCACTGCTTGGCACTGCAGGGCAGGGTGGGCACTGTAGTGCATGGCATGACACTGCATGGCATGGTGGGCATTGCACCATGCCACACAGCAGAGCACTGCATGGCACTGCAGGGCAGAGTGGACACTTCATGGCATAGCTCTGCATGGCACAGCACCATGGGCACTGCATGGCACTGCATGGCACGGCACTGCATGGCACAGAAGGGCAGGTTGGGCACTGCAGGACATGGCACCATGGGCACCACATGGCACTGCATGGCAGGGCGGGCACTGCACCACACGACACTGCACAGCACTGCATGGCTGTGTAGCGTGGCATGGCACGGCACAGCCCGCGCCAGCACCTCCATCACACCTCGTACATACATCCCCATCCCCTACACACACACATGGACCCCCTACACACACATATGCAGATTCCCTAAGCACACACACACGGACACACGTGTGCACACCCCTATGAACACGCCCTACACGTGTACACAGGCCTGCACCCCCCATGCACCCCTATCATGCCCCCAAAAGAACTGTACCCAGATACCAAGGGACATCCAGAGCTGGCAAATGCCACCAGGACCAGGGAAGTGCCCCAGACCCAGGTCTGGCATACCATTGTGCCGCTGGCTGTGGCAAATGCCACCAAGCCCTTGAATTTTTGGTCTTTTCCCCCATTTTGGGGTCTTTTTCCCCATTTTTTGAGTCTTTCCCCCTATTTTTAGCTCCTTCCAAGTGTGGACATCTGGGGCAGATGCTGGGAACAGGGAAGGCAGCCGGTATGGTGGCACCAAGGGAAGGAAGATTGCTCCTTGTCCTTATCCTTGTCCTTGTCCCCTCTCACTGCAGCCACACAAGGGAACCTGAGGCACAGGTTTGAAGCAAAGGAGTGTGGTTCACACCCCATTTTAATAGATTTTCTCCCCAAAACACCCCTCGAAGGAGCATTTGGAGAAGGGATGCTAAGGAACATGCCCAAGACTACACAAGCCATCAGTGGCAGAGGGTATTCATAGCCAGACCTGAGCCAAAAATACAATGGGCAGCTGAAAAACAAGGGACCCCCCCCCCCCCCCCCCAAAAAAAATGGTAAATGAGCAAAAAAACCCCTTTGTAACAGGGAAACGGGGCACTGAAAGCCAGTGCTGCTGGGCTGGGAGGGACAGGAAAGCTGGAGGAGAGAAGGAAAAACCCCTCCCGATCCCAGGAAAACCCAGCTGTGGGATGAGCTAAGCACAACCTTTCTGTTAGACACCAGAGAATCCCCACCCCAGCTCTACCCACTGCCTGCAGCCACCTGTAACCCTGCAATCGCAGCCTGCCAGCGCCCATAAATCACCGCTGTTTCCAATTAATGAAACCACATCAAGACACTCGGCTTCATCCTGCTGCTGGACCCGTGGCACGTCCCCGGGTCGTGACCTGCCCTGGCGGATTAGCCCCAAAGTCCCTTTTTTCACCCCAAAAAACCCATCAGAGGAATCCCTGCCAGTCCTTGGAGTGATGGGGTGGGCACCCTCCGCGCTCAGCCTGCCCTAAAAGCAGACATCCATGGGATTATGGAGACCGGGTCCCTGTGCCCTGATGCCACGGTGATGGGCACTGGGAGAATTCCATTGCGAAATGAGACTTGCGGGGGGGGGGGGAAAGGGAATGCCCTGACACCCCGGTGATGGGCACCAAGCGAAACGAGACTTGCAGGAGGGGGAAAAAAGGGGTGCCCGTGGTGTTGGGGTCCTCTGTAGGATGGTGTCACCCTGATCCCATGGGTTTAAGGGGCCTGAGAAGGAGGAACTGGGTTAAGAAAGAGAAGTGGGACCGCTCTGTGGCCAGACGGGGAAGAGATTAAAAATAATCGCCAGCTCCGCTTGCCAGCGGCCGCAAGCTTCCTCCAACATGTGCTGGCACAGCTTTGCCCCCCTCTGACCCCTTTGCTTTCAAACCATCTCATGCAAGCCCTTCTCCGGTGAAATGAGCTTTAATTAACACCCTGATATTAATATGAAGAGGGTTTCTGCAACCTTGCTACAGCGGGAAAGTATTTTGGCTGCTGCTGCCCTCGGATAGGGTAGGGGGGATGGCTTCCTCCCTTGGAAACCTTCCTCCTTGAGTTGTCCCTGGGAGGAGACCATGGTGGGGACATCTTGGTGGCTTGATGGCAGGGCTGGGATAGCGGAGATGGAAGCGAAAGCTCCAGCTCAGCAGATTTCAAAGGGGATGAAGGGGGGATGCTCCCGCCCAGCATGTCACTTGGCCGAAGCCACAACATCCCTGTCCCCAAACACATCCTGGCTGGTCTCAAAACACCTGCAGGTGGCCATGGACATGTCCCACCTGGCCCAGTGTGGTCAGGGAACAAGGCTGGGGTGTTTTAAGGGAAATCTCCATTTATCAAAGCCTGAAGGTGTAATGATGTGGCCAAATTGGGCCAGAGAGGCCTTTTTAGGTGCTTAACGTAGACTCGTGGGGTCAGGGCACAGGAACAGTCCCTCTGGCGATGGCAGGTGGCTCTGCCACCGATGTACTCTGTCCTTGGGTGACTCCCTTCACCTCCCCATGCTCTGGTGCCCTGTCTCTAAAATCAATCAGCATCTCAGGGATGCTCTGAGCAACCTGGGCAGCGTTTTCCTGCTGGAAATGGGAGATGCTGAGGGACAGGGGAGGTGCAATGAGTTGATCCGGTCTCAGCTGACAGCGCCGAGGCCCTGGCTGGGCTTGTATAAACCCATTCATAGAATCATCACAGAATGGTTTGGGTCGGAAGGGACCTTAAAGATCATCTTGTTCCAAACTCCCTGCCCTGGGGAGGGACACCTCCCACTGGACCAGGCTGTTCAAAGCCCCGTTCAACCTGGTCTTGAATATATATTCATATATACATATATATTCATATATACACACAAACATATAGGCACATATAAAGCCATGTTCACCCACATGTAGACACATATGCATAAATGTATATATACAAGCATATACACCTTTCCATATAAATACACCTCTATACATATATACCTCTATAGATAAATACACCTCTATGCATACATACCTCTCTCTGTCTATAACTCTATGCACAAATATACCTCTCTACATATATATACAAACATATATGGCTCTACACACATGTACACACACACACACATACATTTCTCTATACATATATAGAAATATGTCTCCATTCACACACACATATATACAAACTTCTCCACCTATATACACAAATATGGGTCTCCGAGCACATGGACTCACACACGTGTATATACGTAACTCCATCCATATATACACACATATATTTATGCCTCTATACACACGTCTATGCACACATGCTCATATATACAAATATATTTATACCTCTGTGTGTATATATGTACAAATACATATAGATAGATATATCTATGATTCTACGATCTCTGGATTGGACTCAATGCTTTCTGGATCTGGCTCCATCCTCTCCAGTTCTGCCTCGTCCTGCCCAGTTCGATCTGATCTGCTTGGGTCCAGTCCTGCCTGGTTCAGTCTCATCCACTTGGGTCTGATCCTGTCTCATCTGGCCCCATCCTGACTGATTCGGTCTGACCCACTTAGGTCCGATTCTGCATGGTTCCATCTGATCCATTCGCATCCCATCCTGCCCAGTTTGGTCCCACCCTGACTGGTTCAGTCTGACCTACTCAGGTCCCATCTTTCCCAGTTCGGTCTGACCCTCGGGTCTCATCCTGAATTGGTTTTGTCTGACACAATCTGGCCCCATCCTGCCCAGTTTGGTCTGACCCTTTTTGGGTCTGATCCTGCCCCATTCACTCTGACACTCTCGGGTCCAGTCCTGCCCAGTTTGGTGCCATCCTGCCCAGAGTGGTCTGCCCTGCTCAGGTCTGATTCTGCACAGCTCAATCTGACCCACTCAGGTCCCATCCTGTCCAGTTTGGTCTGAGCCGGTCGGGTCTCATCCTGCCCGGTTCGGAATAACCCTGTCAGATCCCATCCTGCATGATCCCCTCAGGTCTGATCCTGCCCAGTTCGGTCTGACCCTCGGGTCTCATCCTGAACCGGTTTTGTCTGACACGTTCGGGCTCGATCCTGCCCGGTCTGGCCCCGTCCTCCCCAGTCCGGTCTGACCCTTTTGGGTCTCATCCTGTCCGGTTCGGTCTGATCCACTCAGGTCCCATCCTGCCCGGTTCGATCTGGCCCTGTCGGGTCCCGTCTTGCCTGGTCCGACCCCATCCTGCGCGGTTCCCTTTGACCCTCTCGGGTCCCATCCCGCCCGGTTCCCTCTGACTCTCTCGGGTCCGATCCTGCCCGGTGCAGCCCCATCCCGCCCGGTTCCCTCTGACCCTCTCGGGTACCATCCTGCCCGGTGCAGCCCCATCCCACCCGGTTCCCTCTGACCCTCTCGGGTCCCATACCGCCCCTGTTCGATTGGTCCCGTCCCTCCCGTACGCGGCACTTACCGGCAGCGGGATGCGCCGGAGCGGCAGCAGCGCTCAGTGCCCGGGGCCGCCCCGCTGCCGCTCGCCGCCGGCCCCGCTCCGCCCCGGGGCCGCCCCGCTCCGCCCCGCTCCGCCCCGCTCCGGCCCCGGCACCTGTGGGGGCTGGGGAAGGGTCACAGCTGGATTGGGGGTGGCGGGGCAGGGAAAAAACATCTGGGCTGGGGGGGCGACAGCTGCCTGCAGGGGGCTGCCATGCAAACATCTGTCTTGGCATCACGGGCAAACATCTGGAGTGAATGGGGGGGGGCTTCCAATAAGCCCCAAAGTGGGATTTACAGAGTGGGATGCTCATGCACCGGTCAACAGTTGGATTTTCCTGGCCAGAGACTGGGACCTGCTGCAGGGAGCAGCTGAGTGTTGGGGACAGGGTCTCCCCGCGGCACCGGGTCTCAGCCGAAGGGGTCGGTGGCTTCTGTACTCATTAACCAAGCGGTCGAGCCTCCGCGCTTCCTGAACAGGGCTATTAAAGAGCAATAAGGAAAGGAACCCCGGGGGAACGTGTCGGGTATGAAAGGGCCGATGCATAAACAGCCCAGGGATGCCGAGACTACGTGAGATGGAGGGCTCGGCCCTTCCTTTCCCTGGATGCCCAGTTTGCCCTCCAAAATTATTCCCTTCCTTCCTTTTTTGGGGCTTGTGATGGGTCTAGGTGAAGGTGGAGGGGAAGGAGGCGTTAACTGGCATTGCCCGGGTGATGGAGCACCATGTGGAGGGCTCGCTGGCATCACCTCATTGAGCAATGCACCCCCAGAACTGGCACCCAAATAGGAGGAGAAGGGTTTTGGGCAGGCGCTGGGCTGCAGGGTGCGGGATGGGGAGGTGGAACGATGCCGCAGCCCGCCTGCATCCCGCCGGCGCCTGCACTACGGCGGACAACAATGGGCTTTCATCGATCCTGGCACGAGCCCGCAGCCAAGCCAGGCAGCGGGGCCACGGGGGAGATGGGCTCTGGCGAGAGCAGCTGGGAATATTTGCAACCACAGCCAGGCTGGAGCCGTCACCCTCATCCTGGGGCTGCCTGGGCTTGTGGGGTTGGGTTGGCGATGGCTCGGTGCCCTGGTGAAATTCCCCGCTCCCTCAGCTGCCACGAGGAGACGGAAACTGAGGGGGGAAAAGTGTCTTTCCCCAGAATAAAGCAGAAAACATGCCTTGTGCAAACAAGCCCAGCAGCCTGCCATGGGGAGCCCAGGGCTTTCCGCAAGCATCCTGGGAATGCAGCTGAGAACGGACACAACTCACTCCTCCGATGAGCCACCAGTGACAGCCTCCAACACTGCCTCCGTCTTCAGGGCAAGCTCCGAGCTGGTGAAAGGGAACTGGTGTCCTCCTCCCTCCTGGTACTGCGGGTGTCCTTGCGGGTCCCCAAGGTGAATGCCTCATAGCCAGCTGTCCCACTGTGGGGACACTGTAAATAGTGGAGGGAGTGTTAAAAAAAAAAAAAGAAAAGAAAAGAAAAGAAAAGAAAATAGCAGCTCCTGGCTGCCTGCCAGCCCCAGCCGCCTCTGCTGAGCCTGGCAGCCGAACCCAGAGCCTCCAGCTCAGCCCTACAGCACCTGGAATAAAGGGGAACATCGCCCCCTCCCCCCTCCCCCCCCCCGAAAAAATGACATTTTGGGGGTTGAGCAGGGACGGAAGAGGCAAATTTGGAGGCAGCAGCGAGGCTAAAAAAGAGATTTCAAGCATGGCATTGTTTTTACACCTCTTCTTATCCATGCAAAAGGCGGACGAAGCTTGTTGGGAAAAATAATCAGGGGAAGGGAATAGCCTGGGTCCCTCTTGCAGTCTCACCGATTGAATTAATCCCTGGCCAAAAGGCCTGACATGGGGGCTGGCTTTGGCCTCACGAGACTCCTTGGCCACCTGGTTTCTCCTCCTCCGGCTGGATGTTGCCAGTGATCACGTTAGCGGCTGATTGCAGGAGACCTTTGCCACTGCTGCCCAGGGTAATTGCACCTTCCCACTGGGCTCTGTGTTTCCAGTCGCCAGCGGGTCGCAGCAGGATGCCAGGATGGAGACAGGATCACCCATGGTGGAGGCCAAGGAGGCAGCGGGGAGCTGGGGCCACGCTCCCCCAACCAATGCAAAACTCTTGATGGAGGCGAAAAGCAGCATTTTTCAAATGCTGAAGCTTTGTGAAAGCCTCAGGGCAGGGATGTCCCCACAACCAGACGCTGGACATCCCCATGGGGAGGGTCCTACAGGGCTTTCAGGTTCTCCCCCAACCCAGACATACCAGGGGCACCGGTTGGGTCCCTCCTGCCTTGGTCTCCGCAACAGCTCACCAGACGGGAGATGTCTTGCATGAAAAATTTCATTACTTCTAAAAGCTATTTATAGTGGAAATGAAGTTAATTTCTCATGTCCTCTTGACAACACCAGCCTGCCAGGGTGGTGGACCTGGTAGAGCTTGCTCATGAGGAGGTGACGTGATGGCAACTTTCTCTTTTTTAACCAGATCAGAGGAGATGGTCACCCCAGGCTCACCCGCAGACATCTGCTACCCCAGCACCTGCATTTGAGTCCCCAGATTTTTAGCAAAGAAGGTGTTTGGTGGAGAAAGTCTCATCTCTTGAGGTCCACTGTGATGGCCCTCTCTTTCTTCTTGCTGTTCACCACAGTCAAATGAGTGCAGCTACCTGGCGTGAAAACCCCAAGAGAAGACGACAAGTCTCATTACTGGACCTCTGTTTTGAAGAAACTGTTCTAATCTTCAGTCCCCATTTCCATGATGGGTCCCAGGTCCACGTTTCTGGCCATCCAGCCCAAATTTCCTTCTGGAGGTGATGAGGACCCAGAAACAGCTTGCAAGCCCAATGCACCCATTCTGCCGGGGCTCTGCCGGAGTGCCAGGAAACCTTGGCTTTGATGGGAATTTAGACAAAAAAGCCTTGGCTTTGCTCCAAGTGACAGCTGACCCGCCATTCCTATGCCTCAGCATTTCTGAAGAAGTGTACTTCAGCTCCTTTTCCTCTCCAACCTGCTTTCCTAGAGCCCCGCGGACGTCAGCAGAGGCGGAAGGGGTTGCTGAGCTTCTCCTCCTCCCAGCACATAGGTGATTAATGCCTTGATCTTTGCAGGCTTCCTTTCCTCTTGCTGGCACATGCTGATGTGCCTCGGGGACTCAGGGTTTCTTCCGCTCATGACTTTTCTTTGCTCGGGAATCCTCAAGAAGCAATGCAGAGCACAAGGATCCAGGTGTGGGTGGTGTCTTAGGCTCCAGTTTCATCTGCAACTTCAGTAGAAGGAAAGTGAGGGGTGTTTGGGAGGTGGTCTGGATGCAAGAGACCTCATCTGTCTGCTGGTGAAGCGGGTTGGGAAGGGAGATTTTGGGACTCACGTCTATGGGTCTTTACAGGCAGGAAATCCCAGGGCTTGGGGCATGCGGGGTCCTTGTGGCAGAGGTTTCCAAGGTGGGTCTTCACACTTTGTGGCCATCTTTGAGAGGTCTTCATCACTCCCACTGCTAGGAGGCTCTGCAAAGAGGGAGGTCATTGGCTCTCACTGCCTCATCCTCGCAAATTGTACTTTCTCCCTTTGAGGACAGAGCTGGGGTCTGGGATGGGGACATCTCTGAACTTTGCATTGTTGAGTGGAAATCAAACGCCTCCAGGTCAGCCACAATCTCTCCTTCAGCTCTTTCTCCTCCTTCCCATGGCAGCAGATCACCCAGCCCTTTTGGGTTTCCACCCCTCTGTGTCTCTTCGCATCCTAGGAGAGCCCCAAGCTCCTGAAGCTTAGCACAGTGATGGCCATCTCAGTCTTCTCACCAACACACCTCTTCATGAATACCCATCATCCCCATCCCCCATGATGGGAGACCATGCTATGGAGCAGAGGTGCAACCCAGCATGGAGCTCCACCTTCCTTGTGCTGGGAGAACTGGGCTGTCGGCAGTCCCAGAGATGGATCCAGATATCAGGTGATAATAAAAGTGTCCAAAAGCAGGCTCAGCTCCCCATGGGGACCTGCAGGATCCGGCCGCAGTGCCAGCTGTGTAGGGAGTGGTGGAGGAGCACGCCGTGTTCCTTTGGCTCACCACCTCCAGGCTCCTCCGCTTTCCAGACTGCATCCACAGGGAGCAATAAGGACGTCAAAGCATACAAGACCTGCAGGTACCTTTGGTATTTCCCATCCAGGAAAGATTTAAAATAACTAACGCCGACTTGCTGCTGTTTCCTCGATAGCTTGTTTTCTTTGGCTCTTGGACGAGAGGCCGTTCTCCAGCTGGAGAGTTTTTGCTGGTAAACGATTGCCCCCAGTTACAACCAGGGATGAAGGGTAGAAATGTTGATGGAGATGCCTCCTTTTGGGGTGCCACCATCCCAGCAGGACAACACAGTGGGGCACATTCGTAGGGTGAAAATACCTATTTCAAAGTTGAAAACCAGTATCTCAGGTATGATCAACCTGAGGGACTCCATGACCATGGTCCATCACTGTAAACCAGGGCCAAACACAAGTGTCCTGACTTGCCACCATGAGCACAGGAGCACAGATTGTTACCTGCCCGGTGGCCACCCAACACTTGGGTCTTGTGGATGGGTTGAGGGCACGAGGGCGAGATGGGCAAATTTCTCCCATGCCTGGATGTGAGTCACCAAGAACCCAGCAATTTTGTGAACTGTCAATTTAATGCTTTGCATTAAAAGCTACCCATTGGTGCAACTTCTTGTTGCTTCCCCAGGAGCCCCACGCTCAGTTCTGCTGCTCCTGCAGCAAGTGAGAAGGGATTTGGCATGTGATAAGTTCACTTGGGACTTCCAAGCCATGGCTCAAATCTCCCGGCTGGATGGATGTGCAACTTTTAGTCTGTGCTAATAGTTCGTGCCTTTCTGTAATGGGAATTTAAAACCTTTCACTGCTCTTTCTGCTCGTTAACACCACTAAATGCAATGCTGTTGACTCAGGATGTCCATCCCCTTGCCAAGGGCTGTGAGGATGCAGTGGGGCCCTTGGGGACTCTTGAGCAACCAAAATAACCTCCATGCATGAGGCATCTCCCATAGGGACCAAAACCTTCCAGGAATTAAAACTCAAAGTACAGACCATTTGCATTCCAGGAGCACGCAGGGACCTGCTCAACTCCGGGGCTGGTTCTCCTTTGCCTGCAGGTGGGTCCATCACACCCAACCACCACAGAAAATATTTAAGCCACAGTGTCCCGTTCCTTCCATTCAAAAGGGGACTAAACCAGACATTTATTTTGGGAAAAAAACATTGGTTTCATGTCCGGCATTGTCGGCGAAGCTTTCTGCATGGGGCAACTCACGTGTCCTTGCTTCTCCCTTTCGGTTCTGCTTCTCAGAAGATCACGTCGTGCCCTTGAAGAAGGCAAAAGGGGAAGCCACGTCCCAAGCAGGTTTTTTTCTTATTCCAAGAATTTGTCTCTTTCTTATAAAAGCACAAATGCTTTTCTCTGGAAAAGAGCAGAATTACAGAAACAAGGTGAAATTTAGACCCAAGTTTTCTTTTCTGCCATTTACGTGTGGGCACAAACCCCACCAGTGCTTGAGGTTTCTACTCCGCTAAACCAAAGGTGATGGTAACATTTTATAGGAAGATTTTGGAGATATCCCTGATATTAATACTCCTTGATTTATGGATAACAGGTTACTGTGCGCTGCTTGCTGGGAGATGACTGCACCACAACTCACTGGAGGTTTTAGGGGGAGCATCCCCGTAGAGAGACCATTTCATCACCTCCATCCTCAAATGGGGATGATTCCCATCTTTTTCTCCCCACCTAATCCATCAGGAAACCCCTTGCATCCCTTTTTCTGCAAGCAGAGAAGTGCTTGAAGCTCCAGCAAACCCACTCAGGGCTCACTATAGGGTTTGCTTTGGATTATGAACAACATAACCCCCATAGCAGCAAGAATTAGGGGACTGGGGCCAACTCGGTGGCCCGGGATAAGGAGCGGGACAGGAATAGCTTGCCAGGATGGACTCAGTTTTTGCAAGGATGTGGTCCTCATGCAGCGGTGCCGGGAGAAGCCTTAACGCTTGGCAGCATCTTCTAAACAAACCTCGGAGCAGAGCCGGTGCCCAGACGTTTTGTACAAACACCCGGGTGAAACTATAACAAGGCAAACACAATCCCAGGGGGTCCCGGCCATCAACTGTCTGGGTTTGGGCAAACCTGGGCATGGCTGTTGCACCTTCTTGTTCAATGCGGTGGCTTGCAGCACCATGTTTGGAGTTTTGGGTGCTGCAGGGAGGGAGGGTGGTATTTGGGTGCCCGTACGGCACAGGAGCGTGGCCAGGAGATGCTCATGGATGCTCAGGAGATGCTGATGCGGAGGTCAGATCCATCCTTGGGGGTTTTAAGACCATCCTGAGCAAGGAGGTCTGTGTTCATCACTGCTGGGGAGAGAGGTTGGACCAGGGAGCTCCTGTGCTGTGATGACCGCAATCTGGGAATATTCAGCTTCCAGTTAACACCTAGAAAACTCCCCAAGACACTCAAATGGAGGGTTGTACCCCATGTCTGCTATGGGTGAAGCCTCCTGGATCAGCAGGCAGGGCCCTCCTGCCTTCAACCTGCCCGTCCTGTGCCACCTGGGACGCCTGAGACCTGCCCAAGCCAAAAATGTTCAAGCAGGTCCATCCCGTTGGGGATGTGTTGCAAAACCGAGGCAGCAGGGCAAAGTTCTGCGCTTCGGCGGGGAGGGAGGAGGGGAAGCTGGTGCCAAACGGGATGAGCTTGTTCCCCTCGTGCTTGCGTGTGCCAGCAGGCAGCGCAGGCAGCGCAGGCAGCGCGGGCAGCGCGGGCAGCACCCTGTGCAGGCAGCAGCAGGGGACTTAACTCGCGCCACCATTCCAGGGTGCTGTGATTGCCCTTTTTGCAGGGTATCAGTCTCCCTAATGTGTATATTTTTTATCTTTTTTTCCTGCAAAGGAGGTTTGATTTGGTTTTATTTTATTTTATTTAGGGGTTTTTCACTTCATTTAACTTTTCTCTTCTCTTCTCTTCTCTTCTCTTCTCTTCTCTTCTCTTCTCTTCTCTTCTCTTCTCTTCTCTTCTCTTCTCTTCTCTTCTCTTCTCTTCTCTTCTCTTCCCTTCCCTTCCCTTCCCCCTTCCCTTCCCTTCCCTGTCCTGTCCTATTCCGTTCTATTCTATTCTATTCTATTCTATTCTATTCTATTCTATTCTATTCTATTCTATTCTCTGTTCTTTTCTGTTCTATTCCAATTTATTCTATTTTATTTTATTTTATTGTTTTGGGTACATGGACACAGCTAGAAATCTTAGAGCCAGCACCAGGCTCCGGGAAAGACAGACATACAGCATTTTAAACCCCTTTACTCAGGCTGGGAGCTGCCAGTGGCTGGGTTCCTCTCTTTCTATGCGCGTCAAACCGAGAGCCCTGATCTCAGCAGGGTGGCAGTTGCTTTAACATAAACTGTAGGGATAAAGGCGCAGACAGGCCTTTAGCATAAACAGAAAAAACCCTTGTGAAATAGGTTTAATTTAATACATCCAGTAATCCTAGGCATTCTCATTTCCTTCCTGTTATTAGCTGACATGATCCTCTATTCCTGGATACTCAGAAAAAATTATTCAAAGGAAAACTGAACAATAACAGACATGGGATTAAAATAAAACCAGAAAAATAATGGGAACGATGGATGAGAAGCTGGTAGGGCTTACAGAAAGGTTCGAAGAGAATCTCCCGCAAAGGGACGTGACCGTGCCACACTCCGAATCTCCGTTGGAGGGGGAGATGAAGGTGCTATGTTGCCTTCAAGACAAACTGCAATTGCAGCAGCTTGTGGGCTTGGACCTGTTTGGTCCAAACTGGATCATCTCAGCAGGGTGGTTGAAGAAAGAGCCATCATGGAATCGTCTCTAAAATGCTTTGTGGTGGACTCTGTCCCTGAGACACATGGCCCTGAGCACAAAGTATGAGTGGTCAATAGGACCTTGTCTTCCAGATGCCAAGGGGACAGGCTGCAACCAGGCAGCTGCAATTAAGCATGTCATTAAATCTCTTTTTTCCAGGCACACTGACATCTGGTTTTTAATACAGACAAGAGGAAGCACTGGTTTTCTGCACTGGGACAAAAACAGGTGCAAACAACTCTTGGCTAACAAAGACCTTTGGGCATGACACACCTTGCGGTCTCATCTCACCTTGGCACGCCTGAACGTGCCTCTCTGCTGAGTCCCAGTGTAAGAGCTGAGCTGCATTCCATGTGGTTGATCTCCTCCTGGGTGAATGTCCAAATGCCTCGATCTCTGGTATTTTAGAGGTACCACATGGCCCCATGGGTCGACACAGCAATGATCTGTTTTGGCCATTCCCGGGTCGGTAGTTCACAACCTCCAGAGACAGCACTTACCTCTGTAGTGTTCATGTGTGCACAAGGTTTTTATGTCTGCAAACAACCAGGACAGCTCAAGGGCTTGGCTCCCACCCTGCCAGCTCCTGGACCTGTTCCTCCGTTGGCTCTTCTCCTTCTTCCTTGCTCTGCATTTCAGCAGGCTGGCCCCACTCCTCCCTCCTCTGCATGCCCATCGCTTGCCAGGCATTAACACAGGAGAGCTCCCAGGTATCAGAGACGTCACCAACTTGCTCTTCAGGATTGGTGTCACAGGCTCACAGGGACCCGTGTCCTAACAGGCTGATTTCTTTGGGCATCTTCCAAGCAGATATCTCCAGTGGGTTGTGTTCCTCCCTTACGTCCCCAGAAAGTCTTTGTAGGTATCACACAGGGCGTGGAGAGGACAACGATGTTCACATAGGTCCTAGGACTGTGACATAGATCCTAGGACTGTCACATTGTCATAGGACCAAGGAGTGAGGAAGACATGTTCATACCAGCAGGCAACATGAAACCGCTTGCTGGTGTGGTGGGAATGCTGAACTGGTTGGTTTCTCCTTCTCTTCTTCCTCCTCCTGCTCCTCCTCAGGCAGTTAATATTGATTTGGCTTATGAATTAACTTCCCTCTCAGAGATTTGATAGACCTGGAATTGGTACATTAAACAAACAGCAAGCGGTTTATGACTCACCTGATGGCCCTGCGCCAAGGCAAGCAGAAAAGCAGAGGCCTCAGCTGAGCTTTGGGAATTGTTCAGTGCTAAAATCCGCATGGTCCTGGAGAAGACACTGGATGGGTATCGTCTCTAAATTCAGCTGGAGAAGGTAAGAAACCTCTCTCCTCCCCACCTCTGGTGCCCAGGACATCTGCTCCTCAAGTAGAGTGGAGTCAGCAGGACATCCCTGCTATGGAGGGAAGCCGCCGAGAAGAAAAACCTTGTCCCTGAGAGGTACATGGGTACCACAGGGACACAGACCCATCCCGGATTTGGGACACGCCACACGTCTCGCCTGCTCCGGCACAGGATGATGCAGCCCTGTCCTGCAGACTCCCAGAGGTCTCTCTTTTCAAGTAAAATGATTAAGAGTCGATTGTTCTTTTGGGTAGGAATGATTCAGGAAGTTTTAAATAGTAAAACTGTCCTTTTCTGTAGTTATTTCCCTCTTTATTCCCGCTCTTGGCTGCTGGTCAGTTTGTATACAGTTGTTAAAATCTTCTTTGACATCTCTCGCAGAGTATTTCCTTTTGGCGAGCTTCTTACGCATTTGTTTCCATCCAAATTCCCGTACAAGGACAATGGGGAACCAAACCACTTCCATCCCTCATAGTCTGCCCAGAGCCCTCCTGAGTGTCATGACTGGAAATCAGATAAGGTGAGATCACCCAAAGGTCCTGGATGAGATGGGTCCTTTGCTGTGATGGTGCCAATCAAGTACCAAGGAGGGGAAGTTTTTGCAAGAAAAAGACCTAAAGAAAATGGAAAATCCCTAGCAGAAACAAGACCTCCACCACCTTGAGCCATGGTGTCTTTTTGCATGGAGCCACTCTCATTTCTACTGGAGCTGGTGTTGTGGGAGGGGAGAAACTGAGCCAAAGCCTCCGTGAAATGTTTCATGGCCCAAACCAGTAGGGAAACATCTCTTCTTGACCCCCCCCCAACCTCTCAACTATTATGATCCTAAGCACATGACCAATGCTCACTAGCCAAGTCTTTAAGAGACCTGCACCATGTCCATCCTACACCATCCATCCTGTCTGCTCCCTCTTCCTTGTGATCAGTCCAGGCCGCTTAGGAGTGAAGAAATGAGTGCTGGGGGTTTGAGGACACGAATTTGGTTTAAATGCCCTGCCTAGCCTCCCCTGGGGCCTCCCCCCCATCCTGCCCATGGTCCCAGGACCCTCATTTCAGTTCATCTTGGAGCCATCAGTCCCTGCCCCAGTGATGTTGTAGGTGTCTCCAGCCCCACCATGGCTCAGCCCTGCCTGGCCATGGATTGATGTTCTGGCTTGGCCTCAGACTTGTCTCATCACCACGAACTTGCCTCGTGCTGGAAGCTTTCCCTGGCTGTTCCCTCTCCAGGTCTGTCCTACTCACCTCTCCTGGGGATGGTGAGTTGGGTCCTGGATGGAAAGTCCCCTGCCCTCTCAGCCCAGGGGTGCCCTGTGGTTCCCTGTCCTTTAGGAAGCCCTGAAAAAGGGAAAAGTGATACGAAACTGGGAGGAGTGGCTGATACACCCAGTGGATGTGCTGCCATCCAGAGGGACCTGGCCAAGCCAGAGAAGGGGCAGAGAGCAACCTCATGGAGTTCAATCAATGGAAATGGAAAGTCCTACCCCTGGGGAGGACTAACCCCACATGCCAGCACAGACTAGGTGCTGAGCAGGTGGAAAGAAGTTCTGCAGAGCAGGACTTGGGTGTCCTGGTGGTCTTCTGGGGCTCCCCAGCATGAGAAGGACATGAACATATTGTATTGAGTCCGGTGAAGGGCCATGAAGATGAAGAAGGGACCAAAGCATCTTTTGTATGACGAAAGGCTGAGAGAGCTGGGACTGTTCATTCTGGAGACGAGAAGACTTGGGGGGATCTTCTCAAATACCTGATGGGGTGGGAATAAAGAAAATGGAACCAAGGTCTTCTGAGTGGTGCCCAGTAACAGGACAGGAGGTAATGGGCACAAACTGAAACAAAAGAAATCCTATTTAAACATAAGAAAATGATTTTGCTACTGTGAGGACGATCAAGCACTGTCACAAGTTGCCAGTTGAGGTTGTGGAGTCTCCATCCTTGGAGATGCTCAAAACCCATCTTGACGTGGCCTCGGGCAGCCCTCTCCCAGCAACCCTGCTTGAGCGTGTGGTTGGACTAGATGGTCTCCAGAGGTCCCTGCCAGCCTCAGCCATTCTGTGGAAGGGAAGGGAGGAGAGGACACCCGTGGGAAATAAACCCTGTCCACTTGTATGGGAAGGTGGGAGTCTCTCCTGTGCCTGGGAGTCCTTGAAGCCACTGTTTGGTGTAATGAGAATGCGCCTGTCCCAGACTCTGTTGACTCCTTTGCAAGGTGGAAGGGCTGCTAGTGCCAGCCCTTTCCAACCCTTCCAAGCTTTGTCCCACCCACCATGGTGCACATTGAGAATGCAGGCAGGGCTGCTTTGTCCCATGCAGTGGCCTTACAAGGACACTGTGAGCTCGTCATCCTCCTCTTCCCTCCCCAGTAAATCCCAGACAACCTCCAGATGTGCTGCGGAGCACGAGTGCCATGTGTTTGTCATTAGATCAGAGATAAAAGCTCTGGCTGAAGTGGATGAACTTCTGTCCTCTGAAGCAAGTGCTCCTGCATGATAGCAAAGTCCAGATGTTAGCACAGCTGGCAGAGATGTCAGCACTCTCATGAGGCAAGGGAGGGGGCTGCTCCTGCAGAAACATCTGGGCATGGTGGCTGCTCGACCTGCTCTGCTTGGAAATGGGCCCCCTTTTTGGAGAGGCAGCACAGGCACAGCTGGAGATGAACACCACTGGGAAGCACCTACATCCCTCCAGACGGAGAGGCTGGGTACCTACACTGGGTGAATATCCAGCCTAGATGCCTAATTTGGGTTTGATGAGTCCAGATGTGTTCTGCAAGGTGCATGTTTGAGTCTTGAGGCTGCTTCTATAGACCATGGGGAGAACCAGCTACCTCCAGAGGACAATTCACCTTGCACCCCTGGAGATGGCATCAGCTGTCCTTTGGAAGTATCTTCCTCTCTGGTGCTAGAGACTCCTCTCACGCTCCCACGGTTGACATTTACCTGCTGAAATCAGGACAGATGACCCCCTCTCCCCTCCCCGGAGAGGGATCCATACTTACCCAAGTGCTCTGCCAAGCTAGGTTCACCATCTCAGTCACCTTAAAGATATTCTCTAAGCTGTGCAAAACATCAGCCTTGAGGCTTTTGAGGGAATTAAGTCCAAACTCCTATAACCACTGTTCTGGAGAACGTTTCCTCAGAACATCTTAGAAAGTAAGATGAGGATGGAGTTGGAGCTGGAAGCATGGGTGAGGTACACAGATCTGTACACAGCACAGAAATGCCTCTCACGCCTGCTTCGTTTTAGATATTTCCTCCCCAGGCTATGGCACCTTTGTGGCTGCTGCCATTGATGGCAATTATCCTTCTTGGTTGGACCAAGGTAACCTTTGAGTTTGGAGGTTGGTGGCTTAAGTGAAACGTTGAGCACAAAGAGACAAGGTCACATCTGGTTTTGGGAAAAAGTGAGTGAAATACTGGGCTGATGAGAAACTGTTTGGTTAAGTGAAGGTTGGAGAAGGGTTTTGTGGCATGAAGAGGGACCTACTTTCTGTCCCACAAGGGCATCTGACACTTCACTGACACCATGGACGTGGGGTGAAGAAGGGAGCGGGGCAGGGAAGGTTGCTCTGAGTTGGAAAGTCAAGGGGCTGCAGCTCAATGCTTTCCTGGGAGGTGTTCAGAGGAGGTGTGGTGGTTGTCAGCCATGTGATTCCGGGCACAAAGTGCCACCGGTGTTCGAGCAGTGGTGCTTTGGAGGGCCCTAGGGCAGTTTTGGGGGATGAAGAGGCCCACCAGTCACCTGGTTCCCAAAGAGCATTGCTGACCAAGCCTTGGAGGGGGTCTCAGGCAACCAAAAATGCCCTCAAATCACTAAGTCTCCAGCAATGACAGCAAAATGGAGTTGGTGTCTTCTCCCAAGGAACAGGCAATAGGACGAGAAGAAACGGCCTCAAGTTGCGCCAGGGGAGGTTTAGATTGGATATTTGGAAAATTTTTTACACTGAAAGGGTTATTAAGCACTGTAACAGGCTGCCCAGGGAAGCGGTTGAGGCACCATTCCTGGAGGGATTTAAAAGACAGGTAGACATAGTGCTTAGAGATATGGTTTAGTGGTGGTTTTTGTCAAGAGTTAGGTTGATGGTTGGACTCGATGATCTGAAAAGTCCCTTTCAACCTGGGCAATTATAGAATCATAGAATGGTTCAGGTTAGAAGGGACCTTAAAGATCATCCAGTTCCAACCCCCTGCCCTGGGCAGGGACACCTCCCACCAGACCAGGTTGCTCCAAGCCCCGTCCAACCTGGCCTTGAACCCCTCCAGGGATGGAGCAGCCACAGCTTCTCTGGGCAACCTGGGCCAGGGGCTCACCACCCTCACAGCAAAGAATTTCTCTCTAATATCTCATCTAAATCTCCCTTCTTTCAGTTTAAAACCATTCCCTCTCATCCTATGGCTCCCCTCCCTCATCCAGAGTCCCTCCCCAGCTTTCCTGGAGCCCCCTGAGGGACTGGAAGGGACTCCAAGGTCTCCCCGGAGCCTTCTCTTCTCCAGGCTGAATCCCCCCAACTCTCTCAGCCTGTCCTCACAGCAGAGGGGCTCCAGCCCTCTGACCATCTTTGTGGCCCTTCACTGGACCCATTCCAACAGGTCCATGTCCTTCTTACAACTTGATTCTATGACTCTGTGATTCTAAAAATGGACACTGGGTTTCTTGACCTCAGCAATCAGGGGCAGATCAGGTCCCATGTGCGGTGGGATGTCTGAGCCGGGCCCTCTGCTCCAGCTCTTCACCCTCGCTGATGCAGTGAGGTCGGCTTTCCGAGGGCCTTGAGAAGCTCTAAACAGCCTCTCCCTTAGCCCAAACAGTCCCGTTCCCACCAGTCGCTGGCTCCAGCCTGTGCTTGCCCTCCGGGGCTACTTGGCTCAGTGCCGATGGGGGCATCTTGCACCTTTCACCCACCGCAGAGAACAGGAGAGAGCCACCGAGCCTCGCATCGCTCCAGGCATGGGCTCTGGAGGTCCCTCTCCTCCAGCAATACCTCTCGACACTCTTCTCCCATCCTTCCCAGTGCATTCAGGCTGAGGCAAACGGGGTCCCAGTACAATGTAAAGAGAAAAAGCAAAAAAATAGAGGAAAAATGTGTGCAACCACATATTTACTGCCCCAAATCTCCCCTTTATGCCACCACACTCAGCCAGCCTGCAAAACCGGCTGGCAGGGAAGGGGTGTGCTCCCAGTTTATAAATGCTCCCAGTTTATAAGCATGGGGAGAGTGTTTGGGGGGAGATAAGGGCTGGCACAGACGCAAGGAGCTGGGCTGAGATAACGTGTGGGAGAACAGCCATTGGTAAAGCCCCGCTGGGCTGCAAAGCATGGAAACGTTTCAGCTCCGTGAAGCCGCATCCAGGGCCAAGCAACCCTGGGCTGTGCCCAGAGATAGGAGAGGGACACACGCTGCCAGCCTTGGGGGCACGGCCACATCCTGCCCCTCCGGGCACAGGTTCAAAATCGTGTGGGTTCAAACTAGGTTGCTTTGCTTTGCTGCCCTTTGCATGCCTGGGGTTAAAAATCACCGCTATAAATAACCATATTTGAGCAGTCACTGGCACCTTGTTCCAGGCAGAGCTCAGGAGCTGGTGGGAATTGGGATCAAGTGGTGGAAAGAGGTCAGAAAGGGTAAAAATGGCCCTTCAGCAGGGCTGGCTGTTTTTCCAAGCAAGTCAGCGGCACATGTGGGACCTGCCATGCCGTGCATGGTGGCACTGACCACCCAGCCATGGGGACTGTAGCTCTCATAGGGGTCCTACTAATTTTGCATTGCAGGAGGGAAGGGGTCTCCTCTGGAGGGAGCCCCAAGGCTGTCCCAGCAGCACAGCTGGCCAGAAATTCATCCATGGACCATAAATAGCTCCCCTGTCCTCACCTAGACAGAGATGCAAGTGGTCACTGCACCATACAGTGATGCAGAAGGTCTCCATGACCTGGTGGGACATACTTTTCCATGTCCCTACAATGTTTTTGAGCTGGCTGCAAAATCTCTCCTTGTGTTTAAACCTGCACACGTGGGCAAGAGAGACCAATACAGCTCTGCCCTTCCCCGTGTGAGATCCAGGCTTTGGCCTCTTCTCCAGTTCTCTGTGGCACCGTGGTTGGATGCTCAGGGTTGTTTCCCTTGGGAAATCACCCCGGCACTGGCTGTTTCCCTTCCCTTGGCCTTCCCTTTGATGCTTGGAGGTCAGTTGCCACAGGACCTTCGGCTTGGTCCAACCTGCAAACATTCCTCTCCTCCCTCCCTCCCCATCTCTTTTGATCCCAACGTTACTTTTTGCATCCTGATCGATGTGTGCTGAGCGGGTTTGAGCATCCCTGAGGATTTTCCTGGTTCTCTTTCCCTTCAGCTGAGGAAGAATCCTGCTTAGTTTATTCATTCATCCTACTCTGAGGCTTGTTTTCAAAGGACTTAATGTCACAAAGGGCATCAGCGAGCGATTTCTGAATATTTGGGGACAAGGCTTGGAATTATGCAGAGCTCTTTGCTGCCTACCGCTGAATTACAGTAACCTCCCACGATTGGCGACGGTGGGAGCACTGGGGAAATACCAGTGCCTTAGAAATAGTGCACACAGGCATGCAAACAACACATGCAAAGCCAAGTATTTGTCCTTTCACACTCCCCCAAAGAAGGTTTTTCCTGCAGAAAGTGCAGCTATCCCAGCCCTAAACTGGGATGGAGGGGAAAACACGGAGGGGAAGAGAGGTTGGAGGGCAGCAGGTTGGCTGGGAAACAATAACAGGGGCGAAAACCCCAGCACCAGCGTTTTAGCCAGATCCTGAGCAGTGAACTCAGCTCCTCTTCGTGATGTTTCCTAGGACACCAAGTCTTCTTCCTTACCAGTTTTAATGGATTACTTTAACCAAGCGTTAACGTGTGTGGCTGACATCTGCCACATCTCTCACTGCAGCCAGCAGCAATTTAGTTGGGACATTTCAGTGCGTTTGTGCTTGGGACACCATGCCAGAGAAGAGCAAGAAATGGTGATGAAATATGGATCAGAAATCCCCGCTGTGCCCGCAAAGAGCTTGGAAAGAAGCAGATCCGATGCTTCACTGGCATCTCTAACAACAGGTCTGCTGATTTTGGTGGGATTGTTCCAGTTCACAGACTGGGAAGTGCTGGTTCATGAAGTTTCAGCTTTCTGGCCCCTGTGAGGACAAGGAATGGCTAGAAAATACTGGAAAAAAACTGGGATTAGAAGATAAATAGAGAGAACCCAATAATAGAACATGTATTAAAAGCTCTTGTGTTGTTGAAGGCAGCTGTATTTGATTTTGGAATGGCCTGGTGGTGGCTTTTCTAAGAAGGTGCTCCTCACCACACTGGAGTGTGTTTCTGTGCCATGAATTACTTCTGAGCCTGTTGGTTCATTTGATCACACCTGGAGGAAGGTGGAAGGATCAGAGATGCTGATGTTCCCACCAGCATGTGGGAGAGGAGGGAAGACAGACCCTGAATCAACTCTCAATAGGGGACAAGAAACCCCTGTTAAACCTCATCAAATCCACTTGTTGTAAAGCCTCCAGCTTCTCCAGTTCCCCAGGGAGCACATGAACTAGACAGTACTGTAGGCACGTGGCTACCTGTCCGCTCTCGTCCCCCCGCCAGCACAGTCAAACAGAGATCCCACAGTCCTTGTCCTCCTTCTCCTGGTTGCCCATGGTCTTGACCGTAAGATGTTGGATCAGGGGTCCAGGATCTCATCCTGAATCTGCCACTCTACGACCTCAGGCATGTCACTTCAGCTGCTTTCCACCTCTGGATCTCTGATGACCTCACTTGAAGAGCAAAGCCTGGTGAGATGTGACCTGCCAGGTCAGCCTGCCCTGGGCTTTGTGTCCCAGTGGTCCCTGTGGCTTCCTGGCCAGCACAGCCCAGGCTGCCTCGTCCACAGCCACCTCACAACTGCCACGAGATCAGAAACCATTCCCTCTCCGTCCTCCTTCCCTCTGTGCCCTGGGGAATTTCCATTTTTGCTTTCTCTCTGGATTACATTCAAAACCTCAAGCCACAAGGAACAGCAGAAAAGAGCCAAGCTGGTGGCAGGGAATGGTATTTAGGGGAGAAAGGTGATGTCCCCATCCTCTGTTCTCCATGACGTTGGAAAGCCGAGTGGTGAGGAAAGGGGTTCATCTCTGAAGACCCCCAAGACATCCACATGTGATTTTTATCTCTTGACGTGTGCAACAAGTTATACGCCATTCTCCCTGGAAAAAGGGTGCTGGTTGCCTATCAGGGGCATCTGCAGTTCCCCATAACATTTTTACACCAAGAAGAGGGTCTTTGGTGCAGCTGCACGACACAGGGCTTTTCCACTCCTGTGTAAATTTGCAGATTTCAAGCTTTTGAGCTTTTTCGAGATGGAAAAAAGGACTATAACTTGGCTTAAGGGTGCAGATACACCATCCAGCCAAGTCATTTTGTAGGTCCTGCACCTCTAGAAGTTGAGGATGTTTCTCCTTAGCTTTTCCTCTTCTTCTGTAGCAGTCATGCATGAGCTCCTGGTGCTGCCACTGAGCTCTGAGCAGCCAAGCTGTGATGGACAGAGTCAGGGCAAGGTCTTTGTTGTGTTGCGACAGTCTGGCCGGCGACTCTCCAGGGCTCAGGCTGGGAAGTTAAAATGTCCTGGCACATGGCCAGCTCCTCTGGGCAAAACCAGAACAAATATTCCTCTTAGACTAATTAGACTGAGGCTATGTGTACGTGTCGGGAATGTCATTGCCCACCCAGAGTCTGTTGGCTGGAGCAGAGGTCCAGAGAGGTTGTCCCTGGAGGAGCATGGCCAGAGGGCACCATCATCCCTAAGCAGGGTGACCACACTGCCTCTGCTGGGCAAAAACCCAAGCCCCAGACTAGAAATATCCATGGAAATGAGCTCCTGTCTGAAGCACCCTTTGGTTCCTGCCAACTCTGGTTGTCCCAGAACCTTGTGTGTGTCAGGGAGGGTCCCCCAGGATGACCAGTTGCTCCAGGCTCTCACTATCTCCACCAGACCTGCCCTGGGAAATTTTTGATGATGGTGAGATCCCCCAGACCTTGGCCTAGACCATGATATATCTGGAAAAGGCATTTTCTGCAACAACATTTGCTTTGAAGGCAATATAATTTCCTCTCTCTTATTGAGACAATCCCAAGTAGAGCTGGTCCACTGGATGTGTTTGCTGCAAGATGCTCTGGGCTTTTCCTTGCAGAGGTCCACAACAGTTCAACCTCTGTAAAAGCCTTTAAAGCTCTCAGGTCCTGAAATCCCTCCTGATCTAGCCCCAGCCATGTGCTCCACCCTTGGAGAGGACAGCTGTATGGTCAGGGTTGACCATGCTTGGGCATTATCTTGATGGGTTTGAGTTGGCACAGGCTAAACCCCTGCCTGACCATGGTTAGCAAGTCATATGGATTTAGCAGAAGAGGTCCAGTGACTGTAAAGTATTTGCAGTGAAAAAAAGGTACTACTGTAGTGCAAAAACAGAAATTACAGTGAAATGGGGAAGCTCCTCAGAATTAAGTGGCTGGACACAAGGATGAAATGTTTGCAGACAGAGTGGAAGTGGACAGAGAATGCAAATGCAAAGCACTGATTCAAAAAGGCCATAAAAACCTTCCCCAGGACAGCCAGAGCTAAACAGCACGGTGAAAAATGTCCTTTGAAGAAAGAAAATCTCCTGCAGAGGGTCCATGCCATGTCCAAAGGGGAAGACATGGAAGAGGTCGTGAACGTGGCAAACTAAATGCAAAAACCTGCTTGAGTGTGCATGGAAAATTTTAGGGAATGACTCGCTAAAAGGTGAAAAATGAGTTACCAGGAACCAAAGCCCACAGTGAAGAGCTGCAGAGCTTCATGGTGTTGAATAAAATACATTGCACTGAATTGCATGGTGGTGAAGAGATGCCAGCATCTCCCATGAGCTGTCCCTGTCCTGCTGTCGCACAGGAAGATGGGATGGAGTGTAAGGAGCACCAAGGGGGTATGAAGATCTCCCCTAGTAATTATTCAGCTCCTCATGGTTGTAAAACACCTGTCCAAGACCCGGATTGCCATCACCAAGAGATGGAGCACAGGGGTGACAGCCACCGTGGCTCATCCTCCCATCACCCACCCGGTGTCCTATCTGGAGGAGGCAGGGCGATGTGTGGAGGTTATAAAAGTGGGAAAGGTTCTGAGACAGGGAAGTTTTCCAGAGATTATTGAGCACAAACTAACCCCACCTCCATGCCACAAAAATCCTGCAGCCACAAAAGCAGGGCGTGATTCAGAGCAGGTATCACATTGCTCATTCCTTACCCCTGTCCCCTTCCCAGTGGCCTCTGCCAGCGATGGGGCACTGGGGCTTATGTAAATATATATATAAAAAAAATGCACAACACGTTTGAAAAAGAAATATATATGCATTTATACAGAACACATGTTTCACAACATGTTTAAAAAGCGTCACTGCTGTTACCAGGATATCTTCAGGTACCCATAGGAAATCCCCCGGTGGGTAGGACACGTCCGGATGACAGCCTAAGAAATACAAAAGAGGTCCTTTTTGGTGGTATTAAACCATGTCGTTAAACCTGGGGTCAGTTTGCATCGTGCAGGGTAAACATTTGCTCTTGCTGGAAAAGGATCGCTTTATCTTTCCCTGCTTTTGTGAATGCTTTATCTGAGGGGTAATGAAGCAACAAAATCTTTCTCTTGCTCTTTTCCTACTAAATCAGGTTTCTTACAGTCTTCTAACTGTATTCCTCCTCCCACACAGGGTCGACGTCAAGCGTGCGTCCACCAGTTTCACAATAATCCCATTAACTCGCAACCGGACAAAACCCACAAAGCCAACCCAAGCGGCAAGGCTGGGGCAGGAGGCATTTTTCGACTGGGTGGTTGAACCAAAATTTGGGAGGAAAACACGATCCCGGTCAAAGGGAGGTCAAAGCGAATACTTTCTGTTGGGTTTTTTTTAACCCTTGCCTATTTTCATTTGTTTGCTTAAAAAAAGATGAGCTTTTTTTTTTTGGTTGAAAAAGTGTCTTTTTGAAGTGAAAAGTCAGGGGCTTTGTATCAGAAAAGAGGGAAGGGGAATACTTCCACGCCTCCCAAGAAAACCACTCCATTTTGGAAGAAAAGAATAAAAATCTCCAAAAACTATGATGTGTTGTGGGAGTTGAGTTACTCCCCCCACAATATCTTCATTCTCAACTAATGTTGGTCTCTGAGCAGCAGAACAACTCTTAGGGGAAATCTTTCTCTCCATCAAACCCTGGTTCTCTGTGGTGCTCACCTGGCATGACTCAGCCTCCTTGGACGTTGTTGGCTGGATCCATGCCCCTGGGCTGCGACTGTCCAGATTAATCATTGCACCAGTGCTGGCATGGTTTGGACCTGGTTTCCTCCAAAGCAGCTCTTTTTTGAGGTGCCCACCCGTGGGTTGGATGTGGCCACCCACATCAGGATGGTGAGGGAGTAACACTATAGGATGTGTAGGCAGAAGACGGGTCCTGGATTGTCTCATGGACCAGCACAGCCATAGCCAGGAGGAGCTGTGTTTGCTTATCCTTACACCGTTGCTTACCCTGGGGCCACGGTTCATGTGGCATCTCTAGTGTCTCAAGAAGGTATGTGGGTTCCTGGAGGGACCATGTCTTCTTCGTGGGTTCACATGGCATTGGGTAGCAGGGTCACGTGCAGGTCATGGCCAACATCTTTCCCAGGACAGGCATTAAATTGTCCAAATCAAGAATCTGATGGGCCAAAGCAGGGAGGAGGAGAGCCCCAAAACACCACACACGCTCATCAACCAGATCGCTGAAGGAGTGAACCCAAAGGGGTGAAGCTCTCTTCCTCCATCTACAGGCAACTAGGAGGAAGAACAGCTGCTACAAATTAATACGTGCATCACGTTTCAACCCAGCTGCCTTCTGGCGATGCTCGAGGAGTTACCTTAACTCGGGAGTCATTTCCTAATTGGGACTAAAAATGGAAATATTTTGGAGATGAGGGGAGGATTTCGATGCGACAACGGGTTGTTGTAAAATGCTGCTCTTCCTTCAGGCTTCATGCTGTGGAGAGGAGAGCCTCGCATCACCAACCAGATGCTGAAACGCAGAGATGGGTTGCAACATCTGGGAAGCATTGCCTGGGAAGGGATGATGAATTTCTAGGAAATGATCCCAGAAAGTCTGGATGAGGCTCAGGCCAGTGGGGTATTAATCACCAGCTGGAACTGGGGCCGCAGGGCACAGGCACTCGCTGCTGCCCACAGCCCTGGCTAGAGGCATCATCCATATGGATGCTGCTTGATCCAAGCCCACAATCCCAAAAATTTCACCCCCCTCAGCACTGTCGTTGCTCCCCACTCCAGAACATCACGCCAGGAGTCAACCACAGGAGGGTCCCCGAGCCCAGACCACCCAGCCAGGAGCCCACAGCTCATTTGCCTAATGAAGAGCAGATGGGGAGGCATCAGCAGGGAGGCTGCTCCAGGGCTTTTGATACTTCCTTGGCAAACCCCCGTGGTTTCTCAGATGCCTTTGCGCAGCCGCGGTGTGCCGGTTGGGGTTCGCGGCCGGCATCGGCGTGCAGATGGGTTTGGGAAAGCTGACGTTAGTGACGGTGTGGTGACAGCAATGCCCACCCACCCGCTGCCCCCATTGGGTTATTTTTAAGTCTCAGCTCTGCGAGCTAATCCTGGGAGGATGCTGGAGGGGTAAGACATCGGAGTATTAGCATTTTGCTGAGCACACAGCCCCAGCAGTGTTGCAGTGGCTTTTGGGGGCAATTTGTGTAATTTAACAACCCCAGGCTTTCTTGATACCCAGCGGAGAGAAAAAGGCATTTCTGGGCCATGCACCCATGGACCCCTTTGAGATGCAGCTCTGGGGTGCATTGAGTCATGTCCAGGATGCTCTGATTTTGGAGCTAGCCCTGTTCTGAGCAGGGGGTTGGACCTAAGACCTTCATGGGCCCTTTCCTAGATTCTGTCTGATCCTATCCTGATGGACTCCAGGCAGCTACCTGGATGGAGGTGCCACCAACGCAGGTGGCTCTGCCAGAGTAGGTCTCCTGGTTTCCCATAGGGGTACTGAAGGGACAGGCTATCTCCTGTGCCCTCCACTGATGCTTGGAGGTCCACTCAGGTGGGATACATTCCCTGGGGAGCTGGACCATGGGGCATGCATCCTCCCCTTGTGATCATGGGTCCTGCAACAAGGGATGAGGGCACGCAGCAGGCTCTGTGGTGTCCAACAGCTCCCCAAAAGCCACAGCAATGTCCCTCTCTCCTAGCACAGAAGCTGAGGTCGGTGAATCCTTTGCCCACAGAGGACTTGAAGCTCTGCTAACCGAATGTGGCCGCCCCCCTGAGCACCTTCCCCTCCTTGCAACATTTCTACTTGGCCCTGCAAATTGCAGCGTGTAGAGACAGGATCACACCGAAGAGCCAGCTGCCCCCCAGGAGTTACAACCCTGCTTTGCAATCCCATCCCAAGGTGCTCAGGCCTGTTTGCTCATTTGGGACTAGATGGACTCATTCAACAGGCCATGAGGAACAAACACCGTGCCAAGGCATTGCACCCACACCCTACTTGCAAATAGGCTGCTCTGGCACCCACGTGGCATCTCATCCTGCTGCCAGGCTGAAAAATGTGCTCAGTCACAAAGCAGGGGCAGGAGAAGAGCCGCATCAGGCTGGGGCTGGTGGAGCTGTTCACCTAATAAAGGTCTTAAGAGAGGCATCACATCCTCTTGCATCCTAGCAGAGGAGGTTTGCAGGCACCTGCCAGGGCTTGGCTTGTACCTCACATCCCAGTGCTGGGCTGACAGCTTCACGAATGGCATGGCAGGAGTGCTCAGGGGACCAGGATGACTAGTCCAGCAGTCCAGCCATGGACGAGGTTGTGCAGAGAGGTTCATAGCTCAGGTGAACGGCTGATCAGGGACATCCTTCCAAAATAATCCCATTTCCAAATGCAGAGATGGTGGTAAACCCCCATCGTGATGGACACATACCAAAGTCCTTCCCAATGTGGGTCCCAAATGGCCTCCATCTCCATCTGTGCACTGGGGCTTGCACTTGGGCTCCTTTCCCAACGGTGGCCAGTCAGTTTCCAACCTGCTTGCCCCAGTTTTGATGAGAAAAGGATGAAAGGATGTTAAATGAGCATCGAGCCTTTACGTGTGGGCAGGGATGGAGCTGGAGCGGTGGTTGGGCAGCTGGATGAAAGGCAGATGGTGGTCTTAAAACCACAGGTCATGGAAGGAGAGGCTGATTCCCTGCTGTCTTGGAGGCTGTGGCTCGGCTCATGCAAGGGGAACTTCACAGCAAATAGGAAACATCTCCATCCCCTGGAAAGTCCCACGGATGAAAACCAGAACCATGCCTTGAGTGGTCGTAGGTGCCTGGGTGGAAATCCCGGCATGGGGACAGTGACTCACCGCTGACACCCTGATGCTCCCATCCCTTGGTGTCGTCCCAAGGTGTTCCTAGGGCATTGTTAGCGGTCCCATGGGGGACACCATTTTCCCCTGGGGTGGACTTGGGGACCCCTTGCTCCTTGCTGCCACATGCCCTTAGCACCAGCAGAGGACTCTGCTGCAGCAGGGTTCAGCTTATTCAGCTAAAGGGTTCCCCTATTGAAAATCAGTTTTTGCACTACGGGGACTGCAGTCTCCCATGCATCTTCCACCGTCTTCCAAGGTCTCTCACTGGTCATCCCACCAGCTGGGATGTCACCTGGAACCTGCCTCACATCCCTTTCTTTGCAAGTTCAAGGGTGGGAGCTTGGTGGTTTGAGGGCATCTCAGGGATTCCCCAGGATTTGGGGGTGGGGTCTGGAAATGGGCTCGTGACATGATGCCTTTTCACGGCGGGTGGTGAAAACAGAGGAGCAGGACCTGGAGGGGGATCTCCCGCTCTACCACCATCAGCATCAAAGGCAGCTGCAAAACCCATCCAGTCAGGATGGGTTTTTTTGGGGGGGGGATGTGCTTCAGCACATCCTTTACTGCAAAGGTGGGAGTCTCCAGCGCCAAGCTGAGACCTTGCAGCTCATCTCATGGGTGATGAGCCACAGTCAGGCAGCTTTCAGCTCGCTGAGAGGATTTGAAGAGTTGCCATTCTTGCATAAATTAGGAGGTTCTGGGGTACACAGGGCTGTTTCGCACCCTTTCCCGTGCCTTTGGGAGGGCAGACCCAAGGGCTCAAACCCTTCTCCTCTCCTGGAGCGTGGGAAGGATGATTCGTGGGCATATATGTGCTTAAATACATGTGTATGTGTGCGTATGCATGTGTACACGTGTGCATTGGCAGTGTGACGGTCCAGCTGCTCCCCAAAACACGCGCCGAGATGTTGGCATTTGGCCAGTGCTTAAAATTGCAGGTATTTGGGGAGAAAGGAAAGAAAAAGAAAAGGTTATTTTAACTTTTCAGGCTTTCCTGAGCATTTATTTGCCGAGGAGTCTGCAAATATTGGTATTAAACCCGTGTAAGCCTTAAATTAAACTCCTCAGAGAGTTGGGTGATTGGCGTGTTATTTCAAACACCCACTGGTTTGGTTTCTTCCAAAGAAAATGCTGCCTTAGCCCATCCATTTTTGGGAATTTCTGCAATGATTATTTTGCGGGATTTGGGAATCTCCTCCCTTTGTTTGAACCCAGCACCAGTCTCCTGGATGGCTTTGGGGCACCATCTGTCACCCTTCCTCGCTCATCATTGATGGTGAGAGGGACATCTTCCCAAGCCACCGCAGCCTGTAGTGTGGATGAAGTGGGTGTGGATTCTCTGATGCCTAATATAAAGGTTGAGCTGTCGGATGAGGGCTCCTTGGCTCTTTCTCTTGCACATGGCAAGCTGTTTTCTATGAAACTCATGGGAGCTCAATGGCGCAGAGACTTTGTCCCTGTACTGAGTTGGCCAATTAGATCAGAAATGACTTGAAGGGGCACATGGTCTTGTTCCTTAGAAAATCAAGCCCCAAGGAGGAAAACCAGAAGAAAAATGAAGCCAGGACTCACTACTTGAAAAAGAAGTGGATGTACAAAGTGACTTACAGTAACAACATGACCTGTCTCTGCCAGATTAAGGTTCTGCTTCCTAGACAGACATGACTGGGAAGGAAAAGCTCTGTACTTGGATGCTGGGAAGGTCTAGGAGAAGACTACATCCCTCCAGCCCATGTGGCAGATTTGTTTGCTTGGCAGGAAACTCCGAGTGCTCTTAACTTTCTCTTCCTGAGAGATATTTAGAAAAAGTGGTTTTGGGGTTGGGGTTTGGTTTTTTTTTTTTTTTTGTTTCTCTGAAAGTAAGTGCACGATCTCTGTGTTCCCCGTCAATGGGTATTAGTCTTGTTTAATTCTCATTCTTGGGTTTGCGTGACTCACATGAGCTATGGAGAAGTCACCGCAGGAAAAGCTTGGGTGCGATGCTGTAAAACCCATGAACTAAAGCTATTCACGTGTGAGCCCTTCATCCCCATGACATTCACCCCAGGGTGGGACTCCAAAACCTGGGATGAAAATCAAGAGGGGATTTTCAGAGAGTGCATTTTGGGATGATAATTCAGCAATTTTGGGGCTTGCAACTATTTCTTTGGCTTTATGCTTTTGAGTCTTCATGTGTTGGCAACTATAAGGGCTAGAAAGTTTTTTTAAAAGAGAAACTGAAGCGGAGCTTTCCCCCATGGTGCAGGACACCATGAAATGCTTCTTCATCCCACACTGCAGGGCAGTGGACATTTACCAAATGCATCTTAAAGACATTGCTGGGAGATGAGGCGCGGCAAAAAGGCACAGAACTAATTTGAAGGCTGGAGAAATCAGCCTCGGGACGAGAGCGAAGGAACTGGAGCTGCTCAGATTACCGCCAGGCAGATTTCAAAGTAACTTGATCACAGTTTGTAATAAATTCATCAACTGAGATGAGTGTGTCCTGAAAGACTCGTTACATTGGCAGAGAAAGGCACAGTAAAAACCAGGCGGTGAAGCAAGCAGCAGATAAATTGCAATGGAAAACAAAATACGTACTTTTTCATGGGGACTGTCGTTACATTCATGAAACCTCCTCCTGGTGTCTGTAGAGGAAGGTGAGAAGCCTTTGAGAACAAGAGGTTTCACTCCAACACATGGAGTGAAACCTCCTGGTTTGGTGGCTCCAGGAATTGCTGGGTGAAGCAGAAAAAAACCACGCTCTATGGGATGGGAGATTAATTAGAGATTCATTAACCAGACACTTAATCTAGCAACTTCTGTTTGGCACATGTAAAACCCTGCTGTGACCATCCAGCTCTCTCTGCCCCTGGGTTTTTCCAGAATGGATGGTACCAACCCCCTGCAAGCCCTGAATTGAAGACACATTAGGTGGAGATTCACAGAGGAGGTTATGCTTGGCAGATGGACTCCAGGAGCTGTGGTCTCTTGTGGGGCACCTTCTACCCTACCTGAATTTTTGCCAGACCTTGAAGGGGTGAATCAGAGGTTTGAGGTCAGCCCCTTGCATTTACAGGGCAGTGCTGTAAGGGTCTGCAGGGCAATGCCCATGGACACACTGCAAGGAGCTGCACCACCCCACTGGGGGTGGGTTGGAGGGAGGACTGAAGACCTGCCTGGTGGCTTTTGAGGTCCAGAGGTTTGCTCTGACCAGCTACAAGGAACCATCCTGGGGTGTACTAGGATGCTCCAACCTATCTCTGCAGCAAATTCTGATCCCATTGACTTGCTCCTCGGGGTCTTCCTGTCTCTAAGAGGCAAAGATGCAGGATTAGCACCAGCGCTACTGGGATTTATGGAAAAGGGGAGACAGCAACAAGATAAAGTGAAACCCTCCACAACGAGCTGCAGCCCTCTCCACCTCAGCTCCACCTCACCTTGCCCAAGGATGAGAAGACCTGTCTCTTGGGGCAACCAGCTCTTCCATAGACTCCTACAGCAGTTTAGACACTAGAGGTATCTACTGTGGAGCCCATGTGTGGACAGCAATATCTGGAGCTTGAAACATGTCTATGACTGGTTCAACAACCCAGTTTCTATCCCCAGTATCCCCTCTTCTTTGTACACATCGGAGGAGATGGCAGAAGAGTGCTCGTAGTAGAAATAAATTTATTTACTATAAGAAATCTCAGGTGTCTGCATGTTACAAAAATAAAAATGTACATTGTCACAAAACCCACTTTTTTTTTTAGTATAAGTTAGTGCTTTTACAAACAAACAAACTAAAAAGTATCTATATATAAATTTCCAGTTGGTACCTCTCCAACCACTCTCAATCTGAACAGTGTCGCTAGCTTGTGCAGGATGAGGATCACAGAAGGACCCCCTCGATGGGACTGGCAGTGTTGTCCAAGGTGGTGGTTTGAAGCCAGCTGGTGCCAGCTCAGACAAAGGTGGGATCACCAAGCAGGATCGCAGGAGTGAACTCTGAGCACACTTTTGTTGAATTATTCAGAGCACGTAACTTGGTGTTCACGCTGCTTTTTGGCAAGTGTGGAAGACTAGGCAAGACCTGGCCTGGAGTAACGTTTGTACCAGTTCAGTGCTTCGGTTGAATTCATTTCTTCTAATTATTTGTCTCGCCCCAGTGATCGTGCCATGACCCTCCCCATATAGCCAAGTTTCCTTCCCAGGCACAAGGAGAAAAAGGTGCTGCCACAATGCAACTCCTATCTTAACCCAACCTTATCCTAAAAGTTCACTCAAGGATGAGATGAACCACCTTACAAATGTTCTATTTTTCTTTGCCGATGGTGCTCAGAGCTGAGACAGCTGAGACAGTCCCCTCCTCTGCCTCCTGTGGCTATGACATTGTTGGTTGGTACAAGAGCCCTCCATGGGACCATGGCTCCACTGAGCCGGGACCACAAGAACCTCCCAGTTGACCCTGAATGGTCCTGGTTGTCCTTGGCTGAACTCAGTTGATTACATCGTGGTGTGTCTTTATCTTCACCAAGCCACTTCATGGGAAGGAGGGATGGGAGGAACTACGAAGAAGTCTGAGGAATTGGTCTAAACCAGGATCAAAAGTGTTTATCTAATCCTAAAATAGAGCCAGGGCTGCTTTTACAAAACATGACTTGTACAGTGCTGCAGCACAAGCAATTTTCATTTTTGGGGTGAGGAATCAGCATCCTCGTGGCAAGACTGGTCAAGGAAACAATGGGCCCGGGCTCTCGGCTGTTTAACCCAGCAATTACAGAGAGAAAGACCAAGTGGACCTTCTGGTGGAGTGTTTTGTGGGCATTTTCTCCAGTTTACTTTGAACTCTCCTGGTTGATGTGGGATTCAAGGCCAAAACCAGACAGGACTGGGGCTAGGCTTAGCACTATGTTTACCATACCATGGCTCCTAACCCCAGGGTTTAGCGCCGACAAATTTCCCAGAGAAGGTCCGCACTGTCAGTAAGGGTTACGTTGACTGGCTCCAGTGGAGCACTGGGATTACTGGGATTATGAGGAGACCAGACAGCAGCATCTGGGCAGCATTTTGGGTCACAGCAAGCTGCTAAAGGTCACAGAGGGCTGTCACCTCTGAGCAGCAATGAGGATGTGGCAGCTCTAAGCCAAGGGGATGAGGAACAGTCTTCGCTTCTTTGCTGGAAACATGAGTCACTAGTAAGGGGGTTAAAAACAAGACATGGAGAGCTAACCCTGAATTTTAATAAGATGGGGATCATTATTAAAATCAACAGCTGAGGGAAAGCTATGGGTTCCTAAAAGCTTTTCAGGGGTGAATGTTGCTGTTGGGAAGCACTAACGGGTCTTTTGGAAGATGCTGACCCCACTGCAGAAACCTACAAGGGACCTGCTTGATGGTACCACTAAATTCCAGTGGGACGGTACCAGCGTGCTCCAGTGGGATGGAGGGTCCACCAGCACCCTTTTTAGCGGGAAGCCAGCCCTTGGACAGGAGCTGGGAGTCCCCTCCCGTCTCTGCCAGCAGAGACCAGGGCTTGAAGCTGGGAGAGCATTTCTTCAGGGATGCAAAGCTGTGGGAGACTCTTTCCCGCTGTGGGTGATATTTGCGCTTGACATTTTCATCGACTTGTTTATCAGAGCCGCAGCTGACACTCCTCATCGACCGAAAGCCTTTCCTCCCTTGCCAAGGCCCAGAGAAACCCTCACTACCTCTGTGCCAGGGAATCTGGAGGAAGGCAGATGGATTTCTTCAGGGGGGACCTTTTGCACACAACGTTTCTGCTTTAGAAAATGATCGAAGACATTCAGGGCACGATTGTTGTTTTTAGCAGATTTGGCCACCATGATAGAGGTCACCCAGCCTCCCTGGTGGAGAGATGCCATTCAGCATCAAAAAGAGAGGCAGGCTTGGATGAAGAGGCAGAGATATGGGCTTTGTGTGTACAACCACAACAGCATCTTCCTGAAGAAATATGTTTGAAAGCAACAAGCAGAGGAGTGCATTTAACACAGACCATGCTGAAGTGGGTGCAAGCCAAGGCACTGCAAACACCAAAATCCTCAGACCCTGAAGCATCCTGACCTCCCTTCACACCTGGGATAAACCGTTCCATCCCAGGGACGGTGCTGGCCATGCCGGAGCAGAGCTAGGATTTCACATCCTTGGATAACGTGCTTGTGTCGTTACTGGTTCCCAGGTGACTGTTGGGCACGATTCCCAGCGCCACTTCATTTTGAGGCTTCCATGGCATTTTGTTGCCTGCAAACTTCATAAATCGTTGTCCTGCTAAGAAATACAAAATGGGATCCAAGCAGCTGTTGGTGCTAGCTAGGGGACGGGTCACCTTATAGGCTAGATTGATGGCATTGAGGGTCTGACAGTTGAAGTCCCAGCTCCGGAAGGAGTAGTACAAAGTACGAGTGACATGGAAAGGAAGAAAACAAACGATGAAGACCACCAAGACGATGATTATCATCTTGACTGACTTCTTTTTGGATCGGGACAGCCGGGAGATCCCCCGTGTTGGCTGCAGCAACCTCCGGGCCATTAGGCAGTAGCAGATGATGATGATGAGGAAAGGGATGCAGAAGAGCAGCACCAGCATCACTGAACTGTAAATGACAAACTCACCAAAGAGGTCCTTGCTGGATGTGTCGTGGCAGGTGATGGTGTCACGCTTCATGCTGGTGGTGACGAAGAACAGCACAGGAGACTGGCACACAACGGTCACCACCCACACGATGACTGACACCCTTCGGGCATACCGAACGTGTCCCCACTGCAGCGACTTCAGTGGGAAGCAGATGCCCAGGAATCGATGGATGCTGATGCAGAGGAGGAACAGGATGCTGCAGTAGAGGTTGGTGTAAAACAAGAAGCGAACTATCTTACACAAGCCCACGCTGAAGGGCCAGTTGTCCCCCATGGCATAATAATACACCAGGAGGGGCAGGGAGACCACGTAGAGCGTGTCGGACACGGCCAGGTTGAACATGTATGTGGTGGAGGCATTCCAGGTCTTGATCCTGAAGATGAAGGCGTAGAGGGCCAACAGGTTGAGAAAGAGCCCCACCACGCACACAATGCCATAGGAGACGGGCAGTAGGACGTACTTGAAGTCCTCATCAAATATGCACTTGTAGGCATTGTCTCCTGTGCCATCTGGGTTCAAGGAACTGTTGATGACTCTGGTCCAGGCTGGAGGAGTCGTTAGGTTTGCCATCGCCCTGGGGGGAAAGTAAAGAGGCTGTAAGGACATGGAGATGAGTCGTCCCTGGAAGAGGTGGGTTAGATGGGAAAACCCCAGTGGCATGGTGCTACGACATGTCCAGAGTCAGGTCCAGAGGAGGGCCACAAAGATAATCAAAGGGCTGCAGCACTTCTCCTATGAAGACAGGCTGAGAGAGTTGGGGTTGTTCAGCCTGGAGAAGAGAAGGCTCCGGGGAGACCTTACAGCAGCCTTCCTGTACCTGAAGGGGGCCTACAAGAAAGCTGGGGAGGGGCTGTTCACAAGGGCATGTAGCAGTAGGACAAGGGGCAATGGTTTAAACTAGAGCAGGGCAGGTTTAGATTAGACATTAGGAAGAAGTTCTTTACAATGAGGGTGGTGAGACACTGGCCCAGGTTGCCCAGAGAGGTGGTGGAGGCCCCATCCCTGGAGACATTCAAGGCCAGGCTGGATGAGGCTCTGAGCAACCTGATCTAGTTGAAGGTGTCCCCGCTGACTGCAGGGGGGTTGGACTAGATGGCCTTTAAAGGTCCCTTCCAACCCAACACATTCTGTGATTCTATGATTCTATGTTGCATGGTCCACGCTGTCATCACTACTATATTTGTACCCTTCCCTTCTTCTCCCGTCAAGGTTGCCATCAACGCTTACCTGTGTCTATCCAAAAGCCACCTGCAAGCATGGCGTGCTGTCTGGCAGGCAGTGCCATCTCAGTGTGGGTGACAATGACTCGAAAGGTGTCAATGTGTGCCTCCTGCCAGCACATGGCATCCCCATGAAGACCATGGCTTCATTGCGTTGGGCATTAACACAAGCGAGGTAGTCCCTAGCATGGACGGCTTACAGTCAAGCAGATAAAGGGAGTTTTATTTATCCTCATTTTGCACCTGGAGCACACAGGAGGAACCAAGCTGCTCTAAAGTCACCAACAAACCCCAGGTCCCAAATCTGGGAGTCTGGCTCAGGCTTCCTGCAGCCCAGCTCAATGCCCCAATCCACCCTTCCCACCACGTTCATGCAGAAATTTGGTCTCCTGTGCTACAGAACAGCAAAGATGCTCCACTCTGTGCTTAACCATCCACGAGAAGTGACTCAGCTGAGCACTGTGAAAGGTGGGTTCTACCAAACCCCAGGCAGAAAGGGCAAGAAAAGGGAACTGTGCCCTTCCGCAAGCAATCCCTGTCACTGGCAAGGCTCTGATTTCAGAGATCCTCAGCTCCTTCTTGTAGAGCAAACATCGCCACAACATCAGGAGGCCCCTTTGATTACCCCAAGGTAACCAAACCTTGCCAAAGAGAGTACGTTCTCCACCACAGGGGCTCTGCCTGGGTTTGGTGCTGCTGCTGGATTTTTAATGCCAAGGGTTTTTCTTGGGTTGGGCTGACAGTGGCAACCTCACTGGTCCTGCTTCCTGGCCTTGAGACGTGCTCCTCCAGCATCACCACCACCAGAAAGTCTGCTTGCGCTTGTGCAAAGCTGGTTTTTGCATGGGAATGACCAGCTGAGATGAGAAAAATGGACTCAAAAGAGTCTCTGCAGACATGCCGAGTCTGGCACTCTCTGTATCAGGAGAGACAAGGGCCCTTTTGTGCGTCGGGGACAGCCCACGACCCAGCCGACACATGATCGCTCAGCAAGCCCATCAGCCAGGAATCAAATAAAAATGCATTTGCGTCCCTTCCCGTAAAACAAGCCAGTTGGATCTCAGGGGATGGAACATGCTGAGCCCAGTGCTGCTGTTCCCTGTCACAGGGAGCCTGCGGAAATGGGGCTATAGGGAGATGAATCCAGTGCAGGAGCTCAAAGACCAGGAGCTACTGCAGGAGAAAGGGTTTGGGTAAAGGTGCCCTTTGAATGAGCATGTGGGATGTGCCCTGACCCAAATCTCATCATGATTTTGGGTGGTGGAAAAGTGCAATACCAGCCTTCTCAACTAAATGGTTCAGTGCTAACCTGGTGCCACCATGCTGTGGGGACGGCATGGATGTGCCCTTTCTTGCAAACAAGCACCGTTCTGACCCATAGCTCTCCTGCTCCTACCTCCAATCCAGCTCCTGCAGGGAAGGAGGCAATGAAGGTCTCCTAGAAGCTGCCAGCCTGGATGATCTCTCACCAAAGTGAAGGCCTATGGCATTAAAAAGCACCCTGACAACTCACAGTCAATGGAGAAGGGGTGAAGTGGTGCCTCCAGCCCATCACATGGGGATAATTCCAGCCCTTGCTCCGGGGACTGGATCAAACAACGTGACCAGATGTGGTATGGACATGATCCCCACTGATGCTCCCCCCATTTCACTGCTTTTGCTCTCGGAGCAGACCACAAGCAGCGCTGGCTGAGGCTCATGCTTCCCAAGGACGTGGGCAGAAACCACACGCACACTCATGCCCTGACTAATCTGCAACATCTGCGAAAACCCAAATATAATTTTGGGAACTGCTCTGCAATGAACATGAGGAACCAGGACCCAACTCCCGCTGTCCTTGCCCCGGCGTTTTGCTTTTCCTGCACCCAGTTCAGCTTTGGTCCCATCACCCTTCATCCTGCTTCCCTCAAGCTCTTGGCAATAGGGTTTGTCCCTGTGGAAGGAGAGGGTTGACGGTGCTTGGGCAGATGGTAGAACACTTTCCAGCTGCGCTTCTCCTCAACTTCTGCCTTCCGTCTGAGCTTTGCAAATCTGTGGTCAATGAGACAGAGGTTGCCCGCAGACCTGGCAGCCGATTAAATGGGTCGGACAGGCCACCGTGACCAAGAGAAGCCACACAAGGTGCCCTAAAAGGAATGGGGAAGGGTTACAGAGCTCCAGAGACTTCAGCCTTGCACATGGTTTCTCCATGCCTCTACATCTGCATCTCCTCTGTCCCCTGCGGACAACCCATCACCCAGCTCTGGAGCACCAATGGGGGCAGGATCACCCCATCTTCCAGCCCACCTCCCCGTAGGCTCCTGCGACCCCAGCTAGAAAACCTAACAAGGCATTTGAAACCCATCCGTAAGTCAAGGTGGGGAATCTCCTCCAGCGTGCGGGGCAGCACGGGCTTCCCCGGGCCATTCCGCAGCCACGGATGTGCCAAGTCACACATCTCCAGGACAAGGAGCAAACAGGGCTGGTTGGCCTGAACAGGGTAATCACGGAGACAAAACCCCGCTCACAAGGCAGCCTTGTCCTTGTCATCGTGCTCTCCCTCCTTTTCCTTCTGGAAGTGCAAAAGCCTTTCTTTTTTTCCCTACTTTGGCCCAGAATCCCTAGGACAAAACTTGCTGTGTCTGTCGGGGCCACGGCCGCAGTCCACCCCCTCACCCCCGGCTGTGTTGCATCCGCAGGGAGCCAGACGGAGAGGGCACGGCCAGCCAAGGCGTGCAAAGGCACAAAAGCTGGCAGCTGCCCTTTCCTCTGCCTACGGGCCGGATGGCATGAATGCCAGCTCTCACGGTGACGCATCGAGCCCCCGGCAGGGACAACTGGGAGGGAGAAAGCAACGGCGATCCCTGAGGATGCTGAGCAGGATAAATACTTCTATGACTACCAAAAGCAAACTCACCACAATGCTTTGGTGAGGACCACCTGCATCTGCTTCAACGGCTCTCCTGGCCCTTCCCAGGGTCACAGCAGGAGGTTTTTTTCATAGAATCATAGAATCACAGAATGGTTTGGGTTGGAAGGGACCTTAAAGATCATCCAGTTCCAACCCCCTGCCCTGGGCAGGGACACCTCCCACTAGACCAGGCTGCCCCAAGCCCCGTCCAACCTGGTCTTGAACCCCTCCAGGGATGGGGCATCGACAACTTCCCTGGGTAACCTGTTCCAGTGCCTCACCACCCTCACAGTAAAGAATTTCTTCCTGATATCCAATCTAAATCTACCCTTTTTCAGTTTGAGGCCGTGACCCCGTGTCCTATCATTACACTCCCTCATCCAGAGTCCCTCCCCAGCTTTCCTGGAGCCCCTTGAGGGACTGGAAGGGGCTTGAAGGTCTCCCCGGAGCCTTCTCTTCTCCAGGCTGAACCCCCCCAACTCTCTCAGCCTGTCCTCACAGCAGAGGGGCTCCAGCCCTCGGATCATCTCTGTGGCCCTCCGCTGGACCTGTTCCAACAGGTCCATGTCCTTGTGCTGAGGACTCCAGAGCTGGACACAGGACTCCAGGTGGGGTCTCACCAGAGCAGAGCAGAGGGGCAGAATCCGCTCCCTCAACCTGCTGGCCATGCTTCTTTTGATGCAGCCCAGGCTGCAGTTGGCTTTCTGGGCTGCAAATGCGCATTGCCAGCTCATGTTGAGCTTCTTGTCCACCATTTTCCTGGTGTTGAATGCAGGTGACCATGCACAGCTTTTTAGGTGCCCTCCAGACACTGGTACACAGCATTGCTCCGACCACCTTCCTCCATGCTAGACCATGTGTTGGATCTGGATGAACCTGGTTGCAATGGCTGGACCACCTCTCCCTTTGCAGCGTGGCCTTGGGCCTGTTTATCCCATGGGACATGTTTTTTTTTTCCCCAGAAAACAGGTACCATCGGCTGTAGCAGATGAAGGCAGCACAGGAGAGGAGCCCTGTGAGGAGAGGAGGCCAGGCAGATCGGTGTTGCAATCCTGGCAGCCACGTGCCCTCCAAAATATATACCCACAGACATGTGCATGTGATGTCAGCATCCCAAAATGCTCCCGTAACAGTATCTACCACGTCCGGGCCAGGGATATTTAGATGAGTCAATACGGGGAAGGAGGGGGTTGTCATCGGAGAAGGTCACGGGCAGCTGAAGGACGCGCAGCACCCAGGGACGGTGGGTCGGGCGCTGAATCACCAAGTAAAGGGCTTTAATCCTGTTTTCTGCCCCACTTTGCGGCATTCCCAGTGCCATCCCAGCACTCACCATCCATCCCGCCGCATTTCGCGCTTGGGAACCTGCCAGCAGAAGCCGAGTCATGCAAGCAAACAAAGCACAACCAAATCACGGCTGCGATGAATGCGTTTTCAGGGGGGGTAGGGGGGGGAGTTCATGAGGTTTAATTGACCTTCCCATATAATTAATGTGGGTTAATTTACTGGCAGGACCTCACAGACGCAGCCCTTCGTTCTGCTGGTGCGAAGCCCTGGGAAATCAAACCCAGGCGGCGCGGATACACATCGACTGCGACCGCAGCTCCTGTCGTTTAACGCTGGAGGTCGAAACCACGATCCATTTACTGCATCTTCCCCACTGTCTCCTTTGCAAGAGACACAAGGAGAGCGTGGGTGTTTTCCCTGCCCTAATTTATAGGCATTTAGCGGACTCATCAAAATCCTCGCTCTGCATCAGGAACTACTCGAGACGCTGGGAAGCAAACGACCTGGCATCGTTTTTCTCCCCGTTGGGACCGTGGTTGAAACCCGCTGCCACCAAAAGCAAACAGGCGGCGCATTCGGATGCTCCCGAGCCCATCTGGTTGGGAGACGTGAGATGGGACCAGGCTGAAATTCGAGCCTGGACAAACTCCCTGGTTTTCATCTGCCCTTTTCATTTGGCTCCTTTCTACTGCTGTGACCTTCATTCAGTGCCTTTCTCCTCCGGGCTGGCTCCGGCCACCAGCGTGGGCTGAGGACATCCCCAGCTGTCCCGGTCCCACCATCTGTATCACTCCCCAGCGCTTCTCTCCAGAGATCCCAAGGCAAGACACCTCCAATATATATTTCCAAGATACTCAAAAGCAAGGTTTAAACCGCTTAAAGGGCTTTATCCACCTCCCTGCCTGGAGCCCCAGGCAATGCCCCCTCTTTTATCCCCCATGGATCTGACCTACCCCTTCCCCCATCCCCAAAATAGCCAGAAACTCTCATTCCTCCCAAAAATGAGCTTGCAAAGAATCCATGTTTCTACTTTTTTTTTTTTTTCCCCAAAAATGCACATTAGAGGGCATCGGTGGCTCCACTCCAGCTGGCAAAAATGAAGCTGCTCCACCAAAGCGTCCCCGTGCCTCAGTTTCCCCTTTTCCCCCCCCCCCAGGCTGAGAAGCAGCAGAGTTAAATTTGTTTTCTCCATGAAAAGTAGTTTTGGGGGGAGTTTCGGTTTCTCAGAGGGCTTTTCAGCCACTTGACCCAAGCTAAAAAGGGGAGTATGAGTTTGGATAAAAGATATAATGACTTACAAATGACTTTTTCTGGGAATTTCTGGATTTCCACAAGAAACTCCCTGAATTCCTCCCTGAATCAGTCTCCCTTCGAGCCTCCGCTTCCCAGACGCTACCAAAACCTCCCGCTTTCGTCCACACCATGGGAAGTCAATCCGGATTAACCAAAGCTGTGGCTTTAGGGTGAATTAGATAAAAGCACTAAACCCGTCGGTGCTGGCGCTCCTGCGTAATTAAAGCCGCCTTCGTTCCGTTGAACCGGACTGAGTTCCCAGCACGGCAGGTCTCCAGGGATGGATCCTGCTGGAAACAAATACCATCCTGGTCAATATTTAATCCCTTCATTGCCAGATCTGACATTTCCCTTCCTCCTACTGCAAAAGTGATGCTCCCTGTGTATTTTCCCCCTGCATCCCAACATCACCTCCCCTCCGGGAGACCCTGCAGCATCCCGGAGGCATTGAGGGCAGATGACATCCTATTTGAGCCTCTCAACCCTGAGTTTTATTTATTGCAGGGGGGAAACGGGGCGCTCACATCCTTTAGGCTTCCTGGGGATACAGCGGAGCCCGGTGCTGGTTTTTACACCAGGAATTTGACTTTGGTTCTGTCCTCCAAGATTTTGTGTTGCTCACCAGAGGACACGATGGTCAGAGTGGGACAAGAGTGTGGGACCGGTTTCTGGCTGATCACCGGCTTTTGGGAACTCCGTTTTTCCCCTGTCTGGGAAAAAAATGATGTTTCCACAGAGCCCCAACAGCCTCCTGCCCGAATCAAGGGAATCAGCCACCACCGCCACAACAACCCCCGGCAAAACCAAACGCATGCTGCCCGTCCGGGAGATAACCAGCATCCGAGAGCGGGGATAACACAATTATCGGGCTCCACCACGACACTGGCAGTTACAGCAAAGCCAAAGCAGCACCAAAACCCATGCAGGGTGGACTTTGGGGAATAATTTGCATCCCGTGGCAGCAAAAGGCTCTTTGCTTCATGGACTGGTTCCCGTTAAGGCTTTAATGGGTGATGATCAGTGTTGAGGAGGGACGACGGCGTGGCCGGCAGCATGCTCCGCTGCCGGCAAACTATTCATGGCTTTGGCTTTATGTCAATAACCGGAGATAAAAATCACATCGGGCAGAGACGGGGTAAAGCCACTTGGTGCCAGGATAAGTCAAAAATACTTCTCGGGGTTTTATAATCCACTAAGTCCCGGGATGCGGCTGCGCTCCAGGACCCAGCAGCATTTTAGGGGTCTCCCCCTTGATTCCGAAGCTCCTTAGCCCATCAGCCACCAAGGCTGAAGGCCAAAGTTCCCTTTGGTTGGGTATAAATGAGGAAGAGGAATTCGGGGCACATGCCCGGCGGTAATGAAATGGCCGTCCCCCAGCACCGGCAGCCCCCTGGGAGCGGGGTTTGCTGCTCCCCCGCCTCCCACACAGGAAGGCAGAGCGGGTTGCCAAATGGGTTTTGCAATAAGCCGATAAGAAAAGTGGAGCAGAAATAAGACGTTTCACCCTTAAAGTTGCTCCCGCAGCGATGCTACCCCACGCCCAGCTCCGGGGAGGAAGGGGTTTTTGGGGTTAGGAGGAGCCCAAGGGTTTGAAAGCAGAGTCTCACCGATCCTGGTGCAAATTAAAACATCCCCAAATAAATGACACAGGGACTGCAGCATGCAAAGAGGTGGAAAAACACAAGCTGGAGTAAACCAAGGAGTCAGCTCCAGGACTTTTACCAGAGGTGTGTACAGGAAACCCCTGATAAACAGCCAGCGAATTCCCCCGGGAAGGAAGAAACCGAGCGGCAAAAGAGATTATTGGGAATTAATGCACAAACAATCAAATAATTCAGGCAAAGAGGAGCAAAGGGAGCCCAGAAGGCTTCCTCAAGTGCCCAGCTTCAACCGTTCATGCCAGCACCAGCCCATGCCAGCGGCTTGCTGCCCGCCGCTGCTCTGGCCACCCTGTCTTTGGGTCAGTTTGGGGGTTTTGGGCAGTTTTAGTGGCAGTATGTGGGGTGTGAGCTGCCCCCAGAGCCAGGAGGAGAATTGGGGGTCGGCTCTGCCCTTGCTGCGCCCCACTCCCTGCTTTGGGTGCATGGGGACCCTGCGTCACCCATGTCACCCGCCCAGCAGCAAGTGCCACCCTACCTGTGTGCGTGTGCATGTGGACAGGTCCGTGCATGTCCCCCCTACCCGCGCGTGTGTGTGTGTGTGTGTCCACCGGAGTCCGAGAATGACCCCCCCCACCCATGTGCATGTGTGCACAGGGGTCCGTGTGTGTGTGTGTGTCCGCCCTCCGTGTGCGTGTGTGCGTGTGCACACAGGGGTCCATGCATGTCCCCCCCCACCCATGTGCATGTGTTTCTGTGCGCACAGGGGTCCGTGTGTGTCCCCCTACCCTTGTGTGCACACAGGGGTGTGTGTGCGTGTCCCCCCCCACCCATGTACTTGTGTGCATAGGGGTCCATGTATGTCCCCCACAACCAAGTGCGTGTCCCCCACATCCATATGCATGTGTGCGTGTGTGCCCAGGGGTCCGTGCGTGTCCCCCCCACCCATGTGCGTGTGTCTGTGCGCGTCCCCCCCCACCCGTGTGTGTGCCCAGGGGTCCGTGCGTGTTCCCCCCACCCATGTGCCCACTCCCACCCCCTTCACGCCTTGCCCACCCGCACCCCGGGGGTCACCCCCCACCCCCCCCCACCCCGTCCCACACTGTCGCATATCCTCCTGCGTGGGCAGGACACGCACCCCACCCCCCCCCAAACTCCCCCTCCCGCACCCCCCGGCTGGATGCGGCCCCGCTCACCGGGCGCTGCCGAGTCGGGTGGCTTCGTGCCGACGGCGCCGCTCGGTTCAGGCGGGCGGCGGAGGCAGCTCCATGCCCGGGGCTCGGACCTTCCTCACCCCCGGGCCCGGGCCCGCCGCGTGTGAGCCGGGCAGCGGGACGGGGGCCGGCCGCGGGACCGCACCGCCCTCCCCGGGGCTGGGACCGGGGCAGGATCGGGGCAGGACCGAGACCGCACCGCCCTCCCCAGGGTTGGGACCGGGGCTGGCACCGCCTCTCCCCCCCCCGAGGGAGATGGAATCGGGACAAGACCCCCCCTCTTCGGGAACGGGATCGGGGCTGGGACCGGGGCCAGACACCCATCCCCCGGGCCTGGGACCGGCGCTGGGACCGGGACAGGAGAGCGACCGCTCCCCCGATTTTCCACCCGCCGGGGATGGGAGCATGGATAGAACCGGGATGGGACCGGGATAAGGGCTAGGACAGGACCCGCCCCTGCTCCGGAGATGGGACCACAGATGTGACCGAGGTTAGGGCCAGGACATGAGTCCCCCCACTCCGGGGATGGGACCGGGATTAGGGCCAGGACGGGAGCCCCCCCTCCGGGGATGGGACCATGGATGGGATCAGGGCTGGGCCCGGGACTCATGCTCGGATAGGAGCTCCCCCTCCAAGGGTGGGAGCATGGGTGGGATTGGGGCAGGAGCACCCCCCTCCCTCGGGGATGAGATCAGGGCTGGGAACAGGACAGGAGCCTGACTGCTTCCCCCTTTTCCCCCCGGGGATGGGACCATGGATGGAACCGGGGATGGGACTGGGACCGGACTTTCCCCCCTGGGCGCTGGGACTGGGACTGGAGAACGACCACTCTCCCCTTTCCCCTAGGAGATGGAACCAGAGCTGGAATCAGGACTGATGCTCAGACAGGAGCCCCCCCCTCCAAGGATGGGCGCATGGGTGGGAAGGGGCAGGAGCCCCTCCTCCGGGGCTGGATCCCACCTGATCAGGCCTGGGGCCAGTCACCCCCCCTACATCCAACCTCGCCCCATCTGCAGCGGCCCCAGGGTCCCCAGAGAGCTGCCTCCCCCTGGGAGTGCCCTGGTGACACCCCCCCACCCCACCCACCCCCCCCCCCGCATCCCAGGGTGCCCTGGTACAGGAGCCTGCCCGGGGTAGAGCCCACAGTCCCTTACCTGGGGCATGGAGCAGCCACCCAGCGCTAAGGGGGTCCCAGGACCAGCTCCAGAGAGGAAAAAATGCCTCTGAACCAGCTGGATGAGCCCTGTTTGGGGCTTTGGCGACAGCCACCATGATGTGGGACACTGTCCCACTGTGGGTGACACCAAACTCTGCCCCATCCTACCCCAGGGTGGGTACCAATGCATCTCAGGTGATGCCCTGCAGCACCTCTCTCACTGCAAGCCGGCTTCATTTCCAAGGGAAGCAGAGGGATGGGGGACATGACGTGGTAAAGGGACTTTGAAGCCAGTTTTTGCTCTAATTTTAGCTCTCAGGACCGGTTCCCATCCATCAGTCAGTGATCTGTCAAGTCAAAATCAGCTGCATCACCATGAACTCCCTGGGGTGGGGGAATTTATTTTTGACAAGAGTAATTTTGGGGGTCTGATTCATTGCAACTCCAGCCTCATTTTCTGGGGAACCACGTGCCAGCAAAATGCTTCTTCCTTGGGGATAGAGGTAAACCCTTGGGAAAGGGGATGCTGCACCTCTTGCATCTCAATGTTGGGACTTTTCATGCATGGAAAAGGTTGCTGGAGCCAGGAGGACATGGCAGAAGGTTTGCTTGAGGTGTTGTTCCTTGCCATGTCTTGTCCTCTGAGCTCCTGGGGCCTGAGTTCAACCACAAATAGGTGTCCGTCTCCTGCAGAGGGTAGCAGACCTGTTAAAATTCCTCTACTGGGATGTAAAACATCTAGAGAAACCTAAAGGCAAACAGGACCATACCATGAAAGAGAAGTCCCTCATGAGTTTGGGTGTGAGCTGGGGGGTTGTATCTGCCACATGCCCCAGACACGCTATGGAGGTGCTCTGGGGTTTGTCCTGGCACAACGTAGCCTCCCAAGAAGCTGCTCCTGCACTTTTGGAGGACCACCACTGGCTTTGTAGCCTGCCCTAAATTTCTAGCAAATACATTGAGTTTGGGTGCTGTGGGTATGAGCTGCAGGGTTGTATCCCCCATATCCCCCCATACCCTACAGAGATGCTCTGGGGTCTGTCCCCACTGAGTCCTGGCACAACACGGCCTCCCAAGGAGCTATGGAGGGCCACCACTGCCTTTGTAGCCTGCCGGATGTTTCACGCCCAAGTGAAGCAGTGACCAGATTCAATCCTACCTCCCCAGTGGGGATCACTCACCTGGACTGAAAACCCTTCAAATTTGGGGAGGGCTGGAGGATTTCTGGGGCAGGATGAGGCCGGAGAACAAGCCCCATTGAATCATGCGCAGGTGGGCCAGTTGTTTTCCACCGCCGCGAGCGCAGAGCGAGCCCCAGCACTCCTCCGTGTATTCCCAATCTGTGTCCGTGGGCGTAAGCCAGATCCTCTTTCTGCAGCTGGATCTGATTTCACGTGGGGGCTCCTTGGATGCCCTGGATATGTCTGGGGGCAACCATAAAGACCCTGAGGGAGGAGGAGATGGGCACCGATGCCATCTATTATTCAAAAGCAGAAAGTGGCAGCTGGCTAAGGAGGCATTAGCCGGTGCGAAGAGGATATGAACGTCTGGCACGGAAACAGTGCAGCAGAGATCTTGCTGACGGACCTCCATGCCAGAAAACAACAAAAAAATTGCCTGTTTCCTTCTTCTGATGTAATTTGTTTGAGGAGGGAAAACAATACATCACGACGTAGCTATTTGGGGCTGATAAGGGAGGAAGAACAAGCTCGTTGCTTGCACAGAGGGAGGGAGATGCCTGGGCAGAGCTGTTGAGTGAGGCTCAGAGCGGTGAAGCTGCTGAGCAGTGCCCTGCCGGGATGTCAGCGTGGTGCCGAGTTAAGCCCATCTCTCTGGGATTTGGAAACAGTTCTTGGGTAAGGGTTGGGTTAACTGGACCATAGCACCCTGGTTTCATCCTCCAAATCCTTCCCCCTGGCTCCCTCCAAAGGAGGGATGATGTCCAGAGATGATGGATGGAGATGTGGATGGTGTCCTGAGATTTGCTGTATGTCCTTACATGAGCTTTGGCCTGCGGGGTGATCGCTGCTGCTCAGCAGCCCTTGCCTGGCGCCGTCTCCCCCAGCCTGATCCTCCAAGGTCTGAACACCCACAGCTCTTCCACCAGAAGATAAAGCCAAACAACTCAAGACAAGAGGCAGGCGGCTTCTTCATATCAAGGGGTGATTAATTATGGCCACAACCAGCTGAGAGGTTTGGTCAGCGGCTCATTGCTGGATGCTTCCACAAGCAAGACGAGATGTTTTTCTAAAAGCTTGTTTGGAGCAGGGAAGTGGTCCCCTGGAGACTTCCTCTTCCCATCAGACATTTTCCAAGCCTGGCTGAAGTCTAAGCAGCTTCCAGCAAGCCAGAGCTTCTCAGCTTCACTGGCCACTACAAGGAAAAGCTTTTCCTTCCCTTTCTTTTGCATTTTCTCCCCTTTCTCCACTCATTTGGGTGAGAGGGAGATGGGAGGAGATTAATGTCCATCCTAACCCGCCTTACTCATTCCCATTCTTCATGCAGGTGATGGTCACCCATTGCCCAGGGGACCCAAAACAAGAGCCTCCCTCCCCCAAAATCTCCATTTTCCAGCTCCAAAGCGGCTCAAATGAACCAAAGAAAGAGGCAGATGTTTTAAATCCAGTCGAGAAGCGAATGATTTGTGCAGCTGCAGCGCAGGGACGGAGGCGAGCGGCGATACCCATTCGAGCCAAGCTGGAAAGCAGCCCCGCGCTTCCCTTCACGGCTTCATTTTTCAACCGTTTTGGCAGTGATGCAGGTTTCTAAGACGCTTTCAAAACATTTCCATGTTGTCTAGCGGAGAGGAATGTGGTACAGGAACGGGAGGACCGGGAAGGTCAGGATGCCCACAGCAGAGCCCTGCACCCATGGGAACAGCTTAAACCTGCGGCGCGGGCAGGGGGACACTGGCAGAAGTGCTTGAAACAAACTGGGGTATATCAGATCTCTTTTTCTTTATTTTTTTTAAAGCCTGAGTGGAAGCAAGGATGAAAGTTTGCAGACATAGAATCATAGAATCACAGAATGGTCTGGGTTAGAAGGGACCTGAAAGATTATCCAGTTCCAACCCCCCTGCCCTGGGCAGGGACACCTCCCACTAGACCAGGTTGCTCCAAGCCCCATCCAGCCTGGCCTTGAACACCTCCAGGGATGGGGCAGCCACAGCTTCTCTGGGCAACCTGGGACAGGGGCTCACCACCCTCACAGCAAAGAATTTCTGCCTCAGATCTCAGCTCAGTCTCCCCTCTTCCAGTGGAAAACCCTTCCCCCTTTTCTGATTGCTCCCTTCCCGCATCCAGAGTCCCTCCCCAGCTTTCCTGGAGCCCCTTGAGGGACTGGAAGGGGCTCCAAGGTCTCCCCGGAGCCTTCTCTTCTCCAGGCTGAATCCCCCCAGCTCTCTCAGCCTGTCCTCACAGCAGAGGGGCTCCAGCCCTCCCAGCATCTCCGGGGCCTCCTCTGGCCCCGCTCCAACAGCTCCGTGTCTCTCCTGTGCTGAGGCCCCAGAGCTGGAGGCAGCACTGCAGGGGGGTCTCCCCCGAGTGGAGCAGAGGGGCAGAATCCCCCCCCTCGCCCTGCTGCCCACGCTGCTGGGGATGCAGCCCAGGCTGCGGGGGGGTTTCTGGGCTGCCAGCGCACATTGCTGGCTCATGTTGAGGTCCCCATCCACCACCCCCAAGTCCTTCTCCTCAGAGCTGCTCTCCAGCCATTCTCCGTCCAAGCTGTATTTGTGCCTGGGATTGCCATGACCCAGATGTGGGACCTTTCACTTGACCTGGTTGAACTTCATGAGCTTCACACAGGCCCACTTCTCCAGCCTGTCCAGGTGCCTCTGGATGGCATCCCTTCTCTCCACCGTGTCGATGGCTCCACACAGCTTGGTGTCATTGGCAAACTTGCTGAGGGTGCACTCAATCCCATGTGTTAAGTTAAGCCTGCAGACCTGCCTTGTGTTGGTTGGTGGGAGAGGTAAGGGTCATGAACACTCATCTAAATCTGTTGTGTAAATCTGAGTGTAAACTCATTCCCTGATCCAGTCTGGCCATGGGCATTTAGTCACTTCTTGTGGTCTTTTGGCTGGTAAGATGTTCAGCCACCTAACTGGGAGGTATATTTGTGCCCTGTGTGTGACAGGGACATCCCATGGGAGCAGGAGGGACATCCCATGGGAGCAGATCTGATTTTGCAGCTTCCCAGAGTGGCTGCACTTTCCCTCCTGGATGCTCTAATTCAGAATCATCATCAACTTTTAAGGGTATATAAGAGGCAGCAAAACCCATCCAGCTGGAGGATGAAGAATCTGTTCATGGTGGTGAACACAAATGGGGTGTGCAGGGGATAAGCTCAGGTGGGATTGGTACCCACTGTGTGCTTTGGAGGCATGGGTGGACCTTCCCAGCAGCCAACTGAGCTCCAAAGCAGGGTTGATTGGAGAAAGAGGTGTTGGAGATGGGACTTGGGGATGGAAAACCACCATGAGCTAGTCCCTCTGTCCATCCACCATATGCATGCATTCCTGTAGGAATCTCCCCCTGCCATAGCTGAGGCTGATGGTGTTTGGGGGAGCAGCACCAAAGTTCTACAGCCATGGTGGTGGATGGGTGGGTGGGTGCTGAGCATAGAAAGGTACCCTCCACCCTTTTTCCATTCAACCCTGCAACAAGAACCGACAAGCAAGGGTAAACAGGTCACAGGGGACCTTTGCTGTCTGGGGCCAGTACGGCCTGGGGCAGGGGGAACTTGGAGGAGACCTGATGGACGTGATGCTTGCTGGAGAAAGCAGCTGGAAGCAGCAAGACTTGATCTTCTCCACATTTCTTCAGTGCAGAGAGGGCTTCGCTCTGCAGCCTTAGCCCTCTGGGTGTCTATTTTTCATTCTCCTGCAGCGGTTGGGGTTTTTTTTTAGCCCAGCTTTCGTTTCCTCCCCACCGAGCACATGTCATGCCCCAGCTCTCCTCCTCCAGCGACAGTGGGGCTTCAGAGCAGGAGGGTGATGGAGGTGTCAGGCTTCGAGCCGCTCGCTTTTCCTCCAAGCTCCTACACAACTCATCTTTTTTTGGAGGGGTTTGCAAACCCTAAGCGCATCCCCCTCCCTCAGGAGGATGCTCACAGAAAGCGATTCGGGTACTGCCATGACCTCCCAGGCGGCAGGAGCTGGTTGCCAGGCCCCAAAGCACAAGGGTCCCGTTGTGGCCGAGAGTGTTGCTTTTATAAAGACCTTAAACAAACACAACGCACCGGGCAGGCATGTTAAAATTAACCCATCGGTTTGGGCTACGTGTGCTGCAGGCAGCGCGGGCTGGTTCCCAACAGGCGTGTGGCAGCGGTGGACGTGGTTCTGCACCGCAGCCAGTGGATGGGAGGGAGGGGGGGGAGTCACAACGATGCCTTCCATCCTCAGCTCTGCTGCAGCTGACCCCACCGATGGCTTTCTGAGAAGCAGGGATGCTATTTTCTATCAAATCTCACAATGCTCTTTGCTGCTTCCTCTTCTGCATCTTCCTCTGAGTCTGCCGAGAAAATAGTAAATAAGACCGAGGTTTTTTTAAAAAAAATGAGCACGGTCTTATTCAAGAGCTGAGTTTTGGGGGTTTTGAGTGAGTTGCAACAACAGAAGGTGCTGGAAGAGGTGGCCAGGGGGGGAGAGATATTGCCCTGGGCATGGCTGGTGCTCCTGGAAGGGTTTGTGCAGTAGTCCTGGTGTCCAAGAGAGCAGGGAAGTGCATGTCCTGAAACCAAGTCTTCCTAAAAACAGCAGCGGTGACCCATCCACGTCATGGTCCAAGCCTAAAATAGTGCTTGGGGAGAGGCTGCCCTGAAAAAGGCTCATTTCTCTATTTGCAGAGCTGGTGAAGGACCAGCTCTATGGGTCTAACCACACATGGACCCCTTGTAGCAGCGTGGTGGGACACAGTGGGCATGGGCAGCTGGATTGTGGGATACAGTTGCCCCACAAAAGTTAGGGAATCACTGCTCGACTGACCCACCAGAGGCTCAGCCTGAAGGTGGAAGCCCTGCCTGGCACTACGGTGGATTTTGCTCTGGCTCCTCCAGCCGGAGGCTGGTTTATGGGATGGGGCCGCAGGACATCCATAGCATCCCGTGTCTCCCATTTTTTATCTATTCCTCATATAGGATCCAGCAGACAAGAGCCACAGAGATGCTCAGGAGCAAGTTCCCATCGGTGGCAGGGGAAAAGCCATTTTACAGTAGTTTTCCTCCATCATTCTTGCTTTCAGCTCGCAGCACCGAGACCACAGGACCAGCACAGCGTTCCACCCTGGAATCCCTTTGTTTCCAAAAAAATACTTGTTCTCAGTATGGGGCTTTTGAATTCACTTCCTTCCCCTCCTGCTCCAAAATAACTTTTGCGTCCTCAGGGAGATTTGCGCTGAGAGGATCCAGGGTATGGCATTGGGGGGGGCAGGCGGACACGTGGACCCCAGAAAGCCACCACTCCCTGTGGATGCCATGGGGTGGGGGACGCTCCGTATCCAGCTCAGCCCAGAAAACGATATATTTACTCAGGCCCAGGCTTCCCAGGCAGGGCTGGGAGAGCATGTATATAAGCCATGCCAGGATGAGTCCAGCTGGTGCATGGCCCCTTGGGGGTGTCCATCTAAATCAACATTTCAAATGGGTGAAAAAAACACACCGAGTTCCTCTATAGACCCCAAACCGAATGCATCCCTATTTGATGAGTGGGTGAAGATGGGGAGTGCAGCATTACACCTTCGCAATGCTCCAACCACCCTCCTCAGGGACCCATCCTGCTTCCTGCCCTTTGGAAGATGGTTGGTGGCAGCGTCCTGCATCCAACTCATCCCTTAGCAGCTTCCCCGTGGGTACAAACCCCGTTTGAAGTAGACCGACATCAGCTCTACTTCAATTCTCAATTAAAAAAACCCTGCAGAGGATGGATGCAATTCAGCTACTCCATTTTAAACCCCCTCCTATCATCAAGATTAATTTTCTTGCATTTTTCCATATTTTCTCTTTTAAAACACCAATTAAACCTGTACTGGGCTCACAAAGCCCAGAGCTCTGCAACTCACACCTTTTTCCTTGGCCATGGCTGGAGTGGGGTCAGAGCAATTGAAGAGATGGGAAATAGTGTCCACGTGGATTTCTCCAGGGGAAACGCAGGCTGATGGTTGGGTGCTCCATCACAGATGTGTATTTTTTTTAACCTCCAACCGGGCGAGATAGGAGGCACTTGCTTTCCTGTGTCCACCCTACGATAACCCACCCTCCGAGGAGGGAGACCAGCCCAAAGGCTCGCTCCCAACTGGTGTCCTTGTCAGGAGGCCAATATTGTTATCTAGGGCCTGGCTGGTGTTTCTTATTTGGATCTTTGCCACCGCAGCTAAAATAACTCTCCCACCCCTCCCAGCATTTAAAGGTCACGTTCCAGGGATTAATCCAGAGTCTCTCAGGCCAGCTCTTTGGCTTGGCATCACTGATGGGACCAACACGGAACAAAAGCATCGCAGCGCCGGGTGTGCGCTCCCAGTGCTGGACATCCCCTGGCCGGGAGTGCCACCAACACCAGGTTCAATGTCCTCGGTGAGCTGAGGGTGATCAGCAAGGCTTAGCTAAGCAGAAGCCAATTCCTCCAGGTTAAATGGTTATTTCCTTGTAAATCTGCTTCTAGTCCTCGGCCCAGCAGTCCTGGGAAGTCCAGATTTGCAAAACATGCTTTACAGGGAACAGCGTTTATTTGACCAACGTGTACAGTTGGTCCTGTGCTTGATTTTTGCCCAGACAAATCCTGGAATCAAAGGAACGGATTTCCAAGCTAAATACAAGTGGAGAGCAATTGAGTGCTTAATGAAGTGGGTATCAGCCAGGCCACCTCTAAATGAAAAGATAAATTGTGCCTAAGGAGCAGAGGACATGTAGGCGAGGAGGGAGAGAAGGGGGAGAGAAATGATGATGCCATTATCCCCAAGGGAAGAGAGAGACAGTTGATAGTCTGTGATGCAGAAGATGGGGGAAGAAGGATAGAGGGACCTGTAATGTATCCTCTGCAAAGAGACACAAACTTTTATAACAGCAGCATTTTTTCAGCTGGATGGACCAAACCCGTGGCATCCAAATTTGCAAGAAGCAGCCTTGGACACACCTTAACAAGAAGGGCTCCTTCCCTGTGTCCCCTGCAGCTGCTCCTGGTGCCAATGGGGCTTTCCCAGGAGAGCTGATGATGGTGATGCTCCTTGGGGTTGCTGCCTTTGTCCTTTTCCCATGATGAGGTCCAAGGAAACCTGCTTGGGTAAGTATTGATTATCATGGCAACACCACCGACATCGCCACCACTGATATTTCAGGTTGAGGATAAGTGAAAATTGTTCCACCATGTGCAGGGTGTGCAACCTCCATCCTTGGATGTTTCCAAGAACCAACTAAAGAAAGTCCTGCACATCCTGTTCTGACCCCAGAACTGTCTCTGCCATGACCAGGAGATTGGACTGGAGACCTCCTGAGGTCCCTTCCAGTCTGAGTTATCATGTCATCTTCTGATCAGGGGATCCCAGCAGAATGGGGTCAGGCTGAAGGTGCTAACTCATGCCAGTGGTGGAGCAACACCATGGCCTGTCTCTCGTGGCTCCACTGCACTGAGACCTAAGTCTCCGTCCCAAACCGGGTGAGTACCAGGGAGTTTGCTGAGACCAGTAGATAACCAGGTCCAGTTTTTTTAGCTGCCATCTGAATTTCACCCTGCAACCTCTCACGAAAGCCAGTAGCTAGGGCTTGGTTTAATCTCTGTTAGAAAGGCATCTCGTCTTGCATTAGAGACATCCATGGGGAGACACCACTGCCTCTTGACAAGATGGTCCTTTCATTTAATGCTGCTGCTTCCCCATAGCTTCTGCCCTATGTATTAACATTTTGTGCCTTATTTAATATCGGCATGTGTCTGGTTTAGACATCTAGTGACCAAAGTGCCCTTCGATACACAACAGGGCCTCATGCTGTGTGAGCCAGGTCTTGATCTTCCTTTTAGCAATTCGGGCAGGTCTTTTTGGAAAGGAGAAGCTGAACTGTCCTCTTCTGGGCTGTAAAGTGAATGGGTGGAGGGTGATCACCAGCAGGTACTTCCCAGCCTGTTTCAGGTCTTTTTGGAAAGGAGAAGCTGAACTGTCCTCTTCTGGGCTGTAAAGTGAATGGGTGGAGGGTGATCACCAGCAGGTACTTCCCAGCCTGTTTCAGGTCTTGAGGAAAGCCCTGGGTTTACAGTGAGAGATGAACCCTGCAGAAGGTACCCATGGAAAATAGATGATGGCTTTGCTCCTTTTCAAGATGGGACACCATCGTGGTGTAGCCTGGACAGGGACTGGGGCGCAGTGCACAGTTCACACATTAGCAGGTTGAAGGACACCCTGGGCATAGTCTGGACCATGAACGCACCATCACCCTCAAGCTGGTAGCTGTCATTAAAACTGAACCGCAGACTCATGTAGAAACAACAGACCTTCTCATCGTCACTGGGATTTACCTCTTACTAGTTAGAAAACACCATGAGGAAGACCCTTCCCTTAGCTAAGTGTTTGCAGGTGTTTCCTGGTGTTTCCAGGCGCAGGGACTGACCAGGTTCTCCTTTTCAATGCGTCATTCATGGGATGGCCATGGCAAAACATTGAGATGTGCTTGGAGCCACAGCAAGGACCCTCGGGGCTCTGTGATTTTCAAAATAAATAGACCATCTGATAAGAAAACCCCAGGAACAGATATTTTCAGCAGCAGATATTTGCAAGGGAAGTGGAGGGAGATTTATCTCCAGATAGGTAGCCACCAGGGAGAGGGATTGCCCCTGCCCTATCCCTCCAGTTTCCATAGGAGTGAGTCACTCACCTTCCTGTGGCAGAAGGAAACCCTCCTGCTCTCATGGAGCCCTGCAGATTGGCTCTCCACTGACCTTTCCTTTGTAACGAGGCAGCTATTTTGGGATACAATGCCTTGTTTCTTCCCAAGTCTCCTGAAGCCAACAGCGTGGGCTGGGGAATCCCCGGCACAGCGGTGATCCTCCATACCGCTCTGGCTCCATGCTCCATGTCCCACCATGGCTATGGGGTGATGGCAACAGCTTGGGAACCAGTGGGAGAAGCTGATGGGCAACTCTGGGAAAGGCTCACTGCTCGTCCTAACCAGCTCAGCAGAGCCCTGGAGCCCAGGGCAACCTCTGCGTGTCCCACAAAGACTGGGGTGAAGGACCTGTCATCATCTTCCACGGGCCATGAGGAGGCAGGACATGGTAATCACACACCGACATGGTTTTAGGGCATCTGGGGGAACTGCCAGGCTGATGTGTGTCCTCTGCTCCAAAATTCAGCTTCCCAAAGTAACCTTAAAACCTAGCTGGGCAGTGTGACAGGGGTGAAAAGGGCAGAAGTGTGGGATTGGCCTCCCCAGCAATTAGGAAATGAGCTCTGCACCAAGCTTTGACCTCCTCCAAGATGCCCATGAGGTCTGTAATGGATGGGGAGCAGCACCATGGGTGGAAGGATTGCTCAGGAGGAAGGTGTCTTTGCTCTGGGACTCAGGGCTGGGGCAGCCAGCAATATCCTCGGTCCTGTCATCATGTCTATGTGTGCTCGTTGGCCACACTGGTTGCTCACCAGCAGGGAAAGCCTGTGTCTCAGTTTCCCCATATGTCAAGGGTGAGTATGGAGTAAGTATTACACCTCCACACCTCCTTAACAGCCTAAACCAAAACCATGCCAGTGGAATGATTTAATTGTGCTAGCTAATTATATTTCCACACTATTTTCCCATTGTTTATAACAACCAGGGAATCATTTTGCATGTTATCACATTTTCCTGTCTCAGTTTCAGCTACAGGTGTTCCTCCCCACTTTTGAGGACCAACCTAAGAAATGGGGTGACAGCAGCAGGACTGAGGCACTGGTCAGGTCTGGGTACCACCATCATTACTCCTGTGAGCCCCAGGAGATGCTCCACATGGAGGATGGAGCTGCTGGTGACCGCATGTCCCTGTCCCACTCCACGAAGAGCTGGTGAGGCCCCAAGAGATGGTGCCCCTTGGAGCAGATGGAGGGGTTTCCCAGTGGAGGTGGGCGCAGGTCTCCAAAAGACCCCTGAGGGATATGTCAAATGAGAAATTTTTTGGCTTCAGAGCCTGTTGACTACAGAGAAAGTCAGCTTGATGCCAGGTGGAGGAAATGAGACATCACTTGGTTTTTGGTGGAGAAAACAAAAAGCCCAGTGTATGCTGGGGAGCCATGGCGTGGACGGAGCAGGAGGTCCCCTGGTGCTCTGGGTGGGGGCATGCCTGTGTCCTCCATCTCTGCTCCCCTGTTAGCAGGTCCTGGATGGCTTTCTGCCTCACTGTTGGGAACTTATTGCCAGGAGAACTTGTCCATTGGATCCCAAGCTTCAGCACAGCATAGGACTCCCAGAGTAACTGAGGCTGGGAGGTCATCTGGGGTGTTCGCTCCAAGTCTGCTGCAAGTCTGACCTTCAGCAAGGTCAGGCTGTGTCGAGGACAGGCTTGACTGTCTCCAAGGATGGAGATTTTCCTGCTCTCTGGGCTGTCTTCCAACATTTGACTACTCCTATGAGATTTTTTTCTAGTATCTAATGGAAGTTTTCTGTTTTGAAAATTGTGACGTTGCTTTTTCTCCCATCACTGGGCACCTCCTTCTCCATCTCCTTTGCACCATCCCAGCAGGGAGCTGCAGGCAGCAATAAAATCTCCCTTCGCCTTTTCCTCTCCCGCTGCACACCCATCTCTCAGCCTCTCCTTCCGTGTCCCACACTCCACCTTGGTGGCCCCTTGGGGCCCATCTGTCACCCTCTGCCTGGTAGTGGGGAGAACCAAACTGGGTCTCACCATGTCTCACCAGCACCAAACAGAGAGCAGGAATCGCTGCCCTGGCCCTGCTGGCTGCAATCTTGCAAATACCACTCAGGGAATGGTTGATCTTGGCTGCTGCAAATGCACACTTCTGATTTGGGGGCAACTTGTAGCCATTAGCTGCTTCCAGCTGGCCACCCCAGCCTGGCCGATTGCAGAAGACCAGTGTGCCCAGGGGCAGGACCCTGCACTTGTCTTTTTTGAACCTCTTCAGGTCCCTCCAGTGGCCCTGCCTCCGGCAAGTCAACCATGGTCCTCAACCTCGTGTTGCTCCCAAACTCGCTGAACATCCTCCATCCCATCATGCAGGTGGTTACAAGAGTGATGGAGGTTCTTAAAAGAGCACTTGAGTGTGCCCTGGTCCTCCAGCCCTCCCTGGAGCATGCACGAGAGGGTATCAGAAGTTCAGCTGCAGTGGGACATTGCGTCTATTGGACTGAGTCCCACAGCCAGAAATTGGGTTAACTCTTCACATCCCTTCTCCTCGTGGCTGTTCGATTCACTTCCCGAAGAGTTCATGGCATTTCATCATCAAGTAAGAGAGGGGAAAAGTCATGGGGAGTTTACATTTGGGTTTAAGAAGAGTTTTGTGCTCCTCATGCGTGTGTGACGAGGTCTTGTGGGGACAGCTCAGCACCGCTTGGCACTTGGGGCTGCCTCACTGCTGCCAGCTCCTTATCCAGAGGGTCCTCTTCACAGGATGGTGGCCCTGAATCCTGTCCCAACAGCATGGAAACACTCCCTCCCTCCTGCTGCTTTATGTGCTGGACATTCTCTGCCCGCACCGGTCCCAAGCACCACCCAATTGCCCTTTTGGTTGAGGTGACATCTTGTCCTGCTTTAGTTCAGTGCCCACGAAAATGCTGAAGGATGCTCCTTGGTTGGAAACAGCTCTTCTCTGATACAAGCGTGGATTCACCTGCAGACGCTCCTCAGCATTGGGATTTCAGGCTGGGGTGAAGGTTAGGGTTGGGGTTAGGTGATACTCCCTGTCCTCTGCTTTTCCAGCATTTCATGGAGATCCCACATAGATGCATTACTTGGGTAGGGGATGGCCACTGCTCCTCACACCCACACTGCTTTTGGAGTTGCCCTGTCCTGATTCCCCCAGCCTTGACCATCCCTATAAACACAAACAGGGGGCTTCCTTCAAATCCAGATCTTGTGGGCATCATCTCAAGAGAAGGCAGCATCTGCATGGCCAGACTTAGTCCTGCTCTTAGAGGACAGCATCTAAGTCATGTCCCTGTGCCACCCACTGACACACTCACTTCGGGTTCCCACACATGGGTTCCCACGCCAGGTCTCCAATAGTTCAGTGACAAATGAGTGGACCTTTGGGGAGGAATGGGACAAGAGGAGGACACAGAGGGCTGCCAAAAATATGTGAAAGACAAAGGACTACACTTAGGGTTCAGTGAGATCAGAAGCAAGTTGGTCCAAGGGATTGCCCAACCCTGGGCAATGCCTTTTGCAACTGGAAAAGGGATGTTCAGGAGAGGAAAAATGCTCCCACATCCTGGCAAGGGCAACCTTCACCCCCCGGCAGCGTTTCCTTCCCAGCCTCATCTGGTGAATCCATCTCACCCGGGGCACGGGGACACTCCAAAGTTCATCTCAGTTTGTGCAACCGTGGAGGCCACTCGTGTCCTACAACCACTAATAGATATCCCAGATGCTATCCCAGAGCCAGGAGCTGGAGGCGTTAATGGCACGGGGCTGCTCAGGGCGTTCCTGCGTTGCTGAGCTCCCCGTCGTGTTCCAGCCTGAGTTGGGACCTGCCGCGATCAGCAACTGAGCAGGGCACAGCGGATGAGTCAGACATTCTCCACAACGCCGCCACCCCTGCATGACGTTTTTTTGGGGAGTCCGGGCATGCAAAAAAGCAAACACCAAAACAGTAAAACGCATCCGCGAAGGCAGCAGGAGCAAGAAAGGGCGGTAAAACCTCATCTTGCATGTTTTAGATGCACCCATGCCATGGACACACCTGTGACATCTTGGGCTTCGTGGCACAATTTTGCTCGTGCAAACGCCGGCCAGATCCAGCCCTGCTTCAGAGTTTTAAGCTGTGGACTGACAGATGCACATCTTCTCTCTCCACGCTGATGGAATGGGATAAGGCTTAGCTAAGCTCATGTTTCTGCCTCTAAATGCTGGGAACCTTCCGGATGTACGATCCCCATTTGTGAACAGGCAAAGTAAATGGATTAAATACTTTACGGAGTTAAAACCACCAAAATAAATTCTTGTTTCATTTCCCCTGTGACTCAGAGATGAAAACTCACTCTCCGCGGCAGCTATTGTGTAAGAGTGGGCTTGGTAAGTGGATTTTACTGTTTGCCTCTGTAACTTATCAACCGTTCCCGGAGAAGAAAAAAACCTTTTGCAGAACATAAGCAACGCACTTGAAGCAGCAAAAGCAATTTGCTCAGGAAAGCGGTAGGTCTTTCCGGTGTGGAGGGGTTGGTTTTACGCAGGTGATGTATAAACCCAGCAGCCCTTCAGCCAGCACACCTGAGCCCGGGTTTATTTAGGGCTGCCGGGAAGCTGCTGATAATCTGCTCAGGTTGACTGAATTCAGCTTTGGGAGAGAAATGGGAGCCTGTTCCGCCTTTTGTACCGATGAGAAATCAGCACTGAAATTAGTATTTCTACAGGTTTTATTGCTGCTTTCTGATGCTCAGGCTAAAAGCAGCAAGACAACCGTGTTCACAGAAAACCCAAACCACTCAATATATCTGTACTTTTACATTTGGAAGTTAAATTAGGGGATTACTTATTGTTAAAATGCTTTAATTAGATCTGATAATTACAGCCACAATCTCTTTTCTCAGTGCATGCTGCTCCGGGAAAATAAAAATCTCTGGGGCCATTGGGTTTATTTTCTTTCACGTGTTGGGATTTTCATCTCTCTGTGCGTCTCAGAGCCTCACCCTCCAAATAAGACTGTTTCACTGGCAAAACCAAGCGGCAGAAAAGAAAAGCAGGCAGGAGTGGGGCTGATCTCTGCGCCTTTGCTCATTTACAGCAGGAATGAACCACTTTTGCTCTCAGGTCGGTGTTTTGCCGTCACTTTGCTTCAGCGAGCACGATGCTTGACCGTGGAGCATCATCTCCATAAAACAGACGCAGCTCTTCATAGAGAAGAGTTTCAGAGGAATTAAATCAAAGCAGCTAGAGACACATCAGCACATTGCTCCCACCATTCCTCCTTTGCAGGGTAAGTTTCAGTTCCCTTCTTGCATGCCAAGGCCCAGCTCTAAGCCCACGTCTCCCCCATACCCTCTTGAAGGACCATGCCAGACCCTTCCACAAAACGGGGAAAAAAGTGCTGAGCTTGGCTCATGCTACACTTTCGGCTTCAAACCGAGTTTCACCTCCTTCCTAGCCTTGGCAGAGGATGGGTAACTCCAAGATCTCCACCCATCCATGGATGGACACCTCCAAGGCCGCTCATCCATCTCCTGATGCCTCCCTCTCCTGTCGCCTTCCAGGTGCTCTCTTTGGAGCAGGGTCCAGTCAACAACCACAAAGGTCACAGTTCCCCATGGGGTTATTTTAGGAGCTTCATCTCTGTTTTCTTTCCCCAACTGGCACCCCGGGACAGGCCCTTCCTTGAAGGAATTGACAGTGATGGGATCCCTCCCTGTAAGGATGCCCTTGGCTCCAACAGCCTCTTGTCCAAGCCAGCAAAACCTCAGCGTGGCTTCTTTTGTGTGCCACTGGATGTAATATTTGGTGTTGGGGTCTCACACACTTTGTGGGAGACTGAAATAGAGGAAAAAGGATCAGAAAGTGATGTTTCCAAGAAATGAGAGAGGAAGGGATGTGAATGTTGCTGGGTTACACTACAGAAGTGCTGTGGTCAGAAGCGGTAGGAAAATTTATAAAGAAGAAATGACCTTGGTCCAGCCATTGCTTCAGTGGTTGAGATGGATGAAGCATAAGAAAAAGTAGGATTAGGCTTGTGGCCACAATGTCGGGAGGAGACTTCCCAGAGTCATTTGTTTGGAGAAGGTGCTGGAAAAAGGTCCTTGCAGGATATGAGGCTGCCCTAAGGCACACAATTCCCCTTGGCTGAACAACAGCTGTTCTCCTGGGCTTCAAAGGTGGGAATGTCTGGGATTGGGAAGGGCTTATCTCCTAGCGGGACACTGCTTCTTCCTCCCTTCAGTTGTCTCTGGCTGTAGGAAGAGAAGCAGAGAGGTGAAACAGAGATATTAAGGCTGGTCAGGGTGAATGGAGATATCTACATGCAAAAGCACCAAGAGAAACATCAGTGCCAGGGTGGTGGGGATGGCCAGTGTTGATAACCAGGGCTTCAATGGGACATGACCAAGTGAGGAACGCTGGAAACGGGCCATCTCCATCCAGCCCAGGCAGCCCCAGAGTGACAGGGTCCCTGTGTAGCCGAGCCCTTGGTGCAGAGTAGTGCTCTGATAATGGGAGAGTGCAGCGAGGTGCCACCAGCATCTCCACCGTCCCCCCGCTCTGTGGGTCAACCAAATCTACCCACACCACTCCCGATCAACATGTGTCTGCTCTAAAAACCATCCACTGCTGGAGGTGCCATGTCCTTCCCCAACATCCACCGTGGACACAGAAAGCAACCCAACATGTCCTTTCCCTCTGCAGCTGGTAAATAAGGAGGAGAAGGGCTTCCCACCTCTTCCCCCAGCCACACAGCAGCCTTGAGCCCTGTTGAGGTCCTGGTCCCCAAAACTACTCTTGGACATATTTTTGTAAAACCTCTCTTCAGGTAGTTATTCACGCTCTCTCCAAGAAGGATTAGGGCAACGGAGCTGGTGAGTGGTCTGGAGCACAAGTCTTGTGAGGAGCGGCTGAGGGAGCTGGGGGTGTTCAGCCTGGAGAAAAGGAGGCTGAGGGGAGACCTTCTCGCTCTCTACAGCTCCCTGAAAGCAGGGGGTAGCCAGGGGGAGTCGGTCTCTTCTCCCAAGGAACAGGCCATGGGACAAGAGGAAATGGCCTCAAGTTGTGCCAGGGGAGGTTTAGGATGGATACTAGGAAAAATTTCTTGCCTGAAAGGGTTGTCAAGCATTGGAAGAGGCTGCCCAGGGCAGTGGTGGAGTCACCGTCCCTGGAGGGATTTAAAAGCCGGGCAGACGTGGTGCTGAGGGACATGGGTTAGTGGTGGCTTTGTCAGTGTTCGGTTGATGGTTGGACTCGATGATCTGAAAGGTCCCTTCCAACCCAGGCAATTCTATGATTCTATGATTCTATGACTTTTCCTCAGCTGCCCTGGAGAGATTCAGGAAACTCTTCCAATGTGCTTAACCCTCCCCATCCACTGCCACAAATAAAAATACCCGTGGTGCGAGCAGGCAGGGATGCGCCCAGCTGCGAACAGATAATGTTGCCATCACAGAAATGTGCCCCAGCGAGTTTCAAGTTACACATTAACAAGAAATGGGGGAGAGCAGCGGTGACGCACGAATGGGCAGGGGAATTTACAGCAGGAACGCACGTGTTGTTCAGCTCACACAGAGGGGACAGCGGAGGGGACAGCCCCAACCCAACATGCTCCTGCACAAGCCAGGGCTGGCAGCAGCAGGTCTTTGTGAGCTGGAGACACTCAGAGTGTGCCCAGGGCAGCAGGGTAAACACTGCTTTTTTGGGATCAGATCCATGTCCATCAGGCCAGAGTCAATTTAGAGTAGGAGTTTGACAGTCTGACAACAGCTTGTACTTCCAAGGAAGGTATGGGAAACTCCCAAATGCGGAGAAGTTCTCATAAAGCTGAGAAGATGCTCTTCCAGCTCTGACCTTCCACCTTAACACAGGCACTGTTTGCTAAAGATATAAAAGCCAGCTGGAGATGTGCCACCCATGAGAAGCACCTCCATTTTTGGAGCCTGCTGAGGCCCTCAGCTCAGCCTTATCTCAGAGCGGGATCTCATGGCCACCCTCTGAGCAGCTTCAGGGGGCCAGTTTCACCATTGCTGAGCACGTCTGCAAGTCTGCCTTACTACATTGCAACCACCCTCATCCCTTCCTATCTTTTCTCACAACAAAGCTGGGCAATTGGGAGCAATCCACACCTCCTTGACTTGTGAACACACCACCTGGAAACAGCCAGGGACATGAGCTTGGCTCCGGGGTCCACCACGGGGAAGGGGTCTCCCATGTGTCCATCAGACTTCTCTCCATGACCATTGTGCATACAACCATCCTTCTCCCCAGGTCACCCTCTGTTAAAAGAACATCTTGAAGGATGTTCAGGCACAAACATGGTAGCCTCCACAGAATGGAGATGGAGTGCTGCCTCCTCCACCGTTGAAGCTGTATTTTGTGCTATGGACCACGCGGTGAAGCAGCACAGAGGAGGTCTGCGCTGCTGAGCACAGAGGACTCAAAGGGAATATTTTAATTCAGAGCAACAAGAAGTTTTGCGGTGACTGCCCTGATTGTCCCACCTACTGCACGTTGGTTTGCTCTGGAAACACAGCCCCAGAGCACGCAACCTTGGTTCTTTCCAGATGAAACCAAACTGGGACCAATCTGCTCTGGTAGAGCCCTGAACACACAGCAATACCTCTTGGGGATTCGTCAGTCTGACCCAGTGAGTGTCCCCTCAACCCTGTCCTCCCGCATGTACCAAGCAAGCATGGAAGACTCTTGCAATGTGGAAAGTGTCCACAGCACCCCAGGGGCCTTTTGGTGCTTTATTAAGGGCCAAGTGGCATCGTCACCATCATACTTGCTGTCACACACCTCAACGCTTTGCAACCTCAGAGTTCCTCCCTTGTCTTTACAACCTGTCTCCTGCCTCGATGTCCTTTCTCTTCTTCCCTAGTCTAAGCCTCTTCTTGCTGTTTCCTCTTGTCTTTTGTCCTGTCAGAGCTTTTATCTTTTCTTTCATCCCTTTTCTCTTACTGTCCCACCTTTCCTTACTGCCATAATTTCCAGATGGTTATGTCAACCCTTTCAAGGTCACCTTTAGGAAGATGAAGGCCACCTTCTTGAAGAAAAATTGAAGAACTCAGGAGCAGCTCCATCAGGTGTATCCCAACCTTGAGGACCCTGAACAGGTCTTCAGGTGATCTTGCTGCTCACTGGGATGTCCATGTCTCTGTCCATGTCCGTGTCATGTGGAAGAGTTTGGAGGAAAGAGTCTGCTGGAGGCTTGCTGATGCCCCCCATCCCTGGACCTTGTAGATGAGCCTCAGGATGAAGGCAGGTCACAGCAACACCTCAGATACCATCCCAGCTCCACAGAAATGATGGTGACACCTCCTGGTTGAACACAGATGCAGGTTCCTGGAGTTACATCCAGTGACGGTGAATATGCAGGGCTGGGTCTTGGCAGGAGGCCCTCCACTAATCTCTGCGTGCCTGCAAGCCAGAGGCAACGTGATCCCACAATGTGATCCCATGAAGCTGTGCCTGCTGTCTAAATACTCCCAAACCTTGGGAGTATTGTTGGATGGCTCTTGGAGACTCTTCTCATGTTTCCTCTACTCCAGTAGTACTGGTGACCTCCCACCTCCTGTTCCTGATGTGCTGCTGATGAAGCACAGCTTGGCATCAGAAAAGCAGCCAATGGGTTTTTGATGTGTCCCACCCCTACACCAGACCATAGCAGCCCCATAGATTCACTCCCACCCAAGGGCTAAAACCCATCACTGGACGTGACCCTCATCTCTTCTCTTCTTCTCCCCCCATCTGCTCCCAGCTCACAGGATGGGAGGTAACAACGGTGTAAGGAGGGGGTTGCACTAGCAGAGAGGTCACATCCATCTGAAAGCACCAAGAATTCCCTCCTGGAGAGACTTGGAAGCTGTTACGGTCCCACACCGGGACGGGGAAAAGGGCTAAGACTGAGTCCTGCTCCAGATGGGCATGGCCTCCTGATGTTCACGTCTGGTCACGAGCAACCAGAAGAAGGGCAGGAAAGCTGCCAGTTCTTGGAGAAAAACAAACCCCATAAACCTGCCAAGCGTCCCCGCTTGGAGATATTTACTCTTTCGATGTGTTCTCATGGAAATTAATCCCAGTCTCACCCCTCCAGGTATGGTAAACATTATGAGTGAGGAATGGGGAGAGGCCAGGACAGCAGAGCACGGGGAACAAAGCTGCTTGGGTGTACCAGTCTTCACCGAAATGTGGTGGAACAGGCCCAAGCAGGACATAGCAGGGCCGTATGGGCTCTTTTCCAGCTCGGCCGGACCTCTATTCCCCCGCGGCCATCTCAGCTGCAGGACGAGTTGTTCTGCCCCAGTTTAACCTGGAGGAGGCTGACTCATCCCCTGGGCTCCTGAAGAGCCACTTCAAGGTTTCCTCAACTCGCACCAGGTTGCAACAAGCTCCAAAGAGATATTTTTTTCTCCTGCTGGGGAATGCCAAAGCATGCAAAAAGCCAGAAATTATACGGATGGGGAAAAAGAAGATTCACAGAGCTTAAAGCACGCTCTGCGAATCTTGTTTTTCCCCATCTGTATAATTTCTTGGGTTTTTGCATGCTTTGTGAATCTTATTTTTCCCAGTCCATGTATTTTCTTCTTTTATCGAGTGTTCTCAGTTGCTTAGGTGTCACCTTTTGCCTTGCGGCGGCTGTAGGACATGAGCACCAGTCCCATTCGCATCCGCATGGCACCCCCACGTGGGGAAAGCCTGGAGGCTCCATCACCAGCCTGACGTTTTCCATCTGATGGACGTGTGGAGCTTCCTGGGGGAAAGTATGAAGAGGTGGAAATAAAGATTAAATAATTAATTAGGGGAAATCCGGGGGAAACAGTGGCTGTGCTGGGAAAGTGCTGGTGGGGCAGAGCAAGGTGAGTACCAGCATCACTGCCTGAGCGCATGGGTTGCTTTGAGCAACCAAGGTGGGACCAGGACTCCTCATCCCTGATCTTCCACTGCATCCTGGGAAGTGGAGGGATGCGAGGAGCCCTCACAACAGATGCTGGGATGCCCCCAACCTGAGATGCACAGGCGTCTCCATGCCCCCCCAAAACCTGTCCCCATCTTAACTCAGCAGTAGCAAGGGCTGGAGGAGAAAGGAGGAGCTGGAAACACCTGGAGGCACAACATCTGGAGGCTGGAAACATCTGGTGCGGTGCCATTGAGGTCTTTGAAGCCCTGGGAGAAACACTCAGAACAAACCCACGGCCGTCAGATAGTCCCAAGCTCAATTTCTGGCTTTACCTGCTCCTGGAAGAGATCACCTCCCATGTGGGCAAAAACACAGGCAGGGAAGGGACCAGCTGTGCCACCCCCCAGGAGATCACTGTTAATTATTAAGGATAATTCTCTTCTTTTAGTCCTTTTTTTTTTTTTTAATATACTTTAATTCATTTTTTCATTTTCATTTTTTTCATTCTTTTTTTCGTATCTATTTGATCTATTTGTCTATCTGTTGATGTGTCTGTCAGTCTGTCTGTCTGTCTGTCTATCTATCTATCTATCTATCTATCTATCATCTGTCTATCTATCATAGCCATTAAGCTTTTTATTTCCTATATATTCATATTTAATATAAAAATATATCATAGAATCACAGAATATCTCAAGTTGGAAGGGACCCATTAGGGTCACCGAGTCCAACTCCTTGTCCCTCACAGGACTACTATCTATTCCTAGATATTCCGATTTAATACAGAAAGCTGATTTCCCTGGAGGAAGCGGTTCCCGTATTGTCTCGGCAGGATGGGGGGGGCACCTCGCAGACTGGTGGCTGCTGCGTCGGCATTCCCCTCCCGCCGCCGTTTCTCTTGGCAAGCAAATCCTTCTGCCAGGCAAACTCCTGCCAGTTCAGCAGGCCAGATCTGCTTCATCAGCAGCTGCTCGGATTTGCTGGTGGAAATGCTTCTTCTCTGAGGCTTTCGCAGTCGGAGCCGCCTCGTCCATTAATCACCCTGCCCTTAGCCTGGGTTAAAACACGCCGGGTTTTGCTCTGAAGCGCATCCTTCCAGCCAAGAGTCCTTAAATGCAAAGCGTTGTCCTCGCTTGCTGTGAGTTTTTTGGACTTAAAAAGGCTTAAACTCCTTCAGGGATTAAATTCAGACATGAAGAATACGGAGGCACATGGGGAAGCGGCCGCTCGGGAGCCCCACTCCAAAGCGATGGCTTCTACAACGAGGGAGCGGCGTGAGGATGGGAATCAAGTGAACCTCCATTTCTTGGGATCCATCTCCAAATTTTGCTTTTATGGCCAGATTCTTCTTTTTTTCCAGATGATATTTTCAGCTGTGGGTTGTCACCATCAGGCGGTGTTTGGCTCTTGGGGTTTCCAACCTTTATGTCTCATCTTTGTTGGGGTTCCCTGAGCATTATGTATCTCTTTGGGACCCTGTACCCTCTGTCATATGAAATGAAATGAAATGAAATGAAATGAAGTAAAATGAAATGAAATGAAATAAATAAAATAAAATAAAATAAATAAAATAAAATAAAATAAAATAAAATAAAATAAAATAAAATAATAAAATAAAATAAAATAAAATAAAATAAAAATAAAATAATAAAATAAAATAAAACAAAATTAAATAAACAAAAATAAAATAAAACAAAATGAAATAAACAAAAATAAAATAAAACAAAATGAAATGAAAAGAAAAAATAATGAAACAAAATGAAAAAAATAATGAAACAAAACAAAACAAAACAATTAAATTTAATTTTAAAAAAAGTTGTTTATTCTGCCTGGCTTAGTGATGCCACGTCGAGCTCCTGCCTTTCTCAGCTAATTCGGTGCTGCTCTCCCCCAAAATCTCATCCCCCTCCTCACTCCAGTGTGGACCCCAGGGAAGCAAATCCCCGTTCCCACCAGCATATCCAAGGGGAAACTGGAGTATTAATGCCCTGAATATCCTCACGAGAACTCAGTCCCTCCTGGATGGGCTGTGGGGAGGGGATGAACCTTTGCAAACAGCCAGATTTACGAAAAACATTCCAGAAGACTAAGACCAGGAAGATTAAAATCAACAAGGCTGACAAATTATTTTCTTAACCGCTCAGGGCATGGCTGTGTTTTATTTATCTCCCTCCATGGGATATGCCCACCAGGAAACTCCACGTGACTCCTGAGGCTGTTTCAACATTGTCCCCTCAACGAGGTGACATGGAGCAAGGACAGGCTTGGGGTGAAGATCTTGGGGAACACTCACAGCTTGGTCTCCTCGGGGTTTCCCACCATTGCAGTGCATTCCCCTGCTATTATAGAATCATAGAAGGGTTTGGGTTGGAAGGGACCTCTAAAGGCCATCTAGTCCAACTCCCTGCCATGAACAGGGACATCTTCAACCAGACCAGGTTGCTCAGAGCCCCGTCCAACCTGGCCTGGGATGTTTCCAGGGATGGGGCATCTCCCACCTCTCTGGGCCGAGGTATTGCCAGAGCCAGCCCAGGTTCTGGACCTTGCACCACGGCTGGGGACATAAAACAGGTTGGGGATGGGATTTATTACCCTTGAGATGAAGGACTGTCATGGATGTAAGGACATGACGTGACACAATGTGACAGAAAATGGAGCCACTACAAGAGAGGCATCAAGGTGCTGGAGTGCATCCAAAGAAGACCAACGAAGCTGGTGAAGGGTCTAGAGAACAAGTCCTATGAGGATTGGTGGAGGGAGCTGGGGGTGTTCAGCCTGGAGAAAAGGAGGCTGAGGGGAGACCTTCTTGCTCTCTACAACTCCCTGAAAGGAAGTGGTAGCCAGGGGGGGTCAGTCTCTTCTCCCAAGGAACAGGCCATGGGACAAGAGGAAATGGCCTCAAGTTGTACCAGGGAGGTAGAACTGGATGATCTTTAAGGTCCCTTCCAACCTAACCATTCTATGATTCTATGACTCTATGGTTTAGTGGTGGACTTGGCAGTGTTAGGTTGGACTCGATGATCTTAAGGGTCTTTTTCAACATAAATGATTCTATGGTTCTATAAGCAGGAGGGTTGCATGGCCAAGAGACGTGGGGATGGAGAAGCACACACCCTCCCCTTGGCTTATACAGAAGACAGGTCTCCAAATGGAGCATAGGTCCCCAAACCCCTTGTTCCGTCATTCCTTAGGTCTTTCCCAACTCCCTGCCACTGACACACACAAAACCTTTTGCCCACCATGTAGGATCACATCATGGATCCCACCTTGTTGGTGGATTTTGGGAGCCACTTTCTTCATGAAAGCAGACAAGGTGTGCTCAGCGATGTTCAGGAAGAGCTGCCTGCATGGCGTGCAGGCATGACCTGGCAGCACGGGCAGATCCCTGAGGGAAGGCAGATCCTTTGGGATCTCACTTCTGCAACAGGATTTGATGGGAAAGCCGCCGGCCAGCTCAGCTGGAGCCACTCCATCACCGCCCAGGACAACCCATGAACTGGAAAAGTTCTTCCCCACTAGCACAGATGCTCGTACCCTAGGACTTGCTTATCTCAATGAGGATCATGATTTATTTTTCCTATTTTTGAGCCAAACCAGCTATATCTTACTTCTACCAGCACATAATTTGGGTCGTTTCCCTGCTTATTCGCTTGCTGCGCTGTGCATTGCTCAGGGAATTAGGGTTGCGTGACTGCTCCGAGGAATGCCGAGGGAGTATTTGCTCATGCCCATCGCTGGAAGGTTTTTATCTCAATGCCCAATTCATAAATTTCCTTGTTCTTGCCAACACGCAGCCAGTTCCTGGTGCATCCAGCTCCCAGTTTCCCAGCGGTGAACTGGGTCACAGTTAGTGGGGGAGCAGCTCTAAGCTCAGGACTGGGAACCAGTTCCAGGCTGCTGGGCCAGGATCAGTCCCGGATGGAGGAGGAATTGCTCATGTCTCCTCTGGGACACCCCTAAATCGTTAGCTGGCAGAGCAGATTAACTCATGAGGAGCCACACAGCTGCAGTGGGTGCCACCAGCTGATCGGAATCTTCCATTTCCCCATGGAAAAGCTTTTGAAGAGACCTGAGCATGCAAAACAACGTCTGAATGTCATGATGTTCACCATAGAGTCACAGAATCATAGAATCTGTTGGGTTGGAAGGGACCTCTAAAGGCCATCTAGTCCAACCCCCCTGCAGTCAGCAGGGACATCTTCAACTAGATCAGGTTGCTCAGAGCCTCATCCAGCCTGGCCTTGAATGTCTCCAGGGATGGGGCCTCCACCACCTCTCTGGGCAACCTGGGCCAGTGTCTCACCACCCTCAGTGTAAAGAACTTCTTCCTAATGTCTAATCTAAACCTGCCCTGCTCTAGTTTAAAACCATTGCCCCTTGTCCTGTCGCTACATGCCCTTGTGAACAGCCCCTCCCCAGCTTTCTTGTAGGCCCCCTTCAGGTACAGGAAGGCCACTGTAAGGTCTCCCCAGAGCCTTCTCTTCTCCAGGCTGAACAACCCCAGCTCTCTCAGCCTGTCCTCACAGCAGAGGGGCTCCAGCCCTCGCAGCATCTCCATGGCCTCCTCTGGCTCCGCTTCAACAGGTCTATGTCCTTCTTTTGCTGAGGGCTCCAGAGCTGTACACGGTACTCCAGGTGGGGTCTCATGAGAGCAGAGTAGAGAGGGCAGAATCCCATCTCTGGATCTGCTGGCCACAGTTCTTTTGATGCATGCCATGAACATCCTCAGTCGCCCTTTGAGCATCCCCAACTGAAGGAGAAGCAAAACCTACCTGAAACGGTCCCATTTGGCAGCTGCAACCCACCGCCAGCGCCTTCCTGGAGCTGTAAATCTCTGCTCAAAGCTTGGCCCAGCTTCATGGAAATATCAGGTTTCCTTCAAAATGTTTCCTGTGCTTCTTGTTTTGAGAAAAAATTGAGACAACTGACTATTTAGAAAACTATAAAAGTCCTTTGGCTGCATCTCTCTCTTAAATGATGCTGCATGTCCCTCTTCATTGATGCTGCATCTCTCTTTTCAATGATTATTTAACTAATCCAGCCCACCCCCTGCCATTAATAACTCTATTTCTGTAGCAGCCGACGCATTTATTTTATTGTTTAGTTTTTCAATTGTGAATACGCTTGCTGCTTGTGGAGAAGAATAAACCTCCTGCGCTGACTGTTCTGCGTATCTTGGTGAATATTAGGGGCTGAACCCCTTTGAGCTACATGGCCTTAACTACCTCCTATCAACGCAAAGCAAATAAATTCCACCAAAATTAAAATTTAGCTCAGATTTAGACCCAGCACATCGATGAGATGGCTTCTGAATATGCCCTGCACGACTATTAACCCAAATAATTGCTCCAACCTCTAGAAACCCATCAGTGGGTCCATCTTTTTGGAGGGCAGAGAAGCACTAAGCTCCCGTTAGCTGGGTGCAAACCTTTGTGTGATGTCCCAAAAAGGCAGCAGAAACTCCGTTTTGCTCTCAGGGGTCTGTTGGCGGTTGAGCTGCTGCAACCCAGAGGTTTATTTTCCGGCAGCGAGGAAGGCCGGAACACGTGCGAACAACATCTGGCACAGCTGTATCAGTGGGTGGACGCAGCAGATGGAGGTTGATTGGGATGCGGGCCACCAAGCCAGCCCAGTAGAGGATTAATTATTATATCTCCAACATCTGGTCAGGAACTTTCTTGGCATATATAACTTAAGGAAGAAAAAAACCCCACGTTAGCGTCAGTTGTGATGTTCAGGTTCAGCTGGGCTTGCCTGTATTCATTGGGGTTTGCAGGATACTCGGCTGCCTTCAAGTCCAGCTTATGTTTTTGGCAAGACCCAAAGATATGGACCTGTGTGATCAAGAAGAAGAAATCAAGGGGTAAAGGCTCAGAATATGCAGCTTGAACTCAATTTATGCTGTGAAAACAAGTATTTTTTATAAAACATACTTCACGTAGACACTTATACTATATACGTTTTGATCCTCTTCTTTATTTCATGTCCTTTTTTCCCCCAATTGTGATTATTATCAGTGTTATAATGACGTGTGAATGTCACGGGCAGCTACAAGAGGCAGCTCCATCATGATTTATCACTAAAGATGCAAACTCCCCTGGGGCCCGCGTTGAACCTGCAGCACCCCATGGGCCAGGCTTCAGGGAAATCTGAGATCAAATACATAATCATGGGAGAATACAACCAAATGGTGGAAAACCTACTGCTGGGCATGATAGGGGAGGATCATGCATGTATTTGCAGCTGTGGTACCTAAACGGCTTCTCAGCCCTGTGTGCATAAAGCCCCTGGATGATTTATGCCTGCGCGCTCAAAGGGTTCCATGCACAGATGCTACTCGGAGATATTTCAGGAGGAAACTCCTTCGGGTTGGCTGGAGGAACGAAGCGTGAGACGCAAAACTTTTGCAGGACAAGTGGTTTTTGGGGCAACGAGTTCAAACACCGGGAGCTCGGCTGAGGCTGCATCTCACAATGGGTCAGCGCGATGATTTTATTGCTGGGGAAGCAGATAGTTGCACGTTGCACCATTGACTTAAGAGTTTATCTGCAAAAACCTGCTCCCCCTGCAAGCCCTGGCTCCGGCACTGGTGAGGCCCCACCTCGAGTGCTGTGTCCAATTTTGGGCCCCTCACCACAAAAAAGACATTGAGGTGCTGGAGCGTGTCCAGAGAAGGGCAACGGAGCTGGTGAGGGGTCTGGAGCCCAAGTCTTGTGAGGAGCAGCTGAGGGAGCTGGGGGTGTTCAGCCTGGAGAAAAGGAGGCTGAGGGGAGACCTTCTCGCTCTCTACAGCTCCCTGAAAGGAGGGTGTAGCCAGGGGGGGTCAGTCTCTTCTCCCAAGGAACAGGCCATAGGACAAGAGGAAATGGCCTCAAGTTGTGCCAGGGGAGATTTAGGATAGATATTAGGAGAAATTTCTTGCCTGAAAGGTTTGTCAAGCATTGGAAGAGGCTGTCCAGGGCAGTGGTGGAGTCGCCACCCCTGGAGGGATTTAAAAGCCAGGCAGACGTGGTGCTGAGGGACATGGGTTAGTGGTGGCTTTGTCAGTGTTGGGTTGATGGTTGGACTCGATGATCTGAAAGGTCCCTTCCAACCTGGCCAATTCCATGATTCTACAACTCCAGAGCACCACCTCATTTTTCTTAGCCTGGCAAAATGCTTTTTTCCAACCCATTTTTCTACCTTCCCGCTTGAAGGAAGCATCCTCTGCATTTCCTCCGGAGCGCATCCCATTGCATTTGCTCATCCTGGCCAAACCGCATGGAGGAACTGCAATAGATTTATTAAATAACGACTGCACTCAATGCTTCTGTCTTCCCAAAGCAGTTTCTCCACTATTCTTGGGTGTGTAGGAGACGCATCAGATGCACTTAAACTTGCTGCTGCGCATGGGGCATGGTCTTGCACAAACACCTTCGGGGTCTGCAGGTCGTGCAGCTCAGAGAGATACAACATATTTTCACAGCATCCGTTGATGCACCACGTCTCACTAATCATTTAGAGAAGGTTTCCCGAGGAGAACGGGTTAGACTAATTAGCAGCACTAAATAAACTAACAGCTGGAGGAGAAAGGAGAATTCACGTTGCATTTTAGGTTTTTTTTTTTTTTTTTTTAAAGTGTTAAAAGATGGTTAAAGCATCTTTAAAGGCGAGGGGTCATTTTCTGGGAGCTGGAGTAAAGCAGTTCATCAATAATAAAGGAGGCAGCGCTGAAGCAGCAGCAACGCTGGAGCACTTGGGAAAATGCAATTATGAGAATTGCCTTACACTCTGCAAACTGCCCTGGTAATTTGCTTAAAGGAAACATCCAAATGCATTTTAATATTTCAAAGATTTCACTGCAGCAGATCTAATAAGCTAAGCCAAGCAACCTAAGTACTAGGGGGAAAAAAAATAAATAAAATTTTTAAAAAAAGCATGTCTGATCAGGGGTTTTTTAATTCACGCCCAGCCAAACATGACATTGCGTGGCAGGGAACATCACTGCTGCCTCCTGGGCTCTCCTGCTTCTCAACCGTGTCGGCAGCGCTCAAGGGTTCAGCTTCATTTTATTCTCCTTTGATTAAAAGCAACCTCCTGCAAAAGGCTGTCTGGGTGCTCTGCTCCCGGTCCGGTGCCCTTGGGATGCACTGTGGACCTGGGTGCCACCATCAAGGGACTGCTCCAGCCATTGTCCCCAGGCTCTGAGGGTGACAGTCGCTTATATACTTGAACCCCAGTCTGAGTCTGGCTCTTGCTGCCCCACTTTGCTCGGGAAAAGTGCTGGAGGGAAGGTGATGGCTGCTTTTCCTGCGGTGCGCTGCATCTGCACGGTGCTGGGGTGCAGCTCCCGGGTGGCACGGGCTGTGTCCTGCACCCCAATCTCTGTGGCCGGAGCCTGCAGTGGACTCGTGCCTTGGAGGCTGGGCCAACATGCAGTGTGCTGGTGGTGGCCCTGGGTGACAGCCCTGTGGGGACCCTGCACACCCCTCCTGCACCCCGCTATGCACCCCACTGTACCCCCATGTGCACACCCCCATGAACCCCCCTGCATCCCTCTATGCACCCCTCTTGTACTCCCATACGCACACCCCCATGCACACCCCGCACCCCCATATGCACACCCCTGTGCACCCCTCTCTATCCCCCAAATGCACACCCCCATGCACACCCTGCACCCCCCTTTACCCCCAAATGCACACCCCTGTGAACCCCCCCCGCACCCCTATGCACAGCCCTGTGCTCACCCCGCACCCCTCTGCACACCCGCAATGCACACCCCTGTGCACACCCTACACCCCTCTATGCGCCCTCCATATGCACATGCTGCATGCTTCTATGCAACCCCTGTACCCCCAAATGCACCCCCCCCACTCCCCTGTATCTCCAAATGCACACCCCTCTATGCACCCCGCTGCACCCCCAAATGCACACCCCTGTGCACACCCTACACCCCTCTATGCGCCCTCCATATGCACATGCTGCACACTTCTATGCAACCCCTGTACCCCCAAATGCACCCCCCCACACTCCCCTGTACCCCCACATGCACACCCCTGTGCACACCCTGCACCCCTCTATGCACCCCCCTGTACCTCCAAATGCACACCCTGCATGCTTCTATGCACCCCTCTGTACCCCCAAATGTACCCCCCGTGCACCCCCCTGTACCCCAAATGCACACCCCCATGCACACCCTGCACCCCTCTATGCACCCCCTTGTACCTCCAAATGCACACCTCCATGAACCCCCCTGTACCCTCATATGCACCCCCCGTGCACACCCTGAACCCCTGTACCTCCATATGCACACCCCAGTGCACACCCTGCACCCCTGTATGCACCCCCCTGCACCCCCAAATGCACACCCCCGTGAGCCCCCTGCACCCCTCTGTGCACCCGTGCACCCCCTGAACCCCCCTGTACCCCCATATGCACACCCCTGTGCACCCCTCTATGCACCCCCCTGTACCCCCATATGCACACCCCCGTGCACCCCTCTATGCACCCCCCTGTACCCCCATAGGCACACCCCTTTACCCCTATATGCACACCCCCGTGCACCCCTCTATGCACCCCCCTGTACCCCCATAGGCACACCCTCGTGCACACCCTACACCCCCCCCCGCAGGCCCCGTGCACCCCCCCTTTGTGTACCCCTTGCACCCCCTTGTGCACCTCCTTTGCAGCCCCCTGCACCCCACTTTTGCACACTCCCTGCGCATCCCTGCACCCCCCCGCGCACCCCCTTGTGCACACTCCGTGCAAACCCCTGCACACCCCCTGTACCACCACGTGCACCCCCCCCCCCGCACACTCCGCGCAAACCCCTGCAATACCCCCTGTGCACCTCCTTTGCACCCCACCTGCCCCTCCCCCGCCTTGTGCACAGCCCATCCGCATCCCTGCACCCCGTGCACTCCCTGTGCCCCCCGCGATGTGCCCCCACGGCACCCTCTGTGGCCCCCCCCCCCCCCCCCCGCCCCTTCCTGTGCACCTACGGCACCTCCTGTGCTCCCCCCGTGCACACTCTATGCCCCCCCCTGCACCCTCCATTGTGCATCCCCATGGCACACCTCTGCACCCCCCCCATGCATCCCCCTGTGCACCCCGCGCCCCCTCGGCATCCCTCCTGCGCCCCCCCCCCCTCCCCGCACCCCCCCGTGCCTCCCCTGTGCACACCCCTGCACCCCCCCTGCGCTCCCTGTGCACCCCTTCTGCCCCCCCGCCTCAACGTGCACTCCCTGCACCCCCCTATGCACCCCCCTTGTGCACCCTCTGTGCACAACCTTGCCACCCCCCCTTGTACCTCCCCGTGCACCCGACCTGTGCACACCCTTGCACCCCCCCGAACCCCCCTTGTGCACCCTCCTTGTGCATCCCCCTGTGCACACCCTCGCACCCCCTGCACCCCCCCCGCCCTCCCCTTCTGCACCCCCCTGCACCCCCCCGTGCCCCTACGCACCCCCTTGTGCACCCCCTGTGCACAATCTTGCCACCTCCCCGTGTACCCCCCCGTGCACCCCCCTTGTGCACCCCCCCTTGCACTCCCCCGCACCCCTCTGTGCCCCCCCGCACCCACCATGTGCACCCCCTGTGCACAACTTTGCTACCCCCCCATGCACCCCACTTGCGTACACCCTTGCACCCCCCTTGTGCACCCCCTGTGCACAACCTTGCCACCCCCCCGTGTACCCCCCCGTGCACCCCCTGCGCTCCCTGTGCACCCCCTCTCCCCCCCCCCCCCCGCCCGGCGCACGGCGCCCCCCAGCGGCCGCGGGCGCTGCGTCAGGGAGGGCGTGGCCGCGCCGCCGCTCTGTCCCCGCCGCCGCCGCTCTATGGTGGCCGCTCTGGCCGGCCGGGAGGCCTTGCCCCTTGGCGGGACGCACGTCCCCTCAGCGGGGCGCTCCCGAGCCGCGCTCCGCTAACGCCTTTTTTTTTTTTTTTAATTTTTTTTTTTTCCTCCTTTTCCCGTTTGGTTTTTTTTTTTTCCTTCCCCTCCTCCTTCACCCCCGTCCCCGCCTTCCCTCCGCCTGCCTCCTTTCCCTCCCCGCTCCCCAGGGCTGGGACTCGGGGACGCTGCTCGGCGCCCGCCGTTGCCCGTGAGGAAGAGGCGGCCTCCCCCCCCCTCTTCCCCAACCCCCCCCTTCCCCTCATCCACCCCCGCTCCTCCCGCCGACCGGGACTCGCCCCGAACCGGGAGGCAGACGATCGCTGCCCGCTCCTCCTCCTCGTCCTCCTACTCCTCTTCCTCCTCCTCCTCCTGCAGCGGGGGCCGCAGCCTGCTGCCGGGGGGGAGGGAATTGATGTGGAGACCCAGCGCAGCACCATGCAGCCCCCGCCGAGGAAGGTGAGGGCCCCCCCTCCGCCGGTGGGGCTGTGTGTGGAGGGGAGGGGGGAGGAGGGTGTTTGGGTAAGGGGGGGCTGACAGGAATGGGGCAGGGTGGTGGGGCCTGGGGGGTGGGTTATGGAGGGGGGCTGGATGCGAGGGGGAGGGGGCAGCAGGTTGGCTGTGGGGTGGTGGAGTCTGGAGGCAGGTTTAGGAGAGGGAGAGCAAGTGTGAGGAGGGAATGGGGGGGGGGGGGGGGGGGTCCTAAGGGTGGCCCAGCAAGGTGGGTGAGGGGGGAGCATCTGGGGTGTGGAGGGTGTTGGAAACTGGACCTGGGGGGCCAGAGGTGGTGGTGGTGGGGTGGGACGGGTCAGGTGTGGAGGTAGGAGAGGGCATGGGGAAGGTGCTGGTGGAGAAAGAGGTGGGGGGGGGGGGGGGGGGGCAGTGGTTGGGCAGCGGATGTTTTGGGTGGCTGTGGCTGGGCCACCCCCATGCCCACTGGAGGTTCTCCAGATGAAGGAGAGCGATGGCTATGAAGGGCTGGAAGGGGGTCAGTGACTACAGAGGGCTTGGCTGCGTGGGGATGTTGAGACCGTACTGGTTGCGGGGTGTATTTTGGGGGCTCAGCTGCCTTTGGGTACCACGGTGGGTTGATGCCAATGGTGATAGGTTGGTTGTCTTGGAGCAGAAGGTCATGTCTGGAGTTGATGGAAGGATGCAGGCTATCCCGGCACGTATCAGGAGTGCGGGCAAAGAGGGGCAGCCAAAAATGTGCAACATACGTGTGATGGGAACAATCTGCAAATGCAGCGGGGAGGCTTTTTTGTGTCCATGTGGTCCATGGGAATATGGGGTGCTTTGCATTGGGGAGGGGGAGCTGGTGTGGGAAGAGATGCAAGAAGGAACGGAGATTTGGTAAAAAAAAATGGTTTGTTTCCTAAAAATGGTTTGGTTCCTAGTGTGTCTGTGTTCAGGTCCTTATCAGGGAGGCTTGAGCTGTAGTGGGGTCTTGAGCTACGTGTAAGTACTGATACATGGAGATTTATTGGTTAGTTATTTTGAGGGCTGTATGCCGTGGTCGGTGTGTGGGGAGAAAGGGGGAGCTAGAGACGGCGAAGCGGGGCCAGGGATGGAGGGGCTGCTCCTTTACAGGCACCGCGGAAGGGAGTTTTGTGGTTTTGAGATTTGTACGCGTTCTGTATTCTTTGCGATGCTGCCCGATTAGGTGGTTTGGGCTGTAATCATTTACAGCCTCATTGTTGTAGCTCTCCGCAGATGCTTGAGATTTCATACGCAATGTTGAGATTTCTCAGCGAGGAGAGGAGATTGCAGGGGTTTGCTGTGTGTGAACTGTATAATAGTGACTGGGAGAGATTGGGAGGGGAGGAAGGCTGAGAGGGAGCGTAAACAGAAATCCCTTGTCATCCCCCCAGCTCCCCAGTAGCCCTGGCAGGCAGCTGCAGTGAAGATCTCTCCTTGGCTCATTCCTGCCGCTCGACCTCTTGTTTTGCGGCTGGACTCTGCTTTTGTTAAACAATTCTTATTTCTATTTTAGTTTGCATTTGGCGGCTTATTTATATTACGTGTTTGTCGTTCTTTGCCTATATTGTTTCATTTGAGATTATTTCCATTACATTGGGTCATCTTGTGTGGGTTTATTTATTTTGAGTAGGTTTTTTTTTTTTCATGTACAAATAAAAATGAAAATGCTGAAAGTTCATATTAAAAATAGACACTTTTTCTGCTTAGAGTCGGGGCATACATGTGATTTTTATTTTTTTTATCATGTGAAAAACATGTCTTTATATAATGTTGTGATTAAAGGGTGCTTGATGCTGGGGGATTGTTTTCAGTGTTAAAATTGAGGAGGCTTTTGCTAGCTGATGAGATCTAGATTTTTTTTTTTTTTTTTTGCCTGGCTAGTGAAGAAGAGGGAGATCTGTGTCTTCTTCCTCTCTGAATTTTTCATCTCTCTTCCCCCATTACAGTAACTGTTTGGCATTTCTGTCCCCATGAATTCATAATGTCTTCAGATATGCTGGTGATCATTTTTTAGGCCAATACATGGATTCCCTGTGATCACTAGAGGGCTTAAATGCCAAGACCTCTTGTTTTATAAAAACAAGAACGAAACGACCTCAAGGTTTCCTTCCAAAATCAAATCATTCCTGGTACGTGTGCCAATGGTGCTGCTACCTGCCAGTTATCAGGTAGATTCCCAAAGAATTCAAATTTTACCTTTGTGATCACAAGGTTCAAGGGAAAACGGCACCAATACTAAAAACGTAAGGCCAACCTTCTGAAGCCTTTTTATGGAGGGCTCTTTTGATCTGATGCACAACAAAAAACAATTTCATGCTTAAGCTGTCTTTAAGTAATAGCAATTGTAGGACAGTTTAATGAATTTCAGAATTGTGTGACTTGCACTGAAGTGCTAAATGTATACACTGTAAGTTAATTTTGTGGTCTGCTTTTTTTTTTTTTTGGTAGGCAAAACTCCAAGTTACCCTCCCAGGTTTTGGAATAAAATTGCACTTTTGTTAATGGTTGGGGGATAAGCATGGGATTTTTGTCGTGTGCAGTATAAGCCTGCTTGGGGTGACAGCACTTACTGAAATCAGCCTTTATGAATGTTGTGTAGGGTTAAACTGCCCTCTTAGCTCTGTGTTCGAATTTTCCACTGAAATGTGCAATTTCAACATAGATGAAAGACATGAATTGTTGGTTTTTTTCTTGTTGAAATTTGACTTAAACTCTACAGAAAATATATGTGGTCTGTGGTTTTTTTTTGTAGGTGAAAGTTACACAAGAGCTAAAAAACATTCAGGTTGAGCAGATGACAAAACTTCAGGCCAAGCATCAGGCAGAATGTGAGCTACTGGAAGATATCAGGTAAGGTTACAGAAAATGCTACCAAAATTCCTTTAAGATCCAGTTTTTGGAAGCATATTTGAGTTACAAAACTTCAGGAACTGACGATGGAATTTCCTCTTTGGATTTCCTGCTTTTAGGCTGTTAAAGTTTTGACACAGCTGGAAATTATAACTGGAGCTAACACAATGCAAACCATTTTTTCTTCTCTTCAATGGGGGAAATGTTAAAAAAAAGTCACAAACAACATACAAAAAGCATTGGTCTTTTCAGCAATAGTTCTCTATATAATAGACTGAGACTTTGATTTAGCGGTTATAAGAGGCTGCTAAAATTATTAAAATATTTTAAAACCACTGATGATTTATGTCTTGTAGAGATAGCTTTGAACAGCACTTTTAAATAGAGTGTATTTTTAACCAGAAACTTGTAAGAGGGTATTTGCATTTGTAATTTAAAACTCTGCACAGGTTAAGATCAATAGGGAAAATCTACATGACATCAGTTATGGGGGTTTTATTATTCATTTTACCTAATGTGATTGCTTCTCTTGAAGTTAAAAGTTTGCTTTTAACAAAACACGGTGGTAGTGGATACCTGGCATTCTACGGAGGATTAATCATTCCGTTTGGAGAGAATCAATTTCTAGGGTGGTTCTTCTGTAAAATATTCAGCAGTGAGCTCACTGCTGTCCTGCTCTTTTTGGCAGTGTATAGTCCACCCGTTAATTATTTAAATGAGATTTCTTGCTTTATATTTGTATATAAAATGCAAATGGGCAACTTTGACAGATGATACACTGTTTGTCTCACTCTCACAGTGTCCTCTCTTCATAAATCAGGATGTCGAGGCTTGAGCCTTCTCTCCCCTGTTTTTCTTCTGTGCGTGTTGAAATGCTTTTTTGTATGGGAAAGATCACAGCATTGATTTCCTTAGATTAAAATTAGTGGCTGTGCAGTGTTTAACTAGCAAATGCTGAGTAATAAGTAACAGACTTATCCAAGGAATTTTTTCCCCCTAGATAGAAGCTTATTTTTAGAACATCTAGACCAGGTACTGCTGCTCTAGCCCAGGTTTTGTTAGCATTTCCTATTTTTGAGGAGCTTGTAATTACTTCCGTCTGTATTCTGCTGAAAGATGTCATAAGTGTTATTATCCTGTGGATACAAAAGCAGGAAAACATGTGAAAATAACGTCTTAAAATATTTTTCTGCAATGTAACTTAATTTCTACCATTAATTTAATTTGTAAATTTTAACGTTATGGATTAAGAAACTGTGTTAATATATTTAATTCACTAACGCGGTCACTATGCGTACGTAGTCTCTGTTCAGCATTCTTGTTGCAAGCAATCTGCGTTTGCAGCATCACTGCGTGGATTTACAGATTAAACATTCTTTAAACATGGAATGATGTGATAGGATATGACAGCTCCATCGTGTCAATGATTTGTTCAAATATCAGATAAGAGAGGACAAGAGAATTTTTGCTTATAAACCTTTGCTGGAAAAAAAAAAAGAAATAAAATCTTGGATTATGATGGAGAGGCCTTTTGATTGCATTTAGCTGGGAAGGAGCTGGGTAGTTTTGATAGTGCGCTGGTCAATGTGTGACACTCGTGTGAGAAGTTAGGTGTCAACCTCGTCATCCCATTACTTGTGTGTTTATGACTGTATTCAGGATATGCAGCCACCGTGATTCTGGAGCGTTCCAGAAAGCAACGCTCGCTGGAACCACACACAGGATCTTTTTGTCTCTGGAATGAAGAATTATTTTTACAGAAAGCACCCTGCTGTTATCCAAAAGTATTAAATTTTAACTGAATGGTGTTTTTTTATCAAGACTTGAGAGAGTTCGGGTCCTTTTGTAGAACTGTTGGTGCTTTCAGGCACTGCAAGGGTACAACTTTGTGCGGTTGTTTTATGTTCTTGTTATGCTCTTGTTTAATGCTCTGAATTCTACAAACTTAATGGCTGCAGTGGCAACAAGAAACTCTGAATATATGGTTTGCAAGTTAGTGATTAAGAATGCATATTTTAAAATGTTAAATTATTACAAACAATTCCAGTATTTGTTAGCATATAAATGCAAGCATTCAAATCACATATGCAATACATAAACCCCATAGTATTTGTGTAGAATTTAAAACTCTTAGTTACATTTTTTATATTGTTTCGGTTCAGTTTTGTATAAAACTAAAAAGAAGTGATGCAAGAAAAAGATCAGAAAGTTCTCTTATGAGTTCTAGCAGAATGCATCTATTGTCTGGTATACTAGCAGATGATTTTTGGCAGCCCACCAGATCGTAAGCATACTTGCCATTCCAATAGCTCTGATATCTTTATGCAAAACTGAGCGCTGCTTTAAATGTTCGTAGTTTGAAGGCTTAAACTGTATCATTTGGAGAGGATGAAGACTGAACTACTGCTTATTCCAAACGGGGTTCTTCTTGGTCAGGGATGAGGCATATAGGTCTAACTACCTTTTTCCCAGCCCCTCTGCAGATACTTCATCTCCTTGAGGACTGCACATAAACAAACCCACCATGTTTAATGAAATCTAATGTCTTCTTTTTGAGTGACAATACAACGTTTTGTGTGCAAACAACAGATTCGGGTTCTGGAGGCTGGGAAGAAAAGGCAACATGTTTTCCTTCTGGAAAGCATACCTAAGATTTGACAAAACTATGTGCCGATTGTGGAGTGGAAAGTTTTCCTGGGAGTTGGATGACTTCTGACACAACGTAAAATTTGAATATCTATTTTAAAAAAACTCAAATATCCATTGCAGTCTTACAAACTGTGTTGTGTTTCTCTTCTCTGTGGGAGCTTAGTAGCAGTAAAGCTGAAGAATCTTTTCATGACTTGACAATACTATAATAAAAAATGTGTTCTGAAATGTGTTAGCAAATAGGTTTAAAAATACATTTCTGTGTTTATAATCTCTGTTTGGCTCTTTGTGTTACATTTCTTCATACTTGGTGACTGGGGAATTTGTGGAACAAGTGATTCAGGATGCTTTTAGGATCATTGGCTCACTTTTAGGCATGACGTGTTTATCTTCTGTAGCTCGCTGAAGCTACCATATCCTTTCATGTGGTAGATCTGTGCTGGCATTACTATAAAAAGATTATCTTTCTGACACTGTGATGGAGAAGGAGGTTTTTCCCCCTGAAAGGTAAATGGAGACTTTGTTGTTGCGAACCTGAAATCCTTCAGGGTTTCTCTATAGCTAGAAGTACTTCTTTACTCTATCCACACCTGGCTGCTTTTAGGCAGCAAATTCTTTTTTTTTTTTTTTTTTTTTTCCCCCAGGGACCAGCTGAGTTATGAATGGCTGAATTTATCAGAGGTGTTGGCAATTTTCATGTATTTGGTTTTAAAGATTGCCTTATTTGATTGGTGGTAGGAAATAAGTCACATGTAGTGATCTGAATTGCCCTTAGTTTGCCAGGACCTAGGCATACTTTCCTTTTGTGTGTGCGCACATGTCTCCAAAGTTGTAAAGAACTCTGTGTGATCTATGCTTTAATTCAACTCGATATTTTTGTAATGTACTTGTGTGCTATAGACTTTTTAAACTTGTTGCGTGATAGTTGCTTTACCTTGAACCTTATCACAAGGCCTGCTTTTCAGAAGAACTTTGTATGCCTGTACAGTTTTTGATAATGTATTCTAAAATGTCTTAAAAGTTTCTTCGCTTTCATGTTTTGCCAGCAAGAATGAGGTTGTGGTTGCATGGCTGTTTTACTCTGTTCTACAGTCTGGACTGCTGCTGAAGGGCCAGCTCCGCTTGCCAACTATTTCTGCTGCCTCCCTGTAGCAGCACAAGGATGGGTGAGCCATGTGGATTAGGGAATTTACCCTGAAATCAAACCTTCCCTGACCCTTCTCCCCAAAAGGGATAATTTTTGGATAAATCTATTCCACGATCCAAGGCTGCATGGCTTCACAAGTGCCACTGCTAGCATGAGAGGTAGGAGGACTGAGAAAGGAGAGGAAAAGCAAGACTTTGCGGTAGCAGCCCAGGTTCACGTGGGATTAAAGTCGCTTTGTAACCACAGCCTGATGCTCCTGTGGAAGGCACAGCTGCCGCTTTGTGAATTACAGAGCTGGAAAGACCACCTTATTTAAATCCTAGCTAATTTTCTGCTGCCTGGATGCGTTCATCCTATATTGCTGCATCATTTTAAGTCGGTTGACTGTACAGCGTGGTGTAAATAGACATAAAGATTGCATGATTTCTGGCCGAGATGGAATAGCAATACAGTCCTTTCATTTGTTGGGTCCTGGATTTAGTTTTTCATCGCTTCCAACTAAATTCATAGTGTAAAAGGAATTGCCAAAATCATAGGCTCAAAATCTTCGATATGGATACAAATATACGTAAAGATACCTCTGTTGCTTTCCTTCTTCTGTCCTTGTTGTTCTCCCTCCTTGCTTTTTCTTATTTAAAATATCTTCTCATTGTTCAGTCTAGCGTGTATTGCAGTGTAATGTATCCTATAAATTGATTCAACTTTTTTTTGGTAAAGCCACACTATCCTCTGACTCTATCTCTGCGTCATGCACCTTTCTCCTGCTGCTGCCTTGCCTTTGTGTGCTATTTTCTATCTTCCATCCTCTCATCCCAAGCTCTGCCCTCTGAAGGTTGTTCCCTCCTTCCAGTTTATCAGCTTATTTTTTGCTTTTCCTCCTAGATACTTCATCTCTCCCCTACTCCTTTCTTTATGCAATTCTGAGCTTGTGAATTTTAATCAGTTCTTGGACATCACCTCTATTTCCGAGATGCTTTTACATTTAATGTTCAGCAGTACCGCTTACGCCTACTGGATTTGTTAAGCTTCTGTGTTTACTTGCTAAGTGGGGGAGATCGTCTTGTGGGTCTTCCTCAACAATCTGAGCCCTTTCTGGTCTCAGATGCTGTTGTCCTGTCAGCGGGGCTGTCACTTGCATCTTCTCTGCTGAGAAGTAGCAGGTTGGATGTGGAATATATGGGTGAGGGAAGAAGGAACTTAGTGGGGATATGGGTTTATGTGCTCAGTACGAGGACAGAGTGGTTCTTCTTCTCCAACTTGGTGTCTCATTCCTGTCATAACAAGCCTGAGTGAACACTGCAGCTATTTAAAAAAAGAAAAAGAAAGTAAAAGTATGAATGAATATGTATCTGTAGATAGCTAGTTGCTGCTAGTTTTAACATGTCATTTTATGTTTTGAATTATGCTTCACTTAATAAACTTGCGTGTAACCTTTTGCTATGAATATACTTTGTACTCTCTGGTGGAATTTGACTATGCTTCTGTAGTCCGACTGATTATGTTGGTAGGTTCGTGACAAGGTTTACGGCAACTTTGGCTGTGAGTCAAGCTACTGAAGTAGAAACTAATTGCAGTTCCAATTTTAAATACAGCAAATCTAATGTAGCAGCTACAAGGCAGATCACTTAACAGATACTGTGTTAGGGAGAAGTCTTGTCACAGTATGAATAGTGCTGGAGAAGGATAAGTAACTGTAAAAGAAAACTGTAAAAGAATATGTGTTTGTATATGTATATAGCCATATATATTAGGATGCCATAAGGGATTCTGAAAAATGATGAGAAAGGTTTACTTTTCCTGTCCTGAGGCAAAATGGTAGTGAGGAGTTTACCATTCTTCCTCTTCTTTCTGGTCTTCCAGCTGCAGGGAATGCAATTTGTTTGGATGTTCTTGAATGCTGTATTGGGCTCCAGAGCGTGTTTGCCTCTGGCTAGTGGGTATCTGATAAGGCCTTTTTTCAAAAAATTCCTGTTCAGAACTTCCACTCTGCAGTCGCCGGGAGGTTTTCATAAGGAGTAATCTTTTTTCTTTTATTTCTTAGAAATTTGTCCTTCGTTGCCACCTTTCCTTTTTCCTCCAAGGTCATTCCCTCCCTTCAGCAGCCGTGATGCTCGCCTCGGTGTTTGTGGCTTTGTTTAAGTAGGAGCAGAGTGATTTTCTGTGCTTACAGGTTCTGAATTCTGCAACCCGGCAAAGCAGAAAACAGCAGAAGTATTAGAAAAACTCATGGAAACTGCATGCACAATATTGTTTTACTCTGGGTTTGACTTGCACTTGAAACACCTTTTCTTGTGCAACTAGTTAGATCTAGAGGCTTATTTTTTTTCTTTAAAGCTTGTAATTTACTTAGGAGTTGGTGACATTTCTTTCCTCTGGGGTTGATCTTTCTCACCGCTAGTGAGTACTGTGAGTTCATTTTTATTTTTTTTTTTTTTCAAGCTCTGTTAATTCTCTGCTGTAACACTAAATATGCAGGAATTTTGAGAAAAATTGGTGATGCTACTTCTGAATAATATTGCGTGTAAAGATGCCACAGAATCTGTGGTCTGGGCACATTACCTATAATTAGGCAGTCCTTTAATGAGATGCTCGCATTCTTGACGGAATTAAAATCTAGCGATGTTTTGACTGGAACTGTTTGAGGGAAGCTTGGAATGTACTTTAAAAAAAAAAATGTTGCCTACTGGGTGTGGAAGTCCAAGTTTTGAGCTAAAAAAAAAAAAAAGCTTCAGTATAAACATAGCCACAGTGTAATGATTCAGGCCTATCTTGGCGCGGTGAAATTGAGAAATGGACCACACTCCTTCATTATTTTTTTTAAATTCCTGACGTAAAAAGTAATGGATCTCCAGTTTCAATATTTCTAAGTTACATTCTAAGTACATTTTTTGGTTAACTGATGAAGGTTTGTTTTTGATGATTCTTTGGTGTTTGTTTTTTTTTTTTTTTTTTTTTGTAGCAGAAGTAATAGTGTAAAACAAAAATCAACAGTCCATTTCTCACATCAGAGAGAAAATGAATTTTTTTTTCTCCACTTCAGCTTTAAGGTTTGCGTTTGAATGAGTTGCTGTTTATTAAAGCAATTCCAGCACACGGTCTGGAAGTCTGATTTTTTTTTTTTTTTTTAGGGCTTGTGTTTCCTTAGAAGCTTTCGGGAGAATTCAGGCCTGTTACGTTAGCTGGTGAGCGCTGCGCCTCTAGTATGCGTTTGTCTTGGAAGGCAGTAAAAAGATAATTCTGGTACTGAGTACAACACACTCATTCTTTGCCAAAGGTTGTATTTTCAGTTTTGACTCAGTGCCCCCTTTTTAAGAATGAATTCTTTAGCTTGCGGAAAGTTGTGGGGTTGGTTGTTTGGTTTTTTTTTTTTTTTTCCTGAATTTTATCCAAGTATGGCCTTTCCTTGGAGCTATCATTTTTCACCACAACGTTACTTGGCAGAGCTCTAGAAAACCAGCAGTTGCGATGCAGCTCTGTAAAAGTTGCCTTTGTTACAAATTTTTATGGTGACAATCGCAAGGCGTAGCTGACAATCGACCAGGCTAGGTATGTGTATTAGAATATATGGTACAGGATAATTTTAAAGGAACAAAAAGCTTTTCCATTGGTCCACGTGATCAAACCCAAGCCTGATTCTGTAAGGAAAGCTTTTCTTTTTGAGGCTCTGTGTATTTCTAATCCCAACTCTCAATCCAAACCCCTGTATGTAAGGGGAATTGAAGACGTTCAGGACATACCACAAATGTCACGATAAGCTGTACTGGAAAGAGGAAGAGCATTCTTATCATTCCAGCCACAATTAGTGTAGCCTGGCTTAATTTCCTATGGTGTTTTGTTGTATTTGTTTCATCATGTTTGGTGGGAGAAGGTTTATTTTGCAGGTTTTGCATCCTTTGCCAATAGTGCTTTCAGCATCTTTTGCAGACAGTGCTTTCAGCCTTTTTAGCATAACCTACACCGAGACTTTTGTAAACCATACCTGCTGTGGCTTTGGGACATTGAGGCTGTTATAGAGGACACTCCACCCTTTTCATCTGGCTTCGTGGCTGAAGATGCTGTTTATTCTTCGCTTCCCCTCCGTGCCAGCCTTGTCTTTGCTCTGGGAGTTATTTTAGACATTCACGGGTGAACACGGAGAAGGTGCATGAGCTGGTGAAGCTGCTTGCATGATAGTCCGGTTCACGGTCCTTTATATTATCTGACTTGCAGGCACAGATTCTCGTCTCTTGCCTCTGCGAGAAGGGTGTGGTGAATACCAGGAGACGGTATGACACCGCCAGAACTGGCTTTACTGCAGTGTTTTTGACCGTGTGTCAAAACTGGCTCAGAACAAGTTCAGTTTTTGTCATGCTGAAAATAGCCGTTAGCGTGTTGGGAACACTAATTCTTGGCAGCGCCGATGTTTGTGCCACAGGACTGGAGTCACTCTGAAAGTAAAACCTTGTTCACGGTCCCTAATGCAAACAGTGTTGCAGGTTGGTATTTCTAAAAATAATAATAATAAACATACCACTTTTCATAGGAGCTGATACGGCTCTGAGAATCTGATAGTTGTTGTTGTATCTGAAGTGGTTTTTGTCATTTTACTAAAAGTTATAATTGGAGCCTGTGTGTATTTTGTGTCTCTCAAAGGCTGGTTGGGCTTCATATAAAGGATCCTGAAGAACCTTTTAAGAAATGTACAGAATTTACGTTACCAAGCTGTTCGGCCAGCCTCCTGATGGTGCATTGTGTGAATTTCCTTTTAATATTTTGAGTTTCTGCATTTGGGTCAAGTCCGGCTTTGGAATCAAGAGAGAATGGCTGGTCTCGTCTCCCGTCAGGAGACCTTGAAAACCTTGTGCCTTTTCAGTGCTAGTGAGTGGGAAGCTTGTCCTGACGAACGAGGGAAACGATATTATCAGCTCATACCTCGTGTAAATACCCTTCATAGGGGAGGCAGAGATAAAAAGAGAGATTTTTTTTTTTTTTCTCAATTATTATTATTTTTTTTTTTCCCCAGATAGGGGCAAATGTAGTGTGATTATCTCACTGTAGAGAACTTGGTACCATGTTACTTTGCTTCCCGTCCCCAGCTGGTTGTTGAGATCAGCTTCTCCCGCTCCGCCTGGACTTTTAACTTAGCCGTTATCTCTTATTATGGTTGGTGATTTTTAGCTTTCTTATTAATATGCATCAGCTTATTTTTTTGGTCTTAATACAGTCAATGAGCTGGTTCAATCTTCTTAGTCACTTACTGTGGTATGAAAGCACACAAAAAGGTGTTCTGCATTCATAGTTTATAAGCAGGCTGTAAAAAAAGGGCAAAACCTAATCAAACCGAAGTTATTCCAGTCAAGTATTTGCAGTAAACAAATCTGATTTATAGTAGCTCAAAGTAGTGCTTTTCTGTTTGTTTTTTATAGTGGGTTTTAAAATTTTAATAACGTTTTTCCAAAATGCATAGTACGAAGACGTTAAGTTACAGGCTTTTTATTGAATTAATGTTTTTAAGTGTTCTGTTTTGTTTCTTTCTGAAATAAACACTGCATTTCCAGTTAATATTTGAGGAAAGAGAGTAGAAGTAACGAAAAAAAAACCATCTACTGGAATCTATGTTTTTTTCCTGTGTGCTATTGTAAGCTCATAGATTCTATTATTAGATTTTTAAATTGTTCTTAATGTCTGGAGATGTTCCTTGTAAGAGTCTTTTGAGTTATTTTAAGTATTCCTTTCTTTGTGCCTGTGAGGATCTCCAGTGGCTCCAAGAAGGTTGTTCACACACATCTCTATCCTCCTGCGCTTTCTGCAGCGAGCATCCTTTTAATGAGAGAGACAAAACGCGTTGGTGTCTAATTTTATGAGAAGAGCTCAGCCATGCAGAAGACTTTTGGAGATTTATGGTGGCAAAGCCACTAAGTATAGTTATTTCCAAGCTTGTGTGCCAGCTGCGAGCCAGTGTTAGTGAAGAAAATTTTGGCACTTGCATGTTTAAATACATACAATACTGAGCATAAAGAACCTATTTTTTTGGCTCTGCGATACTCTATATGCATATTTGGAGGGGAGAAAAAAAGAGAGGAGGCAAAAAAACCCAAACAAGCTACAATTTTTCCTGAGGATATGATACTCTAAGATGATCTCAGATCAAAAGTGCTTTTAAAGATGTTTGAATAGAAGAATAAATGAATTTGTATATTTTGTGAGACATTCCTGGCAATATTTGGAAAGGCTGGAAATATGAGAAATTACTTAAAATTATTTTCTAAGGGTATAAAAGGCGGAAGTGCTTTGGTTTTAATTCGGAGTTTGAGAATGACAGAGGTGAGGGCCTGAATTTTGTTAAAAATGAAATAAAATTGACCCAGACGTTTTTCAGGCTTTCAGCAGCGTAGTAAAATAGTTGTATGTCTTGACTGAATTGTGAATTTCGATCTGGAAACATGACCATATGTTAGGCTGCTGAATTTCTGTTAATGTTTGATCTTAAAATCCGTGCCTGTCCATCCTCAAACCAGGCAGAGACAGGGGAGAGAGGCTAGAATGACTTGTGAATTAAAAAAAAAATAATCAGAAAAGCAATAGTGTCTTGATTTCCAGCAGCTGCTTTTCATGCTGTTGGTGTCTCCCCAGACTGGTGTCAGCACGTCTTATCTGTAAATGTACTTTGCTCATTTTCGGCTGTGTTGCTGCTAGTGAAAAAGGACGTAGATGGCAGCGGCTTTACACGTTATTTTAATGTGCGTGTTGTTTATGAAGTTGCCTTTCATGTTGATTGATTTAGTATGATTGTTTCTAATAATCTCTATGGGATCTAAGCTGACTAAATAAGAGGACAAGTAAATATAGCTGCATAGTAAGACCTGATTAGAAGTAGGTCGTGCTTTTGGATTTCTTCTTCTCATTCTTCCCCTGTTGTTCTCAACGCTGTGAGTCCATGTAGTTGTGTGAGAGGCAGTGCGCAGGTAAAATGTTCACATTTTCTATACTAGAACTACTACAGTATTTAAGTTTGTATAGTTGGGGGAAACCAAGCCATTTCTGGGGATGCTGGTTTCACTTTCAAGATTCATTTCCACCTGAATTACAAGACAGTGAAGAAACAAATTGAGAGGACCATCACAAGGGTTTTTTTTAACGAGTCACAACAATTTACATTTTAATAAATTTATTTCACCGGCTCCTGTGGTAATTGGTGTAGGGTGATAACCTTAAGTTAATTCACTGTACCAGCAATACCAGAAGACATAGGTGCTTTTAAAAGTAGATTTACCTCCAAGGTATCTCCCCTGGGGTATGTAACCAGTAGGAGTTTCAAACTCTGCCACACCTTCATTCTGTGCTGCAACTATTGCCTTGGCAAAACCATCTGTTTTCTACTTAGGTGAGGAAATGCGATTCATGCAGCAGTTGGGCTTGCTGTGACCCTTTGGTGTTACACCACCTTCTGCTTGCACGTAGCACTGCTTTACACTTCGGTGTATGGGGAGTGACAGTTGTAGTTTGTCCTTCCTGACGCTGGATTAGAGGATACAGTTTGGTGACTGGAATGATCTCTATCCCCAGCTGAGTTCTGAAATGTAAGTTGCTGAGGTGACTTGTGCTTCTTAGAATCATAGAATTGTCTAGGTTGGAAGGGACCTCTCAGATCATTGAGTCCAACCATCAACCTAACGCTGACAAAACCACCACTAACCCATGTCCCTCAGCACCACGTCTGCCCGGCTTTTAAATCCCTCCAGGGATGGTGACTCCACCACTGCCCTGGGCAGCCTCTTCCAATGCTTGACAACCCTTTTGGTGAAGAACTTTTTCCTAATATCCATCCTAAACCTCCCCTGGCACAACTTGAGGCCGTTTTCTCTTGTCCTATGGCCTGTTCCTTGGGAGAAGAGACCGACTCCCCCCGGCTACCCCCTCCTTTCAGGGAGCTGTAGAGAGCGAGAAGGTCTCCCCTCAGCCTCCTTTTCTCCAGGCTCAACACCCCCAGCTCCCTCAGCCGCTCCTCACAAGGCTTGTGCTCCAGACCCCTCACCAGCTCCGTTGCCCTTCTCTGGACACGCTCCAGCACCTCAGTGGCTTTTTTTTTGTGGTGAGGGGCCCAAAACTGGACACAGCACTTGATGTGTGTAAGCAGTGAAGCAGATCTGCTGGGAAGGAGATCTGGTTGACTTTGCTCTCTAAATTGATGAAATGGAAGCTAACTGCTGTCAGCAAATTCATAGATTCATAGAACAGCCCAGGTTGGAAGGGACCTCAAAAGACCATCTGGTCCAACCTTATGTGGAAAAGGGAGCCCAGGTGAGATTACCTAGCACTCTCTCTGATCACACCTTGAAAACCCCCAGCAGTGGGGACTCTGACACATCCCTGGGGAGGTTGTTCCAGTGATTGATTGTTCTCCATGTAAAAAATGGAGAACATCCGTGAAAGGCCAGGCTGGATGGGGCTTGGAGCAACCTTGTGGGTGGTGTCCCTGCCCATGGCAGGGGGATTGGAACTAAATGATCTTTAAGATCCCTTCCAACCAAAACCATTCTGTGATTCTATGAAATTTCTCTTATATGGAGATGAAACCTCTCCCAGTGCTACTTGTACCATTGCCCCTTGTCTTCTCTCTGTTGCTCCTTGTGAAGATGTATGACCATCCTAGACAAAAGGAATCAAAGAGGTGGGACCTTCAAGTTTAGGCTCAGTGGTAACTGAGTAGTATTCATCTGTTTTCAAGTAGAGAACTACAAAACTACTTTTTTGTTCCTCACCTCCCTTCACTGTTCCTGGAGATGGCAGGAATCTTGAATGGGACTGTGGGTCTGGAGCAGTAGCGGTGTTGAAATAGCGTATCTACATGGCAAGGGAATGTTGCCATGGTTGTGAAAGCTGAACGTTTTGCATTTCAATACCTCGTAATAACAGAGAATTTAATTCTGTTTACTGAAACTGTCCTTAGGTTGTTTATAAACCTTTTGATACTAGATGATGTTTTTTCTCTTTCTCCATATAAAAGCAGACAATAAATCTACTGGAGTTAATCTCTTTGAAACTTTGATAATCCATACAGGGAAGAAAATGCCTGCAGTGTGGTTTTTTTGGTTGGTTATTTTTGAGGAGGGCAGGAGTGAGTTATCTTTTCTCAGGTATGCCTAAGTAGGATAACAGAAAGGTGTGTGAATTTGTGAGCAGAACGATTCAGGGCTCGTGATTTGATTACCTCTCTAGATCTTTGAGCATTCTCATCTTCTCTTTGCACTTAAAAGAGCACTCAGATCTCTGTATAGCAAACATACTAATATTTTTTGGGTACTGCAGTATGTTGTATAATTAATATCTTCGTGTCTGTTAGCAGGAGCTGTAGCTATTCATTGTATTCCACATTTTCCACCAAATAGTAGAAAAGAGGTGAAAGAAAAGTAATTTCTGCGGTTTCTTTGAGCAGTTGCAGTAAGACTAGTTTGTATATGCTTCTTAGCTTTTTTTCTGTGTGTTTCAAATAGAAGTGAAGAGCTCCAAAGTGTAATGATTTCGAATCGCTACCTCCGTATATAGTGACAGACTTGAGGAGTGCACTAGTTCTCCTTGGGCATCTGATTTTTTTTCCCTGTGCTTGCCGTACAAAAGGTGCAGAAACCCTGGATACGACGCGATGACCAATGTTCAGGCTTTCAGGGTAGCATCTGCCTAAAAACTTCCAATCTATCAAAACGTATGCAGAGCTTAAATGTTGTGCATTATGTTCCAATAGGTTAAAAAAACAACCAACCCAACAAACCAAAACCCTCCCCAAATCAAATAAACTTTAAAAACGTTAATCTGTATTTGCATTAATCTATGTGAAAGCAGATTTTGGTTAGTTACTGTGAGCTAATTAGTTGCGTAGAAAACAAAGAAGGCCATATACTTGAGTGTTTCTAAGCATTTGTAGCTTACGCTTTTCTGCTGAGGAGGTGAACATAATCTTTATTGTTACATGAGTCTTTTGTTTGTAAATCTGCAGAATTTTGATGACAGTATCCAAAGACTGGTTAAAGTTGATGTGCCAGTCTGCCTATTGCTGGGGAGAAGTGTCTATCTCTAATGCCAGGGGAATGAAATCCTTTATGATTCTATTGCTTCCATAGCAGCTAGTGGGCATTAAGTACTCAAGAAATAGTATAAAAATCTACATAAAGAGTTTGAGCCTCTTCTAGTGTGTTGCTGAAGCCGGATAAAAATATTCTTTAACTCTTTCTTCTGCATGTACTTCCTGTTTGCGCTCCCTTTTCTTTCGGTAAGAGGTGGCTGTCTTCGCTTTCATCTTTCCAAATGTGCAAGTAGGAGTGAAGGTATGTTTCTTTTACTTGAAATCAACGATGGGGTGATGTTGTTATTTCTGATTTCCCAGGGAGACTTGGACTTCTGACCAGTGGTGTTCTGTGTCCCGCAGCCAAGGTTCACGGAGCTCTGCTGTGCGGAGCTCTGCTGTGCCAGAGGAATGTGACTGTCGAGAGTAGTCTTTGTTCTGGAGTTTGGGGTAGTCTTTTAAACACCCCGGGCCTAGATTGTGGAGCGCTGTGAGCTTTGATCTTCCCTGAAAAGTTCATTTTACTTAGCAGGGATGCTTTGATGTTCTCTGCTTGCTGGAGCCGATTACTGCCAAGTCCTTCCCGTGGAGGTGCGCTGCAATGCTGCTGGCCAGTTAATAACCCAGACCAGCTCTTTTCAGCCGAAGAGATGTTACTGTGAATCCAGATGAGTCCAAACCCTTTTCTACTCTCAAGTGAGCAAATGGATCTCCCTGCTGGAGAAGTTTTATCTGTTGAAATTTTTTTAAAAATTTTTTCTTTCTAAATTTAGCAGGTTAGCTCAATATTATGCAAGATGAGGGCTGAGCCCTGTTTTGTTGACATAGCTAGCTAGATGTTTGAAACTCGTTGTGCTTTATCTTCACCTAGCTGTGCTGGCGAACTGTATTAGCAACTGTGTTCTGGTTTTACTGTAGCTTTTCATTCAGGAAAAATAGTCTAACTGTATGATACTCCTGCTTCCCAAAAGTGCTGTTTTCATAAATGAATTTCCAATGTAGTTACATTAAAAGCTGATTCTTAATTTGCAGTTAAGCACCTGAGCTGCATTTGCCCTTGGGGAAGATTATCCGCCGTTGGGCTTCCTGTTCCGAGGTGTCTGTAGCAGCCGATGCTACTGCAGGTAGCAATCAAGATCAAGGAAAGCCAGTGGCCAGAAGAAAATGCTTCTCGTACTCTTCCAGGTGTCTTTTCCAGGAGGCTGGTTGGCAGTAGACTTGAATTTCTGCTTTTTGGAAGAAGGATGGGGTGGGACCCTGGCTTTTCTTCCCCTGGGCAGGGAACGATCAAAGCAGAAATGACTGGTTGTACTCAAGAACCTTCCCAGGTGAAATGGATAGAGGTAAGGAATGCCACTATTCCAGAAAAGGAGATGAGCTGAACCGGGAAAGAAACAGTTCAAGCACAGGCGGTGCCCTGCCAGGCCTAGTGGCAAGCGGCATTAGTAAAACACTAGGTTTTGGGGTTTTTTTTGTGTTGTGGTGGTGTTTGTTTTTTTTTTTTCCCCCTACTGAGCAGAAATTTAGCAGCCACCACTCCTTGTCTCATTATTTCCACAATAACACCAAATTCAGAAAGCATAATTCTGTTTCAGTGTCCCTCGTGTTGCTTCCTCTGAGTCCCATCTGGCCCAGGGATAACGTACATGAGCCGAACGGCGGGGAACTGAGCAACCTTTCCATGGCTTATTCAGCACAAGCATTCATGGTTGTAGGGAGAGTTGTTTTTCCATACTATGTGGACCACCACCTGTAATAGCAATATAGCATGGAATTATTCTGGCAGGGAAATGAGAAGATGGTGGTGGGAAGAAGCGGGCATTTTGGAGTTCTTGGTGACTGATGGATCCGATTCCTGCAGCCAAGGTATGGGCAGGTTTAAATATCCTTTGAAGGAAAACTGTGAACAGTATTGTTTACAGAAAGCTATATGGTGGGCAGGAATGTGCTTTCTTGTTACAACGTCTGTGTACAGAGTAGTGTACCCAGCTGTGGTAGGTGGGTTCACCTGGCTTGTGGGGTGACAACCATCCTTAAACATCTTAAACCCACTTTCTTTGGCAAAGTTCTGAGACTTCGCTGCAGCAGCTGAGGTGTGGGCACATTCCACGCCAACTGTTGTACGTGCGGTAGTGTCTGGGAGAGATGTGCAACAAATGGCAGCTGTTTCTTAAACAACAACAGCTTTTTCTGAAGATGCAAAGGGGTTAGCACACAGAGCGGTATGACTGGGGGGTAAATAGCACCTGAATATTGCTTTCATGGAGAGACACCTCATGGAACGGTATTTTAGTGGCGAACGTGCTGAGGGTCTGCACATTGTGTGAGAAGTACGGATAAATGGTGTTCGGTTTTCAGTTCAGAATTGTTTTCTCTCTGTAAAACTTTATAAGGAATACTCTGAGATATACCTACAGATATATTTTAGAAATTGGATGACACATTTTCAGTGAACTGTTAACTTTTATTGACTTAAAAAATAACAGTACCTGTACTATATTCTTATAAGACAAGGCAGTTGTGCTTTATGAGGAAAAAGACCATGGCAATTATTATTACTTGTCAAATGCATTAAAATACAGAATTTGACTTATATTAATGGTATTGAAACCTTGTGAAGGGCGTCATTTAAAAATGAAGTGCCTGTATTCAAAATATAGGCAAAGAAACGAAAAAAAGGCTTTGTAATACACTTGGGTGGCACTGTCAAGATTCCGAAAATGTGACAGACGAGTGAGGTAAAAAACTCTAAGGTTGTTGTTGCCTACTGCAAAACATTTTGTAGATCCAGGATGAAATAAGCTGCTTGAATGATGAAATGTGTCTTGGCTTCTTCAGAGAGCTGTTAAGCAAATGGGGATCAAAGAAACTCCTCATATTCCTGTTTTCTAAAAACTAGTAGACTGAATTATGCTAGTGTGGTTTGGTTTTTTTTTTTTTTTTTTTTTTTTTTTTTTAAATAGGAAATACCTTGAACATGATGAATCAGGTTTGGGTAAGTTTTAGAAAAGTTCCTTTGTCTAAATTGTCTCTCTCCCTACTGTTTGCTTAGTTTCCCATTTTAAAACAAAACCTCATCATTTTAAATACACTTAAGCTCTAAACCCAATCTTCATATTCGTCGTAAATGCTAATGCTATAAAGATGGCGTGCTTTTATTTTGAAAAGGGTGAGTGAAATGCTCATGCTCACCAGCAGCTTTCTGCTGCTTCTTTTTGTTGTCTTTTTTATTCTGCTAAAGGGAGAACTCCATTGTTTTAGCATTGTTTTGTGTCTGGATGTCATGTTTCTCTGCTCACATGCTGGACTGCTAATACTTTTCTGAGACAAATTGCTGAAAACACTGACTACATTTGAGGTTACAAGAATTCGCTATATATAGTGACAGAATTGATTTTTTTTTTTGGCTCTGTTGCTAGTGGCAACTCATCCTAATCCCAAACTGTACAGTAATGTGATTTATGGTGAGTACATTGCTCGCTGTTTAATGTTGTCTGGAAATTTTTTCTGTGTGCATGGCTAGAGGGTCATTGTTCAGGCACGGGGTAAAGATATTTCATGGTTTTTACAAAAGAGTAGTTTGTTGTAGGTTGTGGGGATTAAACATTTTAAACGATGAATAAAATCTCAGTTCAAAAGCATACTTAAAACTGAAACTTGGGAGAAAATTGCTTCGTCATTTTTGATAGGTTTATGAAGAAGAAGCTTCCAATTAATTGGAAGCTTGTGCTGATAAAAATCACAGATATCTCCTGTTTAAACTCCAGTTTGCTTGTGGGTTTGGACAATGAGTATTTTGCGTCTGTGTAAATAATTCTTGTTTAAATCAGGGAACTTCTACTGAGCGTGTTCCACATCCTGCATGAAAAAGCTTGTGTTATAAATGTTGCCAAGATGTATGTTATGTGTGTTATAAAGAAGATCTAAACTTGCACCCACTGGCCTGTGCCAGTTGTGATTGACCTCTGAATGTCCTGGTAAAAATGGTGATTTCCTAACACATTGTATGGGGAAGTTGTAGATTTTAAGTACATCAGTTAAACTCTTGCGAGTAAGCAATTTAGTCTTTAAAATATAAATGTGCTTTTTAGGGAGGGATATTTTTTTAAACAGCAGGAAATCATTCATGTGTGAGAACTTCTAAAGTCAAGAAATTCGAAGTCCGACTGTCTGGATTTTGTGTTTCAAAGCAAGATCTCGTTTATCTGCTCTCCGCGGGCATGGAAGGCAAATTAGTTTTTTACACCTTTGAATGGAGTGGGGTTAGAAGAACAGTAGTGCCTGGATTGGCACACAGGTTTAAGAATGATCAACTGTTGTACTTCCGGCAATGCAGTGACTGAAAGGTAGTAGCAGAGCTGAGAGTCTTGAACTGTGTGATGGTGGGGTGACAGTACCCAGCTGCCAACAGCCCAGGGTCAGCTGCAGGGTTTCTATCTGCAAAAGCTGGAGAAAACCAAATAACTTCCATTATTTACTAAGACCTGTTTTGTAGTAAAAAGACTGAGAGAAATTTAGGCTTGTAAGCTTGCTGCCGCTTGTTTCTTATGTAGGAGGTTAAACTTTCTCTGGTTTAGTTACCAGAGGTCCAAATTACCATGGACTTGTTAGAGTTGGAAGGGACCTTGAAGATCGTAGAATCATAGAGTCACAGAATGGTTTGGGTTGGAAGGGACCTTAAAGACCATCCAGTTCCAACCCCCTGCCCTGCGCAGGGACACCTCCCACCAGACCAGATTGCTCCAAGCCCCGTCCAACCTGGCCTTGAACCCCTCCAGGGATGGGGCAGCCACAGCTTCTCTGGGCAACCTGGGCCAGGGGCTCACCCCCCTCACAGCAAAGAATTTCTTCCTCATATCCAATCTCAATCTCCCCTCTTCCAGTGTAAAACCGTTCCTCTCATCCTATGGCTCCCCTCCCTGATCCAGAGTCCCTCCCCAGCTTTCCTGGAGCCCCCTGAGGGACTGGAAGGGGCTGGAAGGTCTCCGCGGAGCCTTCTCTTCTCCAGGCTGAACCCCCCCAGCTCTCTCAGCCTGTCCTCACAGCAGAGGGGCTCCAGCCCTCCCAGCATCTCCGGGGCCTCCTCTGGCCCCGCTCCAACAGCTCCGTGTCTCTCCTGTGCTGAGGCCCCAGAGCTGGAGGCAGCACTGCAGGGGGGTCTCCCCCGAGCGGAGCAGAGGGGCAGAATCCCCCCCCTCGCCCTGCTGCCCACGCTGCTGGGGATGCAGCCCAGGCTGCGGGGGGGTTTCTGGGCTGCCAGCGCACATTGCCGGCTCCTGTTGAGCTTCTCATCAATTGGAATAATGTTCCCCTGTGTCCAGAAGAACGATGCTGAGGAAGACCTGTAGCTGTGTTTAGGAACAGCTATGCTGGATGTCATGGATGGGGCTTTCTAGCTCTGCCCCATTTCTAGCTCTGCCTCTCTCCTAGGTTTTTCTTATTCCTCTGGGATCAATGCATAAAAGATCTTTTTTCCATTTCAGAGAGTTGCTTGAGGGAAGGGCAAGAGGATGATCTAGATACTCATTTTCACACACAATTTCCAGTAAAACAATTGTAGATGAACGCCAGCAGAAACGGCAGAAAACTGCTTATGACACAAAGATACCATGCATAACTTTGATTCCTTGATTGAGGAGTTTTTTCTTACATAGTTTGTTATCTGCTGATTTAAGTCACAAGCAGATTTTCTGCACATTGGTTAGAGTGTTTTTCTGCTTTAATACCTCTGTTTACAGTCAAGAGAATTTTCCTTTAGTGCAGTTTATCTTAGTTGAGAATAAGTGGGTATTTAAAGAGTAAACATTCCAAAGGAGAAATCATAGCAAGGCAGCCCGAGTTGATTAGTTTTAGTGGCAGGAAAAGCGTATTTCTGATTGCAGCATCGGGACGCCGAATTGGACGCAGTTGATGAGTTCCTGTAAATCCTCTGCGTAGCAGAATAGGAGTAGAATGATGCAGCAAGACTTGTCAGGCTGCTAAAATGTTCCATAGTAGCTGCATCAACAAGGGATTGCTCTGTATTCGGCTATAAAAGGGATGGGGCGGATATCGTAGCTTTTATTTGCTTGAGGAAAACTACTGTTTGAAAACAGTAATGTGTGTTACAGGAAGGAATTTATAGAGGAGAGAAGAGCTTCAATAACGTTACAGGATGTTTGGATTGTCAATTAATACTGTTCTGCAGGAACTTAGGGAGCTGTATTCAGAAGAGATGACTATTTTAAGATTAAGACTAAAGGGGAGATAGTACAAAGAGTATGTATACAAAAATCAAGTTTCAAAAAAGTCCACTTTTTTTTTTCTTTTTATACTGAACAAGTACACTGAGGTAAGCAGAAGCCAACGAGCTGCAAGAACACTGCCCTGCAAGGTGAATAGCTAGATTTCTTGACTCGGCAAGCAAAGAGTTTCTCGATGTTAGGAATGTTTGTGCTTTAAGAGTTGTGAAGATATCCTTCACGCGTCGGCTGAGATTGGGCAGACCTCCGGTTGATTCACAAGCAGGAAATGTCACTGGCTTCTCGTGCTGGGTCATAGAGCTTCATTGTGGGCAAAAGTTGAGGCTGTGGGTGACCTCGCAAAGGGTGGTTTTGAGTTTGTTCTTCTGGCTCGTGTGCTTTCACAGCTGACGGGAACTTGGCCTACCCAGCAATGATCATATTAGTATGCTCTTGTTAAACATCTTGGCCGGGAGGCCGCATTCACACTGCGTTGAGATGCTTGTGGTATAAGAACGGCAAATTGTCCATACTTGCCGTGGGAGGAAGGCTGGTATTCCTAACTTGCTGTTAGGAATCCCGCCAGAGAAATGGCAGCTTGCGCTTCCGTGACCAGAAATTGACTTCAGGACCTGGAGGCAGGCTGTCATGAGAGCAGAATTCAGCTTGGTGGTGGGCAGAATCTCCTGGGAAGCAGCCAGGAAGGAGAAATATGCCTGGATTGATGGTTTTAGCTTAGTTTTTCAAAGGAAGGCTTCCAGAGAGCAAAGCACCTCGTTGTGTGGGAAGATGAGGAATTTCAGCAGAAGCCCCACAAGGAGCTAAAGGACAGCATACAACATGTGAAAGCGGTGGGCAGTAGAGAGTATTAAAGCTTTGCTTGGCTGGTAAAGCACGGTATCAGTTGCATCTACAGCTGGTCAGGGACACGAAGAACTTGAATAAAAGTCTAAACAAAAGCCCAAATAAAAGGGCTGCTATGAGAATGCTAGCATCAAGACATTTTCAGAGGCAACAGGGGACACAGCCTAGCGATGGCTTTTGAGGAAAAGATTGTAGGACTCAACATTTTTATTGTTTTCCCTCGGTTCTTACAGGCAAAATGTTTACCTAGACTTACGTGCTTAACATCTCGTTTGCAAAGAAGAGCCAAGATGATGCTCTGATACGAATGTTGATGAACATCTTTCTACAAGACCCGGGGGGAAAAAGTTGCACATCTGCGTCTGTGCAGAGGGGCATGGGTGATGATCTCGTGCTAATACAGGAGGCAGCAAGTTTAGCTGGAGATGAGACAAATAAAGGTAACCCAAAATCTAAGCAGCAAAATTATGTTTGAACAGTGCTACTAAATGCTCAACACAGTACAGTAACTTATTCTAGAGTGGTACAAAGTCTTCAGCAGGAAAGGCAGTAGTAGTAGTGCTGATATTATCCAAACCTGACATGGAATAGGAAGGGTGTGCACTGAGGGATCCAGACTTTTGCTCCTTTATAAAAATGCTGGTTAATTGTTTATTTTTTATCAGATAAATCTGGTAAAGGTAACAGAGTGCATATGAAACAGCCACCTTTCTAGGAACCGATCTTTTTCATTCAGATGATAAAATCATTGAGCAAAAGCGAGTTTGTTATTTTTAAAACCAGACATAAAGGCTATTATTTGCTGTAACGTAGCGTCTGGTGGAGAGGAAGCTAAAGTACACTGTGGCAGTGGAGAGCATGGTCTTAAATGAAACAGAAGTGAATTTCTGCTTGCTTACAACTTCTTCATTTCTCCAGTTGCCTTTGTGCAGCAAGAGCAAAGGCGTGAGGTCTAGTCTTAAGAGAGGCAGCCTTGGTTTGTGAAATATAGGGATGTTTAAATTGAATCCAACTAGCCAAAAAATGACTGGAGCCAGTGTCCTCCCTGGTTGAGGTATCTTTGGTTGCCAAGGGCTTTCAGGTGGCCTGACAGTAGAAAGAGTTGCAATAAAGGAGTTACTTCTCTTACATGTTCTGATGAAGGTGAAACTTTACCTTTCCTCTCGCTGCTGAAAGAGAAACTTTATGCCTTATTTTGCCTAAAGAGCCTTTGAACTGCTTCCTTGTGGGAATCTCTGTACCTCTGCCCTTTTCCGGGTGGATTCAGGGAGGAAACGTCCCATTAGGCTGCTTGGATATGAAAAACTTCCCGCTAACTAGTAGAGAATACTTAAAAACAGGTTTGTCCTTATTTTTCCCAAGGCGGTCGAGCCTGGCTGTCTAGATGGATGCAGATGTATAAGGTTTTCGTGGCGTATTTATAGCTGTCTGTCAATGCAGCAGTTAAATTTGTGCTAGATTTACAGATTTAAAAAAATAAATACTGTATTTGTGATGCTGCAACAGTAGCAACAGTGAGTGGATGTGTTGGCACAAACAGTTTGAAAAACCAGACTGTTTGTTGTGATAAAAGCTTTGCTGTAGAACTTAGTTTGCATGCTTTGTCCTAGGTGAATTTTTTGATGCGTAAGTAAAATATCATTAGTGGTGTTCAATGCTCAACGTAGGCATGGTGGGCAAGGAGAATTTGTGCCAGGAAACATGCTGTGGCTAGGAAAGATTAAAATAAACTGTACATGGTCACTAAGGCTACTTTCTCAATATTTTGTATGTAGGAATGTTGAATATATTTCCTTTTTTTGATGTTTGTTACCGGATTGGTCTCTTGTGATTTTCATATACACTGTAAATAAAAGGAACACCCTAAAACTGGGGGAAAAAAAAAAGTCGCAAAAAGCAACCAGTGCTGTATGGATTTTCAAGTTAGAATTCTTTATTTGAAAAGCAGATGGCCTGATGACTTTGCAGCTGTATAACTGTTCAGGCCGGGAAATACCCTGTTGAGGAGAGGGAAGAGGACTGTGCTGCCATTTTCACCGGTAGCACGAAGCCTTATCCAAAAATTAACGCTGATATAATTTCAGTTGTTTAAGAGTCCAGAATTCGCTCCGTAAGGCCACTTAACCTTCTTCCGCTGGACTGGTTTGGGGTTTCTCTTTTGCAGTAGATGTAACTTGGAAAGTGGAACAGCAGTGAACTTGTTCCAGCTTACCTTTAGCTGGGTGGCAAGGGAAAGAAGGGCCATTATCTTCCGATACTTTTTCTTTTTTCCCTGCTAATGCCGTGTCTGAACTTCATATAAACCTGGAGAAGCTTAGAGAGCTTTCCAATTGTCTGGCAGATACTTGTGTTGAATCACAAAGCTGATGCGGATTTTTTTTTAGGCACTATAGGCAGCGAAATGGTTCTGTTGCTGTATTCCAGGCGAGGCCACTGCATCGCCTTAAGATGATAGAATTTCTGTGTTCAGAGGGGTTTTGCTTGGAAAAGGGAAAGCCAGTCTTTTGTGTAATTACGTGAACTCCCCAACCTACAAAACTCTCTGAATGTGGAGCTGTGGGTACTTTGTGATGAAAATTGCTTCGGATCATTCTGCCTGTGTTGTATGTGGTGTTTTAAAGCGCCTCTTTGAAGTGGCGCGTTGCTCGCTCTCTTCTTTGAAGAACCCCACGTTCGCTTACCTGCTGGAAAGGAGCTAACGGGAGACCCCTTCTTATTAAAAGTACATTTCTAATTTTAATAACCTGGGTTGTTGCACCCTGGCTGCTGCTACGGTTTCTGAAGCCTGTATATAGATAACTTTAGAAATCAGTGCTTTTCTGTGAAATAATTTATCCTTCAGACCCTCAGAATTTTATGCATGTCATTTAAAATGCTTTGGTAGTGGTAATTTCTGTTTAGTCTAAACAGAAAAACATGAAGAGGAGGCTATTACATGCAGAGTTTGAGAGTCTCGTCCTGCTGAATAATTTCTGTCGATTAATTATTACTCCAGGTATGTCATCTCTGCTGGACATGGAAAGGGAATATTAATGCAGTCTGTCCCTGTATATATGGGTGTTCCTCAAGTACCTAATTAGGCACGCAGGTGCTAGTGTGCTGTGTTATCTCAGCATTTATTGCCAACCACTGGCCTAAACTGGGCTACGGGGATGATTTATGTTAGCTGAAGTGCTTTTGAAGTCAGTTGTGCCTTTGTCAGTGACACACCTGTCATTAAATTAAAATAAACAGGTAAAAGCACATGTTCAATTGTATGATACTGACTCATTATGGTGCATTTTTTCATGTTACCGGGGAAAGTGGGATGAGGCATCCAGATAAAGTAGTGAATTAAGCCTCCAAACAAGAACGGCGGCATTCCTAAAGAAATCCCATTTTCCTGCAAGTAGGGGAAAATATAGGTGCCTGTATATGAGTGCAGGTGGGAAACAAACAGGAGGAATTAAAGATGTGTGCGCCGTTGCCGAGCTGTGAGCTTATTGGGACTGCAGAGGTGTGGTGAGATCGTTCACTCTCTGTCCTCTTTGAAAGGTCATGGCAATCAGGAGAGGTTCCTGATGACTGGGAGAAGGTAAATGCCATACCTGTTTTCAAAGACGGCTGGAAGGAGGATCTGGAGAAAAGCAGACTGGTCAGCTTTACCTTTACCTGGGAAGATTATGGAGCAAAACCTCCTAGAAGCTATTTCCAAGGCTTCTTTTCCAAGAAGCCATTCCTTGAAGGGGCAAGAAGGTGATTTGGAGCAGCCAGCGTGGACCTACCATGGGCAAATTGTGCCTGATTGCCTTGTGGGTGAGTTGGCAATGTGGGCAAGGTGACAGCAGGCTATGTTGTATGTGTTGACTTTAGTGAGGCCTTTAACACAGTGTCCTGTAGTGCCTTTATAGTCACGTTGGGGACATATGGACTGATAAGAGGGTGGAAAGTTGGCTGGACTTCCCAACTGTAAGCGGTGGAGAGCCGTGCAAAGTCCAGCTGGCAGCTGGGTACCCCTCAGAGGTCAATACTGGATCAATACCGTTTAATAACAACCTGGATGATGGGATGGAGTGTGCTCTCAGCGAATTGATGAAGGGCACCAAACTGGGGGAGAACGGTTGATATTTCGGCTGGAGGCAGGGCCGTGTTTCAGGGAGACCTTGACAGATGGGTGACATGGCCTGGCAGGAACCTGGTGAAGGTCAACAAAGGCAAACGCCAAGTCCTGCCCCTGGGACACGCTGGCCTTGAGCAAGAGGCCTGGCTGGCTGGGAATTTCAATGCCGTTTTGTAGATAAATATTTCAAGCGTGTGTAGTTCACCATCGGGGTTCCTCCCCTGGTGCTCGTGTGTTAGGATCTATTTCCCTTGCTGAGAATAAATACATCTCATCACTGGAAAAGGCATTCTGGAGCTGCTTGGCAGTTAAGGGGAGTGGGGAATTGGTATTTAACGCTGTATTTTAACTTGCTGCGTGCAGGTTTTTGTTTGGTTTTGTTTCAAAGGTAGATTGGGATATTTTAGGGGGGCTAAGACGTTCGTGCATGTCCTCACTGTTAGATAGGTGGCTTTTAGATTGTTCAGTAGAGGTTTTTGTCTCTGAACAGGACAAAAAGAATGAGCAAAGCCAGCAATGTAATCCTATCTTCATACATAATATTGGCTTTTGAGTATGCTGAGTATTCTGGGGTTTCCCCCCCTCTTTTTCTTAGATTTTTTTTTTTTTTTTTTTTTAAATGAGAGCTGTCTGCTTTAATGTTTTTAATGGAAAGTTTTGGAGTGAGTGTAGGCTCATCTTAAAAAAGAAAACCAGCACAGTATTAGTTTATACACCATTGCACACGGGGTGCATGTGCTACCAGCGTACACTATAAGTAGAAGTTTCAAAGTCATTTTCTGCTGGTGTACATACTAGATGTTATGAATTGTTCTTGATCTGCTTTTTGGGAAGCTGGAAATTTTTGGGTATTTCATAAGTCACTGATTCACCTCCTGGAGTGTTGGTGGATTGAGTTCAGTTTAAAATCAGTTGCAACGTGCTCTACAAATCCTAAGTAGATTTACTCCCAAAAATTTTTGATGGGGTGAATTCGTTTTTAAACTGAATTTCGGAATTCCCTAAATACCCCATAAAACTGAAACCATGGAAAATCTTTTATTCCTCCACCTTTTTTCCCCATTCCTTTTCTCACTGTGTTGGGGCTTTACAGATCTGCTCTGTTCATCTGCGGCTGCATCACTTAATGTGGGTTTCACTTTTTCAACTTGGGGAGACCCGCAGTTGGTAAAGCAAAGAGAAAACGATACTGTCTTTATTGTTTTGATTCTGTGGGGGATACAGTAGCCTGTATTAAAGGACTGAAAATAGATTCTGGAGAGTTACCATCACTATCCAGTGTGTGCATGTGTAATTTTTTTTCCCCTCTCATTTCCTCGTGTTTCAGATGAACGGCACTGAAAGTGTCAATTCTGTTGCTCCGTGTTCTGCTGATCTGGGAAATCCAGGCTCCGTAGGGCTGAGCACATTTATTTTCTCATTTGTTGCTCCTTGTTTTTGTTAGTGTAACAGCTGGGGACGCTCTTAGGTCAAGGTCAATTAAAACAGGTGCATTTCTTTAGTCTAACATTTTTGGATGTTTCAGATACGATACTCATTTGAATGTTTTCTGGTGCTTTTGCATAGTTGTATAAATTGTAGGATTTTTTTTTCATTAAAATTTCCAAACAATTTATCTGAATGTCCATAGCCAAAAAATTGTATTAACACAATTGTACCAATTTGCCACTTAATACATCTGTTTTTTGACCATTATCATGATCTTGCATGGGGATTTGTTCCAAATGTGATTCAAGCCCCTGCTTGGCTCATTGTTGAATTTCTCAGCCTTTAAATGGAAATACATTCACCTATGCAAATTTAGTCCTTTCTTTTATTCAAGGGACCTGTACATGAAGTGTCTGTTTACATTTTTCCATAGCTCTCTAGATGTCGTTAAATTAGCTTTTTAATGTAGAGAGTAATTTGCTTTCTGTTTTCCAAGGTGTCACTGCGTTCAACTGTTTTCACTGTGCAAGCTGGGGCTTTCATCCTTAGATTTATGACTTGACAAGTATAACATTTTTTATATAACACTAACATATACTTTAATGTTAATATACGGATTTTTCATGGCAGTGGGAGCTTTACACATTTCCAGACCAAGTGGACATCCACGTACCAGGTTGAACCCGTCTTTCTCCCACTTTTCTGTAGGAAAACTTCTTGAAGTATCATTCTCCACTCACCCGACTCCTCAGTTCACGTTGTTACACTTATTGACAATGAAAAGTTAAAAATATACCTGAATATTTCATAGCATTTATTATCTTAAATTGATATGAGTAATTTACATTCCCTAGCACTTGCTGAAATTCTTGTTTGGGAATTTGCACTAGTAAAAGTAGTATTGACAAAGCGGGGATGACAAGAAGTGCAGTTTTCTTTTCTCTGCTCCCTTATGGCTCCACTGTTTCACAGAGCCCAAGGGAAAATTAGATCACGTAATCTAATTTCTTTAATACAGCAGATCATTAGGGTTCATCCAGATATTTTTCATCATGTGAATGCAGACCAAAGAATTTCTTTCCTCAGGCAACAAAGCGACCAGCTCAGCCTTGTGCTGCGCCTCGGAGCGTGTTACCCCGGATCAGAAGGAGAAGATGTAGGTGGGCAAAGTCCTGCTATGCACCACAAAAATCTCCACCCTCCTCCTCTTCAGATATTCTTCCTAATTTTTAGTCTGAAGGAGAATTCCTTTCCAACCCCACATTTAGTCCTTATTGTCCTAATGACGCCTAATCATTTAGGAGCGACTCTTCTCCAACCCCGCCGCTCTGTTTTCCGGCAGACTTGGCCAATAGCGGACATGTCAAAGGAAGACAACCCATCTCTGCGGAGCTTCTTTAGCTGTTTGTGCTTGGGAAAGAGCATTCCTTCGTAATCCCTCCAGGATTAGGTTCATTGTCATCCTACGGAGCCATCGGGCGCGGAAGGGGCTGCGGGCAGCAGCATGAGGAAATGCTGTGGGTGGCTGGCGTCGCCTCTTGATATTAAATCATGGATGTTGAAACCATTGGAATAGCTTTCCTGAGTGTGACTTTTCCTTTGGGCTTGAAGCAATTCCTCCCTAGTAGCAGGCTCTTTTAAAGACAGGCAGGTGCCTGGTCACACTCTGGACGTGTAATAAAATAATGTTTCTTTTAAATGGCAGCTTCTTGTCCTGATGGTGAGCATTGATTTATTTTTTTTTTTATTATTATTATTTTTCTTTTTTTTTGAGATTAAGTCAGGATTTTCCTGCAATGTGAGGATTGTGGCAAGTATCATACTTACCCAAAAAATGGTCTTAGCTTGATTATATACACCAAATATTGCTGAATTTCTTTGTATTTATTCTTACCCTCTTTTTAAACTGTCAGAGACTAAATGCTTTTGAATGGTTTTTAGCAGGGCAAAGGGAATAAACGTATCGCATGAATTAATGTTTGCAGGGTAGAGATGGTATTTAGGAGTTACAGTCCAGAAACAAAAACTTAAATGCTTTTTTGGGCGTGCAATTCTGGTGTCTCTTGCACTTAATTAATGGTTAATTTAAGAAAAAGATGTAACAGCAGATATTAATACATCCTAGTTTAAAGAAACCCTAAATAATATTCCTGCTTTTTTTGCAGACCCACGAACTCATTTCATAAAACTTTTCAATAACTGTTAGAGAATATTTTATTACCTTATGAAACCAAGTGTTTCCTTATGTGAATGAACTTCTAATTCTATCTTGAATGACATTAAGGTCAAGCTTTGCACATGAAATCAAGATCTACAAGTGAAAGTTTCCAGATTTCCCAAGTTAAGAAACTACGATGCATTTATTAGTCAGAATTATTTTTTTTTTTTTGTGGCTCAAAATAATTTTGTCCTGGGAAATTTGTCTACTTTGGTCTCGTAGTTCGTCATGTTTTGTAATATATTTGTGGTTGTCATAAAAGGATTCCTGTATAAACTGTCCCGAGGTGACAACCAGCTTTGGGCTTGCCTAATCCAGGGAAATGCTGTCCCAAAGCGGGAGGGAACACCAGCTTTGAGGATTGCGGCCGGCTGATCGTGCCGCTCTTGCAGCGCTTCCCATTTTCTTCGTTCACCAAAAAATAGATCAAACACGAATTTAAGTATTGTTTAAATTGAATTACATGCTGGCTTGCCAACTTTTTTTTTTTTTTTTTTTTTAAAAAACACCGTTTAAAACAGAGCAAAATCTAAACCTACTCTAAAATGTTTCTAATTTATGGAGCTGCTACTGTACAATACATTTTCTTCATGCTGGAGCTTGCAGTCGTTCCAAGTCCAAGATTTCTGTTGGTTTTGCGAGTAAATTTGATTTGCATGGTATTTTGTAATTCTATGCTAGGGCCAGTTGAAGGCTTTTGTTTTTCTTCTCTAGTGTAAACTTTTTAATGTAGAAGGTTTTTAGGGGATATCTGAGGCTTCCAGCTTGTCACAATTACTGTTATGCAATTAGTTGAAGTGGAATTTGTTTTGTATGGGGGGAAAAAAAAAAAACACATGGTGAAATATCCAGCTCCATATCCGGGTTTTGTATAAACTGAGTATCCTTAACATTTAGCTCTGATTATATGTTTTCCAATAAGATTAGCTGAGAATTGGAAAATAACTGCCTTTGCCTAAACTCTTCCCAGATTTACTTTTCAAAGACAGCTGCTCGTTTTCTTTTACCTTTTCAATATTAATAACGCATTTCAATTATTCCTAGTAGTTATTTCTGCAGTTATTTGTCCTTTTAAAAGAAAAGTGAGGTCTTTTAGAAGGATATTGTGGTTTTTAGATGTTGGCTAACCTGAGGGGGTTATTGGACTTTGGAACAGGAGAGCCTAAAAGAAATAGTTTTGTAATATTAGATATTGAATATTCAATATTTGGAATATTGAAATATCTTGAATGCTTTACAAAGTAGACTTATTTACAAGCATCTCAGACGACTTTCCCTGTTCATATAGAGGTGTTCCGTGCAGCCCTTTGTACCCACCTGAGCTCCGCGAGGGGGGATTTGGGAAGATGGGATGTGATGATTGGAGTTGGAATATGGCCAGTTTGTCGGGGCGATCGTTAATCTGGAAAGAATTTTAAGGAATCGCGACGCATTTCAACTTTTGTTTTGGATCCCGTGGGGGAGACTGAGCCCGTTAACGCCCTCTCAGCGTGTGGATGCTCTTTGGGGGTGAAATGGAGTAGACAGGAGTAGAAAGAGCCTGTTCAGAGCTCGTTTTGTGTGTGTTTATTGAGTTAACCTTATTATAGGATGTTCCTGAGGATTTTTTTAGGAACATGTCACCATAATTATTGTGTGACTAATTTAAATGTAATTAGATTTTTCTTTTCCTGGCGGCGCAGCCTTAAGCTTAGTAGTTTATAGGATAGCTTGAAGAAAATTACTTTGCTTTGGCTGTTCAAGGGATAAAGAGCTATTGAAGAAAGAGCCTTGACACTTCTAGGTATTTCAACCTTCTTCCTCTTACGGTGTTGAAACCCTACGTTTTAAAATACGTTGAGATGGTAGATCTTGAGCCCCCGCATGAGAGTACAGCGCTGATGTTCATGTGGAATGACGTGCTATGATTTGCACCGTTTGAGTTAAGTGGGTCTAATGTGATACAGCTCCGTTAATGGGAAAATCAGGATATTGCTGTGGGACAGCGTGGGTTTAGAGAGAGGCGTTTAGTCTTGGGATGGCAACTCAATATGGCATGTTCAGTTGCTGCTGAAGAAACACGATTTTCCTTTTTCTTAAAAAAAAAAAAAAAACAACAAAAAACCAAACCCAACAAAAAACCCTAGTAAGTTAGTTTGTCTAGATGCCTAAAGGCAAATTCTCTCCTGTGCTCCCAGATTCCTCCCTAGGCTCTACCAGTGGAAAGCTGGTGAGCTTTTAATGAAGTAAACGGTATTTACACTGGTAGTCCTGGGAACTGAATTTGTCCAATAAAACTTGGAAATTTGAACACCACCTATGTGAAGGCCACATGCGCTAGTTGCTAGGCTACTGATACACAGTTGTCAAACAATTTCGCTTTTTTTCTTGCTCATTTAACTATAAAGACTGTCCAGCAGAAAATCCTTTTAAGTAAATTATTGAATTTATAGTGTTTTGCTGTATGTATTAATGGATTTTTTTTTTCCCCCCCTCTTTCAGAGCGTTCAGTCAGAAAAGAGCTGCAATTGAGAAAGAATATGCACAGGTAGGTTCTGGAATAATTTTAATGTCTATGGAATTATTCTTTTATTCATTAGCAAATTTTCCACGGTGTATGTTTTTTCATTCAGCCTTTCCGTATGTTGCTTAGGATGAAAGTACCTGTTGAAATTCTGCATCGGGCAGTTCGGCCTCTGCAGGACTTAAGCTCGTTCTATGTTTTCATGGATGTTCTGATTTGAGGAAGTTCTTGGGTACAGAAAGCATTTTTAACATTTGTTTCAAATTGTTATGAAGTCAATCAACTCTCTAAGGTTTTCTCAGAAGTTAGTGTGAAACTTGAGTAAAATCAGGTCAATTAGAGGGAGAGGAAATGCGTTCTGGCATACTCAGTCCAAACTAAATTTACATTCACATTCTTCAGTGAGAGCAGCTTCCCATTCATCTGAAATAAAAGCAGCCAGATTTGGCCTCATGCTTGTGATAGGGAGTGGAATGAATTTTGATTTGTTTTTGAGAAAGGAAGGAGGATTGATTTTTTTTTTAATTATTTTTTTATTTTTCCCTTGTTCCAAAATTAGAAAGCATTTAATAAGGGGCAGCTGCCTGCTTAATTTACAGTAAAGGCTCTTGGAGCTTAAGTCCAAGCACAAAAAATTAAAAATACATTATTTTGAAATAGATTCAAGGTTAGGAAAGCAAGGGAGAGCTTGTGGAGCTCAATATACAATAAATACAACTGGAGATGTGTCTGATGTTACAGTAGTTGATGTTGGGGCAGTGACAGAAGTGAAAAGTGAACACAGAAGCTGTCGCTGGGATGTTTCCAAGCGTAGTTTGGAGGTGGTTGTGTTAAGCATCCTTTTAGTCATCACCCGTGTCACTGCATCACCCGCAACAACCGTTTGCTGTGGGCCAGACTGTGCTGTCAGTTTCTGAAAGGGGATTTCTGTACACTTTGAAACGGCAATGTATGCATTTTCTAGTCCTAGGTTTTCTGGGTGTGCTCTGAGCCTAAAACTTCACTGAAAACAGGAAATGAAATGAAATTTGTATTGAATTTAACCCAGACTCTTGCAATGGTGCTATAAAGGTCGGCAGTTACTGGTGCTTCGATTCTTTCATTGTACGTGAATTTATATCAGCATACATTGATTACATCGGCAGTGGCACTTGATTTGATTAAATATAGCAATTTTTCAATGACGGAATCGATATATGTCTAATGAAACTTTGATTAAAGGTATGTATTCTTTATTGATTTTTGTAATGATATGTTAGAGAATTTAAGATCAATTCTTAATACGTTTATCCATTCTACACTGGGAATGTGTTTTATATGCAGAGGCACTTGCAGCAGTTGCTGCATTTAGGGAACAGTCTTGATAAGTTGGAATTACATGTGCAGATTTGGGAGCCTCAGTCCTAACAACTGAGGCTTTCAGATACTTGGATTTAGAAAAAAACCCCCAACTTTCCAGCAATACAGCTGCAGCGTTTGGGATTCATTGAATGGCTGCTTACATGAATGAAGTCTTGTGGGATCGCTTCCTCGGTTTGCTGATAAGTGCACAGTTCAAGAACAATGTTGGATGTTTCTTCTCGGGCCTGTAAAAGGATTTCTGGTTTCGAACTGGTAATAAAATTTCCCATAAAGCCTTTTTGGTGAGAGAAATTGTAATGAAAATAAATGCGAAGTCATATTCATCCACAGCGGGAGATTATATTAAAACCAGTTATAAAGGGAACTGGAAATTCTCAGTAGTTAGTTTCTGAAGCAAGATTTCTAAATCTTTTCCCAGATTCTGTCCAAATGCCTTTTGTCACTTTAGGGAAGTTGGAATATTCTAGCTAATGATTTTTTTTGGCAAGACAAAAATAAAAGTGGAAGGGTGGACAGTGAAAATAAGTTTCCCAGAACTCAATGCTTTGTTGGTTTAGAAAACGTGTCTGGTGATGCTCTGCACTTGGGTGCCAGGCTTCTGTGCACAGAGTGCTTTTGTTTGGAGAAGGAGAACCTGTAGAAATGCTCGTGAAACACCATGGGTTGGTGTTTATAATTTATCTCTAATTGTGTGTGATGTATTACAGGATCTGGATGTAAATTGCCCCATGTCTAACTTTATCAAGGGAGTTGTTACAGAGTCTTTTCACCATATTGTACCTGTTGCCATTGGGAGTTTTTTTGAGTGGGCTTTTTTTTTCCCCGCTTATTGTCTGCCTCCAGTGGGTTCTTTACTGGTTTTTCCAGGCTGTGCCATGGTATAAATGGGAGACGTATCCAGTATATCAGCCCTAGGACTGCAATTCTGCAGTTCTTTCCACACCTGTTCTGAATACGCACTCAGCTATTTCACTTGTATTTTCAGTGCTGCATTATTTAATATACGCTTAAAGGCTTACCTTAATATTCCGAATGGAGACTATAGAAAGGCTCTCATTTCCCATTGACAGTATTCCTAGTAATAGCATTTAAATTGCAGTTTTGTATTATTATATTAGCTATTCTCTTTGATTAATACGCTAGCTGAAATCACTGGTTAAGAATACTCTCTTGTTAGGTGGAAGTAGAACTTGGTAAAAGTGTGCTTTTGCTGCTACGTAATAAAAACCTGTTTTACCTGGCATGTTAAACAGGTAAAATGGTATTTTGCTGGGGTCATAATTACATTCCTGCTGTACTTTTTAATATTATTTAACACTTTTAACTCAACGGCGGTCTTTCACAGTCCACGTCGCCTGCTGGGAGGACACAGATGACCTTCCTTGTCGTGTTTTGTCATGTTTGGGTTTTGCTCAGTATTTAGCTGTCATTGTTTCAGAGTAAAACGTGACTGCGGGCAATCAATGTGCAAGTAACCTCCGAGAGCTTGAGCTGTGAAACGTGCTGCTCATTTCAGGGCATGCTAATTAGTTGTTAACTGTAGTACCTCGACTGATGGCATTGCTAATGTAGTAAAAAGGTAGGAAAGTCCATTCTGTGAGCGACACGAGATCTTTAAATATGAACCGAGGTGCAAGTAGAAATTTCTGTTCAGATTTTTCAAAAAAAGGCACTAATTGGTATAATGATTCCCGCCCCGCCCCCCCCCATTTTTTCTGGAGGTCAAATTAACATTGAGGAGATGCTCAGTGCAGACAGGTATCTTACCTGGCATCGGGAAAGAGTGAACAGGTCGCTCGGTGTTGATTGCTCCGTCACTAAGGGAAACTTGAGACCTTTAAACCATTTTAAAATATGGAGAAACTAAAAGGGTAATATGGTTTCTATCCACCCATTCCTATTGGTAGCTCTGAGTGAACTGGAAACGCATCCTTTGGTGGTGTTTTTATCAATTATATTAACGGTATGAGCTTCAACAAGGCCAAGTGCCGGGTCCTGCACTTGGGCCACAACCAGCCCATGCATCACTACAGGCTGGGAGAAGTGTGGCTGGAGAGCTGCCTAGCAGAAAGGGACCTGGGGGTTCTAATTGACAAGCGGCTGAACATGAGCCAGCAGTGTGCCCAGGTGGCCAAGAAAGCCAATGGCATCCTGGCTTGTATTAGAAATAGTGGGACCAGCAGAAGGAGGGAGGTGATTGTCCCCCTGTACTCAGCACTGGTGAGGCCACACCTTGAGTATTGTGTCCGGTTCTGGGCACCTCAATATGAGAGAGACATTGAGGTGCTGGAGCGAGTGCAGAGGAGGGCAATGAAGCTGGTGAAGGGCCTGGAGAATAAATCTTATGAGGAGCGATTGAAGGAGCTGGGACTGTTTAGTTTGAGGAAGAGGAGGCTGAGGGGAGACCTCATCACTCTCCACAACTACTTGAAAGGACATTGTAGAGAGGTTGGTGCTGGTCTCTTCTCACAGGTAATTAGCGATAGAACAAGAGGGAATGGCTTCAAGCTGCAGCAGGGTAGGCTTAGGCTGGACATTAGGAAAAAATTCTTCACAGAAAGAGTGGTCAGACACTGGAATAGGCTGCCCAGGGAGGTGGTGGAGTCACCATCGCTGAATGTGTTTAAGACTCATTTAGATGTGGTGTTAGGGGATATGGTGTAGGGGAGAACTTTGTAGAGTGGGGTTGATGATTGGACTCGATGATCCCAAGGATCTTTTCCAACCTAAATGATTCTGTGATTCTATAATGACAATAATCAGGAGAGGAGCCTGGAAATAAGATAAAGTGAATGCCTAAGCAGAAAGCTTATTTTCTAGAAAACTGCAATATTCCAATAGCAATTTTTTTTGTGTGTGTGTATATACATTATATATAAAGCACATATATAATAAATAAATATAATGTATAATTTATTTTATATGTCTAAATAATATTTATGGGCTGCAGTGCCTGAATAGTTGCATGATTTTTTTATTTTATTTTTTCCTTACTGTATTGCTTTTCCATTGTTCAAAATCAGAAGATAGAAGCTGTTTCTTTTACCATCTTCTGACAAGGATGCTAGGCTGCTTTACTTAAGATATAGTGGCCTTTTTAACAATTTTTCAATGGATTAAAATTCTAAGGGTGAAAATCAGAGATTTCCCCCCATGTCTTACTAATTTGTGCTGTGGCTAATGGTTTGGGGTTTTTTTTCTTCGCTTGTTCTTTACCATGTAGTCCAACGCTTTGCAAATGTTACCTGATTTATCCTTTTGCTGTGAAGCCTGGAAAGGTGATAGTATTTCCCTAATGAGGAATTAGAGAAATTGAGTGAATTTTAGCCAAAGTAGCATGGATCACTTTGACAGAATGGGAACTAGACCCCTGGTCTTTTGAATATTTGTTTGTTTTTTTTTTTAAAAAAAAATTTAAACAGAAGCCTTTGGCAATTAATGCAACTTTTGCTTCAGCAATATAATTCCAATAATTTTTCTTCCTTTGCCTTGTAAAATGTTTTGAGGTTTATAGAGGAGGAGCCCTGTGCAAGTATCTATTTGTAAAGCACCTTTGCTGGCGTGTTAGGAAGAGGTACAGTGGGCTTTAGCGTGGATCACAAGACAAGTTTCTTGCAAATCAAATTGCTCCCCTTGTAGTAGAAATAGAATCTTTCAAGAAAGAAAAGTAAGGTGCTAGGTTAAGTAATTCTCTTTGGAAAATATATTGCTTTGTTGCAATGTTGCGGTATTAAACTATAAGAGCAGGAGGACGGACGACCCTATGCAGGAAGAACAGCGTCCGTGCGGCTCGAGAGCTCATTTCAGCATTGAACGCAAGTCGCCCGCCTTGATCCAGAAATCCCACGTGGTGAAAGAACTGCAGCTTGGCAAACACAACCTTATGCCAGGTTTGGAATTAAAAAAAAAAAAAACAATGAAAAAATTCAGCGTGAAACGAAGTCTTCCCTCCGACTCAGCAGCAAGCTAACCCCTGGGGCGTCAGGAAAAGAAACTCGAGGTACCTGCCTTGAAAATCCAACAAGCCCACTTACTACTAGTTCATTCCCTGTCATCTGGACAGAATGCGGTGGGGTTTTTTTCAGCCCAAAGGATACAGAAGGGTTACTGTGGCCTTAGGGAGAGCAGGAAGAGATTGTAGACTTTAAGGGTGGGTCCCTGACATGGGGACAAACAAGAAGCAGCCGCAGGTTGGCTGGTCAGTAGCCTGTTTTGTTCATCGGTGAACTTAAACTATTTCTTTCTTCCTCTGAGGATGATATTAGATTTACTGCTGCGGTACATCTCCCTCTGGAGTATTTCTGTGATGTTTTAGTCATTTGTCTTGTGTTAGCTTTATGGCTGAAAATGATGACTTCTGTAATCAAGCAGTAATTTAAAAAATACCTGTGAAATTAGTTTTTGGGGCAGTGGGGAAGATGTATTTTTAAGATTTAGGCATACTTTATCTTCTAGGGAATGAAGAGCTTTGATTTCTGTAGTCCAGATCTTGTGAGGAGGGGTTCAGTTGGTAATTAGCACATGTACAGAAACTATTTTTTTCTCAGGCTTATCTTTTGAAGAAACTTGGCTGCCATTCCCCGGTTTCTCTGCAGAGAAACTTCCGCTTGTAGTAAATGAGTAGACTATGTAGAAATTTCCGTACTGGGCAGTGAGATGAATGGTGGCTATATCTGGATGTACTTGATAGCAGTTAATTTGAAAGACAGCAAATTGCTTTGAAATCCGTCTATGTATTTATTGTATTTTCGAACTTTCTGTAGGAAACGTTAAGAAAAATTCAGAGTGAAATCTTTTTCCGTAAATAAGTTTCCTGCATGTCTGCAGGTGTTAGCTTGGTCCTTGCTGTCTACTTTAAAAGGCAGACAAAAAATTCTTTAAAAAAATCCCTTGAAACTTCTGAATTTTCTCCATATAATTATTTTCTTGAGATTTTCAGTATCTTTACTGTTTTAGATCTCTTTAGAAAGCCACATCCAGCTTGGCTCACGCTGGCTGTGTGAAGTCATCCTGGAGGCTTGAGATGGTCCATCTACATTACAAATATGTCAGGAGGATTGAGGTAGCTTCATTCTGTTTTATCAGTAGTATTGCACAGCAGTTTAATAATATTTCAATGGTTTTTTTAACCGAATGTGGAACCTGCCAGCACTGGGGAATGTTCTCCTCCGAAGCCAGAGCTGTGGCCTCACCATTGGAGCCTGAAGGGAGACTTTCTGCACGGTGTTTATCCAGCTTCAGCTCTTTCCTGTAGTGGCTGTGGGAATATGGAACCTCTTTGATTCAGGAGAGTTCAGCACAGGAGAGACACGGAGCTGTTGGAGTGGGGCCAGAGGAGGCCCCAGAGATGCTGGGAGGGCTGAAGCCCCTCTGCTGTGAGGACAGGCTGAGAGAGTTGGGGGGGTTCAGCCTGGAGAAGAGAAGGCTCCGTGGAGACCTTGGAGCCCCTTCCAGTCCCTCAAGGGTCTCCAGGAAAGCTGGGGAGGGACTCTGGATGAGGGAGGGGAGCCATGGGATGAGGGGGAAGGGTTTTCCACTGGAAGAGGGAAGGTTTAGATTGGATATGAGGCAGAAATTGTTTGCTGTGAGGGTGGTGAGCCCCTGGCCCAGGTTGCCCAGAGAAGCTGTGGCTGCCCCATCCCTGGAGGGGTTCAAGGCCAGGTTGGATGGGGCTTGGAGCAACCTGGTCTGGTGGGAGGTGTCCCTGCCCAGGGCAGGGGGGTTGGAACTGGATGGTCTTTAAGGTCCCTTCCAACCCAAACCATTCTGTGATTCTTTACCTGTATAAAGATAACAGCTACTGAAATCTTATAATCCAAGGTCTGAACTGAATTTTCCGCCTTTCCCTTTGTAGGAATTTCTATGGGAAAAGTCAATCACCCACATGCGACTTTATTTTTGGATGTTACTCTCTTAAGCCTTGTTGGCACAGCTACTTGGGGGTGGGGGAAAAGCTGTATCCAAGAAACCTCCGGATCCAAATGCAAAAATGTCAGAGCCATTCAGGCCTATTCCTGCACTGAGTGATATTCCCTCGTGTACTTAGGGGCTGTGAGGCTCCTCTGTTTCTCCTGCTTTGGAATCTTGCTCTGGTTGATCCCATCTGTCATAGACAATCATGTCAGGCAGGTTTGCTTGTAAACGTACTGTGTTGCTTTCTGTAGGCTTCTTGCTGCCATGTGAATAAAGTTATGAAAAACTGAGCAGGTTTCTGGGAGGGGGAAAAAAAAAAGTGGAAAGAATATGCTCTTTTATTAACCCTAGAAACTAGGGAGGATGTACAGCCTTCACAAGTAGCTGGTGCTTTATGGGAGATGATGTCTTTGGTTGGCGTCCACGTCACCACTAACATTGAAGCGTAGGACAGCCTGTGGGAGTTCTCCATCTCCCAGCTCCAACGGTCCTGCCTGTGGGCATCTCTTACTCCTAGAATCATAGGATCGTCAAGGTTGGAAGGGACCTTTCAGATCATCAAGTCATCAACCCAACACTGCCAAACCCACCACTAACCCATGTCCCCCAGCACCACGTCTGCCCGGCTTTTGAATCCCTCCAGGGATGGCGACTCTACTACTTCCCTGGGCAGCCTCTTCCAGTGCTCAATAACCCTTTTGGTGTAGAAATTTTTCCTAATATCCATCCTAAACTTGCCCTGGCGCAACTCAAGGCCATTTTCTCTTGTCCTAAAGCACCACAGTCCTGAAGGACTTTGCTACATGTGTGCTTTATGCAGGTCTGAGGAACGCATTTAGTTTGAACTTTCCTAATTTTCTGAGTCCTCTTGGTTAGTTATTCCTTTGCTAATTGTTGTTGTCCTTAGTTGATGAAACCATGGAATAATAAGAGGGCCTTGTGCTTGGAAAACTCAACTGGACATGGCTTAGATCAATGATTCTTTTGACAATTGTGTTTTGTAGTCTTAGTTACTGGTATCTAATGTTGCTTTAAATGAAAATTTCATTAGGTACTAAGACAAATGCTTCATGAAAATGTGTTACATCTATCTCAATAATGCATAATAGATTGGCAGTCTGCACATGCTGACCTGTGACTCCATTCGCTGTGACACACTGACGTATGGATAGAGTGGAACAATTGGTCGGAAATGTTCAAGAGCGGTTCCTAGGAAAATATTATCTGCTTTATTTTTGCAAAAACCAGAATCTGGTTGGTCCAAATGTTTATTAAATACTGTTTTCTTGTGTGAGGAAGAGCATCTCCATGTATGTTTATCTTATGATATTCCAGCATTTATAAAAATGAACATCAGGGGATCAAAAGTTTTCTCTTTTAAGATGTGAAGTTTGTGGATGTGTTGACTAGAAAGTCTTTTTCTTCATTAATGTCGCACATTCTCAGTGGTACTAATATGTTTGTTTGTGGTAGAAACATAAGCAAACTGCTGCTTTCCAAACACAGGCTGTTGATCATGGTTTTTTCAAGTCCATTTATAAATTTAATCTCTGCAGCTGATAGTGGGCCTGTATTACTGCTAATTCCAATGCGTTGTCCATCATTCCATCAACCGACAGAATCTCCCCCTCCCCGGCTAGAGGCTACTGAGAAATTCAACCTCCTCTTTTTCCATTTTGTATATATTTTTTCTTAAAGCGTTCTACACGAATTGTGTCTTTTGTTTACTTCTCTGACAAATGGATATGTCCCGGTCTGTCTAAATGTTTGCTTGTTGTTAGTTTTGCTCATTTTTCTTGTTTTGGAGTAATTAATTTCTTTTAAAGAGCTAGAGGGAATTGTTGCGTATCTTTGTTTGAGATTTCCTCTGCTTACACAACTTAATCAGGTTAAAATCCCTACCTTCCAGTCCAAGAATTCAATAATCTTTTGTCTAAATGAAAGTGTCTTTATAGTCTTTATAGTCTGTTTATAGTTTCCTTGCTGTATGCTTTCATTTTCTGTTCAAAAAATAACCTTATAATGTAAGAACCTTCTCATTTCTTACTTTCTGGAGGTGTCCTGCAATTAGTAATAGCTCCCAAAACTTTTTTCTGGAAGAAAGTATCTTTCAAGCATCCTCTTGGCAAAACCAGTTTTCTTTATTCTATGTCATTCTTTAGTTTATGATATTTCTTCTGGATAATCCATGGTGATCTCTAAAAGAACTTTGGATTCCTTCAGTTAAGGTACAAAACCAAGAGGAAAACCTGTTTTCCAACCTGGATTATGAGAAATACATATTTATTCATGAGCAATCACTCTTAAGTGTCTTTACTCCTCGCTGTTTTTCCTGAAAAATCTCATAATTAGCGTGGAATGTGTGTATGCACGCGATTTCAGATACATCTGGAGCCTGGACTGTTTTGTTGGTTAAATCTCAGCTCGACAGATGTTGCATTTTTCGGGAGAGGATCCGTACCGCTTCCTGGGCACTGCCCGATGTGGACATCATACATATTGATGACCTGGTTGGGTCCGTTAAGCCACGATGCTGCATAATACAGCAAGAGAATTTACTGGTTCCAGAAAGAAAACACCTGCTTGGTGCTACCTTTGTATTATATTTTCCTATAGTTGGACACCATTCAAAGCACCAGGATATCAATAAGAGGTTGAAGAAAATGAAGTGTAAGACTTAGTAGCTATTCAGGCCATTCTTTCCAACAAAGCATGGAGAATCAGTGGCCGTGAATGCTACAAAGACGTGATCTGCTCCATTTCATAAATGGTTAAGAACACTATTGTGAATTTCAGAATAACTTGTAGAGACAAGTTTGACAAATCAGGTGTTATAATGGGATTATTGATACTATTCTGCACTTGTCACAGTTCAGCCTCTTAGTGCACGTTTCTCTTTTTACCGCGAAACAAGAAGCTCTTTAGAATTCTCTATATTAAATGTCCGTTTAACATTTAATATAATATACTTGGCATGGAACAAAGACTATGGGTCTGTGTGTGACATTCCAAACAATATTATCGGTGACCTTCTCTTTTTATGTAGATTTTGCATTCAATCGTTTGTGTACTTTTTCTTCTCCAAGAAACACATGTCAGCACTTAAAGCCGGGGCGGGGGGAGAGAAAAGTCAGGTATCTGATTTAGGTCTTGTCTCGCTGACTGTTCTGTTAGAGACAAATTAAAATGCCTTATACTGAAATATTTGTCCATTTAAAAAGAATTTTAAAAGGCAGCCTTTTAAAAATGCTAAGCTATCTGCTACAGCTTTTATGGAATTCTTTAGGTTAAAAAAATATTTCTCTAAGAACAGAGGTGGACTGTCAGCTTCTATTTTCAGTGAAAACATCTAGTTCCTTATAAAGGCGTTGCTAAGCTTAGAATTACGCTATTTCTACAAAGAAAGCCCTTCATAAAGAAACTACATTTTTTGCTGAACTGATGCAAGCGGGTTTCTCTTAGCCTGCTTTTAGCTGTTATTTTTCTTTCCAATTACTGCGCTCATAAGCATCCACTGCCTGGAATTTTGAAACCTGTAAGTGCTCTACTTTCAGATGAAAAACTTGATTCTTAAAAACTGTTCATTTCTACTTGGTCTTTCAGTTTTCCTGAACCAGGCAGTGTATCTTTCAGTCTGTGGAGTTATCTGTGAGCTGCTTCTGGGGCACCACTGGTTTCTCTACTGGAGGCTGAGTGCGTTTGGGTGGGTTTTTTATTTCTAACTGCATCAGCATTTCAGCTTTTTTCTAACGCATTCAATCCAAACGGTCATCCTTCCCAATATCTGCTTTTCTCTTTCCTGTGATTTAAGAGGGCAGGCTAAACCCAACTCAGTGCTTTAAAAATAAACCAAGTGGAAAGTTTGGGCCTCCAAAGTAGTAGCAATACCAGCACTGAGTCACAAGCCCATACTGGTCTTTTCCACCTCTCTTTGTGTTCCTTTTTCATGTGTGTCTTTTCACGTATCTTGTCCTGGGCATACAAGAGGAAGGCTCTTCCTTATTTCCTAGCTTTCCATACCAGTATGCCTCATACACATCACATAGAATCATGGAATCGTTTGTGTCGGAAGGGACCTTAAAGATCATCCAGTTCCAATCCCCTGCCCTGGGCAGGGACACCTCCCACCAGACCAGGTTGCTCCAAGCTCTGGGCAACCTGGGCCAGGGGCTCACCATCCTCACAGCAAAAAATTTCGTCTTTATATCTAGTCTGAATCTCCCCTCTTTTCAGTGGAAAACTGTTCCCCCTTGTCCTATGGCTCCCCTCCCTGATCCAGAGTCCCTCCCCAGCTTTCCTGGAGCCCCTTGAGGGACTGGAAGGGGCTGGAAGGTCTCCCCGGAGCCTTCTCTTCTCCAGGCTGAACCCCCCCAGCTCTCTCAGCCTGTCCTCACAGCAGAGGGGCTCCAGCCCTCCCAGCATCTCCGGGGCCTCCTCTGGCCCCGCTCCAACAGCTCCGTGTCTCTCCTGTGCTGAGGCCCCAGAGCTGGAGGCAGCACTGCAGGGGGGTCTCCCCCGAGCGGAGCAGAGGGGCAGAATCCCCCCCCTCGCCCTGCTGCCCACGCTGCTGGGGATGCAGCCCAGGCTGCGGGGGGGTTTCTGGGCTGCCAGCGCACATTGCCGGCTCCTGTTGAGCTTCTCGTCCACCAACACCCCCAAGTTGTCCTCCTCAGGGCTGCTCTCCAGCCATTCCCCGCCCAGACTGGGTTTGTGCCTGGGATTGCCATGACCCAGGTGCAGGACCTTTCACTTGGCCTGGTTGAACTTCATGAGCTTCACACAGGCCCACCTCTCCAGCCTGTCCAGGTGCCTCTGGATGGCATCCCTTCCCTCCACCGTGTCAATCATGCCACACAGCTTGGTGTTATCGGCAACTTGCTTTATGTCTCCTCCTTAATACGAATACTTGTACCTGTTCCTTTTGAACCTTAGAAATGACTTGGGAGTGGGATACACTTATGCAATATTTTGGAATGTGAAAAATTATCACTATGGTGAGGCATACAGTCTACACTGAAAGAGCCCACACCCTATTCATATTTCGGTATTTTTTTGGAAAAAGAAAAGAAAAAGATTATTCCAAACGTATTTTAATGGCCATTTGTTTCATCCTAGTTCTCATGCCCTTCCTTACCTTGATCAAAAACCAGTTCTAACATCCAAGGGGATGGATGCCAGGAGAAACAATCCAGTGTTTCTGGGGTGCAGCAGGAGAGGAGATGGCTGAAGTGGGGAAAGACAAGGGTCAGTGAACCAGAAAATGTGTTGGAACAAGGTGTCTGGGCCAGGTATGTAGTGAGTACACTCTTGAGGAAAAACTGGGATGGAGAGGAGGTGGCAGTGGAAGGTTATAGGTTCATAGGTCTGGAATGAAGGTGTCACCACTGTGGTAAGGCGTCCCTTTTTCAGTCACAGTCATGACTGCCTCTTCCTTTCCTGGGACCGTTGCTGAGTAACGGAGCTCTGTTTCTGCTCTTAATTTTAGAATCAGGGTAGTTTTGAGTGGAAGACATATCCCTGGAGCTTATCTGGTCCAACTTCTCCTGGTCAAAGCTGGGCTAACTTTAAAGTTCAGTGAGGTTGCTTCGGTCCTCATGCCTTTAAGTTTGGAAAACCTTGAAGCATGGAGATTCCCAAACCTCTGTGGGGCTTTTCCAGCATTCAACAGCCCTGGTGAAAACCGTGTTCTTCATTCTCAGAGTTGTTTGATCGCCCAGGTCCTACCCAAGCCACTTCTTTGGCCGTTCGCCCCCCTCCTTTTTCACAGTCCCCTGGTAATGGCTGTGCCTTCCTTTCCCTGCTTTGTTCTCTTCCTGCCCTTGTGCTCGGCTTTCGGGCTGGGATCATTTCCTTGGGGGTGGGAAATGCGTCCTGGTTTGCAAACCGCCGCTGGGGATTTCTGCGCAGAGGTCTCCGAGTTGTCAATAAGCTTATAAATGCTCTGATTGGGGGTTGGGATTATTTATCCCCAAAGCTTTAAGGTAAAAAGGCAAATATTTAGTGGGTGAGCATCACTTGTCGTCCCTTCCTCATATTTTCTAGCACAGTGTAGACAAGTCAAAAGCCATTTGGCTTTTAGGTTGTTTTTTTGGCTTCTATTTGCATTTATGCGCTTTCTCAGCCCTGCATTTGCTCTGGATCCATCAATTTAAAAAAAAAATAAAAATCTTCTGTATTCTAACATAACACTGCTGCTTTACCTAATGAGCACGTTCTCTGTTACAATCAAAAGGCCATAATTTAGGGAAGACCAGCAGTCGCTGAATTGCCTGAGAATGGTACTCTGGAGAGTGTAATTAAAACGAAAATGTTTGTTTAAAAACAATAATGCATGCAGAAATAAAGGTATGTAGAGCTTCCTTCTTTGTTTTATCCTGAAGTTCAGCTAGTTAATTCGGCTGATTAATTCTTCTGAAATTCAACTAGTTCAGTGGGTTTATAAATGTTAGGTAGACAAGGGTAATTTAGGAGAGTTGTTATTCCTTTCGTCTATGGGAGTTAAAGAAAAGTTTGATTACACCTTCTGCACAGTAACTAGTGTTTTTGGACTGTGTCTGTGTGACTTCATGTATTTTAAATAGTGATATTTATTAGAAATTACTCTTTTTGTATTTCTCAGTTCATGTTACCTTAATTTTCCTGAGGATAATGTCTCCATTAGTTAAAAAAAAAAAAAAGAGAAGCTGATTTAACTCACTGTGCAGTAGTTAAAATACATACATTTGTATGTTTGAACATGCTTTTACAGGAACCGCCTCTCATCCTTTCTGTTCTAGAAGAGTCCCTAACCTCAGTGATCCAGGTTGACTGCTTGACACTTAGCAGTTTGTTAGATGGATGTAAGGTAAACTGGGCAGACCTTCTTGGCTAGTAAAATTGTTTGTCTTAGACCGAGGATTACTTTAAAGGGTACAGTAGACGTGTTCTTCACTATTTTTAAAAACTATACTCCCTTCTTCCCCTTTGCAGCCTTGGAAGTTACGCTTTCAGACCTGGACAAACCAGAATGTGTTGACAGCTAAAAAAAAAAAAAACAAAACACAGAGAGAGAATGTTTCAGTCAAATCTACCATAAATGATTATTCAGAATAAGCCCCTACATACACAGTAGTTGACTTGTTCAGCTTCATACAGATAAAAGGCCTTTTATCAGCCCGTCCTGCCTGCTCTCCCCAGCAAGAGGAGGGAGAAAGGAAATGTTAAGGTTACTCAGGCCAGTGCAGGAGAGGAGTCCAAATGGCAGCTGCAAAGCAATAAAAGATGTGCTGCTAATCTGGCAAATATGTGCTAGCAGCAAAGAAGGCTGTCTATAGAGAATCATAGAATGGTTTGGGTTGGAAGGGACCTTAAAGACCATCCAGTTCCAACCCCCTGCCCTGGGCAGGGACACCTCCCACTAGACCAGGTTGCTCCAAGCCCCGTCCAACCTGGCCTTGAACACCTCCAGGGATGGAGCAGCCACAACCTCCCTGGGTAACCTGTTCCAGTGCCTCACCTCTTTCACAGTAAAGAATTTCTTCCTGATATCCAATCTAAATCTCCCCTCCTTCAGTTTGAAGCCGTTACCCTGTGTCCTATCATTACACTCCCTGATCCAGAGTCCCTCCCAATCCTTCCTGTAGCCCCCTTTAGGGACTGGAAGGCTGCTATAAGGTCTCCCCGGAGCCTTCTCTTCTCCAGGCTGAACATAGGCACTTGCTTCCCTATGATCTAGGCAAGTGAGTGCATGCTGCTGTTTGTATGGCTTTGGGAAATATATAATGTAAATATACTTATAAATATAGAAGTAAATGGCTGGGATGTTTCTCGTGCGTGTTATGGAGGTGAGGCTCATTCTTCACGTCCATGCCAGAGCTACAACTGTGCAACCCTCTCGTTGCCTTGCCTGCTTTATCATAAAGACATGCCATATTGATAACCGGTAGATAAGAAACGTTTACATCTTATTCTTTGCCAGTAATATCTAAGCTTTCCTTTAAAAATAAGTTGGTTTGCACATATTTAAAAGAACTGCTGCAAAACATGAACAAAAAGTAGGTATCACATCAGCTTTTACATCTTAGGGGATTATTTCTGATTATTTCAAAATGTCTGTTCCTAAAACATTAATGATTATATATTTTCAGGTCTGTGTGGCCAGAAGGGAAACTCCCCTCAACTGGGTCCTTCCCTTACACATTGGTTTACAAGATATAAGTAACAGTATCTTAAAAATTTGGTGGTCGCATTTTTTGTCAGTGCAGTGCCAAAGATGTCAGTTTAGAACTGTTGGGTTTTTTTGAAAATATAATTAAAATAGTGTTTTGGGTTCTTTTTAATAAAATCCAATGCTGATGAGGGAGCATGCTAAGCAGACGGATTCTGGAAAAAATACGTGACTTGGTGTACAATCATAGAGGTGATGTTCTCCAGTTGTTTACTGTTTTGTCACCATCACTGAAATAATAATAATAAACCAAAAACCCTTAAAACGTTGTCTAAAGCATTCGGTGAAATTTCAATATAAGCCAACACCTGTTTGCTACTTAAGTGAAAGGTTTTTAACCAAGTTAGGGATTTTTGGGCTGACAAATCCGACAGAACTTATTTACCTTAGCTGCAAAAAAATTTGGATCGCCATAAGCATGTGCTTGAAGTACAATATCGAGTTGAAGCCAAAATGGGGAAGAAATTTGTGTTATGCCATCCGTTCTAATTACATAAAATTTATGTAGGCAAACGAATCGCCTAATTACAAGTGTGAAATAGTGAAAACATACCGTGGTTCAGTCTCTTGCAATTTCAATAAAAATGCCGTGGTGGTTATTTTCTGAATCTCTGAAACTATTGCGACTTAATCTTGGTTCGGTTCTGTTCATTAGTTTGTATCCTATTAGGTGCAGCAGTGTATGTGAGAAACCGGATAATCATTTTTCGGTATATTCCATGAAAAACAAAATTAGTCTGTGCAATAAGCTGTATATTGGGAGGTTTCCGTGTATATTAAATTATCTCTATATTTCTGTTATATTGAGCAAATATTTTTAAGGTACAGATTGACTGGGAAGTTAGTGATATCGTTGTCATCATCACCAAACATGGATGTCACGCATGCAGTGGAAAACGAGTGTAAGTATAATGCAGGAACAAATCCTTAACGTTGATTTGCATTTTAATTTCTCTGTGTAAAACGTTCCTTTCAGTCACCAACACTGTTTTGATGATTGCATACACCTATTCCTCCTTTCCCTTTTTTATTTTTTTAACATTATTCTCTATTTTCTGCTTGACAGATATTCTTACTGCTGTTCATTTCACTAGCAGTACTCTGGATACATGCCGTTTAAAGGGTAGTTTGTCATAGTTCCAACAAGAATAAAAGCATATTTCATACTGGTTGCAAACAGAAACTAATTGAGTAGGAGGAAGCCTGCAGACTTCTAAAAAAAAAAAAAAAAAAAAAAAAAATCTCAGCACTGGTTTTCTTAGCTCTGATTTTGTAAAAATGTGGCTCAAAGCTTTTTTTACCTTCACAAACCATAAAGAGGTGATTTAAAAAAAAAAAAAACCCCAAACCGAAAAAAACCCAAAAAAACAAACTAGGAAGGGCTGGTTACATTTTTTTGAGATGTGAAATTTGTGAGCTACCAGGTTTCCTGGATTTCTTTCTGGTCAGGATGCCAAGTACATCTGTGTTTGCTTTTTGATTGTCTATCCAAATGGGCTAGCGAGAAATTTGCATTTTTCCTATCAAATTATTTTTCTTCTGTTTATAGTAGCGTCTTGAAAGAAGTTTTCTGTCTGGTCTTGGTTTTCTGTTTTTGTTTTTCCTGATAATTTCTGTTCACTTAAGGTAGAGCGAGGCATCTGTACGAATGCCCTCCAGTAAATGTGGTTGGGAGTGGGATTTGAGAGTAGGATTACTTTTTCTGTGTGTTCATAAAGGTGTCTCCGGGCTAAGAAGAAACATAACACTACCTCCCTTTTTAAAAAGAACTTTCAAATATACAGCTATGATCAGGTGTAATGATGGTACAATTTTTTACTTAACTTTTGTAAGAATATCTGATTAAAATTGAGAGGGAAAAGCAAAATTTGTGGTTGATGTGCGTGTTTTTAGGCCTTTGGTTTTGAGAATGTGCTGTAAATATGCACGTGCTGCTGGTAGATGGATAGAAAAACATAAAGAAGAAAGCTGAACAAATTCATCCAGGTTGTGGAGGGCTGTGACAGAACATGGATGAAACCAGAGTGGTGTATATTCCTGTAGAGCTAAGCTAAATCTTCATAGAGACGTTCATATATCATAGAATCACAGAATGGTTTAGGTTGGAAGGGACCTCAAAGATCATCTTGTTCCAACCCCCCTGCCCTGGGCAGGGACACCTCCCACCAGACCAGTGTCCCTGCTCAAAGTCCCATCCAACCTGGCCTTGAACCCCTCCAGGGATGGGGCAGCCACAGCTTCTCTGGACAATATGTAAAAAGAAAGAATAAGTAAACATCATTTTTTTTTGAAAGATCGTCGTTCACCTCTGCTCTTACATCTCAAGTCTGAGAAGTGAAGATACCCTACAACAAATCCTGCCATATTCTCCTACGGTTTTCTTCAACACCAAGCTCACCACCATGACCTGACTTGTCAGTTGTTCCTCCCAGTCGGGAACAAAAGGTTTTGTCCCAATTAATGGCGAAGGGAAAGTTCTCAAAGGGACATGAGGATCAAAGATCGAAAGTTCCTTTAAACACGACTTTCCATTTTGGTCCATCGCGTTGTGTGCTTTTATTTAAAAGACATGGCATCAGCATGAAGATCTCTGTTCATTAGCTAGGTAATGCTTGCTCCCTCTTAAAAAGGGTTGTGTAGTGATAGAAACAGCTGAAATCTATCAAAATATTTATTTCTAATAACTCTTTTACCATGTTAGATCTTGTATCTTCTCCATTTATAAGCAAAATCGCCCTCATGAACCTTGCCAGCAACAAAAAAGGCTCAAAAAAATTGAATCTAGGTGCAGACAGTATCCGGAAAGTCTCATATAGAAGGCTTTTGGATGAAGACACCACCATGAGTTCTTAGAAATATCTTTAAGGAATACCAAGACATTGCAAAACCTACACCCTGTCACTGTTTCTCTTAGAGGTGTACCTCTTGCCCTGGGGTTATTTCAGGGAATCTGTAAGATCTGATGCTGTGTGAGATCTCTTCCCTTTTTTAAGCTACAAAACCAAAGTGGTGTTTCTTGACGGGAACCAGAAGGTCTCATCCAGGACATTAGTGTGATGGCTCAACCAGCTTTCCTTGGGAAGAGGGATTTAGGGATCACTTTACAGCCTTACCTAGTAACAGTTGCACCAAACAGGCGGAATCCTGCTTTGCAAAAACTAGGTTTTACTAATGTTGATGGCTCGCTCCTACAGAGGTAGATTTTTACATAGAAAAAGAGCAAAAAATATACAGCATAGGTATTATCTGCAGTAAAAATACATCTCCTTTTCCTCTAAATAGTAAAGAAACTAAGGTTCTTAATGTCAAAGATGATTTAATTTCTTTTGTAGCAATAATTACATAGCAAATAAAGGTAAGAATTGTGGTTTTGGGGGATTATTTTTGCTTGTTTTCTTAACAGTAGGGCTTTTTTAATGATGGTAGCCTTGGGCTACCTCCTTTCCCATCCCCTTCTTTCACTCTAAACATCATCAGGAGTTGTTTGTTACATGGCCACTTTATAGGAGTTATTTCTGGGAATATAAAAGTACATTTCTGGTGTTTTATAGGTTGCTGTTAGGACTGAGATTGGACCAGATGATCTCCAAAGGTCCCTTCCAACCTCAACCATTCTGTCATTCTCTTGTTTTATTTCCAAGCGACTAAAATATTAGGAATTAGTGGGAGATGTCCCTGACCATGGCAGGGGGTTTGGAACTAGCTGATCTTTAAGGTCACTTGCAACCCAAACCATTCTATGATTCTATGAATTTAATAGAGAAATCAGTTGTGTAATATTCTTTCAATAACTCTTTCAAGTAGCTGAACATATTTTAAGGTTTGAATCAAGGTTCTGCCTCATACGGTTTGTGCAGATGTGTCTCTACTGGCTATTTGGGTACATATGTAGCTTCAAGAAATGAGGAAATATGTTTTTAATGTTTTGAAACTTACTTTGTAGAATTAGGAAGCTGACAAGCAGCGGTTGCACAGAAGATCCCCAGAAGTTTGGTGAGACACTGGCCCAGGTGGCCCAGGTTGCCCAGAGAGGTGGGAGATGCCCCATCCCTGGAAACATTCCAGGCCAGGTTGGACGGGGCTCTGAGCAACCTGGTCTAGTTGAAGATGTCCCTGGTCATAGCAGGGGGTTGGACTAGATGGCCTTTAAAGGTCCCTTCCAACCCAAACCACTCTGTGATTCTATGTTTCTAAGTCGGCATGGTCTGTATGCTTTGTTGTTCTATTAAAGAGTAGATTTAAATACATCTGGTGAAGACTATGAAGACTTGGGGAGTTCAGCTGCCCTTTTAGCTTTCCTGGAAATTCTTGAAAATAATACAAAATAGAAATATTAAATGGAATTGGATAGATCCTACCTGTTTAACTTACTGTACAACAATGAAATGTGTTTTCCCATAGCTTGCAGAGCTTTAAAAATTTGGTCTCCTACTTTTATTTTTTTTTTAATAAATGAATTCTTCTGGTACTGTGCTATCTCTAGATAAGCATTTTTGCCCTGCATCAGCAGTGCAAGACTTCTTTAACAACAAAGGTATTTTTGCAGGTATAAAAATCAGGGGGGGAGAAGGGAGGTCAGAGGTCTTTAAATTATTTTCTGAAGGCAAAACTTAGAGCTGCTGGCATATCTGAGTTCTTCATTAACGCTGCAGAATTCATTTCTGCCATTAACCCTTATTTTTGACATGGTCTTTATTCATTGCATCACCTGGCGCTCATGCAGTGCACTTCAGCGAGGTCTTCAATCGCAGAGGAGCGTCGCCCGATTCGGTTCTTGCAGCAGGCTCCTGAGAGAAATAAAAAGGTTTGATTGCAAGAAGAAATCATGGTACTTAACTAGCTCTTCTGATACGTGCAGACTGCTTTGTAAAACCTAGAGTAAAGATGAGCGTTTCGGTTCCTTCTCTTCCAGCCTTTTGTTTCTCTTGAGATGTCTGCCACTGATGGTGGCAGAAAAACTGACAAAGCGAAACCCTCTTTGATTGCCCATTTGAACATCTGTGAAGGATGGGACAATAATGACATCAGCCAGCATGATAGAGAAAGCATAAATTTTATGAGCATATTTTTTTCTACATTTCAGTAAAAAAAACCAAATTGTATCTTCTTGTTCTTCTCTCTAACACTCCAAGTGGTGAAAAACGTTTGGATCAGTTGCTATTATCCTTCTCTGCTTGAGCTCCTTTCTGTTTAGGCTGTCTCCATTAATGCCTCTCCTCCAGGTCATGCTTGAAAATACATCTATTCTGCACTTGTTCTGATGGATTTGGCTGCCTGCATTTTCAGAAATCCTCCCCATGCGATCTGCATTGCCCGCTCAATCTTCATAGCTCTCAATTTTTTGGGGGTTGTCACTGATGATCGCTGGAACCGAGCTATGTGAAAACAAGCACATAATTCCGTGGGGCAGAGCGAGTCATTGGGTCTTCTGGGGCTGATGTTTGGGGACTGCATCAGGATGCATAGTATGCCAAGACCTTCCCAACTCACCATTTCCATTAGTGTCCTCTGCGTGTGAGCCACATCATATGTTCCTGGTATGAGCTACATCTATGTGTCATGGCTGTTGGACAGGTTGTGTATCAAGGAGGCCACACTAAATAGGGCTGGGGAACCCTGTAGGTGTTTACGCTGCGGTCAAGATGTTTCAGCATCCAGGAAAGCTGATGAAATCAAAATAGCAGAAGCAAAAGTTGATGATCTGATCAGTAGCAGCATTGCCTAAGTACGAGGCAGTATTTCTGCCTCTTGCCAAGTTCTTCTCAATGCTTTACTATAGATCTTCCAGCTCACAGCCCTCGTCAACTAGTATTATTGCATGACGTTGAAAATTTGCCACCTGCCAGTTTTGGCAGCCGTATGCTGCCCGTCTCTGCTCTATGTGACCCGCTCATCACGCTTGTTTCCCCTAGCACTGATTCACCAACATTCCAAAGCAACTTAATATGAAATCCCTGATATCCTTCATGTATCCTTCCTTCTGGAGCGGCACGGATGTCACTTCAGTTTCTTTCAAAAGATGGAAGACGTTAGGACAAGTCTTGAAGAAAACCCCTATGAGATAACATGGAGAACATCACGGCCATGTCAGTGAACCTGGCAGGGAGGCGGTGGGCTTTTGGGCTTGTTTGCTTTAGATTTCTGCCTGTGTTACCAGCCTTACCATAATTTTATTTTAAGGTGTTTAAGATGTATGTCATAGTCCATGTGACAGTTTCTGGTTGGTCTTGACATCCAGCCAGTGTAAGATATTTTAGTTTGCCCTTTTTTTCCCCTTGAAATTTGTCGTGGATTTCTTGCTTTCTTGCGATTTTACTTCTGCATTAAACGAGGTTTGTTTGGCAGGAACTCGTGAGGTTACAGGACCTTCTGTTGTTGACGCAGCCTCGCTAATGTGTGCCTTGAACCTTACTTCTGCTAGTTTCATCTGGTGTTTTCAGTGTTTAGAGAATGAAAAACCAGTTAATTTTTATCGATTGTCACCATGTTGGTTATGATTCCATGAATTGACATCATACTCCTGTCCCTTCAGTTGCCTGGTTTTCTAGGAGAGTCCAAGCTCTCTGAGTCATTCCCGATGTGGCTGATGATAATGCATTTTTACCATCCTCATTCTTTTCTTCCTCTTCTCTATTTCTTAGAGGTGGGGCTGAGGGAAAGCCCACAGCAGCACCCAGACTTCTGAGACGGTGCTCCATCTATTCCTGCAGGGTTAGCAATAATCTGTGTTATGTGCTTCCTTCCCATCTTAAGTCCTATCACTGTTGCTTTTTTTAATTTGGGCTGGGTTTTTTTTTCTGACTAGTAATAGAATCACAGAATGTGTTGGGTTGGAAGGGACCTCTAAAGGCCATCTAGTCCAACCCCCCTGCAGTCAGTAGGGACATCTTCAACTAGATCAGGTTGCTCAGAGCCTCATCCAGCCTGGCCTTGAATGTCTCCAGGGATGGGGCCTCCACCACCTCTCTGGGCAACCTGGGCCAGTGTCTCACCACCCTCATTATAAAGGACTTCTTCCTAATGTCTGATCTAAACCTGCCCTGCTCTAGTTTAAACCATTGTCCCTCATCCTATTGCTCCATGCCCTTGCAAACAGCCCCTCCCCAGCTTTCTTGTAGGCCCCATTTAGGTACTGGAAGGGGCTCTAAGGTCTCCCCAGAGCCTCCTCTTCTCCAGGCTGAACCCCCCCAGCTCTCTCAGCCTGTCCTCACAGCAGAGGTGCTCCAGCCCTCAGATCATCTCCATGGCCTCCTCTGGTCCTGCTCCAACAGGTCCATGTCCTTCTTGTGCTGAGGGTTCCAGAGCTGGACATGATACTCCAGGTGGGGTCTCACCAGAGCAGAGTAGAGGGGGAGAATCACCTCTCTTGATGTTTTTCAATAGCCCTTGATGTTTTTCATGCACCGATCTGTTATGACCCCAAGATCTTGACCCTGCATGGAAATAGTCCACCTAGCAAACTGGTTTTTTTCCTTGTTTGCATCTCTTTACATTTATTTATATTGAATTTCATTTCCATTTTGTTACACCGTGACTCAATCTCATTAAAATCCTTTTCCAGTTCTTGATATCAAGCCCTTAACTTTACTGCTCTGAATAACCGTTGTCAGCAGATGTCAGCTCCTTGCTCCTCACCTTCTGCAGGCCATTTATAACCCTGTGTAACAGCCGAGTCCCAGTGCAAAGTCCTGGCCGACGCTGGAGCTTTACACCATCCCTCTGCTTTGGATTTGTAACCCTATTTATCTGTTTTACAGCGACCTTCAGGTTTTTGCTGTGACTGCTTGGTTTCTTTAAAAGTCTTTAGGAGGGGAGAAATCAGAGAGAAGGGTTGTTGCTGTGTGTTAGTCAATTGGCCTCTTGAATCTACAAAAAAAAAAACCTAAAAAATCATAATTACTCGCTTTGCAATTTGTATGGCTTATCTAAGGTGGGTTTTTTCTCCCCTGTGTGTCTGAGGCATTAAGAAGAAATTAGGTGAAGAGCTTGGATGGTAGAAATGTTGAGAACAACCTTTTGAAATATTTTTCAGTTCCTAATATTTGTGCTCTTTTTGGTAAGCCACAGAGCTGAAGCGAAGCTTAACTTCCAAATTAAGATATTAAATGTATCTAAATTTGAGTCACAGCCTGTAGTTAAAAATAAAACACATACTCTCCAGTTTACAAAACTTCACTAAAATCATTTAGACTAAGCAAGCTGTAAAATTCCATCAACTCCAAGCCTCACAGGGTTGTATGTAACAGGAATAAACAGAGATCTGTTCTTTCAACCAATTTCTAATGTTGTGAGCGACAGAGTTTCTCCCTGATTATTCTTACAGTTTATCTGCGTTCAGGACCATGAAATACTTGATGATTCATGGCAGGATTAGGACATGCTGAGGAAGCGTCGCTGGAATTTAGCCTTGGTGGGAGCACGAGTGTAGCCTGGCTGGTTGATGGTATCAGAGTGTGTGTTCAGCACTGTGGGGTGTTAATTCCACTGCGTGGATATATTCCATGATTTTCTCATATTTTAAGATTTTTCTGATATTATCTGCAGGTTTAAGTATAAGTATTCAGCATGTTTAAAAAGAAAAGTATCTTGCAGTGAAGACAGGAGAACATCTGAGGTTGCTCCTACTGTACATGTGTGTCCAACCCTGCTCGTGTATTGTCTCTTCTTCCTTTATTTGGAGTTAGGATTGAAAATACAGCGCCAGCTCTGCTGAAGCTGTCGCCCGTGTCAGTTCTCTTTTATTTTGCTCAGGCTTCTGATGTTGAAATTCACTTTGCTGTACTGGTTTTGGGGAAAAACCATCAGCTGTCCTCAGGAACTTGTGTGGTTGCTGCAGTGAGAAGTGGCTGGAGTGAGTTTTTTCTGTAGGTGGTTACATGGGCTGGGTTAGAGATGTCGTGGACTCGGGTTATCAGACAGGCCAGAAATCAGTTTGTTGAGGCTAAGATATGATTTCAGGTCTTTAAAACCATGACTGGAGGCTACTGATAGGATCAGAGATATTTTTCTACCATTTAAAAAAAGAGTAAACTCAACCTCAAAGTAAAGCAAAAACTAGTGCATTTTTCAGCCAGCCACTTTTATCCCTTTATTATCCAAGAAATGTTTATACACCCCATTGGTGCGTACCTCTTTACTGGATGTGTTTAATCAGCCCTCGCTGAGCGCAGGAGATGTAGTTTAAATCAAAGAATCAAAGATCCTTTTTTTTTTTTTTTTTTTTTTTCCTTCTTTCTGCTGTCAGGCTGCAACACGGGACTCGGTAACCTCGGCGTTACTGAGGTGCTCTGGGAGAGCTGCCTCTGCCGAAGAAAACAGGGGTTCGTTGGTTTGCCAAATGGTGAACTAAAATAAATACCATTTGTACAGCAGTAATGTACATAATACTCCGTTGGTTTTGGGGCTTTTTCTATCTCAACTTTTCCTGCATTTTACCTCTTAGTTTTTTTTTTTTTAAGCAAACTGCACCGCCAGCTGTCTCTACACTCAAAATCATACTGTCACCGGTTCTGTAAACACAATAGAAAAGCAGTTTTTTATTAAATTCCTTTTACTGCATAAACGGTCAGTGGAGCTGGTAACCAAGTTGCTAAAGAATCGAAAGCAGAGGAGCTTTTAATTAAATATCATTTGGCGGGGTGCCCAGAAATGTCACTGTTGTGGGAGTGGAGAATGAAAACCAAAATGAAGAACTGCCGCTGTCACCTTTCCCGGTGTCTGGAAGATGTATTTGCTTGGACGTGCAGATACACTACCAAATATTAATACTAGTGAAAATACAAATACACAGAGTAGCTACCGTGTCAAGACGACCCTGTGTATGTGTTTTTTTCATAATCTCGGTACGGGCTGTGATCAAGTTTCACAGGAGGCCGTATTAGCAAAAGAATGGGATACAAAAATAAATGAAGAAAAAACATGCATGGTTTTAGGATATTGTTTAAAGGTGAGAAGCATTTTAATCCTGTTAATTACCCCTCATTTACATCAATATCACAGGATACCAGAACATTTTTTTAATCGTCCTTACTTGCATGTGGACTCATTAAATCGTTCATATGCTGCTGCCAAGGTTGTTTTAGGTACGGATGTATTTAGGTGGTGGTGGTTGTTTTAATCTTTGTTTTTATGATGCTTGATTTATTTGAAAGCTTTTCCATAGTTGATCCAGGTTTTGGTCATCCCTGACTTTTCTTCCCCACACGTGGAATATCTCAGTGGGTGAGCAAATGGTTCCAGTGGATCCTCTTTTGCTACATTCAAGTGTATGATGTTGAGATTTCAGTCCCATCTCAAGTACATCTTCCCTGCCTTTAACCCACACTATATTTGCTCTTAATTCCCAAATGTGCCCTTTTGTCTTTCTTTCTCAAACTAATTAGATTCTAATTTGGAAAACAGTGAGATACCATCTTTCTTGGTGAACATTTTTTCATTTTTCACATGTGTTTTGATTCAATCTTTTTGCCTCTCGTATTGCCAGAATGTCTTTCTCAGTCGTCAAAGTACTAATATTCCTTATATAGGAACTGCAATGACTTGAGCAATAACTTTCTATATTCATGGAAATATTTGATAGAGATTCCTGTACTTTTCTTCTACGCCCGAGTGTTTTTCTGTTCTTGACTGTATTATGGTTAAGCTTCTGCTTTGTGAAGCTCTAAAGTGTCGTGCCCTTGTGTATTAGCTTGTCTCTATTTTTAGATCACTTCTCTCAATTTCTTGACTATTTCGCCTTCAGTGACACTATTCTGTGCCCCTAAAACACTCCCTAATTTCTGCATCTGCCACATACTCTGATTGCCCGGCTTATTGGTGGTTTTATTTATGTTGTAAGTGCTTCCAGGTAGGAAATCTGTTTCCTTCTGTGTTTGTACAGCGCTATGTAAATTTGCAACAATATATGAATGATTTCTAATGACCCACCCCTGTAGAAGTTAATGAAGTCACATCAGAGCTGAGTTTGACGTCTTGTGTTCGGCAACACACCGTTTATATAAAGGAAGCAAAATGAAAAACGTGATAAAGAAAGGTTTGAGTGGAGAGATGAGACCAGACTGCAAATTTGAAGCTTGCCCTAGGCTAAATAAAAGTTGTTCTTTTAAAATCTATTCTCTAGCAATGCTGATTTCAATATGAATGAAGTTCACTTTGGTTCTGATTCTCTTTTCACATCTTTTAAAACCAGATTTTGTTGGCTTTTCTTAGCAGAAATTTGTTCTTGATGCATTTGCTTAAAACAAGACTTTAGAAAGCCCATCTGCGTTCTCCAGGCTCTCTATACAGTGCTCTCTTCTTTTTGCCTTCAAGCATTCATGTGAAGAGCGTTTTCCTTTGCAGAAACTTGGGATTTTAGGCACACATTGGCCAGTGTGTAAAATACAGTACCGAATGAAGTTAGTTTTATTTCTCTAAGTGATCTATTTAATTTCCCTGCTTTATCTCACTTTTAAAGCTTTATTCACATCTTTGTGTCTGGGATTAATTTGACTTGGCACACTGCAATGTCTCTGTCTCCCAGGAGCAGCTGATTATTTACAATGAATTTCTTTTTCCTCTTCTCCCCGTGGCTTGTAGCAAAGATTTTTCTCGACACGACTCCCAGTAATACACGAAGAGCAAAAATATTTGAAGAATGAATGGCTGAGCTACCTGTAACGAGGGGAAACTCAAACATGACTCATCTCGTAATGAATGAGTCCAAACCTGTTATTTACCAGGACACCTTTGGTTTGCAGCAGAAACCTTTTGCATAATGAATGGTGGCACTATCTATATAGCTGTACAGAAAATACTGGGCTAAAGGCCTACAGTGAAACAAGTAGTTGACAAACATATGTTACTTATATGCTAAATTAATCATATGGGTTTTGTATGGCAAAAAAGGGGGGAAATGTGTTTTCTCTCCTCTCAGGTATGTGTATAATGATGATGTGAATAAGAAAAAGGGGCTATTGTGATCTAATTTTCAAAAGAGATTTTGTTATAATTAATTATTTGTGCTATCTTTTCTACTTTTTAAAAAATGTGTACTCTTACCTATTAATTTGGGGGGGAAAGGTGAAGTTGTTGGGAGTGTAAGAGCCCATGTGTCACTGGGCTGGGCCTGGGGTGCATCAAGAAGACTGTGGCCAGCAGGTGGAGGGAGGTCATCCTCCCCCTCTGCTCTGCCCTGGGGAGGCCACAGCTGGAGCACTGGGTCCAGTTCTGGGCTCCCCAGTTCCAGAAGGACAGGGAACTGCTGGAGAGGGGACAGCAAAGGGCTACCAAGATGCTGAGGGGACTGGAACACCTCTCTGATGAAGAAAGGCTGAGGGACTTGGGTCTTTTTAGTATGGAAAAAAGATGACTGAGGGGGGATCTTATACAATGCTTAGAAATACTGAAAGGGTGGGTGTCAGGAGGATGGGGCCAGGCTCTTGTCAGTGGTGCCTGGTGACAGGACAAGGGGTAACAGGCACAAACTTGAGCATAGGAAGTTCTACCTAAACATGAGGAGGAACTTCTTTCCTGTGAGGGTGGCAGAGCCCTGGCACAGGCTGCCCAGAGAGGTGGTGGAGTCTCCATCTCTGGAGGTATCCCAAACCCACCTGGACATGGTCCTATGCCACCTGCTCTGGGTGACCCTGCTCTGGCAGGGGGTTGGACTGGATGGTCTCCAGAGGTCCCCTCCAACCCCTACCATTCTGTGTGACAATATCTGGACCAGGGGCATGTCCCGTGCCGTATCCTGCACCAGTCCCTGGCTGTAGCTCAACCAGTGTCTCTTTAACCAAATAGATTTGTCGAGTAATTGCAAAGGAAGAGAGAGGGGAACATGTTCGTGTGGGTCCCGTTGTGGATGGATGCTTGGTGTCATGCCACTGTGGTGGGGGAAGAAGCTCCTGAGAGGGAGGGCATATGCAGCACCGCGTGTGATGTGATTTCTGGTCATGGTTGAGGGAATTTTGGGTGGAAAAAAGGTGTTGGCGACAAGACCACAGGTTGGACTCTGTTACAGCAGCCCTGATTTGTTCCCCCTTCAGTAAACAGTATTGCCTCTGTGAACCTGTTTTTATATTCTAAATGCTTTTTGTCCCTCTGACCTATTTTCTGTATACCTAGAAAAAAGACCAATAATATAAATTAATATAGAAAATCTACTAAATGAAAGATAGAGCAGAACTTTCAGTAAAATCCAGTTATGTACGGTCATATAATTACAGCTGGTAGTGGTATTCTCATATGCAAAAAACTTTCTAATAGGCAGAAATAATCCTCAAAGCCATATGAATGCTGCCGTGGCCTGCAGGCATGCTTTAATTAAAATAGGAAACGTGTCTATTTTTTTAGCCATGCTTGTGCTTACCTTTTTTTAACACTCGTTGAAATTTCTGATTATTTTCATGAGCAAGTATATAGTTCAGTCTCAGAATAATCCCTGTCCTCTGAAGATTCAGTGAATTGCATGACAGTGGACGAGAATTGATAATTCCAGAGGGAGTTTGCAGTAAATCAGGGTATGTTCCTAGGGCTGTCGAAGGCTTCCTCTCGCACAGAATTACCTCCAGAGCCAAAGTTAGCACTGGCATTACTGAAGCTAAGAGTGACCAAAAAAGTGTCAAGTACGAAGATCTACGATAAGGACAGATGGAAAGAGCCAGATCCAGGAAAAAACACAAAGGAGCTGGGGGGTGGAATTTTGTCTTTGATGCAAGAAGAAGTGAATGGTGAAGAGAATGTGGAACAGCATAAAAAATGAGATTATAGGAATGGCTGATCAAGTTTTGTGTTACCAGGCCAAGACGAAGAAGTGGAAGTGGGTAAAGAATGAGGAGCTGCTGAGCTGGAAAGTGTTCAAAGTTGCCGGGGGGGAAGAAAAAAAGAGGTTCAAGAGATTGACCGGGTAGTTGGTGTTGAAAATGGAAATGGAGAAATGCCTGGGTAGGGGAGGAACGTTCAGAAGAGTGTGCGGAGAGAAACCTGAAAAGAGTTGTAACGCAAGAGAAGAGAACTCTGAAGTGGAACATTCAAATGGAAGATGTCAGTGCTGAAAGACAAGTAATAACTGAGAACAAGCAAGCACACAAAAAAAAATAGCTGAAAGATATTTGAAAGATCTACAGAGCACCCAGAAGCCAATAGGTAGGCTGGTCCTGGAGGAGCTTCTTACAAGAAAGAGGGAGAGAGAACAGTGGAGTTAATGGAAATGCAAAACACTTGTTAGCTTGGGAAAATGGAAGAATATAAATTCTAAGGAGTGTCAAAATAATGACGGAGTAATTATAGACAGGCAGGAGACACGATAAAGGCAGTGTCCGTATGATGGACCGATGAGCGGGAGTCTTCACTCAGTGCTTTTGTTTGTAAGTTCTCTTGAATGAAGAAAAGTAGCAATAACATCGGTGATGTAAGGAGGATTTTATTAATCGCTTTAAAGCAATGACAGAAACTGCCAAGAAATTCTTTTGACTTGAAGATAAGTGTGAAGTTTGTCAGTTGTCAGGATCTGAATCATAGAATCATAGAATGGTTTGGGTTGGAAGGGACCTTAAAGACCATCCAGTTCCAACCCCCTGCCCTGGGCAGGGACACCTCCCAACTAGACCAGGTTACTCCAAGCCCCATCCAACCTGGCCTTGAACCTCTCCAGGGATGGGGCAGCCACAGCTTCTCTGGGCAACCTGGGCCAGGGGCTCATCACCCTCACAGCAAAGAATTCCTTCCTGAGGTCTAACTTAAATCTCCCCTCTTTCAGCGTAAGACCCTTCCCCCTCGTCCTATGGCTCCCCTCCGTGATCCAGAGTCCCTCCCCAGCTTTCCCGGAGCCCCTTGAGGGACTGTAAGGGGCTCTGAGGTCTCCCCGGAGCCTTCTCTTCTCCAGGCTGAACCCCCCCAGCTCTCTCAGCCTGTCCTTGTAGCATGGAGAAGAGGTAGTGATAGGAACTGCAAAGAAACTTCCAGGTACTGGGAAATGCTTTGGAAACCCCACTCAAGGATTAGGTGATGTTGAGGTGGAGCAAAATGAAGTATAAAAAACTAAGTTCTGAAAAGCTATAATTTTAAAAGTAAAAAAATGTGTGTGTATAGGAGGCAGCTTTTATCTTTCCTGTTTCAAATTACAGGGCTGGAATAGGGTGAAAAACTGTGTTGCTTTCCTTAGAGTCACAGAATTGCCTAGGTTGGAAGGGACCTCTCAGATCATCGAGTCCAACCATCAACCCAACACTGACAAAGCCACCACTAACCCATGTCCCTCAGCACCACGTCTGCCCGGCTTTTAAATCCCTCCAGGGATGGCGACTCCACCACTTCCCTGGGCAGCCTCTTCCAATGCTTAACAACCCTTTTGGTGAGGAACTTTTTCCTAATATCCATCCTAAACCTTCCCTGGCACAACTTGATGCCATTTCCTCTTGTCCTAAAGCAGAGGAGGTATTTATTGGTCTTTAAATCACCAAATGCTGATTATCCTTAACTCTGCTCCTGTAAGTTACACTCAACAAAGTGTGAGGCTCGCTGTAACTCTGATTGCTGTGTCTTTTTTTTGGGGAAGGTTAACCAGATGGTTATTTCTTATTTCATCTCCTGATAGCAGCTGTAGAAACCTGGTTCCTTTGGAATAGGAAGAGTAAAGAATAATAGCAAACTGAAGAAAAAAAAGAACGATTATTGAATCAAGTATCACAACTTGTGATAGTTGTCCAGCTCAAATTAAATGGTTTATTGGAGTAAATTCCAGTGGGATGCAGCTGCTTGGCCCTGGTAGATGGGGAAATCTCCCTCCCATTAACACAACCGCTCCTGGACCCATTTGCGGCTGGAAGGTTCAACTGCGGAGCCGAATCCCCAACCTGTGTAAAACGTTAATGCTAAGAGTGCAAGTTGTTTATCTTTTACAACTTCTGGCCCGTTAAGGCTGCTCTGGATCCATTTAATACCTGGTGCTTTGTGGGAAGGGACGGCTATGCCCTTATAATTATAATTAGTCATGCCTAACTTATAATTACTAAAGTTGCAGGCTGCTGGTTAGTTGCATCACATTCGTTTACCTACAGTCTTTTTGTGTCCTCCTAAATCCTGTAAAATACTACATAAGCAGAAGGATGGCGGAATTACTCAGATGGGTACTTAAGTGGAAAATTGATATTTGGGGGAGGTGAAAAGCATTTTATGTAGAAATTGGTGGTTTGAGCCTTGGGTTTTGAAGAGCTGTTTGAAATACAAGGACTGTTCTAGTCCTTTTTAAGAATAAGTTTTATGTCCCTTCAAACTAGTGTATATTGCGGTACCAGCTGCTGTCTTATAGTAAAACAGGTTTCAAGTAATAATCGTTGAAGGACTGAAGTGAAGCAAATGCATTGACTTCGATTTCCCATTTGGGTTTTAATTACGCTGTGATCGAGATGTGGAATTAGGAAAAAAAAAAAATCCTTCAGTAGCGTGAAATCTGGACAAAATCCAGGCTCACGGATAAGTAGATGCTTCGCTGCCCAGCTCTTAAAACCTTCTGCTTGTTCTGGTGAAGCATCACGCGGCCCCGCCGTTCACGTTTCAGTGATGTATTACGACCCAAAGAGAGTTACCACCTTGAAACCGCTTTGTCCCTCGGTAGAATATGAGGGAAAAATGCAGAATAGCTGCGTATGGAGACTCCCTTTCCTGGGCTCTGAACTCCGTGGCTGACCCCTGCTATCCGCGCTCTGGAATAGAAATCACGTTATGATCATTTCAAGCATTTTTCAGCGCGAGAGAGCAGAAGACCTGGCCTGGTTGCGCGTATGTGTTGCTATCTCCCGTTCCCATTCCCTCCCTTCTTTCTCTCGGTTTGTTTTCCACATGACTGGGAAACAATTGCTTCTTCCACATGGAGCCCTTCTCCCATTCCTGGGAAAATAGCAGGGAATAGGGAACATTTGCATAATCGTCTTTAGTGCTATTGTGGGCGGGCTTTGGATGCCGGCACGGAGTTGCAGACTGGCCACCTGTCCAGAACAAATGAACTTAGCTTTTGTGTACCGTTATCTGGTTTTCCACAGTGTTATTTTTGCGTAATGAATAACTCGAATAAAATATTATAAAACACCCCCCCCCGTCATTCACTAAATGCTTGCGTTGCATTTAAATCCCCCTTTTCAGGGCCGAGGGGGAAGAGAATTTCCTCTTTCTGCGTTAGCACAACTATATTTTCAAGCCGCCTCTGACATAGTTTTATAACTGCCTTTGTGAAATTATCCTCATGAATATTAATTAGGGGTGTGGGAAGACAAAAAACCAAACCAACCCCAAACCTCAAAATGATTTGCATTCATCCTTGTATAAATGATAAATTAAGTGTTGTCTAATGTTTTCTAATGGTCCATTTCACCTATGTAAAACAATTAATTAAACAATTGGGTTCTTAGGGAGGGGAGAAGAGGAGGGTAGGAGAAGGGTGCTGAGGACACTACTCCTCGCCAGCGCTTCATCACAAGAATTAAGCTTCTCTGTAGACGTTTATTTGACTTCTGCATGTGTGAATGTTGTTTCTTGATCTTTTGTACCCCTAGGATTAAAGACGCGGTAACAAATTAACTTTAATTTCCACTTTTAAGGGGAAAACCAGGAAATGTGCTATTTCGTGTAGCTTTCGTGCTTTTGATAGCCAAGATGTAGGAAGGACAAACTCTTCTGGTGCCACGTTTTATTGCACATCAACCTTTGTACTGAAAGCATCTCGGTATCCAAAGACTGAGTTTCGATTGCTGCGTTATGATAAAGGAAAACAAACCCTTCCATACTGTCGGGGGTTTTTTGGCCAAAAATGACATGTAAACCAACCCTGACAGTTAAGATTTCCATATTGTTAACTTTCATATTTGTATCTTTTATTGCTGGGTTCTTTTGTCCATCTTGAAAATCAGTTGGCCAAAGTTTGGCCAAGTAATCGTTAGCAGGTTAAGAATAGAGTAACATGTTTTTTTTTTTAATTTCCCTGCCTTTTCTTCTTCCCAGGAGCAGTTAAAGGCAAGAGATACGTCGTGCCAGTAGAACATTATTATTTTAACGCCCTTTTTGAACCCTTATTCAGCGCTTTGCAGTATCTGTGGCATTTATGATTGCTCTGTGGTGGCAGTGGAGGAGCGGCTGAGAGATTTCTGTCAATCATCAACTCCTCTTGCACTTGTGTTCTGGAGACAAGACGTGCACCACGTACATTTTACTGCCTTGTTTTGATTCTTTATTGTTCCTGGTACATGTTTACCCCCATTTGAGAGGGTATTGAGCTGCCGCTGCTCTTGTATTTCCCGTAGCGATGATTTGGTGACATTTCTAATGAACGTTGCACCTTGCTATTTACGGATTGCTTCTACGTTGTAATATCAGCTGTGCAGGTATTTGAATTATTCTGGACTTTGATATGAAAACTACATGGGAAGACTGACTGATCTGTCCCGGATTCCATGTTTCTTTTTCCAAGAGGGAGAACACTAAAATCAATCAATTGCACTTTGCTGTAATGAAAAACAATTCGATTATGGTGCAAGACGGTAGGCAGGAAAGAATAAATATTTAACATCTGTAAATTAAGACGACAAGAAGCTTCAAGCCAAGACATATTACTTCAGCAGTTAACATTTTCACATATCTTTTGATTTTGTGTGTGTGGATGATTTATGTATGTATTTTAGCAAATTAGGAATGCTGTTACTTCCAGCAGTAAAAAAAAAAGAGATGTTTTGTTTGATTTGCAAACCGTGCTATAGTTTGTAAACCCTGAGTCATTAAATATGTTTCCTCTGCCTGAAATGTGTTGTTTAAAAACCAGCAAAGTAGTGAATTGGAAAATCTGTGCGTGTTGATGAATTGAATATATTTTTTTTATCTTGTGCTGGTTTTTCCTGCTTTGCCTATTTCTTCCATAATAACTGGAAATTGAGTTTGCTTTTTACACTCTCGTCCTCTGACTGAAGACCTGAAAGTTCCCTAATTCTTCGTTTAAAATTCTGATTACAGCCGTGGTTTGGGGCAGTTTTTATAGGAGCGCTTCTCCATATATGACTTAATTTGGGGGATTTTAAAATCTGAGCGTTCGCTGTAATCTGATTCCTTTCTCCGTTACTTATTGATGAGGTTTCCTAGGTTTTCCAGTTGTCAGCTCGCCGATGGAGCTTGGAGATTTAGGACATTACGTGGGTATGGGAATCTTACTCTTTGTTTTCTTATTAGGAGCCTGACCTCTGGTACCTCATTTTAACATTCGAGCGGACTCTGGTGAATAATGGGCTGTGGTGAAAGTGCATCCAGCTGGAATTGCGTCTTGGGATGGGGGGTAGGGAGGACTGGAATCTTTGGATGCCATCATGAAGCAATTAGACAAGCTACTTAATAATTTATAGCTTGCTGTCTTAAGAGCTGTAAGCATTTTGACTGAAGAGGTTTTTGTTTAACCTTTCAGTGCTTTCTATGAAGCCTATATTTAGGTTAGAAATGATTTGCCTTTGAAGAACAGTGGAGAATACAGAACCAGATGACTTTGTCATCTATTAATTAATGCTTTCTGTTGCTACCTAAATGTTACGGTTTGCTCAAATCTCTCAGAGCTACGGTGGATCGTGAATACATAAAAACCTTTGTGAAGCAGAAAATGAACATAACGGTGGGTTGTTTTTTTTTTTTTTTGCAAATCTTGACAGATATATTTGTTAAATCCCCTTCAGTTGAATTTGCTTGTAACTTGGTGGCTTTTTTCCTGTTCTGTAACCTTGAATATTATATTAAACTGGGGAAAAAAATGTAGTGCTGGGGAAAGGAGGCAAGCAATTGCTTATCTGCTAGGTGGTAACTTTAGTATACTTGGTGTTTATTTGAGTGATTGTTCTTAGAAATGACGTGGATACCCTGTCGCAAAATAATTTCTAGTAGTTTAACAAAAAATACTGAGATTCCTGACCTTTGCTACATCAAAGAAAGAAAAGGGCACCCGGGTTTTCGGGTGCAGGAGGATGAAGCGCTGTTAGACTGAGTGCTCTGAAGGTGCGCGAGGGCAAAGGGGAGCAGAAATTCAGCCCCGAGCTCCTTGTACAAAACACTGTCTGTAAACGCTATGTTTTCGTAAGTAAAAGAGGTTTTCTGTAAGCTTTTTCCGCTTCTATAAATGTGATAAAATTCAAAAGTTATGAACAATTTCTAATGATAGTCTCGCCAGCATTTGTCTAGAGAAGAAATATTTATAAAATGTATTGCTGACGTTCTTGGATGGGACTTTTCCATCTCCAGTCGACGGGCAGCTGCTCAGTGCAAATAGTTGTGCTGTTACTCTGACACTGAAACTGTACAGACAGGAGGAAACATTCAGATGACCACATTCAATAGCCGTTTCTTTGGCTTATTCCACTTGTAGCAAAGATATTCTTCAAGACGCAGACCTGTATGTTCTTTAGTATTGCTTTGAATTCCATTCTGAACAGCCGCACGGTTTGCAGAATTATAGCACGGATTCACTTTTCCTTACTTTATTCTGTCTGTTCCCTTTTTGCAGTCAAACTCCTCTCTTTTTTCCGAGGACTCTCCACTTTGCGGGGAGCTGGTCTTCATTGCACGGTGTCTCTTGTAATATCAGTGTTAAATTTTGTTGGGTTTTTCCTAAAAGCTTTCAACCTTCACATTTTAATTCTACCAGAGTTCCCTCCTCGCCTCTTTAAGTGTGCTTAATAGTGCTCTTTGGAGAATATTATTTCTACTTTAAGGATTGGAGTATTTCCATTTGAGTTGGGGTGTTTTTTTCTGAAGGCACTGAAATGCAAATATTCATAGAAGAATAAGGGCCCAGTTCTGGGCTCCCCAGTTCCAGAAGGACAGGGAACTGCTGGAGAGAGTCCAGCGGAGGCTATGGAGATGCGGAGGGGCTGGAGCATCTCTGTGCTGAGGAAAGGCTGAGAGCCCTGGGGCTGTTCCACCTGGAGAAGAGCAGACTGAGAGGGGATCTCATCAATGCTCAGCAAGAGCTAAAGGGTGGGGGGCAAGAGGATGGGGCCAGACTCTTCTCAGTGGTGCCCGGGGACAGGACAAGGGGCAACAGGCACAAACTTGAGCGTAGGAAGTTCCACCTAAACATGAGGAGGAACTTCTTTCCTGTGAGGGTGGCAGAGCCCTGGCACAGGCTGCCCAGAGAGGTGGTGGAGTGTCCATCTCTGGTGACATTCCAAACCCACCTGGAGGCGTTCCTGTGTGACCTGCTCTGGATGACCCTGCTTTGGCAGGGGGTTGGACTGGATAGCCTCTGAAGGTCCCTTCCAACCCCTTCCATGCTGTGGTTCTGTGAATACTGCCTTTGATGTATTGATAGTCACAGAATAACTTTGCAGGATGTAATGCTGATGTTCATCCTTGTACATACAGATAACTTAAAAGTGAATTCCAGGTTCTCATAATCACGCTGCTGTGCTATAACCTGGTTTGGTGCATTGGCCAACCTTGCCAAAGAGGTTGCCCAGAGAAGCTGTGGCTGCCCCATCCCTGGAGGGGTTCAAGGCCAGGTTGAACGGGGCTTTGAGCAGCCTGGTCTGGTGGGAGGTGTCCCTGCCCAGGGCTTGGGGGTGGAACTAGATGGCCTTTAAGGTCCCATCCAACTCTAACCATTCTGTGATTCTATGAAGCTCTGGTTGCTCTTTGTGTGCTCTTGTCCGGCTCTTGTCTTGTGCGTTTGCCCTCAAGCAATGACTTTTTTAACACATCTGTGCGATTAAGAATAATGTTTGACACTGCTGAATGAACCCACTTGTGTATTTACCACTGGTAAGACCATACACACAGTTACTGCTCTTTATTTGATGCATAATGATCTTAATTTTATGGCTGTTTCATCATGATCACATCCTGAAAGTCTACTGGAAGATTTTCTGCTGCAGACTTTTTTTTATCCTAGTATCTTTTTAGATACAAGGGTAAAAATAGTACCTACTAACCTTTGCAAAGTGAAAGTTGCTGCTGGATCCAAAAAAATAATGCTAAATACTCTTCGAGACTTTACTTTGAGTACATAATAGCTGACCATACTGCAACATGAAATAGTGCAACTTCGGGTAATCTCAAATGAATTTAAGGTGCTGATGTGCTGAGATCGGTGTTGTGATGACTAATCTCGTCTCATTCTCTCCTGTGCTCAATTCATTTATATTAGATTAATTTTTGTATATAACTTTTGTCTTAAATTTGAGGAGTTGTTGCTATATTGGTTTTTTTTTGAGATTTTGGTCTCTAGTTTTCTGCTCTGACATGGTAGAGTGCTGACCCGTTCAGAGGGTACTGGTGCTCCCAGACACCCCAGTAGTCCGTGTAGAAGCGTTTGCAGCATGATCTATTTATCTCGTTTAAATTGCTGATCTGAAAACGTAATTGAAAATTCCATTTATCATTGAAGTGAAACCTTATGATAAACTGGGTGGGCAAAAAACCTGCAACGTTGTCTTTAATACTAGTGTGAACATCTGAAATATGAATCTGTTTCCAAGTAACTCCTTTCAGTCCTGTACTCAGCTACTTTTACATTAAAATTTAGTATGTTTGCTACCAGTATAGATTTTAAATCTTCTGTTTGTGGTAATTTCAGGCTTCTCTGATTTATTTTATCATTATATGAATAAACTCGGAGCTCAAGAGCTTGTCTTGTAACCATTAGTAAATACACAAGCAAAAAGATTAACTTTGCTTATTTAAGAATAAACTTACTCTGAGCCCAAAGATGTTTGACCCAAATAATCTTGGTAGGATTTTATTGCCATGTTTCAGTCTTGCCTTTTTTCCTTTTTTTTGTTGGTTTTTTTTTGGTTTTGACCCGACCTGGAAGCAAACCAGGGCATTTACCATATCTGTTTTTTGAAAACGGTATAAGGAGGACGTTGCATGTGTCTGGTGAAGAATTAGCACACAGCCCATTCAGAAAGCAGAAAATAAATTCCAACACAATGATCTTGAAAGATTACAGAGATTTTCAGGCTTTTTTTTTTTTTTCCCTACTTAGGCCGCTTCAAAATGACCCGAAGCAAAGAACTCTGAGCCCTCTCTATGGTTTAATTTTCAGTACGAGAAAGCTTAATACAAACTCTGCGAGGTCTGTAAAGGTCTGACACAAGCTAAGAAAAGCCAGAAAATGCCCAGTTAAGAGGAAAGGGACCATATGCTTTCCAGTCCTGAGCTGCCAAACTCAACTCCTTCCCCATTGTGTTAGTCTGTTAGAGACCAGATGGTCGCTTCCCCCGGCGCCGGGCATTTTCTTGCTTTTCTCAGTTGTTCTGTTTGTCTGATAATACCAAATTCATGAATTTCACATCTGAAAAAATAAATATGTGTGTGTGTATATATATATTCATATAAAAGTTCCTGTGGGCAGATCTGTACTTTGCAAACGTTGAGACTGAATAAATTTATGTTGTAAATACCCCAAGACAAGCTTTCCTTCTCTTTTGGTGGGTTTTCGCCATTTGTTTTGGTTTTTTTCTGTGCAGAGATTAGCTTGATAATTTATTTTTTTCTGAATTGTTCCTGTTAAATTCTTTCTTAAATGAGCAGGAAGGAAATTTTTTTTTTTTTTTTTTTTAATATGAATGAAGTCAAACTGAGTTGGACTTGGGCGCTCTTGGCAGCTCTTAGAACAGTTGGCTTGCCTAATAACTTCAGAGAAAAAAATATTTTCTAATAGTCTGTTTTTCCCCTCAGTGAGTGCTTTGGCACCTGCATCCTGGGCTGCGGAGGGCTTGTTTGCTACAGATGTTTGAACATGAACAAGACCTTTAACATCTCTGCAGTAGTTGCAGCCGCCTGCTCTTCTGTCCTGGTGGAAACAGAGATTTCTTTTTTAAAAAAGATTTAAGGTATCAAGATCTGTTGAGATACCAAATTTGCCCTTGGTAAGCTTAAAATGCTCATAAAGACAATTTAGGGTTACTCAAACCTTACTTATAATTTTGCATAGTCTGAATATCCGTGTTCAAAGATGTGTCTCTGCTACTGTTTGATCTAAAAAAAGACAAAATAAAACACAGTAAAACCCCTGAAACAGATACTAGTACTTCTTAAGGCCAGGTTAAGGAATGTGGATGTCATCTCAGAAGTTACTTGCATGACCTGGATGGGGCTTGGAGCAACCTGGTCTAGTGGGAGGTGTCCCTGCCCAGGGCAGGAGGGTGGGACTGGATGATCTTTAAGGTCCCTTCCAACCCAAACCATTCCGTGATTCTTTGTATGACGGCAAGTGTTCTAGGAAAGTGCTTTTCACTAAGTAATATTACTCTTAAATTATGTTCTACTTCCACTGAGAGTTAATCTGGAGTTTTAGGAAGGTGGGAAATGTTATATGGTGAGGGCTCTTGATAAGGGAAATGCAAAGACTACAAAACCTGAAAATCGCTGCTGCTTTTAGAAACTGGATGTGAGCTTTGGAGCTGCCGTGCTTGGGGAATGCTGGTATCGGTGCTCACCTTTAGACCTTGTTTAATTATTTGCAGTGGTGTCGGCATGGGACATTCACCTGGCATCTTCTCACAGTAGACTTTTTGCAGCTTTGCAGGTGTTATGGGCATTGCTTGGTTGTACTGCTCTACGGAAAAAAAAGTCTCCAGTGATTTTTACTAAGGAGGGCATATGATTTTCATGGTCTTAAAGTGGGTTTGTTCTAATTTCTTCTTTCAAAAAAAAAAAAAAACCCAAAACAAACCAATTCTGCCAATCTATTTGCAGGGATAGAACGAGAGATATTGCAACATAGAGTGCAACCTGTGCGTTCGGGCCTTTGCACAGTTGAACACACCGAAGCGTCTCCAGGGCTGACGAAGGAAATAGTTGCCTGACCCTGTAGATGGCTGGGACTGCAGATAGCCAGCAGTGTGCCCAGGTGGCCAAGAAGGCCAACAGCATCCTGGCTTATGTCAGCAATAGTGTGGCCAGTAGGACTGGGGCAGTGACCACCCCCCTTGGCACTGGTGAGGCCCCACCCCGAGGGCTGTGTCCAGTTTTGGGCCCCTCACCACAAAAAAAGCCATTGAGGTGCTGGAGCGTGTCCAGAGAAGGGCAACGGAGCTGGTGAGGGGTCTGGAGCACAAGCCTTGTGAGGAGCGGCTGAGGGAGCTGGGGGTGTTGAGCCTGGAGAAAAGGAGACTGAGGGGAGACCTTCTCGCTCTCTACAGCTCCCTGAAAGGAGGGTGTAGCCAGGGGGGGTCGGTCTCTTCTCCCAAGGAACAGGCCATAGGACAAGAGAAAACGGCCTCAGGTTGTGCCAGGGGAGGTTTAGGACGGATATTAGGAAAAACTTCCTCCCTGAAAGGGTTGTCAAGCATTGGAAGAGGCTGCCCAGGGCAGTGGTGGAGTCGCCATCCCTGGAGGGATTTAAAAGCCGGGCAGACGTGGTGCTGAGGGACATGGGTTAGTGGTGGCTTTGTCAGTGTTAGGTTGATGGTTGGACTCGATGATCTGAAAGGTCCCTTCCAACCTACGCAATTCTGTGATTCTATCGCCATCAGCATGAGAGAAGCAGCGAGCTTGGTTTTCTAAGGTTGATTTTTATATTCATCCCAGGAGTATTGGGAAATCTTGTCTCAACTCTGTCATCTTAGGGTACAAACATTGACAATTTCAGGCAAACAGTTAATTTCTCATCACTGGAAGCAGAACGCTGTATTGGCATCTAGCTTTTCATGCACTGCAGTGTGAAGTAGGTGATGTAGCAATCATCTGATAGTGGCTCAGACTTTAACTGGAGTAGTAGACCATGGGTTGATGATTTTTGAGAATGTCATTTTTCATGTCAGCTCAGCTGAAAGATCAAAGAAACTTCTGTTGGTGTTGAGGAACAGAAATTGCAAAAATTTGAGCTGTCCCACGTCATCAGTGGTACGTTGCTCTGAGTGATGCATATTAAAGACTGAAATTTGGAGTTATGGGGAGGAAACAATACTTGTATTTCATTGTTGTTGGGAATATCTTCCAAAATCTCCTGCCTGTGGAAGTGGAAGATGAGACTCTTTTCATTCTTAAAGGCCCATGAATCCGGTTATCAGCTCACATCAGCTTGCAGATCAACTGGTGTGAGCAGACCAGTCAGAGACTGGAAGAAACTGTCCTTGGCCACATTTCTTCTGAAACTGTATTTCTTGAGCTGCATAGTTTTTTCTGTATTTCTCTGCAGGACACAGTCCCATTAGTTTGTATGTCCCTAGATGAATGCAGATTCTCCCAAAAAACCCACTTAGATGGAATTCCCCTGACCCAGAATGTATTTATTCTTCCTTTTCTCCCCCACAACTCATGATCTCCACTGAAATTACTGAGAAATAGCTCATCAGTCCCTTTTTGTGGGTCAGTTTTCAAACTTCACTAACCATCAGAAGAAGGGAGCTTTGGAGTCTCCTCACCTTAAATGCTGGAAATGGTGTTAGGTACGACTGGACCCATACTTACCCCCTCTGATTAATCCAGCTGTTTCACTTAGGAACTCTAAATCTTTGTTTTTCATGACTGGATCATGATGCCAAAAACTTACTTGCGGATGTAAGCACGTCCACTCTTCTTTCTGATTTCCAGAGAACAATTGGGTTGTTTGTTCAGCTGAAAGAGTTCTCCAGCCAAGGTGAATCATCTCCGTTGGTTTTTAAAAATGTGCAGATCTTTGTTTCTTTGTCTTCTACACTGAAAATTCATAATGGTACTTTTAGTACATAGTGATTTGCTCAAAACAAACCAAAACTCGCAGTCGAGAGTTTAAATTTACTGGCTGAAGCAGCCTGTTATAGTCTTTACGCTACAATTAATTCTTGTACTGATCTGTGCATAACCAGACGAGCAGTGGTAAACCTTTCCTCCTCCTTGGGTGCTGTATTAGTTGGGAGAAAATAAGTTGAGGGGGTGGAGGAAGGGAAGATGGGACTGAGCAAGGCTTGGAAACGATGGCCGTTTGACTGCTGAACTGGATAGGTTTGGCCTTGTTGCCTCCTCACATCATCACACTTTATCATATAAATTCTGTGTTTGTATTTAATATCTATATTTCATCACAAACATTGTAATTTGGCCTTATTGGGATCCTCCTTTTCCAATGAGAACATGTGAAATACTCCCCAAACCCAAAAGAGCTCTGGCATCAAGGACACTGTTTCTTGGAGAAAACTGCATTTATCAGTTAGACCGTTTGTGATGGCTGTGGGGCAGGGTGAGGTGACGCGGTGCTGTGGTGGGATGGGGGTACCAGGAACACTCGCAATGCCTGAATTTTGAGGGAATTTTTTAGGATTTCAGGATTCTGTCCCTCTGCTCTGCTTGGGGGAGACCCCCCTGCAGTGCTGCCTCCAGCTCTGGGGCCTCAGCACAGGAGAGACACGGAGCTGTTGGAGCGGGCCAGAGGAGGCCCCGGAGATGCTGGGAGGGCTGGAGCCCCTCTGCTGTGAGGACAGGCTGAGAGAGCTGGGGGGGGTTCAGCCTGGAGAAGAGAAGGCTCCGCGGAGACCTTGGAGCCCCTTCCAGTCCCTCAAGGGGCTCCAGGAAAGCTGGGGAGGGACTCTGGATGAGGGAGGGGAGCCATGGGATGAGGGGGAAGGGTTTTCCACTGCAAGAGGGGAGATTGAGATGAGATATTAAGAAGAAATGTTTTACTGTGAGGGTGGTGAGCCCCTGGCGCAGGTTGCCCAGAGAAGCTGTGGCTGCCCCATCCCTGGAGGGGTTCAAGGCCAGGTTGGATGGGGCTTGGAGCAACCTGGTCTAGTTGGGAGGTGTCCCTGCCCAGGGCAGGGGGGTGGACCTAGATGATCTTTAAGGTCCCTTCCAACCCAAACCATTCTATGATTCCATGTAGAATTAGGTGAAACATTGTCAGTGCAAGTGTTTTCTGAGATATTCAAGGAAAAGGTCCTTTGCTTAATTAGCCCCAGACTACATGAGTTAATAAATATATAGCTATAGAAACAGACTTGCTGTGCACTATCTTTATTACTATTATTATCATCATCATCATCATCTTGTATTAGAGGGTGTAAGATTTCAGCAGTGCTAAATGTAGAGTTTCAGGGTTTAATACTTAAAAGGAATACTTGAAACAGAATGCGCAAGAAATATTAGTAAAAAACCCCCACAAATCCACCAAGAAAACTGTGAAGTGTGAATAATGATAATGATTTCCAGAGCAAAATTTACCCATGTAAACTTTGCCAGACGTACCAAATACCAAAATATTCCAAATAGCAAAACATCCCAAATCCATTAAAAATATGGCATTGTCTTTTCAGACAGATTTTTGTGTTTTCCCCCTCAATATGATGCACACACTTAAACTACTGCCAAAAACTGAGTTATAAAATTTGAATATAGAAGGTTACCTAATTGCGAGTTCCGTATTCTGAAGATATAACAAGCTCGGAAGCTAAATACCAGACGCAAAATTAATTTCGACACTGTAGTGTGATAAGCTTTCAGAATAGTAACATTTTGGTTGTTATAAACCGATCGATAAATATTCTGTGAAGCCCAACAAATTTAATAGTTATCTGCCAGCTGGTTTAGGATGGGGCGGGAGGGGGGAAAGCTAGCTTTGTGCTACATAAAACACGGAGCTGTGTCGATGCTTTGTAATCATGTGAACCTTTAATTAAGAAGTTCCCACAGAATAGAAAGCGCCGACCTGCTCGGTTGTGAAGACACTTTCAATGAATAACACCCAGCGACTTCAGAAACGGCTGGTGACGGCACCGCAGAGAAGAAAACAAACTCGGGAATGGTTTTTACGGAGTGGAAGAAGGGGAGTGGAGGATGTATTCCTCTGCAGATGGAGAATGGAAAGAAATAATATTTTGCAGTCTGTTCCTAGTGCAATAAAACACAGACTCTTTCAAGAAATGCTTGTTAGAGATGAGCGTTCAGATTCACCAATTAACAGCTCTAACAACTTGGAAGGAAGAGCTGCCAGAACTCAGTTTTGCCGTCCCTCACCTTCTGAGATTCCTTACATGTATCCAGGACATTAAACGGTAGTATTTCCACTTGTTAGGCTTTTTCAAAATATTAAATATTCAAACATTGCATTCTTGCGAATGGCATTATTTAAAAAAACCCACGCAGGCGTATTTATGGTTTATTTATAAATCTAACTGCAAAGTCACACAACAAGGATGAGAGAACCGTAATTTGACAATCCCAGGCTGCGGGGCTGACTCGCTGAATTCTGAAATACCATTTTCAGCAGCAGTCTGTCTCTGGAACGGGATAGAGGGGTCGCTCAGCAGCCTTTGTTTCAGTCCGACATTCCTATATGTTGTCTTTTTAGCTCCTGGAATATTTCGCTGCCTTTTGAACTAGTTCAAAGTAACTTCAAAGCAGACAAATATATTAAGGTTACGAAGTGTGCTGGTTGGTGTGGGCACGGGATACTTTAGCAAAGTTGTTACCTTAAACTAGACTAATTCGAGTTAGGCCAAGAGATGCAAGTCTGTATTCCTGCATCCCAACGAATAACTAACTCCAGTTGACCTATTCCTCTGTATTTTTAATTTCTTAATTTTCCAAAGCGTTCGAAATGCAGCTGTACCTCCTGTCCTCGAGGGAGAGTTGATCTGTCGTGAGTGTTGCTCACCTGGGGGCGAAAATAGCTCTCTCATGGAGGTGGAATCTGCAGATTTGTCTGCAGTTTTGGAGAAAATACATCAACCTTTCAGATTTAAGAGGTGAATTGTGTCGCTTCCTGAGCTACTTTGGGGGCTGAGATGCCGTTGCTGCTATCGATAAAGCCAGAGAACTCCTCTTGGCATCGTTACACTCCCATATTTATAGAAATACCTCTATATGCTCTTCTCTGAGGCTATCTGTGCTTTTTATACTTGTTGATCTTAATAAATAATCCGCTGTCTCTCTATCCCAATATACATTTTTGCAGCTTGCTGTGACACTGTACTAAATGTTTTCTAGCCGACTGTTAATATTAACTTATATCAATGGCAGCTACTGAATTAGAAGTGTTTGCAAGAATAATTCTGAATTTATTTCGGCTTACATTGAAAGGTACTGTCATGCTTAACGTGTGTCTGCCATGCTCTTATATGTTAATATCTGTGAGGGGTTTTTTTAATAAGTATATCAGATAACTTGCCTATTGTTGTACATTTACTGTCTTAAATTTGTAGCTGCTGATTCTTTGGTGGGTTTCAGCTGTATTTGATAATATAAATATTTAGTTTTAACAGATGTTATCACCCTCTCTGTCTCCTGTCCCAAGTCGCTTAAACTATTATCCTTAATCATACGCTCTTTCCATATACATCTGTTTTCTTTAAATAAACTGAAGATTAAGGGGTTTAATTTGGGTAAGGTTTTTACGCTGCTTAGTTCAAAATTCTGCGTTTTATTAATAGTCTCAAAGAGTGACTGCACTGATTAGAATATTTTCATCTCTCCGTGATACTGTGCTTGCAGGCTTTGAAACCTGCTTTTAATTGGAACTTCCCATTTATTTAATTCTTTCCTGAAACTCTGTATTCCACTCATTCAGCTACGTGTGTTTTACAGCCTTGTGATCAAGTGGAAGTAAAATTGGCCTGTGGAAATTTCCTTAAATGAACTTCCTCAGTTAACATACTACTGTTAAAGTCATATGTGTTTTTTTGAGTTTTCTTAAAATCCCCTTTCCTACAGTCTCTGTAAATCTCTAATTATTGTTGTTTAATCTCTTTGTGGATGACTGATGTAGTATGCAATTTTATCATCGTATTTTCAGATAATTTCCAGTCAGCATTTTTGATTTACACTTTATTTACAGATCTTTCTACACTTTAATGTCATTATGTAAGAAAATATATACATTCTATAATGTTACATTCTACTGTGGCTTACTTGCTCTGGTTTTAGTGTCCCGTCCAGTGTCCCAGCGGTTTTATTCTTGTACAGTTCTCTTCTTTTGCTTAATACATTCTGCGCATCTGCATGAATTGGGCGTCCTTTCGTCTCCCAGAAAATCGCTACAGAATTGACTCAACCATTAAGTTGCTTCGAAAAACACGTTTGAACTTAACAGTGTGACAATGAGCTTATCCTGTTTTCAGTCACTTCTCTGCCATCGAGCACCAAGCGCTATTTTGGTAGCAAAAGTTTTGATTTTCAGGTTCTTTTACAAACCAGGCTTAGAGCCAGTGTCAGCTGCAACATTGCTTGACCAGTCTCTTCCAAAAAAGGTTTGATTAGATTATAAATACTTTTTTTTTTTTTTTTTTCTCTTTTTTTGTGGGCGTTAGAGAAAGCATTTCCCTTTTTAGAAGGAAAAAAAAATAGCAAGCGTTGACCATGACAGGCTGAAGTTATCGAGGTCAGGACAGCTGTGTTGAATGGGGTTATCAAATTTGGGAGGGTAAAAAGCTGTATTAACCTTTTTGCTACTTTCTTTAACAAATATCTTGAGTCGGAAACTGGTTCCAGTGGTGGTGTGGAAAGCGCTCACACGGGGCTCTTCACATCTAACAGATGATGCCGTTAGCTGTTTCGTTGGGAGGATGATAAAGGTTTTTCTCTTTCAAATTCTTCTGTCAGGGAAGTGAACTTGTTAACGCCAATTTTTAATCCCTACTTCAGTCTTTGCCTATGAGATCCTGTCCTGATTCTTCTGTGTTACGGAGGAGTGCATCTCACATTATTCTCCAGCCAAAAATGCTGTAGAAGTTGAAATTGTTGCCATACGCCATCAGCAACCCAGCATCTGAATTAAAGGAAATTTGGAATTTAAAACTACACTAAATCCTCACGCTACAAAACTGGGAAGTGCCAGGTTATGGTCTCACTCAGCAAAACAGATCTTGGGGAGATGATTATGGGGAAGGTGAGAATTTGAGAAGCTGAAGGTTGGGGTTTTTTTTTTCCTAATTGGTGCTTTGCTTTTTCCTGCAGCACCAGATCATGACCCTTGTCTGTCTTTCTCCCCACCAGCACGGAGCTTGCACTTGGGGGGGGAAACATACAATCGTCTAGGTTGGAGGGACCTTTCAGATCATCGAGTCCAATGATCAACTCAACTCTGCTAAAACCACCACTAACCCATGTCCCTCAGCACCACGTCTGCCCAGCTTTTAAATCCCTCCAGGGATGGCGACTCCACCACTGCCCTGGGCAGCCTCTTCCAATGCTTGACAACCCTTTCAGGCAAGAAATTTCTCCTAATATCCATCCTAAACCTCCCCTGGCGCAACTTGAGACTGTTTCCTCTTGCCCAATTGCCTGTTCCTTGGGAGAAGAGACCGACCCCCCCTGGCTACACCCTCCTTTCAGGGAGCTGTAGAGAGCGAGAAGGTCTCCCCTCAGTCTCCTTTTCTCCAGGCTCAACACCCCCAGCTCCCTCAGCTGCTCCTCACAAGACTTGTGCTCCAGACCCCTCACCAGCTCCGTTGCCCTTCTCTGGACACGCTCCAGCACCTCAATGGCTTTTTTGTGGTGAGGGGCCCAAAACTGGACACAGCACTTGAGGTGGGGCCTCATCAGTGCCGAGTACAGGGGGATGATCACTGCCCCAGTCCTGCTGGCCACACTAGTGCTGATACAGGCCAGGATGCTGTTGGAATCCTTGGCCACCTGGGCACACTGCTGGCTCATGTTCAGCCGGCTGTCGACCAACACCCCCAGGTCCTTTTCTGCCGGGCAGCTCTCCAGCCACTCTGCCCCCAGCCTGTAGCGTCCATGGGGTTGTTGTGACCCAAGAGCAGGACCCGGCACTTCGCCTTGTTAACCTCTGTGTGGTAGAGGTTTGAGGCCATCCTACCCTCAAGCAGATCAACACTCCCATCCAACTTAGTGTCATCTTCAGACTTACTGAGGGTGCCCTTGTTAAAGCAATCAGCATTTTAGGAGTCAATAGAGTCAGTTTTGTACCTGTTGCATGGGACATTTCTCAGCAGTTCAAACAGAAAGTTGTGCAGAGAAGAAAAAAACTCTCTACCTGACAGCAGCACTAGTTCCAGCCCCGCAGCAAGTGCCTTCAGAGTCATATTAAAGAGGTGCTTTTGGCTTGTATCCCTTAAAACAGCAGAAAGCGATGGGGAGGAAGTGATAGAGATCTCTCCCGTCTCCTCCTTCACAGGCAGTGCTTGCTCAGATAAGGTTTGTGCAAACGGCTTCTTTGAGACAGAGGAAGGATGTGGCATTTGTTCCGCAGAGAGCAGGGGAGACTGGTGGGTCCAGTAAGTGTAAAAGCAGTTCCTCTTCTCAGTGAATGATACAACTGCATTTTAATTTCACTTTTACACCTGATATTTGGATTATATTTTGCAGAGGTGAAGATGCTATGTCTTGGGAAACTGTACTTTGAATTAATGCTAACAATCAGACCTTTGACTGGAGACAATCAGATGTTTAGCCACAGAATCATAGAATGGTTTGGGTTGGAAGGGACCTTAAAGATCATCTAGGTCCACCCCCCTGCCCTGGGCAGGGACACCTCCCACCACACCAGGTTGCTCCAAGCAACCGTCCAACCTGGCCTTGAACCCCTCCAGGGATGGGGCAGCCACAGCTTCTCTGGGCAACCTGCGCCAGGGGCTCACCACCCTCAGAGTGAAGAATTTCTTCTTAATATCTCATCTAAATCTCCCCTCTTCCAGTTTGAAGCCATTACCCCTCATCCTATTGCTACAAGCCTTTGTAAAAAGTCCCTCCCCAGCTTTCCTGGAGCCTCTTTAGGGACTGGAGGGGACTGTGAAGTCTCCCCGGAGCCTTCTCTTCTCTAGTGGGAGGTGTCCCTGCCCAGGGCAGGGGGGCTGGAATGGGATGATCTTTAAGGTCCCTTCCAACCGAAACCATTCTGTGATTCTATGTCAGTTTGCTTGGCATATTGTACCTCCTCTGAGGTTGTGGAGCTAAAAATTGCTGTGTCTGCAAGATGAGAGTCCCTAAACTTGGTGCTGGCTCTCAGTACCAGTCAGGCAACCCCCCAGTGGATTCGGAAGAGAAAACATCTTGAAATACTCACTGGAATGTGCAATAAGACAGTTTTGCATCAACCTAGATAATTTTTAGGAGTAATTTAGAAAAAGGCCTTGAATGACCTGAAATATTTCTGAATGTCAACATATCTCAAATTTAGCAGTTTAAAGTCTGTACTTTAGAAAGTGAAAATAATTTATACAGGTGACTACTTGGCTTGGTCGTAACTCGTTTTATTCTTGTTTGTAACTTGTGCAGAGTTGGAAGGATCTGCAGTTTAGTTACGGACATGGTACCACGTCATGAAGATGACAGTTATATTTTTGAGTGCCTAAAATCTGGAAGCCAAAGACAGGAGCACTTGGAGAGAAAACAAACAATTCAAAGCATTGTAAATTATGGTTTTATCAGTTAAAATTTATTGACCTAATCTGTCAGGATACTGTTAATAAGGGAGATATACAGATAAAGCAACTTCCAACGTATTTTTTGCCAAGAGAAGTAGAACGCTGTGGGTAGATTGGCTCATGTTAATCCCTAGGCAATATATCCATCTTGGCCTGGTGAAAGATCAGGAATATAATAGGTTCGAGGATATTTTAATGAATAAATCTGAATTGGCTCTAGGTCCTGCCAGCTTGACTGCAGAGGATTTAGCCTCAGATGATTTCCTGTCTTAATGCTGTGAGTGTTGTCTTGGAAAACTTTGAAATCTTTAAAAAAAGGGGCACCTTTAGTGCCTGTTGTTTTTTTAAAAGGAGTGCTGAGGGAGGAAGAGTTAAGCTCAGGTTAATTTAAATTCCTGGAAAAGCATTGCAGCAACAAACAGAAGTGTTAAGAAAAACCACTTGACACCATTTTGGTATAAATTTTTGACGTCTCTTTTTTGCTGTTAGAGGGTAACAGGTCTGTAAATAGAGATGGTGCTCGGTGTCTCGACTTCAGGGAGGTTATCGATTCTTTTATGTGGCCGTCTAAAATGCATGCTAGGAAAATGTGGTCTGCGTAAAATGACAAAAGCGTGCTGAAAAACATTGGGAAAATCATGACGATATCAACAAATTCTTTGTTAAAATTAATGAGGTTTCTTACGGCCTGTCCTTAATCCGGTAATAGTCAACATTATTAAGAGCCTGGAGGAGGGAGTAGGATGTGGACTTACTGAATTTACTGATGTTATCGTAGAATTGCCTAGGTTGGAAGGGACCTTTCAGATCATCAAGTCCAGCCATCAACCATATTGACTCGAGATGGGCGGCAGGTGATTCTGCCAACAGGACTGAAGTTCCAAATCACCTAGAAAAATCAGCGTACTGTCTTCCAAGTGTCGGCTCCTACATTTCAAGGAAGATTCAGATCATCTGGAGGGAGACCAGAGGAGAGCAGTGAAAAAATCATTGCGAATGAGAAAGAAAATAAACAGGTTACAAATTAAGACTGAAAAATTCAGGTTTGAATGAAGAGGAACATGTTTACTCTAAAGCATTAAGGCAGCCTTGAAACACTAAAAGTGTTGGAATTTTTTGATTTATCCGCTGTATAGCATACTGGAAATTGTAGTACGTGATACTAAACACATTAGAGTAAAAATAGTTAGGGATTGGGATAAGCCTCCATGAACTTTCCTGAATGGTCTTCCCTGGTGTAGGACCGTCCCTCCTTGGACCTGGGGACCATCATGTGGATTGGCCTTTTGCCTTTCCTTTCTGTAGGATCTCAGATACTCCTTCTACCACTAAATAAGCAATTCTTGGGAGTTTGTTTTATTTTTTTTAAATCTCTTTTATGGATTGAATATAGAAAATAATGCTAAACTCCCAGAGCAAGATGTTTTGGAAAGAATTAAGAGGCTTCCAGTGATGTAACGGTTTTAACTCTTGACTTTAACTTGACAAAAGAACAAACCCCACGAGGGATGAGAGATTTGACATTTCCTTTGCTAAGCCTGATTGCTGTAAATTAATTTTTCAGCTTTCCCCTTTGTTTTTCTTTGCCTTCTTGTCATGCTTCAAATATCAAAAAATGTGAAATGGAGCAGCTCGGAAAGAGATTGCGAACGACGGAATGAAACTCCGTATTTTCTGGAACTGGAAGCATCAAATGGTAGGACGGAGAAGCAGCGTGGTTGGAGATGGAGCTTTCCATTAGATAACCAACCTTTTGTAATGTTTCTGGGGAGTTTTACAATTGATGCTGCCAGGCACGTGGAAATCTCTTTTATTGATCGTTTAACCGTATTAAAGGCAATTTAGATAAAGAGTCCCAGCATAGTTTTGATCTGTGCCTTTTGGAAAGTATTAGGATGCGCTGTAGAAGTCCGTGTGCTGCCTGTTTTGTGGTTTGTTTTCATTTTTATTTGTGCTGCAGCAGCGCTTTAGTCATGGTCTCGTTGCCGAAGGGCCCTGGGGAAGCTCCGAGCAAAAATGATTGTGTCTGACAGTGTTTTTGTTGTCAGCTTATAATGTAAATTGGCTCCTGCGTGGAATCCCTGAACTGAGTCCGTGCAGAACGGCGTTCATTCTTATTAAAGTGTTAAAGGTTTTATTGAATCTAGCTCCAGTAAATAAAATACCACTTTAAGTAATGGCTGTGAACGCTTAATAACTATCTGGGAATTTAATATTGAGACTAAATTGTTCTTCTGTATTCTCCGTGTTCCTCCTCACCACGCAGACTGCATTGCGTTTTCCGCTCCCACACCTTCCCTTCTCCCTGTCCAAATGTTTTGAAGAGATTGGCAACAGCGTTAAATATGTTTCAAGTTACTCCTCAAGCTTGTGGAAAAAACCCCCAGCTGTATGATTGACAAAGCTGTCTACTAAATTTTTGGCACTAAGTACCTCGCTGTTTCGGTGAGTCAGACTCATTGAGCTAAGACATGTAAAATCGTAGTGATTTAAGGAAATAATCAGGGATCAGGGAAGCACGAGCATCTGAAATGTCTTTTTTGGGATGCATCTAGGTTTTTTTCGTTTTTGTAGTAGAAGCATTCTTCAAAATGCAGAAACTTGACGTAGCTCAGCTGTGCCTGGGGTTTTTTTCCTTCTCTTTTTGAGGATTCTCCGTATGGTGGTTTCTCTTCGTTCCCAGCCAGTCTTACTCTCCGAGAACTAAAAATGTGATTTTAAAACTATCTGATCTCAGTCAAACTGCTGTTTTTACAATGGCAAGGAAGTCTTAATGTAAGTCTCCATCCTATTTTTTGAAGAACCAGCAGCACTGAAAGAAAATAGAATTTTCCATCTTACAGACAACTCAATAATAATAATGGTCCAACATTACTGAACTCTTTTTTTTTTTTTCATTTAAAAATAAAACAAACCACAGCCCTCTCGCGCATAAGCAATGGATGGGCCTGATAATAAGAATTTATCCGTAATAAAACTATTACTTTTTCTTAGTGCTGTGGAAGAGCCTGAAGTTGCAGATGTTGAACTTGTGAAGTTGGGAATAACCTCGCTCCTCCCTGAGAAGTCGAGTACAGAGAGAGATACTCGAAACCTCTCCCTTGTGGAGTGTTTGCCTGCCAGAAGAGTGCTCAGCAAACAAAATAATGCCACTTAGCGAACAAAATAATGCCACTTAGCAGAGAAAATGATGTCAGAAGGCTGCTGCGGCGGCACGTAATGCATAGGAGTGATCTCAAGTGTCGGTCAAGCAAATTGCCCTGCGTGCATCCATGGCGGGGGGGTGGGGGAAGCATTATTTTTTGTTACCCGTCAGTGATTAGTGCTTGGAAAAGTTGCTCTTCAAACTAGAAAAATAGTGTATTAACATCATGTAGTAGCTAATGGATATTAAACATACGGGGCATCAGCTTCACAACTTGGACTTGGTTTCAGATAGGAACTCTCCCATTTTCTCCTGTTTTAATTCTCCTTTCCATCTTCCCCCTCGCTGGTGGTGTCAGGGTCCCAGCACTGCTGGGAACAGCGTGGTCGGACAAGGCTTTGCCATCGGAGACTTGTGGGAGCAGCTGCTCTCTCCGTGTGCCCTCCTTGTCCACCAGCCCAAGGTCTTACCTCCTGGCTGGGCTCCTCCTCCCACCCTTTGCCTTTTTTCCCGCTCGCAGGGATTATTTGGGCCGTTTGCTTAGAGCCTGTGCTGGAGCTCCTCGGATTGCTGAATATTAGAGATTACTCAGAAGACAATATTTCTGTCATTCTTCTCAATTCATGGTTCCTTTTTTTCTGAGACAATAATAGCAGAGTGTAGATTTATTTGTACAAGTGAAAGCTATAAAGGGTTGGTTGGTGGATTTTGGTCTGATAAAGAGAAGTGATCAAAATGATGCAAGATACGGAAACCACCTAAATGAAGACCAGCACTAAATTTGTCCCGTTGATAGATGTTTTCCAAAGCTTGGTGTTACATCAGCTGGCGTCTACCGTGCTTTCTGCAATCAGTAATAGGTTTTAGGGGACCTGGCTGTCATCAGCACCTCTCAGTTATTACAGATAAAGATCTTAGGACTGCTTTGAGAAGCATCGTTAATGTGTCTTTTTAAAAGCCGCATACTTTTCTATCAATGATCTTTTAATTTGGGACATCTTTCTCTTTCCTTTTCTGTTGGTAATTACTTACTTTCTGTTATAGCAATTTATTATTATTTTTTTCTTCCCCCAATATCTGTCTCAACTGGCCTTATCAGAAAACACCAGTAATAAACTTGAGGTAAGGTCGGGCGATCAAATCAAATAGGAGCCACAGCGCTGGGAAACACAAATTTGAGCATATGTGAAATTTGGCTGCTTTTTTTGCTGGTCTTCCCGTTCAGCAGAATTTCATTTCTAGGTGTTGATTCCTCGAATGATCAATTGACACAGTTTTATGTCCCATCCATCCACCTGCTGGGCAGATTTGCAACCAGTTGAGGTTCAGGTTCCCGTGAATGTGTAATAATATTAATGTGTTTGTAGCATAGCGATACAACGTGCGTTTTGATGGGGAGGAGGAAGGGAAAACCAAGACATGGAGGAAGGATATACGTCTTTTCCAGATGAGTTAAAATTGTTTTTATGTGACAGCCGGTCTGTTTATACTGTTTTATATGTGTTCTTTCTAAATCCTGCTAATGTGTTAATAACATACGCAAGCAGAATAGCCCAAGTACATTTCTTTCGACAAAGGGTGAGCAGAGGTTGCACAGTGCTTGCAGGGCATTTCAGACATTTTTTGACCTTTCATGTCAATAATTATTGATTAAAAATAGTGTACTTTAAAATAAATCCATTGTAATTACCATTCAAAAATAATTAACTGAACTTTTTTTTCAAATTCAGTGATACACACCTTGGAATGACGTGGAAAAATGAAATCAAAAAACCTTCTTGTTTTGCACCCATCAGAGAGACTGTTCCTGTTTTGGTGAACTATGGCTTTACATATTTATGCTAAAAATCATTTTAGTGTTTCTTCAGACACAAAGGTTTGGAAGGAAGCCCCCTGCCTGTGGGAAACAGAGCTGACGAGCCACATGGTGCCTGGGGATGCAGATGCACCCACCTCGCAATATCACTTCCCCAGAACATGATTTTAAGTCATAGAATCATAGAATGGTTTGGGTTGGAAGGGACCTTAAAGATCATCCAGTTCCAACCCCCTGCCCTGGGCAGGGACACCTCCCACCAGACCAGGTTGCTCCAAGCCCCGTCCAACCTGGCCTTGAACCCCTCCAGGGATGGGGCAGCCACAGCTTCTCTGGGCAACCTGGGCCAGGGGCTCACTACCCTCACAGCATAGAATTTCTTCCTCAGATCTCAGCTCAGTCTCCCCTCTTCCAGTTTAAAACCGTTCCTCTCATCCTATGGCTCCCCTCCCTCATCCAGAGTCCCTCCCCAGCTTTCCTGGAGACCCTTGAGGGACTGGAAGGGGCTCCAAGGTCTCCGCGGAGCCTTCTCTTCTCCAGGCTGAACCCCCCCAGCTCTCTCAGCCTGTCCTCACAGCAGAGGGGCTCCAGCCCTCCCAGCATCTCCGGGGCCTCCTCTGGCCCCGCTCCAACAGCTCCGTGTCTCTCCTGTGCTGAGGCCCCAGAGCTGGAGGCAGCACTGCAGGGGGGTCTCCCCCGAGCGGAGCAGAGGGGCAGAATCCCCCCCCTCGCCCTGCTGCCCACGCTGCTGGGGATGCAGCCCAGGCTGCGGGGGGGTTTCTGGGCTGCCAGCGCACGTTGCCGGCTTGTGTTGACCTTCTCAAGTTGTGATACTCCTGTATCCAGTCTGTAGTCCAGTGAAACTGAGGGGAAGGAGAGCTTTTATGGATTTCACTCAACTTTGGATGGGGATTTATGTTGTGGTTTTTGATAGTGCCTTTATTCAGTGAATCTCTGTCCCATTCTTTAAAGTTACATTTAAAGAAACATTAAGGAAATGTGTCATTAAACAATACTGAAATCAGGAGAGCATTCTGCGTGGTCTTCTCTTCTTGCCTCTCTGCAAATTTATTCTTGCGCTGAAATATCGTTCTCTCAAGCTGGTTAAACGTGATCGATGTGCACCTTCAAGGAAGAAAGAAGCACGTTCCTGGGCTGCAGGCGATGCCAAAGGTTAAACAACCAGTTGATTTCCCCGCTTGAGCCCAACAGTGGTTGTCTTTGTTTCCGTCCAGCGAAACAAGAAGCGTTATTGAGACTAGAACAAGGAAGATCTCATACAAAAAGGTTACGTTCAGCATAAAGTTTAAGAAAGCAAACCTACTGTACTGGTCTAATTAAAACCCGCGTGTTTGCCTACGGCAGTTTTGAATGAAATGCCGAGGTGTGGTTTATCGGTCTTCGTGAACAAACACTAAATAATCAGACACCTTCACTCTGCAGCTGGAGCCCTCTCCAGCCTTTCATTGATTTCGGTGGCGAGCTTCTTCGCTTTGGAAATAAATGGTTAATCACCAGTTGTAGAGTTGATTTGCTGACATTGGTAATAGGGTTTCTATGTGCAAAAATGGCTTTATTTATCCCTCTTGTGACTTTTTTGCGTCTTTAATTTTGGCATAGCTTGTCCTCAACTGTCAGTGGCCTTTTTGGTTTTTTTGTGCTTAGTTTTGTGTTTGTGAATGTTTGTTGCATCTTGGGGCAGATCTCATAGGTGGGGTCTGATGCGGAAGGGATGGAAACCTGAAAATAACACCAGGTGGGGGGTACCTAATAAAGCTCCATATCTGATCACAAATTGCTCTGCCAGAGTTAGAGGAGATGTTATTTTTCCTTTTATCTGGATTTTTTAAACAGCTACCTAATACAATTTGTTCATTTTTTTTTTTTTAAAATGGAAGAAATTGCGATGGAAATTCAAGAATTTATAGTTAAAGGCATAACTTCACCTGCAGAAAGTATTGCTGACCGTACGTGTGAATGCGTCAGAATGAAATACTGATGTGGAATTTGAAAATGATCCTTAACTGAGCAAAAAGAGCAATAGAAATCGGGGAAGGTAACTGGGGAAGATGTGGAAGCTCAGAATGGGAAATAACAGCACAGTGGGATGCATATTAATGAGTTACATGTTAAGAAATTGGCTTCACGATGACTATTAGTGTAAATCTGTTTGTAAGCATCGTTCACACCGAAAATTGGTACCCAGCTGAGCAGATGGGCTCAGGAGTTGGACTCTAAGGTGAAATAGATATATTTAATATGAGGGAGCGTAAGTTTTCTGCTAATAATATATTAGGAACAATTAATATTTTTCTATGTGAAAGTGTCAATTGGATTGTGAGCTCAGGAATAAATTTTAGCATCGAATGGGCTGGTAAGACAAGAATGGAATCTGGTGCTGCTTTTTGAGGTTCTTCTGGTATTTTTCTCTAAGAGCACTCAAAGGCTGCCCCAGCAGGTGACAGCATCTGGAATATAGTCTGGAAAATGTAAATAAATGGTGCTGTACCATGTTTCCCGTTTGGTGGGTTGTATGGGAAAGTGTCTCACTCCCGGCTTTTCCCCGGGATCTGCTCTTCTGGAAAGCAACTGTGGCGTTGATTTTTCTTAACTGGAAAGGAAATTTCAACCCAGGTCTCCCACTTGTTTGCTAAATGGACTTTTATACAAAAAGAGACTGCTCCTCTGGTGATGGCTCTCTTGAAGAAGCAGGAACGCTGCTCAGTGTTCGTAAACGCGTTATCCAACTCCGCGAGTTGGATAATATGCATCCTCATTTCCATTTGCTGGTGCTCAGTTCGTAAGCGATATATGAAATGAGATTAGGAGCTGAAGGAGGGAGCGCTGCGGCGGCGACTCCTCTCCCTCCCCTTGTTTACAAATTCCACGTTGCTGCTCCCTGAGCTTGAATATGAAAATGCTGTTATTGATTTTCTCAGACTGCACAAAGTGAAATGCAGAGACTAAAGAGGGTAATTAATGTTAATAATTAAAAAATAACTGCATTTTTCAACCTCTAGTGTATTGTAATCCTCTGAGGAAAGGCCTGATCCTGGGATCGAGCTTCTCCAGTTCAGTGATAATGGTGTGGACGTGACTGATCAGAGTTGGGCACATAAAGGATCAGATATTTTGTTGCTTCTCAGAACCCCATGGCCTCATTCGGTTAAATCCAAATGTTCATTCTTAGAACTGTGACAAATTGAGACATTTTGCAATATTCCTTCCTCTGATTCTGCCACACGCTGCTCAGATGTCTTCTGTGTTACTGGTTTTACTGGGCATAGTCACATGCAGAAAGATCTTTCAGCATAAATCTCAGTAGATTCAGAGTCCCTCTGAATTAAAAAATTAACATGAAACTCATTGATTTTTCTCAAGAGAAACTAAAGTCAAAAATATAAAAAAGGGTAAAAATAAGTCTTGCGTTGCAGTAGTTTGCTAATACTGTACATCAGTTACTTCTATGTGTCAGCTTATCATTTGTCTGATACAGCAGCAAAAATGTTATTTTAGATACCTCTTATTTTTAACTTTTTTGGTTTTATTCCTTCTTTTAACAGAGCATTCAGAAGCTGGCTAGCCAATATTTGAAGAAGGACTGGCTTGGAATGAAAGCTGATGAACGAAGTGATTATAGGTAATTTAACAGTTGGATATCTTGAAATAGCTGTCTTTATTTTCAATTTGTGTAATTATTTTACTCAACAACGAAACGCTGCTCTTCTGTAGTTAAAGTTGTTTTTTTTTTCTTTGTGGTAGAGCATTGACAGTTAAAAATGAAGCTTTGTTTTCCCCTGAAATTCCGAGATTAGTCTTAAATAGATGTTTATTACTTGAATAATTTAGGAAGATGGGAAAAACAAAATGGCAAGACAGGACAACAACTGTAATTGTGCACTTTGTTTGGGTATTAATGCTTGTATCTGAATATATATTTTAGTAAATAGCTTTACGGTTAGAGTAATAAGCGTGTGGATTTCTTCGTAGGAAAAGACAGCAACCCATTTCTTTTTAGGAGGCCGCTCCTCAGGAAGATCCCATCTGACAGCAAGGAGAAGGCAAAGCAAGACACAGTTGTTTACAAAACTTAGTGTCATTAACATGAAAGGTGGATCATAACATCAAAACAGAAATGAGTTAGTTGCTGAAAGCCTCCCGCCTATGAGTAATACCTCCTAAATATTTTGAAAAAGTTTGAAGATACTTTATTTTAATGCGTTCTTTGTATTCTGACAAATGTTATTTCAAACAGGAGGAAGTTGTTGATAGATTTGTGTTTTGGACTTTCAGTACCTTCACACCACTTCTGTCTCTTAAGAAGAAATAAACTGAATTATCATTCTTAAGAGTATCTAAAATGCTCCCATATCACACAGACAGACCCCTCCTACCTGCAGTTTTCTCCCCACTCAGCAAGTCTTTCTTCTGCCTTCGGTGCCATCAGATACACCCACAGTGCCCAGAGGTCTTCTGCAAATACCTGCCACCCCCTCCCTCCCTATCAACGACTCTTTGGGCTCGAGCAATTTTCCTTTCTGCCAGCTGCAGGGGAGATCTTCTCGCCTTCTTCCCCTGCTCTCCTGCTCCACCTTCTGCTTCTGACTCAGGCACTTCTGAGCTTTTTTCGTGAATTATTGGGGCCCTGCAAAGCTCATTACACAGCTATGGTTGTTGTATTTGGCCCGTTAGAATCATAGAATCTTCATGGTTGGAAAGGACCTTTGAGATCATTGAGTCCAACCATACACACACAAAAAAACCCCAGCAATCTCTGTCACTAAAGCACGCCCTGAAGTGCCAAATCTACATGTTTCTTAAATACCTCTAGGGATGGTGACTCAACCACCTCCCTGGGCAGGCTGTTCCAGTGCCTGACCACTCTTTCAGTAAAGCAATTCTTCTTGATATCTAATCTAAACCTCCCCTGCCACAGCTTCAGACCATTTCCTCTGGTCCTGTCATTATTCACCTGGGAGAAGAGGCCAACACCCACCTCTCTGCACCCTCCTTTCAGGGAGTTGTAGAGGGCAATGAGGTCTCCCCTCAGCCTCCTCTTCTCCAAACTAAACATGCCCAGTTCCCTCAGCCTCTCCTCATATGGCTTGGTCTCCAGACCCCTCACCAGCTTGGTAGCTCTCCTCTGGACACGCTCCAGCACTTCACGTTACATGTGATGCCTTTGGCCCCTCACTACAGGAAAGACACTGAGATTCTGGAGCGAGTCCAGGGAAGATCAACAAACCTGGTGAGGGGTCTAGAGAAGGCCAAGAGCATCCTGGCCTGTATCAGCAATAGTGTGGTCAGCAGGACTGGGGCAGTGATGGTCCCCCTGTACTGGGCACTGGTGAGGCCCCACCTCGAGTGCTGTGTCCAGTTTTGGGCCCCTCACCACAAAAAAAGCCATTGAGGTGCTGGAGCGTGTCCAGAGAAGGGCAACGGAGCTGGTGAGGGGTCTGGAGCACAAGCCTTGTGAGGTGCGGCTGAGGGAGCTGGGGGTGTTGAGCCTGGAGAAAAGGAAGCTGAGGGGAGACCTCCTCGCTCTCTACAGCTCCCTGAAAGGAGGGTGTAGCCAGGGGGGGTCAGTCTCTTCTCCGAAGGAACAGGCCATAGGACAAGAGGAAATGGCCTCAGGTTGTGCCAGGGGAGGTTTAGGATGGATATTAGGAGAAATTTCTTGCCTGAAAGGGTTGTCAAGCATTGGAAGAGGCTGCCCAGGGCAGTGGTGGAGTCGCCATCCCTGGAGGGATTTAAAAGCTGGGCAGACGTGGTGCTGAGGGACATGGGTTAGTGGTGGTTTTGTCAGCTTTAGGTTGATGATCTGAAAGGTCCCTTCCAACCTGGACAATTCTAAGATTCTCTGAAGGAACGACAGGTAGCTGAGGCAACACTGATGAGCCGTCTGTAACTATTTGCTTGATTGCAAAATGCCCAAAATCACAAAATCCATGATCTTATAAAAAAATTGTCAGCATCTGCTCTGGCTTTGCTGAGTTCTGTAGGGTCTGTTCCATTGGATCAACATGTTCAACCGGAAATGTTTGCCAAAAAATTGAATCCCAGAACAGGGACAGGAAGGAAAATTTTTACTTTTGGTACAACTTGAGTTAAAATTTTTGTTAGAAGTGCAGATATTTGCTAGATCAGCATGAAGCATTGTGCTTTAGTGTTCTTTTTTAAAGCAATCCTTTGAAGAATTATGCTACTGTTATTTAAACCAACCCATATTTTCAGTATAATGCGTTGTCTCCCTTCCTTCCTATGCTCAGACTTTCTGTGTTTCAATGTTTTAGGAGCATGTACTCAGTTTGGAAATCGCTTTTGGAAGGCACGATGCAAGTGGCCCAGTCCCGACTCAATATCTGTGAGAACTATAAAAACTTAATTTCTGAACCAGCCAGGACTGTACGGTGCTTTAAGGAACAGCAGTTGAAGAAGGTATTTGTGCTTTTATAAGTTCTTGAAACTTTTGTTGTTTTTATTTAGAAAAAAACCTGTAATTGGAAATCTTTCAGTATAGTATTTCTAAAATATGTATGTGGTTTTCAGTCTCTCTAAGCATGTTGTTCCAGAAGTAAAGAGAGTTTTCGAGAATGATGTTTTGGAAATGCTCACTGTGTGGCTTAGACAAAGCTTAACATAAGGAGGGAAGCAGAAATAGTGGTGGAATGGACGTTGCAAGTGTCTCAGCTATTAGTTGGTACTTGTAAATATTCCTTCCCTACGTTGTCATTGAGTATTTATTAATGTCGCTGCTGGCTTTAATTTGAGGTAGGCTGGACCATCCATTCAAGGTAAAAGAGAAAAAACCCCAATGCAGAAATTTTGGGTTCATTTGCTGAAAGGTGACAACAACTAATTGTAACTTCCCTAGTTATATACTCTAAAGCAGTACTAAAGTTTGGCTACAAACTTTTAAACAGATGTTAGTGTAACATGAGCTCTCCATTTCTGAACAAACTGTAACACAGCTCTCAGAAGCATGTGCAGTATCTGTTTTTCTGGAGGAAAAATTAACTTTATTAATGTTGTTTTATTGTCCCGGGGAATTTTATTTTTCTGTGAAGCTTTCCAAACAATGCTGTAGCAATTTTATAGTATCTTTACTGGGTAAATAACCTCCAGTTTTATTCTTCTGCAAATGCTGATAGTTCGGTGTTTATGAGTCAGCTGTAGAAGTGGGGACCACTTCTTTAAATTTATATAAATGGTAGAAGTTCTTTTTTCCTGCACTTTTGAGTTAGCAGAACAAGTTATTACAATTATCAGGGCAGGACTTCGGATTCCGAGTATTCTAACAGCGATATGCTTTTTCCACAACGTGGAATAACCATCCGCTTGGAATTAATTTTTCTCCACAACAAATTTCGTGGTTTGTGCAGCGCAGTCTCTCACCCTTTCCCTTGGATTTCCAAACAGATGAATGATATATTACACTGACCTCCATCCAGGCAAAAGCTTATTGAAATTGAAATTCAGAGTCAGTAAAATACTTGTAACGTTGCACTTGGAATGCCCATCTAACATTGGGTTTCTGTTAGAAGCAGCGTCTCGTACCAGGACTGCAGCAGGTATTGAGTTACTCCTGATGAGATGTCATCTTTATTTTCCAGATGTTTCTGTAAACTTTTACTTCCTCGACTGGGTAGCATATAGAAACTCCATTTTTTATGAGCTGTTTTAATACTAAACTTGAACAATTTCAGAAAACCTCATCATAATATGCTGAAAAATATTGATACGTTGCAAGGTGACTCTGGAGGAGGGGTAATAAACGTGTCTCCTGTAGACCACACCTGACCTCTTAAGAAAACTGATCCCCTGCCCTCCCTCGGCGGTTCTTGGCCACAGATGAGGAGGTTTGGGGGCAGCAACCCACCCCCTGCCATTATCTTTCCCTGGAGACCTTGGAAGCTTATCCCAGAAATGATGTGTGGTTTCATATGTTGGCCTTGGAAGAGAAGGTAGAGACCTGCCGTGGACATTCATGAGGGATCTGCAGGAAAGATGATGTGGCCACCACTGCAGATGTTTGCATGGATCCGTATGGGAAGACTGAAAGGCAAATAGAATAAAGTCATAGAATCATAGAATAGTTTGGGTTGGAAGGGAACTTAAATCACTCTGCTTGGAGCCAGTGCAACAAGAAACCATCTCCCTCAGCTCTCTCAAACAGCTTTTTACGTACAACTGGTGTCTGCCCAACCCCAAGCCCCTAAAAGGCATCCAGTCCCCTGATAATTCTGTATTCTTCAGAGGTGCAAAAGCAGGTTTATTTTACGCTTTTAAAATGATCGCGTTAACAACTGGGGTTATTTGATATTTTAATTTTTTGATGGCGGCAGGAGACTTCAGGGATCAAAATACCGATTGATGTAGCAAAATCCCAGTCCTTTTGAAACGGTTTTAGGTCTCTGTCAGCTGTCCAATATATACAGATTTTTCTACCTTTCTTTTTTCTCTCATGCAGTAAGTCTTCAAAAAACCCAATCCTGCCCTCCACTGCTCCCCAAACCACCTACCACGAAGCTTACCTTATGGAGCTGGTTGCCTTATTGGTCTGCCCACATCAAATACTGGGCTTAGTGTGAACTTATATGAATTTTTAGGTACTTTATAGCCAGAAAGAAATTTGACGTTTTTAGTGAGAGCAATTGTGTGGTGAGAAGATGAGCAAATTTCTATTGACTGAAAGCTGGGGAGGGACTCTGGATCAGGGAGGGGAGCCATAGGACGAGGGGGAACAGTTTTAAACTGGAAGAGGGGAGATTGAGCTGAGATCTGAGGAAGAAATTCTATGCTGTGAGGGTGGTGAGCCCCTGGCCCAGGTTGCCCAGAGAAGCTGTGGCTGCCCCATCCCTGGAGGGGTTCAAGGCCAGGTTGGACGGGGCTTGGAGCAACCTGGTCTGGTGGGAGGTGTCCCTGCCCAGGGCAGGTGGGTTGGAACTGGATGGTCTTTAAGGTCCCTTCCAACCTAACCATTCTGTGATTCTATGATTCTATGAAGCACAAGTTTCTTTTTTCTACAGGTGACTGAATGTTATTTTTAATGATTGTCAAATACTGGGAAACTAATGTTAGGTTGTTGGATTACATCACCTTGTTAGTCTTGCAGTTCTTTTAAAGGAGGTTGCATGCATTAATAATTAGTGTAATGAAAAAGCTTAGGTGTTTAGAAAGGGTGTTCAGTAAGAAGACAACGTGTGGCACCTTGAATGGGAGAAGTCGGGTGTGTGACAATGATGTGAAAAGAGGTGGGACCTTGGGTCTGGTCTTTGAAGGACAGAAAGGCAAATTGAAAGGCAAAATAGTTTCCTTAACCTTAAGTTTCCTTAGCTTGAGGCTTTGCTTCTTAAGTATTGCCTGGAGCCTTCATTGACATCTAGTCTGTAATATGTATAATTAAACATAAGTGCTTTGAACTATCGCTCTTACATGTGCTAGTTCAGGTAAAAGAAAACCTTTACAAATCTCTTTTAAAGATAGTATAATTCTAGACATTGATAATTCACATTTGTTTTGTTAAGTAGATCTTTCTGCTTAATATAGATCCTTTCCCAGAATTTTTTTTTTTTTTTGAAGCCGATAGGATGTTTGGAGAATTGCTGAACATTGTTAGTCGCTGCAGGGGGTTAACCATGGTCACAGCTCAGCCCCACGCAGCCACTTGCACACACACACCAGACCCCTCCCCTGGTGGGATGGGGGAAAGAATCTGAGGGTAAAAGCGCAAAAACTTGTGGGTTGAGATAAAGACAGTTTATTTTTTGGCATTAAAATATATGTCATAAGACTGATTGGGTCGTATTAATGAAAAGGTTATTTTCACTCCTTGTCGAGCTCACTGTGCATTTTAAGCCTCTAAGTTTTCTTTGTGAACGACACCGGTTTCTGATATAACCCTCTTTGTTGGAAAGCTCTTGAAGTTTAAGAAAGATGAGCTCTTAAAATAACATTTATCAAATTGTTCTTGTTGCTGTTGCGCTGTATTTTACATGGTAGCTTTTGTCTTATGTTTTCAATTTTAGGGAAGGAAAGATTAATCGTTTTTTCTATCACCTCCAGTAGATTGCCTTTGGATTTTTCCCAGTTGTATTTCAATTATTTCAACTAATTACCTCATCCAAAGCTTTCAGAACTTTTATGTTTCATTTGCAAGTTATCGTTGAATTCGAGTAGTTGAACAGCAGCAGAAAGAAAGAAAGAAAGAAAGAAAGAAAGAAAGAAAGAAAGAAAGAAATACGGGTTTATGTTCTGATCAGCTTTGAAAGAAAGGCATGAATAATTGACCAGGAGTCACTTGGAGACGGCGTTGTTCCATCTAAAATGTGATGAAAAGTAATAAAATGATGATGAGAGTATTATTTGCATGCAAAAAACAAAAACAACCCAACCATTAATGCTTTGTTTCCGGAATGCTTTTTTTTTTCAGTGCGTGGACCAGTTGACACGGATCCAAGCTGAATTACAAGAGACAGTAAAAGATTTAGCTAAAGGCAAAAAGAAATATTTTGAGACTGAACAGATGGCTCAAGCAGTGCGGGAGAAAGCTGATATTGAGGCCAAGTATGTTTTCATAATAGCATATGTATAAATAATTGCGTGTGTATAAAGCAGATTTGAACTTGTATTAGTTTTTTCACTTGATATTATTTTAGGAGAAAGATAATTGCTTTCAACGAGCCCGTGCCAATTGTTTTTCTTTTTGCTTATATACATTTTTGTAACCTTTTCAGGCGTGTTTTTACCCTGCTAGTCAAGTATAACTCATTGCGGCTGGTTTCTTTAGGAAGGAAGTTAAACTGACTGCTTTAATTTGACCTTTTCAAAGGACAGCGTGTGAGCTGGTGCATTTTTTGATATTAAAAGCTGCTTATTTCCTTTCCTCTCCATGGATCTCAGGTTTGGTATCAGTCCATTAGGAGGGGGAGAGGGGATGGGATGCTCTTTTCCATTTTTAAAGATAAATTTTTGAGGCTTTCAGTTTTTATGCTCCTTGATGTCCTGAAGAGGTTGATTTCCTTCCTTTCAGGAAAGCCAGTAGCTCACATGTTTTCAGGTTGGAGCTTGGCCTGTCTTAGGGGAGTTTGCCTTACCCTTTTTTGCAAGTTTCTTTCTCTCTTTTATTTATTTATTTTGTGAAATTCCTCAGGGTTATTCTTAGGGAACGAAAAGAAATTATGGTTTCATTACAGAATTTTTCTTTCTTTCACTTTCTGAGGGCTGGATGATGAAAGGAAGAACTTTAAAATTACCTATAATACCCAAAGAAAGTAAAAAAAAAAACCAAACAAGCAAACAAAAAAACCAACTGAAAACTTGAGCTTGGGAATTTGGGGCCAGATTCATACTGCAGTATTGTCCAGATTAAAATAGCTGTTTACTTGATTTTGTTTTCTTATTTACTTTTTAAACCACCGTCTTTCAAATCGCTAATAAAGTACTTCTCTCATTTCTCTTTCATTAATGCGAATGTGAAAATCACACCAACCCTGCTTTTAAAAATACGTGTGCGTACATGAGTACTCTTCCAGCTTGCTGGAATATAATTATTAACCATTTTGCATTGATATTCCTTCAGATGACTCGCTGTTCAGATTTACAGCACTTCGTGTCTGGAGGACTGACTCAAAATGCCTCAAACACCAAAATAACTTGAGTCGCAGCCACCACTCAATTTCCCTTTCATGATGTATTTAAATTTCATTCAAAAACCAGGGCAAAATGTACAAAAGATTTCACAACGCGCAGTGAAGATGTTATTGATGTAACTCATTGTACTTTGTAGTATTTTCCTTGATCCTTAAGCTTTATTTAAAACTATACAAATAAAAATTCAGACATAAAAAGTTAGTCAGATTAAAATCTTGCAGAAGTGAAGTGCAGTGGCCTGTTCATCCTGTACTTTTGTCGAAAGGGTATAAGACGTTAATCTCTTCTTCTAATTTTTTTTTCAGGTCCAAACTTAGTCTTTTTCAGTCAAGAATAAGCTTGCAGAAGGCAAGTGTAAAGGTGAGTATAAAACCCCCTTAATTTATAATTGTGCTTTGCCGCTCATTTCATGAGGCATATGACCAAAGTTGGCTGGAATCTAAAGATGACTGACATTTTGGAAGATAAATCATTAGAACAAGTGACGAGATAAGAGCAGACTCTTTTCATCAGTCGGAGCACAGAATTATATTTACAAGGAAATTTTTTCTAGTGGGAGTTATAACCGGTTTTTGAAGACCACATGTGAAATTACAACTGCATGAGAAAAAAATATATTAGAAATCCCCTTACCATTAACAAAACTGGAGTCAAAACTTTGAGGGATTAATAAATTATATTAATACATACTTATGCGTGTTAATTTACTATTAATACATGTTTGGTCATTTAACTTCTCATTAGTACCTATCTTTTAACTTCTGTTTCTTCTTGTAGTTAAAAGCACGGCGATCCGAGTGTAACTCCAAGGCTATCCATGCAAGGAATGATTATCTTCTCACTTTAGCAGCTGCTAACGCGCACCAAGATCGCTATTATCAAACGGACTTAGTAAACATTATGAAGGTAAGGAAGCTAATTTATGTATGGGATTTGGGAAGTGTGAAAATCTGGAATGCGAAATGGGCGAAGTACAAAATCTCGGGTTTTGCGACGGCAACGTTGACTTTTCCAATATGCTGCAGTAGATGAGAGTGCAGTTCAATAGATAGATCCTGCGGTCGTGTGGAGGATCAGTGGTACCAATTATCAAGCCCCAAAGCTAAGCAATCACTTTTATTTTTAATTCCCTTTTTTTTTTAACCATTTGGATAAAGGAATCAAGTTTGTAAAACTAAAACCTGCATTTTCCTGTTGGAGTTGACCTTAAGTAGCTGGAGATATTTTAGTTCTTCAGTAGCATATCTCCTAATCCTTTTTTTTTTCATCCGATTAGCTGATCAGAACATTTCTCTTACGGTATGATTAATGAAAATGTAATCATTAAATATCTTGATTTCAAGCTATGAATTTTGGAGGATAGCAAATCAGCCTTGTTGTACTTGCGCGTGGCAGCTTTCCAAGCCAAGAGGAGGTACTTGAACTCATAGGAAATGACATACTTAAAAAGTTCAAATATGATTGCTCACAGTTGCTTTTTTTTAATATCATGCTAGAATTACTTGAATGTAGACTATTCCTGTAACTTAGGTAGTTGCGGATAAATTGTAAAATCTGTGAAATCGGCTATTTAAAGCTAATTCACGCTTTATATAGATGCGTTTCATGTATTGCCATTTTCAAAGTTTATTTAAATGTGCTATCTACAAACTGTTTCCAGGTGAGGCAATCAGGCCTGGCAACTTAGAAGTTTGCAATTTGCTTCTAAAATTGCTTTATTGAAGAACTATCGCTGTGTTATAACAAATCGCTGTATTATCATCCGGCTTTTGCATACTGGGGGGAAAAAAATATTGATCTGAAAAGCAAGTAACCCAAGTAGAAAATGTGAGTGCCAGACGAGGCCTTCGAGGGAGTCTTATATGTAATTCCGTTGTATCTTGACTAAGTTAACCACCCCTCCAGCAATATGTGATTGGAGTAAATCACAGCATGTGTTAGAGGTTCATTGCTGTGCCTCATATCTGCCTTCCTGGAAGGCTAAATCAGATCTGGGTATCTCGGAGGTGATGAAGAGCTGATAGTGCTTGAGGCAGGAGCCCTGGCTTTGCTCTGGGCATATGTGTGGTAAAATGGGAATATTTGTGCTGACTACATATTTAGTAGGTGGAAATGGTTCTAAAGTAAATATTTCCTTGTAATACTGAAGGTAAAATTATTAATTGATGCTTACACAAAATAATTCCATGCTTCCACACATGGTTGGCTGTCAGCAGTTAATGCTCTTACTTGGAAGTAATGCCACGAGTGAATTTAATACGTTCACAGTAAAACAAACAAAACAGTCATTTGAAATAATAAAAAAATGAATAGATAGGCCAGGTAAAATTCTGACTGGTTCTTGGGAGGGTTATGGCTGCTCATTGTACCATAAACCCTGCAAAGAACAGGCTGGATGGATGGGCCGAGGCCAATGGTGTGAGGTTCAACAAGGCCAAGTGCTGGGTCCTGCTCTTGGGTCACAACAACCCCATGGACGCTACAGGCTGGGGGCAGAGTGGCTGGAGAGCTGCCCGGCAGAAAAGGACTTGGGGGTGATGGTCGACAGCCGGCTGAACATGAGCCAGCAGTGTGCCCAGGTGGCCAAGAAAGCCAACAGCATCCTGGCCTGTGTCAGCACTAGTGTGGTCAGCAGGACTGGGGCAGTGATGCCGAGTCCCCCTGTACTCGGCACTGGTGAGGCCCCACCTCGAGTGCTGTGTCCAGGTTTGGGACCCTCACCACAAAAAAAGCCATTGAGGTGCTGGAGTGTGTCCAGAGAAGGGCAACGGAGCTGGTGAGGGGTCTGGAGCACAAGCCTTGTGAGGAGCGTCTGAGGGAGCTGGGGGTGTTGAGCCTGGAGAAAAGGAGGCTGAGGGGAGACCTTCTCGCTCTCTACAGCTCCCTGAAAGGAGGGTGTAGGCAGGGGGGTTCGGTCTCTTCTGCCAAGGAACAGGCAATCAGGACAAGAGGAAACAGCCTCAAGTTGCGCCAGGGGAGGTTTAGGATTTCTTTCCCGAAAGGGTTGTCAAGCATTGGAAGAGGCTGCCCAGGGCAGTGGTGGAGTCGCCATCCCTGGAGGGATTTAAAAGCTGGGCAGACGTGGTGCTGAGGGACATGGGCTAGTGGTGGTTTATGTCAGTTTTGGGTTGATGGTTGGACTCGATAATGTGAAAGGCCCCTTCCAACCTAGGCAATTCTATGATTCTATGTAAAACTGTAAACAACAGTGTGTAACCTGGTGCTAAACCCATCCTTGGTGCCAAAAGAAAGCACCAAGCGTGTCCCAGCCTTTGGAAGGGGCTTCAGGAAGGGGCCCTGTGAATTATCAGTGAAGAAAATCCCACTTCCCTACCAGGTAGGCCGATAAAACCAGTGCAGTGACGAGTGGAGTCGGTTCACACGTGGAGAGATCTGATACGGTGGGAACAATCCATGGGATTTTTTTGAAGAAAGAATGTGTCCTGCAAAAAGAGATCTCAAAGGAGTCAGTCAGGCTGGGAATAAGGGTGATTCATCTGATTTAATGTCTTGAATTTGCCAGGAGCTCTCAACAAACTTCCCACTCAGTCTCTGCTTACGTAAACGAACGACGCTGGTACAGGTGGGGCGGTCAGGGTTTTCTCGTAGATTAATAACTGATAAAGAGATAGAGGAGATGTGGGAATAAAGTAAATACTTGGGGTTTCTAAGGGAAGGAGATTTGCTGGCAGGGTCCTGGTGTCTCCCTTACCTGACTCCTTCTGGAATGCATGTGGGAACCATGTGTTTAACCTACTGAGAAAACCATTCTTTTATTTAACATAAACAATATGGAGAAGGAACTGAAGAGAGAGGGGATGATTTGAAGGTGAAGAATCATTCAGTATAAACAAATGTAAAGCTTGTGACCAAGAGGTGTGGTGAGATCTTGACCATTTTGGTTGACCAGGCAAGAAAATAGCACATGAAATTCATGTTAAAAAGAGAAAAGCAGTCAGCTGGGGAGAAAATTGCTGCCTACAGAGTGAGGAATAGCCATTATGATTTATGAAAGAGGTACTAGAACTGGCAAATGGAGTGAAGGATAAAGAAATGGAGACTTTGTCTATTAAATGTTTCTAATCCTTCCTCTCGATATCATCAGTAGGGAAGGAGGTGTTAAAAGCCTTCCTTGGTAGCACAGTTCCTGTTTTCATAGGCTGGGTTGGCTGTGTCACCCGATACATGTTACATGCTACAGTTGTAGTGTGTAAACTAAACATCTTCATTCATCTGTTGAGATTAACATTCTAAAAATGCACCTTTTATCTTAATATTAGTAAATCCTTGGGTATTCCTGTAGCGATGGCCACCTTGCTATCTCTGTTTCTCCATTTAGCTGCGATTGAGCTGATAGACTTTCTTCTGTGTGAGCTTTGCAGGGCTGTCCACATTTCTAAATCATAGAACCATAGAATGGTTTGGGTTGGAAGGGACCTTAAAGGTCATCTAGTTCCAACCCCCCCTGCCCTGGGCAGGGACACCTCCCACTAGACCAGGTTGCTCCAAGCCCCGTCCAACCTGGCCTTGAACACCTCCAGGGATGGGGCAGCCACAGCTTCTCTGGGCAACCTGTTCCAGGGGCTCACCTCTCTCACAGTAAAGAATTTCTTCCTGATATCCAGTCTAAATCTCCCCTCCTTCAGTTTGAAACCGTTCCCCCGTGTTCTATCATTACACTCCCTTGATCCAGAGTCCCTCCCCATCCTTCCTGTAGGCCCCCTAAATTTAGGGACTGGAAGGGGCTCTAAGGTCTCCCCTGAGCCTTCTCTTCTCCAGGCTGAACACTCCCAACTCTCTCAGCCTCAAATCACATCAAATTTCTCCTTAAACTGTTGAGATTTATCTGTCTTGCAGCACCTTTGGAGTTACTGCCTTCTTGCAGGTACTTGGCTTCTTTTCTTGGTTCTCTCTTGACTGAGACCCTCAAAGACAGAAATAAGCACCCTTGAAAAATTCACTCCTCGTACCAGCTGCCCCATTGCTAAGCCAACTGGAAGACTGACTTCTGCAAGGAGCGAGGCGGGATCGTTGAGTGGAATCAGTAGCATCTCGAAGACGATAGGTCTTACTCAGTTATTTAGTGCCTGCTCTTTCAGGATGAGTTCTGCTAATTGGTGATTATCTCCACTGTGTAGACCAGGTGAGGTTCCTGGAACCCCACCAGCTGTACACTGAGATACGACTCTAGTACCAGTTCCATTAGTTTGTTTGAAATCAGGTTTATTACCTCACCTTTCCATCGGGACAGCTATTTTTATATGTGGCAGAGAGGTACATTTGAAATTATTTTCAGGCTGATTTTCAGAGTTATTCAGTAACCTGTAGATAAATCCTTTATCTAAATCGTACTTCAGGATGTTACTGGTTTAATATAGTAACCTTCAGACTTGAAAAACAAACTACCCCACCTCCCCTGCCTTCTCTTCAGTTTAAGGATCAGTTTTACAATACAACCATTAGAAATCATGTAGAAAGTGGGGGAAAAAAATCATTTTGTTCTGTTTTTAAAGACAGATTGTATATATACTTCGTCTAGAACAGTTGTTTTACATGGCATTTAGGTATAAAATGATGGGTGCTTGGTACTGCTCCTTTGGGTGCAGCAGTATGGATTTCACTAAAGAGCTGAATCTTTCCGTGTTTTTCTACTTTATGTTACCCAAAGATCATAAAAACTTTAGAAATGGAAAAAACTGTGAAGAAATTTCAGCTGATAGTTGGCTTTAGTACTGTGTAACAGAGTAAAACTTATGCTTATTTACAAGTGTTGCAGAGTCTACTTCTGATTCCATCCATCATAAACAATTTGTTGGTAGGTTTTAATTTTAATTGGGTTATTGTATCCAGAATGCGGATCGTAGTGGATGGCAGGAGAGTTGTTGGCCTCTGGCTCGTTGGAAGCTGGGTTTGGCCTGGCTGGACATAGCCAGTCTCTGGCCACGAAATGCCAAATGCTGCTGTCTTTGGGTTTGGATCATAGCGTAGCACTCTCTGAACCCATCCCTTTGGACCATCTGCGTGTGCAGACAGCGCTCGCTCTCCTAGAAGACTTGAACTTTTATTCTTAACTTTGATGTCAACTTGTATACATTGATAAATAGTGGATTAAAATAAATAATCTGATTTGGCTGGCTGTCGCTGTCAGTTTTCTTCTTGTACGAAGTTACCTTTGATTTTAATTTGCCAAAACCTCGGTCTTATTTAGCGACATTTGATGCAAAGGTGGCAATTTGTGTGACTTTTCTGAAGGGCTTCCACGCATGTTTAACCAAGTTGCAATTTTATAATTCTGCCTTCAGTTTTATACTACCCAACTGTCAAGAACTCTGTTGTTACGCGCGTCCCTTGGCTCCTACTTAGTGAAGAGGGCAAAACGCTGAAGTTTATTGTAGGATGTGTACATCAAAGGTTGGTCGCTGCAAGTGGAACTGAATGCAGATGGGTAATATTAATTCATACCTTGGCTTGCTGACGGCCTAGACAATAACGTCTTCATCGGTGCTTTATAAGCAATAAAATCCAATAAAAGTTCATAGTATTGTTAAGAGAAGGGAGGGGTGGTGATATTTTTGCAGGAAAACAGGGTCGGTTTATGCTGGCACAAGGTATTTGCGAAACTATTGTCAGGAAAGCGTAACGTGTGTTGGGCTGGAGACACTTTGGGTTACTCTGTGATAAGAAGAAGCCAGCATTGGTTTTGTTCATTGTTCATTTTCTTCACTCATAAATGCGTGTTGTGGCCTTATTCAGTTTTCTGCAACAGGTGTCGAGATGACGTTGTCATTGGCAGGATGCCTGGTGACATACAGCTTCTGATCATTTTCAGTATTGTACTTTATTTTGCAATATTTTTCTGCAGGGAATGAAAAGTAGAATCATAGAATGGTTTGGGTTGGAAGGGACCTTTAAGATCACCTAGTTCCAACCCCCAGGGATTCACTCTGCTGTGTTTGTAACTGTGAAAGCCATCACAAACAAAAATGGGATGCTTGGGAAGAAAATACAAAATGCTTCCAGCATTTTTAAAAGAATCAAGAATTGTATCATAGAATCATAGAATGGTTTGGGTTGGAAGAGACCTTAAAGACCATCCAGTTCCAACCCCCTGCCCTGGGCAGGGACACCTCCCACTAGACCAGGTTGCTCCAAGCCCCGTCCAACCTGGCCTTGAACCCCTCCAGGGATGGGGCAGCCACAGCTTCTCTGGGCAACCTGGGCCAGGGGCTCACCCCCCTCACAGCAAAGAATTTCTGCCTGAAATCTCATCTCAGTCTCCCTTCTTTCAGTGTAAAACCCTTCCCCCTCATCTCATGGCTCCCCTCCCTCATCCAGAGTCCCTCCCCAGCTTTCCTGTAGGCCCCCTTTAGGGACTGGGAAGTCGCTATAAGGTCTCCCCAGAGCCTTCTCTTCTCCAGGCTGAATCCCCCGCAGCTCTCTCAGCCTGTCCTCACAGCAGAGGGGCTCCAGCCCTCCAGTTTCTACAGTGCCATCCCAGTTTACCAGTTACACCACTGAATAAGAAGCAAAACCATTCTGGATCTCCCTTGAGAAAAGATTTTAATCCTATTACCTTTTTTTCTCTATCTGTCCTTTATTCTCTATTTTGTCCAGAATTTACACCTGGATATAACAAAGTTATGCCGCAGACCTGAGCTCTGCATTTCAACCTCCATAATGAAATAAAAAAAAAAAAAAAAAAAAAGAGCGTAGACTAAAGCATGGTACGACTAAAGCATTTTATTCTTTGCCAGTTTCCTGACAAGCTGCTTAGGGAGAGTTGCCATCACCTGATTGCTGAGGTTCAGTCTGCAAACCCTTTTAAGGATGAGTTGCCTGCCCGGTGCTCGTGCTTCTGCGGAAGTTTAAACTGAGGTCAAAAGGAAGTAAATTCAGGGCTGTTTCGGTACCTGTCTTTTTTGAAACTTTTATTATTAGTGCATTCCTTTTTTTACTGTACGTTCCTTTCGTGAACCACCTCAGAATATCACTTTATGAAGCAACTTACAATGAGGAAATGTTGATCTGGAAAAACAAAGGGCGGCATCATGAACATTTTAAATAATTCTTGGGTTATTTTTAGGAGAAAGAGAGAACTAAAACTTGAATTGATTTCAAAGTGTACGCTTTTAGAGATGACAGGAGCTCAGCAGTTTATTGCATTACAGCCCGTGGCAGGTGGGTGCAGGTCTGGGGACGCGAGTTGTGGGGCTCGGGACTGTCTCGTTCCAGCTTCACACAGACCAAGTGCTTTGACACAATGTAAAATACTTTATTAAAGTATTTTATTTTGTTTCTCCGGTACGTTTTTAAACGCTGTTGCTCTCGAGGGTTTCCCTTTTAATGCTTTTATTTCGAAGTCCAAATCTTTAAAGAAAATCTGCCTTAAGATATCAAAATTATTTTGTAGAGCTTGGTCATCGGTGGAGCTTCGTGGTTGATGCCAAATATACAGCCACCTTTGTAGCTAAGCACTCTTTAACGATCCTGAATGATATTGTTGGGTATAATAAAAAATAATAAAAAACCAAAAAACCAAAAAGGAACTCCACTAAACAATTGACAGTTGAGTGTGATCTTAATATTGAGAAACTGTTAGTGATAGTGATGCATTTTTTATGAACAGTGACAAATTCTCGGTAGGGTCGCAAACAGAACAGCAGCAGCAGGTATTTCGAAGTGAAGCTCTCTGATTTTTATTTTTTTTTAATAATTTATTTCATATTGTACCTAGTGCGGTCTTTGGTGTTTGCAGACTGCGTTGGAGGAGTGTTGTTTGTCGAAAGCTAGTGTGCTCCGCTCTTTTTTTTGTCTTTGTGGTTTCAGTACGTTTTTTTTATATCGCTGTAAGTATCAGTCATCTTTTCTGTGTCTTCTGTACTTTCCAGTTTGTTTGACATGAGGAAGTGCAGTTGTGTAACTTCGCTCTTGTTCTTGATCACAGTTCTTGTGGCGGTACGGCAGGTTTAAATAGAATTTCACGTTACGCAGTTTCCCTGGAACAGATCTTTATTTGTGTGTGTGGGATGATACCGAGACATATTACAGCTTTGTTTTGTTTTTTTTTTTAATTTGAGAGCTCAATTTTTAAAATGACAGGGGTTGAGCCATTGCAAGGGAGCACCAAGAACGAGTATCCTGGAGCACACCGTGAAGAAGGAGATGCTGAGAAAACTGGGTTTGCTCAGCCTAAGAAGAGGAAGGGAGATATTAACAGTCTTAATGATCAAGTGCCTAGCAGAGACCGTATGGAGAAGAGTGAGCCAGGCTTGCTTTTTTGAAGGTGTTGATGGAGAAGAGTGAGCCGGGCTTGCTTTTTTGAAGGTGTTGACATGGTGGGAGGCGGACAAATTGAAACCCAGGAAATTCTGATTAAATATAGGGAAAAAGGTCTGCCGTGAAGGTGGTCAAACAGCAACAGGAGCTCGGGGAGCAATGCCATACCTTGGAGACTTTTGAAGCTTGACCGGACACAGCCTTGAGCAACCTGATATATCTGGCCCTGCTTTGAGCAGAGGTTGGACCGATATCTCCCTTTCAACATAAATTGTTCTCTCATTTTGTGAAATAACATTTTCTGTTAAAAAGATCCTGCTCGGGAACCCCTAACTTCCAGTTTCTGAGCTTTTTTCTGCCATTAACTGGAATAACTCCATGAGCCAACAGTGCTAGAATATTCATGTTTTGATGAATGCTGTTTTTTCTTTATTAACATTGTCGGGACGTTTTGTGAAGCTGAGTTGACATCTGTGTTTTCAGCATCGTCACCCACCGCTTTTACTCAGCGCTTTTTTACGATCATTTAAACCAAATGTAAAAACCGACTCCAGACATCACTTGCACAAATGAGATTCAGCTGAAGCTCGCAGTGTTTATAAAAATGATCCAAGATTGAGGACTTTGGGGGTTTTTTTCCAGTTAATAATTTGCTTTATGCCCAGAAATTACTAGGATGAGGATGGCAAATGGTTCTTTCATCTGGTGACTCTATTTGACTTGAAAAGTAAGTTGACACGTTAGCTGAAGGTCTTAAATTGTCTCAGGAATGTTCCAGCAGAGACTGGCCAGTGTGTGTCCTGTATAAATAAAAGGTTAATGTTTGCATGAGTGCATATTTCTGTAGACTCCAGAACAAGCAGAACCAATCTTATCACTCTAAGGGATCGTTTTACGTACACATTATTGTTTTAGGCTTTTTAGAATGATTTAGAAGCACCCAGGGAGTTACTTCTCTGAAATGGAGATTCTGTCCTAAATGAAAAAATAGCATTAAGATAAAATAATTTTGAAGTCACTAGAGGTTTCCAGTTTCTTCTATAAATCTCATTTATTAATTCACTCCTAGCTATTCTTTTAAGATCCTGCAATACTCTCTTTAAAATGTAGAGGGAATTTACGTAAGTGAAAGAACTATTGTTTCACTTCCCGTTCTTGTCAGCTGCAAGCCACAAAGATTTTGTAATTACAATTAAGCCAGCCGTAGATTGCGTTATCTACAGTATCAGATGGGCACAGGAACTTTCCTTTACAGATGGGCGATGAGTGTGCATTGCTTTCTCAGGTTCGTTCCCTGTGAATGGAGGATGAGTGAAGGCAGGCAGTTGCCCAACACATGATCCCCGCATTCCAGAAGATGCTCATTGTGGGCTTCACAATAGCCGGTACCGTGCCGTTTTCCCTTCTGAGGACATAGGTCTGTGCTTACATGCACATAAAAGCTTAAATTAATTCCTTTAATAAGGCCCTGTTTGTAGTGTGATTATGCATCCACATAAATTGTTGAATAATTAATACAAAATAGTACTCTCTTGTTAAGCCTTTTTGTTAAATGCTCATATATCATACTTCCCCGTTGATACCCAAGTGCTGCTTTGGAGAATTTTAGCTCCTCCATAGGTTAGGGCAGTGATTGTCCCCCTGTACTGGGCACTGGTGAGGCCCCACCTCGAGTACTGTGTCCAGGTTTGGGACCCTCACTCCAGGAAAGCCATTGAGGTGCTGGAGCGTGTCCAGAGAAGGGCAACGGAGCTGGTGAGGGGTCTGGAGCACAAGCCTTGTGAGGAGCGTCTGAGGGAGCTGGGGGTGTTGAGCCTGGAGAAAAGGAGGCTGAGGGGAGACCTTCTCGCTCTCTACAGCTCCCTGAAAGGAGGGTGTAGCCAGGGGGGGTCGGTCTCTTCTCCCAAGGAACAGGCCATAGGACAAGAGAAAATGGCCTCAAGTTGCGCCAGGGCATGTTTAGGATGGATATTAGGAGAAACTTCTTGCCTGAAAGGGTTGTCAAGCATTGGAAGAGGCTTCCCAGGGCAGTGGTGGAGTCACCATCCCTGGAGGGATTTAAAAGCCGGGCAGACGTGGTGCTGAGGGACATGGGTTAGTGGTGGTTTTTGTCAGTGTTGGGTTGATGGTTGGACTCAATGATCTGAAAGGTCCCTTCCAACCTACACAATTCTGTGATTCTATGATTCTGTTGAATATGTGCTAACTACAGTTTTGAGCATTTATATTCCAGCTGACTGTGAGTAAACATTTACAGGGAAGTGAAAAGCAGCTTCCTACTGGAAGATGACCACTTCTGGTGGTAATTTTGGCAAAACCACAAGCAAGGGAAGTTTAGCTGGCCCTAACAGTAAGCGGTACCCTCACTGCTAGCTATGGTAGCATCTAATATTTTAAATTTCAAATCCACTGCTCGCACCCTGACTGATCACGTTACCCTTCACTCAGCCGTTCCAGGCTAACTCGAGACAAAGGAGTGGGTCTGAATCACAAACTGAGCGGTGGTCACATTTGCCTGATGACAGTCAGCTCCGTCTCACCTCGTGGTTTAACCGCAAAGCAATTCCTGGTTTCAGCATTTGCTCCAAAGAAGGCTGTTTATTTCCAAGGGGACTAAGTATTTATTCCTCCACGGGCGGGGAATGTATAGTGTAAAGGCAGAGCACAGCAAAGCCTGATATATAAAGCAGGGCAGCTTACTTAATTATCTTAAAACAATAATCATTTTTCATGGGATAATAAAACCATTTCTTGATAACGCTTCTGACTTGTCAGCGAGTTTTCCTTTGGCATTTTGACAGAAACAACTTGAGAAAAGGGTTGATTGCGAAAAAATGTAGTGTGATTTTACAGATGCTCGTGAAAGGTATTTCCTGTAGAGGAGGTTACGTAGAAAAAGTCATGGATGTATTTATACAAGGAAGTTAACAGGAGGCTGGTATCGTCGGTGCAGTGAGTGAGAGCGACTGAAAGAGAAACAATCGATGATGGAGGTTGAATGCGATGCAGTAAAACAAGGAAAATGACTGGAAAGCCAAAAAAAAAGTCAAAATCACTGCTAGGAAGAGGGCAGAAGGAAAGCAGTCTAAGGGTTAAGGTAGGGGAGGAGGTAATAACCGGAGTCCGCGCAGTCTGGTGGAGAAATCTAGTTTAAGGAGTTAACAGAGAACTTTCAAAGTGGGGTTTGTTGTTTTTTTTTTAGCTTTTAATGATTTTTATGTAGAAACTGTTTAGGATTTGAATGGGGCTTCAAGATTTTTCTGTCAGCTGTCATCAGCCTACCCATTTTGAACAGGAAATGAAACTTTGCCATCTTGTTTCAAAGCGGTGCTGTAATACAACCGGAACGGTTCCCAAAATCTTTGGCTCTGCCAGAAAGCACCCCCAGTGCCTCCCAGTCGTTCCATAGCCAGCCCGGAGAAATAACCCAACTCAGGAAGCACCTGGCGTCCTCCGGTTGGGAGCAGGTGGGGTTATGTCGAAAAGTTTCAACGAGAAACATGCGACATTCTTATTTTAGAAGCAGACATCCCAAACAGATCGTCCAGGGGGTTTTGTTTGGTTGGGGGACTTTGTTTTTAGCACCTCCGGATTCACTTGAAGAATGGAAGACCAAAGGGAAGAGAAACGTTTTCCTTTATCTATTTATATATTGATATAACCACCCCACGTTTCAGTGAGTTGCCTGGAATTTACACATATTTACATTGAAACCATGTGAAGAGCTCACATACCATTTTCAAAATTGAATGCATGTGCCCAGGTTTTGTCCTGTTAAATGGCATCTTAAGCTATAAATGTTATTGAAACTGTGGACTAATAATATTTATAAGTTGAATGGCGATCTGTAGGACTTCTTTAGGCGAGAAACAGGTCTTGTGCCCCCAGAGTGGTTATTTAGGACTGGAGTTATGGAATCGTAGAATCATCTAGGTTGGAAGGGACCTTTCACATTATCGAGTCCAACCATCAACCCAACACTGACAAAGCCACCACTACCCCATGTCCCTCAGCACCACGTCTGCCCGGCTTTTAAATCCCTCCAGGGATGGTGATTCCACCACTTCCCTGGGCAGTGCCTTCCAATGCTTGACAACCCTTTCGGTGGAGAAATTTTTACTAATATCTAGTAATATCCTATATCAGAGTTGTTACTGAAAGGTTCAGATGCTCCGTTGGTTGATTCAAAGTAAAACCCAAAGGTTTGGTAAAATCCAAAAATCCAGGTGAATAAACGCCGCTTCATCAAAAATGAAATATCTAGTTGTCTTACTAGATACTTCACTTTTGGTTAAACTTAATCAATACGGGTTGCAAATTAAAAGCGATCATCTGGACACATTGGAGCCAGTGGCAAAGGTGAGCTGGTTTTAATCCTCTCCCAAAGCCTCTAGGAATGGGAGAGTAATTCAAGAAAGTGTTCGAAGCACGGTCTTGCTGTAGATTTTGTTGTCTTCAAGGAATGTGGAAAGTGGTTTAGAAGAAGGAAAAACATGTTATAGTGACCATCAAGAAGGCAAAACTTGTTATAATGATCATCTTCTGGTGGAGACTGTGAGGACTGATGTGGTGTCTCATACGTTCAACGGCAGGAGAAAACACTTCTGAGTGACTTAACTTATAAAAGAGGGTAGAAGAATTCTAAGAAGGAGATAAGACCCAAAATAGCACAAGCCCAGTAAGTGTAAGGTGGAAAATGTCACACTGAAGCTGAAGTGCAATTAAATCCTAAAAGAAGTTATTGGAAAAGTGGCTTCTAATCTACTATTTTTTGCGCATCTCAGTGTCACCCCAGAGGGAAGCAAACCTGGTAAGAGTTTTTACAGACCTGAGACGGTTTCCGTAGGGTACGGCTGTCAAACTGTGAGATGCTTTTTATTCTCTCAGCTTCAAAAGCTTTGCTTCTCTCTTCCAACCTAAGTCCGTTCAGTGCGGTGGAGGTGTTTGCTGGGATGGATGGATGGAGGTGAGGAACTGGTCATCAGTTGTAGTAGCCTGTGTGGGCAATGGCGGTTGGAGCTGTACTTTTAGTACATTCTTTAGAAAACTGTCCTGCCTTGGCATCCCTTCCTGCAACGGAATTCCGGGATGGTGCTGGTGAGCCTTTGCTGGTGCCGGGGTTCACAGCGCACGCTCAAAAGGCGACATGCAACATTGGCTTTTGGCTCCTTTTGAGACGTCAGTGACTAGCTCAGGGCTCCACCAGCAACAAATGGGGTGTGCAACTGGTATGGAGAGGGAGAACTCTTCTTGAGCTGAGAAGCTCAACATGAGCCATCAACGTGCTCTGGCAGTCCAGAAACCCCCCCGCAGCCTGGGCTGCACCCCCAGCAGTGTGGGCAGCAGGGCGAGGGGGGGGATTCTGCCCCTCTGCTCCGCTCGGGGGAGACCCCCCTGCAGTGCTGCCTCCAGCTCTGGGGCCTCAGCACAGGAGAGACACGGAGCTGTTGGAGCGGGGCCAGAGGAGGCCCCGGAGATGCTGGGAGGGCTGGAGCCCCTCTGCTGTGAGGACAGGCTGAGAGAGTTGGGGGGGTTCAGCCTGGAGAAGAGAAGGCTCCGGGGAGATCTTATAGCGACCTTGCAGTCCCTAAGGGGGGCCTACAGAAAAGCTGGGGAGGGACTCTGGATGAGGGAGGGGAGCCATGGGATGAGGGGGAACAGTTTTCCACTGGAAGAGGGGAGATTTAGATTGGATATGAGGCAGAAATTGTTTGCTGTGAGGGTGGTGAGCCCCTGGCCCAGGTTGCCCAGAGAAGCTGTGGCTGCCCCATCCCTGGAGGGGTTCAAGGCCAGCTTGGATGGGGCTTGGAGCAACCTGGTCTGGTGGGAGGTGTCCCTGCCCAGGGCAGGGGGTTGGAACTGGATGGTCTTTAAGCTCCCTTCCAACCCAAACCATTCTGTGATCCCCTGTGAGCTGCTCTGCAGGGAAATGAACAGAGCTGATCCGTGTGCCATTGGAATTAGGCCACAGAAGGGCATTAGGAGGCAAAAAATTCCTATGTAGCATTTAGAAATTGCTGGGAAGATAATTGATTGGAAGGCTGGCCGAAAAGCTCAGTCAAGGGAGGAGGAGGAGAGGGACTCCTGCAATTTGATTTGTCCGTCTACCTGCTAGTTTTCATACAGGAAAAAAAAATAAATCCCATATGTTCCCGTTGTCATCTCTGCTAAAAAGGCTTTATTGCTGGGATAAAACCCCGTGTCATGGAAGGGAAGCGAATATTCCCTACCAGTAGGTTCATTAGATCCCTAATGCTCGATGATGGACGAACTGGAACAGTGGAATGCAGCTGAACAAGGATATTTTGTAATGTTTTACAAGTTATTGAAGCACTAGGGTAACTACTCATAGGATTTGAATGCTACTTAAAAGACATAATGTCTCTCTGTTACGCCCAGTGTTGCTTGTCATTAATGGGAAGAACCTGTTCAGTCCAACTGGTTCATCAGAACCCCGTCTGCTGGTCTGCAGAACCCCTCGGTGGCAGCATCGTCGGGACACACCAAGCAGCACCCTTCAATTAGTACCTTTAAAAAATCTTAATGGATTTCGAAAACTTCAGAAAAGTTTAAATACTGAGGTTCAAGGGTGCTAATCTCAGGCAGCTGAAAATGACCTAAAGGTACTGGAAGAAAATTGTTCTGAACAAATTGTGACATTATCCTGATCTTTGGGTGCCTAAATTTATTTGGTGAAGGTACTTTTGACTGAAGTGTAAAACCAGGTACGAGGGGATAGGTAGAAATCAGGTTTCTAGTTCAAGCTGAAGAATATTAGAAATAAAATTTTTAAACTGCTCCTATTACTCAGATTGTTCAGTGTTTTATATTAGACCTTAGATATAATAATTTAATTTAATAGATGAGAAATCAATTTAATAAAAGAGAAATTAAAAAAGATATGGAGTCCTCAGAAAAAGGTGGAGAGAAGGAAGATGGCCAATCTGAGTGAGAAGCATCTTTTTTCTCAGTAAAATCTTCACAAATATTTATGACTGTGTATAGCCAAATAATCTAACGAGTTTTAATAGCTGACCCCCTTCTGCTTCGCTCTTCTCAATGGGCATTGATTGTATTGGATTATTATAGTGTATTTTCACGGTATGCATGTGTGATTTCAGGTATGAAATTTTAAATTACATTTAAATGAAATTTAAACTAAATTTAAATCCTGTGTATCGACATTCACGTTTAGCACAGACCCTGCTGTCCAGCTGGGTCCAGCAGCCCCATTTCAAATTTAAAAGGGGATATCTGAAATAATGTTCATCAAATTAACTTTGGTGAAAGTCTCAATTTATTTAATAGCAAAGGCTAGGTATTAAAGATAGCCTTGTATCAAAGAAATCCCAAGCCTACCAGATTCTTGGAGCATCTCTTCCCACGTGATTTAAATGTTGCTTGCACTTTTCCGACTGTGTATTGTTGTTAGGACATCTGAGCAGTATTATTGTGAAATTAAGTGGGAAATTAAGTAGTTTTTAAAAAAGGTTTGATCATTAATCATAGAACGTGCAGCACTGCTGAAATACATTTGAAAAGAAGCTTACTTTAATGCAATTAACATCTTTGTCGGCAACACGGACAGTGGGATTGAGCGCACCCTCAGCAAGTTTGCCGACGACACCAAGCTGTGTGGGGCGGTCGACACGCTGGAGGGACGGGATGCCATCCAGAGGGACCTGGACAGGCTGGAGAGGTGGGCCCATGCGAACCTCATGGAGTTCAGCCAGGCCAAGTGCAAGGTCCTGCACTGGGGTCATGGCAGTCCCAGACACAAATCCAGGCTGGGCAGAGAATGACTGGAGAGCAGCCCTGAGGAGAAGGACTTGGGGGTGTTGGTGAGTGAGAAGCTCAACAGGAGCCGGCAACGTGCGCTGGCAGCCCAGAAACCCCCCTGCAGCCTGGGCTGCATCAGGAGAAGTGTGGGCAGCAGGTCGAGGGAGGTGATTCTGCCCCTCTGCCCTGCTCTGGGGAGACCCCACCTGGAGTTGTATGTCCAGCTCTGAAGTCCTCAGCACAAGAAGGACGTGGACCTGTTGGAACGGTGCAGCTGAGGGCCGTGAAGACGATCAGAGGGCTGGAGCCCCTCTGCTGTGAGGACAGGCTGAGAGAGTTGGGGTTGTTAAGCCTGGAAAAGAGAAGGCTCCGCAGGGACCTTATAGTGGCCTTCCAGTCCCTAAAGGGGGCTACAGGAAGGATGGGGAGGGACTCTGGATCAGGGAGTGTAATGATAGGACACGGGTTAACGGCTTCAAACTGGAAGAGGGGAAATTTAGTTTGGATCTCAGGAAGAAATTCTATGCTGTGAGGGTGGTGAGCCCCTGGCCCAGGTTGCCCAGAGAAGCTGTGGCTGCCCCATCCCTGGAGGGGTTCAAGGCCAGGTTGGACGGTTGCTTGGAGCAACCTGGTGTGGTGGGAGGTGTCCCTGCCCAGGGCAGGGGGTTGGACCTAGATGATCTTTAAGGTCCCTTCCAACCCAAACCATTCTATGGTTCTATAGTTAATGTTCATCAGAGATGTTATGAGAATAAATATATAGATTTAAATATAAACATAGAAATAAATATATAAATAAACATAAATATGTTTCCAGTCGGGCCATGCTGAAGAAGTGATTTAATTCAAAGATAGTGCGACACCACTGGATCCCATTTTGTCACTTTTTTGCTGATTTTTATTACCCATCACTGTTGTGTATCAAAGAGTAGAAGCTTATAAAATACTGTCAGCTTCTGGAGAAAATGGTGCAACCAATGAACCCATCAATACTTAGTTAGGAGTATGGTTTGTAATGGGTTTTTTTGTCCCTGGTTTTGTGTTGGGGGCGGCGAGAGTCTGTTTAAAAGGGACAAACCTTTTACAATATTTTTAATTACAGACTTCAGCCTAAAATTCTCTCTCTCCTCACCCACCAGTGCTTATAAGGAGTGCGCGCATCAGTTGTGAGCGTGATTCCCCTGGGAATAAATGAGAATGGACTACTAAAAGTAATAAAGTGTAATTGGCACGTGGAATTCCCAAGCGACATTTGGGAAACAGGGATTAACCTTCTGTGCCGCGATGCAGCTGCTGTACCTTTGGCATCCCCTGGTCGTGTTTTTTCCTTTATTGCTCATGATAATTTCTTTCATTGTTCTCCTATGCTATAATTATGACGGTAATGGCAGTACTGTGACTGAGCTGTTTTCCTTTTAAGAACATGTTGCTCATTTGTGTAGATTATGAAAAATTCCTAAAAATAGTTTCACTTGGTTTGGTCCTTAGATTTTAGTATGACTGGTAAAAAGTGCTTAGTAATCCTTTAATAGAGTGTCTTTTCAGGAACCGGGGGTTTGCTCTATGAAATGTGCTCTCCCCTTTTCATATTGGTTAATTAATTGACATTTTAATATAAAATCTAAAAAGTGTATTTTAATTTGAATTCGAAAATGTCTTCATTATCCTGAAATATGTTGTCTTGTGGATTGGACGATGCGATGTTACATTTGTAGGACCGCGTCAAACTGCAGGTTATGTCTCTTTGGCGTGATAAGAATCCGAAACCCTCAGTAATAGATAAAATGAAATTTTGAATATTGCAATATTGCCATCACCTACGCTTACTCTGAGAGCGTCTTTTGAAAAGCCTGTTCACTAATAGTGACAGGGAGCTTTAAATCCACGTGCAGAAAAAAAAAAAACAAAACATATGGAAGCGATAAATCCAAATAGCAAATGGGAACAACAGCCTGCGTTGCAGCAGCAAAGTTTTTGTTCAACAGGTTTATTTGGAGAAGTAAATGAAAAGCACACGGGACGAAAAAATTAACTGCTGTAAAAATGATAATACAGAGATTGAACATACTGAACAACAACTGAAAACAGCAGTGGCAAAACAGATGGTTAAAAAAAATGGAAGGATACAAAAGAGAAAGTAAAAACTCATGAGGAATGTGTATGATCAGTATCTGATTTCTTGTTTTACTCTTTTTATGCATTTTATCCGCCAAGGAAGTATTTTAAACTATTAAGAAACATGGGATTTGGTGTGAAATGCATTTTCACACTCACATTTGAGTCACTTCAAGGTTTCTGTTCTTTAATCTATACTCTTGTAGAACGTAGAATGTTTTGAGATTTAGAATCATAGAATCATAGAGTGTGTTGGGTTGGAAGGAACCTCTAAAGGCCGTCTAGTCCAACCCCCCTGCAGTCAGCAGGGACATCTTCAACTAGATCAGGTTGCTCAGAGCCTCATCCAGCCTGGCCTTGAATGTCTCCAGGGATGGGGCCTCCACCACCTCCCTGGGCAACCTGGGCCAGTGTCTCACCACCCTCAGTGTAAAGAACTTCTTCCTAATGTCTGATCTAAACCTGCCCTGCTTTAGTTTAAACCGTTGCCCCTCGTCCTATCGCTGCATGCCCTTGCAAACAGCCCCTCCCCAGCTTTCTTGTAGGCCCCCTTCAGGTACAGGAAGGCCGCTATAAGGTCTCCCCGGAGCCTTCTCTTCTCCAGGCTGAACCCCCCCAACTCTCTCAGCCTGTCCTCATAGGAGAGGTGCTCCAGCCCTCGGATCATCTCCGTGGCCTCCTCTGGCCCTACTCCAACAGGTCCATGTCCTTCTTTTGCTGAGGGCTCCAGAGCTGGACATGGTATTCCAGGACACTTACCCAGAAAAGCCAGTGTGTCTAAGTCAGGATATTTCATTTTCGGTAGGAAGGCTTCTGTGGGGACTTGCTGGTCAATCCACACCTGTGACACCATGGAACTCTGCAGTAAGGAAAAATTTCAAGAGCTTTCTCAGAGATGGGTCTGTGTTTGTGTGCGATTAAATCCTGTAGGAGCTGAGAATTGTCGTGGTTCTAGCCCATGCTCGAGCAAAGTACATTGCCTGAACCTACTGTCTAAATTATGTAAAATATATATATATTTTATTTTTTTTTTTTAAACTGGGCAACAAAATAATTCATTGTTGGGTACATTTTCCTACTGAAGAAAAAATAAAGAAGCCAGCTGCAGCTGTTAGACATAGCACATACTCCACTGCTGTTTGGCGATCGTGGTGATGATGATGATGATGATGATGATGATGATGATGATGATGATGATGATGATGATGATGATGATGTCAGCATAAGAATCCTGGAATAGCAGAAATCAACGGCAAAAGGCTGAACGATTTAAATACCCATTTTTGTGTGTGAAGGAAGCCAAATATTGTTGGCAGGAACAGTCTAGAGAACTCTTCAGGTACGAAGGTAACGTGACGGTGACAGTCTGCCACAAAACCACCTTCTGAGTCTTGGATTTGAGCCAGAGGTGTTTTTTTTCCCAAGAACGAGGAAGTACAAAAGCGAAGCCGATTGCGCCAGGGCAATTTATTGAAAATGAGTGATGTCTGAAGAAGGATTGATCCCCTTGGGATTTATTCCAGTGCTACAAAAGAAAAAGCAAAATAGGTCCAAGAAGTCTTCGGAGGTGATATTTAAAAACTTTAGCAAAAGTATGTGTATTTCTAGATTATAAAGAACCTGTTTTTATCTTCCAGTGTTTTTTTTTTAAGCTTTATACAGTAGAATTTTTGAAGGACTGATTTTTCCATTCTTACAGCAATCTTGCATCAGGGTATTCCCACCGATTTAAGTGGAATTATTCTTGAACTCTGAAGTGTTCATTTAATGCTGTCTTCATCGGGTAACTCTCATGCCCTTGTGGGGCAAAGAATTATTTATATTATTTATAGAAAGAATTTGCAAAGGAGACTTCCTTCAGTGCCTGTGGTCACCTGCCAGACCCTCATCATTAAATGGGACAACTACAGGGCGCTGCCATGAGATCTGTGGGGGCAAATCTAGAGGGACTACTTAATATCATCATTAATTTTGCTTATAATTGTTTTAAAGGGACATTGTGGATTCAGGGAGGGTGATGGGCATCTGCTGGCCGTCATTTCATGTTTTTTCTGTGCTCAGAGTAGACTTCAGTGCACCGGCCACAAAGGTTTTGTCATTAAAAACAATGACCCTGCCTAAATTGTAAAGGAACAAAATGATGTGCAGAACAATCATCAAGTGACTAATGAGATCAAACAAAGAACTTGCAAACAAGCCCAAAACTATTGACATTAGAAAATACAAAGCTCTGGGGTAAGGGAAAGTGCAAAGTGTGTTTATGGGCGCTGAGCCGAAAGGCAGGCAAACAGAAGTCAGGGCACTCGTTGTCTTCTACTGTTTATTATTCTCATGTTGGCCATGATGAAAGCTCCTTCTGTAGGCTGGGGGAAAAGATGAGGAAACTAAAATCGCTTCTCCAACCTTTGTTGATTTAACTCAACACTCTATATACATTTTTGCAGCCTTTTTCATCATACTCTCTTCCTGCCTTTTGGTCTGCTTTTTTTATTTCCACTCGTTCCCAGATTTTTTTTTTTTATCATTTCTCCACTCCTGAGTGGTATGGATATGTCCCTGCAGTATCTCTCGCTTCCTCGTTCACAGCTGGCTGCTTAAGAACGTACTTCTGAAGAACATGCAGTCATGCAGGATGTTAATAAAAGAAAAAGAAAATAAAAAGAAACAGGAGAAGCTAATTAGCCTGACAGCAACAGTACAGCGAGACAGTTGTAAAAATTCCTAAAAATTATTTTCTATCGTTCTATCCTATTTCTATCCTTCTGCAAGAAGGAGCAGAAGCCGGAGAGGTGGCAGAGGATCTTTCTGTAGGGACTCTTGAGTTACTGGGCCAGAACCTTCTTCATTTCAAGGAGACACAAACAGGTTGATGGCTGGGGAGGTAGAAGAGTTTGCTCTAAGTGCAGTAAGGGCTAGAAAAGTAAAAATGTCTGTGAGTTACTACCCTTTTTATTTGTTTTGGCTGATACTTTGTGTGTGACAATGCTCGGTGTTCAAAGAAACTAAGTGCTGCAGGAGTTGAGGGCAACCCGAGGTGCCCAGGACACTTGTCTGTCCACCTGTACTTTACAGTGGGTACCTACTGAAATGCTTCCAGAGTAGAGCTGAAGATGCCGGGTTACAGAGGAAGCCGTCAAAAGCAGTTTTAATATGGGCTGAGAGAGTTGGGGGGGTTCAGCCTGGAGAAGAGAAGGCTCAAGGGAGACCTTCGATCCCCTTCCAGTCCCTCAAGGGGCTCCAGGAAAGCTGGGGAGGGACTTTGAATCAGGGAGGGGAGCCATAGGATGAGGAGGAATGGCTTTAAACTAAAAGAGGAGAGATTCAGACTTGATCTAAGGAAGAAATGTTTTACCCTGAGGGTGGTGAGCCCCTGGCCCAGGTTGCCCAGAGAGGTGGTTGATGCCCCATCCCTGGAGGTGTTCAAGGCCAGGTTGGACGGGGCTTGGAGCAACCTGGTCTAGTTGAAGATGTCCCTGCCCATGGCAGGGGGTTGGACTAGATCACCTTTAAAGGTCCCTTCCCACCCAAACTATGATTCTATCATTGGGAAGTTCAAGTAAAAGTAGAGTGGTTTTGCTGCAGTATTTAATTTTTATAAAGTGTTGAAGGGACCAGCATGAGCAGAGGACCAATAATCTGCAAAGAAATGCACATCTTGGGTAAGGAACCGATGCTGGTGGAACCCTAGTGTTATTTCAAAAGCTCTTTTCCCTCTTTGCCTCCCAGGGAGCTGCACAACAACAGTCGTCTAAGAAAAAGCAGGAATTTCAGTCCCATCCTCCTTTTTGCTCACACTGCTTTGGAGTGCTCCCAGCTGTCATAGCTCTGTGTTTTGAGCAGCACCCACCTGCCCCAAATTAATTAGAGTCTTTCCTCGCTCTGTCCAGGTGTCTCTTCTTTAGGATAGTTGTGTTTCCCTTCTGTAGAACCCCACTAAACTCCAGATGTTCTCAGGCAGTGTCCTAGTTCTTCAGCTAGTGTTACTTCACTGAGAGTAAGTTGGACCCTGACCTCACTATGGAGGAGGCTTATCACTACAGAAGCTTTGGCTTTGCAGGTTTCTCCTGGGATATGGAGAATTTTTTGGCCTTAGCTTAGCACTGTTTTGCATGGGATGCAAACTGTGGGGCTGTGCTGCTGTCTAACTCAAATTCTGAATTTCCAGAGCTAAGCTTGGATGATCATAGAGTCACAGAATGGTTTGGGTTGGAAAGGACCTTAAAGACCATCTAATCCAACCCCGTGCCCTGGGCAGGGACACCTCCCACCAGACCAGGTTGCTCCAAGCCCCGTCCAACCTGGCCTCGAACCCCTCCAGGGATGGGGCAGCCACAGCTTCTCTAAGCAACCTGGGGTCTCGCTGCCCTCACAGCAAAGAATTTCTTCCTCAGATCTCATCTCAATCTCCCCTCTTTCAGTGGAAAACCCTTCCCCCTCAGCCCATGGCTCCCCTCCCTCATCCAGAGTCCCTCCCCAGCTTTCCTGGAGCCTCCTGAGGGACTGGAAGGGGCTCCAAGGTCTCCCTGGAGCCTTCTCTTCTCCAGGCTGAACCCCCCCAGCTCTCTCAGCCTGTCCTCTCAGCAGAGGGGCTCCAGCCCTCCCAGCATCTCCGGGGCCTCCTCTGGCCCCGCTCCAGCAGCTCCGTGTCTCTCCTGTCCTTTCTCCTTGTAGGCTGAGAAAATCCAGTACTAACTTTTTGATCCAGCAGAGAGGGTAGGGTTTTGTTGTCGGCTTTTCTCTGCAGCTTTCTCTTCTTGCACGTACGGTTTAGCAGAAAAAGAGGATTTTTATCAAACGCTGAGCCGGTACAGGCAGCAGGCTTCCCGTCATTTTTAAGTCAGGCTTCAGACTTCAATCTCGTGATGGGTGCAGACACTGCGCAGTTGTTCCTCCAGGATTGCGACGACTGAGAACTGCAGGAACTCGCACTAGTTTCATGTCAGCAGATAGAGGGTTGCTGGAGGCGACCGGTTCGGGGACACTTCTCTTGCTTTGATCCTGGGTTTGTGTGTAATTTAGATCTAGAAGTCGCGTTTTGTTGACAAATACTCACAGACCTGATTTACTTTTACGTTCGGTGCCTTGATGGAGGAGAAGGGTATTTCAGCAGTGACAAATAGTGCAGTGATGGAAGAATTTAAAAAGAAAAAGACTTAAAGAAAAGCAGCTCCTCTTCTGTATTAGGAGAAATTGGTGCCTAGAATAAATTACTATGAGGAATCAGCATTTTTAAGGGAAAATCACCGTGGAGTGTAACTGTTAACTGAGAAGGATGGGTTTTCCTGACCTTCCTTCCTTTCCTCTCCCAGCGTCCTTGGGAAATGCGTGTCACTGATCCGAATACTGCTGAGTTGGGCAAAGCCAGCTGATTCAAGTTGTTGACTTTAGTACTTCTGACTTTTAGGCAAGTTTTTAAAACACCGTGTCCTTCACTGTCAAATAATCTGAGATCCATTGCCACACTTGGGATAAAATAGATCCGAACTACTTTTGTTTTAACCTCTCGGAGACCCAGAAGGATGCTTAAGCTAATAGTAAAAACTCCTGTTAACTATTTAGCTATTATCGTAACTTTCCTTTTGATGTTCCTTTTTATATTCGGAGATATTTGCATATAAAAATTAAAACGCTTGGAGACTCATTTGCCAAAATCATTCAACTGAAAATTCCCAGACCGCATCATCCGTGAGATCGCACTGTTTATTTAATGGATTATAGGTGTAAGTTTTAAACATAAGCACTCAAAAAGCTTCCCTCAGCATGCGTGTTAGGTAATTTATATTGGGTTTTTTTAATGTTAAGTAAGACAAAGTTTAGAGTAGTGTTACGGAAAATACGGGGTGAAAAATAGAGTCCCTGGTCTTAATGGGTCACAGGTTGTTTTCAAAAAAGACCAGGTGAGGGATAGATAAAACAGGGTTTCTAATGCAAATGAGAATAAGGTGGTATAAGAATTAGGTTTTAATTTTTAATAGGCCACCAAAAATAAAGAGAAGGCGTCTGCGATACGAATCTCCCTTTTTATTTGAGGGGTTCGCTTTGATTACGAAACAGGAAATTATGTCGCATTCCCGTGATGCAACCTCATTGACTTCGTGGAAAACTATCACTCCGCAAACACAATGATTTTTGTTCACTTCATTTAAAACTTTTCCTTATCTTTTCATTTTCCGCCTGTCGTCCGGGTGGGGCAGGGTCAGGTCTAATTTTGGTCTGTTCACTCCACCCATGTAAGGAAATTCTTGGCCTTCAACATTAGCTCTATTGTTTCCGGCAAAGTGGTGGCAGCTTACGAAGCGTTTGTCAAGGATTTTAATGCTGGGCATAGGCAAAATTAGCACAGGTAGAGTGTTGAGTTGCATCAGCTCAAGAAAAGATGGACTTTTACAAATGAAAACTGAATTGGATCCACGATGGTCGTCTTATTGAAAGAGTGGGGTTTCAGGGAGGGTTAGGGTGTTCAAAAATATCTAAAAATACAAGTGCTCGTGTTTAAAAATATGAAATTATTTCTAGGCAGTGATGATTCAGATGAGATTAGTGTAAATTAGTTGATGAAAACCCACATGGTTTTATAAGCATGGTTTTAATTGCGGGTTTTTAACCTAGTACTGTAGGGTCCAGGTTTTGGTACCCGGTGGATTCAGATCGCTAAATGGGAGGTTTAATTCAAATACGTGAGTTTAAACTGTAAAAATATCATGCAAAGCTTGAGCACAGTTTAGCAGTTTCTGTGCAAGACAAGACATGAGTAGAATAACAGGAATATTTCACAAATAAATGAGATAAAATGGAAGGCCCGCCTTGGTGCCTTTCCACGACTCTGGAATTGCGTTACGCATGGGTCAAATAATTTCCTTTTTTTTTTCTTTGGGATTTGAGAAGGAATGAGTCTTTTAAAGTAAAAAAATGCAAGTAGTTTAGCCTTTTCTCCATCTTCTCCAAGAAACTGAAATACAGTGGGATTATACCTGTAAATGCTCTAGTGAAGAGACCTCAAAGTTGCAGGAAGGAACGCGATACATTCAGCACGGTCTTTTCTACGTTGTGTGTTAGCAGCGGAGATTAAGAACGATGGCCCAAAGGCAACCAAAGGTACTAACAATATCTAGAGTAGTTTTATTTCCATCTTTGCCTTTGAGGAAATGTCAATGAATTAACAAAGCTGGTGCATACGAGAGTAGAGTCGAGTCGAGTCGAGTCGAGTCGAGTCGAATAGAGTCGAATAGAGTCGAGTAGAGGAATGGAATGGAATCGAATGGAATCGAATCGAATAGAATAGAATAGAATAGAATAGAATAGAATAGAATAGAATAGAACAGAACAGAACAGGAGTTAGTTCTTAAAATATTAAATATAATCCCTTGAATTAAAAAAGGAAAACCTCCTCAAAATGATGATCAAAATTGGGACTGAAATTTTGTTCCTCGGAAAACTACGTTATGTCATACTTGAAACTTTATGTTGAAATCGGACAAATGTTCTTGCCACCCCCCCCATGTCATTTTATTGATTTGAATTAATGTATAGGGTTTTTTATAAAAAATACACTTTAATTTGGTTGTGTATCTGTTGCCTTTGTTAACAGATTCGATTTTTGTCAGTCCTAATTTCAGCCATTATCTGCTAAAGCTTGGACTCAGGTGGAGAAATAGTTTTTTACCTTTAGTATGACAATTTCACTGTAAAGAAATTATTTCTTAAAAAAACATTGGCTTTTTTCCTATCCTTGGAAATGGTAATTCTGCGATACTTAACTTCATATTATCATAGTTTTAATGCCAGATTTGTTAAAAAAAAAAAAAACCTTGAAAAAAGTCTTGATTTTCTTTTGAGGCTGGAAAAAAGACAGGTTTTTCAGTCTGACTGTAATACAGTAGGTGATGTAGTAATCTTCTGAGATTCAGAACGAGAACAAAAGCCATTGTAGTGAAATAATGTCTGTTGGGGTTTTTTGATTTTATTTTTTGGGGTTTTTTTTTCTGTTTCCTCTTCAAGCTGTGCAATCAGAAATTTTGAAAAGACTTTTTCTTTCAAACCTAAATTGGGATGTTTGGTGGTTCGGGTCAGAGTGTTTGTCAGGAAATGAGATTCCGATTCGGTATTATAAAATCCCGCATGAATGTTGATTTATTATCATATAGTTCAGCAAATTCACATCTTTTGTTTTAATATTAACATATCGAGCTTGATAGAATAATTACCATTTTATGGAATGAATAGCTACATTATCATTGAAAGCAATTTGTACCCAACCAGCTCTCTCGTCCTGTAACTGATGGGATGGAATTGTCACTTTTTCTGTGCAACGCTGAGTTTTTTAGCGTGTGCTGGAGCTGTGGGTTTTCCTTGGCTGAGAAATGTGTCTGTGTCGTATCACGCGGCCTTTAATAGCAGCAATTCTGTCAGCTCTCGGCGGTATTTAAGAACTTCATATTGAAACTGCTTTTAATTAATGAAAGGAAAAAGGCAGTTTTCACACGCTGACAGATTTGTACGCTTCCTTGTGTTTTGCGATGCGTTTCTTTGATGTTCTTTCCTGTATAGCTTCTATATCGCACTGGGAGGGTATTTTGACATCTCAGCACAACACTTCAGAGCTGTGGTCATTGCAAGAGGAGCAAGGGAAAAATGAAATTAAAGATTATATATCTTTTTATATTCCTAGAACTGTAGAATACAGCTGTAGAGGGAAAAGTTAATTCCTAGGGCTCGGTCGATAAGAGTTGCAGAGAATAAACAGGTGTTGAGATGGGCTTCATCTCACCCAGCTTTCTATGACTGAGGTGGAGATCTAAGCTAATTGTCTGGGCGCTATTAATGGGCAGTGAAGAGGAAGAGGCACTTTGCATGCTGCGTTTCATCTGACCTGTTTTAGCCATCTATCTTAGAGGGAGATAAATCGCACCCCAGCAGTCCCAACTTCTCTCCATTGACTCTAAAAAGGACCTAGAGCGACAAATTCCAACGTAGAAGTCTGAAGTTCAAAGACGTGAATCCCTCCTGCTGGGTTGAACATCAAGCGAACATATGGGCTTGATACGAAGGCAGGGGGCTTGAACTCTGAAATACTCCTTTATAGGGCACTGGAATTCAAAATATCATAGCTGCTTTGCAAACTGAGCATTTATAATTGCTTTGTCAAGTAGAGAGTTTGCTCTCTACAGCTCCCTGAAAGGAGGATGTAGCCAGGGGGGGTCGGTCTCTTCTCCCAAGGAACTGGCGATGGGAGAAGAGGAAACGGCCTCAGGTTGTGCCAGGGGAGGTTTGGGATGGATATTAGGACAAAGTTCTTCCCCGAAAGGGTTGTCAGGCACTGGAAGAGGCTGCCCAGGGCAGTGGTTGAGGCACCATCTCACCATCCCTGGAGGTATTAAAAAGCCAGGTAGACATTGATTTTGTTGGGGCAGAGACCATGTCTTAAGGCTTGTGCGATTTCACCTTTCCTCCCTCCCTGACTTTTCAAAATGATTGAAATAATCAAATGCAGTTTTATATGGCAATGCGCCCTTGAATCAGTTGAGATCTGAAATACGCTATTTCAATGATTATCTGTGAAACTTGGTATATACTATTTAAATGAGTATTTGTGACATTTATATGAAATCGTCAGTCACTTGCAAAGTCAGACATGTATAATACAGAACTTGCGTTAAACCTACGTGTGACCTAGGCCATGAGATATGGGTTTATGGCTCTGGTTGCAACAGGGCTTTTGAGTTGGATCTTTAATGTTGTACGTACATTTTTGTTACGTATTTGGTAATTCTGTGCACAGAAGAGGTGTGTTGTGCTTATGCAGAATGGCTGGTATTGATTAGCAGGTTTTAATTAGCAAATAGCTGTGTATCTGAAGCATACAGATGTTGAGTGTCTTGGTAACGTCATTTGGAGTGTGGTCCAGTGGCTCAAGGAGTGCTCTGCCTGCTCCAAGCCCCGTATCCTTGTGACCAGGTCCCTTCCTTGGCATAAATGACATTTCCCTGAGCATATTCCCTTATCCAGACCTGACCTCACTGTTCCGCCATGGCTGTATTACACAACTGGATGAAAATCATTTATTATAACGCGGTATTGTTACGGTGCTCTGTGGTGCCATCTAATGGAAATAAAGCACGGCCATTCCTCCTTGTCAAAAGTGAAAGATGTCCTCTTGTCACCATCCAGTCTGATTATTATAGGTGAATATGTGTTAAAAGAAATTATATGGGCATCTTACAAACCTAGACATGAATATTAATAAATCCTATTCCAAAGTACATATTGCTTTTCTGAATTTCTTTCTGAATTTTCTCTAATTCTTTCCCTCATACAGGCTCTTGACGGCAATGTATATGATCACCTGAAGGATTATTTAATGGCATTCAGCAGGACTGAGCTAGAGACATGCCAAGCTGTACAAAACACCTTCCAGTTTTTACTGGAGACTTCCAGCAGGGTAAGTTTTAACTGAATGAACCTTTGTAACTGAATCCTTACAGCATATAGAAGTTCCCAGGCTTAAGACTGGCTTCCAAAAGAATGACAAAACGGAACGGTTGTTATTTTTGGTTACTCCTGAGTGGTATTGGGTTAAAAGAAACTAGACAGTTTTCTCGGGGAGAATGTTTCCTGTTGCCACCCAGATTGCATTCTCATGAGTGCATTTACACGGTACCAGATCTTTAGAGAACAGCAATCAAGAGACATTCCGTTACATTCATTCTGCATGTTTGGAAAGAGAAATCGCAGCTGAGTTCTGCGCTGGGTAATCTGGAACCGCGTTAGTCATCCGTCCCAATAAAGCCCTGTGAAACTCTTTGGATCGTTTCTTAATAATTGACTGTCAACTTAAAAACCAAAACATTACGGCGTTTTCTCCCTGGAATTGAGAGTGGCAAACACAGAAAACAGATTTGAGTCTTGTCATAGACGTGGTTTGTTTGCTTTGTCGAGCAGCCAGAATCAGGAATACGTGATCGCTTCCAGGATAATTTTGATACTTAAATAATTCATCTGCTGGGCTAAAAAAATAATAATAATTGCTGTTGAGCTCAAACGAGCTGCTTTGGGGCTGTCATAATATTCCTTTATAAGTATACCTTAGCCACCCGCACAGAAACAGAGCTCATTTATGCTGGGCCTTAGGTGGAAACAACATATTTAACGCGTTCCTTATTCACCTGCGAGCGTGCTAACTCACACCTTATTAGATACAAAGTGAGTGGACTAAAAACTGGCTTCACGCTAGCTCGTCTTTGAATTTCCTCGGCAGCAACTGTAAAGATAATGAAAATAGCATTTTTTATCTTCTGTTGGAAAAGGGCTTTCGCTAATTTACCTTGGCGTATGTCATTCAGGTCGGTTGCATCCAATGCTCAGCAGCCCCGATTTTCTTGCAGTTCGAGAATGCAGAGCAGAAAAATTTGTATTACGTTACTGCGGAAAACGGGTGTCTTGCTCTGAAATACTAAACACATCAATTGGTGGCTTATTCCACAGACACAGGCTTTGCTCAGCCTTTCTTTGGAATTTTAAGCTTTTCCTATAGGTCCACGTTGCAGGAATCGGCTCAGAAGGGAGAGGTGAATCTGGAGTCGAAACTCGGTATCAAAAGCTGTGCGTGTGTTTCAAAAGCAGCTTGAGTGTTAAACATGTAACAAATTTGTTATCAGTTTAGTAATTTGGAGTAAAACCCAGCTTGCCATCAAAGCAAAGATTTAAATATTTATTGTGGGTTTTTTTATACTTCACCTGTTCTTTGTTAGTTTTAAGATCAGAAGCTTGCCAAGCTGCGCTTAGAAAAGGCGCTTCAGCATTGGTAGAAATGCTTTAGTTTTTCCAGCTGAGCTATATTTCTGTTTACAGGATGGAATTAAATTATATTTGCTTTAGAATGAGACAAGTTGCTTGAGTGCGGGAGAGCCGGAGGCGGCTGCTCCGGGTGGGCAGGGCTGTGTTGTATCCAGCTGCCGAGGGGATAGTTGGTCACCTAATGCTAATGCAGATGGAGGGAAACATCTCCAAAACAAGTTTTTCTGTATAAAATGAAGGTTTTTCACAGCTTGTCGTAGCATCGTTTGTTGCAGCTTTGGAGGTTTTATTACTGCGAGGTTGGGATGACTCATGACGTTCCTCAGGCACAAAAGTGCTCATAAAATCACAGAATGGTTTGGGTTGGAAGGGGCCTTAAAGATCATCCAGTTCCAACCCCCCTGCCCTGGGCAGGGACACCTCCCACCAGACCAGGTTGCTCCAAGCCCCGTCCAACCTGGCCTTGAACCCCTCCAGGGATGGGGCAGCCACAGCTTCTCTGGGCAACCTGGGCCAGGGGCTCACCACCCTCACAGCAAAGAATTTCTGCCTCAGATCTCAATCTCCTCTCTTTCAGTTTGAAGCCATTCCCCCTTGTCCTATCACTACATGATCCGAGGGCTGGAGCCCCTCTGCTGTGAGGACAGGCTGAGAGAGTTGGGGGGGTTCAGCCTGGAGAAGAGAAGGCTCCGGGGAGACCTCAGAGCCCCTTGCAGTCCCGCAAGGGGCTCCAGGAAAGCTGGGGAGGGACTCTGGATGAGGGAGGGGAGCCATGGGCGGAGGGGGAAGGGTTTTCCACTGCAAGAGGGGAGATTCAGACTAGATATAAAGACAAAATTTTTTGCTGTGAGGGTGGTGATCCCCTGTCCCAGGTTGCCCAGAGAAGCTGTGGCTGCCCCATCCCTGGAGGGGTTCAAGGCCAGGTTGAACGGGGCTTGGAGCAACCTGGTCTAGTTGGGAGGTGTCCCTGCCCAGGGCAGGGGGTTGGAACTGGATGATCTTTAAGGTCCTTTCCAACCCAAACCATTCTGTGATTCTATGAAATATTACCCTTTGACGCTGAACATATGAAAAATGCAATTTAACTTCCTTTTCAACTGAACAGTCTTATTCAAGACTTGTACTTGCACTTCTCTTTTGGAGAAAATATGATTTTCTTTGGCACATTTTCTGAAATTCTGTTTGCTCTTTTGAATAACATTTTTGTGATGTTTCTGGTAAGGACCTTCACCATCCTAGGGCAAATAAGTTCATTTATACCCGTTTCTGACTGTGCCTTCGTTCTGCATATGCTATATATTTAACATTTGATTTCAGGTCTGTTTTAACATGTCGATTGACATTGACTTCATAAAGAAACTGCCTGAGATAATTGACTTGATTTCTGAATTGCAGAAAATACAGTTGGAAAAGTTGCTGCTTAATCCTGAGAATGCCGTGTTACTTTGGAGTCTTTTTATTTTCTTTTTAACAATTGTCAAATACATTGTGCAAAAAGTGGGATATTAATTTGCTGGACTTGCAAACTCTCCCAAGTCTCACGTTATAACAGTTATTCTCATTTATAACTAAGTATTGGGGTTTTTGAGGGAAAATTTCTTAGGACATCTAAGTTTAAGTGTTTAACAGAAGGAATTAAATAGAAGGTCCTCCATCTGGGTCGGGGCAATCCCAAGCACCGATATGGGCTGGGCAGTGACTGGCTTGAGAGCAGCCCTGAAGAAAAGGGCTTGGGGGTGCTGGTGGCTGAGAGGCTCAACATGAGCCGTCAGTGTGCACTAGCAGCCCAGAAAGCCAATCGTATCCTGGACTGCATCAGGAGAAGCGTGGCCAGCAGGTCGAGGGAGGTGATTCTCCCCCTCTACTCCACTCTCGTGAGACCCCACCTGGAGTACTGCGTCCAATTCTGGAGCCCCTACTACAAGAGAGATATGGATGTGCTGGAACGTGTCCAGAGAAGGGCCACGAGGATGATCAGAGGGCTGGAGCACCTCTTCTATGAGTATAGACTGAGAGAGTTGGGGTTGTTCAGTCTGGAGAAGAGAAGGCTCCGAGGAGACCTTATAGTGGCCTACCAGTATCTTAAGGGGGCCTACAAGAAAGCTGGTGAGGGACTTTTTAGGATATCGGGTAATGGTAGGACTAGAGGGAATGGATTAAAACTAGAGATGGGACGACTCAGACTGGACGTTAGGAAGAAGTTCTTCACCGTGAGTGTGGTGAGACACTGGAACAGGTTGCCCAGAGAAGCTGTGGTGGAAGCCCCATACCTGGAGGTGTTCAAGGCCAGGTTGGACGGGGCTCTGAGCAACCTGATCTAGTGGGAGGTGTCCCTGCCCAGGGCAGGGGGGTGGAACTAGGTGATCTTTATGGTCTCTTCCAACCCTACCAATTCTATGAGTCTATGAATTTTGATGCCACGGTCGGTGCCGGGCATCGTCTGAAGCTTCAGGCGATTCCTCCTTCCATATTTTCCAATTTCTATTTCTGAGAATAAATACAGCTTCCCTGTATGCCTTCTCTCTCTGTTTTCTACACGTTTGAATGTGTTTACGTTCAACTGCTCAAGTCGGCACAGTAATTATGTGCTTTACTGTTTTAAATCAGTGCGTTATTGGCCCTGAAGGACTATTTACTTTCTTCAACTGAAGATTAATTTTTTACAGTTCAGTATTTGGGTAACGCAAGCATCAACATTTTGATACATGAGAGAACACGTTGTATTTACCATTGTAGGTTCAGTGTAATCAGAGTTCTCACTCATATACAGCATTGCTGCTATTTCTGGATAAATACCATCTTTATTATACACTTCTGTACATTGAAACCCTCATTTTGGTAGTAGATTTTTATAATTTCATGCTGCTATTTATGCATTTTCATCAATGGAAGAAGCAGTGAATGCGCTGTAGACTTCTTCAAGCAGCGATACTATTTTTTCATATCGCAATCACGGAGTTTTTCTTTGTAAATACGTGTAAATTGTGACATAAGGGATTTGTTTAGGGAGATGTGTCATGCTATGTGAAATGTATCATTAAACAAATTTAGTAGCTGAAGTAGTTTTGCTTTAGCAAAATGGAAGCTGTGAGAGTTGTCTCTGAAAGCAATTTAATAGAAAGAGATTAATTTTGCAACTGATTTTCTATGCATTATCCCAAATAGTCTTTTCAGCTCCTGCAACTAATAATTTGTGTAAAAAGACGACGTTTCAGCTTAAGAAAGAGCTGTGTGCAAGAAATTATCTGCAAGGGGAGAGAAAAATGTTTATGGTAGTGACACCACATACTGTATATGGATAATTGGCTTTCCCCCCCCCCCCCCCCCCCCATTTTGCCCTTGTGGGATTTTTCCTTGGTTAAAAGCAGATATTTTTTAGCTCTTTGGTGTGTCCTACCAATCTCTTCTGAATAACTGTGGGTTTTACTGCCCAGCATCAGATCCTGAATTTCCTTTGGTTACATTCGAGGTTCTGTCTCTGAAATAGTGGCCTGATTTTACTGGAGCGGGTTTTTAAGTTTACAAAATAACAGGTCGTTTGTTATTTTCCTCAGGTGGTGCGGGATTACAATCTCCAGCTGTTTCTACAGGAGAACTCCGTCTTTCACAAACCACAGCCTTTCCAGTTCCAACCGAGTGACAGTGACACTGTAAGAACCTCACTGAATTCCTTCAGTTCTCTGTTCTCCCTCTATTTTTAAGAATGTTGTTATAAATGGGTAAGAGAATAGCTCTCCCTGGTATCCTGGGCTGGTTTAACCTCATGCTGTATTTTTGGAAAAAGAAAGGGAAAGTGGCCTGATTCCCCCAGCTCTGCCTGCGGTAGGTGGGTGATGGGAACAAAAGCATCAAACGAGCTCAACGTCATCCACAGAAGAGCACAATCTTTTTTTTATTGCCAGATTGTGACTAGCAGTCCCACGTTTCTCTACTTTCAGGGCAATTCTTACTACTTTTTTTTAGCTTTTTATCGTGCTGGTGAGATTTCTCATAACATTCACTAATAGTGGGTGACAACACGTGTGATGCCGTGCCAAATTAAGTGCCCGGGTACCTCTAAACTACTCAACGAATATTTAGACATACATAGAAGAAGTTATTGATTTAGAAAGAATGCATTGCGTTCCAAAATAGTCTGGGACATTGTTCTTTTGGTGCCTATGTTGCTTCCGAAGCAATTGTTAATGACGTTAAAATTGAGTAAATCATAGTATTGTAAGAGGCTGCCCAGGGCAGTGGTGGAGTCGCCATCCCTGGAGGGATTTAAAAGCCGGGCAGACGTGGTGCTGAGGGACATGGGTTAGTGGCGGCTTTGTCAGTGTTGGGTTGATGGTTGGACTCAATGATCTGCAAGTTCCCTTCCAACTTAGACGATTCAATTATTCTATGATAGTATGTAAATACATTTCCAAACAACACTTCAATGAAATCGGGTTGTTGATGTCCCACCGATGCTACTAATGTCATTTTTTTTAACAAATAACAGTTTAAGTCTATATGTTTCAAAAGGTTAACCTTGTGCAGCTTTTTATTACTTGAATGCATTCATAAACTGACTTGGACAGGTATGTCTTGATCTCTGGTTCGGGTGATTAAATTCAAGAGCTCTGTTAATAGATATTTAGGCATTAGGAAGAAGTTCTTTACACTGAGGGTGGTGAGACACTGGCCCAGGTTGCCCAGAGAGGTGGTGGAGGCCCCATCCCTGGAGACATTCAAGGCCAGGCTGGATGAGGCTCTGAGCAACCTGATCTAGTTGAAGATGTCCCTGCTGACTGCAGGGGGGTGGGACTAGATGGCCTTTAGAGGCCCCTTCCAACCCAACACGGTCTATGATGATTCTATGATGATTCTATGATATTTACGGTGATTTTTCCAGAAATTCTGACACCTATAACACACTTTCCCTTGTCTTTCCACTTTAACAAACTGTGGGTTTGCTTTTTCTTCCAGCTCCTTTGTAGAGAGTGACTGACTTCCATAAAGTTTGAGGTTGTTAATAGAGCGAGCGGAATCTTTCTAACTTTTGCCCTGCTTTTCTAACCTTCGCTGCTGTGTGTTTTCCTCCCTGCGCCATCTCTGCATCCAGAGTTTTAATGCCGTTCAGCTGGTGGATATTGAGCCCTCCCCTGTCAGTGCCATGAGAATGACTATAGCAGAGGTATATGGGAGTATTTACCATCAGCCTTTGTGTCGTTATTGCTGTGCTTGTGGCTCGGAATGGCGAATTTACACTCCTAAGGTGGCAACAGAATGCATAATATATGTATATCTAAAATAAAGCAAAAAAAAAAAAAAAGGAAGTGCTTTTTCCACAATGAGATTTAAATTAAAGGAGGAGAAAGCAATTTAACTGTGTTTTTTGGGGGGAGCAGCTTCACACTTCTCTTTTTGCGCTTGTAATTAATATTCTAATCTTTTGGGGGCGGGAATTACAATTTCACAGCTCCAGATAGTGCTGTGTATAATCGGTTACTTCTCTAATGTGAATGGAGAAGTTTGTCCAACAACTGGAGGCTGTTAGTATGCGCTGATGAAATGCGGCCCCATTACTAATTTAATTTTGTGCTCTTTCCAGAGGGCTATCCCCACCTAAAGTAGAACTGTGATTCACTCCTATTTAAACTCTTCAACGGGAAAAATGACACAAGGCTTTGACGCGGCGCTCGCGCGGGCCGAGACGTGCTGCGCGGGTGCTGCTGGTGCCGCTGGATTTCGGGAGCTTTTTAAAGGCGATAAAGGGGTGGTTTGTGTCTCGAGTTGTCTCGGTACCTCCCATGAGGTGACTTCTTCACTCGACTAACCCGCTTGGGCTGTGGAATTACCGCTTTTCTTCAGCGCACCGCATTTTTTGAGCTTCTGACTGCGTATTCTGTAACTGGCATTCACAAAAATAAATAAATTACCAGCTTCTTTATGATCCCTATAATTATTCTCAGCCAACAGCATCCTACCTGGGCAATTACAGGTTACGCATTCACCGTTTTTAATCACTAAATACAAGAGAATGAGGGATTTTGTCCAGGCTTTTGAATTTGTCCAAAATTGTATGTTTTCTAACAAATCGAACAACATTTAATTGAAGAATAATTACCAAGCATTCTTTTGCCACGTATTCTCTTTGTGGTTGATCTGCTGAGGTTATCGGTTGGCTTTTTGGTTTTGTGGGTTACGCATGATAATTTTCACACCGAAGACTTAACACTGAAAGAAATACAAATAGAGTGATTAATACATCTGATCAAATGTTTAATATTACTCTTTTCTAAGAACAAATTATGGCCTCTCTTCAGACTAAATGCCTGATCCACCGCAGCTGGGGTCAAAGTTTGGAGCGTTTAAATATTACCAGAATGAAACTGTGAATATTGTAGGGAAGAAGAATGTTACAAACAATATGAATGTGGAGCTCGGCTGTAGGAAAAGCTCTGAATACTTCTTTTATAAATTCTAGTTTTACGTGGTACATCCCAAAATTTTGCTGTTGCCAAAGAATGGATTCCCATGCAATCCTTGAGTCGGGGACAAACCCCGCACCTCCATTTATTTCCAAAATACTCTTTAATGTGCACAGTTGGAGCCTCCAAAAGAGACCGTTCCTAAGAAAGATGGGTATGAAATGGTTTTCCATCAATTTTCAGTATTTTTATTTCCCCAGCATTATCCTGAAATGTAGACTCTTGAGTGTCCACAGAGAGAAGCCCACAACAAAATATTTTCCACTGATCAGCTACTTTCCATTATCTAAAACATTGTTTTGAGCTTAACGTTATATATTTGTTCATGTTACTAAATTATTTAGATTATTTCAGTGTTTCGGTTAATTTCAACAGACATAAATTTGGTTTTTTTTAAACGGGAAGTTTCTGTATTTTTATTTAAAACAAACTAGTTTGCCGTAAGGAAAAGGAAGTAAGTAAGTAAGAAACCATTGATCCATTCCCAGCCAGCTTTAATCCTTTCAATAAATGGCTTCGCAGAATGGCTCGAGCCTTTACGAAGAGCCAAATGGAAAAATGCCGTTTTGAAATACCGTTGGCCTCACGAGAAACACCAGTCAGCACACGGTGACCTGACACGGGGGCTGCTGCTCTATTCAATGCAGTGACACTTTCATCATCCAACATCCTCCCGCGAGGCGCCGGATATTTATTATAAAATCCGCAGAAATCCATTGCGTTGAAAACACTCTTCATGGTTGAGCCCTCACCGTAAGAACAGGGCGAAACAGAACGGAAGTTACAGGAAATTACCCAGCTTTTCTCTCTTTCCTGTTTGGAAAAGATTCTTTTTTTTTTCCTTGAACCGGGTGTTATCACGTGAGAAAATGAGCCAAACAACAAAAAAGCATGTCCCGAGCGCGGGACGAGAACTGCAGCAAACAGCTGACACGAAACTTTGAAGGTCTTTTTCCTGTTTTTTCTAATCTACGTGTCGCCTGTGACTGTAATTTCCCCTGGACATTACTGATGCTGGCGTTTTCTTGGAGCACGCAAGTAAAAAAACATAGCCGAATCTTGTTTGTACGACAGCTTATCGACATGAGAAAAAAAATAATCCATTTTTCTCACTGTCATTTGCAAAAAAAACCAACCCCAACATCTCAGTAAGATTGACGGAAAGTTTTGTAGTTTCACCCCTCGTTACTTGGATGTACAAGATTTTTAGGGACAGAGGGTGAGAATAAGGATGGATTTCACTTCGCTGTCATACGCAGAAGAATATCTTCAATTTCTGAGCAGCTTATATTAAGCTGTATAATATAAGTTATACAAGCAATATTTACAAAAGGACATCATTCTTGCTTATGGCGTGTTTTTTCAGCTCTCCTAGTGCTTGGGGATTTGAAAATAAATAGAAATTAGAAATTACTACTGAATTTATTTAAATATTTAAATTATATTTAAAACGTATTTAGTATTAAATATGCTTAAATATTTTAAAATACCTTTGTTTTCTAAATGGTCTTATATTCTATTTTTATAATTATTGATTATAAATATTTCATGTTCGACATTAAACATTTAAATCCGGAAAAGTTCATGAAATATAAACTGCTAGTGAAAAATAATCACTCGTGTAAATAAGCCCAGACTGACAAGTTCAGAGAACGCACGACTTTTTCTGTGTTTAGAGTAGTCTGTGCTTTTAATACCAGAAAAGAGTAAGCTGACTATCTTTTAACTATTACTTTTTGAAGCTAAATATATATAAAAAAATTAGAATTTAATGTTATCACAATATAAAGTATATGGAATTACTGCTGAGGAGAAATACAGTCATTCAGGTATAGAAAAGTCCAGTAGATGCCAGTGGGAGCCTGGTGAATCTGTAAATTCCCTTTATACATATATATATATTATTCCCATATATATAGGGAATATATATATATACACACATACTAATACATATATATATATATATGTATTGGAGAGTTGGGCAGAGAGGAACCTTATGAAATTCAACAAGGGCAAGTGTAGGGTCCTGCACCTGGGGAGGAACAACCCCATGCACCAGCACAGGTTGGGGCTGACCTGCTGGAGAGCAGCTCTGCAGAGAGGGACCTGGGAGTCCCGGGGGACAACAGATTGCCCACGAGCCAGCCATGTGCCCTGGTGGCCAAGAAGGCCAGTGGCATCCTGGGGTGCATCAAGAAGACCGTGGCCAGCAGGTGGGGGGAGGTCATCCTCCCCCTCTGCTCTGCCCTGGGGAGGCCACACCTGGACCACTGGGTCCAGTTCTGGGCTCCCTAGTTCAAGGACAGGGAACTGCTGGAGAGGGGACAGCAAAGGGCTACCAAGATGCTGAGGGGACTGGAACACCTCTCTTAGGAAGAAAGGCTGAGGGATTTGGGTCTCTTCAGTCTGGAAAAAAGACAACTGAGGGGGGACCTTATCAACGCTTAGAAATACTGAAAGGGTGGGTGTCAGGAGGATGGGGCCAGGCTCTTTTCAGTGGTGCCCAGTGACAGGACAAGGGGTAACGGGCACAAACTTGACCATAGGAAGTTCCACCTAAACATGAGGAGGAACTTCTTTCCTGTGAGGGTGGCAGAGCCCTGGCACAGGCTGCCCAGAGAGGTGGTGGAGTCTCCGTCTCTGGAGACATTCCCAACCTGCCTGGAGGCATTCCTGTGCCACCTGCTCTGGGTGACCCTGGGGTGGGTCTGGGCAGGGGGTTGGACTGGATGGTCTCCAGAGATCCCTTCCAACCCCTGTCATTCTGTGATTCTGTGATATATATACACAAGTTATATAGGGAATATATGTAACTTGTATATATATATCTATATGTAATAGTATGTGTGTATATATATATATTCCCTATATAACTTGTATGTGTGTGTGTATATATATATGTATTAGTGTATGTGTGGGTATATATATAGGGAATATATATATAGGGAATATATAGGGAATATTCCCTATATAACTTGACATGTCTTGTGCGTGGCTGACACGACAAAAACCCATTTTCCTTAATTCCCCCCACCCCAGTGGTGGTTAAAATAAAGTCTGAGCTAAAAAACTCAGATTTGAGGTTGATATTAAAAGGGTGGTTTGAAGAAAAGGGGAAACACCCTGGAGTTACTGGCTCTTGCCTTGGCTTGAATTTTAACATCATTTCTGATCTACTTGAAGTATAATGAACTGAAATTGGCTCACTACCCAATTGATTTCATTTTAATTTAGAGAGCGTGGTGTTTATATTCTTTTTTATACAGTCAGAAAACACTGTTTAAGCAAAACTCCGAATAATTTCTAGCAGCGAGACCAGAAGTAATACTTGAAAGAAACGGCCACTTAAGAAATAGATCTTTGTTTATATTGCATTGAAATTATCTATGAAATCAATTTCTCTGTGCCAAAGTTGGTTCAAAAGGTTTTCTTTTTTGCCTTCAGTTACCTAATGAGAGCAATTTTTCTGTATTTCTAGTTATAAAAGAACACAGCCATGGATTTTTGGGAAAGTTGGATGTGAATGCGGCTGCTGTGATAGCTGAGGCAAATAAGAATAATTATGAGGGTGAGAATGGAAGTACGCTAACGAAAAGACACTGCGCTCTAATTGCAAAATTAATTTCAGTGAGAAGATTAAAAACTTCTTAAAAATAAATAAGATGAAAATTTAAAAAAGAGAAAGATTTGTGGCTTTTAATCTCTGCTGTGTAACAAAAGGGCTTAACGCAGTAACATCAGGCACTAGGAACAGCAAAACTCTATTAATCACTGCCATCAAACAAAAAATAGTACTTTTAAGATTCTGGTCTATGGAAAAAAAAAAAGCCAAAAACCAAAATCCTTTTCCCAGAGATGGGAAAAAGGAACATTCACAGTAACCCTGGCCTCAGGTGTTCGGCATCGGCTGCTGCAACAACCTGTGTGCACAGTACGTTTAGCAGGGGATTTCTAGCTAATGGGCAGTGATCCCCCAAAATAATTAATGAACCAGAACTAAAAATAAAGAACCCCCTAAAAACCCACTGGAGAAATGATTTCATAGACATGGCTGTACGACGGTTCCTTTCCTGGGTACTTTTAGTAAGGAGAGTTTCGGTTACGCCAGAAGTCAGACAATAGCTTGAAGTAGTGTTTGTGGTATTCAGTAGTATTTGTGGGGATTTCATATTTTGCTATAGAAAATTTCTTTAGTAAAAACCATGAGATCATGGTAGGACTATTTTTCAGCCCAGATGATGTCAAAAAGTCCCAGGATCCCTTTTTCTCTGTTCGCATATTCCCGAACCACCGTTCTTGTGATGGGTTGAAATGTAATTATTGTCTTTATTCCCTGCCTGATAGGGTGTTCCTTATCCTTCTGCAGCCCCCAGCACTCGCCACTGTGCGATGCTAATTTATTAGATTAAAAGGCAGAATGTAGTTATATTAAGCAGCAATAATAGGTTGGTTCGGTTTAGCTTTATCATAACATATGTACAGAGATTGATGTAAGCTATTAATAGTGGACGTAGGTCCTTTTTTATTCTGCTGAGTGGAAGAAAATCCACCCCTGTATGGGGCTGTCTTGTTTGTAACATTGAAAATTCACCGAAATGCAAGTCAGCCCTAGCTCACTCCCGCCTAAACTAAAATTAAATTAGTTCTACAGTAGCAGACTAAAACAAGCACCAAACTCGACTCAACGATTTTCTTATAACTGCTGCGTGGAGCTATGAGTTGTGTGAAAAATGTCATGCGTATCCCTTCCTCCTCCCTGGAAGTGTTGGTGGTAAGGATGAGCTTGCTTTTCAATGTTGGCACGGGAAGCTCTTATTTTCACCTCTTCAAAAGAAATTACGATTTTTAGGTGTGTTTTGTGTTGGTGATTTGCATGCAGTAAATGTTTCCTCCTTCTTTCCGTTGTCAAAGCGAACTTTTTTAGGCTTCAGCTACAAAAATAAGGAACTTGAAGGCTCAAGAGCCAACTTTTTTTGCTCTTAAAACTGTACGTGTGCCATCTGCGTGCAGATGTAACTGCGTAAATAAGAGAATGAACACTTGGCCCTGTCATAAGGCAACTTCTGCACCTGCAATAACATTTCGGACAAAAATGGAGGAGCGACGTGTCTACAGACTAAATGCATTTGTTAATTTAAGAAACAGCATTGCTAGTCTCTAAGCTCTTCAGCTGGTTGGAGTCATCTAGTACTTTTTCTTGGTTTACTGATTGAATTTTTAGCACTAAACGCTGCTTTCATTGTAACCCAAACCCTGAGAGAGCAGCAGAACATCCATCTAAGTTTAGCTCAGGTTTTTGGGCTCCCCCTTCATTCCTTGGCCGTGGCGAGTGGTTTTGGTTTCCCTCTTTTTTGGAAGAGGTTAAATTGAGTCATTGGACGTTTTGCCACCGCCAGGCTCCGGTCTTGAAAACACTTAAGCAAGAGCTTAATTTAGGAAATCAGTTTAGGACCAGACACTTCAGTCCCTCCACCTTCTTCCCTACACTCTTGATTTTTATGTCTATAGCAGATAAATCTCTTATTTTAGCTCCTTTCTTCCTATTTTTAGGTCCTTTCAACCTGTTTAAATGGCAGTTGGTTTTTCGTTTCTTACTTGCTATACCCCTCTAGCCTATCTTTACCTGAGGATAGGGCCTTCTCAGGTCATCCTTGATGTCCTCCTGAAGCACGTACTCTTCCACACCAGCCAACCTGCTGCTGCTCCTCTGCTTCTGAGTTCCTTCACAGCCTTCTGAAGTGCTGGCAGCTTGGTCCATTAGAGGTCAGGTGAAGTCCCTCCCAGCCATACCAGCTCCGTTTATTCAAGGAATGTTCCAGATCTTGATGGGTTTGAAACCTTTCTCCTGCACTGTCTTCTTGGCCAAGCATTTCCACTACTCTCTCTGGTCTTGTCCATCTTAGGAGCCCTTGTTTTCAGCCTCTTCCCCAGGAGACTAAATTTTTCCTCTAGATCTCGTCTCCTGGCTTTTGCCTGTGTTTCTGCTGTCCACACAGACCACAGCTCCAGGTTTTTCCCCAACTCTTTTTATTACCCCATTTTTATGTTGTTTTTTTTTTAGACCTTTAAGCAAGGGTGACGTCTGCTTGGGTACAACATGGCTTTATGAATAACTAATATAACCGCTCTGATCCAATAACAATTCATTTCTTTTTTAGTATGCCCTTAGGAGCAGCCACAAAGTTTGCATTCGTTTTTCTGGTCAAGTGCTTTTGATAAATAGATTAAAAACCGAAAATACGCTTGGGATAACGCAGAAGGTTATCAAGCGACTGAAAAGAAGACTGTATTTCTTAATGAGAATGAGATGCTGAGTTAGGAGCAAGAGCAGTGGGAACGATCAAAATCTGTTCTGAAATGTTTTACAGGGGAGAGGCAATGTCAAAGGATTCTGCTTAGATTTGCAGCTGGTAAGACTCAGCTGGAAGCTGTGGAAGAAGCTGTACAAAAATGCTTACTCCAATAAGCTTACTCCAATGATCGTATAAAGCCACCTCAATAAAATCAGGCAAAAAACAACTTAATATTTAATCTGAGGGGGTGGGAGGAGAGAGCTGCACCCGCCTGTTCTTTGCTTGGTGGGCAGCTTTGCCTTCCTACCTGTTCATGCCGGAGCTAACCACGTGCTTAGAACTTACCTCCTCTTCTTCTGGGCTGCTCTACGTCTTGTCTAACAATTCCTTTTACTTTGAAAATACCATTAGATTTAGATGAGATCTCAGGAAGAAATTTTTCACTCTGTGGGTGGTGAGCCCCTGGCCCAGGTTGCCCAGAGAAGCTGTAGCTGCCCCATCCCTGGAGGGGTTCAAGGCCAGGTTGGACGGGGCTTGGAGCAACCTGGTCTAGTGGGAGGTGTCCCTGCCCAGGGCAGGGGGGTGGCACTGGGTGGGCTTTAAGGTTCCTTCCAACCCAAACCATTCTGTGATTGATATAGGCTTTGTGGCTCTGTCCCACTCTGGCGGATGAACTTCATGGAGATGTTTGTTTCTGGCTTGGAGATAAAATATCTTGTCACTGTGTACTGCATTGTAAAAGCTTCTTGGGTGTTTTTTAGTCACTGGGAGCAACACAAGGATGCTACCTCCTCTCCGCCCCTCTCAAGGGATTCTGTAGGGACAAGTTGAAGCACTGCAAGCTTCTTTCTTGGCTGAGTTACAGTGTCTTGAAATAGAGACAGAAAGTGGCCCCGAAGCCGCTTCAGGAGCCGCCTGAAGCATTAGATGTATTTCAGAGCCCTGTGGTGGGAGCGTGTGCGTGTGTAGGCGTTGTCTTCCTTTCCCTCGCTTGCCTCCGCTGGTCATGGAAATCATCTCCTTCACAACCCCTTGAATCTGCTCCCCCCAGCTCTCCTGTAATAACAGGATGAATAAGAATAAAGGCCAGATTCAATTTTGATGAAAAGGAGCTTAGCTGAACAAAATAACAAGCTGAACCAATTTTGGCTTCATTTTCAATTAAATCCTCTGATCGGATGTTAGCATAAGTTAGTATTATTGCCTCTCCCATGAGGGCAGTGTAATCTAAAAGCATTAAAATCTTGCTTTCATTATCACGTTGGTTGGCTTCCCAGTATCTCGTGATTTTACCAAGTCTATACCAAGTGCTGGTGTTAACGTTGTCTTCCCTCCTTGACACAAATTGTGCCACTTTGCCTGCTAAAATACCTGATAACTCTCTGTCTTCTACTGCATCAGACTTCTCACCCCACCTGAAAATAATTCCTTGTCTTTCTGCTCTCTTACCTTCTTCCTGCTGGCTAACCTTGAATTTCTCCTTCCAAAACAACTTGTGGGTACTTGTGGGATCTTCTCTAATTTCAAACCACACCTGATGGAGAAAAATCCTGTCTTTTGAACCACAGAGGAGAGAGTGAGAGAGAGAAAATCACAGAAAAGTAATTTCTTTCACACTTTCTGAGTTGGTTTTGAGCAGTCCTAAGCGTGCTCTCTCTCCTTGAGTGATAATTTACTCTTCTCTTCTTGAGTGATAATTTATTAGGGGATTTTTTCAGGTTGTGCAAGATTCTATCAGCCTGAAGATGACTTGTGATAAAGAGGGATGCAGGGTGGCTCTGGACTGCACCGTCTCAGTAGTGAGATGTGCACGAGTCAGCAGGTCATCCAGGCAGAGGAGTTGTTCTTGAGGATCCCCTTTGGAGTATTGATTAACTTTGATTGGGAGAACCACAAATCTGTTCTGTTGTGCCAGGAGCACACCCGGGGAAGATGGGGTGAAGAGAATGTCTTCTCACAGCTAATTTTACTGATGGGAACAGTATGAGATTAGCTCAAGAAAAAAAACTATCGTAGAATCCCAGACTGGTTGAGGTTGGAAGGGACCTCTGGAGGTCATCTGGTCCAGAGCGGGTTGCCCAGGATCTTGCCCAGACACCTTTGGAATATCTGCAAGGATGGAGACTCCACAGCCTCCCTGGGCAACCTATGCCAGTGCTTGGTCACCCTCACAGGGAAAAAGTGTTTCCTGGTGTTCAGAGGGAACCTCCTGTGCCTTTGCTCCTGCCACTGGGCACCGTCCTCTTTGCACCTTCCCTTCACGCAGTTACATGGATTGATGAGATCCCCCTGAGCCTTTTCTTCTTCAGGCTGAAGAGTCCCAGCTCCCTTGGCCTCTCTTCATAGGAGAGATGCTCCAACCTCTTCGTCATCTTTGTGGTCCTTTGCTGGACTCTCTCCAACTTAATTATCATTAAGTTACTTACCCTTACGCAGTCCAGGTGCAGTAAATGTGCACAGAATACCCGCAAATATAGAAGGACTACCAGGAAACCTACCTTAGTGGGAAGATTGAGGCTGGTCTACGTCCTGAACACTGAGATGTCTACGCAAATGCATGGGGTAGTTGCTGTGCCACTAATAGAAATTATAGAAAGATTTGGAGTGATTGCATTAATTCAATGCTGGAAAGTCTGTCTTTAAGAGTTTCAGGTGGGTTCTCTGTTCAATCTGTAGACATTTTGCTTTAGTTGGCAATTTTAGTTGGAATTTTTATTTTTTTGTTACTGACACGAAAAGCAGGCATAAGATGAAACAAAAAATTTGGTTTGAAATTTGAGTCGCTGTTTTGCAGATAATTTTTTTTTTTTTTGACAGAAATGGCCGCGCTGTTCTAAAATATTTGATGGCATTATGATTTGATCACAAATTACAAAGAATGAGCCCAAATGGCCAGTTGGACCACACTTAACCTTTCATCTTTGAAATGATGAATCTTTCATATAATGCATGGTTATTTTAGAAATTAGGTGGCTTCCTTGGCTAGTTATTCTTCATCTCTTTAATACCATGTATGGGTGAAATTGAGTTTCAGTTGTATTCATCGTGAACATCTTTCATTGCAGTAGAGCTGTGGCTGGTATTCAGTGTCACGCTGATTTTTCCGAGTCAGTTGAGTTGGGAATTCTTGTGAGCTTTGATTTGCTTTCATAGTTGGCATCCCACAACATGGTACCATCACAAAGTTCGTATGGAACAGAGTTGGTTTTGGTTGAATCCTCCTTGTTTCATATGAAGCAAGATCCCAGGCTGATAAATGTAATATAAAGTTATCCTATAACTAAATATCATCATGTCTAGAGAGGTAGCCCTGGGTCTGGGTCATGATTCATTCTCTTGTTTTCTGTTCTAGAGTCGACAACTGGAATCGGAAACTGGAACGACTGAAGAGCACAGCCTCAACAAGGAGGCTCGGAAATGGGCTACCCGGGTAGCTCGGGAGCACAAAAACATCATCCACAGTCAGCGGGTAGGTTAGGGAAACATTTGTTTACGGATTTTATTTGTTGCAGCTCCTCACTGCACAAAAGAGGAGCTGCCACAAGCACTAAGGAATTATTTTTGTCTTGCTATCTCTCCGGGCAACCTGCCATTTTCATCTAAGCCTTTCTTGATATGATACACTCCAGCTGCCAGGTTAGCAGCTCCTCTAACTTTTTGGTTCATCGATACGTTTTATTCCCATATAAATCTGAAGTTACAGCTTCTTTACTGCAAATAACTTACAGACCTACCTCTGTTCTACACACCATCCTTCTGTTAGAAATAAAGTTTCGGGGATTCTCTTATCTCCGCTGTATGATGTATATATTACCCGTAGAAAAAAATGTTTGGCTACCAAAAGTTTTTTCAAGTCTAGGAAAATCCGTGAGTAATGTGCACTTAAATGTAATGTGAAGACACAAAAATAAGTGTGTATTGATAAATTTATTTCTACATATGTAGCTCAACATAGAAGAACCTAGAGCTTTATTTGAACATCCCGACTGGGGCTTCAGGTAGCTGTATTTTGGAATGCAGCTGAGACTGGCTGGGAGTGAGAATAAAGTCAGCCAGTAGAAATGCATCCCTTGAGGCACCGAATTCCTTAAACACCTATGGCAAGGCTGTCCTGCTCTTGTTTGGAGAGAGTGTTGGGAGCCACACTAAGTTCTTGTGCTAAATTCTGCCTAAAAACATCCATTTCACATGCTCGGGTCAAGCCTAACTTGCACAGACTACATTAAATTCAGTTAAAGAGGATGTGTCTATACCACAATATCTGTAATGTTGTATAATATTCAGTGAGGTCCAGCCCGGAAAGTGGGGGACCTGCCTTGTGGTTCCACTTTAGAGATTTGAGCCATTCCTCAAACTACGCAGAGGGAATGCACAAAGCAAGAAGACCAAAATAGGTGTTTACCATCGTACCTGTCTTCTGCTGAGCCTGGGTCACTCTATAGCAAAAAACCCAGAAGTTGTAGCACCAGGAAGAGGGTATGAATAGAGTCTGTAACCAAAATATGACAGGAAAACTCTCCTCGGAGGAGGGAGGGACCATCCTACATTCTGGTCCTAGCACCTGATGCTCCTTCTGCTCTTTCTCCAAAGACTACGTAACGCAAAATGCAGAGGCAGTCACTCAGCCAGGCACACATTTGCAGATAACTGGTGACAATTTGTGTGATCGCATGCTTTTGTTATTTTTCTGGATCTGTACAGTCAACATACATGTGAGGGAAGCCAAGAAACTCCAACGTGTTTTCTGTGATTCAGCAAATTCTCCTCTGGATACAGCGTTCCTGTGCCATTAGCAACTTCTCTCTCCGTGTTTAAGATGCTCTTTTTCCTCCTGACATCAATGTGGAGCGACATGCCCATTTTAAATAGGGAAATGTCAGCCTATAGATGAGTTGATTCACACCACAATATCATGTTTTCACGAAGATGTTGAAACATTCCCCCAAGTGGAATTTCCATGTGAAATACTGTGCTTTTGAATGGCGTTTTGCCTTGGGTCATCATCTGTTTTCCTGGAATCGGGCTATTGTCGGTCAACCCAGCATCTAATCAACCAATAATTTCCCGGACTTGTCATAAATATTTATCATGTAAATGGCTTGCTGGGATTTACTACATCTGTGGCGTGTTTTCTGATTTCTGACAGACACTTGAGGAGCTCGAATGCCACGGGCCTGTGATGTCTGAGCAAACCCGAGCAGAACTGGAGCAGAAAATAGATGAAGCCAGAGAGAGTATTCGCAAGGCTGAGGTAAGAAGGAAATTATTTTGGCACATTCAGCTTCTCACCACAGAAGGGTTTATGTTGCAGCTATTTCATTTTGTTTGTGGAAATGGAAGCTTTTAGCATCAAAAATCAGGGAATTTTGAGATGTCTTTTTTTTTTTTTCCTTGATTTCGTACTTCTTACATCACTGAATCAACTTAATGAAAGACTGGAGATTAGAAGAATAATATTAAAAAACACTCCTGCTGAGGAGTGATTAAACTTGCTGCGTTTTCCGCTGTTGTGCAAAGGTCAAGAATCTCTACATTTAGGGGCTTTGTCTTAAATAGAAAAAAACCAATATCTCACGTTTACTAGTTCCCTTCTGCTCGAAGGAATTAATACCCGAAAATTATGATAATATCTCCATGCTTTTTGGCTTCTAGAAGGAACTGCCACACACTGATGTGCCTTCTGTTCTAGCAGTTTTCGATATACACATTAATTTGTAATGTCGATGGGAAAGTATTTGGAATTATCTTTCTATCTCGTTCTACTTTCACTCTGAGGTACTTTTGAAAAGGTTACAGAGGTTTGTGAGACTTGTTCTGGGTTAAGAAAGACTCAGGGAAAGATAAACTTCATGGTTGACTGCCAGCGTTGGGTGGGTAAAAGTTAACTGTTTTCCTGGCCAGTGATTCAAAAAACCTATTGCAAGCAACAGGAACCAATCTTATTAGTTTTCCGCTGAGTGGGTTGCTTAATTAAAACTGGAGAGCAAACGTAATTGTTTCAGTTAAGCGCTTCTCATACCGCTAGATATTCAGAGGACCTGATGTAATTAGGAATGTGATTTACAGTTCAAGAGGTCAGAAAATAGAGTGTAAAAATATTCCTCCTGCTGCCGTGATAAATGTTAGGCTCTCGTTTTAAAACAAATCCAGAATATGCTCTCTTAACAGAAAGTGTTTTAAAATGCAGTAGCCTTTTATTTTGAGTAAACTATTTCAAGCAGACTGTACTCCAAAGTACTTCAGTGTATATCTAGTTAATGATTAAATATGCAAGGACGGAGAGCATGAGAATGAAAGATGAAAGCAGCAGCAGAAAGGAATAAAATCAGCATAAGAAGTTGCAGAGGAGAAGGTTCTCGCACAAAAGTATCATAAAAGGTACAGACGAAATCGGTCTGGAACTTCAGTGTTTGCAGGTTTTAAGAATGCATAATTACGAGAACCCAATCAATCAGCGGAAACTGAGCAAAGAGATAACACGATTCCTTGGGGGAGGTGCCGGAGAGAAAAATCGATGGGGGTATTTTTTATTTGTTAAATTCTGGCAAGTTAGAACTTCGAAAGTGCGAGCTGCAAGAGTAATGGCCAAGAAGGATTTCCACAGCAGAAATCAGGGCATGGTCCTGCAGGAATGATACAGAGAGCACGAAGGCAGGGACAAGACGCCAGTTATTGTCCAGGCAGGGATAACACACCAGTAATTGTCCAGGCAAATACAACAAAGAAGAAGTTTAAGAGCACACGAGGACTTTGACCCAGCAGAAGGTTGGCTTTTTTTGGTGAGAATTAGCTAAAAGAGCTTCAGACAAAATTGCAAGTTGCCTTGGCCACAGCCGCAGAATATAACTGAGGGTAGGGGGAAAGTGCCAAGCAGCGGAAGGTTTTTTTTATATATATATATATATAAAAATATATATATATATAAAAAAAAGAGATGTGAGAGCTGAAATAAACCCTGTAGTGTGCTGTAGAAGGCAGCGGGGCTTTTCCAAAAGCAGAGGGAGGGATAAAGCTTCATTGGGAAACACACTGGGCAAGAAATGCCTGGCCAGGAAGGTGATGGATAAAAGCAATAAATGGGGGGAAAAAAATAGCATGCAGTTCTCTGATCTAATGAGGAGCAAATGCAGAGTCATAGATGTGCATCCTTATAAACACCAAGTGGTGCTCCAAGGACTTAAAGAGCATGAATATTTTTCTCCAAGATGTATTTGGTAGAAAGCATTTAATATAGACAAATAATATTTCCCTGGTTTTCCACTGGTAGCCGGTGTGTCGTAGTTAAAATGTCCTTTGCCTTTAGAATATTACAATATGAGAATATACACATGTTCTGGTTTACAACAGAAGACGGTGAAAATATCAAGTAATCGAGTCTCGGAAGACTCCGTGCCTGCGTGTTTTTCACTGATTTTCTTCTTTTTATTTGGTACAACTTTTCTACCGTGTATTTCAAGGACAGGAAGTTGTCTCTTTTTTTGAACGGTAGGTGTGTAAATCATTTTGTGTTTCTGACTTTTATATATTCCCACGAGTTATATATCATATAGACTTTTTTTCTAAGAGAAGCTAGTAAGTGAATTTAATAAGCTTTTTTACCTTTACTTAGGGGTCGCCTTTCCTTTTAGCTTCAACCCTTCATAGAATCATAGAACCATAGGGTTGGAAGGGACCTCTGGAGACCATCCAGTCCAACCCCCTGCCAGAGCAGGGTCACCCAGAGCAGGTGGCACAGGAACGCCTCCAGGCAGGTTTGGAATGTCTCCAGAGACGGAGACTCCACCACCTCTCTGGGCAGCCTGTTCCAGGGCTCTGCCACCCTCACAGGAAAGAAGTTCCTCCTCATGTTTACGTAGAACTTCCTGTGCTCAAGTTTGTGCCCATTAGTCCCCACTCCTCTAAATGGCACTATTAAGTAGTTTCAGGACTGTTAATTAGACAAGAGATTTTTGCACACATATTATCCATGGAAGAATAAACTATTGAGACTGTGGGGAGCCAGGGGACTGCCTGATCCCTGTCCCACTGCGCTGCCTTTGGCTCGAGGAGCTGCGGCTGGTAAGTGAAGCGAAGCAAAGCAAAGAGACCCCGGAATTAGCTCCGTGCTTCAAAAAAGTCCTTCTCAGGATGGTGAGTGGGGAAGAAGGGTGTCTGGAGAGTTGGCAGGAGTCAACGGGCAATTTCACATTTGCGGCTGTTGCTGAATGCGTGGTATTTTATGGTTGCCTGACACCAGACATGGTTGTACCCTGTGTGAACAGCCCAAAGTAATTTGCCCTTTAACACTAGTTAGTTCATTATCACCTCGTCACATTAAATCGTAGAATCACAGAATGGTTTGGGTTGGAAGGGACCTTAAAGATCACCCAGTTCCAACCCCCTGCCCTGGGCAGGGACACCTCCCACCAGACCAGGTTGCTCCAGGCCCCGTCCAACCTGGCCTTGAACCCCTCCAGGGATGGGGCATCCTTACCAGCTGCAAAACGTTGTGGATGCTGCTGTGATTGTAACTGGACAAGTAATATGTTCTGGTGCCATGTCTAGAAGTGTTTGATGGTAACATGTAGATTTTGTTTTGTTAAAAAAAAAACAAAAAAACCCCAACTGCTTTACTGGGAAGGTTTCGATGCAACTTTGCTTGCAACTCCGACAAGTGTTGGTTAATGTACTGTTGTCTCTTGCCACGATGGTCGGGACTTAGACATGGAAAGCTCCTGTTTATTCTGAATAAAGCAGCTAGAGGACAGCACATCGAGAAGGTGACAAGGCTTGCAGGTTATGAATTTCATAACCTTGAGATAATTTCCTCAAGTCAACGGTTGTATTAACCTGCGATGCCTATATTGCGGAGTTACTGTTCTAAAAGACCTTGGGTGTGTACCGCTAGTGCTTTGGAGACATGGACATTTTGCTGAATGTTATTTGTAGGTCACATCCATGTGCATGTGTACGTGCACACGCTTCCTCTCTTCTTGTGGTGTGTTAGATAGCGTGTACCATCATTCCCCATTCCAGAGACGTGCTCCCTTCTTCCTTTTGTTTTTGCGTTTTTCTCTTGAAATGCATTTTATTTTTATTTCCTTTCTGGAGTAGCATGCCTGTTTTTCTTTCCTGTTTTGACTTCTTGACCTGCTCAAAGGAAAAAGGTGCTTTTTCCTCTGCAAATCTACCCTCTTCCTCTTCTTTCTTCATCATTTCTGAAGGGGAAGATAATTTCACAAGCACGTTGGGATTAAATTTTGCCTTTCTTCGGGCAAAGCTATTTTGCCAGAAGACACTTCCACTTGCGTGTTTCTCCCCAGGGATTTTACATTCTTGACACATTGCTCCAGTGCCAGCCTGCTTAACTATCGGAAGACAAAGCGATGTCTATGTGCCATCTAATACAACATGAGCTGATGCATATTGGTAACGGGGTTTCTCCAGGGTGTTTTGTGCATAGATGTATTCATCTCATTGCCCTCTTCCTTGGAGACCCTGAATCCTTTGATATCTAACAGCTGAGAGGAACCAGGGAACTCTACCGTACGTATAAGGCTGAGAGAGTTGGGGGGGTTCAGCCTGGAGAAAAGAAGGCTCCAGGGAGACCTCAGAGCCCCTTCCAGTCCCTCAAGGGGCTCCAGGAAAGCTGGGGAGGGACTCTGGATCAGGGAGTAGAGCCACAGGACGAGGGGGAAGGGTTTTAAACTGGAAGAGGGGGGATTGAGATGAGATATTAAGAAGAAATTGTTTGCTGTGAGGGTGGTGAGCCCCTGGCCCAGGTTGCCCAGAGAAGCTGTGGCTGCCCCATCCCTGGAGGTGTTCAAGGCCAGGTTGGATGGGGCTTGGAGCAACCTGGTCTAGTGGGATTGGGGGGGTTGGAACTGGATGATCTTTAAGGTCCCTTCCAACCCAAATCATTCTGTGATTCTATAATTTATGTATTTTCTGACAAGCACAATGGATGTGGAATAGGTGCAATTTGAAGCTACAGCAAAGAAATACACTAAAAGTGTGCCATGCAACCAAGTCACACTGAAAAAATCTACTTTTTTGTCTTCTGCAAGACGCAGTGCCTGAACAGAAAACCTGAGATTGGCACATTCACACCTCAGTGGGTTCTTTTTAATCTTTTTCTCCCTGGGATAAGAGATATTTTTCCATGTGATTTTTCAGGGAGCAGACTCCTTGATTAAAGTTTGGGGAAAATATGGCTTACACCAGCGTGCTTCTGTACAATTGATACACGGCAGATGATGGACAGTGACTGTAATTGATAACCAGAACCCATATTTTCTTCTTAAAAATGGAAAGTTTCTGCCTTGTTAAAGGCTTTTTGTTTCTTTTGCTTGCTTGTTCTTAAAGGAAATGTCAGGGCACTAAAATTGACTGTGGTTAAGGCTACACCATGGAGTTTAGATCCAGAGGAACTCCATCCATCCTTGTCAAACCAGCATTTAACTACTGCTGGGCAAAGGTTGCATTTTGATAAAGGCAAACACTGAGAGCAGGTGGTGGTTGTTCAAATTGAAGGTGGCGCGATTCAAGCAGCATCTGTAAAGGAGGTCAACACCCTCCCAATTCAGTAATTTGAGAAAATAGATTATTCTTCTAGCTCTTCTGCACCTAACCAACCAACTCGGGTAACTGAACTAGAACTTCTGTGTTTTAAGCTTTCATTTTTTGTGACAGCAGGAAGGAAGGTTGCTGGGGGTTTCACGGCTGTTAGTTCAGGCAGTTGGGTAGATCTGATTTGCCTTAAAATAGCTTTGCGTTTCTCCACTGCCTCTGCCCCTTCATCTTTATGCTATTCAAGACAAAAATTTACTGTCTCCACTCGTCTGTGGTGCAGAAATAAGGGAAAAGAAAAGTTGCAGCTATTTCTTTGGTTTCTATAACCTTTCTTTCAGCCTGCATCCTGGACCCTGAGGCTTGGTTACTGGAATTCTTCTTCCTCTCATCTTATTTTGTCTCTATCAACCTAAAGACCCCGATAGTTTGGTAGCCTGGAGTGAGTTTCACTAGCCAGTATAGCTGGTCCCAGGACTGACATTGTTTTTCTCGATGATGATGATGGGAGTTTTCCCATCTGTGCTCAGGTCTGCGCTCAAGGAAGGTCTCGGGGCCTCCACAGCGATTAATCCTATTTCCACTTAATTATATGGGGATGCGTTTTGTCTCATCATTAGGATATCTACAACTCTCAAGAGAGTATTTGTACCAGATAAGATTTGATTAAGACTCATTATGGTGCTGTTTACTTCCTTTGATTAGTTCAGAAGCTTGGGTCCATCTTTAATTGTAAGTGGAGGGCTCTTTTCTCCCTCCTCTTCTGTTTGGCTATGAATATTTATTACTGTGCTGTGATAACAGTTGTGTTTGCTGGCTGGGCTCCTGTTCTATCTTAGGATCTAATCTATTAATCGTGTGCGGCATGTGGTCCTCCTGCATCTCAAGGAGACGTAGCTATGCTTCAGCCTGGTGTTATTGGCGTGTTGAACCTTTCAGCTGCAGGAGCGGTGTCATTCGCTGCTCATAAGAAATGTGAGAAAAGCTTCATTCCGTATGCTTCACTAAAAGAAATGAAAGAGAATAAGGCTGCCAACCCCCACCGCCTCCCTCCCCCCCAAAAAAAAAAAAAGAGTTGAATTTGTAAAATGTCACTTGCTGCCACCTATGGCTTCGCTCGGGAAACATATGCTTGGGAGAGCTGTGCTCCGTGAACAGGTTGCCTTCTCGGTCGGAGATTCCAGCCAGGCAGATTGAGGAACTAGCCTGGAAAAATGCTGCCAACCTCCACCAAATTCTGAGCTCTTTTGGTGAAAAGCAGAGATGAGAATGTCACTGTTGAGAAGAACATCATCAGAGCCCCAAAGCTGTATTACGGCATTATGAAGATGTACAAGCTGTAGTATTTTATCTGCTGTATCCGAACATTTAATCGTTCTGACCGCAGTGTTGCAAAAATTGTGCTACCGTGTTTGAGAAGCTTTATCTTGAATTAATACTTTCTGATAATTTAATATATAATTTCTGAGAAATTTGGAGAGTGTGCAGAAGATCCTGCTTCTGATCTAGTTGAAGATGTCCCTGCTTACTGCAGGGGGTTGGACTACATGGCCTTTAAGGGTCCCTTCCAACCCAACACATTCTATGATTCTGTGATTCATTCGAAATATTTCACAGCATCTTTTTTTGACAAACCTCCCTGTTTTGGCTTGAACAATGAGTCTTTAGAAGGCTGGGTAATATGCATTCGTGATGATAATAAAGGATATTTTTTCATTAGTGGGCATTTAACAGAGGAAGGTATTTCGTGGGATGAAGGAGCAGGAACAACAGGAATGTTTTGAAGCTAATGATGAAATACAGTCATAAAGATTCCTGGAAGGATATAGTGAACTGAAGCTCTCTCTCTCTTGTAGATCCCTATGTCCTCTAAAGGCTAGATATCCCTATCCCTATAAATATCCTTATTTATGGAAACAAATGGATAAGTCATTTTGAAAACATGCTATAATCTTCATGACTTTAAACATTGCTGAGATGAAGAATAATTGCTGCAGGACTTCAGGTGGTAGACCTGATCTTTTTGGTAAAGGGGTCAGGAATGAGTCTGGGTTACAAGAATATTAATGTTGCTTGTTTTGTAGATTTTCTTTTTGTCCTTTTTTTTTTTATTCAGCTGTTTTGGAAGGTGGATCACACTGAAAACCCAACTCAGTTCCTTAAACCTGTGGTTTGAATGTGGTGGCATTTCACAGAGTCGTTCAGGTTGGGGGCTTCGGGGGTGTCTCTAGTCCAGCCTCTGCCTAAATCGTACTGAATCTTTTGATTATGAAATGTATCCAACATCTTTCACTACATTAAGAACCAATATTCATTACCAGGACTGCAGGGAAATGTGTTAATAAAGGTTTGCATACATACATTTTATATACATTCCATTTTCTACTTACAGAATTTGGATAAGTTCCATTCAGTCCCATTACCAGTAGCCTGGGAACAACTTCGTAAACCCTATAAAATGCTTCATTACTGCTCTCATCTCCTCGCCATCTCCTTCCCCACCAACTGCTTTCTCTGTTTAGGAATCTCTAAATGTTTTTATATGCTCGAGCTTGGAAAAACTCCAGTTGGGCTGGAGCTACGCAGGTGGGCTCTTCTCCATTAATAGCTTCACCTCTGTTTTCTTACCCTTGGCATTCGCTCTTGAGACACGTTATCTGTGTCAGTGTTTCATTTCCTGTTTGCTTCACCCTTAACAGCCACCTTTGATTTAACTCCATGCAGAATATTTAGCATATAAATTAACTAACTCTACTGTAATAGCTGTAGAAACTTCCCGCCCATCCTCCCACTCGGGAAAAAAAAAAAAAAACAAAAACCAACCACTCAGTGTTATATTGAAAAATGTCATTTATTAGCCGGTTCCCTAGCTGGTGCGGAAAAAGGATTGGGTTTGGGGTTTTTTTGGTCCTGGCCAGGTGGATTCCCAGGGGCTGGTGGCTCCAGTTTGCTGCAGTCATCGTTCTCTTGCAGACAGTGGCTGAGCTTCAACTGGAGCCAGGTAGTGATTGGTTTTTGGCTGTAGAGAAGACAAATGAAACACAGGCTAGAGCAGAAAGAACATCTTCCTTACCTGTTTTTATACATCTCTGGCATCGTATGGTCTTGATTCACAGTACTGCAGGTGAACCCCGTACAGCTAGAATTGCTGATAGGCTCCTCTTCCCAGGCTGAGCTCACGTTGGTGCTTCAGGGACCAAAATGTGGCCAGCAGGGCCAGGGATGGAATTCTGCCCCTCTGCTCCACACTGGGGAGACCCCACCTGGAGTACTGCATCCAGCTTTAGAGCCCCCAGCATCAGAAGGACACAGAGGTCTTGGAGCGGAGCCAGAGGAGGCCCCGGAGATGCTGGGAGGGCTGGAGCCCCTCTGCTGTGAGGACAGGCTGAGAGAGTTGGGGGGGTTCAGCCTGGAGAAGAGAAGGCTCCACGGAGACAGACCTCAGAGCCCCTTCCAGTCCCTCAAGGGGCTCCAGGAAAGCTGGGGAGGGACTCTGGATGAGGGAGGGGAGCCATGGGATGAGGGTGAATGGTTTTAAACTGAAAGAGGGGAGACTGAGATGAGATCTCAGGCAGAAATTCTTTGCTGTGAGGGTGGTGAGCCCCTGGCCCAGGTTGCCCAGAGAAGCTGTGGCTGCCCCATCCCTGGAGGGGTTCAAGGCCAGGTTGGACAGGGCTTGGAGCAACCTGGTCGGGTGGGAGGTGTCCCTGCCCAGGGCAGGAGGTTGGAACTGGATGATCTTTGAGTTCCCTTCCCACCCAAACCATTCTATGATATGATTCTATGATAAAATTTTAAGTGAGTCATATTGGATAGGATTTCTTTTGCTTTGGGTGATTTTGGCACAGCTCTTTCCACCCCACACGTCAAGGTGGTGAAAGTTGAGCTTTGTGGATTATTTGCTGGTGCATCCCTACTTTAATAGCACTGGACTGATTTAAAGCTGAGTTGCAGGGGAGGGCTTACATTGGGTTTTCAGAATTTTGTGGCGTTCCAATACTTGTTTTTATTGTACTCATAGTTAATTCTGCCTATCACTGTAGAAATAATTCTGGTGGCCCAAAATTTAAATGATACGTTACTTTTCATTAAGAGAATTAATTCATTTTAATGCTTTTATTTTCATTATTAAAAGCCTAGAATTAAAACATAAATGTTCCGAATGAGGAAAAAAATAAAGATAATATCTTTCTGGAAGGTTTAGCCAAAACCTTTCCATGTTGCTTTCTCCTTGGCCAAAACCATTTGCCAAATGAGACTGTCCAACCCGCTTAATGATTTTGTTCCTAGAAAAATATTGCAGTGGAATAAAATATTTCTCACAAAAGATCATTTAGGTCTACTTGTAATCCTATTTTAACCTGATTTTAATGTCCGAACATGCTCGTATGTTTGACCTTTGTCTAAAGTCAATAGTTTTGATTTTTTTTAAGCGAAAAATTACAGGGTTCAGGCGGCTTTAGTACAAATCGAAAAGCACGGGAGATGTTCCAGCAGGGAGAGAAATCCTCTCCCATGGGCAGGGGTGTCGCGGGCTTGTTCTGGGCCCTGAAAAATCATGGAAAATAAAGCAACTCTGCCTTCAAGCGACTCCGTTCAAAACAATCATAAACCAAAATATTTAAGGGGCCGCATCAGATCAACTTTGCTGGATTCCCCTGTTTGTTTTTTACCCCAACACTTTTATAAACGATTTTTGAAGACTAGTAACCGAGGTGTTTGTGGGGTGTTGAAGAAAAGCCCTGTTCTTTCTGGGAACAGAAACGAGCCATATAATATATTCTTGCTGGTTTTAATTTCCATGCCTTCCAAAGCAGTTGTTTATCTTCATCTTGTGCAAGCTGTAGGTCTAAAGCCTTCGCTTAATTAAGACTGGAACAGTAAATAAACAAAACGATGCCTCCTTCCGTGTAGAGCAATGATAGGTATGTGAGAAACAGATAACAATATTTATATTTTTAAACAACTTTGGAGGTTTTTTTGCCTTTCATCTTCTTCTAACCCACCATCAGCTAGGGGAAAAGAACGGCTCGGAGAAGCAGGAGCCACGCAGAACACTGTTTGTAAACTTTGTGGGTGGCTGACGGTTTTTCAATCGGTGTAAAGATAACCCAGTCCTTAGCTCTTAAATAGGAATTGGTAAATAGTAACTGTAAATAGCAATTTCACTATAAAATGAGAAAATATTTGTCCTACAGTGAGACGTAAGGACAATGAAATTTGGGCAGCACCCAGATCTCCGAGCGAGTGCTGGATTCCAGCATTCCTGTGCTTTCGAAACTCAGCTGCTTTCCTGGAGGTACTTAATGTTGCTGGGAATAAAAGTGGGTACTTGATTTTAAATATTTTCTAGTCGATGAGCTTCTGTCAGTGGAGGTCACTCAGTTGGGAAGTACAACGTGTGTCTGCTGGAATCCTTTTTGTTCATAGGGAAAATCAATGTTCAAAGCCTGGTTTAGCTTTTAATTTGAAATATATGATTTTTTTGAGCCGGCAATGCGCGCTTGCAGCCGAGAAACCAACCGCATCCTGGGCTGCATCAAAAGAAGTACGGCCAGCAGGGCGAGGGGGGGGATTCTGCCCCTCTTCTCCACTCTGGTGAGACCCCACCTGGAGTCCTGCCTCCAGCTCTGGGGCCTCAGCACAGGAGAGACACGGAGCTGTTGGAGCGGGGCCAGAGGAGGCCCCGGAGATGCTGGGAGGGCTGGAGCCCCTCTGCTGTGAGGACAGGCTGAGAGAGCTGGGGGGGTTCAGCCTGGAGAAGAGAAGGCTCCGGGGAGACCTTGGAGCCCCTTCCAGTCCCTCAAGGGTCTCCAGGAAAGCTGGGGAGGGACTCTGGATGAGGGAGGGGAGCCATGGGATGAGGGGGAAGGGTTTTACATTGAAAGAGGGGAGATTGAGCTGAAATCTGAGGCAGAAATTGTTTGCTGTGAGGGTGGTGAGCCCCTGTCCCAGGTTGCCCAGAGAAGCTGTGGCTGCCCCATCCCTGGAGGTGTTCAAGGCCAGCTTGGATGGGGCTTGGAGCAACCTGGTCGGGTGGGAGGTGTCCCTGCCCAGGGCAGGGGTTGGAACTGGATGGTCTTTAAGGTCCCTTCCAACTCTAACCATTCTATGATGCTATGATTCTATGATATTGAGGGCTTTGAGAGCCTAGGGCATCGTTTCATAAGGATTTTGTAGCCTTGCCTGGTTTTGCAGCGTAGTGCAGAGCTGTGATTTGTCAGAAAGCGCACCCCGTCTCTTCTTATTTCAACACATCCCTTTCTGGCTGCTTCCCCACATCTGGAAGGGGAAGACAAGACTGAGCAGTTGCACCTTTTGTGCAAGGTGGGACCCTCCGTGATGTAGTCGGGACTCCAGCTTGCAGGAATCTCACCTTCCAAAGATCCTGCCTTGTGCCTGGCTGCAGGAACAAAAGCCACACAGAAAGCCGCTTGCGTGACTTGATGCTGGTGGAAACACCAGTATTTCCTCCGGGTGATCCCTTGTTTTCCCTCTAAACATTTTATTCCGGTGTAACGAAAACGTCAAACCCCAACTAATTTAGTCGTAGTGATACTTGAATGTACTTTAAATATGTAGCTGTCCCTGTGTGAGAAGCAGAAAAAAGTTATACAACTGTCTAATATTTTTAGTTTCTTTCATATAGGTAGGAAGCTGTTAACTCTGGTCTACCAGTATAATTATTTCGGTAAATATATATATATGCTTGTAAATTACATTATACATCTTTCGAGTGCAGGCCTGTAATTGCTTTTATGGCGTGTCTGCAGCGGAATGAAACTCAAAACATTTGTGGTTTTGGAACGAACATTTGTTGAATATTAAGAGCCCGATGTGTAAATAGAGGGGGGTAACGCGCCTGGCTTTGCTGGGTACCTCGGATTAAAAACTCTTCTCTGACCCTCAGCAAGTACAGTCAAGGATCTTGGAGCAGCGTGTTTATTTTAGCTAACAAGTTTGTACAAACAACAGACGGAGTTCTAATACGCGCTACCCATGTTTAGAGCCTGCCTCCACTAATGGTTATGGCTGTTGCATGACTCAAGCTAATTGGAAATTGCATAACGAGGTAAAACGGCAAAAGAACCAGGCTGATCATTTCCCGGGCAGCTTTTGTTGAAGGCGCGCAGAAAGCCCTCCTGATATAATTTCAAAATGTAAAGGCAAATTAGGGGATAGCTACTTTATTCCATAAGTATATATATGTAGGCATGGAGGCACTTCAGCTCGGTGACGTGATAAAAGGAGGAGTTTCTCGTTAAGAAGCTTAAGCAAATGACTCGCGTTGACCTGCATTAAGTCAATTTATCTATCGCAGTTTGAAAAGAAAACCCAAGAAAAGGATGGCGCTGGATGCTGCGGAGCCACTCATCTCCCCTTCTTTCAACGCAGATGTGGTTAGAAAGTGGTTTTATTCAAAATCTTGAATACTTATTAACAGGAGAGAGGTGTGTTCAGGAATTGGCATCCCTGGATTCAGCCTTTTTGGTGCAACCCTTCTGTGTTAATCATCTTTGGTTTAAAAGTGTGTTCTCTGTTTTGCCTGATAGAGTGAGAAATCCACTTCTCGATTGGACAAGTGCTCCTAAAAGAAATTTTTCCAAAGAAAAGGTTAATGATTAATTAAAATTATTATTGTTTCCATGCTCTTACAGCTTTAAAATATACAAACTAATATAAGTAGGGGCAAAAGGAAAAAAACCTAAGTGAGAGGTAGTGCCTTTTTAAGACCAATAAAGGGATAGAATGTCTATTCCATTCAACTTTGGAACTCAAAACTCTTAACACCACTCAACCCTTCTGATTTCAGACCTTCTCATAGGTATTGCTTCTGTAAATATTTACAAATTTCAGGTTGGGGCTTGGGCCATAAAAACTTAGAAGGTTTTCAGAAGCTGCTTGGTGCCACAATTGAACCGAAAGGATTTGCCTTGCAAATGTAGATGCTGGTGCGTGGATCCAGCTTTGGACTCTCTATTCTTTTTAAATCAGTATTTTCTGAATCTTGACTGAAGTAACGTGAGGCACATTAATATATTTTACTTTTTTCCTCATTTTCTTGGCTGTATGAACGGTATTTACAGTACACGTTAATCATTCACCTGAAGACCGCGTGCACAGAGAAGTGGAAATTTCACTTGGTGAAGTGGCTTTAGCTTTTCCCGTGGGAAATACTTCCCAAGCTTGTCCGGTCCTTCCTTCTCTGCACCTAATGATGTGGGAGAGCGTGTGCGTGCAGCTGTACCCCTGTGAAGATACATTTCACGTCATAAATTTGACTCTAATGACTTACCTGCTTCCTAAAAAAATCACATTTCTTCTAAACGGAATTGAAAATAATCTCTCTCAAAAGCAGTTTAATTGCTTGAAACAGGTTTGAAGTCACCTTCGCAAGTAGTTTTAAAATGAAAGTGTATCCATGTTTTGGGGGTTCAGCTGAATGGAAGTTATAGTCTATGTAAATAGTCATTTATTTTCTGATTTAACTTCTTAGTAGGAAGATGGACGGGGCTTTGAGCAGCCTGGTCTAGTGGGAGGTGTCCCTGCCCAGGGCAGGGGGTTGGAACTGGATGATCTTTAAGGTCCCTTCCAACCCAAACCATTCTATGATTCTATGATAATAGTAATCCAAAAAAACCCACAAAAAATACCAGTATCATTTCAGCACATGTAATTTTATATATAGTAAGGATATTTGTAAGAGAGATAAAAATCTATGTGGCACCAATTGGCATTTTAATTCACTGTACATCTATTCTTCTATACTCTACCGTGCTTCAACTGCTGTAGAAAAAGAATTTCCCTCTAATTTTTGCTCAGATCCTTCTATTTGTGCTGGTCTTGCTTGGTTTCCCAGCACTGCTGCTAACTCGATCTATGGATACGGGCAGTGATGCTAAACTAAAGTGCTTCTGATGCCCATGGAAAGGCGAGAAAGGAGGTGAAACTTTGCTTCTTGCACAGTAACTTGCTACGAAAGAACAATTCTGTGAAAGGAAACGCCGGAAAAACTCCAGGGCGGTTCAGTGGGTTCCTGGTGTTGGCTCCATCAGTGACTCACTGAAGGACCTTTGGTAAATTCTGTGAGTTTTGTTCCTCTGGGCAAGTGGAACAGGATGACGACGACAGGGCTGGACTGGACATAAATATTCTCAATTTTATTCCTAGGTTTGCCCCCTACTTCTTGATGCGATCTTTGAAATTCTGCTTTTCCTTTCTGGAATTTCTGCTTTGCTTTCCTTGAAATTCTGCTTTTCTTTTCTTGAAATTCTCAATTTCACTTTTCTCAAAATTCTGCATTTCTTCACGCTACTCTTTCCATTCCTCCTGCTTCAATTGTTAAATAATTTGGATCAGGGTGATGGTTCACCATGAATTTGTTAAAGCCTTGGCTCCGTCGGCCAGAAAGCATGCCAGGATGCTGAAGTGAACCCAGCTGTCAGAAAACCTAAATTTTCCTTCTGTTCTAAAGACAAAAATCAGGAAACTGTTTGTTGAAGTGTATTATTTGTTTAATTTGGGAATTATTAAGATATTCTGTTTCCATAACAAATACGCTGCCTGCGATCTCTGGCAAGTGCTGATGGAAAACAGGCTTATTTGGGGGTTGGTGGGTTTATGTGTGTGTATCGCATCGGATTTATTTGTGTATCGCATCGGATTTATTTGCATGTCGCATCCAGTTTAGTCACCAGCCGAAGGGGATCCAGGGTCTGCAGCCAAGGAATATGCCTAATTTTAAAAATACTGTGACGCGCTGGGTTTTGTCTGGGTTTTTAGATTTCGAAAATAATCTAAACTAAGTGACCACTAGAACATATAGAATAGAGCCACCAGCTAGTAATGGCTGGAGAGCTGCCCGGCGGAAAAGGACCTGGGGGTGTTTGTTGACAGCTGGCTGAATAGGAGCCAGCAGTGTGCCCAGGTGGCCAAGAAGGCCAACAGCATCCTGGCCTGTGTCAGCAATAGTGTGGCCAGCAGGACTGGGGCAGTGACCGTCCCCCTGTCCTCATCACTGGTGATGTGGCCACCTTGAGTGCTGTGTCCAGTTTTGGGCCCCTCACCACAAAAAAGCCATTGAGGTACTGGAGCGTGTCCAGAGAAGGGCAACGGAGCTGGTGAGGGGTCTGGAGCACAAGCCTTGTGAGGAGCGGCTGAGGGAGCTGGGGGTGTTGAGCCTGGAGAAAAGGAGGCTGAGGGGAGACCTTCTCGCTCTCTACAGCTCCCTGAAAGGAGGGTGTAGCCAGGGGGGGTCGGTCTCTTCTCCCAAGGAACAGGCCATAGGACAAGAGGAAACAGCCTCAAGCTTGCACCAGGGGAGGTTTAGGATGGGTATTAGGAAAAATTATTCCCCGAAAGGGTTGTCAAGCATTGGAAGAGGCTGCCCAGGGCAGTGGTGGAGTCGCCATCCCTGGAGGGATTTAAAAGCCGGGCAGACGTGGTGCTGAGGGACATGGGTTAGTGGTGGCTTTGTCAGTGTTGGGTTGATGGTTGGACTCAATGATCTGAAAGGTCCCTTCCAACCTAAATGATTCTATTATTCTAATATATGAGTAGAAAATTAGCATAAACCAATCGGTGTTACTTTAAAAACACCAGCTTGTGAAAGTGGCTGTGCCTGTAGTTTTACATCCCGAGGAAACCATCCCCTGTCTCTTGGCTCACACCGTGTTCCCGCAGGCAAGGAAATGAAGACCTGGACTCGTTTCCGCATGGAGCAACTTTCGGAGCCACCTATTTGTGTAATTTCCGTAATTTGCCGATCAGGAAATAACACATTTGAATGGTGGCAAGGAGCAAAAGTAATCTTGAAAGAATTCTGACTTGTGTGTGTTTATGTCCCCAGATAATTAAGCTGAAAGCAGAAGCCCGTCTTGATCTGCTGAAGCAGATTGGTGTGTCCGTGGACACCTGGCTAAAAAGCGCAATGAACCAAGTGATGGAAGAACTGGAAAACGAACGCTGGGCCAGCCTGCCTTCGGTGACCAACAATGGCTCTTCACACCTGGTACGGTTTCCGACCTGTAAAACCTTCCTAGTAGCAAATCCTGACTTCATATCGAATAGAAAACCAAATTGAGAGTATTTGGTTGGTTGGTGGCTAACTGGAAAAGTCTCGTAGCTTTACGCGGCTGAATTTCATGTAAGAAGCACAAAAAAAAAAAAATATTTCTGGATTTTGTTGCTGAGTTTACTTTAGGTTGATTTTTCTGACCTTGGGTAAGTGCCATAACATTTGTTTGCCACCTTCTGAAAAGAAAAATGGCTGCGCGTTTCTTTGAAGTTTCATTAATAGTTTACGATGTTATCTGAGCTACTTGGATGAAAGGCACTTTTTTCTCCCCCAAATGTTTAGAAAAATGTCGACTCTACGTCATCTCTTCCAGAGTCATTTGCGTGCAGATCGCGGTGAAAGTCAAGCAAGAAAGCAAAGCCGGTTTTCCAGATTGATTTGGATATTTGAAATGAAAATTTGATTCATTAAAAATCAGTGAAAGGCTTTGGAAAACAGGTTTCTGTGAGCAGGGTTAGATGTTTCCCTCGAAGAATTTGTCATGGAGGTAGATGTTTCCACTGTTCACCTGCGAGTTGCTGCCCTGTTACTTGAGATATAGTCCATATTTGACATTTTCTATATGAATAACTAGTTTTGCTTAAAGCAGTAAAGAGGTTAAATCGGAACAGAGCCCAAACCTGAGGACTCCTGCGTTTCATCCAGAGAGCTGGTATCTTCTGAAACTGTTAAATTCAATTACCTGAGCGTGGCACAATGTGTCCAAAGTCCCACTGACTCTCTCGAATATTTCAGCCAATATACCCAAAACTGAACTAAAAAGCGACTTGGATCAATGGAAGATTGGTAATGATTTTGTACTCATTAGTACGTAAGACTAATTGTGTTGCAATATCTATAGCTGGTTTGCAAAATAGAGACATTTCCCACCTTGTTAGCTTGGAAGAAAGCACATTTTTATGTCATTCAAGTAAGAATAAAAAGCAAACTCTCATTTCTCTCCCCTCTCTTCCCCTGAAGAATGATATATTTAAAAAAAAAAATAGAGATAGCTGAATCAAACAGCTGCGCGAATGAAGAAACCCTGTTCAGAAATTGGAACTGCTAAAAGAGCTAATATTCTCTTTTTTTAATTCCCCGACACGGCACGCGATGTTGCGCTGTCACCTTTGGCAGTAAAACAGCCCAATCTGGGGCTCTTCACCAGTAACCAACTCAAAATTCCTGAAGGTTTAGTCGTTTTGCCTCAAACAAATTGTAATTTTTCTGTGCGTGTGTTGATATATTGAATATATAACAAAATTCAGAGGCTTTTATAAAGTCTTGGTTTGCGTGTGGATACTTTCCTAACTGTAGTCTTCATACGCTGTTAAAATTACTTCATTCACGCTTTCTTTTTCACCTTAAAAGCTTTGGACAGCCAGAATATATCTTCTGTCTAACGAAACTTTCAGGGGGAATGGGAATGTGGTTTCTCATTGCACCGCAGATGCTTTGGAGAACGTCTGGTTTTCCCTGACCACCAAAGAGAAACAAAATCTCCATTTCGGCAAGCGTGCGGTGCCCGCACACAAAAAAAATCCTGCCCGTTCCCATGTTTCTTCATCTTTTTCTGCTTCCTTATTGTTTTCTTGGGAATGGTGGCAAACCCTTAGAGGGAAAGGGTTTTTTTGGGTGTACAGAAATTTTCATTTCTGTCAACTTCTGGACTTCTGCAAGGCCTTTGACATGGTCCCCCACAACATCCTTCTCTCTAAGTTGGAGAGATACGGATTTGATGGGTGAACTGTTCGGTGGATGAGGAACTGGCTGGATGGTCGCATCCAGAGGGTGGTGGTCAATGGCTCGATGTCCAGATGGAGAGGGGTGACAAGTGGTGTCCCTCAGGGATCCGTACTGGAACCAGTGCTGTTTAATATCTTCATCAGTGATTTAGACAGTGGGATCAAGTGCACCATCAGCAAGTTTGCCGATGACACCAAGCTGAGTGATGTGGCCGATGTGCCAGAGGGACGGGATGTCATCCAGAGGGACCTGGATGACCTAGAGAGGTGGGCCCGAGCAAACCTTATGAAGTTCAACAAGGCCAAGTGCAAGGTCCTGCACTTGGGTCGGGACAATCCTCGTTATCAGTACAGGCTGGGGGATGACGTGATAGAGAGCAGCCCTGTGGAAAAGGCCACTGGAACAGGTTGCCCAGAGAGGTGGTGGAAGCCCCATCCCTGGAGACATTCAAGGCCAGGCTTGATGAGGCTCTGAGCAACCTGATCTAGTTGAAGATGTCCCTGCTGACTGCAGGGGGGTGGGACTACATGGCCTTTAAAGGTTCCTTCCAACCCAACACATTCTATGATTCTATGAACTTTAGTTGAAAAAAGTGAGTGAGCGCTGACTCCACTCTGCTTTCTTCAGGGTGTTGGGATGTTTCTTGTAGGATGTCACACATGGAGCTCGGTGACAGCAATTTGCAGTAAAGGTTGTTATTATAATCCCTGCCCTGTCCAGTTTGTCTCTTTATCCCCGTCGTTAGTAGTTTAATTAGATATTCAAGCTGTTGTATGCAGATCCGAGCTTCAGCCTTCCCAAAATCCCAAAGGAGTTCTTGCGCCACGTGTCATTTCAGCTCTTTTCTAGCTGGGAGAGATGAGGAGATGTTACAGAGCTGTGTTTAACAGCAGGTTTTTTCCCTTTCTCCTTGTACTCCACCTCCTTTCGCTTCCCATTGTGCACTTTGGATTGCGCCCAGCACCTTGTTCTCCGTCTCGGCGGCCTTGCCAGCGCTCCGTCCCCGAGCCAAACCCCGGGCTAGTCCCTGGCGAGCCAGCAGATGCCACAGCGTGGGAGGTTCAACTCTGATTCTTATTTTCCCCTTTTACACTTACGTACCCTCCCGTATAAAAAAAAAAAATAAGATGCTGTTGACCTTGGCAGGCCAGATGAGGACAGCCTGGAGATGGAATTCTTAGAACCGTTACCGAAATTATGCTGCGTGCAATTATTAGAATTACTGCGGCACATAACAAGCAGCAATTTCGCTTCATCCTTAACGAGTGGGCAGTGATTAATGTTTAGAAACCGGCTACCTGCCGTCCCTGCGTCCTGCACTGCTTCACTCTTCGTGCCCGTATTTATCATGACATAATCTGTTCAGCAAAGCTCTCAGTATATTTTATTTCAACGAGCTAAAAAGAAGAAAGCAGCATCGATGCCCTGATGTCATTGTGTTTATTTAACCTGCTGCAATAATACAGCGAGCTGAAGGAGTTAATATCCCATCAGCTCTCCAGTGACTTTCTGATATAATGATGAAATGCGTAATCTTGGGAGGGAATACATTTATTTTTCCCAGTGTACATGCCCAAAAAAGTTAATTGTCATTTTGAATTTTAGTGTCATCTGGAGAAGATACGCAATGCTACTCTTACATATTGACTTTGTTGCGAAACCTTTACGCTGCCTACAACAAATGTATAGTAAATGCTATGTAGTTTATTCAAAAAAGGAAGAGAGAATAATGTCTTTATGGGGTTTGTGTTTTGTTTTCTATTTGCTGGGACTCGAAGCAGTAGGGTTATAAGAAACATTTGTACAGTAGAGGTACATTATTACGGAGTTAGAAAGAATATTTGCAGTTGGTACGTTTTCTGTGAACGGGAAAATGGATGCTTTTACCTGGAAAGGGAGATAGCGTCTTTCACAAGTGGTGTTCCCCAGGGGTTGGTACTGGGGCCAGTTCTCTTTAATATCTTTATCAACAACCTGGACGAGGGGATTGAGTGCACCTTCAGTAAGTTCACAGATGACACCAAGTTGGGTGGGAGTGTTGATCTGCTGGAGGTTAGGGTGGCTCTATAGAGGGATGTGGACAGGCTGGATGGATGGGCCGAGGCCAATGGTGTGAGGTTCAACAAGGCCAAGTGCCGGGTCCTGCTCTTGGGTCACAACAACCCCATGGATGCTACAGGCTGGGGGCAGAGTGGCTGGAGAGCTGCCCAGCGGAAAAGGACCTGGGGATGTTGGTCCACAGCAGCTGAATAGGAGCCAGCAGTGTGCCCAGGTGGCCAAGAAGGCCAACAGCATCCTGGCCTGTGTCAGCAATAGTGTGGCCAGCAGGACTGGGGCAGTGATGGTCCCCCTGTACTGGGCACTGGTGAGGCCCCACCTCGAGTGCTGTGTCCAGTTTTGGGCCCCTCACCACAAAAAAGCCATTGAGGTGCTGCAGCGTGTCCAGAGAAGGGCAACGGAGCTGGTGAGGGGCCTGGAGCACAAGTCTTGTGAGGAGCGGCTGAGGGAGCTGGGGGTGTTCAGCCTGGAGAAAAGGAGGCTGAGGGGAGACCTTCTCGCTCTCTACAGCTCCCTGAAAGGAGGGGGTAGCCAGGGGGGGTCGGTCTCTTCTCCCAAGGAACAGGCCATAGGACAAGAGGAAACAGCCTCAAGCTTCACCAGGGGAGGTTTAGAATGGATATTAGGAAAAATTCTTCCCCGAAAGCGTTGTCAAGCATCGGAAGAGGCTGCCCAGGACAGTGGTGGAGTCACCATCCCTGGAGGGATTTAAAAGCCGGGCAGACGTGGTGCTGAGGGACATGGGTTAGTGGTGGCTTTGTCAGTGTTCGGTTGATGGTTGGACTTGATGATCTGAAAGGTCCCTTCCAACCCAGGCAATTCTGTGATTCTATACATTGGGTTCCTGGTTCGTACTCAAGCGTGAACCAAATTGTGGTTTCACTCCTTAAATACCTGTATTGCAAAATAGTACCAGGCTCCGTTGAAAGATGAGCTTTATGACACGAGCTGCTAAGTTTTCTGTATCATTCATGCTGTTTTCCCTCTGTGTGCCTACTCTGCAAATGATGCTATTCAAGGAGTTTGAGCAGCCCACACACTGCAAATTAAGATGTATTTTTCTTCCTCGTGTTAGAAAACCAGGACCAGATGTTTTACAAACGAGTCTTTCTAGACATGATACACTAATTTCCATGATGTTTCCTACAGCTGCTGGGACACGGACCGTGCACAGCAAAAGGCAGTTAGAAACTGGAGGGGGAAACCTTAAATTTGCCATAATTAGTAGTTGGTTGGTAATATATCAAAGCATTGGGGTTTTTACCGCGATTTATTTTTGTTACCGCGACATCCGTGAACGCGTTTAAGTGGCGATGGATGCAAACTGCGCTTGAAGGAAAATGGGGAAAAAACGGTATGAATTACAAGGATGTGGTCTAGAAATTGTAACATAAAAATTAATCAAAGTCAGAAAATGATGAAGCTTTGTGGTCTCCTACCCCAGGTCTAGAAGAGCAAAGGTGTCACGGGCCAAAGTACGGAGCCGGCTGGTTTAGGAGCCTGCACAGACCCTTTTTGGTCTCAGCCCCAATTTTCTCGATTTATCAGCCTTTTAGTTTTCATGAGGAATCCCAAATTCGCTCCCAAATTAAAAGGAATGAATAAGGGGAAGACAGCAAACACGTAACAGTGTTGCCTTTGATTCGCAGGACTTGCCTGTTTTCACATGAGATAAAGTGTTTATTCATCACTTAATCCAGGCACCAGGCCAAAGCACGGCTCATGTCAATGTTGCCCAAACTACATTTATAGAAACTTGTATTTTTCTGGTGTTCCGACTTCAGTTTTTATTTAAATTTTTATAGCTAGTTTTTAATCATTCTTTCTCTATTATTTTTTTTTTTTAATAAACTGCAGCAACTCTATCGTGTAGAATCCACCAGCCGGAAGGTTGATTTTTTGATTTTTTTTTTTTTTTTTTTCCCCCCCAAGTTTAAGTATTTCCACTGCGGTTTCGTATTATAACTTGTGGTCACAGGTACATTCATCTTTTAGCGGCATAAATTCTCAGCAAGTGACTCGCCTTTCCATTAAACTATTTGCTGTGCCTCTGAAATGGCATCTCCAAGGCACATCAGTCACTCTTCCGCAGCTTATGGGCAAAATAAATAATGGCCAGCAGTTGGGTTGGAGCTTCCAAAATCTTCTCCAGTTCTTTTTAAAGCCCGCGGCTTGTGCTTGAATGAAGAAAAACAGCTGAATTAAGCAAAGATTCTTCTTTTGCTTCCCTGTATTTGCTTTGTTTGGTCAATGCTTTCCTGGTGTTATTATTTGAGAATCGTATGTTGAATATTATTTAGTCGACCTTTTTTTGGTCCAGTTAACAAGAATCATAAGTAGTAAAAAAAGCGAGAAGAATATTCATCAATTCAATTTTAATGTTATTTCTTCACTTATTTTTCTTTGATGGTATAATGCCAAATTTAATTTGTTTTATTAGATTAATGCCGATGCAGAAAAGGAAGAAGGCGAAGAGTTTGAAGACAGCATGGATGTGTTTGATGACAGTAGTTCTAGTCCTTCTGGTACTCTAAGAAATTATCCTCTCACCTGCAAAGTTGTTTATTCATATAAGGTTTGTGATTTTATTTTTTTTTAATTGATTAGAAAAATGAATTATGTGACCAAAAAATGATAGATGTTAACTCTTTGGTGGGAGTTGGAGGTAGAACGTCAGCGTTTGGCTCAATAATGGTGCACATTATATACATCTAACATCTCGCTGTGAAAAACTGAGCTGTGTTGCTGGTGCGGCTGTATGAGAAACACCACAAAGCTCGTCTTTGTACCGGAATAGTGAAACCGCCATTCAGGAGTTCGGGCTCTGCTGACAAACGGCATTCACGCTATTTACTGCCGCTGGCTCAGCTGTAAATCACACCGAAGGCAGCGGCAGAGTACGAAGTAATTAGGGTTTCAAAAGTAAATAGGGTTGGACGCGCTGGGTGGTATTCAGGGTGCTTCATCTGTCCTCCTGACTGAAAAAGGGTCTTGGGAACGTCAGTAGGTATACAGAAAACCCCTTATTTTTATATTTTAAAGTATGCTACATCATAAAATTTTCATTTTTTTTAGAAAAACGTAATTTTTAATAAAAGCCTGGATGAGAATGTTCATTATGCTTCCTGTCCCATGCATCTGAAAACACTTGTATTTTCTAATCTTCCCATTACTTATTACTTCAGGCATCTCAGCCGGATGAATTGACCATAGAGGAACACGAGGTATTGGAGGTTATTGAAGATGGAGATATGGAAGACTGGGTGAAGGTATCATTCTTCTGAGATTGTTTCTTTTCACTGTTACTTTTAGAACTAGAACTCGGGACAGGAGAAAGGATTTGGATTCTTTTCAGAGTATGCAAAAGCAGAGCGTCTCTTCTGTCCTTTGCTTACAGGCACGGAACAAAGTGGGGCAAGTGGGTTACGTGCCAGAGAAGTACCTGCAGTTCCCGACGTCCAGCAGCCTGCTGAGTATGCTGCAGTCCCTCGCCGCACTGGATACTCGCTCCCACACCTCAAATAACTCCACCGAGGCTGATTTAGTCACAGGCAGCCTTAATGGAGACTCCAGTGGTAAATACCAATCAATAAATAAATAGTAGATTAAGCTTGTTCTCGAAAGCATTCTGTGTATCGAGTTTGGATGTCGCATGTGAGAATTTCTCATATTCAACCTGTATCTGAGTACACCTTTTCTCAGTAATGATCTGTCTCGTATCAAATCTGTGTAATTTACCTGGCGATGTCACAGAATTGAGATTAACATTACCTAAAAATAAAGAAAACTAAAATAATTTGACGCTGCAATTAAGTATAGTGCTTGATCATGTACAATAACATCATTAGTGATGTTTTTTGTCAGAGTTAGGTTGATGGTTGGACTTGATGATCTGAAAGGTCCCTTCCAACCTAGACAATTCTATGATTCTATGATCATTTTTTTAAACTCATCCTAATTCCGTAATTATTTTTTTCCCCCCGTTCTTCAGTCTGTTTTGTAAAAGCACTTTACGATTACGAGGGCCAGACAGACGATGAGCTGTCCTTCCCGGAAGGAGCCATCATCCGCATCTTGAACAAGGAAAATCAAGACGATGATGGCTTTTGGGAAGGAGAATTCAACGGCCGTGTCGGGGTGTTCCCATCTGTATTAGTTGAAGAGCTGACGGCCTCAGAGAACGGAGAGACTCAGTGGATTGGAGATATTCAGGTATGGAAAGAGTTGAGGTGCCAGCTTACACGTATGATATTAATTTCTTAGGGTGATTTTTGCAAGACTGCAAAGATCTGCTGCTTCTATAGGAAAAAAAAAAAAAATTAGAACCAATTTAAGAAAAAAAAAAACAACGCTGACTATTTACATTTTAGTTTCTTAGCCAGCCTAATAATTACCAACTGATCTATTGTGGCAAATGTAATATATTTGTGAATAAAGGCAAGTAGTTGGGTAGAAAGAAAATTAACCAAAGGAGAAAATTTCCAATCTGCTTCCTGAAATTAGTTTAGACATCGACTGAGACATCAAAGACAAACTGGCAAAAAAAAGAATTACAGGCTCTCTCAGCCCTAATTTAATGTTTTCATACTTCAGTCTGTTCTGTATCCTCTCAATTTTTGAAGGGCAGAATACTGCCAAATATTGTATTACAGTAATTTGTTCAAAAACATCCTCAATTCAGTATAGTTCTGTAATCCAGAATTCTGTGTCCAGTTCTGGGCTCCCCGGTTCCAGAAGGACAGGGAACTGCTGGAGAGGGGACAGCAAAGGGCTACCAAGATGCTGAGGGGACTGGAACACCTCTCTGATGAAGAAAGGCTGAGGGATTTGGGTCTCTTCAGTCTGGAAAAAAGATGCCTGAGGGGGGATCTTATCAACGCTTAGAAATACTTAAAGGGTGGGTGTCAGGAGGATGGGGCCAGGCTCTTCTCAGTGGTGCCCAATGACAGAACAAGGGGTAACGGGCACAGACTTGAGCATAGGAAGTTCCACCTAAACATGAGGAGGAACTTCTTTCCTGTGAGGGTGGCAGAGCCCTGGCACAGGCTGCCCAGAGAGGTGGTGGAGTCTCCGTCTCTGGAGACATTCCAAACCCACCTGGAGGTGTTCCTGTGCCACCTGCTCTGGGTGACCCTGCTCTGGCAGGGGGCTGGACTGGATGGTCTCCAGAGGTCCCTTCCAACCCCTACCATTCTGTGATTCTGTGAATCCTTATATTATATTAGAAAATAAGACACATTCTCATGAATAATTGTGGTGCTAGAAACTGGACTTCCACATTCCCTACGAAGTAATTCCTCCAGTATTTTTATTCTTTGATTTGGGAAAACTGTGAAAACTTAAGATTTAAATGATATATATGCAGTTGAGTTGGGATAAAAGTCACGATCTTAATGCTTCTGTGTGAATATAGTGGAGAAACACACTTGATCAGAAGTTTTGTTTTCGGATAACCTTCAAAAAGTCTGCCTAAATTAAATGGGAGAGGATGAAAATTTCTGCTCGGTGGCAACCTATGATGTAAAAAAAATATCTAATCCCTGTTGGATATCATGGCTTTCCTTCCCAAACCTACCCAACAGCGCTTGTGACAGATGGGTTTTCTCCAGATGACAGTTCCTGGCATATTGATGTGTCAGAGGACGTCCTGCAGCTGGCTGCGTATGTAAAAACCACCAAGGAATAAGGATTTCTTCATCCCCCCCCTCTCTTTTTAACACAGGTATCCCCGACTCCGAAACCTAATAACGCCCTTCCACCGCTGCCGCTCTACGACCAGCCTCCCACTAGTCCCTACCACAGTCCGGATAAAAGAGGTTCTCAGTTCTTCCCCAGGTCGCCGTCAACAAATGGTAAGAAATTTTCTGATGGTATAAAAATGTTTTGCTAAATTCTTAATTTAGAATGCTCATGTTTAAAAAAGAAAAAGCAGCCTTTTTGTGCAACGCAAAGTAAATTCAGCAGCACTGAGCGGCTTGTGTGTGATGGGCTGTTGCTTACCCTTTCAGAAAACAGCTTCAGTTCAGAGTCTCCTGGCTTCTCCCAGCCTCCGCGAATTCCTCCCGAAACTTCCTATGGCAAACTGCGACCTGTAAGTTAAAAATAAACACTGGTTTTATCGATGCTACAAAGTTATTGGGCCAAGTCTGGGTAAATCAGGTACATTCAAAACAGGGTGGTGATACGGCACCTGACGATTTGGCTCTCTGTGTTCTTCAAATCCAATTACTATGTAGAAAAATGCGATATCTCAGATGAATAGCGCGAGGAAAGGTCTGTTCGCCCCCCTTGGATAATGCCATAGAGGTGCCAGAAAGCGACAGAACATGAGAGCTATTTGAGATTGAGTGAACACTAGAATAAAACAAAGCTGCCCTTGTTTAAACAGTAAGTCCCTGTGTTTAAAGATGACCTTGAGTCTTATCCATCCCCTTTTTTGTTCATCCAACCTGCCCTTCTGTGGCTGCCATTACCGCTGTAATACCCGCATGAGGCGTATCAATCGTGAAATCTAACCTGGGAGGAAATTACATCTCTAACCATAGTAAAAATAGATGTGAATCGATAAACTCACACTGCCTTTTCAGGCGCTGGGAGATTAGTTCTGTTCTTGCTACACGTAATAACCCCTAAACAGAACTAAAAAAGAGGTGGGGAATAAATGCCCGAACAGTTTAATCACAGGATTTGTACAATTTCCCCAATGTGCTGGCAGACAAATCTGCTGGCCGGCAGTTTGACGTGATACTTGGTCCGGGGGACGCGATTTAGGGTTAAATTTATCTCTGAACCTCTTCATTTGAGGGGTTTAGATTAAAAATTCTTAATGATAAGATGAAATGGTCTCTTATTTTGTATATTTTGCGATGTCTCTGCTGCCTAGAAAGAGAGATTTTGCTAGGAAAAGAGAGGAAGAATTTAATCACCTAGAAATTGCAAAGATCTGTCTCCTGGGATTGACTTTGAAATCGAGTTTTGGGGGGTTTCAAAGTTCTAAACCGAATCATATTAAGATGTAATATTTGTATTTTCCTGGCATCCTCAATGAAGGAGGTTGCAGAAAAAGAGTATTTTTGCATATTCAAAAATGATATTCTGAATATTCCGGCAATCAGTGAGTCAGCCTTATTCACCGACGTACGCGAGGCAGAGGTAGTACCGCATCGTTAAGTGTTTAATTATTGAACAGAGAAGTTTCACATTATCTTATTATTCCCTTGTAAAAAGACATTGATTCAGCTTTTCCATTTTGTAGATTTATTATTTTCTTCACGAGTTGCTTGCAATTTACCGTCTTTTTAAAATAATACTACAGTGTCATGCCTTAATTGAAAGGATTTCTGTTAGTTTTGCATTTTTAATATGCCCGGTTTGAAAATATTGGGAAGTTTGTTCTGCTATTGCTCCACAATTCCCGTTTTCCGTATCAAGTCACTCCGGTGGATTTTGAAACCATGTGATAAAAACCCTGCGCGAAATGCTGTTAGCGCTTAAGGTAATCTCGATCAGGAGCAATAATAACTTTATTGATGCGGCGGAGGGTAAAAATAGCATCAGCTTTCAGGTGTGTATCGTTAAGGTCAATGATTGATTAAACACGAATAAGCTGCTTAGGTGCAACAAGGTGTTCTTGTGGTTTCCAGCCAAGGGCGTCATCAGCTGGAAAGCACTGGATGTAAAGATCCAGGTCCGTCCCAGGATTCTCCGTGGGTACAGGCAGAATAAATAGGTTATTTCCCTTGGTGTGTTTGCCCCCTCGTGACTGCTGGTCACCCGAGGGCGGTGACAGTCTGTGACGAAGAGCCTTGACGGCTTAATTGGCTCCTGGACCTGAACTCAGCTGGTTACTCACTGCAGTTCTGTCGATCTTAGTAACGAGCTGTATATTTGCATCATCTTGAGGTATGAGGGCCACAAGGATGATCCGAGGGCTGGAGCACCTCTCCTGTGAGGACAGACTGAGAGAGTTGGGGGGGTTCAGCCTGGAGAAGAGAAGGCTCCGGGGAGACCTTATAGCGGCCTTCCAGTACCTGAAGAGGGCCTACAAGAAAGCTGGGGAGGGGCTGTTTGCAAGGGCATGTAGCGATAGGACAAGGGGCAATGGTTTAAACTAGAGCAGGGCAGGTTTAGATTAGACATCAGGAAGAAGTTCTTTACACTGAGGGTGGTGAGACACTGGCCCAGGTTGCCCAGGGAGGTGGTGGAGGCCCCATCCCTGGAGACATTCAAGGCCAGGCTGGATGAGGCTCTGAGCAACCTGATCTAGTTGAAGATGTCCCTGCTGACTGCAGGGGGGTTGGACTAGATGGCCTTTAGAGGTCCCTTCCAACCCAACACGTTCTATGATAAGCCCAAAGCTGCAGTTTTAGCCTGTACAAGTTTGAAAATGTTGAGTTTGCTGATAGTTACGGGCTGGTTCTGGGCTATTTCAGGTGCGAGCGGCTCCGCCACCCCCTACTCAGCATCATCGCCGGACAACGGAGAAGATCGAGGACGTGGAAATCACTCTGGTGTAACGATCGGACTAGTTCAGTAGTAGTGCTACAATCAAGACCAAACACGATATTTGGTCAATCTCGTTTTTAGGCACCTTTGCATGATGAAGACTTTAAAATAGAGCAAGAGATAGGGAGGGTTTTCTGTGGCAGTGACATGGTGGAGTCCTTCCCACGGTCATGAATATTTTGTGCCTTTTTTTTTTTTTTTGGTTGTCGTTATGATTTATATACAACATTCTTCCTCTCTTAGCACAAACCGAGACGGGCCAAACAGCAAGCGGAGGATTGCCTCGGAGCAGGTTTCTCTCTTGGCTGAAAACGGTCAATTTTTCTAGGGAGGCTGTGGAAAAAAAAGCCTCATTCATGCAATTTAGTCATCGCGTATTCCCATCCCGTGCATTAGTACAGTATATTACTGTTGCCATAGGAATGTGTTAAAAGATTGTCAATTCTTCAAGTAGCGTGAATTTGTCTGATTAGGTATTAATCAGAGCTTGCGGAATGAAAAAGGGAACTGAAAAAAAAGAAGTATAAGGAGAGGCTGGCTCCTCTTTAACCCCCTTGCAGAAAGGAAGAAACAGGAAAATACTCTTATAGGTAAGGAAAAGTGATGCGGATCACATGGCATTCATTGCATTAATGCACACCTCTTCAATAATTAACCGTTAAACAGAACTAAATGTTCTTTGTATTAATATTTATGCAGTACATTTAGTAATAGAGTATCTAATACGGAGGTGCTGAATTAGTAGCAACATCTTGTTCCATAGCATAAACCAACTGGTAGAAAAGTGAGATTTTTGTCTAGATCTGGAAATTGAGCTTCTTTTTTTTTTTTTTTTTCTTAGCAGGTTTTGGGGGTTTTGGTTTGGTTTTTTGGGTTTTTTTTTTTAAGTATTTGGGGTCACTCTTATCCCAGTTATTGCCGTGTACTTTATTATCCAAGGTTAGCAGTATAGCTTTGTCATCAACACATCTGGCTAGAGTTAGAAGTTACATTTCGAGTATTTACACACATTATTTAGTTTTTGGATGGTCCTGGAGCATTTTCCCCTGCGAAGCCCGTTGACGCGCCAAAGCCAGAGCGCCAGGAAGAGCTCCGGCTTCTGCGAAGCCTTCAGGCCGCCTTCACGGCCAGGCCTACGGGCTCAAATTGCTCTTAGAAAGGAGAGAGTAAAAGAATTTCAAAACTCATTTGCCATCGGAGATGCAGGAAAAGGAAGCTTTTGGTGTTGTCGTTAGAAAGGGCCGAGGAGATTCGAAGCTGTAACATGGAAACGATCAGAGGAGAGGGAAAAACTGGATGAAACCAGCTTTTTTTTTTCTTTAGGTGTGCTCACTAAATTATTTTCACAGTCTCCCATCAGATCAAAGCTTCGGTTAAAAGGCATCACAAGGTTGGTTTTTTTGAGCTGTTCTATGGGTTCTGTTGAACGCGCTCTTATGTCTTCACTTTTATTTCTAAACCAGTAAGTTTTCTACCTTTAGTTTACTAACAAGGGCTATTTTTTGAGGCTGCATTTACAAAAAAAATCAAAATCCAAATCATCTAACACGATTTTATCGTCCATTTTGCACGTACTTGTCAATCCCAAGCCAGGCTGGGGCTCTGAGACATCCGTGGTTTTGCCAATCTCCTTCCCCAGGGGGAATCTTCCACCGAGAATGGGGCTGTTGGAAGAAAATAATTCCTGGATCAGTTCCGAAACCGATGGCTATCCAGCGAAATCTTTTCCGTAATTTTTCATTCTTTTTGCACCTCTTGTCCTGTTGATCTGTTCGAGGTCTTTTTGTGTGTTTATCAAACTTATTCTTAAGTTTAAAAAAAAAAAAAAAAAAAAGAAGAAGTTTTTAAAAAACAAAGATTTAACTTGTTTGCAAAAATTTTGAAAGCTTCACAACGCGGAAGAAAAAGCGAGTTTTGCCATAACCTTCACGTTCGATTTCTTTGGCCAGTTTTTCTGTGTCCTTCATACCTGGACTTTCAAAATTCAGAAAGTGTTATTTAAAGTCTCTTTTAGTTGTATTTTAAAATATTTTCTGTAAGAGCTGCTAATTTTATTTAAAAAGGTAAAAAAAAAAAAAACAAAACAACAAAAAAAAAAAAGAAGAGAAGTTGTAAAAATATGCCTCCTTTTTAACTATGGTTTCTTCATACAGGGCATGTATTCGACGTATCATCCTGTACAGCGTCAGTACACTGAAAGCATCGGTGCAAATGCTTTCTTTATATTGGCTGTAAAAAGTTTGTATTTATTATGTATAAAAAGTTGAATAATAAAAAAAGTGGAACGAAATCCAGCACCTTGCCTTGATACGGCCACCGCTCCGCCGGCGGCAAAATTGGCGGTAAATCAGGGCAGAACCTGACATTTGGGGATAAAAACGTATATTTTCTTGGGTAGCGTTTTTATAGTTTATGCTTTTACACAGAAATTTGAATCTCCTGCACAGGAAAACACTTACGCACATACTTGAAGTGATCTTTAAAGGTGGTATTTATATGAGGAGCAAAATTATGCCAAAAATGGAGAGCCGGTAACAAAGCTCCAGTTATCGAAATAATTGCTTAATAGCCATTATGCAATTAGGCTAATTGCATGAAGAAAGAGAGGGAGAGAGTGATTGGTAATAACTCTGCAGTGTGATTGTCCTCTAATGGGCTTCATTTGCCTCATCGCGTGAGGAGCCTTTCCACTGATCCCAAACCTCTCTGGCCTCCGCATCCCTTTATGCTCTGGGGTTCCCCGTTAGATTGCCTTAGTATTATCTTATATGCTGGGGTTCCCTGTTAGATTGCCTTATTACTATCTTATATGCTGGGTTTCCCTATTAGATTCCCTTTTCATTATGTTATATTCTGGGTTTCTCTGTAAGATTTCCTTATTATTATGTTATATTCTGGGGTTCCCCGTTACATTTCCTTAGTCTTATGTTACATTCTGAGTTTCCCTGTTAGATTTCCTTATTATTACCTTATATTCTGGGCTTCCCCATTAGATTTCCCTATTATTATGTTATATTCTGGGTTTTCCTCTTGTATTTCTTTAGTATTATGTTACATTTTGGGTTTCCCTGTTAGATTTCCTCATTAGTATGTTATATTCTGGGGTTCCCGGTTAGATTTCCTTATTATTACTTATATTCTGTGTTTCCCTATTAGATTCCCTTATTTATTATGTTATATTCTGGGTTTCCCTGCTAGATTTCCTTAGTATTATATTATGTTCTGGGCTTCCCTGTTAGATTTCCGTATTATTATCTTGTATTCTGAGGTTCCCTGTAAGATTTCCTTATTATTATGTCATATTCTGGTTTTCCCTGTTCTGTTTCCTTCCTGGCGCCAGTGACTGGCTCCTTGCCTGGCTCATTTCAGTGTCTTGCAGGTGAGTGGTTTTTGCGTTCGGTGCTCAGGGATACCTCAGCTCTACACGCTGATTTTTCCTCCCCGTTTTTGCTTCCAGCCGTTTGGAGTTGAGATGGTTTTACCCTCTTCGAAGACGACCGGCCGCTGGGCATTGCCGCTGCGTTGGCTTACATCTTCCAGCTTTCATTGCCAGCGCTCACACGCAACGCTTACACAGGCTTTCATCATTTTTTCCCTGAGCTCCTGCAGCCTCTTCCTTTGAGAAATCCCATCTTCTCTGGCTTTTTACACGCTCCTCCAAAAATTATTGTCCAAACTTGCTGCTTTGACCACGTTGTCCTTTTCTTTTAGCTTCTTGCTCGTTGCATCTCTCTTTTTCTTGCTGCATCTCTCACAAACCTCTTTGCTTGGGATTCTTTTCATCGCTTATAAATGATGTTAAGCCCTAAACCCACCCAGTGACGCCACTTTTCATTTCTTCCATTTTTTAAGAGGCTGCCTTCATACCTCAACTTGTTCTCCTTCCCCCTTCCTTAAAAGCTGGGCTGTGACAAAACAAACCCAGCGGATAATGCCCGTTCAGCAGGAGCGCGGCAATTGCGTCGCTCTTCCCGTTAACAAAAGCATAACTTATTTCCCTGAAAACCTCTTCGCCCTGAAGTGCTTCCCCAGCTGAGAGGCAAACTCCTGTTGCTGCCGTTTGCCTGCAAGTGGGAGGTGGCTGCGGTTTTCCCAGCGTGCAGCGGCCACTTCCAGGCCAAAAAAAGGTGCTGAGTTTAGGAAAAAAAAAAAGCTCCACGGTTATAGCATAGAATCATAGAGCATAGAGTGGTTTGGGTTGAAGGGGCCTTAAAGATCATCTCGTTCCAACCTCCTGAGGGGACACCTCCCACCAGACCAGGTTGCTCCAAGCCCCGTCCAACCTGGCCTTGAACCCCTCCAGGGATGGGGCAGCCACAGCTTCTCTGGGCAACCTGGGCCAGGGGCTCACCACCCTCACAGCAAAGAATTTCTTCTTAATATCTCATCTAAATCTCCCCTTTTCCAGTTTAAAACCCTTCCCCCTCATCCCATGGCTCCCCTCCCTCATCCAGAGTCCCTCCCCAGCTTTCCTGGAGCCCCTTGAGGGACTGGAAGGGGCTCTGAGGTCTCCGCGGAGCCTTCTCTTCTCCAGGCTGAACCCCCCCAGCTCTCTCAGCCTGTCCTCACAGCAGAGGGGCTCCAGCCCTCCCAGCATCTCCGGGGCCTCCTCTGGCCCCGCTCCAACAGCTCCATGTCCTTCCTATGCTGAGGACTCCAAAGCTGGACACACTACTCCAGGTGGGATCTCACCAGAGAGACTGTATTCCACTTGGGATACATAGAGAAGCGGGATGGGGAACTTGCCCAGGGCGGAGGTGGAAATGTTGGTCTCTGGAAGAGGCAGTGCAGGACCATTGCTGTCTCCATTGGAGCTGGGGTTTCTTCTGACAGCTCCGGCTCTCAGGTTTTCAAAAAGGATAATGAGACTGAGATCCGACAAATTAATTGTGCTGGGGTTCCTTATTGTTTGTTTCATGGAAATATTAAACCAAGTGCAGGCACGTGGGGGAGTGCTCTTTCCCATATAGTACAAGTTTCTGTAGCTGTTAATAGTTATATTAGTGGAGGTTGGACTAGATGACCTTTAAAGGTACCTTCCAACCCAAACTGTACTGTGATTCTATAAAAAAGAACAAAAACCTCAGCCTCTTCTCCAAATAAAGGATCTTTTGCGTCTCTGCACGTAACGTGGAGGACTGGCTGCTCTGCGCTTTTTTCATCTTTGTTTTTCCAGCCAGATCCCTATAATTAATAACCTGCAAATCCCAGCGCAGCTGAAGCAGGAGGAGCAGGAAATCTGCCGTGATCAGCCTTTCCTTCTACAGAGCCTCCCGGGAAGCTCGGGAGGGGAGATCCTGCTGCTGTTGGGTGTCCCATCTCCCCACATTTTCTCTGTCTGCGGATCTGCTGCCCTACGTGAAACTGATGGGAGGGAGGATGCTGCTCCTCCTTCCATCCTGCTGCTGGCCGGCTCTCCGAGAGGTGAGCTGGAGATATGGAGACCTCAGTTCAAGGCACAGGGAGAGGCTGGAGAAAGTGAGGGATAAAAGGAAAGAAAACTTAACTGATGCCAGGGATGCAGCAAACGAGCCAATAAAAAATGCAGCGAGGGAAATGCTGACGTGCTCACTATACCAAGTAGTTTCCTACTCCAGGTGTTATCCCGGGGGGCTGAGGATTACAGATCTGGGAGAAGGATCGCTGGAACAAGTGAGCCTCTGCATTGCAGGTCATGTCAGCCAGAAAATAAAAGCACTGCAGCGGTACCGGGGCCAGACTGGAGAAGGTAAGAAATCTCCGTGGTTAGTGGAGTTGAACAGACCCCAGCCGTGCGGTGAATGACCACCCCCTGCTCGCAGCGAGGAGAGGGGGATGATAACGCTGAAGGAAAACGGGAGGCAGACGATTGCCCGTCTGCTGTTTAAAATGCTGAAATGTGCTCTACATCCCAAGGGAAAACTCAAAAATACACTCTGGAATTCTATTTCATCTGTAGCAGACAACAATTTAGTTTATATCACATATTGCAGACCCAGTGGGGGATAAAACTGAGACGGGCGGAGTGAAATAGAAGTATCTCCTAGGAAATTATTAGAAGTATTTCTTGTATGCGGCCATCACCCAGTTTTCTGTCTGAGTATATGGCGCTGCGCTGTTTGAAAGCTGATGAGATTGTCGCCTGGAAAAGGATCACAGAATCCCAGACTGGTTGAGGTTGGAAGGGACCTTCAGAGGTCGTCTGGTCCAACCCCCTGCTCAAGCTAGGCCAGCCAGAGACGGTTGCCCAGGACCGTGCCCAGACAACTCTTTGTATCTCCAAGGATGGAGACTCCACCACCTCCCTGGGCAACCTGTGCCAGTGCTTGGTCACCTGTAGAGTGCAAAAGTGTTCCCTGATGTTCAAAGGGAACTGCCCGTGTTTCAGTTTGTGCCCATGGCCCCTGGTCCTGCCAATGGGAAGAATCATAGAATCATCGACGTTGGAAGGGACCTTTCAGATCATCGAGTCCAACCATCAACCCAACGCTGCCCAAACCACCACTAACCCATGTCCCTCAGCACCACGTCTGCCCGGCTTTTAAATACCTCCGGGGATGGTGACTCCACCACTTCCCTGGGCAGCCTCTTCCAATGCTCGATAACCGTGGCCTCCTCCCTTCAGGTATTGATACATATTGATGAGATCACCCTCAGCCTTCTCTTCTTCAGGCCAAAAACTTCCTTCTCCGTATGTCTCTGCGTGCTCTCCCTGCAAAGAAGAGCTTTTAGATCAGCCAGAAACCTTTCAGAAAGCAAGCGCTGTGGACTTTGTGTTACCCGTGGATCCCAGATTGCTGCTTTGGCTGGTCTGGAGTCTCGTGGGGCCGACAGAGCAGCTCTCTGTTGAATGGTGCACTAGGCTGGGCACTGTGCTGTCATCAGAGAGACCCAGAAATCGGATTACAGGACGGAGCCTTTAAATTCTACCTCCTTAATGATCCACAGAAAGCAATGTTCTGACATGGCCTTGTTTCTGTTCCCCCCCCAAAAAAAACCCCACATACTATAGACACCGGCTGCTTTGTACGTTGGAAATGCCTTGTGGAGGCTTTCAACTCCTGAGTCCAGACCACGTCACCAGTGAATGAGGCGGTGTCTGCCAGACTAGTTTGCAGCCCCATCCCGTTCCTCCTCCTCTTCCCCTTTCAGGTTTGCTCCCTGCAATCATTTTTCCAGCCTCTTGGCCTCTCTTGAATGCGTTAAACAGTGATTCTTCCGCCACTTTGTTTAAAACCCTCTTTTACTGTCTTCTGGATTTCACAGCTGGCACCTGAAGGGGGCCCGGTGGAGGAAACAGGCCTGGCAATCTCCATCCAGCTCTACTGAGCAGACATCGCCTCTCCCCAAAACGGTCACTGCTACTTGACGGCCTGGGCAGTGGCCAAGGATTAAATGGACTTTAGAGGCGGCTTTGGATTCTCTTACATCATTTCACCCAACAAAAACGTAACCATGTGAAGACTTCTTAGATATTCTCCTGAGTCATCCAGTCTTTGCTGTGAAGAATGGGAGACATGGTTACACTTCCCTTTTTAGTGTTTCATCTTTGCTACAAAAGTAGAAGCTATTCAACCTCGAATCTGCAAGCTGAGCTCCACAGACGGTTTCCTCAGCTACACCAGTTCTTCTCTTGCACCTAAATACATGATTTCAGCCAAAAATGTGCTTGGATGCAGAACAGGCGGTGTAGATACCCACAGATGCAGAAGACACCACGTCATCTTCTGAGGGATTACTGGGTGAGAGCGTGCTGCTGAGGCTGGTGGTCAAGCTTGGATCAAAGAATCACAGAGTGGTTTCGGTTGGAAGGGAGCTTAAAGACCATCCAGTTCCAACCCCCCTGCCCTGGGCAGGGACACCTCCCACTAGACCAGGCTGCTCCAAGCCCCGTTCAACCTGGCCTTGAACCCCTCCAGGGATGGGGCAGCCACAGCTTCTCTGGGCAACCTACGCCAGGGGCTCACCACCCTCACAGCAAAGAATTTCTGCCTAATGTCTCATCTCAATCTCCCCTCTTTTAGTTTAAAACCCTTCCCCCTCATCCCATGGCTCCCCTCCCTCATCCAGAGTCCCTCCCCAGCTTTCCTGGAGCCCCTTGAGGGACTGGAAGGGGCTCCAAGGTCTCCCCAGAGCCTTCTCTTCTCCAGGCTGAACCCCCCCAGCTCTCTCAGCCTGTCCTCACAGCAGAGGGGCTCCAGCCCTCCCAGCATCTCCGGGGCCTCCTCTGGCCCCGCTCCAACAGCTCCGTGTCTCTCCTGTGCTGAGGCCCCAGAGCTGGAGGCAGCACTGCAGGGGGGTCTCCCCCGAGCGGAGCAGAGGGGCAGAATCCCCCCCCTCGCCCTGCTGCCCACGCTGCTGGGGATGCAGCCCAGGCTGCGGGGGGGTTTCTGGGCTGCCAGCGCACATTGCCGGCTCATGTTGAGCTTCTCACCCACCAACACCCCCAAGTCCTTCTCCTCAGGGCTGCTCTCAGTCTAGATCCCTGATCCACCTGTGTGTCATCGCACAGCTGGGAATGGCTCAGGAAATACACGGTTACAGTTCGACCTGGGGGATTTCACCACATGAGAATGGAATATTTTACATTGCATTCTGGATTTGCAGTGAGGATAGAAACAAAACTGAAGGATGCTTTGAAGGAAGAGGTCAAGCGTTCGAGCTGCCTGATGAAGTACCTTCCATTTTGAAATTGGTTTTAGTCCGCTCCTGAATTTTTACCTTTTTTTTGTTCAACAGACTGGTTGGTTGTTTAGATTTTTCTTTTTTAATGTGGATTCAAGAGCAATTGCTGTGAGGTATGCTTCTGCTGTGGTGTAATTAGTTTTGTCTACTGTAATTGCTTCTCCTTTTCCCATTGTTTATTGAAAGATGGATGATTTTCCGCGTCTAGTTGCACTGGGGTTGCTGACGGCAGCTTTTTTTAAATCCCATAGCACAGCTATTTGTCTTTTTTACTCAGCTGAGTCCTGCAGAGTGGGCCAAATTCGGCTTCACCTCTGTGTCCTGGGCAAATTACTGCACTAATTAATTTCTCTAAGACTGGGGCCTCCTTCCTGCTTAACGCAGGGCACTGATGAAGGGAGGGCGCTCTGTCTGCAGGCGTCAAGCGTGGATAGAAAACGGCAACAACCTCGGATTAACTTGCTGAGTAAACCTGCGCGAAGAGACATGAAAGGCTGATCATTTAAAAGCACTGTTACAGGGCTTTTAAAAATATATATATTATTAATGTCCCGTCCTCCTTCATAAGAATATCTTGGTTTCTGCGAAGTGAGGCGTGATCCCCTGCATTGTGTGTTTTTCTGTCTATGCTGCCATGGGTCACCGCTGCGGGCATTGCCGTGGAGTGCGCAGACTTGATTTTAAGACAGAAGAACTGGCAGTTTTTCTTGGGAATGAGATGACAAATTCTTGCCGCTCCTTCAAAAGGGGAAAGGGGTGCTCCGTATGGCAGCCAGAGAGAAAGAGGGGGCTGTGGCTGAGGAACGTGCGGGGTTACTGAGAACATCCGTAACGGTGGCAGACGACAAGCGGAGCGGCAGAGGAGGGCTGCTTGGCGGCGCTTCACCAGCCCAGCATGGTTGGATGCCAGAAGAGAGACTCCGCGGAGGAAAGCTGCTTTTGGCAGAGCTTTGGAAGAAAGACAGACTTGGACTTCCCAGGAACTTCAGTGAAAGGATCCGAGCGCTCCTCTTGGGGTGCTTGAGCCAGCAGAGCTGAGGCTGAGCCAGATAATAATCACTTCTAAGGCGTGAAAGTGGCAGGAGGCTTTCTGAGGCCATGGTTCGGTGACAGAGTAAATCCAGCTTTAGGGGACCTTGTGCTAATCCAAGAATGCCATGGCCCTGGAAGATGGAGCGCTGATCCAGATAAACTCCTGCTGCCGGCTCACATGTGTCCAAAACGCTTTGATGTGTTAAGTTCTGCACCAGCAGGCCGGGTTTTCTCTCTCTGTGTCGCTCTAATGTGACAAATGAGGTTTTGCACGTCCCCTCGCAGGCAGCGCGGCGAGGGAAGGCTGGCGCGAGTTCCGTGCTGTCGGTTGTAGCTGGTTCAGCAGAGACAAACCGATGCCGGGGATGGTTCAGCGTTGTCTTGGTTGGGACACTGGGCCAGGGTCTTGTTTCTGAAACGGAAAAGCAAACTGGGAAAACCATTAAAAAATTGTCTAACAAAGCAGATTTCATTAGGAAACGCTGGTTTGGCAAAACCTTTTAAAAATCTGGGGCAGTAGCTAAACCAGAACACCTCACTGCTTCGATCGGTTGCGGGGAAACTTCGGAGAGGACTACCCCAAACCCTGCGGAGCGTTGCTGGAAAGTTCTGTCTCCCTGTGGATCTGAGGGCTGTGAACCCCCGAGTCCCTGCACACTCTGGTGTCCTCTTGGGGACAACCGGGTTTCCGTCGAAGACAGGTTGTCCTGCCAGGGGCAAGGAACTCCAGCTGTGTGGAGCTGGAAGCCCATGAACAACACGTAGAGATGAGGACCTGCAGAGCCAAGAAGCCCTCGATGCCTCGTTGGGCTTCTCTGCCGGTAACGGGGGCTCCCCCCTCACTCCCAGTACCAAAGGGCTCTTTTGGGTCATGGCATCCAGGATTCACTGCAGCTGCCTCCAGTTTTTCCAAAACAGGTGGGGCTTTTTTTTTCCCAGAGTTTTAACAGAAATTTAATTCCAAATATTAAACTTCATAAATACGTAGCTTGGACGTGTTAAGACTTCTGAGCAGAACACAAATGCCACGTTTTGAGCATCTCCCTGGCGAAGAGCCTGCACGGAGCTGAAGTGGAAACCCACTGCAATGCAGGATGCAGCCCCAGGAGCTGCGTGGCTGGAAGACTGAAGGTGGGAGTGCTGAATTCTTCGCTCAGAGTGACATTTGAGGGATTGCAGCAGAGGAGAGAGGTGGCTGGACCAAGAGGGACATCGGTAAATCTACTGCTGGGATCGCCTTTAACCCAGCTCTCGTCTCTTGAATGCCTCGTACTTGTTGGCTTTTCATTGCCGTTGGCTTTGCAAGGCCAGGTCTCCCCGCAGCATAAATCAGCGCTGCTTCCCTCAGCCGATGTTACCGCATCCCGGCTCTCGCAGCGAAGAGCCGCGCTGGGTGCGAGAAGACTAAACACCGGGGAGTTTAATGTTCCTGGAAAAGGAAACCCACATCACAGCCGATTCTCAGGCTGCCGCAAATTGTTGTCGAGGTCAGTGCAAATTATTACCCAAGGACACTGGCAGAGTGTGATTGTTCTCGGATAACAAGGGGGATCTCATGTTAATTCAGCTGGCAGAGCTGTTGGGACTAATAGCAGGGAACTGCTGCCGCTGCTTTCGAAATTATCTGACTGAGCTAATCCGAGGACGAGGAGACGATTTATTGATTTGAAGTCCCAGCCAGACGTAGATGGAGATAATTCTAGGATGTTAGGGGTATTATTCCTACAGAATAGCAGGCTTGGTAAATACTTTTCATTTATTTATTAGCCCCTGCAAAACAGTTGTGTTGTATTGCAGCTTGAATGTTTTATTTAGAGATGTGAATAGCTGCGATACTGAAAATAAGAGCTTTCCGGACGGCAGTCATTTGATATTTTTGCTGGAACTGCTTGTTTTCTAAAGCAAATAGCCGCACAAACTGCTAACACTGGTTCGAGCTCACCCTTTCTTTAAAGCTATTTTTAAAACATTAAAAAAAAAAAAAAAGAAAAAAAAAAAGGTGTTAAGTTTGCAGCTCTGCTTTTGCATTCTGGTCAGGTGTCTTTTCGCTCTTCATGGGTCTCTCGCGAGCCGGCTTCTGAGGACTCTGGTTAATGTCCTAGAAAATAACCTTGTGCTTAGACTAAGCCATTTTATCACAGCTGCTGTCTCGCTGTTTCTTGAGGGTGGAGAATCGCCTGCAGGAAACGGGGCAAAGCGAGAACCAGGTTATTGCCGGGCTGCTCGTGAAAAGCTCCTACTCGGCTCCCGAGCCTGAAGGCTTCTGCGGCTGGCTGACCCCGGGGTTTTCACCCAGCCCGGCAAACCACGAGTTACAGAGATCAGAGGGACGTGTCGTGAAGGACGGGCTCCGACCCTGAGACTCAGCTGGTGATGGCACCTCAGAGAGCGTTTTGCCCCATTAGTATTCGCTCTGTCCTCTCGCCAACGGCCATTAGAAGGAACCGCCGGATGGAGGTCGGCCAGCGCTGGATCAGAAAGCCTCCCCGAGGAGCGCTGGTGTTGGATTACAAGTAGGGATGCTGCTTCTTTGATGCCTTTGCCTTCATTCTCTGCATTGCAAAATAGTTTTCCTTCCCCAAGCCCAAACAGGGAGGCGACACAGCCAAAATCTTTTGAGGTGCAGCTCTGGGACCAAGGGTCTGGGCGTTGAGACCTGCCCTTCCACTGACTCCTGCTGCAGCCTTATCAAGTCACATCGCTGGTTCTTGCCTCCAGTTCCCTTAAAATGTGTTGTAGGTGTCATCCTCCCGGATGGACGGCTCCACGGAGGAGTGCAGTGTCTCGGAGACGGAGCAAACGCTGCTGATTTCTGGCCCTTTCAGGCCTTATCACACCCCACCTGGAATCTTTCACCATCAGTTTTGCTTTCATTCTCCGTATTGCAGCCAGGCTGGGATGAGCACTGCTCCTCTCTCGTTCCCCTGAGTAAGGAAAAATCCTACATCCTTCAAATCCTCAGAACTCCCATAAAAAACCCTCCAAAATCTCTATCGTTCTGCAGTGCAACAGATTTCAGCTCTATTAAGCAGCGCATCCTCTGGAAGGTGGCTGCGTGCCGGCTCCAGAGATGAGGGCGGCATCGAGCGTGGGTGTTGCACGTTTACAGAGAGACCGAATCGGCAGTTAAATTGTTTGAGTGTGGCCAACTTCGTGTCACCCAGCCTCGGTGTCTGGTGTTTGATGGCCTCATTATACACAGGCTGTTGGTACGGCTGTAGTTTTATTTGGGGCTTTGTCACTCGATTGCCCCAAATAAATTACTGCCAGCAATGTGCCCTTGTGGCCAAGAAGGCCAATGGCATCCTGGGGGGCATCAAGAAGAGCGTGGCCAGCAGGTGGAGGGAGGTCATCCTCCCCCTCTGCTCTGCCCTGGGGAGGCCACAGCTGGAGCACTGGGGCCAGTTCTGGGCTCCCCGGTTCCAGAAGGACAGGGAACTGCTGGAGAGGGGACAGCAAAGGGCTACCAAGATGATGAGGGGACTGGAACATCTCTCTTAGGAAGAAAGGCTGAGGGATTTGGGTCTTTTCGGTCTGGAAAAAAGATGGCTGAGGGGGGATCTTATCAACGCTTGTTGATAAGATATGTAAAGGGTGGGTGTCAGGAGGATGGGGCCAGGCTCTTCTCAGTGGTGCCCAGTGATTGACAGGACAAGGGGTAACGGACACAAACTTGACCATAGGAAGTTCCATCTCAACATGAGGAGGAACTTCTTTCCTGTGAGGGTGGCAGAGCCCTGGCACAGGCTGCCCAGAGAGGTGGTGGAGTCTCCGTCTCTGGAGACATTCCAAACCTGCCTGGACGCGTTCCTGTGCCACCTGCTCTGGGTGACCCTGCTCTGGCAGGGGGTTGGACTAGATGATCTCCAGAGGTCCCTTCCAACCCTGCCATTCTGTGATTCTGTGACAGTAATAGTGTGAAAATCAGGAAAGTTTTTGTGAGTCTGTGGCCAGCGAGGACTTCACAGATGTGAGTGCAACGTGGTGCCAGTCTGCAGCCCTGGCCAGGTGGCTGCTATGGAAGCTGTTGGCTGCATTTGGCTGTAGGTAAAGGAGGGAGCGATTAGAAAAGGTCCTATAGCACCTCTGTCAGCACTGCCGGGTCCACAGGGACTGTTTGATCATGGCCACATCCAGTGGTGCATAAACATCACCAAGGGATGCAGGAGGAAACCAGGTGGAGAAACTCTGTGGATCCTGTGCTCCTCGGAGAAGCAGCTCTGCAGAGCTGTGTCAACTGCTTTGCACTAAAAAGAGGGGAAAAAAGAGGCCAGTTAAACTACTTAAAACCTGATATTCGTGCTCCCATCCGATGCCTGCGGTCGCAATGGGATGCAGGGCTCCGTGTGCACGTTGGCACAGATGGCCCTGAGCCGCCTGCCAAGGCTCCGCTTGCTGGTGCCACACGCTGAGCCCAGCGCTGGGGCGGGCTCGTGATCCATCCCCAAATGACGCAGCGCCAGCGTGGGATGCCAGCGGGTGTCCTGCAACTCTCCCGTTGGGAGCTGGGGCCAGCGCTGACATTTTCCATTACCCAGAAGCACAGGCGGGGGAAGGTATTTTAAGTGTATTTATAAACCGGTGCTCTTACGCACTGTTTCCCAAACTTTGGGTGAAGAACAGCAGAGACAGGGATTTCTGTTAGGCCATATGGCTGCTGGCGGTTTGGAACAACAGGCGCATGACTCCTGTTTGGGAGAAAAAGGGAGTAAATATGGGTTGAACTGATTGCAGTCGGTGATGGGGTGCATGTGGGGAGGCGTGGGGAATTAAACACGGGTGCAGTGGATGAGGTACCTCTGACCTCTCCTTCACCAAACTGCTGCAGTTCTGTGTGTGCTCTTCTTCACAGCCCAGAAACCCCCCCGCAGCCTGGGCTGCATCCCCAGCAGTGTGGGCAGCAGGGCGAGGGGGGGGATTCTGCCCCTCTGCTCCGCTCGGGGGAGACCCTCCTGCAGTGCTGCCTCCAGCTCTGGGGCCTCAGCACAGGAGAGACACGGAGCTGTTGGAGCGGGGCCAGAGGAGGCCCCGGAGATGCTGGGAGGGCTGGAGCCCCTCTGCTGTGAGGACAGGCTGAGAGAGCTGGGGGGGTTCAGCCTGGAGAAGAGAAGGCTCCGGGGAGACCTTGGAGCCCCTTCCAGTCCCTCAAGGGGCTCCAGGAAAGCTGGGGAGGGACTCTGGATGAGGGAGGGGAGCCATGGGATGAGGGTGAATGGTTTTAAACTGAAAGAGGGGAGACTGAGATGAGATCTGAGGCAGAAATTCTTTGCTGTGAGGGTGGTGAGCCCCTGGCCCAGGTTGCCCAGAGAAGCTGTGGCTGCCCCATCCCTGGAGGGGTTCAAGGCCAGGTTGGACAGGGCTTGGAGCAACCTGGTCTAGTGGGAGGTGTCCCTGCCCAGGGCAGAGGGGTTGGAACTGGATGGTCTTTAAGCTCCCTTCCAACCCAAACCACTCTGTGATTCTTTGATCCAAGCTTGACCACCAGCCTCAGCAGCACGCTCTCGCCCAGTAATCCCTCAGAAGATGACGTGGTGTCTTCTGCATCTGTGGGTATCTACACCGCTTGTTCTGCATCCAAGCACATTTTTGGCTGAAATCATGTATTTAGGTGCAAGAGAAGAACTGGTGTAGCTGAGGAAACCAGTCCCTTCCAAGTCTAACCATTCTGTGATTCTCTTGGCTGTCTCCTTTCACGACAGTGAAATAAGTGACATTTCTATTGTAGAAAGGTAGATGGGCACCAGGAAGGGGTGGAAAACATGCTCAGAGCCCAGGGGAGAGAGACCTGCGTGCCCACAGTGCATCAGAGACATCAGCCACGCATTCCCCTCCACCTCTCTGCAAGGTTAAAGTGCTTGTGTGCGACGCCCAGAGATCCCACCACAACGTTTTGGCCCCTGGACTGTTAGGAAATGTTTGCTGGCAGGAGGAAAAGCTCCTCGGCAGTTAGTCTCCAATGCAGCGCGACGTCTTTGTGAAAAATCTAAAAGGGCTGTAATTTTCTTGCGCTGTATTTCTCCCGCTGTAATTATTGCTTTTAATCACCTCATTACCTAGCACAGAAAGGAGCTGAAGGCTGCAGGTAGCAGCCCAGTGGGGAGAAGGCGCATCAAGGTTTCAGGCTGTGTTTTTTTCACTCTGTGCCTTGGGGCGTTAGTATTAGTTCCCTCGAGGACCAGCTTCCCGGCAGAAAATCAAAAGCCGCATGAAGAGGTAGCGGGAGAAACACAGCAGCAGCAGGAAGAGCTCTCATTGCCCGACACTGCCATGGGTGAGAGCACCAGCAGGTCTAGAAGCTTTGTCCAGGTGAGCTAATGAGGCATGAACGTCCGTCGTTACAGCAGCCCTAGCGCTCCAGATGACACTGCTGAGAGCAGGCAGCGTGTGCTGCCGTGGGTTTGGGCAAAAAGCTGTGGCAGGAACCGAGGAGTCTGAAACTTGGCACCACGGCGCTTTCCTGCTCTCCAATTTTTACAATATAAGCAGGAAAAATCACAGAATCATAGAATGGGTTGGGTTGGAAGGGACGAGGAAGGATCTCTGCGCGTTGCACACAAGCGCTTTCCCCTTGCAGAGCGGTGGGCAGAGGGGTGGAGGGGAATGCATGGCTGATGTCTCTGATGCACTTGTGGGCGTGCAGGTCTCACTCCCCTGGCCTCTGAGCAGTGGCATGTGCTTTCCACCCCTTCCTGGTGCACATCTACCCCCTTATGATGGAAAGGTCACTTATTTCACTGGCATGAAAGGGGACAGGCAAGAGAATCATAGAATGGTTTGGGTTGGAAGGGACATTAAATACCATCCAGTTCCAACCCCCTGCCCTGGGCAGGGACACCTCCCACCAGACCAGGTTGCTCAGAGCCCCGTCCAACCTGGCCTTGAACCCCTCCAGGGATGGGGCAGCCACAGCTTCTCTGGGCAACCTGGGCCAGGGGCTCACCACCCTCACAGCAAATAATTTCTTCCTGAGATCTCATCTAAATCTCCCCTCTTGCAGTGTAAAACCCTTCCCCCTCATCCCATGGCTCCCCTCCCTCATCCAGAGTCCCTCCCCAGCTTTCCTGGAGCCCTTTGATGGACTGGAAGGGGCTGGAAGGTCTCCGCAGAGCCTTCTCTTCTCCAGGCTGAACAACCCAAACATCTCGACAGAGTCCTGCGCTCTCCTGGGCTCTGCACATCCTCCTGTGGCATGTAACCACGGCGAGCCGATAAACCACAAGCTGCTGTTTTGGGGAGTGCATGGAAGAGCAGGTAATGGCCTTTGCGACCGACCTGATCTCAGCGCGTCTGATACAGATGCACCCATAAGTCATCGTAAAATACGGTACGTGGGGGAAAACAGCCACCTCCTGCCCTCTGCTTATTTCCTGGTGCTTGAAAGCTGATTAAGAATCACTTACTTAAGCTGATGGGTTTCAAGTGATACTGCCAGGGCGAACTGCTCGCCTCGAACTGCCCATTAAAGTTTCAATTTACGTACCTTGCCCAGAGCCGTAGGGCCAGGGTGTGAGCTGCTGGAATGACCTCTGTTAGCAGCCAGTCGGTTCATTAAATAGTAAAGAGCCGAACGATTTCCAGCTAAATAGCACACCGAGCGTCCTTATTTCATTTCCTGTTTTTAAAGGAAGTATAAATTATTTACTAATGTGCTTAAAGTCCTTTAAGTGAATCCAGGCAGTGAAGCAAAATCTTGTTTACCGGGGCAGATGCACAAAGGTAAGAGTCAGAGCGATGGACCCATTTGTGAACAGCCACTAAAATGCTGCCAACCATTTATCAGCTTTAATGGAGATGATGGGCCAGGATTACGATCAAGTCGGGCTGGTGGGTCGGACGTCTGTCCTTTGGATAGCGGCTCAGTGATTGCCGCAATTCATGGATTAAATCCAGCGAATTTCTGGTGCAGAACTTTTAAGTTTGCCCATTTGTAAGTTTAAGGGGTGTTGATTTTCAAGCCTTGTCACTCAAAAGCTTTAACCGTGTTCTCGCACATGTGAAGTCTCCTCCTGGAGATTCACCACACGTTTCCAGAGCCACATTTCACCAGGCCACAGTTAATTCGTCCTTAGCGTTGACCTGGGCTGTTTCTGCCCCAGTTTCAGTCCTACTCTTGGATTCCTTTAGGTGGCTGCAGGGAAGGAGGCAGGTCTGGGGCAGGTGGATGCCATCTCTGTCTGGAAACACGGCGCCCTTTCCCCTCCCTGCGCTGCCGGATCGCGCCACCTTCCACCGCTGGACCTAGTCCCCCATGTTCTTGCCAAGCCAAGAAACAGTAAATCCTCCTGCGCGTGAAATGTTTACAAAAGGCCTGTAAACGTGGCCCTGACTCCTGCTCCTCCCGCCCGTGTTTCCACTCCATCTCGCCCCGCTCTGACAGGCTGCTCCGTGCGGGAAGGGGCACACCAGAGAAGGGCTCGGGCTCCCTGTAAGGTAACGGTCTCCACGGGGGCAGGACACTTTTCTCAGGAGCTTTTCCAGAGCTGCCAGAGAGTTGTGAGTAACTCAGTGAGGGGATTTTTAACAGACACGGCAATTCAACTCGAACGGTAGCAGCTGCTCCAACTGCAGCAATAAACTATAATACTCCGGCTCTCGCAATAAAACTCCCATCTGAGTCAGACTTTACAAATGCTTTACAACTGGAGCTTGCAATTCATCATATCTCTACTTGAATTACTTTCCAGGACCGGTCCCCATTCATTTAATGCAAACTATCTCCTCTTGTCCATCTCTACCCTGGGTTTCATTTTCCGCTGCTACTTGCTGGGAAAACTCATTAACTCTGTGGAGCGTCTGATGAAATTGCTGGCTGTAGGGATGGTGACTTGGATGGTTTTTTTCTTTTCTAGGCCTCCGGCTCCTGTATGAAAAGGTGGTGGGACATAGGCTTAGCTTGGAGCATTGACCTTGGTCTTGTTTCTTGGTGTCGCAGCAGGGCCTGGGAGCTTTGGATGGGTGTTGGGCTCTCGGGAGTGTGGGCCAGGAAGCCTGTCCCTCTGAGGATGGTGATGGCCCAGTTTTGGGACCGTTCACAGGCCATGTGGAGACAGCAGCATCCTATGGACATGAGGTTGAGTAGATGCATCAAGCTGTTGGGTCTTTTGTCCTGTCCTGGCACCCGGCCCTTGTCCCAGCTGGGCAAAACAGACGGAAACAAGTCTGAATGATGTGCCTGAACAGATATTCATCCAAGTATTTTGGACTGCTCGTGCTCAAATTACTCTGTTTCCGGGGAACGGCTCCCCTTGCAACAAAACGCTCCATGAAGAGGTTGCTCGGCACCTTCCATTAGGGAGGTGAAGAGAGCTTCTGCCCTTGGCTTCTTGTATACGTCATCCTGGTCCCCTCCTCTGGTCCTGGCAGCACTGAGACACCACGGTGCAGGTCCCAGCTCACAGCAGGGCCTTGGCTTGGGCTGAGGTTTCTGCTCCATTTCCCATAGCAGACATTCTCCCCTGGGACCACCCCATTACAGGAGAGCTTCCTCACCGCTGAGAAATGTGGTTGGGAGCTGACTGGCATAAATGCATATTTTTTTTTCCTCCTTTATATGATCTGGTTATTCCTGTGATAGCTATCATCAGATTTCTTCCTGCTGGGGGCAGCTCTTCCCTTGTAGAGGCCATCTTGGTCCTCCACAGCTCCTCCTTGGTGTTCCTCGGGCCTGCAGGTGACTGGGGTCTGGTGAGCCCCGTGCTGGCCCTCGGTCCAGTGTAGCAGGTCCAGGAGTCTCTGCCCTGACAGCGCAGGTTGTAGTACACGGTCCTACCAGGAGACAGCCAGCCCCGGATGGTCTGTTAGAGACCATCTATCAGCCTCAGTCAATAAATTTATATCCAGGTGGATCCTTCCAAGCAGCCACCCTTTCCTTTATCACCAGCTCCATCCCTGCAGCTGCAAGCAGACAAGCTCAGCTGCTATGAAAGGGGTATTTTAGGGGCAGGAGTGACATCCCTCTAACACTCCAAAAAACTTTTTGGGGAAGGAGATGCATCCTCAGAGCCAGAGCTCAGTAGAATCCATAGTGAGGAACCGAGGGGCTCTTTTGGGGTCTGCTGTGGATGGAGACAAACTCTCTGCTGAGGCTGACGAAATCCCCCCACGGCATGGCCCCAGGGACTGCGCCACGGCTTGTTTTTGCAGGGAGAGAAATCAGAAGAAACGGGTTCCTCAAGGGAGGTTTCTGAACTCTTCAGGAGTATCCAGAGAGGTGATGGGTCTGTCCTGTCCTGGGAGGGGACCCAGTTCGTAACCCCAAATCCCGCAGATGTCTGAGCGTGGGGGGACCACAGGGCTGAGGTTTTACCTCGCCTCCTTCCCTCTTGCAAAATTCAGTTTGCATCTTGCTCTGTGAGCACAGGTGGAAGAGGCTGGATCCTGCTGTGGCTGTCCCATGTCGCTGGGGACTCGGCGCAGTGGGAAGGGACAGGCCCTGTGCTGCTGCCCATACACATCTGTCCAGGTGCGGTTTTGATGTCCCCAGGGCTGTTCCCTGACGCTTTCTTCCTTTGCAGAACCGGCATGGTCCTTGGGTGCCTGCAGGATCTCCTTGCAGTGCTGGCATTATTTTGATGTGTGAAAGCAGCAGCGGTGGCAGTCGGGGACCTTCCCTGGCAGGATGTTTGCTCCCAAAGCCACCTTTCGCCATCGCCCAGGGATAGCACAGGGGATCCCAAAATCCAGCGTGCCTATAAACCGGAAAAGCTGCTGGCTGTCCTGGCCCCTTCACTGTGAACGGCTGCCAGCCCCTCCTGGATGCTCTGAACAGGAGCCAGGTTCCCGGGGAGAAAACGCGGGGATGCCGGCTTAATTGAGCCTGTTCAATGGCCTTCGGCTGCCATAAACCATGTTGCTGTCTGGGCAATGAAAGGAGCTTGGGGAAGGCAGGACAGCTCCTGATTCCCGGACCTGCTCCAAGCCGGCATCCCCCATGGCGAGGAAACCTGCCGCTAACCCCCCGCACCTGCAAGGGGCCCTCGGCAGGGGCACAGCAGAGTCCCTGATGCCACCAATTGCCACATCCAGGGGTAACATCCCTCCTGTGCATCCCCTGCTTTTGCTGCTACACATGGAACACGTGTTACAAGTCCAAGAGGAGATCCAAGTGCTGGAGTAGGGGCTGCAGCGGGGTTTTTACTGCTAGTTGAGGGCAGATGGGAGGCCGAGGGTGCCCATCCTGTGCCTGGCAGAGTGTCCCAACCGGAGCCATAGTCAGTGGCTGCATTGTTGTGGCAGCCTGTGGGGACTAACCCCCAGGTCCTCAGCAGTGGAACAAGGCCAGGCTCTGTTGCAGAGCTGGGATCGCTTTCCTGACCAGCCCCGTTAATCCCACACCCAAAGGATGGGGGAGCCCCGAGGCCAGCCAGAGGCAATGCTCTGAGGATGTAGCTGGGGACTGGTTCCTTTTGCTGCCACAATCCCAAGGGTTTTTCCATCCATCCATGCTCGGGGACAAAGGGAGCTCCTTCACCAGACCAGATTTGAGCTCTCTGGGGTAAGGGGTACAGGCATGTCACAGTTTTTTCGGGATGCTGCCAGCCTCCACTTTGGCAGGGATGGAGCGGAGATGAATTCATCCCCATTTGGCTGCAAACAGCATCTTGGAGCATCACCACGTATCTCTGGGAGCCGCGCTGGCTGGCTTGGGCTGCAGATGGGGATGGCTGGAGCTGAGGGAGGAATCCCACGTTGCTATTTGTGGAAGGGACTGAAATGTTCCCGGCCGTGAAGGCCGCGGCTCGGAGCCCGCTGGCTTAGCTGGGCCACGTCTGGGGGGAGAGGGGACATTCCCTCACTGCCTATCGCCACCGAGGCCCCTGCTTTGTACCAGGGTGCAGCTTGACCCTGGCTCTGGTTGTCGATGTTGACCCTGAAATGCTGACACAACACATAGTTTCTCCTTAATAGGGCATGGAAAAGGCGATGCACGTCAGGGCCAGGCTTTTTGATAATGTTGTGCCTTTCCCTGTCTTTATACGATCCAGAAATACATTGGTTGAGCCCCTCCTGGGTAAACTCAGCCTAAAAAAAAGCTGATCTTGGGCACGTACTTCCTGCTCTGGAAGTATCATGGTCCCAAGCTGGAAACCAGCAAACAGAGTAGGTTTTGTGCAGGTTAGGAGGGTCTTTCCTTAAAAATTGTTTAAGACTCTGGTTAATGGGTTCTTGGGTTACTGGGTTCTCCCTGCACAGAGACATCCTCAGCTCCTGTCCACTCCTCCAAAGCCAGTGCCTGATGGTCTGGTGTTACCCTGGGGTGAGGACCTCAAAGGCAGATGTCCCCTCAACTTGGCACGGCGCTGGGACCATGGGTTCCCCAAATGCCACCCCAAACCTGACCACCTTCGTGGTTTTTTAAGCAAGAGTCCTGGTCCCATCCCCCAGCTGCAGTTTGCTGCCCTCTTCTTGGTGCTCACAGGCTGCTGTGGAGCTGGGCTGGAGCAGGGAAACAAGCAGGGCTTTAAATAACCTCCTCCAAAATATATGTGTGTTTGTGTTGGATCGTTTCTGGGAGCGGGTTGACAGCCGGGCTTCAGAAAGAGCAGGATGGGCCAGGGAGCGGGGGAGGAAGGGGCAGGGGTGAGGGAGGAAGGAGGGGAGCTCCTCTGAGCCTCTTTGCTGCCAGGGAAAATGCGATACTGCACCATGCTGGAAGAAAAAAGGAAAGCTTTCCTCGGAGCTGAGATTTCATCTCACGTCTCGGTGCTGGCGCGGGGAAAGGTTACATGTGCACTCACGCTTGCTTGCGTCCAGTGCAGAAACACTGTGTTGGTCGGTCCTATGGTCCATCCAGATGGATTAGGGATGATCGAGGTACACCCCCCTGGCCTGTTGGCTTTAGTATCTCCTCATAAGGGGCCACCCTGTCCCCTTTTCCTGCCTGCTTTAAATCCTGGGCATCCTCCTGAACTCCCCTGCAGCTCTACAGCAGCTCCATGCAGCCCAACAGCCCCAGCTCGTCCTCTGGAGGATGAGGCTCAGCAGGTCCCTCAAGGGGTCAGTTCAGAAAGCACAGTGAGGAGCAACCTGCAGGCTTAGAGGAAGGGGACAGAAATTAGGGTGCCTTACACCCAGGCCAATTTATTGCAGATATAGGCTTGGATAAAGTGTTATTGCAAATTTATACAGCGCTAGGAAGGGACCAGCACTTCTTCTGCCACCTGGACATGAGCTGGCTTTGCCTGTGTCCAGGGATGCAGCTGGAGAAGAGCACCAGGAGCTCACAGAGCACCTAAGCAGGTTTCTGCCCACACTACATCAGCCCAGTCTGAGCCCTGGGTCCCCAGTGTCCCTTAAATCCATCCATGGTCAACCTGTCTCCAGCCTAGCCACAGCCTCAGTTGGGAGGCTGAGGAGTTGTGACTCCTAATTTTGGCCAAGAGGAAGCCTCCGTTGAGAACAGCACTGATGGAGCCTATGGACAGGAACTGCCACTTGAGGAGCACAGAGATGAAAGGAGAGAGGAAGATGGGGCCACCAGAGACCACTGATGTCAGTGTGTTTTGGCAGCCCGAGAGCAAGAGCAGAGGACAGTGGGCATAACCGGAGCAGGAAAGGGGGATGGGGGTGAAGGACAGCATGTACTCCTGTGTCCCTTCTCTCTGGAGAGATCATAGCTCTTTGCAGAGGGTGGGGAGAGAGGCTGGAGGGTGGAGGGTGAGGGACAGCAAAGCTTGGACAGGCCCAGAGAGAGGAGAAGGAGCTGGCTGAGGGCAGGGCGTGATGGTTGGACGCACCAGGAGTGAGAGAAAGGTGTTTGGTGACAAGAGGGGACACAAGTCTCTCACTGGCTGTTATCCTTGCAAAGTGGACCGTGGGCTGCTCCAGACAGGCTCTGTCTCGCCAATGTCTCCGTCATCCCTCAAATCCTGGACAAATGAATCCCTGGGGAAGAGGTAACCGGGAGGAGAGGAGAGACACGAAGCTTTTCCCACCCTGGGAACTGTCTCCACTGACATCTAGTGGCAAAATAGTCCTTTCCCGGGCAGAGAGGAGAGCTGGCTCCTCCGGGCGCAGCTGCCTCCCCGTTGCACCCCACGGGCGATGCTGGGGTGGGTGTTTGAAGAAGAGGTGTTTTCCCAGCGCTGTACTGGTCATACTGGTATTCCCTGCATGGTTTGCCTGGCTACGTCTCAATGAGGCAGCAAAACGGTGCTGAAACACACAGGCCCCAAAACACCATTGTTGGTGCAGTGACACTGTTAACAGGGCCCTGGTGGGGTTTGGCCCAGGAGGAACCTCAGCAGGGGTCTGGATGCGGCCACTCTATTTGGGAGAGAGCTTAAACAGCTGGATGAGGGCTGGCCCGTGTCAGACACCCTCACCCATGCTCCCAGGTGGATTCAGAGCAGGTGACAGAGGTCCCACTCCGCTCCGTCCTCCCTTCAAGGGTCAGTACCAGCTCCAGAGCAGAGGTGCCGTCTCCACCTCGCTGTTCCCATGTTCTTTTCCATGTGCCTTCTCCACCTCGCTGTTCCTGGCATGTTTATGGGGACCTGCTCTTTGCTCATCAACTCTGCATCACCTGAGCAGTCCAGCCTGAAAACAGAGGCAGTGTGGGAGGTGGCTGCCAGGCAGCTCAGCCTGTGGCAATGACTCTTGGTGGGGACAAAAGGGCCATCAACCATCTAATTTTGAAACACTGCTGGGCATAATCTGCAATCGGCCACTGTCAGCTACCTACAAACAAGAGAGCAGCCATGCTGGCTCCAAAGAAATCTAGTCCAGAGTTTATTTGTGTAGCCAAAAGCCCAAAGAAAATTGAAAATATGGCAAACCTGTTTGCAGCAAACACCCAGCCCCAAACGCCTTCATCTGCTCTTCGTGGGAGGATCGCGAACAGACCCTGCCCATCCTCTCGAAGCTTGCGTGGGTTGGTAGATCTCCACCACATCTTATCTTTCCCAGGCTGAGTCCCAACCCGCGCAGCTTACTTCAGGCAGAGGTGCTCCCAGACCTGTAAGCATCCCTGCTCTGACATCTCCCACGTCTCCTCTACCGTTTTGGAGGCAGAGGATCAGATGTACTCAGTGGGCACACCACGGAATTATTTAAAATGATGGTCTCCCATTTCTTCCTTCTTTTCTGATACTTCTAACATTTCATTTCTTCTTTTGTTGCACAGAGCCCTGCAGCCTCCATGGAGCAGAGTTCTGCCATGCCCCTGCCTTTGCCCATGGCCACTCGGTTTCTCTCAAGCCTCTGGCAGAGCTATCCAAAAGAAGCCTTACAGAAAGCCAAACAGTTCATTTCAACCTTTTTGCCCTTATACCCCTGTCTTCTGGCTGCCTTCTGGGAGGTTTGCAAGGCAGGACTTCCCTTTACTGACTCTTCCCAAGCAGACCATATTTACCCACTAGTGTGGGGGTATTTTCATGTGCCAATTCTACCCATTGTTACAATTTCTAACTGAAATGGCACAATCAAATCCCTGTAATCCCCTGCAATTCCTGAACCATTTAAAAAAAAAAGCCACTTTCCCCATCCTGCTGTTACTAATTTAACCCAGTGCCCAGACTGCGGAGGTGCTGATACCATCATAGGAGTCAAAAAAACCCACAGAAGGACTGCCCTGGGGCCACAACTGTCCTATTTACTGAATCATTTGTCTTGCAGCGAGGCATAGGGACCACAGCCCTGTTGCTTGAGATATGCAGACACAGGAAGAAAGACCTGCAGTAGTTTTAAGTTTACAGTTAGCTATCATCCATATTTACAGTTAACTATAGATAATAGCTATTATTAAAATTTACATAAAGCAGCGAATTATGGTATAACAGTACAGCATCCTCTAGCAGCAAAGTCTCCTGATGTTTCCCTGGAAATAACCAAATAGCCCAGCTGTGATTTTTTCACACCTTTTTTTCTGATGAGTGTTTCCTTCAGTACTTTCCTTGAGTACTTCAGCACTTTCCTGGAGTACCGTGTCCAGTTCTGGGCTCCCCAGTTCCAGAAGGAAAGGGAAGTACTGGAGAGAGTCCAGCGGAGGACACAAAGATCATCAAGGGACTGGACCATCTCTGTGCTGAGGAAAGGCTGAGAGCCCTGGGGCTGTTCCGCCTGGAGAAGAGCAGACTGAGAGGGGATCTCATCAATGCTCAGCAAGAGCTGAAGGGTGGGGGGCAAGAGGATGGGGCCAGACTCTTCTCAGTGGTGCCCGGTGACAGGACAAGGGGCAACGGGCACAAACTGGAACACGGGAAATTCCATCTCAACATGAGGAACTTCTTTCCTGTGAGGGTGTCAGAGCCCTGGCACAGGCTGCCCAGAGAGGTGGTGGAGTCTCCATCTCTGGAGACATTCCAAACCCACCTGGACACGTTCCTGTGCAACCTGCTCTGGGTGACCCTGCTCTGGCAGGGGGTTGGATGAGATTATCTCCAGAGGTCCCTTCCAACCCTGCCATTCTGTAATTCATCTGTGAGTGCCTAAAAAAAAAGCTTAAAACGGCAGAAGCAGCCTGTTAGGAGAGGGGCTCTGCTGCTCCCCTCACCTCCCACCAGCGCTCGAGCTGTGCTCCCCTCACACCTGGGGTGGCCATGAGGGGAGGGCCTTTTTACCACCGGAGCGGGCCTCCACGTAGCAAATCGGGGTCAGTTACCTCGCTGCCAACTCCTGTGACCGTTTATACTGCTTTTATAGCCGTTTTACCGCCCACTGTGGCCGCTCACAGCAGCCTGCCAGGGCGGAAAATCCCCACTGACAGCGGAAGGGTTAAACCACCCCAAGATGGCGGCGCGCTGAAGACTACATTTCCCATCGGCCCCCGCCCGCCACCCCACGTGATCTCACCGGCCCAATGCGGAGCGTCGGACAGCGGATATAGCCCTCCCCCGAAGCACCGCCCCCTCTTTTCCGCCGGGCGGCGCGGCTCAACATGGCGGTACAGATCTCCAAGAAGCGCAAGGTGAGGGCGGCGGCCCGGCTGGACGCGGCCGCGCGGGGCCTCCATATCGCCGGCGTCGCACCCGGGGCCACCCCGAGCCTCCCCGAGGCGGGGCGGCGGGGAGGGGATGGCGGCGGATGCGGGAGGATGGCGGCGGATGCGGCTCGGCGGGGAACATGGCGGCGGGAGGCCGGGGTGAGGGAGCGGGCCGGGGGTTCCTTGCGCGGGCCCCGGAGCTGAGGGGAACCATGGTTTCCCCCCCTCAGCCCTTTCATGGGGCTTGCACAGGGCTCTGGGCTTGTGTGCAGAGGAGAAGCAGGCTGTGGTGGTGCTGCGGGGCGCGGAGCAGTGCTGGAAGCTGATGAACTTGACTGTTTTTTCTTGTTTTTATTAGTGGAAGGAGTTTGCGCTTAGTGACTCGTCCGTTCTGTAGGTCAGCGAGGCCGGGAGGGTGCTGTCTTGGGGAGGGAGGGAAGCTTGGGGCCTGTGCGCTGTCAGGGTGGAAGCGTGAGCCCTGGCACCAGGCCCCTGTGGGGCTGGTAAAGGGATGTGACCCCTCTAATTATTTTATGTAAATTCACACCAAATCAAACTACCACCACGAGCTATGATTTCAGCCTTCAGCATGAAGTGTAGCTGTAGCAGGATGTGGATCAGATAGTGGTGTAGGCTGGAAGTGAATTGTCTCTGGGAACCTCAGGGAAGATGCTTTTATTTCTCCCTAGTGCTGCTTCCCCTCTGTGGAGGGGAGCATCTGCAGGATGGTCCTAGGGATGAATTGCACCCAGGCTCAGCCTGTAAAAACCTTGTGCTTAGGCTGAACACTTCAACAGAGCTTGACTTGGTCCGTTTCTTTTTTAGTTTGTCGCTGACGGTATCTTCAAAGCTGAGCTGAATGAGTTTCTGACTCGTGAACTGGCTGAAGATGGCTACTCCGGAGTAGAAGTCCGGGTCACTCCAACCAGGACTGAGATTATCATACTTGCCACCAGGTAACTGAGATGCTGCTCTTGACTCACAGGTGCTGTGCAAGGCTATAAGGGATGCTGCTGCAGGTGGAGCTTAAAGTGGTAAATATTATTACTGCTACTTGGGAAAAAGATCCTGAAGTGATTTTTAGCGATGCAGCAGTATTGCAACTCCTGAACTAAGCTAGATACTCAGGCTGGAAGCTCTTCAGGGTGGTTACAGGCTCAGACTTCGAGACACTTTTCTCAGTCATGCTGTACTTTTTTTTCCTAGAACTCAGAATGTCCTGGGCGAGAAGGGACGCCGCATCCGGGAGCTGACGGCTGTCGTGCAGAAGAGGTTTGGCTTCCCTGAGGGAAGCGTTGAGGTAAAACTGTCTCGGATAAAACAATAGTAAGTGGGTTGTGTAGTTAGCTTTGTGCTCTGTCTGGATGGTGTCAGCTGAAAGGCAGTTTGACTTCAAGATAACTTGGGGCGTGTTTTACCTGTTCTCAAAAAATTAAACTTATCTGTAAATATTTTATAGAGAATGTTGCCGTACCAATATTGACATCAGAAGCATTCTAACTGCATAATAATGTTTGGGTGTTGTGTGTTACAGTTACCCTTATTGAATTCATAATGCTTCCGTCCGTATAAAGAAACTGTTTTGATGCAAAAGGATCTTTGAGTTTTTTAAGTACGATGCTGTAATGCAATAGACAGTAAAGTGATACACCAGTAATTTCTGGTCTTTTAATGTTTGAAATCTGATGCCTTTACTAGTACTTTCCTCTCAAACAAATTAGGGGTGGGGGGAAAAGTGTGGCCTGCGGTGGTGCTCATATTTATTCCTGCTCAGCCAGTGTTGCTGGATCACATTATACAGTGAAGATGGCTGGTTATCTCCAGCAAATGTTTAAACGTACTCAGTGGCACAGACTCTCACAGGGAGCATCATAAGTTGTCAGCTCTAGGAATATCACGTGCGTGATTTTGAGTGTCTGCTTCTGTCAGACTTTGGTTTCTTGGATGTGTTAAATTTAATACCCCTTGGTCTCCCAGCTTTCAAAAATCAAATCTTTTCTTAGATTTGATTTTAATACTTAAGCAGACTTACACAACTGATGCATTGTAAAAACTGTCTCAAACCAGGTTCTTGTGGTTGTCTGGATATGTCTCTCCAGTGATACGTAATGTTTTAGGGCTGTTTGAAACAGCAGCTTTTTGAGACTGCACCATGCATCTTCTAATAGTCTCCCGACTTTCTTTGGAGTGTCATCAGTGCGTCTTAGCTCTGCCAGGCGTAGAAAACAGGCACCAAAGGAGTTAAGGGAGTGTAGTGTCTGAGGATAAAGTTTCTGCATGTAAATGTGGAAGGACTAACTGAACTGGATGTAGAGGATGGGGCATAGAGTGGTATGAAGCCCCTGTGTTCTTTTAAACTAAAAGTATCTTGAAATGCAGCCCTATTTCTGAGTTGATTTCTTTTCCTTTGTAGCTCTATGCCGAGAAGGTGGCCACGAGAGGTCTGTGTGCAATCGCTCAGGCAGAGTCCCTGCGGTACAAGCTTCTGGGAGGTTTAGCAGTGCGTCGGTGAGTAGAGCAAGTTGAATGTTATGGCACAGTGAGGAAATGTGGGGTTCAAATACCATTTCAAAAAAACTCCTTGCCACCTCATCTGTAGTTTGAAAATTTAACCTAGTAATGCTGCACTTGGAGATGGCAGTTCATATTTTTGGTAATTCTACTGTATAGAAGCTTTTTGCTTAATACACACTTACTTTTGATAGTAATTGCTAGGAAATGTATTTCAGGCATAAAAGTTGACATCTTAGAGTAAATCAGATTACAAGTTGTCTGACTGGTGTCCATAAAGCTTGCATTTATTTCTTTGTGAATAAATGGATGTAAGAGTGAAACACAATTTCAAGCCTTCTGACTGAATTGCAGTTCAGGTGACAGTGGCCTCGTGTCTCACATCCCTTCAGTGATGATAAGATGACGAGTCAGAAGTGGGTGGCTGTTGTGGTACCCCTGCAGTGTCATGTTCTGTGATGCTGCGTGTGGTTCCTCGGCAGGAGCATCCTGTCATCATTGAATGATTTAGAGGCATTTGTCTGAGAAGGGATGACGAGCTGCAGTCCTGACGTGAGTGTTTTGGCCACCTTCAGCTGGGGAGCTGCTTTTGTGTGTTACAAAGAATGTGTATTTGTCACTGTTGCCACAACCTTACAAGGCCCATGAGTCAAGAGAGTTTTGTTAAGCTCGGTTTAACAGTACTGAAGTGGTGTAAAGATTTTTGCTGCTTTGCGTAGCATTGACAGAGCTTTGGTTGCATGAGTGTGTGTTCAGAAGGCTTTTACAAACAAAAGTTGAAGTGTCATTGCCTGTGCTTGAAATTGGCATAAAATGCCTGCACGGAACCACGTGGATTCGCAAGAGTGGGAGTAACGCTGTGGCTGTTTCTGCTCTCTCCCTGCAGAGCCTGCTATGGTGTCCTCCGCTTCATCATGGAGAGTGGAGCCAAGGGTTGTGAGGTGGTTGTGTCCGGCAAACTCCGAGGTCAGCGTGCCAAGTCCATGAAGTTTGTGGATGGCTTGATGATCCACAGCGGAGACCCGGTGAATTACTACGTCGACACAGCCGTGCGTCATGTCCTTCTCCGGCAGGGTGAGTGGCTGGGATGCAGATCCCTTTGCAGCTCTGTTCATTCCTTCTATCAGTACATCAGAGCCAGAATATCTCAACTCCTGTGCCTGCAGGTTGGAGGTTTCCCACCTGTGTCATGGTAACTTACCTGATTTTGATGCACCACTGATCTTGCAGAGTGGTTCAGTTGTGCTACTGATAGTTGATGTGACTCTGAACATCTGTGGTTTTCTTGGGCTTTTGTGACTAAACTCTCACTGTGGAGTTTGCGCGTTACGTCTGAAGTAGAACTTCACAAATTTGCGTTTGTGTTATGGGAATGGGGAATGGAGAAGAGGCCTTCAGCAGAATTTTATGTGGTCATCCCAAGTCATTTGCTTTTCCAGCTGCTGACTTGTGTGCTGTGGCCTCTGGGGCTGGTAGCAAAACAATTTAGAAATCAAGCACCTATTGACTAAGTTCAAGAGCTATTGTCAGTTTGGATTCTGGTTTTCTTGACTCCCAGGGCCTAGGCAGACAGAACATGGTACCACAAGACCTATGAAAAAGCAAGTCTCAGTTTTTCCCATTGCTGTGCTCTGTGAAGTCTTCCCAGCTAAACCAGCCAAGCCTGCTGACGCTTGTCCTTCCCCCCGGTAAAACACGAATGACTTCTGCATCTCAATTGGCTTTGGGTTACTTAATTGCAGAACACCTGATGTAGGGATACTAACAGAGACAAAGCTATTCTCCACCTTCCCTTCAGTGATGATACGATGACGAGTCAGAAGGGATGTTCTTGTGTCATTGCAGCTTGTTCAGTGCCATGTTCTGTGGTGCTGTGCTAAGGCTGCCTTGGACAGGACATCCTACTCACTGGATGATTTAGAGGCATTTGTCTGAGAAGGGATGCGAAAAACCCAGTGTAATTCCTAGGAAAGTGAGCTGAGTTATCCCAGGAAAGACAGGGTTTAAAACGAGGGTTAGCATGACTTAAGGATATGGCACATTTTCATTGTAGTCCTGGGCTGCAGTTAGCAAAGGCAATGAATTGGATAAAGGTAAATACCTGGATGTAAATTCACAGTAATTAGATTTTTAAGCTATAGCACATTTGTGTTAATCAGGTTGCATTCTTCAGTGTTGTCAGGAGATGTTTTTGATGCAGAAAGCATATTTTGTAACCCTGGGTCTTGTCCCTACTGAATGCGTGCTTGATATTTTGTGTTGAATGAGCATGTCTGTGTTGTTCTGTCACTCTTCACAGGAGTACTGGGAATCAAAGTAAAGATTATGTTGCCTTGGGACCCAAGTGGAAAGATTGGCCCCAAAAAGCCCCTGCCAGACCATGTCAGCATTGTGGAACCCAAAGAAGAGATCTTGCCCACCACCCCCATTTCAGAGCAGAAAGGTGGCAAACCAGAACAGCCAGCCATGCCCCAGCCGGTTCCCACTGCCTGAGGGGTAAGTGCCCGCGAGCGGTGGGAGGATCCGTGTGGAAAAGGTGTCATGTCAGGTAAAAAAGCTGTCAGGTAGCTGGGATACTGGGAAGAAAAGCTGCTGTGTTGTACCAGGTGCAGTGGTGGGCTGGGTTGGGTTTACAGTGTTGCCCTGGATGAAGGGGGCATGGTTTAAGGCGCGCTGCAAACCAGCGAAGCGCACCCTTCAGTGAAGATGAGTCTGAAAGGAAATATCCATATCCCAGTGCCCTGGATCGTGTTGTGTTCTACAGCATGGATTTGGGCACCTTGGGTCACAATTTGAGTGACTTCGGAATTTATTGGAGAAGGGTTCAATGCCTTGGATGTTTTTACGTTTTACCACCTGCTACCAGTGTGCAATTGACAGCAAAGGCTATATATTCCTCGTACACCCCACCATGCGATCCAGTTTGGGATAGACTTGGAAGCCAGTAGCATTGAGCACAATGCGTAGGCTAGTTGTTTTGTAAGTAAAGAATCAAGGTTTTAAATCCTGTCTCCCTGAACGAATAGCTTCTAAGACAGAAATTGATAGCGTGAAGGTGTCCGAGACCTGCTCTGGGTTGTTCCCAGTGAAAATGGACAACTTGCTGCTTTTAAAAGTTTTTCTCACTCTCTGATTAGAGCGACAAAGGAGGTCCAGGGCCTGAAGCCTTTTACAAAAGACTTATATAGCTACTAGTGAAAGCCAGGCTGTGTTGTTTTCTGACTGACCTTGTGTGAACAGGGAGAGTTCAGGGAGTTTGCAGGGCAGCAGTGAAACAAGAGAAGCTGGCTAGCAAGATCTGCTCCTGTGGGGAAAAGGGGAATCATTGGCTAAAATGCAAGAAGTGAGAGATGCTGTTTAATTTGAACTCTTGGAGCCTGTTTGTTCACAGTTTTGGGTAGGAGAATGGTTATGGGAAATGGTTTGCCACCATCTCACTCAGTATTTTGTTTTTTTGTTGTAGGGTTTGTAACATCTGCAACCAGAAGCTTGACTGTCCTGAAAACATCTCTTAATAAAATCACAAAAGACAGCGTTTGTGGAAGTGCTTTTCTTTGGTTTTTTTTAAGATGTATTCCAGGAAAGCCTTGCCCCCAGCCTTTGCTATGGAAGGAATTCTGTTGCGTTTCTTCCAGCTTGTGTTACCCTTCTGGAAGATCCTGATGTAAACAAAGTGGAGACAAAAGAATGATTTCTAGGTAGAGCTGGAGCAGCAATTTGGTATTTAGGGGGTTGTGAATAACACTACATGTAAACTGGAGTAGTACCGGTAATTATTCACTTACATACCAGTCTGTTTCTCCAAGGTTTCCAGAAGGGGGAGTATTTTTAGCAGTGTCCAAAGCAGTGGCAGTAGTTTATACCTTCCCGGCTTCAACTGAAGTATTACTATATTTTGCTAAATGCTTTTTCACCTCTATATATGCACTTCCCTTGTCACTGAAAAGATGTTCAGTGTGTTACTTTGAGGGCTGCAGACCGAATAGGAATATTACAGCTCCTCTTAGGGTCAGGTAATATTGGTGGAGATACGGAGTGAGACAAACTTCTGAGCAGGTATTTACACATTAGTTGTGGGGGGGTGGGAAGCGCACACTCTGGATTTCAATCCTTCTGTCCTAAGCTTTCAGATGGAAAAGTATTTAAGTGATTGGGGAAAAACTTGTCTTCCTTTGAGGCTTGATTAGACAGTCCATTAATCTGTCGCTGTAGTAATAACTGGCTTTAATGAGCTGTAGGGTAACATAGGTAGATCCTGAGGTCGGTAATAGATTTCAAGGCTACTCACGCTATTGAAATGCATAGTCTGTAGGCAGGGATGTGTTTTCACTGCTGTTCTGTTGCTGTATGAATTATTTTGATGCTGTTTGCTGCTGTCAAGCTAAAGCCCTGTAGCTGAAGCAGGCTGAGCATTTGGTTAAGTTTCAGGTTCTTGTTCTGTCAGCTCCTTCCCCAGTGTGTTTTTTTAAAAGTCTGGTGCGCTAATGGGAAGAGACTTACACACGTTATAAGAGATCATGCACACCGGATCAAGGGCTTTGTTTTGTTCAGATTTCAAGAAATTCAGAACCTGTTTGTTGCACTAACAAAAATTTTACAAATCTGCAAAATGTGTTGCTTAGAAATAGCTTGTAGGTCCAGATTTCCATTTTCCAGGAAGCTTCTCTGCAGGAGCTAGGCAGGCAACTTCTGAACTGGAATTTTAAACTGACGGTGTCAGGAACTGGTCTGTCTGGCAGCATGTGTGAGCCTCAGCCTTCCTGTTCCCAGCTTCTCTGGCAGGTTTCCTGGAAACCTGGCCTGGCAGGGAGCTGTCTGGGAAGCTGGTTAAGCATCAGAGACAGATACGCCTTTTCAGGCTGTAAGAGAATGGGTGATTTCGGGTTTCTGTCCCCATCTTTCAGTGCAAAGCTTTAAAAAATGTTTTTACATGTTAACTAATACCAACATTAGTTTTTGATTTTTTTAAATAATTTTGAATTTGGAAACAAATTCTGGAGGGAAATAAAAAAAGGTGAGAGACCAGCTTTGTCAATTTTAGGAGCAGGAAATGTGTGAAAGCTGGAAGTCCCGAAGCAATAGTAGAGCGACACGCAGCGCAAAGCCTTGCATGTTGCGTCTAAATTCTTAAACATTCCAATGTGCTAGATAATGATCAGCTAGAAATTTCTCCTGCGGCCCTCCATGGAGGGCTGCCTTTCCTGGAGGTTGCGCAGTTTCTTTCTGGTTTAAAACCCTCCAGCCCAGTCCATCAGCCTCTCTCAGTGCTGGTCACTGGTGGAATCAAGAGATGTTTAGTTGCTTGTGTGTGAGATCAAGAGATGTGCAAGAAGTGTGCTGAAGAGTGGTATTGCTGTACCTTTCTTCTTGCTAGATCCATCATGTGAGAAGTTGAGGACAATATCAAGGATTATCTCATAATGGTCAAGGTTTGCATGTGTGAACTGAATACCTTTCTAGCGTGCATTGGTTGGAGTATACCACCACCACGAGCTATTTGAAGAAGCTGCTAAAGGAGAGGTAGAGGCCTCTTTCAGTTCCTATGACTTGAGGGTGCTGTCTTGCCTAGGATGAAAAACACGAGTATTTAAAGCTGCTGGCAAGATGAGCTGGGGGTAGGACGAGCTCAGGAGCTCTGGAAGGCTTTTAACTTATTTCAGTATTGCTGTTGGTGGTGTTCCTGGGCTGCTATGGTTAGTGCTGGAGACGGCTTCTGTAATTTTGTGCAGTGAAAGACTGTGATCTGACAACCACCCGGTGCTTTTCCAGTCTGGGAGGAGCGGATGTGTGTGCCTGCCTGTCCCAGATACGCGCTTTTGTTGGCACAGGGGGAAAAAAAAAAAAAAGGAGTGATGTCTGTGGCTTTAGCTTTGCTTGTGACCAAGTGGCAGAAGGTTGCATGCTTGAATGGACAGTGGGTTAACCCCTTTCCAGCAGTGGAAGGACACGGGGCCAGCAGGGTCTGATGCTGCTGGATTTTCCAGCTGTGGAAGGCATATTTAGCTTGTGTGGACGCAGTGACGGTGCAGGTTCTTGAAGATCTTTTTCCTCCATTTCCCTCGATTGGATCCCAGCTAGAGAAGCTTTAGGTTGTATGTTCAGGAAGGCTGATCCCTGTGGCTTACAGCTCACGTCTTATTCCTCCGCTGCCCTATTTTAACAGCCGTTTGCTGCTCTGTTAAATGGCAGGGCAGGGCACTAGGTCCTTCACCTATGAAGCGCTGAAGGTGCTGAATTCTTGCAGTTTCAGGAGAAAAAGTGAAGTGAGAAGCCGACCTGCTAATAGTGTTCCTTTCCCATGATCCACATGGGAATTCATCTGTTGTGTATTAAGTGTAATTTTTGTCCCTAATTACCAGATTAAGAAAGGTATATTAGATTTAAGGATGGCAAGGAACCTCTCTAAGCTCTTTTTAATTTAAAGAGTATTTTGTCTCCACCCAAACCCTGGAAGGGACTGTGGCTGCCAGAGGTTCATTGAAAAAAGTTTTATTGCAAAATTATACAACTGTCACTGTGTGGTAGAAGAACAGACAATAAAAGCCATCAGACGCCTGCATCCACATGATGCAAATAGTCCACAATATCCCACAGTGTGTTCTTGCCTTGCCCACCCCTTTTACCCACCCCCACCCCCCATCCTCCGTAATGTGCTACAGCGTGTGGGTTTCAGTGCGCTGGTTCACCGGGTCGCGTCTCGCATACACACTGGGCTTTAGGCTTCCTGTGCATTTGGATACATCCTTGTGGATGGCCTCCTACCTCCCGACGCAGTGGGGGAAAGCACCTGGGAATACGATCTGGGAAGAGGCTTAAGGAGAAGAATCTCCTGTTCTGGCTGGCTTGGATAGGAATTAGGGCAGATGAGCTTTTCTGCACTTGTGTAACCTTGCAAACCTGGAGAAGGCATGGTTGGGTGAAACTTGGGGGGGGGGAGCAAGCTGCTGTATTTGCTTGTAGGAAACACCTAATAGGAGACTTTCGTAATAAATAAATGGAAATAGTCCTGCGTATGGTCTGAGGAAATGCAGTATTGGGCTTCTACATAGCAACCTGACAGCAAGCGCATTGGCAGGGAAAACAAAGAAAAGCAACGCAATCACTGTCCTTGCTGGTTCCAAATAACTGGCGCTTAGACTGCGATGCACAGATTTCTCTCATTGCAGTAATCCTGTCATTACTTGCTTTATGATGTCTCTCAGTGCGTAGCAAGGCTTACCTGACACATGCTTCAATGCTCATGGGATCGTATCAGTTTTAAATAGTATTTTAACCTGATGATACCCCTTAAAGAGAAGAAGATAGGAATAGCCTCCAAGTCTAGGCTGGAGTGGGCTGTGAATCTTGCTAATTATCGGACATAAATACGAGTATAAGTATAAATATGTTTGTTTTTCAGCGTGCCCTTACCCAGGTCAGCCAACAGGGAGATAAAGTATTACGGAGGAGAGGAGCTTTGGAAAAAGAGTCATTAGGAAGTCATGAAACGGCAGCTCTAAAGCTTTGTATTTAAAGAAGAAAGTGGAAGCGAGCCTGAGCCACCTCCCTGTGCGAAGCTAGCAGAAGTCCCTTAACCTGCCCTGGGAGCTGCTAGCTACCAGCCCTGCTCATAACTGGGAGAACCTTCAGAGTGGTGACTGTCTCTTTGCCAGCCCTACATGCTGATGCAGAAGCACCAAGAGAAGTGGACTTCCTCTGTTTGCCTGGTACAGGGATGCTTAATTCCAGATGCTGGCCCAAAAGCCCCCTTGCTGATGCCCAGAGGGGTGGAGCACAGCCATTTCTGTCATGCAAGCGCTGAAGGGCCCTCAGGATTATCTTTCTAGAAGCCCATCTGCTCTTTGGCCTCTCTGCTGACACCCCTAAGCCACTTAACTTCTGTGAAGCGCTGAGGAAAGCTGCGCTTAGCTTTGCAGTGCGTGTGGTAGCTCGGGAGCTGATGACCTGCTGCGGCTGAAGCATCTAACAGCCATCCAAAGCAGGGTTAGGCAGGACAGAAGGGCACAACTCCATACAATCTCCGTTCTAGTGTGCTGTCACAGTTCTGCTCTGCTCCCAGGGCTATAGACAGGATTGCATCGCAGAATTGGCCCTTAGTGCTCTGATGACAGAAGAGGGAAGCAGGGGAACAACTCCAGAGCCACCAGAGCAGCTCTGGTGTGGTGCCGCATAGCATCAAAGGGGGAGAAAAGTGGCAGAGCTCAATGTGCAGAAGAAGCATTGGAGATGGAAAGGTGGAGGGCTTGTGCCTTTGCGGGGCTGATGGCAGCAGCAAGGTACTGAGCAGGAGGCTAAACTCTAGAGCTAGGCATCAGCCCGAACATCTCGGCTGAGGATGCCAGCGGCTGAGACAGTGCATGCCAGTTCCCTTCCACTCCTGGTGACCCTCTCGTGTCAGGCTGCCCTGTTCCTCTCTGGAGGTGGGTTTGTGCAATAAGTATTTTGGGGTGAGGTAAAGTGTACGCTGGTTTCTCATCAAAAATGCACCCTGGTCTGAATAGCACCCATAGTTCGAGAAGGATACAAAATAGTGTTTCCCCTTTTTTGAAATCTCCCACTAAAAAACACACAAACCAAAGCTCTGGGAAAAAAATCCAAAACCAAAAAACAACAAACCAACCCAAAACTAACTACAACTCATCACGCATCTTGTCCCCTTTGGGCCTCACGAGCCTGCCGATGAAGAGAATGGAGTTGGTTTTACTGTCCTTGATCATGAAGATGAAGGGGTGGTCGGCGTAGAAGAGCTTGGGGTTCCTCATCTCCTCTCGGCCGTAGATGTCAGCATCGTAGGGGTTCCCTTCCGTGTCCCATTCAAGAGCAGCAGCATGGAAGACATTGGACAGGTAAAGGTCTTTCTTGCCAGAGATCTTTGACAGGTCAGCCTTGGTTTTGTCGATGGCTTCTGTCAGGCCCAGATCAGCCAAGTGTTTCTAGGAGAAGAAAAGAGGTCAGCAACCCTCCCAGAGATGACACAGTGCAATCCTCTCCAGCCATGCTTAGACTAGCTGCTGAAAAAAGGATGGCGGGCATCATCCCACTATCTTCTCTCCCACCCCAAAGAACTGTAAGGCCCAACTGTTTTCTTTAAGGACCTCCTTTACCTGAAGGTCGTGGCTGACTTCCAGGACGACTTTAGGCAGCGAGATAGCCACTGATCTCTTCTTCATCTTGCCAGCCCAGGTCTTTAGCTGCTCCCTGTTCAGCAGTTTCTCAACCCTCTCCAGAGGCTCCACGTGGTTTGGCATGATAAAGATCATGCTGGAGAGCTTGTGAGCAAGTGGCATCTCTACCACCTGGAGCTTCTCTGTCTCATCATCATAGTAATTGTAGAGACCTTGAAATCGGAAGCAGGAAATGGTGAGATGTGGAGCAGAGGCAAATCTACCCACAACTTTGTTGTCAATTCACCCTGGACTTTCCCTGACCAGCCAGGGAAGCGAGTCTGAACGCTCTTTTGGGACCTGGCCCAGCATTACTGGAGTTGGCAACAACTCAAAAACTGCGGCTCTCATTTGCGTGATGAGCTAGGATTTATTCCTAGCAGCCAAGTACCATTGAGTAAACGTGGATCCTCTCTGCTCACAGGGAGATCGAATCCGCAGAGCAAGGACACCCTGCTTTGTTCTCGCTCACTTTCTGCCCGTGAGGCAAAACAATCTTGGAAGCAGTCGGTGGAAAACCGGGTAACGGAGCAGCAGTGAGTGTAACTCCGGCTGGTCTTGACACAGGGCAGGAGGTTTGCAACTTACCCGTGCGATGCATCATGGGAACTCCCACAGTGTAGGAACGGGTCACCATGAAGCCACGGTTGTCCACCATCTTATGATGGAACTTCTCATCCCAGTGAGCTACAGAAGAGAGAAAGCTTGTAAGAAAAGGGCATGGGTGATCATTTCATGCACAGTTCCTAACTACTCGCTCTAAAAAAGAGCACGCCTACACTGCACCCAGCGTTCACCTATCTCAGACTAGGTTTTGGGTGACTTGTATCAAGAACTGAAGGTAGAACTTACGCTTGAAGAACATGGCATTGACGATGAGGGCCCCATCAGTTTTCTCAACATCTTTTGTGACCTCTGGGAGTTTCCCATCTGTGGTCTGGGATGCCCACTCGTTAATGGATTTCAGGGCGCTCCTCTTGTCTCGGAAGTTGATCTTGGAGTGCTCGTAGTTGTAGTGTTTCTTGCTGTTCTTCACAAAGTCGTCGGCAAAGTTGATGGAGGCAGGGCCATACAAGCGGCTGCCGATCTTCCAGGTGACATTGCGGGCTGTGCTGTTGCTGACCTCGTTCAGGAGCTCGGACAACCCACTGTGCACGTAGTCATCATTCAGTTTGTCCGCGCTGAGCACTGCCTTGGCTTGGGAGGCCGTTGTGGCCTTGCCCCCGAGGGACACGAGGCCGAGGGAAGAGGCCACGACCACGGGGGACAGCAGGATGTTCTCCATGTTCTTGTCTTTCGCCATGGCATGGTAGAGGTTGAAGGCCAGTGTCGTGCTGCGGTCAGCCAACGTTGTTGCCTTGTCGCTCAGCTTCCTGTCCTCCGAGGGCACGGCTGCAGCGAGGCCGCAGAGGGCGAGCACCAGAATAATCCGCATGGTTTCAGCGGCACCGAACACCTCTGAGGACCTGCTGGGCAAGAAGAGCTCACCATGAGTCAAGCCCTTCCTGGAGAATTCAGAGACCCCAGGGATTCTTCCAGTGAAACCCGCTTCTAGGCTCCAGTGATAGAGCATCAACGCTTCGCTTGGGGTACAACAATCCCAAGTCCACACTGGGCAACAATTAATCTTCAAGAGTCCAGGCTGCACTCTGGCATGCAGAGCCTGTGCATTTTGAATGAAAACTTCCTTTTTAAGCGATTTTACTATATTACTATATGTTCATCTACAGCAAATGATTTAAGGATGGGCCAGGGAACAGAAGCAACACATATTCTTGTCCCCAGAGTAGCAGGTCAAACCTCTGCCCTAGTCAGGAAAAGCTTAAAAGTGGGATGTTTCTGCTGCCCAAGGGCCATGTAGCACAGTGCTGCCCATCCATCCAGGGCCATTGTACAGCAGGGACAGTCCTATCTGGGGACCCCAGCTCGGTACCCAAACACTCAGCTTTCTAGACGCTAGATGGAGCACATGAGCTTCCACCAACCTAAGTCAGAGGAGGCCACTTGAGAAGATCCAACCCTGTCTGGTGAGCTCTTAGTTTTGCCTGTACAGCCCCACCAGGGAAGGTACCGGGGCAGAGGAAGGTGGTAGACCCATCCTTTCCTCCAGCAGAGCCCCTTCCCAATACGTTCATGCATTAGGTAGACGCATCTCATCACAACATAGGTGCACCCATCCCCAGTGAGGGCTCTGAGCTACTACCCTCGATAAATCTGCAGACTGACAAGTCCTAAATGCCGTGCCTGAAAGCTGTTTGGAGCTCACCCCGCCTTGTCTTGGAAGCCGTAACCCGTCCCTAGACTTTCCTTCTCTCCTGACTTCACGCTGCTCACAGCAAACCTTCCTTGATGGCAGATCCCCAGGGCTTAAATTCCACCTTCACACCCAAAGTGAGCTTTTCCTCGACAGGCTGCATCATGCCCAAGGCTACATCATGCCCAAGGCTGCGGCGGAGCTGAGTTCCTTGGTCCTCTCCTCCCACCCAACCTCAGAGGTCGCTCCTTGCATGCGGAAACAAGAAAGGGCTGCGATGGGGCAGCGTCAGGGTTAAAGCGAACAGAGCAGGAAGCGAAGGGCCCGCCGGGATTACATATGGAAGGAAACACGCACGTAGCCCGAAGGGAAGAGACTGCGCAGTTGCACCGGGGACCCTTTGCCAGCGTGGGAGTTACGTAGCCTCAGAGAGGGAGGCAATTTGCATCCTAAAATCCTTTTGGGAGCAAGCCTTCCGTTGGAAGGAAAAGCCATCCCCGGCTATCCAAGAGCAAAAACTTGTGCAACAGGCTCAAAACTGCCCTTGACACATTTTTTAAGGTGCAGACAGCATTGGGGGCATCAAGCATTTAAAATCTGAGGGTTTTTTCTTTTTTCTTTCTTCCCTTTTATTTCTAAAGATACCTTGAAACTCTTTCATAGTGAGGTCAACGTTTGCCTTTTTCATTCTGAAAGAAAACAGATACAAGGAGTAGTTCTCTCGCGAGCAATGGGTGGCCCGCGCCGCTTACATCCTCAGCTTAAAAAAAGTTTATTACTTCAGAGACTGGCGAGAAATTTGGCTGGGCTGCGATGGGTGACGCATCCCACGGCGGCAAGACAGAGAAATTTTGCCCATCCTTGGATTACAGCTGAGAATTCATAACCCGGGGTGAAAACAGAGGGAATTTAGGGGAATGCGCAGCCAGTAACATCCTCTCCTGCGTTCCTACGGCCCAGCCCTGCAAGGGGACGCCCTGTGCCAACGTGGCATTCCAAAGACCTCCTTGGGGGTGTTGGGGACCCTCTCTCCCGGCAGGATTTGGAGATGCCATCACCCATGAGAGCCAGCCAGAGGCACGCGCCCCCTCCAGAGCACGCAGCCCTTCGAGGGCTGTATTTCTCCCATTGACCAAGACAAAGCCGCAGGATGAAGGAATGCAAGCAAAAGGCCATTTCCATGTCACCGGAGGGATGTGACACTTTGTTAAGGCAGGAGAAGGAGAGGGTTAGTCAGTCTGGTGGCAGGGAGGCTGTAGGGAGAGCTCTCCCTCCCGCGCTGGGCTGGTGGCCAGGGTCCCGGAGGCTCCCAGGCTGGGCAGGAGCAGGGGCTGGAGGTCTTCTCCAGCCAGGGCTGCTCCAGGACCACTTGGACCAAGTCAGTGCTTCCCTTATCATCCCCCTCTTCTCTTTCTTCACCCCCTGAAAGTTTCTCCCAGGTGCCAAAACCCGGGTGCAGCTTCACCGCCAACTGGAGGTGTGGGTGCGTGTGGGGGGGAAATCTTGTAATGTCTTTTCTTCAAAAAACAGAGCTGTGGGGCAGTCTGGACCCGACACGTATCCCCAAACCCACCCCAATGCAATCTACCCCCTATAGAACCCCCTTTTCCCCATGCACTCCACTTTCCCCCATGCAACTCCTTTTCCTCCCAAGCATCCCCCTTTCCCCCATACAACCCCTTTTTCCGCCCCGTGCATCCTCCCCCCAAGCACCCCCCTTTTCCCCCATACGACCCCTTTTCCCCATGCGCCCCCTTTTCCCCCCACTCACCCCCCCTTTCCTCCATACACCCCCCTTTCCCCCATGTACCCCATACAACCTTTTTTCCCCTATGCAACCCCCTTTCCCCCCATGCACCCCCTTCCCCCCATATCTCTTTTCCCCTATGAATCCCCCTTTCCCCCATGCACCCCTCCTTTTCTCCATGCATCCCCCTTCCCCCATGCATCCCCCATGCACCCCCCCCTTTTCTCCATGCATCCCCCTTCCCCCATGCATCCCCCATGCACCCCCCCTTTTCTCCATGCATCCCCCTTCCCCCATGCATCCCCCTTTCTGCCCATGCACTTCCCTTTCCCCATGCACCCACTTTCCTCCCCCACCCCCCCCCCCCCGACTTCCCAGCCCTATGGGGCCAGCCAGCAGCAGGCAGCACCCCAAAATAACACCCAGCCGCCCGCCGCAATCTCAGCTTGGCCACCTCCCCGCCTGGCAGCGGTCCTGCGAGCCCGGGGCTACCACCACCAGCCCCCCCGCCCCATCCTCCCTGCCCCGATCCCTTTACCTTCGGCGGGGCCGGGGCTCCGCTTTGCTCGGTTGCCCTGTGCACCTCGCCGTCCGACGGAGGGGGTATATAAGGGGCCGGGGAGAAACTTCTGGAAAGTTGGGAAAAAACCCTCTCAAAAAAAAAAAAAAAAACAACCAACCCAACCAAAAAAAAAAAAAACAAAAAACCCCACCACGCCTGGGGAGGGAGAGGAAGGGGAGGATCCGATAAAGCGCTCCCGGCCCTGCCGCCAATGGCAGGGTCCGCTGCTGCTGCAAGGGGGGGTCCGGAGGGCTGTGAAGGGAGGGGACACGCCTGGTCCCTCTTGGTCCCTCCTTCTGCCTCCTCCCAGCCGGGCTACGGAAGGCTCTCCCAAGTCAAAACGGTGCTTTTGCATTTTTACGGGACTCTGACCCACCTTCCCACCCCCACCCCACCCCCCCCCCGGCACCTCTTGAGGTTGGATGGTTGTTGGTGCGTGAGGCGGGTGATTTATTTCTTTTCTTTTTTAATCCTTCATGAAGTCAGGGGTGTTGCAAAGGGCTTCAGCCGCGATGGGAGCAGTCACAGGCAGCGAATGTTTCACGTCTGCCCCTGGTTCAAGCCACGTCTGAAACTCCCCCCCGCCCCCCGGCCCCGTTCGGTGGTACCCAAGAGGACCTGCATTTGCGCTGCAGGGACCTGATGGCCAAGCTACAGACAGGTGGAGAGCTTCCTCGTGTTGCTGTATCACAGAATGGTGTGGGTTGGACGGGACCTGAAAGATCATATAGTTCCAACCCCCTGCCCTGGGCAGGGACACCTCCCACCAGACCAGGTTGCTCCAAGCCCCGTCCAACCTGGCCTTGAACCCCTCCAGGGATGGGGCAGCCACAGCTTCTCTGGGCAACCTGGGCCAGGGGCTCACCACCCTCACAGCCAAGAATTTCTTAATATCTCAATCTCCCCTCTTTCAGTTTAAAGTTGTTCTCCCTCATCCCATGGCTCCCCTCCCTCATCCAGAGTCCCTCCCCAGCTTTCCTGGAGCCCCTTGAGGGACTGGAAGGGGCTCCAAGGTCTCCGTGGAGCCTTCTCTTCTCCAGGCTGAACCCCCCCAACTCTCTCAGCCTGTCCTCACAGCAGAGGGGCTCCAGCCCTCCCAGCATCTCCGGGGCCTCCTCTGGCCCCGCTCCAACAGCTCCGTGTCTCTCCTGTGCTGAGGCCCCAGAGCTGGAGGCAGCACTGCAGGGGGGTCTCCCCCGAGCGGAGCAGAGGGGCAGAATCCCCCCCCTCGCCCTGCTGCCCACGCTGCTGGGGATGCAGCCCAGGCTGCGGGGGGGTTTCTGGGCTGCCAGAGCACATTGCCGGCTCATGTTGAGCTTCTCATCCCACAGACACTGGTTTTCCATCCATCTTGCCACCTGAACTGACACCCACCTCTCCTTTTACCCAGCACCTTGGCTGATGGAGTGGGGAATCCCTTACCCATCGCATCTTCCATACTTCCAAATTTCCCCCTGCACCGCAGGTGTGAGATGAGCAGGTCTGTTGGGGTCTGTTCTTCACTGTAGCATAACACAGTGGCAAAAATCCGCACGTCTGGCAAATTTACGCAGTTTAGAAAGGCATTATGGCAGCAAATATTTGGAGCCCCAAAGCAATGTTGAAGGAGTTAAATGCTGATGCTGCCTGAGGCCAGACTGCCTGGCTGAGAGCACTCGCTCGCAGAAAGTATGTGCCGTAGAGAAGTTTCTGCGCTGAGTCACGAGTATTGAACGCCGCTCGGTTTCTACCCTGTCACATTTTAAGCAGGCATTGGATTTTTTTTTTTTTAATGGCAAGCTTGAGATTTAGTGATATTCTAGGTATTAAGCAGGAATTAAGCACCATCCTCACTGATGGTTACCACGTTAGCAGAAGGATGCTGCATCTTTGTGTTGTTTAACTGTTGTCTGCGTCTTAACCAATGTCTTTATCAGGGAGTGTGATGATAGGACAAGGGGCAGCAGTTTTAAACTGATAGGAGGGAGATTTAGATGAGATCTGAGGAAGAAATTCTTGGCTGTGAGGGTGGTGAGCCCCTGGCCCAGGTTGCCCAGAGAAGCTGTGGCTGCCCCATCCCTGGAGGGGTTCAAGGCCAGGTTGGACGGTTGCTTGGAGCAACCTGGGCTGGTGGGAGGTGTCCCTGCCCAGGGCAGGGGGTTGGAACTGGATGGTCTTTAAGGTCCCTTCCAACCCAAACCATTCCGTGATTCTGTGATTACCTTGATTCTAATCACCATGCAATTTCATTTTTACCCCCCTTTTGATGCTGGTTTTGGCTCTGCAAGTTTCTCTGCTTCCTTCAGAAGACAGGGGACTCATCAGTTTTCTTTTTATAGAAAACTATAGTCTTCTGGCTTTGAATATTCTGCTCAGAGACCTGAGTCAGCATCTTGCAAGTGCCTTGCACTGGGATCATCGCATTTTTCCACCGTCCATGCCCCCACACAGCATCAGTCCACTAATTCTAGAAGACGGCATCAAAAAGGGACATCTTTATTCTGTCTAAATCATTCAGATGATGCCATGTGAGTAGATACTCCACACCTGTGTTGATCTCCCAAGGAACAGGCAATAGGACAGGAGGAAATGGCCTCAAGTTGTGCCAGGGGAGGTTTAGGATGGATAGTAGGAAAAAGTTCTTCCCCGAAAGGGTTGTCAAGCATTGGAAGAGGCTGCCCAGGGCAGTGGTGGAGTCGCCATCCCTGGAGGGATTTAAAAGCCGGGCAGACGTGGTGCTGAGGGACATGGGTTAGTGGTGGCTTTGTCAGTGTTGGGTTGATGGTTGGACTCGATGATCTGAAGGGTCTTTTCCAACCCAGGCAATTCTATGATCCTGTGATTCAATGAGGGGAGGTCTTTGAGCCCTCCCTGTACAAAACTTTCCACCAGCTGCAATAAACCAGCTCCCCAGATCTCTTAAGAACAAAAGAAAACATCTGTTTCTAGGCCGATTCCGCTCACAGCGCGGTTTGCGGCAACAAGACCTCGATAACCGCGGTAGCAGATAACGGGAGGTTTGTCCTGGTCCCTGGGTGTTTGCTTCTGGCTGCGCGAAAGATTGTCCCATTCACCCGTTCCCAATAGCCTTTATTACGGCTGGATTGATCCGGGCGGTGTAATTTCAGGAAAGCTGTTAGAGGGGAAAAGTCCCAAAGGGTCTCACTCACTGGGCGACCTTTTGGGTGCCAAGCATGAAGTCATTCCGGATGCCTGAAGGCTCCTAGCTCTGTGTGATTTATTTCAATTTTATTTTATTTTGTTTTATTTTATTTTATTTTTTCTTTTTCAGCAGCGTGCGTGGAGAAAGAAATACCCGAACAAAACACGTTTCCAACTGACATCTTCCCTGGGCATTTCGCATTCCAGCAGGTACCTTTTGCTGCAGTTTTTGATGATAACGCGCCTAAACTGTCTTAAATGGCTTCACAGCGGCGATATTCAGCGCTCAGCTGTCTTCTGGGAGGGATTCAGCGAGGGAGAGAGGTTTGAAGTACCTCGAGCACCTTACTTTCGTGTACCCTAGTGTACTTTTTGGAGGAATTTTCTTGGCTTTGTGTCTGCGTAAGCGATCAGAATGTGGCCCCGGGGTTTTTTATAGCGCAATCTTGGCTTTATTCCTACGTTGCCATAGCAAAAAAAATGAATTTGCGGGTAGCAAACAGTCGATACACAGGTGAAACGTTACTGGTCTGTACCAGCTGAGAAATGAGGAAAGCTCCTTTAAACTTCCAGTGTCAGCTGGTTTTCTCTGCCAGGCTCTGAATTGCTCCACCTTCAAACCCTTCTGTGGAATTACTTCCTATGTAAGATTATTTTTTTTTTTTTTTTCCCTCCCTAGTGAAATTTAAAATAAACTCTAAAACTTTTAATCTCGGTCTCTTTCAGTGCATCCCAGCACCAAACTCCTTTGACGGAAGCGCAGGGCTTTGCGCTTCGGGCCTTTTAAATGGCTTTGCCTTAATAACGGGAATTTGGAGTCGAATAAAATAGTTCTTTGTGTTTGAGGACAGGCAGCCCAGCGTAAAGATATTTCAATTTTTGCCTGATTTTTAGATGGATGTTGTCCCCCTCCCCCTATTCCTGCTGTCGCTAACTGTCCCACACCACTAATTCACGCCCCCCCTCCAGACAACACAATCCCGAGTGCGTTGCTCTCCAACAAATCCGCAGGGCTTCAGCATGTGAATGTGCGGAAAATGAGTGAAATCTACCAAAATGTCAGCGAACGGCTCAATCTTGACCGTGAACGTATTTTCCGGGGTGAAATTGCTAGGAATGGGGCTGATCTGCGTTGCAGGGGGAGATTTCTGTGGCTACGGAGTGATTTCCAAGCGCGATGGGACTGGCCGGCGTTCCCAGCCCCCACAGTGCCACGTCGGAGATCCTACAGCGGTGGGATGGGGAAGAGGACCGGGAAGGGGGAGCGATACTGGGAGTTGGCTTCTTCCGTCTTCTCCGCTCCTTTAATGAGAGGGCCCAGCTGCCAAAAGACACATCCACTTCTCCAGCACAACTCCTCCCCTTCCAGCCGCCCAGCTTTCAAACGCGGGACAAAACTTGCATTTCTTTTGTGGCGAGTTATTTCGGGCGCGGGTTTTGCTCCCCGGGGAGCAAATTTAGGGGGCTGCGGATCTACCGAGCTGTAACACGCTTTCATTAAAAAAATAAAAAGCCACCCCAAACAGTCTGTGATACGGGTCCGATCCTACACACCCCGGGCAAAAGAAGCGGAGATTTGCAGCCTGTTGTGGCAGCGCCTGGGCCGGGTGTGGGGGAGCTGCTGGGGTGGAGGACAGTGAAATCCGACTGGTACTGGGAATCCTACACCCAGCCCTGCGGTAAACAGCCCATGCCCAGCTGTAAAACATCTGGACAGATGCTGTCGCGGTCGTTTGGCTTGTTGTATTTAAAGCCGCGTTACTGATTCACTTGATTATATATTAAAGGAGCGCTTTATTTCTCCAAAAGCAAACGAAAGCAAAAAATGCAAAAACAGGCTCTTTGGACACAACTTTTTAAATATAAACTCCCAGCTTTGCACATTTACCCTTTCCTGTAGGCTGCAGCCACCCAGGAGACTGACCCTTGTTTTTCCTGCGTCAGTGCCAGAATCTGGCATCTTCTAAGCTGCCATGAAGCAGTGCTGGTGCGGGATTTCTGCTTTCCAGGATCAAACATGGTCTGTAGCAAGGCTAGCCACGAGGGCGGTTTGTAGAGCAGAGATTCTTAGTCCCTTCTTGTATCTCTCAGGGGATTAAAGCTGCTCACCAGATCCCATGGTTAAGAGCACGGAGCTGGGTAGAGGCTAGCAGAAGGACAGGGAACCGCTGGAGAGGGGACAGCAAAGGGCTACCAAGATGCTGAGGGGACTGGAACATCTCTCTGATGAAGAAAGGCTGAGGGATTTGGGTCTCTTCAGTCTGGAAAAAAGATGACTGAGGGGGGATCTTATCAACGCTTGTTGATAAGATATGTAAAGGGTGGGTGTCAGGAGGATGGGGCCAGGCTCTTCTCAGTGGTGCCCAGTGATTGACAGGACAAGGGGTAACGGGCACAAACTTGACCATAGGAAGTTCCACCTAAACATGAGGAGGAACTTCTTTCCTGTGAGGGTGTCAGAGCCCTGGCACAGGCTGCCCAGAGAGGTGGTGGAGTCTCCGTCTCTGGAGACATTCCAAACCCACCTGGATGCGTTCCTGTGCCACCTGCTCTGGGTGACCCTGCTCTGGCATGATCTGACTGGATGATCTCCAGAGGTCCTTTCCAACCCCTGCCATTCTGTGATTCTGTGATTTTAAAACAGACCCCAGGCAGTATCTTTTCACTCAGTCGCGTCCACGGGAGCCAGATGGGATCTCATCTAACAGGATTAAACAAATTGGACTAATTCGTTCCACAAGTGAATACTCATGGGGATGTATGCTGAACAGCCCTAATCCATCAGGTCTGGGTGCTGGGCTGGCACAAGGGCAATGGACCACAGGCAAACTGGAACTAGTTGCTTGCCCTAAAGGTGCTTGTGTCTCCCATGGTCGCTGGTGGAGCAGAGCTAGATGGACCACGCTGGCCTAGTAGGACATAGAATCATAGAATCATAGAGTTGCCTAGGTTGGAAGAGACCTTTCAGATCATCTAGTGCAACCATCAATCTAACTCTAACAAAAACCATCACTAATCTAAACTATATCTCTAAGCACTATGTCTACCCATCTTTTAAATCCCTCCAGGGATGGCGACTCCACCACTGCCCTGGGCAGCCTCTTCCAATGCTTCACAACTCTTTCAGGGAAGAACTTTTTCCTAATATCCATCCTAAACCTCCCCTGGCACAACTTCAGGCCATTTCCTCTTGTCCCGTGGCCTGTTCCTTTGGAGAAGAGCCTGACCACCCCTGGCTACACCCTCCTTTCAGGGAGCTGTAGAGAGCGAGAAGGTCTCCCCTCAGCCTCCTTTTCTCCAGGCTGAACACCCCCAGCTCCCTCAGCTGCTCCTCACAAGACTTGTGCTCCAGACCCCTCACCAGCTCCATTGCCCTTCTCTGGACACGCTCCAGCACCTCAATGGCTTTCCTGGAGTGAGGGGCCCAAACAAAAAGGACATCTTGTATGTCCTTACAAGCCTCAGAGTTTGAGCCTCACCTCCCTCTCCAGGTCACTCATTTACCTCTGGGGCTTCTCTGTGCTGCAGGGGAGGAAGACAGGGATGCTCAGAGCCAGCGTGGGTGTGGCACTGAAGAGCAGCTGAGAAGCCATCCTGGTGTTGAACATCTCATGGAGGGAGCACAGCCCATGACAGGATTAGGTCTTGGAGGACTAAAACCCATGGGCCCTGCAAAGATCATGGTGGGGGCAGCAAGGGTGATGCTGGTCCTCCTTGCAGCCTCCACCTTGAATGCATCTACTCTTCCTGCAGATGATGCAACAGGCCTGGGAGAATCCTTGATACAGTCAAATTCCCAAATTTACACATCCCCATCCTGTCCCCCATCCTGGTGACAGCGTTATCTCACCTGCCTGCAAGGGTGAGACGAAGGCAGCACTGATGTGAATGCTCCCCTGCCTCTGCACCGCTTCTCACTTCTCCTGCCCGCATCTGCCGGGCATCGTTTTCTCACCTGATGAGCAGGAATGGACAGAGAAGGTGAACCCGCCTTAAAGAAACCCTCCTTAGGGCAGCTCAAACCTTCTCAAACCAGTTCAACCTCCCCCCCAAACCATCTCTCAATCCCAGGAGCAGTGTTATCACTGGGGTTGCAGAGGAACCTGTGTGTGCGTGTCTCAGTTTCATCAGCCAAATCTCTCCCCAAACCAGAGCAAATGGGTCTGAATGAAGCCTGGAAGCAGCCGTGGCTGATGGAGGGATCCAGCCTGAGGTCATCTCCCAGAGCCACGTGAGGAGCCAGGGATGGCAACAACCAGTATGACTCCAGTCTCAGGTGAGTTCCCAGTAGCACTAAATCACCATGACCTCGCCTCCAGGCAAATCAAGCATGATTTGGGTGAGGGGTTCCCCATCCAGAGCTAGTCAGAGCTTGCCTGCTCATCCAGGTACCCACATGCAAAGCCTTTGGGGGGAGATTCTGCTTCTCTGCTCAGCTCAAGGGCAAGTTCAGGATTGGTGCTTTAATGTTCCACCTTGCAACATCATAGAATCATAGAATGTGTTGGGTTGGAAGGGACCTCTAAAGGCCATCTGGTCCAACCCCCCTGCAGTCAGCAGGGACATCTTCAACTAGATCAGGTTGCTCAGAGCTTCATCCAGCCTGGCCTTGAATGTCTCCAGGGATGGGGCCTCCACCACCTCTCTGGGCAACCTGTTCCAGTGTCTCATCACCCTCATTATGAAGAACTTCTTCCTAATGTCTAATCTAAACCTGCCCTGCTCTAGTTTAAACCATTGCCCCTTGTCCTATCGCTACATGCCCTTGCAAACAGCCCCTCCCCAGCTTTCTTGTAGGCCCCCTTCAGGGACTGGAAGGCCGCTCTAAGGTCTCCCCGGAGCCTTCTCTTCTCCAGGCTGAACACCCCCAGCTCTCTCAGCCTGTCTTCATAGGAGAGGTGCTCCAGCCCTCGGATCATCTCCATGGCCTCCTCTGGCCCCGCTCCAACAGGTCCATGTCCTTCTTGTGCTGAGGGCTCCAGAGCTAGACGCAGGACTCCAGGTGGGGTCTCATGAGAGCAGAGTAGAGGGGGAGAATCCCATCTCTGGATCTGCTGGCCACGCTTCTTTTGATGCAGCCCAGGATGCGATTGGCCTTCTGGGCTGCAAGCGCACATCCTCCTTTGCCACCCTGAACTCATCCACGCAGCTCAGGGCATCACGGAGTTTTGGCTTTGCAGGCAGCGATGGCTCGGAATGGCAGGGCTGGCAGCCATGCCGGGGTCCCGGTTTGGCTGGAGCTGGAAGGGACCAGCTCTGTCTGAACAGACAGCACACAAAGGATGGCAGTGAAGCTGAAAGGGCTTGAGCGTCCCGTGGATCTGTGTTCTGGCCTGTCTCATCTGCAGCAGTGACTAGCCAAATGCATCTCTGCTAGCCTACTGTGCCCGGAGCTGGCCCCTGGCTTTCTGGGAGGTCACAGGGTGGCTGCATATGCCCTAAAGGTGCAAAATCAGCCCATGGATGTGCACATCCTCTGCAAAGCACCGCTCAGCTTTTGCTCCCTCAGCAGATGTGATGGAGGAGAAAAAGGAAGAGGAAAAAAATCCACGATTTCCCTGGAAGAGAGGGAATTCTCCATCCTCGCTATCGCGCAGGCCTGCCGTGATGCGTGAACGAAGAGCGACAGGTTAGCGGGGCCCCAGCTGCAGCTTTCCCACAGGGCACAGAGGAGCGAGACTCCCCTGATCCCAGTTTGTAATCCCTGTTTAATACTCCCAGAGGAAAGTTCAAAATCCACAGGGTCCTCCTGCCAACATGTCGAGGCGGGGGAGTGGTGGGGGGAAATTCCTCTGGTGCTTTCGGGTGGAAAGAATGGCATCTGTGGGACCTTGGCGGAGGTCCAGCACGGGTGACGGCAGGTCGGATTGCAAACCGCTGCATCCCAAACCTTCCCGGGAGCTATGGGGGGAGGAGATGGGATCCTTGTGGACAGCCACAGCTTGGGGGCAAGGGTCTGGCATCCTTGGCTAGCCAAGCTGGGAGAACCCACGTGGCCACCGGGTCCCATGCTCTTTCTACACTGATACAGGAGCTCTGGTTTGAGGTCATGGCAAACCAACAAGACTCCGGGATACCCCTTCCAAACTGGCTGGACTGGTGATATGGACTCCTCACCCTCTCCCTTCTGCCTCGCAGTGACTCGGGACCGTCTGGATCCACCCGAAAGTTAACCGAAAGAGAAAGAAAGTGGTGATTTTTTCAGCCACGTCAGCCCCACGGAGGCCGGGGCCATGCCAAGGGCAGGCTGCCAGAGCGGGGTGAGAGCAATCATTCGGGGGGGCCGTAGCCTCAGTTTCCCCACTGTGAGGAGCCCGAGGCAGGCAGTGAGGAACGTGCCATTTCCAGTTTTTGACCCTTTATTATAAAATAGGAGCAGAGGAGCCCCAGGAGCGGGGAGGTCGGTCTGCTCGGAGCGGGGGCTGCCAGGAGGAATCTCTGATGTCTCGGTAAAAGCTGAGTTCCCGTCCGCTGAGGCATTAAAGCTCTTCCTGGCTGCCTGTTTTCAAGAAGCGTATAGGAACTGAAAAAAAGGGTTTGAGCTCTCTGCCTCTCCTTTAAATTTGGTTGAAGCTGTCAGAAAGCTGAGAGGAGGCGCAGACCCACATCCAACTCCCCCCCCCCCCCCCCACCCCCGCAGCGCAGCAACGTTTCAGGCCTCTTCTAAGGAAACGGGATGTAAAAGGAAACCGTTTATTCTGGAGCCAGCTGAGGGAACAGAAACGCCCCTAAAACCCACCCTTGCTTGGAGGGAGAAATCCTCTGCCAGCCAATCTTCGGCTTCCAGCGCAGAGCTGGGGCGGGCAGCGGGGTGGGTTCAACGTGTGCATGCGTGTGGATGCGTGTACATGCGTGTGGATGCGTGTGGGCGCATGTACGTGCCCACATGGGTGTAGATACACAACTGCCTGTCTCACCCGTCGTAACCGGTGTGTCCCTCAAAGTTGTCTCGGCTGTTGGAAATTGGGTCCCCAAAACTGCCACTGGCGATGCTGATGGGATGGGGGGGGGTGGGTGGGTGGGGACTGAATGCAGGACAGGGCTGGGGCTGGTGGTTTTGCTGCCTTGTGGGCTTGGTGCAGAAGTTTTAAGGGTGGAAAGGAGGAAACGAGAGATGAATCTGAGGAAAGAAAGGCCAGGCTCAGCATCCCCCCCCTGCACCGGGCAGCGGTCCAGCCGGAGCAAATGGCGTGCTGTGGATATGTAAGCAAAAAGATGCTGAGTAAGGGGCTTGGAAGCCTCTTCTTCTTTTCCACTCTTACACAGACAACAGAAAAGCTGCCCAGAGAGCTACAACAGGAGAAGGGGCTTCATCCTTCCCAGGGTCCAGGGACCGCACGCTCTTGATTGCCCCAGCCCTGGTGACCTTGTGCTCATCTGGTGGGACCAAACCAGTTTGTGTCTAGGTGGGAGCTGCTGCATCTTTGCTTGGGATGCCACAATGCACCCACATGGGAAGCGAACGGCACAGGGATCAGGTCCCTTCGCGAAGGTCTGATGTTGGTCAGGGAGTTTAACCCTTGTGGCAATTTAGGATGGATCTGCAAAAGGCAAAGACCAGTCTTCAAGGCAACGGGACCGGCTGGTGGAGGATTGTGCATATGTTGATGAGAACACAGATAAAGCATTTGAGGGTTTCTTTGCTCTCTCTGTCACAGGAGTGGTTGACTGACCCCAACTCAAGTGCTGTGTCCAGTTTTGGGCCGCTCACCACAAAAAAGACATTGAGGGGCTGGAGCGTGTCCAGAGAAGGGCAACGGAGCTGGTGAGGGGTCTGGAGCACAAGTCTTGTGAGGAGCGGCTGAGGGAGCTGGGGGTGTTGAGCCTGGAGAAAAGGAGGCTGAGGGGAGACCTTCTCGCTCTCTACAGCTCCCTGAAAGGAGGGTGTAGCCAGGGGGGGTCGGTCTCTTCTCCCAAGGAACAGGCCATAGGACAAGAGGAAACGGCCTCAAGTTGCACCAGGGGAGGTTTAGGATGGATATTAGGAAAAAGTTCTTCCCTGAAAGAGTTGTCAAGCATTGGAAGAGGCTGCCCAGGGCAGTGGCGTAGTTGCCATCCCTGGAGGGATTTAAAAGCCGGGCAGACGTGGTGCTGAGGGACATGGGTTAGTGGTGGCTTTGTCAGTGTTGGGTTGATGGTTGGACTCGATGATCAGAAAGGTCCCTTCCAACCTTGATGATTCTATGACTCTATAAAAGTTACCCAGTTGAACTTGATTTGGCCTTTCCAAACTTTTTACTGCTTTTTGCCACTTTTATGCCATTTTTGATGTCATTTTGCAGTGCACGACAGATACATAGCGTCACACACAACGTTTAATACATTTAGCTGTGTATTTCTGTCTGTCTGAAGTTCCCTATATCCCAGAACACTGGTTCTGCGTGCAGGACCCTTGGCAAAATGCAACATCTTTCATATGTCCCCATGCATCAAAAACCACGCGCTACGCTCAGCCTAAATTTCTCCGGCCTGTTTTAAATACGCCAGCAGAGAATCGCAGTGTGTATTACCTCGCTACCGTATAGATATTCAGCGAAAACTTGGCAGGGAAGAGGTGGCAGGCGGGATTTCTGGAAAATTCAAGGAGCCCACATGATGCAACCCCGATGCATTCTTGCAGAGCGACGCCTGCTCGTGTAATCTTTAGAAGAGGCCACTAAATTTTAGCACCAGATGTCAACGGGCTGCATCCACACGTTAAAGGCTTTTCCAGGGTCAGATCTCTGCCCTGCCCGAGCGCTGGGGTTTGCGCTGCCGGTCCTGCAGAGCCACATTCGTGCGTCGGGGAGAATTATGTTGATTTTAGTAGCGAAAACCACTGTTAGATTTTCATTTTCCGTCTTTTGTAACTCGCAGGGAGGAAAGTTGTCCATCGTCCAATGAACTTTTCTCTATTTCGCATTTTAGAATTAATCACAGCTGCTGCCGTCTGCACTGAAAGCACAGAAAAAAATATATCCAGCCATGCCATGGCAAAGGTTTTTTTCTTTGCTTCTTCCTCGCAAATTGCCCTCTGGCCATTGGAGACAGCAAGTCCTGCAGGGTTTGGGCTGTGCTGAGTCTTGTTATGCTCAGCTGATGTCCTGGCCACTGGGAACCTGAAGGCTTTGACAGGTAACTGGCATGGGATGGAAGGGGTGGAAATGCCTTCTGGCTGTTCCTGTGCATCCCCAGCAGCGTGGGCAGCAGGGCGAGGGGGGGGATTCTGCCCCTCTGCTCCGCTCGGGGGAGACCCCCCTGCAGTGCTGCCTCCAGCTCTGGGGCCTCAGCACAGGAGAGACACGGAGCTGTTGGAGCGGGGCCAGAGGAGGCCCCGGAGATGCTGGGAGGGCTGGAGCCCCTCTGCTGTGAGGACAGGCTGAGAGAGTTGGGGGGATTCAGCCTGGAGAAGAGAAGGCTCCACGGAGACAGACCTTGGAGCCCCTTCCAGTCCCTCAGGGGGCTCCAGGAAAGCTGGGGAGGGACTCTGGATGAGGGAGGGGAGCCATGGGACGAGGGGGAAGGGTTTTCCACTGCAAGAGGGGAGATTTAGATGAGATATTAGGAAGAAATTGTTTGCTGTGAGGGTGGTGAGCCCCTGGCGCAGGTTGCCCAGAGAAGCTGTGGCTGCCCCATCCCTGGAGGGGTTCAAGGCCAGGTTGGACAGGGCTTGGAGCAACCTGGTCTGGTGGGAGGTGTCCCTGCCCAGGGCAGGGGGTTGGAACTGGATGGTCTTTAAGGTCCCTTCCAACTCTAACCATTCTGTGATTCTATGAAATTAACTACTGTGGGCATTGGCAGCAGTTTGTCCACTGCAGGTAAATCCACCCTGGCCTTTGTCTCTCTTACATCATTGCATAGACCGGAGGTTATTTTCATTCATAACATGCTGATGAATATGTTGCAGTCACCCCTTTATTGCTATCAGAAGCATTTAATCTGGAAAGGGTTTTTTCCTTGTGTTCCAAAATGGGTCTAGAAATTCACAGAAGTATTTAGTTATGGGAATAGCCAGGCGCTGAGGAGATGTCTGTGCCTGTGTTGCTGCAGTAAGAATAGCAAATACGGATCCTGCAGCAGGGGAAGTCCTGTAGCTGTTCAATGGGAGATGGCCACGGTGATACAGGGCTCAGCATCTGCGAGCTGTGTCATGCAAGGGACAATCTGACTCATCGCATATGAAGATCTGCACCTGCAGATGTCCAAACATTTTATGAAATTGGGCAAGGCTGATTGTCCTGGCTTAAAAGCTGGGGAAACTGAGGCACGGAGAGCAAGTTTGGGGCAGAACCAGAAGCCGAGCGTCCTGCACTATGAGTCCTGTGCCAGTTTTACTGGTTTGTCCTGTGTTCCTTCTCCAAAAGGATGCTGAGTACTTTATAGGGAGTCACGTAGGCATCTTCTCACTCCCTGGACAGATGATCTGCCTGGAGGGCTGGTACCCTAAGATGTCGAGCTGCTCTTTGCCAGCTGTACCTAAGCAAGGCTGAGCCCCTGTGATTACTTCAGCTCAAATCTCGTCCAACAGAGATGGATCTCATGGCCAGGCAGGCTACATGGTCCTCACAGCCACAGAGCAGCCCTCTGTATCCTTGTCTTCCCTCCCACCTTCTGTCTGTCATAAAAGCCAGGCAGGAACAAGCTTTTGCTTTGTGTTTTCGTAGCCCCTACCACCACGGGGCCATGATCCATGACCCTTCTCCAATGTGGATGCCCAAATTTTGTTTTAAGCAAGGAGCTGCCTGTTTCCCGCAGCAGGAGGAGATGCACAAACTGCCTCTCTTTGCATGGGGCTGCCCAATGGCAGCACCGTTCATGCTCCTGGCCCAACGCACGCAGCAAATTAAACATTTCTCGCATAGCAGCTGGGGTCTGACAGGCTGTTTCCAACACTGGAGGAGGCATCGGTGCTGATGAATTTGGTTTTGCACACAAGGTCTCTTGTTCAGCGTGGGGCAGAGGTGGTTGGGCAAGCGTGGGAGAGGTGGGGTAGGAGGAATAGGTGAATGAGGACCGTTGTTTTACTCTTGATTACTTTCAGGGGGATGCTGGATGTTTACCAGCCATGCACAAACGGCTTGGATTCAGTCTTTAAAATCATTTGCACTTCTGGACTCTGTTGGCTTTGACGACAAGACCTGTATCTCCCTGTGATCACTCTTGGTTTGGTACCCAGGGGGAGGCTGTGGTTGGAAAGACATGTGTGAATGGAAACCTCTTACAGCTGCCCTTCTCCTCTCCTGCATGGATCTGGCTCAGCCCCATCCAGTTGGGATTTATTTCAAGCTCATTTGCTGCCCGAACATAGAGAAGAAGCAGCAAAGAATGAAAGGCAGCTCCTGAGCTTTGAATAGTTCAGGACATGACTCAAGGGCTGCAGTTTTTTTAAAGGGAAAGACTCAAATCCTAAACTTCCAAGGCCACAGGTATCTGTTGGATATGGTAATATCCAGCTGTGGTTATTGCTGACTGCAGTTTGCAATGGCAGAGCTGTGTGCTGGACATGCAAAATCATGGAGAAACTGTACTTTCTACATTGTACAATTTGTAAACGAGGCAATTTTGCTTCCAGGTGGAGACAGTTGGAAGGTCTCCAGATCCAAAATCCCAGTTTCTGTTCAAGCCCACAAATGGTTCCTGCCCCAGCAGCCTCCTTTGGCGCTGTGTCTGTGAGCTGTAACCCACCTAACAAGCACTCCATTGATGGTCCTTCTCCAGGAGAACTCCCTGGCACCTCTTCAGAGACACAGCATCCATGTGGGAAATTGCAGCGGCATGGGAATCTGTTTTCCCAGTGAGCACACTTGTGTTGAGAGATTGTGTTGACTGTGTGGCGCAGTAGACATGCTGGAGGGAGGGGATGCCATCCAGAGGGACCTGGACAGGCTGGAGAGGTGGGCCCATGTGAACCTCATGGAGTTCAACCAGACCAAGTGCAAGGTCCTGCACCTGGGTTATGGCAATCCCAGGCACAAATACAGCTTGGACGGGGAATGGCTTGAGAGCAGCCCTGAGGAGAAGGACTTGGGGGTGTTGGTGGGTGAGAAGCTCAACATGAGCCGGCAACGTGCGCTGGCAGCCCAGAAACCCCCCCGCAGCCTGGGCTGCATCCCCAGCAGTGTGGGCAGCAGGGCGAGGGGGGGGATTCTGCCCCTCTGCCCTGCTCTGGGGAGACCTCACCTGGAGTACTGCGTCCAGCTCTGAAGTCCTCAGCACAAGAAGGACATGGACCTGTTGGAACAGGTCCAGCGGAGGGCCACGAAGATGATCCGAGGGCTGGAGCCCCTCTGCTGTGAGGACAGGCTGAGAGAGTTGGGGTTGGTCAGACTCTTGATCAGAGCGTGGAGCGATAGGACGAGGGGGAACGGTTTTAAACTGAAAGAAGGGAGATTTACATGAGATATTAGGAAGAAATTCTTGACTGTGAGGGTGGTGAGCCCCTGGCGCAGGTTGCCCAGAGAAGCTGTGGCTGCCCCATCCCTGGAGGGGTTCAAGGCCAGGTTGGACGGGGCTTGGAGCAACCTGGTCTGGTGGGAGGTGTCCCTGCCCAGGGCAGGGGGTTGGAACTAGATTATCTCTAAGGTCCCTTCTAACTTGAACCATTCTATGATTCCATGATTTGCAGAGTAACATGCGGAATGTTTGGTGTCTCCTGTTCACCTTGATTCATGAATACCCTCCAATGCCACATTTCCAGGTTTGATTTTTACAAGGGCATGTAGTGATAGGACAAGGGGTTCAAACTGGAAGAGGGGCGATTTAGATTAGATATCAGGAAGAAATTTTTCTTGGTCTTGGTGCTGGGAAAGTCTCCTGTGTTTGATTAATTCGATGGTCACTGTAGGGAATTGAGGGGTGAACTGGGAAGCACCTTACAAAGAAGCAGGTTTGGATCTCAAGTGGGGAGAAGAGTAAACATGTGGATGCAGCAGCAGGAAGAGGCTAAAAAAGCAGTGCCTGAGAGCTGGTGTTTCACGTTTCCAGTCTTGCCACATTGGTGGAAAGCTCTTAACCCAACCTCATAAAAATAATGGAAAACTGATGTGTACAGCACCCACACATCTGGGAAGTCACCGATGTGGTCACCAAGGTCACAAAATCGGGTCCCCTGGGGTAGGGTGAGCCCCATCTCTGGGCATGCAGAAAGCTGAACCCGTGTGGGGGTTGCTGGGGGGCTACTCACTGGTCTGGAGCAAGAGGCTGATGAGTGATGAGCAGCTGGACGTTAGCAGGTATTGGATGCTGGGTATGGATGAAGCAGTTTTCTCCTCCCTCCTCTGCAAACCAGGGAGACACCCAAGCACAGTAAGTTTTAGTGGCCTCAGTGGTGGTGGAAGTATCTGTAGGACATTATGACCCTACACAACTCATGTGGCTTTCAAAACGAAATGTTAGATGTTTCCTACGTGCCCATGGTGGGAAGAATTACCTGCTAGAAATGGGGCTCTGTTGATGGTGGAGGAGATGCACAAACCCTTTCCGATGTTACAAGCACAGCTTTGGGAAGACTGGAGTTTTTATCCCAAGGGTCTCTCCAGGAGATCAAATTCATTGTTCATTTGGGACAAATGAAGTCAGAAGGGGCAATTTTCTAGCCAAAAGAGACATCCACAACACTTAATTTGAAGGCAACATTTTGTTTCACTATTCTTCTGAAGTAAAAAAGGACTTAATGTAGCCTCAAATACCATTTTCAGACAAAGAAAATTAAAAAAAATTAAAGACATCAAAGCTAACTGCTTAGTTGGTTTTCCCCCATTTTTGTCTTCATTTTTCAAACACACCCCAAATTCAGAAATCTCTGCAGTCCCCGTGTCAGCGCCTGTCTTGATGAATTACATATTTAACAATGATTTTCTCCCTAATTCTGGCTAATAGAATAATTGGATGTGCTGGAGGCAAGGTCATAAAATGTGGGATGCATGATGAATCTGCTCTGGGCTCTGCCACTGAGTCACCACATGCCTCTGAATCAAGCGATTCACCCCTGCCTCAAGCTTTCCTGATGGCAGGTTGAGCCACAGCGTTTGCAGGAAGGTCTGTGGTCACTGCGTGGAAGGGGCTGTGAAGTGGCCAGTGGGCCACCAGGCAGCAAGGTGGGGACACACCCAAAAAGCCCATCAGGAACCATCTTGGACATCACAGGGTTGATGTAGTGTTGGTGCAAATAAATCCTCACGTACATGAGGTTTTGGAGAAGCAATAGACATTATGGCACCAGCTTTGGAGTCCTCAGCACAAGAAGGACATGGACATGTTGGAGAGGCTCCAGAGGAGGCCACGAAGATGCTCCAAAGGCTGGAGCCCCTCTGCTGTGAGGACAGGCTGAGAGAGTTGGGGGGGTTCAGCCTGGAGAAGAGAAGGCTCCACGGAGACAGACCTTGGAGCCCCTTCCAGTCCCTCAAGGGGCTCCAGGAAAGCTGGGGAGGGACTCTGGATGAGGGAGGGGAGCCATGGGACGAGGGGGAAGGGTTTTCCACTGAAAGAGGGGAGATTTAGATGAGATATTGGGAAGAAATTCTTTGCTGTGAGGGTGGTGAGCCCCTGGCGCAGGTTGCCCAGAGAAGCTGTGGCTGCCCCATCCCTGGAGGTGTTCAAGGCCAGGCTGGACGGGGCTTGGAGCAACCTGGTCTAGTGGGAGGTGTCCCTGCCCAGGACAGGGGGTGGAACTGGATGATCTTTAAGGTTCCTTCCAACTCGAACCATTCTCTTATTCTCCAGCAAGTCCTGTAGGACCTCATCACCTGTGTTTTCCCATTAGCTGGAGAACCTCAGCTGTCTTGCTTCAGATAAACAGAAAATTGTGTGCCTTGATGTCACCCTTGCTTCCCTGGGCCGGCACGATCACTGTCCTCTGGGATGAGATCAAGGCAAAAGCCTCCCCCAGCCTTGACTGCCACCAGGGTTTCTCTTGCCTGTCCCAGCCCCAATCCCACGCCCTGAATCCTGCACTGGGAATACACTTCTGGCTGTGTGTTGCCATGGCCGATAGATTCCCATACTTCAAAAAGTGCCCTACAACCACAAGAAACAGCACAATTCCTGTGCTGCTGTCGCTGAGCTCTCTCTGATCCCTGGCTTAGCCGCTGCCGACCCTTGGGAGAACAACTATATTTAGGAGGACTTTCCGGGCTGTAAGTGTCAGTGAAGCGTATGGAAAAGGCTGCACCAAAGCAAGAGAGACCAGCAGAAACAGATGGATTTAAAAATAGTCAAGACAGAGGAGATGGGGTGAGGGAGATTCAGGAGCTGACAGAGAGATGGGAGCACAGAGATCAAATTAGCTGCTGCAGGATTAATTTACACCCTGTTCCCATTCTGGTGGTGAGACACCAGCCCTGGGCTGGGCTTTCCCCTGCAGAGACTCCCCCCATGCCCGTGGCTCTGCTGCCTCTGCCCCTGAGCAGTGTCCAAACATGGTGCCCACCCGGCTCCACGCTGTCCCCTTTCTGTGGAGCACCAGGTCCCAGCTAAACCCATCCAACGTCCCTCTCTGCAGAGCTCGGGACTGGCAGAACCCTAAGTCGTGTCCCCCAGGGAAGGTCTCTGCTGGCTGCCAGGAGCCGGGAGACCTGCTGCTGCCCTGGGCTGGGGGAAACCCACTCATCCCACTCCACTTAAACGGTAGCTTTACATGAGATATTAGGAAGAAATTGTTTCTTGTGAGGGTGGTGAGACCCTGGCCCAGGTTGCCCGGAGAAGCTGTGGCTGCTCCATACCCGGAGGGGTCCAAGGCCAGGTTGGACGGGGCTTTGAGCAACCTGGTCTGGTGGGAGGTGTCCCTGCCCAGGGCAGGGGATTGGAACTGGATGATCTTTAAGGTCCCCTCCAACTCTAACCATTTTGTGATTCTATGATGTCCCATGTTATGGTCTCGCTGCTCCCCCCACTGCCCAGCTCCTGCACCATCCCTCTGGGTGCATGGCAATCGCTGTCTCCAGCCTTCCCCTTCCACAGCCCACACCTCTGCCGGATTGGGACCTTGGGACCAAGGTGGACAGGCTGGGCAGTTGGTCTCCACCAAGCAACTCCTGGGTGCCCCACAGATGGTGGTGGAGTAGCTCCCGTGGCTGTGTTGCCTGCAGAGCACAGCGTGAAGACCTCAGAGCCTCTGTTTGCAGGGAAGAGGTGTCTCTCCTTCCACGTGCTGTGGGAACAATTTTCTTTCATGCCAGTCCTCCCTGATGCAAGGAGGAGAGACGATCAAAGAGCTGGCCAGGTCCAGGCAGCAGATGGGATTTGACCTTCCTGGTGCAGGAACCAGAGCTCTGGGGCTCCTGGATGTTCACTGCTCCCTTCTTGGCCCTTCTGCAGAGGGGCTGATATTGCTGCCACCCATGGCTTTCTGCTTCACCTCCTGGCCAAGGGCTGCCTGCAGAGTCCTGAGCAGCTCCTGCTCCCTGACCCCACTGTGTCACCCTGCCTGGTGGGTAAGCCACCAGGGACCCAGCACAAAGCCTCTGTCGTTTTGATAATGGTCAAGGATGGAGAAAATAACTTATGTTCCCCTTCAAGGCCAGGTTGGACGGGGCTTTGAGCAACCTGGTCTTATAGAGGGTGTCCCTGCCCATGCCTGGCGGGTTAGAACTAGATGGCCCTTCCAACCCAACCCCACTGTGTCACCCCCTCCAGTGAGTGAGTCACCAGGGACCCAGCACGAGGCATTCACAGACCTGATGAAGGTATTACATGGGCTCCTTCTTCACCATTATGAGTGCTGTAGCCCAGTAAACCCAGCATGGGCACTGCCAGGGCCAGGTTGCAGGCTTTGTGCTGGGTTTGTAGGACCTTGGGAATGGGGTTTGCCAGTCCGTCTTTGTCTTAACTTGTCTTGAGCTGCCTGAAGCTTAGTTTTTTCCTTGACTTAGTTGTAACTGCATTTTTTTTTTCATGACCCAGTGGCTATGACTCATTTGTTCTACTTGTCTTTGTCTTGTGTAACCAAAGTTTCATATAAACATTAGGAACGAGAATCATAGAATTGTTTAGGTTGGAGAAGACTTTTAAGATCATCAAGTCCGATTGTTAACCTAACACTGACAAGTTCACCACTAAACCATGTCCCTTGCAGTTTATCTGTGCGGTGTGAAATATTTTTGCCTCTCCTGTACTGGTGCAGGGTGGAAAAACAGAGTTGTGCTGTGACAGCAGAGGTCCTGAGCAGGGGGACACAGGATGAGAGGGGCCACGGGCTGGTGCAGGAGCCCCTGGGGCTATTTTTAGGGCCAGTGGCACCATAAAGGATGTGTATTTATGAGCCAAGTGCAGAACCAAGGCTGGCTGGGGCCAGGAGGGGAGAAAGAAATGAAGCAAAGATGGGTGCGTGCACCACGTTTCCACCGGGAACATTTTCTTTTCTTTACTTCTTGATGGGATCCTCCTCTCTCCTGTCCTCTGCTCTCACATCCTTGCCTTGGCTTTCTCCTTTCTAGCTGATTCCTGAACCTTGGGTCAGATCGCTGCTCGGTGCATTGGCTCTGCAAATGCTTGCAGGCTCCTGGTGATGGAAGAGAGCTCTCAGCATCCCCAGGGTAGCCAGCCTGGTGGTAAATTATTCTTGGTGGCAGGAATCATGGTATTTATCTAGTTGTCAGCAGATGTTTTTGCTGATGTTGGAGCGGAGCCTGGCGGGAGGAGGAACAGGCGCTGATTTTGCAGGGACCTGGCTTTGCCTGCATGGAAACACCATTTAAAAGCGTGGGATTGCTGTGTTCTCTGCGGATTACTCTCCCGGCCGTGCTCGCTTATAGCATCCCTGACACTCCTCCATGACTCCCTGATGTGCTGCTCGGTTGGTGCAGGGTGCTGCACGGGTTACGGGGACGCTTTGGGGACAACACACACTGGTGGCTTTTGAAGGAGGAGGCAGCCAGACCTGTGACTCCCCAGCACGAGGGATGCTAAAGCGAGCAGGGTGCTCACCCAGCCTCTGCCCGCTCTGGCAGGGTGACACTGTCGGGGGCAACCACAGATGCTGCTCTGATGCTACAGGTTTGGGGGGACAACACTGCTGAGGGGCTGCCTGCCGTCCTCCCCCCCTGCAAGCACTAGCCCCAGGCTGGTGGGAATCCAAAAGGATATTTTTCCCCAGAAATGTTGTCTTCTGCTGCAGATCCTGTGATATATTGGGAGCACTCTCGGAGCCCACCTGAGTAGTGAGCAGGGGTCAGTAGACCCCTGGCTATAATTTCAGTTTATTTTTAGGGTAATGGGGTGGATTTCCATGAATTAGGGTTCCTTCTGCCCAGCATCTAGCAGAGGGGGGGCACAGATGTGAGCGATGCCTTAGGGCTCTGCATTCGTCTTCTCTCCTGGTTCATCCTGGTAATAAAGACACTCAGAGTCCGCAAAGTATTATTTAAAATGTTAATTTAAAATGCCTCCCACTATACCAAGCATGCAGCACGCCGGGAGATTCTGTATGTCCTTTCGGGTTTCATTTAAAAAGCTTTGGTCAATGCTGCTGTTCTGCTAGAGGGCAGGAAGAGGGAGTCCTTCTCCTTCTCTCTGAAGCACCTGCAGGATCCTCTTCTCTTGAACAGGGTTCCCCAGACTGCCCAAATCCCTGTTGTCCTGAGGACTCACTGAACTGTTTGTGGCTTTTCCATGGAGGCAGGGAAAGAGAGGCAGGGAGCGGCTGGGATCTGCAGGAGAACCTTGCAGGAGGACCGTAGGAGTGGAGTGACTTAGAGCAGCTCTCATATAAAATCATAGAGTAAAACAGAATGCTTTGGGTTGGAAGGGACCTTAAAGACCATATAGTTCCAACCCCCCTGTCCTGGGCAGGGACACCTCCCACTGGAAGCGGTTGCTCAAAGCCCCGTCCAACCTGGCCTTGAAGGGGAACATAAGTTATTTTCTCCATCCTTGACCATTATCAAAACGACAGAGGCTTTGTGCTGGGTCCCTGGTGGCTTACCCACCAGGCAGGGTGACACAGTGGGGTCAGGGAGCAGGAGCTGCTCAGGACTCTGCAGGCAGCCCTTGGCCAGGAGGTGAAGCAGAAAGCCATGGGTGGCAGCAATATCAGCCCCTCTGCAGAAGGGCCAAGAAGGGAGCAGTGAACATCCAGGAGCCCCAGAGCTCTGGTTCCTGCACCAGGAAGGTCAAATCCCATCTGCTGCCTGGACCTGGCCAGCTCTTTGATCGTCTCTCCTCCTTGCATCAGGGAGGACTGGCCTGAAAGAAAATTGTTCCCACAGCACGTGGAAGGAGAGACACCTCTTCCCTGCAAACAGAGGCTCTGAGGTCTTCACGCTGTGCTCTGCAGGCAACACAGCCACGGGAGCTACTCCACCACCATCTGTGGGGCACCCGGGAGTTGCTTGGTGGAGACCAACTGCCCAGCCTGTCCACCTTGGTCCCAAGGTCCCAATCCGGCAGAGGTGTGGGCTGTGGAAGGGGAAGGCTGGAGACAGCGATTGCCATGCACCCAGAGGGATGGTGCAGGAGCTGGGCAGTGGGGGGAGCAGCAAGACCATAACATGGGACATAGAATCACAAAATGGTTAGAGTTGGAGGGGACCTTAAAGATCATCTAGTTCCAATCCCCTGCCCTGGGCAGGGACACCTCCCACCAGACCAGGTTGCTCAAAGCCCCGTCCAACCTGGCCTTGGACCCCTCCGGGTATGGAGCAGCCACAGCTTCTCCGGGCAACCTGGGCCAGGGTCTCACCACCCTCACAAGAAACAATTTCTTCCTATATCTCATGTAAAGCTACCGTTTAAGTGGAGTGGGATGAGTGGGTTTCCCCCAGCCCAGGGCAGCAGCAGGTCTCCCGGCTCCTGGCAGCCAGCAGAGACCTTCCCTGGGGGACACGACTTAGGATTCTGCCAGTCCCGAGCTCTGCAGAGAGGGACGTTGGATGGGTTTAGCTGGGACCTGGTGCTCCACAGAAAGGGGACAGCGTGGAGCCGGGTGGGCACCATGTTTGGACACTGCTCGGGGCAGAGGCAGCAGAGCCACGGGCATGGGGGGAGTCTCTGCAGGGGAAAGCCCAGCCCAGGGCTGGTGTCTCACCACCGGAATGGGAACGGGGTGTAAATTAATCCTGCAGCAGCTAATTTGATCTCTGTGCTCCCATGTCTCTGTCAGCTCCTGAATCTCCCTCACCCCATCTCCTCTGTGTCAACTATTTTTAAGTCCATCTGTGTCCAATGTTCTCTCTCTTCCCACCTTGCAGCCCTTTTCTATAAGCTTTGCCGGAGGAAGAACCCCCCTGTCAAGCCAGGGGCAGCCCCCTGGGGAGGTTCAGGGTCCATCCTGCAGTGACAGAAACTCTTTAATAACCAGTGTCGGAGCCAACATGGAGCTCAGAGCATTTCTGAGTCATGCAGAGAGGAGAGGCCCCATCCCACCATGTCCCGTGTCCCAGACTGCTCACGGTATGTGCAATTTAAGCCCTAGCGTCAGGATGATGGTGCTGGTAGTATGTCATGTGCGCTGTTTTTGTTTCCCCTGTTCTGGTTTCTTGATCCTTTTGGGTGGAGAAATCAAGGTCCAGGGTATCCCAATGAGCTTCAAAATTAGTGCCTCTATTGAGACGAGGGATGTGCTGCCCTCCCTTGCTGTAGCCGTTAGTCAATATGCCATGATGGGCCAGACCTCCTGCTTCTGGGACACCTCCATGTGTCCTTGAGGGATGTGACAAGGTGCACATCCCAACCCAAGCAGCGAGCAATCCCTTTATCAGGGAATGGGAAGGACTGGCTTCCTACAAGGCACTAGCAACCAGAAAAAATTAAGAAAATAAGGGCTGGAGCCATCAGAGGAAGCTTGTAGTGATTCACTCACGGTCTCCCACCGAGGTCTGATCCACAACTGCAGCCTCACATCAAACGCCAAACAGAAAGGGGGGCTTTGGCTTGTAGGGAAGTGTTTTATTTTCCTGAATTAGTTCGATCTGAACTGGATGGAAACCAAGACATTTTCTCCATCGCCAGTGAGCCCTGAGCCGGGCAGTGCGTGATTGGAGCTGACAGCCTCAAGGGTGTGAGGGCAAACGCCAGCAAAACCTACCGATCGACCTGAAAAAACCCTACAGATCTGGTATGGAACATTTCATGCTCAGGGAATGAACATTGTAAAGGAAACATCAAGAGCAGCTCCTGCTCAGATCCCCTCTTCTCCTGACTTTGCAATTGCTGGCGGTTAGGGAAATCCCTGCGCAATAACTCAGACCTGCTCTAATAGCCCTTTGCATTGGAATAACCAAATGAAGCAATAACTTTTACCCTATATATATATATCCAGGACAGAGCAATTAGCGCCTGCCATGATTATTACTGCCTGTCTGCGGTGATTTACCAGGCATCCGAGTGCCTCTGCACACATCTCTGGGTGCCTCACGCTCGTCTTTTATAAGGATGTGATGCTTCCTGCAGGGATCTGCTGAACGAAGGGGGAATTAAAGGCATATGTTAGTCACTGACACGGTTCATCAACGGGCCGGCTTCCCAAGGAGCAACGGCTCAGGGTCTCGCCTTGGAGGCAGGATCTGCTCTATCACGAGGTGGCAGCTCACCCGGGGAAAGCCAACGCTTCCCCCAGCCTCGGAGACAGCTGTGATTTATTCCGGAGCCGGATTTCTGCTTCTATGCAACGGGGCGGCGAGACCTGGGGTTGGAGAGATGAACCAGCCTGCATCAGGAAGGCAGGGAGGTGGTTTCACACTTCCAGCATCCCTCCTGTGATCACTCCAACATTGAGCCTGGAAGGGATGTCCCAGCCCCGCTGGGGGTTTTTCCTTCCTGAAGGAACCCCAGTGCTTTGCTCCTGGTGCCCAGACCTCATTCCATGGCACAGCCCTTCCCCTGACCTCTGCGCAGAAGACTAATCAGATGCACGTAGGGATGTTCCATCAGCTCCGTTTCATGCCTGGATACATGCTTGCTTCCCACCCTGCAAACCACTCTGCAGCTGCAGCCCACTTCCCCCCGGGAATCTTGCTCCAGCTCTAAACCCTATGGCCTTTTGCTTGCAAACACTTTATTTCCATCCTCTTGGCTCCTGGCTCTGTCCTATAAACGGAAAGGCTTAGACAGCCACTGCTGTGCATTTAGGGCTGTGTGACCATGAGATTTACTGAAGCAAACCCGGTCAGCTGATCTATCCCGGCACACTCATTAAAGGAATTATTTTCCACTGACATTCAATCTGTGTCTGCACAGGGTTGGGGGGGGGGGGGGGGGGAGGGGGAAAAAGGCGAGCTGGTATGTTTTGCATAACTGGTGAATGAAAAGCCTGCCAGCCAGCGTCCCAGGAGATGGGGGCACCTCTCTGTGATAGGGCCATATCTGTATCACTATCTGCTGTACACTTGATCAGGGAGTGGAGCGATGGGACGAGGGGGAAGGGTTTTACACTGAAAGAGGGAAGATTTACGTGAGATCTCAGGAAGAAATTCTTTGCTGTGAGGGTGGTGAGCCCCTGGCCCAGGTTGCCCAGAGAAGCTGTGGCTGCCCCATCCCTGGAGGGGTTCAAGGCCAGGTTGGACGGGGCTTGGAGCAGCCTGGTCTGGTGGGAGGTGTCCCTGCCCAGGTCAGGGGGGGTGGAACTGGATGATCTTTAAGGTCCCTTCCAACCCAAACCATTCTGTGATTTTACCTGTAGCCTTTTCTCCTGGGTTGAGTTGGATGGGCTGGGACTATGAAGACCTCTCTTTATTCCCATAGGAAATTCTCTCCTGAGCAGCCAGCACGAGCATGGTAGAGACAAAACTTCCCAAACCAGATCTGAGGATGAGTGCCATGATGGTTGGAGGCCCTACCCCATGCTGTGTAACACTTTCTAATGTTTAAACAGCTTTTCCCTCTCAAGCAGACCAAAGGACTTGTTGTTCTATCCTGAACAGGATTTGTGTAGGATGCAATGAGTTCTGGGGTGCAGCACCTTCCCCAGCACCAGCTGTGATGGTGGGAAGGGATGGTGGAAGCCTGGGAGGCACTGGCAGAGCAGAGGAGGCTATGCCCTTGTCCATCAGGGTCTGCTGGTTTCACATACAGGCTGCTGAATCTAAAGCTCATTCATAAAATGCACGGCTTACACTAAAAAGAAAGCCCAAATGGGCATTTAGCAGATGTGTTCTTGGGTTCAGTTCATTGCTGCTTGAGCTCAGAACTCTTTGGTCCTCCTTTGATTGCCCCAAGTGGATATTTTTGTTTGGGTTGAATCTCTGCTGAGTTGGCCAACTGTAATCTGCAGCCTTAAACTCTATAACTTCCATAAAGAGTATTTCTCAGGGGATGGGGAAATACTAATTCTAATGTACCAGGCCCTACTAAAGTTCACTTGAAATGCCACGTACAGTTCCTACAGTTCAGATCAAGAAAAATCAAGTCAACCTGGAGCGAGTCCTCTTCAGCAGTGATGGGTTCTTCAAGACATGGCAGGTTTGGAGAGGGAAAATTGATGTATCACTCGCTGGATACCAGGCAGAGAAGATGGTGCTGATGTGAAAAAGAAGTCAGCATCATCCTGGGATGTGAGTCCTGCAAACAGTCTGCCTTCTGTTTTCTGTCCTGGAGAGCCTTTGGCTGGTGAGCTGTATGTCGCCTGGTGCAGATATCAAACTGGGGGGACCAACAGGAGACTGGAAAAAAATGGTGGGAGAGACTGGTGATCGGGAAAATACAATTTCTGTGGGAAAATGGATTGAAATGGGATTTTTAGCTGGAAGAAACCAAGCAGAGACATAAAATGGCCTTCAAATTCATAGAAACAGCTGGTACAAAGCGGAAAGGACTAAACTTTTCCGTAACCAGGATGCATAGGAGGAGATGTTACAGACTTAAATCCTACCAATTAAGGTCAGACATTAGGGAAAAATTACAAGGATGAAGAGAGAGGAGGCTGGAGAGGACTTGCAGTTGTCATTGTAGGAGGTCTTAAAGCACATGGTAGATAAACGCATACCATAGCTGGGTCTGCCTGGGGTGAGGGATGTCTTGGTGGCTTTTTGAGGGCTCTGTGATTCCAAGTGCAAATCATTTGTTTAGTCTAGGAAAACAATGGATGAAACATTACTGTCTATAAATATGTAGGGAGTCTGGAGAGGGAAGGGGCAGTAAACACACTGGTGAGGAAAAAAAAGAGTGACTTTGAGACAACTTTGGGACAGTATGGACTAGCCTGGGTGATGGCTAGGAGAACTCTGAGCATCAGAAGGTCCCGTTCATGGCAGAAAGGATCTTCACTACCTCCCAAGTGGGGAAGTGAGAAAATCAGACTCACTTAAGGAGGAGCTCAGCAGTCTCTGGGTGAGGCTACATGTCCTGGTGCAACTGAGGACTGCACCCAGGTTTCCAAATTCCTGTTGAGCCCTTAATGAAGCTCAGTGAAAACATCTGATGAAACCATGGAAGGCCTGGAATTTTGAAGGGTTTCAACATAGCTCAGGCGTGCTGCGACCATGGGCAGACTCATGTGGACGGTGTCTCCTAGTGAGCATAACCCTCAAATGTTAGAATAGAATAGTTCAGTTGGAAGGGACCTCCAACGATCACCTGGTCCAACTGCCTGACCACTTCAGGGCTAACCAAAAGTTAAAGCATATTATTAAGCTCATTGCCCAAATGCCATTAATAAGTCAAACATGTCCCAGCCAGCACAAGCTGTGACTGGGGCTGCAAACATCTGGCCCAGCTCAGACAGGACCATCCTACTGCAGGTGGCTTCTGTGTCCCCGTACGTTGGTCACCTCTCTGGTATTTTGTTGTAAATGAGGTCCACATCTGGACTTATTCCTTCCATCTTCAGTTTTCCAAGATCTCCTTTCAGGCTCTGCACCTTATGCTCCCCTTGAGAAATCAAGGCTTGCCCCCAAGGCTACCTTAGACCTACATCAGCACTGTAAATCACGCAGGGTTGGATTTATTGCCGTTGTGTGGTGAACCGACGGTCTTGTATCACATCAGCAGCTGCTGCAGCATCAGTATTGACAGGTCCTGCTGACGTGGGCTGCAGGACCAGGGTGTGCTCTGCAGGCACAGCAAGAGGCGGGTCCTGCTCTTGTGGGTTTTCTGCTTGTCTTGAAGGAGAAACGGAGGCAGAGGGTGAGCAACATGGTTATCCTGTGAGTCATGGGCTACCTGGTAGTGTGGTCATCCCTGGATGTCTCCTTCTTAGCATGTGCCTGCACCTGTCTGGTGCATACACAGCTAATCTGAGCTTGCAAATAGACCCAAGGCTTCCTGGGAGGGTTGAGGTCCCTCACCATGCCTTGCCCAGCCCCGGTGACCATGAAAGCCCTGCCTGCACTTAGGGACCATCACTGGGACAATTTGAACGTGTGATGTCTTTCTCTTGATGACCAGTCCTCCAACCCTTGTGATGGGGCAGCTCTCCCCAGTGTTTCAGTATTTCACCTCTCCTCCTTTCCAACATGCATTTGGCTGCTGGGAGTGAGCAGGGACCTTGGTGGCCTCTCAGAGGCATCCATGCACAGCTGCGGCCAGAGAAGGTCTCTGCTTCTTGGCTGCTCTTGGCTCCTTCACCCCTGCGACTCCTCCTTGGTGCTTTCCGGGGGATGGATGAAAATCTCCAGGCAGAGAGAGGGGCTGGAGCACTCCCGTGGAGGGGACAGGGTGAGATGGAAATTCCTGTCGGGGATGAGTCACGTTCCGCGTGCACGACTACGCCTGGAAAAAGCAACCACTGGCAACTGCTTCCCATTCTGCTGCGGTGCTGGGAGGGGGGGCAGAAGAGCTCACCGGTTCCTTTGGAATTACATTTTTTTGGGCTTGCTTTGTTTTTACGGAGATGCACAGCTGGGGTGAGCATTCCCTGGGAGGCTGCAACCCCTTCTCCTGTGTGGGAGAGCCTTTGGCCTGGCATCATCCCAAAGGGCCTGGTGGCATTTACGCTGTGAGATGGGGGGGGTTGGAACTAGATGATCTTTCAGGTCCCTTCCAACCTGAACCATTCTATGATTCTGTGGTCTGGAGAAGGAAAGAGGGAAAGGATCTCTGTGGGGGAGCTGGGTTGGTGTAAGATTGCTTCTCCAAGCAGTAGTATTCCTGCTGTGGCCACCAAAATGGCCACCCAGGGGGAAGCTCAGCCCCTCTGGACCCTAGTTTAGGAGCAGGACTGTTGCATGGGAGCGAGCTGTCGGTGGGCCATGCTGTGGAAGCTGCTGTATACACGCTCCCAGCCTCCAGACATTTCTAGCCTAAACACAGAGTGAGGGGGAGCCGCCGGCACGGTTATTTTTTAGTGATTTTTTTTTCCCCAAAATGGTTTTCTTCAGAAAATGCTAATTGTTTGTACTTGCCCTTGCATGCACATCTGTGAGCCTCTGTGGTGCTTACCAGGTTTCCCCACATTTCCATTATGAACAGGATTTATGTTTTTTTCTGCTCTAAGATAAGGGGAGAATTTTTGGGCTGGAGTTTTCCCCAGGTCAGGGAGGAGCAGCAGAGACAGGAATCAAGTCCCAAATCATAGAATCATAGAATGGTCTGGGTTAGAAGGGACCTTTAAAGGCCATCTAGTCCAACCTCCCTTGCTGTGAGTAGGGATACCTTCAACTAGACCAGGTTGCTCCAAGCCCCATCCAACCTGGCCTTGAACACCTCCAGGGATGGGGCAGCCACAGCTTCTCTGGGCAACCTGGGCCAGGGGCTCACCACCCTCACAGCAAAGAATTTCTGCCTAATGTCTCATCTAAATGTCCCCTCTTTCAGTGTAAAACCCTTCCCCCTCATCCCATGGCTCCCCTCCCTCATCCAGAGTCCCTCCCCAGCTTTCCTGGAGCCCCCTTAAGGACTGGAAGGGGCTCCAAGGTCTCCGCGGAGCCTTCTCTTCTCCAGGCTGAACCCCCCCAGCTCTCTCAGCCTGTCCTCACAGCAGAGGGGCTCCAGCCCTCCCAGCATCTCCGGGGCCTCCTCTGGCCCCGCTCCAACAGCTCCGTGTCTCTCCTGTGCTGAGGCCCCAGAGCTGGAGGCAGCACTGCAGGGGGGTCTCCCCTGAGCGGAGCAGAGGGGCAGAATCCCCCCACCTTGACCAGTTCCTAGCTACTAAGGCATGAAGCATAAGGTGACCTTTTCTTTTTTACCCACATCCCTTACTTTTCTTTTTTTCTATTTTTTTTTTTTTCTTTCTCCCCCCAGAACAACTGCATAAGTGCCAAAATCCCAGCGCTCTGCAGGATTCAAAAAGCATCCCACACTCCTGGAGAGACACTATCCCATTTTACAGACACAGCACCCCAGCTGTTTGCTCACAGTCGCTGAGAGTCAGGCACAAAGGTTTATTTGTGCTGCCGGGTCCGGGAGCATCCTCAGGACCTGGATGCAGCCCTCGGTGCTATGCGGTACCAGTGCCGTAACAGAGCAAGGTCTGGATCCTCACCAAACCCCTCTGCCTCCTTCCTCTGCAGTCACCATCTCTCCACCAACCCTCTGGGTTTTTCCCTATCAGCTTTTCCTCTGTTTCACATCTTTTGTGGCATTTTGCCTCGAGATCAAGCAAAACTCACCATCCACCTCCCGGCGTTCACGATGTTATCGCCGACCGTGGGAAGCAGTCGTACCACTGCATTTATTTCTGCTTCCCACTCTGTTTAGCATTAAATTTTCTTAAAGATCCTCCTGCACAAGAGTCTCCTTCTGAGCACCAAACTATTGCATGCACTTGGTAGGAAACATCCCCTGCTTGTGCCTCCTCACCAAAGCTGAAACGCTCCTACCTAAAAACCTATTTCTCAATCAGGCTACACCGGAGATGGTTTAGGTAGAGAGGGAGCAGCATTAAACCAGCTTTGAGCGTGGGTTTTGGTTCAGGGATGGAGCTGCAGAGCATAATCCATGCTCAGCTTTGCTGGGGTGCAGGATTCATGCATCGGGAGAATAATAATAAACCGCCCCCCAGGCTGAATCTCTGGCTGATGGCTGGAATTTGAGGAAATCCTGCGAGTTTCTAATCTTAGGCTGCTTTTCCTGGGTAGTTTATTCCTTTAAATAGAAAGGCTTAAATGGGATTGACTCCTACAGTCCTTCTGCTCTGGACTAGCCTGTAATCTTTAGTGGCCAGCAATGGGCACGGGCGCTGCATCGCACATCCTTTCTGCTTCTGCTGCGAGGGGAAAACTAGGCTTAGGTGGGCTCACTTTCTGCTTCTTTGTCCCAAACAACCCACTTTTGGAGCCGATTTCAGACACACTCGATATGGGCTGTAACAGCCTCCAGGCTTTTTGACACTGGGCAGGCAGGGAGAAGTTATAAATGACCCATGGGGGAAAGGCTTGAATACGAGCACAACCCTTATGAGGCACTAGAGAATCCACGCAGAAGAAAGCTTCTTATGGACACAGCCTGTCCTGGGCTTGACTCAGTGGCACCATGTGCCCAGAGCACCCTTCACTCTAAAAATTGTCCAAGGATGTCTAAAACACAACGCGCCTCTAAAACACACATCTAAAACACGATGTGCTTCTCATAGTGGAAGAAGAATGCTCCAGAGATGGGTAAATCTGGAGGTTTCACCTCCAGGTAAGACACTTTGGAGTTCCTAATTGTGTCATTAATTCAGAAGAGCATAATTAACAGAGTAATTTAACCAGGTGTGAAAGCCAAAGGCAGGAAGGTCGCTAAGTGGTTAGAGATCATCCTGCTGAAGAAATCCCACCGGGCCAGCCGGTGTTGTCACGCAGGTTTGGTGCTGGGCAGGTAACATGGTGGTACCAGCTGGAGACCTGTCCCAGCTTTAGGCCTGCTCCCTCAGAGCAGCAGGGAAGGGACCCTGCTGTCTGCTGCTGCATGGAGGGCCACCAAAATGGTCAGAGGGCTGGAGCCCCTCTGCTGTGAGGACAGGCTGAGAGAGTTGGGGGGGTTCAGCCTGGAGAAGAGAAGGCTCCGGGGAGACCTTATTGCGGCCTTTCAGCACTTAAAGGGGGCTTCTAAGAAAGATGGGGACAAACATTTTAGCAGGGCTTGTTGTGATAGGACACGGGGTAATGTCTTTAAACTAAAAGAGGGGAGATTTAAACTAGACAGAAGGAAGAAATATTGTACGCTAAGCATGGTGAGCCCCTGGCCCAGGTTGCCCAGAGAGGTGGGAGATGCCTCATCCCTGGAAACATTCCAGGTCGGGTTAGATGGGGCTCTGAGCAACCTGATCTAGTTGAAGATGTCCCTGATAATTGCAGGGGGTTGGACTAGATGGCCTTTAAAGGTCCCTTCCAACCCAACCCATTCCATGATTCTATGATTCTACATGTCCAGACCTCTCCCAGGTTTCTCCTGGGCTGTTTGAATCCTGTGTGAAATGGGAAAGGAGGGAGTGGGTGGCAAGAGCAGGTCAAGGAGCAGAAGGGTGATGGACCCATTGCTGCAGCTCCCCAGCTCCATGGCCCCAGGCCATGCACACCCGACTGCCAGACCATCGCCCAGGACTAACGGAGCAGAAAAACCAAACATTGTGCTGTAAATGAACAAGGCACAGCCCTGGCCGTGGGGAAGCTTGAGACTGGGTGCACCTCTGTGAGATGTGGCAGAGATGGTCACACCAGGCAAGAAGAGGTCCTTGAGGATGCAACCAGTTCTGGGGTGAAGTGCCTCATGCTGCATGTCTTTTGCTAAAGGTATCTATCTGTCCATGTGAGAAGTGTAGCAGACACCTGGATCGCAACCGCACCTAGACATCCTTACCACGGGATCTTTCAGGTGAAATACCTGGGATGCTTTCTAAAGCTTATTCTTTTGGTCTGGAAGGGAACATCTTGTTCATACAAACACACAAAACAGGTCAGAGAGCATTGTCCCCCCACAAGCTGCAATGGCATGAGCAAATATCATTTTTAGGATGACCATTTTTATATCTGCATGACCATTTACATTGCAGATCTCCAGGAGAGCAGTCCACCTCATCCCTGGTGAGCGAACGCAGGTTTCTACTCAGATTTCCACTAGGATTTGCAGTGGGTGGTCACAGACTTGAGAGCTTGGCAGCCTTTTCAGTGGTGCTGTTTGCTGCAGAAACCACTTATTTTTATCCTTGTAGGGAATAATCATGTCCTGATGTCTGTGCTGAAATCTGTGATATGTGCGGCTGAGCTCCTTAACTTTATAAGGTCTGTGCACCACCCATCTCAGACCCCAAAGGAAGACATCAACCCTGGTATTACCCATCCTCTTCCTCACCTCTGCACATCTCAGACCCCAAAGCAAGACATCAGCCCTGGTTTTACCCATCCTCTTCCTCACCTCTGCAAATCCTTCTCCATAACCTACCCCTGGCCCTTCCCTTCAGCCAGAAGAGCATGTCTTGAAGACCCAAGTCCCACTGCGTGTTGGCTGATGGTTGGCAACTGGTTCCCATGCTGAGCAGCAACTCCTAGACTAGATCACCTTATCTCTGTACATCCCTGTTCAGAAGAAGAGTCCTTGCGCTGCCCCAGCCTGCCCTGGCTTCCCCACCCCACTGATGAGTCTGCAATGGCCTCTGATGTGTCGTCAAGGCACAGGGGAGGGCTAATGGAGCATTTTCCTCCTCCCACCATGCTGTCTTGGAGCGCGTGGGAAGTCCCACGCTGCTGGGAGATTGTGATGAGTCAGTGTTTGCACATGGCGAGTCACTGCAGGGTGGTGCCAGAGAGGATGGGGAGATGCCCAGCCTCATCCGTGAGTGTAAGTGTCCCAGGAAGAAAACAAATTCCTATTAATGAATTCTGCATCCAGCTTTGAAATCATCAGCACAAGAAGGACACAGACCTCTTGGAGCGGGACCAGAGGAGGCCCCAGAGATGCTGGGAGGGCTGGAGCCCCTCTGCTGTGAGGACAGGCTGAGAGGGTTGGGGGGGTTCAGCCTAGAGAAGAGAAGACTCCAGGGAGACCTTGGAGCCCCTTCCAGTCCCTCAAGGGGCTCCAGGAAAGCTGGGGAAGGACTCTGGATGAGGGAGGGGAGCCATGGGACGAGGGAGAATGGTTTTAAACTGAAAGAAGATGGATTTAGATTAGATATTAGGAAGAAATTTTTCACTTTGAGGGTGGTGAGACCCTGGTGCAGGTTTCCCAGGGAAGTTATAGAAGCCCCATCCCTGGAGGTGTTCAAGGCCAGGTTGGACGGGGCTTGGAGCAACCTGGTCTGGTGGGAGGTGTCCCTGTCCATGGTAGGGGGTTGGACTAGGTGATCTTTAAGGTCCCTTCCAACCCAAATCATTCTATGATTCTATGAAACCCACTGAGCTGTCAAGGACAGGTCTCCACCTTGTGGGGTTGCTTCTAGCAGGGCCACCATGGACTAGAAGTGTGACCTCATGAGGAAAGGTTATTGTCTGCCTCTGCCTCCACCTCAGTCCTTTTAGATGGGAGGTGTGCTGCATCCCTAACCCATGGCTGCCCTCACAGACGTCTCCTGGGACATGCCAGGAGGTGTCTCTTGGTAGCTCCATCACACCAAGTCTGGGGAACCATGCTATCAAACATGCTGTACTGACAGGGAGGCCGTGGAGGAATGACTGGTCCTCCATGCTGGACACCTTTGCTGACACCCAACACCCAAATATCATCGGTCCCTTGATGAACAACACAGAGTGCACCAGAGGTTACTTTACACATACATCCCCCAATCACCCTCTCTCTTGCCAGGCACTTGCTGGCTGTAGGGACGCTCCTCTCAGCCAGCCTGAAGGAGACTTGGTTATTTTTATCAAGGCCTTGTTTTCCTCTCTCCTTTCTTTCAGCTCTAAAATGGCAAAAAACTCAAGCCCTTAGGATGATGACAGGTTCAGGAGGGACAATGAGTGGGACCTTCCCTGCCACAGGGATGGTGGGAGCTCGTCCACACCATGGCAGAGCCAGATCCTCCTCCAGAAGATCTTTCTCCCTTCATCCTATCTGGGAGTTAATTTGCTTTCTCATATATGGCCTCCTTTCTCTTCACCCTCTCCTCCTGAAAAGCAGGCCACAGGCAAGACATGGACGCATGACAGTGGCACAAACCCCAAAGAGGTTTAGGTTGACTTCTTTAGCTCTTGTCAAAGTTTAATACACTTTTCAGGTTCCCTGTTCTGGCTAAGTTCAGTAATAGAGGGAGGCAGTCCTGACTTTAGATTTTCACCTCCATTTCCAGCTTGAATGGGATAAATTTTGGTGTCAAAAAGAGCTGGAAGAACCACCCCAAGGAGTTTTTGGTCTCAGGGTCCCTGCTAGGACCCGGGTCTAACATGAAATGAATTTTCTGTGCTGGCTCAGAGCAGAGGCCAAGCAGGGAGCGAGGCCATAAAAACAGGGGGTCATGTTGGAGTTTCGTTTTTTCTTCACTTAACTCTGAAATAAAAATATATCTCAGGCTTGTTTGGGGATTAACAAGAAAAAAAAAATCATCTTGATGGGAACCATCTGTGTCCGGGAGATACCGGCTGCTCTCTGCTTTCCATCCAGCACGCAGACGCTGTTATTTGGGGTGTGTTCCTCTCCCAAATATTATTCTTCTCATCCCTGTGCCGGCCTGAGGAATTCCAACTATTTAAGGAGGCTTTTCTCTCTGGATGGGCCCAGCATTAAAAAGCAGCAGCAGCAGTTCATTACACCTATATAACATAATATTTGCTTTCCTCATTACACCACCGCTGCCCGGCACAGCTTGCCAGTGGCTGCTGGTCTCGCTAGCGTAAATACTGGAAGCGTCTTTGTTGTAACCTTTCCATCCCAGACGTTACCTCATGTTTAAAGCAAATATCTCTTGGCCTTTCTGACCTGTCCTGCAAACCAGGAGGGGAAAATCCACCCCGAGGAGTGGAGATGCCCTTGCTCTGCATCTGCTGTGCTGCTGAAAATGAGGGTATTTGCACTAGTCCCCCCCATGGTATTGTGTCCAGTGTCCACCTTGAGTATTGTGTCCAGTTTTGGGCACCTCAATACGAGAGAGATATCGAGGTGCTGGAGTGAGTGCAGAGGAGGGCAACGAAGCTGGTGAAGGGCCTGGAGAATAAATCTTATGAGGAGCGATTGAAGGAGCTGGGACTGTTTAGTTTGAGGAAGAGGAGGCTGACAGGAGACCTCATCACTCTCTACAACTGCTTGAAAGGACATTGTAGAGAGGTTGGTGCTGGTCTCTTCTCACAGGTAATTAGCGATAGAACAAGAGGGAATGGGTTCAAGCTGCAGCAGGGTAGGTTTAGGCTGGACATTAGGAAAAAATTCTTCCCAGAAAGAGTGGTCAGACACTGGAATAGGCTGCCCAGGGAGGTGGTGGAGTCACCATCGCTGAATGTGTTTAAGACTCATTTAGATGTGGTGTTAGGGGATATGGTGTAAGGGAGAACTTTGTAGAGTGGGGTTGATGGTTGGACTCGATGATCCCAAGGGTCTTTTCCAACCTAAATGATTCTATGATTCTATGGTGTAGAGGGCCACGGTGATTGCTGGCGTAGCTGCTGACCCCATATCACAGAATCACAGAATGGCAGGGTTGGAAGGGACCTCTGGAGACCATCCAGTCCAACCCCCTGCCAGAGCAGGGTCACCCAGAGCAGGTGGCACAGGAACGTGTCCAGGCGGGTTTGGAATGTCTCCAGAGACGGAGACTCCACCACCTCTCTGGGCAGCCTGTGCCAGGGCTCTGCCACCCTCACAGGAAAGAAGTTCCTCCTCATGGAGGAATGGAACTTCCTATGTTCAAGTCTGTGCCCGTTACCCCTTGTTCTGTCACTGGGCACCACTGAAAAGAGCCTGGCCCCATCCTCCTGACACCCACCCTTTAAGTATTTATAAGTGTTGATAAGATCCCCCCTCAGTCATCTTTTTTCCAGACTAAAAAGACCCAAGTCCCTCAGCCTTTCTTCCTAAGAAAGGTGTTCCAGTCCCCTCACCATCTTGGTAGCCCTTTGGAAGCCCACATGGCACTAGGGGTGTCTGCCAGTGAAATGCAACCACTTCTGGGTTGGAGGATTGGGGATGGGAGGATAAAACAGTGTGTTTAGAGCACCAGAGAGCATTCAGAGCAGGAAAAAGCCTCCTAGACCAGGAAGAGGAGGGGAAACCCAAGAGGAAACCAGCAGAAGGCAGGGCAAGGCCTGGTCCTGGGAGGAAAGGAGGAGAGGCTGGATACGTTTCTCTGCTCCCATGGTGCTTCTGGCAGGTGAGGAGGCTGCCCGGCCAAGATGCCTTCTCCCAGCATTGGCTCTTGGCAGGTTGAGCAGCAACCTGGAAGCGAGACGAGACCAACAGGTTCTCCATGCTGACAGGGCTGCGCAAGCCACTGGAATGGCAGCTACATACCTGACCTGGGATCCACCCTCTGCCTAAGAGCGAGGCGCTGAGATGAGCTAGCTAGGCACGAAATGGGGCAAAATGAGCATTTTAGGGGCTTTTACAAACCTCGTTCGAAGGGAGGATTTTTGTGGGGGCTTTACTAGCCATGGCATCCTGAGAGTGAGTCCAGACCTTACTTGGGAGATGGTTTGGACTCATTTGCAGCAGCAATGGCAGGACGCGTAGTTCTTGCCTACAGTGGCCTTCTGCTTGTCCCTTGAGGACAACCTGCTGCATGGAGCATGGGGTTATTTTAATCTACCTGAGTTATTTTAATCTACCAGGACTGAGTTAGCTCACATCTCCTCCATGGAGCCCAGCAGGAGCTGGTTGAAGAGAAGGATGCTGCTCCCATGTCACGGCCTCCCTGCCACTGGTGCTGGCACAAAGCATCCCAGTGTCATGGCCACTGGTGGATTTTGCACTCCAGGGGATGAAGACAAAATGCTGTCCACCTTTAAGGCTGGCAAAATCCACCCGTTAAGACACCAGCTTGTCCCCTCCCTGCAGTCCATACTCCCACCCCAGGAATGTGGGATGCTCTCACATTTCTTTGCCCAACCCTACTCTGACCACGGTCTGGGAATAGTCATTGCTGCTCTTCTTGGCCAGGCAGCCAGCCCTACCCATCCTGCCTGTCTTGCATCCTTAGGGATTTGTATGATAATTGCTGAAACACCCTTGAGTTTCATCCTGTCCTGGCACCGTAGGACCCCAGGGACAAGGAGCCCTGGCACCTAAGTGTTGTCTCAGCCCTGGCCCAACCAGTGCTCCCAGTTCAATGTGATCATTTTGTAGAATCACAACGAGCCAGCAGAAGCCAATAGTGGCTGAGCTGAGACATGAACAAGGAGAATCATAGAATGGTCTGGGTTGGAAGGGACCTTAAAGATCATCTAGTTCCAAACCCCTGCCCTGGACAGGGACACCTCCCACTAGACCAGGCTGCTCCAAGCCCCATCCAACCTGGCCTTGAACTCCTTCAGGGATGGGGCAGCCACAGCTTCTCTGGGCAACCTGCGCCAGGGGCTCACCACCCTCACAGCAAAGAATTTCTTCCTGAGATCTCATGTAAATCTCCCCTCTTTCAGTGTAAAACCGTTCCCCCTCGTCCTATGGCTCCCCTCCCTCATCCAGAGTCCCTCCCCAGCTTTCCTGGAGCCCCTTGAGGGACTGGAAGGGGCTCCAAGGTCTCCGCGGAGCCTTCTCTTCTCCAGGCTGAACCCCCCCAGCTCTCTCAGCCTGTCCTCACAGCAGAGGGGCTCCAGCCCTCCCAGCATCTCCGGGGCCTCCTCTGGCCCCGCTCCAACAGCTCCATGTCCTTTGAGCAACCTGGTCTGGTGGGAGGTGTCCCTGCCCAGGGCAGGGTGGTTAGAACAAGATGATCTTTAAGGTCCCTTCCAACCTAAACCATTCTGTGATTCTAGGACAAGGAAAACTGAACCCAGGTGCACCCCACACATGCTGCATTTCATCCATCAAAAAGCAATTTACAGGTTAAATTTATATAAATCCCTGGAATGGCATAATATAGAAGAAAATACATTGGTTCTGTATTAGAAAGGTGGTGGGGGAATGGATTCGCATAGCATTTTTCAGACAATGAGGTTTTGAAGTCTGGGGTTTTAATTTCGGCATTGTTTGTGCAAACACGCTCCATCACAGACAGACGTAGCCAGCGGCTGTGATGGGTCTTTCATCCCAGACCACAGATAAAGCCCCCGTTATGGGGTCACCGAACAGAGACCTTCAAACTCCGTGTCTCCGTCCGAGAAAACTCCAGGATGGAGATAATCAGAAAGCTGATGTTCCCCTTTGCCTGGCTGAATAAGGGAGGCTTTGTTCAGGGATACAGGTCAGGTCTGTGGCAGAGCCGCTCATGAGAGATTTTATTTCAGCTACCTGCAAAGAAGCTATGAGAAGAATGTGGTGGGTTCCTCTTGGTCTGGAGAAACGGAGAGATATCACCCGAAGGTGGTGTTTAATATTAACTGGACCAGTGCACATCTATGAAAGGTTTGATTGTGCGCCTATCTGTGTTGATATATAAACATCACCTCCAAAGTCATATTAGTGTGGCTAAAGCCTTGCACAGGCTGGAGCAGGTGAAAGTCCTTCTGGAGGGAGCTGTATCGATGATTGTTTTGGTCAATAAAGATAGATTTCTCTGTTGGCACCACGAATGTAAGCCATGAGCCCAGACCTTCTCGTGCTGGGTGATGTGCAGGCACAGAACAAAGGCATCACTGACAAAACTTCTGATTAATGTTTGAGTTAAGAGAAAACAAGGGGCGGGCAGGCAGGGAGCAGAAGGGGACAACGCAACCCTGTTTGCACGGGGAAGCTGGCGTGCGGCTCTTGGGAGCATGCTGGGGTTTGCTTCCCAGGATGGATGTGATGGGAGCTTCTCTAGCAAAACCCACCGCAATTTCAATGCAAACAAGGTTTGACCTTCGTACTCATCCTCTCCGACTCTTTGGGCCAGATGGTATCAGAAGCATTTCTGGTAAAGCTCCTTCTCAAAAGGGCAGGGAATTCTTGCTTCATACGATGACAAATATATTTCTTTCCTTGCTGTTTCAGCCACATTCGTTTATTAAGCAGACCACATCTAGGATCTAGAAAACGCTGTTAAACACAGTCATTTTGACTCATTAGTTCAGAGATGGCTTTACCTACGTGCCCTGGGGTTCTCACAATATATCCAAACACAGTCTGGCAGTGGGTGGATAGCTATTCCCACCTACGGCTGAATGCACGTTTCAAAAAAGGAGTTGCAGGCTTGAAATGATCTCGTTTGCCACCAATTATATATCCAGGACTGGCTTTTCCTCCCTTAAACTACCTTCATTCAGGGAATCACCAGATAGTGAGGAGGAGGAGGGTGGTTTAATGGCTTTAAAAAAGGGAAGAAAAGGACCCTTGGGGGTGCCTAGATGTTTCCTTCCCGGAGCAAAGAGCTTCAATATGATCTTAATTCATCTCTTTTCATAGCTGATGTGGTGTGGCTGCATCCTCCTGACTTTTGAGTGCTGAGGGTGAAGTAGCAGGACTACTTTCTGATCTGTACACTCATCATCTGCATGGTGCTGGTTTGTGTGGACAGAGGGGAGAAAAGGAGATGGAAACTGCTCCTTGGTACCAGGATGATGACCAGACAGGTCTTGGGAACGCCATGCGTTGCATCCCAGCCACGAGTGCTGCTGGCTGGGTCAATGTGATCAATCACTTCGGTTTCCTGTCCACTAGAGAAGATGCCTCCCTTCTCCAAACATCTTCACGCGGACACCAGATGTACTCTTTCTGCTAACAACGCGTGGCTGTAGTCAACAGGCACGTGTTTCATGAGCGAGGCCAGCTGCAGACCATAGGCGGATGGGGAGCGAGACGTCTGGTTTAACTCCCTGCCCCTCAGCCGAGCTGGAAGGGGAGCCACTAGTCCAGGCTTACATCCAGATATTTATTTTGCTCCTCTACTAATTGAACACAGCCATGAATGTCTCTGGCCCCCATAGATGTTTCGTAATGAAGGCTGATATGTGAGGCAGTATGGGATTTTGTACTAAGGCATGCCTATTTTTTTTCCCCTGTAGCATTTCGCCCCATATTTATCCTAAGCTTCATACTGAGAGCAGGAGCTGAAGGTTACAGATGGGTTCATTACCTCCAGTTGTGATTTAACGTGGGGAAAACCGCCAACAAATAAAAGGTCAAAAGCTTGGGACACAGTACTGAGACTTGTCACCAACTCAGTTTTGGGTACCCTTGGTGGCAATGGCTGTCCTTGTCAGTTAGAATCATAGAATCATAGAATTGTTAGGGTTGGAAGGGACCTTAAAGATCATCTAGTTCCAACCCCCCTGCCATGGGCAGGGACACCTCCCACTAGATCAGGTTGCTCAAAGCCCTGTCCAACCTGGCCTTAAAAACTTCCAGGGATGGGGCTTCCACCACAGCTTCTCTGGGCAACCTGGGCCAGGGTCTCACCACCTTCATGGTGAAAAAATTAAGATGTCTGCACGAGGTCACGCACCACTTCCCACCTCTTCTCCATCCAGGAGGCAGTGGATAGACTGATCAAACCCACGTTTCTCCAACCAAGCCCTTTGAAGGGCTGTGGTGCCAGTCCAGGAGCTGTTTGCGTAAGACCTTGCTACAGGGCAATGCCCTTTAGGGCTTCAGAGGGAAAGGAGAGCACAGGGCGCTCTTCATCCTGCAAAACCTTGCTGGAGACAGACATCCCTCATCTTGCCATTCGACCACCATCACCACCAAAGACTCCTCCAGATCTTCTCATCTTTTGACAACCAAGCTCTCCCTCTCCACCATCCCTATGTTGCCTCTTTGAAGGCAACATCCAAAGACAATTGATGCTTCCTACAATCTACTGTTTGGACCTTGTCAGATTTATCCTTACTCTGTTGGGAAAGTAAAGCTTCTTCTCGAGTTTACAGAGTCACTCGCTGGGAAAGTTCATACTTTGCTCCCGAGGAATTGATTTGGAGGACGGTGGCGGAGAGCTCTCCCCGTCCGCATGGGGAGAAGGGGCTGTGATAGCCAATGGCGTGATCAAATGCTGGTTAATCTTTGCCCAGGTGTACTCTGCTTGCCTGTTCAAGGGCTTGACTGCACCTTTCTGATATGAAAGAAGAGGAAATACCTCGTGTGACCAGCCTGATAATAGACATTATGTCATATTCTACATTAATTTATATAAATCAGCCTATATTTAAATACCATTGCCCCTGGTTTGCAATAAAGGCATCAAATGGGGAGACTTCTGCTTCTGTTCATCACTTTTCCTGGTCATTCCTCCAAACAGATTAAAAAAAAAACAACCCTGTTTGTCTTCTCAATTGACTTTGTTGTTGACTTCCAGCTGCGTGGTCTATGTGAAGATGCGCTCAGGGCTAATTTTGTCCTGATGACATGCCACAAAGTATTTTATTCTGACAGTGGGGAAGGGATGCAGAGTGCTGACTGTAATTCTCTTTTCCAGACTGTGCCAGGACAAAATTAGTCCTATTTATTTATTTTTTTTTTTTCATGACTGTTTGGACCAGCGATATGGTCACAGTTTCTCCCCCACGCTGGAAGATTTCAGTGCAGTGATTCGGGGAGTCTAAAGGTGGCTGGGACCTGATTGACCTGCAGCAATAATCCATGCCGCGGTGGCTTTCCTCCTATTTAAATACATTCATCTTATCTCCTGAAAGGGTTGTGGGGCTGCTGGATAACCTACCACAGAGCAGGCAAACACAGCTATTGTGCAAACAGGCAAAGCGTTTCCTGGCTTAGTGGACAAACGATATCTTTGTCTCCAGTTGCTGGGTAACATCAAACATTCCCGTATTCGCCCTCAGTGATCTCTTCAGCCCACCGCCGCTCCTGCTGCAGGGATGGACACCTTGCACGGCCTCGTTGGGGCAGCCCGATGAGAAAAAAAGGGTGAAGGAGAGGTTGAAATACAGAGGATGTAGTAGCAAAATAGCTCTGCGAGTTCTCCCTATAAATGTTATTATGGTAAAATAATTGTGCCTAAGAGGCCGCTTGCAATCAACACCCTCCTGACACTTATTAAGAGGCACAAAGGCCTCGGAGAAAGAGCTGGGAAAAAGCACCTTAAAGAAAATATTCGCAGCACAAACACAGGAAAGCGCAGATCTCCCTCCTGTTTGCCCTGCATTCCCCGAGTATTTGCTTGGGCAAAACAATAGCGTGTCCCTTACCAGGCTTCCTTCCCCTCGCCCGGGGCTGGTTGGATGCTGATGACTACGGGTCAGCCGTGGCAGGGATTTACCTCCCGCTGGCTTCGCTGCCACGCACAGGGCGGGCAGACAGACGGACAGACATACACGCCTTGGGTCGCTTCCTGCCAGACGTCTTCTAGATAAATTTGGCCTGCCTTTTGTCACGCTTTGTTTCCTTCTTCTGCAAAGTGGAGATGGTATTGCAAATCTCCAAGCATCGCTTAGGGCCCTCCATCCCAGATGTGGCCTCAGGGCCCTCCACCCAGGTGTGGTCTCGGTGCCCTCCATCCAGATGAGGTATCGGCTACATCGTCAATTAATCAGATGCTCCTTGCTCTTCCCCAAAAAGCCAGCCATGGAGGAATCTGCTGTGCTTTCACCATACCCTGACTTGTTTCCCAAACCTCCCTGCAGTTACCTTCCCTTAGCACAGCAGCAAATGCAGAAAAGTGACATTCAAAATGACATTAAGAAGGATCAAGACATCAGAAAAAATCCACTTCTGGGTCATCAGAAGGGGTCAGGCAAGTGTTCCTCCAGCAAAGACTTCCCTCCCATGAGTCTGGAAGGAGGAAAAGAAGATTTTTCCTCTGTCTGTGGAGGGGATGAAAACAGTTTTGCTTGGAGGAGGCTGATGTGGTTAAGGACCGTTCAGCCCCTTCCCTCTACTCCCACTCCCGCAGGAAACCGCAGCATCTCCTTCACCGTCCCTCCTGAAGTACCAAAGCACCGTCTCCTCTAAAACTTTGCACATGATGCCCTTCTGCGTTGCCAGATCTCCAGTCTCGTATTTCCCTGCCAGAAAATGAAAAATTTCCCTTCTGGACCGGTTTTTCCCTACCATAAGTGTATAACAAAACGCCTTCGGGATGTGGTGTGAAATCTGCTGACGCCTGAAACTTGCCCCTGGTTCAAGGCATCGGCGCTGAGCCGGGTCGGTAAAAAGTGATCACACGCTGTGAGTTCCACAGGAGTACCAAGGGGTTTAACGAGGGTTCTATAGGTGCATCGTCTTGAAATTACTGTGGCTGGGGGAATATGGTGGGGAATAAGCACAGCAGAAATCTTATCCACGCCAAAGGGAGATATGTAAAATAGCTCTGAGCATTCAAGGCTCTAAGCATGGGATAAGGAACTTTTAAATCTGAAAACAACTTTCCCGATCCAAAATTGCACCTATTTTCCTAGAAGCTGTCTCGAAATTCATGAGATTTCCTTCCGTCGGTCACTCTGTGACTTTTTCTTTTGACATCGCACGGCCTTTAGCAGCCAAAGTGCTGCTAACTGTGGGGAGAGATGGTTTTTCTGCTCTTCATTCCTCTATTCATGGTTGCGTGGAGGTGGCCTGGAAAGGAAACTTTCCTCAGCCCGGCATACCCGGGGGGAGCCTGTGTCGGATTCAACTGGCCAAGACGAAGAAATATGCTAAAAATGTGCAAACTCCCAGTCTTTTCGGAGGCATTTTGCTCAGCAAATGGATGCTTAAAAAGCAAATTACTGGCTGACGTTCGGAGCAGCTGCAGCTTTTCTGGAACCTCATGAGTTAGAAGAATATTTTCTCCTGGTGCCAGAAGAAAATGTTTTTCCCTTGATCTTACAAATGGCTGGACTCTTTCTGCTGAAATTAAAAGGAGACCATCCCTAGCATGTAAAATTTCATCACCGGTGTTTGAAGTCTGGCGAAGTCACAAGGACCTACGGTCACGGCTGTGTAATGTGCCTCAAAATCCCCCCATCTGTCCCCTCTCCCCCTGCACATCCACCCTTGATCCTGCGGGAAAACCCATCCTAAAGCCCTGCAATGGACCCCGCGACCAGGCGGTAAGTCAAATGCTGCCGTGGGATGTATTTTCATCAGTATTTAAGATAATCACAGCTCCGAGGGACTTCTGATTTTGAAACGCCCGCCGTCAGAAGTACTGTAAGGAAAAGCGTTTGGCAAACCCCTACCAGGACCGCTGCCTGCGACGCTGCCTGCGTCGCAACCCCGCGTCTCTTCTGCTGGGGCTGGGGATCGTCACTTTGGATCAGACTTTATCTTCTGCTTTTTCACCTCCAGCCTTTTCCTGCAGGTGAGTTTTCCCTGACGGTGGGTGCAGCTCCTTGGGTTATTTCTACGCCTCTTAGGAAAAAGAGAGACAGTTGCTAGCGAGCGGCTTTGTCTGCCTTGGTAAAAAGGAGCCTGGCATCTGTCTCGCACTTGCTTGTCATTTTGACAGCACATCTCCTCCTTTTGCACCGTTTGAACCATGCCCACCTCCAGGTCTGGCTCCGAGAATGGGCCAGAGTGGTGGAAAATGGCCAATCTGCAGAAAGAAAGGGATCCGTTGCTCTCAGGTGAGTATTTTGCCACCTTGCATCAAGAAGGGCAAAAAATTCACCCCAAGGATGCGGCTCAGTGTTGTCCACAGTGCTGGGCAGCCCTGGACATCCTTCTCACCCCGATTCACCCACGCCGTCGCAGCGTGTAGAAAATCATAGAATCGTAGAATCATAGAATTGTTAGGGTTGGAAGGGACCTTAAAGATCATCTAGTCCCAACCCCCTGCCATGGGCAGGGACATCCCCCACTAGACCAGGTTGCTCAGAGCCCCATCCAGCCTGGCCTTAAAAACTTCCAGGGATGGGGCTTCCACCACCTCTCTGGGCAACCTGTTCCAGTGTCTCACCACCCTCATGGTGAAGAACTTCTTCCTAACGTCCAGTCTGAATCGTCCCATCTCTAGTTTTAACCCATTCCCTCTAGTCCTACCATTACCCGACACCCTAAAAAGTCCCTCACCAGCTTTCCTGTAGGCCCCCTTAAGGTACTGGTAGGCCACTATAAGGTCTCCTCGGAGCCTTCTCTTCTCCAGACTGAACCACCCCAACTCTCTCAGTTTGTCCTCACACGAGAGGTGCTCCAGCCCTCTGATCATCCTTGTGGCCCTTCTCTGGACACGTTAAGTCCTGAGCATGGTGCAGACACATCAAAACACTCATCCTTTCCCCAAACTGCTACAACTTAAGGATGGTACAACCCCAGGATGCCCACAGCGTGTAGATGAGGTCCAAGGGACCCATCCATGGTGCACATACCCGCTTGGGAGACCAGGATCTAATGTAAGATCAAATGCAGGGGATGAAAGTGGATGTAAAAATAACTGATGGGTGGGTTGGGAAGGGCACATTTACAGGAGCAGGAGAAATCAGGAGGCTGCAAAGCCCAAACCTGTTAACTGACCCCTTTCACCCTCCTCCATCCACCCAGATGGGAACACCCCGCTGCGCAAAACACCCCTTCCTAGCAGGCCTTGAGACGTGATTGCCTTCGATATAAAAATAGAAATATGAATGATGTATTTTTCCTCCTAACCGCTCTGCTCCCTGCTGCCAAGCGGGGATTTACTGGTGCCCAGTTAGTAGCAGCCCGGGGGCGTATAGGGCCATATATTTGCTCTAACCTGAGGAGGTTTTCCAGGTTAGCTTTTTATTTGAGCTACACCCCACGTGTGTGTGTATATGTACATTGCCCCTGAAGTGGACCATTTCCAGACATCCTGGTCCAGAGAAGGAAGGTGGGGGTGGATGAAGGCCACAGAGAGGTGCTGTGGGATGAAGCTGGGCGTTCGCTGCCCTTTTGGCATTTCCAAGCCCCATGGGATCATACCAAGCACCCCATGGCTTTCCCAGCCCCTTGGGGCTCCCAGAGCCGAGGTTTGGGGCAGCACCATGGCGGGGGGAAAAGGCTTTTCCCTTAGTAGAGGTGCCCCCAACCCTTCGGGCTAGGGGACCCCCCGAACCTGCACCCTTGGGGCATCCCACCATGGCGGGGTTTGCTTGCATAGAATCATAGAATCATGGAATTGCTGAAGTTGGAAGGGACCTTTCAGATCATTAAGTCCAACCATCAACCTAATGCTGACAAAAACCATCACTAAACCATATCTCTAAGCACTATGTCTAGCTGGCTTTTAAATCCCTCCAGGGATGGCGACTCCACCACTGCCCTGGGCAGCCTCTTCCAATGCTTGACAACCCTTTCGGGGAAGAACTTTTTCCTACTATCCATCCTAAACCTCCCCTGGTGCAACTTGAGGCCGTTTCCTCTTGTCCCATGGCCTGTTCCTTGGGAGAAGAGACCGACCCCTCCGGCTACCCCCTCCTTTCAGGCAGTTGTAGAGAGCGAGAAGGTCTCCCCTCAGCCTCCTTTTCTCCAGGCTGAACACCCCCAGCTCCCTCAGCTGCTCCTCACAAGACTTGCGCTCCAGACCCCTCACCAGCTCTGTTGCTCTTCTCTGGACCCCTCAGGGATCCTCCAGGGACGGGTATCCCCTGCCAGGTATCCGTTAGGGACACCCCAAAAAAGAGATGCTGCCTGCCTTTGGGTGCAGCCTGCCTCCTCCTCCTTCTCCTCCTCCTCTTCTTCTTCCTCCTCCTGCTGCTGCCGCTGTCCGGGGCGGAGCCGCCCGCCCCAGCTCCCGCCCCGCTCCCGGGAGCGGAGCGGCGGAGCCGAGTCCAGGGCTGCGGGGACGGGGACGCCGGCGTGTCACCTCCCTCCCGCTCCTTCGCTGTCCCCATCCCACCCTCTGCCAGGGGACGGCTCCCCCTTCCCTCCCCCCCCCCCCCACCCCCCCGCCGGCCTCGCCGCCGGGGGGAGCATCGCTCGGCGGGGCAGGAGTCCCCCTCCCTGGGGGCTTGGAGGATCTCCCAGCGGCGGCAGGTAAAGGGTTGTACTGGTTGGACTGGGAGGAAGGGGGGGCCCTTTGCGTCCCCCCCCGCCCGGCGAGGGGGGTGCAGGGTGCCCCGGGGGTGCGTGTGTGATGCTGATCCGGGGGGGTGGGTGTTGGGTGTGTGACAGATATGCTGGATTTGACCCCCCAAAAGGTGCTCCGTTGTCCAAAAAGGTGTTTCTTTTCCCCAAAAGGTGGTTTTTTTTTTTCTCCAAAAGGTGTTTCCTCCCCCCAAAGGTGTTTCCTTGCCCTCCGTGCCCCCCCAAAACGGTGTCTCCCCTCCCCTCTATGGGTGGCTCACCTGGCTGGGAGCATCCCAAGCAAAGTTGGGATGTGATGGGATGCTACCACACGGTGGGAGACATGGGTGGGCACCCACCCAGGGTTCCCCCCTCGGTTCTCCATGACATCCCCCCCATCCCCCAATTTCCAGGGTGTGGATCTGGCCACCCCCTGTTCTCCTTTAGGCTCTACTTGTTTTACAGGTAACGCTTCATTTTTATACACCGCTCTCAAAATAATGGCATCCGCAGTGTCCCGCAGCCCCAGGGTTGTCCGGCACCGTAAAATCCCAAGGCAGCAAAATCCCAAGAGGGATTTATTGCCTCTTGCCCGGTCGGGGGAGCACCCTGTGCCCATCCAGCACCCAAGCTCTCCTCGCAACCTTTACAATAGGTGCAATAGGGATGTCCTGGGTGGCTCTTGGAGACATCCCTCCGGAGCAAAGCCCCGTGTTAAAGACCCCAGATTTCTTTCCAGGAGTGAGAAGAGAGGGTGGATGTAGAGGGTATTATTTTGTCTTGATGCCTGGTGAAGAAATTGCTTGGAAAAAGGAGTAATTCAGGAAAAAGTGGGGAAAAACATAATCTCCTTGCTGTTTTATTGAAGCTCTCTCCCAAGTTCTGTATATTCACCGCCTAGAAAACTGGGCGTTGAGGAGTTGCAGTGGAAATGTGAGCTTTCCTCTGGAAAAGGTCTGTTGTAGCAATTCCTGGTGTTGAAGCTGCGAAATTTCACCTCTGGCAAGATGGAAATGGGGATTCTTCAGCCAGAAAAAACCTGGCTTTGTCAAACTCACCATGCTTCGGGTTTTCAGGGGTGGGTCTGTACGGCCGCTATTATTACTTGTAATTGTGTTGGCTTAAGGGTTATTTTGGGGCTGGAAAGGGATTACGGATAGGTGATCGGAACAGTCATGACCATGCTGCATGTGAAATAAAAAAAAAAATATATTGAATTATGGTTCTCTCTGTCCCTGTATGAAAGTAAAGGAGTGCTGACAGTGAGCCCGTACAGGTTTCTCTCCATTAGAAAGTTATGCTGTGCATGGAGAACGTTAAACCTGACTGTGCCGTTCGGATGCTGTATTCTCCTGGGGTGCTCCCAACTGGCAGGAAACTTGGAATGTTGCTTCTTAGTGAGCAGAAGTTAGATCAGTGCTTTTTCTTAAAGAGCTTTTTTGGGGGGGGGTTGGATCACCCAGCGATGCAGGATAAATGCCTTTTTCCCTTCTTTCTTCCTTAGAAATTGCTGGCTTGCACTTGGCAGGTGGGGCTGGGGAAAAACTGAAGTATAAATGGATTTCCTGCCTTGCATTTTGTCTGGCATGTCTACGTTCGCCAGGCATCAGATGGCTACGGAAAGCGGTCCATTAATGCATTATACAGCCTTTATCCACCCAGGCAGTGATGCATCCTGAATCCTTGCAGCCTGCTATTTTAACGCATATTCCTCCATCCAGACTTGAAGCATCTTCACACCGATATCCCAGCAATATTTAGCTGCAGAATATTTCGCTGTGATTTAGGAGGCGCTTCTTCAGTGGCAAATACAAGCTCTGCTTTGAGGAGTTAATTTTAGAGTGGGTGTCTCTGTCAAGCTGTACTTTTTCTATTAAATAAGCATGTTCTGCACGTTACGTTCTTCCCGGCGATGAATTCTGTACTTGGAGGCGAAGCATGACTGATGTTTGTCTCGTGCATCGACAACGAGCGGCGCAAAGAAAATGAGTTCTGGTTCCATCAATTTATTTGGTGTCGGGTTGTAGGTTCAGAAACTGCTGGCTTGGAATTAATGATAAAAGGTTTAGTTTTTGCAAGGCAACAAATTGCTTTTATGAACCAGGAAGATTTTAACGAGATACTGAACCAGCTGTAAGGGCTAAGGGACTATTTGTTGCACTTTTATCCATAAATTGCCACGTGTATTTGACTGCATTAATATTGCCGTAGCGTTTCACACTGCTCAGTGCCAAAATAAGTATATTTAGGGTTTTGCTGGTTTTTTTTTTTTAGTGTGTGGGTTACAGTAACTCATGGTTGCAACTGGTGTTGTAGGTTGAGGTCAATGTGCTGGTAGCAGATGGCTCATTCACCCCGTTGTTTGCTTTAGAGGCACTTTGATGCTCACAGGTGGTGGAAGTTAGATCTGGGTCCCTTTCTAACAGACACACCTGCGGGGAATATTGTCCTTTAACTTGCTTTGTAAATCTTCCCGAGGGTGAAGATAAAAGGGTATGGTTGCGCCTTTGAAATACTTGTGGCATTGCTGCCGTACAGCTGTGGAAGGTTGGTTATCCCTAACATTGAGAGTGTTGGGGTTGGACGTGGATGGGCACTTAGGGCTCCTCCTGAACGCAGTTTTCCTACAAGCATGGGGTGGAGGAACATTGAGATGCTGGTCTGAAACTCCTTTTTCTTGAGAAGATGCATCCAGACGGGCCATGCTTCTGTCCACAAGCCCTTTAATGAAATGCTTTGGCACCTTCTTGCTGATGTCGAGATGAAGTGATGGGATCCACCTGGCAGCCACTTGGCTGTGGCCATAAAGAGGCTTCGTTAGGCTGCAGCAGCTGATAATTATGCTTCAAGGAGACCAAATGGTGGGGGAAGAGGTGGCTGTGGGAGTTTATCCTTGTGCAGAAGAATAACAAGTGCTGCTGGTGTGAGGAGGCTGTGGCTGCTTTGAGCTTTGCTGCTGCCAACTGTAGCTGTTGTGGGGTGAGTGGTGTCTCGTGGCTTCTTCCCCTTGTAGCGGGGCGTTTGCTCCCCAAAAATTACTGCGGAGAGCTGGGCGTGAAGCTGAGCGGTTCCTACTGCTCAGGAGAGGGCAGTGTCACACCAAGGAGCTGCTTCCACGCTAAAACCTGCGTGGAGATGGCAACCTCTGCCAGCCCAGGGGTCCAGGAGGGTCTTGTAGGGGCGCAATATCCCGTATCCGTGTGGGACCCAGGCACTTCTTCTTCCCCAGGCGAATTATTCCCCCATCCAGCTCCGCTCCCTGCAGGCTTTCCCTGCCCCTGGGTGCGCTGCTGGTGTTCAACAGACCTTTGTAGGAATATTCTAAGCGTGATGCTGGGAAAAGGGATTTAAGCGACTGTTTATAGCAGTCGCTTTTTCCTGCCAGCTCCTCTATAAACAGTGATTAGGTGCAGCTACTTTAATGCATGTCTTGACTTTTGGGGGGGGTTGGGTGGAAGCTGTGCGCTGGTGTTTGGCTTTGCTGCTTTTTCCTCTTCAGCTAACCGCTGTCTTCTCCCCACTTCCTCCAAAAACACCCACAGATACTGCCTGAATTTTTGGTTAAATAGCCTGACGTTGCTCAATAACCTAAAAAAAAAAAAAAGCCTTATTTTTATATGTAATTAAATATTTGTAGAAGGTTTCTGCCAAGGAGTGGTTTCAAGGTACAGCGTGTTCCCCTGAAGGGTATTCAAACAAGGACCTTCTTGGGTGGCAATAGGGAATTTTTCCATGCTCGTGCCTATCTCGAGGCATCGCGTGTTTTCACATACTGAATCCATTACACGTTGTGATTGAGCTCTGTCTTTTTTCCCTGCCTGGTCTTTGGGCAGGATCAGCTTTATGAAAAACATTTCTTTTGTGAAAATTTTTTTTTGCACTGACTTTTTTTTTTTTTTTTTTGGTGGCTCTAGGGGTTGCTGAAATGGGCTGTTATTTTTTGGGTTTTTTGCCCCCACTGGATGAAGGGTGGGATGGGGATAGGAGGGGGGCAAATAGAACCTCACTTGGTACCCGAATTTGTGCATCGCCCCAGCTCCATCACTGGGCTCCTACATCTGTGCGGAGTCCTTCTGGCGGCTAATCTCTTCCTTGGAAATAGCTTGTACTGGTTTTAATGTAATTCTTTAGTCATGACAAAATTGAATCCTCCTGCTCTCTAACCACCCTGTCCTCCGCGTCACCGGCTGCTCAGGAGCTGGGCTTTCTGGGAGGCTTTGCCTGGTGCTTGGGGTCCAGGCTGCTGGATCCTGGAGGGCTTGGAGGTGATGGACTGTAAGTTTATGCTCTTCTTGTCTGGGAATGCTCAAAAAGATCTGTTTCACTTTCAGATTTACCATGTAGCACTGTGCTAAAGCAGTGTTTTATCTTGAGCTTTTCCCCTTAAAGCAAGCCTGCCTTTAATTTTTAATTCCTTATTTTTTTTTATTTTAAACTCCTGCCGTTTTTCTTAAAACTCTGCTGTAACTTGTACGATTTCTTTATGAATGTCTGGTCCCTGTGTTTTGCTTCCCTTCCCCTCCCACCTCCTCCTTGGTGAGCTGAAATGAAACTTCTCCCTCCCCCAGCCTGAGGTTAGATGCAGAAATATTCTGGTCGCCCGCCGCTTTTAGCTGCGCCGCGTTTCAGGTTCACATTAGCACAGGTTGCTCAGGGAAAGCATCTTGTATCTGACTTAAATAGCACAAGGTGAAGACCAGCGTTTCCTTTAATATGTATTTTGGGTGTAGCGTTTAAAAAGATGTAATGGACTGGCTGTACCCTTCAATGGCCAAGCGTTCTTCTGAGCTGCTCTAATAGAGTATCTCTTGGGTCACTTACCTTGTATTGATGAATCTCTTGAGTTGACAGTCGCCTAATCATAAATCAAATTGCCCGAGTCTAAAATCAAGTCAATGGTCTGCAGAATTGCAGCAAAATAAATAAAGTGTATTACATTTTCAGACTTGGAGAGGGCGACAGCCCTGTGGCCAATGGTTGGGACTTGGTGCCCGAAGGTCGTGGGGTGGTGGGGTGATGCACCAAGTGCTCCATCAGGTTCTTGGGAAGTAGGTCTAATCCTGGAGCAGGTCACTTAAGATCTTGGAGAGGATTTGAGGCTCGTGTCTAGGCTTCCTAAATTTCCTAGGACCTTGCCAGGAGGGCAGAAACCTGGTGTTAAAGGGCAGGCTTGGCCTTTCCAAGGTATCCCTTGTGTGTGACCCCATCTGAAACCCATGGTGCTGACTGCAGAGCTCTTTTCTGAGCAAAACCTTGGAGGATGGTGGTAAAACTGGGAAATATTCAGGGTCATGCCTCAAGTTCTCTGCCCAGTGCTCTTCCATCACGCTGCCAAGGGGCAAGGTGGGGCCGGGGGCTTCCCAAGTCATGCTAACTGGAGGTGCTACTGGTTGTCCAAACCCTATCTCTGCGATGGATAGAGAGGGGGCTTAGGCTTGTTTACAGGGATTTACCATGGTGGTGAGGTCACTCCGTGATATATGGGTGGATTTTGTTATGTGTTTGGTTTTTTTTGTGTTTGGTTTTTTTTTTTTTGCCAAGAGGTAATTAATGCTTTCCTTGGGATTAAAGTATTTCCTGCGTGCCTCAGCTGTTGATGTAGGAAGGAGTCATCCAACCCTTTGACCTTTCTTGGAGATGAAAAAGGCTTTTTGGAGAAGGTAAGAAGTGTATGTTCAAAACCAGTGTGTCTCTTTCTTACTCAACGACTTTCTTGCATGAAGAAGCCCCATAAAGGACATTTCTTGAGGCTGTCGAGTAGGTGATGTTTTGTAGGCAGTCGCCCGATACAGCAGTGATTATATTTGCAGGTATTGTGGGAATTTTGGTGTCAATCTACCTACTAATTCGTGCATCTTGTCGATGAGACTTTAAACTGCCAGTCAAACCTATTGCAGTTTGAAATCCAGCAAACGGGCAGCGCCTGCGCCCTGGTCTGGGTGTCCAGGCAGAAATCCACCTGCTTTTTGGGTTGTGATTTCTCCATCCGTGGCCAGGAGCTGCCTGTTGGAGCTTAGGGATCTGCACAGTAATAATGGCTGAACAGTCCTTGTAATCTGTGGATGGTTTGGGGCTTGTTAGGAGGCCTGGAATTCCTCAAGTCAAGAGGGAAAGCGAGACCTACGGCTTCTCAAAACGTCTATTTTTAGGTGTGTGTGATTTATCATAAAGGATTGCTCTGCACTTAGTACACTGAACTTGTAAGCCCTGTTTTCCAGCTCTTGCACAGATACCAAAATGCCTGCCAAAAATACATACATATATATATTAGTGCCTCATTTTTCCCTATGCTGACAGGCTGGGTCTCATGAGCTCCTGAAACGCTTGCTATATTGCATTTGATGCTCTGTAAATACATAGCGGTGGGTGGCTCTTATTTTAGGAGTGGGTTATCCCCCTGCTCGGGCTTTGGTTTTGGCTTCAAAACTTGCTGGTGTCTGGCAGGCCGCAAGCTTCTCGTGCTTGTGCTTGTCTTCTCCTCTGTTTCTGCTCCTGCCTGAGACCTGGAGGCAGAACCCATGTTAAAAACGAAGCAGCTAAACTCATCTTTAGCTCCGAGTTAATCACTGAAATGCAGGGTGCTTGCAGTCCTCATTAAAAGCCTGATTTAAAGTGCAAGGTTGACAGCTTGGCTGGAGATACTTTCCCTTATCACAAGTGTTTCCTAATCTGTCTCCTTGGTGTAAGGATGTGTGTGTGGTTTTTTTTTTTTTGTTTGGATCTCCAGGCTCTTGCTCTTGGAGAGCTGTGTACATTAAAGGAATGCAGCATACTTGTCGCTAAGACAGCTGTATATGTTAAAATGTTAATGTGATGGGAGTAAATGTGCTCTGGTGTCTCTTACGCTGTCAGGAGAGCCTTTGTGCCTCGCAAGGTCACGCCGCTGCGTAGACGCGTGTTCCTGAAACACAAACAGTGCGGGTTCTCCTTATACAGTTTTGCTTTACAAAGGAAAAGAAAGCCGCTTGTGGGATTATAGCGACGGAGCCGCTGTCCCTGAAAACACAGGCAGGAGCGGTGCGGCTGAAGGCCAGCGTCCGAGGAAGCGTCCTTCCTTGCCTTTGTACCTGGGCAAATATCAGCCCTGCAACGTGCTGTGGTTTTGGCTTTGGTCCTGAGCTTGCGTGGGGGTGGGAGGAATGACATGGGTAACGAGGAGCTCAGAACCTGCTCTGTGGTTTGTTAGAGTTCTGGAGCTGGAAGGGAGTCTCTGAATGTAAGAGGGTCTCTGTGCCTTTGGTGCCCACCATTCCCGACAAAACTTTTTGAGGAGGGTGGGCATCTCCTGCCCAGGAGCTGTGCTGGAGGCAGGAACCTGTTCAGCTTCCCAGATGTTTTCAACAGCCCCAACACATATAATTTGGGAGCCTTTAAATAAATTAATAGTCCACCCAGAGCTCCTTGCATTTGGTGACTAGGATTTAGCATCTACCAACCTTTTTCTTCTGCTGTATTTAAGGCAAAAAAGTCTTTTACTGGAGCAAGCTGGAAGCTCTGAGCATTGTCTGGAGCGAAATGGACCTATCTGGTAATGTAGCTCCATTAACTCAGTGTAGCCTGGAAAACTGTTCTTGTTGAAGGGTGAGGGTGTTGGGGAGAAGGTGGGCAGTGCCACCAGGATGGAGGTAACCAGAGTGGGAAACCTGGGTGCAATGCTGTCTTTGCTGTACCCCAGCGTCCTGCAAAGCCATCATGCCTGCTGGCACCTGTGGCACCTGGGGACATAGTCATAGAAAGGTTAGAGTTGGAAGGGACCTTAAAGGTGATCCAGTTCCAACCCCCTGCCATGGGCAGGGACACCTCCCACTAGACCAGGTTGCTCAAAGCCCCGTCCAACCTGGCCTTGAACACTTCATGCTTGATACTTGCTTGGGGGGTGGCATAGATCAATATATTTCTTTGGGCAGAGAAGCTGCCCACAAAGCAGCTGTTAAATAATCTCTTTAAGGCATGAAAAACATGGCAGGAGTTCCTGTGACCACCCGGCATGGCTCAATGGGTGCCAGTAACTGACCCCACATGGACTAATGAGGTGGACAGGGGATCCCAGCAAAGGCCAAAACACCCCACCAGCAACTGGGGGAAGTGGGAGCCTTTTACTGTGTTTTCTGTCTTGCCAGGGGAGATTAAAATACATGGCCTCTAGCTAGGAGCTGTCAGAGCTCTTGGGGCAATATGCCCACCCAGATCAAATCTGAACATCCCCTATTTGTTTTCCCTGTTTGTTTCCCCCAAAAGAAAACACATGGGGTGCAAGCTGTTGTTCTTGAATACAAGGTCGATTCATCCAGTTTTGGGTTTCCAACCTTCACAACATGCACTGGGTCTGTAATGCAACTCCAGCTCTGCCAAAAGCTGCTGCAGATTGGAAATAATGCCCTTTGTTTAGGGGTCACCTCCGTGGAGGTGTTGCAAACAGCTTGCCGGCTGCAGCCCATCTGCCAGGCTGGGAAAGCTTTTGGTGCGAGTTGATCTCAGACCACGCTTGGCTCAATACTGACATCCTTGGAAGCCTTAATGGTGCTGGTGACCTGCCCTGGTGTCACCTGGAGCGGGGTGATAAATGCCTTTGCAGGTGGATGGGCCCTTCTGGTCGGGGGTGAGGGAGGTCGGCTGGTTAATAGCAAGGCTGGATTTGAGCCTGTGACCTGAAGGCAAAGGTTCCTGCTGGGCTGAAAAATCCCTCGTGGTTTTTATCATCTTGATGTGCTAAACACCACTGTTTACGGTGGGGAATGTGATTAGTTAGCAGGAATGAAGCCTGTGAGCTTACTCTGAAGCTGTAACCTGCTGTCCAGACTCTCCTAGAGATATCCTGCAGTGAAGAGCTACAGATCCACTTCTAAGAGCAGAAAAAGCTTAAACTAGGGGGGGTCCTCTATATTTCTAAAAGTGTCAGCTTATAATGTTTAAACCCTTCTATTGCAAGTCCTTAAATCCAAGCTTCTGGGGTAATAATCTGGTTGTACTGAGTGCTGTATTGGACCCATGAGACCATCACTTATGCTCTCTTGGCTTCTTCCCCACCCCCAGCTCAGGGAAAATACTGGCTTTTCCCTCTGTTTCCCTGAACTTTGTAGCTGAACTGTGTGTTCCCAGGAGGGAAATAGCTGGACCACTGGTTTAAGGTCTGGGGTCTGCTCTGCTCCTCTCCTTGAGCAATTCGTGGGCTGGATGTTGGGATGTCCTCGCTGGGGGCTGTGGAGCTTCTGAGGGTATGTGGGGTGAGGAGCAGGGAGCCCCCGAGGTCATGAGCTTGGGCAAATGGAGTCAAAAGACACCATGTCCACTGGTATTTCTGCACCTTCCCTTCCCAAGCGTTACGTGCTTCTCTCTATCTCTGCTGATATTTGTAATAGCGATAAGAAAGGCTCTGTAACAAGTGTGCTCTGTGGCTGATAAAACTTGCTGTGCGCAAGAGCTGTTCCAGCTGAGAGCTTATCAGCACTATTAAAACTTTAAGGATCAGCAAGGCTTGAGACATGGGGGCGTTTCGGGTCCTTTAGCAGCAGGGAAACATCCAACGAGGAATCGTGCTGGAAGTGCTGCTTCTCTGTAAGTCCCTCTAAGTGCCTTTTTATTTTTTTTCCTCTATATTAAGGAAACAATTTGGGGGATGAGGCTTGTAAACTGGTCAAGCATGCGTCTTAAATGGAGATGGCTGGTTACTGTGTTGTATGGTGGCGTGTGTAATGAGCTGGCTGGTGCTTAATGAAGGTGGTAGCTGGTCTCAATGGGGACTGAAATAAATTGAGGGATCCACCTTCTTGCGTCTCACCAGGCTGCTCTTTGCTTGGAGAAAGAGCTCCTGGTGCTTTTGTGAAGGAAGGGTTGTTCTCCCAACTTGGTTTGATGCTCTTCAAGGGCACTAACCTCTGCAAGGTTGGTGAAAACATGGGTTGAAGCTGGTAAAGGATACGGTGGTGTGGACCCTGGCCAGGAATCACCTGGCTCCCACCTTGATTTGGAAGAGCATAATTCCCAGGAGCTCCCATGTGTTGCCTGAATGTGCTGAGATGAGGCTGCTGGCATCTGAGTGTGGGGATGTCTTTGTCCTCCTCAAATTTAGGCAACTTATGCAGACATCTCCATCCTCTTGGGATCTGCAACTTTGAGCCTTCTCCAGTGGCTAGGTGCCCAGACCTTCTGTCTAAAAATGTCAATACAGTTTATTTTCTTGTGTGAAACTCCCCAGGAGGGAGACATGGTGATACCTGTTTTACAGGAGAGCGGTGTGATCGCTGCTTAGAAACTTCCCTTTCCCTTTTGGGATGAGGAAATGAAAATGTTCCTCTCCAGCCTCTGCAAAAGCTCCTTTTCCAGGAGGGATGGAGCCTGGAGGTTGAAACCAGACAGTCAAGGACCTGAACAGGGAGCCTGTTTCTTGACTGCTTCTCCTAGGAAGTGGAGCCAGGGTGGGAAGGTACTTTCCTTGTTTGCATGCCTGTTTTTCAAATCAATCAAAAGAAGCGTGGGCAACAGGGCGAGGGGGGGGGGATTCTGCCCCTCTGCTCTGCTCAGGGGAGACCCCCCTGCAGTGCTGCCTCCAGCTCTGGGGCCTCAGCACAGGAGAGACACGGAGCTGTTGGAGCGGGGCCAGAGGAGGCCCCGGAGATGCTGGGAGGGCTGGAGCCCCTCTGCTGTGAGGACAGGCTGAGAGAGCTGGGGGGGTTCAGCCTGGAGAAGAGAAGGCTCCGGGGAGACCTTGGAGCCCCTTCCAGTCCCTCAAGGGGCTCCAGGAAAGCTGGGGAGGGACTCTGGATGAGGGAGGGGAGCCATGGGACGAGGGGGAAGGGTTTTACACTGAAAGAGGGGAGATTTAGATGAGATCTGAGGAAGAAATTCTTTGCTGTGAGGGTGGTGAGCCCCTGGCCCAGGTTGCCTAGAGAAGCTGTGGCTGCCCCATCCCTGGAAGTGTTCAAGGCCAGGTTGGATGGGGCTTTGAGCAGCCTGGTCTGGTGGGAGGTGTCCCTGCCTAGGGCAGGGGGGTTGCAACTAGATGATCTTTAAGGTCCCTTCCAGCTCTAACCATTCTGTGATTCTAAATGTACAGAAAGTCATGAGAAAGCAGAGTCAAACCTGAGGTTCACCTGCTGCTGGCCATGTCAGGAAGATCCTTCTATGTTGCCGTCCTCTTGCTTTTGTTGTGCACACAACACAAATCAGTCCTAGTTGTTGCCATGTGTGTTAGGCTGTCCTGCTCTTGAAGACTTTATTTTTATCTCAGTTTTCGAATAGCTTTATTTCCTTTTCTGTTGTACCGTTGTGCTGCGTGGGGTTCTCCGGGAGGGCATGAAGAAGGGTGGTTCGAACCAACTGGTGTCATGGCAGGAGACAGAGGAGGGAGGAAGCTGGGAGTTAGCAAGAGTGATGCTTGCTATAATCTGATGGCAGAAATATGCCTGCCTTCTGCAGATCACCACCCCAGGGTTCAGCTGGCCCAGCCAGGGTTGGTCCAAGGAACATCAGCCCTGGCTGTGCTGCAGATAGTCGGAGCTGTTGGAAGAGATGGCTTTTGACAAAAGTGGGAGCAAACGCTCGTTGCTATTACACGCTGCTGCGTGCAAGGTCAGCCTGACCGTCTGGTTCCCAAATTGGGCAGTCGGGTTCACTTTTTCAGCAAACACTTGCCGTGTAATCAGCTAATGGGATTTCACACAGCATCCAGTGTTTCTAACTCGGCTTTGTGATAGCAACTTAATCCAAAAAAGCCAGAGTTAAAATAAGTGGAAATATGAGTTCCTGGGGCTATACAATTCCAGTACCTCATGTAGCAAAGCCATCTGAATTCTACCAGAATTGATACACTGATCTTTATATCTGAATTGACTCAAAATGTTGTAAAGCTGGGGAGAAAGAGCATCTATTGGTACTTATTATGGCTCAGACACCTTTGCTTAAGGCAGTGTCTCCTGTGAAATTTCTCTTGTTTAAATACCGCAGTCAGAAAACACAAACCAGCCTTCTGCATCAAGGGAAGGTGGTTGCAGTGATTTCAAATCTTCTTTTTACCTGGATTGCTGCGAACTGGATCCCTGACCCGTTTCATGTGTTTTAGGAAAAGTTTTCCGCTTCAAGTTGGAAGTGAACTACAAGCGTGGCAGAGCCTGGAATTAGATCGAATAGGAAGAGAAAATAAGTGTGTGATGGTAGGAGGAGGCAGCAAGAACAGCTTAAATCCTGTTACGTGTGTACCATCTTCCCTCTGTGAAGGGTATTTCAGGCTCTGGAATCAAATTGGGACCTCGGCCCAATTTACTTGCTCATGTGTTTTTTTTAAATCGAATCCTTTATTAGGCTCCTTAAGGTAAATACTTAAAAAGACTTCTGGAGTCCCAGGAGGAGCATTTGGTGGAGGGGAAAGCTCTTGTTCGAGTGTTACTCTTTCACGGGAGTGCCCTGGTTCTTGGTCAAGAAGCTGGACTTCACATCCTAATTCTCCTCCTCTACTCCGCTCTGGGGAGATCCCACCTGCAGTACTGTGTCCAGCTTTGGAGGACAAGCTGTCCAGCACAGGAAGGACATGGAGCTGTTGGAGCGGGGCCAGAGGAGGCCCCGGAGATGCTGGGAGGGCTGGAGCCCCTCTGCTGTGAGGACAGGCTGAGAGAGTTGGGGGGGTTCAGCCTGGAGAAGAGAAGGCTCCGGGGAGACCTTGGAGCCCCTTCCAGTCCCTCAAGGGTCTCCAGGAAAGCTGGGGAGGGACTCTGGATGAGGGAGGGGAGCCATGGGATGAGGGGAAAGGGTTTTCAACTGAAAGAGGGGAGATTTAGATGAGATCTGAGGCAGAAATTGTTCGCTGTGAGGGTGGTGAGCCCCTGGCCCAGGTTGCCCAGAGAAGCTGTGGCTGCCCCATCCCTGGAGGGGTTCAAGGCCAAGCTGGATGGGGCTTGGAGCAACCTGGTCTGGTGAGAGGTGTCCCTGTCCAGGGCAGAGGGGCGGAGCTGGATGATCTTTAAGGTCCCTTCCAACCTAAACCATTCTATGATTCTCCTTGTTCATGTCTCAGCTCAGCCACTATTGGCTTCTGCTGGCTAGTTTTTGCCTAGCAGCCATAAAACTTATTACTGTGTTTCAGCATTGCCAGAAGCTGATGAGATGTTTTGCTCCCAAACTGGCCTTTTTTGATGACGGATCCCATATGTTTGATTCCAAAAGCCTGGCTTTTTTTTTTTTTTTGGAAGAAAAGGTATAAGATAAATATTGCCTAAAACACTTGTGGCTCAGCTCTACTGAGCCAGCTTTTGGACAGGGGTGTGAGTAAAAACCCTGTTATGTCTCATGCACCATCAGGTTTAATGCTTGCTAAATGGCAGAGCTGTCGAGCAAAAAGCATTGGGCTGAGGCAATGTAGCTGCTATTAAAAAAAAAAATACATCGCTGCAAGTGGCTGAGCTTTGAAATAAATTGTGCTGTGCCTGTTTGGTAAGGGGATATGTAGGGACAGCTGAGGTGTCTGGATTCCCCCCAGGGCTCATTGCCATTTTGAGAGATTTGGGAAGACGACAGGTAGCTGCCTGTGGGGAAGGTCTGTGTTCCAGTAGTAATAAATCCTCTCCTTGCCATGAAACATGAGGCCTGTATTTAAGTAATTGTCTTGTGATAGAGTTGAAACCAGCTAGAGTTTGAAATTCTAACTTTTTATTTCCATGTTGTGAATGATGGACAAAGTAGGGTTTGCCACTTGTCTTGCTTTCGTAGAAGAACTGTAAAACGCTGAAAGATCTTGGTGTCATGGTGGCATAGGCTTAGTGAAGACCTGTATGTCATTGCTATCCTGGAGCTCTCACAGAATCACAGAATGATAGGGGTTGGAAGGGACCTCTAGAGATCACCCAGTCCAACCCCCTGCCAGAGCAGGGTCACCCAGAGCAGGTGGCACAGGAACGCCTCCAGGTGGGTTTGGAATGTCTCCAGGGATGGAGACTCCACCACCTCTCTGGGCAGCCTGTGCCAGGGCTCTGCCACCCTCACAGGAAAGAAGTTCCTCCTCATGTTTAGGTGGAACTTCCTATGCTCAAGTTTGTGCCTGTTACCTCTTGTCCTGTCTCTGGGCACCACTGAAAAGAGCCTGGCCCCATCCTCCTGACACCCACCCTTTCAGTATTTCTAAGCGTTGATAAGATCCCCCCCTCAGTCGTCTTTTTTCCCAGAGCGAAAAGACCCAAATCTTTCAACCTTTCTTCCTAAGAGAGGTGTTCCAGTCCCCTCAGCATCTTGGTAGCCCTTTGCTGCGTCCTCTCCAGTACTTCTTGAACCGAGGAGCCTGGAACTGGACACAGTTTTCCTTCTCGAAAGTTTGCAGGATGCTTTAACCCTCTCCCTCATGTGCCATCCTTATGCCCTCCCCCATGCTCCCCTCAGGTGCTTGAGATCTAATCAAGCTGATGTGTTTTGCTCCTGGAGTGCTTCAGTTGTGTCCTGTCACACTTCAGCTTAGGCAGAAAGGGCCTATATTAAAGAAATTTTGTTGTGTGTCATTTTTATTTTCTTTTCTTCTCCTGGAAGTTACTTTGCAGAGCAAGAGCATTTGACTGGAAGGATGAGCAGGACTTGCCTGAAGGAACCACCCCATAAAAATGGCTTGGCCTTGATTTTTCCCTTATCCCCTCCTTATCCCTTTCTCCTGTGCAGCTCTAGTCATGCTGGGTTTTAGGGCAAGTGTTTGCTTTGAGCATCATGGGATCGTAGGAAGCAGAACTTCACCCCTTGGATGTAGGTGGCTGGTGTCCCTTGTCCAGCTGTGTCCCTGCTGGATGCTGTCTGACTGTGACGTGGTCACCTCTGCTTGCATTGACCCCACAGAGAAAATGGCAGCAGGGGGCGACTGGTGGTCCCTGGACTCTTAGGGGCTGTTGGGCCTCTTCCATGAGCTTGAGCGGATGCATGGTGCGTCATCAGTTAGCAGTGATGGAGAAAGGAGAAATGTTGGTTGGTCTGTCCATGGCTGGGTGCATCTGCTACAGCTTCGGGGATACTGTCTGGAGGGTCTGAGGTCTCACTTCTGCCTGAGAGCCTGTCCCACACTGGTTCACCTCAGTGATGTTGTGTGAAGCCTGAAGTCCCAAGAGCAAGTCTTTCTCCTCCCTTGGCCATGCAAGAGATGGTTGCTTGCAGGAACTGATGAACTGTGAGTCCTTCCTCTCCAACAAGATGAAGGCATGTGAAATTTATTGCCTCTAGAGAAGAGGGTTTAGTTCTTGCTTGTGCCATCTACCTCCTGTTTCACCCTGGGAACACAGAAGGACAGGGTTGTTTTTTTACCACTTGAGCTATTGGCTGTTTCTCCTTGGATACTGCGAGGTAGCCAAGAAGCTGTGGGTTGATGCTCTGATAGTGATCCTGAGGGAAGGATGTCTGAGGTGTTGGGTGATGATTTGGGCTCATCCATCTGCTTTATGCACACATCCTCAGTGGTTTTGGTCAAGGAGATAAGTGTCTCTCCTTGTTCTGTGACTGCAAAATAAAGGACCTGGCACTGCCTTGGTGGGGCAGGATGAGGATATGAAGACTTGGATACTGTAGAAAGGGTGCTAGATGTGTAGATTTTTCCTTCCTTGAGGTATATTCCCATGAATGCAACTTCCTTGGGTGATGGTCTTTGGCCAGTTGTGCTTCTGACACAACTGCTCTGCAGACATGTCTGACAGTGTCAAAAATGAATGGTTTCATGTGAGGGGTCAGGTTTCCGCTATTCCTGTGCGATCAGGTCTTGGACATACCTGGGATGGGAGAGGCACCAGGAGGACCTGGTGTGAGCCACCTCTTTCTCTGAGGTTTGCCTTTTGGGAGGTCAAGACATGTGTCCTCAGTTGAAGATTGGTGTTAGCAGCCCGTGTAAACCATTTGCGGGATCAGTGTTATCACAGGAGTATTTGTGCACCACTCTCCTACGTTCACCCGGGGAAGTGACGCAAACAAGGTGTTGAGCAGTTTTGTGTCAAGGGAAGAGGCATGTTCCTGGAAAGCAGCTCCCCTTGGGTGGGCTGCTCAGCCTTTTCCCACTGTGACACCGCTAGTCTGAGCTAGTCAACTCCACTTTTCAGGTGCCTGCTCTAACGAGTGGGAATACAGCTCCAATGACGTTTTCAGAGTATTTTTAGCAGGTTGACTGGAGGGAGGGTGACAGCCTCTCCAGCAGAGCAGAGCTGCAGCTCACTGTTGGCAGCACTTCAAATGCATGGTGGGTGCCTTTTTGGGTGCAGAGAGGTGCCACCCTCAACCACGCAGCACCCCATTTTCTCTCTGTCAGGGAGTGAGATGCTCAAACTGAATCTACCCGAGGATCTGTGCCCCTGAGCTTGTGATGAAGCTGGGATTCAAAGCCTTGTCCTGCAACCCCTGTCCCCAAATGCTTTGTATGTGCCCTCTGCAGCTAGGCTTTCCTCTTGCAGTGGGCAACAATATTCTCCAAGAGCTGCCATGGAGAAGTTGAAGGTGGTGGTTGAGGAACCCTGCAGAAGATGCTGGGTGGCCTCTGCAGGGAGGGAGTTGACTTGATGGAGGTTTGTCTTTGGGGTGGAATGGGTAGGCTGTGCAACACCTGCATGAAGTAGATACGCTTTCCTCTTGCAGTGGGCAACAACATTGTCTAAGAGCTGCCATGGAGAACTTGAAGGCAATGGCTGAGGAGCCCTGCAGAAGGAGCTGGGTGGCCTCTGTGAGGAGGGAGGTGACCTGTTGGAGGTTTGTCTTTGGTGATGGCCTGGGTGGGGTGTGCAACACCTGCATGAAGATGGTGAGACGTGCCTGAGGGTGGGATTTTTTTTGGGGAGTGGTGCAGGCTGAGGTGGGAGAGAGGGTCTGGAAAATGCTGTGTAGGAGACTTTGCCTGACTCCAACGTTTTAGTACATAGTTCTTGCGTTGCTACCATAATAACCTCAGCATAATGTCACTGTTTCACATGAGCGGTGATACTGGTCCACTGGAGGACCATGACCACTAGAAATGGAGTATGTGGAATGGGATAAGAAAAGGGAATCTGCAATAAATTTTCCTCCTTCCCTTTTCCTTTCTAACCGGTTTTTCTCCAGTGCGATAGCAAAATGATGAACACTTAATTTGTGATATTTTTTCTTTTTTTTTTTTTTTTTTGCCCACTGATGGATGGTAACTAGATACTATAAATACTTTCAGCTTTGGACACAACCTGCCAAAAATAGCTGGGAGCTCTGTAGGGGCTGATACTTGGCGAAAGGCTGCGCTCGCTTTATCCCGAGCGTGCCAACGGGCTGAGTTCACAGAGCATCTTTGGAACCAGGGGGGTGTGAAGGTGGTGATGGGGAAACCTTCCTGCTGCTGCGACAGTGACACAGGGACTGTTTTATCGCCTTGTGGGACGCTCACTGTGGTGTTTTGCAGCTAGAAACCATTACCTGAGCATTGCTGCTTTTCATCCTGATGGCTGAGTACTTTTTGGTACCCTGGGGCTGGACTGAGAACACAATGAAGGTCTCCAAACCCAGGCAACTCCCTGAGAAAGCAGCTTGTAATAATTTATATGTGTAGAGGCATCTGTCCCAGTAACTGTGGATCATCTAGGGTGGGAGTAAAATCCCAGTCTTGTGGGTCTGATTACAGGACTGGGAACTATCTTTAGCTGCTTTTCCCCTCCGAAAGGCATTTGCACATGGCGCAGAAGTGTCTGGCAGCTGAACCTGTCTCTGCTGCACCCCCACCAGCCTGGTTTAGAGAGACTCTGTGGGTTGCTCTGTGAATAATTTGGGAGGAGGGCAGTAGGGAATGTGTTGGCTCTTTGCGTTCAATATGGAAATGGCGCTTTCCCATGTGGGGGTGGGAATAAGTGGGGGATGTCGCTGGGGCTGATGAGCAGGGGAGGTCTGCTTAGTTCTGGAGCTTCAGCTTTCCGCTGGTGTTCTCAGGCTGATCTTAAGGCTGATGTGAAAGTGTAAAGCATCGTTTTCATAGTGCTTAGTCACATGAAATAACCTCCCCACTTGAGTTGGGTACAGCATAGGGGTTGCTTCAAATGGCATGACTTAGTTTCTCCAAATATTGTTGGCGAAAGGGTGGTTTTCAGATGAAATGTGTGTCTTTTTAGGATGGCTCATGAGCTCTTATGGGATAAAACACAGAATACAGTGAAAACTCATTTAATGAAGAGAGAGTTTGAGGCTGCTTTGTGACCTGACTAATGCTGGCAAGTCCAATTTCTGCTGAGCAGGGGATGTGAACCTGGTGAGTCTCCCCACTGCATAGTGGAAGCAGCACAATACACATCGTTGTGAAATACAATGTGAAGCTGATGGGTGGGGTGAGATCAAGGTGAGGCGCTGGCAAGGAAATATTCATAGTCCCTAAAGTATTTGGCCCATCATGGGGGGGGAAAAAGGAGAGAATAAACTAAGTCTTCTCTGAGTCGTCATCTTCCACAGGGCTTTCTCGTGATGTGAGTTTATTTGCTGGCAAGCTGGGGACAATAGTGGGATTTGTCTGCTATGAGATATGGGGAACTTTGTATGTTACTCAAACTTGTGGTTTTCTGGCAATATAGGAACTTGTGTTGCTGGTACATCAAGATCCTGGCCTTAATTGAGATTCATCATCCCTTGCCCTGTAAGGCAGGATGCTTTGATGCCTCTCCTGGCCCCTGCTCAGCTGGTGTTTTTGGTACCTTTACTTAAGTATATATTCATAGGAGAATAGGATGCTGATGAGTAACTGAAAAGTAATTTCCAGTCTCCTTTGAAATATGCCTGTGAAGCTCAGTGGCTTTTACACGTGGAGGGGAGAGCAAGGCAAGCTGCTCTCGGGGAAAGATTTGTTGCTAGATCCAAAGGTGATGCCTCTGTCCATCAGCAAGGACTTCTGGGTCAAATTGGGACCAACCTGGAGGTTGTAACTGGGTGGATACATGGCATGGCTCAGGTGTGTGGGCTGTGGGTCTGAAACAGCTTCTGATATGGCATGGGATGCCCATCACCTGGTGGCATTGAAGCTCCCTGTGGGATCCAGACATGTGCAGACTGCCTGAGCAAGGGTTGTGTTCAGACCTTGCTCCTTCTCATTTTCCCCCAATCCTGCAGCCCTTGGAGAAGGGAATCGGTGCTCTGCTGGAGGGAGGACTCTGGTCTGTGATGACCTGCAAAGACCATTGACTTCCCTCACAAAATGCTCGTGGCTTTTCAAAGCACAAGCCTGGTGTTGGTTTTGCTGTTGGCAGATTTGCACCCTCGAAGTCTCTGTAGATGCTGGGAAAGGGCTGGATTTCTCATAAACCCCTTTTCTGTGCAAACCACTGCCTGCATGGGTGCAGATGCACGGCAGTTACATGATGCTGCTTCATGTCTTATTCTACCAGTCAAAGGACGGCCCTCCTGTCCACATTGTCCCTCTGGGAAAAGCGCAGTTTGCCCATCGTGCATGCACTTCACTGGGGAAGGGATATCTTGCTGTATAAGCAGGAACAAAACCTGGCAGACATGTTTATCCACCCAGGACTGTACCCTGGGGTATGAAGCTCTACAGCTTGCAGACCAAAGCTAATCTATGGGATGGTGGTTGCTGAAAACACGGTTAGAAATTTGAGTGGTTATTCTGCCTCGAAAGAACCGAGTGTGCAACAAAATATCCCGTGCAGCCTTTGCCTGGTGGAGCGGGGCTGGGGAAGATGCTGGTGAGTGTGTCGGTCTGGCTGGCCCCATTCCTGCCCGCTGGCTGTAACGGTGACAGTATCAAACCGCATCCAAACTTGTCGCTAAGTGCAATGACTCTGCAGTAAGTCATTGGCCTCCTGGTGCTTGCTTTGGCAGCAGGGTAAGTTGGCTTGACTACCTCTATTTATACAGCACAAATGGATTTGTTGCCCAACAGCATAATTGTACCATTGAAGAAAATCACACTTCTTATTTCCTGCCTGCATACCTGCTTCCTTGCTGTTTGCCTTTCTTTATTCTTCCAGCTCACTAATGTTTTCATGCTGCCTCTCTGCTTTGAAGACTACAGACAGTGCTTGAGTCTTTTTAATCCCATTTCTTCTTGGGTGCAAAGATCAAAGCTGCTGTGGCTTTTGCTTTCCCACCCTGGATATTGGCTGTGCACAGTAACACCTCTGGAAAGGTTTTAATTTTTTTAATAGCAGTTAAAATTAAAACAAGCAATGAACTGAATTATGTGTAGGTGGGATACCTGTCTGACTCTGATATAACTTATGAAACTTCAGTGTAGCGCAAAATGGCTTTGGAAAGAGCTGTCTCCTCCCAATTTTTTCCTGGGATGATTGCATATTCCTCTTTACTGTAGGACTCCCATTTACTGATGCTATGCATGGCGTTGGACTTGCCGCATTGGTCTGGGCACTTAAATAGCACAAAGATATTGCCTTGCACCCAGCCCAGAATAAACTCTGAGCAAATCCAAGCACTAATTTTGACATCGCATACCTCTCCCCTCTGGGTGTGGGAGAGCTGTGCTGGGAGGCAGGGCAGCAGAGTTGCAGGTACTTAGCAGAGCGACCTCAGAGGAATCTTCATCTTGGTGGAAACAGATGGAGTTTGACTCTGTGTCAATTATGAGCCTAGAATAACTCAATTTTTACTGCAGAGGAAGTGGAAAGGTACAACGCTGCCACAGCCTGGATGCTGACAAGCAGGAATTGAGCTCGGAGGAGAGCCGTGGCTGGCACATACGCTGATGTTTTCCACACTTGAGAAGCTTGGCCACCAGAAGGAAACTGCACTTGTCATGTTTTGCATAGGCCTCTAGGTGCTAAGCAGGGCATTATAAAGCATATTCTTGAGCTGCGATGTGGTGACAGATCCCATAGGTGAAGGCTTCTCTTGGAGAAGGATTGTCACAGCTAGTGCACGAATGAGGATCTAAGGGGTAAGAGCTTTAAAAGCTCCCCTCTTCCCTTGTCACTTCCTCCCTGTTCATGCATGACACTTGGCCAGCTGTATATTCGTGAATGAGTATGGAAGTGGAACAGGTTTCATGTGGTTTCTTTGCTTTTTGGTTTTTCTGTAGAGTTTGGGTGTTCTGGTCACCATTGTGCATTTTGGACAGGAGGTGCTGGGGTGCTCGGCCAGTCACTACTGGCTCTACTCAGGCACTGTGTACCCCTTCCCCCGTAATTTCCCATCTCTCCCCTTCTTCTCTGTGCTTGATGCACAGGAGTTGATTTTGTGGAAGGGTCAAAGCTGGGTTTTGCAGAGCACCATTGTATGCAGGGCTTCCAGCAGTCACCTGGACTCCAGTGGTCTTTCAGAGGCCTCAGCTTTGTGCCTGGATGAAGGTACAGAATGCTTTGGGTCACGGTTAGATAGTGGCAATCCATCCACTTGATTGTATCATGGCCAAAAAAGCTGCCTGGTGCTATAGATCAAAGAGCAGTTCAAAGGGAGCTTCTACATTAGTCTTTCATCCTCTTTGGGATGAGATGCAGGACCCTGTGAGCGTTGTGTGTCTCCCGGTAGGTTGAGGTTCCTATAGCTTCTGGGATCCATAAGCTGCTCATTAAACTATTGAAGAGCTGCTGCATCTGTTCCACAAGCCTCTGTGGGAAGGCTGGTTAAGGTCCTAGCACTTTTCCACCAGCGTGTGGGGTTGAGCTGCTCACCAACTTCGCGTTAGTGGCTTGCTGAGGTCTCCAGCTAAATTTGTATGGCTACCTAAATTAATACCTATGCAATGACCTCTCATCCCCTAAAATGGAAAACAAAACTGGGGTACTACCTTAGGGAAGGAGGTATCATGCTGCAGCCATCCTCTTGGCTAGCAAAGATGCTCGTGAAGGCACTGAGCTGAACACTTACCTTGCTCTGCAGCCTTTGGGGTGACTTTGACACCAGCAAAATTGCAGCTTCAAAACTTGCCTCCCTCAAGCCTGTTGCCAAAGCCTTTATTTTATTTATCAACTGGTTTTACTCATCTGGGGATGGGATTAAGTTCAGCCTTGGCTGGATCTGCTCCCTGAGCTGAGTGTGTCTCCGCTTTGCACCCCCTTCCTTAGCGGGCCCTGCTCTCCCTTGAAGGGGGAGCAAATATCTGAAGAGCCTGTTGAAGCTGTGGGCTGGAGACTCTTGTGGCAGACATCTGTGCAAGCAGCAGTATCGCAATATAATTTTCTCACAGCCCTGCATGTGGATGCTGCTGCCTGTCCCTACCTGTACCTGTGGTGCTGGGCACTGCTCAGCTCCCTGCCGTCTACGGATGGCTCACTGGCCAGGTGAAAAGTGGTGGAGGGGGGTGAAATAAAGGCATGACTTGAACGCTGCTACCACGTGTAGCTGTCTCTTAAATGTCCCTTAATATGTTGCAACTCACTTATTAAATCCGGGTCTCTTGCCCCAGCAAGTGTGGGCCTCTCCTAAGCAACAATTGAAGTTTAACCCCAGTAGTCCTTGCTAGTGTTTGCCTTTTGCTTTAGAAGAAGGAAATGTGATCCTCATCTTTAGATCAAACAGCATCTGGGCTTCCATCGACAAAAGTATATTTGTAATGTGCTTAATGAAGCCTAGAAAGATGTTTCAGATAACGGACAAAAAGTACCTGCCTTTTGAAAACTTTCACCTCCCAAAGTTATTGCAAGACTTCCTATTATTCTTAATAAAGTATTTTTTTGTATTATTCTTTGAGCTTTCAGAGGAGAAAATGCCCTTGGAAAGCAGATGTCAGAGTGGAATCAAACGCTTCTTCCCTTAACATTTGGGTTGAAAGCGTTCCCTAGAAACCAGTCTCTGCTCTGTGGGAGATACCAATGAAAAGCTGCAAGTCAAAGAAGTGGAGAGAATTTCCGAAACTTCACTTTGCTTTTCAAACTTTGGTTGTCAGCCTCTCTAACCTGAGACCTGGGGAGTGTGTGTGTATGGGAAGCTGGTGACGCGATTCTTGAATTCTTCTAGAACTCGCCCGTCTCACAAAACTCTTCCCTGACTTGGAGAGGTGAATTTGGAGAACAGCTTCCCAGGCAGGTCCGTCGCTCCTGTGTTTGGGTTGTGTGTGTGGCGCAGGAATAGCTTATAAATAAAACTGCCTGTTGGTAAGAGGGAGGTGGAGGAAGGAGGTCTCACAGCTGTGAACCCCATGACTTAAAGATGAACTTAATGTCAAGCCCAATATGAGCTGACAAGATCCTTTTTTTTTTTTTTTTAAAGGCAAGTGGTTTTGTAGTTGCCTTTATGTGCAGGGGATCAAACCCAGGGTTGCCAGAGCTTCTTCCTCCTCTTGTCTCGAGGTATGAGAAACACCAGAGGCAGCTGGATAGATATCCCTGGTTTAAGAGAAAATAAAAGTGAAATTAAGCCAAGGGCACACAAAAATGGTCCTCTTGGTCTTCAGCCCTGGCTGGATGCCATGCTGTATTTGCTCTGGCAAGGTATGGAGTGAAATGGGGGATTACCTAGAACCTAAGAGAAGAAGGTGGTAATGTGGCTGATAGAAGGAACAAGAAGACCAAAAGTGAATGTAGTTGTTTTCTACCAGCCTTTTGCACTTTCAGTTTTGGGCCAAAATCTTGGAGAACTAGAAAAAAACAAGAGGAAGGATTTTTATCATCGTTTGGAGGTAAGGTGGCTTAGGTCTAATGGCAGGACATCTCTCCATTGGTAGTGATGTGCTGGGGCATGGCTGTGGGGCCTCAGCACTCCAGGTTTTGAGCGCCACTTGGACAAGCCTTGTGCACGAATGGCTAATTAATCCCCTATGCAGAGTTACTGCAGGGTGACATCTCAAGGGTCTTCTCAATACTGTGCTTCAGACACGTCCTTCTCCTTGATGCTGCCAAGGCAGCCTAGATAAGACCGCTCAGCTGGTCCATGCTGGTGCCCTCTCCTCTGCTTGGTGGAAAGCTCATTTCCAGAGCGTCCATAGGAACTTGTGAGAAGATATCATTAAGGAAGGAGTGGTGTCTGACCTCATATTGCTGCTGTAGCATTGAAGCACACAGATATTTGTAGGAAAAAGCTTAAAGATAATGGGGCATGTGAATGATAAGCAGGCAAGAGGTGGAGAGGTGCAAAGACGTGATGTTTCCAGCACTAAAAAAAAGCAGGTGGAGAAGGGGCTCCTGCAGCATTTGAGATCGATTAAAGTCTGAGCATGCAAGTGCTTTGCCACTGCCAGCCATCGTGGGGAGGTGATTTCTTTAACAATCAGTTAAAGATTGTCCCAACCTGTACTTTGAGGGACCAGGAATGGTCTGATGTAGTGAAGCTGCACCCCTGGATGCTGCGGTGGGACAGGGCAGAGAGCTGAGATCTGGCAGTGGGCTGTTACCGCTGTTAGCAGTGAAGGGCTGGGTGGCTTTGGTGAGATTAGCACTAAACGCTGCGCACAGAAGGGTGGTTTGAGGCTTCAGATGTATTTCTTCTCATATTTGAAGGAGAAGGCGTGGTGAGGTCTTTGAGGCAGCGTCAGTAAAAAGAAAAAAAAAAAAACCCACCCCAAATATTACAGTTATTGCGTGATTGTTGTGTGCTAATAGGATTTAATTTCTGCAAAGCTTTTGATGAGAGGGGGGAAAAAAATGTATCTCAAAGGACCACAGGTATTTTGGGAAAGGCTTAAGTGGAATAAAACGCAGTTGCGATCGTGTTACAGCAGGGAGGTGTGGAGTTGACTGAGCCGGAGCAATGAGTTTTACCGTTGCTGAATAGGATGTGCACGGTCACATTTCTCCTGCCCATGTCCCCAGGGTCTTCCCTATCGGCAAGAGGGGAATCTTCTCAATGGGAGGGGGAAAGGCAAGGGATGCCTCTGGTCTGCAGGCTTTCCTATGAAAGCTCCTGAAAAGCTTGCAGGTGTCTTGCTACCCTGGCTTGGATTTGAATTTGTGACCCAGGGGTGAGATGCTGCATTTTGCTCCTATTTTCTTGCACCATCAGAGCTTTTAGGAGCGATCGAGCAGCGCGGTGAGAGCATGGTCCCGTGGCCTGTTTTGCTGGGGGAGGTGGAAGAAGGAGTTGGGCTCAGCCTTAGCGAATTTGAGGGGAAGGGGAGTGTGGAAGGTTTCCTTCCTGGGGAAAAGGGCTGGTAACGCAGCTCGGGAAAAATTCAAACAAAGCAGCTTCTCTTCTCTTCCCTTCTGGCTCGGAGCGGGTGTGTGATGTCAAGGTAGCCCCGAGCCCTACCAAAGACGGTGGGATTTCCTCCCCCCTCTCCCCCCCCCCCTTTTAATTTTTTGGGGATGGGGTTGGAGGATTGGTTTATATGTTTTATTGTTAAATCTCTCAAACAATGCTGCTTCCCTTTCCTTGAAGCAATTGTTCCCCGTGCGGCTGGCTCTTCCTTCCCCTTCCTCTCCATCGTGGGAAGTGCTCTCCTGATGATGTATGGGCTCAACTTTAGTCTCTGGTTTACTTTCCTTTGTCCTGCTCAGGTCCCTCTTATTATTGTGTAATTTCTGCCAGGATCCTTGTCACAGGGTCCACAAAACCAGCTGTGGTAGTGCTGTGGAGAGAATTAACTATCAGAGCAGCCAGAGACATGGGACTGCAAAGTCTAACAGGCTTCATAGTACTGTGAGATTTCTTCCCTCAAGTTGATGTAGCCCCCTCTTGGAAGGGCCACTTTCTTCCTTAAGGAAAAGCTGGTCTTTCTGTGATCAGCCTAATCTCAAAGCTTTTCAAAGGCATCCATTTTGGGGGGGGGAAGATTTCATTTTTTAATTTTTTTGTCTACAATGCCCAAGAATCCCTTGCTTTGTCCTGTCAGGTCTTGCATCATCTCTTCCTGGACCAGTCTCAGAGGAGAAGAGGTGAAGCCAAACTAGATAGTGGGTCTGAACAGCTATCAGCACATGGCTAATTGGAGACAGACACCCACCTCTTCTTTTGGGGTAGGGGAATAAGAAAATAGTGGAGATACTGGCTGGTTAGAGATGGACACTATCTTGCAAATAACTTGATGAAATGCTAAAGCCATGCAAATCTCTGCCTCTGAAGTATATCAATCCCATGTGCCATCCGCTATACCAAAAATTAGTAGACTTGCCTTGAATGCTACTGATAAGAAAGACAGGGACCTGTTGGTGTGGGGCCAGAGGAGGCCATGGAGATGCTGGGAGGGCTGGAGCCCCTCTGCTGTGAGGACAGGCTGAGAGAGTTGGGGGGGGTTCAGCCTGGAGAAGAGAAGGCTCCAGGGAGACCTTATAGCAGCCTTCCAGTCCCTAAAGGGGGGTCTACAGGAAAGATGGGGACAGACTTTTTATTAGGGCCTGTTGCAATAGAACAAGGGGTAATGGCTTTAAACTGAAAGAGGGGAGATTTAGATGAGATATCAGGGAGAAATTGCTCACTATGAGGGTGGTGAGACACTGGCCCAGGTTGCCCAGGGAGGTGGGAGATGCCCCATCCCTGGAAACATTCCAGGCCAGGTTGGACGGGGGTCTGAGCAACCTGATCTAGTTGGGGGTGTCCCTGCTCATGGCAGGGGCGTTGGACTACGTGACCTTTAGAGGTCACTTCCAACCCAAACTATTCCATGATAAGACTGGATTTGTTCTCCAAGGGCATTTACAAGGAAAAGCTGTCATAGATCAGGCCTCGACAGAGCAGCATGAGAAAGAAGCTCAGCTGTTCACTTAGCCTTCACTGCGGGTGCACGGATTGACTTGGACCTGAGCGATTCATGGTGTGCCATCTGCAGAAATAATGAGCCTTTGCATATTACAGGCTTAAGGATATAAGTAACCACCCGATTATGCAGTTATTTCGCTATGACCTACTTCTTTTTCAAAATATCCCCTAGACTCCATGGCACAGCAGATAAGAACTTCCAGGTCCTTTCAGCATTTATCAGAAGAGCTTCCTGCAGGGAGCTGTTGGTGATTTATGCCAGGGAGGAAGAGGAAAGGCGGGTGGTGTGAATGTTTCATGATAGGCTTTGGATTGCTTAGCTCATGGAGTGAGCTAGGAAAGGCAGCAGCAAACTGGTGGGTTTTGCCCTCTCCTGTTAGGTGGAAATCACGTGGTCTAATTAAGCAACAGCAGTTCTTGATAATATGTTTTAAAGGGATTATATCATGCTTTAGCAGAATGGGGCACGCAGCCAGAACACTTTCATCCTGTTGATAAGGCCAACGCCTACTGTAAACACAGTTATTAACAGTCTGAGCGAGATGCTCTAATGGAAAGCTGTAACTTGAGAATAAGATAGAAGCTTGGAGAAGCCCAGGGTGGGTATTTAAAACCTTGTTCCCTTGGGCAGTGGTAAACTACCTTCTTGTGTAGGGTACATAATTAACTTCATGGAGAGAAGTGAACCTAAACCCTTCCAGCTGCAACTTACACATGATGGAATGATATAGTTGGGTTTCAAAGACTGTCCTGGGGCACTGGGTTGGTGTTGACCTATCCTCTTTGTGTGTAGATTTTGGAGCAGGATCCCTTGACCTTGGGCAGTTCATAGCTCACTCTGTGCTCTCATTCATCAGTTTGCAAAGCAGCAACAAAATGCTGCAGCTACAGGACTCGTTCTAGCAAGTTGGTACACAAACACTTTTTCTAGTGAATGAGAGCTTTGGGGTTGGAATTTAGGAGGAAGAAGAAACTGAAAAGTGAAAGCACATCTGCACTTCCCTGCTAAAAATTACTAGTGTAGAGCAGGGGAGGGTGTTGTCTCCCTGGAGTAAAAAGCTGATGAGCCTCTGAAAACTTTCCACTTGGCAGAGCTGAAATCATGTGGTGGGGTGGGTGACTATTCCAGCCTCCAGAGCAGGGAAGGTGCATTTAGTCCAGCTCTGCTGCAGAAACTCATCTTCATGGGACTGGTTACTGCCATAGTTATGGTTTTGGATAGGAGCTTCTCTTGGAAAGCTCAGATTTATGTGTCAACTTGAGCTGGAGGCTTTCTGTGGTGGAGGCTTGCACAGCTGGATGCTCTGCAGGAGTGTGGTCCTCTAAGGAGAACACCTCATGCAGTAACGTGGAGGATGAGGCCAATTTTTCTGGAAATTATGGTAATATCTGGCTTGGATCCTGTAGTAGATTTAAATTCTAAGACATGTGGTAAGAACTGTGATAAAGCTGTAACAAATAATCAGCCAAATCTGAGGATTTAACACCACCTTCTGCTTCCAGTACAGCCCAGAGGGTAGATCTGGGATCCAGTTGTCACTGGAAGGCTCCAACTTTGCCCAGGAATGTGAAATTCAAGTTTTCTGGCTTCAGTGGCATTACTAATGGTTTGGTTGAATCATTTCTAGATGCCTTTGATCTCCTGGTTGTCCTTACAAAGCCAATGCAGCTAATGAAAAATGGGGAGGAGGGAAGTGGCTTTGCCATTGTTAATGCAAGAATCCTCCAAAAACCAAAAATGGCAGAGTGGTATTCTAGTGCGTACATTAACTCCATATTTGTGGAGTCATCGGTTCTAATATTAATAAAGGAATTTTGGGGGGTTAATTTAAAATTATTGTTTTTAACCTACTTCCTCTACACGTAACAAGGGGGCACCAGAAAAGCCGAGGCATTGGGCAGTCCAGGTAAGGTGGAACCTGACCTAAACATGACTAGTTTAATTTCTTTAGAGAAGCAAATTGAAAGGTTACAGGGGGGTGAATATATTGCCTGGCCTTACTGTGACTTTCTGTATGACTGGAGCAGAAGACACCGGAGTTCTCCAGGCTGCGGGGAGGAGTGAGGCTCTTAAATGAACTGCACTGGTTTCCTACCTCCGATCATGTTTCTTTCTCATGTCCCAGGTTGTGGCCAAGCTCAGTACCAAGCAGCCTGGATTTTGGAAATGGTGAGGGGATTTTGCCTGCAGGAGAGGCTGATGGATGGATGCGACATGGGCCAGGCTGAGAGGAGAGGCATGGGAGAGGCAATAGCACCTTTAAGTCCTTCTGGGTCCACGGGAATGGAAACTACCTCACAGCAGATGTTTTGCCTACGAAAATACTGGGCTAAATCTGTACCGTATAAATACAGCAGAGCAAATCCAACACTTGCTCTGGCCAAGGTGGCTTTTTTCTTTTGTGTTTTTTTTTTTTGTTTTTGTATGCTAGCCTAGCTGGTCATGGGTGCCACGAGGTGCCAGCTGACTGCCTTCCTACATGTGCAGGAACAGAGACTCTTTGGTGTCTAAAAGAATCGAAACCAATGCAAATTCTTACTCTGGCTTCTCCTGTGAGCTGTTAGGCATCTGTTGTTGTTCCTATTTACTTTATTGAAAAAGGGGAGGAAAAAAATTCCTTTTTGTGCCCTTCTCAAAGCACACTGAGATTAGGAATTGCAAATAATCCTCTGAAATGATTATTGACCGAGAATTGCTCGGAAATGATGATGTTTGCTGACTTGACAGATAAGACGCTGAAAGAGTGCAGTCTGAGCTGTCCCTGAGCATCTGTCCTTGCCATATCGCAGTCACCGTGAGGCTTTACCTGCATCTGCAGTGGTCAAAAGCCAGATGTATTTTTAGACAATATTTAAATAGACACTATCCAAACTGTTTAATGCTGTCTCATGGGGACGAGAGTGGATGTTGCGCGGAGGACTTCTCTCTTGTACCGAGAGCTCATTTGGGCATTGTGGGAAGCACAGAGGGGGATGCTGATGCAGTGGGAACTGGGACTGTGGTGGCTGCAGCAGCTAAAATGCTACTCCTGATGCTGCTGAGCAGAACTGTTAGGTTGTTCTCTCTGATTCCTTATCACTGCTTTTGCTTAAAAAAAAAAAAATTAAAAATCTCAAAGTGAGGAGCTATTAGGAAATATGCAGGAAATGGTGAGTGTCTCTCTAGCAGGGGTCCAAACAACGAAATGTTATCATAGAATCACAGAATGGTTTGGGTTGGAAGGGACCTTAAAGCTCATTTAGTTCCAACCCACTGCCCTGGGCAGGGACACCTCCCACCAGACCAGGCTGCTCAAAGCCTCATCCAGCCTGGTTTTGACCTGGTGCTGGCCAGGCTGGAGAGTCTGGGGCCCAAGAGACCTCATGGTTGACTTATTCTGGGAGGTGGGCTGAGATTTCCCTCTTACCTCCTCTTGGGAGGTGATAACGTTCTCCAGGGCATCCGTCCCTGGAGGAGGATGGCAGAAGTCTAGGGAGCAGTCCTGTAGAGACCAACTTGGGTGCTCTAAGTACTGTGCATGCAGCTCTGCTTTTGTGCAAGGAATAACGTTGCTGGCTCATCCAGAAATGTCAAAAAAGTCTCCAAGACAAGCTCCTGTGTAATCTGCAGCAGCCTGTAGACTGCTGGAGCCTGTTGTGAATCAGAAATGCTCCACGGATACAGCTGTAGTAGTGTTGTTTTTCTGAAGTGCTGATCCGCTTCCTTCCTTTCCAATTCCTCAAAAGAAAACAAGTCAGTTGATTTAGGCACCAGAATACACTGCTGACTCTGCACAAGTTGTTTCTTGCATCCTTTTTTTTTTTTTTTTCTTTCCTTAGCTGATTTGCCCTGGAGTTTGGGCCCCAGGGAGGTACTTCTGAAAAGTCTTCAATGCAAAGCTGATCCCGAGGCATAGGAAAGAGCAGAGGAACAGAGTTGATGCTTAAAGATATGTTGTCATCAGATATACATTTTCAGTCTCCATGCTTGTTGCTTGGAGACCTCTTCCATTAACTGTGTAAAACTTATCCCTGTGTAAATACAAGTGGTTGGTTTTTTTTTTAATAGGTCTTGGTGGATTTTGCTCTTAAAAGCATATCCCCCTTGAAAAATCTATAAAGTTGGTCTCCCCAGTGTCCTATGGTAGAATCATTTAGGTTGGAGAAGGCCCTTAAGATGATTGAGATCTATGCCAAGGAGTTTTGCAGGTGAGCTGTCTGTTGACCATCACTTCGAGTGTTGGACCTGCTGCTCTTGGTGGAACCATGTTGTGAAGAGCCCAGGAGGCTCTTTGCTTCCTGGGGTGAGTTTTGGGCTCCTGTATGCTCCCACGTCTCTGTGGCTTGGTCCCCAGACAGACCATGTGCAAAGGCACCAGCCTCATCTCGGTGCTACAGAAAGCCATGGAGGAACTTTGTGTCATGTCCCTTGGGATAGGGACCATGAATGACATGGATGGGGCAGGTCCACACTGCTGCTGTGAGAGTGGCTGCAGCTCCAGTTCAGCCTGACCTTGGTTGTCTCAATCACCCCGCTTAATCCCTGTACTTATTCAAAATTGGTGTCAACAGAGAACGTCTGAGAAGAGATTAACGGCGGATGAATGAGGCTGCCTGCAAAAGCATGGAGAGAAAAATCAAAGTTTTTCTAGAGCTAAAAATTACCCCCAAATTCTTGTTTTTATTTGTTTTTTTTTGTTTTGTTTTTTCTTTGTGTTCTGAGCTAGTTACTGAAGAGCTGCCTCAAGGGCTGTAGAGCAAAAGGGTACCCACTGCAAGAACTCCTTCATCCCAAAGTAAAACCATCCCAGTTCGCTGCTGGCCTCCTGCAGCATGCTGGCGTGAGCCGGGTGCCTTCGAGGTGACAGCTGTGGGGTGGCCCGGCTGCCTGTGTTGCTCTGGTTGATCTGCACGAATGCACTGTTCGTAGAGCTGAGCTTGTTTTGCTAATAATAGGCAGCTTTGTGGGAGATAAGCACCAGACTGACCTTATCTGTGTCCATCACGTTTGGCCCGAGGGGAGCTTATTAGCTTGTGTTTCACACTCTGGTGTGTGTGTGTATAAAATAAGGAGGGAAAATACACGGTTTTAAACTATCAGAGGAACCTTTGGAAGGGAAGGGCTGCCTAAAGAAACCCACAGGTGTGCATGGTGTATCTGGAAGCACCTCTGAAATGTTGTGATGGTGGGTTGTGCTGGCACAAGTTTTGTTCCCCCTGGGACTTTCCCAGCCCTTTGGGATGGGGGACAGTGACATTGCATGTGCCTGGCCTTCCTCCAGCCCGATTTCCCTGCCTCTCCTGGGACCTCAAGGAAGAAACGAATCTGTGCTTTTGGGACTGTGTTGGACAAAATGGAGGGTAACCAAACCTCTTGTCTTTTTAGGCTGCTCTGCAGCAGGGGCTGCAGTGTAGGGTGCAGGAGCCCCGTTCATTTTAAGCAGGAATGATCCTGCATGTTTTTCTACATTGATCCCTGTGAGATGAGTAGGAGTCCCTGTGGATGCACAGTTGGATGGATGGAGGGGCAGAAACTCAGGATTCAGCCTCTGTGCATGTGTGTGACCACACACTAAAAACTTGCGAATGCCATGCATCGGTCGTTCTTTAGCCCCTTTATGGCGAAGAGCTGATGCTCAGCATCCAAAGTGAGCGCCCAAAACTAGAGGTTGGTCTTGAATTCTCATTAACGGCTCTCTACACATCTCTCATCTCCTCTTCTAAGTGCTTGCAGTTTAAAAAGCAGTCTAGAAATCCTGACTCTGCTTCATGTGCTCTTTCAGTGCCTGTGCCTTCCGGATATGAATTTAGGATGAAACGGTGCTTTTTCAGATGCTTCAAAAGCTGCCTACAGAAATACGGGGAGGAAAGCTAATGTGAGGGCAAACTTTCTGGGAGATGGGCGAATGTTTGTTTCTGCCTTTCCTTTGGTGGAAAAGGCTCAGAGTATGTTTATAAAGCTGTGCCTTGGTTTTGTTAACTAGCAGAGTCAGATGTCTCCTGGGCTGGTGGTATCTAACTCTTCTCCTCTCCTAGGCATTTGGATAAAAAAAAATGTTTGGGAAGATTACAGCAAAGAAAGACGCTAATGAATATTCACAAGGAATAACTGCTTTATTCCTTGGTGTACTTGCATTTCTGTTATCTTGTTATGCCTCTGTTTATTCCTGGAGCAGCAGAAGGTCATGGTGACATGCATTAAGATGCCAGCTGTTGTCTGTCTTGGTCACATAGTGGCAGTCCTTGTAGGCTGTTGCCTGAGGAGTCCATCATTGCCAAATACCACTGTGACAGCGGTGGTGCCTTTCTGGCAGAGGAAATTTTGCAAGGATCTTGTGTGGTGCTTCGTGTGAGAGTCAGGCACCAGGTTCTTATTAGGAAGAAATTGTTTGCTGTGAGGGTGGTGAGCCCCTGGCCCAGGCTGCCCAGAGAAGCTGTGGCTGCCCCATCCCTGGAGGGGTTCAAGGCCAGGTTGGACGGGGCTTGGAGCAACCTGGTCTGGTGGGAGGTGTCCCTGCCCAGGGCAGGGGGTTGGAACTGGATAATCTTTAAGGTCCCTTCCAACCCAAACCATTCTATGATGCTGTGGACTGATGTTGGTCCAGGGGTGCCTTGGAAAACATTGATCTGCATTCCTCAAGGTGTTTCTTGAATGCCTGGGCTGACATGAGGCTTGAATCCTCGTCTGTTATTTGTGGCAGAAGCTCTGTGAGCTCTTAGCATTGAGGAGCTTTTTTTTTTTTTTACCCTGTGAATGGAAAAAGTGGGGGTAGAAATACAGAGTGCAAAGTACAGGTGGTGTCACACTTGATGTCATCTGCTGCCCCAGATGGGGAGGATGGTGGGAAGGGGCTGTGATGGCTTGACAAGAGGTGGCATGTGTGCAACCACCACATTGTATGGCCGACTGGCTCCTCAGAGCAGTGGCTGAGCTGTAAATGCCTGACGTCAAGTTATGGGTCAGGCGAGGGCACTGTTTACATCCTGTAATTAACATCTGTGCAGTTAATCACCGGGGCTGGCAGACCCGGAGACGCTGGATCGGAGTCCTGCTCTCCGTTGTGGTTGGATCCCTGTCCCAGAGACGACAGGAGGCTAATAACAAAGATGTGTCAACTTGGACTGTCTGTGCTAATTTATCCTCCTCCCCCTTCCAGCATATGTTTGCAGCGTATAAATCAACATCTCTATAAATCAGTGCTTTGACTTTAATTTCTTCCTCCTTTTTGGCCTCTTGGAATACAAGGTTTGTACAACTGTGCAGGTTTTCTTTTTTAGCACATGAACCTGTGGGGCAGATTAAAGAAAACCTAGCCGAGGCAGAATGTTGAACACAGCAGTTCTGTGTGAGCTGGTGCTTGGTGGGACATCGGAGCTGCTCGGGGGAAGCCAAGCTGAGACCTTGATAGGTTGCACAACCATTTCTTTGCTTCGTGGAGACTCGGCTATCTCACTATTATGTGTAAGTGAAAAGCTAATATAGAATCATAGAATGGTTTGGGTTGGAAGGGACCTTAAAGATCACCTAGTCCCACCCCCCTGCCCCGGGCAGGGACACCTCCCACCAGACCAGGTTGCTCCAAGCCCCGTCCAACCTGGCCTTGAACACCTCCAGGGATGGGGCAGCCACAGCTTCTCTGGGCAACCTGGGCCAGGGGCTCACCACCCTCACAGCAAAGAATTTCTGCCTGAGATCTCATCCAAATCTTCCCTCTCCCAGTTTAAAACCCTTCCCCCTTGTCCCATGGCTCCCCTCCCTGATCCAGAGTCCCTCCCCAGCTTTCCTGCAGGCCCCCTTTAGGTACTGGGGGGGCAGTACGTTGGCAGATAACTGTTCTGAAATATGCTAATAGCAGGCTGGAGTGATTAACCTTGCAAGGCAGGAAATGCTTGTGATGTATTGATTTCCACCACCACTACTCTCTAACGCTGCAGAAAAAGGTGGTTGTCCCTCCCTGGTTTAATGCAAACTGCAGAGGAGGCATTTCTTGTTTAGAATGGAGAAAGCAGTAGGAAATTTGGAAATGAGGATGATGACTTGCAATCTCCTCTTCCGTTGTGTCCACTGCAGAACGTGGATGTGAGGTGTTTGTGGGGTCCCTAATTTCCCTGTGAATCCCAGCCACTATTAAGTGCAACCGGCTACTCTCTTAGCAGCTGGTCTGTCTTTACTGCTGTGAAAATGACTTTGCTTCTAGGAAGGTTTAAACCCTACTTTGTGTGACTTGCCTTTCTCCTTTTGATTGATCGGTATTAGCTCGCCTCGGAGGTGAAGAGAAATCCATGTGTTCTCTTTCATCTCCCTCTAAGCTGTGTATAAAGACTTTAATTCTGAATCTAAAGGCGGCTAGAGGTGGTGAGGAATAAAATACAGCTCTCCTAGCAGATAGTGAAGTGACCTTCTTGTTAAAACCTGAGGCGGTTAGGATTCCTAAAACAGCTAGGTCTGTAAGAGTAGAGACAGTTAATTAACATTTATCTAAATATGCTAGGGAGCTACTTTACATCCTTATCTCCCTGAAAGCCTTAGGGAAATGTTGATCTCCCAAAGTGGTGAGGAAGCAACAAGTCCTGGTCCAGAAACTGTGTGGTAGGACGGTGTTGAAGCCACTTGTGAGAGTCATGCTTGAAGAGTGAGCTCCAGGGAAAAGGGGGGATGTGACTATCCCCACTGAAGATGGTACAGAGCATCCCTGGAACTGGTAGTTGGTAGCTTGGGGTATGTGTTTTTTTGGGATGATGCCCCAAAAGTAAGGCCTGTGCATTAGTGCATGAGCCCACATATATTCAATGCATTAATAAAAGCTTCTCTGGAAAAGGCCAGGAGAGGATCCCAACTCAGTCTTGGAGGAAGAGGAAGGTTGGCTGAGAAGCTACTTATTTCCCAGCTAACTAGTTACATTACCAGCATGAGATTGCTGGAAGAGAGGCCAGGGGTGATATGGAAGAAGGGACAAGTGTCCAGCCCTTTGGGGCAGATTGTGATGGACTCGTAGCTGTGATTGGCACCTGCCCTTCCTTTTTTGAATCTGGTGTGTGGCTGTTGGGATTTTCTGAAATTCCCAGTCTGGAGTCCACAGCAACCCTATAACTTCTGCCTTCAGTAAAAGCTTTGCCTTCAGCGATGGAGAAAAGCTTGAGGACACAAGTAGAGCAGAGTGACCCAAGCTACCAGCAGCGCTCCATTCAGCAGGCAGCACAGCTTTTATGTTGGATTTCCTGTACAAAAGTTGCTGTGCCTTTCCTAGAGGAATAATTGCCGTGTTCATCAACATGAACTCGGGTTTGTCTGCCTCCCTGGTTGTTTTGAGCAGACTGTTCCTACTGTTGTTACAAGAAAAAGAAAAAAACAACCCTTTAAGTTATTGAGGTACGCTTCTACCACTCTGCAGCAAATTAAACTGGCTGTCCCTCTGTGCTGGGCCCTCTGCAAACCCATGGGGAAAGACTCCTTGCAAAGAGCACAGAGCCCATGAGATGTAGACTGAGTGGGTGCATAGGTGGGTCCAGGAGCTGATGTGAAGCTGTGCTGAGGGCTGCTAAAGGTAGAAAGTGGTGCAGGCAGAAATCCTGCCTGGTTTTCATGCTGCCAAGCACGTTTCACAAACACAATGCAGTGTCAGAGGCAAGAACTGTGTTCTTTGACCAGTTCCAGTTGGTATGGAATCACGAATGTCTCTACTTCTTCTCTCGGTGGATCTCCCACCATCTCCTTGGCAGTGGTGCATATTTATTTCTTTCAAATGTCTGCTTTGTGACTGGCCACATCAAGATTCAAGCCATCTACTTCATTTGTCAGGCTACAGTGCTCTCTGATCCCCCATGTGATGTTTGCCGTGTCCAAAACACTTAACTGCTTACGTGCCACTCTTTTCCCCTTCCAGTCTTCTTTATACACAAGTTGGGTATCTTAAATTCCTCCAAACCAAAGAATATTGATGTAGAGTTAAATGTCTTTATTGTCTAACACCTGGTGGGGACAGATCTCCATGGGAGCACCATGCTGAACATCTCAGAGGTGTCCATGTGGTGCTTGATTCCTTGCAGGGGGAACTACCTGAACCCTGATTAGAGCATCTCATCAGCTGCAATGCATTGACTTGCTCAGAGCTGGCTTGAGATCGTGGTGCACCAGCACAGGTGTGTGTGAAAGCAGGGGTAGCAGTGTCCTGCCAGCAACCTTGAAGGACCTGCTCTAAACCCTTGTATCCTTGTGAAGAGCAGCCAGCAGCTGCCAACAAATCTGATGGGAGTTGGCTGGTTAAGTTATATGGCCAAATGGGCTTGGCAGGGGGCCGGCAGGGTGCTGCTGAGGCCAAATATTTTTGAGTGGTAGAGTACTCCCAAGCTCCCTGTCCCTATGCTATTCCTGTAGCAGTGGTTCAGATGAGGGCGGATCTTGGGAGCTCTTCTAAACATCTGCTTGTGATCTAAATCCAAAACAACAGAGGCATAATGTGCTTGGTGACTCTCCATCCTGGAGCTGAGAGCTCTCTTCCTCTTGGTTTGAGTAGGAATGCTGTTGATGGACAAGGCAGGTGGCTCACCTGGGATGTGGGAGGAAGACAACACAAGTTTGAAAGTCTCTTGCACATCCCAGGTACCTGTCTAAACCCTTGGGCTATTTACAGGCTGTTTTTTGTGGGAAGGATGATGCTTTATTTACCATCTCAGCTCATTCTTGTGTAGGGTGGGAGAGGGAGCTTTTTGTAAGCTGCATCCCATGAAGTTTAATCCCATGATTGTTTAACTGCAGTGCTGGCATGTTTCCCTGCCTGCTCTGGCTGCAGCCCTACAGAAAAGGCATGGGCGAGTGAATGATCCAGGTGGTGTTTGAATGCTGCAGGAGAGGCTGGGGAGAAATGAGTGCTCATCTGGCAGGTTGTGCTTTAGGTGTCTGCATAGGTGGAGATGACGAAGGTACCAAAACTTCTGTCTGCTGGAAGGTTACTTAAATGCTCAGGAGGCTGGAAGAACCTCAGATACCCAGGTATCTAATTCTTGTTTATTTAAACATCAAAATTATACCAGCGATGCCTCCAGAGCCCAGGGTAGTGGCATCTGTTAATGAGGAGTGAGAGCTCTAAGGACTTGTGGTGGTTCACCTGCTGTCCTTTAGGAGGAAACCAATCTTTCCTTAATCAACATTGATAGAGAGGCTCTTTGAATTGGAGTTACCTGATTCCTAGTAAATTGGTTTTTTCCCCTCTGTTTTCTTGCAACGCAATCCCTGAGCAGTCTTTAAATCTGGACTACATCTTTCTGCCCAACATCGCTGTGATGCTGATAATCCTTCTCTACTTTACATCCCTTCACCCCCAAATATTTATGTGCGTATAAACAGGAGCAACAAATTTGACTTGCTACCACAGGGATCCGCGACCATTTCAAGTGTAAACTCGGCTTAGCTCTTGGTTCTCTCTTACTCTGCATGACTGTCTTTCCACGTAATAAATTACCAGCATTTATTGGTCTTCTGACATGTAGGTTTCCCAAGGGAAAGGAAGGAGACTGGCTGAACAAAGCCTTCTCTATAATCAGAGTTTGCAGTAGGCTTTGGACACAAATTGCAATTGCTGGCCAGAACAGCAAGGATTTTATGATTCTATCTAGAACTGCATTTATGCCAACCAGAGGGTTTGGGAGGTATATCTATAATATACCTTAGACTGTATTGTTAAGAGATTAATGTCTATAATAAATGGTAGTATTTGCATGTCAAGAACTGACGAGAAATCAGTGTGTTTCTGGGAATGCATCACTGGACACAGTTCTAAAGCTTGTTTCTCCTGCTGGGATGTGAGACTGTCCATGCCACTCATGTTCACATTGCTTGAAATTTGGCAGGCAACTTCTGCCCGCTGTGGGCACCATGTGCCTTTATGCTAGTGCTGGAAAAAGGCTGAGACTTGGAGCCATTTGAAAACTGCTAGGTTCGGTGGTTCTCTCCTTCTCCCAATTTTTTTTTCATCTGGCCGCAATAAGTGAGGAACATCCAATAACCTCCACCCAAGCACTGCTCCAACAGCTCCAGTTGGGACCTCATTGGCAAAAGCCAGCTGTATCGTGTGTCCTGTGACTGTGTAAAATGAGCTGGATCTTTGGTTGATGTAAGATGAGGAGCTCTTGTTTCTTGCTTGCATTTATTCTGTATCACCTTGTGCTGATTCAGCTCGGTGCTTTAATGAAAATATTTTGCAATAAGACATCTCCAGGACTCACTAACCTTAAGCTAATGGTTAACCCGATCATAAGAATGGCTTAGGTTGGAAGGGATTTGAAGACCATCTAGTCAAACCCCCTGCCCTGGGCAGGGACACCTCCCACCAGACCAGGTTGCTCCAAGCCCCGTCCAACCTGGCCTTGAACCCCTCCAGGGATGGGGCAGCCACAGCTTCTCTGGGCAACCTGGGCCAGGGGCTCACCACCCTCACAGCAAACAATTTCTTCCTGAGATTTCGTCTAAATCTCCCCTCTTCCAGTGTAAAACCCTTCCCCCTCATCCCATGGCTCCCCTCCCTGATCCAGAGTCCCTCCCCAGCTTTCCTGGAGCCCCTTGAGGGGGGCTCCAAGAGCCCAAGGTCTGTCTCCGTGGAGCCTTCTCTTCTCCAGGCTGAACCCCCCAACTCTCTCAGCCTGTCCTCACAGCAGAGGGGCTCCAGCCCTCCCAGCATCTCCGGGGCCTCCTCTGGCCCCGCTCCAACAGCTCCGTGTCTCTCCTGTGCTGAGGCCCCAGAGCTGGAGGCAGCACTGCAGGGGGGTCTCCCCTGAGCGGAGCAGAGGGGCAGAATCCCCCCCCTCGCCCTGCTGCCCACGCTGCTGGGGATGCAGCCCAGGCTGCGGGGGGGTGGGGGGGGCGGCGGTTCTGGGTTGCCAGAGCATGTTGCTGGCTCGTGTTGTCTCACATCTGTGTGAGATCAGATAAATTTTTTTCCCCTGAAAGACTTTCTCCTATAGGAAATTGTCTGGAATTGCATGGGAAGAAGACTTCTCATGACTCCTGTTAAAGATTACTCTCAATTTTTGCAAGTGCATAGGAAATGTGAACTTTCTGAGACAGAAGGTACTGTAGGGTGAGCCTTGCATGGATGCCACTGGTTCCACTTTACCTCTGGTTGCAGTAACTGGTCTGCCTGGACTCCGTCCTGCTGGGGCAAGAAGCGGATGAAGGCCAGTGACTTTCCTGCAGACTGACCTTGCAGAAGGTCAGTGGCTCTCGGGTAGGTAGTCCAGCACGAAGATCTGGTTTGAGAGCTTCAACTTGCATAATAAAAGTGAGACTTCTTCCAATGGAGGAGTTGTTGAGTAAAACTCTTCCTGTTCTGGCTGGCTGTTCCTCTCCTCTGGCATTTTCCTTGCACCTTCAGCTTGCTGCACCTGGAGAGTGGATGGCTTTCTTGTGGATCTTGGTCAGAGAAGACACTGCTCTCTATGGGTGTCCAGTTGGTGTTGTATTCAAGCGAGTGTGTCCCTCACCTCAATGGCTTTGTCCCTGCCTTCCCTCCCATCTTGGAGGCTGGTTTTGAGAGAGGCTTTATGAAGGCATCTCACCTTCCATCTACCCTGGAAGACACTGCTGTTCCCCATCCTACCTGTAGCAGAACTAAGGCAGGTGCTGGCAGGGAGTCCGGTGGGGAATGCTTCTGGCATGAGAGCTGAATGCAGGATCTTTGGAGACCCCTGCCCATCCTGACTTCATCTGCTGCTGGACCGGGTGGTTGTGGTCTCATTGCCTGGGCAGGAGGATTGTCACTGTCTTGCAAACAGCCTGCATGGAGCAGCCTGCGTCTGGAAGAGGCATCGCTGCAGAAATTTTGGCAGGGCTCCTGCTCATCTCTTGTACTTGCGGAGCAGCAATAGCAGCTGCCTCATGCCCTCTCCCAGCCAGGAGGGAGAAGTAGGTCAGAATTTGCATTCTGTGCTCGGCTTCTCTGCATAACGTGCACACTTTTCTTATTTTTTTTTTAGGTCCTCTTTTTAAACGAGCTGTTCCTGTATGTGCGTGTTCCTCGGGCTCCCCTGAATCAGAGGGTGAAGACTTAAATTCAGATGTATAATTGGGCTTTAATGTCTGTCTTCCCTCCAAGAGCACTTCTGGGAGACTCCTCAGGCTCCAAAGGGCTGATCCCAGCATGTAAAAATCTGAAATAAATGCTTGGGGCAGTGTCTTCAATTTTTGGCTGTTGTATTGTCTGGCTCAGGATTTAAATTTTCTCCTGTAGCTCTTTTTTTGCATGACAAGAGCGAGTAATTGGGATGAAATCATCCGTGCTGCAAATGTGATGGTGAGATTTCTTTGCGATGCTGCTCTGTGTGTTTTTTTGTGGCTGGTTTGCAATGTCCTGATTTGGGGGTGGGGAGGGGGACAGGGGAGGAAAAAGAGATGGAGTGCAGCAGGCTCGTGGCAACCGGAGAAGCGTCCGAGCGTTGCTGAAGTGCTGCAGGGCAGTCGAAGGATCGTTTTGTCACGGTTTTGTGCACCGCGAGGAAGAAGAGCTTTGCTGCAATCAGTGCCCTGAAATAACAGAGGTGCCAGATGACGTCTGGTGTGATGGAGCATCCAGTGCGGAGGCTGGGACAGGAGAGCGGGGTGGGCTGCTGGGCTGCGTGGTGGGGAGCATCCTTGCCCGAATCTGTAGGTTTTAAGGTGTGAAATGACACCATCCATCGGCATGTCTTTTTTTTTTTTTTTTTTGCCTTTCACCAAAATTTTCAGACACATAGGTGGGTCTGTGCTACCCCTCACAGCAGGATGGCAATTTGTCCTGTGGTTTTGGGAATGGTGGGGTCTCTTCTTAGGATTTCTAGCTCTCATTGCTGTTTCTCATCCCCAATTGAGGAAACAAGCTTCAGTTTCCTGCGCTGTTCAGCATCTCCAGCAGAGTTTTTTCAGTAATCTGGCAAAAGGGGGCATTTAACATCCTGAAGTTGGGTGACTATTTTTCTTTATAGGGGAGGGCTTCAACCTATGAAGGAAAGAAAAACCTGATTCTGGTCTGTCTTCATCCGTGTAGGTGACTTTTGGTATGGGCTTTTTTGGTTCTATTCTCTAGAAACCTATTTGCTTTTTTCGTTGGTCTGAAATATAAAGCAAATTGTGTAGTCTGAAGACAGCTATATGGGTAAAAGTGATAGAAACTATATTAAAGTGACATGATTATTGTTTGAATGGGTTTTTTGCTATATTTTTTTTAAGTAGGGATAATATTTCACTCAGACTTTTGCTCTGTATTTTTTTGTAGCGTGTACACACATCTAGCCAAAAATAAGCGGGTTTTTTTTTTCTTTTTCTAAGGAAGTTTTGGGGTGGCTTACCTGGTGTATCTGCTCTACGCAAGTGAAACTGTAACCTGAATCTGTCTCAGGCTTGTGCAAATAGCAGGGCATGTCATGTCTGTTCCCATTTGTGCCTCCTTTGCGAAGGTTTAGCTGCCAAAAACTGTCGGCAGCTTTGAGACGTCTCTGCACAGGAATGACCTTTTGGGAGCTGAACTTTTTCCCCATCCTGCTTGAGCTCTCCTGTCTGAGCGCTCTCCTCTGGGGCTCTCGTGTGTTCAAGCATTGATAGTAGGAAGGCTGCTTAAAAGTAAATATAAGATAGAGTCTGAGCCTTTTTAAAGGGTTGGAAGAACTTATTTTGGGGGTTGGTTTGGGAATGGCAATGAAAGCACCTTTGATTTCTTTTTGTTCACTCTCGTACCTGCTGTTTGCATTAATCCATACGGGTGTCCTAGTGTTGCCTTTGGGTATTAGGTTTTTAATTGTGCTCTTGTGTTTAAAAGCAGCGTGTCTACATGCTGAGAACCGCTTCTCAGAGTTGCATGGCATGTGGGTGGATAAAAGATCATCTGGGGAGGTGTTGCAATAAGGGGATATTGTCTTTCTGCTTGGAATACCCTTGGAGATGAAACGCATCCCATATGTGTGTGTGCGTAAACGTCGCTAATCCTCCCCACCCAGAGCACTCAACTGTCACGATTTATATGGAATTTTAAGGTTTTGTGGCTGTAATACACCTCCTCCATCATGTATTCCTGTTTCTGGAGTGAGTCCAGAGAAGGGCAACGGAGCTGGTGAGGGGTCTGGAGCACAAGTCTTGTGAGGAACGGCTGAGGGAGCTGGGGGTGTTCAGCCTGGAGAAAAGGAGGCTGAGGGGAGACCTTCTCGCTCTCTACAGCTCCCTGAAAGGAGGGGGTAGCCGGGGGGGGTCGGTCTCTTCTCCCAAGGAACAGGCCATGGGACAAGAGGAAATGGCCTCAAGTTGCACCAGGGGAGGTTTAGGATGGATATTAGGAAAAATTATTCCCCGAAAGGGTTGTGAAGCACTGGAAGAGGCTGCCCAGGGCAGTGGTGGAGTCACCACCCCTGGAGGGATTTAAAAGCCGGGCAGACGTGGTGCTGAGGGACGTGGGGTAGTGGTGGTTTTGTCAGCGTTAAGTTGATGGTTGGATTCGATGATCAGAAAGGTCCCTTCCAATCTAGATGATTCTATGATTCCAGCAAAGAAAGAGGGGAGTCACATCCTGGTTTTGCAACTATGGGATGTGGCTCTAGTCCCTGGATGCTGCTGCGGTCACACGAGAGTGCTGTGAAGGTCTTGTTACCCTTTGCTCAACACCCCTGTCTCCATAAAGTGCTTTTCTCTGTGTGTTGTGCTGCATTTGACCTTCCCTTCACCTTCAGGTGTGGTTCAAATAAAGCAGTATTATTCGGAAGTCTTAAACTTCTCACTTCTCTGTTCAGCTGCCGATGCCCAAGTGATATTTGTACTTCGGGCGAGCGTCTCAGCGAATAGCCTGCTCTACGTGCACTCAATAGTACACAGATCGCTGCATAGAATAGCTCAACGGCTGCTGGATCTAGGCATGAATCTGCCATCCTTTGTCTAGATCTGGAATTCTCCTCTCCATGTTGCATGGATAGTGACTGGCAAAACGTTTGAGCTGTTGGGCAGGCGAAGTCTTGGCCACCTCCCTGTTTCCAAATTGGGTTAGTTAAACCATCCTATGAGGAGAATTTCAAAGCCCAACAAGATTAAAATATATCATGAGTTTCTTCTGCCTGCAGGACCTGATTTTAGCAGGAAATCGATGGTGAGCTTTGGCTGTCTTGTGCGGTCTTGTCTTGCAAGTAGAGGGACAATGAATGGATATTGGTTCAGTTCCTAGTAGGCAACAACTGCTGCTGGAAATCCTTTCACCTAATAAACTGCATTGTACCTTAAAGCAAAAATTGAGGACTGTCATAATACAAAGACGGAGATGATCTGGAATACAACTTGAATCCAGCCTGGCCTTGAACACTTCCAGGGATGGGGCATCGACAGCTTCCCTGGGCAACCTGTTCCAGTGCCTTGCCACCCTTACCATAAAGAATTTCTTCCTGATATCCAATCTAAATCTCCCCTCTTTCAGTTTGAGGCTGTTACCCCGTGTCCTATCGTTACACTCCCTGATCCGGAGTCCCTCCCCATCCTTCCTGTAGGCCCCTTTAGGGACTGGAAGGGGCTCTAAGGTCCCCCTGGAGCCCTCTCTTCTCCAGACTGAACCCCCCCAACTCTCTCAGCCTGTCCTCACAGCACAGGGGCTCCAGCCCTCTGATCATCTCGAACTTCTTGCCAAGAATACTGACTGTCCTAAAAGCTCTCATTTTTTATATGCTTCTGACAAGCTAGAGATGTGGCAGGAGAAGAGTCACTTGTCACAGCGGTGACAAAGGTTAATGCAGTAGAGCTGGTAGTGAGGGGAGATGACACTTTTTTCTCTTTTTTAATTAAATGCAAGCGTGTTTGTTTAAATGGCATCGTTGACGTTTGGACTGTCTGGTGTTAGCTCTGGATCTGTTGGAGCTGATCCAGTACCTGCTTTTCTCCCGTTTGATGAAGTGGTCAGCTCTAACAGTTTAGGTTTTATTTTGGGGCAAAACAGATGATCCAGTTGGTTCTGCAGCCTTCAGTGTGGTACCTGAGAAGCTTGAAATCTGTCTGTGCCACTGGCTGAACTCTCCTGAAATAAAAAATCAGGCTTATTCTGATGTCTGAAAAGGTCATCTTGTCATGGTTGGTTGGTTTCTAGGGTGTGTAGGGAAAAGTTGGGGCTACCAAGCAACCAAGATACAAGTTTCTTCTGAAACCTACCATGGAATATGGCAGATCCAAGATCTTAATGGTTGGGGTGGGAGGGGGGTGAAGAAGTAACTTGTAAGTATAATAACTGTGATAATGTCCTTTTTTGGGTGGACCGTAGAGGAAGTTTGTAAACTTTGTGTCTCCCTGATACATCTTAGGTGCTCATGAGCATGTTAGATCTTCTTCCTTCTCAGGCTTTGTTTCAATCACTTCCACTTGATAGCTTGAGTGGAAGGAGAAAAGAGAAAACCCTATATACTGTTAAGTTCAAGCTCTTTCTGTAAAAGTAAAGAGTGGCAAGGAAGAGGTTACTCTTAAATACCCTCTGGCTGTAATGAAAGACTTGGTGATTTGTTGTCTCCTCTGTTCTCTGATCTGCTCTGTGTGCTCCGCTCCTTCCTCCAGCGATACCTGTGGATTCTGGTAGGGGGCTGGAGCTGATGTTCTGAGGATGCTGCTGTGTGTGTGTTTTGCTCATCCTAAAGTAATGTTGATAATGGGAGGAAGCTTTGAAGATTAGGGATATTGGCCCTTGCAAGATGCATAAGTTTGTAGCCACTTAATTCACTCCCTTTAAAAATAATAAATAAAAAAGTTATTTAAATAAAATCCCACATCTCCATTATTCTCTCCCTATGTTGACAGCAAAGAATTAAAATGGTGCCATCTGTGCTTAAAACCCTCAACGTTTTCTGTGAGAGGCTCACTGTGCTGTTCCAGGATGGATGATGTCATTTGGTCTGTAGAAGAGGTCTCTTGGGACAGACAACACAAGCTGTAGGGAGTTCAGTTGTGATGATAACATAAGTGAAGCCTTTGCATCCTTTCCGAGCAAGCCTGGGAGATCCCGTTATTTTGCATTTGGTCTAGTTCCTGAAGTCTCTAGACAAGGGACCAGGACGTGGGGAAGGTGATGGGGAAGCTGGTCGCATAGGGTTGGGATTTACCAGCTGAGGGTCATCACCCTGTATAAAAGGGTGTCTGAAATCCAGTATGTTCCCCTCCATGCTACTTTTCCTTAACCTGTGGTGTGACCTTATTGGTGCAACCACTCAGTTTGTTCCTATCTGAAAGCCAGGCAGCTTCCTTATATTTTTGGAAACTTTTTCCATAGATAAATGTGGAGGCAATGGTTCATGGTAGGGAGAGATTAAACCAATGTTGTGAGTTTTAAACACATCCTGTGGCATCCAGCTGTGTTTTGACCTCTGCTGCAATAGTGGGATGGTTGGACTGGTTGGCCTGTGCAGGGACTTTATAATGGGGCCTCAAGCACCCTGTTATGTGTTGGCTGGACAGAAGGCTGGGTTTACCCTGGCTCTGGTCTGCAGACAGCAGTGTAGTGTTGAGTTGTACTTGTTATCTTGAAGTTGGGTGCAATCTAGCTATGTGTTGGCTATGGACCATGTGGAGCTCTTTGCATGACCAAACTTGACAGTAGGATTATCTCCTGCTGTGTGGTTGAAATGTTTTGGGCAAGACTGTTATGACTTTCTATGAAGCTTAAGAACTTAAGAAGAACTTAAGAAGAAACTTCCCTTGAACCTCGTCACAAATTCGAACATAGGAAGTTCTATCTCAACATGAGGAGGAACTTCTTTCCTGTGAGGGTGGCAGAGCCCTGGCACAGGCTGCCCAGAGAGGTGGTGGAGTCTCCGTCTCTGGAGACATTCCAAACCCGCCTGGAGGCGTTCCTGTGCCACCTGCTCTGGGTGACCCTGCTCTGGCATGGGGGTTGGACTGGGTGATCTCCAGAGGTCCCTTCCCACCCCTATCATTCTGTGTTTCTGTGAACCCTTTTGGGAAGGATCTGATGCTAGGGAAAGGTGCCACTTACTGAGTAACTCGTTACTAAAGAACAGTAGAGGCTCTACCATTCTCTACCATTTCTAAACCACTGGGCTATATCTGTGATTATTTCTCTCTGCCTGGTGGCCAACCACCAAGGTTGGGCTTGTCAAATTTGTAGATCTGTTATAGTAAGTAGCCTGGGTTTTTATGTGCAGGTTTGGAAAAAAAAAAAAAACCAAGCCAAAAAACCCAGCTTTGACGTGTCAGTTTAGTTAAGGAGAAAGCCCAAGGGCTTTCAGGAGTCTACATTTAAAAGGTTTACTTTGAGGTCAAAGAGATATTTAAGAGAAATCACACTTATTTCCCCATAAAACCTCAGCCACCTGTTGCGGAGAGGACTCTTGAGCTTGGGTGTGCTGAGCAAGCTGCATATGCTGGGTTCAAACCTGTGGGCTGAACAAGTGCTGGGTGGCAAAGATGCTTCTCCAGCTTTGGGAACAAAACCTTATTAAGCTGTGAAAAGAAACACGAACAGCGTGTTGAAAGACGGAGCTAGACGAGACACGGAGCTGCCTCCGTGTTTTCACTCTAGAGGGATGCTGTGAAGCCAAACAGATTGAGGACCGAAGCGTAGGTGGTGTGTGAAGAAGGCACTTGCGTAATGTCACTGGAATAGAAATGTGTGCGTGATGCTCTTGCTTTCATCCCTGCGGCTGGGAGCAGGTGGTATCAGCTGCTTGCAAAAAAAGGGAAGGTTTTAACAGGTTTCAGTCAATACTAAATGAAACAAAAAAGGAGAAAAAGTGAAGTTCTCAAGGGCTTGGCAGAAGATTGAACAGCCAACAACTCCGTTTGAAAATGCCTAGAATCAGAGTTGATTCTACGTGATACTGGTAATATTGGGACAGTGTGTTGTGTTTTCTAGCCCAGTGAAAATGTTATCTCCCTCTTTTTAATACTACTGAGGAAGATCCAAGCTAAGGGATGAGGACTTTATTACCTAAAGTCTCACAGGCTACTCAGTAGCTTGCAATTGCTGTGCTGCTAAAGAGAGAAAAAGGCATTCTTGGAAAGCAGCATGATCCAAAACCCCAACTTGCTGGAATATGTAGAATTGCTTAAAAAGCTAAAAGTTAATAGCCAGGATTAAAGAGAAAATGGTGATTTACAGCAGTTTGTCCAACATTGCTAGCTTGAGGGGTTTATGCTGGAAAAGATGTTTCCATCCTGACCAGCCGCACTCCTTCGGAGTTTATATGTTGGCTGTAAACCTCAGGCTGTTTCAAAACTTGGTAGAGCGATTAGTTTCTCTAATGGAAACATCCATTTAGAAAGGGAGGAAAAAAGGAAAATACTAAATTCTCCAGAGTCCTCTTTCCAAGCTGCTTCCAAACACAGCATGAGTGGTGGTCATTTTTTCCCAGGTGACTGGGTTGTACTTGGCCAAGCCAGGAGGCAGAGACATCTCTCCAAAACTTCTTTCCTGTATGGAAGCTGCTTGAGCACTTCCTTGCTTCTCTGCAGTGCCTTGATGTATGGGAGAAAAATTGGCATGGCTTTGGTGAAGGAAATGCAACATCTCTGGGCTTTCAGGTTCCTGAAAAGTCTTTTTTTTTCACGTTGGCTAGTAAGCAATAGCTTGTTCTATTTGCTTCCTGTGTTTTCATGGAATCAGGGAATGGTTTGGGTGGGAAGAGACCTTTAAAGGCCATCTAGTCCAACCCCCCTGCAATAAGCAGGGACATCTTCAACTAGACCAGGTTGCTCAGAGCCCCGACCAACCTGGCCTGGAATGTTTCCAGGGATGGGGCATCTCCCACCTCTCTGGGCAACCTGGGCCAGTGTCTCACCACCCTCATGGTACTTGTAATACTTGGAGATGGCAGCTCTCAGCGCATGGGTATGCTCATCAATGTTCTTGCACAATGTGGTTGCCACCAGTGTGTCAGTGGCAGCTCTGGGCAGGAGGCAGCCTAGGACTGGTCACACTGGTCCTACTGGTGCAATGGGCAACATAGTCCAGCTGTGTTTTCTGTGGAACATGACCATGTTTTGCCTTGATTGATGAGACAAGGAAATTAAGGCTCACAAGCATGTGTCGAGAGCTATGGGGCCCCAGTGTTCCCAATTCATGCTCAAAATGAGTTAAATGACTTTGGCTCAGCTTCTTCTCTTCTGTGAGAATGTTCTTCCTCTAACTGAACTCAGCTTAGAAAACATGGATTCTGGCTGCCTTGTAAGGGCAGATTTTGGGTGCTGAGAGCTAGGTGCTCCTCTGAGCTCAAGTGGGTTTGTAAGCCTGGCTCTGATCAAGCAGTCTGCAGAACAGAAAATGTTCCTCTGTAATTTGCTGTCAAGCAATTTCTGAGAACTCATAGGAATGCTAAGCCTGGGTTTTGGGTCAGAGTCTTATGTTCCTTGAAGAAAGTGATTTATGTATGTGAATATAAAATTAGAGAATAAATAGTTCAGCTTGAGAGGGAGCTCAGGAGGTCATCTAGCCCAATCACTTGCTGAGGTCAGTGATGAAATCATCTGAAGAGTAACTTGATCAAATAACCCTGACAGCGGAATCTTGTGGGTTGCCAGAGCCTGGTATGATGTTGCAGGATGCGTAGGCTGGCTCCAAAAGCCCTGCTAGATGAGCAAGACCCGCCACAACCCCACTTTGTATCACACAGAAAAGTGTGAGGCAAGGGTCTCTGTCTGCTATGGTCTTGATGAATCTACAATTCACAACAAAACTAAAAAAAAAAAAGTTAAAGTCAAGTGTTCTTTGAATTGGCTAGAAAAGGAGAAGTTTTCTAGCAGTTGCTTAAATTTCTTTTGGCCTGCTTTTAAATAAAAGTAGTAAATTCAATGGTTCACCTGTAAAGGGCAGAAAGAATATGCAGAGTTTGACTCATGTCTCTCACTTGACGTCTATGGGCTTAGAAGAGCCAAGGAAGGTAACTAGTTTAACTCAATTAGCTTTAGTGGGTGCAGAGATTGGAATTACTTTTTTCACGAATTGGGCGTCTTCTGTCTCATCTGCCCTTGGGACTTCTTGATAAGCTTCTTGCTGACTTGAGGATGCATGTATTTTTTTTCTCCCCAGTTTGGCTGGCTCAAGAGCTTATGAAACTAGGTTTACATGACAGCCGAGCTGTGGTTTAACCATGTTGGAAAAGGTGAGACGCTATAGGTGGTGTTTCGCAGTCATTCCATTCAGCGCCTTTTCAGGAGAAACAGTCACTGATGAGGAGAGTGCTCTGTGGTCTAATACCTGAAATACTTTAATTTGGGGGAGCTACATGGTTTGTTTTACATCTCTGAAATGAGTAGTTTCAGTAAGGCTGGGGCTGATAGAGGCCTGGAAGGTGTGCTAGTAATGCTAGAATTCAGCTCAGAGAAGAAAGTGCTGCTTTTTCCATTGTAACCCAGAAGGACTCTTACGTAACTGTTCTTAAACCAGCCTAAGAGGTAGCAGAGATGGGTGGGGGGGGGAAATAAAACTCTAGTCAAACATATTGCTGATAAGCCCACAGAATCAAAAAATAGGATGATGGTACTGGGAATGAAGAAGGAGCTGTTGGAGGGAAACGTCTGCTGGAGATTGACAGAGAAATTCAAACGACCATGAAATCAACCATGAGCCACGTGGACTTGCTATCGCGCATCAGCTGGACTGTAATCTTGATGTTAAGATACCCGTGTTGGTTTATAAATTGTGTCCTAGCTGGGAAAACAAAGTCTTCTAGTTCTGGCAAACATTGTGGATACTCTTGTATCTCCTGTGCCTTACCTAGACCATGACGCCCGCATCCCATGGATGCAGGGGAAATTGGAGGTCGGAAACTCCTGCAGTGATGAAGCAGGCTGAGCGTTAGTGCCAAATTCCCTTTTTTTTTTTCAGTTGAAAATAGTTCTTAAGACACGCGGAAGCAGCTAGATCCCCAGGCTTGGGAACAAAGACATCAAGCACGCTTAATTTTCTTTTTTCTCCCATTTCTTTCTTTCTTTCTCTTCTTGATGGTAGATTAACCTGCTGACTTGTTATGCCAGTGCAGATCCTTCTGCCTTGTGCTTTCAATGAGCCCTTGAGAGCTAGCAGGATCCTGGCCACTTTTACACCTGGAGTTATTGTGTTAGGCCCTATAAACACCTTGTAAGGACTGGGAAAAGTGATTTACCTTGGGAATTTCTTACCCGGGAATACTTTGAGGGGAAGGTTTGTTGGCTTGGAGGGTGCTTGAGGGGGACTTTCTGAACTTAGTACAAACAATGGTCTCCAAATATTATTGTTCTTGTGTTGTGTTTTTTTTTTTTTATTCCCTGCCCCTCAGGTAGTTCTTTACCCTGTTAATGATGGGTATTTTATGTTACAACCTTGTGAAAATCTGAATAAATTCTTTGCTAAATGCAGTCTTTTTTTTTTTTCCTGATGTGCATTTTCCCATTAATGGCTTGAAGCTTGAGTGGTGAGTTGGGATTCTTCCTCCTCCTCTTCCTCACTGTGTAAATAAATGCTCCTTTCCCTGTTACTCTGTCCTTGCACCATCAGGCACAGCCTCCCCAGTGTTTACACCTCTGATTTCCTAATTTCTGAATTCCATCTTCCTCTTCTCTTCTCCAGTCTGACCAGTTACCCAGCTGAGAAATGCTCTCTGCAGCCTTCCACTACAGTCTCTCATATGGCAAAGAGATAAATACTCTCCTTCTCTTTTCTACTCCCATATATATTTCTCTAGTCTGGAAGTTACCATTTCTTCATGAAAAAAACCTCCAGTTTTAATTTTCTTTGCTTCTTGGCCAGCTCTCTTCCTTTGGAATTAAGAGTCTTCCAGTTTATGAATTCTGGGTGCTGGTGGCTTTGAACTCGGGTGTGCTTATCCGGGGAACAGCAATTTTTATGTTGCTTTGCCCTTGAGTTTTAGTAATATGTAAGAACTATTCCAACAAAAAGAAAGGTGTTGCAGATGGTCTTTTTTTTTGTTTGGTTTGGGTTTTTTGGTTTGCTTCTAGTGCTTATAAAACCTGATCCTGAAATTTCTTGTTGAATTCACACTTGCAGTAACACTGTTTTGGGTACTTGTTGCTTTCTCTTAATTTGATGCATATACCAGTATTTTTTCAGGACCTTTTCAGTATGTTCAAGAGGGTGGCAGAAACTGGGATGCCCATCCATCCATCCATCCAAGTTATTTAATGTGAGATGTTCTCAATGTTTTACTTTTTCACAACAAAAAAAGTTGACCCAAGAGTAAAGGAGGTCTAGTTTCTTTGGGACTTATTTCAAATCTTTAATCTTCCCACTTCCATCCTTTCATGTCTTCAGCTGTATGTGCTGACAAGTCTTTGACAGTGGGCTGAACTAGAAGGGCTCTTCTTCTGGGGGGGGAGGTTCATTTGATCTTTTCCCACCTGGCAGCGACTCCTGTTGGAGAGCTTGCCAGCGCGTAACCACTTCGTGGGCTGGAAGAGGCTGATGCTCCAGGGCACTGCTGCTTGGGGAGGGAAGGAAGGGTAGGGGAGAACAGGAAGCGAGACACTTACAAAATCACACTGTTTTTCTCAGGAAAATGAGCTGAAAGTAAAGATATTTTTAGCTCTTGGCTAGTAGAAGGAAATCTGCCTGTTTTCTGCAGGCAGTAGCTTCCCTCGATGTTCCTATCGAGACAGGCTCTTAATCTGAATTGACTGCAGATGAAAACCCGAAGTGGCTTACTAGAAGTGAAGTAGGCTGAATTGAAAGCCATTTAATCCTGGAAATGCCGTGTTTGTGTGCAGCTGGCTTGCCCTTTCAAGTTACATAGGCTAAATTTCCTGGGAACCTCTTAATAAATAAACCCTGGGGGAAGTGTGTGTGTGTGAGAATAATAAAAAAAAAAAAAAAAAAAAAATTTTTCTGTGGGAGTTCTGTGCTCTGGAAAGTCCTCCTCTGCTTTCCTGGGATGTGGCTGCTTTTTGGGCTGTATTCCAGATGTGTGAGGTGCCTGACCCATCTGGGTAGGTGGTTCTATCTTCAGAGCAAGCATAGCTTTGAGGACTAGCATGTGTTTCTCTTGTGTCCTTGCTGCTTGCGTAAGGGTGGTTCATCAAAAGATGTGCAGGAAGTCTTTTTTATTCTTTTTTTTTTTTTCTTGTCTGGTGCTGAAAGGTCTGCCTTGAGGAGCGTCGTTTTCTTTGTGGTGACATCTATGCCTTTCTAGGTAGGAAAGGAAAGGTCATCTTGTTGAATGAACACATGTTACCTCGTGGTCAGTCTTATTAGCACTGCCTGAATGTTTGCATGACCGATCTTTAGTCTGTGATGCTGAGCACTCTGCCCTGGTAAAAATCTGTGTACTTTTTAATTTCACTACAGCAATATCACAGAGCCACTTAAGAAAAACGAACTTTCAGCCTTTTTCTGAGGCCTTTTCCTAGAAAGCTTAGTGTTTCACAAGGGAGGGAAGAGAAGTACTGGTGCTGTTGCATCCTGGCCTCTGGGCTCCTGTGGGACTCGCTGCTCCAGATGTTTGGATGAGCTGCTCTGGGCTGGAAGCAATTCCCACCAAACTACATAGCTACGTATTAATGGACCACTTGGGGTCTTCCCTCAAACCCATGTTCTCTGTAGCATGAGGCTGAGGATCATAAGCAAGGACCTCAGTGGGCATTAGCGCTTTGAAGCACAGCAGATGGAGTGCTTTGTGCCAGCATCCCAGACCCCATGGCTCATCATAACCTGGCCACGGTTTGCTCTGGGTATCTTTGATGGACATCAATCGCCTGCTGGCTGTGAGTGAGGAGGGGGAAGGATGTAGAAGTGGCTGTAAGGATGGGCAGCAATGTTCAGCATTTCACAAGTTACAAGGTACCCCTATTCTTTATGATTTACTGGATACCCAAATAACTCCTGTTTAGCTTTGCATAGGGTTTCACTGGAGGTGGGGTGGAGGGAAGACAGCTGCCTTGCTGTGAAGACAGTTTGCAGATGTCATTGTTTCACTCTAATTATGATTATCTTGGACATGCCAGTTTGCTCATCACTGTTGATAATGGTGATGCCATTGGTAACTGTCTGGAAGAGTGTCAGTGATGCTGGGGAGGGTGCTGGAGTGGACTGGGTTAATGCTTGTTGTATTAAAAGTCCTCAAAAATGATTGAAAGCCCTTTGACTAATAGGTCTTGGATTTGCATCAGTAAATGAGTTTGTGAATCCCTCATGACATGTCCTTTCCATAAGGAAAACAAGATAGTAGCTGATGTAACTGGCAGATGGAGTTCTGTTTTTTGTTTTTATTAGAACAGGACTCTCCAGGCATGGGTTGGAAATGACTGTGAGTCTCCTCTGTTAACTCTGGGAGTCACCCTGTGGCTGGAGGGGCGGTTTCCTTCCCGACTTCACCCTCGCTTCTCTTCCCTTGATGTGTCATTTCTAATGTTGGAGTTGGAATGACCTTGACCAGCATCTTGAGATGCTCTTTGGAAAGCGAGGAGCGTTTGAGAACATCGCAACCGCTTGCCAAGTCAATTGAGAAAATTCCCTTCTGAAAGATTTATGCTTCTGCAAGCAGTAAAATCGTTGTGTCCTTATTCATGTCTTCCTAAAGATCAACTCATGGGTTTTGAAAGAATACGCACATCAGTAGTTAAGAAAATATTTACCTGGCGCTGAGTAACTGTGGTGGCGTGGTTGTAACCTGTCTTTTGTTACCCACTTGTTTCCTTAGATGCGATTTTCATTCGCCATGCAGTGTCTAGGTTGAGCTTGTAAACCCTCTGGGAGGCAAACTGTCACTCCTGTCTCCTCGCATTGAACAGAGTGATTTATACCGAACTGGAAAGGATTCAGTAATAACTGGAAAGAAGCTGTAGGAGTGTGAGGCAAACCTGTGCTTTATTGAGCATCTTTGAAACAGAAGAGGGATGTTAGCCCTTGCTCTGCCAGAAGCCAAAATATCAAAGGAGGGAGGGAGGGGATGGGGTGTGTGAATATCTCATTTTTCTGATACTGTTTTTGTTTCCATGTTTTTCAAGTGAGCAGAAAGCTGTAGTGGAGGTGATGAAATGGAAACAGCCAATTGGGCGAGTCTGCCCTGACAACTCATCAGAAGGGGATTATCTTATCACGGATGGAATAGCTGTGGGGGGCTACACGTTAAATTCAGAGTTGCTCTATGAGAAAGGCTTCCAGAATGTGCTGTAGCTGCTTGCTTGAAAAACCTGCATGTGCATTCTGGAAGTTGAAGCTCCTGTTGGGCCTAGCACTCAATATTTCATTTAATCTTGGATCCATTTGCTTACTCGGACGGGAGGGGACCTCAGAAGGGCTCTGCTCCATCTTACCCTGCTCAAAGCAAGGTCAGCGCTGAGCTCAGGCCAGGTTACTCAGAGATTTGTCCAAACAGGGCTTGAAAACCTCCAAGGATGGACCTTGTACAACAGTTCAGAGATACCTCTAGCACTGAGAGTCTTCCTGAGTCAGTAGTGGTATCTTCAGGCTTGAGAGATGTGGTGCACGTGTCTGCCATGAAACTTTCAAACTGCTTTCAGAGCTCACACCACATTTGGCATTCCCAAGCATGAGACAGCAGCTCCCATTGTTTCTTCATATCACATGCATTGATGCTCTTGTTTTTGCTGGGAACTTTGGTATTTCCCACCCCATGCCTATATTATAAAGATCAGTCAACAATCCTCCTACGTTCATCTCCTAATCTAGGCTGACTTTGCTTGTTGAACTCTCCTGGGCTTCATCAGTTTGCTTGTGGCTTTTTAGAGTGCTCTGTCCAAAAGTGAATACCTAGAAGCCCTTTCCAGTGTCCAATGGTCTGTCTTGATTGCTCCAAATCAGTCTGGTTGCAATGAGAAGGAAACAAGAAGTGCTAGCGCCAGAAGCTCTCCAAAATCAGGGAGACAGAGTTGATTTCTTGTGAGTCTTTCACGTCACCGAATCCTGCTGACTGTCTTCTCTTTTGATTACTTTGGCCACAGCACATCCAGTGTGTTTGTAGTGGGAAGGAGTTTGAGCGATTAGAGCCTTATCAAATTAATTTATGCGCCCTTGGCGTAGGAAGCCAAAACAGTATCCGGCTTGTAGAACAAGGGAGCTACAGAGGAGCAGCTAACCGCTATGGAGCAGTGAATGTTTGCTTTGGAAATGGAAGCAAGAATGACATCTTGGAAGGCGTGGAGGGATTAGCTCTTGTGCGTGCAGCTCTTGTTGCCGATGTGACGGGTGAGGGTACTTCAGTGCTGTGCCACACGTGTTGGTTGCGTGCGGAATGGAAGGCAAGGAGCAGCGAGTACGTGAAAGCCAGTTTGCTCCTTCGCTAATTTAGCTTCTCTGCTGCTTAAGAACATTTTTTGAAGGATGTTTCTTGCAGCCGTATGGAAGGAATCAATCATAGGAAATAAAGAGCTTGTAATCCATTTAACTAGGACTTTCCACCTCTCATTAAGCCAGAGACATTCATGCTTAATTCTCTGGATAGCAGTCGCACAGCAGATGTGCAGAGTATTGATTGTAAAATGAATCTTGCGGGGGTTCTTTTTTTTTCCCCTTACTGTTTCAATTAAAGTGCGTGCAGTGGGTGTGGAGGAATTTTGCTCATTCTCAGATGAGTGCTATTGGCATGGTTCATGCAGTCCTCTTCTTTTCCTGCTGGCTTGAACCAAACTTTTCAACAGTGCAGCAGGGGACGTGTCTTAAGGAAAGCAGACAACAAGCCCTCTACAGCAATGTGTTGGACAGGCTGCTTCTTTCGCTGCTAACACCTTCCAGAAAAGATTAAATAGCCCCTTGGAGGGCCAGCTAATGCAACACACGTGCAATTACGGCGAACTCTTCAGGGGTGTGTGTAGGAAAGGGTAATCGGGGAGGGGGGAGAAAAGCTTGTCTGTAAAGGAAACTGCTTGTCAGGGTGTGCATGTTCAAAACCAGTTCTGTTTCCACTTAATTCCTCAGCAAAAACACGTACTGAGAAATGGATAAGGCTTGATGTAAACTTTTGTTTTGCAGCTTAGCGAAGATGGCAAAACTCCTGGAGTCTGTGGAGAGAAAAAATATTATGCAATCGTTTTAATTTCTTAAATATATTTTAATTCCTTGTCTGCGCTTGAGCCCCTTTAGACTTTTCTTCAACACCTAGCTGTGCTTTGCTAGGTCTTGTTGTCTTCTTCCACTGATGGCTCTTCCTCTCTTCTCTCACCTTGACTGTTTTTGTGCCCAGGTTGAACACGGGGTGTCCTATTCAAGACACAGCCTCCCTCCCCTTCCAACTTCTCCCAGATCTATTCAGTGCTTTCACAGAATCCCAGGATGATAGGGATTGGAAGGGACCTCTAGAGATCACCCAGTCCAACCCCCTGCCAGAGCAGAGTCACCCAGAGCAGGTGGCACAGGAACACCTCCAGGCGGGTTTTGACTGTCTCCAGAGATGGAGACTCCACCACCTCTCTGGGCAGCCTGTGCCAGGGCTCTGCCACCCTCACAGGAAGGAAGTTCCTCCTCATGTTTAGGTGGAACTTCCTATGTTCACGTTTTTGTCCCTTGTCCTGTCACTGGGCACCACTGAGAAGAGCCTGGCCCCATCCTCCTGACACCCACCCTTTAAGTATTTATAAGCATTGATAAGATCCCCCCTCAGTGTTTTGTGGTGTGGTTTTTTTTTTTCTTTTTTTTCCCCAGAGTGAAAAGACCCAGATCCCTCAGCCTTTCTTCCTAAGAGAGGTGTTCCAGTCCCCTCAGCATCTTGGTAGCCCTTTGCTGTCCCCTCTCCAGCAGTTTCCTGTCCTTCAGGAACCGGGGAGCCCAGAACTTCCCTGCCATGTCTCTTTGGTGTTGTGGCTCAGAAACCTCCTCTTCTATGTCTTCTGCCAAGATCAATGGCCACTTCTGGTGCTGTCTGGGTCCTTGTGTTGTCTCAGCCCAGCTTAACTGTTGAGCTGGTATTTTGTGGGGTTTTTTTAACTGTTGAACTGCTGTGTTCTTGTGTAGACCTGAATATTTCTGGCATGCTGTCCCAAGGTGACTCCATGAGGCATGGTGCCAAGGCAGTGCTTGCTGCTGCTCCAAAGAGATGTGCTGTGTTGACTTTTAGTGTGATCTGCATGTCTTCCTCCCTGGTAGACCTGATGGTCTGAGACCAGACATGTACTGGAGTTACTGTACCTACATGTGTCTGGGGAAGTCACAGGGTGCATTTTGTGCGCATTTAGGACCGTGCCTAGGAAAAGCTCTCTGCATCCAACCTGTGGTTGGTGCTGGCTGTAACCTGGAGGTTCCTCCCTGTGGTCTCCCCACTATTTATCAGCAGTGGGATTAATGGTTGGCTGTTGTAACATGGAAACTCCCAACTGCCTCCTGGATGCTGCCCTCCCTCTTCTCAAACACCACCATCCCTGCTAGCTGGAATACTGCTTGAATGCAGGAAAACTCTAGCAAAGTGACTGGTATATCTTCTGGTTGATCTGGCTAAGGGTTTTGGAGCCCTCATAATGAGCAGCACTAGGATGTCCTCATCACTCTTATGATTTAACCCATCAGCACCTCCTGGTGCCTGGCTGAACTTTTCAATGTGTCAAGCCCATCTTTCTGAGGGACAAAAAAAGCACACTGTGATCTCTTTTTATTTGGTCTTCCTGGATGCCACCAAGCAGCTCCTTCAAGGCGATACTGGGAAGGCCCTCTTGGAAAGTCTAGTTGGCTTGTTCTTGGACAGTAAAACAAACTTGGTGTCTGCTAAAGTCCACTGATTTCCTGCCAGCTTCTAGCTTGGTAGTTGGCAGAGTATTGGCTTAGTAGAGTTGGGGTATATTCTCTCACAGTATAAAGGTTGTACAGTGGTTGGACTGCCCATAAAATTGCTTGCACTTCTAATCTTGGTCAGTGACCCTGATGCAGGACAGACTCCTGGATTTTCCAAGCCAGAAAGCACTGTGTATAGGGCTAACTAACTCCTTGGCATGGGAATTCAGGGTGTTGCTGTTACTGCTTTTATCAATCTTTCTACTCCCTTTCAGCTTTGCTTACAACTGAATTCATCATTATTCCATAGCTGTAACATAAGTGTTTCTGTGCCTGCTGAACACTATCTTGCCTGACGTTTGCTGGCCTTCCTTGTCAAGCACAGAAGATGTCCTCCTATGGGCACCCCAACTTGGGCCTCCCTTATGACATAGACTCGGAGAGAGGAAAGCGGACTTTTGACAGATCCATCAACTACCCTGGGGTGGGATCAGCTCTATCCATGTCACCTAATGCATTTTTCTAGCTTGTTTGGGTACTTTCAACACTCCCCGAACCATCTCTCTCTGGAGTGGCTAACAGTTGACTTTCTCTGCCAGGAAGAATGGGGTTTTATACTTCTTGGGCTGCTTAAAACTTCTCTTTGCTACTTCTAAAAGCCAAGAACCTCATTAGACTTGCAGATGTGAGAAATTCATAAGTTGCTGCCCTCTTTCCACCAGTGCCGAGAAGAACAAACTCTTTTCATACTTGGGTTGCCAGGAAGTCTTTGGCAGAGGGGGACCAAGAGTATCCCATGTTTTCCCTTAATGCAAAGTCCTCATATCCCAGCTATGTTTTGCCTGCTCCTTCTAGCATCTTCAAAACCTGTTTCTGGTTTCACCTGATTTTTTCGATTTATTTGTTTTTAAGCATAGCGGAGGTGTGGGACACAAGGCTCACAGGGCTTCTTAAAAATAAGGAATAACATAGAGGAGATATTAGCCAAACAAGGCAAAAAGGAAACTGTGTTTTGAGGTCTCTCTTGGTGACCCACAGAGGTTTATTGCGCAGGAACTACCTCCTTGGCAGGAAAAGCCTTCTGCAGGGTTCATGTTTCGGCCACTCGGATCTCGCCATGAAGCAGAGGCTTGAGAAGATGGTCTCTGCATTAGCCTGCTCTCAGAGCTGTTATGCTTTAGAAAATCAACCAATAAACATCAAAGCAAGCAACATGTACTCTTTGGACTTTTATAACTAGGGAAGCCTTGGAGGTGTTGGATGTCTTATTTATCACCTGTTCATATCTGAAGTCACTTTAGTCTCCTTTGTGCAGAAATCTTTGGTCTGTGTTACGTCTTTTTTTCTCTGATTCTGGAGATGTGTCTAGGCAACACAGCATCCCAGGTGAACGTGTCAAGTGTCCTCACCACTCTTCTGTCTACATCCGACTTTTTGGTTTTCTAATTTCTGTGCATGAAGGAGAACTCATGAGCTTGTTGGACTGGTTTCTAGTGAAAAGTCACTTAGAAACCAGGTGGGCACAGCTCATGGGGCTCCTTGCATGTATTTGTCAACTCTCATCTGTTATCAGCTTGGTCTCCATTCCTGCATATCTGTCTAAGAGGAATCTGAACTGACCGTGGCTTGTTTGTGCCGGTCCATCCCTAGTGGTCTTTGCCAAGGCAAAGAAAGTAACTTCGTTTTTGTCTTGGACATCATAGTTGGCACCTGGGGTTATTGCAGAACCTTATTCCTGCTGTCTTTTGAGCATGTACAGATGCAAACTGCTATTTAGGTGAAAATCGAACGAATTGGGGGAATTCTCTTACTGAGACCAAGTTTGCTACATGCTGTGATCCATCTCCTTGAGGACATGCTGGTAGGGACAGGCTCTGCCGTGACGTGCCGGTGCAGGTACAACCTGAAGTCAGACAATGTGTGACCACCACTGCTGTCACAGATGAAAATGTGGCGCAGTCCTACTAATATTAAAAAGGTCTCTGTAACTGGCGTTGGTTGTTTCTCAGCTTGTGGGGAGGAGAGAACCTGACTCTCCTCAACAGCTTTGTAGCAGATACTGGGTCTTCAGAGCTGTGCTGAGGCTTCAGCCTGCAAGGTTTTATTGCAAAGGCTTCTGCAGAAAGCAGAGATTGCATTTGGTTATTGCTCTGCAAGAAGTTTGTACAGGTTTTTCCGGTGTCCTGTTCCGCTTCTTCAAACCTTTTTAAAATGCTAGGCACCCAGTGTGCCCTTAGCTTGTGGAAAACGTTAAGAAGCTAGAGTGCAGAGGGCGTTAGTACGTTCGGTGCTTATTTATTTAGGGAGATTAAAGTCTAAGTTTTTCTTTTGTAATCCCTTTGAAGTGTTTATCTTTTGAAGTCTGAATTCTCATTAACTGGAAGCGTACAACCCCCAAACTACATGCCGCCCTAGTTTCAAAGCGTTAATTTGAAAAAAAAAAAAATTAAGAACAATAAACAACAGGTCAGACCCATAGGGGCTACACGTCAGCCAGATCCTGGCTATTTGGGTCATCGCTTGCCACTTTGTGAATCAAAATGGCTCTGTAGGCTGTCACCCTGGATTAGGATGTAGTCACAGGGTTTTGGCATCACTGGGCATCAGGGAGAAAGTGATGTTCCCCTTCAGAGGTGTAAGAGTTCTCTGATAGATCAAGACATGGCCTGTAGACCTCTCTTTCTTTTTCTTTTTTTTTGTGTTTTTCCCCCCCTCGCCTCCGCTATTTTCTGTCATTAGGGCAGCAGCATGTAGCTTTTAGGGCAAAGGTGTTTTGCCAGTGTGTGCTTTCCTGCCACAATTGCAGAAACGCACGTGCACGTGGCAAGGAACTTTGCTTCAGATTATCTTGTTGTTGTTGTTGTTTGCCAGGGAAAAATTTTAGATGGCAACTGGCATTTTAACCTATCTGCTGCTTTTATTTGTGCAGGGACTCTTCAGCGTTATCTATATAAAACAACGTTTGTAGCCTCAGAAAAGTGGGTGGGAGACCTCTAACCCAACCCATGAACAATGTGTTTGTTGGAAAGAATAACCCCACTGGGTCATCAAGAGGTCTTCAGCAAACGGGGGGTCATCACAGCCATTATTTGGGCACCTTCCACCACTGAAATGCATCATCTCAGCAGTTGAGGCTGTTTATGGCTTTGGGGTGTTCTCTTACTATTCCTGCCTTGAAATTAAATCTTGATCTTGCAAGTTGAGATGTTCTGGGTCTGGGCCAACAAAATGTGGAAAGTACTGCTCAGTGTGTGTGTACATATAGATTTCCTCCGGTGTGAACGGCTGTAGCAAACATCCCTCTAAGAGTTGTTCTGGTATTAAACAGATGGGGATATTGTCCCTCTTCCATTTCCATCTTCCAAGTTGAGGAAAGTGAAATTGAGTCACTTTGGTTTGCATGAGTTCAGTATATTAAATGAAAGATTGCTATGAAAACCATGAAGAGCCTGTGAAAGTCACAAGAACTTAGATCAGTTCCTTCTAATGATTTAAATCATTTCAGTCCTGGCTGGGCGATAGAAGGGATTTCTTTTTTGTGCATAGAGCTGGAGGGTTTGCTCTGGAAGAGCTTAACTTCTATTGTTTAGAAAGCATTTAAGGAAAATCAGGATTTTCCAGTATAATTAAGGAAACAATTGATGAGAAAGCTTACAAGAATATCAATAGGGATAACCGGTTATCAGTGATGTTCTCACCGAATCGGTATAGGTAATTATTTGCTTAACAAGGTTTAAGTGTAACTAGCTTGATAGCAATTTTAATAAGAGATGGAGATGTTGAAATTATACAGACATTCTTGATAAACAGTGATCCCATGAGTCACCAATGAGAGGAAAAACACTTCTTTTAATGTGGAAACTGGTAGAATCTGTCAAAGCTCTTTTAAAATGGGTTAGCTAAAAAAAAAAAAAATCCCAAACAACTTTGGAGACTGTATTTTCTGCATTTATTTGCATTGCAAGTGGGGCAAGTTTCCTTGGGCCTGTTTTTTGGGAGATTGCACCTTGTGTGCTTGGGCCTTTTGAGTGTCCTGCTGCTGCAATGGCCTTTTGGCCTCTACAAATATGGAGGGAGCGCATGGAGGTATGGCTGTGATGGCGATGGCATTTCTCTGCTGTGCCCCCATGCTCTACAAACAAACTTGCCTCTCTGAAACCATGGGAACCTCCTCATGGAAAGCCTGCACTTTCCGTTTGCTGGGTCTTTCCAGCAATATCTTGATGGATGGAGATGTAGAAGACCATGGGTCTCCTTCCCCAAGTGCTTGGGTTTGCGCACTCCAGCATCTCTGTAGACTTCAGGATTCATAAGCATGTATCAAAGCATCCTTGGCTATATTTTGGTTCTTTCATGGATGTGCTGATCCAATTTAGGAGCCCTTGGAAGGCTCAAGCAAGGAGTTGTGTACTTATTGTACTGAACCAGTCTAGGCCTTTGGAAGAAGGCTGGAGGCAGCAGATCAAGGTAAGGCAGGCAGAACACATAGCTGTTACCTCTCCCTCCCGAGCCACCCTGACCAAACCACGTGGGTATTCAGAATAGTGGTGTCGGTAGCGTTGCTGGATGTGCGGTAAGCCGCTTGTCTCTGGGCTATTTAAAGCTTTGTCCCAAGATGCTGAATGAGATCAGTGTGACCTGTGTGAAACTGGGTTGACAGGGGGGAAAAAAAAAAATAATCTCAAAGGGGGATTACAGGGGAGGGCTTGGACTGTACCAAGCCGGGTGAAAGGGTTAGGTGCTGCTAAACCTGCTGTTCCGTGGCTTCACTCACATTATTTACTCAATGCCCTTCAGAACTCGTGCTGTTGCTCTTCCCTTTGCTAAAATGATAACATTAGAAGTGGTTTAACAGTTGGTTCTGATTGCTCTCTTCCCTCTCCACTCCAGGTATTGCTCCAAGGCAACAGGGATGGAGGAGTTAACTCGGAGACAAAAAGCCAAATTTTTAGGCCAAATCTCCCCAGAGAGCTTCCCGTTTAAACTTGCAATTTGAATTCCTTTTTTTTTTTTCTCCAAAGCTGTTTGGAAAGGAATAACGTGTCACAGGCTGTAACGGATACCTGCAGTCCAGTATCTCAGGAATGCAACGTGTGCTAATTAGGCATCCTGGAGCCTTCAGAAAATGCTCCTGCTGTATTTGCAGATGGAGTCTACCCTGCTCCCACTTTTTGGGCAAGCTGGCTGGCAAACTCCGTTGTTCCGCTTAAAGAAGTTTGTAGCCACTGGCAGATGATGCATCTTTAAAGTCAAGGTTGATAGATTGTGTGGGTTTGTGTTTTCTATTTCATTTCCTCCCCCCTTCTGGTGCGTGTTGCTGAATTTGAATAATTAATGTATGTTGTCTTGCTTCCTGTTTTCATTTCTGTATGTAATGCTAACCAGCAGAGGTTTGAATCATTCATAGCCTGCTTTCTCCACCGCAAAGCTGTAGATGTCATGGGAACAGTGATTGTAAGGTACGGACTTTCTGCTTCTCTCCATTAAATCCATTTCTGGAAGCAGGAGTAGTAAGTATTCAGTCCGTGATCTTGGCCAAGCAAGGATCTCTGGACAGATGGTATCAGTGGGGTTTCTCTCGAGCAGCATCGTGCTGTGCTTCAGTCTCTTCCTGCATCTCCTGTTACTGCTCAGGTGTCTGTGTGCGTGGTGGGGAGGATGGGTGCTGTGTTTTGTGTTTGCCTTTCTGCTGTGGACTTCTATGCATCTGCCCATGACATTCATGGAGAAGAGGGAATGATTTTTTTGGCTTGTAGGTTGTGCCTCGTGCAATTCAACTGTATTTAGGAATGGGTTTTTTGAAAACTCGTGTTGGATTTCTTCTTTGTGCTTTTCCTGGCTGCTTTTGTGGAGAGTAGACTGAATCTGTGGGCTCCTATAGCATCTGCCTGTGCTGGGGTTCAGCGAGGAAACAGGGTGGGAGCTTCACTTGGTGGCTTACGGAGCCTTTTCACCAGTATTTTTCCCTTGCTTGTAATTTTTATCCTCTTGGTTGCTTTTAGTGGCTTCTGCTGCTCTTAAAACCTTCCAACAGTGCCTGCTGGTGATGGTGTTCGTGGGAAGGTGTGCTTTTGGTTTGCCCTTTTGTGCTGAAAACACCTGTGTCCCTCCTGAACGCTGCCAGGAGATTGGGAGATGCTGGATTAGATGCTGGTGCGGGAGGTTGGTAGATGCTCTTTGGAACTGGACGATAAACTCAAAGCTTTTGCACCTGCCCTGGCTGTTGGGGTTCCTGGTAGGATTTTGCTTCAGGGAGAAGGGTTGATTGCTGGTTCCTCTCCATCTCTGTAGTGCACTCATAGCTTGCTTAAGCAATCCTGTTTGAAAAGGCTTTGGTGCCTCCATTATTGCTGGTTGTGCAGCAAAGTTCATGCCTTTAACTGATAGCTTTGGATACGCAGTCATGAGAGGGATGTCTTTATCTTGAACAGGTTGAATTGGGGATCCTGGTGATGTTTGTATCTTGAACAAGTTGAATCAGGGATCCTGGTGGTGATAGTCCTGAGATGAGAACTCTTCATGCACCTGCTAATTTTTGGTGTTTGCCCAAACTCACCCTACTCCCTTCCCAGCCTTATCAGTTGCCTCCTGTGAGTTGTGCTGTGAAGTTTCAGGGACTTAAGTGCTTGAGCTTCACCTTGTATTAACGGAATGATGGATCCATAAAACAAGCTACATCATTTCCGAAGGGCAGCTCCCAGGCTCCTGCCACTTCTGATGAATTGGATTTCCATTTGAAAAGTCAGGGGTTGGCAGCTTTGACACTCTGTATGCGTGTGGCTTGGGTACAGCACCGCTTCTCCGGGTGTCTGGGCTGGAGAACATCGAGGGGCTTCCCAGAAGAGTGGAGTGATGAAATGCTCGAGTGTAGCGCTTGTGTTGGAGTTTGCAATGCAACTCTTGTAAGCTAGCAAAAAATATATGTGGTCAAAGCGTTGAGAGATAGAGATGGTCTGTCTGCCTGCTTGCTTTGCCTGACTAAAGTGGGAAGAGGTGGAAATTGGTAGAGATGCTGTCCTTTTGGAGATTAATTCTTGAAGGATTTCTTATAATGTAGCTGGCTAGGTTTTCAGGATGGTAATACGGAGTTGTTAATAGGCTGGGCATGAGTTTTATGCCCTGCCTATGGCCCACAGCATCTCATATATCACTTGCTGCTTAAGATCTTCAGGGCAGAGAACTATGACTTTGTCCAAGACCCTCAAATAGCGTCTAACTTTGCGTGTCCTCAGCGTTTCTGTCCTATTCTAACTGACAGTTGTTTCTGCCCACAGTGTGCTGCTGGCTCACGGGGAAGGCAGACCGGGAAACTCATTTTGTAGGGACGATCTTGAAGCAGACAAAAGCTGAAGATAGGAGGCAGCTTGTGCTGTGACTAATAATGCTGAGCTTTATAAATAGCACGAGAAGACATGAAATGCAGGCAGGGGGGTGACCTCGAGCACGAGGCCATGGAAGGTGGTACAGCAGCGCTTGGGGGCAGATGAGCTGGGAGAGCACAGGGTGACATGATCAGCTCTCGTTTCAGACTGGATGTGTTTGTGCCTCTGTCCTGCATGTCCTCCCAGAGGGGATGGACAAAACCACGTGGGGGATCCAGGCCAGCTATGAACTGATATGCAAGTTCTGCACATCTCACATCCTCTGCCGGGGTCAATGCCTCGAGCAGAGCCCAGAGCACTGGAGAGGTTTGCTGAAAGGACAGAGCTCTGTTTTGTGTGTCTGTATAAGAGGAAGGCAGAGGACCTATGGGTTGTGGGCTCTGAAGGCAGCATGGTGACAGTCTGGTGGGCTTTGAAACCACAGCAACCAACTGGCAGGATCTGTCTGCCTCCGGGATGCTGAGTCCTGATTAGAGAAAGTCTGATCAGGGCTGTCCTAGGCTGTCAGTGTGAAGCACAGAGGGTAAATGGACACAGAGAAGGACAGAAGCTGGAAGGGTTGAGCTGTCTGCATCCTCGTTGACATTTCTAGATGCTGCCAAAGTGTTTGCAATGCCTGCAGCATCCCCTTATGCATTGGCTGTAATGAAAAATACAGTCAACCCCATTCTTGGAGGCTTCCTTACATGGGATGTGACAATGAAAGACTCTTAGGTGGCTAGGTTATTTCCTTAAGCTCTGTCACGCTTTGCTGATGCCGGTGAGGATGTTGCTACTCATAACTGTCATAACTTTTTGCAAGACCTGAGCGCTGGGGATCCTGTGTATAAGGAAATGAAATTTCCCCTAGAGAGGGTGCAATTTCCTTACTGCCCATGTACCACGCACGCAGCTGTGCACACCCTGGAAAGGTAGCCAAGCACTTTGCAAGTTCAACTGCTGCTGAGCATCACTCATAGTGCACTGACTATCCCCACAACAGCCATGTGTGGGGCTGTGGGTGTAGGCTTGTGCACCGGGAACCTGTGGAAAACCCCCTGGTGGGAGTTCAGTACAGCTGAGAGTAGCGTGATGCCACCAGGCTGGCAAACATTTGCTTTGAGGTTCCCATCCCCAAGCGCTGACTCTAGGATTTAGTAAGAGCGTGCAATTACTTGATCTGTTCTTGCTATGAACCTCACCAGAGACAAAAGTGTGCATCTAAATATATATAGCTTAAGAAAAATGCAACCCTATGACGCACAAAGCACGTAATTGATGGAGTGGAGGACCTTCCCTCGAAACGATGTTTCCACGCATGGCAAATAGAGCAGTTGTATTGGTCAAGATCAGGTTGGACGGGACTCTGAGACACCTGATCTAGTTGAAGATGTCCCTGCTCGCGGCAGGGGACGTTGGACTAGATGGCCTTTAATGGTCCCTTCCGTCCCAAACCATTCTTTGATTGCATGATCCTATTCTATGATTGGAGTCAGTCTGGTCCTTTGGGAGTGAATGATATTTGGTGCAGGGGGGGCCTTTCTCCTGGGTGAAGCCTGCAACCAGCTCTGCATCCCTGTGAGCGCTTGTTTGAGATGCACAGAAAGGGAGAGGGTAATATCTGCCCCTTCCAGCATGCGCAGAAGGGTTAGGTCCTCGTCTGGGACTGGTTTGCCGGCTCCATAGGATGCTCAAGATAAACTGATTTAGCTTGGCTGGGTTTCAACTTTGCAGAGGTCTCTGAATCAATTTTAAGGTTGTGCTTGCAGAAGCGATGGTTCTTTACATTTCAATCGTTCATAAAAATCTAATCATCTGGGCTCCAAATAATCTGCTACTGCTCTTGCCCTTGTGTGGCTTTTCCTCCTGATAACTCCTATGAATACATTTGCTTTTAGTGGTGTGGGAGAAACTGCACAAGGAAATAAAACTTGCAAACTAATTAAACTTCTCGGTCTCGTTGAGTAACAAGCTGGAGATGTTGGCAGGGCTGGGAATAGATCTGATTATCATTCCTCCTCTCAGTAGCCAGAGGACATGGTTAATTATTAAATTGCTTGTTAATGTATTGAAATATTGCTTGGCATTTTTAATTTATTTTTTTCCCCTCTTTCCTTTCTCCTCTTGCTGAAGGATTCTCCCAGGACCTGATGGATTTCTGATACCTCGCTCCTGAGGGGCTGGAAGGAGCATGGTTAAACACCAACCACTGCAGTACTATGAGCCACAGCTATGTTTGTCCTGTCTGACGGGGATCTACGGCTGCCGCTGGAAACGGTACCAGCGGTCACATGATGACACCACCAAGGTGGGTAGTTGACCGCGTCACCTCTTCCCGATGACTTTTGGCTTGCGGATGGGTGTGGGTCTTGGTTGAAAGTGCTGGATATTTGATTTTTTTTTTTTTTGTTATTGTTGGCTCGGATAGACCATGGAAATCACTGGCCCCATGGCTTGGAGGTCTGTGAGAAGTTCTCACCATGTGGTTGATGCGGCAGATGGGCATGTTTAGCTGGTCATGGTGCTCCAAAGGGATTGAGTGGTATGGATTTGGCCAAATGTGCCCATATTTTCCTTTTGATACTGGGGAGACTTCTGTTTTGCTCCTTTCTCTGTGTCTTATTGGTGGGCTTGTGTTTCTTTGGCTGAATATGTAGGAACTGTATTTCTGTGTAGTCTCTAGCTTCTGTGTGTGTGAAAATAAGTTCATAGGTAGGGAAAGGCAGCAGGAGGTGAGAACTAGCTGGGGATAAACGGAGGAGCTGTTAGAGGTGACTTTTCCTTTCCTTGGATAAATGCAGTTTTTAAGAGCTCTGGCAGAGGGAATCCAGGCAGCGGGGCTGGACTCCTGCCTTCCCTGTTGTTTGGGGTGGTGAGATGGGGTCTCGGGAGACCTGATGTATTTATAGCAAGAAATGTGAAAAAACTGCTGTCAAAGCTCTGCCCTGTTGCATCTTCTGGGTAATGGTTGCTGTGTATTACAGTTCTTCTGTGCTTTCAAGCTGTCCAGGTTGTTTTTTCTAGTGTGCTTACTACTTAAAGAAATAAAAAAAAAAAAAAACCACCACACACTCACAAAACTTAAATCTCATTTCTCCCGGCAATGATCCCAGGAGATGCTTTCACTGATTTTTGAGGGCTTAGTTTTGCTCTGGTGACTGTTAGCAGCTCTGTTTTGGTTTTTTTTTTAAGTCTATAACCAGGGATGTTCCTGGCTGTGGAGTGCTTCTCCTCTGGAAAAGAGGCTGTTAAGGAGAAAACACTTGTGGGTGGCAGATCCTGTGCCAAAAGCGCTCCTGGTTCTGAATTGCATCGATTGTTGGTGGTGCAGCTTGGCTGGCAGCTCCCATGGGAAGTGAAAAGTCATGGCTTGTGTTTGTGCAGCGTACAACAAATTTCCTTTTGCAAAGTAGAAATGTTTGTGCTGTTTTTCCTCCTCATTCAGTCCTGGCCAGCTTAGTCAGAGTGCCTGCTTCTGAGCCAACAGAAGTTTTCTTTGAGCGAATACCTGGGCACATCCAGAGCAGAGGGAGTACTTGGTTTTTTAAGACTTTGTCAGGAAAACAGTGGGACATAATGTCTTGGCATGTGTGCGTGTACTAACTTAAATAGTCAAAATGCCTTATTCCATATGCCTTGTGAACCAGAACATTTTGCTGCTTAGCTAAGAATCCATAGAAAAATTGACATTGACTTAATTTTTTTCAGTGAAATCTGTCTGTGCTTGCAGTGATTTATTTTACCAAAAAACATCAGTGACAGCCTTCCAATCCTACTTGGGATTTCAATTGTTTTTCTTGTTCTAGAAAGGAATTTGTTGTGTTTAAAGTACCTGAGCTAGGCTTAAAAATATGTCCTGTCTCTGAGTCAGTCTTATTAAGGTCTGTATGAGGCCTCAACTTCCATTTTGTTGAATAGAGAAATGGAGATAACTTTGCTCTTGCAGGAGAAAAAGGAGAAAGTCTCTAAAATTAGCTACAGGCTATGCAAAACCAAGGTATGAAGAATCTGTTCCCATCTTGCTGTCAAAGTGCCTTGCAGGTGTTACTGCTGGAATGAGCGATTGTAGCACTGTACTTGGAGGGGAAAATGCAAATGAAGTCTAATTGTCCTCTGTTGGACAGGTCTATTTGCATGTGGTTGAATGCTGCAGAGAATGGCTGGGAACTCAAGGATACGTGTAAGAGATGAGTGAGAAACCTCTTTAGTTGCCAAATAGTCCTTGGCTGCTTGAGCAAGCAGGTAACTTCTACAGGCTGCAAACCCTTCGCCTCTCTGTATTGGGTGGAAGAGCATTTCATGGTATCACTCAAACTCAGGACTGCTTGTACGGCAAACTCCAATCTCTGCAGTTCAGTGAAGCTCTGAAGCAGGGATGGACTTACCCTAACGTACAGGGTACTTCCCAGCACTGGGGTTTAGTGATCTCCGCTCTGCATGAGAGGGCTTTCAGAGTGGGTGGGAAAACTTGCCAAGATCTAAAGGTATTAGATGGGGACAGAAAGTTTGACATATGATCACTGTCTCCTGTGATTGTGCTGGAATACATCAACAGTGTAATAGAATGGTTTGGATTGGAAGGGACCTTAAAGATCACCTAGTTCCACCCCCTGCCCTGGGCAGGGACACCTCCCACCAGACCAGGTTGCTCCAAGCCCCGTCCAACCTGGCCTTGAACCCCTCCAGGGATGGGGCAGCCACAGCTTCTCTGGGCAACCTGGGCCAGGGGCTCACCACCCTCACAGCAAAGAACTTCTTCCTGAGATCCAATCTAAATTTCCTCTCTTCCAGTTCAAAACCATTCACCATTGTCCCATGCCTCCCCTCCCTCATCCAGAGTCCCTCCCCAGCTTTCCTGGAGCCCCTTGAGGGACTGGAAGGGGCTCCAAGGTCTCCCCAGAGCCTTCTCTTCTCCAGGCTGAACCCCCCCAGCTCTCTCAGCCTGTCCTCACAGCAGAGGGGCTCCAGCCCTCCCAGCATCTCCGGGGCCTCCTCTGGCCCCGCTCCAACAGCTCCGTGTCTCTCCTGTGCTGAGGCCCCAGAGCTGGAGGCAGCACTGCAGGGGGGTCTCCCCCGAGCGGAGCAGAGGGGCAGAATCCCCCCCCTCGCCCTGCTGCCCACGCTGCTGGGGATGTAGCCCAGGCTGCGGGGGGGTTTCTGGGCTGCCAGCGCGCATTGCTGGCTTATGTTGAGCTTCTCATCCACCACCACCCCCAAGTCCTTTTCCTTAGGGCTGCTCTAAATCCATTCTCCACCCAGCCTGGATTTGTGCTTGGGATTGCCCTGACCCAGGTGCAGGACCCTACTCTTGGCCTTGTTGAACTTCATGAGGTTCACATGGGCCTGCCTTTCAAGCTTGTCCAGGCCCTTCTGCATGGCATCCTGTCCTTCCAGAATGTCAGCTGCTCCACAATATTCAAGTGTATCTGTAAGGGATTAGCCAGGAAAGTATCGTACTGAACTTGGGTGTCTATTTGCTTTACACAAAGGCAGTGGTATATTGATGATGATACCTATTGTATTGCTCTCTATCTGACCCTACGGTAACTCAACCACTGTAAGCCCAGAGTAGAGGTAATTGTAGCGTAATACATGTTTTTTGAGCATGATTTGTATAAAATATGGCATACTTGAGAGGTCTTAAGTCTTGCAACAATCTAGAGCTGCCTGGGAAGGAAGGAATAGGGTATGTACATGTTACGTTTATACCCTGTAATTATCAGAAAACGAGGCACGTATTCAAAGACCAACTTTTAGTGTAGGCTACAGCATGGTTATCTGCTTTCTTTTTTAAAGACCAAACTTTCTAGAATAAAAGGCCTTGAACTAAATTTGGGTTACAACCTAACCTTTTGTCCTTGAAATCTTCTGCTGATGACTGTGAATGTTTGTTTTCTGAATTGTGCTGCAGCTCGACAGCCAGAGTTTTAATGATTCCTCTCCTTTTCCCCCAGACGTATGCAAAGCAGGCTTTCTACTACACATTAAAAATTTACATGAAAATGAGAATTTTAATTGTAAGCTTGAGTTCAAGTTTTTTGGGAGACTGCTTGCTAGAATTGTAATTATCTCTTGCTTTTCTCTGACCTTTTAAGGATGGAGGAGAGGGGCTGAAAGTACCCAACCTGCACGCTGGGTGTCCTTGTTAAATTTTGAACAGCTGCAAAATTCCTTTTTCTGTTGCGCACCTTCAGCTTTCATGGCAGGATCCCCTTTCACATTTTTAAAATTTTAATTTCTTTCTTTTTTTTTTAAAATGAAAGGCATATAAAAGAGGGGAAAAAAGTGGTCTTGCTGGGAGCCAGACCATTATAATCTCTCTAGCTGGTGTGAGGAAGCAATTTCTGATCTAACTACAGCTTGCTCATCAGGTATTCAATCAAGGAAGTTCTTATGAAGTCAGTGCATTATCTGAACTGGGCTCCATCGCCCTGAACACAGAAACTGTGGGGAAATAAGCTGTGGCTTGGAGTTGCTGTATGTGCTTTTAAAGGGCTGAAGTTTAGGTGGCAGCTTCCAAGGTAACTCCCAGATACCGCTGTCCTGTTGATGGATTGCCAGCAATTAAACAGAGGGAGCATGGTACTGCTAATTGCAGTGTGTCAACACCGTGCTCTGCGCACAGCTTGTGCGCTTCACCCGAAACGAACTGCTGCTGGGTATTACACCACCAGAATAACTCTTGCTCCAGGAGTAGAGTCCAGGCTGCAGCATCTTTTAAAATCCGCCCAGGGATGTTGCAGGATCAGTACCCACCTGGGAGATGTTGATGGGTTGCAATGTATAAACATGAAGTTAAATCTATGAACTGGCTTTGTTCAGGGTTTTGTGTTTTGTGGTGTGTTTTTTTTTTTTTAGTGCTTCCAAACCCATGTTGTCTGTACACAGCAAATATCACACCCGGGAAATCATCCTAGGTGGGAGTGGGGAAAGAGATATTCTCCAGAAGAAAATTGCAATAAATTTTTTTTTTTACCTATTAAACAAAGAGAAGAAGCCACTGTTATTAGCTGGCTCTGTGTTTTTTGGTTGTGTTTTTTTTTTTTCCAGTTACTGTGTATTGAACAACTTTGGGATCTTTATTTTCTTTATCTTATTTAGCTCCCTGTCAAATAGGATAAAATACTATCACCATTTGTAAATGGCTTTGGCTTCTCTGCTTAGCAGCAGGCACGGCTGATGCTGTACTTCCCAACCATGAGCACTTCTGAGATACAAATTGAGGCAAACAAAATGTAAATGGGAACTCTTCTTCTCTCCCCCATTTTTCTTGGAAGCTTCCCATGTTTACAAAACTATCTTTCCCCCCAGAAAATTGCCAAGAATAGGCAAGGATAGGTGCCTGGTTTGGTTACATACAGTAGGAAGGGCCACCGTCACCTGGGAATGAACCCAACATTGGCATCTTTAGATCTCAGGTGACTGAAACTGCAAGATTCTGGTGATTTTTCTGTTGTTCAGCATCATCTACAACGTCTACAATGAGGTCTCTTCATGAGCTTTCTGTGAATGGTGCACTTTTTTTTTTTTTCCTCTCCCATTTCTCTTGTAAACTCCTCTGAGATGATGTGAGTGAGAGGAGCAGTATTAGTGATGAAATCCTGTATGTACAGAAATCCCACTGCTTTCTGAACGCTCTAATCCCACAGGTGTGAACCTGAGCATCTACTAAACCACGTCCGTGTTAAGAACCTTGGAAAGAGAGTCAAACTGGAGCTAATGAGATGCACATCCAAGCTCAGGACTGGATTTCTTTGAAAGCTTTGGAGGTGGTCAATGAAACATAGATTTGCAAGGTTGGATTATGGGTATAACAATGTTTTGTTCTCCTTAAAAACACAACTTGGTCAGAATCCAGCTTAAAAAAAAAAAATCCCTCTTATTTTTCAGTGTGTCTTTTTAGGTCTGATGCATATATGAACATTGCCTGCGTAAAGCCCCCGACCCTCCCAGAAACCTTGTATAAGGGCCATGGAGATAATCTGAGGGCTGGAGCCCCTCTGCTGTGAGGACAGGCTGAGAGAGTTGGGGGTGTTCAACCTGGAGAAGAGAAGGCTCCAGGGAGGTCTACAGGAAAGCTGGAGGGGGACTTTTTACAAGGGCGTGTAGTGATAGGATGAGGGGTAATGGCTTCAAACCGGAAGAGGAGAGATTTAGATAGTTATTGGGAAGAAATTCTTTGCTGCAAGAGTGGTGAGCCCCTGGCCCAGGTTGCCCAGAGAAGCTGTGGCTGCCCCATCCCTGGAGGTGTTCAGGGTGAGGTTGGATGTGGCTTGGAGCAACCTGGTCTAATGGGAGGTGTCCCTGCCCATGGCAGGGGGTTGGAACTAGGTGATCTTTAAGGTCCCTTCCTACCTAATCCATTCTATGATATTTTTTAAAGCTCATTCTTGTACATGCAGGCATTGCCCCTTCCTTTCTCAGGGATCCCTGCTAGCTTCTGATGGAAACACCACAGGGATCTGGTCCAAGAGCTGGAAATGCTGGTTGCTTCTACCCACCATCTTCTGGTGTTGGGAGAGCTAGTCCTGAAGCTTTTGCTTCCAGCACTGCTGTTGGGTCATGTTTCCCTACTGCTGTATTTAGATTCTGTTTCTATGTGCCAGCATGTCCTTGCTTTTTTTTTATTAGTTGTCCCCTCCCTGAACATCTGTCCTGGCAGGTTGTTATCTCCCCACCAGGTACATGCCTCCTCTGGTCCTATCAGTCCCTGCTGCAACCTTTCCCTTTCTGCCTTCATCCTCTTCTGACAGTAACATTCAGTAATTGTGGCAGAGATGTTTCCTCATTGCTGTTGCTTTGTGGACTTGCTGGTCTCGTCACTGAAGAGCTGTCAAGCCTGGAGCAAAGCCTTGCAGTGTGTCAGCTCTTCTGAACCCAGCAGCAGATGCTCCATACTTCGTGGAGTTCAGGAGCTGCCGTGTTATGCACTGATGGATCGCAGTTTGAGGCTCTTTGGTACTTGCTCAATAAAAGGGCAGCACTAGTTGGATATTACAGGCTCCTTGTCAGGACCTTGGGCCAGGGGTGTTTCTTCCTTCGCCATCCCTCCCAACAAACAGGCTTTTATACCTTTGCTGGGGAAAATGCCGAGAAGTGTTATGAACACCTTCCTGGGGCTGCTGTGATTTAGTGCAATAAAAGCTTCACAGGGCTTGGCAGCGTGCCTCAACCTTCCTGACCAGAGGCCTCTGCAACAGATGGGCATGCTGAAGTGGGAGGGAACTCAGAATTTCCCAAGCCAACCAGTTCTTGCTCGGCACTCTCCAGGTACCTCCCTTCCCTCCCCAGTATCATGGTCCAGTGTTGATAAATGGAATTGCTAATATTCAGGCAAAATACCAAAGCCTGTAATTGACACAACCCCCTATATTTAGTGTGTGAAGTGGCATAAATCCCTCTGCCAGGCTTGTTGGTTTGTTTTTGGTTTTTTGTTTTTTTTTTTTTTTTTCTCTAACTGGGTAAACTGAGGCATGGAAGTCAAGCTGTTGTGAGATGACTTGGTCGTGGCCACCATTGATGAATTTTGAATCCCAGGAATCATCCTAATATGGACACTGCTCCCTGGCACCTGTGAATTAACTCAGGCATCAGGTGAATTAACTCCCTGATGGCATCGGCTGCTGCCTGTAGGTTCAAACTAGGAACAGGATCTCATGTGACATTGTGGCTAATGCCACCAGGAATCACAGCTAACTTGGTGGGTCACAGTTATGTTCTCTGCAGCTTTAACTTGTCTGCCTGAAAATTCAGGCTCTGGGTAATATTATAAATGGCCCCTGAGCAGGACTGACCTTTTTATAGGTGATTGATTAGCTCCTATAGCAATGGCTTACAGAATTTCTAATACTTTGTCATTACTACTTTATTTAGAAACCTTGAAACGATCCATGCGCGAGCTCCCTGTGATAAATGGCCAGGCCAGCCCCCCTCAGATACACAAAGGTGCTTTGTGACTTTTCCAACATTACGGCCCTCCGGGGTTTTATTCTGTTTGTGGCATTTCCTTGTTATAGCTGCCAGATGTGCTCCCTCCAACTGTTTTTTCTTTGTGCATTGTACTAATTATCTGGGTGAGAAATTACACTGCTGGAGCCCATCATCCCGCCTTCCTCCTGTTTGCTCTTGGACCTTTTCAGATACAGCAGATGCTGCTTCTCCCGTCCTCCTTGACGATGCACACAGTAGCTTCTTGCCTTACAGTGTAACTGGGGATGGTGAGCTCAGTAATACTGAATGTCAGTAGGTTTTTTTTTTGCATAACGAAACCCACTTAAGATACACTAGAAAGTCCCCAAGTGGCTGGTGAAACTCCAAGCCCACAAAATAGCAAACCGACAGAAGATTGTGGGGATGGACGTTTACCACCCACTCTTCTGGGTTTTCATCCTGGGTTGCAGTGGAAACCAACCTTGAATTAACAGCTTCAGTCAGGGCTGAGTAACTAGTGTGTCTGTAGTCTGCGTAGGCAAGTAGACCTCAGGACTGATGGCTAAATGCTGTCTGTGCAGGAAAGAGGCTTTGGGCTATTCAGGAGGGGATGGGGGAAGAAAGATGGGATCAACGCTTTAAAGTTAGGGAAGAATATAGGGATAAAAGGGACCTTCAAACCCTTTAAAGATCCCCAGACAAGCCAGGACAAAACTGGGCTTCTCCTGTTTATAATGTTCAAGAAATCTCTGTTTCTCTTGTCCTTACTCCAGCAGCAGTCAGAGGAGATGGCTCTTGTGGGTTTTTTTTGTTTGTTTGGTTGGGTTTTTTTTTCCCTTTTATCTTTGTTTTCCAGACAGAACACTAGGCTGGCTGTGCTTCCCAGGGAATCCATTACATGTTATCAGCGGGTTTAGCCAAGCCTTTCCTAGAAAGTATTTGGAAAGCGATGACTTCAAACTTGCCGTATTCAGCTTGGGGAAGAAGGAAGGCTGAGAGCAGATACAGTTGATGCCTTGAAGCTCTTGCAGATAAGCACTGCTGAAGGAGGAAACTTTAAAGGCTCAGATAGTTGGCTGTGAGGGCATCAGTTTCTGGCCTGTTACTGGAATGAGCTTCTCCAGAGAGAGACGGGGACAGAGTCTGAGGTTTTCCAGGGATGGCTGATAGAGATGGGAGGAAGCTGCAACCTGTTGTGTTGTGTCCTGTGCTGGGAAAGCTGAGCTGAGACATGGAAGTTGTGGCTGCTGACAAAACAGCAGCCAAAAATGACCTCGGGTGCTCTGCTTTAGATTGAGATGGTCACCCTGATCATTTTCCTTGAGGCTTCTCTCTCTCCGAATTCCCCCTTGGATGTTTATGACTGTGCCAGTGTTTCCACGACAATCATCCATGCTTTGGTACTTGGAGAAGAAAAGGCTCCCTAGGGGGATCTATTGCCTCCTGATGCAGTGTGTCCCATCTGGGATACTGCAGTGCGAGACTTACTGAACATGTTTGCTCTGTAGCCTTTTTTTTTTTTTTTAATCTGGATACGTGATCCGTTTGTAAAACTTGTTTTGTATTTTTTATTGGTATTACTAAAGAACTTCAAGGCTTTACTCATGGGTTAGGACTGCACTATGCTTTGAGCATTATATATATATGACAAAAAGATAGTCCCTTCCTGAAATCACTTAAAACTCTCTGTGTAACGGACAAAGTAGATAGAAGCTGATGGAGAAATATAATGGCCTCAAGTTGCACCAGGGGAGGTTTAGGATGGATATTAGGAAAAATTTTCTTCACAGAAAGGGTTCTCAAGCCTTGGAACAGGCTGCCCAGGGAAGTGGTGGAGTCACCATCCCTGGAGGTATTTAAAAGCTGGGTAGACGTGGTGCTGAGGGACATGGTTTACAGAATCACAGAAAGATAGGGGTTGGAAGGGACCTCTGGAGATCACCCAGTCCAACCCTCTGCCAGAGCAGGGTCACCCAGAGCAGGTGGCACAGGAACACCTCCAGGTGGGTTTGGAATGTCTCCAGAGATGGAGACTCCACCATCTCTCTGGGCAGCCTGTGCCAGGGCTCTGCCACCCTCACAGGAAAGAAGTTCCTCCTCATGTTTAGGTGGAATTTCCTATGGTCAAGTTTGTGCCTATTACCTCTTGTCCTGTCACCGGGCACCACTGAAAAGAGCCTGGCCCCATCCTCCTGACATCCAGCCTTTAAGTATTTATAAGCGTTGATAAGATCCCCCCTCAGTCGTCTTTTTTCCCAGAGTGAAAAGACCCAAATCCCTCAGCCTTTCTTCCTAAGAGAGGTGTTCCAGTCCCCTCATCATGGTGGTGGACTTGGCAGTACTAAGTGAATGGTTGGAGACTGGATGATCTGAAGGCTCTTTTCCAACCTAAATCATTCCATGATTCTATAATACAAAGGTGCTCTCGGTCCATTGGCCAGCTACAGAGGTGTTTAAGGCAGGAGTTACTTTAGCTGATGCATCCCTCTACCCCTTCCTACCACCCGACAAGTGTTCACTGCACAGAGCAGTTAAAGCAACCCAGCCAGGAGCACAGCTACCTCCAATTTCTGCTCACAGTACTGCTGCTGTGTTACAGAGGGGTGACAACACCAGCATAATTGCTACCTTATAAATCCTGTGGTGCGTTACAGCATGCGCTGGCTGCTGCTGAGCTATCAAAACATGCTCTCATATGGGCATGTAGTGGTCACAGCAAAGAGATGGGGACATGTGCAAGAGTGGTGGAGAAACACAGAAACGCCTGGAGCCAGAAGCATCTCCCGTGTCCTTTCTGCAAGCAGCATCACTTCAACATCAGCGGTGCTCGCTTAGCAGGAAAAACATTGGAGAGCAGCTGTGATGGAGATTAGAAACCAAATCGCCCCTTATGAGTTAAATAAATGCTTCGTGCAGGTTGCCCTGGTTGGCATGTGGGATGAGAGGTGAAGGCAGCGGGTTTGTGGTGGCCCATGGGGCAGCTGAAGATGCTCACTGGGAAGCAGCAGCATCATTGGAGGAGCTGCACCGCCGCTCTTCTTTCGGAGCTGGTGTTTTTACATCACAAATCTCTAAATCCTCTGTTTAAATAAATGGGAAGTGTCTGAACTGTGTCGATATGGGGGGAATATCTAATGATTGTAATGCTTCTCCCTGCCTTTAAAGTGTCTATTCCTGCTCTTGTAGCTGCAAGCGAGTACAAATGAGATATCAAACTCTTCCTAATGAATTGGTGTTGCCGTTTAATTTTTTTTTTCCCTTAAAGTGAAATGTGAATGATTCAAGATGGTCCATCTGGTTAAAAACATCACATGGCCTTGAAGTGTGGCTTCTGATGGCTTTTTTTTTTGGGGGGGGGGTCCTTTTGTGGAAAGACACAAATGAGGAGCTGTGATCTGTCGACATAATGGATTGCTGTGCTGTGTCTGATACATGTATTAATTCACTTTATAGTGAAATACCCTTGTAATTCCCACATGGCAAGAGCTGTTAAATGTCCTGAACAGATGATCTAAGCCACGCTGGTGTGATGTATCTGTGTGGATGGATATAGGCTTTGGAGCTGGGACTTTGCTGGGTCTTCAGTGCTAATCCCCGGATGGCCAAAGGTCACTAGTCACAGAAATTGCTTGCTCTGCTGAAAATCGCTATTAGGGGATGGGTAAATTTGCAGTTTCGACTTGCTGGTGTTCATGGCCGTAGTCCTGAGGACACGGGTGGTTTTGATGGAAAGAGGCTCTTTCAGGCCTGTTCGGTTTGAGGTTGGGCACTAAGGTGTTGGATGCTGTACGTTGGACATGACCAGTGATTTAGAGCTGAATCCCCATGAAGGAATGTGTGTCTCATTATGTTGGAGTGATGGGCTAAATGCAGGAAAATACAATCATTGGATCAAATATTGATTTTTTCCTTTTTTTTTTTTTTTAAATTTCGCCCAATGCTTGGAATTGAAAGGAAAACTACCCTGTTTTCAGGGCTATACACATCACTTGAAACCTACCTTTGAGCCCTTCATTTTACCAGGAGGCTGTGAGGTGACACAGGATGGATGATTGGGCAGGGAAGGGGTTTGAGATGCTCGTAGCCGCACGTGGACACCTCACCCTGCCCAGCCTCTGGCTCCTGCGGCAGGTTTTGCTGAACTTCCTCTGGTTTGTCATCATTGCGGTTGCGCTGCCTTGCAGGAGTTGTGCTGCGTTTGCAGTCTTGCTCCCTCATGAAATCTGTTTTTCTGGGGCTCTGGGAGATGCCTGGGAGTCAGGGAGAAGTGCAGACCTCTCCTTGTGTCTGAGGTTGCAGGTGGATCTCCCAGGAGCACGGGTGCCATTCAAGTGTTGCCTTGCTCAGTGACGTTTGAATGCTGAAACCCATTCAATGCTTCAACAGTGGTGGAAACTTCCTTCCACAGTGGGCAAAATGAAAAAGCAGGATTTCTCCCAAGTTTTCCGAAGGCTATCTGCCAAAGAAGATCTCAACTGAAGTGTGACTACAGCCAGCCTTCAAGGCTGAACTGAATTTATATGGGACATCGTGCTGTCATATTATAAAGTGGGTTTTCTCGGCTCTATCTCATTGTCTCTTCATTGCGTATTCCCTAAAGCAGGTTTGCGGTCAGCTGAGCCAGGCAGGAGTTGCATTTGGTGTGCGTGGTGCCATCGGACCAGACTTTGCAAGGAGTTTTGCTGGGTCGATTTGGGAATGGAGTGTTTTGGATTTCATGAAGGAGCAAGACCTCTCTTAGGCTGGGCAGGAGTCCCGTGGTAGACTGGCAAGGAGCAGAGGGGTGTGCTAGCCTCAGAAACTGGACTTAACCTGCTGATTGTTGAGACCCACACCCTCAGACAGATCCTAGAAAAGCTAGGAAGAACCTGCCACAGTGCGAGGCTGATGCTGAAGCCATTGCCTGCTTAGAGAGGTGAGCCTGCAGAAGACTGTTGCTGGTCACCTCTAGATCCTACTATGGATCTAGAGGTGATTTCCTACTATGGAGGTAGAAAGCCAGAAATCTGGTTTAGTCATGTGTGCTTGACCAAAAGGCTGGGCTGCTGGGCAGCGTTATAAATTACAGTCTACTTAATAAATACAGTTTGGGCCTTAATGGGTCTGGGTTGTGTTTTCCCTTCAAAGCCATTCTTCAATATAAATAGTTGGCCATTGACTGCAGGAACTGTGGCCTCTTGCTTGCTCCATTTGAAAGATGTTTCCTACTTCAGTAACACTTGTTTGAAAGATGGGAAATCCCAAGTCCTTGAAACACCAGGAAAGCCACGGTGTTTGATAACTTGCTGCCGGGTGGAGCCTAACACTGTCAGGATGTGAGGATGTTTGACTAATGCTAAATCGCTGGCCTAGTCCTGATGTAGGCAAAATGCCTGTGGGAGGGAGTCTGCAAAACCCATTGACTGTTGTGCCTAAGTTAGGATTATGGGCTCAGACTGGGTGATTAACATGCCCTATGATTTATAATGCTTTATAGGTGTCAAAGGTTTTTACTGCAGAGCATCTGCAAAATGTGTTTCAGGCTATAAACAGCCAACACTGAACTGGAGCTGCATCTGGACAAAGGGGGAAGGGAGGCAGGTGGGAGACATGGAAAAAAGAGGCCTTTCAGTAATTAAAAGTGGGGCTACAGGAAAGGTGGGGACAGACTTTTTAGCAGGACCTGTTGTGATAGGACAAGGGTCAATGGTTTTAAACTAAAAGAGGGGAGATTTAGATGAGAAACAAGGAAGAAATTTTTCACAATAACGGTGGTGAGACCCTGGCCCAGGTTGCCCAGAGAGGTGGGAGATGCCCCATCCCTGAAAACATTCCAGGCCAGGTTGGACGGGGCTCTGAGCAACCTGATCTAGTTGAAGATGTCCCTGCTTATTGCAGGGGATTGGACCAGATGGCTTTTAAAGGTCCCTTCCCACCCAAACTATTCCATGATTCGAAGAGGTGGATAAAGGGGTTTTTCTGGGCCGTGGTCCTTGGAGCCAACCCTGTGCTTTGCTAACAAGAACTGGAAGTTCTGTCAGTTGGGTTTTGCTGAGGCTTTTCCCAGAGCACTTCGGTACGTGACGTCCTTCTGGTCTAAAGCCAGTGGTGTGCAACCACTCTTGCAAAATCTTTACCAGTTTGAAAGACGCTGGTGAAAGACAAGACTTGGATGCTCAATCGATTCATGGCTTAACCTATCATCCCATGTGGGAGACCCCTTCCAGGCTGTCCCTGTGAGTCCTGTGTACTGTTTTTGCTTGGGATGGAGTTTATTTTCTGTGTAGTAGCTAGTATGGTCCTACGTTTTGGATTTGTGACCAAAACAGTCTTGATAATGTAGAGATGTTTTAGCTGTTGATGAAGAGCACTTACGCTCTTAGAATATGTACTGAATTCTTTCTAAAAGGTGGGGGGGGAATGATTGCTTGTTTTTCTGCTTGCTTTCCAAAACAAATATGTTTTCCCTCTTGGCTCTGTAGCTACTGTTAGTGCTAGAGTTAGATTTTTTTTTTTTAAATTGAACTGGATAACTCCTTTTTCAAAAGAGGCAATGGGAACCTATACTCCTGCCAGTGCAACTTCATTGTTGGTAGCTTCACTAACACAGGTTAATTCAGTGTGTCGTTATTTCCTTAGGTATTTAGTTCTTCACCATGTCTAGAGTCATAAGCATGTGAATTTTGAAGAAAGTAAATGATAGAAGTGGAATGATATTAATGTCATGGAAGTTTTGACTTGTTGGTTTGTTTTGATGTCTGAAGCCTTCTCTCTAATCTCATCAAGGATGGTGAAAATTGGAGTCCTTTTCCAGAGGAGACTTTGTTTTTCTCACCCAGAGGGAAGCGAGTGTGACCTTGCTGCTCATCAGTTGGATTCCAGTGATTTACTTTCCTTTTGGGGTTGAATTTGCCAGTCCCCTGATTCATTCACTGAGTTCACTTTCCCAGAGCCTTTCCCTGATTCTCAGGTGTCCTGGAAGAGATCCAAGGACAGTTGTGCTGTGGCAGAGCATAAAACATTGGAGGATAACTTTGCAGTATGTCCTTGCTGGGTGGCTGGATGCCCTGGGAGGGTGTATTGGCCAATGGAGAAGGCTTTTTTTCCTTTATTTCCCCCCCAAATAGAAGAAATTTCCCTGCCTCTCATAAAAGTAGACTTTGTGGAAGTTGGTTGAGGATGCTTCTGGACCACAAAAATTAGCTAGATGAGAAGGAAACCTGGCACCAGTGGGAGTAAATGAGTGAAGGAAATGAAAAGGAGCAGGATTACCTTGTGATGATGTTCCCTTGCTGAGTGTGGGCAGAGGGACAGGGGTGGTGGGACAGGGGTGGTGGTCATGCAAGCTGAGACTAGTTGGGTTCTCCTACCTTCCCCAGCATGTGTCCTGTCACCTGGGATACAGCCTCCTTCTGCTTGGCCCCATCCAAGCTCACAGCCAGCTGTTCCCACCAAAACTGTGAGCGCCCGAAAATAATCGTGCAAGATATTGATGGAAGCTAAAAGGCTGCATTCCCACAGGACCTTGCTTGGGGACTGCTGATGAGCTGCTGATGTGCTTTGCAAACAGCCTCCTGTTGGTGTTCTCTCATTATTTTCAGCAGTGGATTAGATATTTATAAGAACAATTTAAACTTGGCACCACTTTAGCATTAATTTTAAATGGCTGTGAATAGCAGCTTTCAGGGGAAGGGATTAAAAAAAGGTGGAGAGATCTCTGTGCTGAAGAGGCTGAACTTCCTGCAAAGCCACGAGTGGAGCACAGATGGTCCAAGAGGGTGGTGTCCTGCAGCTAGAGCCCTTCTCAGAGGTGTATATCGGTTTCCAGAGGAGATGCGTGAGTGGGTTTGAGTGTTCCATGAGGGTGCTGGTACTTTGCCAGCAGGAGGAAAGATGCGGTGATGGGGAGCCCGGTTCTTGCCAGATGTGATGGGTGGGAGATGCTGCTGTGCAGATGATGGTGGGGCACAAGCTAATATAAAGGTTGCTGCTGTGGGGAGACAGAGCAAGCTTAGGATGGGAAGGTATCAAAATAACAATGGGCTGCCAAATGTTGGGCATGTTTTAGAGGGTGAAAAGTGAGAATTGGAGGGAGAAAGTGAGACTTGAGCTGGGAGAGATGCTCCCATGCCCTGCATCATCTGGGAGAAGCCTCCCTAGCTATCTGCTGTGCTAAAGAGCTTTTTGGAAACTCTGTGCAACTCAGTACAGGGGTGCTCGAGTGAGGGATTTAAATATTTGCTGTAGGCTTTAGCCAGGCATACAGCTGAGCCTGCCCAGTGTTTCTTTATTTCTACTAATTCGTCTGCCCAAAGACATGTTGTTCTTCAAATTTATCCCTTTGTTATTGGATTAATGCGGAATTGAGTATAAAAGACTTGAGAAGAGTAAATTGAGAAGAGTGAATTTTCAGTGAACTACAATTAAATAGGCAGTTGCTTTTAACACCTGCTGCCATCCCATGGGTTTCTGAAAGGGGAGAAACGTTGATACAATGGCAAACAGAAGATCTACACCGATACTCTTTTCTCTCCCATCCCTTTCATTAAAGTCCTAGCTCTGTGCTGCTCATAACTGATTTGGAGGTCAGGAGGAGAGCAAGGTAGGCTGGGGAGTGGGATGCTCTTGCGCACTTTTTTCCACTACTGATGTAATTTTCAATGCACATGTATTATGTGCTTTTATTTTCCTTGGGTGATGCATCCTACTGCTTTGGCGAAAGCCACAGAGAGACAGTGCTGTGTGAAAGAGCAAGTGTTTGTCGCGCTGTAGTTCCCCATTCCCGTTGTACACCGCTGTACTGCAACAGCTTCAGAAAATCGTAGAACAATTTAGGTTTTTAGATTGGAAGGGACCTTAAAGATCATCCAGTTCCACCCCCTGCCCTGGGCAGGGACACCTCCCACCAGACCAGGTTGCTCCAAGCCCCGTCCAGCCTGACCTTGAACCCCTCCAGGGATGGGGCAGCCACAGCTTCTCTGGGCAACCTGGGCCAGGGGCTCACCACCCTCACAGCAAACAATTTCTTCGTAATATCTCAGCTCAATCTCCCCTCTTTCAGTGTAAAACTGTTCCTCCTTGTCCCATGGCTCCCCTCCCTGATCCAGAGTCTCTCCCCAGCTTTCCTGGAGCCCCCTTAAGGACTGGAAGGGGCTGGAAGGTCTCCCCGGAGCCTTGTCTTCTCCAGGCTGAACGCCCCCAACTCTCTCAGCCTGTTCTCACAGCAGAGGGGCTCCAGCCCTCCCAGCATCTCCGGGGCCTCCTCTGGCCCCGCTCCAACAGCTCCGTGTCTCTCCTGTGCTGAGGCCCCAGAGCTGGAGGCAGCACTGCAGGGGGGTCTCCCCCGAGCGGAGCAGAGGGGCAGAATCCCCCCCCTCGCCCTGCTGTCCACACTTCTTTGGTGCTCCTTTGGAGAACGCTGTTTGCATGTGGTAAAATCCTTTGGCTAAAAATGGCAGGGGGAAAAAAAACCAAGTCCTTCTGTAGGACTCTAAAGTTGTGATTAATGGAGACATGAAATAAGCCTTGCTCAGAAATCTCATCAGAGGTGGCAGGTTTTTGAGCTCCGAAGTTTCTACAGATGCTGAAAATGAGCGTCTGGGAAGAGGACAATGTATTGTACCCCGATAGGAAGGCCTGCAGCTAAGAATTCTCTTCTGTCTGGCTTGCCGCCTGGCCCATAAGCATAAACCCAGCCAGCATGGGGTAGATGCACACCCATCCAATCCAAATGCTGTACCCAAATAGTCACTGGCTTTTCCTCTTCCTGTCCAGCATAAGGACTGGTCTATCTCGGTGGTCTCTGGCTTAGATCAGGAGCTGCATCCTGGGTTGAAGAAATCTCCTGATGGAAGATCTTGTGGTTCCTTGGAAAACTTCCATAACTGGTGCTTTTTTGGAAGGTTAAACTGAAAAATCTTGATGTTCCGCTTTACTATTTTAAGCTGATTCTTATGTTTTGTTAAACTGAATTTCTTGGCAGTTGCGTGTGCGGGCTCTCCTCGCAAGGTATTTGTGGGATGTAGCTCTAAATGGGGCACATCTTGCCATGTCTAGAGATGGTGTCCAGAGATGCTACAGACACATGGATGTATTAAGGATTAACTTGTGGCTTCTGGCACTATGTTCTGAGCGCTCTGTGGTGGTTTTGATGCTATTTTGCAAAACAGCATCATCTTACACTGTGTTTGGCCTGCTGTGGGTTGCGCTATTTCTCTAGTCCTCTGTGGCCTTAGGAAATACTACAGGGATGGTTTAAAGGCTGCAGGAACCACCTTCATCTGCACCAATGGACATAATTTTGCTTGAACAGGCTCTAACAATTCTTCACAAAAGTGGATTATTCAGATCTATTTCTCCCTGCTTTACTGCAGGCGACGTTTAGGACATTCAGTCTCTGAAAACCATCAGACGCCCTTTCAGAAAGCGTGCCTAGAAACCACGCTTAGCCGTAGCGCAGTATTCGAGAAAGTGGGTGATGTTTAATGGCCTTTCTTGTACAGAAGTCAAGCTAGATGATTTAATGGTCCCTTTGGTTTTTAAGATGTATATGTTTTATGTTGTGGTGTAAAAAGCTTCTAAATGGAGGGCAGAGGTTACCTTGCCGAATACATCACAGCTGTTCATCCTAATTTGGAAGGAAAGGCTGCTAGAAGTCCTGGAAGAGAAAGGCTTGGAAGCTGAAATGCTCTTGCATAATAGTATTTTTCTGCCTTTTAATACAGAGGTTCACATTCATGCCCCTTATTCTGGGAGTCTGGCCAAGTTTCTGCGTAGAGGAACTGCACGCAGTTCCTGGTCCTGTCCTTCACCCCAGCATCATCCCAGAACAGGTACAGCCTGAGATTAATTTCCTTGCTGGAGTTTCCAGTCCGTTTATTAATAAATCAAACAATGCGCTGTTTCAGCCACCTGGTTGGGTTTTGCAGTAAAGGGGCAGGTAGAGCATATTTCCCTACGGGGCAATCGCTCTTCGTATTTTGCAAGCTTGTCCCATTAAATTAAAAAAAAAAGACACCACAAACTGAACCTCTGCAGTGCGTGGGTTATTGCAGTGATGCTGGTTCAGGAGATTGAATCTGATGGCTGTGGCTCTGCCATCCTCTCTTTTTCCCAGGAAAAGGCTGTAGCGGTTCAGCAGGGTTTTTCTTGGATGCGTGCATATTGCCAGCATTTTTTGGGAAGCAAATCTCTATTCCCCACATAGCTTACTGCTCAAGCAAAGAGTTTCGGCAGCTGGAAAGGTGTTGCGATTGATGCAGTCTTTTGATTGTGGCTGTATCATTTTGGACCTTCTAATTTGTCGGTCTGTGTACTCTGACCCAGGCTTTCAGGATCCTGCAGTTTGGATCCCATGAAACATAGAGGTGATGACAAAATTTCCTTACTCTGGGAGTTCAGTGATGCTTACCACAGGATTTTTCTAAACTTCCAGGATGCATCATCTGAATTGCATTTCTGACCCCTCTCCCACCCTGCCGTGCACACAAGGGCAGGTCCAGGATGAGCTCCGCCACTGTGGGACCTAGGTGTCTCCTCTAAAGTCTGACTCTTTAGCAGCTGAAGCTCAAGGGCATCACCAAAGATTGTAAGATGTGTAATAATTGTGAGGAGTTGGCAGCAAAATCTCTCTTATGCTCTTAGCATATGTGAGCAAGAAGGTTGGCCAAACAGTGCATGTTTAATTCTCCTGAACTTTTGCTCGTAATCCCTACTCTGAATCCCTTTCGGGTTTCAGCAGCGATGTGGTCATAGCCAGCCCCACCGGACGTAGAATCATAGAATCATTATGGTTGGAAGAGACCTTTAAGATCATGGAGTCCAACAGTTAACTCAGCACTGCCAAGTTGCCACTGACCCATGTCCCTCAGCACCACGTCTGTCCAGCTTTTAAATACCTCCAGGGTGGCGACTCCACCACTTCCATGGGCAGCCTCTTCCAATGCTTGACAACCCTTTTGGGGAAGAAATTTCTCCTAATATCCATCCTAAACCTCCTCTGGTGCAATTTGAGGCTGTTTCTTCTTGTCCTATGGCCTGTTCCTTGGGAGAAGAGACCCGACCCCCCCTGGCTACACCCTCCTTTCAGGGAGCTGTAGAGAGCGAGAAGGTCTCCCCTCAGCCTCCTTTTCTCCAGGCTGAACACCCCCAGCTCCCTCAGCCGCTCCTCACAAGGCTTGTGCTCCAGACCCCTCACCAGCTCCGTTGCCCTTCTCTGGACACGCTCCAGCACCTCAATGGCTTTTTTGTGGTGAGGGGCCCAAAACTGGACACAGCGCTCGAGGTGGGGCCTCACCAGTGCCCAGTACAGGGGGACCATCACTGCCCCAGTCCTGCTGGCCACACTATTGCTGATACAAGGATGCTGTTGGCCTTCTTGGCCACCTGGGCACACTGCTGGCTCCTATTCAGCCAGCTGTTGACCAACACTCCCAGGTCCTTTTCTGTCAGGCAGCTCTCCAGCCACTCTGCCCCCAGCCTGTAGATTGGTGAACTTCTCACAGTGTTTTCCCTTGTGCTGGCATGAAGGAAAAAGCCCTCCAGAATACGCATGCAGGTTGCCAGATGCTGACCTGCAGTGAAGGATGGAATCCTCCTCTTTGAGCAAAGACTGGTTGAAGCAGGAAAGCTCATAGCAAAGACTAGGGAGTACAGATGGATGATGTTTTGGGGATTGTTCTTTAGACTTGCTCTTGATGGATGTTGAACAAACTCACAGAGTGTCTGCCAGACCAGCTTTGCCTCCTGACCCAAAGGCCTTTTGCACTTGAGGGGGAGCATGTGCATGTGTGAAATCTTGATGCTAGATGTTACTGCTGTCTTCTCTGTAGTTGCTGACACCTCATTCCTCCTGGACTCTGCTAGCAAACCGTGCTGCCACTGTGCTGTGCAGTGCTGTTGGCTGGCCTGTTCCCCAAGGTGCCATCTGCAATTCAGTTCTCAGCTCAACAAAGGCATTAGTGGGGTGAGGAAGGGGAATGTTGCCGTGCAAATGGGATTAAACTAATGAAGTTAAATCCTTGGCCTGTAGTAAGGTCCTCTGCATAATCCTGTTAACAAGGTTTGAGCTGACTGTACTGTTGTAGCAGCCTCTGCTTGCCAACATGGTGGAAAAGCTGTGAGAGCCCACGGATGTCTGAATTACACCTTGCTTGGGTGTCCTGCAGCGGGTGTGGGTTTCTGATGCTTTCAAAAGTGTTGTTGGGGTGTGGGTAAAATGAGGCTGTGCACCATGACCACATGCACATGGGTGGTTTGGTTTCTGGTAGGTAGCTCTACAGCATTGTGTGGTTAGGGGAGAAGAACTTGAAGATACCTGTAGATGTGGCTTTCCTGGCAGCCGTCAAAAGACATTTCGGTAATCTGTTGGTTTGTTGTTCTAGAGATGACTTGGCTGCCTGTGGGATCTGGGTGGAGATCCAGACTGCCTCCACACTGAGGTGCTCAACTTGCATTCCAGAAATGCCTGTGTTTTTATGAATTGGGAACCTCTATGCTGCTAAGGTGTTGGCTTACTAATGAAATCAATTAGCAAAGCTGAAAAATTATAATGACTATTCTTCGTTGTTGGCTGTGATCTATGATTTTTATCTGCCTCTATGGTCTCATGAGTCCCTCTTGAAAAGGGGCCTTGAATTTAGGGGTGTTTGATTGCAGATTCAACCTCTTTCTCCAGGTTGTTTCCAGGAGAACTATTGCTGAGCCCCAAAGTGTGATTTCAAGTGTATAAGTGGCAGCTGGAGATGTTCAGAGAGAAGCTGTGCTTGTCTGTGGCTGGAGGTTTTAATGGTTGGTGTGGTTTTTTTGGTGACTAGTATTTGTTGCTCATCTCAACCTTGAAAACTATTCTTTTCCTTTGTGCCATCTCTACCATGAGCTGTTAAAGGAAAAGAGCTGATGATCTGGTCTGGACCCATCATTTGTCATGTTCTCCTTGATGTGTGGTTTTGAGTCTTTATTTGGCAGCATGCTTATTTGCAGATGATGTCAGCCAGCACTTGAGAACCAATTGACTTTGGTGCAGTCAAGAGGCCCTTTTTCAGGGACAATTATAGAAAAAAAAATTAAACAACTAAGGCCTTGTTTGAAGTCTCCTAAACTTGGAGCATTTTGACTGTTAAAAATTGAGTTAACTTTCTTGTGTGCTCTCCTGAAGCCTCACTGGCCAGTTGCAAAGTTGAAGTTTACTTTTGGGTGACAAAAAGCAGCACCAAGTGTCATCAAATAAAGCTTGGATGGTTGTTCAAATCACTCTACATGTGCCAAAAATGGCCCCTGCTCTAAGGAGAGCAGCTCTTATCTCCCTACCCATCAGTTGGGTGTCTGAGGCTGCTGGGCAGGATCATGCTGTGATAGACATCTCTTGACTTGAGGGTGATCATAGAATTATAGAATGGTTTGGGTTGGAAGGGACCTTAAAGATCATCCAGTTCCAACCCCCCTGCCCTGGGCAGGGACACCTCCCACTAGACCAGGCTGCTCAAAGCCCCATCCAGCCTGGCCTTGAACACCTCCAGGGATGGGGATAGCCTTGATGATGTGATGTGACTAGCCTTGGTGCCTTTAACCTCAACTTGTACAGAAGTTTCTGTGCTGGGTTGAAACCATCTCAATGGAGTCAAGTCAGTTGGATGCTTGGCAAAGAGAGAAGAGAGAGACCCAACTTCTTCTCATCTCTTCCAGGAGAAACCAAATCTTCTCTTGATCATGATGTTTGGGGTGATGCTTTTATTTATTTTTTTTGGTATCAATATTCTGCAAGACTTTGGTGACGTCAGCCCTGTTGCCAGGAAGGAGGAGGAAGAGCGTATGTTGGCTTTTCTGTTGGAGGAAGAGCGTATGTTGGCTTTTCTGTTCTCCCAGACTGCTGGTTTCACCGCAAGGCTGCTCTTTCGTTCTTGTTAGCTGCTGCCTCTTCATGTTTTACATTTTCTTTGACGCAGCTATGCTGGCCTTCCTGGAAAAACAAACCACCTCCTGGTTCCTCTAATTCAGAACACGCTGCTATGCCTTACTTTAGGGTTTGCTTAACAAGCCTGGTTTGTAACCACCTAAACCGCCACCGATCTCAAGCAAACCACACCGCCGTGAGCTACGCCTTATTGTCTTGGTGTTTTTTTCCTTCTCCAATAAGGTCAGGAGCTTGAAGTTGAATTGGGTGGGGTGGCGTAGATTTTAGCTGAGTGATATCTGGAAAGGGGATCTCATTTCTTTGCTTTTCTTCTTGAGGTCGATACGAATTAGTGTGTGCATGTGATCGCAAGAGTTATTAGCAACATGCCTGAGTCTGAACAAGCTATTTTACTGCAATTCTCTGCAGCCATCAGGGGTTCCTGCTTCTTCAGCAAGGAGCGAATGATAGATGGCGCAATGCAAAGTGAAACCCGTGTCGGTGCTGCTGTTAAAATGCTACAGATAAAAATGCATTTTATCTGTGCTGCCGTGGGTATAAGACCTTGAATAAGCTGTTGTGTGGTAAGCAAACTCCAGTGGTTAAATTATTCCCATGATGGCAGATTTCTTCCGCCCCCCACCCCCCCCCCCCAACATTTAGCCCTAGAGATGTAATAAATAAATAAATCCTGCAAGCAAAGCTTCTGCCTTCTCTCCAGATGGATGCTGGCTTTGGATACTCAGCTGCTGCTGAAGCTTGTGACTTCATTTGGTTTCCCTCTGGCAGTGCACTGAACCCATTTAAATCTGTTACAGGGAAAATAAGTAAATCCCTTCCATATGTCAAGTATTAGAAAAATACATGATTTCTTTGACTTGCACAAAGCGTCCTGTTGTTTGGCAGATACAGAAACAAGTGCACCCTTGTTTCTGGGAAGTCGAGCTCTAACCTCATGCTGGTAAATCTGACATGTCACTGTCCACCATTTCAGATAGTCTCTGTTCACATGAGCTGGGCACGTGAAGGCTGCGGAAGACCCTGATCTTATTGATTTTTTCCCCTTAGAAGAGAGAGACTTCAGTCTTCCCTGCTCTAAATCTTTCTTATTATAGCCCTTTAGGTCACTGGGTTGCCCCCAAAGATAGGGGAGAAAGCATTTTGCATATTGGCCCGTTCAATGGCTTTTGTTAGCAGATGTGTCTTTGCCCTCTGGATCTCATCACGTGGGATAAATAAGTCTGTGCATTGATGGGGCGACATATTGATGGAGCAAAGTGCAAGCACATAGGACTTGCCAACTGGGTCAGACAAAAGGTCGTCTTGCCTGGCATCCTGTCTCTGTGAGGTCCCAGCTTTTTTGTGCTTTGTGCTCCCTTCTTCTCTCTCCTGGCTTCTAGCAAGCAATGGTTGAATGCGAAACACAGCATTGCTCTGTGAAGCTCCCCGTGCTCATCTGGAGTGACCTTGTGCCAACAGCTTGCTCCAGAAATGCTGTAAAATAGGAAAGGGCTTACAATCTGAAAAATGATCCTTGAATTGCTTTGAGGAATTCCTGGGAAATTGGAAGCTGGCTTGTGTCTGAATTGGAGTCTTTCTTGGAGGATGTATTTTTGCTCATAGGGCTTGCAATGGACTGGGACATTGCTTTCCAGCCTGGTATCTCTGTCCAGAGAAAGGTTTCCTTAATGGCAAGTGGTAGAAGCAGAGCTCAGGCAGGTGAGGGGGAGCCCAGGCCTCCTGTAATAAGGCAGCAAGCGATCACTGCCTCTTCTCCTGCTGGTGAACAACCTGTAACTGCTTTCAGGGTAACTGGAAGGGGATGCAAGTGAATCATAGAATTTGTAGAATGGTTTAGGTTGGAAGCGACCTTAAAGATCATCTCGTTCTACCCCCACGCCCTGGGCAGGGACACCTCCCACTAGACCAGGCTGCTCCAAGCCCCATCCAACCTGGCCTTGAACCCCTCCAGGGATGGGGCAGCCACAGCTTCTCTGGGCAACTTGGGCCAGGGTCTCACCACCCTCACAGCAAAGAATTTCTTCCTAGTATCTCATCTAAATCTCCCCTCTTCCAGTCCGAATCCAATACCCCTCATCCTATCACTATGTGCCCTTGTAAAAAAAAAAAGTCCCCCTCCAGCTAGTGAAGCATCTGTCAGTACCCACTGCTCCCTTTAGGTGTACACCAAGACTTAAGGGTGCTTCCCAGTGATTAATACATAGAATGTGACATGAACCTTGAGCATCTTCCTCTTCCTGGTGCAGTAGGACGTCCCTGCTTTGGGGGGATGTGATAGTGGAGAGGTGGTGTGGAACAAGATGGTGGATCAAGCTTTTGGTCTGTCACAGAATGGGCTGGGGAAAAGTGCTCTTCTACTATAAAAATTGTCACTGTTCTTTCCTCTCCCCTCCATTTCAGAGGAGGATAATAAAGGGGCTGCAACTTGCCTGGCACCCTTGTTTTAAGGGGATTATGAGCAAGGGACAACCTTTAACAAACTTTGATTTAAATACATGTGGAGATCCATTGGCCTAAAAAACCAAACAAACTAAAAAAAAAAAAAAAAAAGAAACAAACAAACTCAGAAATACAGCAAGAGAGGGTTTGAAATTTCTGTGCAGGTGATGGGAAGTTTGCTTGGCTAATATGCATCCTTAGCAAGGAAGTCTTCTATTTGTCAGCTAGTTGAACTGATAAATCCGAAAGGATGAAGAAACTGTAGGCTGCCCACCTACAACTGACCACCAACCTTGCACGATGCAGTCCTTAACGTGACTCCTGCAACTGAGGCATGGGCAGTTGACCAAGGGAGTCTGAATTGCGTGGTGGTATTTGTGATGGGGGATGAGTACTGGCGTGAAGTTTCACTCCTTCCTTTCCCATGTGGCTCTCATTCCATCTTGCCCTTTTTGCTCCTTTATAGCAGTTTTTACCTATACGGATGGACTGAGTTTCCAATCCTTTTTCTTGTGTTTATGAGATGGAGGTTTTTTTTTTTTATATATGTGTTTGCTGTCCCGATGCAGAGACTTGTAAAACCTCAAGACAAAACCTGGGGAAGAGGAAGGGGTGGATAAAGGGCACAGAAATAAAACAGCAATGAGGAGAGATGCGACTCTGATCCAATAGATGGCTTCACTTTTTGATTTTTAATTATCTGATTCCATCAGCTTGCCTGGAAAGTGAATGGAAAAACCTTTACAATTTAATAGATATCGCTTGACAGTATCTTACAACTGGAAAAAAAAAATCATTTTCTGTGAGATTGCTTTGGGTGGACATACTGCCTTCTTAGAGTAATAAAACGGCATTTGGGTAATTTTTGAGCACACTCTCTCTGAAGTCTGGAGGATTGGATGAGTGGTTGGAGATGGTCCCAGGGACCTCCTTCCATATATTGTATTTTCACATACTACTTAATCTAGGATATTGTTCTGCTGCTCTGAGCCTTTCCTGTGCTGTAGGACTCAGGCAGAGCTTACCTGCATGGGAGTAGAAATAAATTCAGGATCATCACCTCTTGGCTGTATTTTTCCTGGATTTCTGCTGTTAAAAGATTATTTTCTTTTTTTTTTTTTTCCCCCATCACCAAGGTAGGTTTTAACTCTGCTCAGGGGTACCACGCTAAAATACTATCTTCATAATCCTTCTAGGGAGCACATGTCTTACTGAGTCTGAACTTATGAATAAAGTGCTTTTTCTTCCAACTTCTTGTTCATATATGGCTCAGTCTGATCTTTGCATCTTTGTGGCTCAGAAGCACGAACTGGGGACCCAAAGCGCAAGTGACCTCCTCTAAATCAGTGCAGGTTGTTTGCATCTGACCTAGACTCAAGTTGTGAGCAGCTCATGAATGGTTGGACTTTGTGTTCTGAGAGAGATGGCATAGGTAAAGAGGATAAGGTTGTGGGTGCTGTAACATGCAAATTATGTGAAATAAACCCAAAAATTTTTAGTTCATGATGCCCAGCTAGTTGAGATCTTGGGTCTGGACCAGTTCTCCTTTTGACCTGACTCTACAGTAGTAAACTCATGTCTGTCTGTACCCAAAGGACACAATGCTCTGATGTCCTGGGACTATATATAAAGATATTTTCCAGGTTGTACAAGTGTCAGGGAAAACCGATGTTGCATTTATCCTGATTCCTTAGGGATGCCATGGCAGGTCTGGTGTGAGGCAGTTGTCTTGAGGAAAAGTGTCGTGACGTTTTTGCTACAGTGGGAGCAGCTGATGCCGGGGCATGACCAATGCAGAGGCACCAAGAGGTTCTGAGTATTTATAGGCCTGTTTTCCATGGAAATGCTGGTTAATAACAGCGACAGCTTGGATCACGCTGGAGAATTTGGTAGCTGAATAGTTCCCAAGAGGCTGATAGCGTAAACACATTTAGGAGGAGAGAAATGAGCAGTGTCTGCCCGCCTGGGTCATCTTTGTAATGGTTGGCATAAAAAACATCACAGGGCACCATTTATCCACCATCAAATGTGTGATGTGTGGAGCTTGGCCAGCCCATTTCTCCCTTGCAGTAAAAATTCCCCAAAAAAGTAACAGATTTAGTTATTCCTCTTTTTTTTTTTTTAATCTGTTGCCAATTCTGGAATCTAACTTTAAGTCTCGGAAATGTCCCTTTAAAACTTCCAGCCAACCTGGGAAATAGTCATTATTTGTTTTCCTTCCCCATTTTCCCTGGCTGGCTGGAACAGGGTTTTGAGCAACTCCCTGCTCTATAATTCACTGGGTATTCTCGCTGGGTTTAATTTCATCAGCTCTAGCATCAGTTCCTCACCGAGAGCCTGTCACTGTTTCCATAATAAACCTCAATATTTATGGGCAGCAGATAAATCTGTGAAAGGTTTTCTTTGCGTATGAGCCTTCAAGCAGAGGTCTGGGAGGAATTTTATATATTCAAGTTGTTCAAGTTACATCTGGAGGAAAACGTTATCCGTTTCATATGTGGTTGTTTTTTATTATTGTTTCAATAAAAGTAAAGAATTGCTTTCCCTGTTTTCTTTGAGTTGGACTGCTTATGATTGTGGAATATGGAAATACATTTGAAAGAAAGTATTTCTGAAGTGACAGTTGGTTTTCACCAGTAGCTGTTGAAAGCTTGAGCTGCCAGTACTTCAAACTTTATTACTGGTTTTGTGGTGGGAGATTCTTTGTGATGGGGCCAGCCTGCCCTCTGCAAATATATTAAACCAAATAGGAGGTGGCCTGATATTTCCTATAAAAGGCACCTGAGAAAAATCAAATAAAAAGAGGCCTTCTGCCCGCCCTGGGCTGAAGTGACAGCGAATACCACTAAAGCAACCTGTGCTTTTATGTCAACATCTATTGTGGTTTCATTCGGATGAACCTGGAGGGTTGACAAAGGGATAGCCAGAAAATGAATTTCTTTGGAATTGATGACAAACTCTGCTCAGAGTTGTCTTTTAAATAGTTACTCAGTGCATACGTAGTGAGCCTCTAGCTGTGCTTAAGGATTTTAATTGGGTTTGGTGAGAATAGCTAGTGAATAGATTGATGTGTGGGTCTGGTACTTGCTTTCAGAAGTTTTGGGTTTGCAGCAGTTCTTAATTAAAAAGAAAATGGTAATCTCAAGGTGTTCTTTTTCTTTTTTCTTTGGATTTTTTTCTCCTTTCTTGTTTTTCCCCTCATCTCCTTTCCTCCTGGTTTGCAGTAGGCTCCAATCTCAGACCTGCTGAGAGATGTAGTGCAGCAGAGCAGCAGCACAAAACTGGCCTGAACTGGGGGGAACTGGTGGAAGTGCAGGAACTGGGAGGTGGGTTCTGGCCCTAAGCTCTGTGTTGTGCATCTTTGCAAAAGCCCCTTCCTAAATGGAGGACGTGCAGTCATGGGGTGGCATCTCGTTACCTGATTTAACAAAGTTGGTTCATTTTGGGGCAGAGAGACCAAAGGGGGGTGTGTGTATGGTGGTATTTCCCTTAGGACTCTGTAGAAGCACTCCATCCTTGGAGATAAGTGTGTGCGGGGGTGGTGGGGGGGGAAGATTTGTAATTCAGCACGGTGTGACATGTCAGTCTGGAAGTCTATTGATAACACCATAATTGAGAAACTCTTACTGCTTGGATTTCCAGCCTAAAGCGTGTCCATATGGGTGGTGGTGCCGCTGCCGTCCAGGGACCAGTCCTAGGCAGATGCACCCTCTCTCATGGGAGGTAGATGGTGGCTGTGCAGCAGATCACACAGGGACCATTGGAGGAGATACAGGACCATACTGTAGGACCCACAGCTCAGCCCATCATCTCTGAGACTGCCCAAACCCCTCTCGCAAGTGGGATCGTGGGTGTGAAAGGGATGCCAACGGCTGTGAATGCATGCATGAGTGCTTTGCCTTTATTCTCCCCACTTTTAGGCTGTGGGTAGAGGTTATACAATGGATTTACTTTGATTTCAACCCGCCAGAGTCTGATTCGGGTGTAGGATGATACTCATAATCAATAGCCCTCATGCCAGACCATCACCACTTGTTGGGTAATGTTAAGCAGAGCATTTGTATTTTGTGGTTCCTTTCAACCTAAATTCCTTATTTGACTTTCTGGTTGGGCTTGGGATCTCTCTTTGTGCCCTGCTTTTTGCAGTGTTTATTATCCAGGCCATTGTGTGATTGGGAGCTTGCTTCTGCTAGGGAATTTGGTATCCCAGTACCAATACACCTGAATACCAACTCCATCACTCCTTCCCCTCCCCAGTGCATTACTGACAGGCAGAAAAATAATTGTCCTCAAAGTAATTTGCCTTATATAGCTTGGTTTGTCTGATAGAACCTGAAGTGAGGAAATAGTTGACTTTACAGTGGATTTATTAATGTGAAATATAAACACACCTGGCTTCCAGTTTTCTGAAATCAGTGCATCCTTCAAGGTTTGATCAGGTTCCTTTACACCAACAGAGCAGTGGTGATGTTGAGCTGATTATTGGGCTGGAGAGGTGCCATTCGTCTCGAAAACATCTCTCTTCTGCCCAGATGTGTCTAACTGAAGCGGGTATATTTCAGAAAGTAAATGGATTTATGTGAAACAAAACCACCCAGGAGTTTTTGCTAATGAGCTTATTCCTGCTTGGGGAAGCTGGAAGCACTATGAAGAGCTTCTGCTCTTTATTGCTGCTTCTGACCTGTCTTTTTGAATAAAATAAAATAAGTAATGGTGTCTTTGCTTTGATGCTTACCAAAACCTTACCAGATTTTGCCCTGGTTTGCCAAGAACATCCCCACCCCAGACTGCAAGGTGTTTCCTTAGGTGTTACCGCTACATCTTTGGTCTCCTCCATAAACTGAATTCTTCAGAGCACTGAGAGCTGCTTGTTTTCTGAGCTGAGTTGTGCAGTATCGACGGTGGAGCTGCGTGTTCTGCTAACAAATCATGATTCAGTGCATCTCATTGTGCGAGGTGACTAGAATTCATTGAACGACAAAAATTGTGCTTGGTCCTAAGGCTGGGTTTTGGTGGGGTTTTTTTGTGCGTAATCTTATCTTTCTAAGCAGCCTGGGCTGTGTGTTTGTGCTTCTTGCCTTAATAGTCTGTCTTCCCCCTGTTTGGTTGGGTTTTTTTTATTGTAATAAAAACCATGAATGATGGATAAACATAGACTTGGGGTCTGGGCCTTGTTTTACCAGTCTTTGGCTTTCAAGGTGTCAATTTAATCTTGCTTCTTCATCTGCTGATGGGGAACGCTGGCCTGATATCCATGAAGTCTCACCGCTCTGGTGAGACCCCACCTGGAGTACTGCATCCAGCTCTGGAGTCCTCAGCACAAGGAGGACATGGACCTGTTGGAACGGGTCCAGCAGAGGGCCACGAAGATGATCCGAGGGCTGGAGCTGCTGTGAGGACAGGCTGAGAGAGTTGGGGGGGTTCAGCCTGGAGAAGAGAAGGCTCCGGGGAGACTTTATAGTGGCTTTCCAGTACCTAAAGGGGGCCTACAGGAGGGATGGGGAGGGACTTTTTATCAGGGATTGTAATGAGAGGACACGGGTTAACGGCCTCAAACTGAAGGAGGGTAGATCTAGATTGGATATTAGGAAGAAATTCTTGGCTGTAGGGGTGGTGAGCCCCTGGCCCAGGTTGCCCAGAGAAGCTGTGGCTGCCCCATCCCTGGAGGGGTTCAAGGCCAGGTTGGATGGGGCTTGGAGCAATGTGGTCTGGTGGGAGGTGTCCCTGCCCATGGCAGGGAGGTGGAACTGGATGATCTTTAAGGTCCCTTTCAACCAGAACTATAAGTGCCACTATAAGTGGCATTTAACACTGTTGGTACTCCGAAAATACACGTGTGGAAGTGCTGAGGTGGTGGTGAGCTGGTTAATGTGTCCGTGTACCATTGCTTGGGGGGCAAATGTTGCAGTGGCCATAAAAAAAAATGTGCTTTTGCCCGTATCGAGACAATGTGAATTGAATTTTTAACTGGCTGTCACCCATGGTGAGGTTGGAAAATAAGTTAGGAATGCATATAACCTGCCTAACCCTTTGTAGGCAATACATATTAATTTCTCTCATCTCTTTTTTAGCATTTTAAGTAGAATCTGCCTCATCATATATTTGCATACATGTGAGTTTATTAGGATCCTTTCTGTCTCCTCCTGTAGTGTGCGGCCAAATAATTGGTATAAACTTCCTTCTCCTGGGATCTTGCAATGGAAGTGTTTAATACCCTCCTGGCATACGCAAAGTGAATAGAGGTGGATACCGTGTGGCAAGAAAAGGTGATATTTTTGGTTTCTGAACATGACAGCAGTGCAATGATGCTGCCAAGGCTCTTCAAAGGTTGTTGGAGAGTGGAGTGGCTGCAGGAAGATGTCGGTGTATACAGGGACTGGTGTGACATATGGTATACAATGTCTTAAAGGGCTGCAATATATCTTGGACCTGTTGGAGCGGGGCCCAAGGAGGCCCCAGAGATGCTGCAAGGGCTGGAGCCCCTCTGCTGCGAGGACAGGCTGAGAGAGTTGGGGGGGTTCAGCCTGGAGAAGAGAAGGCTCCGGGGAGACGTTATTGCGCCCTTACGATACGTAAAGGGTCTACAGGAAAGATGGGGATAAATTCTTTAGCAGGGCCTGTTGTGATAGGACAAGGGGTAATGTCTTTAAACTAAAAGAGGGGAGATTCAGACTAGATATAAGGAAAAAATGTTTTGAAGGTGGTGAGACCCTGGCCCAGGTTGCCCAGAGAGGTGGGAGATGCCCCATCCCTGAAACATTCCAGGCCAGGTTGGATGGGGCTCTGAGCAGCCTGGTCTAGTTGAAGATGTCCCTGACCATGGCAGGGGATTGGACTAGATGACCCTTAAAGGTCCCTTCCAACCCAAACCATTCCATGATTCTGTGAATTCTGCAGGTCTGATGTCTTCACACTGAGACCAGATGCCCCTGGGGAGATGCTGTGATTGAACATGCGTTGCTGTCCTCATATATAAGGCTCAGTAGATAAACTTCTCTGTGGAGCAGCCAGGCTAAATTATTTAAAGTGGTTCCTTTCTCCCTTTCCTAGGAACTTTTGCAAAACTGAAGAAAGCACTTTTTCCTGCTCTAGGAAACAAAACTTTCCCATGTTCCTTAAAAACAGACCTATGTGACGACATCTCAGCAGTTACAGATGGGGAAGAATGATGAAGTGACCATCTCTCTCCCTTTTCACATCTTCTTTTTTCACGTCTTTCACATACAAGCATACTTTTTTTTTTTTTTCCCTAGCCTGGCTTTACCAGGTCAGGAGTTGGTTTGGAAACTCTGGTTTGGGAGCAAGGTGTCTGGCGCATGGGCTGCACCAAGCTCAAGGCTTGGTCTGAGGCTCTGGGAGGCAGATGCTCCCTGGAGGCAAAAGCATCTTGTGACTCGCTTGCAAATCCGCACCAGCCTTGGAGAACAGGATGCTCTGGTTACATTTCTTGTCTCTGGCAAAAGGAAGGCGCTTGGGTCTATATTACAGAGTCCCTGATTGCAGAGCCTGTCCTCATTAGCATTTCAATTGCAAATCTGTGGCAGTTGTCTGTCTGCTAGAGCAGGGTCTGGGAGGGAAGCTCTGGCTGAGGCTCCCTGCAGTTGTCCTGGTTCAAATCTTCCTTTTGCTGAGTGTTTTTTTTTTTTTTTTTTTTTAACCGATTCTGCATCCAGTTGGCATGTTTCTTTTTCAGGTTTACTCCCAATGTTGCATCCTCCTTGCGTTTCAGCAGTTTCAGTGTGAAACAAGTTGGGAGGTGTTTGTTTTTTTTTTTTTTAAATCTTGGACCATTGCTAAAGGGATTGTGTGCTGGATCATGGCAAGAGGGAACACTCGTCTGTGCTCATGCTAGACACGTTTAGTCCCTGGCTGTATTGACCTGTCAGGGTGTTTTAAGGTATTAAGTCAGCTGCCAACTGGAGCTAAACAATTACATTTTGCAACAGGGTTAAGGTTTAGCAGAGTTCTCCACCCTCCCTGTCTAGGTGTGATTCATGAGATAATGCACTTCCTTGTGCTGCCAAATTATTTTCCTTATCAATTATCACTTGTTCTCCAAGCCTGTCATTACGTGAGGTTGGAAGCGCTGCTGTCAGCGTGGATGATGGGAGCCGGCTTCCCCAGGGGAATGTATTTGCCTCCAAGGCTGCCAGCGGTGATGGATGGGTTCACCTCGAGTCTGGGTGTAGGCTAGAAATGCTCCTGCCACTTCTTTCAAAATGATGCTTGGCCAGCATGTAAAACCTGATGGATGGTGGCAATCTGTCACTGCAGGTGTCGGGGTGATGTGGTTTGCAGCAACGCACAATGGATGTGGGAGCAAATTGCTGGTTGCTTTTCTGTGCCCTTTCAGGGCTTCGTTTCTCCGCTGTGCGCGAGATGCTCTTGGACCTGTTTGGTTCTCAGGGGTACCCGACTTGCACCCCTTCTGCTTCTTGAGGGCTGTCTTGCAAAGCACTACGGGACATCTTTGGAGATGAAGACCTGTCCTTCTCTGCTCCCTCTGACTTATCTACAAATGAGAATGGTCATCTTACCCTTAAGATACTGCTCTTAAGGGTGTTGCTCTACCGTTGCTTTATAAATGAGTCCCATCGGCAACACTGGATAGCATACTGGAGGGGGAACTTTGGAAACATCTGCTGGTGTTTGCACATTAACTGGTTTATGAGCGGTTAGCGATAAAACCGCTTTATGAGTGGTCAGCACTCAACTTCTTATTAGTCCAGTGCCTCTTTGGCTGGAAAACAAATTAAATTTGAGATCTGCAACACTTGCAACCAATGCTTAAAGTTATTAGAGAGTTAGAAGAGGCTGAAATGACTGCTGAAGCCCCCATTATAATCATTACCAGTGATTGAAGTGTTTTTCAGAGGTGCCTTGTAATGCTGAATGTAAGCGCTCAGTAAAGCAAACAAAAAGCAATGACATTCTGTGATGGTTTTTAAAGCAGCTTCTGGACTTTCCTTCTTCAGAAAGCTGCAGTGAAGCTGGGAGGGTCAATGTGGTCCAGGGAAAAAGGTCTTCCAGCCCCGATGCTGGTGGTCGGTGTCCTCTGGAGGGATGGCCATGGATGAGGGGACAATCCCTTTGAAGCTTCCAGAGGATTTGACGTCAGAAAAAGCAACAGGGAGAAAAGAAGGGCTCCATCTTCTCCATTTCTGCATTGTTTCCGGCAATGTGGACTTGATCAACATCTGATGTTGCCCTGAATGAGCTCTTTTTTTCTTTCATTGGCAGTAAAATTACACATGTTGCTTTTTTAAATTTAATTAGTGCACACTTCTACTTCCCCTCCCTTCTTCCCTCTTCTCTCTCCTGAGAGCTGCAATGCAAGTAACGTCAGACTCTCCAAATGAAAACTCCTTTTAACTCAGATATCTCATTTGCACTAGAGCTCACTGGGGACAATGAGTTCTTGTACTCCTGTTCCTGATGATGCTGATTTTGAGACAACACCAGACTAAGAAAAAGATTGTTTTTCCCCTGCTTTGAGGTCTATAGAGAAAAGAGCTAGGTGACATTCATGGCACTTCTCAGAAACAGGCAGAGTGTTCCTTCTGCTGGGCAGTGCTATCCCTATCTTTCTACTTTTGTTTTTAAAGTGTGTGAGGAACTTTTTCAGGACCAACTTGCTCAGATGCTGTTGGGCAGCAGGTGTTAAAATCTGGTGGAAACTCCCGGAGAAAAAGAAAAAAAAAAAAAATTACACGCTGTCATTGTTTCTTCTCTGTATGGTTGTGTCCTCCTTGGAGCAAGTTAAAACCTACCTGAGCTCCGCAGCTCCAGTTTCCCCCCGCCACCGATCCGCGATGCCCCGTGTAGCTCTTTCTGCATGCTGAAGGGAGATGCTGATAACAGCATAAAAAGCAGAGGAAAGGCAAGATTTAGCAAATACAATTTGAGGGGTACAAGTGAATTGAAGTGATTAATACGGTGTTAGATTTCTAGAGAGATTAGACATCCTGAACTCTAGCACAAATGAAGCTGGAGGGCACAGAGGTTGGGGTTTCCTGGTGAGGGTTGTGCTGTTGCAGAAAATGTGTGTGTGTGTGTGGGGGGGCTAGCTTTGGCCAGCTGGACTTTTGGCAAGGAGTTAGGGTCAGCTGTGCCAAACTGGGGCTGTTTCATGACCCTGGGGTAGTGACGAGTCCAGCTGTTGTATTATAAAGTGAATATCGCCACCCCCATCACTTCCAGCAGCTGCTGTTTGTGCCCAGATTTAATTACAGCAGTGATATCGAAAGATGAACACGTCCCTCCTAGTGATACCAGTGCCCACAGAGGAAATTCCCCTTTTTTCCTCCTGCTAAATGTGTGACTGTCAGTTGAGAAGTGCTCTTGCTTCCCATGCAGGCGACCCGTGAGAGTGAACCGATCCATCGCTGGGTGCGGAGAGGTCAAGGGCACGGGGTGTCCCATGTCACCTGTGATCTGATCTGGCACGTTTGGATGGCTGTGCTTGCTCAAAGAGCCTTGGAGGTTTCAAAGGGGATGGGGGAGGGAGGTCTGTGTGTTGAAATGCTCGTACGGGGAATAAAAAGCTTGCAAAAACAAGGCTGACCACCTGGCAGAGCGGAGTATCAAGTTAATTTTACAAATGTCAGTTGGACCTTTTCAAATAGCCTTTTCTCTATGCTGGAATGGAGGAGACTATAGAGAGTGGTGATAAAACAGTACATTTAAGGAAATCTTCAGAAAGGAGAGGGATTCGGGACCAGGGGAGGACTCTAGGCATGGAGCTGAAAAATGAAGATCTTCAAAATTATGTCTCTCCTGTAGAGGGATGAGGCCTTCAAGATGCCAGATCAGCAGATGCATTAAATGCCATCCAGTTATCTCTGTGAAGTCTGTTCCTGGATGAGAAATTGGTGTCTTTTGAAGGATGGGAACGATGATGCCTTTGTAAAGGAGGCCTTGATCTTGGCAGGTTCCTCTATCTCCTTCTTCAAGCACCCCGTGGTTCAGGCTGGTTTACAGGCTGCTGGGACTGTTTGGAGGGTTATGAGAGGTATGTCTGGTTTGAGAATTGCCTGCGGTACCTACAGTCTTTAGCGTGACATTTGTCTGTTCGTGAACACATATAGAGGAATTATAGTGTGTTGCCTATTTCTTGGGTGTCTGAAGTGTGTGTCCCTGCCCATGGAGGAGGCTGGGGCCGCATGTCTGGATGGAGAGCCCAGGGTATGGCCCAACATGAGAAAATATGAGGAAAGGCTGAGAGCCCTGGGGCTGTTCAGCCTGGAGAAGAGCAGACTGAGGGGGGATCTCATCAATGCTTATCAATAGCTAAAGGGCAGGTGGCAAGAGGATGGGGCCAGACACTTCTCAGTGGTGCCCAGTGACAGGACAAGGGGCAACGGGCACAAACTGTAACACGGGAAATTCCATCTCAACATGAGGAAAAACTTCTTTCCTGTGAGGATGGCAGAGCCCTGGCACAGGCTGCCCAGAGAGGGTGAGGAGTCTCCTTCTCTGGAGATACTCCAAACCCACCTGGACACGTTCCTGTGCCACCTGCTCTGGGTGACCCTGCTTTGGCAGGGGGTTGGACTACGTGATCTCCAGAGATCCCTTTCAACCCCTATGATTCTGTGATTGTGTGGAATGGGAGCATTGCACAATGTCCCCTGCCCCTGGACCTAGCTGGGAATCATTCCTCTCCTTTATAAAAGGAGGTTGGTTTTTTTGGAGAGCTTTGGAGCCCCAGGGGGTGCAGTCCTCAGGGATGGATGATGTTGCAGAACCAGCTCTGAAAATGCATTGGTTTGTTTATTTAGCCTAAGGCTGCTGCTTTTTGCTCTGATGATAACTAGGCAACAAGATGTGCAAGAGAAAAACTGAATTTCTTCATTTGCCTGTCAAATTCAGTGGTGCTCCCTTCAGACATGGGGCTGGATGGGCAATACTAGAGTTTTTGTCCTATTCTGTCCTAGGAAATCATGGACTTGGCAACTGTGCAAAACACCTCTCCTGGTCTGGTGCACAATAACATCTAGGTAAAAGCTGTGTTCTTTTCCAGCCTTTATGAGAACAGGGGTCAAGTGTTGTCCCAACCCATGACAGGTGGGTTCAAAATCCCAGGTTTAAATAAGCTCCATTCTGGGCTGTTCTCTCCATCCTGGCCCTATCTATCCCATGTCTTCTGCCAAATAGGCTGATGTATGCTCAGCAATGTGTTGACTGACATATGTTTTGGTAGCTTAAAGCTCTGGCTCTTCTGGAGAAGCCCCAATGGGCATCGCGAAAACGCTGCGGTTGGCTGCACTGCGCTGGCAAGTGGGATCCTGTCCTTAGCTCCTGGTTTTGCCACCACTCTTGTCTGCCAAGGGGACATACCCGCTGCTTTTCTGCAGCATCTTGATGTGCCTCAATGCCTAATTATGTCTATACATCCAGCCTGCCCCTATTTTAGTTGTAAGGGTCTAGGGTCTACTTTTTTCCTTTTCCCTTCCTTTCTTCATCTTTCTTTACCAAACTTCTCCTTTTTTGTAGTCTCTATGCTCTGGAGGAAAGCATGAGTGAGACAAGAGGTCCTAAAGCCTTTACAGACCAGCTTCTCCAGGGTTTCTTATCTGATGGGAGGCCAAGGCTTTTTGGAAGTGCAGCTTTCACACCCTTCAGTGTTAGTTCTCAGGTTTCCTGCTTTTCCCGTGGCGCCAAGGTTGATGTATCCAGTGTCACCCCTTGAGTGCGCAAGAGCTGATCTGCTGGGCCTGTGAGAAACCCTTGGAGTGAAAATACTCAAAATAAAAGGCTCCCAATCAACAATTTTTACCCTTACAGATTTATGAAGGCAAAAATCTGAAAAAAGAATATACTGAATTTGCTGCTCCTCGTGTACTGTCTCATTCTGCAAAAGCACTTCTGTGTTCTGCCCAGTTGATTTGTTTTGCAGCTTTTTAGCTGAACGGGATGGTTTGGAGTTAGCAAAGAGCAATGTGGACCCTGGCCTGTGTGTTGTGTGTGAAGAAGGCACGGTGCAAGGGTTCCTGGTGCTTTTTGTCACTTTTTGGCTTTTCACTATATAGATACTTCTCCCTCTCCTAACGTTATAAGACTGCTAGGCTGTCTCAGCTGAGCAGCGCTCTTAATGCTCCATACAGACCTTGCCTTGCTGTCCTTTGTCAGATATCAGCAATGTGTGCTACAAAGGTTATGGCAGCAAGTTTTTGATCATGCGTGGGCTGTCTTCTCTATTAGCCTCTCAAAAGACAAGACAGTAATAAGTTATTTTTCAGATGAGTTGAGCAGTGATGAGTGACTCAACCCTTCCAAGTCCACCTCTAGAAACCTTCGGCTGCAGAGAAGTAGCAAGAGAAGGTGTAGGAGGAACTGTGGTAGGTTATGCTCCTGGCTTGTCTCAGTGTAGGCTTGGTTGGCCATGCCAACAGCCTCTGCTATAGGACATGAGATGTACTCCGGATACCTGATTGGAGACTGGGGAGCAGAAGCTTCTCGCCCTCGCATGGCACAAGATTACACTGTTTTCAAGGACTGGTGCTAAAATTAGAACTTGATACCACAATGACACCGGGGCATTCCCAAAAGTCTCAAATTACGTCCTAATTTAAGGTAACCCATGGCTCCTGTTGGTTTCAGGAGGATGTTAAGAGGACGTTAGGATGCCTGCTTGCTTCTGCAAAGTAGGGTGCTGCTTGTATGGATTTGCATGATGGTTTCACCTCCATATGTGAAAACAGCTCCCACTGTTCCCACTTCAGCGCTGTAGGGTAAAACTTCCCTTGGGAGAGATGCCAAGTGAAAGTTGCATTAATACACAGCTTTAAAGAAGAATCCCAGCCCTTATTTAGGTCTTTTTTTATTTTTCTCCTCTCCCTCTCTTGGGTTGTCTAGGGAGAAAGATGTGGTCTTTGAGCCTAACCTTATGAAAAATTGTGTCTTGCAATTTCTTGGCTAGATATAAGTAAGTGGGTTCCCAGTGTTAGGGGAAAAAGTCAAAAGTCCTGGTCTCAGTATCAGGGAGAAACATAAGAGGCAAGTAGACTAAATTTACTGGGATTTTTATTCTGTATTGGGCAAATCGTGGTTGTAGAACTGTTGCTTTTTGTATATGGCTTATCTTAATGGGATACCAGTTACAGTCATTGACTGGAGAGCCATGTAGCAGACTGGGGCTAGGTGCTTGGAAGCCAAGAAGGTAATTAGACATGTGCCAACGTTTTTGTTTAAAACCACAAATGCAAATGCACCTGCTGCTGGTTGGTGCCATGTATTCAGTGCAAACACTTGTGCACAACCCACCTTGATGCCGGGCCAAACTGGGGTGGTCCAAATATGCAGAAAGGTGCAGAGACACCTGCAAAACCAGAGGTGACCCCGAATAAAAGGAGTGCCCTTGACTTGTTGTCATGCTCCCAGTGCTGCAGCTGCTGGGTGGATTGGCACTCAACCAGCCGGGCACAGCCTGCTGGAGCACCTAAAATAATTGAAGTGCTGGTGCACTTAAAATAATCAGGCAGCCTTCTGAGTTGCAAAGAATAATTTAATCATTTCCCATCTGACGAAGACCAAAATCCTTCCCATTTTGAAGTGGAGGTCATGGTAGTTTAATAAATGCATTAGGGCAGCTGTAGTAAATGCACCTGGAACTGCAAATCACTGTGCTGCGTTTTAGTCTCAAATAGTGCTGCTTTATTCTGGTCAAAATTGAGTTCACCAGGTAAAGTCCAGAAATGGCTTGCAAGCCTCTTAGCTTTGGATGTAGCCGTTCAAGATGCAAAGTGCTGGTGTGGTTTTTATCTTCTAATTGGAAATGAATTCTTGCATAGCATCCTGCGTTCTGTCCACTCCCTCCCCAGGTCTTGGCTAAAGTGGGAAGACGCAACTAAAATATTCATAAATATTTTGATTTTGAGAGTTGGTGGAGAGAAATGTTTAGATAAGAATTCATTGTGATAAAGTAGCTAGCTTGCCTTTTGAATATTTTGTGTGATAGCGGTTATTCTGGCAACTCTGGAAAAGTAAAATAAGTGTGTGAAAGACACTTTACTGTGGGCTTCTAGGAAATATCTGATTTGAAAAAGGAACTTGGGAACTTGGAGGGTTGGTTGTTTTGTTGTTTTTCTGTTTGGCTTTTTTTTTTTTCCAACCCTACCTCTGAGTGTTTTGATTTTTTTTGTTTTTTTTTTTTTTTTTTTTTTTTTTTTTGCTTTAAGAATTACTATTCCTAGAAACAGAACTTGTCTTTTTGGATGGCTTTGCATGGTGTTGAGAGGATGAGATGATGCCCATCCTCCTGGAGAGCACAATGTATAGACATGAGGTCAACCCATCCCAAAATTGAGAGCTTGCACTCTCTCACCTGGGTGGTCAGAGACAAAAGATGAGCAGGAGGGAATTAGGAAGTGGAGAAAAAATAAATATGTGGACAAGCTTTGGGGAAAAGATCATTGAACAAATGTACTGGCAGATTTTTGGATTGTTGGCTTGCTTGCGGGGTGGTGATGAAATGCTTTTTGTGTGTCTTCTGAACTGGTGAAAAAAAAAAAAAGGCTTTGAGCTTAAGTAATTCATGTATCAACATCTTGAGCTTTGTTTAAACACTTTTGTCTATGATCATAGCGCTGGCTTGAAATAGGATTATGGTTTCTTTTTCTTGGCTTCCTGAAATCTTGCTTAAGGAGGACTTCAGCTCTATTATTAAGCCATATTTACTATGTAAGGACACTAACACCGATGATGAAAGCTTGTGAAATAATTCATGTGCTTCTTGTGTGTTTGGCTACTGCTTTCTATTTGTTACAGCTTTCTACAGCAGATTTGCTTTCACATAATTTGGTGGGAGGAGGGTTATATACATATGAATCTAATTACTTTAAATGGTAGGGAAGGAGTCCTCCATAGCTGTGTGCTCTGTCATTCCTGTCTGCAAAATTGCAGCTATTTATCCTCCTCGGGGTCCTGTTGCAGTCAAATTCCAGATGTCAGTGTGCGGGGTTTTAAAAATGATTTTAATTTTCTTGCAGGTCTAGAGAGGGTGTCAGGATCGATTTGCTGTCTGTGAATACAGACTTTACTTTTGTGGACTCTGAGCTTGAAAGGCAACTTCAGGGACTCTGTGTATCTTCTCGTAGGCTTTGGGAATATCGAAAACCAAATTATCCAGATCAGTTTCTTCTTGAAAATGTTACTTTTCCTGTAGAGACATTGGGAAGGCTTGTGGGGAAAATGCGATAGGTTGGGTTATCTTGATGCAACTGCTCATGCCTACAAAATGTCCCTACTGCTGCCGTCTTGGAGCCAAACAGGTGCAGGCTTGATGCGAGAAGCAAATATTTTTAATTGTTTTCAGGGGTCACAAACCATATTGTGCCTTTTACAAGCAAAGAGATGTCCAAGTTGTGGACTCCTGAAAAATTCAAGATTTAACCTCTTGTTTCCCTGTTTCTGAACTGCAGGTAGGGGCAAAAATAAAACATGGATGCAGCAGAGACCTGCTTGGCTGTTGAGTGAAGTTGTTGATCATTACGATTCCTCTGGAAGAGCTTTCCTGGTGGTGTTTTTTAGGAATAAATGGGGTATATTTCTATGAACCAGTTGTACTATTTTAACCCTGCTCCCTTCATCTCATGTAGTTCTTCCTTTTTACGTGGTCCCAAGGCTGGGTTTGCTCTGCTTATTGCACTTGTTAAAGAAAAAGCAATTCTCCTGTCTGGGAATGAATCCTTGCAGTACGTGGTCCTTCCCATTTGTGGATGAGGAGGAGAAACAAAGTCCAAAGGCGTCAGGTTGGGTTTTGGGAGGTTTGTTGGACTTTTTTGCTGCCAGCACCTTTTTCATGGCTGTTGAGCAGCATTTCTTTTTTGTGGCTGGAGGCAGGTGTGATCTCCTTCCACACACCCATGAAATGGGGAAAGAAAGGAGGAGATCTTCTGCAGACAGCAAGGAGAGTTCACATGTCTAGGACTTGCACGTGGTCCAAGCAAAACATCATCAAGCTATTGCTCCAGGCCAGTCTGCCCCACTGTAGGAGATCACAGTTCAGTATTTTACTGGCACGCTGGTTTTCCCTCGCCTTGTTCCATGTACAGGGATGTTCAATACAGTTGTTTTCAAGATGCTTTTATTACTTATTGTCTGCTATTCGAACCTTGATACAGATCTATCAATTTCCTTTGGCCTTTCGTGACTTTCCCTCTGGAGCATCTGGTGATGGTTCATCCTTGGAAAAGGCTGAACTGTTTTCTTTGAATATGTTACACTAAAAAACCCCTACAGTTGGAGAGTACAAAACTGGGCTGGAGCAGGCACTCAGGGTGGTGGGAAATTAGAGAAACTGAATTCCTGGGGGGCTTTGTAAAATTACTGGGCTGATGGAAGGTAGAGAGCTGGCCGGGTTATGGACTAAGCAAGCAGCAAATCTCCTTCCAGTGTCTGCCACGTGCTCAAACACTGTCATATGTCCTCAGAAGACAAATAAAGCTGTGTCTCTGCCCCAGAGGACAACTTTTGAGGGGAACTACTAGATTCAGGGGAGTACCTCTAGCTGTTACAGTTGCTTTTTATTATTATTTATTTTTTTAAATTTTCTACCATTGGTACTTTCAAGGCTAAAAAAGTGGCTTTGCTTGTGCATTTGTCATGTTCTGGTCAGCAAACTAGGACCATACTGAAAAGCCTCCAAACACACATCTTTCAAGCCTGTGGTTTTCACATCTGTCTGTCCCTGATGACGGTGGCTGGACAGACCTTGGATGAGGAGCAAGGCTGGTGCAACTTCCCAAAGTCTGGAAGCTGCAAAGGCTTGCAGTGTGCTCTGGGTGGTCAAACGGTCCCAATGTTTGGGTAACATGAACCACAGTCAGGACCGTGGGAAGCTCCAGACACCACATTGGGTGTCCACCACAAGAGATGTGGAAGGGGAAAGGTAAACCCTACATCCTGCATGAACACCCAAGTCTTTGCAGATGCTATGCTGGTGCAACCCTGGGGAAGAAGAGAGTGGAAAATACAGTAGGTTTGCCCCTCCTTGCTTGTCTTTCCCTACCATATAATTTTTTTTTTGACTCATTAGACATCTCACTGTAATCAAACAAAACTTCTGTGCAACTTCCAGCACCTACTCGTGCTGGTCTAGCCCACTGAGACAGGTTTGCTCATTCAAAGAGCCCAATAAAAGCAGGATCTGCTAAAGCAAAAATCTTTTTTTTTTTTTTTTTTCCTGATTTAATGAGATCAGCTTGGGCTGTGCTGTAGCAAGGGAAGTGGGTGTGTTTGAGTGAAATCTGGCTGCAGTCCTGAATTGCTGTTTAGAGAAGGTTCTCCTCTTGTTCTCCTTGTCTTCTTCATCAGCCAAATGGGTTGGTGGAGACACATTCCCTGGATCTCAATCTGAGCTGTCATTTTTTCCTTATTTATCATCATGCAGGGTGGATCTTTTGCCTCCTGCTTCTGTATATACCCCTGAGTAGGGGAGTAAATGTTCTGGTTTGTGGGGTATTTTCTTAGCCAGTACAGAAAGATGCTTTGGTTGAAAAGATGCTGTTGGAGAGAGATGCTCATGCTACAGAATTTTTATCGTAAAATTAAAGTGAATCCTAAATGTAATGAAGCATAAAAGAAGGGAGGTGCCATGTATCACTATTTATGGCATTATGGTAATTATGCTTCCAAAGCAGATTTTTAATTTGTACCCTGCTAGGGTTGTTGACTGTAATTTATAATCCAATAAACCTATAGGTTGTTGCTCAAGGCAGACAGGCATGTTATAGCAAGCCAAACCTAATAATTTAGAAGCGGTTTATTAAGCTCAATAGCTTCCACAGTGCAATTGCTTTTATGGGCTGGTTTATGCCATTTGGCACTACCTTGTTTTGTTTCTAGTGTGCTGCTGTGTTACGGATTTATGGCTGCAACCCAAGAATAGCTTGTCTAATTTCTCTTGGTGGGGGGAAAATGACGTGGTGATATGACTTGCTTTCCAACATCTCCGTGCTGGAGAGAGGTGACTCTGAGCGGACACTCTTAGGAATAGGTGTGAGATGACAGTGAGGAAAGGGATGCTTGTGTGCTTTTCAAGTTGGGCTTATATCTGCCCTGATTTATAGCTTTTGTAGATCCCTTGGCTCTAAGTTTGTTGGCTGACAGAGCAGGACTTCTTTATTTGCTCTTGAATGCTTTCTGGGAAGCAGCTTGGTGGAAGAAGCTCCTGGGAATTTTTATATTAAAGTAAGAGAAGACTAGGACAGGAGTCCTTCCGCTCCATAGCGAGCACGGCCAAAGCTTTTAGTCACCCAGACCGCGTAGCTCTAATATCAGTTGAGAGTCTGTAGATGGCCAAGACGCTTGTGTTATTCACAGTCAGTGCAGTGAAGATGTCTGCATTATGTTTGAGGAGTACAGCCCTTGAATGATCTGAAATCCAGAGGAGAATGGGGACTAGTTTGCCTGAGCCTTGATGAACCTTGCTCTAAAGTCACGTCCTGTTGCTTTCAAAACTGTTTGGGGATGTTTAGCCCTTGCAAAAATGTTTTCTGCAGAGTATCTATGTGAGTCCTGTGGATCCCAAGTCTGTAGCTGGTGCAGGGATGGTGGTTTGTGGTTGGGTTTTTTTTTTGTTTTGTTTGTTAGTTTGGTTGTTTTGGGTTTTTTTTTGGCTTTTTTTGAGGCTGCTTTACCTCAAATCAAAGATCTGGCTCTCCTTTTTTTTAGCAAGTGTTTAGTGACTCTAACCTAGGAAGCCTCCCGAGCGATGGTTGTTTGAGGTATATACATTGTAGTGTCTATTGAAAGGGTGCAGCTGAAAAAATAGGAAGAAAGATGGGCTTATACTGAGCACTAATCCATCTAAGGAACGGTCCATCTTAGTTGGAAGATTTCACATTTAACTGTGTGCCTTCCCCTCCCTCCATACGAGGGGGGAATAGTGGGGTGCGCAACTCTTTACTCCACCAGTGCAAGCAATGGGTTAAAGAAGAAATCCCCTTATTTTTTGCTGTATCAAGCCCTGTGACGAAGTAGAAGATATGTGATTTCATTCAGTACTGACTTGTATACTCCATTTATTACCCAAGCGTATGCGTAAAGCATTTTTTGTGTACCACAGAACTTAGTTTCAATAAGGTGGAGTTTGTTTTTTTTTTTTTTAAATACCTGCCAGCAGAAAAATTCAGAGTTCAACCTTCTTCTCCAAACTCTTGTGTGATTCTGACACATTTATTTTATACTCTTTCTTGCATGACCCCAGGCAGCTACGGCATCTGTCTTGCGGTTTCCTACATACACATCTGCTGTGTGAAATGGCAGTCACCGGGGAACACTGCGTGCTAATAACTCAGTTCTGCAGACAGCATTAAACCTATGAAGAATAAAAAGATTTAGTCACAAGAATAAATCCTCCAGTTCCTCTGAAGTCCAAACTGCTCGCTGGAGACCTTCTAATGCAGGCGATGTGCAAGGAGCGAGCTTTAGCCCGTCTAATGAGCACAACCCAAACTTCTGCCACTGCCAGTGTGGAGAAAGCACCGGGACACCGTCTTCCCAGCCATGCAAACAACTGCTGAATAAATACTTCCAGTGAATAGTCAATTGGCACTGAGCAGAACTGAGTGTGGAATTGGTCTGGGCTGCTTCTCTTCTTCAAACTGAATTAACTCATGGGCTTTGGCTGAGGAGCGAGTGAATTTGGCCCATAGTTTCCCAATCGTAGAATCGTTATGGTTGGGAGAGACCTTTAAGATCACCAAGTCCAACCTTTAACCTAGCACTGCCAAGTTACCACTAAACCATGTCCTTAAGCCCTACATCTACCCATCTTTTAAATACCTCCAGAGATAGTGACTCCACCACTTCCATGGGCAGCCTGTTCCAATGCTTAACAACCCTTTTGGTGAAGACATTTTTCTTAATATCCAACCTAAACCTCCCCTGGCGCAACTTGAGGCCATTTCCTCTTGTCCATTCCTGCAACCTGTGCCTTTGGGTATTTCCAAGCGGAGAGAGACCTCTCCATTCCCTTATTGCGTTTTTTGGGCATGGATGTATCAAGCCAAAGGGAGGTGTTGTGCTCCAAGGCGTAGCCAAGGACATGATCCAAATTGTGTAAGGGACCAGCAAGCTGGATCTGCTCATTTAAATGGTCCAGCAGCTGTTGTATTGGAGGTTTGACTTAAACTGGATGTTTTAGCGCCTGTCTCTGGCAACAGTTCTCTTCCTTGAAATACCAACATCCATATGTAGTTTTCCCTGTGGCTTCCTAATATGAGGTTGAGGGTGTCACGTTCCACATTTTTCCTGTCTCACCTCCTGCAAGCTCAACTGTAAATCAGGTTGGGCTGTGGTCCCAGCCTGCTTCCAGTCTGCCGCCATGTGATTTATTAACATTATTTTTTTGTCTGACAGAGTGCAATCATTGCGTTGGGCCTTTTGTGGGGGTCCCGGGCTGGAGAAATCAGTTTTGACGTCGTTTCCTTAATGGATTAACAATCAGCAGAAAAGCTTTGCTCATCAAAGATTCATGCCCTTTTGCTGGTGGAAAAAAATGTTTCTGATGCCAGGCAAGAACTAGCTCCATCTTTTTATCCTCTCAACCCTTTGTGTTACTCCCAGGGCTACTGGCCAGAGCCAGCAAATGCTTTGGGAAATGCCCTCTGTGATATGAGATGGATAATGGAAAATTCAGCCGTCTTTCAGACATAGGTTGATGGTGCTAGCAGTCCTTGAACTTTCAACATCTAATGGAGGTCATTTGGAGCTAGAATGTCGAGGGAGATGGTGGAAGAGTCTTTGCTTGAATAATTCAGGCAGAGTCTGAATGAAGATCGGTGGGGAATAATCCTGTATTACTGGAAATCATGGTCCATGTATGTGTGACAGCTGTGCCCATCAGGGAGACGGGGCTTGGGGCCACCTTACTTCAGTGACCAAAGCTTACAGTTCAATCTGCCTTTGTCTTTTCTTTGTCATGAGTTTCCTAACAAAACATAACCAGTTTGTTATTAAATGCGATGAGAAAATTCAAAAGATTTGCATCCCTTAGGGATTTGGGAGCTACTTAGGTTCAGAGCTATTGCTTTTCCTTTTTTCTGCCTTTTCTAATAGCTGCAGCGTGTTTGGTACTGGAGTAAGTCCAAGGCGAGTCTCCTCTTGAGCTTGTAGACTTAAACAGCAGATGCACCTCCTACTGCTGAGCTTCCTTGCCTGTTTTTTGGATAGGAAGGAACAAAGAGTCCTTATGTAGCTCTGCAAAATACCCGTGATATTCTCTTAGCGGCTTTGAAGCATTAATAACCTGAAAGCTGAAGAGTGATTTTTATCACGTCTATAAAAAATCGGAAATATGGCTTTGCACCTCCTATATTTAGGAGCTCCATCCATCCCACTGAAATGGGAGCCAAGGTGCCGTAGATAATTTGAATATTTCCTGTAACAAAGAAACCTGGATTGTTTGGGCGGGCATCCTGCAGGCAGACAGTTGACAGCCTCGTGGTTGGCTGTGGGTTTGTAAATCCGGGCTTTACTTTTCCATTGCGCCCATGCTTTGTGTAGTCAGTGTTTAGCGTATTGTCAGTGTGAACAATAAGCAGGTGTCTTATACCTAACATGCCTCGATGGAAATAGTTGTAATTATGAACCATGACTACCATAGCTATTAATTGAGGAAAGAATGTGTAAACCTGCTGTTTCTCGCTGGAAAAACTTGGATGCTCTGAGATGCACCAAAGAGCTCAGGGCCCAAAAAAGCCCAGCTAACAAATAAAACCAGAACTGTGGCTCATTGCACATCACCCCAAAAATGTCCACCTCAACGATGCAATCTTCTACTTGGGGATTTTGATGTCAAAGCAGACAGAGATGGCAGATGCCTTTTCAGTGACTGTGCAGATAACTTTCCTGCTGTGTGTTTTGTTGCACAAGCAATTGTACTCCTGCAGGGAGAGAAACGGTTTAGAAAGCTTTTTTGGGGGAGGTAAAAATTAGTTTAATGTAAAATCCAATTATTTCTTTTTATCTCTACCATGCATTTTTCTTCCCTTGTTATTCCTTCAAGTCCAAGATATTTATCATGGTCTGAACAGAGTAGGAGGAGAAGAAAAAAAATCACTTCTGATAGCAACGTGGTCAGCAGCCCTTAGAGCATCTTGACTGTCTGCCAAGGGTCCCTTCCATCGTGTAACCAGGAAATAAAGATTGAAGGGCTGCTCTTAAACTTCTGAAGTGAACAAAATGCCTGTGGCAACCTGAGTGCCCAAGCTGGCTGCTCAGCCTCTCTGCAGGGCTCTTTCACTTGAGGAAAGTGCCTTGAAGGGTGTCCACGTATTGAGCTGTTAATGTCTGGATGGGTTTCACCTCCCTGCTTCTCTCTTGCCACTTTCACTGAAGTTTCTGTTGAGGACAAGATACCCAATAAGGGCTTCTTTTGACTGCTTAAATGCCTACTTGGGAAAGGTTGCTGGATGCAAAAGCTTGAGCTGATCTCTGGAAACTCCAGATACTGAGTCCTACTGTCCCTTGCTCTGGTACTTCAGCTTCTACGCTTGCTTATTGAGAATATTATTGGCTTGTCTGCTGGGTTACCCTTGTGCCTTAAGGACCTTCACGCAGACTATAATTTGCTGTGGATTAATTGGGATGGAAAGGGAGCAGTACCCTCCAACAGTGGATGGGGCAGCTCATGGCCATTACATGAGGCTGTGATGGCCCCACCATTCAGATCATGGCCCTTTCTCTCTTGATGTCCAGTAAGATATGAGAATAAATTAATGCCACTTGAGAAATAGAGACTGTAACTTGTTTTAGCCCATGGGGAAACAACGTTATTCCCATTAATCATCATGGGTAGTACTAATGAAAGACTAGCCAGAGAAATTAGCTGGTACAGCAGTTTTAAAAGATAAGATGGTGGTATACCAGGATCTGAGCTGCAGAGGTGGGATGTTGCCTGTGATCTCCTCATCTCTTCCCCCCCCCCCTCCACTGTTGTTTGCATAGTTTCATGGGTTGGATTCTCCTCCTGCGTCTCTGATTCCCAGCAAGGGGCTGAACTGTGGGGAAAGCGCCGTTGCCTGCCTGTCTGGATCATCCCGGGATTGGAGGCGGGTTTTTATGGCTTGCAGCACAGTGCCTAGTAGATGAAAACCAGCATAAAGTGGAAATAATTGATCTCCTTTCCCACCCAGCTCTGTGGAGGGAGGAGGCGGCGGCACGTCCACAGAACGCTGGTGCACACAGCCCTGCAGCTGTCTGCCTCTGCAATCGCACCCTTTATCCCTTAGCTGCAAAAATCAACACAAAATCAACACTTACACCCAAGGAGGCCAGCCCTGCTCTTACTGAGCCGTTTGTCACGCTCTGGTGCTCACGGCATTTTTGGCTCTGCTATAAAGAATCTTGTTTTTATGCCAATAAAAGCAACTTTGTGAGGGGTTAATTAACTTTTTTTTTTTAAAAACTTGTGGACAGTTGAGGATGTGAGTGATGAATATATGTATTATTCCTCTGAACATGTTAAATTTGTGGTATTGGAGGGGAGAGTTCAAACTCTACTGTTAACTTATCATGAAGGGTGGATTGTGACTATGTCAAGGAAAGACATTCCTTTGCTCCATGAGAAAGCTGGTGAAGGATCATTGAATTATGCCTTTATATCTGGGAACGGCGCAGGTTGTGCCTAATCTGGGGGTGAAGCAAACGTCTGCCTTAGACCCTTCCACAGCAGGAGAGAGGTTGTGCGTGGTTTTGATAAGAGGATGCTGCTGTTGACACTGTGGGCAGTGCCTGTGTCGCGATCTATTCTTGTGCTCGGAAACATTTTTATTAGCATGTATCCTGGATGTGAAGCCAAAAGCCAAGTTGTTTGTTTGTCTATAAAATCGCAGGCTGCAAAACAGTGATGCTTTGGGAATTCTTTCCCTACTCCACCAAGCTGTTTTTCCCTGTCTTTATCCATCTGGTCCATCCATCTCCTGGCCAGAGCTGTGGCTTTATCTCCAACTTGCTTAACACCGATGTTGGGTTGTGCAAAGAGATTATGGTGTGAAAGCAGGTTGCTCATGCAAAATGTCCAGTGTCACGGAGGAGAGCTGCAAGATTAGTGCTTTTGCCTGCCGTGTTTTACAACCAGTGAGTGGTGAACCAGGAAAAATCTTGAACTTTGACTGTCTGGGTTATTTTCAGTGCGAGTCCTTCTGACCTTCCAGGAAATTTCCTCTTCAGGAGGGGGAAGTCAGGCTGGCCGTGATGCTGCTTTGAAAAAACTCCTGAGTGCAGCCAGGTACGGAAACAGCGGTATGGCAGACTTGCTATTTCTGCAACACCTTCCATTGAAGGAACTGAAGTGCTTTAATCAATGCGCAGCTCTTGATGAGAGGGATAATTATTCCCGTTTTTACAGAGTGAGAATACAAGAGAGATTAAAATGTCTTTTCTGAAATTGCAAGCAGTTTTATGACACAGAAATGAACTCAGCTTTCCCTCTAAAGAGCATCCTCTCAGCGTTCTTTGGGTGGTCTCCAGAGGCACCCACTGGGCATCCCAGCAGAAATGTTCAGTTTGCTCTGGTTCTGGAAAGGTGAATCAGGAACGTCCCTCCCTTGGGGGGCTCATCTCACCTGCGATGTCCCCTGCTCACTGCGTGTCTTTATGCTTTTGCTACAGATGATCACATGGTAATAAATGAAGTGATGAAAAATAGATTTATTTGGACAGTGCCATTATTTGGGGATTTTAACAGTTTCATGTGCCAGCTTGCTGTTGGAAAGCACCAGGAGGCAAAGCAGTTGCAATGCCTTCTTCACGCAAAGAGCAATCAAGCTCTTGCTCATGCTTAAAACAGGGTGGAAACAGCTTACTTCTCTTGTCCGCATGTTGGCTGCTTGCGTTTTAGTCGCGGTGATGGGTACTGAAAGGAAATAGCTGCAGGGGAATCCCGTGGCTTCCCTCTAGACAAGCATGGCAGAGCTGCTGTTATGTAGTTCGACTTTGCTATGCCAGAACTATAAACGTCACAGAAAATGCCCAGTTGCAACAGCAGCGGTGTGTGATTCATCAGAGCTGCTTGAAAGTGGAAAGGGGACCTTGCGTAAGTCAGACCTTCAGCTTATTTGCTGCAGCTTTTATTAGCCAATGATTTTTTTTTTTTTGCTTATTGTCATTGTCATTTTTGTGCCTTCCGGACAACGATTTCTGAATAACACAAGCATTTAGATATCTGCTGCTTTACGGCTTTCCATGCTGCTGTCCTCAGCTGGGCTGCAGCTGACTCATCAGGCGGGACAGCTGGATAGTCAGCCCTTCCAAATGCCTTTTTTAACCTGTCATTGTCTATCACTTGTGACCCCAATGGAAGGACAAGGTAGAGCCTGTGTGGATTTCCTGTCCAACCTGCTCTAGGTGAACCTGCTTGGCAGGGGGGATGGACTAGATGATCTCCGAAGGTCCCTTCCAACCCTGCCATGCTGTGATTCCACGTTGTGGTTTGGCTTTTGGCACCACTCTTGTTGATGCTGCTGGTTTAGCTTTCTCCTTCTGCATCTGCTGGTGTGGACGTGGGACTCTCTGCAGGTGGATCAAAATGACCACTGCAAGACAAGCTTGGCTTTGGGAATGGCAGATTTCACAAGGACAGCCTGTTGCCTTGTCTGGAGGTATGACATGTTGGTATCCGTTGTTCTTATGAAGCATGGAGTCAAGCAGGACTTTCCTAGACCCAAATAGAGTCTAATCTGGGGTGTGATACAGGAGTCTTTTCAGATTGCCACTGCCAGGGGGAGCTTCCTGGTCATTCTGTGAACATCTGGTTGTGTTCTCTGTGCATCTCTCCTTTGACTGCTTCTCCTTTCAAGTTCAAGGCTATTTGTCTTTCCTTTTGAGCGAAGGTGGAAGACCTCATATTGCTATCAAGAATGGCACAAATTGCCTCTTTTACTGTCAGGTTTTTGTGTTCCAGCACTGGCTGCTGATGCTCTCACCCTTTCAACCAGCAAAGAAATCCCTGGGGATTTTCTTTGTGCCAAGCCTCATGACAAAGTAGTGTGTGTGTGTTTGGTTTACAGACGTTTACTGCCAAGTAAGGGAAAGAAATTGTCCAAGGAATCAGTTTACTGGCTGTTTCTTCACCCAGTCCAGTCTTTGCCCCTGAATGCATTTTACATCTTTACCAGACTACGTGGGGTAGGACTTATTTGCTCTGAACCACAGCATTTTACAACAGAATTCCTATAAACACTTCTGCAATACAGTAATTCTGTTTAAACAGGGGTAAATATTCAGTATTTATCCTATCCTCCATTCTTCCTAATGAAAACCATGCTTATTAAACTCATAAACACCAAAGAGGAAAGAGCTGGAAACGCATCAGAGCCTGGGATTAGGCTGAGCTGGACAAAGCTGCAAAAGCAGGCTGGGGCCAGGATGGAAACAGGATCAGCAAAGGCAAATGCGGAGCTTTTTCCTCTGGCATGGAGTGATCTGTTGAGATGCAGGGCCGTTGGGCCACAGCTTTGCTGAAGATGTCTTGGGGTTTTAATGATTGCAACCTTTTCTAGGCCTGGCAGAGGACCCATCTAGCCAAATGTCTTGTTTCTAACTAGCGCCAGAAGCAGACTGCTAGGGAAAAGACCTTCCAAAACCCCCAGGATGTGCACAAAATGGTCCTCCTTCTAGTAATCAGTTTTTCCGAAATTTCTTGTGTTAAGAGGTGTTACAGAGGCTATTACATCCGATAGCCTTCATTGGCTCTATTCTTAGTTAACTTACATAGTCCTTTTTTTATTAAACCCACTTTTATTAAATCTATTTTTAATCTTAAAACCCATTACCGCGGGATGTCGGTGCTTTAATTAAAGTGAACCATAAACTGAATGCAAGTCAACAACATCATGTGCCTGCAAAAAAGACTGTCATGAGACTGGGATGCGTGAGCAGGAATAACGCCCTCGGGAGAGATCGAGGATGCAGTCCACCTGCTGCTTGATGCTGATGAGACCTCAGTAGGGATGCGGTGCCCAGCGAGGTGCTCCCATTTCAGGCAAGGCTTGGACCTCATCCAGTTGGTCCATGCAAGAGCGGTGGGCTACATTATTATTCTTTGTTTTTTTCCAGATGAGCCTCATCAGCAGTGACTGAAAGAGCAGGACCCACTTAGATGAGGAAAGATAGCTGCCTCCAAATATGCAAAGTGTTTGGTAAAGAGAGAGGGAATAGTGCATCATTAGCATCAGTAATAGGTTTGTAATACTCAAATTATTCCATTAGCATGGCCGGAAGCTCTGGGTATCACGACTTATGTTGCTTGTGAAAGATACAGTAGTTTAACAATGCTGTCAGGAGCTGAGAAAGTAGAGTAAACGATGCTGCGGGGGGTAGATTGGGGAACCACTCTCGCTCTGTCCTGTTTTCTCATGAATTGGAGGCTCCCTAAGGGATTTTTGTTTACCTCTGTGCTGAGTCAAAGAGGGAGGATGTAATTGCAGGAGGCAGAGCGTGTCCAGGACATTACTATTGCTGCAGAAAGTCCGCTGGGGCCACTAATAGCCAGAAACAGCCCTGGTTCCAGCTGTGCACTGTCTCTGGAATGGCGCAGGAATTCCCATCTCAGCACCGTTGAGAGTTGTCAACATTTTGGTGATGATTACAACTGCTGGGATCCAGCTAGATATGGCCTCTGTTCAATGAAAGACACCTAGAGAGAAACTGGTCCTCTGTAGTGGCAGGGTGTGGGGTAAAAGAAGAACAGGCATCTATGGGTTATCCCTTCATTTGGATACCTTTATCCCTTTGCTTGCTACCTGGGCAAGCAAAAACACCCGATTGCTCCTCAGCTTTGCAAGGCTGCAAGCCCTGAAGCCTGGAGGGAATTAGCCGTCCTGCCTGACTACCCTTTCTGGTTGTGTTTTTGGAGGCTGGGAAGCCAAGGTGTTTTACAAAGTGTAATGATGTTATTTTTAGAGATTTGGCTCTCTTTTTGTTGCATCTGCTGATCTGCAGTTCAATTACGGCAGCCCCAGCAGGGACACATATTTCAATAATATGTTCTCTGCCACTTGCTTTGACCTCCTAAATTGAATTGTAAATGGAGCATGTCACAGCTCAGAAATCTCATTCATGGCCTTCTCTAACAAGGTGTGCAGAGAGCTATTAGCCTCGTCTTTGTAATAATCAAATAAGATAAGTCTGAGATGTGCAGTGACTGACTTTAGGGAGCATCTGGTTAGCCATCGAAACCTCAGCAGCCAGAATGGCAGGAATTTTTTTTTTTTTCCCTCCTTACTTCAGACCTGTTGTCTGTTAGACCCAATTTCTTCCCTTTTTTTCCCATTTATTTATTTATTGGCAGATGCCTCTTATGCCAGACCACAGTGTGTTACCAAGGAGTAGTGAATCAGCCAAAATCTTTGCACTGTTTATGAAGTGGCCAGACTGGCTCAAATCGGTTGCGTTGGCAGATGTATCCTTCCAATCAGTCCATCTCCTGCCTGGAGAGGGCTGGGGCAAATGGAAAAAGTCTCTTATGAGATTTGGAGTGTTAAGCAAAGCTGGGGAGAAGAGGAGAAAATTGAGGGCGAAGAGTAAAAAGCAAAAGTTGGAGAATGTGTTCAAGCAGAGCTTTGTACCAGATGTTCACGGTCTTGGCTGTTAGATGGAGAGATAATGAAGCTTTTGGACAGTTTATTACAAAGTACTATGAGAGCTGACTGATGTGCTGTGGAGTCCTGCAGACTGCCACCTGCTCTCTCTTGGGTTCATGAGTCTTAAATCCAACAGGGGGATGAAAGCCTGATCCCTCTGCAGCCTCTTTAAGGTGAGGGAATTGAAGCCCAGGCGCCTTGATTCTGTTCCCGATGTACGTAAGGTCTGGTAGGTCATTATCTGCTAGTCAAGTATATTGATTTGCTCACTTAAATGCTTCAAATCCTTGGAGTGCATGGTACTTTCCCTTTATTATATCCCTGTGCAATACAGGATTCAACTATTGAATGTACTTTTGGCAGCGAAGGCTGATTGCCTCCCGGGCTGTAATAGTGACAGTGCAGCGAAGCAGCTTGAGGGATGTGGGTTTTCCTCTCTACTGACACTTGAGAGACCACATCTGAGTACTGGGTCTGGTTTGGGGCTCCCTAAAACCAAGGTAGGTTTTAGGGAGCCCCAGATAGACTCCAAAATGGGTGGAACTGGAGCCTGGGATGTACGAGGAGAGGCTGAGAGCTGGGGTTGTGCAACAGGAGATGGGAAGGGGAGATCTTACTGCTCTCCGCAACTACCTAAGGAGAAGCTGTAGAGAAGGTGGCAGCTCTTGGCAAGAGGCAACAGACAAAAGTTGCATCAAGGGAAATTCCAGTTAGACACTAGGAAAGTTTCTCCCCGTGAGGGTGGTGAAACCCTGGAGTGGGAAACAGAGGATGGGAATTTCCATCATTGGAGACATTCAAACCTTGCTGGGGCATTGCCCTCAGCAGCCTGACCTGCGTTGGCCTTGCCTTGAGTGGGACTTTGGGGCAGAGGCCCCTTGCTGCCTCATTTATTTTATCTTTAAATGTTTATTGGGGTCTGCATTTGATCTTGACACTGTGATCAGAGCTAATGAGCTCAAAATCGACTGGGATGGAAAACTGTTCACATTTATAGCATGCAAGTCACTGTTTTAAGGATTATGCATTCACGTACCATGAGTTATTAATGACATTTTGTCACTTCACGGTAGGAACTGAAGTACTGTGCGTGCTGACAAAATGCTCCAGCTGATATTTGCTCTTGTTTATCCTCGGTTCCTGGTTCTAATGGGTGCAGCTGGGAGATGTAGTCATCTTTCATCTTCAGAGATGATTTAATAACTTGCTTGAAGAAGATATTCTTTTGTTTATTCAAATGAGGTCCAATTGGGTAATCCGGAAATGGAGAATCATGCTGTCAGTTTTTCTTCTGTATTCACTGGATAAATGTTAGCTTGCCTCCTTTCCGCTCTAAGCTAATACTGATAAATGCCGACAGGAAATTGATTCTTGAAAATGTCAGAAAATACTTTAGTGAAGACTCATTAGTAAACTCTTCATTGTATCCGGGAATGAATTTAAACGACCTGAAAACACACTTGAGTAATGGTGGTGCTCCAATTTGAGTCCGGCTCTTGTACTGGCTCTTGAGGTAGAGAGCAGTTATTTAGGACTACATGGCCTTGATCCTTCGACAAAATCCATTTTTTTGCTAGAGGCAGGTGCCTGGGCTGGTGGATATTTAGAGACACAAGGATAGTGTACGCAGCAGTAAGATAAAATACCTTTTCTGTCTTGCTGCATTTGCAAGTTTGAGGGCCTGGTTGTATTGGATGTCGCTGTGAATGCTGTCTGAATGTAAAGCCTTCAGCACGGCGATTTACAGTGTTCTGTGGGAAAATGATAAATATCTTGTGGCAGGAAGATGGAGATGAGATTCATCCACAGGTCGCTTAGCCGCTCTGGTTAATATAGCTTACCTTTTCTGAAAGCCCTGTGTTTAAACTGGTAGGTGCTTTCTTCTGGGCTGAAGGCTTGAATTTTAAAGGAGTCATGGGGAAAGGAGTCTTTAGATGAATAGTGATGGAGCCAAGAACAGAGGAGGGGTTCAGGGACACTTCACCATAGCTCAAGGGAAGCCAGTGGGCATCTGGACATCTGATATGTGTGGAGTTATGGAGGTACTAATGTAACTTATTTGAAGTTGTTGAGGAATTGGTTGGATGGTCACATCAAATTGGTTGGTAGTGGTCAATGGATCAATGTCCAGATGGCAATTGGTGACAAGTGGTGTCCCTCAAGGGTCTGTATTTGGAGCAGTACTGTTCACTATCTTCACCAATGACAGTGGCATCAAGTGTGTTCTCAGCAAGTTTGCAGACAACACCAAGCTGAGTGGTGCGGCTGACACACCTGAGGGATGGGAAGCCATCCAGAGGGACCTGGACAGGCTGGAGAATTGGGCCCATGTGAACCTCATGAGGTTCAACAAGGGTCCTGCACCTGGGTGGGAGCGACCCCTGGTATCGATACAGGCCGGGGAGTAAAGAGATTGAGATCAGCCCTGAGGAGAAGGACTTGGGAGTGTCTGTGGGATGAGAAGCTCAACACAAGCTGGCAATGTGCGCTGGCAGCCCAGAAACCCCCCCGCAGCCTGGGCTGCATCCCCAGCAGCGTGGGCAGCAGGGCGAGGGGGGGGATTCTGCCCCTCTGCTCCGCTCGGGGGAGACCCCCCTGCAGTGCTGCCTCCAGCTCTGGGGCCTCAGCACAGGAGAGACACGGAGCTGTTGGAGCGGGGCCAGAGGAGGCCCCGGAGATGCTGGGAGGGCTGGAGCCCCTCTGCTGTGAGGACAGGCTGAGAGAGCTGGGGGGGTTCAGCCTGGAGAAGAGAAGGCTCCGGGGAGACCTTATAGCAGCTGTCCCCGAGAGATGGGGAGCAACTCTTTATGAGGGAGTGTAGCGATAGGATGAGGGGGAATGGTTTTAAACTGAAAGAGGATGGATTTAGGTTAGATCTGAGGCAGAAATTCTTTGCTGTGAGGGTGGTGAGCCCCTGTCCCAGGTTGCCCAGAGAAGCTGTGGCTTCCACATCCCTGGAAGGTATTCGAGGCCAGGTTGGATGGGGCTTTGAGCAACCTTATGATGAAGGACAGTTTTCTCCAGCTATGGGTGTGACCCTAGATGGGGAGACGACTGAAGCCAACAGAGTATGGATCCAAGGTTGAGTTGCATGCAAATAAGGAACAAATGAGACTGGTGACTGGGGTTACGATAGCAGGCTGTGATTCAGGAGGCTGAGGTCTGTCCCTGTCACTTGTTCCTATCCTCAGCACCCCTCCAGACTTCTGGGTTCCCCTTTTGACTTTTCTGTATTGCCCAGTCTGCATCCCCAGTTGTTCCAGTAGCATGGCTGGATGGGGGGAACTGGAGAAAGATGCCCATGTTCAATTTTTTTTTTTTTGCGTATGTGTGGTCAGATCCATGTTCTGTTGTTCTCCATCTGCTTGTGCGTCTCCTGACTGATGTGCTGCCAGGTTTTGAGAGGGCTCAGTCTCCCTCCTGTTTCCTGTGGACAGAAATTCCAGCCTCAAGCTGAGATGCCCTTCAGCAAGAAATTGCTTTAAAACATTATATTTCCTATAAAAGGCTTCTGTTTCTCACAACCGGAATTTTTCTACCAAAAAAGAAAAAAAAAGTGGAGGCATTGTCAAAAAGCTTCTTCTGCTCTAGTTTGGTTTTTTTATTTAATTATTTTTAATGAATGAACAGGAGGTTTACTGTGCTCAGGAGACAGAGAATGGGTTAGGGTCTGCCATGAAGACTAAAAGCCATGAATTCCCAGAGGCGCTTTGACTCGAACAAGAGCCCTCTTCATGTCGGATAACTGGCAGTTCCAGAAACCAGTTTCCCTCCGATTGCTCCTTCATTTCTAGCTGGGGAACGCAAGCTGCGCTGGGAGAGGCTCTCCAGCAGGCATATCTGCCACCTCGCATGGCACGAGTGGTGGTATTTGCGGAGGTGCTGGAGGGAGCAGACTGAAAGTTGAGGCTCTTTAGCAGCCCTTGCACGCAAAGTTATTGTGAAAATCCCCTCCGGTCATGGGGACTGGAGGTGGAACATGTTTCTATTAATGCTGGTGGAAAGAGACCCATGGGTTGGATGGTGGGGAGATATTCACACTATCTGGTTGTAGGTGTTGAAAGTGAGAAGATGGTTTCAGAGGCTTTTTATAGAGCCAACAAAGAGGCCCAGCTTCCTCCAGAGCAAATTTAGATCATTTAATTGAAACTTTTGCCTGGAGCAAGCATATGTAGTCTTACATGTGCGCAGATAATAATTCTTGTTGAGGGTAGCTATAGATAAATTCACTTTCTATTTCCTCGGTGTGGAGTAATTTCCATGCTTTTTCAGTAGCTGGTTATATTTACTAGAAACAGGCTTAATGTCTCTGATCACATAAACCTCTGACCAGAATACAGATCCTATCAGCAGGTGAAATGGAAAAATAACTGTAATTAACTTGTTAGGTTGGATTATTCTGCACGATGTTTATTATAACTCAGTGTTAATGTGAAGTGAGTCAGGTGTTTTTATGGCTCGGGTTTGCACTGACTTGTTCCAAACGTGGGACTATAGAGCGCTCAGTTTTTGGATTTGGAAGGTTGAAAAAATACGTATTTAGAAGGAGGAAGGGGATCTCTGAACAGTTTTGGCAAAACAAACCTTGGTTCTGCTTGAAGTAGCAATGAGACAAGGAGGGAGTCTGCTCTGCCAATAACACTTAATGACAAGTGATTTCCTGGTGCAGTGTGAAATATAAATTAACACCCAAGAGGAATGCAGAATTGAAAGGGAACTTGGTTTATTCACTTTCCTGAAATAATGAATGTGGCAATAAGAGATTTTTGGTTCAAAGCCAGAGTGCAGGGAAGTGAGTTGGAGTTTTTCTATTGATTTTTAGTGGGCTCGTCTGATCCTTTTTGCTGCCCTTCAGCCTCCCCGGTGTCATGCTGGCTTTCTGGTCGGTAGCAAACGCTACCAGTTTTTCCTGTCTTTGCTCTTCAAATGAAGGCTGGGTCTTTATAGTGGTCTGTGGTGAAAGGCTTATTTATATTATTTTTTTTCCTTGCTCTGCGGTTTTAGGGTTTTTTGCTTTTCTTTGTAAATGTTAGTGGTGATCTTTCTTGATTTGAGGCCCTCCAGGCGAAGGGAGATTTAAGTCTGAAGGGCATCAAAAACTGTTTGGGTTTTTCTTTTTTTCTTTTTCTTTTGCATTTTGGGGCCCTTTTTCAAAGAACTGTCTTGTGTTTTATTGAATATTGTTAAAAGACCAAGGCATCTCTAGAGCCGACTCATTAGAATTGTGAATGCAGGTTTATTCTTGCCACCTTTTAAGCCCCTTTACACTCTCTGTGAAGGGTTTTCATGGGGGGTTGTGAAAAAGAAAATTATGGTACCCCACTTGCTGCACTCATCCGACTTAAACTTCTTCCACAAAACAGTATGTTGTTTCCCCTGACTGGTCTCAGTGGTGGCTTAGCGTAAAGTTGTTAACGTTTTCTGGCCTTTTAGTCTTTTAAAGGCAATATCTTTTAATTGGGAAAAGAAATCTGCTCTGTGCATCTCCTCGCTTCCAAGCAATCGCAACCTCACCCCTATAGGATATCTTGCTCACTGTGGTTTCAGCTGCTCTGGGAGAACTTTGGGGACCTCCTGCCATGGAGGGTTTGATGTGAGTGTCTGTGCCATCCTCACAATTGGATGTGAATCAAAAGGGGGAGTGTTTGTTCCCATCTGTGAGCTGCCATGATTAGCTATCCCAGTATAAATAGGGGCAAGCTCACAGCAGCATTACAGCAAGTGGCATTTGACTTCCTTCGCTGGAAAGCTTCAAGGGATGCGCAAGTTGGAAGGGACCCAACTTTGACCACGCTGATTGCTGGACCGTTGTTTGTTATGAGCTAATCCGTGCAGGAATGGAGCCCTTAATCCATCCAGCACTGGCATTTCCTCTTACCCATTCACAGTTCAAAGCAGGCTTCTCTCTTTCCAGTTCATTTTGAAACTTTATGTTGCTTCTGGATGCCAGAGAGGATGCTGGAGGTGGGGGGTTTTGCTTTAGAGGGGGCTCCTGCAGTTTTATCCCAAGGCCAGGAGATGTAGGCACATCCCAGGGGTTCAGGTCCTGCTGTTCGCTTGGGATGAGCCGACAGAGGTGTCCAGCAACCACAGCAGGTGGAGGAGGGCATTTCAGGACTAGTGTCAACTGGGGTGACTCCAGCAACTTCAGTGAAGTGAAATGTCTATGCTCTGCTTCACCCATAGGCTGCCAGCAAACCAGCTGGATCTAGCCTTGGCTTTTCTTGACTTTAAAATGGAGCAGACCTTTACAGAATCACGGAATGGTTAGAGTTGGAAAGGACCTTCAAAGATCACCCCGTTCCAACCCCCTGCCCTGGGCAGGGACACCTCCCACCAGACCAGGTTGCTCCAAGCCCCGTCCAACCTGGCTTTGAACCCCTCCAGGGATGGGGCAGCCACAGCTTCTCTGGGCAACCTGGGCCAGGGGCTCACCACCCTCACAGTCAAGAATTTCTGCCTCAGATCTAACCTAAGTCTCCCTTCTTTCAGTGTAAAACCCTTCCCCCTCATCCTATGGCTCCCCTCCCTGATCCAGAGTCCCTCTCCAGCTTTCCTGGAGCCCCTTGAGGGACTGGAAGGGGCTCCAAGGTCTCCCCGGAGCCTTCTCTTCTCCAGGCTGAACCCCCCCAACTCTCTTAGCCTCTCATTTATTTGATGAACCCTTTATTAAGCCTTTAGATTACTAAATTGGCCATTATCTTCCTAAAGAGAGCAGATCAGCACAGCATCAGGATCTGAATAGAGTGTGATTTGAACTGAGAACAGAGAAGGAACATTTAATATCTTAAAATCAAGATTGCCCAGGGTGAGTCTCCATTGCTCAGAAGTGGCTATCATTGCATTTACGCCTCTTCTCGAGGTTTAAGTATTTCTTTATAATTAAGCTGAGTCGATCAGAAAGTATGTCCCAAGCCTTGTCTGGGGCATGCAGGCAGAACAGAGGGGTACAGCAGGTTGTGAGATCACATTAAGTTGCTTATTTGCAGCCAAGTGTATTCCCAAAGGTCAGTGAAATGCTCCCCCTGCTCCTCCTTTCCACCCAGCTGGAGGAGGCAGCTGTATTTTCAGAAGGGACAGCACACCACTGGCTCAAGGTTAGATATTAGAAAGAAATTCTTTGCTGTGAGGGAGGTGAGCCCCTGGCCCAGGTTGCCCAGAGAAGCTGTGGCTGCCCCATCCCTGGAGGGGTTCAAGGCCAGGTTGGATGGGGCTTGGAGCAACCTGGTCTGGTGGGAGGTGTCCCTGCCCAGGGCAGGGGGTGGAACTGGATGATCTTTAAGGTCCCTTCCAACCTAAACCATTCTATGAATTATCAAATGGTCATGGTTCTGGCCTCTCTAGAATGGCACAGCGTTGTTGTGTCCACCCCACAATTCAGCAGAGAATAGTTGTGTCAGACAAATGCGCGTTAGCTCTGTGTGTGACTTGTTTTGGCAGAGGATCACTTTCTAGTGACAACCAGGGAACCTTCTCTAAAGAAACTTTTTAAAAAGTATGGATCTGTTGATTGGCGAATTTCTGTGGTTGACAGGTGGTATCACACTAAGAGATGTCTTCCAGCGTATGTGCGATCAGCTAGAATGTAGAAATCTCATTGTTTCTAATATAGCAAGCTTAACTAAATTGAAATAGTCCCTGTAGGAGGGGTAGGTGGGAGCGTGTATAATATCTCCTACAGATCTTACGGGAAAGAAAATAATCTTCCTGAACCTCTCTGCTTTCCTGCGTCACCAGTGCCAGGTGGTAAGTAATGCTGCAACCTTCGTCTGTCTTGGGGAGTTGCAGCAAAAGAGGCTGGTGCAAACTTCAGTTAACCAAAACTAATCCCCCAAATTGGAAAATCTCTTCTGTGCTCTGTGCCACGAAGTTCAAGGCTGTTTTTAAGAAGTTAGATTAAAACTTGCCGCACAAGAGTAGGTAAAATGCATAAGGCAACTTCACAGTTGAATCCCAAACTGGCTCTTTCTGTGGCGATTTAATTTAATTTGTTTTTTGTTTTTGTCATCCTTCCTTACTTTGATGTTGGTTATGTTCCCACCTGACACAGGATGAAGACTGGAGATGCACAAAAATGGTGGAGAATGTGGATGAAACACTGATTATTTTTTTGTTTGCTTATTTGGGTGGTTTTAGGGATTCTGTGATTTAAAAAAAAAAAAAAAAAATCAGTGACAAAGTGCAGCTTGGCAAAATGTCTCAGTCTTCATTTGTTTCCTTTTGGGGCTCTTCTGATTATGTCTGTGGATACTCTTGGAGCAAGAAATCTTATTCCCGTTGCTAGAAGTAGCCCCACAATGGACCTGAGATCACGAGCTCAGTGAGTGTAAGATGCCTGTTTTTAAAAGTGCTTCTGCAGTGCAAAATCTTCAACCTTTGCCTGACCCTTTTAAATGTTCTCGCTTCAAGGTCACTTCTCTTATTTTAGTTGATACTGCCTCCATCCTTCTTTGGGCTGTGGCCATCTCAGTGGATGTGCTCTGCCAAGACTTCCTCTAGTTGGCTTTTTGGAGGGGGTTAACTGAGCTCATGGTACGTGTCCTCTCTGGCTGTTTCGCTGGAGGAAAAAGGTGACTCTTCATTTATTGCTTTCCTTCAAAATTAAATGTTGGTATAATGAGGTTAGTACTCTTTTGTACCATTCTGCAAGACATCATGGCTACATCTGCATTAGAAATTAGTGTGGCCCAAGAGAAGAGGTTTATGGAAGGAGATAGTTGATACTGAGATCCTGACATCCATGGTAGGAGCATTTTGGAGGTGGTGGTGTGGTCACTTAGGACTAGCTCTTATCTGGTCCTGTGGACTGAGTATCCATTGGTGGTTGAGGTGCATTGATTGGAACTTCCTGTGTTCCAGCTTGTGCCCGTTATCCCTCGTCCTGTTACTGGGAACCACTGAAAAGAGTCTGGCTCAATCCTCCTTAAACCCACCCTTTAGATACTTGTAAACGTTAAAAAGGTCTCCCCTCAGCCTTCTCTTCTCCAGGCTAAAGATTCCCAGCTCTCTCGGCCTTTCCTCATAAGGGAGATGCTCCAATCAGTCCCTCAATCATCTTTGTTGCCCTAAACTTCTGGGTTCACTTCTGTAACAAATCTTCTGGTTTAACTTCACCCAAAGGCCTTTAGTGATGTGAACCAGAACACAGAAACCAGGACAAAAGGGTGAGTTACTTCCAAAATACATCCTGATAGGAATGAAGGTCTTAATGCAGATGTACTTGGTCGAGCTCACTTGCAGGACAATACTGAGTGCTGTGTGATCTTCGAGGGGTTAAGCTTAGTTGGGAGTAACTGGTAAGTAGTAAGCATGTCCATCTTATTCCCATGGAAAGAGGGAGAAACCAAATGGAAGTGTGGCGGAGGGAAGGTTTCCTAGAACAACTGCCAAAAATGTCAACGCTGACAACTTATAAATTCTCATGGAGCTGAAAATGTGGACATTTTTTCAAGCACCTTCAGACTTTCTAGTGGTTCTGCCTGAGTTTCTGTAAGTGAAGTGGCACCACTTCCTCCACCTACTTTTGTGGCTGTGATTGAGTGATCGGGATGATGTGATTTTAAGTCTTTATTTTTGGCAGTAGAAGCTTGAAGCTGTTGCATGTTTCACCTTGCTTTAAAGCATGTAGGGGGCTTGCAAAGTGGGGGCCTCTCAAGCTCTTCTGATGAGGGGCTGTTGGAGAGAGGTTATACAGAACATGGGTTAAATCCAATATATTGCACGCGTAGGTCAGATTCATGTAGGTTCAGATTCTGGTTCAGTTTGTTCCCTGTTCTTCTGAAAGCCCACTCAGAATTGTGCTTGAACTCACTGAAGTACGTCAACCCTTGAAGAATTTGACTGGGTTTTCACAAAATCAGCCAGGCAAATATATCTGGCAAGCGCACTGCCGAGGACAGACCAAAAATAGCTTTTGGAGAGCTTGACACAAGCTATGGTACCTGCATGGAAATGAAGGGGGGGGGGGGGGGGGGGGGGAATATGACAAAAAAAAAAAAAGAAAAAGCCCAAACTTGTTCTGAAATGTTTTCCTTGGTTTGTTTATCAAATCAGTGTCATCCAGTGCATGAATACTGGCCAAGCTTATCCCATAATGACCTTTAAAGAGCTGGAGGATATTCTTTTTTTTTTTTTTTTGTAGCAACGCTGGTCCTCAGAACTTCAGATACTTTAAAACCTCACTTGCCTTGCAAAAACCTGTCCAGTTAACGGATTCAGCAGTGATGCTGATAAGTGCAAGGAGGTTTCAGGCCCAAATGGGGAGGAAAAAAAAAAAATCGTCAAACAAAAGGGAAAGTGAGGTTTGGAAGCTTGGTGATCTGCTGACCTGAAAGGCATCCAGGAGAAAATAGTCATAGTCCGCTGAAAGGGGTCGCAATCGCTTTCTCGTGGTGAGTTTTGGTGGGATGGAGTGAAGTTGTGAGTGGGTTTTGGTTTGGGTGTGTATATAACCCAGGTGTTGCATGGGTGGATTTAATCTGAAGCTGCTTGGTTGGAAAGGGTTGGCTTGGCTGTGCAGTGGTGGCCGGTGTGGAGGAGGCTCATTGTGGAGAGATGTTGAAGCCTTGCTGCTGCTTTTGGGACTGGGGAAGGCTGGTGTTGGTTATGGAGCTGACATAGGTGCTATCGCTGGCATCCTGCTACCAAGGGTGGGGTGTTTGGGGGGGAAAACTCCCATTCCATCCTCAGTGCTTTCCTTCCTTCCAGGAGCTCACCTGTGAATGTAGGTGCGTATCTGTGCAGGAGGTGTGGAGATGATAGTCTCTAAGCTCATGGCAGAGCAGTTTGGCCATGTGGTTTTGAATGTACTTGATAGGTGCACTGTAGAAGTCCTTTTGTACCACCTTCTGGTTCCTTTTAGAATCATAGAATTGCCTAGGTTGGGAGAGACCTTTCAGATCATCAAGTCCAACCATCAACCTAACACTGACAAAACCCACCTCTAAACCATATCTCGAAGCATTATGTCTACCTGTCTTTTAAATACCTCCAGGGATGGTGCCGCAACCACTTCCCTGGGCAGCCTCTTCCAATGCTTGACAACCCTTTTGGGGAAGAACTTTTTCCTAATAGCCATCCTAAACCTCCCCTGGCGCAACTTGAGGCCGTTTCCTCTTGTCCTATGGCCTGTTCCTTGGGAGAAGAGACCGACCCCCCCTGGCTACCCCCTCCTTTCAGGGAGTTGTAGAGAGCGAGAAGGTCTCCCCTCAGCCTCCTTTTCTCCAGGCTGAACACCCCCAGCTCCCTCAGCCGCTCCTCACAAGACTTGTGCTCCAGACCCCTCACCAGCTCCGTTGCCCTTCTCTGGACACGCTCCAGCACCTCAATGGCTTTTTTTGTGGTGAGGGGCCCAAACCTGGACACAGCACTCGAGGTGGGGCCTCACCAGTGCTGAGGACAGGGGGACCATCACTGCCCCAGTCCTGCTGGCCACACTGTTCCCGATACAGGCCAGGATGCTGTTGGCCTTCTTGGCCACCTGGGCACACTGCTGGCTCATGTTCAGCCGGTTGTTGACCAACACCCCCAGGTCCCTTTCTGTCAGGCAGCTCTTCAGCCACTCTTCTCTTTTGCCCCATTCATCTGGAACACAAAGCCCCACGTGGGAATTAGGCACCTGGTGCTACTAGAGGTTTAATCTTAAGTTGGATAACAAACTTGAGCTGAGTTGAAGATAAATTTTAACCATAACCCCTGGCCAAGAATTGGGAATTTCTAGCAGAAAACATCATTTTTGGCTCAGCAAAAATTAAATAATTCCATCCCTTTTTATTGCTTTCTTTTTCTTTTGGCACTCTTGATGAGATGGAGTGTGCGAAGAAGAGCTGTATCACAAGATTGGTATCCAGGGTGATGCATGATGAAACATAGTCCACGCACAGCGCAGTAAATGGCTTCAGCCCTTATGATGGAAAGGGAAGGCAAAGAATAGTGGTGTTTCTTATGTCACTAAAACAGTGTTTATATTGGTTACATTGTTTTGCATAATGGAAAAGCCATGAGACAGTTCACTAGAGAAAAGGGCATTTTCAAAAGAGATTAATGGTGTGCTCAGAGTTTAGAAGGGAATTATATCAGTAGAGTTGCTCACGCACTTTTTCAATTTTCAACCCTTCTTGCTCATTCTGAGAAGAGAGGATTCGTTTGAATATTTTCCATAGCGAATTTGTTTCAGTGTTTTGTTCCGAACAGACTGGATGCTGGTTGAATGGAAACACATGTGGACTGTTTAGTGCCCGCAGAGTAAAAGCGACAAGGAACATGTGGAAATGGTGCTGGTTAGGGACGGTTTCCTTGCAACACTGTTCTCTTCACGGATATCCTTGTGGTTTAGGATTTTACCTGTGGTATTGGAGTGGGGCACTGAGCATACGTTTTCAGGATTTTTTTAATTCTTTTTTTTGGGGGGTGTGTGGGGTGAGGAGTATTAGTTGAAATATTCACCCAAAACTGAATGTTGGTGCAAATATCTTTCATCTGATGCTCGTGTGGTCTCTCCTCCTGCTGTATTATTTGCAAAACACTTACATATGTGGTGGTGGTGGGAATAAAAGTTGCGGGTGGGTGGTTGGGCTCTGCAGGATCTGAGTGCCCTGGGCGAAGGAGTTCATGTATCTGTGTAGTAGTAGCATCCTTAAACTACTGCGTAGCCTTTGCTGTGGGGTAACTACTCAGCGATGAACCCGTGAGAGAGTAAGATGTCAAGTTGCATCTCTCACATGTGAATGGAAAAGTTAATTAAACACTTGGCTCAAAAAAACCCCAACCACAAACCAAAAAAAAAACAACCCCAAAACCCCAACTATCCAGAAACGTTCCCTCATTCCACAAGCCCTGAGAGCTGGAGAAATGGTGTCACAGCCCTATATAAGATGGATCTACATCAGTGACCCCTCTGCCCAGAGCTGGGGAGCAGGGTTGCATCTCCCACCTCCTCCAGGGGAGAAAGGTCTGAAATCTGCCCTGAGAAATCATGGTTTGGGTTGGAAGGGACCTTGAAGATCATCTAATTCCAACCTGCTGACATGGGCAGGGGCACCAAATGTCCTCCATCCGATCACAACAACTTCTAGATGAGATGTGGGACACTGACCCTGAAATGAGATAGTATTAACACTGACTTCTCCTTCCATCCGCAGTGGGAGCGCCTCTGGTTCTTCATCCTCACCTCGTCCTTCTTCCTGACCCTGGTCTGGTTCTACTTCTGGTGGGAAGTTCACAATGACTACAATGAAATCAACTGGTGAGTAGAGTTTCCCAGTTGCGAGAGGGGCAAACCCTTAACAAATTTGGCTGCTGTTGTAAACCTCTAAGAGCTGTTTGACACTGGGTTGGATGCATTGGTGTCCTTCAGATGCACTTGTTAATGACAGTAAGGGGCAAGCAAGGTGGGAAGTGAGACTGAAGGAGAACTTCTCCTGCCTGTCTTCACTGATAGATGTAATGTGTCCTCATGTCTCCATTGCGTGGTTGCAACGGAGCTTGGGGTAGGTGCGCTCCCTGGTGAACACCATGTGAAGCCAAAGATGGTGCAGAAATCATGTAGAAGCTTTTGGGTTTTTTGTTTGTTTGTTTCTATGGTTGGCTGGTTTTGGAAGTGGCGGAGCAATTTGGCTGCAACTTCCCACAACACATAAATGACAAAAATTCGGCCTGAAGCAGACACGGGTGTGGAAAATGTTGCGAAGTTGGAAGGAGCTGAAAACAAGCTTTCCAGTGGGATGTGCTGGGGAGTTCAGGGTGTTGCCAGCTCCTCCCAGTGCTGGAAATCATTCTCCCTTTTACTCTCAGCAGCATCTTAAAACATTTTGACAGTACCTTGGTCTCTCTTCTAACCAAACTGCTTTGACATCATCTTGTTGTCAAAGAAAATACATAAAGTGCATTTTAAAACCCAGTGGGTAGTTGATCCCTTAAATAAATCATCTGCTTTAGTTGTTGAAGTTGTGTGAGGGAGAGTGTTTACTAACTGAATGACGTGAGCTGTCTCCTCCCAGGAGTGTGGTTTTTCTCTTTGCTCAGACCCACGCTCTGAGAACCGAAACCATCACCATTACTCTTTATAATACAAGCATGAAAAAAAAACCCTTTTTTTTTAAAGGGTATTTTACAACTCCCCTTTCTTTCGGTTTATACCTTCAGTAAAGGATGTGAACACTCCTAGCCTGCTCCAGTACAAAGCCAAATCTGTCTTAGCTCAAAGTTGAGAATGGGCTAAAAAAACCTCATGCAGAGATGAAGCAAAGCTCTGGGAACGCTGTGACTGGGCGTTGCAGCCGCGGCACTGCAAAGTTTTGGGTTCCCAAATATTCATGTAGGAATGTGGAGATCTGCTCTGGATGTAAGAGGTATTTGGGCTTTAAAATGCCCACACATGTCATTCAAAGCCCCTTCCCCTGCTGTGCAACCTGGTGTGAGCAGGGTGCTAGAAGCACACTGGAAAAGCAAGACCTCTTGTGCACAAGGGTCACGGAAGAGGCTCTCTGGATGCCAGATATCAGGGCTACATCTGTTCGAGCATTGCCATTCAACGCTGAGAATGGGTGTGCTGTAACCCTGATTAGATCCCTGCCCCACGCACTGGCACCAGAGGTTGAGGAGAACAGCAGGGATTCTGAAAAACAGCCTGAAATGCTGCGGAAAGGCTGGGAGGGAGGATGATAACATTGGGGCGAGGTTTTAATTACAGCCACGCCGGTTCCAGGCAGAGAGGAAACAATTTCCACTGGGTCCATTCAGGCTGAGCCTGGCCCTCTTCCCTCCCAGCACAGATGTGTGGGCTCCATTTAAATGGAACACTTTTCAGCCAGATGGGGTGTAAAGGAGATGAAAGCATCATTTTGGTCCCAACAGGGCTGTGAGCCTGTTGGTGATGAGATGCAGTGAGGTCCTGGCTCTTAGAAACTCCATCTTTGTGGTTCTTCACTGGCTACCACTTCTGGGAGTTGTTTGTGGACAAGGTTTCTTTGATGCTTTTTCCTGTTGCCGCCTTCTCTGCTCCACTGATTTATTTGCAAGCCATGACCTCTTTCAGACTAGAGGGAGAGCTCTTTGGGGCAAATTCCAGCTCTGCACATGACTCAGCACACTGAGCTACTGTCAGGGGCTCTTTGGAGAAGCTAGGACAAAGAATTGCTGTCACATTGGTGTTATGAGCTCCTGAGCTTGTTCCTGCCCTCTGAAGCTCTTCAGAGGCCTTTGTCCTCAGGTCATACGCAGGCAATTACACTAGACTTCTTTGACCTGTCCCACCATGGCAGGTAAAGAAAGACTGGAGGCATGTGTCCAACCAGCCCCTCAAAGGAGGACTATTGCCAGCAATTGACTAGATTGACTGAAGTCTTGAAACCTGAAGGATGAAGACTTCCCTCCCATCTCTGGGACTTGTTCCAGCACTGCACCACCCTCTGTAAGGAGAAGATTTTCCAATCCAAACCTCTTAGGGCCATTTCGCCTTGTGACAATGTCTGTCCCTCTTGAAGACTTTGATTTCATCATCTTCATAACTGTCTGTGAGACAGTGTGGGCGGCAATTAGATCATCTCATAGCCTCTTCCCTGTGAGCCTAGACAAGCCCAGCCTTCCCCAAGCTTTCCTAGTAAGCTATATTCCCTGGGTGCCTCACCATCTTGGTTTGGCAGTTCTGCCCTGGGCCCCTTACACATCCTCCTTGAACTGGGAAGCCCAAACCGGGGCACTGTGGTGCTGGTGCCACCTCACCGGTGCTGAGCAGGAGAGAAAGTAACTTTTCATGATCTGCTGGCAACACTTCTCTTAATGCCACACAGTAGTTTGACTTATTCACAGTGGAGATACTGTGTTGGCTCGTTCAACTTCATGTCCTCCATAGCCCCAGGTCCTTCATCCTTCTTGGCAAGGCTATTAGCATGCTAATGGAAAGCCTTGTTATTCTAGTTGAAACGACAATGTGTTGCAATCCCTCTCTTCTGTGTTCTTTTGGCTAAAATGGTACTTGGAACCTGAATTCATTAGGATGTTCTTCGTTTCTTTACCCAGATGTGCAGAGCTCTGCTAAATGCTGATGAACATCTGCCAGAGGTGACTTAAGAGGTACCAGAAACCTATAGATGAGCATAGCAAATCCTGCCTGCGGTTCAGGCAGCGTCTTCAGGCTCCAACAGTGGATGGTTTTGTCAGTGTTAGGTTGATGGTTGGACTCAATGATCTGAAAGATCCCTTCCAACCTAGATGATTCTATGATTCTACACACATGTCTATATAAACCCAGACTGATCTAATTTAAATTGTGTCAGTGGTAGGGTTTACCTACATAAATGTGGCGATTTGGCCCTTAAACTTGTAAAGGCTTAAGGGACTATTCTGGGATTGAAATGGGCTTTAGAAAGACAAAGCAAAATTATAACCCGGCATGTATTGCTGCAGGCTTTTTACCTTTTTCTGCAAGGCTGAATGTGCAATGAGGTCCTTGTCGGTGAAAAGGCTTTGTGCCTCTTAAATTTAAATAATTATTTTTTTCTTAATGCATTGCTTTGGGCATTTCTTTGTGGTGTCTACACTTAATTGCATTATACTATAGATCCCCAGTGTGCAAGCTATGGACTGCAACAAAAAGCTCAAAGTTGGTTAATGAAGGATGTGGGAGATACTGTAATTTGTGAACCTAGCTGTGTTCCCTCTGGAGCAGGATTATAAATGCAAGTCTGCGTAGCAAATTTTTTCTTCCTTGGTTGTGGAGAAGGCTCATCTGGTTCATAACTACCATGGAAACAGCATTTCAAAACAGTCATTTGCACATCAAATGAAGACCTGACACTATCGGAGGGCCACTCAAAGGGACATCAGAGGAGAAACTTACGTGTACTGAAGCTGAGCTAAGGAAGCTTTTGGTCGTGGCATTAGCAAAGACTTCAGAGGAACCCTTTCTTCTTTCTTCCTTCTTTTTTACTAACAGCATGTCTGAATCCCTCCAGATCCCTTTTGTTATGGATCTTTGAATATTTTCTAAGCAGAACCTTGACATGGGTCATGTTTGTTGAGCCCAAGGATTTGATCTCCAGATCCTACGTAGGAGCTTTACTCCTGGACAGAATAGATGGGGCAGTTGCCAGGCCAGAGTTTGTGGATGGTCATCATCCACCCCATAACCATCTTGTCCTTGCTGTACCAATCCAAGTCAACCTAGTGATGTGTTTTTTCTAAAAATCCACTGGAAAAAGTTTTAATCCAGGTCAGGTTTGAACTCTCAGAAGTTGCAAGAAGGGTTCTGGGATTTGGCTGGCTGTCTCCTGCTGTGGTGGGGCCTGGGTGCTCTTCTGCATTTCTGGCCAGGGAAGGTAGTAGACTGAGTCTATCTTGTGTCCTGCTGCAGTTTTGCTGCAATGTGCTTTAATGATTCCGGAATTCAACTCCAGGACAGTTTTACTGGGAAGCGTATTGCTGTTTAAATGCAAATTTGACATTTGAGACCCTCTACCAGGCACAAGGGACAGTGTCTCTTACCGTGCTGCTGCTGTGAATAATTGTCAGCTTCACCTGGTGCTCCTATTCATAAAGCTTTTGTTGCCTATTGGCTTTATGAAAATGATGAGGAGAGAAACGACAGAGCTGAATCTGCCCTGTGAAATGCAGGGTTAGAAAATCTGATAACTGAGAGTGGGGAGGATACCTGGATAAACAGAGGAGAGGAGGGAAGAAAATCAGCTTCAGCAGGAGGATGAAACCTACCTCTCTGCCTGTTGGTTGGAGAGGTGGTAGGGGAAGACCACTGCAATCTCAAAAACTAAGGCAGGGAATGAACGTGGGTTTCTCTGTTCCTATAGAGCAGTGCTGTGGCCACTGGGCTATAGGAAGAACATTTGGCTTCTACGCTTTTGTGCTGCTAAGCCTTGACAAGGTGGCAACTGTTCTGCACGTGTGCAGAGAAGCTGATGAGAGATGGCCTAGAGGAACCAAAGAAAGTTAGGTTGGAGATGCATGCTTTGGAGATGTACCTGTAAGGTGTCATCTATACCTCAGTACCGCCCTAACCTTGCTTCAGTTCCTGCTCTGATTGTCTGGTGCATCAGGACACTGCTGCTGCCTCTTGCCAAGGTTGGATCACAGAGCTGTTGAATGACCCATCTCTTAGAGCTTTAAGGTAAACAGAAGGACCAAGACAAGGGAACCCCCTGAGCCAAAAAGACCCACAGGCATCCTACAGGCTGGGCAGATGAACCCTTAAATCAGTTGAAGATGAGAAGGTCAGAAGGATGTGGTTCCTCTAGCCAGCCCCATTTGGGGACGTTCTGAGCACAACTCCTGACAGTCTCCACTCAGGATTAGACCTTCTCTACAGTCCATTGGAATGAGTGACTGTCTCTGACAGGTACAGGAGACCCAATTTCTTCCATCAGCTTGTCCCTCTGCAAAGGGTTTACGTCTTAAGTATATAGCACAGCTCTGCACAGCAATGTTGATTTTTCATCCCCTGTCCTTGATACTATCTCTATATTGTATTTATTAGTCTATGAGCACATGGGACAGCATTGCATCTAATGTTTAGGCAACCACCGCCACATGTGGGGATACTTTTCCCTTGTTTGTATGGAATATTTTTCTGAAAACTCAAGTTCTGGTCCTGTATGATTTTTTTTTTTCCCAAAGTAACATTGTTTCTGTGTTTGACATAATTGCCCGATTCCTCTTTGCAGAGTTAATTTCCCATGAGGGATCAAAGCACAAACACTGGATTTTCTTTCAAAGTGACTTGTTCTTTTTGCTTCCTATCTCTCATCTGTACGGTGGAAAGGGAAAGGTCCATTTTCTAAAGTTTTTGTCTAATCCTTGCGAAGTTGCTATGGTGTTGAATCTCTTCTTAATCTGTCCTTCACGCTTATCTTTCAGGTTTTTGTATAATCGAATGGGATATTGGAGTGACTGGTCCATTCCAATACTTGTAACAACTGCTGCTGGCTTTACGTACATTACAGTGTTACTGGTGAGTGGAATAAAATGCCATTTCCTAAAGGTTTGTGTGTTTGTTTTAAAAAGGGTATGAACTTCTCAGTCCACCTATGACTTGAGCAATTTTCCTTTCAGAAGCGATTTCTCTCTCCCTCTCTCTTAGACTTAAGTTGCTAAAATAAATGGAAAGTGGAAAAACACATGGTCTTTGACCTCAGATGATCAAGAGCAAACATAGAGACCCTGATACCAGCAGTGCAGCTGGCCTGAGGAGAAATACAGCTTCTATTTCCCTTAGTATAGCCCCAGACCCTCTTTGGTGTATCTACCAATCACATGTACAAGTTGTTTCCACTCATCCCAGGGTGCTGGGACCTTTAAGGTGGTGTCCATTGAGGTGTCATGCCAGTACCTGGGCCCCACGTAGCCAGTGTTCTTCCTGAGGTCCTGGGAGTTGTACACTCATGGACCAGGTTCTCCAACTCCCTGCCTCTTGGAGGCTGGTCTTTCCCTCCATGTCCTTGGCTTTGGAGAGGATCTGTATGTACGGGTGAGCTAGGTGTTGTCTGCTGGACTCATCCCCAGCTCTGTTTTCTTCCCTGGCCTGTTGGGTTGTCTTTTGGGGTGGTGGTGTGTTCCTGCATGTGCAAACACGTGATGGTTGTGATGTGGTGTTGTCTGACTCTTGATTTCTTCTTTTCCAGATACTAGCACTATGTCACATAGCTGTGGGACAGCAAATGAACCTGCACTGGCTTCACAAGGTAAATGGCTCTTCTCAGCTTGGAAAGGAGCAGGACTCAATAAAACAGGAGTCTAAGGAGAGGATAGTGTGTGTGGTACTTATCTTCATGGTGTTTTTGGGAAGAGCGTAACTTTAGATGTCTGTGGTGTATGTGTCCTCATCTCGGAGGACTGAGCAAATTGCACAGTAGGGGCAGTCAAAGTCTGGGGATAATAACTTTGCTCCATGGTTGGTGAGATACTTTGGGGTACCTGCTGGCAGGGGGGCCACTTTTGGAGATAGAGAAACACTGTGTCATTAGAGCAGCTGGACTTTGGTCTTGGCTCAGTGAACCATTATGAACCTCTCTGGTGCTCCTTTCTGTGATGAACCCATCCCTAGAGGAGGGGCTGAGCAGATGTGAAGATTTTCAGGACGTGCTTGGAGGAACCGACTGTAGAAAAGCCTTGGGAGAAGATGTAGGTGTTAAAACTGGGGGTGTGCAATGTGCGGGTTGTGGTTTGCTGGAACTTAAGGGGGTCCTGATTTGTATGTAATGCAGTTTGGAAAAAAAATAAATAAAAATGCTATGAAATGTAAGAGAAGATGCAGATCTGGTGTTTGGAGCACAGAAGGGGAGAGGAAGGGTATGTAGCAAACTGCAGGGAGAGATGGTGCCAAAGAAAATGGCTTGGCAGGATTCAATTTTAATTGGCATTCTGCTAATAGGTAGTTGAGGGACCAGTTCCGAATCTGCTAATACACAGCTCCTCCTGAAATTGGTGGTTCTGCACGTGACAAGGTCTTTCAGGATCAGAGCCTGAACAGATGTACCACCCCCCGGACAGGGAGAGCACAGACCTCCCCACCCTCTCTTTTTTTTTTTTTTTCCTAGAAACTATAGAAATTCTGCTTCCTCGGGAGGAGGGGATGCAATGCAAAGACGGGGTGGAGACTATCTGACTGCTGCTGGAAAATAAATTGTTGATTTTTGGGTCTAACATATGTTTCTTCATTGGGGGAAATGGTATTTTTCAGACACGCTCCAGGTGGCTGGTGGGTTTGGATGAGTAAGTCTGAGATCAGTTTGGTGGAGATCGGTTAGTTCTTGCCTACAGAAACCTACCCTTCCTTCCCTTCTTCCAAAAAAGTCCACCTTTCATCACAGTTCCGATGTGTTGCTCTGTCTCTCTCTTCCCTTCCCCACACCTCCCTCGGCTTTCTAAGGACATTTAGATAAGAGTCTGGATGAAGTTAATATTCTCTGCAACCGTGCTGAATTGCTGTCAAACATAGATTAAAACACAGGGGAAAGGCTGGTATGTGCAAATAGCACGATTTCTTCCAATTTTCTCCTGTAGTCCTGCAAAAACAGCTGAGGATCGTAAGCCAAGTTGGGAGATACATGGGGGGAGGGTAAGGAGCAATAAATCAGAGCTGATGGGAGGAGGAAATGATAAAATGGAGATACACTTGACACCTCTGTGCTGCACAGGGCGGAAATGTCAAGGGGAGTTAGGGCTGTACTGGAGAAGTCTAATTGACAAAGTCTTCTGTTGCTGCTGAATTCTGAGTTCAACTTCAGGGAATATAAAGTGGATGAAAAGTAGATTCAGTCTGGGTTGTGTGCTGGGGTTATGCTCTGGCAGGCGGCCCAGAGGTCTGACCACCAGAGGATGGAGGAGCAGAATGACTACTGCGTGCAGGGCCGCATGGCAAAGTGCAGTTGTCCACTTTGTATTGTGGACAGTTGTCCACTGTGTATTGCTTTGTGCTTTATTAATTCAGAGTCCTTAATGTGGAAATATCTTGACATAGTGGGGCTTGCCACTGTAGGTTGCTGGGGGATGTCTTTTAAGCAAGCAAGTAAATCCCATCCTTCCTTGGATGTGCAGAAATGGGTTGGTGAGGCTTGGAAGTTGGTTTGGATGCAGCTTCTTGGCTCAGGGATCATCTTCAACCTGGAGCAGCTGGATCTCTTGCCCCCTTCTGCTGCCCCATGTGCTTTGTTCATGTTCCCCAAAAGGTGGAGGCTCAGGGTAAGCCACTGCTGTCCTATGGATGCCTCTTGTGCTGTTGGCAGGTCTGTCTGTGGACGTCTAGGAGAGGAACAGCAGGTGGGAACCAAGAGCTAAACTAGAATGAGAAATGTCCTCATGTACAAAAAATGATTTCCATAAACATTGGGAACGTGAGGGTTTTTGTTTTCTTGTCTAAGGTATTAAGTAAATCTGAAATCAGCCTAGAGATGTCCTGTGCATCCTAGATGATTAGATCACTGTTACGTATTTGTTGACCTTTTCTGCCCAAGTCTCCCACGCAGATTTCAGCTCTAGACAGAACATGAGATCGAGACACAGAGCAGCAGCATCCTTTTAATCCAGCAGGCATGTGGTACAGCAGAGACTGAGATACCAGACGGAGAGATGGAGGATGGTGAACTATTTTTTTGACAGACAGCCCAGATTTTAGGTCTTTACAGCTGGAGTTAGATCTGTGACAGTTTTTGATGGTTTGAACTTTTTACCTTCAAAATGGAGGTGACATTTTCTTTTTGACTGTTCTGCTCAGGCTTCTGAGTGGTTCTACGTGGAGAGGGAGGCTGGGGGAAGTGGCTGATGGACTGGGTGTTGTTCTGCCATCTCAGTTAAGCCACTGTCATCCAGAGCCTCTTCTTAGGCTGCAATATCGGTTATAACTGCTCTGTCAATATGGCTTGGATGCTGACTGCACAGTTGTTGCCATTTCAGACCCAGGTGAGGTCACATCCAAGCGCAACATTGTGCTGAACCATCTCAGAGATGACTGTTCAGTGATGGGGATGATAGCCATGCTTGCACACATGTTCACCCTTTACTGAAAAGTGCAATGATCATTGTCTGGGTGTGTTCCAGTTTTATCCCTGAGCAGAAGTGTTGGAGAGTTAAGTTGGGCAAAGTTTGCCAACCTCCCGTAGCACTGGTGCATCACAGTCTGTTGCAGCAGGCCAGGAGAATCACAGAGTGGTTTGGGTTGGAAGGGACCTTAAAGATCATCCAGTTCCAACCCCCTGCCCATGGGCAGGGACACCTCCCACTAGACCAGGTTGCTCAAAGCCCCATCCAGCCTGGCCTTGAACACCTCCAGGGATGAAGAATCCACAATTTCTCTAGGCAACCAATTCCAAGAATTTGGGATTATCTGCTGAAGTTGCTTGTCAGAACCCAATCTGTGTTTAAGCTGTTTCAGATCCAGTTAGTTGGCAGGGCAACCTGGCACCTGGTCTTTCCATACCATTGGTCACTGTGTGAAGAACATGAGAGATCATCTGTGAGATGTGCCCTCCTGGGACTATTTAACCCAGTGTTGTATCTTCTGTGGTGGAAAGGGGAGGTTATACTGGGACAGCACACAACCCCAACCTCTTTCCTTGTGGGTCCTAAGGCTTAGTTCTTTTAGGCCATTTATTACATACAAAAGTTTTCTCTCTCCATTTCCCAATCTGTAAAAGGTCTCTGATAATGATTGGATCCAGTATGTAAATACTCTCATGTTTGTTGCAGATTGGCCTGGTGACAACCTTGATAACAACCGTGGTGACCATGTCATCGATAGCACAGCTTTGGGATGATGAATGGGAGATGGTATTTATTTCACTGCAAGTAAGTTGTCTTCAAGGATGCTTCTCTGGGTGGGCAAAGGGGCCAGTGCAGCTACATGCCATGGCCTTTGTGTCTTTCTACTGCATAAAACCCTGTCTTGATGTTTATCACTCCCAAAATGGAAATCTCGGCAATGAGAAAATTTGCAGCAAAACTCCCGTGGAGCCTTCAAGGCCACCATATCACTTTGTCTCTGTCTCCTGGGCTCTTTCCTTTAAACTCAAACCACGACTTGGCTGCAGAGTTAGAGGTGGAAAATACTGAGTCTGGGTGTGACTCAGAGTTGCTGGATGGGAGAGGGCAATTCCTCCGCTTGGTTTGGCTAGTCATGCTCTGGATCTTAGTGTCCAGGCTTGCAGAATCATGCTCTTCCCAGTCCTATGGGAGGCATACTCTGGGTTTGTTTTTACGTTGCACATATTTATATGTATCTAAAAAGAATGCAACTTCTGTGCTGTAGTCCTGTTTTAAGAAAGACTTGTGGTATGCTGCAGGGCTATGTAAGTTTTAGAGGAAAACAGTTACAAACTGTTAATTTCTTGATAGACCTGCTTTCTGTTCTTTTTTTTCCTCTTCCTCAAAAAGAGGTCCCAAAATATTTTGCCTGTGAAAGGTTTGAGAGGTTTTACTGGTGATCATTGCTGTATATTTGGGAATACATAAATATATGCAAATACAGGAGGGAAAAAATAGCATTCACACAAGTGACTAATACTTCTCAGAAGCGCTTCCCTTTTCTTGTTTTTTTAAAGATTTCGGCAAGCAATTGGAGAACAAAAACATGACTTAGGATCCCTCTCAGTCTTTCTCTCATGGTGATACGCTGTGGTGATACACAGTCCACTGTGTTCATAGAATAGTTTGGGTTAGAAGGGACTTTTAAAGGCCATCTAGTCCAAGCCCCCAGCAGTGAGCAGGGACAACTTCAACTGGATCAGGTTGCTTAGAGCCCCGTCCAACCTGGCCTGGAATGTTGCCACGGACGAGACATCTCCCACCTCTCTGGGCAACCTGGGCCAGTGTCTCACCACCCTCATTGTAAAACGTTTCTTCCTTCTACCTAGTCTGACTCTATCTTCTTTTAGTTTAAAGTTACTATCCCTTGTCCTAGCACTACAAGCCCTGCTAAAAAGTCCCTGTCTTACCTTTAGGCCCCCTATAAGTACTGAAAGGCTGCAATAAGGTCTCCCTGGAGCCTTGTCTTCTCCAGGCAGAACCCCCCCAGCTCTCTCAGCCTGTCCTCACAGCAGAGGGGCTCCAGCCCTCCCAGCATCTCTGGGGCCTCCTCTGGCCCCGCTCCAACAGCTCCGTGTCTCTCCTGTGCTGAGGCCCCAGAGCTGGAGGCAGCACTGCAAGGGGGCTAATCCAGGTCCCTCTGGATGGCATCCTGTCACTTAAGCATGTCAACTGCACCATTCAGTTTGGTGTCATCTGCAAACCTGCTGAGGATGTCCTCGATCCCACTGTCTATGTCATTGATGATGTTAAACAGTACTGGTCCCAGTGCAGACCCTGAAGGACACCACTCATCACTGATCTCCATCCAGACATTGAGCTGTTGACCAGTGTTCAACTGGACTACAAGGAACTTAAAACTTGATGGCACCAATAGCCTTACTTGAATTTGCTCGGTGTCTGAGGACACCTTTTTCCAAATATCTGTGTCTTAGGGTGCACTGTTCCCCAAGAAGGGGTTTAGAGCTTTCCTGCTTTGCCTTCATGGTGATCTGAGTCCCAAAGGCAATGGTAAGCTTTGGAAGAAGAGATGGCCAAAACAGATGCAGGAGCCTGATGTAGGAATGATGTGAAATCCAACTGGGAACAGAGTGGTCTAATGCACTATGAAGCCTGTAAGATCAATGAATTTTCAAGGTGCTGTGTGGTTTGTCATCACCTTTTCTCTCCTCTTCTCATGTCCTGCAGGCCACAGCCCCTTTCTTGCACATAGGAGCACTTGCAGCGGTCACAGCCCTGTCGTGGTTGATAGCGGGGCAGTTTGCACGAACGGAGAAAGCCAGTGAGTACCCCTTGTGTGGTGGTCAGGGGCTGGTGGGTGGCTGTTGGGGTGTTGGGTGCTCATGTTGGGAACCAGCTGGCAGGAGGCAGTGCTGGTTCCTTCCCTGGGCTCAGCAGTCTCCAGCTCAGCCACGCTGGGGAGGTGGATGCTCTCCTAGAGTAACCTGGCTGAACCTGTAGTGGGTGAATCTGGTCTGGGGATGCATCCAGAACCTACAGCTGCTGCTTTGTGGTCAGAAGCGCACCAGGCTTGGAGGCGAAAGGGCTGTTTTCAATAATGCAATGAGTAAAAGCATCCAGATTTCTATCAATCTTCTTTAGAAAACATAAATGCACCCTCCACAGCTAACCTGCGGTGTTCTTCTCTGGTTCTTATGAGCGTTTCTCTCTTCCTTGATCTCCTTGGCTCTTGTTCACCTGCGTTTCTAGGTGGATCTGACTTTCGAAAACCTTCATGGACTTGTTGCTTGTGATGCAGTAGCACCCAGAGGGGTCAGTAGAGATCTGGTCCCCTAACGGTTGGGTGCTTCCTAAAATGCACATTGAGACATGGTCAAAGGTCTAGGGGAGCAGGGTGGTGAAGGAGACACTGAACCCAGCTCTTCTTGATGGTCCTGTCCACTAAAAATAAGCTCTTCTGTGCATCTCCACTGTCCCACCTTATTGCCAGGGGCTCTCCCAAGCCTGAGCTGTTCCTCCAGGTTTTCGTGTGAAACAATTGGATCCTTCTGTGCCCTCAGAAGTGTTTTTCTTCAGGGCGTCCATGGATGTTCTCAGACACTTGTGCCAGCTCCAGGAAAATTACTTTAATTGGTATTTAACCTGCAGCAAAATACAAGCCCTGGAAGGATTTGGCAGCACTTGCGACAGACTTCCAAGAAGTAGGAGTTAAGAATGAGGAAACAGTGTCTGAAGATGGAAAGACTTTTGATATCCAGAGAGACCTTTCAAAGAAAGAATTGCTTTGCCTTAATTTATAAATATGGCAATAAAGCTGTACCTGGTGGTTCTTAAATATGTCCTAGCATGTAATTAGGCTGCCAGTTGAGGGAGGATTTGTGGTTACGCCTAGAGCAGAGACTGCATGTGCTCCTTCTGAATTCCTCATACTTTTTTTCCTTGCAGCTGAGTTCCCTGAAAATGACTTTTTTGTTTGTTTTTTAATAAGCCAGGAAGCTGTTTTCCTTTTTTTTTTTTTTTTTTTTTTTTCTCCTGGGTTGGGTGTTTGTTTGTTTTTAAGGAAAAGCATTCATCTCTTCTGTACCATTGGCTCTTAAAGTTATTTCAGGGTCATTTTACTTGTGAAAGGTATCTTACCTGGGGGAGTTTACAGACTTTTTGGTACAGATATGTTTGACGTGGTGGTATTAAAAATGGAAGAAGAGAACTGAAATCTCTGTGAGAATCTACAGTCGCTTGTAATGGGAAAATAAGATTTTGCTCACTAATAATAATCTTTTGGAAATAACTGGTGCAGCTGCAGTCATTGGTGCGACAATCTGTTCTTGTCTTTTTTTGAGGCATGTGACAGTCTTCAGCAACTGGCTTTTTTACTGAGCAAATTTACACCTTTTTTTTTTTTTCTCTTCTTGTTCCCCCATGCTACTTTTTTCCAAACCTGGAGAATAGAAGTTTCTTGTATAGCTACAGTGTTTTAAAAGGTAGCAGCTTGTTTTCAAAACTTGCTTCTGAGGTCAGATAGAAAACACGGGACTCAAAGCAGCCCTGGAAGCCTTGAGTAGCAAACAGCGGTGTAACATGCTCTTCCAGGAGCCCAAGCTAGGCTGGAGTGGTCACTAAGAGCAAGAGGAATGGAGAAGGCAGGCTTGCATGTAAATTGTTGGTGTTGTCATGTTGTAGAAAGTGGGAGATTTAATCTGTCCTGCTTGCTTGGCTTGGGTGGTCACCAGGAGAGCTTCTTCCATACAGACCATCCAACCTCAAATTGAACAGTATGTACTTTGCTTGTATTTCATTTTGGGTCTTTTTTTTTTTTGCATGCATGATCTCAGTTCCCACATATGCATGGCTGGGTGAGGTCTTCAACTCTGTTTTATAGAGTCACAGAATGGTTTAGGTTGGAAGGGATCCTAAAGACCATCTAGTTCCACCCCTCTGCCATGGGCAGGGGCACCTCCCACTAGACCTGGTTGCTCCAAGCCCCGTCCAACCTGGCCTTGAACACCTCCAGGAATGGAACACCCATGACATGGTCTGTAACCCATGCTGATGCATCCTTTCTTGTGGGTGCACTCCAATGATAAAAATACTTGGAAGCCCATGCATTTTCCGTGGTGCTTGCCTTTAGTCTGGACCTGAGCTGTTTAATCCCTAAACTGCAGTACTAGGAAGGAAGGGACCAGATTCTTTGCACGGCCTGAGACTTTGCTGACAGTTAGGCTGGTTTTCAAAGCCTGGTTGGTGCGTGGTGTTCCTGGGGTGAGCAAGAATTGGGTCAGGATCATGTCCTGTGTCTGTCTGGAGGTTTTGATGTTGGTAACGCACAACTCCAAGGCACCATACCTTTATGGTGCAGGACACAGCATGAACTCACTTGGCAAGATGCCATTCAGTTCCTTGAATGCTCTGTGGGTGATTGACATCTCTTCCAGAGAGGAGGAAAAATTAGCTGGCAAGGTTACTAGTGTTACTTTCTGGCTTGTTGGAACATATTTGAATGAGGCTATTAGATGCTGGAAGCAAAAAGTGGTTTGTTTATGTGTGAAACCAGATCAGTTGTGGTCAGGACCAGAGCTGGGCTGTTCTGTCCTTCCCCTAAAAAAAAAAAAAAAAGCCTTCTCTATCTTGCGTCCATGGCAAATATTTGTTTTAAAGGGTTTTTTGGAGGTTCTCCCTTGAGTTCCAAAGCCTTAATGAATTTGAAAAATAAATAATAATTAAAAAAAGAAGTCTTATGCTTTAATATCTGTGGTTTCAAGGGACTCCAAATAGCTCAGGAGTTCAAAGGTGCCAGTTGTTCTTTATAAGGAATGTTGGGAACAAGGCAGGTTTCTGTTGTGCTGTCAGCGCCTTTGAAAGATTCCCAGATACTCTGGACTTTGTGAAAAGTCACTGGTAGTTGGCGGCTGGGGCACGGGGTGGGAGACAGGACTGCTCATCTGTCCCCAAGTGCTGCAGCCATCACCCCCTTGGCTGCATTCGCTGGTCCTAAAATATTGCTGCTTGCAGAGACCCCGAGGAGTTCAGCACCATCCCAACCCAGGGATTTATTTAAACACGCCTGACTTAATCAGTAAAACGTCTATTGCAAATTAACTCGGTTCTGGCTGGCACAAGTCCTTATGCAGAAACAGCTAAAGTGGCTTTACCCTGGCTGAAACGGGGTAAAATTTGGTGCTGTCCCACCCAAAGGGCCGGAAATTAGCAGTGGTTTGGGCTTCATGGCTGGGACTTGAAGCAATTCGCTTAACTTTTTGTTTCCCCCATACAAAATGAAGTTACCCCCCCCACCACCTCAGGACTTGATTAGCTGAAAGAGATTATTTTAACTGGAATATCTTTTTCCCTAAAGACTTGGGGCAATGGCTGTAGACCAGTCTCTTCTGGAGGAAGATGAAGGTTCCTTGGCTTTGCTCCTGTGGTGTGGGGAGGTCAGGACCAACATTTTCACCAGCTCTTTCTCTCTCCCTCTCAGCTTCTCAGATGCTGATGTTCACTGCATACCTCGCAGTTGTAGTTGCACTTTACCTTGTCCCCCTCACCATCTCATCCCCTTGCATAATGGAGAAGAAGGCTCTGGGACCAAAGCCAGCCATTATAGGTCACCGCGGAACACCGATGGTGAGTAGGCTTCATTATTTAGTACTGTGTTGTCTGACTCTTCTGCCTGTGTAAAGGATGGTACCAGATCTGATGGTCTCCAGGCTGCTCTCCAGAAAATATATATGACAAACATAACTTTGAGGGCACCCCTCCTGGCTAGAATTACTGTGGTGGTAAATCAGTATGTGAACCCAGAGTTAAGTCACACCCCAGACGTTCTAGATGCCTTACGAACAAAAGGACAATCCTTGCCTTGCTCAGGGTGGTTTGTGCCATTGCATTTTCCTGGCTGCTAGTTCTGCTGGTTTTTGCTCTCCAGACTTGGACCCTGAGCTGGAGCAGTAGTTGTTTGTGATTTTTTTGTTTGTTTGTTTATTTTTTTTCTTTAGAGCTTGTGGCTCAGTCTTCATGTCCTTTGCAGGACCTCACCAGCAGTGGTTAAACTCTGCTCGCAGCAAGATGCCTTGAGTATGTGGCAATTTGCAAAAACAAACAAACAAGCTGTGCTGACCCTACATGACTGCATGGTACTCTTGCATTGCAGATCATCATGAGACTGGGTGAGGTGATGAAACATTCCTGTCATCTGCCTCTGGGTAGACTTCGAAATCATAATAATGTAGTTCTTTCTTCTCCAAGGTCTCTGGACATGTCCAGGCTAAAGATGGAGCGTGTCGGCTTGGGCACAGCCCTGGGCTTGGATAAATCTGTCCTGCAGTGTTTGGTCATACTTGTCTAGGTCTCTTGTTTGGGTTCTTCTTTACCTAGGTCTGTTGTATAGTGGTATCTCCATGTGTCTCTGCTGGTTGGTTGACTTCAGACAAGATAGCATATTGCAGTGTAGGCACTGGCCTTGCAATTTTTTTTTTTTTTTTAAGACATCCAACTAACTTTTTTTCTGATATTCAAAGCAGAAAAAAATATCTATATAGACTGTCAGAACCTATTTGGCAGGCTGGAGCGTGCTTGAGCTCATCTCCAAGTCCAAGAGTGCGCACTAAGAGTTTGCTAGGTGAGATAAACACCTGTCATGACACAGAAGTATTTTATTTGTTCTCTTTATTTTTAATGACTTCTTTCTTTAAGGAATCCTTGAAATGCCAGGTTCACTTGCGTCACTCTTAACTATATTGCCTCTGTGGGTGGTGGAATGAAGTTCTGGGCATGATAAACGTTTTTTTCTGTCCTACTGAGTTTGTACCAACCATGAAGGCCAGAAGAAGCCAGGTGAGAACCTGTGCTTTCTTCATAGCACGGAATCACAAAACCTGTTAGGAGATTTTCTTCCTGTGCAGTTTCCAGGCCAGTGTGCCCCCTCTAGCCTTCTAAAAAAATTAAACAGCAGACAAATTCCTTCCAGTTTCCAGATAATTTACATAGGCCTTACACAGAGCAAGACTCCCAGCAGAGACTTGGTCCTTTGCTTTCCTTCATGTTCTTCCTTGGAGCCAACAAACACTCCTTGCAGCATGGAATAAACCTATTTAGGGAGAAGATGTGTAGGTGGAGTGCTGAGGGACATGTTTCAGTAGTAACTTGGCAGTGCGAAGTTAACAGCTGGACTTGATGATCTTAAAGGTCTCTTCCAACCACCAACCATAATGCTTTTATGGTTCTAAGATGCTGCTCGTATGTTAAGGTGCAGAGGGCTGCAAAGGTTGATGAAGAGTAGTGGTGGAGGACACTGTGCTGCATGTTGGAGCTATGGCCCAGGTGGTGTTCAGCAGGGTGCATCCTTCCCCTTCACCATTCCCTGATACATAGAGCTGGTTGTCTGTTAACAGCAGATGGTTTTCTCTGAAGCCTGCAAGAAGCAAGATCAGAGACTAGCAAGCCTTGTTCCAGCCTCCAAGCAACAGTCTGCATGTCCCATGATGAGTTGGCACTAGGTTTATCCAAGTGCTTTGCCTTTGCTGTGTGTGTAGTGAGTGTCTTCTGACTCTGCCCTTGAATGGCAAAGCTGAGAATGGGGTAAGAAAGACGATGACCAGAGGGAGGTGGTCAGAACCTTGTTCTATACTTCCATCCATGCCCAGCTTTTCACTGTATCAAAAGTCACCTTGAATTTCAAGAGCTCCACCTCCAGTGCAAGTCCTCAGGTTGTACTAAATCATATCTGCTTGGAAACTAATGATTTTAAAGCCTTGCTAGAAGGCACTACAAGACAGACATTGAGGTGCTGGAGTGTGTCCAGAGAAGGGCAACGGAGCTGGTGAGGGGTCTGGAGCACAAGCCTTGTGAGGAGCAGCTGAGGGAGCTGGGGGTGTTGAGCCTGGAGAAAAGGAGACTGAGGGGAGACCTTCTCGCTCTCTACAGCTCCCTGAAAGGAGGGTGTAGCCAGGGGGGGTCGGTCTCTTCTCCCAAGGAACAGGTGATAGGACAAGAGGAAACAGCCTCAAGTTGCGCCAGGGGAGGTTTAGGATGGATATTAGGAAAGAGTTCTTCACTGCAAGGGTTGTCAAGCATTGGAAGAGGCTGCCCATGGCAGTGGTGGAGTCATCATCTCTGGAGGAATTTAAAAGCCAGGCAGACGTGGTGCTGAGGGACATGGGTTAGTGATGGTTTTTGTCAACATCAGGTTAATGGTTGACCTCGATGATCTGAAAGGTCCCTTCCAACCTAGGCAATTCTATGGAGGAAAAAAAAAAAAAGGGAAGAGAAAACTAAGTAAATTAAGATTTCACCTAACAGGGTCTTGTTTCACAGGGCTGCTTGCTATGCTTTTGCTGTTGAGCCTAACTGTATGTATATTTATTTTGGAGAAATGGCCAAGTGGAGCTGTGGAGGAGGAAATAGTCCAAGGGAAGAGTCTGGAGACTGGACTGTAGGACACAGACATCCTCCCTTGGGCAACGTCAAGATCTAAAGTCTGCAGAGCCTGAGAGTTTGGGACCTGAGGTGAAACTAGATCTTAGTGGGACTGGAGGTGATAAAAAGCGATGCAACATTGGCCTTCAAATCTCCTGAAGCAAGACAAATGTGATTTGCTGTGCAGACATGCTCTCTGATGGAGCTTGATATAGCTGGTTGCTTCACTTGTCTGGTGGGACGGGGTTTGTAATATTGCATTTGTACATCTAATGCTCTTATACTGGAAAGACAGAAATGCAACTGAGTGCTCTTTTGACAAAAGCCAGCAAAGGAGATCCATGGGGTGGCTGAAGATGCTTGTTGTCCTGGAATAAAGGATTTGCTGGGGATGTGGCATAAGGTGTATGGGGCAAAAGGTGGTGAAACTGAGAGTTTCCCAGAAAAGCTGTAGATGTGTGCGCTTCCTGAGGGATACAGTACTGAGGGATGCTGATATGTCAGTGCATGCAGCCTGCTCCTCAAACAGGGTCAATGATCTTCCTTTGTGCTCCAGAGCCTGCTTTCCTCTGTGCATGCGCATATCACAGAATCACGGAATGGTTCGGGTTAGAAGGGACCTTAAAGATCATCTAGTTCCAACCTTCCTGCTCTGAGCAGGGACACGTCCCACTAGACCAGGCTGCTCAAAGCCTCATCCAACATACCATGTCTCCTCTTGTCCCTTTAGGATCTTTAAGATCAACATTCATAGCATCTGTGTGAGCGTGACTCAACTGCTGTCCTCCTCCTGTGGAGGAAAAAAGTGAGGAACAGAGGCTATATGGCTTGTATAATTTACCTTGAAACACTGGATGAGGGGAAAAAGCCCTTGCATTTTAAGTAGCAAGAGAAAATCAGAAACTATCCTGGCATCTCTACCTAGATGAAGCGTGGCTTTTTGCACTACAGGGGAGCTACTGGTTCCACGCTGGCTGACCATTTGTCTGAAGTGGTAGTGCGCCTCTAAGCTATGTCCCTTTGGTATCATCCTGTTCCCCCAGGAGCTTTAATTCACTGCTAGAAAGGCTTCTGCATGACTCCTTGTACCTTCTCTTGCCTAAATGTCATCCAGTCATGCCCACTTCTCGCTATGCTAAATGTCCATTCCCACCAGGGTGCTATCTGAAAACCCTTTCTCTTAGCAGGCGTTTAGTTAATCAATCAATTTCTTTTCAAAGGCTCTTTTAAAATGAATTATTCAGGCTCCAGATCAGTTTCTGTCCTTCTGGACTCCCATCAGGAGAGCGTCAGGGCTGTGGCAGCAATGTGCTGGGAATTGAGGGCTCCAGCCCTCACTTGATGTCTGTTGGTTTGAAAGGGTCTTGTCCTGGTGGGTACAAGAATTGTCTGACACCCTAAAATGTGAGATGGGATTCTCTGTAAATTTTGCATGTCAATACATTAAACTTTTCAGATGACTTTATGAGCAAGTGTCTGTTGCCTTTGGTCTTCCATCTTTTTATTCTTCTCACAGAAATCTAGTTGCATTTTGTCTTCAATGGCAATAGATTTGACTGTCTTCTCCTTGTAATGGTAAATACGCCATTTATGCTGAGGATAAGCCACAACAAGGGTAGAAGGTAAAAGCTGGGCCCAAACCTGAGATGGAAATGAGGAACTTCACCCAGTAGGACACCAACATCTACTGCCATTTGCACCTTTAAAGTCTTGTCTCAAATGTCTTTCCTCACATGGTGCTTCAGGTTGAGGCAGGTTGTCTTTGGTTTCAGGATCTGAAGAAGGTGCTGTCCATAATGTTGAATCCTACTTGCTTTTAGGTTGTCAGTCCTAAATATACATTCCTTATAAAAATAATTAGGCTCATCATGATGGTCTTTGATCTCAAATTGTAGGTAAGTCACCCAAAGGATTAATAATAGCAAGGACTTATCTGAGCAAGAGCTGTATCTGTCTCCTTGGAGACCTTCATGAAGCCTAGAAGCTCACCTCCCATTACCGGCACCAAAAAGCTACTGGTTGGTCTAAAAACAATCAGGCTAAACCTGTGGAAACCTTCCAAGCATGTCAGAGGCAAGAACAGCTCTTGATTTCAGAGCTGGAGGCTACAGATAGCATCGAAATAAACGCTTTTGGCAAACCACCCATACAGCTGGGTTTCGTGAGGTCTTAACAGGACTGAGAAAGACTGTGCCGAAACAGCTGCCCGTGCGGCGCTCATGCCGTCGGGCTCCTTCCTGCATAGCAGATGAAGTCCATTTCCTCGCTGAGCACAGGCGCCGTGCTGGGAGGAGCATTTTTCGGTGGTGCTGACTCATTGGCTTTGCACAACTCTGGAGTGGAAAAGTACCCATCGCTGGGACAAAGTACCTTGGTGGGCGGCCAAGGTTTAATTTGCGCTTAGGATTTACCTGTTGGGTTAATGCATGGGAATGTTTTGCCTCGACAGGGAGTGTGTTGTGTTGTTTTCGGGAAAATTCCAGCAAATATGGCCATGCACGTGTGGAGTTAATTATTTTTTTTTGACGCCTGAAGGTGAAGCCTCCAATATACGTTGGTGTTCTCACAGAGATGCTGTTTTGTCATCTTTGTGGTACCAACTATCGAAAGAATCAGCGATGAAGACTTCTGGTTGTGGAATGTGGCTTATTGGAGGGCTTTCAGCTAATGAAGAACTGGTGATTTCTTTCTATTGTTTTATGGTTTTGTTTTCTTAGTTGTTCTGAGGGCCTTTATTTCATCTTGGGTACCAAAATTTTGCCACCGCCTATTTGGGATGGCTTTGTTTTTTAAGGGCTCTGAAGTGCTTTGGTTTGTGCTGCTGAAATCAAGAAGTATTTGGTTTGCTGTACGTCTTATGCACACCAACCTATTAAAAATATGGCCAATTAACCTGTCTGCTGCTCTGATCAATAGTAACAAACGATCACAATTAGCATCTTCTGTCAGACCTGGAGAAAGGCTCGTGTTCACTGAAATAAATCTACGTAGGCTTAGGTAGTCTTTCATTAAATCAAGCCTCAGCTTTTTTTTGTGTGCTGTGCAACAGTAATGAGGTCTCATCTCCTATATCTAGTTATTAAATTTCTAATGGATTTTTGCTTTTGAGTTTATCCTGTTGTGCAAGGCAATCCTTTATTTTTTCCTCTTTCTGTTTTGTGCTTTTTCCCCTTCCTTTCAGTCTAGTTGAGCTGTTTCCAGAAGTGTTGGATGTGGATGCTCTCTAAAATACCTTGAATTCCTAGGGATTAAAGATACATTTTATTCTATTTTTTAAACAGTACTGTTGTTGCCTCATAGTAACCTGGCATGATGGGACACTAATGCTGAAATCAACGTACTGGCAGATCCCACACTAAGTCCCATACGGGGAACTTCCAAAGGGCATCTTTTACAGGAAGGAAAATACCATTTTTCAGGTATCATGCCTTGTGTTTTCAGTCCAGTTATTGGCCCACGAGGAGATTGATGTTGGAAAGGAGAGATAAGGGAGGGAAAACTGAAAAACATTTAAAATGATGCTCATGTTTCCAAAAAAGGATGGGAAAATATCCTTAAAGCTTGTCGATGAAGGAAAGATCAAATCCTTCAGTCCAGCTCAGCGCACGATGCCAGAAGTTATACTTTGGAACAAATTTGCTTCTTCTGTGCAAGCTTCTTCACTAGCCTCCCCAACATGCAAATGATGCAGTGATTTTTATTTCTGAAGACCTGGCAAGGTGGCTAATTAGGGGAAAAACACAGTTTAGCGATGTCCAGCTGTAGCAAGGCTGCACTGCTCTAACTAACACCCTTTTGTAATCTTTATTAAGTAAGGTCCAAAGCTCTTGACTCCATCTGAAAGCATTTGCAGTTGACTTCTGAGCACAAAAATAGTCAAAATGAGTTCATCCATGGGTAATTTTCTAGAAATTCATTGCTGCGCCTCTGTAGCAGGAAGAAATGAATAGTAGCCTGATTTTTACAAGGGATGAGCCTATCAAACTAAGTGCGAAGAGAAGGAAGAGCTTCTAGAAAACCCTGTGTGGCATCTGTGTGTGGCTTTCAGTGGATGTTGGCATGGTTTATACAGGACAGAGGCTTTGGAGTGAAATGATTGCTTTCAGCCCCAAGACTTCTTTCACTTCAGTACTGGTTTCTTAAGAAATGGGTTGTGTCCAGTTGCACCAGGTCACTGCAAACCTGGATTTGAGTTTTAGACATAACGTGCCTGAATATATTGTATCAAGGGTGAAAATCCATCAAAGAAACTGGAGGGAGACAGAGAGAAATACAAGTAGAAAGATTATGCATTTGTTTAGTTCTTGCAGTTATGCTGTAAAACCTTTTTTTAAAAAAAAAAAAAATATAATCAGCACTAATCACAGCAAGTTATTTCTGTACCAGCAACTGTCCTGCTTGGATGTGTCTCTGCTCTAAACATGCTGAATTTGGGGCTTCTGCTCCCTCTTTCTTGGAGGGAGACAGAGACAGGCTGGGATGATGGAAATATCTGTTATTCAGATTCTCTCTTTCCACAAAAAACTCACATTGTAAGGGGATGTGAACTCCTGGCACAGAGAGATCCTGCCACCAAAGTGGTGCCAGGGGAGCCTCCAGGTATAGGCAGCATCTGATTTTAGGGGACAGGGTTAAATTTGCTTTCCTGGCTTTCTGGTTGACCTTTCCTGGGTTATGTCATTGGTGTGAGTGGCTTGTTCAGTCCCCTCAAGGCTAGAATTGACCGAGAGGTTTAGAAACAGGGGGAGGATGGCTTTCTGCATGGATGATGGACTCATTTGGAGATGCAATTATTTATATCAGGGTGACTGGCTCTAGCCAGGTTAGGAGCTTACCCACCACATGCTCATAGGTAGGTGACATCTTTGCCTTGAGGGCTTATAATCTACTTTTCAAAAGCTTCTGACTACAGAGGGAATCGGGCTGTCAAGTAATAGCATTGTGGTGTTATAGAGACTACCCAGCACATGCCAACAGCACAGGTCAACATAAGAAGGACATGGACCTATTGGAGCAGGTTCAGAGGAGGCCATGAAGATAATCAGAGGGCTGGACCCCCTCTCCTATGAGGACAGGCTGAGAGATTTGGGGTTGTTCAGCCTGGAGAAGAGAAGACTCTGGGGAGACCTTATAGCAGCTTTCCAGTACCTGAAGGGTTCCTAAAAGAAAGCTGTAGAGGGACTTTTTACAAGGACATGTAGTGATAGGATGAGGGCTTCAAACTGAAAGGGGGTAGATTTAGATTAGATCTCAGGAAGAAATTTTTCACTGTGAGGGTGGTGAGCCCCTGGCCCAGGTTGCCCAGAGAAGCTGTGGCTGCCCCATCCCTGGAGGTGTTCAAGGCCAGGCTGGATGAGGCTTTGAGCAACCTGGTCTGGTGGGAGGTGTCCCTGCCCAGGGCAGGGGGTTGGAACTGGATGATATTTAAGGTCCCTTCCAACCCAAACCATTCTATGATTCTATGCCATCATGGGGCACGGTGTTATGGAGAGCACTTCTGCTGATGTCTGTGCTGTTCGCTGATTCAGAGCAGCCAGAAATGTTCATCCATCTGTGATGCTCTTCAAGAGGGTGCTCTTGACTTCCAGTGGTGGTGTGATGAAGATGACGTTACAGCTCCTGAGTATGTATTTGGACTGTTGGACCTTAAATGTCAGCCTGTCCTTAGAGAACAGTCTTAAAATGCTGCTTCCTCTGCACAGCTGAAGTTTTCAACACAGATCTGGCCACAGTTTTGTAAGTTTATTTAGCTTGTGTTTGGGATCAAGTTTCTGGGAAAGGAATGGATGTGCCTCACATCTGAGCAGCCACATTGTAGCCCTGGTGGAGTCCAGTTAAGTTTCGCCCTTCTTGAAGGGTGAGGTGTGGTCTGCAGGCTCTGTAGGGTCTAGAGATGAGGCAGGAGTGGGATATTCTGCTCCTGGGGCTGAGTCGTCTCTCCATGGGGTTAAGCTCTGTGGCATCTGTCTGAGTGCTGAGGATGGGACAGTCACAGTGCACTGAGTTTTAAAACTCAAAGAAAAATCTCAGTTTTTAACTCACTGCAACCTGTATTTTAGCACTGCCCCTCAGATGCAGTGCTACTTACATTGCTATTATCTTTAAGAACCTCACTATCTACTAAGAACATCACTATCGCCTTTATATGGCCAAATTTGACCAGTCTGACAAACAAATTCCAGCCCCAGAAGGCTGTTTTCTTATTTGGCTTTCATCTGTTGCCTCTGTGTGCAGTCTCAGCTCTGTCTAAATTTACTTTTCCCCAGTGCAGCTGAGGGAGGCTTTCGTGTATTGACTTGCCACCTCCGATCTGTGTGGCTCTGTGTTTCCTTCGCGTGCCTCCGGCAGCGGCGGCTGCGGCTCCCCTGTCATTTAGGTTAAAGTTTCCCCTGCATCTCAAACCAACTGCACCTTGGGAGGGGTGGTGTCCAAGCAAGGCTTGACCATGGCCCTGCAGGAACTGAAATACACTGGAAAGAGGCAGGAAGCGTTTTTAATCTTGTTATCAAACAGCAGAGCCTGTGCCCTCTATGGGTTGGGACTCTGCTGTGCCAGGGTTTGGTGTGCGGGTAAGACATGAGAAGACATTGGTTATGCTGATCAACCTCTGCAGGGGTGGAATCCTGTTGTAGCCACGCTTGTTTGCCTTCATTAGCCCTGATTTGTGAAATATGAGCTCTTCATTGTGTAGGTGGGTAACAGCGGTGTCGCCCTACTCATGTCGTTGGGTTTTACATTGATTACCTGGTGGAGGTAGTCCAACTTTCCCTTTTCAGTCTCCCTTAGCCTGAGAGATAGTTTACAACTCAACACGCTACTTTTTCTGTTCCTTGTGTGTCCGTATCCCTGATGAGACTGCTTACAGGGGCATGGATTCCGTTGCTGCTTGATGTGGTGTCACATCTTGAGTTGGGACTTGCATGGCATCCGCCCAGCCACCTTTCCTGGCTCAGGCTTGTGGTCTTGCATTGCCCTTCGGTTTCTCTAGCTCAGCTGCCTCCACTTTTATTTCCTTGTGATTGCTGCGGTCTCTGAAAGCAAATATTGAGCATTATTCCTCACGGAGAGGATAGCCTTGCAGTGTTATCCTGAGGAAACCTGAGCTACTTGCAGGAGGAAAGCCGAGATGCTGAAAGCAACCCAAGGAGATGGAGCAGGCCTGCCTGGATGAGATCTCTAGATCTTTATGTGGCTGCTGCTCCCTGCTGACAGCTGTGGGCATCGTGACTATATTCCAAAAAGCATTTTTAGCTTGACCTTGCGTGACCCAGTGCTGGGCTGTGCAAGAGGCTGTGATGAGGGCGTCGCCTCCGTATTCTAGACAAGTCAGGCTTTGATTGGGAGCTTTTTTTAGGAAGAGAACGTACCCCTGTGTTGAACAAACAGAAAAATTAACTAGTATTGATGCATGGCTTGAGCCAGAGGAATTCAGAAGAGAGATACCGGAGCTATGTGAACGTTGTGTTGGTGATATTTGGTCTGATTATTTTACCCCAAAGTTTTGCTGACCTGAGCACGTAACGTGATCAGCTAATAAGAAAATGAATGATTCTCAGAGACGTCTTGAAGTCTGAGCAGTTTTTTTGTATTTATTTGGCATGTTGCTTGCGTGGTGCATTTAGGCCTTTGTTCTTAATTATTCCTCTTTCCAAACCCTGAGTGATTCCTGAAAATCCTGGGTTGTGAATGCTCATTGTGTCTTGATGGAAACTTACTGGTCCTGGGGGTGGCAGAGATGAATAGAAAAATGGGATGTTACAGGTGCTCTATACCTGAAAGCAAAATTAGAAAAAAGAAAATGATTTTTAAAAATAACTTTATTTTGATGTGTTCATGTTTCAGTGCAGAAAGCCTGCCAGGTTTTCTCTCCACAGTTAACTGTTTTTTTTCTGGTCTGGTTGCTGCTGGTTTGTGGACATTTTGGGGACTTGCTGTACTGTACTGGTTGTGTAGAAAAACAAAGTATTTGTCTTTACACTGTATTTTTTTTTTTTTTTAAACAACCCCGAATTCTGTTACCATCTGCTCCATTCAGCAGGAAGGAATTTGAAATAAAATTTGAGTCCTTATCTGTGGTAGCCATAGGGATCAATTTTCTTGGCTTAAGGCTATTTTTTAAATTGTTGTTAAAACTGGAACGTTTGTTATTAGAGAATCAACTGATTTTTAGATGTAATGGATGTAATAATATGACTTTATTGAATTAGTAGATGTGGAAATAAAATGTGTGCAACAGCCTGTGGTCTAGTTGTTCTCCATGGTATGGATAATACCCCGGTTTATGGACTTTCTTCTTTCTATAATGGCATTGTAGTCACTGTTTGCATAGAAAAGGAGGAAAATGAAGAACTGTTAAGGTGTTTTAGAGAGCTCTAGATATAACCTGTGGATAGAGAATTGACATCACGTTAACAATCACTTTCTGGGGATCTCCGACAAGCCACTGTTTGGGGGACCACGCTGCTGAGCAAGTCTCTCGTACACTAATTTTGCACCAGACGTTGAGCTAGCCGGGTTTCTGGTATTGCAGGTCATGATAACATCATGATAACTCTGCTCTGGAGTCTGTCCTGTGTGTGAAAGACCATTGGTGGAACAAAATGTATTCGTTATCTTCAGACTTTCAGTCAGATGTAATTCTGACTGGGGAGTGCTGGTGCTCCAGTGTAACTGGACACTACATAATCTGCAAAACAAGATTGTTTTGGCTCCCTAATTATCTCTAAAACTTCCTCCCAGCACTCTCGCTGACACTGCTTCGTAAATGTTTCCACTTACTACTAATCTCTCATTGCTCTTTTTCCCCTCCCCTAGTTGGCACCAGAAAACACTCTGATGTCCTTCCAGAAGGCAGTGGAGCAGAAGACGTATGGAGTCCAAGCTGATGTTGTACTGAGGTAAGTCACTGTGCTGGTTGGTCTGAGACTTCCTTGTGGATGGTCCAAACCATGCTGGTGGGTCTTTCCTATCTGGCGTGTGTCTGGTTGTTAGAATCATAGAATTGCCTAGGTTGGAAGAGACCTTTCAGATCATCTAGTCCAACCATCAACCTGTCAAAAACCACCACTAAACTGTATCTCTAAGCACTGTGTCTACCCGTCTTTTAAATACCTCCAGGGATGATGCCTCAACCACTGCCCTGGGCAGCCTGTTCCAATGCTTAATAACCCTTTCAGTGTAAACATTTTTCCTAATATCCATCCTAAACCTCCCCTGACACAACTTGAGGCCATTTCCTCTTGTCCTATCACCTTTTACTTGGGAGAAGAGACCAATCGAACAACCCAGGACCTTCTCCGTGTAAAGCATGCAGAAGTTACCACTCTTTCCCATTGAAAAGGGCTCTTGGGGTGAACATATCTGATAACTCCTATGTGTCTCTACTTGTAATGCACAGATGCAACTAATTGATTCACTGAGATGATGATTGAAGGTGAAGTTGTCCAGGTGGGCGAACCTGGATATCTTTGCCATGAAACTAATCTTAGAATCATAGAATTGTCTAGGTTGGAAGTGACCTTTAAGATTATAGAGTCCAAACATCAACCCAACACTGCCAAATCCACCACTAACCCATGTCCCTCAGCACCACGTCTGCCCGGCTTTTAAATCCCTCCAGGGATGGCGACTCCACCACTGCCCTGGGCAGCCTCTTCCAATGCTTAATAACCCTTTCAGTGTAAAAATTTTTCCTAATATCCATCCTAAACCTCCCCTGGCGCAACTTGAGACCGTTTCCTCTTGTCCTATGGCCTGTTCCTTGGGAGAAGAGACCAAGCCCCGCTGGCTACACCCTCCTTTCAGGGAGTTGTAGAGAGCGAGAAGGTCTCCCCTCAACCTCCTTTTCTCCAGGCTGGACCCCAGGTTCCTCAGCCGCTCCTCACAAGACTTGTGCTCCAGACCCCTCGCCTTCATTTGCAGGAAGACTGTAGTTTATCCTAGATGCTTTCTTGTGGTGAAATGTGGCACCTGGTTTCTAGCCTGGCTTGAAGTCAACTGGCCTTGGGAAGAGACAGAACTGCTTAAATGTGACTTTTGCTGGAATGCCACAGGTGTGGGGAGAGCAGAGGTCCCAAACTGACTTCATTGCACTGCAAGTCTTCAGGAGGGTTTTTACCAGCCTTGCAAAACTGTCACAAGAATTTAGTGGCCCAGGAGTAAGCTTTTCCTCCTCATATCACTAGTGCTGGGGGAGGGAAGAACCTGGTGATGCTGCTGACTGTCAAGAAGTCGTTCCTTGCAATGTTGAGCTGAATTGATAAGGCTGATTTAGGGAGGGTTATTTCAAGAACTGTGCTTTATTCCAGGATTGTGATCATTCTTTAGTATTCTTGTTCCTTTTCTGAACTGTGTTTTTTGCATGACTTATAGGTGTGCAATAGGGCAGAATTGGCATGAAGGGAACAGTAATGCCTTATCTTGGTGATCCCTCAGTTTTTCTCAGTTCCAGCTGTAAATACAAGAAAGACTCAAAGCTGGTATTTTTTTTTTTCCCTGACTGCTTTGGAGGTTGGTGTTGAAGGAAAGGCATTTTTGCCTGGTGGAAGATGGGCTTCTGAAGTTTAATTTTTAGGGGTGTTTTTTCTTCTTCCCATAGTTGCTTGAGAGCAAATGATATAAAAACTAAAGGAATTTCCCCCTTCCCCTCCCACTCCCCCGCCACAGAGTGGAAGATCACTGTGGAAGGATGAAGTATGAATTGGGATGTGTGTGATACAATTCTTATTTCAAAAGTTAGTTCATTAACTGGTGTGAAGTGACAACAACAGTGACAACAACAGTGCCTGTCCAAACTCACAATGAGCACCTGGCTCGTCTGGTGGCTGAATCGGTTGCTCCCCTTGGCACTGGCTAAGGAGAAAGGTGGTCTGTTGGGAGGAGGAGGAGAGCTGGAAAAGCTCCAAGAGCTTTCCATATTGCCACTTATCAGCCATCCCAGTGAAGCACTCCAAGCATCCCATAGCTTAAATGGTGCCCTTGATTGGCCCACTTATCTGAGACCCTCTCTAGGAGAGCCAAGTCCCTTTATAAGAGGACTCCAATGACCTTCAGACCAAAAAGTGAGCTGTCAACACGGCTGGCAACAGCTTTGAGAAGGGCTTGCAGCACAGCATCCATCGCTGTCCTTATCCCTTGGAAAGATGCTCTTTGTGGCTGTGGCTAGATGGGTACACGACATCCATTCTGGGATGTTTCTGTGTTCTTCTAGGCACATATCAACCATGGGTGGGCTGCTTGGACATACAATCAGACCTATCGCATCCTGCTCCCCACCCATTACACACCCTAACTGGGTGGTCCTGATTATAAAGCCAAAACTGGTTATAAAGCCAACTTTGCTTCAAGCAGCAGGAGCATAGTATCGCTGCGTGTTCCTCTCTAATCGTCTATCTCCTCTCGCATCTCTTCTTCTAGAGCTCTGATTTCTGTCTCTGAATTATTTTTTTTTCAAACCTTTGCCCGCTAATACATTGTGGTTAGCCTTGGGTGCTGCAGAGTGACTCCATAAGGGGAAGGATTAGACAGGAGGGAGCGAATGTTAAGTGCCCTCTAGGATTTCCACGCTGTGGTTAAGGCTTAGCGGTATCTGATGATGCTCTGCTGTGAGATGTTAAGACTTGAGCTCCTATCTCCCTTAAACACTCCACACTCTTAATTCTGTAGCTGTTTAGTATCTTTTCTTTTTTTTTTTAACTGTAGTTATTAAAAACCCGTCGTATTGCAGCAGTGAGGTGTGCTGCTGAGCATGGAATTGCTGTGTCAGTGTGTTCGTTCGGGTTGGGGGGGGCAAGTAGTTGGCACAGCACATGCTAGAAATAGCAAATAAAGATGCCAGTGACCTTTGTGATAAGGGACTTTCTGCAGGCAACGGTGAAGCTGAGGCAGCATTTGCTCCATCATCTAACATTGTTTTCCCTCCAGCTCTAGGGGGTGAGTGCTCTGGGTTGTCTCCTAATTGAAATGGGGTTTGTATTTTAACCCCGTCTCCTTTCCAGACCTTACCTGAGCCTCCTGTTATGAAGATGGGCTCCTTGCTTTGGAAAAGGACATTGTAATCAGGCTGGCTGTGCTGGGTTTATCTTGATTTCTGAGTGCAGACAACTGTCCTTCTTGGCCTTGATAGAAGCCCTCACTGCTCTGGTGTGGTGTTGCCAGTGATCCGAAAATTGATCCAAGAAAATTGGGCTGGAATAAAGCTTAAAGAGTTTTTTAGGTTTCCCAGAATCATTGTTCTGTATATCTAGATGGTTTAAAAACCACGGGGCATGATTTTGGCTGTTTAGTTTCATGTGAGAGGTGGGGTTTCTTTAAGATGCATGAACTTAACAACTCACGTGAGCATGGCTGTTTCCTGAACCCAATTTTCAATTGGAAAAGGCAATTTCAGAGCAATTTTAGTAGCTTGGAACCCTTGCATTTTTCCGAAAGCCCATGAACATTAAGTTCTCTTGTAGGCTGAGAGTCTCTGAAAATCTTAATCATCATCTACTATTAACAATTTGAGAATAGTTTGTGTGTGTATCTGTATGTACAGGGTATGGAAAACCTCTGATGTTGTTGGGAGCTACAAACGTTGCAGAAAGCTTTGGTTGGCATGAGCATTCAGGGTGGGTGTTTTCTTGTCCAAGCTACCTGAATATGACATTCTAGAAATTTTTGAGGGATTAGTGGGGAGGAGGGATGGAAGGATGGATTGGGTTATGTCAGCATTTGAATGACTGTAAACATCTAGCAGGTATCTAAGAGAATTTCCTCTGGGTGCATCTCATTTCAGCTGGTCTTGGGGATGCTGGGGATGTGTTAAGCTGGTCAAGATCTTCATAATGATTTTGATATGAAGCCATGAGAGAGGCTGGAGTGGGAATGGGCATTTCTCTAGTACTGTGTATGTGGTTGTGCACCTCCACCTTTAATGGGACCTCTGACTGTCTTTGCAGCTATGATGGAGTGCCATTTCTGATGCATGACAAGACACTCAGGAGAACAACGAATGTGGAGGAAGTGTTTCCGGAGCGGGCCTACGAGCACTCCTCCATGTTCAACTGGACCGACCTGGAAAAGCTCAATGCTGGAGAGTGGTTCCTACAGGTGTGTATGGCCATGGAGAGGGTGTCCTGGAGCCATGGACATGGGATGAAAGCTCATGCCTAAACCCTCTTTGAGGTGGAAAGGTGTAGATCTAGCCCCTCCTTCAGATCTGCACTGGTCTGAAGTGCAGCTAGAACAAGAATCCATGAACCACATTTAGTTCTGTCCTCTACAAAACTTAAGACTTGGTCTAAAAGACAGGTTGTCTGTCTGTGCCTTTTCCACCAGCTGGAAGAAGGCTGGAATGCCTGGTTAAGGTTAATGCCTAGTTGACACCACAAAGAACTTTAAGACCCCCAGGAGGGTGATCGTGTGGTTATAAAGAGAACAGAAAAGACAGCATGTCATATGCTATTCCTTTTTCTTTAATTTACTTCTGGAGAGAGTTGTCTTTACAAAGAAAAAGCAAGAAATGGAGCCTTCGAAGTCCAGGGGAGGAAGAATTGCTGTGGGATGGGCTTGACCCATCCTTCAGCGTGCAGACAGGTTGCAGGTGGGATTTCTTTTTGCCAAGCCGCTCTCTGGCCAGTGGCTGGTAACCTTCTTGGAGAGCGTTGGTCAGGAAGGAGGGCTGCAGCACTCTGGTACGCTCATGCAAGCTTGAATGTGGCTTGGTGAGGCATTGCTGCAGTGATGCAAGCTCAGGTACCGCTTTCACACGGCTGCTTGAAGCTCCCTGGGTGCTCTCTTGGTGGAAGTCTGAAACCACCGTAGCTTCACTGCTCTTCTGCTCTGAGCTGGAGTGATGGGGGTGTCTGTATTACAACTGCACGTGCTGTTGCACGGAAACTTGCTTGGCCTGCAGGTGTGGTTGTGGGGGTGGGAATGAAGGGAAACTACTGCTTGCCAGATGAGAAGGGCCAAGAGAGCATCTGGAAGGCTGCTTTTCGATGTGCTTTGAAGCAGTCAATCCTGAATGTCCTTCAGTCAGGAGCCCATCTCTTCCAACAGCCCATAGCTTCCGCCTGATCACTTTTAGCTATATAATCATGGAAGGATTTGGGTGGGAACAGACCTCTAAAGGCCATCTAGTCCATGAGAAGCAGGACTGCAGGGAAGAAGGGGGTGAAGGGAGATGTGACCTGCCCCTATAACGTTGCTTGAGCAGCACATGCTTTGGGGAGGGAAACTGAGGCAAGAAGTACCTTGCCTCAGTTGGTGGAACCTGGGTCACAGCAAAGCACACCCGGCCACAGCAAACAGGAGAACGATGCCCCCGAGTTGCACCCTGACCTCAGCCCTGATGTGTGGGCTCAGGTAGGTCACTCAGCACCCCTGCCTCAGTTTCCCCACAGCCAAAGAGGAATAGTCATAGGGCATTAATCAGAAAGCAGATGCCATCATAGAATAGTTTGGGTTGGAAGGGGCCTTTAAAGGCCATCTAGTCCAACCCACCTGACAAGAGCAGGAACATCTTCAACTAGACCAGGTTGCTCAGAGCCCTGTCCAACATGGCCTGGAATGTATCTAGGGATGGGGCATGTCCCACCTCTCTGGGCAACCTGGGCCAGGATCTCACCACCCTCACAGCCAAGAATTTCTTCCTCAGATCTCAGCTCAGTCTCCCCTCTTTCAGTGTAAAACTCTTCCCCCTCGTCCCATGGCTCCCCTCCCTCATCCAGAGTCCCTCCCCAGCTTTCCTGGAGCCCCTTGAGGGACTGGAAGGGGCTCCAAGGTCTCCCCGGAGCCTTGTCTTCTCCAGGCTGAACCCCCCCAGCTCTCTCAGCCTGTCCTCACAGCAGAGGGGCTCCAGCCCTCCCAGCATCTCCGGGGCCTCCTCTGGCCCCGCTCCACCAGCTCCGTGTCTCTCCTGTGCTGAGGCCCCAGAGCTGGAGGCAGCACTGCAGGGGGGTCTCCCCCGAGCGGAGCAGAGGGGCAGAATCCCCCCCCTCGCCCTGCTGCCCACGCTGCTGGGGATGCAGCCCAGGCTGCGGGGGGGGCTTCTGGGCTGCCAGCAAACATTGCCATGTTGAGCTTCTCTTCACCCACCAGTACCCCCAAGTCCTTCTCCTCAGGGCTGCTCTCCATCCCCCAGCCTGTATGGATACTGGAGGTTGCCCCTACCCATGCACAGGACCGCACCTGGCCTTGTTGAACCTCAAGAGGTTCACATGGGCCCACTCCTCCAGCCTCTCCAGGTCCCTCTGGATGGCATCAGGTCCCTCTGGATGGCATCCTGTCCCTCAGGTGTGTCGACTGCACCACTCAGCTTGGTGGTGTCTGCAAACTTGATGAGGGTGCCCTCGATCCCACTGTGTCACTGATGAAGATATTGAACCATCCTGGTCCCAGTGTGGACCCCTCAGGGACACCACGTGTCACCAGTCTCCATCTCTTCCTTTTTATTTTTAGATTCTGAAGAATCCTTGGTGATCATATATGTAGTGTAAGAAAGTACATTTTTAGCTTACTTTATTGAAAAATTACATTACTGCCCTATAGCTCTGCTCTCCTCCTGGAAACCAAGTGACCTGCCTAGCACACCTTGCGTTTGGTAAGGATCTGTCACTTGCCCTTGGGTCAGGAAACTGAGGCACAGAGCTTCAGCAAGCTGCAAGATGGTCATCAAGCATGGCTGTCAGCATCCCCCACTGTTGTCAAGGTGGTATAGAAAAGGATCTTTGACTGTATTCGAGGTTTCTGGGCTTTGTGGCACTAATGCCTGGATGTGCTTTGCTTTCAGAATGACCCTTTTTGGACAGCTGGGTCTCTCTCAAGGTCTGACTATTTGGAAGCTGCCAACCAGTCAGTCTGCAAGCTGGCAGATATGCTAGAGGTGATCAAGGACAACACATCGCTCATCCTGAACTTCCAGGACCTGCCACCAGCTCATCCCTACTACAGCACTTACATCAACATCACCCTGGAAACCATCCTGGCATCGGGAATTCGGCAACAGGCTGTGAGTTCTGTGGGGTTGGTGATGTTTCCAAAATTGCCCTCTTCATGGGTTCCCTGAATCCTTAAGTGTCTCATTTGATCCATTTGAACACTTGATTTGAAATGCTACTTCACGCCAAGAAGTCGTGCTGGGGAGGGCTTTGCCTCCAGGCTGGTGGTCCTAGAGGCTTGAATAGCATCTTGGACAGTACTTACGGTAGTATAGCTAGTAGAAGGAGGAAAGTGATTATTCCCCTTACTCAGCAATTATGTGTTCCATGTGGGACTCACCAGTACAAGACAGATGTTGGTAAACCGGGGCAAGTCCTGCAGAGGCCACCAAACTGATCAAGGGGCTGAATATATGAGGAGAGGCTGAGGGGAACTGAGTCTCTCCATCCTGGAAAAGAGATGACTTTGTGGAAACCTAATAGCAGCTCTCCAGTGCTGGCAAGGAGGTTGTTGAGAAGTTGGACCAAAGCTCTTCACTGAGCTGCGTGTCAGGAGGGTAAGAAAGAATCACCGTAAATTAGAACAGGAGAGGTTTTCACTGGATATAAGGAAACTAGTTTTCCCTGTGATTGCAGACCAGTGTTGAGAGGGGCCAGGAGAAACTGAGGGATCTCCATCCTTGCAGCTTTTCAAGATGCAACTGGAAAAAGCCTGGAACCTTGTTTGAAATCAGTGCTGGCCCTGGTTTGTGTTGGAGTAGAGATCTCCTGAGGTCCCTTCCCCAATAAGAGCCTTGGGCACGAGAGCAGAGGCTGAGACCTGGAGGCCAGTTGTGAGCAGCAGAGAGACCTTTCTCTCCTTAAAATCATAGAATAGTTTGTGTTGGGAGGGACCTTTTAAAGGTCATGTAGTCCAACCCCCCTTCCAAGGAGTCTCCTTCTGTCTCCTTGGTTTTAAATAATCCTTCTCCCTGGGCTGAGCAACTGTTTCAGCCTGGACTCAGCTTCTGCTTGGAGGAGAAATGAGTGTCCTGGAGATTAGGGTTTTTCAACAAAAGGAGGTCTATGTACCTTCAGGTCTATGTATATGCAGAGATTCTCTTCCAGGCTTTCATTTCTGCCCCAGAATTGTCCTTGCTGGGTTATGCCAAGCATTTTAATTTCCAGCTCCATGCTGTTGCAATTATGGAATAGGGTAGAAGCATTTTGGTTGGAAGAGACCTTTAAGATCATCAAGTCCTACTGTTAACCTAGCACTGCCAAGTTACCACTAAACCATGTCCCTCAGCGTTACATCTGCACGTCTTTTAAATACTTCCCAGCCAGCCTTGTTAGCTGTGTCCTCTTTGACCACGAGGTACAGATCTTCACCCAGGCCATCAGGAGCTCCCTGTGATGTAATCACCTCTTCTGGAGGGAGAGCACCACTTCCCATGTGTTGGATGGGTACCAGACTGGGGGACTTTGTGTGTCCCTCGGAAAACTTCTTTGTGGATCTGTCTTGGGAAGGAAATCTGGTCCTTTCACTTGTCCTGTGCTCTCCCTTGAATACGGATTGGTTGAAAATAGTGTAGTGAGGCTGGCAAGTGGAATGACTACATCACTTGCAGCTTAGATATTGCATCTGTACCAATTAAGTGCATCTGCATGCACAGACAAGTTCAGCACTGACTTGTTCAGTGATGGGCCCAGGGGGAGCTATTTTTAGCTTCCATCTGTCTTTCTAATGACAGATGCTGCCACCCAATTGCCAATTAACTATGTGGCTGCAATGATGGTGTTATCCACAAGCCTCTGCCAGCTTGGCTAGATCCAAGGGAGGACCATGCTGTGTCTTATCCTTGGATATTGGAATGGAGAGCGGGAGAAAAATAGTCAAAACATAGATGTGGGGTTGTGAAGTGATATTTAAAAGATCGGTAGACATAGTGCTTAGAGATATAGTTTAGTGATGGTTTTTGTCAGAGTTAGGTTGATGGTTGGACTCGATGATCTGAAAGGTCCCTTCCAACCTAGGCAATTCTATGATTCTCACCCAGGTTTTATGGTTCCCTGTTGAAAATGCTTACGGCTGCATTAGTGCTGCTCCGATGCTTTGGTAGAGGAGCGTCATGGAAGTTATTAAACATGGGTTAAAGCAGTGCTGAGATCACCTTGTTGGGCCCAGCCTCTGCATGGCGCAAGCCATAAAACTGCCCAGCTTGGTTCCTCATCCACTTTACATCTGGCAGCTGAGCACCTGAACAGTGATTAATTTGATACGCTTTCAAAGTGTGGTATGAACTTAGGGAAATCCTTGCCCTGGGTTGGAGCAGATGTACCCCTGATAAAAAAAAAAAGAGGGGGGGGGGGGGGGGGGCGGGGATAAAACCAGTCTTAGCCATGGGATTGTGGGAGGCTTCTCTTGTACGTCCTGTGTGCGCTGTCAGTTTTAGTCTCATGTCTTTAGTTCTCTCTGTGCCCTGAATTGGGCAGGGAGGACAGGTTTGCAAGGTTGTACCGTGTCTCTTCTCATGAGCCCTTGGCCTGATCCCTTTGTATCTCAGCCCTTTTCACCTCTAGATGTTGTGCGTTACAGCCCTCTGGGCTCACGGACAATCGTGAAATGAATAGAGATGTGGGAGACTGTAAGTGTCTCATAGATAACTTGTGTGACAAATGAGACAGTCTCTCATGTGATTTTGCTTCTGGCTTGGTGTAAACTGGCTGTCTTGTGTCACCAGCTTTGTGAATTGTCTTTGCCGTAGCCGTCCTCTGTCTCGCTCCCTCCGCAGGTGATGTGGCTGCCGGACACGGAGAGGCAGCTGGTCAGACAGATTGCGCCGGGTTTCCAGCAGACTTCTGGCCTCAAGCTGGACGCAGAGCGCATGAGGGAGAAGGGCATCGTGAAGCTCAACCTGCGTTACACCAAGGTCACGAACGAGGATGTCAGGTACAGCCCTCGGTTTGGACACTGCGTGGTAGCCCATGTGCTCCACGGTGGGTGCATCCATGGCCCAGCAGCATCTTTTCTGATCATCCCAGGCTGTCTTACCTGCATAGAGGTATCTTTTCAGATGGATTTGCTCTTGAAAGCTTGAGCTGTGCAAGCGTGTCCCTACCCATCACCCAGAATCCAGGCTGTTCCCAGGAGCGAACAGTTGTCTCTAATAACTCCACATGCTAATTCAGTATATGATGATCCTTTTTGAAACACAAATATATGAATAGTCTGATTCTTATTACACTGTCAGCTCTGGAAAAAGTGAAGGCTTTTCACACTGAGTACCTCCAAGTGCTGTCTTACCCTCATTAGCAGCTGCCCTTTGCTTCTGTTTGTCTGCTCCAGAGTTGCTGCTACAGAATTTTGATTAGTCCAAAGTCTAGATATGCTTTCAGAAATTTCTCTTTGCAGAGAATTCACCTGTTTCATTGCTGTCCTTTGTCAGCTATTTAGACTGGTCAGGTCTCCTCTTTAATGAGACTGGCACAGCGTGGGGTTCCTCTCCTGCTTGAGCCTGTGTTTGAACCATGCAGTGACTTAGCTCCCAGCTTTGTCCCCTTCTCGGAAAGGGCGGATTGTCTCTAGTGCAACCTTTATCTTTTTTTAGAGTTAACTTTTTTTTTTTTTCCCCCCAAAGAGATACTTGAAAATGAAAGAGGTTTGCAGAAGAAAAGTGTCTTCAAAGGATTTGTCTTGCTATACGTTTGGGCTGGGAGTAGGGAACATCTGGGCCCAGGGCTGTTTGAGAGCATGGTCCTATTTATTATAATCCAGTGGTGGCTTTCCATGGCTGCCAGCGATTGGTCTAGTTGCTTGCCCTGAAAACCAAGTCTGTGCTTTACCTGCAGGATAATTCCTGCCTGTGTTTCCCCTACCTATTTGCTCTATCTCATGGAGAAGACCATATGCTTACGCTTCCATCTATCCCAGCTCATCAGCCCTGAACTCTCATTAATCCCACCTCAGCTCTCTCCAAAATCCAACCTGCCACTTGAGTCTTTCTTGAACCCTGGAAGCCTTCTGAAGCCCAGTCCTGCAGCATGAGCCAGAGCAGGCTCAACAAGCCCTGGTATAACACGGTTCTCTCAGCGCCCCCCCCAAAATCAGCATCTGGATGTAACATTGCTGCAACTACCTCTGCCCTTGAGAATCCGTTAGCCTTTGGAGCAGCTTGATCATGTTGTGAGCTTTGAGATGTCCACATCTTGTACAGTGGCCTCCCACCTCAAAGTGCTCTGCAGACAATAAGTTGGTAGGATTAATCTCTGTGCTGGAGATTAGTGATGCTTCTGCTTCGTAGATAAGGAAACAGCAATTTATGCAAATTGTATGGGTACAGGGACTCCACTGTCCGTGCTTTGTTTGCTGCTGACAGCTCTTGTACCCCAGCTTGCAATTTTAGCTGCTTGGCAAATGACCTCAGGAGACTGGAAGCTGTAACTCTGCTACTGTCCCCAAAGCAAGGGCATGACGTTGGAAATGCAGTCTGTCAGTTTTTAAGTAAATTGCCTATGAAGTATTACAGGAATCTGAGCCAGATGTTAATTTTATGTCAACGTGATGAGGTGGTTGTTACAAAAACATGCTGTGTCCATTGTTCATGAGGAAGAATCTGAGGTGGTCTGTGGCCTGGGTCAGGTAGCATCCAAGAAGCAAAGAAAGCTTTCAAGTTCAAACCATTTGATTGCAACACCCTTGGGTTGCTCATGAAGTGACCGTGCCCTGTTTAAAACCACCCATCTCATGCAATTCAAATAAATCTAGCCATGATTACATAGGTGGCTAATGATGAGAGCTCTCCTCTTGGGGATGAAGGTCTGACGGTTGCTGGGGGACTCACATCTTGCCCTGTCTGTCTCCTGGCAGGGACTACGCCATGGCAAACCTGAGCGTGAATCTCTACACTGTGAATGAGCCCTGGCTGTACTCCATCCTGTGGTGCGCCGGCGTCCAGTCGGTCACCTCTGACAGCTCCCATGTCCTTCGCAAGGTGCCTTTTCCCATCTGGCTAATGGTAAGCACAATGCCTGGGAAGGTACTGTGAACCCCTGGAAGGAGGGGATGCAGTTGGAGGGGTGTAGAGGTGGCCGTTGAGCACTGGAACCGTAGAGCTAGGGGGTTTCTCCAGGAAGGTTTGGTTGGGTTCAGTGTGCTCTTGGGCTTGGGAGTTTTCACTCTCTGTGTGTCTGAGATGGTAATGGATCAATGCTCCTCTTGAACCATCCCCTCCTTCAGATGGCCCCGTCTCTCTCCATACGGGGTTTGGGAGCCTTGGATATTACGTTGCATGCCCCACTTAACCCATATGATTTTTCCATCTTTCTCCAATGGAAAAACATCTTCCCAGACCTGCTGAGCAAACCTGGCTTCTGTGTTTTGGCCAGGCTGCCGAAAAAACTGGTGTCTTTTTTTTTTTTTTACTGTTTTTAATACCAAATGAGGACAAGTTTTGCTACTGGCTACCCCATTGTTGAACAAGGAACAACCAGAGACCAAAGGTCCCTTACCCATCATGTAACCAGTAAACTCTCTGAAGACTCCCATAGCACTTTGAGTCTCTGAAACACACAGAAATATTCATATACAATACAGCCGAGGGTAGGAAAATTTCAGCCCATGAAGCTCTGAGAAACCGTCAGCACGTGAAAGGAGGGGGAGTTTAAAATTGTTCCTGTTTGTGGTTTTTCCTGATAATGTCATTTTGGGTGACAGGGTAGCATTAGAAATGTCACAAATGTTGCGATTTATATGCGACCCCTGCAGCTCTGTGCTTTTCTTTCTGCCCTGGTGGTAACTTTAGCCATGTGTGGTCTCTCTGTGATTGTACAAACCAGAAGGCTTAAGGTCTGCTTCTGCTTTTTGTCTTCCAGCCTCCAGACGAGTACCACCTGATCTGGATCACATCTGATCTCATTTCATTTATCGTAATTGTAGGAATTTTTATATTCCAGAAGTAAGTAGCATTGGTACAGCTCGACTCTCACGTATCTGTGGCGTGTGTTTTAGTGTTTTTTGTTCAGAGCGTGGGGTGGAGAATGGGACAGAGGAGCACCGAGCTCCTCAGGTGCTTGGATTGCAATAGCAGGGGAACTGTTTGTTAGAAATCCCTACAAAGACTGCAAACAATAATTCCACTTCTGCGATGTGACATTGAATTGGATGAAGTCAATACTTCTTATGAAAAATGAGAGATCTCAAAATAGTAGATAGAGGCCTTGTTCTGCTCATAAATGTGTGTGGGAGAGAAACTGTAAATGCTTTAGGGAAATAGATATTGAGAAAGAGATTAAAATGCTTTAAAGGAAGAAGAAGCGATGTTTTGAGATTCCACCATTACAGTCTTCAAAAAGAACATACCATAGTTATCTTAAATCTGTTTGTTCCTGTTTGGATGAAGAAATAGAAATATTCATAGGATGGTTCGAGTTGGAAGGGACCTTAAAGACCATCCAGTTCCACCCCCTGCCCTGGACAGGGACACCTCCCACCAGACCAGGTTGCTCCAAGCCCCGTCCAACCTGGCCTTGAACCCCTCCAGGGATGGGGCAGCCACAGCTTCTCTGGGCAACCTGCGCCAGGGGCTCACCACTCTCACAGCCAAGAATTTCTGCCTCAGATCTCATCTAAATCTCCCCTCTTTCAGTTTAAAACCCTTCCCCCTTGTCCTCTGCCTCCCCTCCCTGATCCAGAGTCCCTCCCCAGCTTTCCTGGAGCCCCCTTAAGGACTGGAAGGGGCTCTAAGGTCTCCCCGGAGCCTTCTCTTCTCCAGGCTGACCCCCCCCAGCTCTCTCAGCCTGTCCTCACAGCAGAGGGGCTCCAGCCCTCCCAGCATCTCCGGGGCCTCCTCTGGCCCCACTCCAACAGCTCCGTGTCTCTCCTGTGCTGAGGCCCCAGGGCTGGAGGCAGCACTGCAGGGGGGTCTCCCCCGAGCGGAGCAGAGGGGCAGAATCCCCCCCCCTCGCCCTGCTGCCCACGCTGCTGGGGATGCAGCCCAGGCTGCGGGGGGGTTTCTGGGCTGCCAGTGCACGTTGCTGGCTCATGTTGAGCTCCCCATCCACCACCACCCCCAAGTCCTTCTCCTCAGGGCTGCTCTCCATCCATTCTTTGCCTAGCCTGGATTTGTGCTTGGGATTGCCCGACCCTTGTGCAGGACTTTGCACTTGCATGCATATTATGATTTACCAAATCAAATCAGTCGCTTAGTTTGCTGCATAGAGAAAGCCTCTCCGCTTTCCAAAGAAAAGGCAGAGCAAGGCAGAAGCCTCTCTGTTAACATCCCTGAAAACAGATGTGGTTTATAAAACCTAGGAGCAGAGCGAGTTAAGACACTGATAAATCAGGAGGAGGTAAATCAACTTCCTAATGGCAGAGTTGGCCAAGCCACCCTCCCCTTGATTGTACATGAGGAAACCATGGTGTCTTCCCGGTGATGTGCCTTTTCTCCTAGGAGGCATTTTAGCTGTCAGTGGTGACAGTGTAATCGCCCTCTCTGGGGAAAAGCATGAGCTCGGAGAGAGATGCACTCCTTCCAGTGAGCAGCAGCAGCCTTCTCCTGGGAAAATCTGTCTTTCTGAAATTGCATCCCCTTTTCCTTGGCTCTATAATCTCATCTGCTTTGGCATGCACAAACGACTGTCCTAGAGACATCAAGGCACCTACACTTTCCTTCCTTCTTGATATTCGAAATGCTTTGTGTTAGGAGCAGCAATTTCATTCGCTTCAGCCTCATGAGCCAATGATTTCACTGTCGCGTTGTCCCAAATCATCCGCTTGCAGCAATCTCTCTCCTTCCCCTGGGGTGCAGAATTACCCGGGTATTTTTGCCGCGTTGCAGTAGGTTGTTGCTCCTGCCAGCAGCTGGTATGGATTTGACTTCAGGCCACATGTTGTCTCTGTTTATGATTATGTCTAAATTCATGAATCGCAGTCCCACGCTGTTTAGACCCGTGCCCAGCAGGTCCCCATTCCAGCATGAGATAATGGAGTGAGCAGCAGATTCAGAACTCTCCTCTTGGATTAGATTTTCCAACAGTTAATGAAAGCACTGACTGAGATGAGATTAAAATTTTTCTAAGGAGTCTTGTGATCTGAATTGTGGCTGATTAAACCCTTCCTCCAGAAGGGTATTGTGGCTGTGCTGTCTGGAAGCTGCCTCCACTCCCTCAAATTCATCAGTTGGTTTAATAGAGATGTCCCTGCTCTTTAGACCTTGTATTTCTCTGTAAAATACAGAGATGCACGGGGGAGTCTGGAGGCAGGGACTGACCTCTCTGAAGAGCAGAATTTGAAGGCCAGGTTGATGAGATATTTGCAGTCTTCTGCATCATCTCCCGAAGTCAGTTTTGGAAGGCTTTCCTGAATCAGACCCAGGAGACCACAGGCTGAAGAAATTAAACTGACTCAAACTGCTGAATGGGAACTGTAGGTCCCTGAGCAGGGGAGATGGTGCGTGCTTGGAGAGGGAGAGAAGTTGCAGCTACGTGGACTTTGCAATAGCTGGACTCTTCCTCTCTGCACAGATTAAATTTCTTCCAGGTTGGAAGAGGTTTGATGGAGTAAGGCAAGAGGAAGCAGGGTAAGGAAGGAAAGCATTATTGCAGGATTTCTCTTCCACTCTCTATGTAAGTGTGATACAGGTTAGAAGAGCTGGGAACTGCCACCAGTTTTCCCCAGCATCCATCAACCTGGGGTGCCGAGCTCCATGCCCAACATCTGGACCTGGCATAGAAAGGCGGTTGCTCAGAGAGCTCTGGCCACGTGGGCCCATCGTAGCAGGGCCAAATGTCTTCTTTCGGGTCTCTCCCTTGGAACAACTCAACCCTGAGTCAGTAGAAGGAAGAAGGAGAAACTCTAGCACCAGAAGCTGGACTTTGTGCTGCAAAGGGCTTGCTCTTCCAAGAGCTTTGTGCAGGAGAGACCCATTTCCTTCCAGTTTCTCCACCACATGAAAGAATTGGTAGAAGCGTTGAGGATATATTAAAAACAAATCACAGCAGAATTGCCCAACTACCACCTGCTGATGTGATTCAGCTCTGGCAAATGGGGCTTGGCATTTGGCCTTCAATGTTGTGGTTGTTTTTTTTGTTTTATTTGTTTTTTTGTTTATGGTTTTGTTTGTTGTTTCCCCCCCCCCCCAAGTCCTTTTTGGGGCAAAACAGAGCTGCTTCCTTCATGTAAGGATGAGGGGGTGGGTGGGAACAGAGCCACCGCTTCGATGTGCTCGTCCTCTCTCCTACGCATGGCTTGTCTCTCCTCCGTAGCCGCGGGTAGGGATTGCTCCTGCTGTTCTGCTTCAGCCCCGGTGACAGGATCGTGGCAGCCTCTCCGGAAGGGAAATACCAACTGTGATGACTTCTAACCAATCTTTTTTTGCCTCTTTGCCTTGTTTATTTTCTTACTGCTCTGACTGTTGTGCATGTTCCTCCTCTTTCTCTCTCTGCTGCATTCTGGCATCTCACAGCTATCACATGATCAGGTAATTCTGGTGCTTTCCTCCTCTTTCTCTTTTTTCATTCAACCTTCCTTTCTCTCTTTCTTTCTCCCTCTCTGCTATGGCTTCACTGCAGATGGACAGGGCAGGACACAGTTTTTCCACGGTGCTTTCAAACATCTGGCTTCACAGGGGGGACCATAAAGGGCTGAACGTTGCATAGTCCATAGCCACGAGCACCGCGGGAGCCTGATGCTGAAGCCGGTGGATGTTTTGAAGGCAATCTGACCATCCGTTACAATGATCCAAGTCACTGCCTTTTAAAACAGCTCTATTCTGAGGTCCTGCAGTGTGTTGTAATTGGGAAATTCCCAGTGGATGTAATGCTTTCTCCATGGAAATAATCCCATGCAAAACATGCCCTTCCTTCTTGCGTTTACCAGAGGTTTTTGAGACCAACCTCTTCTAAATTGGCCAATTCTAAAGAAAATAATGTAACCTGTTCAATTATATAAAGTAGTGCTTTTTTGAGCCCTGGGAATGACTTTGTAAAGCTAATAGCTGGAAAGGTTTGGCACATCAATTGCTGCACTCGGAGCTTGGCATCTTTCAGGAGTCTCTTCCGAATAAATAGCATTACACCCAGGAAGAGAATGAGCGTGGGATGCTGGATTCGAAGTGCCATCAATTGGAAACCCAGATTTCTCCTCGTATTGGCTGCTTTCTCACCAGTCTATCTCATCCCCTTGGAGGGAAGTGCTGTTGCTTTTCTGCAGTAAAGCCTTCATTGCGTCCGTACTCCGACCAAACTCTTCACGTGTTACCTTCTCCATTCCTTCCGCTGTGTGCCACGGGGTTGTATTTCTGAGGACTTGACTACTCCCTATCTGTGCTTATCTGCCCCTCTCCCTCTGCCCACCCACCGCCTCAGAGGTCAGGGTTGGCCACCTTCAAGCATTGCCTGCTCTACAAGGTACCTTGGCCTTGTGATGTTACACCCTCATGATATCTCCACGGAACAGGACCTGGTTATGGGGCTGGGCTGAATGTTTCTACGGGTGCAGGGAGGTTGGGTGTTCTCCCCTTCTCGCCTCCCCCTTGCTCCCTGGGTCGTGGATAAGGAGAAGACAGGCATGGAGAAGCTGGGCAAGCTTTAGACATGAGCGGTCACAGGATGGGGACTGTGGTTGTGGCTGGCTTGGCTCTTTCCTCGCTCCATCTTATCACCTTGGTACCAATCAACCCCGTTTTCTCCCATCCCTGCCCCTCTCCCATCCCCTTTCCCTGCCATTTAGCATCTCCTCTCCAAACCAAGGGTCCAGTCGCGGCCCTAACACGGTGTCTGCTGTCTCTGTGTTGTTGTCCCAGTATTTTTTAGTCTGTTCCCACCCTGTGTCCGTCTGGTCCACTTTGATGCCAACCTCCCAGAACAAGACCTACCTGCTGTCTGTCTGGCCTTTTTGCACGCTGCTGTCCTAAACGTGGCTGATCACAACAGAGTCCAAGGGGGTAGGAGAGGTGCTCTTTTCTATTAAACAAGCTTTCTGGAGACCCAAAGGCTACCGAGCACAGCAGAGAGTAGTTCATATGGTGTTGGAGTTATGTTGTGATTAAATGTACTGGTGGCCCTTCTAAGAGGGTATTTCAAAGTCTCCCTGAAAAATGGGGTCACCCTCTCCTAGCTTGTTCAATCAGAGCAATGCACCCCTGTGAGAAGAGGAGTCATTGGCCCCTCAAGCATAATTAATCACCCTGGGTCTGGCTGCAGCCACTGTGTGAGGTGGGGAGCGGAGAGCAGTGGATATTCCTCTTGGGAGGAGGAGAAAAGCCCTTGGTCCCTATGCCCCTTTGAGGCTGGACTCTCTGTGCCTCAAAACAGCCCATGCCTTCCATGGGACGTCTAGGACCAATGGGCAAGTAATCATTGTGCCTTTGGGCCACACAACCCAGCCTAATGCTGAAAATACTGATGATGTGGGCCAAGAAAAGACTCGTTGTAGTGATATGTTTTGGTCCTGCCTGATAATAGTTTAAGGAGGGTCTTGTCCTGTGAGATCCTATGCACTTCCAACCATGTTGACCTTAGTGGGATCTGCCTGCATGGGACACTAAGGGCAAAAATGATCATCTTCCAGGTCAGAGTGGCTCAGCTTAGCTGATGGTGATAGGAGAAAAATAGTGTTTTCTATTTTAATTTTTTTTATACTTAATATCTTTGCCTTCTTGTGCTTCCTCTGTGTTGCTTCTGTCCATGGGTCTGTGATTTGTGTCCTGTTGCCATCCCGTCCCTTCTTTTCTCTGTAGCCAGAGCACCTACCTTCATCCTTACCCCGGTCAAAGCCTGATGGTGCAGTGTAACCCACTGGGATTTGGGAAAGGGACAGAAACCCCATGAAATCGACACCAGCTAGATTTTCTTGGAAAAATTGCAGAACCTCTTTTGTGGATATTGCTTTTTCAGGCTGATGCTGTGGAGACCCAGGCTGGGGATGTGTGTGGGCTCCTCAATCCCTCTGCTCCTGGGGCTTGTTGGGGGTTAGAAATTTAAGAGAAGGTGGTTATCACCTTTAAAAAAAAAAAAAAAAAAATTAAAAAAAAAAAAAATCACGTTCTCCTGTGTGGGTGAGCCACTAGATGGTGCCAGAAGATCAGAAGCCCCATAAACTACCCTAAATCCCTGCTGTTTCTCCATCAAATAGTCTTACAGCATCCCTGGCAGGGAGAATGTGATTTGCTTGAAAGCCTTCCTCTGTGGTCAGGAGGTAGGACAAATCGGTGGGGTGTGTGCTCTGAAAGCCTGGACTAAATAACATCCCTTTGCAATGGGATATTGGGTACGGCTGCTTTGCCTGAGCCCACCAAAGCCTGTTTTCTCCTATTGCAGCAGCATCCCACGTTTCACTCCTGGTGCCAGCAGCTCTGCAGCTGAGGGTCTGCTACAGGGGTGCTCTCAGGCTGAAAAACAACTTTAAAAGCAAAATCCCCCTTGAACGTGCTGCCGTTGCTTATTACCAACATCAGTAATTTTCTTTACATGCATTCAGTAATGAGAATAAAAGTCTGGTTAATTTTACATCGAGCCAAGTTCCCATCAGCCTTATGTTGTTTATGTGGTGGAAACTTTTGGTGAACACAGAGTTTCATCAAGGCTTAAAAAGTGTGGGTTTTTGGTAGAAGCATTTAAAGAAAGACCTGGCATTTGGGGAGGGAAGGGTTCTGGGAGAAATCATGTTCAGAGGAACTGTACCTGACAGCTACCGGTGTGGGGACAGTGTCTTTGTTGCGTCTTAGATTTGAGGCCTTAATGTGTCTTTGAGTTCTCTTCTCCCACAAGGGTGAGCATGTCACACAGTGAGGAAAAGGTTATGGTTCCTTTACTTGGCTTGGTCTCTCGTTTTGTTCCCTCTTTCCAACCCTAAGAGTCAAAATAGTCAAAGTAGCCGTTCCTCCTTAGGGCAGTTGGGTAGCTGATGTGATAGGGAGGGGTATCTGCACTCCTTGGTGAAATTAGCAGAATTAGGATGCTCAAGGTCGTTAAAGATGACCTGCTTGTATGTCTGTACCCCTCTGAGATAACATACTCATCTCTGAACATCCTCCTACCATGCGGGGTTGCATAGGTGCAAGGGAGCAAAAGCATGAGGGTCTCTGGGATTTGGTCTCCACATTGTTGGTGGCCACTTGCCTTGAGGATGCTCCCATGGCTGGGGAGACCAGCCCCTGAATCCCCCTCTTGTCTTGCAGGTGGCGCCTAGGAAGCATCAGGACCTACAACCCAGAGCAGATCATGCTCAGCGCTGCTGTCCGCCGGTCTAGCCGGGATGTCAAGATCATGAAGGAGAAGCTGATCTTCTCAGGTACGGATGGGGCTGGTTGGTCAGAGCCCTTTGCTCCATCCCTCAGCTATCCCCCTGCTCTCTGCTGGTGGAGGAGGTGGTCTTGATATGGGTGTCATCATCTGCTGGTGGGACAGGGTGGCTGGACTGACCCTGCTGCATTGAACCACTTGTAGGATGCGGTCATGGCTCATCCATCCCAAACTGGTGCTCATCTGAGCACTCATTTGCTGAGAAATCCCATGTCTAACTTCCCAAGTTGTGCCATGCAGCTCTCATGCTGTCCCACATCATCTCTGCTCTGAATTGTCAACAGTGTGTCAAAAGTTATAAAATCCAATCAAATAACAGCATAGGTCATCGCAAATAGTGGTGACGAGTTTGGGGTAGACCTGGAATTCAGTGGCCCTGTGGATTGAGGGGTTCCTAATATCCTTGTGCTCCTCCCAGCATTTATTTGTGTTGGAACATCTCACCTCTAAGAAAGATCTCAGAAATGTGTACAAAGAGGGAAAGATTTAGCTTTAAAAGATTAAAGTTGGTGCGTGAAGCTGGAAAACTCACATTTAAAGGAATGCGAATATAATCTCCCCTTGAGCTTTGTTATGGGTTCTCTTTTTTTGTATTTAGGGGCTAGAGACCTCCAGCAGGGATCAGGGTTTATTGTACTGGGCACATTGTGTGAAATGCGGGCCTGATTCTGCCCTCCAGAGATGGTGAAAATCAGGTGTGAATCCAGAGAGGCAAAGCATTTTGTCACAGCAGAATTAAGCCTCTCCTAGACATAAAATATCCTTAGAGGTAGGGGATATATATTAAATTTTTGTGTATCTGAAACATGTGTTTTTGCTTAGGGTGGGTGTTTACAATTAAAGTTAAAATTAAGTTGTATGTTTTTGCAAGTGAAACCAGTGACTGTAGGAGTCTACCCTTTTCCAGAATGGCCGTTTGGGTAGATAAGTTCAGAAATTTTGCACCCTTTTTCTAGGGGTGACTAACTCAGCCTGTGACATAGCATGCATGTGTATGGGGGGTCCAGTTTTGCCTCTGATGGTGTCAGGGTTGTCAAGGTCTGAAATTTAGAGGTCACCTCTTATTTGGAGGTAGATGCTCAGAGCTGGTTTTAAATGGGTGCAGTGTTACTAAACCCGGGGTGAAATCCCTGTAGGATCAGATAGATCCCACATGCTGGAATTGCATGGTTGCTCAGTGCCGCAGTTTCCCTGTCCATGGCGGGGGGGGCTCCTGTGACTTGCACCCCTGTGACAATGTGTGTCCTCCCTTCCCTTCTCTACCCTCCCCAGAGATCAACAACGGCGTGGAGACCACGGACGAGCTGTCTCTCTGCTCCGAAAATGGCTATGCCAACGAGATGGTCACCCCCACGGATCATCGGGACACCAAACTGAGGATGAACTGAGGGGCTCTGATCCAACCCCGGCGCGTGGCGTCCCCTGCGTTCGCTCTGGCAGAGAGAGCCGTGCTCTCCTGCTTGCTGCGGGATGGGAACCTGTGAGGAACTGCTGGTTGGGCAGAGACCCCTTCCCATACCCCATCGCTGGCTGCTCCACCTCCCTGGTTGTGAGGTGGGAGGGGCTTATTTTTGTAAATATGTAGAAAATCTGAATTTTTTTGTCTCTTTTGGAGGTGGTTTTTTTTTTGTGAGTGTAATTTTTTTTCCAGGGCATGAGTGGAAATACCGTGTTCATTAAATCCTCGACCTTACGGCTGAAGTTATTTGAATCTTGACATGACAGCCTGAGTCCCCTTGGGGGGTTCTGGGATGAACACGTTGGACATGTCTCCCCGTTCTCCCCCTTGCCCTGCTCCCTCCTTCCCTTGGTGCAGCGACTGTGTAGCTGAATGTTGTGATGTTCTTGTGAAGTGTCGTTTTTCTTACTTTTTTTTTTTTGTTGTTGCCCTCCCCTTTTTCCCCTTTCCTGGGCAATGAAGTTTTAGCTCTAATGCAACAGGAGGCTCTTTGGAGGAGAGAAGCTTTCCTTGGAGGGGAGATAGCGCTGCTCTTCCCCGATGAAGTTCAGAGCCAGGGAAGGGGTTGCACTGGCTCAGTCGCTTGGACACCTCCCTGTCCCCTCCTCCTTCCCCAAAGCCTGGTTGCTCGCAGGGGAATGGCCTTCTGGAAATGTTCTACCACAGTCTTGAAGGGAAATCCTGAGCGTTGGCTGTAGATTGGCCTCTGCTGGCAGTGATGCTTTCATTTTTTATATTTTTTTTTCCCTTTTTTTCTTTCTTTCTTTCTTTCTATCTTCTCCCTGAGTTGGGCTCTGTCGGGAGCCCAGATGGCTTGCAAAAAGCAATGCCGTGGGCACCATCACCGCTCAGATCTGGCTAAAGTGCCTGCCACACCAAGTGGCATTTGGAGTTGCTCCTTGCTTCCCTGTCCTTGCACCCATGTAGGAAGAGGAGGTGGTGGTGTGGTGTGAGCTTCCCCCGCTCTGGGTCAAGGAGATGCCCATGGGCGAAGGAGTTGTAAATAGTTTGGAAGGTGAAGCAGCCCCGGAGTGTAATTTATTCCTGCAAGGAGACCTTTCCTCCTTGCTTTGTAAGCAGGATCTTTAAAAGCTGCATGTTTGCGTCCTCCAAAGGAGTGACGGTCTTGCAGCGGATGCTGACAGGCTCATGAAGGTAAGAGCTCCCATCAGCGTGTTTCCAATGCAAAAGGCTTTAAACCAAAATCCTAGACCAGAGGTTAAAAAGAAAAGAAAAAAAAAAAAAAAAAAGAAAAAAAAAACTCAGAAACCAAGTAGATGATGGTTGCATTTTATTCCCTCCCTGAAACGGCTCATGGCCAGCCCAAGGCTGTCTCAGCTCTTTACTCTTGACCTTCAAGGCCTCGTGGAGAGGAGCCTGGTTTTGGGTCACTCCGTTGCTCGCAGGGAGCTGGTTCCCAAGGCAGCTGAAGCCAGCTGGAAGGCTGCCGGAGCTGTGAATGGGTCTTGGCTCAGTCCCCACAGCCTTCTACTGTTGGGTTGCTCCCTTCCTTGCTGGATCTTGGTCGGCACAGTGTGGGAAATCCCATTGATCGCAAGCTTTCTTTGAAGCTTGGTGTGCACTGCCTTGATAGTGATGGGACCATCAAAGATGTTTACCGTGGAGGGAATGGGAGCTGAGGCTTAGTCTTTGGGTGCTGGCCAAGCTGGGCTGCGGAGCCCATGAGCATCTGGGAGAAGTCACCTTGCAGAGGAGAAGGTGGTCTACGAGATGCTGATGTGCATCGTGTTCAACGCACAAAGCAGGCTTGGAAAGGCCAGGAACAAGCCACCATCAAAACAGCCTTGAGCAGTTTGTTCTTGTTTTGGCAGCATTGAATGGCTCTATTTTTTTTTTTTTTTTTGAAGCTGTACTCCCATAGTGTTTTGAAACCCTGAAGTCTTGGGCTTAGTGTGTAAGAACCGGGGGCAGAATTGGCCAACTTATCAATGTAAGAGAAAAATACCCCTATTAATAATGAAAATGTGAATTGTGATGCTTTGATAAACACCTCCTAAGAAGTGCAACATGAGACTTTAATTCGTTTGCATCTACCCTGGGTTTTTATGAATGTAAGTGGAATAAAACCCCCCTCTTACCTTCCCCTAGTACTGTCCCTTCTATATGGTACTCTCTCAAGTCTGTGAAACACAGTGTGTTTTTCTCTGCAGAATTGCAAGATTTTGGTGGATTTGAAGGCTTCTGAGAACAAAGTTGCTTCTCCCTTTACTGTGGTGCTGTATTGAAACATTCCCGGTGGATTGTCATTGCCAAGTGAGAGATGTTGTTAAATCTCAGCATCTGTTGATAATCACCTGCATGTTCTGTTTTTATCCTTGGAGATGACTTTATTGGAAGGTCAAGTGCTTAAAAGCTTGGAAGTGTTAAAAGCAATCTAACAAAGAGTTGTTTCCACAATTCACTTTTTTCTTTCTTTTTTTTTTTTTATAATGAGACCCAAACTTTATGCGTCATGCACTGACTGTTACTGTTATCGTCCTGAATATTTACTACCTTTTATTTTTAAAAGGATGATACTTTTTTGATGAAAATAGACCTAGACCAAAATAAACTCTGCAATGCTCTGTGAAATAAACTGTCAGTATTCCCCTGCCAGTCCGTGATGTTGTCATGTGTTCTGGGATTGTTTGCGTAATGGTGATGCCTTGATCTTCTCCCTGTGTTTCTGCTTTTTTGTGCTTTATGAGGGAGGTAAAGGTCTGACCAGAGGGAGGTCTGGAGATCCATCCTTCTTGAGATTGGTACAGTTGTGTTGCATCTCTTCTTGATGACAACACCAAGCTGAGTGGTGCAGTGACATGCCTGAGGGACAGGTTGTCATCCAGAGGGACCTGGATAGGCTCTAGAAGTGGGCCCATGTGAACCTCATGAGGTTCAACAAGGCCAAGTGCAGAGACCTGCACTTGGGTCAATGCAACCCCCAGTATCCATACAGGCTGGGGGATGGAAGGAATAGAGAGCAGCCCTGAGGAGAAGGACTTGGGAGTGTTGGTGGGTGAGAAGCTCAACATGAGCCAGCAATGTGCGCTGGCAGCCCAGAAATGCCCCCGCAGCCTGGGCTGCATCCCCAGCAGCGTGGGCAGCAGGGCGAGGAGGGGGATTCTGCCCCTCTGCTCCGCTCGGGGGAGACCCCCCTGCAGTGCTGCCTCCAGCTCTGGGGCCTCAGCACAGGAGAGACACGGAGTTGTTGGAGCGGGGCCAGAGGAGGCCCCGGAGATGCTGGGAGGGCTGGAGCCCCTCTGCTGTGAGGACAGGCTGAGAGAGCTGGGGGGGTTCAGCCTGGAGAAGAGAAGGCTCCAGGGAGACCTTAGAGACCCTTCCAGTCCCTCAGGGGGCTCCAGGAAAGCTGGGGAGGGACTCTGGATGAGGGAGGGGAGCCATGGGACAAGGGGGAAGGGTTTTCCACTGAAAGAGGGGAGATTGAGATGAGATATTAAGAAGAAATTCTGTGCTGTGAGGGTGGTGAGCCCCTGTCCCAGGTTGCCCAGAGAAGCTGTGGCTGCCCCATCCCTGGAGGTGTGTTCAAGGCCATGTTGGACGGGGCTCTGAGCAACCTGATTAGTTGAAGATGTCCCTGCCTATGGCAGGGGGGTTGGATTAGATGGCCTTTAAAGGTCCTTTCCAACCCAAACCATTCTATGGTTCTCTGCCATCCAGGTTTTATAAAAGAGCAGCTGAAGAGCAGTCATATGAAGAGGAGGTGACTGTGCAGACCTGCATCTTGAACAGTAACTGTAGAATAATTGTTCAGTGCTTGTGGCCACATGGGGACAATGATGCACCCGTAGAAACCATCAGGCAGCAGTTTTAAACCAAACAAACGGGAAGCAATTTATTTTTAACACACATTATGCAAGTCATTGCCCCAGGGTGCTGTGAAGGACAAAAACCATAAGCAGGTTCAAAGAGCAATAAATGGCTCATATGTCCATTAGCACTTATTAAACACAGCTTGGGAAGTCCCTGAGCAGTTCTTTGCTAAATATGTTTATTAAGGGAAAGTCTTGCTTGGTGCTTGCTCTATTACTTTTTATTCTTTACCCCAGGATCTGCTCCCAGCTGCAGACAAGAGGGTGCTTTGGGTGAGAAGGGGATCTTGTCTGGGTCAGCATGGGGTTGTTCTTTGTTAAGCAGCTGTTTTCTCCAGCCCCTGAATGGCTGCATTTAACTGATAGTTGAAAGGGATTAAAATAAACACAACGCTATCTCACTGGTTGGTGATGGGTAGTCAGTACCGTGTCATGAGTTTGACTGGCTCTGGGAATAGCGTTTGAGTGTTAAATACAGAATTGCCCTAGGGGAAGGGGTAGAGCTCCTGATATCTACAATATTGAATAATCCCTAACCGGGGCTGTCCTTGCTGTACCCTAGGGAAAGATATTGAAAAGTTGAAAGGAGAGAAATGAGAGTCATGTAGGCTGTGTCTGTTATTCAAATAAAGGAGCTGAGGATTGATTGCTGGCTCTAAGCCCAAATGGCTTGGGACAGCCAACATTGTGCTATTTAACTCTCTTTCTTCCTCGCTAAAACTGCCCTAATTTATAAAAGCTTAGTGGTACAGCTGGGATAGTTCTCATGGTATCTGGGAACCTTTCCAAGCCCTTTAAATTTGCCCATAGAGTTGTAGTCCTGGGGTCTGGGAGGTGATGCTGATGTGACCATGCCCTGCACAGTAAGAAGAATCTCTTATATCTCTACTAAAGCCTTAATACGATGCAGTGGCTTGGAGCTTGCAAAGTTCAAACTTGGCATGAAAAGTCTAGCCATGCTATGAGCAGCAGCAGCGGCATGAGGCTGAAGGCTGGTTCCCCTTCTCCTGGACTCTTGGTGCAAGCAACCTCTTCTTGGCTGAAGCTCCTGACCAGGTTTCAAGCTCAATGTGTGTATTGACCATGTGTGAAATAGGAAACTATTTCCTAAGTGAAACTTAGGAAACTAAGTTGGGTTTTTTTTCCCCCGCTCTTAAGCCTCTTAGTTTTCTTCATCTATTTCTTCTGGACCTTGTTTCTGTTCTAGTTACTACTCAGCCCTTACTCATCTACTTGGTTCTCCTGCTTCGGTCTCTTCTCCTGGAGGCTGGTGGCTGCCCTTCACCTCTAAGTGGCTGAAGGTGGAAAGAGGATGTTCTGACTCTCTCCATGGCAAGATGTAGCCATGGATGGTGGTGCCAGGAGTTCATAGACAGCTGACCTGGATAGGACACATTTCCTTCTCTGGGGCACATGGTGGGGAGGTACAGACCACAGTGTGATCAAGTCCTAATGACCATCGTCCTCAAGATGTCTCACCATGGTCTCTGTTACCTGATCTATCCAAAACTTTCTTCTACCTTGCCTCTTGTCCTTTTCATCCTTTTTTCCTTGTTTTCTCTTCAGCTTAGCCGCATCCCTTCTCCTTCCTATTCCTTTCTCCTCCTGAGATGTATACTCTGCTGCTCCTTCAGGAACCTTTGGTCCTACATTCACCGAGAGCTTTCCCCAACAGATGCCTGGAGTTCCAGCTCCTATATACTTGTATTTCCCTTTTGCATCTTTTTTAATGCTTGTGGCTTTGTGCCTAATGGCCTCCATGGGCCGTGTGCCTGGGGATGAGCATTTTTAATATGAAGAAGAGTTTTTAGAGTCCTAATCCACTGTAAAATCACCACTTCTGGTGTCTGTATCTACTCAGGAAGAAGACCCAGGGTGCTGGGAGCAAAAGAGAGGTTGAGCTCCTGCCCCTGCATAAGGTGTCTTTCCTCCAGTGCTGCCTAGCAGACACCCCTTTCAAACATCTCCTCATCCTTTTGCAGCTCTATGGGGTGTTTAATACCCTGTTTCATGGAAAAATGCCGCAAGCGTAGGTTGTAGCATAGCCTTTGCATGGTGACAGCCACTTTGGGGCATGGTGGCATCACATGGAGAGATCCAGGGCTAAGTGCAGCGCAGTCTGTCTGTAGAAATCTGCTCGATAGGTGGCTTGGTGCGGGCACAGGAAGAGCTGCACCCTGCAGAGCCACCTCACTGTGATCACTTTGTGTGTTTACAGCCTTTAGTAGCTGGTCCCCCCCCCATCTCTACACATGGCTTGAAGCTGGGGTTGGTTTTTGAGCAGGCTGGTAGCCCCATGCTTTATGGTCGCCAGGAGATGATAGCTTTGCGACCTTGCTGAGGAGTTTCCAACACTTTGGAGACCTTTTTGCTGTGCCCCACAGGGCAGCATCAGTGCTGTGCTGTCATCTGTCCACTCCTGGTCATCTCTAGCTCCATCCATGTGCAGCCATGATTGCACCCCTGGTCAGTGCAGTCTGGCAGTGCCAACTCCATCAGGGTGGAAGGTCTGAAGAGCAAATCCCCCAACCTTCCCTCGCCACTGTGCAGGCTGGGAAACCGCAGTCCCTTCCAGGCTGGCAGTGATTCATATGCAAATGTTGGGAGCAAGCAGGATGCCAGCTTGCGCCCTGCAATCCAGCGATGGGAGAGGAACAGAAAGGAACCAGCCAGCACATGCAGCCGTGGTGCCCCACAGAAGGGCAATTTCTCCAGGCTGACAACATGCAGGGTCTGGTTATTAGTAGTATTTCTTTTCTGCTGAGGGTGAAATACTATGAATTATTCAAAGCGATGCTGGGCAAGGGAGGGAAGGCTGACTGGGTCACATTAGGGGCTTTGGCAACCTTCAGCACAAGGGTTACTTCGTGGAGCTTCCCCGGGGCTGCTTTGATCCCTGCTACGAGCTTTTAAAAATTCAGCCAACAACTGGGATCGAGTTGGAGGGGAGGGTGCAGAAAGCCACACGCGGCAAACCTCCCCTTCTGTCCTCATCATCCTCAAGGACCTAATTACCTAATTATCACAAGTTAATGAGGGGGACTGCAGCTCTTCCCTGACCCAGTCCCTTCCTGCCCTGGGCGTCTTTTTGCTCACAGAGCCGTATTTTATTTATCGGATTTAGTGTGGTTTCCAGTGAGACGGAGTCTCTATCAAATGAATCGTTCCACCTGGACCTCAATTTGCTCTCCAGATGGCTTGGCCCTCTTAAGCTGCCCTGGTGTGATATATTTTTCCCTGAGCTGCGATGGGTTTTCCCTGGGTCCTGGCTCCTCCCTGCCTGGCTGTTATTGACAGCTGCACGGCTAATGCCCCGTAGCTCTCTGGCATGTCATTCAGGAGAAACAAAAGCAGATTTCTCCCCCACCTCTCCGGCAATGAGGATAAAGGGGATGCTTTTGTGCTTCCCCAAGCGCTGCTGCAGAAGGGCTGAGCGTGCTTTGCGGAGGGGACCTGTCTCCGTGCAGAGTCCCGACGTGGATGGGAGCTCTCCCGGAGGGAAGTTGAGTCTTTTCTAGGTCCCACCTGGAGAACACAACCTGTGGGCCAGGTAAGGCTGGACTTCTTGCTTTAGCAGCTGGGTAGGCTTGGCCAAAAAAAAAAAAATTAATGCAGTGTTTGCTGCTGTATGGTACTTGGCTGGAGAGGGTGACCTGGAGAGGAGTGTGCATGGGTGAGGGCAATGGGGCAAGCCCGCTCTTTCTTTGGCGTTGACATCATTTGTTTCATGGGTAGACAGGAGGGATGTGAGCTGGGGCAGGGCTTTTGGATTAATTGGGGGGAAGAAGGGGAGGGGGGTGTTGCTCTGTAAGGAGGTCAGTCTGAGCTGTTTCTTCCCAGCACTGAGCCGTGCAGAGCTGTACATGTCCCTGATGGCTCGGAAACGTGTGCAGATCAGGGAGAGATGTGGGGATAGAGATGTATTTGTCTGGGATGGAGCTGCATGTGTCAGGAAAATGTGGAGTCAGCTGTGCTCTTTGCAAAGGCGTCTCTAGAGAGCTGCCTTTGTTGGAACTTCTCTAAAACACTTTGAACCGACTGGCAGCGGTTCCCTTCTGTACACAGCCCCGAGCACCCGTCAGTGGTGTTCGGGGTGTTCAGAGCCTTCACACACTCCTGCAGGATTGCTTAGATATTTAGTTAGGGCTTGTCAAGCTGTTTCACTGCTCTTTAGGACTCTGCAGCTCCCCTGTGGCACAGGCAGAGGTGTTTTCCCCACTGCTGGGGGATTCTGGAGGCACAAAGGGATACGGTGACACTTTCTTGGGGTGGTGGGGTGAAGATCCTCAGGATCAGATTTGGTTGTCCTACACACAGCTACCATGGTGCAGGTGCAGCCAAAAGGTGTTCTCTGGGGCATGGGAGAATCTGAGCACTTTTGGGGGCTGTGGTCAGGTGTGATGGCTGTCCAGGTGGTGCAGGTGTAGGAAGAGAGAAGGATGAGAATTAAAGCAGGGATTTTTTGACTCATGAGAAATTCAATGTAATCGTCCTCGAGGATTCTTTCAGGAGAGTGTGTGGACACCACAAAGCCACTGATGTCTGGTAACTCGTTACCCCAGTGGGGACTTGTGCTCCTGCCAGAGGCTTGTGGTGAGATGCCCCACAGTCTGACTTAGGGGGCCCTTAAGAGCAGACCATGGACCCCCTCCCCCAAACGGGCTCTTTGCTGTTACAGAGCCTCAGAAAAGCAATCTAAAACCTGCATGGCCATGGTTGAAGCTGTGATCAGGAGTTCTCTGTTGATGGCCTTCGCTGGCACCCCCACTCAAGGAGTGGTGCTGACTCTCTGTCATGCTTTTAAAACACGGGTGGTGGCATTGCTGTGCCCCTTTTATTTAACATCCAGCTGGAGAGAGCAGTTGGGCAAGCGTTGGGAGACCCAGGCTCCATCCCCTCCTTTCTCTGTCCACCAGCATGTGGGTCTGTGTAACAGTGATGGGTCAGGGTGGGCTTTTGTGGTGAAGTGGAGGGAACAGGTCAGAGTCAACCTGTTAGTGGGTCTAGGATGGTGGAGACAGAAACTGAGGGTTTAGGGTCTGTAATTCTCTCACTGTTGTCAGATAGTCGATTCTTGTCACTAGCCACGACGCTCCCCTGCTTTTCAGATCCCCTCTCTGCAGGTAGAGGTCCTTCTCCCCAAGGATTACTCTTTACAGATGATCTGGTTGCCTCCCCCTGACTTGAGCAGGGATCAGCCTTTTGGATGTGCAGCTATTTTGCCCCCTCCAGACTGAGCACACGACTTTCCCTGCCCTACAGGGATGAGTCCTGCTGCTTAGGCTGTCAGAGTGGTGTGAACCATTAGAGCTCGAATGAGAGAAGTCTGCTGTGCTTCATTGCAATCGCTTTATGAAGTCCTTTAGGAAAGATTTAAAACCATCCGGAGAACAAATCTAGCAGAAAGGTAGGTCAGATGTAGATGTCTCCCCTGCTTTTGAGCAGGTCACGTCATAGCTACCTATGGCAAATCTTGGTCTCACACCCTTACCTCTGGATTTTTGCCTGGAATAAGACATCTGGGGAAACGCGGTGGATAAAAAGAGTCAAAATATTGCATTGCTTCCAGCTGGGCTGTACTGTGGAGCACTTTCATTTGAGAGGATGGGGAAACCAGTTAATAAGAGCTGCAAGATGTCAGAAAGAAAGGAAAAGGTGTCAAGGTGTAAGTGCAGCATAGGTTGGGCAAGGCAACTGCCTTAGAAGAAACACCTCCTAAAAGCAGAAGTTGGTCTACTGGGATGGGATTGGATTGGATTGGACATATCCATTTTGGCTGGAATATTTACTTCCTCATGGTACCGAGGAAGATGCAGAAACCATGATGGTGTTGGACGTTGCAGTCAGATATATTTAAGACCGTGCTGTTCTCTTGTCTCCTTCCCTGCTTCCCAATCAGGATGCATCGAATGATGAAAGAAGAATCAAGTTTCAGGACAAGCAGCCTGGAAAACGCGACACGGGACCCAAGCAAAGAAAAGCTGCACATGAAGCCCTGCAGCGGGTCCTGCCATGCTGAGCAAATCCTCCAGACACTGAACTCCTACCGGCAGAGTGGTATCTTCACAGATGTGGTGCTATTAATTGATGGACAAGAATTCCCCTGTCACCGTGCCACTTTGTCAGCCAACAGCACCTATTTCCGGGCCATGTTTGGTGGCAATCTCAAGGAAGGCCACCAGGACATCATTAATATTCAAAAGATTTCCGCTTCCACGATGTCTCTTCTTCTTGATTATATGTATGGGGGCAACATCATAATTCAGGAGGACAATGTTGAAAGCATCTTGGAACTGTCTGACTTGCTGCAGATCTCCAAGCTCAGAGATGCTTGTGTCACGTTCCTTGAAGGCCAGCTTCACCCATGCAACTGTTTGGGCATCATGAAGTTTGCCGATTCATTCTCCATTGCTTCTCTGACAGAAAAGAGCAAGAGGTTCATGCTGGAGTGTTTTGTGGAGGTGTCATCTCATGAAGAGTTCTTGGAGATGGGTGTGAAGGAGCTGGTTGAATATCTATCTGATGAGCAGCTGGTGGTCCCCAAGGAGGAAGTGGTCTTTGAAGCAGTCATGCGCTGGGTACGGCATGACGTACCAGCCAGGAAGGGAGCCTTGAAGGACCTCCTTGAGCATGTGCGTCTGCCCCTGCTTGACCCCGCCTACTTCCTGGAGAAGGTGGAAATGGATGGACTCATCCAGGACTCGAAGGAGTGCATTCCTCTGCTGCACGAGGCCCGCAAGTACTACATCCTCGGGAATGAGGTCAGCTCTTTGCGATCAAGGCCCAGAAGGTAAAACACAGCGTCTTCTTCCCTAGACTGGCATGGCCTAAGTTGATGGATTTGAAGTTTGAGGGGAGTTCTTGGGTTGTTTATTCTTTCTTTCTTCCCCCCACCCCTCTCCGATTGCTTCTTTTTTGGCCTCCCTGTTTCCAAAATGAAGGCGTTGGAGATGTTTTCCTGGTCCCACCTATAAATTTTCTGTGAAGTTTATACTAATGCATGTGACACTCTTCTTTGTTGGCAAGAAGTGCTCTAGTCACACTTCCCTGGGTGTGCAGTGATGCTATCCAGACGTATCCAGACTATGACCAAGAACGGGTGTTCGTAACTCTTTGTTTCTGTCTGCTTTCACCAATGTGTAGAGCACTGGGTTGAGACGTGTTTCCTGTTCTCAGCTCTGCCTGTTCTCATTTCACCTCTTTGGTCTCTCTCCCACCTTCTCCAAGCTGTCTGTTAGCAGGAAGGCTTGGATCAGGCTCAGTCCTCCTGGCCATCAGCGTGGTGCCTAGCTCAAAAACATTACTGCAGGGTCAGGAATTTATGTCCAGGGGAAAAAGAAAGGCAGTTACTATCCATGTGGCTACCTGGGTACCCTCATATTACTTTTTTTTATTATTTCCCCCCCCCCCCCCCCCCCATTGCTTTATTGATGAGCAGCAAGAGGATAAAGAGATGCTGACCCAGTCAGCTGCCAGCGTAAAGTGGAGGAGGTATAAAAAAAGAGATTTCTAGGGTTGGGGGTCTGTGTAAATCTGCACCTTTTTGTGACTCTGAAGCTGGGATTTGATCAGCCGCATTTTGTGTGTCTCCTGTTTCTTCATGGTCCCACAGGTCCCTTAGGGTGTGCTTGGTAAGAGTAGTGAGGGACATCTCTGCTCTGGGGTGGGCGACCATATCAAACTGGGTTAGTTTGCAAGGCTCTCCATTCTTTCCCAGAGGACACCCGTGACCACAGGGCTGCAGGGCCAGGTTCTTGTGCTCTCCTGCTCTTCAGCCCAAGAAGTGCAGGGGTTTTTGCTGCTCAGTGGTGGAACATCCTGGGCAGAAGAATGGAGATTGCCCCAGTACACCTCAGAAGTCCCAACCTGGCATTCAGGGCATGTGCCTGTCAGGTGGAAGAGATGATTTGACACATCTTCTCTGTGATGAATACCACAACAGGGTCCGTGGTGACCTCCTCAAGGATGCAAACAGCTAGAATTCACTGGGGATAAATCCCACCCCCCAGCATCCACATTTTACCTCCCTCCTTTTACAGCTTTCGCCTTAAGTGAATTGTCTCAGCCTGCACAAGCCGTGGCAGAGCTGAGGATTGGACGAAGCCTTTCAAATCCTCTTTCATCCTCCTCCTTCCTCTCCCCTCCCACAGAGCCGTTCCTCTCTTGCCACCTACCCACTGGCAGGATTTTTCCTTCCCCTGCTGTCTGTCTTGTCTGCTCGCTACTATTAGGGCTGGAGAGAGAGAGATTTCCTGGAAACACTTCTCTCTCCAGGCAGAGAGCTTGTCGCAGGCGGGCTGCCAGGAACAGCTTTCCACGCTCGTGGCTGTGCCTTGAAGATTAGGCTTGATTTGTGCTGGAAGGGGGGAGGTGGTGAGTGGCAGGAGGCAATCTCACGAAGGACTTTTAAAGGTCATTCCCATTTTCTTTCCCTATGCACTTTGGACCCCTTCCCACCCAATCTGGGAGGTGTCTTTGATTTGAATGTGCAGGGGTGAAATGATTTGCCTAGAAAATCAGTAGCTGATGCAGGAGGGGCCCCTGCTCTATCCATTGGACCGTGCTGCCAATGTCCTAGGTAGGATGGGAGGGATGATGGAAAGGAGTAGCCTGGCCTGGGGAATTATCCATGCCTTTCATGGTTTAGGTTCATGGAGCTGGCGGAAGTCATCATCGTCATTGGGGGCTGTGATAAGAAAGGACTTCTGAAGCTGCCCTTCACGGACCTCTACCACCCAAAGAGCAGGCAGTGGACAGCCCTCTCCAGCGTGCCCGGCTACACCAAGTCAGAGTTTGCTGCCTGCACACTGAAGAACGATGTGTACATATCAGGTGAGATACTCTGGACCAGATGGTCCCTTCCTGGTTGCAAAGAAAGGCACAACCTCTGCTTGGACAGCCCCTCCTTAGTTCTGCTCGCTAGGACTCATTCACGTGCATCCCAGCTTTGGAGCAAAGTCACTTCTTGATGAAATGACTTGGATTTTGCTGTCTCAAGGAACAATTTCACCTTTAAGGGGGAGGATGGCAGTATTAAAAAAAACCTTTTCCTCCTGTTGGGCATCTGTCAAAAGTGTTCAGCTGTGGAATGAGCTGGTTTTGGTGTGGGCTGTCAGACAGGGTTTCCTAAAACATCAGTCTCCTGCCTGTCCCTCGCTTAAAATGTAATGCCGATCAGATGAGTTCTATGTAAAGGATGGAGCAGTGTAACAAGTGCCTTGAAGTCCAGAGAGTATCTCCCTCGGGAAGCTGAGTTTATATGGCCATAAACCAATAACCGTATTCTGGCCTAAATTAGAATCATAGAATCATGGAATTGTCTAGGTTAGAAGGGACCTTGCAGATCATTGAGTCCAACCATCAAGCTAACACTGACAAAAACCACCACTAACCCATGTCCCTCAGCACCACGTCTGCCCGGCTTTTAAATCCCTCCAGGGATGGTGACTCCACCACTTCCTTGGGCAGCTTGGTCCAGTGCTTGACAACCCTTTTGGTGAAGAAGTTTTTCCTAATATCCATCCTAAACCTCCCCTGGCACAACTTGAGGCCGTTTCCTCTTTCTTCTTGTCCTGTCCTTGGCCTGTTCCTTGGGAGAAGAGACCGACCCCCAGTTGTTCCATTGCATGGAGGAACTATGCAATATTGTGGTGTAATGAGGTGATGGGGCTGTCCTTGGGATCACAGCAGCCCTCCATCCCTCTGTTTTTCAGGAGGACACATCAGCAGCAACGATGTTTGGGTGCTGAACTCCCAGCTGAATGTCTGGATCAAGGTTGCTTGTCTGCAGAAAGGTCGATGGAGGCACAAAATGGCAACACTCCAGGGTAAGGTAAGCAATGGCCCAAATTTTGGAAGAAGCCATGTGGAGCACTGTCCCCCCACTTCTCCTGCTGCCTAGTACAACGTGAAACTGTCAGCATGTGTTTGTCTTCTGGGCCATTTAGAGATGGTTTTAGTGGGAGAACAACTAGGACATAACCAAAACATCATTGTTTCAGTTGGGTGTGTGTTGTCACCTGAAGTAGCCACAAATGAAGCTGTAGCAATAAGATCTACCATGGGATGGTGCAAGACTTGTGCAGATAGCTGTGTCAAGTCTTTGGGTGAAAGCTATACAGCGTGGGATCTTTCATAGAATCATAGAATGATTTGGGTTGGAAGGGACTTTTAAAGGTCTAACCCCAAGGTTTTACCATGACGTGATGTCTGTCTCTCCGGCCAAGTCCTAGCCTTCCCTCATGTGTGCTGTGACAGTGTAGCCCATTAGGTGAGTCCATGACTTTCTAATCGGCTTGCTTTGCTCCTTTTGTGGCAGATCTATGCTGTGGGAGGCTTTGATGGTTTTTACCGCCTCTCTAGCGTGGAGTGCTATGACACCTTCTCCAACAGCTGGTCAACCTTGGCCCCACTGCCTCAAGCTGTGAGCTCGGCTGCTGTGGTCTCCTGCCTGAACAAGCTCTACGTGCTGGGCGGTGCTGTGGATGACACCGCTAACACTGACAAGGTATTGCTGGGCCATCAAGAATGGACAGAGCCCTAAAAAAAGAAGGTTTATATGGGAACATGGAGGGAAATGTGTCTGTCCTTAAGCTACAAGGGTGCCTTTTTTTTTTGAAAACTAATGAAGGCTCCCTTGTAATAAGATGAGAAGTCATACATTTAAATGGAAGCCAATGAGACTTAGGGACCAGAGAGGGGAAGGTGTCAGGAGCTGGCAGTATATTAAGCATGGTTTCAGTAGAGCCTGTTCCGCTCTGCAGCCTGGTCAGCCCTGAGGCACCACATGAGCAAACCTCTGATGCCGTGGGCATTCACTTCAGAGAGGTAGCAACTGTAGTGTCTGGAGGAGACCTCTGCAAGCCAGACACAGTGCTTCTGGTCTCCTGAGCTGCAGGAAGAGCTCCTGAGCTGCTCAGCTCCATCTCTGAATGCTTAACCATGCACTGTCTGGGTCACCCTGGGGGCTTGTAGTTTGGGAGACTTGGATTCAAAAGGGAATGCTAGAATCCCTCATCCTTTTGCTCACTGCACTGGTCTCTGGGTATTGAAGCTCCCATCCATGTTTCTGTCCCCGTGTGCTTTTATTTCTAGTGAATAGCAGCTTCAGCCAAGCAGGGACATATGGTAACTTCCATGTTCCCATAGCTGCATTTCTCCTCCCAGGTCCAGTGCTACAATCCAGAGGACAACAAATGGACGCTCTTGTCTCCGACCCCTTTTTACCAGAGGTGCATCAGTGCTGTCTGCTTGGACAACGTCATTTATGTTGTAGGTGGACTCCTCAGTAAAATCTTCAGCTACGATCCAAGGAAAGACAGCTGGCAAGAAGTGGCCACCCTCCCTGGGCCTCTGGTAAGGAAGAGGTTTGGGAAAGAAGCTCTGAGCCTTCCCCTTTTCCCTCTAGAATAGGAGTGATCTGCGCTTTGCTGAGATTGAAGGCAAAGAAAATACATTGTGGGTTTGGCTCTGAATAGGCGAACGTGACCTCTGCAAAGCAACTCAAACTTACATGTCCATACTGCTTGGAGGATGTCTCTCTCACAGCAAATTCAAGTTTTCTTACTAAGGCTGGGTCTACACTTGCTATTAATGCCAGAGGAGTGGGTCTGTAGGGTGGAACCCCTGGTGTTGAAGACATATTCTCCGCACTAGGTGTTTCAGGGTGAAGGTTATACTGGGTCTAGTCTGGTCTGTGGACCGAACACAGACCGATGGTGGCTGTGTATCTTGGTTTAGTGTCATCACAGTTCGTAGTCCAAAGCCATGCTGCAATGTGAGTTGTGGCACAGTGAAGAGGAATGATGGGACACAGCTGTCCCCAATCTGAATTAAAACGCCTGTGTTAGTGCATCCTTATAAGGGGTTTTCACATGGAGGTGCTGGCTGGGTCTCTGGGTTCTTCGTGTGCTTGTGGGTCTGTGCTGTGCCTGGGAGGCTGCCAGAAACAGCAACAGTCCCATCGCCGGCTGGAGGCATTACAAGTGCCTCGACTCTTACTGAAACAGTACCATTGCAGCACTCCAAGAGCCAGACACCACTTACTTACTTTTGCTCCCTTCTGCTGGGCAGGTGAGAGTTGAGCCCGTTGCGATGACTCCCCCCATGCTCAGCCCCGTTGCCTGAAGCTCGAGGCTTGCTCCTCAGCTCTTGGGCTTTCCTTCTGCTTTCCAGGAGAGCTGTGGCCTGACGGTGTGTGGAGGGAAGATTTACATCCTGGGTGGCCGAGACGAGAACGGGGAAGGCACTGACAAAGCGTTTACTTTCGACCCGGCGACAGGGACTGTGGAGCAGCAGCCGCCGCTGCAGCGCTGCACCAGTTATCACGGCTGCGTGACCATCCTGCAGCGCATGAACAGATGACCACGGGGCTCCAACGGCATCCACCTCCCACCCAGAGCCTCCCCTTGAGACAGTGGCCACCCAGCCGGTGGATGGACATCTCGTCTTTGTGCAGGGAAGGGCAATATATGCCACTGAAGACGACATGCTCCAGACAGCCCCTGGGCAGCCTCTGCTTTGTTTTCTCCTGGCCTGATGATGCCAATGGCTTTGATGCTGATCTAGGTTAGAGGATGGAAAGGGTGCTGGGCTGTGTGAAGCTGCATCACAGATATTGCCACACTAGGATTCAAGTATCCTTGCAGCCCCTGCGAACTCCGAATTTGACCTTTACTTAGGTTTTCCTGGCTGTAGATTACAGTTTTCTTTTATGTTGGCAACAGAGGCTCATTGTCGTGCAAGGACACGTATTTGCTGCTGTCTGATGCCCAAGACTGTTGCAGTAACAACGACGGTTACAGGATCCAATTCTTTAGCTAAAGCTATCTGATATTTCTGAATTTAGCTGTGTAGAACCCTGTGGCAAACCATGGTGGTGACATAAATGATCATTAATGTCCATGAACAGTTAGTCCCATTACAGTGGAGAGCTGAGATTGAGACTTCAAAGATGATAGCCCAAGAAAATTTCTCCACTAAATCCCCAAAAGCCTGGTTAAATAGTCCAAGCTCTGACTCCATTCTTCACATGCTATATGAGGGTCTATTCCCCTAAAGCACAGAGTGCTTTCTCTTTTCATACGTGTTTTGTGGTTGGAGTGCTGTCTCACTGTGTCCTTGTCCTTGAGAGGACAAGTGGATCATGCAGCCAAGAGTTGTTCTTTGGAGAGCAGATGTAGGGGAATATTAATGTATAGGAATCAAGCTTGAGGACTTGAAGCATGGTTGGTAGCCACAGAATCACATCTGGCTCATTTTGGCTCTGGAGAATGCTAGCAAGCATTAAAATAAACTCTATATTTAACAGATTCAATACAGAGTCCCTGGGAGCCTGAACGTGCAGCTCATTTGGAGGGAGAGTGTTCGATTACACACACTGTGTTGCTCCAAGCCAGTTCATCTCAGGTCTAGAAATGGTCCTGAGCACATTTGATTTGGTAGAATAGCCATAGCTTTTGGCATCAGTGTCTTTTTAGTCCGTTCCTGGAACTGGTAATTTCTGATGGGTCCGTGTAAATGTTCTTGTTGTTCAATTAGGGACTTAGTTGCTGCCAAATGTAGAGTGGGGTCTCTTAAAAACTCACATTACTCGTACATTGCAGGGTGCACCCCCTTACAGCAGCTGCTGGCTGGCTGCTGTTTTCTCTGCACCTTCCTTTCCTTGCCCCAGTGATGACTTCTTCCTGAAGTAGAGGACACAACTATGTCCACTGGCCCAGATGTTCCCATTTTCAGGGCCTTTTAATTATCTTAAACCTCCTGGGTTTGCCTACTTCCCCCATATAGATGGTTTTTATGCGGTCCTCTTTAGTACTTCTGTTTTCTGTGAACTCTGAGAAGTTCACCTCTTCTTTGTGGTGATGTCAGGCTTACCGTAAAACACGGCAAAAAGAGGTCTCTGCTGAAGAACCAAAATTTGCTGCTACTTTGCTGTGCAGATTTGCTGCACACTAATCTCCCCTTCTCTTTAGGAAATATGTGCTCTTCCATTGCCCAAGCGACGAGCAAGGTGTTTCATTGCATGAAACGTACCTGATGCTCCTCATAGTCACATCTGGAAAGTCTCAGGGCTATCACAGCCATTTTGATGATCAAGGTGCACTATTTGGACGTTCTCAGCCCCAAATTCTCCTTAAGGCCTGGGCATGTGGGTTAGACATGTTAACCAGATCATAAGTAGCACAATGTGTCCTTCAAGCAATATAAAGGGGGTGGGTAGGTTATTCCCATGTGGAGAGAAAAGGAAATTCATGTTGGTAAAAGGCAATTGTATTTGCAATCAAATTGCATCCACAGTTGGGTCTTTAATGGGGGTGGAGATTTCAGGAGAAACCAGCACCTTTCCTTCAGTTAGTTAAATTGACACAAAAGAAAGTGTGAGCCCATCAACCCATGCTGTGATGGCCTTCAGGGCCAGAGAGACCTTTATCCTCCTATGTCCTGATTTTCTGGAGACCTCAAATCTCCTCCCCAATTTTGCGTCTCTTACTGCTACCCTGTGCCTTAAGCAATTCACTGCTTTGGTATGGGCGCCCCTTCAAAGTGTGTGGCTTGGGACCCAGTATCTCCACCTCGCCTCATGATTCAGATGGCCAAGGAGGTCCTTAATTCTCCCCAGACTGTCCCGTTAGTTATGTTCCTCCTCTTGGCCTGCGCTTTGGAAAACACTGCTGATGTTTCAAGAGAATGAGTGCGCCCAGAGCTTGCCAGGGCGTGCATTGAGCAAAGTCTGCTTGGCTGAGGGTGGTGAGCAGCATGAGGAATCAGGCCTTTCAAAAGGGATGGTCCTCATGCCAAATTTCTGCTATGCCTAATGTATGTAGAATAGGGCTGTGAACACAGGCGTATCTTGCTTGGTTGCTTGCAGATCTTTGTGCTCTTGTTCTTCAAAAGAGCATAGTAATGTATTTGGACATAGCAATAGCCTTGATAGGAAAAAGGAAATTTTCCAGTTGCACTTACAACTTCTCTCTCCTGCTTTTCCTAATGACTTTTGGGAGTTTCTTGCTGTTCTTCCCACCTTATTCCTGTAGAAATAAGCACACTCAAAAGGGTAGAAGGTGTTCTCATCAACTTTGCCATGTGCTTTTGACATGTGTGGTGTGTTGCAATAGCTGTGACATGGTGGTGGAAGTTGTGGTGTAGATGCTAAAACGTTTGCCTCGTTCTTGGTCCTGATATTCATTGTACCACTGAAATATGTTTGTATTTTGTAAGGGCTGTGGGCATGCAGGGGGATGGTTAAGGAAGGAATTTGACTTGTTTTTTTTTAGAAATAAATATTCGCTTAGACTCCTAACTGCTTTTGCTGCAGGCATTTCATTTGTGCATATTGCTTCATGGCATTCCAAAAATATATTGTTTATGGAGCATCAGAGGAGCTTTGGGAGCATCATCCTTGAGGTGTCCCAGCCTTTGTCTGGGATACCTGAATTCTCCATCTAAGCAATTAGGAAATCCAAGGTATTGTTTTTTGTCTGCGGGGAATAATACCTTTAACTATGACGTGGAGTCATGGCCAGGTTAGTGTAGAGAAGGTGCCTGGATGATTCGAACTCAGCTGAAGGGTGGGGGAACTTTTACTCCCCTTTAAGCATGATGGAAAGAATATTTCTAGGGAAAATGAAAAATTATTTGTCTTGGCTGATTCTTGCTCTTCCTTGGTGTGGCAGAAGAGCACAAAGCGTGAAACTGTCTGCCACTACACCCTGCTTCAGTTTCTGAGGAGTCTTTTCTCGGACCACAGGTAAAGCACCTCCTTGCTGTGTTTACAGTAACACACAGACTTGCTGTGGGAGCTCTGTATAGCTAAAGGCGTAGAAGAAAGTAGTGATCATCTGCAAAGCATGTGAGGTAGTTTCAGCTTTATGTATTTAAGCTGTTAAAGACAAAATAAATGACTTTTTTTTTTGCACTCCAAAACAGCGACTGTCAATCATTTCCAAGTAGTACTGAAACCATCCCTTCCTCCTCCCATCCTTTCAGTTTTCCCTGCTGCCTCCCTTGGCAGTTGTGTTTTTTTGGGTATGTTTGTATTTTGGATGGGAGCCAGAGGGGAGAAAAAGCTTTTTGTGAACAAATCACATGGACGGTGTAGACAGCATTTGTCCATGACACACAAACTAGAAGAATTATAAATAACCTGGAAGACAGGGCTGCTGCAGAGAGCAAGCTGGACTGCTTGGTAGCCTTTGCTACTTAGTCAAAAAAAAAAAAGCCTTCTTCATGAAGGCAAATGAGATGTGATGTGACTGGGCAAGAAAGAAATGCCACCCAGAGCTAGAGAAGGATCCTGTGGAGCAGCGTACAGAGAGGGATCTGGTGGTGGAGAAAAAGCTGAAATAATTTTCAGTGTTAGCAGAGACGTGATTCTGGGGTGTGTGAGCAGAGGGATGACACAGAGGACTCCACTGCAGTGGAGAAGGGACTGTGGGAGCAGATCCACTTGGTGGAGTGTGTGAAAATCCCGAGGAGCAAAGTAGAGCCGTCAAAATTATTCAGGAGTGGGATAAGGATTACAGGGTGTTCAGTCTGTGATATTTAGCAGAAAGAAAGCACAGACAGTTTTGATACCAAGTCTTGATGACTTAAGTGACACGTAGGTACCTTCACAGACACTGCTGGGTCCTTCATTTTGCCAGCAAGCGAAACCCCATTGTGGGAAGATCAAGTCGTGTAAATCTAAATGAGAGTTTATTGGTTTATATACCTGAGCTGAAAGCTTCAGCTTTCACCCATCAGAAAGTCAGCTGTACTCCTCAAAGACAGAAACTGGAGCTTCCCCCAAAGTCACGAGGGAAAAGGGCCCCCTCTGAAGAATGAGTCAAGCCCTTTGCCTTAGATGCGTCTCTTGGAGCAAGGTGAGTAGCCCACTGGAGCTGCCTCAGCCTCTGCTGACTTGAGAGAGACCTTGATGACTACTTTGAAGTAGCTACCTAACCTCTGAGTTGAAAAGGCTTCCTTTAGGAGGGGGCTTCTCTCCTGCCCTGCAAGTCCTTTACATCAAGACTAGATGCGTTTTTGAAAGATGTGTTTTAGTTCTACTCAAATTACCAGGATCTCAGGAACTGTGATAAATGGAGGAGTAATTATAGCGCTTGTTCAAAGAAAGTTTTAGTCTGCTGTTGCATGGAGTGAAACCATCTGCCTCCAGCTCTGGTCTGCTGTGGCATCATGGAGAGGCCACCAGTCTGTGCTTTGGCAGAAGGTGAGAGCCACCGATGCTTCACAGTGGGCACCTCAGGGAACGTTTGTCACCACCCAATGCTCTCTGCAAAAGATAAGCAAAGTTTTCTCACGGAAGGCTTACTCGTGGGAGATGATAACAGCTCCCCACTGTTTTGCCATGGATTGGGGTTGGGCTAAGCCCACCACTGACTTTCACAGACCCAGACGGAGACCACCTTCAAGACTGACATTGACTTATGATCTACATGGGACGCTGTCACTGTTGTGGTACATCTACAATACTTCACTATCGTAGAAACCATTTCATCCTCTTGCTCCCCATGCTGCCCTTTCACCTCTCTTAAGCCCAAATCTTCCTTCTCTAGTTTTGTCTTGTCACATACAGGCTTGGCCTCCAGAGATATGTCGCTTGCCCTGTGACATCCCCCTGGCCTGGGCTGTTTTACCTCCTCCTGTTCCTTCTTGCCTGACCACTTCAGGCCTGATGCATGTGCTGTCTCTAATGAATCCAGCTTATTTGCTTATATGGTAATTGTTGTTTTCAACTCACAGAGCTGAAAAAACACCTCCCCAGCATGAATGTGGCAGGGCATGACTGCCCTCCAGCCCCAGGAGATGCTGAAGCTGTCTTTGCAATTAACTGTCCAGCTGGCAGGAGATGATAGCATCGTGGGGCACGAGAACAGTGCACAGGGATGCAAGTCCCATCTGAAAGGATGAGCTAGTGCTGATTAATGCAGATTAAGAGTCACAATGGGCAGCTGGGAACTGGCGGGCAGAGATAATAGCAGTTTCAGTGGCTGTCTCTCTAGCTTTAAATATTCCCATAAGAAAGAAGGGGAAGGGGGAACTGTGTCAGATTTATTGCAAGGTTGATGTGACCTGATTTCTTTCCTATTAAATGCAAATAACGATAGGACTAGCAGGGTCATTCTGACCCAGTACCTGACTTCAAATTCCCACTTCATATGGAATAAGATGTTTACCAGTTTGTAGTGATAAGGACTGAATCCTGCTTTTAGGACCCGTATACGCACTGCAGCTCTTCATGGGTGCAAGCACTGGGTTGTGTCTATGGACACAACAGGGGTTGTCCAGTTGTTGGGTTTCAGGTGGTGATTCCCAACTGCTTCATCTCACATGTGGTATGGCGGCACCTGAGAGACCTTGTGCCTGAACGCGAGGAGGGGATTCCCAAGTCCTGGGATTCAGTACCAAGCAGCAGCTGACACTTCATGGTCTATATACTGGTTTTCACCCTGTGGCCATACAATATCAGAGGGTAGACTGAGAACTATTGCAAAGTAGAGAAAAAAAAAAAGATACTCCTGAGCATGCAAACAGCAGACAAAACTGAGTGACGTAAAAGTCCTAAACACTTCAAGTTGAACCAAATACTTATTTACTTGAAGGGCAGGGAGTTACACTGAGAGCCTGGATTCTCTGGAAGATTTAATGGTCTCTAGGTATGCCCTTTGCTGGCTTACATGTGTCTTGGATGAACAAGAATGAAATATGCTGATTTAACAATCTCAGCAGTCTAGGAAGTTATCAAAATTTTAAGACTATACCAGAAAAATTAAACAGAAAAGAAGGCAGCTTCCTCTGAAGGGAGTCTGAGGGAATTGATGCTTTGTTACAGAGCAATCGGTTGATGTGCAAAGCACAAGTGTTGCCGGAAGGTCACCCAAAAATGAATCCACATGAGCTGTAGTGTAGGTGATAGATGGCATGAAGGAGACATCTTGCTCAAGCAGGTATTGGACTTGGAGCAAGCATTGCCCCACCACACCTTTGTAGAGATATAAAGTATGTAAAGTTCATTTTGCATCTGCTGGTCGTAATGACACCAGACAGAGACACCAACGCTCGTCCAGCCTCAGAGAGTTGGAAATCAGCACCTGAGCAACCTTGATGTGAGCAATTTACCCCAAAACACCCTTAGCTTCAGAAGGGTTGGTTGGAGTTGGGATTGTCCCCAAGGACTGCACCACACAGGTAACAGGGGTTACCACGTGTAACATCTCTGAGGGAGGTACTTCTTGTCCCACAGAGCTGGACAAGGGTACCCCACCGCTCTGCACGGGAAGGTTGGCTGGGTCCCCATCCAGCTTGGGCTTGGCAAAACGCTGGTCATTGACAGTCTGCACGGGGTCTCCCTTTTCGGTTCCCATTAATCTCTGCAGAAAGGGGCTTCAGAGGCATGCCTGGGCTGTGGCCAGCAGCCTTTGTGCTCGCCGCTTTGGGGACAGAGCCTGTTTTCAATGGACCGCCGAGACACCGAAAGGAGACTGAAAGCCTCTGTGTGCAGCAAGCCCCACCGGCAGCAGAAAACAGGGGCTGTTCTGCATGGAGGAGCCACAGCTGCTTGAGGAGGCTATTCTACCCACGTAAGCTGCTCAGGAAGCTCTGTCTTCCATGTGGGGCAGGGACGCTCAAAGGAGCGGCAAAAGCTGGATGCAAAGGCTGAAGAGAAGGGGAAAATCCAGGATGTGGAGCAAACGGAGGTGGTTCTTTGTGATAAAGTACAGTAAAGGCATGTAAGAGCTAAACTGTGGTTGCTTCAGTAATTAAGTAGGTCTGCCTAGCTCACCACATGTGGCTTCCCCTGTTGAAATATGCTTTGCTCCTTTTAATACTCCCATGGGGTAGGGAAATACCCCATGCAGGGGGGACATCAGGAGCACAAGTGATACATGAAGATCCAGCTCTGCAAAGTTGTTGGATCATAGAATCACAGAATGGTTTAGGTTGGAAGGGACCTTGAAGATCATCTAGTTCCAACCCCCCTGCCCTGGGCAGGGACACCTCCCACTAGACCAGGTTGCTCAAAGCCCCAAACAACCTGGTCTTGATGTCCTGAAGTATTTCTTCAGTCAGTATGGCCAGATGCTATGACTTGTCCAAGAACTGAGGTAGGAAGCAATGGTGGGGGCAAGAGTGCCCCCACCTGACTTAAACCACTTTATAGAGGTTCTAGTGTTAAAACCCTATGGTCAACAAAGAGATCTGGATCACCTTCTGGTGGCACTTTTCTCTCTTCATTGAATGTAAAAGTGTGAATATCAGATAGGGTGATAATTTAGATTCATCAGTTGATTATCTAAAGATGGGGGACAGTCACTAGAGCCTGATCCTGGGCTGGTATAAGTACATAACTACCTTTAGTCTTGAACTCCAGTGCAGCATTTTAAAAATCCCTTCTCTTCATGCACATTTGACCATCTCAGAAGTTGCACTTCTTAAATCTGTTATGCTTAACCTCTTCTTGGTATCTTATTTATCTATTAAAAATGTAACTTTAGAGTCAAGCATAAACAAAAGCAACAGCAAAAATTCTGTTTTCCTTTTGCCCTTGTCTTTAATAACAATAGAAAAAAAAAAAGGAAAATATTTACGTATGTTCTTAACCAATGTTTCTCAAATCTCTTCATTGTTTTAAAAATAGTTATGTTTGTCCCCCTAACACAGATGAACTCGATTTAGGTGGCCATTTTGCTTTGGAAATGATGAGGTAATGATGAACTATATGTTTTGATGCTCTTTCTCATTCCAACCTACAGCTCAGCACCTCAACAGCATGTGTGGTACAAAACCTCGTCCTATATTGACCCAGCCAACCAAACCAGAGCAAATTGGATAGCAGATGTGGGCACCTGAAGAGCTCTGGAAGGTAAAAAAAAAAAAAAAACCACAATAAAAAAACCCCACCAACTTTAGAAAAAATGAAATATCTGGGGTTTTGTCCACATGGCGTAGTTCATCTTCCCCGCCTTGCTTTGATGAAGCCTGGGAATGTCCCACTGGGAGGGGGTTCGTCCTCATGGAACAAAAATAGTACCTTGGTCATTCTTGGGCCACTCCCCACAGATGCATGTACTCTTAGCAGCTTTAATAGGATATTGCATCTCTCACCCACCTTCACCTGCAGATTAATTAAGCCCTGGAGATAGATACTGTCTTATTTAATTCCATACCTGTCGTCTTTCTGGAGAGCAGAGTGACTCTGCATGAAGTCTCTGGGTTGACACAGTATTTGTCTTTGCCAACTTGTCTCTGTCTGACCTCATCCAAGTCATTTACCTACCAAACACTTCTGTTCCCTCCTCAGTGAGTCCAACGTATCTTCTTTCTCCACTCTATAGCATTGGTCCCTGAAGAAAAAGCTGCAGTTGGATCAAACTGAATCCTTCACTGTGCTATAAGATCTGAAGAAGCACAGCACAACAGCCTTTGTTTTGGGAATAGATGGGTGAAGTTCAAAAAAGTAAAGTAAAATAAGACTTTAAATTCAAAAATAATCTCTCTGATGTCTACAAAAAATTCTTTGAGCAGTACAGTGAACCAGTAACTGAAAGGACAACCACTTAACAATCTATTTTGATTGCTCTGTGTTATACATATTTTAAATAAGTATGTATATAACAAACGTATGACATATAGCACTAAGCTGAATTCTTAAACTATGAAGCTCAGTAGGATTATCTGAACAGGGGATTACTGCCAATCTAATTTGGCAAGATGCCATTACCTTTTAAGATAAAGGATAAGGTATTGAGATAGGACCTCCATGACCATGTAGATGTTGTGTTCACTAAGTACGAGCAGAAAAATGTCAGCTGTGAAATAATCCTAGACAAAATGGTGCACAACACAAAAGTGCAACACAACCTATGAAGGGGGATAAAAATCTTTTTGAGATCCTTGAGCCAGTGCAGTTTTCTCTTCGCAGCTGGCTCTGAGGAGCTTTTCACTGTCTTGATCCTGTCTCCATCCTACAGCAATGAGCCCATGGGGAGCCAGCGCTCATGGTCATGTCTCCGGAGAGCTGCTTGCTTCTCCGCAGCTTCCAGCTCCCCTTTCAGCTGCATTATGTTGTTCCTCCAACTCTCACATATCTGGGTGAGCTCTCTCAATGCCTCCTGTAACTGGGAGGTCTGTTGTTTTTCTTTCTTGTATTGCTGCTGGACACCTTCCAATTCGTCCTCGAGGCACTGGGCGCAATTTCTGATTTTTTGAGCTTGGCTTCTGTTTCCTAGCATGTCTGTTACATTTTGATATGCAGCCTTGCCATGCAGCCAGCTGGTCAGCCAAACCATTGATTGGCAAGATGAGTCATTTATTGGCACTCTTCAGGGTTTTATTTTTGTATTCTAGTAGTCGGAGTCTTTCTTCCTGTTGTTGCACTGTGTCTTTGATATTCTTCCTTTCCTTCTGCAACTCTTCTACCAACATCTTGTTGCAGTCTATCTGAGCTTGCAAGCCATGGGTCAGCATTTGCATGTCTTTGATTTCTTCTTTCAGCTAGTAGTTTCTCATGCTGAGGTTGGTGACCAAATCTCTGAGGTCCCATATTTGATTTCACAATGTTGCATTGAAAGAGGTCAGATCTTGAAGTGACATTTGCTGTGAATGTCTGTGCTAGTGATGGAGGAAAGGAGTGCGGTTTGGAGAGGAGGAAAACAAAGTAAAATTTTGATCACACTGATTAGTCCAAATCTGATGTTTAGGGTTATTGCATTTGATCACCTGTCCTGCTCCTAGTGACCGTTTCTCTTTAACAGCAGTACATAATTACTCACATGGATTAAAGCTGTTATGAAAATTGGATGAGGTATATTTGGGCCCATCCCTTTGGCCCTGGAAGAACAGAAATCTGCAATACATGAGCTGGGTATCTGTCAAGTATATGGCTTGAGTCCAAGCAAACCAGGCTGCAATCATCTTTAGATCTAGCTTTTAAAAAAAAAAAAAAAAAAATCAATCTAGAGAAATTTCTCCTAGCAAGTCCACATCTTCCCTAGACTATTTCACCCCCTTTCTTGCTGTTTAGGAATACCAACTAAGACTCATTTAACTAAGAAGCCTGGATTGAACCAAGGACCTGGTAAGAAAACATAAAAAAAAAAAGGCCAAAAAAGCTGATATTCTCAGGATCAAGAGGTTTTTCCCCCTTTCACTCCAAGCAGTGCACTCCTAGAGCCCCAGTCTCAAGAAATCACAAATAATAGAGGAGATTTATGCTTTTGGAAGACACCATGCTCTCTCCTTCTCTTTTCCTCTAATTAAGGCATTCCAGGAGTTCTTACAGGAGGTATTAGCAAAGGTATCAAAGCTCTCCATAGTGACTAACTCAAACCCCGCCATTTTTTAACTCTTAAGGCCTGATGCAGAGCATAGGAAAGTTAATAAATAGCTTTTTACTAACTACAGCAGCCTCAGGGCCAAACCCTCTTTAGCCCCTGATGTAAAAGGCACGCACAAGCTCCCATCAAGAAACTTGTGTCTAAAAATGCAGAATGGCTCTGAATCAAATTTTATTTTCATAATGACTCAAGGGGGAAAAAAAAGCTGCCTTTATGCCAATGAATAGATGCATCTTCAGGCCATGCAAAAGTAGATGATGGGGATGGTACGGTGAGCCCTTGGGGGTGCCTTCACCCATCTGCACCAGGCCCATCAACCATTTAACATGCTAAAATAGGTACCCACTGCCCCACATTTGTAATGCCTTTAATCTCTCAATGCCCCTCTTTTAGAAGTGTTTGTTCAACTTCCATGCAACAAGGGCAGTTTGATACCTCCAAAGTAGGAAGTATCTGCCTCCCACTGAACCCGATGGGATATGGGTGCCCCAAGGGGCTGTTGTTCCGCTTTGTTTGCTCAGGGTTGCCCAGCAAGTCAATGGTAGAACATGGATTTCAACGTACATCTCTCATGGTCTGTGCCAGGGCTTTTGCAGTCTCAATTCAGCTCCTGCAGGCTGCTGCTTGCATGCAAACACAAGCTTGCCTGGTTACAAACCCTCGCATTGTCTGCAGTGCCTTGGCCAAAGAGAACTGAAGCGGGCTTTGCATGACTCCAATGCAAAACCACAGGCTGGCTGGGGGAGCTGGGAAAGACAGCACTAGACAGGCAAAGACATTTTAGCCTTAGAAAGAGAAACGTGACAGATGCCAGAAGTGGTTTAAAGACAGCAAATAAGGAATATCTGGTCATTCTCATGATGCGCAAACTAGAGGGTGTTTAATTAAATTACAAGGTGGGAAGCTATGGATGTGCTGAAGTAGGTATTTCCTTTCATGTCACTGCCACAAGAAATTGTGGATGCCAAAAATTTGCATGGGCTCAGGAAAGCAAATGGACAAATTTCGTGGAATAAAAATCCTACAGGGTGTATTAACATAAAGATTCAAGAAAACCATGAGCTGCAAACTGTGAGCTGCAAAATATACAGTGAAAGCTCTGGTGAGACCCCACCTGGAGCACTGTGTCCAGTTCCGGGGACACCAACTTAAGAAGGACATGGAGCTGTTGGAGCGGGCCATGGAGATGCTGGGAGGGCTGGAGCCCCTCTGTTGTGAGGACAGGCTGAGAGAGCTGGGGGGGTTCAGCCTGGAGAAGAGAAGGCTCCGGGGAGACCTTAGAGCCCCTTCCAGTCCCTCAAGGGGCTCCAGGAAAGCTGGGGAGGGACTCTGGATCAGGGAGGGGAGCCATGGGATGAGGGGGAACAGTTTTACACTGGAAGAGGGGAGATTTAGGTTGGATATCAGGAAGAAATTTTTCACTCTGAGGGTGGTGAGCCTCTGGCCCAGGTTGCCCAGAGAAGCTGTGGCTGCTCCATCCCTGGAGGGGTTCAAGGCCAGGTTGGATGGGGCTTGGAGCAACCTGGTCTAGTGGGAGGTGTCCCTGCCCAGGGCAGGGGGGTGGAACTAGGTGATCTTTAAGGTCCCTTCCAACCCAAACCATTCCATGATTCTATACCTACTTAAAACTTCTGTGAGTCTTGAAATATTGGATTAGAAAGATGTTTAACCTGAGCCCAAATAGCTGTTCCTGGTGTCTAAAAGGTTCACCAAGGGCCCATGTAATGCCTGCTCCAAACCCAAAGACCCAAGGGCAGGCTCTGTTTCAGCCTTCACACTACATGCAATATAAATTACAGAAATGTCCTGTTGGGCTGAGCTGAATTTGCCTCGGAGAGATGATTTGGCCTTTAACAGCTTTTGTGCCAGAGATGGAGGGATATGGGGGCTACAAAGAGATATAAAGCAGCTGTCTGCAGTGTGCCCCTCAAAAAGATTAAGTGAGGGGGGTGATCCTGATTATGAGCTTTTTATTTGAAGGCAGGGGAAACAACACAGATTTATTCAGGTCAGGGGAATTCTGAGCAGATGATCACATGCTAAATATTTATGTCCAGCTTGGGGACTCCTTGGAATGGTATTTTTCCACCCGTCTGTAATGAAGCTGGCAGCAGACGCTCTCCAGAGCTCATTAATGTAGTGGTAACTATGTCTATAAATCCAGACCTCAGGACTCTCTTGGGCAGACGACAAGGCTGGGTTTGCTTTGACTGTAGATGAGATTTTTGACAGAGGATCAGAAGCTTTTCCAGCTCTGAACCAGTGAGATTTTGTCCCGTGCTTGCTGACTTTGCTTCCCTGGCTGGTGACAATTTGCTTTCTAACCAGGGGCCAAAGAGGTGATCTGCTGGCTTTGATGCAAAGTCACTTCCTCAAATAGCAGACAAAACAGATGACAAAGGCTCAGGGCATTCCTTCTCTCTTTCCCTGTCCCCTGCTCTGTCTCCAACACCAGTTGGTGATGCAGAATTTCTGTTTCCACCAGGAATGTCCTCTCCGCCAACCTGGGGTTGGTGGTCACCTCCTAGAGAAGCACTGATGATGCTTCTCAGGTCAGCATCCAGCCATCCCGCTCAGACACAGATGGGAATGCGGTCAGCACACAGTGAATTATATGAAACACCTTTCTATAGGGTTTTCTTACAATCTCACTTCTTTCCTGGTTGCTGGGTGGTTTTGATCTCAGCCCACGCCCTCCCGGTGGGGGACAATAGGTCTTGGCTTGTCTTTGGTTTAGGTGTTGCCACATGTTTTTTCTTAAACCTGGCTGTGTTACTATCAGTTGTAATGACAGCAGAGCACCTTAGGAACCGGTCTACCCAGGGATGACCAGCTCTTTTTAGAGGCCTCAGCCCATCTGCTGAGACACTGACAGGGGCCAGAGGATGCTTTTGCCTCAGAGGAGGTGGATGTGGAAGAGAACTGGTGGAGGGCGTTGTTGAAAGAGGTTGTGCAAGCCCCATCCTTGAAGGTTTTCAAGCCACAACTGGATAAACCCCTGAGCCCAAACCCCAGCAATGGCCCTGCTGTGAGCAGGAGGTCCCACTAGAGACGACCTGAGGCCCCTTTCAGCCTGCATTGACAGTGATCCTATGGTATAACTGTTTGAGTTTATCAGGAGAGGCTGCTAAGCAACGGAGAGAGCATCTCTCCTGCCCCAGGTGGGTTAAATCTCCCAGTGGAGACCATCCATCCACTGGGGACCAAGGGGTGACCTGCAGGCATAATGTGGGGCTGAAACGCCCCCAAACACATACAGATCCCCATGCTGCCATTCTCATTTTTCAGCCTTTGTTCTAGTCTTTTTAGTCACACTGGCTCAACACGTTCCACACCAATGCAGATGCATTTTTTCTCCTTTGAAAGGGCTTTCTTCTATAGGAGGTTTAATCCTCCCCCCCGGCTCCATGCTTGGTACCCATCCTACCATCTACCCCTATAATTGCATAGATATTATGGAGAAGTGTTGCTTCCATGAAGGCCAGCGGGGTCAAAATGGAAATGTAGGTATTCAGCATGAAATTTATTTGTCCTCCAGCTGATACACATGGAAAGTGTCAGAAGAGGTGATTGATGGGCTGAGCATTGCCCAACGTACAGGCAGAGGCGACAGCCAACCCAGCCTGAGGATGACCCTTTGTGTGCAGACCGGTCCCCAAACCCACTGATAAATAAATGCACGTGCAAGTCAACAAGAATATTTCCTATGTGGGCAGATGAGAAGGAATAAAAAATATTTACTCCCTCCACTGTCAGTCTTCAACCAATTTATTCCAGGAAAAACAGAGCGAGTCAAGAAAACGATGTGAGCAATAAGACGGGAATGGAGCTACCCTGCTGGGAATTCATCTGAACAGATGGATCTCCCACTGTATAAATATTTGATTGTGTTCCTGATCAAAGGCACGTAGAGCAATACAGTAACCTGTGTTCAAGCAGGAAAAGAAAAAAGCCTTTCTTTTAATATAAATCTTGCCCCACTCAAGCCCTCCCCCGCCCTTAAAGAACAGCAATTAAAGGAGGGGGAAAAAAAGGCAATTATCATATAGAAGTGTTCAAGGAAGAGCAAAGAAAGTGTCAGAAAATTGCAGGTTTTTTTGTGGGTCACCTGGGGGGCAGGAGCAGTTTATTTGCCCAGCCTGATCTGCCATAAAGGCTGGGCATTAGCTTGGTTTCAGTCTCTGCTGAGCAAATAGATGTTTATATGGTTGGCCACTAACTCCATTTTGTGACTGACCTTGCCCTCTTCTCCTCCCGTATGGAAAAAAAAAAAATCCTTATTTTGCACAAATCATCCTGGAAGAAACCCTGGAAGTCCTCACATCCACCCACCAAAGAGCACTGGGTTTTTTTGGTTTTTTTTTTTTTCTCCTCTCTAAGCAATTATCATCAGTCGGATAAGTCAAGTAATGAGCTTGCCATCTGATGGGTTCTCAGTACATTATTTCACAGTGCACTTGGGAATAAACGGAGGGTGCAGGCATGCATGCATATACATATGTGTAGATTTTGCTGTTGCTTGACATTTTGACCTACATTTTTATTGTACAAGACGAATAAAAAGACCATAAAAATTGTAAACTCTCCGTGCAAAAGCGTTTAGTGTTTCAGGCAGATGGAAATTTTTTTTGCTGTATAGTTCATGCAATAATAACAATAATAACAACAATAACAACAACAATAATAGTAGTTGCTATTATCATTATTTATTATTATTATTAATAATAATAATAACAATAATAATTCAATCCAAAGAAATTTTGGTTAAAATTATGTAAACCCTCTCCTCTCCTCTCCTCTCCTCTCCTCTCCTCTCCTCTCCTCTCCTCTCCTCTCCTCTCCTCTCCTCTCCTCTCCTCTCCTCTCCTCTCCTCTCCTCTCCTCTCCTCTCCAGAAAGAACACTGAAGAATATCTAAAGGAGGGTTTTCTTCCAAAAAACAGCTGTCATAAATACGTGCAAGGACCAATCCAAACCAAGGGTTTGGTTTGCTTATGGTGGTGGCTGCAAATATTCTGTATTGGGTGTGAATGATGTATTTACAATGAATCAAGGAGAGATGAAACAAGGTTGGGAAGACCTTCAGAAAGACGTAGTGAAGCAAGGCCTGAATTTGGGGTATTTGCAAGGTACACTTGCCCCCTCCGATGATCAATGCTTGGGAGCCACCGCCTTGCTCCACTCACTGGTCATCGGACCAAGAACCCTATTCGCGGCTCCATTTCCTAGGCAGAAGCGCCATCTGCTGCAAGATCAACACTTCTCCACCCAAAAACTCCAAGATTTCATCAAAATGCTCCCAGATTGGAAAAAGTGGGAAAGGAGAAGGTGTTTTCTGTCTCCTGGATGGAATGAGGACTCAGTAGGGAAACAAGGCTCCTACCCAAGTAGACCCTGGGTAGGTGGCACCTCTGCGAAATAACTTTTGCTTCCAGGGAACATTTTGTTCCTCTCCATCTTGGGGTGTCTCCTTGGGCCAAGGGTGCTCAGATCCCCTTTCCAGTGCATGCAGAGCTGCCAGCTCAACCTGTATGACTGCTATTTAGATTGGTCCTTGTTTCTCTTAGGTGGAAGGATCAGAGAGGATGGTTGACATGAGCTCTGGAAAGGGGAAGGTTGTTCCCGTTATACTCCTGCAACTGCTACAGTGGAGCTGGGGAGGACCTGGACAAGATTCACAGGATCAGAGGTTAATCCAGGCTCACCAGCTCCTCTTAGCATCAGGATAGCTTGATGTACCCTGTCTGACATGCATTGACTCAGCCTGTTCTCAGCTTCTTGGGGTCCAGGTCCTGCAGCTTGAACGTGGCTAGGTAAATAACAGGTGGGCCACCCTGGAGAGGGGGCTGTGTCACCTTCTTGCTTTGGGATGCCCAAGATAACAGGTTTGTCAGTGGCCATGAATGTTAAACTTTTACTTTTGTCAAATAATTTTTTTTTTTTTTTTTTTTCAAGTAAAAACTTACATCATTGGCAATTGCCTGCCTGGCTTGGATGGGAGAACATGAATGGCTTCCTGGGGATGTAGGTGAAATCTGGTTGCGCAGCTCGGAGACTGGTCCCATCTTTGACTTGGAGGAGGCCAGAGACTTCTCTGTCAGAAAGAAAAAGTGGGTGAAAAAATTCTAATTCAGTGTTTGAGACCCACTGCTCAGGTCACGATATGGCTCAGAAGGGAAACCAAGGCATGAGACAATTTTGCCTAATTCTCCAAATCCATCAATAACACTAACACCCCTTTTTCTCAGCATATGAATCTGCAAATAATTCTGACTGCTGTCACCCCTGCTTGCTCTGAGATATGTGTGCGCGCACAGGACAGGAGGGCTGCAGGCTCAAGCTGACCACTGTGAACATCCCATGCAATGTCCAGACAGGCTCCAAGATGTAACCTGATGGGTTTAACCTCTGCTTGGGTCCCTCTGAGTCTCACTGCAGCTTGTTCCCTGATCTGGGAAACCACCTTTGAGTGCTGGGGTTCCCATGCACTTAAAATCTTCCCTGGCCTCACATATTACAGCTGCTTTTGCTGGAAATATTGTCCCTGTTGGTGCTTTTTAATGGAACATCTTTTTTCCCCCTTTCTTTCTAAATCACGTGCAATCAGTTACTTTTTTTTCCTCCTTGATTATAAACTCTCCGGAGCAGGGACACTTGCTTTGCTCCATCTATGTTATATGACCACCTACCACAACTGGACAGTAGCAGTACCCTTGTCCACGTCTAGGTCTTTTAAATGCTCTGCTGATACATAAAATAATCACTATAAGACCACCATGGACATTTCTGAAGCTGGGAGGGACAGGCAGTCCCAGACCAGCCACAGGCCGCAGATAAATGTACATCCAATTTTTAGGGATTTTTTTTTTTGGTGTGCTAGTTAAATTTGGTCCCTTTTAAGGACAGTTTGCAAAACTGAAGACCCACCTGAGGTTGTTTCCAAGCGTTGTGGCCACCACATCTCAGCCTGCCTGCAGTCTTGCTCCTCACCAGTGGGTGTCATCTAGAAACCACCAGTCCTGGACTTTGCGGCTCTAGCCATTTCAGCCCACTCTTGTTGTGCTTTCCAGTAGGGTTTCCTCAACCTGGAAAGGCTGTTGTCCTCCCTGCTGCTACATCCATCCTTACAGCTGCATCTGTAGGTAGAGCTACTGCAGTCTGGGTTTGCAGAGCACGGAGCATGGGGATGAGTCCCGGCTTAGCTGTCACTGTCTGGGGCTGTGGTTGGATGAGTTGCAGGTGACAACAACACAACATTGCCCCATCCACGCACCAGGTTTTACCCATCTTCTCGTTGTAGCCCCCTCTTTAATCCCCTGCCCTGCAACTATGGGTCCTGCTGGACCTCGGCACTGCTTTCATATGGATGGAGCTGGGACCATATGGCTTTGCAAACACAGACCAACGGGTTTTGGGTACACAGGGAAAATAAGAGATGATTCTTTAGGTCCAACATATTTAAATGAAGTAAGGAGCCAGGTAAGACATGGAGAAGAGAAGGTTCTGGGGAGACCTTACTGCAGCCTTTCAGTACTGAAAGGAACATGGGGACAGACTTTTTAGTAAGGCCTGTTGCAATAGGACAAGGGGTAATGGCTTTAAATTAAAAGAGGGAAGATTTAGATTAGATATAAGGAAGAAATTATTTACGACAATGGTGGCAAAACACTGTCCCAGAGAGGTGGGAGATGCCTCATCCCTGGAAACATTCCAGGTCAGGTTGGACGGGGCTCTGAGCAACCTGGTCTAGTTGAAGATGTCCCTGCTCATGGCAGGGGTTTGGATGAGATGGCCTTTAAAGGTCCCTTCCAACCCAGACCATCCTGTGATTCCATCAAACTCACAGTAATGGCAGCAAAAGTCTGGGAGGATCTGCTGGGGGAAAGAGTGTGTTTGGGGCATTTTTATCCACAAACTTTTGTCAGAGGTGGCTTGACTGGAGTAGCTCCTGTGGAGGGGCCGAGGTACTGGAGGCTGTTCTAACCCAGATTACTGGGTGCTGGAAATGTGAATATTTCTTTTCATGGGTGCCCCGTGCTGCCCAGGCTGAGCTCTGGGCTCTGTTCAGCATTTTAAGACCTTGAGTAGACAAGTATGAAGCAGACACATGTCCCTGCTTTGCTGGAGACAAGGGTGCAACGACAGCATGGATGCGCTACAGAAAAAAGGAGTCAGAGCTGGAGTTTGGTTACAGACCAAACATTGAACATTGGTCCAGATCCCTTCCCAAAACCAGTTCACCTCTGGTCACAACTATCTAAAGGTACATGGGGAAGCAGAGTGGTTTATAGGCTCCTAGGAGAAGGACTGAGGCTCAGCATCCAGCTCCACTACAGATCATCCACCTCACCTTGGCCAAAGCCCTCAGCATCACTATAGATGGGTTCCCAGCTACAAAATGGAGCCTGCCACAGCAGCATGTAGGCACCTTGCAAAGGAGAGGCCACCTATTGCTTGATAGAACCCCTTTCCAGGAAAAAATTTCTCCTCAAATTTGTTTGGGAGAGAGTTTTTATGACGATAAATCCCCTAAGGGTTGAGGTGGGATAGGTTGGATGGCTGGGAGAGGCAGGGAGGCATCTCAGGACATTGACTCTGTGTCTCAATTTGTTTTCATCAAGCATCCCACCGACTCAGGAAGCAAGAGCCCTGCTAACATCCCACTGTCGCTTGCCATGGAAACGGCTGAGCCGGTACCGTCAGCAGGCGAGTTAATTGGCGGTGACGCCGTGATGCTCGTGCACAGCACAAACCTTGGAGACCAGGTTTGGAAATGAAACCAAAACCGGGTTTGCTGGGCAGGTGGGGGTGTGCATCTGTTGGGCTACTGTCTTGGATAAGGACCAGATGGTTGGAAATCTCCAAATATATATGCAATTCCTCCCTTTCTCCTTTTCTTGGAAAAAATGGGCTGGGATCAGGACATAATATAACACCCTTCCTCGTAACTGCTCACAAGGCCAGCCCTGAATAGACCATGATCACTCTTGAAAGTTGTCTCAGTGCTCTCCTGTTCCTCGAGCAATCAAGCATCATATGTGTGATGAGAGCTTTGTTTGTTGAACCCTTCTTTGACCCTCTGGCTTTCAAGGAGAGCTCAGAAGTGCCCACGGGGCTCTGACCCACAGCAAACTGTGGATCCTCCAGCACCATCCCTTAAACAAAGATGCTCTGAGCACATCTTCCTAGAAACAGTGGTAAGAAATAGGGTGCTTCAGGAGGATGAATGTGTCGACCCCCTCCATCTCACCAAGTATTACTAGCAAAGCACGAGGCCAGCCTGAAGATGTCTAGATCTTAGACCAATGAATCTCCTTGACTTGTTGTATTCTTCCACCTTCCTTCTCCTACTCTGTAACATTAAGTGATATCCCTAACCTCCTGGATTTTGTAGTGATGATTTATGGGGACGTTTGCACCATGGGAAGGCTGAGTGAACACTTTGTCCCTGTGCCTGTTGTGTCTGAGTTCCCATCCACCCCCACAATGGGACTCTTTTTGCCTGGTCCTCTCTTCCAGCCACGGCAATGACAGAGCATGCTCTGGGTAAGCACTGAACGATGCAGCTGGGTTGGGCGAAGAGCAGGTCCCTGTTCTTGTACAGGGAAAAACACAATAGGGATCCCTTCTGGTTGGAGGTGAAAGCCGTACCATGGTTTTTCCCTTATGTGTTGGCTCTTGCTCCAGCTCAGAAGACCATGTTTGAGCAGCTGTGGGTGAACTCTGGTAGATCTCTGGCTCACAAAGACACAAAGCTGCAAATCTTGGGCACTGATTGACGTCCCCATCCATACAAAAGCTCAGCAGCCACCAACCCCACAGATACTGCAAGGGTGATGCCAAAGTCCCTCCTCCAGAAACTAAGATGCCCTGGCGGGATATGGTGGAGCTGGCAAGGAAAGAAAGCACATGTTTGTCCCTTGCAGCCAAGAGGTGATTGCTGTATCAAATACGTGACCTGAATTTGCAGCAGGTTGTGTGGCCAGTGGCTTTTTGTCATGAGGATGCCAACTGGGACATGTTCTGCTGTCTCAGCCCATCCTGCTTGGTGCTGTGCCAGCCTGGCTCTCCCCAGCCCCTAGAGCTGCCACCCTCACTGGAGATGCAGAGGGGGTTTTTGGTGTCCTCAAAAGCCTCCCCAAGCCATCAGGAAGGGAAGGAGTTGCTCCATCCATGTATTATTTCACCGCGATGAGGCAAAGGCGCTTGCATTAGGCCTTTCCATCAGTCATCCCTCAATTACACCCTGGCTGATTGACTCCTCTCTTCTCTTTCCTTTCAAAAGCATGTCATTAATGGGTGAGAGGCTGATTGCACTTCATGTTAATTCAGTTGTCTGGGCCAGAGAGTAAAAAGAATGTTTTCCTGAGATGGATTTACTCCCCTGAGAGACCCCTCTCCCTCTTCCTCCCCTCCCCTTGCCATCTGCTCATGACAAGTGCTCTTGGCTCTCGTGGTATCCACCAACACCCATCCATCTCCATCAGCGCAGCTAGCCATGCTGAGCGCACTGCATAATAAAATCTCTGCTCTCTAATTAGCCCTGTGCATGCTGTTTTCCTAGACATGTTAAAAACAGGAATAAAGGGATGGAGGGTAGGGAGTGGGAGGATACCTTCTCCTCAAATACCTGTTTGTAGCTATCAGGGTAGCTACAGAGGAGGCTGGGAATCAGAAGAAAAGTGTTTGGGGCTTTTTTGTTTCATGTCTCTGAGATCTGAGGTTTTGGCAGTGGATGTGTTTGCACTGGACCCTTGCACCCAAAAGGTGATTCCTGGAGCAAATATAGGACCCAAGTTAGTGTTTGCACCTGCAGTGGTTGGAGTGGTAGAGTGCTGTGGGATTGCAGCCTGAGCTGCATCCTTCTGGGGTGAGTAGCAAGAGAGGACCAAGTGCATATGGACATTTTGCATGCGGTTGTTGCATGTCTGCATCCTGGTTTAAAGGGGTGCTTGCAGCCCAGAAACCCCCCCGCAGCCTGGGCTGCATCCCCAGCAGCGTGGGCAGCAGGGCGAGGGGGGGGATTCTGCCCCTCTGCTCCGCTCGGGGGAGACCCCCCTGCAGTGCTGCCTCCAGCTCTGGGGCCTCAGCACAGGAGAGACACGGAGCTGTTGGAGCGGGGCCAGAGGAGGCCCTGGAGATGCTGGGAGGGCTGGAGCCCCTCTGCTGGGAGGACAGGCTGAGAGAGCTGGGGGGGTTCAGCCTGGAGAAGAGAAGGCTCCGGGGAGACCTTGGAGCCCCTTCCAGTCCCTCAAGGGGCTCCAGAAAAGCTGGGGAGGGACTCTGGATCAGGGAGGGGAGGCAGAGGACAAGGGGGAAGGGTTTTAAACTGAAAGAGGGGAGATTTAGATGAGATCTGAGGAAGAAATTCTTGGCTGTGAGGGTGGTGAGCCCCTGGCGCAGGTTGCCCAGAGAAGCTGTGGCTGCCCCATCCCTGGAGGTGTTCAAGGCCAGGTTGGATGGGGCTTGGAGCAACCTGGTCTGGTGGGAGGTGTCCCTGCCCAGGGCAGGGGGTTGGAACTGGATGATCTTTAAGGTCCCTTCCAACCCAAACCTTTCTGTGAGTCTATGATTTTTTGTATTTGGAGAAGAAATTCCTTAAAACTATCTGCAACTCCAGTGCTAGTCCTCCATCTTCCTTCTGGGTCCTGGTTACTCCAAAGAGAGAAAACCTACACAGCCGTTATTGTTTTCTTTCTTTTTTCTTATTTTTTTCTTTCTCCTCCCACCCTTTTTTTTCCATTTTGTTTGGAGAAAAACTGTGAAGGGGATTTAATTTCTTAAGCAAAGAAACCTTTTAACTTTCTGAATTAGGTGGGATTTTTTCCTTGCAGAAAATGCTTGCAGTCATCTAAATAGTGATAGTTAATTGCGTGCCCACTACTGAGGTGTCGCAGAATATCTTAACCTCAAGCTAAAGTCATAATTTTGTGGGTAATTTATTCCACAGCCCCCATCTGGCCAGCAACGGCGATATGGAATATCTGGCTTTAGGACTTTGGGTATCGCATCAAAATCAGGCATGCTCCTGCGATGCAAAAAACTTGTTTTTTCTTGTTCCACTTCGGGAGACCACTAGTCGCTGGTGGGTGAACATGGTTTGGACTGGCTCTAGGATGCTACAATGCTACACGCCACCATCCTGCCCTGCACATCTAAGCCGAGCATCTCATGGAGGCAATTTTAGTGATTTCATTTCAGATGTAGCTAGCTCAGATGTCCCTACCACAGTCCTTCTCTTAACCTTGGCAGGATTTTCCTTGTTTTTTCCTTTAATCAGTCTCTTCCTAGGGCATTGCCTCTTCTGCCATACAGATTATGACCTACTTCATGGTGCATATGGCTTTTATCCCTTTGTTTATATTGTTGTTTTCCCTCTCCATTTCCTTCAAGCTCCCTACCTTCTGTCTATATGTTTTTGAGGAGTGTTAAATATAGGATGAGGGAGAAGATTATGGGAAGGGGTGGTAGTTAGGAGGTGAGCTAAATGTGAAGGACCATACACACCCTGCTTATGGCTGATAACACTAACGTGGCCTGGGGAAATTAGAAGCATGTTTTTGGAATGGACAGGATGAGACAGGGAGATTAAAAAGCTCCTTCCCTGTGACCACTGAGCCAGAGCGACCTGAAATGAGATGGAAGAGCTGAAGGGGAGGCTGGGGTATGTGGCTGCCAGTGCTGGGACACCAGGGAGGACGTTCCCATTCTTCATGGCTCATGAGATTCTCTGCTCCACCAAGGCTCTGCAGAGCTGTAGGCTTTCCATTTCGGTTCCCAGACCTTTCCTCTGGCAGTGCCTGCAGAAATCAGGAGTGCAGGGTGGCAACAAAGCCACCTCTCTGCTGTTTTTTCTACAGAGGAGGGAGAAACAGAGCCACTCAGTTGCTGGGATGTCCAAGGATACATGGGAGAAAATATTGCCTCCTCCTTGCATGATGGGCTTGTGTGTAATTTTGTGACTATCTCTACATGGAGGCCAATGGAGATTTTTTCAGCCACCAAACCCCTAAATTCCATTTTTTAACACAACTCAGAGTTTACATGGGGTCTTGAATTCTACCAGGACACAAGCACGGGTATCTCAGCTGTGAAAATGTGTTTAGAGAGCAAACAGGGAGCAGGCCGCAGCCTCCAACATTGATTTCATCCACAAGTTCATAAATGCTTAGGCCACAGGTACAAATTGGTCTCAGTTTTACTGAGATGAGGCAGATAAACGGCTGGACCAGTGTAGTGGTCTCAAATACATCCAGGAATCCTGAAGCATCTAGCGGGGGAACCCCGCTGAGGAAGAGATGTTTGTGAGCAGCTGTTTGGTACCAGGGGTATGTTGAGGAACAACAGATGGATTGACAGATGGCAAAACAGACCGCTGACAGAATGTTTTCAGCGCTGCTTGCTTCTACTTTGTCTATTATTCTTTTTGTTGTTATTGTATTTATTCTGGAGAAGAAGAGGACCTCTCCTCAGATATGGGTTCTTTCTCTGCTAGCAAATTAGAGTTAAAAGCGAGGGAGGCTCTGGCTGCTCATGCCAGTGCTTGGTCTTGCTGCAGTAGAGGTGAAGATGCTGCTAAGAGGTATCTGAAGAATGATTTTCTGGAGATGCTGGCCTTGGAGAGAGAGGAATATGATGAGGGGGGACTAAATGCACAAGAGCAAGTCTGCTGCTGGCTTCCTGGCTCCTCCAGGGCAGGGAGTTTGTGATCATCAGACCATCACCCTCATGGGATCACAGGGCTGGAAGGGACCTCAGAAGAACATCTAGTCCATCCTGGGAAGGTGAACACTGTGGCCAGCTGTATGGTTTCACAGTACTGTAACAGTGCCTGGAACAGTTTTGTGTAGGAGATGACAGCACTGATTGTCTAGAGGTGAAATTCATCTGGGCTTGCTGGTCTTTGGAAATGAATACGATGATATCCCACCCTCCAAAGCACTTGATTGCCCCCATGTGCTTGGCAAATTAATGCACGTTCTGGAATGCTGCTTTTTTTCATCATTGCACACCAGCCCTGACATACATTAAAAATTGTTCTGACAAAAATCATGGAATGCGTGTTGGGTTGGAAGGGACCTTTAAAGGCCATCTAGTCCAACCCCCCTGCAGTCAGCAGGGACATCTTCAACTAGATCAGGTTGCTCAGAGCCTCATCCAGCCTGGCCTTGAATGTCTCCAGGGATGGGGCCTCCACCACCTCCCTGGGCAACCTGGGCCAGTGTCTCACCACCCTCAGTGTAAAGAACTTCTTCCTCATGTCTAATCTAAACCTGCCCTGCTCTAGTTTAAAATCATTGTCCCTCATCCTGTTGCTACATACCCTTGCAAACAGTCCCTCCATTATTATGCCTTATTGGGGGATATCTTTGTAGTATAAAGAAAAGGAACAACAGAGTTTCACAATCCTAGGAAGACAAACAATCCTACCTGCAAGGCTGGGCAGGGAGCTCAACATAGAAGATAATGATGGGGTGTTGTGGAATTCATTTTGAAGCAAAACTACACCACATAAAAGTGAAGAGCTCTCACCTGGCAATGACATCCACTGGAAGAGAGCTTATGAATGCTGAGGTCCAAGTGATTTTTTAAATCCCCTTAGTTCCATGTGCAAAATAAGAGAAAAAGCAATAAGCAAGGGGCGCAAAATCACCAGTTTTGTGAAGCTGTGAGAAAGACATACCCATGCAAGCTCACAGAGCTGGTAAGAAACCATCAGCAGAGTTTATGAAATTAGTGTTAATATTCTTTCCCTTTTGTCATGGGAACAGACGGTGAAGATGAATTGCTGATTGGAAGCTGATGACTGTCTAGGGATGAGGGATGTTAACTCACTTGCTTACATTTAATTTAGGTAAATAGAGGGCAGTCACAGCTGGTATCAAACTGTGTGTGGTGTTCACCTGCACATGCCTGTACCTGCAGCCAGTGTTTCTGCAGGGCTGATGATTTCCAGAGAAATATTATGATTTAAATTAGCTGCATTGAAAATTGTAGTAAAGAAGTGCTCCTTGAGAGAAGTTGTGCAGATGCTAAAAAGCTAGTATTGCACAGTCTAGAAACAGGATCATTCTTTGTTAAAAGAAACCGTATAAAATGGGAGAAAATGGGGATGGAGAAGAGCTGACATAAATAGTAACTGAAATACTGTAGAAAATTGGTGAAGGAAGCTAAAGGTTTTTGTATGAAAATCAGGAAATGAAAAAGCCGGGGAAAAGATGAAGAAAGTATTTCATTTATGAAGAAAAAAAGGCAACTTTTAGTAGAGATTGAGATTCCTTGTACTATGACACTAATGATCAGCTGCTGGAAATCTGTGAAAATCAGCCCTTGCCCAGGCAGAACTGCATCGTTGCCTGCTCAGCTTTTAAGGCGTCACTCCCAAGCAATGGCAAAATGGTCAAAAGGGCTGAAATTGCACACACACAAAAGTGTAAAATTACTGCATCGCCGTTACACACATTGTCTTAAGACTGAACCTAGTGCTCCACCCAGCCTCTGTGTGACCTGGACTCAACCACTGGCCCCTTCCACCATTTCTGGAGGGGCAATAGAGAGTTATAGAGCTCATACTGGGAAAATGCTTCAAGCTGGAAGAGGGTAGATTTAGATGAGATATTGAGAAGAAATTCTTTGCTGTGAGGGTGGTGAGCCCCTGGCCCAGGTTGCCCAGAGAAGCTGTGGCTGCCCCATCCCTGGAGGTGTTCAAGGCCAGGTTGGACGGGGCTTGGAGCATCCTGGTCTAGTGGGAGATGTCCCTGCCCAGGGCAGGGGGGTAGAACTGGATGGTCTTTAAGGTCCCTTCCAACCCAAACCATTCCATGATTCTATGAAATGACTCACACCTGAGCTCGTAGTCCTTTGCAGAGGGACTAAAGCAGTTATTGTGCCCCAGAAAGAACTGCACGTACGTCCAGCCTTGGGGAAGTGGATATTATATGGAAGGGATGCACATGCTGATGAATCATGGAGAGAACGTGCCTGCCCCTTACACAGGTACATCCATGCACACACACACGCGTGGTTTTCTTCCAACCGAGCAGAGCCCGGGTAGGGTATCTGGCTACACTTTGGCATGGGGCAGCCAGTTTTACAGCACCCATCCAAGCTCTGCTATTTGCTTAAATACCAGGTTCCACACTGCTCAAATTATAACAAGGCAAGATTAGAGAGGGCTGGACTAGATACCCCACCCAAGACATGCCCTGCAGCCAGCTTCACTTTTTGCAGTGTGAAGATGCGGAGCGTTACAGATGTTTAGGGCTCATAAAACAGGGTTTGAATACGAGCCACTGACCCCTGGGCCAAAACAAGCTCATTTTGCCAGCTGAGACATCCTGGCTGCCCAGCTGCAATAGCTACAGCTTAAATTGCTAAAGCCACCAAGGTAAATTGTCTGATTAAGGACGGAAGAATTTATTAGAGGGCAGGGCTTTCTGTTTGCCTCCCCATCTCGGATGGAGCTGGGATGCTGTAATGGGAATGAATTGCAACTTGGTTTTGCAGCCAATCATGGGTTTAGGGATGGGAGAACATCTGTCTGTTCTCCCTCTGACACTCGTCTCCCTCCAGCCTCTGACAGATGCTCTGATTTATAAATTGACTCACTGCTGCTGACAGGACCCAATCCCATCCCGAAGAGCTGTGACAAAGGAGGACAATTAGGCAGTTATGCCAGCACAAATGACCAAATACTTGAGCAGCTGAGACAATCTGAACAGATTTGTATTAGGGAATGGAAATGGAAAGGCCATATGGTCCACAATCAAAACAGACGACTCGTTATATGAATTTTCACTCTGAATGGGCAGGGACACTCATGGCTGTGTCTCTAAAGAGAAAAATCGTGTAAATATAGGCTCTTTGGGGAAGTAATCAAACAGAATGATCCAGTTTTACCCTGCTTTTCTAGCTGGTGGGTATTTGCAGGGCATGTGTTGGCATTCCCTTTTCATTTGCGGCGTGGCGTGATGCTTGCAAGATGCTGGATGCACAAGCTGGTCACAATCAGCTCCCACCAACTTGGGGCTGCCCAGAGGGCCAGGCTCGCTTTTGGGTATTCCTGCTCTGCTGCTGTGGGCAAATCCTGCAGCACTTTGTCTTGTAATTAATATATTTCCTCCAGAAAGGTTTGGTTATGAGATTCTTGGTTTTCACTAAGCCTCTGCTGGGTCGAAGCTTCCCCTCTGCCTTCTGTTGCGGTGTCGGGAGAAGCAATTCAAAGACCGAATTTTACTCTTCTTCAAAGGGGAGGGGAAACCCTGGCTATGAAAGCAATGACCATTTCGGTCATTAAAGCTGCAAGTGATCAGCTTGCAAAAGGCCTGGTGAAGATGTCAGCTGTGTTTAATAGCATTCGGACATGATTTATGGCTCTGTTCTGAGACATCAGCAACAAAATTACCCCCAGAAATAACCAGTTCTAACCAGAAATGGCTCAGGTGGTAAAGCGCAGGCTCTGCGGCACTGATCCAGTGTTGAGCTGTTGTTCATGGACCACTAATGAGCTATAAAGCCAGAAGAAGGTGTTTCACAGAGCACAAACCAGGTGTACTGTGCACTAATACAGCCCCATTGCTGAAGGACTAGAGACATCATCAAGGGCTGGTCCTGACTACCATCAGTACCTGGAAGCTGGTGTGCAATTGTACCAATTATCTTTATGATTGATTTTTTAAATTATTTTTTTTTATAGTCAGCACTGGAAAACTGTGGTTCTCTAGAGCAATAAACTTATTTCTGGCGAAGTAGAATATTCTGCTTATCCCCCCAACATGCATACACGTTCCTTCATTGATTGCCAAAGAGCAAATACAAAGTGCAGTGTGTTTTCAAATTGCTTGGATGCTCTTTAGGCTGAAAAATGTCTGGGAAATCTCTAATGCCCTGCCCGTACTTGCCCTTTTGATGAAGCACTTTCATCCACCCAGCTTGAGTGTCAGGAGCAGGAGTTGAGAGAAGGGTCAACAGGGGAGATGTGGAGTCAATCCAAGGGTTGTCATATCCAGAGGGGAATGAGCCATGCACATGGGATCAGAGGGGAGTGGGACATGGCCTTCAAAGATGGCATCTTGGGAGGATTTTTCCCACTGAGCAAAATGTCTGATGCAAATCTTGCAGTTTTGCCCCAAATTTAGCCAGTCTCATGCGGATTCAGGTAGCTTTTCCCTGTGCAGACCAGAGATTTTAGTTGCAAGGGTTTAGGCGCACGGTGAAATCTCTGCATGCAAGGAAGGGAGAAGAAAGCAGCTCAAGAGATGGTGGTTGGGGCTGTAAGGCAGTGTCATGGTTTCAGCTGGGATGGAGTTAACTGTCTTACTAGCAGCTGGTGGTATAGTATTATGCCTTGGATTTGGGATGAACATAGTGTTGGTAAAACACTGGTGTTTTCAGTTGTTGCTAAGCTCTCAAGGCCTGTTCCGCTCCTCACGCTACCCTGACAGTGAGTAGGCTGGGAGGGCACAAGAAGTTGGGAGGAGACACAGCTGGGACAGCTGACCCCAACTGGCCAAATGGATATTCCATACCATACAACATCATGCTCGGTATATAAAGTTGGGGGAAGAAGAAGGAAAGGGGGTGACTGTCAGAGTGATGGCATTTGTCTTCCCAAGTAACCATTGCGCATGATGGAGCCCTGCATTCCTGGAGATGGCTGAACACCTGCCTGCAATGGGAAGGAGTGAATGAATTCCCTGTTTTGCTTTGCCTGTTAAACTGGCTTTATCTCAACCCATGAGTTTTTCTCTCACTTTTACTCTTCTGATTCTCTCCCCCATCCAAACTTGGTGGGGGGGGGGGGGGGGGGGGGGGGGGAAGTGGGTGGTCAAGTAGCTGTGTGGTCATAGAATCATAGAATCATTATGATTGGAAGGGACCTTTCAGATCATCGAGTCCAACCATCAACCCAACACTCCCAAACCCACCACTAACCCGTGTCCCTCAGCACCACGTCTGCCCGGCTTTTAAATCCCTCCAGGGATGGTGACTCCACCACTGCCCTGGGCAGCCTCTTCCAGCGCTTGACATCCCTTTTGGGGAAGAAATTTTTCCTCATGTCCACACTAAACCTCCCCGGGTATAACTTCAGGCCATTTTTTCTTGTCCTATTCACTGTTCCTTGGGAGAAGAGACCGAACCCCACCTCTCTACTACCTCCCAGCTGCTGGTTGGGGTTAAACCATGACAGGCAGTAAAAATGCATCTTTCTCCTTACCTTTTCCCCAGAAACAGGTAAACCACTCTGGCTGACACTCTCACAGCAAAAATAAAGATGATGAAAGGTCCTGAAAATCTCAGCTAAAGATTTAAAGGCAATAAATGAAAAGTGTCTTTGGAAGGGAACACCAGAGAGTTCTCACAGCACTAAATCTAGGTGGGTGCATGAAAACACTGTGGGGTCAAGGAGGACCACATTTTGCATATGCCAATGCCTGAAGACCCTGTTGTTTTCATTCAAGCTTTTCTTTAAGCAAAGAAGGAGAAGAAAAATCTAGTGGCTGCAGAAAACCTTGCTAATGGAAATATGCAATAACCATAACTTGAACTTGGCTTTCTTGTAGGCATAAAGTAATTTCCACATAATATCAGGAAAATATATGGCCTTTCTTGAGGTAGCAGAAGCACCATATAAATCAAGTTTTTAATTGAGTTCAAGACATTTGCCAGCATTTCAGATTTGATTTTTCTGCTGGACTGGAGTCAGATTGAAAACAGTGATGCAGGGAAACAGAAAGAAAACCTGAAAACAAAACCAGGCAGATATTAGACCAGAAATATTCATTAGTGAATCATAGCAATAAAAAGGAAATGAATCATAACCTTAATGCCCTAAGAAGCAGCCTAGCCAGAGCACAGTTTAATCAGAATCTTCAAGAAACAAATCTTTGATTTATAGATGTGGGTTTTTTTCCTCAAAGTGTCCATTTTAATAAATGGGTTAAATATGACTAACTCTGAGCTTGTTGTTGTAAATGAGTTGAGAAATGCCCAGGAGCCAGGTATGTGGTCACGCAACATCCACTCCATCCCTTAGGGCTGGCCCTAAGCACCTCTGGAGCGTCCTGGGAAAAGGTTTTTCCTAACTGTCCCAGATGTTCTGCTTGCAGCTGGCTCATAGATGCCCTAGAGGCATGTGGAGGGTCTCCAGAATGGCCTCAGATCCTTCACCCTGAGCACCTACTGTGAGTAAAAAGACGTTTCCTAGAGCAAAGGACCAGCCTGGACATCTCTGGGCATAGATGTGGTCCTGTCCTAACAGCAGACCTTGGTTGTGATTCTTCTCACCCAGCCTCAAACACCAAGAAAGCAGAGGTCTCCCTTGAGCTGGTCATCCCAGAGCTGACAAACCCCAATTATTTGGGATGTCAGGATCTTACCACTCTCTTACCTTTCTAATATCGTAACTTCACTCCAATATGCCCTTCACCCCACAGACATAACACTGAATGTCTGCACAGGAGCTGGAGCACTGGGTATTATTTCTCTCAATATGTCACTCAACAGAGTGACAGCTCTTCAAATTCCCGTTTCATACATGGGGAAACTGAGGCAGACACTCAGGTGACTTCCCCAAAATTACAAAGGGAGTCAGCCCTTTCACAGAGACTTACAAAATCGCAGTTAAACCATGAAGCTTGCTCAGCGTTTGCTGAGCAGCCCCTGGAGTAGAAAGTCCCCTTTTTTCCTCAATGAAAACCATAAAGATTGAGTCAAAGCCAAGAGCACCTAGCAGCCAGCAAATCTGTGACAGCTTGTGCTGAACACCCTAAATGTCTTCGTATGAAAGGCTTTGTGCCTTCCGCAAAACCCATCTTCATTCTCATTTCCCAGACTCGGAATGCCAGTGTGAGGCTGTGTCCCTCTGCAGCCGGAGGCTCCATCTTGGCATGGACACACAGCAGACGGGAAGAAACTGTAACCCGCTCCCTGATGAACTTGTGTTTGGAGCAGACTGTGAGACAAACCACTTCTTCCTTGCCTGGTGCTCCCATCTTCCAGAGTCAGACATAAAGAAAGGAAGCCTCACTGATCCCTTAGTGTGATGGCGTGGTCCCCTCCCCAGGCGCCAACCTGACCTTTATCTCCCATAACTCTGCCTAAGCGATAACCATCCATGGTGGTTACAATGGGTGCATGTAGTCGTGATGGCTGCACCGGGCTCAACGTGGCTTTGGTGAGACAGATAACAACAAAATAGGCAAGGGTTAAACTTAAGCAATGCTGGTACTGTGATCAATATGCAAATATGACTATAAGTCAATCATCTTACCCCCATAAACAGTGAACAGCCCAAGAGCCCTTTGAGCTCTCCTGAACGGCAGTGGGCTGCACGCCAGGATCTCCCCTTGAGCAGGGACGCCCGCTCAAAGTTACTTTTACTTCTCGAAATTGAGACATTCCTTGCCACAACAGATCCTCGGTAAGTGACTAATAGCTCAACTTCAAAATCTTAGGTAAGTGATACAAAGGATTGATTGCTCATAAAGAATCCTTTAGTTATAAACCGTTGAACAAGTCTGGGACTAGGATTGGATCCAGCTGCACCCAGACCCCTCTCTGAGAAGGAGTTTAGAAAATCAGGGGGTCCTTTGCGAACCTCGTGACTCAATTGGAGGGTCTCCCTGACAGTTTGTCTGACTCTGTCCTCTGTGCAGTGAATCACAGAATCACAGAATGGTTTGGGTTGGAAGGAACCTTAAAGACCATCCAGTTCCAACCCCCTGCCCTGGGCAGGGACACCTCCCACCAGACCAGGTTGCTCAAAACTTCATCCAACCTGGCCTTGAACACCTCCAGGGATGGGGCAGCCACAGCTTCTCTGGGCAACCTGGGCCAGTGCCTCACCACCCTCATGGTAAGGAATTTCTTCCTAAATAAATAAATGTGTGCCTTGCCATCTTGAATCTTGTTAAACACTGTCGCATTTACCATCAAACTTTGTTAAATCTTTGGTTTTTATCAACAGATGCGTTGCTGCTTCTCTCTACGAGTGAAGCGCATGGCTCCATTCGTGACACTTGGTCTTTAAACAGTTTCCTAGTCTTTAAAGATGTAGGCAGCTGGAGGAGATTTTTGGTGTAGGATGCTGGGCAGCTGCTGTGCCCCAAGGCTGGGGCTGCAGGTCTGCAGAGGGGTTTTCCTCTACCTTCTCCTCCTCCATGCCCTCCCCAGAATGTGCAGGTATTCAACGGGATGAAGACGTCTGTCCCACTCACTCACTCACCGGGCATGGTGCATCCCCTGGGGTGGCTCCTCTCTGTACCTACCCGCCCACAGCAAAACCCTAAGCACAAGGTGTGCGGTGGCACGGCGATAGCTGGGATTTGGCCTCAGCGTCTTCCCTCCCCACCCCGTCAGCATCCCAGGGGACGACACATCGATTCAGAGAGGTGCTGGCTGTGGGTCGAGCAGTTCAGCGCAGCAAGGTTAAGGTTGACGGTTTCAACCTGTGCTGGGTGATACATGATGGTGTCAGACCCGCCAGTGGAGAGAGAGAGAGAGACTGAGAAAATGGGGATGGATGGATGACTCTTACCAGGCTCTGTTTTTATTCCCTGCTGCTGCCTGTTCCTGGACAACTCGTTGTTGCTGTATTTCAATTTGAAAGATGTTTTTTAAAATCACTGGGAAGGGGCTAAATTGGCTTGCTTTGTTTTGTTTCAAACAGAAGATACTAGAATTGTTTAATTTTTATTGTTTAATTTTTATTGTTTAATTTACCTGGCTCTCTGCAATTATTATCTGCTTTCCAGAACATGGCTGTGTTGCTAATGAGTGTCGAGACCATCATTTTGCTGATGGGGAAACAGAGTCATGGACAGGGACTGTGAGATTCCCCAGGGCACAGGGGAAGGTTTATTGCTGGGATCTTAAATCCCTTTAGCTGGTTCCAGTGGCAGAGAAATTGCACTTCACAGATGCAGTCTCACTGACTGTCTTTGCACGCTGCTCTGGAAACGGCTTTTATGAAGGCTAATTAGTAGGGAAAAACAATCACAGAAGTCAGGAAGAGGGGTAATGATCCATGTGGCAAACCAGCAGTGAAACCTCCAGGCTGACTGGTCGAGCAGAAACACAGCACATTTCAGAGCGTTTCAGTAAGGGACCAGGCCAAAGACATCCCCCAAAATTTATGGATGCAGAAATCGGGAGGTTTTTCAGGGAAAGTCATGGAGAAATGCATTTCCACAGGCTGGAAACCGGAGTTAGAGGTGCTCGAAAAAGGGTTGCCAGTTTTGCCCTGCAGAAGTCAGTGGGGAACAACCAGATGGACAGACGTTACTCAAAAATTAATTGCTACCAAGCCCTTTCACATCCTTGTGAGGTATTTTTTAGGGACATGAGGTAAGACCAGTGATTCTTTTAGTATTATTAGATACAGGAACAGCCTGAGGCAAGCTCTACATAAATTGATAAGCTGAGGCATAGAAAGTTTTGGTGACCTCCTCATGGCAGTAGAGAAACTCTTCCAAAGCCCTCTCTAATGCTCTGCTCTCCATGTAGCTGCGATACCAACACTCTGACACCGGTCTACAAAAGAAACCTCATGTGGGAATTAACTTACCGCTTCTTGTACCTGTGCCTTCCTACAGCCCATACCTGTGTTTCAGCCCGTAGCAGATCAAATTTAACTCAAGTCCTCACTGCTGTGGAAGCGCAGGGTAAACTGTGCAGCAAGGGAGCATGATCCTGGAGCACAAGCTGGTGGACGGTCCATCTTAGGAGGCACCTGAACATCCTCCTTCAAAATCTAGTGAGTGGCAAGATGCTCTAACAGCATCTCAAAGTGTCACAGGTGAGACCTGTCCCTAGAGCCACAAGGAGGTGCAGGCTTGATAGCTGGGGTACATGGGACATCTGTGTCATCTCCTGCTCCAGAAAGGTTGAGAAGAATCACAGAATCACAGAATGATAGGGGTTGGAAGGGACCTCTGGAGATCATCTAGTCCAACCCCCTGCCAGAGCAGGGTCACCCAGAGCAGGTTGCACAAAAACGCGTCCAGGTGGGTTTGGAATGTCTCCAGAGACGGAGACTCCACCACCTCTCTGGGCAGCCTGTGCCAGGGCTCTGACACCCTCACAGGAAAGAAGTTCCTCCTCATGTTTAGGTGGAACTTCCTATGTTCAAGTTTGTGCCTATTACCCCTTGTCCTGTCACTGGGCACCACTGAAAAGAGCCTGGCCCCATCCTCCTGACACCCATCCTTTAAGCATTTCTAAGCGTTGATAAGATCCCCTCTCAGTCATCTTTTTTCCAGAGTGAAAAGACCCAAGTCCCTCAGCCTTTCTTCATAAGAGAGCTGTTCCAGTCCCCTAATCATCTTGGTAGCCCTTTGCTGTCCCCTCTCCAGCAGTTCCCTGTCCTTCTGGAACTGGGCAGCCCAGAACTGGACCCAGTGCTCCAGATGCGGCCTCACAAGGGCAGAGCAGAGGGGGAGGATGACCTCCCTCGAACTTCATCCTTTATTTTTTCAATTACGTCAGCCTGCTGCATCACCACACAAACGCAATCCTGTGCAGTAGAAATACTCTCAATGGCATCCAGACACAGCAGGGAAATGTTGGTCTAGTATATTATACAATGGAGCAGGGGTAAGAGCGTTGTCCTACTTCAGTTTGAGGTGTAACGAGGATTTGCCTTATTAGTTTGCAGTCAGGGTGCCTATCTGTGATAGTAACTCTATGCTCACCTTTGCTGAAGAGCTGGCTGCCACGGTTGGGAGCTTTGGGTGCTTCTCACCCGTCTTGCTGCCCATGGCTTGTACAGAAGCATCTGTTCTGTGGCCTGGAGAAGCTGAGCTAATGTGTCTGCTGGCAGATTGCTCCAGATCAGCTCGTCCTGTCTCCCCCTCATCCAAAAAGCCTGCACTGTTATTGCATGTCTGAGATGATGTTTTTGGGGAAGGAGAAATTATTGTGTTGGAAATCTCCTTTATGGGGCACTAAACTTGTCAGACAAGACCTGTTCAGAGAGCTCAGTGAGAATACGAAAGGATGGGGTGGGTGGATGGATGGATGGATGGATGGATGGATGGATGGATGATTGATTATAATAAACCCAGAACAAACCACATCACACACTTCTTCATCTCCTTGGGTGCCTTAAGTCTCTTCTATCCCAGCCTATCTAAATATTCCATCTGCTCTCCAGTACTGAGTTCTGAAAGACAAGAGCGGCTCTGCCATAATTAAACCAGCATGGTCCAGTGAACTGGAAGAAGAAAGGCACCAGGGCTGACGCATGGCAACAGTGGGGTCTGTGCACGTGAGGTGTCTCCTTTAGGGAGTTTAACTGTTCTCCAGAGTCACCTGAGTGGCGGGGAGGGATGGATGGGTAGAGGGGCTTTTCAGATGTAGACATCCTTCAGCCACTGCATGGATACGTCTATTCCAACCCCCCTCCAGCAGCCCCCAGCTTTCACCAACAACTCTGCACAGTCCACTGCAAGCAGCCCTGTGTGCACACATCCATGCTTTGAGCACAGAGGAGGTTTGCAAATGCATCTGCACCAAAGGCTCATGCAAATTAGGGCCAGGGAGATGAATGCACTCATTTGGGAAGTCAAGCTCAAGATTTGTCCTAAAGGGATGAGTGGTAGACGCCTCTACCGGAGGTTAATAAATCCTGTAAATGAATAGACTGGATGATCTAATAGCTCCTTTTTCATTTTGTAAGTACTGTGATTTTAGAGGATGTTTAATGACTTTGAATAATAAACAACAGCTCTCCAAAATGAAAAAAATTCTTATGCAAAATGGAAATGAAACCCATTGAAATTTTTCATTGAAGGAAAAAGAGAGGAGAAAGAGAAGATCAGCTCATCCTATATTTTTCCTCCCCATGAACGGCTACATTTTACGAGACAGGGAGCATACCCAAAATGCTGAGTTCAAATTTCTGCTGGACACAGTAACCTGAACGGGGAACTGATTGCACCCACCAGTATGGGTCTGAGAGACTTCAAGGCTGCGTGACCCTGGGCACATGCTGCTGGACTCTCCAAAGGTGCTTTGGCTTTGGAAGGGATTTTGGGGGCCTTTCTTTGAACTCTATTTTGGGTTGAAAAGTTGAGAATTCAGATGCTGGGGTGGCTCCCTTTCCAGAATGGTGAGAGACCCCAAAGCCTGTCTTAACCATTGCCACAGAAGGTGCGATGGTGCTATTTTCAACCCACTCAATCCTGTCTCATCTCCCACACAACGTGGAGTTCACTCCGTTGCAACTTAAGCTGCCTTTTCTTGGTGTGACATCACCATGACCTCATGGACCAGTGTGGTGGTGCAACTCCCACACCCACTCCCTTTTAGGCCACTTGGTTCTTGGCTTGATTTCCCCCACCACACTTGGGCCACATAACAATACAATGGACTAGAACATTATGTCAGCCCATTAACATCTGGGACGCATAATGGTCCAACATAAAAGAAAGAAAGAAAGTGAAGAGGGATGGACCAGAATGTTATGTCAATCCCTTAGCACACCTGGCTCCCGTGACTCTTATTGCTTGGAAACAATAGCAGTAATTGATCACTCCTGACAACATATGGATTGTGGCCCAAAGAGGTGGGTGATACAAGAACTTCAAGATCTAAAAACTTCTGGGCTTGTGCAACTGGTGGAAAGTACCAGAATATTCCATTGTCTGAGTCCCTTAATCATCTTGGTATCCTTTGATAGCCATCTTGGTAACCCTTTCATCCACCTCTTTATCCATGTGTTTCTAATATACACATTAGCTCCTATGGGGATGGGTGTTCTTATACTTTATTGGATCCAAATACTTTCTGTTTATTTGTCTGTGCATGCATAAAACAGAAAGGGGCACCCACCAACTCATTGGAGATGTCCATTGTAAAGGGACCTTTGGTCCTAGCAGTTAAAAACTCGGGTGTAGGTGTGTGTGCAGCTCCTCAACTGATGTGTGTTTGTATGTTTGTGCTCATATACATATGTATTAATTTGGGATACCTTTTAGTAAGTCAGTGTGAATCTTGTCATTTTTGAATCTGTAATTAAGTCGCTGTTCAATTATTCTGTTAAATCATCTTGTAAACCCTTAAATCGGTTAATGATTAAGTGCTGCTAAAATTCAACCTCTTGATCTGCCTCGAATCATTAATAAATCTTGAATTGCCACTGAATCATAACTGTGTCAAATATTTCCACCCACGACAAACAGATACAACTTCTCATAGAATCATAGAATGGTTTGGGTTGGAAGGGATCTGAAAGATCATCTAGTTCCAACCCCCTGCCCTGGGCAGGGACACCTCCCACCAGACCAGGTTGCTCCAAGCCCCATCCAGCCTGGCCTTGAACCCCTCCAGGGATGGGGCAACCACAACTTCTCTGGGCAACCTGTTCCAGTGCCTCACCACCCTCACAGTGAAAACATTTTTCCTGATATCTAATCTAAATCTCCCCTCTTTCAGTTTAAAACTGTTACCCCTTGTCCTATTGCTACACTCGCTGACAAAGAGTCCCTCTCCGTCTTTCCTGTAGGCCCCCTTTAGGTACTGGAAGGCTCCCATCTGTGCCTGTAGCTCATGGGCATGGTGGAAAAGGGACAAAGCCAGCTCTAGGTGGGTTAAGCTGTCCCCCAGGAACAACTGAGGAGGACGTGTCCACCAGCCACAGTCCAGCCCTGCAGCCCTTTCCCCATCGTGGGAAGAGCCACAAACTGCCTCATTCTTCCAGACGGGAAGCAGAGGGGAGGGAAGAGTTAACAGCCAGGCACTTTCTGCAGTAAATCACCTGCCTGCTGTGAATCAGCGAAAACTTCATCTCCATTCATCACAGCCTGTGTCTGTCTGGCTCCAGCAGCAATAGCCGAAAGGCTGAGCACCTCATTCCGCTCCACAGACAGGCTGGGTTGCCTCTTGTGCTTGCTCCACACTTTAATTTTGATCAATAATTGCACAGTCCACCTCTGTCGCCTTCCTGTCTCTTTACTGAGGCATCATTTGGAGACCTTTCCTAAAGAGAGGCTGGATGGGAGCAGCCAAATTCCACAAAAGGCTCATGGGACAAGGGACCTCTGAACATCTTTAGCCCAGCACCTCTCAGAGTAAGATTGGCCCCAACTCTAGGCCAAGGTGGACACGTCTTTGTCTAGTCATCTCTCTTGATGGTAGTGCCAAGAGACAATGGGCACCAACTGAAATACTCAAAATTCCATTTAGATGTAAGAAAAAACTTCATCAGTGCATCAAACACTGGAACAGTTTGTTCAGAGGGGCTCTGGAGTCTCCATCCTCAGAGATATTTGAAACCCAACCGGAAAATGACCTCGTCACCCTTCTCCATGTAACTCCGCTTTGAGCAGGGGGTTTGGACTAGGTCATCTCCAGAGGTTCCTGCCCACCTCAGCGATTTGGTGATTCTGTGATTTTCTGAAAAATGACCTCTTTTACAATCTGGTGCTAAAAATATTGGCCAGATGTGCTGGATGAGGAATAGTTCTCCTGGTTTTCAGGCATCTCAGACTGATGCATGCAACAGCCTACACTTCGTAAGGGCTATAGGGACATATAGGCTCCCCCAAGGGTAAATTTAACTCTCCCATGGCTGTGGTTTTCCATGACCCAGTTTCCAGTGGAAATATTGGCTGAAAGTCATCCCTCCTTCCTCTCCCAGCTGAGAAGATGACTGTGGAGGCCATCCATTTGTTTAAGCCGACTGTGAACTGGCAGAGGCCAGGGACAGACTTTGTGTTGTGGGATCAAGTCTTAAAGTAAGTTCAAACTTGGTTTCTCCAGCAGGAACCCGTATCTCTTTGGGAGAGGGTATAGGATACATACCTGGGAGCTGGACTCAATAATGCTTATAAGCCCCCTCCAACTTGAAATATTCTACGATTCCATGATCCATGAAAGGGAAAACAGGGTAAATGGGACTGTTTGTCAGCAGCCTGATGGGGGCTGGTGCTGCTGGCTAATTGCTGCAGCTGCATGCGATACTTTTTGTCACCATTTTAAATGAAATCTTGTCACAGACTCCATGCAGCCTGATGCTGTGGTCTTCTCATGAATAACTCAGAATAATTACCAGTCTTAAACATTGACTAATCCTCATAACAACATCTCACAATAGAGAGGGAAAAAAAAAAAAAAAAGGAATTATCTCTGCTGTACATATATCACTATTGAAGCAAAAACATTAAATAACACATCCAAGATGAGGCACAAAATGAACGGCAGAGTGGGGAACAGATTTAAGGGGTTTCTGCCTTCCAGGTCATATTTTGCATCATATTTATGAAATTAGTGTTTCTTCAGAGTTAGAAAAACAAGTACACTAATATGGGAGAAGCAGAACTGTGAGAATAAATGTTATTCTGGGAAGAAAGTGGGAAATACAGAGAAGCCAGAGGAAAGGGCCCATCTTCAACATTTCTGGTTTGACTCGAGGCTGGAAGTACTGAAAATACCACAGGTGGGCTCAGGCTGTGCCGGCATTTCCAGAAATCTGCTGCCACCTCAGGGACTGGGATCAGAGAAGATTTTGGAAAAGAACCCAAATTATTATCAAATGAGACAGCTGACATTTAAGCCAAAACCACATTTTTCTGTTCCTTACTGGAGGTAAATCTCTTTTAGAGGGTATAAAACAGAGTGGATTGATAAGGAGGTGCCGAATGGAGAAAGAGTCATTTGCCAGAAATAGGCTAATATGGTATTTTTTAAAATCCCCAGTTCCTGGATTCATGTGAGACCCCCAGCTCTCATTTCTCATCATCTCACCCTGCATACTTTTGTTTTTCAAGACAATCTTAAGAATTACATGGAAGGCCCCAGAATACTTGTATCAGCAACACACACTTTTATGAGCAAAAAAGCCTCCAAAACACTAGTTTTTAAAGACAGACTCCTGAGTCGAAGGGACAAGGGTGTGAAGTTTCAGTTTCTGACAAGGTGTTGGGGAGGCACTGGGGAGGAGAGCAGCGAGCCCAGTACAAGGAGAAGGAAAGGTTGGAGACCTGCTCTGGCATGGGGACATGGGGATGTCTCATCTTACCTGGCCAAGCAGGGTGGCACTGGGATCTGTAGGCGGTCAGGAGCTGAACACTGGGACACTGTCCCTGTACCTTGTATCCTGGCAAGAACCTGCTGGAGATGTGGTCAGTACCATCCCATGACAGCAATTCTGATGTCACCCTGTTCCAACCCCTTGGCGCAGGACCCCTGGCAAGAAACCTAGACGGGAGAGAACCACAGAATGGTTTAGGTTGGAGGGGACCTCTAAAGACCATCTAGTCCAACCCACCTGACATGAGCAGGGACACCTTCAACTAGACCAGGCTGCTCAGAGCCCCGTCCAACCTGGCCTGGAATGTTTCCAGGGATGGGGCATCTCCCACCTCTCTGGGCAACCTGGGACAGTGTTTCACCACCCTCACAGTAAAACATTTCTTCCCCAAATCTCATCTCAATCTCCCCTCTTTCAGTGTAAAACCCTTCCCCCTCGTCCCATGGCTCCCCTCCCTCATCCAGAGTCCCTCCCCAGCTTTCCTGGAGCCCCTTGAGGGACCGGAAGGGGCTCCACGGTCTCCCTGGAGCCTTCTCTTCTCCAGGCTGAACGCCCCCAGCTCTCTCAGCCTGTCCTCACAGCAGAGGGGCTCCAGCCCTCCCAGCATCTCCGGGGCCTCCTCTGGCCCCGCTCCACCAGCTCCGTGTCTCTCCTGTGCTGAGGCCCCAGAGCTGGAGGCAGCACTGCAGGGGGGTCTCCCCCGAGCGGAGCAGAGGGGCAGAATCCCCCCCCTCGCCCTGCTGCCCACGCTGCTGGGGATGCAGCCCAGGCTGCGGGGATGTTTCTGGGCTGCCAGCGCACATTGCCGGCTCATGTTGAGCTTCTCATCACCCAACACCCTCAAGCCCTTCTCTATTTTCACTTAATTTTTTTGCCAGCCTTCCTCTTCTCTCCGTTTGTAATCCACATCTTTGCAGAAAAGAAATCTTTGCTGCAAAATTGCCTGTCTCCATAGAGAAGGAAGAGGCAGGGAGACCCTACAGGGGCACATTTCTTGTGATTTAGAGCAGTATTGTAACAGTTTCACGTTTCCAAATGGAAACATCTTTTGTGGCACGAGTAGGGGCATTGCCTATTTAAAATACTGCCCGAGGCAAAGGTGTATTTCCAAGTGCACATTTACTGAGCTCCTTGAAAGCACTGGAGACGGCATCAGCCGGTATCCCCTCGTCCTGTGCTTGCTTATCATGATTACATGTGGCAGGATGGTTTTTCTGAAGAGATCAGCCTCTATTCCTGACGTTCAGAACATCTATTGCCTGATGTTTCCGATGTGCCCGCATCCCCGTGCCACTGCCCAGATCTGTCTACTGAAAGCAGCTCAGGAGCCAACCAGCTCTTCCAAAAACCACGTCCCGTCTGCACGGATGCACTCTTGGTTTGCTTCACATTAGCACTAAAATGAAATCCAAACCACATCTTGTTGGTTCATTGAACAACTCAGAGTTATAAATTGCAACTTATATATTTTTAAGCACATTAATAACACCACATTCATCTGTCTGATTTCAAACAGTTCGCCTTTTTTTTTTCCTCCTTGGCTTATCAATGAATTGTTTGAGGTGTCTCCTTCCTCTGCACAGAGAAACAAGGGATTCATCTCTGCACAGAGATGAACCAAGAGGGACAATTCTGCCTGAGAAAAAGTAGATGATATCTAGGAGGTTTTCAGCAAAATCCAGTAGGATATCTGAAATATTTTGTTTTGTAACACAGAAAAAGGACTGCCCAGACTCAAAACCACCTCCGCTCAATCTCCACAATTAGAAACGCTAAAAAACAATGGCAAAAAGGAAAGCAGGTACCTTCTATTATGCATAGTGGCAAAGAAGGAGAGAAAATGAATAAGAGAAGCTGAAGGCTGCAAGGAAAAATACATGATGACTGGGGAAAATACAGCAAAGAGATGCTGAAATGGGAATGGAGGAATCCTATCAATGGGTTGGAGCTGGTCACTGAATAGAGATAGTCATACTCTTAGAAATACATGTTGGATACAGTATTTCACCAGCATGACAATGACCAAATATTTCTGTGTCATTAGCAAAAGGAGATGTTGTTCAATGATACAAGCAATCGGCAGGTTTCAATCAGCAGATACCAGCTGGATGACCTGGCTGGTTTGAAATCTGTGGTTGCCTGTGGAGCTTTTGGGCAGACATCCACAGAGGCTGCTACAAGGCTTGACGCTCTTCAACATTTTTCTCAATGATCTGGAAATAAATATAAAATTACCACTGACATAACTCACAGATGACCCAAAGACAGCCAGCACAAAAAATGTGATTGAGTCACACAGAGCAGCCTTCATCACTTGGGGCTGTACAGCCAAAATGCGTGTTAATAAAGCCAAAAGCTAAGTCAGAGTCTGGGAAAATATAGGACATTGTGGCCTGAGATCCACACATGATTTCTTGGGAAGAAGGGCTCTGAATAGGGTTTGGGGGTCACTAAGAGCAGACAATCAGTGTGACCTGAGGAAAAAGGGCCAGTGTCACCCTTTGAAAGGGGAAAGCATTGCCATTGAGAGAAGGTCCTAGAGATTCACTGGGGCTGTTTATTATCAGACATAATAAAGCAATGCATTTTCAAGTGTCAAGGGAGAAGAGCTTAGTGAGGTAAGTGTTGGCTTCCCCATCTCTTGGTGCATCAGATGAAGATGAGATGCCCTCCTGGATAAGAAGGATTAACTCTGGGCTCTGTTCAGAGAATAACTGGGAAGGGTGGAAAAGTCTTGGCCGTAGATCCTGCCCAGAGAGGGACCATCTGGCCACTCATCACTTTAGTGGGGATTGCAGAATCTTCCTATTCCTGCAAACCCACTAACCTATTTTTACTTCTGCATGACTGGAAAGCCAAACCACAAGCGTGGTCGCCCACACACCGCATTTCCTCCTTATGCAACTGTTCCAAAACCCGAGCCCTGTTGCACAAGGGAAAGGAAGGCTTGTCTTCTCCTGCCAAATACACCTCATACTACATATTGGGCAGGATGGAGGAGATTTGCTGCTACTAGCTCAGAAAACTGAGCTGAGGAATTTAACTGGTGTTAATTCAGCTTTGATGAATGGACTAAGACCTTTTTTTTTGGCTCCATGTTTAATAGTTGGTCTGGGACACAGCTGTCACATGCAGTCCCATCAACTGGATGGTGGCACCCATTTGCATGGAAGTATGGACCACAAAGACCCCAGCTGGGCATAAGGCCTTGCAGGATCGGGCTCTTCTGGATGACCACATGGATAAGAAATGCTCCAAGACTATTTGGAGAAGGGATGCCCTCTTGGGAGAAAATTCTTTTGCCATTGTGGCCATTGCAATTACATCTAGGGGCTGTCATCTTGAGCAATGGAGTGCCACTGCTGCGATGTCCCGTTAGGGACAGTGGAAGACACTGAGTTGCTGTACTGGATAAAACTGATCATATTTCTAGTGTCCTAGTGCTAATGGGGCCAGATCTGGAGAAATCAGAGGAGAGGCAGCAAAAAAACCTGAAAGGATAACAGGGACAACATAGGCTCGCAGAAGGTCTGCAGTCGTGTTCAGAAAACAGCCATGTTGAACCTTTCCTCATTTCGTATTCGCCTATGGACAGGCTCAGTCTGTCCTTAAGAAGGAATGTATGTCCATTTTCCTGCACTGCCAGCCAGCACGTCCTGCAGCAGAAATCTGATCAGAAGGTAATAGAACTGTGGGACATGGTGGAGACAGAAATAAAGTGGTATGATTTCACAGAATCACAGAATGGTGGGGGTTGGAAGGGACCTCTGGAGACCATCCAGTCCAACCCCCTGCCAGAGCAGGGTCACCCAGAGCAGGTGGCACAGGAACGTGTCCAGGTGGGTTTGGAATGTCTCCAGAGACGGAGACTCCACCACCTCTCTGGGCAGCCTGTGCCAGGGCTCTGCCACCCTCACAGTAATGAAGTTTTTCCTCATGTTGAGATGGAATTTCCCGTGTTCCAGTTTGTGCCCATTGCCCCTTGTCCTGTCACTGGGCACCACTGAGAAGAGTCTGGCCCCATCCTCTTGCCACCTGCCCTTTAGATATTGATAAGCATTGATGAGATCCCCTCTCAGTTGCTCTTCTCCAGTGATTTAAGTATCAGAATCAGTACAGCTGGGAGTCACGTTGCCATGCAGAGCAATTTAAATGGGCTGGAGAAGGCCAGAACGTCAGGGTTCCAATTCAGTAATGGAGATACCAATTCAGCCATAGATATTGGCAAGTAAACAGTGGCCAGGCCAGTAACAAGCACCCCCTCATCGGAATGAGCAATGAATGCACAAGGTTGGATGTTTGCACCAGTGCAAAGATGTTATAAGGAGACAGATATTTTTTCCAATGATGTTGCTCGCTTTGCATGTATATCTGAAATTATCTCACCGCAGGAGAAAGCTGGGGAGACTCCTTCTACCATGCATAACATGGAGTGACTTCAGCAGCTGAAGCGTGCAAGTGGGATGCTCAAATGTTGTAGATGAGCAGGGGTCTGCTGAAATTCAGGGGCGTATGGACAAGGATCTTCTTCCTCACCCTTTCAATCCAAAATGCAGATAGCTACACCGAGTACAGGGAAATTCATACACATAGAAACAAGAGCTGGGTTGGTTATTTTCCCTCACTGGAAATCTAGCATTCTATTTTTCTTTTGTTTTTAAGTGAAGGCTATGAGAGATTTCAGGCAGTTAGAAATCCAGCAAAGAACTGGATTTTTTATGCTGGAAGAGAAGGTAACGTCCCTACTGTCCATTATAACACCCTTAATGACTGATGTCTGCTATTTCAGAGAAAACTGAAGGAAAACACTCTAGAAGGAACATTTCAAGAATAGCCTGTTATGAGGGGAAGTGACTTTCCAGCTTCCATCCTGAAACCTTTAAATACAGTCTTTTAAAATCTGACTTAAAGTTAGAGCCCATATTTTCATGTTCATAGATATATTTGTGAAGACTTCTAAGGTTTTGATCCCAAAGTCTGCCTGGGAAAAGTGGTGGACACTCTGGAGAGGGTGGATAGATAAGGAGTACCGAGTACTTCCCAAATTTCTTAGTGACACTTTGAAGTGCAGCTTTGGTTTAACCTTTTCCTTGCACTTTTCACTGGGAAACCCAGCACATCATTACCATTGTGCCATGCAAATTAAGACAAATGGAAATGTCACTGAAATAATTACAAATAATATGGGTGTATCTCAACAGAAGAAGGAAATCCATTAGTCGCCCACTTCTGAGCTGCGGGGTTGCCTTCAGGAGGGAGAAAACTGCACATTTCTGAAGGCAGCGCTTATAAAAATGTATTTTTTGAGGTAACACTAATGCTGGACTGAAATTCAGAGACATGTTACAGTTGCACTAGACAGCTTGGGAAAGTGGTTAATTCCTTTGGCTTTAGTTTTCTCTTTCCAAACAAGCAAAAAAAACATTTTACTTTTCTACAGCATCAGGGCAGATGATCCAATATTGTGATAATAACTACAGTCCGAGCATTGTTTGGGGCTGGTGTGTGCATGTATTAAATTTAGATGCAAAGAATACACACTTTGCTATCATAGCAAGGCTTTTTTGTCCATTTTTTGTGCAATCGTTGGTGCAATGCAAACTTCACATAAGATATTACCAGACGTTTGCATATGGTTCTCCGGGGCACAGGATGCCAACATTGGAGATTCAACTCCCTGGACATTAGACATCTGAATATAAATTTAAATATTTGAGATGGTCACACCTGGCTCAGCTCTCTGGAATGCAGCTCATGGAAGGTGTTTTTACCATTTCCCTTAGGATGAGGTGTGTTGTCTCCTGGAAGCGACCATTTCTCTGTTTCCGGGAGACTGGAGTGAACATCTCAGATGGTGAGGACTTTTTTGCTTGGATAAACCCTTCCTTGCAATTTCAAGCCTTCTGCCCTTCCCTTCTGCTGCATATTCCCTTCTTCTGGTTCAATAGAGGCATTTGTTGTAAACCTAGAAGAAGAATGTGAATAAACCATGGCTTTTGGTGATTTTCTCACCTCCCGGTTGCATCTACTTGTGCATGGGGGATGGAGACCATGGGGGATGGACACCAAAGTCCACGTGTTAGGTGAGGAAATGTGGGCTAGAGGGTAGAGTGCATGGGAAAAGGCCATTTAAACACTTCCCTGAGGACCATTTTCAAAACTTATTTAGGAGCTTACAAGCCCCAGAATGTAGTGGGATTCACACCTGAAGACCAATGGAGATTTGAACTCTGTTCACGCGAGTATTGTGTCCAACTCTGGGGCCTCAGCACAGGAGAGACACGGAGCTGTTGGAGCGGGGCCAGAGGAGGCCCTGGAGATGCTGGGAGGGCTGGAGCCCCTCTGCTGTGAGGACAGGCTGAGAGAGTTGGGGGGGTTCAGCCTGGAGAAGAGAAGGCTCCGGGGAGACTTTATTGTGGTCTCTTAGTATCTAAAGGGGGCTTATAAGAAAGATGGGGACAAACATTTTAGCAGGTCCTGTTGTGGTAAGACAAGGGGTAATGGATTTAAGCTAAAAGAAGGGACATTCAGACTAGATAGAAGGAAGAAATTTTTTACACTGAGAGTGGTGAGCCCCTGGTCCAGGTTGCCCAGAGAAGCTGTGGCTGCCCCATCCCTGGAGGGGTTCAAGGCCAGGTTGGACGGGGCTTGGAGCAACCTGGTCTAGTGGGAGGTGTCCCTGCCCAGGGCAGGGGTCCCTTCCAACCCAAACCATTCAATGATTATATTCTATGATTCTATGACTTTGGAACAAAAAAGACAATTGCATTTCATACAAATTTCCTATGAAAACCCATGAGGATTGTTACAGTTAAGCCAGATTTCTGGAGAACTTCCTTCTCCTCCTAAAATGCACCCACCCTAAACACCTTGCCATGAACTTTGTTTGCATTTCATTAGCTTGCCTGGTTTTGAGAAAATTTCTGTTTTGTTACTGCTTTGGGTTTGTTTCCTGGATTTATCATATTTCTGCTAGACATGAATGAATAACTGAGTTCTTCTTCTGTCACGATGCCAGCTCCTATTGGATGTTCATGGCTATCATCAGTGTCCTGCACAACACATTCATGCTTAATACAAACATAGCTCACCCTTTGAAGAGCTGCTGTTCTGGGAGTTGTGATTGTGCAATTTCATAACTATATATTCATTGTTCTTCCTGAGGAAAGACGAGCAACGAATAGTTAATCAGAAATGAGCCACACAGAGGAGAGAGGAAAATCAATTGTGTTTTCTTGAGCTGGTTTATTTAATGACTTCTATGAAGATTTAAATAATCACACGATGAATGCTGAAGAACCAGGCCAAAAAGAGTCATTCCTTTCATGTTTACTCCCATGCAAAAATATTCTTTTATGTTTTTCTCCTAGGGCAATTCAGGAAATTATTTTTAAAGGAACATTTGTTTTTGCAGCTGCCAGACCCAGGTGGACTGGTAAATATTTCTGCTTCCATTTGTTTAAAAAAATGTGATTACAGGGAAAAGCTTAAAGAGATGACTGGAGAATAACGGATGAAAACAAAAAATAATCCAATATCAGCTTTAATTTAATTATTTTTAATAACTTGTGAACTCTGGGTGCATGAGATAAAATGTTTAAATATTTGGGGATTTGGTACTTCTTTGAGGGAAGCCATCCTGAGGGATGGGCTCCAGCTGCCTGGATCCAAGGCTACATTATTGCATTGGTTGGGATCACTGGGATCTGGCAGTTTGATTTTGCAGAATGTCAGGAAGGAGCAAGCTGCGTCCTTTGGATCCTAGGTTTGATAGCCTCTACTGTCAAATCCTCTGCTCTGTTAACTCATCTGTATTCCTACAAAGCCAAGGTTCAAAGCAGTGTAATGGTGTAAACACCAGGATTTGGCGCACGCACTTTCCTGTCATGTCATCTGAAAATTAAGAGGATTTTGGTTGTACCTTATAATTGGTTTTGCCTGTTAAAATATGGCATGTGTGCATTTGGCTCCTTAATTAACCTATCCTAGGTCTGAACCAACAGCCTCAATTTGACTTGGTGCAGCAGTTGTGATCCTGAGAAAATGTCCTCTCAAATCCTTATTCCTCTTCCAATAAATGATAACATGCTACCAACCTTGCCTTACAGGTATCCCTAGATCACCTTGACTACAGCAGCTCTCCCACCACCACGAATTCATGATATGGTGAGGGTCATATGCCTCAGTTACATAGAATCATGGAATCATTTAGGTTGGAAAAGATCCTTGGGATCATCGAGTCCAACCATCAACCCCACTCTACAAAGTTCTCCCCTACACCATATCCCCTAACACCACATCTAAATGACTCTTAAACACATTCAGCGATGGTGACTCCACCACCTCCCTGGGCAGCCTATTCCAGTGTCTGACCACTCTTTCTGGGAAGAATTTTTTCCTAATGTCCAGCCTAAACCTACCCTGCTGCAGCTTGAAGCCATTCCCTCTTGTTCTATCGCTAATTACCTGTGAGAAGAGACCAGCACCAACCTCTCTACAATGTCCTTTCAAGTAGTTGTAGAGAGTGATGAGGTCTCCCGTCAGCCTCCTCTTCCTCAAACTAAACAGTCCCAGCACCTTCAATCGCTCCTCATAAGAAATCGTAGAATCATAGAATGGTTTGGTCTGGAAGGGACCTTAAAGGTCATCCAGTTCCAACCCCCCTGCCATGGGAAGCGACATCTTTCACTAGACCAGGTTGCTCAAAGCCCCATCCAGCCTGGTCTTGAACACCTCCAGGGATGGGGCCTCAATGTCTTGTGATCCATTTTGGACCGCAGTGGGGAAATTTGCAGCTCAGGGAAGGTAAGTAATGGAGTGTTTTTGGCATCTCAAGATGTGTGAATATGACTTTATGGGAAGGACCTTGTTATTTTTGGTGGTTCATCTCCATGCTGGTTAGCTCTGAGACAAAAGTCCACCAGTGAGAGTATCACAATGGTTCATGTGAATCCTGATGTTTCACTCTACAGCCAACATAAAGGCAGCTCCATTCCTTTCTCTTCCCATCCAGACCCCAAACAATAGCATCTTCTCAGCTGTTTCAGCTTTCTCCTTCCCCTGGAACTTCTGGCTTATCTTGCATCAAAATACCATCCGGGGAGAGTACCTTCCAGCCCCTCTCTGTTCCATTACCTCAACACGGAAAAGCCATTTCACGATGGTGATTTCATTATACATCATTGATGGGGGATAAATTATTAAAGCAGATTCATAAAAAATGAAAGACATTTTACACAGAGAAAGAGTCCTGACAGTAACCTAGATATGTCACAAAAACTGATTGCCACCAAATAGGAAAACCTGCCCCTTGCCAGAGCACAGAGGGGTAAACTATGAAAGATGCATGAGAGTAGGAGGAGAAATGAAGTGACTGGAATGACAGAGTGGGAGATAAACACATCAAGGTAACGGAAACAAAAGAGAAAAGACACTGGAGGAAAGGGGGAGTGAATAGAGGTTAAATAATTCAGGTCAGGATTTTTAAGAGCCTCAAAGAAAGAAGGGAACATAAGTCATCTAGGAATCATTGTGGGGGGTGGGAAACCAACCAAACCAACACACTATTCACAGCATTAAAAAGAGCTGTTGCATTTTCTTTGCCATTTGGACAGACCTTGGCTGATGCAAATCAGCAAGGAGTCAATCCTCCACTTTGGGGTATTTACATCCTTTGGAGGAAGTGGCCCATAAATCAGAAGGGCAAATCCAACCCATGCAATTCCAGCAGTTTTGGCACCTTTGCATCATGGATATTGTTGACCTCATATCCTAATTGAATCTCCCCGTGCCTCTGCCCTGGTCCTCGATAGATCTGTCTGTGAGCCACTGAGCTCCTTCAGTCCCTGCCTCATTAAATGGAAATAACCCATCAGACAAGGAGTTTTGCAGCATTCATCCATGTTCATGGTGCCAGTGCCACTGGAGGGCAAAGCATCTCCTGTGAACTTTATGCATCTCCTCCACCCTGTGCAATGCTTTTCCCAGAAAATCAGCAGAAGTCCTCAAAGCTGTGAAGCCCGAGACCTACAAAGGGTGAAATCCAGTCTGAAACACCCTTCTGAACACTTTACTCTTCCTTTCCAGAACTGCTGCTCCTCTTCTCCAGGGGATACATCCTCCCTGGACCAGTTTTATTACCCCGCTCCTGAAGGGGGGAACGGAAAACTTTGCCTCCTGCCTCTAACTCCCTCCATTGCATTTAATTTCTGATCTGGAAATATTCCTTTTCTTTTCTTGCTCTAATTTCTGGTCTCCTGTGTTGCTCCTATTTTAGCCTTGGCTTTGCTTGCTTGGGGGATTCCTTTCTCAGCTTTGCAGATTTGCGCCGCTGCGGATACAAAGCACAGCCAAGGTTGTAAGGAGGTACCGAGTACACCTCAGATAAAAGCAGTCATGCAAAATTCAGCTGCATTGAATTAGTCTTGCTGGTGGGAGGACAATTCCTATTAATCACGTCTGTTACAGTAATACCTCGGGATAAGCGACAGGCAGGCAGAGCAGTGAATAGCACAAAATGAGGGAAACTCCCAGCCACAATCTAAAAAGAGAAGCACGGTAGGAAATTATACACAATATGCTGGGTGGGCAATACGACAGCTGGTAACTCGATTATTTTGGAGGGTAGGAGGAACCTGAGTGGGGTGTATTATGTAGAGGAAGAAAAGCTAAATGGAAAGAGAAGTGGAAGGAAGCAAGAGTCTGAGGACAGCAGTTGACACCAGGAGGAAGGAGAGGGAAATATTAGCAATGGAGAGCAGAATCTGCCAGGATAGAGAAAGTGTTATTTTTTTTTTCTTAATAAACAGTAAATATTCCAGCTTGTGGCAAAATGAAAATTTTGATAAGGGTCAGATGCTGAGTTAAGTCAGAACACTGCATTTCTATATGAAGTGAAATTTGAATTTAATTTTTTTTTTTTTTTTGATCAGTCCGTATTTTTCCACCCAGCCTGGTGGAAAAATATGTGGTTATTTACAAGTTACAAAAACGTTTTCTAAAGTGGGAATCTCCTGCCTTGATTTGGGTCGGCATTTAATTCAAAACCTACCTCTGTGAAATTTCACCTTCTTACTTCAGACACATTTCCCCACAGTTTCCACTGGTGAAATGAGACCTAGTGGCCACTTGTTCCTGCTCTCACCTTGTGCTGAGCTGCTTCATGGAGCTGATGGAGGAGAAAAAATGTCTGTACTTTGGTGAATGTTAAGGTTGGCTTTTCTTCCCCTCCAAGCCAGATCCCTGAAGATCAGATAATGATGGAGAAAAAGCCTTTTTTCTCATGTTTTCCGCCACGGATGTCTGGGTTTCTACAAATCATTGCGTACAGATAAGATACTTGGATGACTGGATCTATGCTGCCTTTTTTCCTCAGGTCCATCTGATTCAGAAACAAGTGATGGGCTCTGAGACATCAGAGAGCAAAAGCCAGGTCCTGCTTCCCCGGGATACCAGCAGTTCCAGGGATCTGGAGCAAAACCTCCTGCAGGCCACCGACATCTGGCACTGAAGCTTTGGACTGGGCTCCTCTCTAATAATTGTGCAATTGTGGTAATTAGACACAAAAAAAAAAGTTAATTACTTAATCATGTGTAACAAGGACCCTTCAGCTACTGAGCGAGGCACACGCTCGGCGCAATTATTCACAGGCATGTAATCTACTTCCCTTTGTATTGAATATTTCATTAGTTGCTATTCACATCTTCTTGGAGGTGCTTTGCAATGGTTCAGTGATCGGATTTACTCTCATTTCTTCTTGGCTTGTACAAACCTTGTCACTACAAATATTCCTCTGTATTTTATCCCTTTAACAAGGAGGTCCTTTCCAACCTTCCCATTGCCAAAGAGAACTCACCACGATGTGAACTTCGGGAGCTTGAGGCAATTTGAGGTTCCTGCTTTGCCTTCAGGGTCCTTTGGGTGGATCCCCATGTTTTGTCCTGTGTCTATAAGGCTCTTGGCACCCTTGGGATTTTGGCCATCACAGGGTGCCTTAGCAGTGGTACAACATGGACAACAAATAGCAGTCGTAACTAAAGGTCTCTGCAAGTGAAGGAGAATGGATCTCCTAAAACATGCATTCATTTTAAAATTGGAGTGACTGGAAATTTAAAACTAGAACTCAAACCATTTAAATTTAAACCATTTAAAACTGGAATCACTCTTGATTTACTCCTGCACAGAACAGGAGTCTGTATGGGAGGAGCACCTATATAGAAGGACGTGTATCATGGACTTGCATTTTCACTTTGAAATACTTGAACGACTTCTCCAAGCCCAAGGTAGTTTCCTTCTGAACTAGACCCAGCAAACGAGATCCTCTGGTTTTGGAGGGCTTTGGAGCTTCCATGGTCCATGGAAGCTGCCCAGCTCTCCCCACCTCTGATGAAGTAGCTGCCTGGCATAATTGATTTGGGAAGGAAGAGCAGCCTTCTGCTTAAGGTTAGCGCTTGCGGAAAGTAAAGCACATGCCAGCTCTAACTGTTATAATAATTCAGCCTAAACCTAGAAGTGTTTATTGGAGTGTGTTGGGCCAGTGCCTCGCTGGAACTGCAGGCTGGGTACTTTATGCATTTATCCATCTCTAGGGGACAGGCTGTAGAGCTGGACTGCATCTCCCATCATGTGCTGCATACGTCTTATGGACATAGGGAGCCCAGCCCAGAAAAGATGGGCATACAGAACAACCAGACGTGCAAACCCATGAACCAGCTACATTTCTCCTACAGCATTTCCAGTTTGTACTTTACAATTTTTCAAGGAAACATTTTTGGAAAATATGCTGAGAAGAAATTTGCCTAATTTGCCAGCAAGTTTTCGTGTCTTGTCCAGCGTTTGCCCTAAATGGCAAATTGAATAAATTGAATGTTAACAGCCTCAGAAGAAGGTCTGAGATGTTCTTGGCTACAGCACAATGACAAGGGGATCTGCCAGATCTTGCACAAGGTGTGCTTCACCTGGCAACAGCCAAATGCAAGTTCCTGACAGTGGTTAAGAATTTATGATGCACTAAATCTTCCAAGGATTTTTGAAAAGAGTTGCTGATCCTATCAACTAGATTCCCGGGATAATCCCTGAAATCCAGTATGGTATTTCCATGAGCTACGGATGTGATTCCGATCTCTCTGTAAACTAGAGAGACCACTGAAACCAAGTGCCGTTTCACAGCTATGAATAAAGGGAGAATTGGACCCGTTTTTCTTTCTTTGACTTTACTCAATATAAATCAAGGCACAGACATGCTAACTGCATTACACAAATCCTGGTGACAGTAACTTCTCAGTGCTCGAGAGACAAGAGAAATTGTCATTCAACTCTGATCATCAGCTTTATTGTATACCAGCCAGACAATACACATTTCATGCAGACTATACGTTTGCTCCAACCGCCGCTCAGAAGAAAGCACTCGACTTCATGCGCATTGGTCCTGCACTAAGGTACTTGGTTCTTGGTCTGTAGCACCAGTGTTTTTTTCAGGGGTCCTGGAAGCAGAGAAAGAGCATCATTGCAAAGCCGTCAGAGCAATTGGCTGCTGCCCAAAACCAAAATGCCACCCCCGAGTTGGAATTTGCCCCGTGACAAGTGGCTCTGCAGAGCCCTCCCCAGGCAGCCCGTGCATGTTTGGTATGTCCTCAGGCTGGTTGGTGAGCCTGGTCCTGGTCGAAAACCCATGGATGTCCACAAAATTAGGAGGGCTGGAGCTCTTGACTTTTTGACCAGCCTCTGGTTCAACTGGGACCAGGATCGGGCGCACCCACCAGCTATGAAAAATGCTTGCCAATTGATTATAACCTGCATCGAACGAGCACCTCGCTGTAAAATTGTCTCATGAAGAAGCAGTTTGTTTCCCTCAAGGCGGATGGTGAAAGCCCTATAACGCAGAGGAGCCGAGCTCTCGTGCTGCTCAGGAAGCACCCGGTGCCTGTCAAAATGACCGCCAGGAAAGCAAGGCCAGCTAACACATGTTAACCCCCATGTGACAGCTTCTCCTCTGCCCCTTCTCCTCAGTGCCCCCAGGAGACACCAGGAGGTGATGGTGGCACCAAGGCGTTGGATGCTGGTCGGGATCAGCTCTGGGGACAGCTCTGTACCTGGGATAATCGTGGATGGGAGCATAAGAGAACAAAGCCTGGGAGGTAGGGTAGATGCTATCAGGAGCTCTGGACGGGTGCTGGAGGGAAGGTCAGGTCTTGTTGAAGTGCAGAGGGAGAGATGGGGAAGGAAAGACCTGTAGGGAATGAGGGAATCAATCTTCATTAGGAGAGAGAAAAAGGAGGATCTCCAGGGATGAAGAGAGATGTGTGATGGATGGGGAGGGATCTGTGAGGCTGCAGAAAGCGGATGGAGAGGCAGGAGAAAACTGCTCAACTTTAAAATGGGCAACTTTGCACAGCAGTTGCATTAAGGGACTGTGGAGATCCCCCCTCGTCCACCAGCCAGATGTTGGCTTTGTGTAGGGAATGGTTCCAGCCTTCAGGTTGAAGGAGGGAAGGAGAGGTTGGCATCATGGCCAGGAGAACAGGTACTAGTTACCACCTCCTTGGCTCATGAAACCAGCTGAACCCAGTCACGTGAGTCTAACCATCCCTGTGTGAGACGCTCATGGGGCAGGACCACATGGAGAGCCCTGGCAGGACAGCTCTTGCTCAAATACTCACCCTTGTCCTGCCCTTTGTGCTTACAGTGAAGAGACATTTGCTGCCAGAAGCTATTGGCAGAGGTCGGTAAGGTCTTTCCTTACCCAGTGTCCCCAGTGTAGAAAAACTGCTGAGTCCTTCCAACCTACCAGTTCCTATGGGAATGAGGTGAGCCCAGCATCGTAAATCAAGGGATTAGGGGAAAATGCAGGGTGGATCCTCTTTGGAAAGATGTCCCACTGTCAGGATAGACCAGGTCCATACTGCTGATGCTTAGACATCTGCTTGGACAGGACCACGTGCCTGGTCTCTGGAGAAGGCTGGAAGTGCCTGTACACCCTTTTCCAGTTGAGAATGTGCTCAAGGGCACTTGCACATGCAAGCTGGGCAGGTTGAAGTTGCCAGCAGCTACTCCAGATGCCAAACCATCCCCTGTAAGCACATCTTCACATCTGATCTAGGAACAGAGGATGCAGTAACTATGGGATCTGATCTCAGGTCTTCCTGTGCCAGTGTCTATGTGATCATCCAGGTTGTAGGTGGGTCAACACCAGACTAATCCCAACTCTTCCTTGGTGTCCAACCCTGCTCTTGTTGCTGCCCTGCATTCCAGAACAGAGCTTGAAAGCCAAAAATCCTCTCTCCCTGGAGCAACATAAACTGTTTGAAATCACTCTCCATCAACATTCCCCTTAGACCCTGTGGGAGTCACCAGGAGAATTCACCCTTCCCAGCAGCCCTGGTGTGGTACCTCTCTGTTGAGGCAGCCAAGAAAGCTGGTGCATCCGCTGCATGTTTGCATGGTGGATACCTCTTGATTTTAATCCCTTGGCTCTTTTCTCATGAGTGTGTGCATCCTTCAGCAAGACCCAGCCTCCTGGAGGACAAAGAGGCTGTGTCCCATCCCCATCCCCTGGCTTCCTCTTTGTTTGCATCAAATACAGATAATTGTGTGATTGTCCTTCCCAGTAAAAATCATTCCAAACCTGTTTTAAACTGGAAGGAGTGTGAGGGGGAGGTAATTACGTTATTTTCCTCAGGAACTGGAATCCAGGGACAACACAGCCCCTCCCCAGGAGGAGAACAGCCCTGGCTGCTCTCTGCAGGGCTGCACAGCATGGTCTGGCCCTGGGTATCCACCTTGGGAAGAGTGAGCTGGGAGGGGGCAAATAGGAAGGTTGAAAGGAAAGCCTGATCCTGAAACATAGCAAGTCCTAACACACAAGCAGCAACATTTACAAATGAGCTTTGTCTCAGCCAAGCGAGGAAAGAGTTTGGAGGTCTTTGCCCTCACAAGGGCAACACACTCTTGAGTTAGTTACGTGATGTGACAAGGTGAGAAATGCAGAATAGATGAATTGGAGGTGACAGATCATTACTCGGGTTACATCTGAGAGAGAGAGATGCAGAAAGAGCATGAAATTCAGGAGAGGTTCATTTCCCAGAGGCAGCATATGGTGTCTGGAAGTAACCAATGGACAACCACCATGAGCACACGTAGCACAGTCTCCTCTTCACTGGTCCTGGTGTAACCACAGGGAGCTGGCATCTTGTGACTTGGGGTATAAACTTGTCTCTGATGATGAGGGGCTCCAGCAACATTATCCTGTTCTTCACAGATGTGGAGGACCTTCTCACAGATCATCTCTGTTCCTCTATGGATTCAGGTCTTGATGTTTTGGTGGACACATCTCAAAAAGAGCTGATGACATTTATCCTATTCTGCAAAATTATCTTCATTCAAAGCAGTTTAACTATTTGGGAGCTGTTATGAGTCTGTATAGACAGACACAGCTCCAGGCACATAGAAAATGAAAAGTTGCCTTCAAGAGCAACTAAAAGCAGTAGGAATGCTCTACTGGTGGCTCAGAAATAGCAAAATAGCCCCAGGCACATATGAAGTTTGGTACTGAAGGGACATTTTTTATAAAGAACCATAAGAAATCTGTCCTTTCTTTCCCAGAGAATTCAGGCGAGGAGATGACTCTCCTCTGTGGACAAACTGACTTTTTGGCTAGAGCCCTCACCCAGGACACTGGCAGGTTCATGTTCCTCAGAAGATGCAAACTCATTGATTCCTGGGCAAATGCAATTAGCAATTAGGTTGTAAGATATGGCAAGTCACTTCTCTCTGCTGAACACTTTATTGTCCTTTGTGCACTGAAGTTTGCTGTCCTTGATAACAGTGACAAAAATACAAGTCTTCTTTTGTCCTGAAAAATGGCGTTAACATTGTACTTAATAACTGGTCTCAGTTATGTTCCTTGGAAAAGGCAACAGCATCAAATAGTGGAGTTAACACTGTAAGTTACAGCAGGGAAATGAAGAATTTCAGCAAGCAGAAGGGTTTCTATGGCTTGCACAGGTTAGGTGGGCACTGGAAATGTGCACCAGTTCGGGGCCAGCAAGGGCTGAAGGAGAAGAAAGTGTCTTATTGTGAAACCTGACCTGAGGTAGGTGTGAGGTGAGCAACAAGGAGCTCAGCGCTTCAGAGTTTAAACAACTGTCCACCTCCAAAGCACCAGATACACAAGCACTTACAAAGCTCTGCTAGCAATTCAGATGTTAGAAGACTTCAGTGTACCTCAAAGGGCAGCTAGGGACCTCAGTAGCATGCAGGAATATTGACTATTCAGTCCCTAAAACTGTGCAGCTGAGATTTTTGGCTGCTGTTTTAGGTTGTTCTAAAGCTTTTTCACTCTTGGGGTCTAGAGTTTGTAGGAGGAGGCAGCAGCACTGTGAAAGCACGGCAGGTGGGGGCAGGTCACGGTGACACATGGGAAAGGATGCAGGGCATTACCTACACCAAGGGATCCTCTCTCCCACTGCATCTTTCCGGTATCTAGAAATCCCTAGAGCCTGGAGATGTCAAACACAACCCAGCTGCAGGACTCGCTTGTCCTAGATGAAATCTCCAGGCTCCTCACTGAGAAGGACTGGACCTCCCCACACATGTCGTCTCTTGCACAGCAACACCGAAGGAAGCCCAGGGGCCCAAGCACTGCTTGATTCTTCTCCCATCCATGTCCACAAAACAGCTTCAGTTTGGCCTTGGGTTAGGTCTTCAGACCTAACTTCTGTAGATGGCCCATGAAACCAGACTGGTGGCCATGCTGTGAGCTCAGCTCCTCAGTCAGGATGATAAAGGGTCTCCTTTGCTTTCTGGCAGGGTGGTGTCACACTACCTGCAGTGAGGGCCACAGTAAAAGTAGAACTGAGCTGCTCCTGCATCTTTCCATGGGTGTGTGGAGCAGCTGGGAAGAAGCACCATCTCCGTGTGCACACATAGCTCCAGCCAGCACAGACCAAAATAGCACATTCAGGCAATAAATTAGGACAAGGAGGGAGCAAGGAGCCACCTGGGACTTAGTCACAATTGGATCCCTGCTGTACTCACAGGTTGAAGGGACCACGGGCAGGTTTAGTCCTAGCCTGGGATGGAGGAAGAAGATGTTCAGGGCACCTTCTGAATGACAAGAAGCCTCCCGGGCATCCACCTCTGAAACTTGTCCTCCTGCTAAGCCAGCTTCTGCTTCTTCCCCTGAGAGGTGCATCTGCTTGGATTTCCACTGACACACTTCTGCCCACTGTTTTCAGTATTGTGCTGGGAAATGCAGTTCCTTTAACATCAGCTGCTTCTGCTCTGGGCTACAAGATTTCTCCTTCGTTCTCCTCAATTGCTGCGTTTGTTGAGCCACCTGCCAGCCCAGGACATCTCTGCAGGAAGCTGGAGAAAGGCCAAGCTCTTTATCAGATGCACCAGAATTGCAAAGGACGGAAGGTCATGCAGCTCGGAATATGTCAGGCTCCTACACAGACAACAGAGCTTGTCTCTGTGGCTGTAAAAAAGAAAGGAAGGTACCAGAGAACAAAAACACGACCAGAGTAATCCCAAAAGACTACAGATAGAGCTGCGGCAGCAAGACCGACTGCTGAACTGGCCACGAGGACAGACACACAGTGCACTTGCAGACACATCTACTGAAGCCACACCAAGAAACAAGAGAGAGAAAGGGCCATCAGTAGGTGAGGTATTGTTTATTCTAAGCAGCGAGTGTCATTGCACAGTACAGGCAAAGAAAAAGGTTTACAGTCCAAGAGAGACAGGACACGAGACAGTAACTTGGGGAGGATGGGAAGGAGAACATCCCTGGTAGAGCTGGGTATTTAGGATGACGTGGAGGGGAAAGGTGGGGAGGTGGAAGAAAGCACAGGACTGGAGAAGCAGCTGTGGGACAGACACGGAAAAGATGGCAGGGAAGATGGAGGGACAATGATTTTGAAGACAAGAAGGAATAGCAGCATGGTGGGGAGATGGGGTCTGATGGGGTGGTGAGGGCATTGAAGACTGCATGGGAAGGAGCCAACAGGAACACAGAAGTCTGATCAGCAATGAGACTTGGGGAGAGGGAAGGGAGCAGGGGCAATGGGGGCAAGGACATCCACAGCCCTGTGACCCCAAAGCATTATCTATTTCATTAAATTAAAGGTGCCTTGGTGGCTCTTGTCCCTGCTGATAAATCTCTTGGCTCCAAACAAAGTGGCCACAGATGAACTGGTCCTCAGCTGGGTACTAAGTCCTGAACCAGGCCAAGGAGCAGGTCAGTCCAATGACCAGGGACTACCCTCAGGATTTCCCTATCTTGACCACTGGGTACTGGCACCATCAAGTGCTCCTGGGTGCTGTTTAACTGATGAGGACAGACCCATCTGCCACAGCTATCATGCGGTGAGATCCCCTCCACCACATGCCATGCAGGGTGCTTCTCACCATCTGCTGTGACCAGACCTCTCTCAGAGCCAGGCAGGCCACTTCTTGGGGTCTCTGGTTCCCCAAGAAGCTATGGGAGGATCCAGCTTTGCTTGGGTCTTTGAGGTTGCTGCATGTCTCAGGCTAGGCTGGGGTGGGAGGTGGGCAGATGACAACAAGGAGGTTTCAGAAATGTTTGCCCCTTTCCATCTCTCACACCGTTGAATGCTTATTATTCCTCAGTGCTCTCACATATCACTAAGATCTGTCACTACTCCTCATCCATCATTTTTCTGGTGGCTGGTCGCCGTGGAGCAGAACCCCTGCAGGGAAAGTTGGCGTTTTAGAAAGCATAAAGATGCCTTCAATCCATTAGCAGGCTCTTCTTTTATCCTTGGGCTCACATCTCCTCCACCTGACAGTCATGATTAGGGAGCTGTTTCCAAGGCACCCTGCAACAGAAATTAAGACTGTTTACAAGCAATCCATAGTTCATGATAAACCACCAGTCCTGAAGTACTCAGAGCTGCGTAACCCCCTCATTGCAGACCTCTGAGCTTGTGAGTAGACCCAGTGGCATTAGTGGAATTGCTCCCAACCCAGAAAGCTCACGTGAATAAGGGTAAATGGAAGTGGGCTGTGAAATCCCCCATTGGATCAAACTTACCATGACGCTGTCAGAAACTGGGAGAGCTGAAGCCCATGTCTGAACATCACAATATTTTCCAACTGTGCAAGAGATACTGTTCTTAGTGCTGAACGTGGCCACGTCATCATGTTCATACTAGGGAATTTCTTCTTCCTGTAGAGCTCCTCTTATTTGATATTGCTGTTCTGTTGGGGATGGTGGTTGTTCCTTGGATGTTGGGATGTACCAGCTATGACAGAGACATCATCTGAAAAAGTCTCTTTCTCTCCTGCACAGGCACATCTCTAAATAAACCTTAAATCCAAAGGATATTGTGACACAAGAGGCTGCATTTGTATAAGGGCTGACATGTCAGCTGATGAAATATCCGTATTCATCCTTTGACCTTGCTTTACTAGTCAGGGATGTAATAATGATAACTGAGGATTTCAAAGGAAGCTCAGAGACTGGGAAGTGGCAAAAATCAGTAAATCTCAGTCCTGTGCCCAAGGCACTTAAATGCCCATCTGATGCAGGGAATGGAATGGATGGAGGGATGGAGAGCATCAGGCTTCATCCACCCATGCACAAGTCTTCAGGGGTGTGTGCTGAAGACCTTAGTACATGATGCATTTGAAAGCAACTGTTTAAAATCAGAAACACGGGGCTGCTCACACCCTGCGCACTCAAAGTGACACCTTTGCAAAGCCACACTCAGACGCTCCGTTATTAAGAGCGTGAGAAGCAAACTTGACTCTTTAAATTCAACATGCCAATATTTTCCCTCCCCTCCTTGTCCCCTCACCAGACACCAACACTGACAATTAGGACTATTTTTACTCCAGCCAGCGCCTCCACACTAAATGCTCTTATAAGACAAAGAATTTCATTTTTAGTAACCCACCTCCAGCGCTTTGCAGAGATGTTGTTCTCACAACAACCCTTGGAAAAAGGTGGGCAGTGCCAGTCACTAATGACTTGGCAAAGATTAAGGAGTGAGTCAGTAGCAGCGGGTTCAGACGGTGATGGTTAAAGACCAGGGAGACCAGGTCCCCATGCCTGTCATCAGCACAGCAGGTCCTGCTGTCTCTTAGAAATGCCTCCTGCCCCTTTGGGTGTTTAGGCTTTGCAATGCTGAGCAAGTTCAGAGAGCAATAGGACAGCAAAGGCATGTTTTCCAGCACTGAGTGTGAGTGGCTGAGTGGGACCAGATGGATCACCCATCCATGCTGCAGTATGGAACAGACCACACACCTTTGTGTCATGGGAGAAACATTTTGTTGGCCAACATGGATTGTCACAAATAAGTCCCATCAATGACCAGTCTTTTACCAATGAGCATTTTCTCCAATACCAGCTGTGTGGGGGGGTGAAACGATAAATCCCCCAACCTACAGCTCAGTGGAAACACTTTAAAGATCATATAGTTATGCATGATTGATGAATGGCTGAAGGTGGTGGGGAAGGGAGAGGGAGGGCAGGGTGATACGGCAGGACATCAGAAAGCAGCGCTGTTATTAGCATGTAGTCAGAAACGGGATAAATTCAGAAAGTGATTTGTAACCAGGCAGGGATGAGAAATAGCACCCAGAAATGTCAGGACAGAAAAGCGTCAGTGCTCCATGGAAGTCAACAGAGCTATGTTGGAGGAGAGATTTCAAAATACTACCCCAATGCAGACAATTTTCCACAGGTTGGTGGCGATGTTATTGGAATACCCATTAAAAGAGAAAATGTGATTAAAAATAAAAATTGCAGGTAGAAGCTTACAGGCTAGTTAAAAGAAAAAAGAGATGAAACTAAGATTAGGGTTCACCATTTCAAATAAAATCGTGCCCTCAACTCTGCTTTCTTCTCAGCCATCATTTTCTCCAGATAGGAAACATTTTCATCGGTGGCTGGGCTTGCAGCACGCTGGAAGTGCTCAACCCAAGAATTTGCCACCTCCTTTCAATGAGGATTTCGAGCCCCTTGACCCCTCTCCTGGGCCTTTCAGGTGATTTTGGGTCAAAGCAAAAGCTGTAGGCGGTGGGCTCATCCAGAGCACCTCCCCTCCCTCCAGCTCTCCATGGGGCTCGGCTTCTGCTCCCTGACCCAGTGCAACGTGGACAGGAGCAAGGTGCAGCACCAACCCTCCGCTCGACACGCCATATGTACAGAGAAGAAAAGCCAACTACCTGCTCCGTCCACATGGCTTCACTGTCCATCTTCACCTTTGCAAACGCTTTAGCTCTCGTGTCAGGCTAGTCTGAGGTTAGCAGCCACCTAAAGGGAGTCAGGCTGTGACAGCTCAGTTGTCCCCATGGCAAGGATGGAAGTGGTGGTGGCTCTAAGCAACACAAACCTGATTATGGTTGGAAGGGTGTTTCTTTCACTTAACTGTGCTTCTTATTGAGAAAACAAGATCAAGGAGGTGGTATTCGTCTTTAGCATTTATTTATCATTGGAAAAAAAACCCCTTTGAGCAAGCAAAGATCACAAGCACGTCACAATCAATTGGCTATACATTAATTTTTGTGTGTGTGTGTGTGTGTGTGTGTTTGTGTGTGTGTCATTCTCATTAGAACAGCAAGAATGAAAAAGCACCACGAGGAGGTGTGCTTAACACATTACAAGAGACAATTTGTGATATGCAACCAAACCCAGGCCACAAAATATTAATTAGACACTTCCTATCTGCCTCCAAGAGGCAAGAGTTTGTGGAATTCATGGGAGCCATGTTTTTACACCGGACGCGTTGCAAATGAAGAAGCAGGTGATCGGTGTGCGAAGCAGTCAGAAAACAGGAGCTCAGTCAGCAATTAGCACCATTTTGCAGAAAGGAGTAACAGTACAATACAGTGAGAATGAGAAAGCAAGCAATAGACAGCATAGGAACGTTCACAGGGTAAAAAGCAAAACATTTCTTTTTTTTTTTTTTCTTCTTTTTACAAAGAAAGCAAAACCTATTACAAATTAGCGGTGAGACAGAATCAGCATTGTGGTAGCTGGAAACACAGAACAGCAGAGCACTCTTTCCCAGTGGGATCGACAAGCTCAGAGTCCAAAGTGAACTTGAAACGGCAGAGATTTGGTCTCCTTTCTGATAAACCTGAGTGGGTTGGATGGGTATAGAGTCTGTGGAAGGTAGAGCAATGCAGGATTTCACCCTGAGGCCTGACTCTGCTGCAGTTCCTGGCATTCAGTGCAATGCTAAGCTGTGTGCTTGGATGTATGCTGAGGACCTGGTGCACGTGGAGCAAAGGACAGGATTTATATCCATCCCTATTTCGTTGCTGTCTGAGAGGGAGGTCCCCAGGCCCTACCAGTCTCCCAGGCTCTTTCTGCAAAGATTGAAACCTCCCAAGGATCATTCATCCCATCCAAAGAGAGGTGTCCAAAATAGGTAGCTCAATGGCCCTTGGAAAGTTCCTTCACTGAAGAGGGAATTTAGATCACTGGCTAGCACTTCATACCTAGCTTTGTAGTTAGATGCCACCAAAAACTTCATGTATTAAGGAAACACAAGGTCAAATTCTGACCACTCACTGTGCATGTTTCATTCAAGCACCATGATGGATGCTCTTCATTGAGAAGAAGCAACCCTAAAGTCCTAGGTGATGAGCAGTCAATCCAGAGTCATGAGATGTTTGGATTAGGTGGTTTGAGCATCCTAATGATATTCCTTCGGCAAAATTTGGTTCCCCTTGAAATCAAGGGTGAAATTCCCATTGAATTCAAGGGGAAATGGTGGCAAGTGTGCTGTTTCTTTGAATTTGAAGCTTTGGGCCAAAAAGATGATTGGGAGAATCATTTGGTATGGTCTTTCCTTATGCACCTTGAGATCGGTGTGTTCAGGGCTATTGGCAACTGTCTACATGCCTTCCTGATGATCATCATCCTAGATGATGACCGGTTGATCCAGAGTCATGGAGATGCTTGGATTAGGTGGTCTGAGCATCTTAATGATATTCCTTGGGCAGAATTTGGTTCCCCTTGAAGTCAAGGGCTAAATTCCTATCAAATTCAAGGGGAAATGGTAGCAAGTGTGCTGTTGCTTTGAATGTGAAGCTTTGGGCCAAAAAATGATGGGGAGAATCATTTGGCATGGTCTTTCCTTATGTACAGTGAGATAGGTGTGTTGAGGGTTATTGGTAACTGTCTACGTGCCTTCCTGACATGTTCTGCCTGCTGTGACACGTCATCTTCACGCTGTTGCTATATCCTGCGATAGGAAAGGATGTTACTGAGGAGTGTGAAGATGGATGAAGCATCTAAATGCCAAGGAATCACACCAAGTCTTGGAAGCTCAGGCTTCTCTGGCCAGTTGTCCCTTGTGCGACGGGGTGGGAAGAGCTGTGAGCGGCACTCCTCTCCACCAGCTCAACGCAAGCCTTTCGCCGAGCTGCTCTGGAGACAGAGCTGAGCTTTGCACTCGAGCGGTGCTGCAGGGGCTTCTGAGCATTCAGAAAAGCAATGGTCAATATGGACAGGTCAGCGTCTCCATGGAGCATGCACATCAAAAATGCACTACATTCGCAAAGATTTCCACAGTTTTACTTCCTGGAGGATTTCCCTGGTTTCCTCCTAAACGTCGGAGGCTTAGATATATATATTTCTATATATGAATATATATTTTCCACATACACAACCTGACTAGCTCATAGCACACAGTTCTAACACAGCTAAGCTTGGAAATACACCACTGAATTCAGAACACTACACTTACTTATACTCAAAGCTTCAGGCTGTTAGCGCAAGGCAAACAGGACACATCACACAATACACTGAACTTGGCATTTATTCATTACTAAGGCCAGCAAATGTCACTATCTGTATACCACAGAGCTTTCCTCCTCTTTGGAAACATTCTCTCAGCCTCGTAGCCCACCACTCGTTTATGTTTCCAAAAGTCCCACTTCTAATGGGGTGAGACCCCAAAAAGCGGGACTCCTCACCCTCCCGGCCCATTCCTTTTTCTGTGAGATAGTTTCACATCTCTAAAATATCCTAGCAGCCTGACTTTCCTCACTCAAACACCTCTACAGCAACACAGTTCTGATAGTCTCCTCTTACACCACCTCCCTACCCTACTTCCCGTCTCACTCTTCGTTCTTCCCAATTGTCTGTTCTCTGGAAGTTTCAAGCTGGACTGTGTATCAGGGTAGAAATGCTGAGCTGCAAAAATAAAGCAGAACCCTACATCTTGACTTGCAGCTACTCTGCTACAGGAGAGTTCAACCGCTCAGTTTGGTGGGATCAAGCTTAATCCTTATGTACTTAGGACCCAATCCAGGAGTTAGGCACGTAAATTTGGATTGGGACCACACCTCTCCCAGCTCCCATTGACTCAATGACCCAAATTTTGGGGTATGCGATGCCAGTTTGTTGGGCCAGTTCATACTCGCTGACAAATGGTCCCGCTGTGTTTACAGCTTCCAAACTGGTCTTGCTGGGCATGGGGATTTCCTAGAGTAAGAGCACAGTAAATAGAATTGAAACCCTGAGATCCTGCCTGGAGGGATCCCAGCAAGTGGTTTATGGCCCTCTTAGGATACTTAGGAGCCAACATGAACTTCAACAGCTGGTAAAGTCAAAACAACAGGGGCTGACAGCTCTAGCCAACCTTGCTGACACATTTCTCTCTACCCCTTGGAAGGTCACATCTGCAAACCAAACCTCTTTCAGAAATCTAGCTCTGTCTACTGGCACCCCAGAAGTGAAGAAAGCAGACCAAGTTTCAAAACAAAGCAGAAATAACTAAAAAGATCCATAACCTAGGGGAAACAATAGGGAAGAACAGCCTGCCGATAACCTAGTCAGACCTGCCACATGCTTGGGAAGTCTTCATTGCTCTCTGCGCCTTCCCTCACTCCTTTTTTTAAAAAAAAATCAAGTCTTTTGAATGCTGTTGATGGGTGAAGCTGCCTTGATGCAGCTAGAACTCTCCCCCAGCTACCCTGGGGAAAGATCTGGCCCTTCATTTGCATGGGATCTCCTTCCCTTTTGCTTCTTGGAGCAAAAGTCCCACGGATGTCACCAGGGGAAATCACTCTTGGCCACACCACTGATTCTAGAGGACTTATGGCAGATCCATGGCACCATGAATGAAACTCTGATCCTCTCTGCCTCCAAAACCTTTCACCTGCTGACACCAGTGGGAGATGACCAAACAATGGTCAACCCCAAAAGGGCCTCATGGGATGAAAGCACAGTCCCTCCATGGCTCAGTGGCACTTCCACGCCGTCAAAGCGTTGAAGGACCAAGCCTGAGGAAAGGGACAGGCTGCTGGATGCAATCACGGTTGATCCATCACCTTCATCTCCTACGCCCCGGCTCGTGCATTCCCACATCCCTCGCTCTGTGCAGAGCTGTGTTGTGCAGGCAAAGCAGAACAACCTGACCTCAGAAACAAGGATTCCCTAATCCTCCTTGGAAATAAAACAGAAAAGCTTCTAATACAATCAGAACAAAAAGCAGATTAGAAGCCTCTAATTAATTTTGTGGCCTTTATTTAATCAAAGGGAAAAAAAAAAAAAAAAACAGAAAGAAAGAAAGAAAGAAAGAAAGAAAGAAAGAAAGAAAGAAAGAGAAAGAAAGAGAGAAAGAAAGAAAAGGAAGGGAAAAAAATGAGAAAGAAAGGAAAGTGCAGTGACATTTACTCTTTTGCCTCAGCCAGTTTATTGTTCATCTCTTTACTTTTCTCCTTGTCCTCTGGCTTTGCTGTGTTGGAGGTCTCGGTGCTCTTTTTCTTGGCAGCCCGGCCAGATGCAATCTGCTTGTCTTTGGCCTTTTTCAGGGGTTTATGGCTTGTTGTGGTCTTTTTTGGTTTGGAAGGCTTTACGCTAGGCTTTTCCACCTGCAGGGAGGGCGACACGCAAAACGACAACATGGAGGTAGAGAGAAAGAGAGACACAAGGAAAGGTGGAAAACAGGATTTAGATCAGAAATAGCATGAATGTTACTTATCTACTCAGCTACGCCCTGCCACAAAGGGAGAGGAGCAGCTGGGCGTGTGCTGAGTTGCAAATGGCCAAATCCTTTCATGGTGTTGATGCCCTAAAGTCACAGTGCCCCTGAAGCCGGCAGAGCCCATTGCATCCAGATGAGGACACAGTAGGGTAAAGAGCAGAATGAGTATTATCGGTCATTTTATCAATTCTTCCATCTTTCTCTGACTTCAGGAGGGGCTTTGCAAGCCCACAGGGGATTATCTCTCTCTGGATTTGAAACAGAAGAACAATGCTCGGGACAAAAAAGGCTGATTTAAATCCCCGTCTTTCTCTCAGGGCATGACTCCTCAGTTTGCTCTCCCCTAACAGATCGCTACAACAGAGTAAAATTACTTGGGGATAGCTGGGGCACAGGACCCCGACTGGCATCCAAGCAAAGGTCACTACAGTGTCTTGCATCCACCTACTTCTTCAGCCCCCAAAATATGGACAAAATAGGGAGGACAGCTTCAAAATTAAGGAGGAACAGAAGCCTTCAGCTCCTCCATGCTGCCATCCCTCTGAGACCTCACAAATCTAAGCACTTATGAACCCTGGGAAGGACTAATGGTCGTAGGTTTAAAACTGCATAGACTGACTCCATTTAATGAGGATCCTCTGCTGCTCCTAGAAAGCAGGGCTGAAACACATTTCAGCCCAAGCCCTTCTCGACACATGTCCTCCATCTGATCAAAGCCAAAAGTGCTTACTGTCAAAATCTGTGGAGCACCCTGAATTAACTGCAGATGAAGGTATGGCTCTTACCATGTTGTTCCTGGGACAAAGTGTAATGTGGGGTGCCTATAGCTTTGGAGGGAGAAAGAAAAAGCTGTCTAGATAATCATCTGGGAAATGACAATGCAAAACCCTCTTCATCTGGGCCCTGTCCTCACTTCTTTACAGTTTGATGCACTAGTCTCCAAAGTGCAGTAACATGTACTAGAGCCCATAGAATCACAGAATGGTTTGGGTTGAAAGGGACCTTAAAGATCATCCAGTTCCAAACCCCTCTTGCCCTGGGCAGGGACACCTCCCACTAGACCAGGCTGTTCAAAGCCCCGTCCAACCTGGCCTTGAACACCTCCAGGGATGGGGCAGCCACAGCTTCTCTGGGCAACCTGGGACAGGGGCTCACCACCCTCACAGCAAAGAATTTCTGCCTCAGATCTCATCTAAATATCCCCTCTTTCAGTGTAAAACCCTTCCTCCTCGTCCCATGGCTCCCCTCCCCAATCCAGAGTCCCTCCCCAGCTTTCCTGGAGCCCCTTGAGGGACTGGAAGGGGCTCCAAGGTCTCCCTGGAGCCTTCTCTTCTCCAGGCTGAACCCCCCCAGCTCTCTCAGCCTGTCCTCACAGCAGAGGGGCTCCAGCCCTCCCAGCATCTCCGGGGCCTCCTCTGGAGCCTCTCCAACAGGTCCATGTCCTTCTTATATTGGAAGCCCCAGAACTGGACGCAGTGCTCCAGATGACGTCTACACTCGAGCAGAGGAAAGGGGCAGAATCACCTCCCTCGACCTGCTGGCCATGTTTCTTTTGATGCAGCCCAGCATACCATTGGTTTTCTGGGCTGCGAGCACACATTGCCAACTCATATTCAGTTTTTTATCCACCACCATCTCCAAGGTGGATCCCTAGATGCACCCGCTGGTCGGAAATGAAGATGCCACATAAGGGGAATGACAGCAGGCAGTATTCATCCCAGCCTTACTGTGTTGGACATGTTCCACCAGGAGCAGTGGATGGCCCTGGGTCCCTTCTGCTGTGTTTCTCACCTTTGGCGGTTCTTTGTAGGGCTCGCTGTAGAGAGTGCGTATCCTTCTGCGCTCCAGGAATTTGTTATCAGATGGAGCAGGCTTACTGGTTTCCCCCTTGAATTGAGCACTGTAACTGGTTTCGTGGATCATTTTCTCCTCTGGCGGCTTGTACTGGGACTTTGCTTTTATAGCTTTCACAGGCTTGACATCTACCCAGGGTCTGAACTCATTTCTGAAAATCAAAAAAGAAAGGAGTTAAGGAATTAAACCAACAGGAGTAGTGGTAATGTGGGAATGAAATCCCTCATTGCTCAGCAAGGTCTACTTGGAAAGGCTTTTGCCTCCATCCAGTCAGGTTTACAAAGAAACTGACTCCCAACAGCTCATTTTTGACCTCATCTAAAACCCATTGACACATTAGGAGACCTTCAAATGAAATTTGCTCTATTAAAATCAGTCAGTCCTGGGCACCAGACAACTTACTACTTGGGTACCAATGGTCGGGTGCCCTCTGAAAAGCTGGCCTCAGATGTGACTGTGATCCTTTTTTTGAAAACACAGATGCTTTTTTTGTCTCTACAGTCTCACCTCTGTGCTGAAGCTACCTGCAAGCAGTTCCTGACTCTCACAATTAGGGTGGAAAAGAATACTTAGGAAGGAACATCAAAATTTATGTTCTGCAACTCAACATGCGACAGATGCTTCTCAGCAAAATTCCCTGCAGGCAAGCCAGCCGGGTGATTGAGAAATGCAAAAGAGACAAGATTTTCTACAGCCACCCCTTTCCCATGCCTATAAGTAGTGACTTGTATCATTTTGCCTATATTGCACCAAATGACGCACAACAGCTTTGGTCAATTCCATAAAGGAATACTTTAAGATAAAGCTGTGTTAGATGTAAACTCAAGCAGAGCAGGAAATGCACGGTTTGCCAGGTATTCTGAGCTATGTCTCTCTTTATTAGCTGATGGTGAATTCCCAGGTTACTGGAAAAATAACACCATCTTTCATTTCTTTTGGACACAGCTGTGAGTTTTGGGAGAAAAAAGAAACAAACACATTTCAAAGGTTTTTATCATCTGCTGGACAAATTCTGGTTCCCATCCACAGCCTCCTTTTCATCCATGTTTTAGTTCTTCCCAATGGAGCGCCAACATCTTTCTAATTTTGAAGCAAAACGTTTCATTTTTTTTTCCTAAAAATTGCCGTCCATCTGAGAAAACCCCAAGTGTGTTGCTACCTTAGATGGGTCATGCTCAGACATAGTCCCAGGCAGTGTTTAGATCCTTAAGACTCCAGTGCAAGCCAGGAGCTATCCTAATGGTGGTGATACAAGCCCTTCATGAAGGGATGAATTTTCCTTGGAAATCAAAGCCCTTGTCTTAATTTCAGGACCTCTGAGGCAATGGGATGACTAAGTTGCGGACCCTGTCCCTCCTGCCCTGTTTCGTTCTCAGCCTGGTTTATTAGGGAAATGAACCCTGTGTGAGGGTACTGCCAGTCAATCCCTTCCCATAATAGCTTTGAGCATCTTAATCAGCTTCAACCAAATTTCACAAATGGTCACGGAGATATTCAGCTTTCACTTTTATGAAGATAAGCAGTTGGACTGGGTCCAGAGGCTCAGCAAAGCTTTGGTATGGACATGCACACTTCATCAGTCATCAGAGGACCCGCTTAGACAGGGAGGCTAGGCTGCAGAAGTTCACTTATTGTCCTCAGGGCCCGGTAATAAATGGTCCCTTCACCTGCAGGATCGGTGCAGCTCCCTGCCCACCCAGTACTACATTTCCCATTCACATAATCCCTCTGCAAAGATGGAAAAAATCTTTCTCTTCCAAGATAACTCCAGTTGCAACAGTGTCCCAAATGTGTTTCTCCTCCTAACACACCTATGTTAAGGTCTCACCATATCTGCAGGGTGACTGTCCTTGTGGTAGCCAAAGAGGACTGTCCGACAGTCAGTGGAGCTCGGAGAGCTCTTTCCTATGCCAAAGATGGGTGACTGCTTTAGGATGATCTGAATGCTTCTTTGGGCTGTGTTAACGGACTAGATCTCCACTGGTGGGAATACAAACATTTCACACACATGAATACACTCACACATACACCCCTAGATGTAGGTATCAGTCTATGAGCCAAATCCCATCTCCAACTCTCCATCCTTTCTTAGTGTTAAGTCTACCTACATCTACTTTTTGTTTTCCCTGTATTTCTTCATTTCCCACCCCCTCTTTTACTATTCAGCCCTTCTTGGGCTTGGACAATACTGCCAAAGGCCCAGGGATACTGCCTGTTTGAAGGACGCTATTCTTCATGAAAACTATTGCAGTTAACGAGCAATACATGAATGAGCTTATCTGTGTCCCCTTCTTTCCTCTTCAGTAAATGTCACCCATTTGTCCACAGATATTTCTCTGCAGTCCGTTGCTAAAGTATCCCTTCTGCATGAAGAGTTGAGAGAAAGGGGGAGGAAACGTCTTTAAAGAACTGGATTGAAGGTGTGAAGACATCACTGACAAACTCAAAGTTCATCCTGAGCTCTTCAAAAGGTAAGAGGCTTCTTCCTAGGAGCCACTTTTGTTCCGTCAGTAGACTCTGTGTTTTTAACCACTTTCCAAAGGAAAAAAAAATCATGCACTAGTTCTCTCTGTCCATGGCTATCACTCAGATCCCTCTCTAGCAACTCCTGAACCCGTTAGCTATTTTCTATCATATTTGTGGCGGAGGTAGAAATCTCAGAAGTGAAAATTACAACATGTTTCCTCAAAATCAGTGAGTATGCACAGGAGGAACATCCAAATGGTGTTCTTCAACTGAGGGAAAGCCAGGTAAAGTTCATTTTCTTACTTATTGTAAGGCCAGCCGGCCAAACAACCCACAAGGACCACCAGGTCAATCAGCAAAGCTAAGCACAGTTTGCACCTACAGAACCAGAGACAAAGGATGGAGGCTGTGGTACCATCCATGTAGGGGCTGGACTGTAAAGACGGAGCACAAACCAGGAATTATTCATTCTGCTGCTCATAAAATACTGGTTTATGTGGAGGTGAGCTTTGAAGCAGCGTGATTGTATTTGTTACCACAGTGCCCAGCAACCTCATTATGCACTGCATTATGCAAACAAGCAGAAAGAGTCGGGCTGCTCCCTGAAAAGCCTGTGATCTCTGCAGACAAGGCAGACACAGGAGGTGGGGAAAAGGGAGAGAAAAGCCTCGCGCTACCAGTGAGCTGGCAGGGAATGCATTTCTGCACTCCCATGGGCTGGCTGCTGAAATGCTAAACCAAGAGATCACGCAACAGAGCAACAACCAATCCCACCTGACTGTTAAAAACGAGCGTGAATTCCTCTGCTCTCCTCCATCCTTGCTTTGCTGGTCTTAATGCGGATGTAACAACTCTGTGAGCACTCAGCTCCGCTGTACTTGGTGACAGGACTCTTGACTACCCGCATCTACCTGGCTTTGCAGGCAAAGGACAGGTCAACAGCCGTTCTTAGGGGGCTGCATGCTGATGCACCATGTCCACCAGCTCTGAAACAGCTCAGACACGATCTTCTCTGGAAGCGGAGAAGAGAAGGCTATTGATCTTGAAATATTTTACAGTGTTGACAAGGAATTTGTAAATACCAGGTATGTCACACAGATTTGGCACATATCGAGAAATAACAGGTTGCCCAGAGAGGTGGGAGATGCCCCATCCTTGGAAACATTCAAAGTCAGGTGGGACAGGGCTCTGAGCAATGCGATCTAGCTCATGGCAAGGGGGGGTTGGACTAGATGATCTTTAAAGGTCCCTTCCAACCCAAACCATTTTACGATTTTATTCTGAATCCTTTCCAGGCAGATGTGCCTGATTCCACAGCAGCAACTATTACACTACAGCTGGTCCCTTCAAGCATGTGAGAGAGCATGGCCCACGTCTGTATGGAGTCCTACCACACCTGGGATGGACCAGCTACTCCTTGCTGTGACCACACTCAAGCACCCAGTGTGCCCAGTTCTGCGTATCTGCTGTTCAAAGCTTGCAGAGGCTGTGGAAGGAGGAGAAAAACCCAGACCGCTTACTACAGCTACGCCTGGTGCAGCAAGCTGATCTCAGTGCCTATTTGTGATATTCAGGCAACACACAAACTGTACAAAAGCATTACTAGAATAGACACAGGCTATTCTGTGCTGGTTGCGTCAGTGCCCAGACACTCGGCTTACCATTGTTAATTAGTACAAAAGTACTAATTCCTAACTTTTTCCGTCTCCACCACAGATGAGTGAGGGAAAATAGCCCCTTGGGAACCGCCTTTGGAATATGCCAGCTCCTGAATCCAGCCCAACAGTTGCTTGGAAAAGCACTTGGAAAAAAATGTAGGCAGGAGTGTGCTAGCAACTTCACAGCCTATATCACCACATTTGAGTGCCAGGCACATCGAATTTGCTAATTCAAAGTATGAAGGAGGAGGCAGGTGCCCTGCTTGGGGTCTGCATCTCTATTGATCATAGTGATGGGGGGGGACATCTCAGGAAGGTGACCTAAATCCCCTTTCTAGCTCTGGTGACTCTCCATAAAATGTCTGTCCGATACAGTCCTATGTCACCAGGAGCTCGTGTTGTCCAAACAGTGCACGGCACGGCACTTAGGGCAGTTGCACTGGGCCATCTGGAACTGGCCTGATGCTCCAGGATATTTACGTTGCTCAGAGACGCTGCTTTATGAATTTATATACTCCTTATATGCAGCAAAGAAGCAAGAGGAAAAGCAGCAACTTTAAGAGTTGATCTTTTTTTGCTATTCTAGGACTAGTAAAAATATCTGGTCTCTAAGGTATTGTATCAGTTGCTCCTGGAACACTAAAACTAACCCTGGCTTGAGGAAAGCCCCTGCAGTTCTGAAAACCTCCTTCATTACTGTTTACTATCCCAAGGCCAACTTGTGGGGAAGGTGCCCAAAAGTTACAAATTCCGGCTGCAATCCGAAATGTGCCCTGAAAATGTTATTTCTCCCTGTTTTGAGATCAGCCGGTCATAGTGGCGTCTGGACCACCATAGACCGCTCCATGCAAAATGAGCTCTGAAAGTATTTCAGGAGCGTGCGAGACCCCATCCTAAAAGATCTCATCCTCAAAGCTCACCTAAAACCTGACCAAAAACCTTTACTCACCATGCAAGGATGAGTCACGAGCAGGGACCAGCACCAACATGGATATATCCAAAAGGCACAGCTTAGTCCAGCTGTAATTCTTTATCTAAGGGATTTTCATTGCTTTTAATTTTGCTGAGGAAGATTTTAAGAACTGCTCTCTTGGCATGAAACGGAGGGCATTGAACTGAAATAGCAGCGAATTACACGTCTCCTAATTTTCTGCCGAGCTCTGGTCCCAGCCTTACAAAGAATAATTAGAATCAGTCGGGAACCCGGCGCTGACCTGGAATGGAAATCGAAATGAAACTCAACAAAAAGGAGTATATGAGGCATCAGATGACCTTTTGCAAGCCAAGTCCAACAGGAACAATTCCTAGTGCAGATAAAAGGAGTTTAGGCATCTACAGACCCGATGACAACATAGGGCTGCATAGGATGGGGCAGATGGCTCACAAATTAATAGGTAGCTGATCTTCTTTTAAGATCACAGTAGCCTGGGGAGATGGTGGCTTGATCTATATCCATTAAAGCCAAGAGTTGCTCCCTACATATATCAGCGGATACCACACTGCTCTTGCATAGGGCTTCATCCACCCTGGTTATTTTATTTTAATTGCATTTTCCCCTTGGCTGAGGATTGTTAAAGGTGAAGGTGACCTCAACATCTTCCTCCACCCCAGCCAGGGGACACGGGGTTGATGTGAGCTCCGAGCTACGGCATGCAGCCATGGAGATGCTCACCACCACTCCTCCTGCAGGCATTGATTGCCGTCATCCGTTGATGCCAGAGCAAAGCCAAGAGGGGGAAGGAGGCGGAGGTGGGGCCAGGTTTAACCACTTCAAAGCTTCCACCTACTTTGAAGGACTTTAAAGAGAGGTTACGTTTGTTCAGAATCAGCCCAGGATGTTAAATATATTCTGCTGACAGCAGTGTTACCGGCATTGACCCAGCCCAATTCCCTCACCCTGATGTGCACATATCAAATAATGAACGGCGCAGAAAAGGGAGACCAGGAACTTCATGGTGGAGTCCTGCACAGAAGGGATACATCTAGCTTAATTTGAAAAACTACGGCTCAACCAAAAATGAAAAATATTCAGCTTTTTCACTGGAAAAAAAAAAAAATCCTTTACGAAATGTTTGGTCTGAATTGTTCCATTCATTCTAAAATTAAAATTTAACTTTCGTTTTTACATTCTTTGATTCTTTTCCATCCCATATTTTTCTTATTCTACTCAGGACAACACAAAAGGACTATGAATCCCCTTATGAAGAAAAACATTAAACTGCTTCACAAGGAATATTTCAGAACGTCACATTTCTCCTTAATATTCCTCTAAACAAAACACCAATGAAAAAAAATATATACATTTTGGCCAAACTAAGTAGCAAATTTGTCTGGGATTTTAAAATTATTTTGCCTTTCTGGAATAGAGTATCGTTTGCTCCCAAATATTATCCAGCTCCCTTTTCCCTCTTAATGCAGGAGAAGAGATGTTCAGTGAAATGAAACAGCAGGAAACCCAAAATCAATGATAATGCCTGGTTGAACTCTGGAACACAATGCCAAAGGAGGTCACCGCAGTCCAGCATTTAATGAGATTTAATTAAGTCATGGCTGTTTAGGTGGATATTGAGAATATGCAGAGGAATCAAAGGAAATGTCAGCAATGCACCCTCGAGATAATCATTAACACCGCTCTTCAGTATTTAGCTGTTCTCTACAAACTATGGGTGGAAGCAGGTGCTATTCCACACTGTAGGAATCTCCTCCAGTCTCCCTTCAGGACCCTCTGGTCCTGGCTGTGATCAGCCAGAAGACACTGGACTAGCAAATTCTGCTCACAAAGGACTGCCCATATGAGGAGCACGTGCATGTTTTGATCCTAAAGCTGTTCTCTTTTCTAATGCGAACAGAAAAATTACACTTGGACTCTATATAAACAGGCTGTGTATCCTCCTGCAAACACAATTCATTTTAAAGATAAGCGCGATCGATGGTTACTGTTCTGCAAGAGCCAAAACATGACTCCTAACACATTTCCAGCCATAAAGGAACACTGCCCCGTGCTGAAGTCCCTTGTGCAATAGCAAACAGCAAAACGTGTTCTAACCTCCCAGAGAAATAAGTCTAAAATCCCGGACCTGGATGATTTCTTGCTGCTTCTGACAGCCTGACACGTTACTGCAACACAACGTGTCCCCTGCACCTCACGACACTGGCTTCAGCCATTTCATCCCATCTCCCACCCCAGCCCCCTTTGGTTAAAAGGTCAATTCCAACCAACTCCTATTGCCATGGTCTTGTCAACATCCCAAATTTGCCAGTGCAAGAACCACCCCCTCCATTGTCTGCTGCACCGAGTGCCCTGTCTCCAGCCCCTACGTGGATGCTTAATGACAGCTTTATCCTCTAATCCCCATGCTATTATCTTGTACACAATAATTTACTGTAAAGCTGCACTGAGACTGTCAATGGTATAATGAAGCTCCTGGTGCCCAAGATTATTTTTTCCCAAACATTCATAATCAACCTCTAAGACATGCAAACACACACACATATATAGACAAAAACAGAGCAAACTGGACAAGCCAATACCTAATTGTGCCCAAAGACTAAAACAATGTGATATATTAATGTATGAGTTTGAAATGTTGACAATGCACAATGGAGTAAGTGTGAGCAGGCTGGGGGGCGACCAGTAGCTGTGGATGTCCCTAGTTAGGGCCCATCAAGTACAGCACTGTCAGAGAAAAGGACGAAAGTGCTGAGCCTTCAACAGGGTGACTTTAGCGCTGTCTGAAGCAGGCTATGAGCAAGATATGATTAATGTACCGAAAAGGATGAAGTCAAGTCATTTGGCAGAGTAGAACCATGCTGTGATCCATTTATAAGAGTTGCTTGAGTCAGCAGCTCACAAATCACGGATATTTCATTGCCCAAGGGCCACAGAGCATGGCCTTCCAAGGAGGTAGAATTATTGCACGTGTTGTCATGTCCAAAATGTCATAAATACATGGATGAAGGTGACGGTGAATGCTGCAGAAGACCAAGGAGCTCAGAGAGCAAAGGAGTTGGGAAAGCAACCCCAAGAGTAACAGCCCTGCCACTACTCATGTCTCAGCAGAGAGAAACAGGAGAGTTGAGGACGGTCCATGAGGAACAGCCAGCCACTGAGCAGCATGGAGAGGTCCATGTATGATAGGAAAGGGTGAGATAAATCCCCACACTCAGACTAGGTGGCATATCTGGGCACCCTTGACACCCAAAGTCCACTTGTTCGTGGACCTCAGGGTAAATACCAACAGCCCCGTGATCACCTCCTTCCTTCCAGTGCTACCTCCACCTTAGCTCCACTCTTAAGCCTGCAGCATTCACCCAAGTCCCTGTGCTCAGCCAGCCACGGGGAAAGCAGAGTCCAAGCCAGATAAAGGATATCCATCAGCATCTTCTACAGCCCAGCAGCCCAAGGCCCTCCCTCATTCCTAAGTTTCCCTTTGGTGGCTAAATACCCAGCAAAGGGAAAAGCGTGGACTGAAGGGAAGATAATGCTGGGAGATCCCACTGCAGAAATGCCAGAAATCAAGAAAAGGTTAAACCCAAAGGCAGTGAGACCTCAGGAACTTTCCTCATGTGAATCCCAACCCCATGGAGATTTGCTGGTTTATACCTCTCTGAATTTCCCTTGAAGCTTATGGGTCCTGCTGAGGAAGGGACACACATAGACCATTCCACACAGAAGCTGCTCTGCTCTCTTCATACACGCTCAAGCCTGTAAAGTCAGTGAATTCAATGTTGGTGTCACCAAGGAAGCCACCCAATGCAGCCTGCTAGGAGAGCTCCCAGGGTGATCACAGCCTGACATTTCTGAGCTCCCTTGCAGAAACAACCCATCTGTAAATGTCATGTTCACCCCTGGAAAATGGGTCAGGACCAGGTTGAAGCTCTGCTGACTTCCCATTTAATGGCCTACACATCTATTCTCTAGTTGGTTGGAGCAAGAGCAGAGTCTCATCCCCCTTGTCCTCCAAATGGGCAGATGCCTGTAAAATTTGCCACAAGGTTAAACAAACAAAACAGCTCATGGCGTGAATGCTTTGACACAAAAGCATCTTTATCCACAGGGTGCCGTAGCAAGATTAGGATTGGGAAAAGTGTTGCCCCAGGCGGATCTGGATGGGCTGCAGAAACCTGAACAGTGTGAGAAGAGCCAAAGTGCTCCTGTGAGAGTCTGCTGGGCCAAAGAGCATCATGTATCTGACTCCCTTGCAAGACAACGTGTGCCACATGGCTACTATCAAGGTACAGACGCATGAATTAACAAGGCTCACTCGGTAACACATGGGGAAAAAAAAGAACCTTGAGAAGAAACCTTCACGTGAAGAAAAGTGGAAGACCTTGCAAAGACAACACAACATTGTAAATTCTGCTCTTCTTCAAGTCCAAAGATTTTTCAGTGTAATTCATGCTGAGTGCAATGAATTCATTCAAATATCCAATGGGATGAAGAGAAACCAGCAGCTGTCTGTGGCGACGCCGCACGCTGGGTCTGTCTCCAGCTGGAGTCCTTCTGCCTCTGCCCATCCCCACACCAAAGCCGATGGCCTCGAGGGTGGGATTCTCAGTGGAGAGATGCTTTCAGCACCTCGTTTCAAGTGTCTGAAGACACAAACAAGAGACGAATTAAAAATGCATTATTTCACTTGAGCAAAAACACTTGAGCACATGCAGCGTGGCTCTTAGCTGCTCCTTACATGTAAATATGGGCATAAATGACTTTCTGAATCAGAGCTTGGTGGCCCACGCTGCAAAAGCTATATGTGAACCTGCAATGAGATTTTTAAGAGGGGAATCTGGTGCAGCAAGATGTGCTAAGGCTGGGGAAAAGGAAGCTTTTTAGGTCAAATGAAGCAATTACATTTTGCATCCTCGTAGCACAATCAGACCACCCACCCCAGAGATCCAGCAGCAGGATGGGGAGCGAATCCAAAGGCGTCACTTTTTTGGCAAGGACGGACCAGACTTTTATAGAAATGAAGAGCTGCTGCCCAACGAGATGATATATATATATATATCTCTCATGTGTGTATATATATATATATGTATATATGAATGAAACAATTCAGGCCAAATATTTTGTAAAGGTTTGGTTTTTTTTTCCAGTGAAAAAGCTGAATATTTTTCATTTTTGGTTGAGCCGTAGTTTTTCAAATTAAGCTAGATGTATCCCTTCTGTGCAGGACTCCACCATGAAGTTCCTGGTCTCCCTTTTCTGCGCCGTTCATTATTTGATATGTGCACATCAGGGTGAGGGAATTGGGCTGGGTCAATGCCGGTAACACTGCTGTCAGCAGAATATATTTAACATCCTGGGCTGATTCTGAACAAACGTAACCTCTCTTTAAAGTCCTTCAAAGTAGGTGGAAGCTTTGAAGTGGTTAAACCTGGCCCCACCTCCGCCTCCTTCCCCCTCTTGGCTTTGCTCTGGCATCAACGGATGACGGCAATCAATGCCTGCAGGAGGAGTGGTGGTGAGCATCTCCATGGCTGCATGCCGTAGCTCGGAGCTCACATCAACCCCGTGTCCCCTGGCTGGGGTGGAGGAAGATGTTGAGGTCACCTTCACCTTTAATATATATTCACCTACATATATATATGCATCTCACTGACCAGCACTGCTGACAATAGCTCTGGTCCAGATTGCTCCATTCACACTGCTGTAGTAGCGAGGGTTTTCATGAAGACCATTTATCCTCAGAGAGCTGGGCAGGGACCGCCAGGGAAAAACTCCCTGCCCTGACTTTCCTGAAAGCTCTGGTGTGAAGCTGCTTGAGCTCATCGCCAGCTCCTGTTCCGCGGATCCTGGCCCTTCTCCAACTCGGGGATGCTTCAGTGATGCTGCAGTTCAGCTGCAGAGGAACCGCAAGGTTCGCCCTTGAGGCAAAAGATGGAGAAGGGCGGTGCTGGGCACGACAGGTAAAATTTTGTCCGAATTTATTCAATTATCTTCCAAATCACGGATGCAAAATGATGGGTCTCTCTGAAGGAAGGTCAGGAAATGGCTTTGACATGAAATAGAAGCTCTTCTGTTGCAGCGATGTTATTCGACGAGCTGTATTTTTCTGCTCCCTTCAGGGACTCATTACTTCCCTGCTTTCTGTGTTCCCAGTGCAGCTCAAAATTAGCGTTGCTCTTTGATTTCATTTCTAGTCTGCATGACAGTGTAATTGCTCATCCTGGCACAGGAGCAGAAATAGATTCAGCAGTAAAGAGGGTAAAGGAGGAAGATGGTGAAACTTAAATAGCAGTTATTGTTTTGCCACTGCCCTGATGACTTGGGGCATTATTATTTGCTCCTCACTATAGTAGCTACTATATGACTGTATCTGAATATCCTTCCTATGCTGATTGGGCACCAGGTTTCCTAAGAACTTAATTGTGCACATGAAAAATGAAGAGACCAGTTAGTCACAGTCTGAGGTTCAGTTAATATATGAAAGCAATTCTGGTGCGGCCTTTAATAGAAGACCCAGCCACCAGATTTCAAAAGGTTTACATGTCCAAGATGACAAGAAGGCAAATGCTAGGAAAAGGGAGATCATGGGTCAGGATCCCCATGAACATTCATGGAGGAGGCATTGAGGAACAAAGACCTTGACCACTAAGTAGAAGAGCAGTAAACCAAGCCCCATGGCAAATTTAGTGGCCAGAATATGTGGTATTCAAGATTTCCCTTGCACTGGGCTGGAGCAGTAACGTGCTGCTGAAAGCCCAATGCAAAGAAAATCTTGAATACCATGTGTTTCTTCTGTACATACTGCCCATGGTGGGCAAACACATTGTCTAACCCTATCGTCTCCTGCCAGCACCCCCCTTCCTGCTTCAAAGCCTCTGCAGAGCTGATGGAGGTATTGATGCAAGGTCACAGCCTCAATTGCTGCTCACCCCAATGGGTATGTCTCCTAGATGCCTTCAAGACAGAGGAGCCCGCAGGCCAGCTTAGAAGCCAAGCTGTAACCAGGATGGTCTCTTATCTGTGAGATCACTGAGGGAAGACCTTCTCGCTCTCTACAGCTCCCTGAAAGGAGGGTGTATCAAGGGGGGCTTGGTCTCTTCTCACAAGGAACAAATGACAGGACAAGAGGAAATGGCCTCAAGTTGTGCCACAGGAGGTTCAGATTGGATATTAGGAAAAATTTCTATACTGAAAGGATTATCAAGCATTGGAAGAGGCTGCCCAGGGCAGTGGTGGAGTCACCATCCCTGAAGGTATTTAAAAGCCGGGCAGACGTGGTGCTGAGGGACATGGGTTAGTGGTGGGTTTGGGAGTGTTGGGTTGATGGTTGGATTCGATGATCTGAAAGGTCCCTCCCAACCTCGACAATTCTATGATTCCATGATTCTATGATCTGAGTGTAGTAATAACCAAGCATCTCCTAAGTGATCTTACACTTCAACAGCTCAGAGCCTCCAAGCTGAAATATCACCTGTGAAAGTGAAGCAGACACATGCTTAGGCTCCAAAGACACCCAATTTTATCCTATTTTAGTCTACAAAGTAAAATAGGGAAAATAACATGTAATCCAAATGTCTTCTATATGCGTGCTTTGGATGTATAATATCTTATTCTCAGAGAAAGAAAGCAAATTCAAGTCCACGGCCTTTTATACATCATCCATCCACAAGGCGTGCCTGCGAGCGGCATCCCACACACAGGTTTGCGGTTTCCCGCTGTTTTTTTCCAAGAATTACTCCGGCAGAAATCCCTTGAATCCATCAGCTGGGGTACCAGATCCGACACGACGAATATTTCACAGCAAACGGTTCTGTGGCTTGATGAGCTGCAATTCCCCCGTGTCCCGCGTGTGCAACACAAGCAGGTGAAGTCAGGCACAGGGAGATGTGCTGCACACGACGTACGCGGCGTGACAACCACGCAGCCTCGAATAACGCAACACAGAACGTGGATGAACGCAAGATTAACCTACATTTGGTCCGATCACCTGCCTCTGCTGTGCTTAAGTGCGTATGTTTTTGAGCTCATGCCATTTCTTTACAAAATTTTATACATATAATGAATCTAAAGTATTTTTTTTAGCAGGCAAAAGTGACCAGCCTGCTGCTGGCTTTGAGAGAGGGCTGAATTCTGCTTTCCATTTTACGCCTTTCCCTGCAAGGTACCCACTCAAGATTTCTTTAGCTGAAATTAAGAGGTTGTAATTCTGTTTTTAACTGGAAGAACCACAATAGAGCTGGGTGTGAGCTAAGTAGATGAAAGAGGAGAGCTGAGGCTTAAGCGAGGATCTTAAAATAAAGGATTACTGAGCTAAGGGAAAGCAATGAAGGGCTGAGTCGTATTCCCCCCCTGCCCCCCATCTTTACCCTTGATACTGTCTTATCTCAAGGGCTGCAAAATCTAGATTTAAATTTGATTTTTTCTGTGGATGGGAAGGTACAGAGCTCCTGCTCCGGAGTTTAAATTACATATATAGAATTACTGGGGAGGAAACATGGGGAAATTACACTGAAATTGCCCTGGGGGCTGTGGGGAAGGTTGACTTTAAAAGCACCATGGAAAGACTAAACTGGGCTGAGCTGATGGTCAGACAATTTAGGGAGACAGTGTGGGAGCACTGGGAGGTAGCTGCTTTGGGAAGAAGGGAAGGGAAGGAAAGGGAAGGGAAGGGAAGGGAAGGGAAGGGAAGGGAAGGGAAGGGAAGGGAAGGGAAGGGAAGGGAAGGGAAGGGAAGGGAAGGGAAGGGAAGGGAGGGGAAGGGAAGGGGAGGGGAGGGGAGGGGAGGGGAGGGAGAAGGGAAGGGAAGGGAAGGGGAGGGGAGGGGAGGGGAGGGGAGGGGAGGGGAGGGGAGGGGAGGGAAGGGAAGGGAAGGGAAGGGAAGGGAAGGGAAGGGAAGGGAAGGGAAGGGAAGGGAAGGGAAGGGAAGGGAAGGGGAGGGGAGGGGAGGGGAGGGGAGGGGAGGGGAGGGGAGGGGAGGGGAGGTGAGGGAAGGGAAGGGAAGGGAAGGGAAGGGAAGGGAAGGGAAGGGAAGGGAAGGGAAGGGAAGGGAAGGGAAGGGAAGGGAAGGGAAGGGAAGGGAAGGGAAGGGAAGGGAAGGGAAGGGAAGGGAAGGGAAGGGAAGGGGAGGGAAGGGGAGGGGAGGGGAGGGGAGGGGAGGGGAGGGGAGGGGAGGGGAGGGGAGGGGAGGGGAGGGGAGGGGAGGGGAGGGGAGGGGAGGGGAGGGGAGGGGAGGGAGAACAAAGCTTAATATGCCCAGGCATTTTTTTCTGGGAAACCATAAAACACGCCACCACAAGTCACCAGGGCTGCGTGGGTGTCATGGAGAGCAGAATTAAGTCCATTAAAGCATATCACTTTTAACGCTGTAATACTCAAGTCTGTGCCACTTCCAGTCCGCCCATCTCTCTTTAGAAGCTATCCCTGCCTGCAGGAGGCACAAAAGTAGATAAATTGTAGGAAATGAGAAAATAAGTGTAGGAAACACTCTCTGTTTCCCCAGTTTCCCCTTCTGCAAGCTTGGGAAACCATCAGCATCACTTGTGCATCCATAACGATGTAACGCGGATGCCCCAATGAGCCCAGCTCCCCAACGACTGGATTACTCCCGTGGCACTGAATCAGTAAATACTGGTACCAACAAAGCTGTCTCGGGGGAGTCTGGGAAAGAGACAGCACAAGGCGCTGGAGCAGATGGCTGTATTGTGAAATCTCCTCCTAAATGGGTAAAACAAGGACCAATGCAAGTTGAACGAAGCAATTACTGGTCACTGCTGGTATCACGCTGTCCACACGAAAGCTGCCACGAAATAAAAGAGGATGAGGAGGACTGTTGGAAAGCTTTATAGGCGAAATGGTGAGAAAGCAGGTTCTGGAAGAAGGTTATTTTATAATTAACTGGCTTCTGCAGTGTTTGTAAGGAGTGGAAAGCCCTGAAAGCAAAGCACAGACAAAATGGCTCGTGTCTTTACATCACGTTCAGAGGCCCCTCTCTGCGCTTGATCAAAAGCATCGCTCCGAGCGCACTGAGACCATCGGGGAAACACTCTGTTCACACGCGTGAGACGACAGCCCTGTGCTACCAAAGCTGGTGCTCTATTCCAAAGGAGAGGCGTGAAAGCCGAAAGGAGCCCTAAAATCAGCGTGTCTGGAAACGAGAGGCATGGCACACAGCAATGACCAGCAAGCGAAGTGTAGGATTTACTCCCTTCGGAGGAAAAAGTGGAGTAGAGACGTGGTTTTCTGTTGCCAGACGCAAGGAGCCTGTGCGTAACATGCACTGGGGAGCTAAAACCAAGAAGAGATGAAAGAAAACCCCAGGGCATGTGCACGGCTGCCTGTGCCAGCAAAGGGGATTTAGAAATGCTGCGTGCTGAAAACAAAGCCTGAAGAGATGCACAGGCTGGGACAAAACCCCAGAAACCTGGGAGACTCAGAGACCATTCCCATTTTTGGGAGCATCTTTCATCAACATGGTTTTGGAAGCCTATGAGATGTTACCACCCAGGAGTCTGACATCCTGGGGTCTTTTGACACCTTCAGACCCAGCCTGGAGCATTTGGAGGAGATGGCAAATGGGCGACTTGCTTTGACACAGTGCTGCTCTGATGTTCATGTGTCCAGAATCACCTGGTCCAGAGTATGGGGTCATTGTAATGTGGCCATAAATAGCCCTAAAAATATGTCTGGATCATGGAAGCACAGATCCAGGCTGGGCAGAGAATGGACTGAGAGCAGCCCTGAGGAGAAGGACTTGGGGATGTTGGTGGGTGAGAAGCTCAACATGAGCCAGCAATGTGCGCTGGCAGCCCAGAAACCCCCCCGCAGCCTGGGCTGCATCCCCAGCAGCGTGGGCAGCAGGGCGAGGGGGGGGATTCTGCCCCTCTGCTCCGCTCGGGGGACACCCCCCTGCAGTGTTGCCTCCAGCTCTGGAGCCATCAGCACAGGAGAGACACGGAGCTGTTGGAGCGGGGCCAGAGGAGGCCCCGGAGATGCTGGGAGGGCTGGAGCCCCTCTGCTGTGAGGACAGGCTGAGAGAGTTGGGGGGGTTCAGCCTGGAGAAGAGAAGGCTCCGCGGAGACCTTGGAGCCCCTTCCAGTCCCTCAAGGGGCTCCAGGAAAGCTGGGGAGGGACTCTGGATGAGGGAGGGGAGCCACGGGACGAGGGGGAAGGGTTTTACACTGAAAGAGGGGAGACTGAGATGAGATTTGGGGAAGAAATGTTTTACTGTGAGGGTGGTGAGCCCCTGGCCCAGGTTGCCCAGAGAAGCTGTGGCTGTCCCATCCCTGGAGGAGGTGTCTCTGCCCAGGGCAGGGGGGTGGGACTAGATGGCCTTTAAGGTCCCTTCCAACTTTAACCATTCTGTGATTCTGTGATTCTCAAGAAGAATGTTGTAAATATAAATCCCCCCGCCCCTGTACGGTCTCTGCAAACATCTGCAATCACAGACCTACCTGCCAAAACCCAAACCCAGCCGCCAGCACACACAAGTGTGCACTGCAGTACCTTTCCTAAAGCAAAAAAAAAAAAAAAAAAAAAAAAGCTCACAGGCAGTAAATTTGGGGACAAAAAATTAAAAGCACCATTTTTATAAGTCTTCTCCAAAGAACTGGAAGGAGAATTTGTTATTACTAAGCACTTTTGTGTGCACAGCGAATGTTTACAGCCTCTCTGAGCCATTTGTATCCACTGGGTAAATAATATGAGACAATCTGCAAATACTTCTTCTTTTGGAGCTGTTCCAAGCTTAATTGAGAAATAGAGCATGCTGGGGACAAATGTATTAAGCAGGTACTTCATTGAGAGACGAGATGAGAGACGAAGGCACTGTTCTTGTCTCCCAGGCAGAGCATGCATGTTTTAAACACACTCCTAGACTGATATTTATTGCAACCGACAGAGCAGAAAGGCTCAGAAAGAGCACTCCTTCCCCTCCCATAAATAATTCACCCGTTGTAACAGTTCATAAAATGTTTATATTAAGTAATAATTAAATATTGCATTACGAAAAAAATAACTAACATTCCATCCGAGAGAAAAATCAACCCGAAGGAGGATGGGGAAATATGATTGCCTTGAAGCTGTCACGTTGGGTTTCCTCTGCTGAGAGCGAAGCTAAAGCAGTTACAAGAGGTGACTCTTGGCTGCACTCGGTGCTCCCTCTGCTCTATTGGATCAAATCCTGGTCCTGCCCCGAATGATAGGCCTTTTTTCCAATTGATCTCCGCGATGTCCACATGGAGCCGGCTCTCGTGCCCATGCAAGGTCTCCCCATGTGGTGGTTTTCAGACAGGCAGAGCAGGGTCAGTGGTCCCATATTAACCTCTGCCATCGAGCAATGATGCTTTTGACTTCAAATCACCAGCTCTGCACACGTTAGCAGGCTCTAAGCGCACTAACAGGTTATTGGGTCTTGGTCGCAAAGACACACAAAGTCCAATATGGGATAAGGCTCCAACAGCCGGACCCCGACATGGGATGAAGGACTGGGAGCACGGCAGGGGGCAGTGGGGTAACGACTGATGATCAGCAGAAGCCATCAATATATTATGAATCAAATGTCATCATGCATGCACCCAGGCACCTTTTATTAAAGCTGTAATTGCTTGATCCAACCTGTGCCCTGGAGAGCATAAAGAATAGCGAGCAGCACCAAGGTCACTGCAGACAGAAAATCAATGCAGGGAGTGAATGGTAATGACTTATTTTTTTCCTGGTTTCAAAGAGAGGGGCCGTGGAGATATCCTGCTGGCATCTCCAGAGATGCACAATATCCCTCGGAATTGCTGCAGCAAAGCACTTAGTACATTTTTAACTTTCAACATCCAAGTCTTGCGCCTCCTGACTTGTGACTACAGTGGGTTCAAGCATCCTGATGGACTGTTATATTTCATATATGCAAATACAATTATCCACTTTTCCACGGCACTCTGTTCTCTATCCCAAACCATTCAATATTTTCCAGCTTTCTGCAATGACCATGCCTTCCATGGTCCTGACCTCTCCAATGGCCGTCCTCAGGACTTTCTCTGGTTCACAGCTATGCCAAAACCTGAATAAAAGAGTCCACCTGAGGCTTTACTAATGTGGAAGGATGTCACATCTGGGTTGTCACATTTAGGCCCCTCACCACAAAAAAGCCATTGAGGTGCTGGAGCGTGTCCAGAGAAGGGCAATGGAACTGGTGAGGGGTCTGGAGCACAAGTCTTGTGAGGAGCGGCTGAGGGAGCTGGGGGTGTTGAGCCTGGAGAAAAGGAGGCTGAGGGGAGACCTTCTCGCTCTCTACAGCTCCCTGAAAGGAGGGTGCAGCCAGGGGGGGTCGGTCTCTTCTCCCAAGGAACAGGCCATAGGGCAAGAGGAAATGGCCTCAGGTTGCACCAGGGGAGGTTTAGGATGGATATTAGAAAAAAATCTCTTCACTGAAAGGGCTGTCAAGCATTGGAAGAGGCTGCCCAGGGCAGTGGTGGAGTCACCACCCTGGAGGGATTTATAAGAGAGGTAGACATAGTGCTTAGATCTCAAATCAGTATGTGGTTTAGTGATGGTTTTTGTCAGAGTTAGGTTGATGGTTGGACTAGATGATCTGAAAGGTCCCTTCCAAACTAGGCGATTCTATGATTCTATGATTCTAAATTACATGTCAAATTACTCTACATACATCTCAGTACATTACTTGCCAAAAAGCCCTTTTTTTTTAATTTTTTTGAGTGCTTTTGTTGCTTGATTTTCTTTTTTTTTTTTTTTTTTTCAATGCAATAACATTACTGACATGTGATTTGTGATTCACTGTGGAATTGCTCCTGTCCCAGCTGTTCCGTCTGCACCGGTACCGCTGATGATTCCTACCTCTATGTCATTCCCTGCCCTCACCTCTCCTGAGCGGCTTCTTATTTATTTCAGGCTATTTCTCCGCTATGTCAAGATCTCTTTGAATTCCAGTTCCAGCATGCAAAATGATTTATCCACACACAAGGGAAGGACTCAGCACGAGATTACGTGGATGAAATACAGTGCTGTACAAGCACTCAGATGGGATGGTCCCAATGTCCCTTTCTGCCCTTAAAAATCTCATAACTGCAATCAGGTATCTGTTACGACTACAGGAGCAAAGTAGTGCTGTAAATTTAAATTGCCTGTGGGATATTTAAGGCAGGTTGTGTCCTTTAGAGAAGGGATGAAACAGCTCCTTCTCTCCACTGAGCAGACCTCAGCCCTTCTCCCACACAGCAATGCTGGTCCATGTGAGGCAGGACCTAAGTGAGTACCATTGCAAGCTGAAAATGTGATGTTCATGCAGAAATGGATCCATGATCCAAGCTGAGCATAGGGGTTCTTTCTCATTGACTCCACTGAGATTTGGACTGAGCTCTTGGGAGATGTCTCTAGAGCTCTAGTGAGTCCTATCAATGGGCTACAGAGGATGATGCTGAGATTAGTAACCCCTAAGTGATGTAAAAGATCTGTCCAAAAATGAGTTTGTAGTCATCAGCCGAGAAAAACTCAAGAGGTGAAATGAGAACTCAAAAACTGGTGTCCCTTAGCCCATGAGCTGCCCACAAGTGATACTGGCGAGACCACCTGAACACGGACAACTTGGTACCTATGAGTACGGGATAAGTGCAAATGAATGAAATCTGTGAAAGGAAGGGGGAAAATCAACTTATTTATATATTTTGTAAATAAATACTTTCTTCCATATGGTCTTACACTGAACATTATATACCAATTTCCTACAATATCACATTTCATGAGTATATGATCGCCCAGGCATGCTTCAAGCCATGCAGTTGCAGCACCACAGCTCTTCTTTTGCCCCGTGGTGCATGGAGGTGTGTTTGTTGGTCCCTGCAGAAGCTCTGAGCGCATCTGCAGCATCTCTGCAGCTTCCCAAGGGATGTCTCCACATCTGCTAACACAGCAGAGGGATGGAGTGTGCACAGTGATTGGGGTCACGGTGGTTCCCCATATTTCACCTTCTGTGTAACACATCCATGCAGCTTCTATACCAAGGGCATAGCCCCAAAGCTGGACACTACCAGACTCTGGTCTTGCACCGAGCGATACTCATATGGGCTGGAACATGGTGTCTGCTGAAATGCAGAAGGGGGACCAGGTTAAATCAGAATTGTTCACAAGGATTTTGAGACCTTAAAATAAAATACACCCTCTATGTATATCAGTGCTTATAGCTCCCCATGACATTAGAGCAAAGAGGCTGTGAAAGTGGCCTATACAGCAGCGTTATCACCTTCAGACGTCCTTCCCCTTTCCATGCCATAAAAACAATACAAGCCTCTGTCTCCCTCTATTTTGCATCATGTCAAAAGTCTCCCGTGAAAGCACCATGTCCTCACTCCCTTCCCATTTTACACATCATCCAGTTTGACTTCCCACCCAATTTCAATCTCAAATGTCAGCATGTCATAGTCAAACCCCTGGTTTCCAGATCCCAGCATTAACTTCTGGGAGCATCCCTCCTACCCAACAGGGTGTGAAAAAGATGGTGATGTGTATGTCACCACTGAAGGACTACCAGACATGCCTGAAGAACTACTGGAAGACCAAAAATTGAGACAGAAAGGGCTGGACAGATGTACCTGGCTGCAAATCACAGCAATGACACATCAAGTTTAAAGAAACATCTTCCAGTTGTTCACTAGCAGCTGTGTACATCGCACAACCTGCAAGACCCTTTCTCTAGACTGACGCTGAGGGCCTCCCAAAGCCACTTAACTCCAGGAGCTAGGCTTTGCAAAAGCTGTTCAAAAGTGCTGCCAAGGTTTCAGACGTGACTAGAGGTACCAGCAGAAGCCCAACCAGGAACACATTGTCAAGGCCAACAGACATGCCTGTGTTTTCTGAGGGTTTCCAGCCATCAGAGCAGCCAGCAAGAGACAAATCACAACTGGTTGTAAAAGAGAAAGCTCTTTTTCATAGAATCATAGAATAGTTTGGGCTGGAAGGGAGTCCAACCCACCCTGCAATGAGCAGGGACTAGATTGGGTCAACTAGATGAGGTCAACTCCAACTAGATCAGGTTGCTCAGAGCTCCATCCAAACTGACCTCTTCTTTGTGGACAGGGATTGGCACATTAATTAGGAGCGCCAGAACAAGGAATAACGGGAATCATGTCAAACAGGGCTGGGGAGGACCTCAAAACCCATCCAATTCATCCCGTGCTCTGGGGCCAAATCAAGCAATGGACCTTTGCACCTCCTCTGAAGGCTGGCTAGCTTTCTTGAGATGCTACAAGCCAGTCGATGGGTGAAATAAGCTGTTCTATGTCATGTCAGAGATCAGACCGGCTGAACGCAGCAGACCCCTCCAGCCCTGCAGGTTATCCAGAGCGATGGGAGCATTTCCATGGGACACAATGAAATTGCCTCTCCCTTTATATCACCCTGCACTGAGCTTTGCTCCAACACCGCTGCAATGCCGCAGCACTGTGTCCAACGCTACCGGAGGCTTTTACCCCACTGACGGAGGAAAAAGCACTGCAACTTTCAACAACAGCGTCTCCCCGGCTCTCTGCATGACGATGCTGCCGAAGCCCACCCCAGCTCCCTGGAGGGAACACGTGGTTTTTCTCCATGTCCTCCCTCTGCCGGGCTGCTTGCCAACACATCCCTCTCCGGGAATCCTCCGCCCGAGTTGCCATAGCTACTGACCGTCACAGCGACAAGCTCTGCCGCTCGGCTGAGGCCCGCTCATTCGTCCCCCCCTGATGCACGGGGTACCCGGTGGGAGGCTGTCACCCAGCCACGGCACATCAGCCCCATGCAAGCTCAGCCCAGGGCTTTTCACACCTCATAGGGTCTTGCACTTGCAACCTCTGATCTCCCCCTTCTTCCCCCACCTCAGATCTTCTGCACATCCATTTTATATGTGAATAATGAGAGCACAAAGCATGGTCTAAGTCCTGATCTGCATGGCCAGCAGGTAAGAAGAGTGGCCAGCAGGGCTAGGTGAGGGATTCTGCCCCTCTGCTCCGCTCAGGGGAGACCCCCCTGCAGTGCTGCCTCCAGCTCTGGGGCCTCAGCACAGGAGAGACACGGAGCTGTTGGAGCGGGGCCAGAGGAGGCCGCGGAGATGCTGGGAGGGCTGGAGCCCCTCTGCTGTGGGGACAGGCTGAGAGAGTTGGGGGGGTTCAGCCTGGAGAAGAGAAGGCTCCGCGGAGACCTTGGAGCCCCTTCCAGTCCCTCAAGGGGCTCCAGGAAAGCTGGGGAGGGACTCTGGATGAGGGAGGGGAGCCATGGGACGAGGGGGAAGGGTTTTAAACTGAAAGAGGGGAGATTGAGATGAGATCTGAGGCAGAAATTCTTGGCTGTGAGGGTGGTGAGCCCCTGGCCCAGGTTGCCCAGAGAAGCTGTGGCTGCCCCATCCCTGGAGGGGTTCAAGGCCAGGTTGGATGGGGCTTGGAGCAACCTGGTCTGGTGGGAGGTGTCCCTGCCCAGGGCAGGGGGTGGAACTGGATGATCTTTAAGGTCCCTTCTGACCCAAATCATTCTATGATTCTACGCTGGCCTCCACAAATCCAGCAAAGTGGAAAAATCAGACCTTTACATTTCATTCTCCCCTTAGCTTTAGGAACTCCACCAATAGTTTGCTCTGTTGCACTGGTGGTAAAGTGCGGCTCAGGCTGCAAAAGAGTTTGCAAGACATCAAGCATCCTTTCAGCCTCTCGCTGGGGCTCAGGTTGATGGAGCTCCACAGTTGAAGTGGATGTGAGAAGGGAAAGGAGCCCCCCCCTTTGCCTTTGCAGCAAAACAGCACCTGCAGCTTCTCCTTGAAGGTCTCAGCCAACAAACCAACCATCAGGCCCACTGCTGCCCATATCTGGGAATGGGACCAGCCAGGCTTCACAGCGCTGCCTGTGTTTCCAGCCCATCAGAGCATGATGCACTGATTTCCTTTAGGCAAAGCTGCCTGCCCAAGAGCAGATGGGCAGCCTCCTTCAAGGTGAAAGGCAAAGGGAAATGCGGGAGGAAGCCTGAAGCTCAGTAATCAGGGCTGATCCCGAAGGATTTCCTCCTCCTACGTCTGGATAACCTCTCCCCTTGCCATTCACGCAGCACCCAGACACAAAATTGAGGTTTCTTAACTGCAACCCACCGGCCTGGCCACTCCAGCCTTCCCAAAGCCAAGTTTTTAGCTGGTCTAAGTGGGTTTCTGGAAAGCCCAGACTGTTCAGCTCCCCATAAGTGTTTGCTTTCTAAGATGTCTGCTCATCTTTGCTTTGGAAGAAACAGATTGGATCCCCTTTGTTGGGAGAGGAGCTACCTGCCCATCTTCCCTCCTACTACCTATGTGACCACAATACCTTCTGTAGCTGATTTAATGGGAAGGAATCAGGAGAAAAAAGACGAAGTCAAGGAAAACATTAACTCGTTCACCTAATAATTAATTGCACATAAGCACATAAGCACATAATTGACAGCTAGCCCTTACACACAGGAGTCCTGCAAGAAGAATATTTATGTCTTGTGCAAGGGGAACAAGATGGGGATGAGGGTGGAAAAGGACATCTGAGAACATCAACTCCAAGGCATGAGTTTTTAATTCTAGAGGAGAGCAGGGATTCTGCAAGAGGACACACCGGTCCTGCAGGGCTTTGGGGAGAGAAAGGAGATCTGAGCTGAGCTTTGGGCTAAGTGAAGACCTCAATGAAGAGTGCCAACGACCCCCCAGTGAAGAGGAGTGCCAATGCCGGCACTCTTGGGAATAGCCGTATTGATTTCTACGAGCGGAATAACCTTGCCCTTTGCAATTAATACATAGCTCCACTCCAAAAGGCCACTGTTTTCCTTGAACACCTTCATTTTGATTCCCCTTCCGAGGCAGACAAGCATCAAAGCAGCTGCACAGCCCCACGTACCTTCAACCCTTATCAAGAACAAGAAAAGAAAAGCAGCAACCGAGCAACAGCACCCGGGCACCGGCGACCTTGCGAAGCATTTCAGTGAGAAATCTCTGGCCAAGACGGCACCTGCAAGTTCGGGCAGATAAACACCGTGCAAGAGCTAATTGACATGGGGAGGACATTGCCGTGCAGGAGAAAGCCGACTGCAGTCAGTGGGAGTCCTACGGATGGAGCCCACGGCTCGCAACAACCTGCATTTCCTTGCCTACAGTGGAGATGGAGTAACCGATGCCGAAATACTTCATTTACAGCTCTCTGGTGGTATTTTTAGAGTTAAAACCAAATGAACGTAAAGTCTTGCGTTAAGCAACCACGCATCAGCAAAAACATCAAGATTTTACAAATCTGCTGGCAGCAAGGACAAGCTGGAAGATGCTTTCATGATAATAAAATGACAAATAAAAATCCCCGGCCAGGAATATTATTTTGTGCTCCTGATTTGCAGCCTGGAATAGGGGCTACGGCGAGTCATAGAATCACATAATCACAGAACGGTAGGGGTTGGAAGGGACCTCTGGAGACCATCCAGTCCAACCCCCTGCCAGAGCAGGGTCACCCAGAGCAGGTTGCACAGGAACGCGTCCAGGCGGGTTTGGAATGTCTCCAGAGATGGAGACTCCACATAGAATAGAATTGCCTGGCTTGGAAGGGACCTTTCAGATCATTGAGTCCAACCATCAAACTAATGCTGACAAAGCCACCACTAACCCACGTCCCTCAGCACCACGTCTGCCCGGCTTTTAAATCCCTCCAGGGATGGCGACTCAACCACTGCCCTGGGAAGCCTCTTACAATGCTTGACAACCCTTTCCGTGTAAAAATTTCTCCTAATATCCATCCTAAACGTCCCCTGGCACAAGTTGTGGCCATTTGCTTTGTCCTATGGCCTGTTCCTTGGGAGAAGAGACCGACCCCCCCCGGCTACACCCTCCTTTCAGGGAGCTGTAGAGAGCGAGAAGGTCTCCCCTCAGCCTCCTTTTCTCCAGGCTGAACACCCCCAGCTCCCTCAGCCGCTCCTCACAAGGCTTGTGCTCCAGACCCCTCACCAGCTCCGTTGCCCTTCTCTGGACACGCTCCAGCACCTCAATGGCTTTTTTTGTGGTGAGGGGCCCAAAACTGGACACAGCACTTGAGGTGGGGCCTCACCAGTGCCGAGTAGAGGAGTCCCTGCCAATGGAGAGGGATGGGGACACTATGGACACTGTACCCCAATGCTAGCCCATCCCTGCACAGGGCATGCTGCTCATCACCTGCTTGTTTTGCCCAAGGCAGCTCCATCCCCAGGTTGGGAAGTAGGAATATTTCCTTCCATGCTCCACCGCTCAGCGGTGTGAAGTGCTTTCTGAAACAAGCTCCTCCCCTGGGACCTCTGGTTAAATTCAGCTCTTCAAGGTGTCTTTTTCTGCAGCTCATGGACATCCTCATGGACAGGGGCAGCTGCCCAAGGGCTTTATCCTCATCTCCAGGTAATTCTGCTTGTGTTCCAGGGGCTGAAGTGATTTTTCCTGCTGGAGCCAGCCCCCTTCTTTCCCGGCATGAGCAGCACATCATTTCAGGCAACCCACCCATCAACCTGAGAGCATCCCTCAAATGCATCCTCCTTTGCAAAACTGAATTACACCTCCACTAAATAAATTAAAAAAAAAAATTAAAAATAAAACATAAAAAATTTTAATAATTTAGAATTTAAATTTAAAATTATTTAAAATTTAAAAAAAGCAGACTCCCCCCCTTCCCAGCACCAAAACACCCTGTTTTGTAGTCTCAACAGCTGGGTCCCCAAAGCAGGAGGAGTCTCTCCGTATGCGCACGGGGTTTGCACAGTGCTGCGGGGTCCCTTCAGGTGAAGGCACCGTTTGAGCAAAGGGAGTTATTAAGAGAAAGCAAAATATCTTCGCTACACAACACCCAGAACGCTGGGCTTGGGGAGGAGCGATTAAAGTGGTCAACTTGGTGAACAGCTTGGTTTGTGTATGTGCATATGTGTGTGTATACACACACACAAATATATATATATAAAAAAATACAAAGGACATTGGAAGGATATCCAGAATGTTGAGTTAAAAATCAAGAGAAATAAAACTTTTACCCTATAAAACTTCCCTAAAAATGCCTTTCCCTTCCTGACCGGCGCTGATGGTCATGTTAGCAGGAGAGCATCCATGCTCTCGCCCCGGTGCGGCGAGGGTTATTTGAAGATATCAGCATTAGCACAGTGAATATGTTCAGCTAAAAGCAAAGAAAAGCACGATTGATGTAGGACAGAGTGCAGAAGTACTTAGAAAGTGAAGGCTTGTTCAGCTGGTAGGGGACAGGAAAAGCAAAGGTCACGCTCTAAATGTGACAGAAGACAAATTTACAATGGCTGTCCGTGATTTATTTGGCAAAGGAAGGACAGGGAAAGTCCTGCTGTCTAAATTAGCTGATCCCTCTCCTCTTCTCTTTATTTATTGTTTGTGTTACAGCGGTAGGTTGAAGCCATCAAGGGAAAGACATCAAGATGCATCTACAGCATCTGCTCCTGCGTCCAGGAGAAGCTGGTGGTCTAAACAGACACGGCAGCAACTGGGAGGGGAGAAGGAGAGATGTTTGACATGTCCTTTGATACGATAACTGACTTAGCAGACAAAAGAAATGAGAAAATCTATCTGGTCTCAGTAAAGCGTTTGATACAGGGCCACGTGGGAAATTATTAATTAAGCCAGTGAACACGAACATCAGCAGAACGGGAAACTGGGCAAGGGAAATATGATAATGATGAGTGTTGGAAAGCTGAGCGGCAGCCTGGAAGGAGGTTAGCAGTGTTTAACATTCTTAAGGTTGACTTTGGCATGCAAAAGTAGGGCAACACTGATGAGACCTCCTAATGGCACAACGTTGTAGGCAGCACCAATATGGTGGAAGATTGGGATACCACAGAGGAAGGGAGGGATTGGCCTTGGCTGCCGTGTTCAAGATGGGATGAAAATTATTTGTACTAAATTCTAGGCTCTGTATTAATAAATGAGATTTCTTGCTATGGGATTGGTGTTCCAAGGCTGGAACTGCCCAGGTAGGAGAACGACATGGAGGTCCTGGTTAGGAAAGGGTAAGTGGGGGATTCATGATGCGTTTGTGCTGCCCAGAAACAGGACATGGGAGTCTCAGTAGAGACAGGGATCTCATCTCCAAAGGGCAACAGTCTGCCTCTGTGTTTAAGAAACAGTGATTTCATCTAGGAAGAGCTGCAGAGCAATGGTTGATACAGGGAGTAAAAAGGAGACTAAACCCGTAAAAACCAGAGCGCCAAAAGATGTGGATACTGTACTCGGAGACACTGAGCAGTGACCTGCAGATAGGAGAAAAGCACTAAGTAACCCAGTGCCAACAAAACAGCAAACTATAACCTGTCCATTGACTCAGACTGGAAATGAGATGATGGCTGCAAGCCATCAGAGACTGAGGTTTTGGCGCACCCTTCCAGCTGGCATTGTGCAACCAAAAATTCCCTATTTCTGAGACAGAGCCTTGGGTGTTACTCGGACAGACCAAACAACAAACTAAATAGTTGGACTTACTGGTTCAGAGGGTCCCATCCACTCCCGTGTGCCTAAAGGTCCCTGCTGAGGTGACACAGCTGAGCAGGAGCAGAGGAAAAATGGCTCAAGCACATTGACTCCATCACCTGAATGCCACCTCCATCTCTTCCACCTGCTCAGCCCTGTCCTACGGCACGCACAGCCCAGCTCCACCTCGCACGCAGTCAAAGCAGCCAAATTCAATATTGCCTACGCTGCTGAGAAGTTCCCAGTTGGCTTTTGGGGCTGGATATTGTCCACCTTAATGGGATTGCAGGGAATATGTTGGCAAATACTCCAACTTGGAGATGCTACCAAGAGCCTTTCTCAGCTGGTGGACTATATCCAGAGGAGATCAAGACGCAGAGCGTGGCAGGACAGCTGTCTGTCTGCAACACCCACCTCCATCCTCTTTGTGTCTTAGCAAACAGAAGGGTTTCCTCCAGCCATGGTTATTACATACTCATACGACAGGTCCTTGTGGTACCAGCAGACGTTGTGTCTCCTCCTGCTGCTAAAGGTACGTATCAAGTAACTGCTGAGCCAGAGCTCAGCCTCAGACAAAGCTGCCAAACGTCCCTTTGAACAGTCTTTTCTGGATGGAAGAAAACATCCTGCCCCTTCTCTTCCAGCTGGGAGCAAAATTGGATCCATTTGCTTACATGGGTCACTTTAATGACACTCTCATCCAAACTGGGAGTTTGTAGCTGAAATGACACTTGGAAATTAAATCTGTCCAGGAATGTTCTCTGGCACTGGAGCCTGGGACAGCCCTCACTCACACTATGAAACCCCTTTAACCCCCAAAACAAGGTGGCTGCACCCAAACTGTTTGTTGGGATCAGTTCTTGGCTCATACTCGCTCCCAAACCCAGCCTGGGAAGGGGGCTAAGGACTGTTTCAACAACTGAAGAGTGTAGATGATCACGTCCTCATGCCCAGGAACGTGTCCTGGAATTTTTAAATTTACTAAAACAGACCCAGCCTACTGATATGATCCAAAATTTCAGAAGGCAATGGAAAATTTCCTACCAAGTTTGGCAAACCTGACAGTACCAGCAGTGTTACCAGGTGTCTCACCAAGGTGGGACACATCCTCCACTGGAGATCTTCAAGAACAGGTTAGATAAAATCAGTCTGGGGTGGTCTAGATATATCATCCCCTTCCCCAGAAATGGCACATGGACCACAAGATCTTGGCACATCCATCCAGCCCTACATTTCCACAACTGTAATAATGAAGGAGTATGAATTTTCTGTCCTCATGTAGCTCGATCCATCCTTCCTGCGTGGACATCCCTCCCTAAATTATCTCCTCTGTATCTCAGAAAAATACACAGCAAGTCTCCAGCGCTGACTCATTCATCTCTATAGCTACTACAAATTCTCATTTGCTCCACATCTTTAGTACCTCCAGGGCCTGAGATGAATGACAGAACATTAGCAACAGGCAATTCATTAATACTAGAGATAGTCCAAAATTTTCCATTGAAGCCTTTCTTGTTTTGTTTCCTCTGATAGGAGAGGAAATTGGTGAGGGAAAAAAAAAAAAAAAAATTGATTTGGTAAGAAAAAGATCACTTTTTGGTGAAAAACATGAAAACTAGGTTTCACAATATTACTTCCCTGGGAAAAATTCATCGCTTTACTACTCATTGTGACACCCTGGAAAGGGGGTGAAATTTCCCCTTTTATATCTTTTCTCTTCAGGGAAAAAAGGTAACAAAATCACAGAATCACAGAAAGGTTTGGGTTGGAAGGGACCTCAAAGACCATCCAGTTCCAACCCCCTGCCCTGGGCAGGGACACCTCCCACCAGACCAGGCTGCTCCAAGCCCCGTCCAACCTGGCCTTGAACCCCTCCAGGGATGGGGCAGCCACAGCTTCTCTGGGCAACCTGGGCCAGGGGCTCAGCACCCTCACAGCCAAGAATTTCTTCCTCAGATCTCATCTAAATCTCCCCTCTTTCAGTTTGAGGCCGTTACAAAAGGAGAAGAATGCAAGACAGAGAATAAGGAAAAAAACCACTCAGGAAACACCGAATTCTAACATTTTCCCGTAATTTTCAACGAAAAAAATGGAAAACATTCATTCCTTCTTGCATTTGTGCCAAATGTTCTTCTAATTGTTCCACTTCCAGCAGGAAATGCCACTTTCTGCACATTTTATCACTCACTGTCTCTGCTCCCAGGGTCAACCCCAGCCCCCTCCATCCTTTGGTGCAGCAGGGAGAAGAGCTCTTCCCATCCCTTCCAGTTCAGCAGGCAAAATCCCCTCCCAAGCAATCGAGTATTGGGGTCACCAAGGCCCAATAGAGATAAAGCCCTCAATGATGCCACCAGATCGTCCTACAGGACACCAGATATTTGAACAAGAAAGGGATCCATCCAGCAGGAACAGCTGAAAAGCCCCCCAGGTTGGGTCCTGACCCCTATTTAAAAGTCAGGTCAGCCACATAAAACTAGTATTCCTACCCTCTGAAGGATGCCCTGGTCCTTACTTGGTCCCTCAGGGTCCACACGCCACCACGAGCAGCAGGACTGCAGAGAAGAGGGGGGTGAAGGGAGATGCGACCTGCCCCTATAACGCTGCTTGGGCAGCACATGCTTTGGGGAGGGAAACTGAGGCAAGAAGCACCTTAGTGCTGGAACCTGGGTCACAGCAAAGCACACCCGGCCACAGCAAACAGGAGAACGATGCCCCCGAGTGTTGACGCGGAAGGCTCGAGCAATAACATGCAGACCAACGTGATCAGGTTAATGCCACTTTATTCAACCTGTTACATTTATAGTATTATAATTTCTGTTCACGCGCTCTAACTCCTACTAATTGGCTGCATGTTAACCTCACGAGCTGTCCACGCGCTTAATTCTTTCTTGTCATTGGTCGACCTTTCTTGACGTATGATGTTTTCAATTCCTTTGTTACACTTCTTTGTGGTCAGCACCTCCTTATCTCATGTCCGACAGTAACCTTTCTTAAACTCATGTCAAGGCAGGCCTACACAGCTGCTACCAACTCCTCAGTGCTTGGAGTGTTCATAGGGTGACCTCGTTGTATTAGAAATCCTTCCACACCCGAGTGGCACCCTGACCCCAGCCCTGATGTGTGGGCTCAGGTAGGTCACTCAGCACCCCTGCCTCAGTTTCCCCACAGCCAAAGAGGAATAGTCATAGGGCATTAATTGGAAAGCAGATGCCATCATAGAATAGTTTGGGTTGGAAGGGGCCTTTAAAGGCCATCTAGTCCAACCCACCTGACAAGAGCAGGGACATCTTCAACTAGACCAGGTTGCTCAGAGCCCTGTCCAACCTGGCCTGGGATGTTTCTAGGGACGGGGCATCTCCCACCTCTCTGGGCAACCTGGGCCAGTGTTTCACCACCCTCACAGCAAAGAATTTCTACCTCAGATCTCATGTAAATCTCCCCTTTTTCAGTGTAAAACTCTTCCCCCTCGTCCCATGGCTCCCCTCCCTCATCCAGAGTCCCTCCCCAGCTTTCCTGGAGCCCCTTGAGGGACTGGAAGGGGCTCCAAGGTCTCCCCGGAGCCTTCTCTTCTCCAGGCTGAACCCCCCCAGCTCTCTCAGCCTGTCCTCACAGCAGAGGGGCTCCAGCCCTCCCAGCATCTCCGGGGCCTCCTCTGGCCCCACTCCAACAGCTCCGTGTCTCTCCTGTGCTGAGGCCCCAGAGCTGGAGGCAGCACTGCAGGGGGGTCTCCCCCGAGTGGAGCAGAGGGGCAGAATCCCCCCCCTCGCCCTGCTGCCCACGCTGCTGGGGATGCAGCCCAGGCTGCGGGGGGGTTTCTGGGCTGCCAGAGCACATTGCCGGCTCATGTTGAGCTCATCAACTCCAAGTCCTTCCCAGCAGAGCTGCTCTCCATCCTTTCATCTCCCAGCCTGTATGGACACCGGGGGGTCCCCTGACCCATGTGCAGGACCCTGCACTTGACCTTGTTGAACCTCATGACTTTCACACAGCCCCACCATGCACGACTTGACCACCTTCAAATCGACTTGCTATCGATGGCTTCAAACCAGACGTTGCCCTGGGAGTCATTTAACTCTTGGAGACCATTAGGAATGAGCGTGTCCCCCTCACTGCTTCCCTTGGTTTGCCAAAGGAATTTATTTGGGCATAAGTACCTAAATAAATCCTATATATACATGAATATTTAATGAATATACAAAAATACAAATATAAATAATATAAATACCATGGATAATATACATAAATAATATAAATAAATCCCAGGACAGACCTGGGAGGAGGTCACAGGCACGCAGGCTCTGCAATATCTATTTTTTTTGGTATAACGAGGTTAGAAAAGGGAATTCCTCCCTTTAGCCCCGATGACCTTGGAGGAGTTGCTTACTCTGTCCCACGCTCCGTTCCCTCACCTGGAAATAATAACTCAGGGGGAGACAGAGCAAGTTTAAAAACCGTTGCTGCTGTGCTCTTCGGTTTCACCAAGGAATTGTTTCCCAGCCTTGGAGCATCCCATTACACTGATTTGCAGAGGACTGTAAGGACATCTCCCCCCGCTCCCATCCTCCTCCCGGATGCTGGCGAGCCTTCACCTGCGCACAAGCCCAGCAAAGGCCACAGAGGACAAGCCCTGCATCAACCATCCTTGCTCTTCTCTGGCAGAAGGTCACTAGGAGGCCGTTTTGGCTGCTGGGTGACCCAAAAAGTTGCCCAAATAGTCTCCATCCTTGGAGATGTTCAAAACCCACCCAGCAGGGACTCCTGTGAGCAGCCAGGTTCTCGGGAGTAATAACGATTTGGAGAATTTGGCTTTTAAAAAGAACCCAAACAATAAATGACACTTATAAGATGCCTAATTTGAACAGAAAATGAGAACAATTAGCCACAGCATCACTTATGCATTAATGAAGAGGCGCTTATGTCCCAGGGCTGAGCGTCAGAGCAAACACTTCTCGCAATAGGCTGCAAGGAAGGAAAAACATGGAAGTGGGAGAGCAGATGAGGATCCAAGGGGAAAGAAAAGCCTGAAGGGTGTCCTGAAAGATGAGGAGCAACACAAGGAGGGACGAAGCCTTCAGGATCCTCTTGGGTTTAACATCTGAGCTGACCCAACCCAGGAATGGGGAGGAAACACAGAGCAGCAACGGCGGCCGTATGAATTTGTTGGAGCAGACAGGAGGGATGGTACGTGGAAGGATGGGAGGGTGAGCACTCTGCATTTAAATATGCAAGTAAATATGTCTAATTATCCTTTGCACCAGCGGCAGAGAGCAACACCATGGCTCTCCAGCTCTAGGACAGCTTTCTGCTTGAGTCCTGCCATCACCAGACCTTGGAAGGCGAGCAGACAAAAAGCTGAGTCAAAAATCACTTCTGGCCAAAGCAGATGGAAGGACTGTGGGCACTTCTGGAAAACCCTTTCCCTACCCCCTCCAAAAATCCCTGGCCGTTCTCTCGCGTCTCAACCGACCAGCACCACCACCCCTGGATGCACCTGAGCCCATGGCATCACTCGCATCCCCAGCAAGAGCCACAGCCGACGCTGAACTACAGCAAAAATCAAAAATCTCACGGCTTGAAGCGTTTCCCACCCGCCAGTGTGGGAAAGGAGATGACTGTTGGCTCTGCTGTGGCACACAGTCCCTGGTGGGACACAGGAGTCGAAACCCAGCTTCATTTTAAACCCGCATGAATTTACTACCTGTTTGATGGCAGGGTGTCACCTCTAAAACTCCCCAGGGAAGAAAATCAATCCTTCAAAAGCATAAACACCTTCACATGGGTACGGGGAGAAGCAAAAAAGGCTGAAATTACACTTTGGTCACAACAACCCCCAGCTCTGCTCTTTCCTACCCCCACCCCAGCCTCGGCGGCGGTGGGCTCTGCCAAAGAAAGCTCTGGAAAAACACAATCGCAGCAAACCCTCCTTGCGAACGTAGGCGCAGGGCAGCCACCCCATCAATTTGGTTTCGCATTCCCAACACATCCAAACCCCTTTGCCCCAGGAGAGAAATAACAATGGCATCTCGCAGCAAGGAGTTTCAACGTTCCGAATCCCAAAACGGGGACTCTTCCCGGGGTGAAATCAGGGCACCTCTATGCAGCCCGGGGATGATGGAGGGGGACACAGAGGGATGTGCCACCCCCCTGCCACCACGCTGCTTTAAACATGGCAGCATCCCAAGGCTGCCCCACCCAAGCGGCCTAGGACGCTTTGTCTTGGGGATGCTCCCAGCCTGGGATGCTGCCTGGGACCATCCTGCACCTGGGGTACCCCACAGGCATCTGGGACCCCCATCCACGCCTGGGACCCCCATCCACGCCTCGGGATGCAGCAATGCGGTGGGGATGCTGCTCCTTCGGGATGGTGGACACAGCGGGCTGGTTTCTGGGATGTCAGGGATGAGCTTGAAAAAGACCAGATGCTACTTGCACATCCCGGGGAAGCGACCCAAACATCCCCCTGCTCAAAGCCAAGGTGATGCTGGGTGTCTCTGAATTTTGGGATGTGGTGGGCGGGGGGAATGGACACTCCAACCTGCTCCAAACCCACCCGGCAAAAAGGACCCCCGTGTATTCACTACCTGCACAGCACCTACCCACACTCCATCAGCGACACCTAGAAAGGTGAGGAATCAAACCAGGACACCCAGAGAGGTGGGGAATTTTAAGGACAACCCCCCCCCCCCCCCCGCCCCGGGCAGGAGATCACCAAACCCCTCCTGAAATGCTTCAAGGCCGCATTCACCCATCTCCCAGGGTGGGATGTTCCCCCTGGGGATGGACAAGAGGGGACCGGAGAAGGGCTGGCGAGGAGATGGGGGTGGGGATGGGGGGGTGTCTCACCTGTAGGACGAGCTGACCCCCGCCGCCACCTCCTCCTTGATCTGCCTATTGAGAGCATCGGCGGCCGCCCGGCCCCTGCCCGCCTCCGGCGGCGCCTCCTCCGCCTTCTTCCGACCCTTCTCTCTCCCATCCCCGGCCCGCACCGCTTTGGGATGCTCATCCTCTCCCTCGGGCTCTTCCTCCTTTTTTTCGGGAGCGGGAAGCACCTTCCGGCGCTTCTCCTGAGCCGGTTTCTCCGGAGACCCGCGGTCCAAGGCGAGGACGGGGGAAGGTCCCGGTTTGGGGATCCAGGGATGGTCACCCCGCTTGGGGATGGGCCAGGCACGGAAATCCTTCTGGTACTGCGTCTCCTTCTCGAAGGGTGTATCCGAGGGCTGGTACTCGCTCTTGGGTTTGCAGCTGGGCTCCGGTCGCTGCACCTTCCAGGGCTTGTAGTCGTGTCGCATCACCGAATCGGCCGGGGGAGAGGCGTGGGGGGCCGGGCCGGGCCGGGTGGGACCGGGAGCCGCATCCCCCGCTCCATCGCCGGCGGGCTGGGTCTCGATGGGGGCGGCGGGGCGCGGGGGGGCGGCGGGGGCGACGGGATGCTCGGTGGCTTCGGAGTATTTGGTGAAAACCAGAGGGACGGCGATGTCCGCTTTGTCCAGCTGGTTCCAGAAGCGGGCGATGCAGCAGGCGCGGGTGATGCAGGGCCAGGCCATGGCGGCCCCCGCGCAAGGAGCGCACCCGCTCCGCGCCGCACCGCGCCCGCGGCCGCAGGATGGGGACGGGGACGGGGATGGGGATGGAGGGCGGGGGGGGGGGGGGGGGACACGACACGCCAGGACACGCCCCCGCCGCACCGGAGGGGGCCGGGCATCGCGGGGGGGCGGGGCCTGTGTGGCACCGGTGCGGGGGGGGGGGCACCCACACGCAGGGAAGGGGGGGCCGTGCGTGGGTGCACACACCTGCACAGGCACACGCGTGTGCGCACACGTGTCCAGTCGCACACACGCACCCACGTGCACGCACGGGCACAATCGCACACGTGCACCTCCATGGGCACACACACACGCGTGCACACGTGTGCACAGTCACAAACGTGGGCCCACATGCGTATGTACAGACGTACGTGCACATGTGCGGTTGCACACGTGCACTGAAATGCATACACACACGTGCACACACATGCACAGTCACATGCACCCCCATGCAATGCACACACATGTACAGTCACATGCATGCACCCCCATGCAATGCACACACATGCACACACATGTACAGTCACATGCATGCACCCCCATGCAATGCACACACATGTACACACATGTACAGTCACATACATACACCCCCATGCAATGCACACACATGCACACACATGTACAGTCACATACATGCACCCCCATGCAATGCACACACATGCACACACATGTACAGTCACATACATACACCCCCATGCAATGCACACACATGCACACACATGTACAGTCACATGCATGCACCCCCATGCAATGCACACACATGCACACACATGTACAGTCACATACATACACCCCCATGCAATGCACACACATGCACACACATGCACAGTCACATACATGCACCCCCATGCAATGCACACACATGTACAGTCACATGCATGCACCCCCATGCAATGCACACACATGCACACACATGTACAGTCACATGCATGCACCCCCATGCAATGCACACACATGCACACACATGTACAGTCACATACATACACCCCCATGCAATGCACACACATGCACACACATGCACAGTCACATACATGCATCCCCATGCAATGCACACACATGTACAGTCACATGCATGCACCCCCATGCAATGCATACACATGCACACACATGTACAGTCACATACATGCACCCCCATGCAATGCACACACATGCACACACATGTACAGTCACATACATGCACCCCCATGCAATGCACACACATGTACAGTCACATGCATGCACCCCCATGCAATGCATACACATGCACACACATGTACAGTCACATACATGCACCCCCATGCAATGCATACACATGCACACACATGTACAGTCACATACATGCACCCCCATGCAATGCATACACATGCACACACATGTACAGTCACATACATGCACCCCCATGCAATGCATACACATGCACACACATGTACAGTCACATACATGCATCCCCATGCAATGCATACACATGCACACACATGTACAGTCACATGCACCCCCATGCAATGCACACACATGCACACACATGTACAGTCACATACATGCATCCCCATGCAATGCACACACATGCACACACATGTACAGTCACATGCATGCATCCACACGCATATGCACAAAGACGCACACACGTGCACACAAGTGCAAGTGCACACACGTGCACACACATGTACAATTGCACACATGCACCCACATGCATGTGCACACACGTACAATCGCACACATGCACCTACATGGATATACACACACACACTCACGTGCACAGTCACAAATGTGGCCCCACATGCACAGTCCGATACATGCACCCCCATGCAATGCACAGACGTGCACACACATGTACAGGCCCACACGTGCGCCCACCTGCATATGCACACACATGTGCACACATGCACAGTCACACGTGTGCACCCACATGCACTGTCACATTCATGCACCCACATGCAAGTGCACACACACTCATGCACATGTACAATCGCACACATGCGCCTACATGGGCACACACACACACATGCACACATGCACAGTCACAAACGTGGGCCCACATGCATATGCACACGTGCATACACATGTATGATTGCACATGTGCACTGAAATGGATACACACACATGCACACACATGTACAGTGACACATATTCACCCACACGCCTATGTGCACACATACACACACATCTACAGTCACATACATTCACCTACATGCATATGCACGTGCATGCACACACATGTACAATCGCACACATGTGCACACACATGTACAGTCATACACATGTGCCCACAAGCATACGTACAGATGTGCATATGCATGTACAGTCGCACACATGCACCAAAACGGATACACACACACATGCACGTGTGCACAGTCACGTACGTGCACCCAAATGCAATGCACAGGTGCACACACAGGTACAGTCACATACATGCACCCCCATGCAATGCACACACATGTACAGTCACACACATGCACACACATGTACAATTGCACACATGCATCTACATGGATATACACACGCACATGCACAGACGTGCACAGTCACGAATGTGGGCCCACCTGCACATCCACAGTCACATACCTGCACTCCCATGCAATGCACACACGTGCACACACACATACAGTCACACACATGCATGTGCACACATATGCACAGATGTGCACACACGTACAATCGCATACACATGCACACTCTCACACATGCGCTGACGTGGATACACACAGACATGCACACGCGCACAGTCACATACAGGCATCCACATGCAATGCACAGGTGCACACACATGTACAGTAAATACATGTGCCCACATGCACACGCATACATGTACAGTCATGCATGCACCCATATACATATGCACACACATGCACACACATGCACACATGTACAATCGCACACACATGCACACACATGTACAATCGCCCACGTGTGCCCACATGCATATGTACAGATGTGCATATGCATGTACAGTCGCACACATGCACCAAAATGGGTACACACGGACATGCACACATGTGCACAGTCACATACATGCACCCACATGCAATGCACAGGTGCACACACATGTAGCCACATATGTGCACCCCCATGCAATGCACATGTGTGTGCACATGTACAGTCGTGCACATGCACCGCAATGGATGTACACACACATGCGCACACTTGTACAGTCACACACATGCAACCCTACGCACACGCACACACACATACAATCACACACTTGTGCCCACATGCATAAGCGCACACATGCACACACATGTACAATTGCACACATGCACCCACATGGATATGCACACACATGCACACACGTGCACAGTCACACACATGCATATTTACACACGTGCACACACATGTACAATTGCACACATGCACCCACATGTACAGTCACATACATTCACCCACATGCATAGGCACACACGTGCACACACATGTACAATGGCGTACATGCACCAACGTGGATATACACACACATGCACACACGTGCACAGTCACACACATGCATATTTACACACGTGCACACACATGTACAATTGCACACATGCACCCACACGCACACCCATGCATACACATGTACACACACACAGGCACCCACATGCACATGCACACCCATGCGTACACATGTCGAATCGCACACATGCACTGACATACACACAGATCCGTGCACACACGTGCACATACACAAGCACGCACAGATGCATGCAGACGTGCACACATGCATACAAATGCATGCCCAGCACACGTGGACACATGTGTCCACACACATATATATACACACACACACACATGCCCACTCAATGTGCACACACACTTGCACAAACACGTGTGTACATGGTCACACACCTGCATACATATATGCATTACACATGCAAAGACACAAGTGAACAGACACACACGCGCACACGCACATTCACAAACACGTACATATGCACACTCACACCTGCACACACGTGCATACACACATGCAAGGCGCTTCTGCACACATATATGTGCACATGCACACACATGTCCACTCACACAGGTACACACGTTGCACACGCACGGACACACATAATGTGTGCATGCATTGCACGCTCACACCTGCACACACACTTACACAGACATGCATGCACGCATATGTGGGTGCGTGCAAACACATGCATGTACACACATGCGCACACACATGCGCTAATGCATGTGCGTGCCCAATCACAAAGATGCACCCACATACACATGTGCAAGCACGTATGTGCACACAGATGCGTGCATGTCTGCTGACACGTGTGCACCAGCTCACACACATGTGCCCCATGCACAAGCGGCCATAGAGACACTCGTGCACGCACAAACACACCCTTGTGGATGCGCACACACATGTAAGTACAAACACATGCACACACACAGCTGGACACGGCTGTACACACACGCAGAGCCGCGCTCACACTTGCACACATGTGCACACACTCCATGCACACACGTGCATACACCAACACGTGCACGCTTATATGTGCGTGTGCGCACATCTGCATGCACAAGCACCTGTGCACACACCTGCACACGTGTGCACATGCACACACATGCATACAATCACCCACGCACACACATGCACACAAATGTGTACACGCAAGCACACACATATCCATGCTGCACATGCATATAAACACATGGACATATGCACACACATGCGTGTATGCACTCACAGGTACACTCCCACCTGCACGCACACATGGACAGACAACATGCACACACACACACACACAGAGGGACACACGCAGACGTGGGCAAGCACGCATAGGCACATACATATGCGCAATTGTGGGCACACACATGCGTGCAGGCAAGCGCACACACACATGTACACACGTGCACGCACACAGATGCACAGCGAGCGGCATACTGCACACACAGGCATGGACAATCACCTGCACACACAGATTCATGTACACATACGTGCGCACACACACACGCACACCAATGTGTTCACAGACACACACGTGCATACACATTCGCGCACACGTGCACCCACGCACGCAAACAGGAGCACAAGCAGGCACGCTGACGCGTGTGCCCCAGCTCACACACATGTGCCCCAGCTCACACACATGTGCCCCATGCACAGGCGGCCACAGAGACACTCGTGCACACACAAACACACCCTTGTGGACGCGCACACACATGCTCACCCCTCCCTGCGTGCAGATGTGCCCTCAGATGCGCACACACACAGCCACATGCACACATGCATGAACACACGCACACACACGTGCACGGATACGCATGTGCATGCGCACACCTACATTCTTGCACGCGCATTCATGCCTACACACATGCAGACATTTGCACACGCGTGTATGTGCACATACACACTTGTGTGCACAGTTACATACACACAGGCACACGGCGATGCAAGCACATATGTGCACGCAGAACCAGACACACATACAACCCTCCCCCCCCCCACACGTGTGCACACACGTGTCCACACGCCCCCACAGATCTCCAAGAGCTGTTGCCTTGCCAGCCCGCTGAACCCACTGCCCCTCCCGCTGGGGTTTTTATGGATAAAGCCAAACACACACACGCGTGCACAGCCATGTGTGCGTGCGCACACACACACATGCACACACACGTATTTTATTATTTTATTTTGTCTAGGTTTTTCACATTTCATTGCGGGTTTGGAGCTGCAAAACCTACCGAACCCCCCCGAACCCACTTCTGCTGCAAGGCCGGCTGAGGGCTGCCTCAACTCATATTCCCGGGGTGGATTCCCAACCCCAAATCCCACCTTGTACTACACTCCCCACCTTGCTTTCCAGCCTTGCCTCCACCTTCTCCCCTCTGACCTTCCTCCATCTTTCCATCTCACCATCCCTGCATCTCTCCGTCCCTCCACCTCTCCGTCCTTCCATTAGCCATCCCTCCATCCCTCTATCTCTCCATCCTTCCATTCCTCCATTCCTCCGTCCCTATCCCTCCATCCTTTGTCCTCCATCCCTCCATCTCTCCATCCCTCCATCTCTCCATTCCTCCAACCTTCCATTCTTCCATCCCTCCATCCCTCCATCTCTCCATGCCTCCATCTCTCCATCTCTTCATCCTCCATCTCTCCATCCCTCCATCCCTGCATCTTCCATCCCTCTATCCCCCATCTCTCCATCCCTCCATCTCTCCATCTCTTCATCCTCCATCTCTCCATCCCTCCGTCCCTGTATCTTCCATCCCTCCATCCTCCATCCCTCCATCCTCCATCACTCCATCCCTCTATCCTCCATCCCTCCATCTCTCTATCCTCCATCTCTCCACTTCTCCATTTCTCCATGCCTCTGTCTTCCGTCCCTCCATCCTCCATCCCTCCCTCTCTACCTGCATCTTTCTCTTTATTCCCTTTCTGTATTATTGCACCCAATAAAGTCCATTTTCAACCTGACCCCAGCCACCTTCTGGTCTAACCACATGAAAAAGACCCCAAACTTGAAGCTGGCAGGTCTTTACCAGCACGGCTGCCCTGCCACCATTTCCACCGGGAACATAATCCCAACAAAACCAGTGATCCCGGTGCCTCCCAAATCTGTGGACTCAAATATCGAATTACAATGAGAAAAAACAATTCCCGCCAGGCAGCGCCTGAAGCTGCTGGGAGTGCAGTGGAAAACGGGATTACTCCTGCCGGGATTGTGTCTTTAATCCGTTGCTTTGTATCCCTTTATTGAGTGTTAGACCCCGAGGTGGGGTGGGGTTTTTTTGCTTGTCTTTGCCTTGATTTGCTTAATTTCCTTCTTGCCTTGTTGTGAAAACCCATTTTACAGATGGGATGGGAGCCCTCGCTGGTAGGGATGGCTGAATGAAAGAGCAGCCTTTGGAAAAATATCAAGTAATTAATTAAAAATAGAGGTGTTTATACACAGGTGTTGCTTTGTCCGCAAGGATTATCTCATCCCTGCTTTTACATCCAGTGCAATTAAAAGGGATGATTATAAGTAAAGATTTAGGAAGCTCCTGAGCATCTCCCAGGTCGGGACCGAGCCCTGGGGCACTGATGCACTGTGTATTGCTTTTGGAACTACGGTGGGTGCTCCTTGGCACCCACGATAGAAATGCTAAGCACTTTTTAGGCTGATTTTTACCTTTAAAACCAATATTATGAAGGCACGTGGCTCTTCCTGCACTTTCCGTTTGCAGAAGATCATCTCATCCAGGTCATGCAGCAAAAATGGGAGAGTTGTCCTGAAGCTGCTGGTGTCAGACCCCAGCCCTGTGTTTCCACGCGTGCTGGAAAACAGCTTTTCCAGCAGCTTTTTCCACATCTTTTTGCATCTGATGGACTGTGGTATTAAAATATCTATCTATCTATATATATATATATGGGTACAGCAGCAAGGAAAACTGGAAAAGCATCAGCCTACGATGGTGACCCAAGGTCTGCGAGGGAGACGTGCAACCAAAAGATTGCAACGGGATCAAGGTTGTCAGCGGCCGAACCTCAAGGGTGTGTTTGTTTATAAATATTCTCTGCAATTTCATTTATCTCAAAGATGCCACAGTGATTTTTGAGGGTGTAAAACCCATGGAATGGTTTGGGTTGGAAAGGACCTTAAAGACCATCTAGTTCCAACTCCCTGCCCTGGGCAGGGACACCTCCCACCAGACCAGGTTGCTCCAAGCCCTGTCCAGCCTGGCCTTGAACCCCTCCAGGGATGGGGCAGCCACAGCTTCTCTGGGCAACCTGGGCCAGGGGCTCACCACCCTCACAGCCAAGAATTTCTTCCTGAGATCTCATCTCAATCTCCCCTCTCCCAGTTTGAAGCCGTTCCCCCTCATCCCATCTTGGTCTGAGACCTGAGGCCCACAGATGCCAGGCACATTCTTGGGCGCTTTCAGCAGAAAACATTCGGAATTCCATTGCCATTTTGGGGTTTGCTCCACTAAGAGCTATTAGACTAATTAATTGCCCTTAGTATAAAGGAAAGGTAATATATTAGTGTGTTCCTGGTGGGTGCGAGCCCATACGAACCCATCACAGCATCTCCCTCTTTGGAGCACCCACCAGTGCTTTCACATCAGGGTTTGCACAGCACCTCGTGCCCATTCCGGGAGGGAGATTTGCCCCTGCACCAACTGATTTTGAACCTTTTTCTGAGCTTCCCTCATCTGTGACGAGCCTGGACTCATCTTGAACGAAAACGCTCGGTCATGCACTACCCATCTTTTTTAATTTATTTATTACTTTTTTTTGTAAGAAGAGACATGGGCAAAACTCCTCAGTGACAGTTTTGCAGCGTCAGGAGCCTCTTCGCTGCTCTGCAGATACCAGGCAGACCTGGATGGAGTTAGAAGCTGCAGAATGAAAAAAAAAAAAAAAAAAAAAAAAAAAATTGCTTAGCGTCTCCTGCAGTGCAATATATAGTTATAAATAAATCTTGAAGCATGGCCGCTCATTCACTTTCAGGAATCAGCTATGGAAATAGTTTAATAGCTTACGTCAAGTAAAATCCATTAGCTCTAATCAGCCGAATTGATTTGCTGGCTGCAAACCTCGCTCGGAGAGGGTGGGAGTTAAATACATAAAAATGCCTCCGTGTTTAAATTACAGCTGCCGCGGCAGAAAGCAGGAATAACTTTCTCCATCTCCAGCCTCTTCTGGGAAAAGGCCATGGCCAAGAGTGATGCCACTTGGTGGGACATTGGTCTTGGGGATGGCCAAGGACTTGGGTGTCACTCAGCATGGGACTGTGCCCATATGAGGTTTGATCCTGCCCAAAAGTTTGCATGATGTTAAGGGCACCATGGTGGGGTGCCCTTGCTTCACTCCCCGACCTTCTTCACTCCGTCCCTCCATCTCTCCATCCTCCATCTCTCCATTTCTCCATCCCTGCATCCCGATGCCCGCATCCCTGCAGGCCCAATGTTTTGCAGCACCCAAAACCAGCTTCTTCTTTGGGTAGAACCCCAGTTGGTTGTTCCTGGTCCCATCCATGCTGGGATCCTCTTGCGTGGAGGCAAGGAATAGCGCCAAGCATCCTCCATGCAATAACAGGGATATTTTGGGAGCTTATTAATGGGGCACCTGGTGAATCTTCTCCTGGCATCCTCAGATGAAGCCATGATGTCTTTCAGTTGAACTGAAGCTACTGGAGACCGTCCTGGGGCATGTCTGAGAGTCCCTTCTGCATTTCATGATGGTGTGAAGAGCACGCTCACGGGCTGGATGATGTGAGTGGATGCTCCTGCTGTAAGGGCTCACCCAGATTTGTGGTTTTCTCTGCTGGACCTGATGACGAAGAGGGATCGGCTTGTTTTCTTGGACCACCAGCTGACATCTCATCACATACTGTCTGTGCATGTTCTTCCCCCCGCCCTGTACACAATGTATCCACCAATTATTATAGGAAATAATGTTATGGCATTGTAGGCACGGTGTGGCAAAGCTCAGTGCAAGACGTTATCGGAGGGGAAGGTGGTCTTATTTAGAAAAAAAGCATTGTGAAGTGGTAGCTGTCTCAAAGGGAGGCACGTGGCTCCTGGCTAATCACAGCCTCCCCACGAGTGTCGGAAGAAGGGGATGGTGGCTCATCCTGTTGCTCACAGGAGATCACCGACAAGAGCTGTAATGAAGTGAAAATTAAAAAAAACCCAAATCATAACAAGCTGGGGCTGGGGTAAGCCCCATATCTCCTTAGGAGCCTTTCTCCTCCATTATAGAGAGACTCTGGACATCAGCTTCATGGGCTAAAGGTAGGTGAGACTCCAGCTCCAAAGCTAGACCTGGACCACACCTGGGACTCCCCCAGTGAAGTGTGTTCACCTCCACACTACCCAAGTTAGATGTAGGAAAGCTTTACTTACCTATATTTATCTTCAACGGCACTGCTGCCTCTGTGTCCCTGCCAGGGCAGGGTTGTCCCAGGAACTCACGCAGGTACCAGCTCTGCACCAGTGATGCTTGTCCAAACTGCTCCTGTCCCCAGCATGTATCGCCGAGGGACAAGGAAACATGACAACACCGCAGGTGGCAACTTACAGGGGATTTTTAGTGGCTTCTCACATCTTAAATCATTTGATAATCACACACAACTGCTGGGAACGAGGAGCTGCCTGGGGTGTTCTTGTTTTCCTTGTCAACTTTGTTTATGATTCATATATACTGGGAGGGTGCTTCAAGGCTGAATGGAATGGAAGCCAAAGAAAATCCATATCGGAGTGCTGCATAAAGGGAATAATTCAAGTGCATGAAAAGAAGAATTCAACTGATAATTCAAGTGCTAAAAAGGACGTGAAATTCTGTAATGAAAATCACTGGCGTAACACAGACAGATTTCAGAAGAAGTGATTTTGCAATGGGTAGAAGAGGGAGTAAAATCCTAAAGGCTGTATTTTAAAAGAATTTACATTTTTTAAAAAATAGCAGCGGGCAGAAGCGGGTTTCTCTCACAGCCATGCTCTTACTCAGAGCTGGAGATGGACAAAGATCAGGCTTGGTGCAATGGTATCACATAGCTTTGGTGTGGTGGGAAGATTGCCAGCAAGGAGGACCTCCCAGGGGAGATACACTCACTGCTGGTGGAGTGATGGGACAGGGAGTGATGGAGCTCAAAGAAACCACTGGACAACTACTAGAAGGATACCTTCAGTTTCCTTCTGATAATTTTGCCGACTGGATGGGAAATTAAGTTGGTGGGAAGCTCTAGGAGTACATGCGAATGACTCAGAGGTTTTAGGGGAAAAAAAAGAGTTATCTATAATAAGAAGAGAGAAGCAGTGTTCCAGAGAGAGCTTCTAACTCGTCCACTGGGGCATGAAGTCTCATAGGGTCTACTTGTGGTGGGGCTTCAACAAGGGACTCAGCAAGGAGCCATGACCAGCTTCTCCTGGCAGGGCAAAGCAGGACAGCTGTGCAGTGTCCTGGCTTCCCGTACATGCCGCTGCGTTGCCCCTTGCATGCGTCCCTTCAGGTCCTCCATGTTAGGCTATCTCTGCCCTGATCCTGGAGCGTGGCCAGGTCTCCATGTGCAACCTGCTCCACTCATGAAGTCTGATGGGCACGCCCCGCCATGCTGACTTGCAAGGCTTGGTGACTCAGGGCTTTACGGGCTCCTCTTCATACTCGGAGATGGACATTGATCAACTGAGTTGCAAGGGCTGCCGATAAAGGGATTACAGAGGACGACCTATTGAGGGATTAAAGGAATTTAATAGTCCCAGACTAAATGCAAGCCATAAGAGATCGGATAAATGACTACAAATACCTGAGAAAGAAAACGCTAAGGAGAATGTAGTTGGAGCTATATCATGGGCCACATGTGTGTGAGTGCCTGAGTATGTTAGAAAATATGGAGAAATGGTGAGAAACTTACAAAAGATGGAGAAAAATGAGGTTTAAAAGCCATGGAAGTGAGAATTAAGCAATAAGGGTAAATTAAACAGCAGCAAAATTTCCCAGGATTGCTAGTGATCAGCGCTGGGTGGTCCCAGAGGTCCCTGCCATGCCTGTCTCTCTGATGCTCCCAAGAAAAGCAACCACCCTAGCCTTCCCTCAACTGAAACCCAACTCAGCAACAAGAACAAGAGAAGGAAGATGTAAAAGTCACCAGAGAAACATGCGGGTGCAGGAGAAATTGGATGGGCCTTTTAGTAGGTAGGGCCTGCCATGGAGAGGTTCACCTAAGGGCCAGTGAAGTTTTCTCCACTGTTATCATTGCTCTCAAATAACAAATCATCACCCATGTCTAGACAGGGAGAGGCTGAATGACTTGCTGAAAGTGACACAGAAAGCCTCGGAATAAATCTGTATCTTCTCATTTCCCAGTAGAAATCCTTCCCATCCCATATAATCACTTGCCCCAGAGCAGGGAAGATGGGGATTGTGATACTACAAGGAGAGATATGATGTAAGGTGGATCTTATCTAGAAAAAGGACACTGCAAGGCAAGGTGATCCCCCACAGACACAGCAAGATGACTCTTCACTTCTCCATTTCCAGCCCAGACTCATGTGAAGTCACTGTAAAGCTAAAGTCCTTCTTCCTATTTTGACCTGATGGGTTTTACATCAGCCTAGTTCCATCACGACGTTGGTTTTTGGTTTTGATTATATTTCCTTCCAGTCCTCAAAGATGACCCCATGGCTACTAAGAGTTGTGAAAGATGTTCCTAGAGTAGAAAGATCCTTTAGTAAGGTTGGGGTTGACCATGATGAGACCAGGACCTATCTGCAAAGCAGCGCCAGAGCTGATGGATGTACCTTTTTAGACAGTCACCCACATCTGCAGTTCCCCTGCCAGAATGTAGATAGTGGCAGGAGGAGAGAGCAAGAGGAAAGGAGGAGAGCAGGACAATGTGACTGGCAAAGAGCAAGGTGAGACCTTCAGAGATGGCTCCCTGCAGAGAAATGAGTGTCTGTTTGAGGCTGGGGTGTAGTCTGAGGTGCTAAGCTGGTCTGAAATAGGCCTTTCAACTTCCTGCCCTTCAACCCCTCCTGCTAGATTAAAGTCTCCTTGGAGAGATCCCAACACTTGCAGAGAGCACATTGCCTCTCTCTTTTATCTAAATAAGATAGATAAATTCACTGTGGAGGTTTGTGTTCCCTGCTGTGACTCTGCAGGGATCCTGGGCTGCATAGTTTGGACTTCAGCATCCAACGTTTAGATGCTGGAAGCCAGGTGAGATCGTAGAGTGAGTTTGGATGGAAGGGTTCTCCGGGGTTTCTGCTCCAAGCCCCTGCTCAAAGCAAGGCTGACAAGATGAAGTTGCTCATGGTCACGTCCAGGCGAGGTTTGACTGTCTCCAAGGATGGAGATTCCCCCTCCTTGCCTTCAGACTCCTGTTCCAGGGTTTGACCACCCTCATAGGGAAAAACATGCTTCCTTATATCTTACAGGAATTTCTTTTGTCCCAGCTTGGGCTGTCATCTCTCTTTCCATCACTGGGCACCTCAGAGGAGAGCCCATCTCTGTCTTCCCTCCATCATCCCAGTTGGGAGCTGCAGACAGCTGTATAAACCCTCTTTGCCGTCACTCCCGCTGCGCACACCCAGCTCTCAGCCTCTCCTTGCACAGCCAAAGCTCCAGCCCCAACCAGCTTGGTGGATCCACCGGGCTCACTCTCATCTATCCTGTTCTGCCTGGTATTGAGGAGCCCAAACTGGATCCAGTGCCAAGATGGGGTGAGGAATCACTGCCCTGGCCATACTGTGGGCAATTGTAACACGTGGGTGAAAACAAGCCCTGTCCCAAGCCTGGGAGACCGGCAAAGTTCTCAAGGAGAAGAAATATGTTGACTGTGGTTGCTTTCTTCTTCATTTCCAAAGTATCAGAGGAATCTGAGGAGGATATAGGGGCATTGAACGCTTTCTGGGGGAGAAAAGGAATCAATTGGGGGTTGGATGGGGTCTGTAGAGCCTGAATGGCTTCAGCATATCTGGCAGCACTCGGTTTTACCTCTTGATTCAACCATCTGTTGGTAACCAAGACAACTACATGCATGCGGCTGACCTGGATATCAGGACGTAGGCTGTAAAAATCGGGGCTCAGTGTTTGGGCATGTCACCTACTGCTTAGCTAGTTTAGTGCTTCAGAGACACAGCTCTGCTTTTCCCTAAAACAAGCCACAGATTTTATATTATCGACACACAGAAAGGAGAGGCACCTCTCTCGGCTCCTCCTGACTGTCTGGAAATGTCTGATCCATCTCTAATTTAAGTAGAAGATTTCAAAGCCCTCCATAAGTAGGTATTTTTCTCTCCGGATTTAAGGAAGTCAAAAGACAAAAAGCAAGTGACATATCCACAGCAAAGCAGGACATAAATATTTATTACCCTGCGGAGCCTTGCTTCACTCCTTGGTCAGCTCTTCCAAGGAGCCAACTCGTTCATAATAAATCCAGAACATGGAGCTCTCCTTGTCATAAAAAAACCCCAAACCACAAACAAAAAGCTGGACTTTTTGCAATACAAGTGCTTGGGGAATCAACAATACAACTGCTCCAAGGCTTAGCCTGGAATTTCTGGGAGCAGAAGATGCTTTCCCTGTATCTGAGTGTCCCCAGGGCTCAGGTGTGACCCTTTGCACTAGCAAAAATCAACAGAATTCTCTGGTATGGTTGGGCTCTTGTGAGGACAAGACTGCAGGATGGAAACCAGCTCCCTAAAACATCGTTCACGGACCAGGGATTTCCCTCCAAGGACTTTCCCCTCCTTGGTCCCACCACGAACCTCCCTGACCATGCCAGGGGTTGCACAGCCCAGGCAGACCAGGGGCCCCGGACCTGCAGATCTCCATGCAGCATTTTGGAAATTGCTGGTGGTTTCTCAGCAGGAAACATCTCGTCTCCAGGCAACAGAGCTGAAAGAGTTAAAAGCCTTCTTTGCTTTCTCAGAGCAGACACAGGTCCCGACATTTGCAGCAGAAGACAAAGCATGGGGAGAGATGCAAGCGACATCTAAGCCAGTTTCAGCTCAATTAAAGCAACCAGTGCCTTTAGGAAAGAGCCCTTGGGGTTTCACCACAGCCCTGTTGTTTCTAGTGACTCTGGAAAATGGAGCCTAACAGATGTAAATTCCTCATAGCCCCGTGTCTTCCTAGGGCCTGACAAAGAGGAGGGATTATTTTTCAGCTAACACCTCTGATTTGCTTGTGCCAAGGGTTCTTTTTAGTTTTGTTCTGTAATTCTTGGCCGCGGTGAGCTCGGGGATTTGAAATGCCCCTTAGACAAGCAAGTGACGCCTTTGTATGCGTGCCGGTGCTTTAGCAGTGCATCGGCTCATTGTTTAACTCAGTCTGTTAGCAGTATTGTTCTGTATCCTGGTTACAGCGAGACCCTTGGTTTTCTCAGGCCTCTCATGAGATTTCTTTGTTTACCTGAGCAGCTTGTCGGTCTCCTGAGGATTTTTTCCCCAAAATTTCTGATTTTTTTTCCATCCAGTAAATTGCAGCTCTTCGTTTGTGACTAGGCAGATGTTCAGACCGCGCACTTGCTTGGAGGTAGAGATGCAAAAGGGAGGTACTATTTCCTTTCTCATGTGCAAGGATGTACATGGACACTTGTCTGTCCCATCCATCCACCCACCCACCCACCCATCCATCCATCCATCCATCCATCCACTGGCAGAAGCATGAGGTTGCCTTTGTACCTCTGTGCTCATCACTCCATCCATCCATCCATCCATCCATCCATCCATCCATCCATCCATCCATCCATCCATCTGCTGGTATGAGGTTGCTCATGTGCCCCCGTGCTCAGCAGTGAAACACCCTTGCGTTATTTGCCCACCTCCTTGGCTGAGTCTGAAGCCCAGCCACACCATATCACTTGCAAATACAAGTGACCTGCCCATGCTTGTCCCTTTTGTTTGTCCCTTCCTGCCATGCACAAGATGGTTTGTAGGGGAATAAAGCCTCGTTTCACACGCACAAATGCCTCATCCTTTCTGCGAACATCCAAATATTGCAAAATTTGAAAGAGACAAGCATGTGAAGGCAAGACTGGGTCCTGACGGGAGTTTACTTCCCAGATTTGGGTGGTAAAAGCATGAAATCCTCACCCCCTAACCATGTGGTGAGTCACATTGGCATAAAGCTGATGACACCTCCCGGCAGCGTCCCTCTCCTCCCCATACGGGAGGGTGGCTGCGGGCAGCCACTGCCACCACTGTACATTGCACAATCCCCTACACTGTAAGACTGGGTAAATATTGACGGGCGACTTTGCACTTTGCATTCGCCACTTGCGGAGCTTCCTTCTCCTTTCCAGACGCGCATGAAGAGCCCAAGATGAAGGTTGAGTTTGCTCCGCTCTCTCTGCCCCTGCAGAGAAGGCTTCAGACGGCGTCGGTGGTTCAATGGGTCTTTGGCTTCCTATGTCTAGGTAAGAGACATCTCCTCCTTCTCTGAGGAGGCAGAGCAGCTTTTGCCCCAATCCCTTCTGTCCCCGACCCCAGGGAAGACCTGGGACTGAAGGTCTGGGACCAAAGGAAAATGGCCTTAAAGGCATCTTCTGGGAGCCTGCGGTGAATCCCAGGACATGTGAGGACAAGTGATTCGCAGCAGACATCACACTCGCATGTCTGTTTGTCTCACTGTATGGAGAGCAGTGTGGGAGGTTCTTTCTCACTAAAGTGTGTTTTTTTCTCTTTTTTTTCTTTTCTTTGTTTTTTTCTCGCCACCCGTTCTGAGCATGGTGGCACTAGGGAAGTTCATGTCTGCATGTCCGTGCTTGGGAACATCTATGGGTCTTATGCAGGAGCCACACCCGTGTGGCTATGGGGTTTCAGCTTCTCCTGCTCTTTAGGTTTAGGGATTTCCTGGTCCAAGATGCTGCCCTGCTCAGTGTTAGTCATGAGAAATGGCATTCCCATGCCCGAGGGATGGTTGGGTGGGAAGAGCACGAGGGACTCTGCTTTGCAACCCTGGCAACAGACACTTCACTTTATAAAGATGCGCCTGCACGCTCCAAAGGGGCATTTTTCCAGGAAAACCCAAGCAGGTTGGGGGAGGAGACACATTAGTAAACAGGGACCCAGACAAATTCACTGTGGAAGGCATCAGGTGCTGATGGAAATGAGAGACATGCAGTTTTGGATAGGATGCACTGGGAAATAAGACCAGAGCCAGGTTATCATAGAGTGCAAACTGTCTGGGGCGATTTACAGCCCATCAGGAGCCAAGCTGGAAGGTGACATCCCAGAGTTTCCCATTGTCATGCCAATTCTTAAATCTCAGATGGGATCTGCGGCAGGACAGCTGTTGACTAGTTCCAGCACACGAAGGCAGCAGATCTTTGTGTGTGTATATACATATATATATAAATGTATATATATACACACACATGTGTGGGTCCTGTGGGTCCTGGCACACAAGCATCTCCAACACAATACCTCCAAGAAAAGCATAGGCTATGCTTCAGAGCCTTGTTAAGTTTCTGAGATGCCTCCATCCAAACTCTGCTACAGACCTGGGGCTGAATGGCCACTTCTGCACCAGTATCTGTTGGACTGGAGCACTGGGCCATACTGGTCCATGTGGTGTAGCTTTTTGCATGCTTCTTGGCATACGTTTGGCCCATGCTGAGTAACACTCTGCCGAACTACACATTGGGCACTGGTAGCCAGGATGGGGGAGGCTGCTCTTTATTGGAAGAGAATCAGTAACATGGACATGACAGGGCAACACCATTCACCGGCTGGGTCAGCAAACAGTCCCTGGTGAGTTCCTCTGGAGACTTGTAACCAGTGTGGCCCCTTGGGTTGCTCTGTGACAAGCTGGAGGACATCCCTCTCGAGATGGAGGGGAAATCACAGTGTGGCAGTGGTGGCACGGCCAGCTGAGCTGCCACAGAGCACGGTTACAGCATGGCAGAGTGCAGGGCACTCGGTGCCATCCCACACTTGTGTTATAAGCCTTGGGTTCTTCTAGTGCAGAAGAGATCCCAGCTGTGATCAACCTTCCCCTGCGCACCGGAGACAACCTTGCAGGAGGAGACACAGGTTAACAGCAGAGGGGAGGGGAGATCTGGCAAAAGCCACACAGCCTTGGAACCAACTGGCCAGAATGGGACATTTTGGGGTGGGCTGCAGCTCCCTCTCTGCCCCTGCACCCAGATTTCCTTCCATGGTGCCTGGACAGGATGGGAGGCAGCAGAGATGTGGCTGCGATGTTAACAAGAGATACAACACTACATCCCCATTCCCAGCATGGATGTAGCTGGGGTTTACAAAGCTTTAACGGTGTGTTTTCCAGGAAAAAATCTTGCACTGCAGGTTTGTCTCTTCTTGGTATCAGGTTCAAGCTGTCACTTGACTTTTCAGTCATGGCAGTGACTGCTGGAGCCAGCAGAAAGCCAGAAAATGGGCAGGAGGAAGGAATCCTCCACAGTTGGATGGTAACATGGAGCTGCTCAAAATGCCTCCCGTAGGGAATCATAGAACCACAGAATGGTTTGGATTGGGAGGGACCTTAAAGATCATCTAGGTCCACCCCCTGCCCTGGGCAGGGACACCTCCCACTAGACCAGGTTGCTCCAAGCCCCATCCAACCTGGCCTTGAACCCCTCCAGGGATGGGGCAGCCACAGCTTCTCTGGGCAACCTGGGACAGGGGCTCACCACCCTCGGAGTGAAAAATGTCCTCCTGAGATCTAATCTAAATCTCCCCTCTTCCAGTGTGAAGCCATTACCCCTCGTCCTATCACTACATGGAAATATAGCCTGCCCTGAATGAGGGTGAGACCCAAACCCATACCTCCTCCGTGGCTGGCCTTCCAGAGATTACTGTCTTCCCCTGGAACAATTTTACTTTGATTTTGGGGGTTTTTTTTGTGATACAATCTGAAATGAAAAGCAGTTAAGAAATGCTATAAGAAAGGCACCAGAAAGGAGGTAACCAAACCTTGTGGAGCGATTCCAGCTGGTTTGGTTCATTTTACAAAGTTTCTTTAAGCCTGCAGCTTTCCACCTGAAAGCTCCCAGTTTAACAACTGTGAAAGCTTGATGCTAGAGGGATACCCTTAATTTCATTACATGAGCTGCCGAACACCCTGTGCTGCACTCAGTTAGAGCACTCAGGCTCAGAGATCAGCCCTTCTGTGGGCAGGATTTGGCTCCTTTCTCTCTGAGACAGGCTCCTCCTGCTGCTGCCAGAAAAGGGCTCCTGAAAACACATGGCCAGGCATTTGCACAGCCCTTTGGTTGAAGATCCCAACAGCCGCCGCTGTTGCTATGGTTGTGGGAATGCATCCGCCCCCCGAGAAGCCAAGCGCGGGGCGAGGGGCTCATTCATTCCCCGTGGGGTGCTGGATGAGTGCGGTAGCTCTGCCGCGGCGTCCCTGGCAACAGGCAGGGCATTGTCAGCCTTTCCTGAGGATGCTCTTGGCAAGGGAAATGAGACAAAAGGTGCCATTTGCTTCTGACAGCTGCTGGAAGGAGAGTGCATGGTGCAAGGATGGGATGCAGGGCACAGAGTGGGGATTCCATCACCTCCCTACCCTACTGCAGGATCCCAGTACTGACCAGTGCCCCCTCCTAATCCAGTGGAGCCAGGTTTCTGCAGGGCACCGAAATCAGCAGGCTGGTGCCCAGACCTGCTGCACTGCTTCCTGCTGCCTCTCTCCTTCCCGATCTCCATGGATTTGGGCATGGGCATCCACCCAGACACACCATGCAGAAGCATTAGTGTAGGGCTGAGCCTCTGCAAACAAACCAGTGCAGGAGCGGGAGACTTGCGCACGTCCCCTCTGCAGATCCAGGGTACAGCACCCAGCCTTTGAACCCTTTCAGCCACCAGGGCTGGCTCAAAGGGCGCGTGGTGCCAGCGTGAGTCAGGTCCCCTTGACAGCAGAGCGTAGTCCACAGCATGGGTCAGCCTGGCCGGGCTTGGCTCTGCTGAGGGGTACAGGTAGATGAGAGCAGCCCTGAGGAGAAGGACTTGGGGGTGTTGGTGGGTGAGAAGTTCAACATGAGCCGGCAATGTGCGCTGGCAGCCCAGAAACCCCCCCGCAGCCTGGGCTGCATCCCCAGCAGCGTGGGCAGCAGGGCGAGGGGGGGGATTCTGCCCCTCTGCTCCGCTCGGGGGAGACCCCCCTGCAGTGCTGCCTCCAGCTCTGGGGCCTCAGCACAGGAGAGACACGGAGCTGTTGGAGTGGGGCCAGAGGAGGCCCCGGAGATGCTGGGAGGGCTGGAGCCCCTCTGCTGTGAGGACAGGCTGAGAGAGCTGGGGGGGTTCAGCCTGGAGAAGAGAAGGCTCCACGGAGACCTTCCAGCCCCTTCCAGTCCCTCAAGGGGCTCCAGGAAAGCTGGGGAGGGACTCTGGATCAGGGAGGGGAGCCATGGGACAAGGGGGAAGGGTTTTCCACTGCAAGAGGGGAGATTGAGCTGAGATCTGAGGCAGAAATTCTTTGCTGTGAGGGTGGTGAGCCCCTGTCCCAGGTTGCCCAGAGAAGCTGTGGCTGCCCCATCCCTGGAGGGGTTCAAGGCCAGGTTGGACGGGGCTTGGAGCAACCTGATCTGGTGGGAGGTGTCCCTGCCCAGGGCAGGGGGTTGGAACTAGATGATCTTTAAGGTCCCTTCCAACTCTTAACTCTTCTATGATTCTATGATCTGTGTAGGCCATCACTGTTAGGGACTCTAGGGTGGCATTGGGGACCACAGCAATATGCAGCTTGTAAACCCTCCTGATAACTGCGATATCAATCTGACTCCCTCTGGGGCTGCTGCAATGCCAAAAATCTCTTTCCATAGGCTGCTGTTTTCCCTGTTTCAGACTGAATGAGAAAATGCTGGGTTAGCAGCAATGTTGGTCCCAGCAGCATCTTGATGGGACATGGTCCCTGTTTGGACTTAGTCAGAAGAGTCCTCCATGTGGTTTGTAGCCTGTGGCTCACTTGGAGCCTGTGGCATACACATGTGTGTTTTCTGTGATACGTCCATGTTTTCATCCAGGGAGGGACTCGCAGCTTGCAACAAAACCACTTAACACAGGATACCCACCACCAAACACTTCATTTTTGCTCTGAACTTCTTTGAGCGACACAACTTAGGAAACCACTTGGCCTGTGAGGGCATCCAAGAAAGCCACTACATCCACATGGATGAGCCTTCTCTTTGCTGACTCCCTTGGCCATGGAGGTGTGAGGTGCTGGTTCCTGGATCATGAAAAGCTGCGTCAGAAGCACCTCTGGTTGACAGGCTGGGTGCAGATCTTGGTGCTCCAGCAGTTTAGGAATGTCCTATGACTGCTTCACACAGAATGACACCTCACCACGGACAAACACAGAAAACCTCCCTGCATCTGGCCTGAGTAGAAAGTGTAAGATTTAAGGTCTGTATGGAGCTTTCCTTCTTGTCAAGGGCCTTCTGGCTTTGGTTTTAGTTTGAAGGAGCTCTCTCTTCCCTTTCCATGACAGTGCAGACGGTGCAGCAGCTAATCTCAGCCCAGCCTAGGATTATCTGGCCACTTTCAGACAACTGAACTGCCGTGATTGCAAAGACATGCATGATGCCCTTAGACCTCCTCTTGCAGCCCATGGTGATGTCTGCCTTGAAAGGGCTCTGTGTAAGGGCTTTAGCCATTTTATAGCAATTTAGCACGTGCAGTTGGGCTGCCTCACAAAAGTCCAGACCTGCAGAGAGAGGAGATGAGGATCATGTCTGTTTGCAACCACACCACCAAACCTGCCTGTTCCACCTGAGTGTACAACCATGGCTTGAGAGATTGCAGCCCGAGGCTGGGAATCAAGGGAGTTATGGGGGCAGAGAGGTGGAAGGTAGATGTTGTAGTGATGCTATGGCTGAATGCTAAAGGTAATCCTCCCCTGCTTTTGCTTAAAGAATACTGTAAAGGCAGTGAGGTAGTGCCATGTCACAATCACATCTCATTGCCACTTGTGTGCCTGATGTGCCTGCAGTCCCCATCCTCACCAGAGAGCTTGCTCCCATGGAGGGCTTTGATCAAGCTCGGTGTTGGAACTAGATTGTCTTTAAGGTCCTTTCCAACACAAACCATTCTATGATTCTAAGCTGGAGACCTTGTCTGCCTCTGCAGAGCCCTGGCAGCTGATGGGGTTCAAAGATGGGTTTCTAATGAACTGGAGACTCGCTGGCTTCGCCCCCATCCCCACCATGACACAGACTGCCGTCTCTTCCAGCGACATTTCCAAGACCTGACAGCCCTTTGCGGGTTGCTTTGTGGGCACAGTGGGTTGTACGTAGGCTGGAGTTTGGCCCCAGCAGGGAGATATCTGCTGAGGTTCTCTGGCCAAGAGCCTAATGCCATGTTCGTGATATCCTTTAAAGTGTTTGCCTGGCAGGTGGCCCAGAAAATGACAGTTGTCTTTAGGAAAGCAGATGCTAAGGGAAATGTGGTTCTCATCTGGGCAGCTCTGAAGTGGTCCCCAGTCCAGGGAGGGACAGGCAAGAAACCCTCATCATTCCTCATTTTCCTCTTGGGATTCCCCTCAAGGGAAGAAAGCAACGATTATGGGGAACAGCCTCACAATAAGCAACTATTCCTGTTTGCCACCCATCCCTGTCCTGCAGAAAAGCTTTAGGTTGGCTTTAGGTTGTCCTTGCTGCTCTGCCTCTGGGAGCTGAACCCGTGTGTTCCCCTCCAGTGTGGATCCAGGAAAGACTCGGGATTTGCAGGAATAGAAATAGATCTTGGCTCCTGGTGCACAGTCCTTCCCTCTAGCCCTTAGCTCAAATGGATGCAGGATTTGGCTGTTTCTTGGGTGGGAGGTAATTTTTCAGTTTCTTGGAGAACAGGGAGACTTTAAGGTGTGAAGAGTCACCTGTGAAACCTAAAAGAGGCCGGGTCGGTGCTGCTGAAGGAGCCCTGGAGCCAGGCTGAAGACCATGAAGCCCTGGGCAGTGGGGCTGGTAGTGGGCCCAGCCTGGGGATCTGATGTGGCTTTCAGGAAGCAGCAATGTGGCTCTGGGGCAAATATCTCACCACTGGTGGTCCAGAAAGTCTCGGTGTCTAACTGATGGGATTAGCTATGTTTTCATTGAAGAAACTGAGGACATGACACACAGGCGTCTGCAAGAAAGTTGGAAGGGGGACAGCAATCTCCCTTGATTGGTGATCCTCCTCGCATACCAGGCAGCGGTATACAGTGCCCCCTTTTGCCAAAATTCAGCCCATAAAAAATCATGTGTCTGCTTAAGGCTGGGACTGGTTTGGCTGCAAACAGTAGGATTTAACTGTCCATTTTCTGGAACTTTCCTCTCTCTTTGGTCCCATCCACAGCAACTTTCAGGCTGAGTATGCATGCTAGGACACAAGTATGCTCCTTTCCCACAGCAACCAGGATACCATAAGATTTTACAAGCACCAAAAAAAAAATAATCTTAAGATTGAGCGAAGGTCACTGTGTGCAAATTCTGCCCTGCAAAAAAAATTGCATTGCGAATGAATCGAGGGAGAAATTAATAATTATATAATTGCAAGATAAAGCCTCACTTGAATGATAAGTAGGTGGATTTGGACCAGAACCACTCCTTCAATTTGCAGGACGTACTTTGAGCTTTGCACGGTATAATAAAAGGAGAACTCGGCATTGCAGGGTTTTGCAGCAGACCTGATGACCTGGCTCCCAGGTGCAGTAAAATTGCAACCTCTGCGTTGTCCCCCAAGCAGTGTTTATGTGTCATGTGGACCCTGGAGCTCCATTTCCTGCTGTATGTTGCTTTCCTCAAGGATTATTAAGAACGTGTCTGGTCTGTGGCACTTGAAAGGAGTGGCGGCAGGTACGAGCAGTGGTTCGTTCTGACCTGGAGGATGCATTGCAGGTTAGACCTGTTGCTCTGCAGACAGCTGCAGTCCTTCCCCATGCACTGAGTTCCTGCCTACCCAGGCGCCTGCTGCAGTGTCTCTACCTATATGAGGACAGAAGATCCCAATTCAGCCTTAAGGAGATTAAGGATCCTGCTAAATTACTGCTTTTTTCCCCTTCATAGGAATTATCAGTACCATCATACTTTAAAACACCACCAGTGTTTCAAAAAGGGGCAGGGATTTGTTTCCACACGCAAAGCTCTGGGATCAGGGTGGCTTATCACAAAAAAAACCCCAAACCAACAACCCTACAAACCAGACCTACTTATTTATCCTTAAGTAAATGCAAACAGGAGGTATAAGGAGGTCTTAAATGAGAGCACTGTACACCTCTTCTCTGATAGACCTTAGCTGAGATGAGATGAGCTTAAGAGGGCAGGTGCCAAGTGACTCCCAAAGATGAAAATCCAGGTCTCAGAGGATGAAGGCATGGATGCATCTATCTTACAGCTGAAGCAGAACGGGGCATCTCCATCCTCACATCCTTCAGCCTTGGGTACCGTATCTGTGATGAAGACCCAAAGAAGAACAAAATATGTATAGCCCACCACACATGATGTAACCCATGAGCCGGGGAAGGCAAAGGGCTTGGATGAATGGGGTTTTTTTTTAGCTCAGTCTTCCTCTTCCCAGACAACACCACGGCTTCCAGAGGGACAGATGGAGAGGACACGGCTCTTCCCAGGCACTTTTTAGGACATCTGCTTTACCAGGTGGCATCTTGGTGGCCATGAGCACTTCCCAGTCTCTGTACAGACAGACAGACAGTGCTGGGCTTGGGTGGGATTTGATGTACCAAGTGATGATTGTTTGCACACAGACTTTTCTTCTCTTGTTCCCATGCCAAAACACGGGGCATGAGGGAGGTGGGAGGTAAAGGGCAAAGCTGAGCACTGACTGGAAGCAGCTCAGAAAAGTCTGTAATGACTTGGGAAAGTCCCAAGTCATTAATGTCTTAGGGAATGAAATAGAGCATTCTTATAAAATCCGTGATGACACTGAGTTGAAAGGACTGAAAATCCTCTAGAGGCCAGGATTAGAGTTGAGAGTGAACCCAAGAAGTGGAGGAAAAGGTCCAAAATCAATAAGTAAAAACTCAATACAGAGTAAAGTCTTATCTATGGGAAGATAAAAAATAAAAAAATCCAAGACACAATTGAAATGGGAAATTGATAGCCCAGGACAAAGCCATCAGGGACTGTACAGACAGAGCATAGTGGCCTGCTTTGCTGCTGTTGCGAAATATGAGGTGTCATCAGAGGGTATTAACAGGAGTTTTGGTGTAAAACACGGGCATTATCGTTGCAGAAGTTAGACTTACTCCAGAGAAAAGCCAGACAGCAAAGGGATAGAGATCTGATCCGTGAGGACCCCTTGGATGCAGTGAGGTCCATCAGTCTTGTGAGAAGAGGGGGACACGGTGGCCTTTGGAGAAATAGGTGGTTGCTGCAAGGATGGTGCTTGGTTGCTCTCCAGATTCCCGGGGCAGAGAGGAAATAAAACACTTCTTTCCATCAAAAGTGCCTTCACACTGATAAAATAATTCAGCAACAAAGCCAGTGAAGACTTGGGTTCCATCCCAGGTCTAAAAAGACCAAGTCCCTTCAGGTGAATCATTTCTCTCTCAATGCCCAGCTAACCCAACTGCCATCTCACTGTCTGGCTTTTCTCTCAGCACAGTGCTGTGTAGCTGCCTTCATCGCCCTCTTCTTCACGCGTTTTTGGCTGGTCAGTGTCCTCTACGCTGCATGGTGGTTCATAGACAGGGAAAAACCCAGCAAGGGTGGGAGGAAGATCAACGCCCTCCGGAAGAGCATCATCTGGAGGTACATGAGGGACTACTTCCCTGTCACAGTAAGTGCCACCAATCCCATCAGCTCTTAGGAGACTCGGGGACCTCCTTGGTGTTTGGAGGCAGTCTGGGGCCAGCAGTTGTGGCATGGGGTGCTTGGAGATCAGTGTTGAAGGCTTGATGCAGGATTGTCTTCCCAGCTCTCAGATCACTGCAAAACCCAGAAAAATCACAGACCATCACTTTTGCAACCCCATCCTTTATTCGTCTGCCTTTTACTCACCCATTTAACCTGGCTGCATTCCAGCAGTTAGGGAAATCTCCCCTTGCCTGTTTCCCTTGCGTATATTGCAACACTCCTGCTCTTCAGGTTGCTCAGCATTTACCCAGTGGTCACAGGGCCAAGTTTTGACCAAAATCCAAGAGGTGCTGGTGCCCTGCAAGGTCAGCACCCGCTTCTGCTGGGGAAGAGGCTGGATGGGTAAAGCTGAGTGTGGGCTGGGCAGTCTCACAGAGTTGCTGTTCCTCTGAGAGCGACTTTTGTGACATTTCCTGATTTACTTTAACGCATATGGCAGGCCTTTAACCTTTATCTGGTATCCCCTTGGCATGGCATGAATGCATGGACCAGCATGAAGTCCTGCCTCAGAGCCATCACAAGTGGGTACAAATCCGAGCAATGCAGCAGAAGAGTTCATGGGCTGTGCTAGGGAGTGAGTTTCTATGGTAGACCAAGCTATGGGAATTTGTAAGATAATTCCTTTAATGAGACATCACCTGTTGAGGGGCCTCAGATGGGAGGCACGTAGCTGGTTAGAGATAGCCTGGAATCAGGAGCTGGGTGCTGCAGTCCAGATAAAATGAAGTGGGGAGCCCAAGCAGCAAAAGGACTCATCAGACCAAAGGAAAAACAAGAGCCCAGGTTGAGAGTCCATCCTGCATAGAGAAGGGCCTGGGGTAAGGATGAGGGGGAGCTGGAGCAAAGAGAGGACCAGAGATGATGTGCCCAAGATCACCCATCAATCAGAAGTAAGAGCCAGCTCTTTCGAATCTCAGCCCCACAATTCAACCGTAAAACATGAGGTTTCTCTCTTCATTTTGTCAGGGAGAAAAAACCACACATCCCCAATAAAACACACCCAAAATGCTCAAGGTCCTGGAGTGCAAACTGCGGGATTGGTGTGGAAGGAGATCAATTTAGGGAATAACTCAGAGCTGGGCAAAAAAATGAGAAGATAGGGTCTATCTGGACCTTTCCTACCATTTCTGAGTGAATCTCACGCATACTTGTATTATAACAACTGAGATGGGCACACCTGCCCCCAAAATGATGGTCCCTAAAATGTATCTTCTGATGTCACATCATCCCCTTTTGCAGGCCACAGCTCAGCACAATATTGACCCTAGCGCTGCAGGTAAAATGGGGGCTTTGCCAAAGCACAGAGAGTGTGTCCCAGCAAACATTTCTCCTTTTCGGCGAGTGGAAACATCACTTGATATCAAGACAAAGTGCATCCAGAAGAGCAACACCATGGATGTATATCTTAGATTTGCCTGTAAAGGCGCCACCTCCAGGATACTCCAAAAGCAAATGTTGCACAAGGAAAATAAGAGTTTTTTGTTTTCCCCTGATTTCCCTTACCTTCATTTCAATTTCCATCTCACCCCCAGTATGCTTGTTGGGATAAGGTGAAGCAGCAAAGGGCAGTGTTGTCTGTGAGCTTGTCTGGTTAGTGGCATCCAGCATTGTGGAAGCTGGGATTGCGTCTTATAGGACCTGGGTGCAACTGGCAGACTAGATGTGCTGAGCTGAACCAGAGCATCACTCTCCCTTTCCACTGCTGTGGACAATTCGTGTAAATCCACTTAATTTTGTGCTGGAATCTGGCATATGCTCGCCAAACTTCCCATGTCTCAGCTGGGTGAACTGCATCTCCAAGTTGCCTCTCTCCAAGACTATCCATCAGAATAAGCCTACCTTGTGTGCGTCGTACAGCCATTCAGTTTTTTTGCTCAAAGGCATGGCAGAAAGTGATGCTGAGGACCTGCGGTGAATTATTTTATGGCTAATCTCAGAGCTTAACTTGTGATTTAAGGGCTTCTGTATAAGCTTCAAAGCATGGCCCCCAAAAGGTATATCATAGTCTTCTGGGGAGGAATGGGAACACATCCCAGAAAAGCTTGTGGTGAGTTTTACCATAAAGCACAGGCAATATTTTACGATGTTTAATAGGAAACACCAAGTGGGTTCCCAATAAATTATTCGCAAGGTTGCTTTAGAAAATGCTAGAATTGCCATGGGCTATTTAAGTGGCTGCAATGATTATATGCAATATATATTGTGTAAATTATTTTTGGCCATAAGCCGCTGCTTGGCCAGTGTTGGACCAATCTCTCTGCTATAACTTAGCTGCCAGCTCAGCCCAGCGCTGCCTCTTCTCCTGTCCCCTGGTAAGGCCATGCAAACTCCCTCCTGAATGCCACATTGCATTGTCCCTCTGTCCTTCCCTCCCTGGGTGCCACTGCCAGGCAGAGAGGACCTGACTGGAGGACCAGTAAGACCAGTAGAGGGAGCATGGTTACTGGGTTTGGCTCCAGCTCAGTGGGTGAATGCAGGGAGGGTTTGGTGGAACCTTTCTCTCCGCTGGTCTTGGGAGAAAGAAGTCAGAGGGGGCTCCGCAAAAGGACTGCAGAAAACAAAAAAAATATAATAAAAAGGGCTGTCATAACCAAGCAGTCACATAATATTATTTCCTTAAAACATTTTCTCAGTCTTCCACCCTTTAGCTCAAGGACTTTCTAAGCCAGAACGTAGGATTTAACAGCTCCTGCTGAATGCATCTGCTACCTTTTGTCGCTACAAGAGCGTGGAAAAGAACTTGGCATCCCCAACATCCCGCAGCAAGGAGCTCCCCAGGCGAACCGCAGGGTGTGAAGACCTCCCTGCTCCCTGCTCATTTCACTGGAAACCCCCTGGTTAGCCGAAGGAAATCCTGTCCCGCCTACCCCTGCCACTCCTGCTTTTATACTCTGTTACATCCCCCATCTGCCACCCTTTTTTCCCACCTAAAAACCGCAAACGTGTTGGCTTCCTTGCATGGAAGGCATTTAATTTCACACCGCCGAGCACGAGCTGGTTTGTTCCTAGCAGGGTGGAAGAGAAGCATCGTAAATATTGCTTCTGTCACCCTGTGTGCTGCTCTCACGAGGAGCTGAGCTGAGCTTTTCATCTGAGCACACCCAGCTGGATGCTCCCACGGACCGCTCCCTCGCCCAAATCCCCATCCAGAACTGGAGCACAAGGCGAACGAGATGTGGGGAGATGGACAGGGTGGGGCACCCAGCACCCTGGGCTGTATTTGTGTGTAGATCGAGTTCGTTCAACCCTGGAGGATTAGTCATTCTGGGAAGATTAAATGCAGCTCCTAATCCCCCCGGATCCCGGCAGCAAATTTAGCATGGCCAAGCACCGGTGTTTGGAGGCAGGAAGAGCTGCCTGCTATTTTATTTTAGGAAGTGGCTTTAAATGCCACCTTTAAAGCATCCCTGGGCATGTTTGCTGTCGTGGAAGCAAAGAGAGGTTGGGATGAGCATCTGTTTTCTGGGGATCTGGGCAGTGTGAATTTGCATTTTGCTGCAGTGAGTGTCCGACATGTGGGAGCGTGCCGGCTCTGAGCCGTGCCTCCGCAGAGCGTGTGAGGAGCACCCTCTGCCGATACCACCCTTGCACGATTGCCGCTTCGCTGCTTGGGTTATTCTCCTTGCAGCTAACTGAATTTTACTCAGGGGTTTGGGAGTTATAGGGTCAGGCAGGACCTGAATGAGTTTGGGTGATTTTGAAAGGGGAATGAGAAAAAAAAGCCACTGAGAATCCAAGGGGGAGCCCAGCGCATTGCCCAGGAAAGTTATTTCTGCTTCACCTCCCTGTATTTTAACCCTGTTCTAGTCCTTTTTTATAGACCTTCACAAGAGGCCTGCAATACATGGCTGAGCTCAGCTGGGTCTTAAAAGTGGGGAAAATATACCAAAAAGTGCAAAGTGCATCTGTTTGGGGCAGGCTACGATTGAACAGGTACCCAGTGATGGCTGCTGTGTGTTGATGTTGCCTCCAGAGAGATTTTTGGATACCTTGGACTGCTCTACATATGCTGTGTTCAATAAGAAGTCAATCATAGAATAACAGAATGGTTTCGGTTGGAAGGGACCTTAAAGATCATCCAGTTCCAACCCCCTGCCCTGGGCAGGGACACCTCCCTCTAGACCAGGTTGCTCCAAGCCCCGTCCAACCTGGCCTTGAACCCCTCCAGGGATGGGGCAGCCACAGCTTCTCTGGGCAACTTGGGCCAGTGCCTCATCATCTGTCTGCTGCTGCCAGGTTTCTGCCCAAACCCTTATCTCCATTCTTGCAGTCCCTTCCCCATCATTTATCAGCGTGGCATCTTTATTAGGAAGAATGCACCCAGCATTACAGTAAAAACAAATTTCTCCATCACATGGCCAAGAAAATGCACATCTTCACTGCTGCTTCTCCCCTGCCCCGTCGCATCCTGCCAGCGTAGGGCTGTTGTCAACAACATCCCTCATACAAACAAGGTGCTGAGGAACACCACGGACATGCAGAAGGTGAGGACACCAGTGAAATGGGGAAAGCGTAAGTTTGACATGATCCATCTCTACCTCAAACAGAAGTCACCATCTCTCTTGCTGACTATAACTTGGGGCTGTCTTAGACAAGACATTTCAGTTTTAGATCACACAACCTGGGTTATGAGTTAAAACTAGCAGCAGGAAGCTAAAATTAAGGTCTTAGAGGGACAAATCTTGTCTTCAGGTGTTGTCATTATTCAGAGCAACCCCAGCAGATACCATCTCACCAGCTTTATTCAGGGCAGCCTGAAAAGTGCCTGCTGTGTGGAGAAGGTTCCTGTGGTCTTCACTGCACTGTTTTTCCCTTCTGAAGTGTCACAGGACATTTCTTACCAGCCTCGAGGTTATCTAAGTGCCAGTTGGACCTTATTGTCTATAGTAACTGGCAGAGTCCCAATGTCTGTCACTGTGCTTGGGGACTTGCTGCCTTTATTGTTATTCTGGTAGAGTAAGTAAAATGAGTTGACCCCTAGGAGCTGTGATTTGGGATGTTTCCATCCCATAACTCATTCATCCTCATAATTGCGTAAACCACGACGGGGGTTATTTGAGTGTGCTGCGGTGCTGGGGAAGTACAAGGCGTTACAGAGAGGGGACGAGGGGACAGCCCAAGTTCATGTGAACCAAACCCTGCCAGGAATGCTTTCTCTTTTTTCATAGAAGAGTGGTATTATTTGTAACTGGGGATTTTGTGTCATGGCCCATGACGTTAAAGATAATTTCTGATTTCCACCAGTCTTGGCTGTTCACTTTGCTTCCTTGTGTTGGCTGGAGGAGAGAAGAGGGATTGTTAGGGCAAAAGCAAGACAGCCAAATGGCCCAAAGCCACCTCTCTCTCCTTTGCTGAGGAACTTCTCTGTCCCATGTCTTGGCCCTCTCTTCTCTGCCCTCGGGTGACCTTAAGTAAGAGAGAGGCCACTGCTGAAGTCAGGTCCACCAGAGGACTGTGTCCCACCATCTGCACTGCCAACATGCTAAGCCACTGGATAAGGGAGGTCCCACAGGACCCCAAAAGCAGCATCATACAAGAACAAGAGAAGCCTTGGGCATTTTGGAGTTGCTATCCTTCTCCAGCTTCTGGAGTGAGGGTGATGAAGTCCCATCTTAACTCAGTGCAAACCCATCTGGTTGGTCAGACTCCCCGATACTTGCTGCAGACACAGATCTGACCTGACATTGTGGCACCTGAAGAAAATGAAAGCCCTCTTTCTCCATCTGTCCTTCTCAGATTCACACCATTGCTGGGACCTAAAACCCATCTTCCTCAGCAGCTGTTGTCAGATATTTGCTCTTCCTTTGGTCTCCCATCAGACACCCTTGGGTGGGCTACCCACTTCTCTTTGCCATGGCACAATTTCTCCTTCCTTGGATCTGGCTGGCTTTCTGGATTTCTCTGCTGGGTTTTACCCCGCAGAGAATCTGGCTGTATGTTTTATCCTGCTAGAGATGCTCTTTGGAGGTGCCTGGGTGGGCAGCAAGAGACCTGAGGATTTGCTTAGGACAAAGTTGAAGGGAGGTTTGGCCTGCTTAAGAGCAGATTAATGAACATAACATCCTGGGAAACAGAGTTTGGGGACAGGGAAGGATAGAAATACAATAGCAATTCAATTTGGGAGACTTTAAATGAAGAAGGCACAAGCTTGCTGACCAGCTTTCCTGACCACATCCCACTCTGCTCTGCGAAAGGCTGTGGGGGTGATGCCACGCTACTCCCTGTCTCCCATCATATGTTCATCCATCCCTAAGGATGCAATGTCATGGCATGTCGGTGCTCTCCCTGACTGCATGTCCCCCGGCACAGCAAGCACCATGCAGTGCTCATACTCATCTCAACTTGACTTGATCTAATTCCTCACTTAATGACTTTTTAATCCCTCCAGCACTGCTGGCTGGGGGCCTGGGTGTCACTTCATCTCCAGGGCGTGCTGGAGCACCCAGCCCTCCAACCCTTTGGATTTGTGGAGAATTTTACTTACCTCAAGCATTAGCGCACCAGTCTTACACAGGGAATCACCTGTCCTCCCTCTTCCCATGATTTGGGACAGGACAATCCAGGGACTGTATGGGACAACCAGGAAACCCCAGCCACATCTCGAGAGGGGAATTAAAGCAGCTTTGTTAAACCGCTGATACAGTCACTCAGAAGCCCTAATTCCAATTAGCTTAATTCCACTCCAAAATGAATTTAAAAAAAAAAAAAAAGCAAAACAAAACAAATACCAAACAAAGGCCACTTTAATTCCAGCTAAGAGCATATACTTGGGATGTTAATGCAGTTTAACTAATCCAGTTTAAAATTAATTTGGATTAATTTGCTTGAGATCCTTGCCGGTACATGGGCTCTTATCAGAGCTCCTGAAAGTCTGCACATTTCCCTAGCGCGGCTGGCAGTGCATGGAGCAGGTCTCACCACATCTCTGCAGGAGCTGGGGAAACTGGAGCAGGGTTTCACCCGTGTCTTGGACCCACAGGTGAGTAGACAGGGTAAAAGGGGGTTTCTGCTACAGAGCAATGACTGTGAGCAGTGAACAACTGCAGCTATCAAAATATTTCTCCATGAAGGAGAAGCATAAAGCATACCTCATCCTTCAAAACACAAATTTCAGTTCATTGATTGGGAAGACCACGATCACCCGAGATCTGGGATCTGGAAGGCTTCATAACACCTTTGACAAAGGGTCATTACCACTGTCAGCAGCCAAGAATCAAGCCAGCACCCCAACCATGCCAAGGAGAAGCTCAGGGAAGCCATCAAACACATGGCACAGTTTGGAGAGCACAACGCTGAGCTGATAACAGCTCTTTGCCTTTGGACCATAGGTCAGACACATTAATTTGGCATCCCTCAGACCTCTGAGATGAGGAACTGCTCTCGTCAGAGAAAACTTCAAGTCAAGCACTTGTCTCACTTAGATATTTACGCACAGACCGGCTCGGCTGGACCCTTAAGTCCTTTGACAATGATTAAAGGTTCAACTCACCCAGAAAGACCAGAGCAGCAGATGTGGAAATGACAAGGCAGGAAGGAGGAGAGTCCCACCCCTCTGCACCTCAACCCCAGCCCCGTTAAAGCAGTCGGGGCTGGAGCGTACGCGAGAGCTGGGCCATGCGGTTGGGTCAGGTATTAACTTTCCTGGAGGCTTGGAAACAGGCTGTTGTACAGAGATTGACCTCTGGCAGGAGGAGGGGGAAGAAGTGAATAAACAGTGGGAACAATCCAGATGGGAGGATCGAGTTTCTGTGTTAAAGAGTTTCCAGAAGGAGTAGGGTGGTTTAGAGTCCAGGGGCATAAGAGACTTTGCCCAAGTGGCGCCTCTGCTACAGATTTCCTTCTCGGCCTTGTACAAGCTCTTTGGTTTCTCTGTAAGTTCTGGCCAAATCATCCAAATGTGAACAGACACTGTGACAAAATGGGGACCTTCTCTCTCCTGCTTTGCTCAGTCTACAAAGCTGAAAAAGTCAAATAATTCAACTAAGTCACTCCGTTCCCTTTCACTTGGGGTGAGCACCGAGGCAGCAGCTGGATATCTCCTAGGGAGGGTTTTTAAGGATGTGTGGTGTCTTAGCACAGGTGAAATCTCCTCTTGAAGCAGTTTGCATGGCTCAGCAGATAACCTGAATTCGGCTCTTCATTAGCAAGGAGGATGGGGTGACCTTGGGGATCCAGCCAGGCTGTCACCCGCCCTGCTTCTTGCCACCCTGCACACACACACAGATGGAGAGTTAGCGGTTTCCACCACACCCGAGCATCTCGCCTCCCTGCTTATAAATCACGCAGAGATGAAAGGCTGTTTGGAACCGAAGATGAATGCAGGAAACATTGATGCAAGCTGAAATAACTCAAAAAATGAGCAAATGGTGGCAGGGGCCCTGGGCACTTAGTGATTCAGCCATCTGCCCCTCTTCCTGCCTAGGCACCTCCGCACCCGGGCAGCGGTGGGACTCTTGTTTGCCCGTTCCCCTCATTAGGAACAGGCGCTTGAATGGGCACATGTGTACAGTCAACAGTGCCTTAGGACAGATGGAAAATTAGCTGCGATGTAAGAAAGTAAAATACACCCTCGTGATTAACCTGTGGTTCTGGCCGCTTCTAGGAAAACACATGCACCATTAGCTACTCCCCAAGCGTGGATGGGACCGGGGTACTTGGAGGGGTGACAAGCTAAACCGCACAGGGCTTTGGTTCTTCTTGAGCACAAGCGCCTTTGAGCTGTTTGGAAATTTATGGTGGCTCTGTCATGGCTACCCTTGGAAAGGTTCGTCCTTCCCTGGTGCTGTGAGCATCCTCGGCACCCACAGAAAAGGTGCAAAGGCATCAGCATTCAGTTTTGACTGCTTCTGCCTGGGTTACGCATGTGCTGGCTCATGTTGGCATGGCAGGGTCTTCTCGGTGGCATAGTTGGAGGGTGGGTTTGTCACACCAGCCCCTCTCCTCCAGGCAATCCGTAGCGCGTGTAACCCACAGAGACCAAACCCCGGTTGTCCCTTAACTCCCTTTAATCTTCCTCTCTTCTGCTGTGGGACCCTTTCTCCCATGTAGCGTCTCCCAGGCTCCAAACCCATTTTCATATTGTCTGAGTATTTCAGCTAGCTGCTCAGCCGACTCTCAAGGACTTGGCCATGTGCTGCACCGTTATCTGCAAGCCATGCTGTCCATCTCTAAAGGCTGGGCATGGGCATTCCCCATTCCCTCCTCCCAGTAAAATTGCAGCAATCTCGTGCAGGCGTCCATGGCTCTTTGATGGATTTATGGATTACCTGGGCACCTAACACAGGCACAAGCAGCTGGGTTCTTGCAGGCTTTCCCCAGGGGAAAGAAAACAGAACCAGAGAGTCACAGAATCACAGAATGGCAGGGTTGGAAGGAACCTATGGAGACCATCCAGTCCAACCCCCTGCCAGAGCAGGGTCACCCAGAGCAGATTGCACAGGAATGCATCCAGAAGCTTTTTGAATCTCGCCAGAGAAGGACACCCCACACCCTCTTTGGGCAGCCTGCATCAGTGCACTGGCACCCTCAAAGGACAGAATTTTTTCCTCATGTTCAGATGGAATTTCCCATGTTCCAGTTTGTGCCTGTTGCCCCTTGTCCTGTCACTGGGCACCACTGAGAAGAATCTGGCCCCATCCTCTTGCCACCTGCCCTTTAGATATTGATAAGCATTGATGAGATCCCCTCTCAGTCTGCTCCTCTCCAGCTGAACAGCCCCAGGGCTCTCAGCCTTTCCTCAGCACAGAGATGCTCCAGTCCCCTCAGCATCTTCGTGGCCTCCACTGAACTCTCTCCAATAGTTCCTTGTCTTTCTTGAACTGGGGAGCCCAGAACTGGATCCAGGACTCCAGTTATGGCCTCCCCAGGGCAGAGCAGAGGGGTAGGACAACCTCCATTGATCTGCTGGCCATGCTCTTTTTGATACACCCCAGGAGACCATCAGCTCTGTTAGATGTCTGGGATCTGGGTCTCCTCCTACCATGTATGAAAGCATCCTTGAATCCCCTGACATGTACTTCAGGACAGGACAAGCCTTGGGTCCACAATGTTCTGTTGAGGGATGTGTCCCTGGGCCAGACAGCAGCTTTACATGGATTATTACCAGAGCGGTTCTGCACTCCCTTTGCTCTTCTGGTTGTGGGGTGGAGGGGGAGGGAAATAATCACCCTTTTCTCACTTTTTAGCTTTTTTCCCCCATATTAAAAAATGTATTGGAAGACATTTTAAACAAAGTAGGTTCCCAAGAGCATCTAGGCCGGCTGAAGGCAACATGAGGTCCAGAGGAGGGCCACGAAGATCATCAGAGGGCTGGAGCGCCTCTCCTATGAAGACCGGCTGAGAGAGTTGGGGTTGTTCAGCCTGGAGAAGAGAAGGCTCCGGGGAGACCTTATAGTGACCTTCCAGTACCTGAAGGGGGCCTACAGGAAAGCTGGGGAGGGGCTGTTTGCAAGGGCATGTAGTGACAGGATGAGGGACAATGGTTTAAACTAGAGCAGGGCAGGCTTAGATTAGACATTAGGAAGAAGTTCTTTATAATGAGGGTGGTGAGACACTGGCCCAGGTTGCCCAGGGAGGTGGTGGAGGCCCCATCCCTGGAGACATTCAAGGTCAGGCTGGATGAGGCTCTGAGCAACTTGATCTAGTTGAAGATGTCCCTGCTGACTGCAGGGGGGTTGGACTACATGGCCTTTAGAGGTCCCTTTCAACCCAACACATTCTATGATTCTATGAGGAACTGTTCCATTGGAAATGACATGTTGGGCCAATGGATGGGAGGAGATGGAAATACAGGCAATGAAACACATCTCAGTGAAAAATGACTGAGTTGTTCCAGTTGACCTTTGCCAACAGAAGGCATGGTGGGTGCTAGGGACCCCCTCCAGGCATCCCCTATCTGCTCGCCATAGCCAATGTTCTGCCCCCACACAAGGGGACAGCAGTAACTCATGGCCCCTTTTTGGCTCCATCCCTGTGTCTAGCTGGTGAAGACGGCGGAGCTGGACCCTAGGCAGAACTACTTGATGGGATTTCATCCCCACGGGGTCCTGGCAGCAGGAGCCTTTATCAATTTCTGCACGGAGGCATCGGGCTTTTCCACGCTTTTCCCAGGCATCACCCCACACCTGATGATGCTCTCCCTGTGGTTTCGCATCCCCTTCTTGAGGGACTGCCTGATGAGCGGAGGTAAGCAGGGTGGGATGCATGAACACAACTACTGGAGGTGGTACTCAAAACTCCTCTGAAGTTAAAAAATGCCCTCTTAGCTGCTATGTCTGTTGTTCAACTTCATAGAGCACCTCTGAGCTCAGGGCATTGCTGTGCCAGGTACTGTGTAGCATCAAAATATAGAGCAAATCATGAGCAGAAATGCTGAGACCAGCAGGGCAAGGTGATCCCGTATTTCTTTCTTTCCATGCAAGCAACATTCAGGCTTAAAATTGAGGTTGCCACTGAAAGGAAAAAAACTATTCTTCCGAAGCTGTTGCATGCAGGGAGAGAGGATACAAACAGCAGCTCACACCGTTGCAAAACCCGATAGCAGGAAAGGAAGAAGAAATTAAAAGGAATAGGTAAAAATTAAAGGGAGAGAGGACACTGGAGAGATTTTTGGAGACTGGCAGGAGATGGTCTCCATCTTTCACTGGTGAGCTTGGGGAACGGCCACTCCTCCATCCGAACAGGCTCATGGCGTGGGCAGGATTCAACAGACTAAACACAGGCATCCAGCTTCGTCTGAGATACCCCAGGGCGTTCATCACCCTGTTTTCCACATAAACTCTGGCTCCTGCTGCTGAAAAAATATTTACACGGAGAGTGAGGAATCATAACAGTGAGATATGAGAGAGTTATGACCTGGGCGAAAGAAGGTTTAATCACTGTAATGTGGGAGTTTGGTGCATAGCTTATTTTCAGGTTGAATGAATCCATTTGACAAAGAGGTTTTAATTTGCAAATTATTTCAGCCCCTGAAAAAAGGATTTAAAAAAAAAAAATCAAAACAACGTTGTTTTGTCATTTCTGAATTCAAGATTTCTGACTTTTGCAAGTAAATAACATCAAGGGATCAAATTCCACATCAAATTCCACTCTAAATTAGCAGCATCCACTGAAATTCGTGTATGTTTTGACCTAAAGGAAACGTTTCACTGACTTTAGAAAGATTCAGGATTGGACACGGCTTCATTTGACAACAAACTGAAACAGATTTTTCCCTGGGGTTGAGTGCAGCTAGTTCTCAGTTTACTTTTTTCCTGATTTTCTTCTTGTTTCCCACTTCTGGGCCAGGCAGCAAAGGGATAATTGTATATTCACACAGCAGAGCTGTGCACAAATCCAGCACCGTTCAGGGGAGCTGGGCTGAGATTGCCAAAGTGTAGGAAAACTCTGAAAATAAAATGTCTAGCACCCCTCCGGAGCTGGATAATGTGGAAAAAAGGTACAGAGCAAACCACAGTCGTGTGGGTTCAACAGATGCTCAGTTTTTCTTCCTCTCTGCTCTCCAGGCCTTGTCTCTTCCAGCAAGGAGAGCGCATCCTACGTGCTGCAGAAGCGGGAGGGTGGGAACGTGCTGACCATCATTGTTGGTGGGGCACAGGAGGCACTGGATGCCCGGCCGGGATCCTACACCTTGCTGCTGAAGAACAGAAAGGGATTTGTCCGTCTGGCCATCGAGCACGGGTGATGCAGGGGATGGGGTCAAGGGGCCCTTGGGGAGGGATGCACCGGTCTGTGGCTGGTTAATGGGGTTTTCCTGCTGGTTTTGGAGATGGAGAGAAGGTGTTTTGGGGTGGGCTTTGCTAATCATGCCCCTACATTGGGTTCATCTCCCCACAGCACCCCGCTGGTCCCCATCTTCTCCTTTGGGGAGAATGACCTCTTCAATCAAGTGAGGAACCCCAAGGGCTCCTGGCTGCGGCAGCTCCAGCACCGGCTCCAGCAGATCATGGGCATCTCCCTTCCCCTATTCCATGCGCGAGGCATCTTCCAGTACAGCTTCGGGCTGATACCCTACCGCCGACCTATCTACACTGTGGGTACGTCCTTCCTTGGCACGCCAGCATAATGCTGGCCACACTCAGCCTCTCCAAAGAGGGACCAGGTACAGTTCCTGGGTTGTGCCATCCTCCTGCCAGGCTGGAGCATCATGCCAGAGAGCAGGAGCTGTGATGGTCTAGAAACCTACTGGCAAAGGAGCATCCCCAACTGCTCCCATGCCATGTTGGTTTGGGACTCTGGCTCAGTCTTATGACAGAGCCCAGGTCATCTGGGCTCCACTGGGAAAGCTCCAGAGCAAACGTGGCCATCCCATCACCACTGTGGGATGCAGCCAACCCCGACCACAACGCAACCCGATGATATGAATCACTGCAATAGCGTTGGGTTAAACTTCTTCCAAGCCAATTTTACAAACACAAGTAGGACAACACCTGAGCAGTTTGCAAGTTTACCCAATGTCCCGTGCAGACCCAGCCACAAACCTCAACCTTTTCGCACATGAACAAGGCAAGCTGTTTTGACCAGACACCATGTCCATGGGAGACCAAATTTCAAGAAAGTCTTTGGTTTTGAAGAAGTTTTGCCTGGTTTCAACAACTCCATGCTTGGCCCACCAGTGTGGCTGATGCTCTGTGAATTAGTCTAATTAATGAGGCTGTTTGGAAAGGTCAGAGCTCATCCCATTGATTAGGTTTGACAGCCAGCAATTACTTCTAATTGTTTTACAACCTGTTTGGATTGTCCAAATGGGTTTATGAGCTGTGCAGTATCACAAGGGCTCTTCATTAGTCCGATGAGGAGCAGCGTTACATGATGATGAAACCCTCTGCCACTTGACAAACACAATTTGAGTAAGAGACCAGAGCAAGAAAGGTATCTCATGGACTTCCCTGTTCCCTGCAGGCACCTGGTCCTGCTGCTGGTGGTTCTGGGAGATGGGAAGAGGCTTCTTCTAGTGCTGGGACTCTAGTTAACTAGATTTGCCCTTGAAAAAAGCATGATTTTCAAAAGATACATGGGTACTCTGTGCCTAATACAAATCAAATGTTTCACAGAAGCTTTAATCTGAGCAAAGTGAAGAACTCCAATCGCTAGTGTTATTTAGATAGTCTTGGGCTCCCCCTTGCCTCAGTTTCCCCATTTGCAATGCAGATTCCCAGGGCCATGTGGGAACAGCTTGGAAAGCCCAACCCAAATATTAGGATGATGTCATCTTTATCCACAGCACATCGGAGATGTTCGGAGCAGCTGTAGGGACTGCATTGGGATGCAGTACTTTTTACTTCAAAGAACTACACAGAGGGTCTTTGGCATTAACGAACTTTGCAGATGGGGAAAGGGTGGCAAGGAGAGATGTGACCTTGGAGACCAGCAGCAGAGCCAGGATCTGAACCTCCATCTCCCTACCTCCCTGGCTGTCCTACCTCCCAAATCCCAGGACATTACTGGTCATATCGATCCATCCACTGCATCCTTGGTGAGGTGGACCCCTGCTCTGTGCTAAGATGTGCAAAGTGGAGGGACTTGACATTGTCTCTTCCTAATGCCTGTGCTTGTTTTCCAGTTGGGAAGCCAATTCCAGTGCAGAGGAAGCACAGACCATCTGAGGAAGAGGTTGATCAAGTACATCAGAAATACCTAAACGAATTGTGCAAGCTATTTGAGGAGCACAAAGCTAAATATAACATCCCAGAAGACAAACATCTGGAATTTATATAGAGGTCCTCAAGCAAGGTGAAACCATGGAGCTCAAGCTTCAAGTTTTCCCCTCTCTCTGGAACTATTTCACAACCTCAACTCAGTCACAGTCAACATATGGTCTGTGCAGTGTAGGGAGAAGGACTTGATTTTCCCAGCATTTGCGTGGGTGTAGGGCCATGCAAATTTCTTCTCCCTGTAGGACAGATAAAAAGTATAAAGAAGAAGAACAAAAAAAAAAAAAAAAACAAACCCATCTGTGGTCAGCACTATTGAAACTCCCCAGCAGAAAACTCACACTTCCAGTCCGTTTGGGAGGCCAGGTTTTCAAGATATTTCCAGGCGGAGATGAATTATTGAAAGTTCCCTTTGCACTATTTTCGTTCAGAAATGGGATGATGAGCCACAATTTCTGGTGAATGCATATAGGTTTTTTTTTTTTTAAATATAATTCATCTAGATCAACAAATGATCATTGTTTGCTTGGTCCTCTTTGTGTCTTTAGTCATTCTGGGCTCTTTTCTCCCCACCTGAAACACAGTTTATCAGAAAGGTCACACTCCCAGCACGGTGCCAGGCACCCTCCGTAGCAACACGATGCCGTATCCCACTGGGGCAAAAGAAATAAAACTTCTATAAAGGGCAGGTGAACCCTCTGGATGAGCCCCTGCGTGAGGACTCTGGGAGTCCTGCTTATAATTTTATTAATTTAACCCCAGACGCCCCTGCGTGAGAATGCCTTGGACTAGCCACCAGCTAGATGGGAGAAGGGAGAAGTGATTTGGGACAGGAAATGTGGCTCATAAAGCCACGCTTGGCAGGTGATCAAGGCTTTAAATAGCAGCTTCTTCTTGATGTCCAGAACTTTGTTAAACTCTGCGCTTAATGGGATTTTGCAACGTGGAAGTTTTAGGTGGCAGGAAGCCATCTGCTCAGATCAGCTTTACATCGCCCCTGTAGAGCCCTTATACCATCACCTTCTTCTCTCTCTCCCTTCATTTCTCTTTCTCTTCCCCGTGTCCCATTCCCCACCTGCAAGGGACCACCAAAAATCCCTCAGAGCACATGCACTTCTTTGCACCCCGGATTTTTGTTACTGCAGCTGCAAGAATTGCATTTAACAAGGAAAACACACAGAACTGTTTCTAAACTGACAATACCTGGGCCAACAGTGTGTTTTGTTTTATTTTCCCCTTTCCTCCTGCCCTGATCAAATTACTCCACTGGATTCTTAATCTGAATGACCTGCTGCAAATCCCTCCTGTTCCCAGAAAACAAGCAGCAACAGGGAAGAATTTGATGGAGCCCTTATCGACATTTCTAAACACTCCTGTAATCCCATGCTTAATCCAGTCAAATAAAGCAGGTCACCTGCTATGATTTCTTGCTTGCTTTCTATTAATAGTCTGTTTATTTTGCCCTTAATTAAGGACAGAGGTGCCTAAACAGGAGGAAGATTTGTGCAGCAGGAAAATAAAAATAATTCTATCCCACCTTTTTCTTTTCGTGCTCATCACCATCCAAGCTTTACCCTAGCTCCAGTTGTTTTTTCCTGTCCTTTCCTCTGCCTTCCCTACTATCTGTAGATCCCAGGAACATTGCCATGACCTTCTGCAGACATCCCGATGGGGAACACTGCTGGAGTGGAGCGGTGGGGATATTCCCAAGGGGTGTTGTGGGGATGGGAGTAGTCTCCAGGGGTGAAGACAAGGAGCTGAGATCTTGATGCAATGGGAAAAGGAGGAAAGGTGCTGCTGTTGGGGTGGAAATCAGCAGTGAGCAAGTGAGAGGATCTGTGGAGACATCAGATGGGTGGTTGGATGTGGTGATATATGGGGATGCAAGGTCCAGCCCGTGGCATGGACAAGGATGACAAGCGTTGGTACAGACAAGCGGGGTTGGGTCTGCAGGAATGACATGACTCTGCTCCAACCTGATGGAGAAGCTGCATTAGAAGCTGTGCTCCCTAATTGTCCATGGAGGCCTTGGTCTTCCCCTTTGGGGACCTGGTGTGGTGATGCCTCTGATGCCAGAGATGCACATACTTGGGTGGTGGGATAGTCCATCAACTTCCTGATGGGTGATGCCATCCTGAAAGAGAGAAAAGGCAGAAAATGGGTGGTCAGGAAAAAATCCCAGTGAAGAATGGGAAAGAGGATGCTGGACTTGTCTGAGGGTTGATGGGGTGGTCAGGGGCATGCAAGACCCAAAGGCAAAGGAAGACCGCAATGCTGGAGAAGAGGGGTCAGAGGAGGGCTTTGGCTATATATATAATTGGCTTCTTTTGAGGTCAGTTTTATCTCACAGACTGGAATGTGTCCTCGATCCCTCAGGGACCTATATAACTCAGGAGAGGTCAGTGCCTGGGCTTGTGTTAAGTATAACATTAAGAATGATAATTCATAGGCACCCTTGCAGCCAGGGCTATTCAGGGGTCTCAGTGTGATGTGAGGCCTCATCTTCTCAAGAGGCCAGAGCTGCCTCCAAGCAAAACGCTGTAAGATGAGAAGCTTTTGTGCTATTTCAGCCTGGCGCAGAGCCGTCTGGAGGATTAAAACTCCTGCAAGCCAGGAGAAACCTTAAGAAAAGAGGAGTGCCCAGATCAACCAGTCAAACCAGAATACCAGGGTTTGGACTCTGCAGCTCAGGACTGGCTCAGTCGGAGGCAAAAATGGTAGGACTAGGGGACATGCAAGCTGTCACCCCCAAAATAAGGACCATTTAAAGTTGAAACAACACAGCAAGATTCCTTCCAGCATATCCACCCCCTATTTCTGTGACTGGCTTTGATTTAAGAAACAAGCCCAAGAAGGAATAAATTTATTGCCTCTCTTGCAGAAATTTCAAATTTCCAGCCTTTTGGGGATTCGTATGGAAATTCCAAATTGGAAAATACAGTAAAAAATAGAAGTGTAGTGACTGGGTATTCCCTTCCTGCCTGTCTCTTCCCCCGACCGCTTCCCTGATGATCTCTCCAACATTTCTGTTGCAAGAGGCTCTAATCTGGATTTGCCTTACTTAGTGGGTTCAGATCATGAGGCTCAGAAGAAAACCTCCTATGACTGATGAACACAAAATACGGACTAACTCCCCAAGAGGAGGAAAGCCAAGCAAAATGCTTTTTTTTGCCCTTCTGCAGCTCTAGTCCTGCAAAAATGTTTTCCTGCCCCGGGAATGGGGTTAAAAGGTTGCTTGCTGTTGTGGCAAACAACTAGAAAAATGTGTGGGTTTCTGCTCAGGGAAGGAGTTCCTGCTTTTAATTCAATAAAGACCCAAAATGTGGTATGTTAAACATCCCTCCCTCCAGCCGCAGAGGCTTTTCCTTTTCAAGAAAGGAAATAAAATTGCAAATCCATCTAAAACCCATCACTTTGCTTTCAAAACCATTTATAGCATTTAAAAATCAACCAAAACCACAGGTCTCCCCAGGAACGTGGACACTTTTTTGGGGTAATCTTTTAGTTCTGTCTGATTTGAACCAAATGAGCCACTTTACTGCATCTCCCATCACTTGAGCTCACCTTTTGACACCAGCTTTCTGGGAGGACCCATGTGATATAGGATTTTGGCAGAACGCCTTGTTCAGGTTATAAAAAAACACCAGAGGAGAAATAACCTGCAATGACCAATGCACTGCATGAGGCAGATGGGTATATCAGGGGAGGTTTAGGATGGACAACAGGAAAAATTTCTTCACCGAAAGGGTTATCAAGCATTGGAAGAGGCTGCCCAGGGCAGTGGTGGAGTCGCCATCCCTGGAGGGATTTAAAAGCCTGGCAGACGTGGTGCTGAGGGACATGGGTTAGTGGTGGTTTTGTCAGAGTTAGGTTGATGGTTGGACTCGATATTCTGAAAGGTCCCTTCCAACCTAGATGATTCTATGATATATTGGATTTAAGGGAATACTGGGTATGGTTGATCCAGTTTTCAAGCTTGTGCCTATTCTTACTCCTGCCCATGTCCCATCTCCAGCTCACTCAGACCTGCTAAACCATTAATTCTGTGCTAGCAACCTGCTAAACCACCACATCTCTGGGGCACAGAGGTCTCAGGTGCTTCAGGTAGCATGAGACCTTCAAAATGCAGCATGCACTTACCAGGAGGGGAAACATTTGTAAAATAAGGTAGTCGTGGGCCAGCATTTTGGATGCCGGGGTACAAAATAGCATCTGTGAGCTCAGCAGATTCATAGAATCATAGAACGGTTTGGGTTGGAAGGGACCTCTAAAGGCCATCTAGTCCAACCCCCCCTGCCATGAGCAGGGACATCTTCAACTAGATCAGGTTGCTCAGAGCCCCGTCCAACCTGACCTGGAATGTTTCAGGGATGGGGCATCTCCCACCTCTCTGGGCAACCTGGGCCAGTGTCTCACCACCCTCAGCATAAAACATTTCTTCCTTAGATCTAATCTGAACCTCCCCACTTTAAGTTTAAAACCATGCCCCTTGCCCTGTTGCTTATTAGATCATATGAGTTCAACCAAAAGCAGCCCAAACATGTTTTTAATACACAACTCAAGATGCGCTGAAAATTGTGCCCAGAAAACACGACGGAAATGATTTGAAAACACCTGGATTTGTGAAATGCTTGCAGAAAATGCATGGGCATAAAATCATGCATGTACAGAAAATCTTACATACACAGAAAAAAAATGCATGCCTAATTCATGGGGAAGACAGCGTTCTGGCTTACTGGTCTGTTCTGGTCACCTAAAATTGAAGCGGAGCAAATGCAAGCAAGCAGTGCTTTTATCTTCACCACCATCAACAAGCACAGAACTTGGTTGCTTATTGCAAACAAACTATTCATGGCCAAGGGTACGTTTGGATGCTGGAGGAATTCACCTCCACATCACGGAGTACTTTGAACTGGGAGAACAACGCTGCATTGCCAAGAGCACGTAAACACCGCTGTAGGATTCTTCCACCGAGGAGATATCATAAGGTCAGGATTTCCAGAAGTGTTTACAAAGTGCTTAGCTTCTACCCTCTGAAAAGGAGATCCTTTAAGCTGCTGCACAGTGGGATCTCCTAGCAAGGCTCATTTTACTCATCAGCAACTTAAAATCTTGACTTGAGAGACACGGCATCACTACGTGCTCACTCGCTGGAGTCACAATCTGTCCCTCAGATGAGGGAATGAGCTGGGTTACGGGTTTTTCCATGCTGTATTTTATATCAGTCCCATGACATTACCTACAAATCCCACAGTGTGCCTTGCTTCCAAGAACTGTCAAGCACTTTACAAGTAAATATGACACATAATCCCCAGAGAGGTGGAGCAGGAGCTCCTTTAACCCCTCAGTTGATGCTGGGCTGCTGTCAACCTGAGACCGTGGGCGTCACAGGGGCAGAGAGCAAGAACGAGCATGACCCTGTGGCCCAAATCCCTGGTGCATCTAGACCCAACTGATCTGCTGCAGGAAGTCCGTAGCAAAGCTGAGACCTGAATTCCCCATACCATGTCCTGGGGTCATAACCGCAGCACTGCCCTTCCTCTTATAGCTAAGCCCTGAAAACAAGATTGGGGGCAGATATCTGACCCGTTTCAACCACCGAAGGCATCCTTTTAAATGTTCGCTGCTCGATGCTCCTCTTGCCCAAGTGCAGTTTTAAGGTCTCATCCTGGTGGCAGCTGGATATCCTGGCTCCCATCATTGCCAAACGATTTTCAGGATGAAGGGGTACCCAAACTGCAAGGCCCTGACAAATAAACCAAGAGGGGTGGGATGAACATGTTTCCAGGTCCTCTGGATTTTACCCCTTTAAAGGAAGGAGCCCCAAAAGAGACAGAGAGACTTTTTCTTTTCCAAGTACTCAAGCAAGTGATGGTGTGTCCCAGCACCAGTCACACCAGCACCACCAGCTCCTCCAGCTATTAATCACCCACAGCCAATGCCAGAAACATCCTGGGTGTTTATCTGTAGATGAGAAGTGATGAGTAAACCCTGATGATATAAGGAGCTGATTGAATCAGAGGAACCATCTCAGCATCTGTACTTCCCTTTAGGATTGAAGTGCACAACACACACTTTTACTCTATCTTCAAATAGTTGTCGTATCAGCAAGAAGAGACCTCTGTATAAACACAGGTCAAACATGGATTATTTTGTACATGAAAACAACAAATGTCTTGAGTCATCTTAAGTCCAGAGAAGTTGCACAGAGAAGCAGCGGCTGCCCCATCCCTGGAGGGGTTCAAGGCCAGGTTGGATGGGGCTTTGAGCAGCCTGGTCTGGTGGGAGGTGTCCCTGCCCAGGGCAGGGGGCTTGGAACTAGATGATCTTTAAGGTCACTTCTAACCCGAACCTTTCTATGATTCTATGATTCTACAAGTCATTATGAGACATCCTGTGGCTCTACAGGCCACACATTGTGGTTAAAGATGGGATGGAAATGTAGATCATATCTTGAAATCGGATTTTGTATAGTTATTCTGAGTAGAAAGAAGATTCCTCACCAAATAATCTTGTGGAGAAAAATATCCTAGAGGCATTTATGTAAGTCCTATAAAAAGGCAAGTTCCTGGGTACAAAGCTGGTTACAGCAGGATCACCAAATCCCCTTCTCCCATGCGAGCAGCGCTGTCCTCCGAGGACGTCTTTGCTCCTCACATGGGGAGCGGCATTTGATTTCTCCGAGGATGTGCCCACAGAGGCAGGGTTGGAGGCAGGGAATCTGTAGGGCGCTTCATCCCAGCATGGTGGGTAACAAGTGTGGTCTGATGTTCTCCCTGGGTGACTTTGTTGCTTCAGGGCTTGGCGTCCTCTCCTGGCTCATTTTTTCTGCCTCATTTTGTCACTGATGTTGGTTTGCTCCTGGTTTAGATTCCCATTTCCAGTCTCAAGTTGAGTTCTGCTTCAGGTCTTGTCTATAGGGCTCTAGCCATTGAGCCAGATGGTCATTCAGCACCGAGACACTAAGAAATCACCCCTCCAGAGCAAAATTAGCTTCTTCCAGGAAAGTATAATAAAGTAGTGTCTGCACACAAGGCTTGTTCAGCCCTGGAAAGTTTGGGTTACTCACCACCTCTCATCTTCAGACAAATCCAGAGGATGCTCCTGGCATTGGCCTTGTGGCAATCAGCCATTGCACTACAAATCTTCAAAGGACAGAGGCCATCCCACTAGAAAATAGATGCGCTGCACATTATATATTGTTGACTAACTGTCAGTCACTCCAAGGTAGCCAGGATGGCGGTTATTTACAGCAATTTGCTGAATAATGAGGCCCTTGCAGTAGGCTACCCGCTGAAGTGGGAAACACTCACAGCTGGGGCAGCCTGTGCTTCAGCTGCTCTTCACTTTCCCAGCCCTGGAAAAGATCTTGGAAGAATGGGATGGAAATCAGAGCAAGCTCAGGGCTGCTCTAAGCGAGGATGGGGATGGATTTGGCTCACAAACACATATGAAGGAAGGAAGCAGAGAAGTGCCTTCTGCACTCTCATGATCCCTTTTCAGTGATCTGCACATAAGAAATTTGTTGGCCAAAAATGGAGCAGTGTTTCGGGGATGCCCAAGAACGGACCAATGGCTTTGGGGTATAAATGAGAAGAGGGGAATTACTCCTCTCATAGGCCAACTTCCAACAGCGCTTTTCTGTTGGAAGCACTTTCAGACCTCATGACAGTCTTGATAACCCCATGTTCTCCAACTCCAGAAGCTGAGTTGACCATCAAAATATAGATAAATGCACACACATATATATGTGTCTACACCCAAGCACCCAAACTAGTACAGATGATTACTGAGGTTTTGCTGGATCCAGCTGAACAAATTAACATGGTATAGTCTGCAGAAGTCTGGATTGAGAAGAGATATATAATAGAAGACAGATACAGAGAAGGGAATAAACTTGTCTTCATGCCCATACTGGATGGGAGAAAAAACAGTGGGACTAATTACAGCAGGAATATTTGTGCTTGGAATAGACTGGCTGGAAAGGCTGCAGAGTCTTCGTCTTAGAGAGTCTTTAAGAGCACATTAACACCGTGTCTGTCTGGTGACACATGACATGGATGAACTTGATCCTCCCTTGAGATAAAGGGCATGGCCCCGCTGACCTTGTAATATCCCTTCCCAGCCCTATTTCTCTATGACTGCAGTGCTGGGAATGGTAATATCATCTGCACTCTCACCTCCACTGCTCTAAGAGGATTTCCTCTAGGATGTGCCTTAGCTAATAGACTTCGGCAGATCTTTCATGAGGCCAGCTTAGCATGACCTGCTAGGGAGCGATCAATACCTCTTCCTTCTTACTGACACCAGTGTCCAAGGTTTTTGCCCATTACTGGGTTTCATTGCTTCTGCTGCTCTGCGCTGGTCAATAAAAAAGTGAGATGACAAGAAGCCTCCTTACCAAAATAAAGCTTTCAGTGAAGATTAAAAGTTTATTTTTGGACTGACATCCAGAATCCATGCCCTCAGTGGGGGAGGTGAAGGCACCTGGCTTTGAGGACTAACTGCTGTCTTCATTTCTCCAGCTCTTGTCCCTAGGATTTGGCTCTCTCTGAGACTTTTCAAAGTTATGTCCTGGGCTCCAGCTCTCCGAGGACCACAGAGAAAGTGTCTGGCATCCAGGTCTCTTTTCTCCCTACACTGATGAGCTGTGGGAGGCCACATTGACTCAAATGCTACTTCTCCAGCCCATGCAAAGCATTTCCAGCTTCAACTCTGTCCTCACGTATCTCCTTCCACCCACAAGTTATGACGATAGAATAGTTGTATTGGTTCAGAGCAAAGGTCCAGCCACCTCAGTAACATTTCTCTGTTGGTGACCAACAGTAGATGCCTGGGAAGTATGGGATGAGCACAAACTCCACAACACTTCCCCAGCTCCCAGCTGTTTGCAGTCTGAGTCTTCTTGACCAGGTGATACCTTTGTATTTAACAGTAAATCCCAGGAATGCTTTTGCCCAGTTCCCTTAGAAGATTTTTTCCAAACCCTTTATCTTCACAGCTGGTATTATTTCCATAGTTAGAAACTTTCACACATCTGGACTTTAAATTCATTTCACCAATGGGAAAGAGATGTTGAAGTCTATGTAGTCCTCTGAAAAGACTGGCTCTCTTCTTAGCACTGGCTGGAAAAGGATGATATGAATTCTTAGGAAAGGAATAAAGAGTGAAAAATAAAGCATCTCTGTACAACTGAATAAACTAATTATGTGAGTCAATATTCAAACAATGAGTGAATTTCTGGTCTGAGGAGGACAAAAAGGATAATCAGAGCTAAAAACCTCTTCCATAGATGGAGGCACACGGTGGGAATCCTCATCCTGGGAAAGAGGCATTGAATAAAGTAACAGGGAAAGAAGAAGACTTCCCTTGGGTTGAGGAGGAGCGAGTGAGGGATCAATTAGATCATTTAGATATTCACAAGTCCATGGGCCCCGATGGGATGCACCCGAGAGTGCTGAGGGAGCTGGCAGAGGTCATTGCTGGGCCGCTCTCCATCATCTTTGAAAGGTCCTGGAGAACAGGCGAGGTGCCTGAGGACTGGAGGAAAGCTAATGTCACTCCAGTCTTCAAAAAAGGCAAGAAGGAGGAGCCAGGGAACTACAGGCCGGTCAGCCTCACCTCCATCCCTGGAAAGATGATGGAACAACTCGTTCTGGGCGTCATCTCAAGGCACGTGGAGGAAAAGAAAGCTATCAGAAGTACTCAGCATGGATTCACCAAGGGGAAATCATGTCTGACTAATCTGATAGCCTTCTACGATGACATGACTGGATGGATAGATGAGGGGAGGGCGGTAGATGTGGTCTACCTTGACTTAAGCAAGGCGTTTGACACGGTCTCCCACAGCATCCTCATAGGGAAGCTTAGGAAGAGTGGGTTAGATGAAAGGACAGTAAGGTGGATAGAAAATTGGTTGAAAGATAGAGCTCAGAGGGTTGTGATTAGGGGCACAGAATCTAGTTGGAGACCAGTGACGAGTGGTGTTCCCCAGGGGTCAGTACTGCGTCCAGTCCTCTTCAATATATTCATCAATGACCTGGATGAGGGGATAGAGTGCACCCTCAGCAAGTTTGCTGATGACACAAAGCTGGGGGGGGCGGCTGACACACCGGAGGGCTGTGCTGCCATACAGACCTGGACAGGTTGGAGATCTGGGCAGAGAGAAACCTTATGAAATTCAACAAGGGCAAGTGTAGGGTGCTGCACCTGGGGAGGAACAACCCCATGCACCAGTACAGGTTGGGGGCTGACCTGCTGGAGAGCAGCTCTGTGGAAAGAGATCTGGGAGTCCTGGTGGACAACAGGATGACCATGAGCCAGCAATGTGCCCTTGTGGCCAAGAAGGCCAATGGCATCCTGGGGTGCATCAAAAAGAGTGTGGCCAGCAGGTCAAGGGAGGTCATCCTCCCCCTCTACTCTGCCTTGGTGAGGCCACACCTGGAGTACTGGGTCCAGTTCTGGGCTCCCCGGTTCCAGAAGGACAGGGAACTGCTGGAGAGGGTACAGCAAAGGGCTACCAAGATGATTAGGGGACTGGAACAGCTCTCTTACGAGGAAAGGCTGAGGGATTTGGGTCTCTTCAGTCTGGAAAAAAGATGGCTGAGGGGGGATCTTATCAACACTTATAAATACTTAAAGGGTGGGTGTCAGGAGGATGGGACCAGGCTCTTTTCAGTAGTGCCCGGGGACAGGACAAGAGGCAATGGGCACAAACTTGAGCACAAGAAGTTCCACCTAAACATGAGGAGGAACTTCTTTCCTGTGAGGGTGGCAGAGCCCTGGCACAGGCTGCCCAGAGAGGTGGTGGAGTCTCCAACTCTGGAGACATTCAAAACCCACCTGGACGTGTTCCTGTGTAACCTGCTCTGGGTGACCCTGCTCTGGCAGGGGGGTTGGACTAGATGATCTCCAGAGGTCCCTTCCAACCCTATGGTTCTATGATTCTATGATTCTATGATTCTATGGAGGGGATGGCAGCAGCAGCCTGTGAAACTCTGAAAGGAGAGAAGAAGGCGATGAAGGAATTGTATCTTAGACCTCAGGAAATGGGGAACATCCACAGAAATCTTTGGGCAGACTGTTTTGGAGCAAAGTGAAAGGAGGTTTGCTTTGTTTTCCCTTTTTCTAGAGCACACTGTCAGCAGATGCTGGGGTGGCCAAAAGCATGCAGGTTCAAAAAGAATCAGAAAAATCTGTGGAAGAGAAGTCCACCGGACTCCTAAATGCAACACCCGAAATGCCATATCCTGCTCTTATGGGAGAGAAAATTACAGCAATGCCGCTCTTCCCATGTTGTAAGTACCCGCTGTTGGCCATAAGCAGAGGCAGGATATGGGTTGATGGATCATCAGGCTGACCCAAAACCTGTGTAATGTCCCATGTCCTTCAAAACACTGAAGGAAACACACCAGCTCCTTCCTCAAATCTCATTGCCACTTGGCTGCTTGGGCTATGCAGGCATATGTGAACAAAGAAACACCCTTACTTGTGTAGGTTTTATAAAAGGTAGCTTAAACCCCTCTCCAAGAGCAGTAGATGAAATTAAATACAGATGATCTAGCATCGAAACAACCCCTTAGAACTGGGGTGCAGTAGGTACAATCCCTGCACAACTGTATTTTATTGTAAATTTTCATTTTCTAGTCATCTGTCCCCTTTTTTACCCATGCAAGAGCAAACAGTTTCTTCATATCTACATGACCTCAAATGGGTAGCCTGAAATCCAACCCAAATAATGAGAAGTGGAAGAGAAGTAGCCAAGTAAAAATGTAAATTCCCACAGCAGAGCAAAGGGGAAAGAAAATAACTGGGAATTATCATGAAATCCATGGGTTTTATGATCTCCCACATCTTACAGGCCTTTACTTTTCACTCAGTTGCCTCAGTATTTAAACTTATAATGCGTCCCTGAAGAGTTTCCAGAAAGGTTTGGGAATCTCAGGAAAGAGCTATTCCCTGTGAATTGGACCGAGTGTTTCATCCTGGATACTGGTCTAGCAGTCTGCTGGGACCCAGTGGGAAGTAGTGGAAAGCCCTGGGTCAGGCTGGAGAATGTGTCCTTTGGGGGTTATCATGAAGGAGAGCACTTTCTGACTGTAAGGGAGAAGGAAGCCATGGCCAGGGTGGAGGGAAGGGTCTGGTGGTGGAGAAGGACAAGTTTTCAGCAGAAAAGTCCTTTCTACTGATCCCAGCAGGGACTGGATCTGGAATGAGATGTACAAGTGGCCACACTCTTCCTTGTTTGACTGATGTGTCAGCTCTTCTGTGGCTGCTCCAGCCATGCCCAGGACCTAACTTTTGTCAAGGGAGAACCAGCGGCACATCAGTGACCTCTGTGCTGCACACATACTCTCGGCTAGACATGAAATCCATCCCCTCTCGGCCCTTGGCCAAAGGATGTGGACATCCTGGACACAGGGAAGGCTGATACAACAGGATTGCAAATGTTTCTACAAGGGAGCTGGTGCCAACTAGACTGGCAGGTTAAGAAGGAATGAGAGGGGAAATAGAGACTGACAGAGGTGGTCACCAAAAGAGGAGATGAGGCTACAGGGACTCCACTAACATGGAGAAGACTCTTCCTTTATCTGTGTTATTTCTGAGGAAGGGAAAAAAAAAATTATACTAAATATCTGTCAAATCTGGTCATCAGCTCTTAAGTTCTCATTTTTAAGAAACAATTCAGCATTTCTGCTTGCTTGCTTTAAAGTAATCAGTAATTTCAACTTGCTTGCTTTAAGATAATTGTAATTTGAACTGTTTTGGTCTATTTCTTCCTAGATTGATATTCTTCCTTCTCCCTCTCTCTTGATAGCTATATGTATGGACCTGTTGGAGCAGGGCCAGAGGAGGCCACGAAGATCATCAGAGGGCTGGAGCACCTCTCCTATGAAGACCGGCTGAGAGAGTTGGGGTTGTTCAGCCTGGAGAAGAGAAGGCTCCGGGGAGACCTTATAGCGACCTTCCAGTACCTGAAGGGGGCCTACAAGAAAGCTGGGGAGGGGCTGTTTGCAAGGGCATGTAGTGACAGGATGAGGGACAATGGTTTAAACTAGAGCAGGGCAGGTTTAGATCAGACATTAGGAAGAAGTTCTTTATAATGAGGGTGGTGAGACACTGGCCCAGGTTGCCCAGAGAGGTGGTGGAGGCCCCATCCCTGGAGACATTCAAGGCCAGGCTGGATGAGGCTCTGGGCAACCTGATCTAGTTGAAGATGTCCCTGGTTACTGCAGGGGGGTTGGACTAGACGGCCTTTAGAGGTCCCTTCCAACCCAACACATTCTATGATTCTATGATCCTATATATGCCGTGGGTTTGGCTGGGCTGGCCACTAAAACAAAGGACAGATGCTCTCTTTTACTAGGACAACATGTTTATAGAAACCCTTCTTAGACAGTCCAGCATCCCAGGATGAGATGAAGAGCCATTTAGGGGCTCTGTAGACAGTAAAGACAACCTAACGTGACCAGATTGGGCTTTGTCCTTCAGCTTGCAGATGCCACCGAGGAGCACCACCCTTATACTGCGTTTCCTGGCCTGATCCTGCAGCTGTGGGAAGAACAGAGAGCATTTGCAGCACTGCTCTGACTGCAGACCAGTCTTGCTGCAAGTCAACGTGACTCCCTGGGTGAGCAAAGGGTGGCCAGGGCTGGCTCTGTCTGCTGCCTACTGCCTGCAGGCAGGGTGGAACGACTCTGCTGGCACCCGCAGGGGTTGTGAAACACGGCTGGTACCTTTTCCCTGCAGACTTTGTTAATTCTGAGTTGGTTTATATTTGGCTGTGAGGTAACCCCCTAAATTTAACACCACGAGAGACCGAGGAACCTCTAGTCCATTGATCCATCACACGTGATCGCTGCATAGAGCCCTGTAATTGCTGGACTGTAAAAAATATTGCAGAAATGATGTGTTTTTCGCAGCAAGCTATTCTAACACCAAGCTCAGATTACACAGAGTGCTAGCCAGGGAACAACGTACAGCCTGGGATGTCTCAAACCCCTGCGGTACCCTGCGTGAGGTGTTACCTGGCTCCAGGAAGTAGGCATGTCTATCCAGAGCCATCCTTCTAGGGGACCTTTCCACCGCAGATGGAGGTCACTTGAATTCAAGCAATACAATACAATGGTCTGCAGTCAGAGCAGTGCTGCAAATGCTCTCTGTTCTTCCCACAGCTGCAGGATCAGGCCAGGAAACGCAGTATAAGGGTGGTGCTCCTCGGTGGCATCTGCAAGCTGAAGGACAAAGCCCAATCTGGTCACGTTAGGTTGTCTTTACTGTCTACAGAGCCCCTAAATGGCTCTTCATCTCATCCTGGGATGCTGGACTGTCTAAGAAGGGTTTCTATAAACATGTTGTCCTAGTAAAAGAGAGCATCTGTCCTTTGTTTTAGTGGCCAGCCCAGCCAAACCCACGGCATATATAGGATCATAGAATCATAGAATGTGTTGGGTTGGAAGGGACCTCTAAAGGCCGTCTAGTCCAACCCCCCTGCAGTGAGCAGGGACATCTTCAACTAGATCAAGTTGCTCAGAGTCTCATCAAGCCTGGCCTTGAATGTCTCCAGGGATGGGGCCTCCACCACCTCTCTGGGCAACCTCTCATGCCCATCCTCTTTCTCTTTTCCTTTGAGCGCCACATATTTAGGGTCATCCACATGCAGTCTCCATCTCCTCTCCTTCTGCTGAGACAAATCCCTGGATGTAGGTACGTACACGGACTTAACACCAAGGCAACACCTGTTGCGTCCAAACTGACATCTCCCAATTTACAATCTGGAGAAATCTAAGAAAGGAGCCTTTTTTTAGATCTTAGAAAGATCACAAGCATCCTCCCAGTTTCTAAGAACCACCAGCTTTTCACCAGCCAAAGGAAGAGACAAGCAGCAGAAAATACGGAGCAGAGACCCACCAGCTGGAGAGAGATGGTCTCCAAGGAAATAACCCAAAACCTCTTCTCATAGACCAGAGGTACCCAGAAAAAAATATATATATTATATATATGATATTCTAAGCCTTGAGAAGCCAGATACCCATGCAGCAGTGGTTAACTCGCCTCTCTGCCCTGTAGAAAGGGAGTCCTTTCTCACCAGGTTACAGGGCAAGGATGGGGAGCATCTTTCCTTCTTCACTAGAAGTCATCCCCTGCTCTGTGCAGGGCTGAAACCCTAAGGGAGGATTGCAGGAGTCTGGGGCAAAGGGAGGATTTCCCCCTGTTTTTCTCTGCATGAGACACATGGGTGCTGCTGCCCAAATGTCCCCAAACGGTGCGGGAAAGTTTGCCATGGCTGGTAAAATCCTTTGAAGATGGAAAGACTGAGAAATGGGCAAATCCCATGGGGTGAGTCTTGGTTTTGTCCATGCAATTTGAGGGTGGTTTGTAGGGTCAATTTATCACAGAGTCATTTTTCTCCTCCTTTTTCCATTTTCTCCTTATTTAATCCATTTTTCCTTATTATTTTGGGACCGATGGAGCCTGCACAGGATTTGGGGCCGGAACTGTCCTCCCCAGGGTGGTGGAGAGCCCTCGAGAGGTGGGGTTGGTTGGAAGGTCAGGGAGGGACAGATGGCCTCAGCTAATAGCATTACAGCCTTCCTCGCTGGCCCTGGACGAGCCCAGGGGATGGAAGGGTGTAAGAGGCTTTCAACAGGGATTCGCCTAGCGTGGGAGCTGGGATGGAGGCAGGGAGGTGAGGAGGAGCCCGTGGTTTCATCAGAAATGCACAGTGTGGGTTTGGGCGGTCACCCGTCCAGGCTTTGTGCCTCAGTTTCCCCACCTGTGGCTGGAGAGTGGTGCGGTCCCAGGGCTGTCTGGTTGCAAACACAGAGGTTTGGGGAGTTCACAGGGAAGCTTTTAGGAAAATGCAGTCTTCGTCATGGGGGAGAGCTGAAAATGCTCATTTTTTTTTGAGAAGTATAACACGAGATTAAGGTAACACTTCCTAAAAGAACATGGAAGTCTCTCACGTTTCAACAAAGGGAAACTATTTTTTCCCTACAATATGTAACCGGTTTCCCATGCCTCATTCCCCACCCCCCACTTTCTTAATGAAGGAAGTAAACATAATTGAGAAAAACACTAAAGCCAACTCCTTTTTATTATTATTATTATTATTATTATTATTATTATTATTATTATTATTATTATTATTTTTAAGGCCAATTCTTGTTTTGCAAATACCTTGCTATTGGATAAAAAGTAGGGCTGGTTAACTGCCTATTACTAATTCTCCAGTGCTCATTCAGCACAGGGACCAAAGTTCTGTAGCCGTACAGTTAATTTTTAGGTGCTCTAATTTTAGAGCGTAGCTAGGCAGTTATACCCTGACTTGCTGCCAACAGCCAAAATCTGGCTTTGCTCAGTGACCTGCATAAATCTTCCTATCTGTCTGGTGGGGGAAAGTGAGGGTGGAGCTTCTTTTTAAAAATGTATTTATGTATTTTGTTTTGTTTTTAATGCCCTCCAGCACAAAGCTCGCTGTGAAGTCTCTCTTGCAGTTTTTGGCCTGAACTTTGCTTCCACTTGTGAAAAAAAAAGAGGTGTAAGTGCAGCTTAAAAGGACAAGAAATGGCTACGTTTCAAAACCCCTGTACTGTTAAATAACTTTTAACTCCGTGAACGAAAAAGCAAGCGCTATGAAAATAGCTGATTCCAGCTTTGGGCTCCAAAGTGGTTGTACCATTAACCAGCGCGTTGCAGAGGACGTACTCTTTGCCCCAATACTACCAAAAAATACTGACTGTGTCTACACTGAGCAGGAGAAGGGGGTTTGCAGCATTGATGCTCCTACCCCAGACTGCCCCTAAAATATGGTGAGCCACCAGAAAGGATACAGAACCCGCATCCTACAGGTGGACAGAAGAACTGTGGGACGCACATTGGGGTTTGACCCTCTGCTCTTCCCTCCCCTACAGCAATGGGCTGCTCTTCACTCAAATTTGCTTTTAACCCAGTTCGGAATGAATGCAAGCTTTGCCACGCTTGTTCTTTCTTTGTTTCTTTCTTTCCTGGGGATGTCCAGATGAAAAAGTCCCAGGGATGTGTTGATGCATGCCGGAGGTGCCCGTACTACACCCAGAAATTCCTCCGGAGGAAAGGCTTTGCAAGGCTCTGCCTTGCAAGCACCTCCTTCCTAAGCAAATTCTTTGAAGGCCAAACCTGATAAATACCTGCGAGATAACAGCTGGGCATGACACCGAGGTCTGGGGAGGGTGTAAAGCACAACTTGGCTGAAAATCAAGCTGTGGCGTGGGGGCTTGGACAAGTCTTTGGCCACATGAGGTGGACCCAGCTCCAGACGCAAAGGCCAACCGGTGCAATGACCACGGTGGTGCTCCATCTGTAGGTATCTCAGCAGGGGCTCTGCTGAGCTCCCCCGGGAAGGGAGGCATTGCTCTCTGCTCACTTAGCTCTTCCTGGCTCTGGACATGGTGGTTGACGTCTTTGCACCCTGGTGAAATATGAGCCGGCATCACTGGACCGTGCAGATGGCTTTGCCCAGAGTGACTTTATCCATCTGTAACACGTTGTCCTGTTATGCTCCAGTTAGGAAGTGTCTGATCCGTGGCTGTTGTCTGTGGAATGAGCGATGGACCATGAAGAATTTGTTGGTGGATTTAGATGTACCCCAGTTGGCACTTATTCTGCATGTCTGAAATGTGTCTGCCTATATGGAAAAGACTTCTCTCAGGGTGGAGCATTGGAAAGGACCAGTCTGGGCTCCTAAAATCATAACACCTAACTCAAAAGCATGGACAAAAAATAGAGTCCAGGCACTGCTGTGCACCTGGGGTGACAAAACATTTCCTCCCCTAACATTAATGAACAGTACCTGCAGGATCCTACCAGAAGTCACAGCCAGGAAGGAGGAGGGAGCTTTGAAGCTGATGAATTCAAGGAAAGGGATGAAGGACCAAGCGTGAAATTCCTACAACCACCTATATCTGCAATGCTTCTCCAGAAGGATATGGCAGCTGAGTTCCCCATCAAACTTGTGCCTCAGTTTCCCTCTCCATACCCAGGGCTTACACGGCTTTCAGTTTTATCTGAGGGTGGTGAGCCCCTGGCCCAGGTTGCCCAGAGAAGCTGTGGCTGCCCCATCCCTGGCGGGGTTCAAGGCCAGGTTGGACGGGGCTTGGAGGAACCTGGGCTGGTGGGAGGTGTCCCTGCCCATGGCTGGGGGGTTGGAACTGGATGATCTTTAAGGTCCCTTCCAACCCAAACCATTCCATGACTCTATGCTTATTTTTAGGTCTGTAGAGAAGTGGGTGACATGTGGGGATGTGGGAACACACCTCTTCTCCCTTAGCTCAAATTCAGGTCCGTTGCTCGGGAGATGTATAATCCAACAGCACACTTCCATAAACACTACCCGGACTGTGAACTGTTCCCATTGAGGCAGGAAAAAGGATGGAGGGAAAGACGAACCTTCCCGTGACTTTCTGGTACCTCTGTACGAAATGCTAAAAATACCCCCGGGGAGGTGATGGATGGATCTTCGTCAAGGCGGGCGCAGATGTCCAAGCAATGTTTCGCCAGCATTGCTGCTTGCGAGTGCCTCCCAAGTGGCACTCTGAGGCTCAGGTTACATTTTTGAGCTCATGTGAGGGGTTCCTGGGCTCCCATGGCTGAATTAACTGGCGAGGAAGAGGACACAAGGCCTTGGAAGGAGAGCAGAGAGCGGTGAGGACTGTAGGTGATATGCAATGCAAAGTAAGCTTGGCCAAAGTCACATTTATGGCAGGTAGAAAAATAACTGCTGCGGGAGTGAGGAAGGGTTTTGTCGCTGTTTTGTCTGCTCGGCAATTTGACAAAGCAAATCTTGCTGGCTAGCTGACTCGGGTTCAAACTCCTCGTTAAATCCCAGCTCTTATCGTCTGGTTTGTCGTTTACACCACTGATGATAAGACGTCCATCGCTCCCGGTGAGGGAATGATTACGGCTCAGAGGAAGATGCAGGGATGAAAGCAGAAGCGATCTGGAGGAACCCGTGGTCTGGAGAGAGGTCTTTGGTGGGGCACAAAGTCCTCCTGCTCAACACCAGGCTTTTCCTGCCCACGAGGATGCTCCTCACACACCACGAGTGGTCTGCGATGAGAGTAGACCTTGTGTCCAACCTGAATTCATCACGCTGCAGGCATCAGAAGAAATACGCAGTGAGCTGGACCTGATCGCAGCACCCAAGCTACGGTGTGTCCCACAGGGATGGTCCCACCATGTTCTCAGTGCGCTCAGGAGGAGAAATTAGGGAGAAAAGTCCCTTTTCAGATGCTGTGGTTGCAGTTGGTGCAGAGAGATGGATGGATTAATGGACAACCCTGGCAGCTGTAAACCCTCTGGGTTTAAGGCTTGTATGGGCCCTGGAAACAAAACTCTACTAAAAATAATACTGCCTGGAAAGAAAAAAATAAAAAAATCCACAAACAGAGGGTTAACCCCAGGCAGGGAAATGACTCTACATTTTTAAGTCAGAGAAGGAGAATTACAACGACAGAGAAGCTCAACTTGAGCGTGTGTGTCCCGTCATGCCAAATACAGGCACTTTTGCACAAGCAGCCAAAAACCCAGCTTCTGGGTGAAGACGCTGAACACCGATGCTTTGGAAATAGGGTGTTTTCTGCTGCTAAATAACCATATAGAAGCAAAGCCACAGAGCTGCACACCGACGGCTGACTCAATGTACTGCAAACCTGCCCCGCGCCTTAAAACTGTTCTCGAGTCCCTGGATAGAAGCGGGAAGAGAAAAAGAAATGTGGCCTCAAAAGCTTTATTCGACAGGCATCGCCCTAAAAATTCAGTATGTGCATTAAAAATATATACGTGACTGCGTAAGGGTGCGTTACTGCTTTGCTGTGAGATCCCGTTGCTGCTGAAAAAGCTGAAATAAAGGAGTCTACAACTATCGTGGATTGTTCTTGGCTGCAGGGAGCTGGAAGGCTGGCTCCTGCCCATGTTACTCTGTCCACAGCCCGTGTTTTTCAGGCTCAGGTGAAGTAATAGTAGGGTATTTGAAAGGATGTTGTTCAAGAATAAGCGTGCCAGCCATGCGGGTTAATAATAGACAGGGTCGTGTATCTCCCGCGTCAACGTAAGCACCCAGGAAAACAAGCCACGGGCATTTCCAAACCTGTCTATCGAACCACTATTTCTCAGTGGGGAAAAAAAAAAATATCCTTGTGGGGAACAGAGACGAGATATTTCTAATCTGTTCTTTGGGACTGTTTTCTGATTTTTGAGCGAACGAGAGAGGGGAAAAAAACCCCAAACAACCCAACTTGCAGGACTAGCGTTGGTAAAATGAGTGAGGGGGGAGCCGGGGGGGGGGGGAGCAGCCAAGTCCCTGCGGCTGCTCAGGTGGCGTGAATCATAGAATCACAGAATCACGGAATCACAGAATGGTTTGGGCTGGAAGGGACCTTAAAGACCATCCAGTTCCAACCCCCTGCCCTGGGCAGGGACACCTCCCACCAGACCAGGTTGCTCCAAGCCCCGTCCAACCTGGCCTTGAACCCCTCCAGGGATGAGGCAGCCACAGCTTCTCTGGGCAACCTGGGACAGGGGCTCACCACCCTCAGAGTGAAAAATTTCTTCTTGAGATCTCATCTAAATCTACCCCCTTTCAGTTTGAAGCCATTACCCCATCCCCAGGGCTCAGCCCTGTCGTCGTGGCTCTGGACTCGACTTTTCCTGCCTCCCAAGAAATGTGGCGTCACAATTTTCACACCCGCAAGTCAGGCGTTGGAGATGCTGCTCACCCTCGGCCTACAGCAGTATTGGGTCTACTCCTGCAGGTTGCAACACTCCGTTGAGCACTGAGGCTTGTTTTCACTATCAATTTTTTAAATTTTATTTTATTCATGCGTCCTTTCAGACTCCAACCCCACTGCAGCACACGGAAAAAAAAGATGATGATCAAGATTCAGAGAATTTGCACCCAAATTGTATGAAAAAGTGGGTATAGGTCAATAGAAAGATGACGGATCTGGATAGATGAAGGTCCCAGCACACTATCATTTTTCTCTCTCCCCATCTCATGCTGACACAACCTGGCAGTATAATTTTTTGCAGGTTTTTATTCTGATTGCGATAAGAAAAGCTACCCCAGTCCTTACTTCGCTTGCAGATAACGCTATTCAAGTCAAGAGGGGACACAGACAGGCAGAAGACTGTTCCCCTTTCACTCAGCAGTACTGGAGTGGTGATTTATTTCTGTTCTGGGCTCCCTTTTGGAGGTCTTATCCAAGAGCTGTTGGGCAAGACCCTTTCTTCAGACAGGCTCTTGCAATTTTCCATTTTTATACATATTTCAACAGACCACTACAACTGTTGGAAGGCGGCCCTATGGCCAAACTGGGAACGAACAAGTCCTGGTGCCAGTTTGACTCAAACAGATGGGTAACGGAATGCCGCAAGGGACTGAGAAGGAAAATGAATCACTCTTTCACCTCCAAATCTCAGATTTAAGCTCTCCACAGCTGAAAATATGACTTTTTTGGGTTTTTTTTTTGCAAAACACACTGGTAGCCGCATCTCTCTGGGCCAAAAAGTAGATGCTGTGGTGGCATCCCCAGGGGCAGCAGGAAGAAACTGCTGGCTCAGCAAGGCAGGATCCTGCCCCCACCCTAAAAACCAAGCAAAAGTTGAAGCATGTTTTGGGGTGTTTCAGTGATGATTTCTGCCCATCCTCCGCGTACGGGGAGCTCTACACCCTCGTTGCTTTCGATGGGTTTTACCTTGAGGGATCTCAAGGTGCTGCTCAAATGCAGATGCTTTTTATTTTCTCCAAATTACAGAAGATGAAACTGAGATTAGGAAATGGGTAGAGGTCTGATGCTTTGCCCCAGGGATGAAGCAACCCCCCCCCCACCCCGTCAACAGCTGGGCCCAACATGACCCTGTTATAAAGAATCTGGTTTAATGTCATGGGAGCTGGGACAGACTCATCTGTCAAAATCTATAGAAATCTCTTGGCAAGTTAAAACCTCGATGCAAACCTAAATAACACCTCATTTCTTATGGATCTTGTGAGTAGATCCTTAAACATCTTGTTAGGAGAAGAATATGAGGCGTGGTCAGTGGTTTGGGCATACCTGTAGGCTATCTTACTGAAAATGAAACTTAATGAAACTATTAAAGCTTCTGTTAATAAAATTTCTAAAATTTTCTCTTTTCTACCTTCTGTTTTAGTTTCACGATGCTTTTAGGACCCCAGATCTCCCAAACCCTACCAGGGAAGCCAAAATCAGCCAAAAATGGAGTGGGAGAGCATCTGAGTGAGAAGAGGACCACCGTGTTTTAACATGCCCATCAGTAGTGGGGTTTAGGGGGGGATTTTGCCCCACCTTGTGATGGGTGGGGAAGGAAACCAGGGAGGAAAACACCTTACAGAGGGTGTGGGGGTGTTATCCTCCCCTCCAAATCCCCATCCCATAGAATCATGGAATGGTTTGGGTTGGAAGCGACCGTAAAGATCGCGGGCAGGGACACCTTTCGCTAGACCAGGTTGCCCAAAGCCTCATCCAACCTGGCCTTAAATGCAGTAAGATGCACCACCGGGGCCAAAAACTCCTCCATCACCACCCCCCGGCTCCGGGCTGAGGGACCCAGGCGTCCTGCCGGGGCCCGCCCCTCCCCGCCCTCCTCCTCCTCCTCCTCCTCCTCCTCCTCCTCCCGGCGCTATATAGGGATGCGCGGCGGGTACTTCTCCCACTCGCCGGTTGCCCCGGGGTTGCGGAGCCAGGTCCCTTTCTCCATCCCATGGCCCTGGCGGGGACCTGACCACCCCTCCGCAATGAAGACCATCATCGCTGCCTACTCCGGGGTGCTGCGAGGTACCGGCAAGGCCGGGGGGGCGGGGGGCGGGAAGTCCCGACACAGGGACGGGGCTTCCCGGCAGCGGGAGGATGCTGCGCTGGGGGAGCAGCATCCCGGTGGTACCAAGGTGTAGGTTTGGGGTGGAAGCAGTACCGAAACCCTTGGCTTTATTTATTTATATTCCCCTTCTTCCTGCTTGCAGAGTGTGGGGGGAAAAGCACTATGCAATGGCGGGGAGGCTGGCTGCAGCTTCTCTTAGGGGTGAGGATTACAGCTCTCTGCGCAGGTTTTTGCTTTTTAATGAGCTTGGGCTGCTTTCCTGAAGCTGTTGCGAACGACTCTGGCTTATTTAAGCGAGTTTGCACCCTGGCAAAACGTGGGCGTGTGGCACTTGCTTAAAAATCAACCTTTTTTCCCCTCCTTGTGATGGTAGGAAGGAGAGTATAGTAGTTTTATCAACACTGCGTGGCTGCTAAAATTCACTGTTTGCAGCCCTGTTTTGTGCTCCCCACACCTACACCCACGGGGAGCGGGGGTGGGAGCGTGTAGAAACTTTGCTACTTGTTGTTGCTTTATAATGGGGAGTGGAAAACGTGGTGTGAAAGCAAGATTTTACGTTAGGAAGTGGTAGCGAAGAGTTTGCTTTTACAACTTTCTGTGCTGGTAAGTCACTTCCTTGGGGAGAGGAGCACGTTGGGTGTCGGTGGCTGACACCCATCATGGGCAGAGCTGCTGCGGGCACCCAGTGCTTCCTGCCACAGGCTGAAACATGCAGGTTAAAGATGTTGGGGAGACAACATGGGAAATCCTGAACTGCCAGCTCCCTTGCGTGCTTGGAAAAGCAGCTCTAGAGATCTCGCAGGAATAAATAAATTCAACAAGTCTAAATATTTGCCTGATAGAGCCTCCTACCCCTCCTGCCAAGGTGGCTGTCTAGGGAAGTGTCAGGACTTGCAAATAGTGGGGCCTTTTTGCAGGAAAAGGCACTTTAACAACTTACCCTGTGTATTGTGGAGGGTCCTTGGGTCATTGCTCTGTGTTGCAAAAGGCTTTCTGCCCTGAAAAAGCCAACTGATAATTCCTTCCGGGACAGAGGAGACCTGTGAAATGGCTTGTTGATTAAGCAAATCATTAGCAGAGCTAAGAGGACCTAAACCTGGTGAATTAACCCCTAAGCTCATGCTTTTGCACCGTGTCCTGCCCAGTCTTGCATGTAGAGCTGCTGGTGCTCGTCTCTATCAGAAAGACATGGTCCCCACCAATATTAGAGATGGATCTGTAGGATCAATATTGAGGAAAAGATCTACGTGTTTCCCATGCTCAGCTCTGGTCCTTAAAGTAACTTAGCTTGCTTATACCACTAGCAGAAGACAAGTGATGTTTTTGAGTTGCGAGAGGTCATTTGAACTAACAACATGTGAACTGTTAAATTGAGAGTTAACGGCAAGCCAAGTACGGACAATAAATCATTCAGAAGACCTATAAAATATGTAGGGCTGACCCGAGACCTCAGTGGCCACCTTGTTGGCACTGGTGTGTTAATGATGGATCTGGGACACGTGCATAATTCAAAATGGGAGTGTGGTTTAGGGACAGTGATTGGCCTCATCTCTAGATAATCCTGCTTAGCGATGGAAAGCTGTCTTAACTCTCCTCAGGTCAGTTTTCCTCTGAGGCACCTCGTGGGGGTCCTATGGTGATATTTGTGCTTCCTTATTCATTTCTCCATGTGCTTCTGCCTGGGGCGATGGGAGATGTTGCCTTGGTGACTGCAGCATCCACCAACGCAACCCCTTGGCAGTTTTGTCGCCTGCCACGGGCAACAGAATGCAGGACCAGCTTCAAAGCCTGCCTGCTCAAAGCAAAAGGCAGGTGTCTGCCAGAGGAGCTCGGGCTCAGGCTGGGCTTTGGGGATGATGACGTGGGACCCTGCAGATCAAAGATGGGCAGAGGGGATGTAGTGCAGCGGTTCACACATGGGACTTCATGAGCTGCTTGATCGCGTTAGATAACTTCTCACACTACACAGGATATTTAGAACAAACCCACTGGGCTTTTTTCCTATTTTTCTACCTTCTTGGCCATCTTTTCCAAGTACTTTGTCTGTGCAAAGGGCTGACTTTTGTGGGGTGAAGAGTCTGAATGGCTCATACTGTCCTCTAGTCTTCAGTCTTCTTCCTTGCCTGGCATCTGGCTTTGTCCCATTGCTTGTGAATTTGGCTGAAAAATCTGATCCTATTTAAAAATAAGCAAGAAAAAAAAGTTCAGGTATCTGCCTCTTTATCCATCGCTGTGTGTGTGCAGGGGAACTTTCTTGGTTACCAACCCAGCATTGCAAAAATAAGAGCAGACCTTGGACCAATGTCTGGGGTTGGATGATGCTTTGAGACACTTTGGGTAGGGGGGGTTGTGGTCTCCTCATCTTGACCTGACCCACTTTGGTCATAGGCTGTCCAGGTGCTCTCCTCCTTGTGTTTGGCTGAGCAGCAAGCAGGTCCTCCACTCTCCTGAGGAAGGATGCTAGTCTGGCCAGAGCATTTAAGGGATGTCCTTTACTGAAGTATCTTTTTCTCATCTCGTTTCATCTTACAGAAGCTCCTTCTTTCCTTTGTTTTGGCTGGACTGTGGCTGAAAGCTTTGTATTGAACTTCTGCAAGGTGGAACAAAATTGTAGACTAGCTTGAGGTGAGGAAGATGATTTCACTCAGCTTTACCTTGGAGATAATACTATGCTGCACCTGAGGTTTGGCAGGCCTCACTTTCTGCTTTGGGATGGACCTGGGGGCTCCCGTTCTCAGAGTACGGCATGACCGCTAGCTGGGTTGAAGTTTCTCCTCTTGACAAAATTGCCTGGGAGGTAGAGGTCTGGACTTGCTTGACTGAGCCCTTCTTCTAGAGCTCCTACACTCCTCCCCTGGGCACAGCGATGAGATGCAGTAGGATGGTTCCCTTTCTCGTCTTGAGCTATGAAGTCTTGCTGATTTAAACCTGAAACTGTTGACTGGTCTAGGACAGCTGGGTTTACCCTCATGGTTACCTCATTTTAACCCACATACAGCTGTGACTGTCGAGACTGAAGGCCAAGTTCCATGCTGCAAGTAAATGCAGATCTACCATGAGATAAATGTCATAACAAATGTGTTTATTTTCTACGCAGCCTAATGAGGCTGAAATAAAATTGTTCTCACATGTCCCTGTTAACTATGCTGTTGACCTCCAGTCTAGACATTCTTTACTGCTGATAATATGGGATTATTAAGTAGTCTTCTGGGGCATGAGCACACTGCTATACAGCTGTGTACAGGGCACGGTGGGGGTGTTGGTGGATGAGAAGCTCAACATGAGCCGGTAATGTGCGCTGGCAGCCCAGAAACCCCCCTGCAGCCTGGGCTGCATCCCCAGCAGCGTGGGCAGCAGGGCGACGGGGGGGGATTCTGCCCCTCTGCTCCGCTCAGGGGACACCCCCCTGCAGTGCTGCCTCCAGCTCTGGGGCCTCAGCACAGGAGAGACACGGAGCTGTTGGAGCGGGGCCAGAGGAGGCCCCGGAGATGCTGGGAGGGCTGGAGCCCCTCTGCTGTGAGGACAGGCTGAGAGAGCTGGGGGGGTTCAGCCTGGAGAAGAGAAGGCTCTGGGGAGACCATGGAGCCCCTTCCAGTCCCTCAAGGGGCTCCAGGAAAGCTGGGGAGGGACTCTGGATGAGGGAGGGGAGCCATAGGACGAGGGGGGATGATTTTAAACTTAAAGAGGGGAGATTTAGATGAGATCTGAGACAGAAATTCTTGGCTGTGAGGGTGGTGAGCCCCTGGCGCAGGTTGCCCAGAGAAGCTGTGGCTGCCCCATCCCTGGAGGTGTTCAAGGCCAGGTTGGACGGGGCTTGGAGCAGCCTGGTCTGGTGGGAGGTGTCCCTGCCCAGGGCAGGGGGTTGGAACTATATGATCTTTAAAGTCCCTTCCAACCCAGACCATTTGATGATTTTATGATAACTAGAACCCATGCTGGTAATACGTTATTTCCTAACAAATATTCATGAGTACTACTAACAACAAAGCTGGAGGTGGAGAGAGCTTGTGCACTGCAGCTGGGGCATCTGAGCAAACTGAGGTACAGAATAATTTGTGCTGCTCAAGGGGTTTGTTTTACAGATGCAAGCCCAGGCTGGATGAGGCTTTGAGCAGCCTGATCTAGTGGGAGGTGTCCCTGCCCAGGGCAGGGGGTTGGAACTAGATGATCTTTAAGGTCCCTTCCAACTCTAACCATTCTATGAGTCTGTCATGTTTGGTGTAGCAGCTTGCCCTGCAGGCTCTTGGATGGGAGGCTGGGAAGTTTTTAAGGCCAGGGTGGATGGGGCTTGGAGCAACATGATCTAGTGGGAGATATCCCTGCCCATGCCAGGGGGCTTGGAACTAGATGATCTTTAAGGTCCCTTCCAACCCTAACAATTCTATGATTCTAAGTATCCTAGTATCGGACTATTTAATCTAGTTTTATTATGCCTCCAATGTTAGCTTTTCTGCCAAATATGTACCTCAAAATATCCACTTCCACCTTATGCTTTGGAGAGGCTCAGCTACACTACATCTAATTTGGTTTTCATCTAAATAAGCTGTGTGATGCAGTATAATTCTTGGCCAAGAATTAATGTGCTAATTGCCTTGAAAAGGTAACAGATGAAGCTTGGCTTTAACAAGCTTTCATTATATTTTTAACTATCTGTAACACTTGTACTTCCTTTCAGCTAATTTGTTTGTCTGCTTTTTAATTAAGTGAGGTCAATTGGGTTTTCTGGTGCCCTAGTGTGAAGTCCTGTTTCCTTTCTCTCCTGGCACCTTTGGGTCTGCCTCCCTGCCTAGGTAAATTGTCGTGTTTGAGCACTTTATCAGAAATAAACTGTGCTGGAAGAGCACCAGATGCTGTCCCTATCTGAGTCTGTGGTGCAGGAATGAGTCAGATGCTTGGCCAAACCCTTCGTTGACTCCAGGATCTCCTTGGTAACATCTCTTGTGGTTGACTCTGATGGGTGCTGTAATTAAATAAGTGTACTAAGCCCACCACCAGTTGGGGGACAGCTGGCTAATGTCACTGAGCTTCCTTGGAAGGCTGCAGATAGCTCCTATCACTGAGTGGCAGTGAGGCTTCCTGGAGAAGTCAATACTTTGGCTGTCTTGGCAAGTAGCATCCTTAAAAGCCAGGCATAGAATCATAGAATGGTTTGGGTTGGAAAGGATCTTAAAGATCATCTAGTTCCAACCATCAGGGCTTAGTGCGGGCAATATCCCATCAATACTCCAAGGCATGAGCTGTGGTGTGAGTTGAGGGGCTCAGGATCTCATCTGAGCCCAGGAAAGCTGTTGCTAAGGTCTCTGCTGTGTAAACATGGGTTGCTAAGGCTGTGACCCCAAACAGCCAGGCTGTCCCATTCTGGAACAGGTGCCCTGGAAAACAGAGCAACTGGAAAACCCTCCAGGGGCTGCGCTGAGTGGCTGGCACAGGATAAGCGACTGTCTTGGGCTGTAGCAGATGGAGAGCTGTATTTTTCCAGGGTTCAAAACATTTTCTTGGGAAAAGAATGATAAAAATGGATACCAAAGGCTGGGGTATATGGTATTGTTCACCTCAAAGTTAGTCATAGGTAGGTCTAATGGACCTTCTTAAGCTTGGTTATTGGTCTAATGTATTCCCTGAAAGATAGAGAAAAATTGCCTTTCCTATGCTTAATTCTCCTTTGGCTTTTTAATATGTGAATGATGTGTGGGCCCACCCTTAAAAGCAAGGGTTTTCTTTAAAGAACTGAACACGAGTATCAGTGTTGGGTTATTCTGATGTGGCTGAGTCCCCAAAAAACCCCACATTTCTGTTGGCTTATCAAAGCTCTTCTGCTCTGTATCCCTAGTAACTAACCAGCCTGGTTCTCCAGAGCATTAAGGATCTTCTCAGAAAGGAAACAAGACTTGCATGGAGGGTTGGATACATAAGGTGTTAAGTCTGACATGATGAACAGCAAGCTCAGGACTGGCTGGAACTGGCTGTCTTGGCACTGAAATCTGTAATTGCCCAGCCTGCAGGTGATCTGGGTCCATCTGGAGTGTGCAGGTTGTTGGTGCAAGGGTTGACCATGCACTTGCCAGGTGACACACCTGCCCATTGCCCTGGACTTCTCTTCTGCCCTTAAATGGGAATTAATTGTTAATATTATTCAGCCCATGGTAACTACTGGCTCTTCTGATGTTGGGAATCTTGATCTCTGTGAAGGATGTTTTTCCTTTCAGCAGATAACTGACCCCGGACACCATTTGTCCACGGGCAGGTGCTGAGCTGTCTGCTCTGCCTTCCCTCTGTCTGCAGGAGTTGGATGTTGCCACAAAAAGCTTAATGCAGTTAAGCAAGTTGACCGGTTGACTTGTGCTACCCAATACTGGCCTATTTACAGGGCTAGCAATGCCTACCATTTGTTAAAGCATCCAGAAAATGCTGCAGCACAAATTCTCATCTGTAGGGATATGCAGTTGTTCTCTCTGGGGGAAGAGGATAGGGATTTAGCTGATCCAAGGCTGGAGTGTTGAATTCATCAATCCAAGGATGTTTTGGTAGTGTAACTACAGGTGCTGGAAGGATAAATTACATGGGGCTGGGCTTTTATTATGGATCACAAGTAATCTCTAAGACTTTCGGCTTATTTTCAAGGCATAGAGAGGTGGCCAGTGACACGACTATTGCTAGAAGCTTCCTTTAAACCAGTACCTAGCAGTCCTGAGGCCACGTGAGGTCTGTCCATGTGCAATTTTGAAAACCAGGTTTTTGGGACAGCCAGTTTCTAGAGCTGCAGTAGGAGCTGCCCCTAGGCTGTGGCCCCTCAGTGGGAATGACGGATTCCTCTTACCTTTGGACAGGTGACTCTGACTTTTTGAAAAAAGAAATGGGATGGAGTTTATCACTCACCCCAAATTTGGGCATTTGCTGTCAAACGTGAAGAGCTGCAGCACAGGATTTCTGGGTCTTGAAAAGCATTGCAAATTAGCGCGTGGTGGTTTAACTCGCCAGCACGTTGTCCTGGCTCACATCAGAAATTGCAGAGATACTTAATAATTAAGAGTGAATTCAGCACACATTCTCTTGCAAAGACCTGCCTTCACCTTGAGCTTCAGACTGGATTAGTGCTGTGGGTTTCAGTTTACTGGCAGTTGCAGTGACATAGAGTCACAGAATCATAGAATTGTCAGGGTTGGAGGGGACCTTAAAGATCATCCAGTTCCAACCCCCTGCCATGGGCAGGGACATCCCCCACTAGATCAGGTTGCTCAGAGCCCCGTCCAGCCTGGCCTTAAAAACTTCCAGGGATGGCGCTTCCACCACAGCTTCTCTGGGCAACCTGTTCCAGTGTCTCCTCACCCTCATGGTGAAGAACTTCTTCCTAACGTCCAGTCTGAATTGTCCCATCTCTAGTTTTAATCCATTCCCTCTAGTCCTACCATTACCCAACATCCTAAAAAGTCCCTCACCAGCTTTCTTGTAGGCCGCCTTAAGATACTGGTAGGCCATTATAAGGTCTCCTCGGAGCCTTCTCTTCTCCAGACTGAACAACCCTGACTTGGTCTGTTTTGAGTACTTAATGCCCAACCCATTGCAAGGATTGTTCATTCAATGTAGACTAAGCAGAGCCAAAGGCCCTGGCTGGATGGACTGGCTCTAGATTTGGGCTGCAGGGTCTGGTGTGGCTCCTTGCCGATGTCCTGTACTAGCAGAAATGGTCAGGAAGGTATATAGCTGTCAGTCCTAGGGACTGTGCGCAGGCTTAACATTAAATGGCATTTAAGAGGGGGAGCAAAGAAGCTGCAAAACTAATACAGCAGTTCTGCAGGTGCAGCTGCGGTGCATTAATCCTATTGCTTAGACTATCAGCAAGGGCAACAGCAAAGACTGCAGACGTGCTTGGCATGTTTAAAGGATGCATTAGTGAAACCTGCTTTGTGGAAACTACCAAAATTCTAGTACCTGTCTGTATCGAGAGAAGGACCTCTTCTCCAAAGTTTAACTTGACTAAGCATGAGCACTTGCTGTGGTATCACCACTAGCAGTGTCGTGTCTTGCCAGCAACACCAAGGACTGAATGCATTCAATACCCATTCAACTACCTGAGAGGAGGCTGTAGAGAGGTGGGGGTTGGTCCCTCCTGCCAAGGGACAGGTGTTAGGACAAGAGGAAACAGCCTCAAGTTGTGCCAGGGGAGGTTTAGGATGGATATTAGGAAAAATTTTTACACTGAAAGGGTTATTAAGCATTGGAACAGGCTGCCCAGGGAAGTGGTTGAGGCACCATCCCTGGGGGTATTTAAAAGACGGGTAGATGTAGTGCTTAGGGATATGGTTTAGTGGTGGCTTTTGTCAGAGTTAGGTTGATGGTTGGACTTGATCTGAAAGGTCCTTTCCAGCCTAGGCGATTCTATGATTCTATATAAACAGCTGCTTACAGCATTGCATCCCATCTAATGACAGGCTGACCCTTAAACAGAAAAGGAAATATGTAAACACACCTCCTCGTTTGTTCATAGGCCAGCAGCTTGAGTTGCATTTTAGCCAGTTATTGTGGTCCTTGACAAATAAAGTAAGGAAGAGAAGTGAAGGAAAATGCAAGTGTTTCTTTCTCAAGGTTGTTAAGTGTATCAGCAAATGCTGCAGTGGGTGATTCCTCACATAGCAATCAAGTCTTTCACTTCAGTATTTAACTTGGGTCTCTCCCCGCTTGAATAGCTTAAACTTCTAAAAGAGGCTTTCAGCTCCTTTCTTCTTCATGTACTGCTTTAGAAACACTGTGATGGTTTTCCTTACCCTTGGAGCTGTGGATCCCAGGGGTCCATGGCTGAAGTGTCGCTCAACCAGCCCTTGAGCTGTGCTGCGTAAGGCTGCAGTGCAGAGCTTTCCTTGAACACGCACAAAGAAGTTGTGCAATGGACCTGGTGAAGGGTGGGTGAGCAACAGTTCAGACCACAACCTCGTGTGTGCTTCCCTGTGGTTTGGGACAGATGATTGTAGAATCACAGAATGGTTTAGGTTGGAAGGGATCTTAAAGATCATCCAGTTCCAACCCCCCTGCCCTGGGCAGGGACACCTCCCACCAGCCCAGGTTCCTCCAAGCCCCGTCCAACCTGGCCTTGAACCCCTCCAGGGATGGGGCAGCCACAGCTTCTCTGGGCAACCTGCGCCAGGGGCTCACCACCCTCAGAGTGAAAAATTTCTTCTTGAGATCTCATCTAAATCTTTCCTTTTCCAGTTTGGGGCCATTACCCCTTGTCCTATGGCTCCCCTCCCTCATCCAGAGTCCCTCCCCAGCTTTCCTGGAGCCCCTTTAGGGACTGGAAGGAGCTCGAAGGTCTCCTCGGAGCCTTCTCTTCCCCAGGCTGAACCCCAACTCTCTCTGCAGTTTGAAGCAGGGGCATGTGTTAGGACCATGTGTCAATGTCCTCTGCGCTTTTATGGTCAAGTGAATAGAAGCTTGCTCAGGTGGGAACTGATGTTACCCATTTATCCCCTCTAGCATCCCCAAAACAGTTGGATGCTTGCAGATGGCAACCTTTCCCCTTCCAGGATGTCTAAACTCCATGGGAAATACTAGCCTTTGACAAGCCTAGTTCTAAAAGCACACTGCCCAAACATTGATTGAAAACCTCTGATTTGAAAGGAAAATATTGGTATCTTTACTCAGTTTGCAAATGTAACTTTATTTCTATCTTTCTCCTTAGGCACAGGATCGAGCATTCTTTCTGCTCTGCAGGATTTGTTCTGGCTATCTAAATCCAAAGTAGAGAAACAACTGCAAATCATCTCTGTGCTGCAATGGGTTCTCACTTTCCTTATCATGGGTAAGTAGCATCTTTTGGCCAAAAGCAAAGCTTTATTTATTCATTCTGGAAGGCATCTAAGGTAAAAATGTTAACTTTTGCATAAACATTAATTACAGGATGTGCAGTACAGCAGGAAAGTTCCTGGGGCGTGTGGATATTGTAGAGCATATTTGCATAGCTTGATATTTTGGCAATAAATGACTTTACCTAGCTCTAGAAAATCATAGGACCTATAGAAAGACCTACTGATGTTTAGCTCGTGTTTGTGTCTACCAGACAAATAAGACTGAAGCAATTGGAAATATCTCATCTGACTCATTCACGGGAATGTCCACAGAGAAGAAACTTCTTAGAAGCAACTGATAGCTGATACAACTGATTGCAACAGGAGTGCTTTCCTCTTGGCTTGGTCTCCCTCCAAGAGGTACCAGAGATGGGAAAGAACTGTGTGTTACACCAGTAAAATAGTGAAGACTGTTTGTCTCTGGGTACTTCTGTTATGTGAAGTCTCAGGCTCAATAGTATTGTTGATAATTAAACTGGAGAAAGATGCTGATTGTAATCTGTCAAGCAAGTCTCACTGTTCCTTCCCAATTTTGTTTGTGCTAAAATGGCAACATCATTTATGGGTGGCATCTCTGGAGCGCTGGTGGGACGGCTGGTGTAGAGCTGGTGTGGAAGACTTGTGTAGCTGTGGAATAAACCCCCTTGGTGTCAGCCACAAAGAAATCTTGATGCTCGTGAAGTCTTGCTCTTGCCTGGTGAAGCAGCTGCCCTACATGGAGAAATTATAGGAGACAGGCCTGGAGAAACCATGAGGGGGAGGCTGAGGTAGTCCAAAGCAGGTAGCTTGGGAGGAAGTTGTCTCAGTCCTACATAAGGGATTTTTAGTGAAATCCGATTTGATTGAGGATTAATGACATCAGGTTGGGACTAAGACTTCAGTATAACAGGGTCAAAAGGCAAGGGGCTCTTAATGCAAGTGTAAATGCAGACCAGAACCTGATGCAACCTTGTTTTCTTCTCTTTCTTGGCCCTATTCAGGTGTCGCTTGCACTTTAATCCTCATGTACATACTGTGCACAGATTGCTGGGCGATTGCTGCTCTATATTTAGCCTGGCTGGTGTTTGACTGGAATACACCAAAGAAAGGTAAATATTGCCAAATAGATCCTTGCTGTTTAAGTGTCCCTGTCCTCCTATTTGGACAAAGACGCACTTCCTTTTAATGGGTGACTTCCCTTCTTAGTGGGACTCGTCTGAATCACTGACCAAAAGCATTATTCAGTGAAGTATACCAATGTCAGTCCTCGGCACAAACAGTGACTGCAGGTTTTATGGATGCTGAGGGTGACACAAGGTAACGTTCACTAATATCGTGCCATTGCTGGCTTTTGTCAACATATTTATAAGGCTTAGGTTCTTCCTCCAGGTCAGAAAGATCTACGTAAAGATTCAAGATCTTGCTGTGCTCTCCAGCTCTTGCAAGGTTCAGACTGTGGCATGACTGTTAAGATGTGGCTCCCCTATGGAGTCTGTGTTGCTGCAAATTAAGCAGAAGATCTTTTTATTTCAGAAGACATCCTGTAGAAAGCAGCTCTGAGATCCCACTACAGCGATGGCAACTCCTTTCATAGCCAGATTAGCCCAATTCTCCATTGCTTCAAGACCACTGAAATCATCCAGGATCTTAGCCTTCCTTCCCAAAGGATGAATTTGAGGTTAACATGGAGCTGTTTCTAGGTTGAATTGGCCATCGCCCAACTACAAGAGAATATTAAGTCAGATCCTTACCTGAATTGGTTGTCAGGCCTTAATTAGCTTGAAGTACCCTGAAACATGGATGGTTTCACCTGACTTTAGTGAAAGATGGAGGTGTCCCACTTAGAGGAATGAAACTGTTGATTTGTCTAGTGAGACAGCAAACTATCTGGGGTCCTCTAGGCTTCTTGGTGGGCACCCATGTGGAAAGAGCTTTAAAAGCATGATTTATTTTTTTTCTCTTCAGGTGGAAGAAGATCCCAATGGGTGAGGAACTGGGCTATATGGAGGTACTTCAGGGATTATTTTCCAATAAGAGTAAGTAACAGTTTAACTCTACGCATTGGGACTTGACTGGTTTAGATTGACTTTTAATAACCCCTGTGGAGATGATGTACCTACATGAGTCTATCCATGATGCTAAACTGTAAGCAGGACACTACTTAATTACCATTGCCATATTACTGCTTGGAGCAGCTGTGGTTCTAAAAATCTGGAATGCATCATCAGTGATGGTGTCATGATTTGTAGAATGATTTGTCTTATCACCAGACTTCTTGAGGCAATCTGCCCTGTAGCAGTGAGGCTCCCTGTACATCTCTCCAACTTCTCTTCTGTGCCCCAGCAGTCCTGTGTTGTGCCCAGCCCTGCCTCTGTCCCCCTCTTGTAAATCTAGCTTGGTTTTGAGCTGTTTTCCAGTTACACCCTAGCAGTGGTGTATTGGGTAAGGATAGTTGGGAACCCTGTGCGCCAAAAGTCCTACCACTTCACAGGGAGCAGTGAAATCTGCTCTGAAGTCTAGCTGCTTTGGGGAAGGAAGGAATTCCAGCAGCAGGAATAATAGCTCCAGTTCTCCAGCTTGTAACTTGCTCACCTTCTGCTTGTATTTTCCCTGCTGGTTCAGATGTTACAGACAGAGAACAGGGCTGTCAGTCTGCTGTCAGAATTAGCTGAAGGACTTGGAAAGCAGCAAGGGCCAAATTCAGCTAGGAGGGAACCTGATCCTCTTTGGAAGGACACCCAGATGAAAGGACTATTACATAAGGCTGTTGGCAAGTCTTATTTAGCCTGAGTAAAAGGGATGGACCTTTTGATGAGCTACCTGTCCCTAAGATAGTCCAGCCTCAGAAGGCAGTAGGGAATGCAATTCTAGCAGGAAGCCAAAGTCGTATAGGCTGGATTTCTCCTTTGCAAAGTCACTTGAACTCTTGAGTGCCTGAACATGCTGCTGGTGAACACTCTTGCCTTATTCTTGCTGCTATTAACAGGTAATTCTTGGCAAGTGTAGGTGTACGTGGAAAAATACATACAAGTGCACAGGCTGCAAGTGGCTGGTCAACCCAGGTCTTATAGCTAATGGAGAACAGAGCATGTTCAAGTGTTGAAGACAGGTCTTGAATGTGTTATTTTCTAGTACCAAGTCCTCAGTACTGCAACAAACCCTGCCACCTTGATCTTACAGAATCACAGAATGGTTTAGGTCCCTTTAGGAAGGGACCCTAAAGATCATCTAGTTCCAACCCCCTGCTCTGGTCAGGGACACCTGCCACTAGACCAGGTTGCTCAAAGCCCCATCCAACCTGGCCTTGGCAGGGTTGGGGCAGCCACAGCTTCTCTGGGCAACCTGTTCCAGTGCCTCACCACCCTCACAGGAAAGAATTTCTTCCTGAGATCTTTCTCCTGGGGACTTGAATCAAGATGGTCACCAGTAACGGCTGGTCCCCTTGTTTTACCACTCCTTTGATGGTGTATTTAGCCCCAGTCTTTGTGGAAACATGCTCCGCATCAGCCGTGCAGGTCAGATCCACTGTAGATGGACTAGGTTTGTCAAACAGTTGAGTTTTTCAAGTAGAGTTAGAGATGAAATTGGGTGGATAAACTGAACGTCTCTGCTGCTTCTAGGTAAATACTTGCTAATTCACGCAGTCCATTTGCAAGAACCTTTTGTGGCTGTAATTCCCTTGTTGCTAAGAGTGTAGAATTGTGCAAGGTTTACAGAGCCCGTTGGTAAATGGTATGCAAAAGGCAGCACATGAGGGTTGACAGCTGTGGGATAACTCCTGCACCTGCTATGGAGAAACAGCCAGCTGGCTGCATGCTCATTAAAACCTGCTACAGGGATCATGGGGCTGCAAGATGCTGGAGCTGGTTGTCTGCAATTATGGGCATGTGTTGTGGTTTTGGCCAAACTGGCCAATGGCTGGTGACATATGCTCTCCCCCACCTCTTGCACATGGAGAGGAGGAGAGGTAAACAGGTTTACGGGTTTAGAAGAAACTAAGCTACTCTAATGAAATATTAATAATAAAATAAAAAGGAAAATAATAAAATAGATACAGTATATACAAAACTGTATTAAGCTGCCAGGATGATGTCACCAGCAGGCACCTGGGGAAGTCCCAGACTGGACTCAGTGATGGGTGGAAACTGGATTCCACAGAAGGAGTAAGGAACACATGGATTTGGGATAAAAGGCAGATGAACAGACAGTGTCCTCTTTGGATGTTGGCCATTGAAGGAAAGAGACTGACCTTTTGATCCCTCAGATTTTATACCGAGCATGGGGCAGATGGGATGGAATACCCCTGTTGGTCAATTTTGGGTCACCTGTCCTGTCTGCTTCTCCCCGCAGGTGGGACCCCTCTACATTTTTCTGTTTATGACCCTCCAATGGGGCAAATGATGAAATTAGCTGACCTTGGTTGTTATAGCAAGAGCCTCTCTGCGTACCATTCCTTGGCACAAACTGTAAACATTGGTCTTATCACTCTGAGAATGAGCCGTTTTCGGCACAACATGCCGTTAATTTCAGAGAGTTAGAAAAGGCCTAGCTAAGAAGTAAAATTACTGAAGAGAAAGTTGGTTCTGTTTTACCTCAAACCAGGACAGCATGAATATAATCTCTTGTAAGAAGCGGTACTGACCACCTGGGTTTGAACTTGCTAAGAGGATGGGAACTCCTTGGATAAACTATTTACCTGTCTTCAGTCAAGAGGGAGGCTGGTCTAGAGATGGCCACTTCTTTAAGTCTTCTGTGGGCAAAATTCCCCTTGACTGGATCCTGAAGAGTCTGTGTAATGGCTTAGCAGATCTTGGTGTGTCTCTCTGGCTCGTGGTTTGTTGGGGCAGTCATCTGCTGCACCTCATCCTCTTCCATGAGCACCAGGAGGGCAGATCACACCAGTGACAGTCTTACTGGTGGCACTTGTAATGCTAAACTCAGCTTTTGCAAGCTCCTCGGTGGCTGCAGATCTGAAGGCCAAGGTTTCCTTATACAGAGGTGGTGTGAGCTTAGTCCTGAGGATGCAAGTGGGACCTGGCCAGACTGAAACACCAGCAGTATCCACCTCTGACACAGCTGTACATTAGAACTTGTGACTAGATCTGCTGCATTCTTCCACAGCTCTACCTGCTGGCCTCAGGCTTGCTTTGTCAGAGTAGCTGCATGAGAAGCAGGCTTGGCTTTGGCATTTCTTATGATGATAAAAAGCCATCAGTGCTTCCCATCCTGAAACTCCAGTGGGACTATTGTATGTGTATCTGGAGATGCCAGGTCATGTTTTGTAATACCAGGTGGATTTGAGAACCAGCCTGAATCTGGCTCAATTTCTTGGTGTGAACAGAGCTTGTCCACACTTGCTGGGGCTTCGTGCAGCTGCTCTGACAGTAATAAGCTATTTTAGGGCATTAGAAGCTTAAGTTTGTCTGCTGCTTAGTGGCTGGCCTTGCTTTAAGCTGAGCAGTGTGTGAAGCAGCTGAGGAAGCTTCCAGTGAGCTAAATCCTGGTGCTGAAGTGCCAGGTGAAGCCGGAGGTCTTGCAGGTGTGAGCACGGTGCTGTGAGCCTGGCTGGGCTCAACCCCAGTGCTGCGGAGACAGGCATGGTCCCAGCAGCCTCCCCAGGACATCCCTGATGATCTGAGGGTGTCATGTGGGGAATGCCACAAGCTAAAGGTCTTGTTTGGGTAAAGAAGCCATCACCTGAGCATGTGAACACAGCTACTGCTTATCTCCACAGGTGATAGCACTTCAGTTAGCAGTGCCTGCAGACCTTTGGCTTGCCTGTGTCAAGCAGCAAGCATTTCAGGTGTGTGTGGTGAGACCTTCTTGGTTGGAAGAAGGGACTGTTGCAAGATGGTGACTTTTTTTTTTTTTTGCAGTGTTTGTCTTGCCCTCGGTGGCTTGGCTGGCTTCCTGGCAAAGCTTCTCCTTAGTTGTCACTGTAGATGACTTACAGAATGGGAATGGAGGCGTTTGCTTCCCATGTGTGATGTAGTCTAGTGGTAATACTGAGAGCCTGGAGGGGTCTTGGGTTGCTGGGAAGGTGAGATTTACTTCTTCTGTAGTGCTGCTGGGTGTGATGCAGCTAATCGCAATTGTTTTTGCAAGCTTATATGCTCACTACTGCTGCTTGGATCCTGCAGGATGAGCTCTGACTTCCTACGTGCTTCTGTGGTCACTAGACCACTCCTGTTCATCCTGCTCTTTGCTGGCTCCCGATCCTGAGCAGCAGTGTCTCTGCTGTCCCCTTTCTCCACACTTGCATGTGCTACTTACTCATCCTGTTCCTACAAAAAAAAAAAAAAAAAATGGCTGTACTGTTCTTTGGGCGTATCTGGCACTCAAATATTAACACTAGGGTTTTTTACCGCAAGTGCACTGCTTTATTGCTTCTGTAGGCAGGTTTAGATCTGTTTAAAGAAATCTGTTATTACTATAGCAGATGGATGGACCTTTGCTCCTGCTCAAACTGGTTTGGTCTCAGGCAGCAGCTGGGAACAGGCGTGTTTAGTGCAGTGGGGTGAAGGTCCAGCTTCAGCCCCAGCACCGTAATCATCCAGCTCTGTCTCATTGTGGGAGCACTGAGGCTGTGTGGGACTGAAGGAGACCTTGAAGGCAAAAGTAAAAACCCCTTGGAGGCTCAAAACTGAGTTGCAAAAGTGTTGTTGTGAAATGACAGCTACAGCAAATTCCTTAGGCCACCCCGATAAGGCAGCCCAGCAGCTCTGTGTTGACTTTTCAAGGGGAAAAGTGCAAGAAAACTAGTAGTGAGTGATTGGCCTTCTAAGGAAAGCTTCGGTCTTGCTTAAGACTAGAAGTAAGTGATTACAACACTTTCAGAAATTCCTCCTTCTAGATTAAATTTAGGGAACCATGAAGGCTCTGCCTTTGGTGTTGGCAGGTCAGACCCTGGGCTGAGTTTATGCATTAGCAGGTCTCAGATCTGGACCACTTGTGGATAAGTGTACAAACATGATGCTTGGCAGTCTTTGGTGGCCCTGGCTTGACTTGGGTGGAGGAGGACAAGTTCACCTTCTGTGAGCCCATCCATTGTGGGACAGCCTGTGGAAGGCAGTGGCAGCCTGGATGGGACAAATGGATGGGGGAAAGCACATATATATGACTGCCAGGCTGACTCTCAGACTTGTAAATCCCTGTTGTAAGGTTTTCATTCTCATTGAGTCCCCAGTGCTGCTTAGATATTCCCCTTCTGCCTTACCATGGGTGGGCTGTGCAGGTGAGCTGGTTCCCTGCACACCCCTTGCCTTGTTCCTGCCCGGCTTGTCCAAGCGGTGTGGGTGTCATCACTGACCCTGTGCCTCCATAACAGGAGGTCTTGCAAAGCCAACACAGAGCGATAAGGCTGCAGCTTGGCTGGGGCTCGTGTCAGGTACGCAAGCAATGGGTGCCACTGGGAACGAGGTGTCCTTCCACGTGGTGGAGGGGCTGGAGCAGGGTCCTTGCCAGGGCTGGCAGCAGGACAACAGCGTGTCTTCTGTATGAGAGCAGATGTGTGGCTCTGCCAAGCTCAGCTCACAAATGTCGCGTGCTCCAGAGTGACAAGGACAAACCCCCTGTTTCAGGCGGCTTCCTTTTAAAGCAGCTGTGCTTGGTGTAGGTGAAGGATGAGGCTTGGAGCCTGGAAACCCTCACCCTGCTCTTATGAGAGCTCCAAGGAGAAGTGTCTGCCACCACTCCAACCAAGCCACATGTGTCTGTAGCCACCAGGTCCCGAGTCTGTCCTACAACTGAGCAAGAACTGAGATGGCCACAAAAATAATCAGAGGGCTGGAGCCCCTCTGCTGTGGGGACAGGCTGAGAGAGCTGGGGGTGTTCAGCCAGGAGAAGAGAAAGCTCCAGGGAGACATTCGAGCCCCTTCCAGTCCCTCAAGGGTCTCCAGGAAAGCTGGGGAGGGACTCTGGATCAGGGAGGGGAGCCATGGGACAAGGGGGAAGGGTTTTACCACTGAAAGAGGGGAGATTGAGATCAGATCTGAGGCAGAAATTCTTTGCTGTGAGGGTGGTGAGCCCCTGTCCCAGGTTGCCCAGAGAAGCTGTGGCTGCCCCATCCCTGGAGGTGTTCAAGGCCAGCTTGGACGGGGCTTGGAGCAACCTGGTCTAGTTGAAGATGTCCCTGCCCGTGGTGGGGGGGTTGGACTAGATGGCCTTTAAAGGTTCCTTCCAACCCAAACTGTTCTATGATTCTATTATATGAAGGCATTGCTTACTGTATCAGTACTTTTCTTTTTTCCCCCCTCCAGTCTTTCTTAGACAGTGGTTTCCAGCCTGTAGTCTGGGAGCCCTGTTTGTCCTCACTGGTCAAGGTAGGGCCCTTCCACCCGGGGGAGCGCAAGCAAAATCATCTAATTGGGCAAGAAGGGTTAGGGGAGAAAGGCTGACTTGGTGTGACGCAGGCTGTGGGGTTCTACAGAGCTGCTGCAACCGCAAGCATCTGCACACGCTTCCTGGAGCCCTACGTGACCTCAAAGCTAGAAGAAAGTGTGAGGAGCCTACTTGCTTAACACGCTGCTGTGTCACGTCTGTAATGCAGCTGCTGTCTTAAATAGCACAAGGGCTGTAGCCTCATCTAGGGACAGTGGTGGGAACACGGGGAGGAGGGAATCAAATTTCTGGGCACGCTGCTTCTGCGTGTCGCAATGGCACTTCAGCTCTCTGTAGCATGTTTCAACAAAACGGACTGGCTCACCTACTGCCAAAGCACTTCTTGGCTAAGACAGCGGGGTATGTAATGCTGATGTGACATCTTGGAAATGCACACTTTTTCCTGTAGGAGCTGACACGGAGTGACCTTTGCATGTAGAATTTGAGGGATGGGGGTGCAGTTGTTTAGCACTTCATGCTGAGGGTGCAACTGGGGCTTGTAGGTCCTGCCCCAGTCTGAAAGCTGCCACAGTCAGCAAAAACTGGCACTATTGAGGCCTGAAAAAAGATTAAATTTGATCCCTACTTCTTTGGGTGATGCAGCACTCCTGTTGTATGCTTACTCAGATTGCTTGTGTACTGCCAGGGGAAGATGCTCTGATGCATGGGATGCTGCTGTTACTTATAGCAGCAAAAAAAAAAACAAGCCTCCAGCAGCACTGGTAGTCAGGCAAGGGTTGTGCTGTGCAAGGCTAAGACAGCTTTGGAGTGTCCATGCTGTGCAAACAGATGAGTAAATGGTTAGGAATATTGCACAACCCCAAACCAACGCACTCGCTGCTCCTGGAGCACGTCCTGCAGAAATTGGAGCACTGCTGTGGCCAACAAGACACTTGAGGTGTCTTGCTGGCCCTTTGCTGTGTAGACCAGAGCAAAACCTCTTCAAAGGAGGGATGGTTTCCCATGGTAAGCCACGCTTCTGCACATTTTCCCTTTTGGTGTGTAGCCAGCAGGCATATTAAGTGGTTAGGTCTTTTCTTCAGGTATTAAGCAAACTTACTTCTCTTATGGGAGACCGATTTGTAATTTTTTCCTCCCTTGCACTGGGATATGAGCCACTAATGTGCTGAGAGAGGGCCTGGAAGGAGGCGTAGCTGTGGCTATAGGGCTGTGAAGAACTTGGTTGGTTTGGGCAAGAGACTTGCAAGAATACCTTTGCGAGGAGTGGAGAAACAAAGGACACAGCGTACTTCAACCCAACCCCTATTCTTGCTTGTCTGGCAGTCATCTTATGTCCAAGATCAGCCTGTTTACTCTGCTCCCTCTGCTTGGGGAGCTGAGTCGAAGTGGCTGCTCTTACCACAGCCCCTGAAATCCACGATAGCTCCTATCCCAGCCCTTGGGCTGTTCTCCCTGGTGGGAAGAGCGGCAAAAGCTGGAGGCTTTGACTTTTTTATACCTTTTTTCTTATTACCTGAAAATACCTGGCTTCATGTGAGCTCACTCTTTTCTTTTCTAGCTGGTTAAAACCCACAATCTGCTGACCACCAGGAATTACATTTTTGGGTACCATCCACATGGCATCATGGGCTTGGGTGCCTTTTGCAACTTCAGCACAGAGGCCACAGGTGTCAGCCAGAAATTCCCTGGAATCCGACCGTACCTTGCAACCCTGGCTGGGAACTTCAGGATGCCCATTTTGAGGGACTACTTAATGTCTGGCGGTAAGTGCAAGAGGACTTTGTTCCTCCTTCTCATGCCCTTGCCTCTGAGCTGTCTTCCACTTTTTCAAATGAAAAGCTGTGGCAGAAGCTCATGTAACCACTTCTCCCTGGTGGCACCACTCAATCGTTGCCTTCATGTAGTTGTCAAGAGGAAACAGTGAATAAACATGACTAGTTTGGGCTGCAGTGATTGCTGCTCCTCTGCGTTCATCCTTAACTCAAGGATACTCTTGTCCAAAGGCATGGTAAAGATATCTGGTGTCTGTAGTTGTGGGTGTGGAAGATAGAGACACAGAAGCAAATTGTCCCAGTTATCATTAGGAGGTACTGGTAGATGAAGTCACACTAACTGAAAATATAAAATATTCATTAGCCTTTGAAATGTGAATACTGTGGCTAGCTCTGCTCCTGGGCTCACTGCCACGTGAGCTGTCATGCATCTTGGTCTTACAGTGATGACAGATGCCCTCTTCACCCAACCGCATTTTCAGGTGCCTTCCAGGAGTAAAGGGTCTGGGGTGTTGCATGGTTTCAGCTGTTCAGAAGAGCCCCTTCCCTGAGAAGGCGGGTCACAGGGAATAGGCAGTGATACAAGTTTGATGAATGACCTTAATAGGTTAGTTCTAATGGATTCTAGTATTTTAATGATGGAGGCCTTGTAGGTTATGACTGCGCAGAGGAAGCAGTGCTGACAACCTCAAGAAAAAGTGTTCTTGCATGGCCTGAGCTTCTTTGGAGAGTGAGGATGCCTGTTGGTTAGGAAGAGATGAGGGAATAACCATTAACTGAACTGTCCAGTACACTGTTTGCTGTTCCTGGAACAGATTCACCAATAAATGACTTTAAAACAGGTATCAGTATAGTATTTTGTTTGAATCTTGACTCATGGCTGGGGAGAGGACAGGAGTAGCTGTACTTGGCTTTGGCTTGCTAGGTTTGACTGGTTCCAAGATTACTGCCTTAATTTGGTGAGGGAAAGGAAAACTAACTGGATCTGGTAAAAAAAAAAAAAAAAAAGATGTTTCTCCCTGCCTAGGAAAGGCAGTATCTCAAGCTGGTTTCTGTCTTCCTGCACCAGGTGGAAGTTGCTATGTGAAGTCTGTAGTTCCCATAATTTAGGAACTGCACGAGAAGTTGGGATCTACTTTCCAGTTTATCGTGTCTGTAAACTTAGTTCACGTGTTGATTAAGTTCCTGCGCATCAGCCGCCTTTCCGTATTTTAAAAAAACCCATTCAGTCTCCTCAAGACAACTGGTGGACAAATCTTGTGACCAGCCAGAGCTCCTTCTCCGTTTTTGGAAGGAAGGTGGGAGTAGACATTGTTGACAGAGTCCCAGACCAGTACAGTTAAATTGGTAGGAAATTGTGCTTCTTCTGTACTTAGGGTTTAAGCAAGACTGTAGCTGTGATCTCTTGGACAAAGTTAACTTTCTGAAGCCGTCTTCACTTTTCCTGTACTGGAACTTAAGGTTGTCGCTATAAAGGCTTTAATATCACTTGGGAAGTGCTGATACTTCCCTCAGCCCTTTTTGGGGATGAACCTACTTCAAGTGAAATCCTAACTAGTATTACTGTACCAATACACATACTTAGTTGGTTTGCAACCAGCTCTTGCATATTATAATGTTTTATAGCCTACTAGAGATTAGAGCTACAGCAGGGATCCCCTAGGGCATGAGGAGATGGACAGAAAATCCTATATACTATGTAAATGTGCTAAAGAGCACGATTCAGCAGTTGCCACTTTTCTGCATGTCTTGTTGCATTTTCTGGAGGAAGTATTTCAGTGCTGTGAGCAGTAGTAATCTCCTCCTGCTAACACGTGTGAAATGGCTGAGCCTAAATCTGCGCTGCCCTGTTAGCCAGGGCTGTGAAGCCAGAGTGAGCCTTGGTGTGGAGAACGTGGTAGGAGAAGTATGAAGGTTTTTGTCCATCCTATGGAGCAGCAAGCATAGCCTGAGCCTTTCAGAGGAAACATAGTCAGGGCGAGATGTAGCTGTGCTGAAAGAAATGAGTTTTTCATCTTCAAATCCAGCTGATCTGTCTCAAGTGAGGCCTGCTGTGGTCTGGAGCTGGGATTGGTGGTGACCTTGATGCCTGGATACACATGAAAGCTTGCAGACTTGTGATTCCGCGGGACCCATTCATCATTTAGTTTCTGGTTCAAGTGATGACTAACATGAGATGTGCAGAATCAGCTTCTAAAATTAAATTGTGTAATACTGCCCTTCCTAGTGCAATGACCTGAAGTACTCAACGCAGCTCAGACATGTTGCATGGATGGGAATGTAAATGATGGCATTCTGCTTCTCCTTGGCTGATCCCGGCCAAAAATGTGAGGCATGAGCAAGCTCTGGCAATAACTGTAGGAGTAAAAGCATGACTTTCAGGAGTAGAGAGTCGAACAACTTAGCATTTTTAAAGCAATAGAGTAAAAATTAAAGGGTTCCTCTTTCACTGGGATGAATGGTAAGATCCCTGAAGCGGGACAGGGATTGCTTTGTAAAGCTGAAGTGCTGTGCCTAGGAGTGCAGTCCTGTCCCTTCCAGCGTGGGGCAGAGGGAAAGACCTTCCCAGACACTCATCTTAAGAGTATGCACTTACCTGAGCACTCTGTCCCATCCATCTCTTCTCTCTCAGGAGAGCAAAGGATTGAACTCTCACCACACAAGAACTTGAGATGTTAGTTGAGAAAAAAAAATATATATTTTTTTAAACTAATCCATAATAGATCTGCCTCTGGATGGCTTGTCAGTTTATTCTTTTTGTATCACTAAAGCATCCTCCAAGAGGAAGACCTATTCCACTGCTTTGTTTTTGCTGAGGAATTAGTCAAATTCAGACTCTTAGGCATCAAAAATAACACAATTGCTTTGCCACCCCCCTCATCCTCCCCCCCCCGCCCCTGCAAAGGATAAACCTGCAAAGCTTTCTTGAAGGGAGGATGTCTTAAACAATTGCCTCTGGCATCGCTAAGCACAGAAGAAAATCCTCGCTGAAGTCTTTTGTGTTAAGGGCAACTTTTTGGGAGCTGGTGTTGGTGGAGTTTGTCTATGACCAAATCTCATGCTGTCTGGGTCTATTAACTGCTTGTTTAGTTGAGGAACAGGCTGCCTGATAATACACCCACCCTCTATGACCACAGGGGATTTGGACAACTCAACTTGCAATCAAGGCACAAACTTTTTTCTGCAAGTATGGCTGGTGTCTTCAGGGTCATCTTAATCTTGTAGCTTGACCCTTATATCTGTCTCCTTGATATGCAGGTATATGTCCTGTGAACCGTGACAGCATCGACTACATCTTGTCCAAGAATGGCAGTGGCAATGCCATCATCATCGTGGTCGGAGGGGCAGCAGAGTCCCTGAACTGCACCCCAGGGAAGAACTCTGTGACACTGAAAAACCGGAAAGGATTTGTGAAACTGGCTCTACGGCATGGGTGAGAGACAATCTCAATGCCAGAGCAGTAGTGCTAGCATAGGACAGAAAGATGCTCTCATCCCCTGAAGCAGCTGATGTCTTGGATGGACTCTCCTTTCTGCTGTGTTGTGTGGATGCATGCCCAGAGCATCGGGCATGTGAGCGTCTCCTCTGTCTTCTGCCCCTGAGCAGGGAACAGGGTAGGACAATGCCTAGGACAGCAGCAGGCTTCCAGGGTTAAGGAGAGGCAGGTGTCAGTAACCTGCATGGGGCATCATCTATGCAGGCCCTGTGATGTCCGGGGATTCCATGTGCCTGAAATGGGATGCCCATCAAAAATCAGAGAGGAGAATATATGGAAGCGTATGCAATGCCTGACTGGGTAGTGTTTCATGGGCCCATTGCCCAACTGTTCTCTTGCATGCCTTAAAACTTATTGACTACATCATGTTAAGTCTGGCTGACTTCCATCAGCACCTTGTGATGCAAAAAAAGCTCTAGCCAATAAAATCTGCAAATGTGCAGCCTGAAAGAATACACGGCAGAGAATGTGATGCTGTAGTATCGACTGCAGGGTTGGGGTCCTAACATCTTTCCATCTTTCTAGTGCGGACTTGGTTCCTGTCTACTCCTTTGGGGAGAATGAAGTGTACAAGCAGGTGATCTTCGAGGAGGGCTCCTGGGGAAGATGGGTTCAGAAGAAGTTTCAGAAGCACATTGGCTTTGCTCCATGCATCTTTCATGGCCGTGGCCTCTTCTCCTCCAACACCTGGGGCTTGTTACCTTACTCCAAGCCCATCACTACTGTTGGTAAGGCCTTGGTATAAACATGCTATGAGCTTCTCTAGATAGTATCATACTTGAGTCTATGCCATACCCCTACTCTAGCTTGGTCTTGGAGTCTTGACTATAAAACTGTTTTCCCTTCTATATAAAACCTCTCTGTGCAGCTGGGAATGAGCTAGAAGAGTTTCCAGAGGCTGCAAGCCTTCCATCATGCTCTGCTGCCAGACAGATTTGCAAGTGAGCTCTTATGGGGTGGAAATGCTGTACCTGGTACCTTCTCTGGTCTTGGATGGCTAAAGTCAGAAGCAGCCTGTCCCCCACACTCCTAGGACTGGCTGTGCAATGCTGGCTGATAGCTGAGTCTACGAGCCAACCCTAAAACTTCCCATTGAGTCTTCCAACCCAAAGCAGAAAGGCTTTGAGGGAGAGGACAAAAAAGGGGATACATGAGAACTGCTAATTGACAAGGGATTTATCATTCTGCTGTGAGCAGAAGCTCACTTCCTGGTCATCTTGCCTCCACTGTTGGCATTTGTATAGCTGAAATGGCATGCTTCCCCTGGGTTTTGCTGCAGATGCAATGAGGGTCCTGGTAGTGGGACAATCATGCTTCAGAGCCTAGCAAAACGGGGAGGAACTGGGCAAACCTCTGCTATAATGGCAAGCTGTACTATGCCAGGGTGGACGTGCTGAACCAGCATAGTGTGGCCATAGAGGACAAATCTCCAGGCTGTACAGAGCATTCAACCTAACATGTGGATCTTTCCCTCTTGTTTTTTTTTTTTTTATCAGTTGGGGAGCCCATCACCATCCCCAAAACTGATAACCCATCCCAGAAGGAAGTGGACTTCTACCACAGCATATATGTGGACTCCCTGATCAAACTCTTTGACAAGTATAAAAGCAAATTTGGCCTGCCAGAGACTGAGATCTTGGAAGTCAACTGAAGGGACTGTCTCAGCAGCACCTCCTTCTCTCAGAATCAGCACGTCTTCTCCAGGAGTCCAAGCTGTCATCGTGTACTTGAAAGCATGTGTGGGTGTATGTGTCTTTCAAAGAAAGTGTTTAAAGTATTGCTAGACCACTTTTTTAAAAATAATAATAAAAAAAGGCTTTACTTTGGATAAATCCCACTACAAACATCTTTCTAGCCAAAAAAAGCACAACTCCCCATTGCTGTGAGGATTTGGATGGGGGAAATGATTGCCTTTGCAATCTGCTGTTGAATTGCCAGCAGTGGATCAGAAGCATTCCTGCAGCTACTGTACCCACTAGCAGAAGCTATTTTGGGAGAGTAGGATCCATCTGGTTTTCAATCAAAAAAGCAGCAGGTTGATTTGAGCAGGAGGGCAGTATTACAGGTGTGTGTTGCGCAAGAGCCATGTTGAGACATGCTTACGTAGCACAAGGGCATTTTTGCTTCGGAAAAAAGCCCCTTCTGAAAGCACAAGCGGGCTGCCAAACCCCCTGGTGTGGCACCTACTGTGGTCGGTGCAGGCAACTAAAGGAGATGAGTCTGGTGGCCCTCAATCCATAGTGAACTGGATGCTTTGGTGGCTTCACCACTTGTATTTTGAATGTCAGTTTAGAAGCAGGTGTGTCCCAGGTGCCGCTCGCACAGAGGTGTGTAGCTGGAAATATGGGACTCCTTCATAGCCAACAAAACTCCAAGGATGAGTTCTAGGAGCGATGGGATGGTGCAATCACATGGCCCCGGTGTCGCAGACCCTTAGGGTAACCTGTAGGGGTAAATGCAGTGGGACTATTCATGCAAGTGTTTTGGATCCCAAAAGCATTTGGGGAAAGCTAGGAGTAACTTCTGCCCAAAGATGGCTTTTTAAATATTACGTCCAGTGAATGTAAAGGAGTAGCCTTTTCATGCATAGGATCTAAAGTGAGTGACTTCTTAAAGTGTTTATAAAATGTTTACGTGGATGTTAACGCTGCTTGTAGTGAGATTTCTTCCGAGTACAACGTGTTTATGTATAAACCTGAAACATTGCACTACTTGCATGTCTGACCTGCCTTTTCAACAGCTCAGTTGAGTGTACTTCGAGCTCCAAAATGTGCCTTTCTTCCACGCAAGAGGACAGTACTTCACATTCCTGGAATCTTGCCTCTAAAGACAAATGTTCATCTGTCATATCTGATAGACTATTGTATTACGGAGTATCAATTTTTGTACAAATTTCTAGAAATAAATTTGGGCAAAAATCATGGTCTCTTTGGTGTTGCGGCGGTCTGTGGCTGGGTTCATGTTACAGCAATTATCTGTGGAATTGCAGCTGTGCCTTGGCTTTTGTGGGGAGAAAACTGGGCTGTTTTGTCCAAAAGCAGACGCACCCTGATCTGCACTGTCCCTGTATGGGACACCCGGGGTGGGTTAAGCATATCTTTCTGGTTTTAAGGGTGGGTATTTGCCCGTGAATGTACAAGGAGCTAAGGCAGCCTGCATCTATGGACCTCCTTCACTGAGCAGATACAGAAAGTTCATGCCCTATTGCTTCTTTCAGCAATTTACTTGAGGTTTTGCTGCTGCCTAGCAGACAAAGAGCTGGATCGCATCTCTGGTCCTGGTCAGCTTTTGTCTTTCTACGACTGGAGGTGCAAAGTGCTCCAGAAATAGCACACATTGCTGTAAAGTTCATGTGGGCTCTTTTAGTAATAAGTGAGGGGTTTAACCTGTTCTCTCTTGGGTTGGGGCTGGCCTATGAGCTATGGAAGTGGTCCATCAGTGCTGGCTGACTTTCACAGGCTGACACTGTTCTTCTTCAAGGGGAAAGCCAAGTTTGTTCTTTGCCCTTTTTCAGGCTTGGCCAGTGGAGTTTGGAAGTCTCCTGCTCCAGAAGATAAACCTGGTGTGTTCCTCACCCCTAGTAGAATTGATTTGGTCCTCTGTTTTCAGCTAAGCAAACCTTAAGGCTGTGTTTTCCAGTGACTTTTCTGGAAGCGGACAGCAAGAAAAGCCATGAATGCCCTGCCCAAACTGCTTTTGCCAGTTTGACCAGACAAGTCAGTAGAAACCACCCTTGGCACAACCTGGAGGAGGTCAGTTCTTGCAGAGCTTTTTCCAAGCAATGTTTTCAATTATTGAGTTGTATATCAAAGCACAGCTGCTGTGTGCAAATCCCCCTGAAGCAGAGGAGGGAGGGAGTTATTTCAAATAAGGATCTATTCCTGCAAAGGGCTGTGCTGGTGAATGTCCTTTAGTTGTCTATACTGCAAGGTGGGACCAGCTCTGCCCAAAACTCCTGGCTGTGCTGAAGTCCCCTTAAGTTAAGGTCTAGCTTGAGATTGCCACTGCATATTGTTCACCTACTCATCACCAGGCTGTAAAAGGGGAATTTTCCTTGCATCCCTTCTTGTCTCCAAGGTACTAGCCCTGGGACATGATGGTAGTAGTCTCATACAAGTTTTAAGTACCCTTCACAGGTTGCCCAGGGAAGTTGTGGCTGCCCCATCCCTGGAGGGGTTCAAGGTCAGGTTGGACGGGGCTTTGAGCAACCTGGTCTAGTGGGAGGTGTCCCTGCCCAGGGCAGGGGGTTGGAACTGGATGATCTTTAAGGTCCCTTCTAACCTGAACCATTCTGTGATTCTGAGCTGAGCTTGTGGGCAAATGACTCCTTCCAAGCTTTTTTCTGTGTATTTTTTTCCCTTCTCTTGCCAGTCTCAGGAGCGTAGGGGTAAGAGCCTTACCTGAAAATCATCTCTGGCTTGTGGTGTGTTTAATGATTTTGATTGATTTAGCAAAAGCCTCACTGAGGGTGTCCTAGTACTGTAGGTACCTTCCCCTGCACCTACATTTTCCTGCTTATGCCCTTGCCTATGTAACATAGAGGCTTCTTGGGGAGGGGCTGCCTTTGATGTTCACAGCATCCAGAACAAAAGACGTCATACTGTAAAATAATCTAAATGTTAATAGAAGGTAAAGTTATGACCTCTGTCTCTGTGGTGAGCACAGTACCTGAGACTAAAAGAGGGGAGATTTAGATGAGCTATTAGGAAGAAATTCTTTCCCTTGAGGGTAGTAAGCCCCTGTCCCAGGTTGCCCAGAGAAGCTGTGGCTGCCCCATCCCTGGAGGTGTTCAAGGCCAGCTTGGACAGGGCTTGGAGGAACCTGGTCTGGTGGGAGGTGTCCCTGCCCAGGGCAGGGGGTTGGAACTGGATGATCTTTGAGGTCCCTTCCAACCCAAACCATTCTGTGATTCTATGGTAGATGTTGCTGGGACACTGTCAGGATGATATCATCCTTCTTGTCCAGCCATCTTCCCTTGGCCGTAACAAGAGGTAGGCTCCTGCCCATGCTAGACCAGCCCTGATAAAGCTGTTCTTACATTTTTTTGTGAGAAATGGGCATCTTTGTTTTCCTGTGAACTGGTCTTGCCTGTAGCTCAGCAACCTCCCCTTCCTCTGCTGCTGGTTAGCTTGATATTAAGTGCATTTGCACTTCTCCAGTGCTTTAAGACCTCTCTGTCCTCCTAACCTTCCTCATTATACTGGCAAGGGTCCTGATAAATCTGTCCTTTTCTCTGCCCTGGGCTGTATCAGCCCTTTCTGGTTTCATTCTTCTTGCACTCTTTTATTTGCCCCTTTCTGACAGATGCGTTTCTCTTCCCTTCTCGCTGGGGTTTGGCTCACAAACTTGCCTGGTAAAAAGGGATGGAAAGAAGCCTGGGGCCTTTCGACCTGTTTTTGTCCCTGTTTGCGCCTCCTTACAGGCTGGAAGAGGGGACTTCCCACTGTTACCTCTTCTTCCTCATGTATTTATGTAGTGTCTGTCCTATTTTTTTCCCCTTTGCCTCAAATCAGAGCTCTCCCTTCAGCAAATGGAACCGGAGCAAAAGGGTACATGACTAAATTTACGGAATAAGTGTGTCAGTTGGGTGCAGGCTGCCTGCAATGATTTATTCCTTCCTTGACTGCCATCCATAGAGCATCCTGAGTGTGTTACATGGGTTTATTGGCTGCTTTTTCCCCATCTGTGAAGCAGGGCAGCAATATTTTTCATAGCACCGGCATGTCACAAGGTGGGATGTCACCAGCTTGCTTTGAGACCCTCGTTAATTAAAGTAGTATAAGCAGAATAGTGCCATTGGTAGTGTGTGCACAGCTTTTTTTGATTCAGTCTGGAAGCAGAGCAGTGTAATGAAAGAGGTGGAAAAATGAGAAAAGAGAGGACATGCTGCCCTCATGAGGTGCCTGTCAGTAACTCCATGATAAAAAATCAAAAGTATTTTGGGGAAATGCCAGGTAGTACTGCTGAGAAACCACTAACCCAGACTGGAATGGCTTTATACGAGCTGGAGGCAGAGAGCAGAAATGGATGCATTACCCTCTGGATAAATATTTTGTCAATTTATCCCAGGCAGTGGTACCACATGGCATAACAAATGAATTTCTACAGTGCAAATCCTTCTTAGCTTCATGCTGCAAAATGAGCCTCGGGAAAATGGTGCTATTTGGCAACAGCTCAGCTAAATGAGGCTTTTTCCTCTAAAGGAAAATCCAAACCGTCACAAAAATGGGTAATTTCCTGCCTATTTCTGCCAGGGGTTCAGGGGACCACCCTTTGCAGCTGAAAGAGCAGGAAGAAAAATGCTGATGCAGAGCTTTCTCTACTCTGCTTTGTGGTTATCTTTTCTTCTTGTGGGCTGGGGGACTTGAGGCTGAGGATGTTTTAACAGGCTCTAAAAGCCTACAAGAGAAGCCTGGTGGGAATTTGAACTCCATCCGTGGTTTGATCATTTACCAGTTCCCTGGTTTCTCCCAGATCCGATCCACCCTTGCCAGCTGATCACACATTGGGAGTTTTTCCCTAAATAGTTCCTGGCTTTGCTCTGCACTTTTTGCTGTGCTTTGACCGAGGTTACACACTGCAGAGTGGCTCTCCCACTGTGGTTCACCCAGCCAAATATTAGCCTCTGTGCCAAAATCTCATATTCCCATTGTGTGACATCCCCAAAACACTCTATTGTTGGTTTCTTAATACAAACATCGCCATATCATAAACTTCTCCAAGTCGGGCATCAGAAAGAACTGGACTGACATTTATTTCCATTCTCCCACCCTGAGAGCATGGGTTTTGGGGAAACCAGCTCAGTTCTCCAAATATTAAGTTCCCTGACTGGAGTTTGCCGTAGACACCAATAGCTGCCATCAAACTGTTGCCAGTTTACTGTGCTGTCAGATGAGCTTTTCCACCTCAAGCCCATAATGCCAACAAAGCATGAAGAGCCACCGACCTCCATCCTGACAGGTTTATCCATGACCAAGTGACTGGGCTGTTGAATGTCTTGAGACACATTTTGTTCAACAAATAACAGGAGGGTTAGGAACCAGCATATAGCCATCCTGTACGACTGGTTGAAGGTAGTGGTTGGCAGATATCTCATCAAATAGGTTGTACAGCAGCAGCAACCATAACACCCTTCCGTTCTCCCTCCTTGTCACATCAGAGGGTCTGGATGTCCCTTCCAACAAATTCTTTCTAAATGGATGCACAGGTTTCATCGGTGAAGGGTCAGTCAAAATGTTATGACCTACAAACAATACCTAATAAGTTAAAGATCAAGAAAGTCTTGACGGTTTGGTATGATGGTATTATATTGTCCTGGAGGCACTTATAGCCGATGAGAGTACAAGGTTTTGGTGCAAATGCTGTCCTGGGGAGGCTTCACAGCCAGTGGGCTCACAGCCAATATATATATTGACTTTTTTTTTTTTTTCTCCTTATGTATGCTTAGCTGTCATACTCCTTAACGGATCATCCTGCAGAGGTTTTCCATTCAAAGGTACTTAAAGAGCTCTATAAATATTCCGTAGAAGGATTTACTTTGCCCATCGGCAAAATGCAACCACTTCTGGGGTGGAAAGTGCAACCCTTACACATCAGATGAAGTGAGGACATCAAAATACCACCTCTGCAAGATGAAAATGCAGTTGGAGAAAAGAGAAGGACTTCAATTCAAGCAGAATTCAGAGATAAATTTCCTTCAGGGACTTCTGGCAATGTGGCAGGGGATATTTCATGACCATACCTATACAGGACCTTAGGATTTTTGCATCTTGCTTGGAAGACAGTCCTTGAAGCAGCTTGCAGACCCAGTGCTTATTTAGCGGCGAACCACCAGCCTTTGGCCTTGATATATGGTCCATTGAAATCAGAAAGCACCTTTTGGCTGATTTCCCTGGACTTCCAATGTAGTCTCAAGTGAGTGACTCAGGAAGAATCACTTTGAGGTGGGTGGGTGTGATGGATCCCATGTGCTCAAAGGTCACTGATCCGCTTTGGTGTGGCTGGTCCTGTGCAGAGTCAGTGTCTTGTGAGGAAGCAGAAAGCTGTAACTGATTTCATTTCCCTGACATAAAAGGTGCTTTAGTGGCTGATCTGAGGTTGTAGAGTTACTTTCAGAGCAAAGAAGTTGCTTGTTGTCAGTTCCTTCTCCAGAGCAATCGCTTGTCTTCCTTTGAAGTCAGATACACTGAAACTTTACATTAAAGAACAATGATCACAAGGGAACATAGCATTTGACCTATTTCTGTGCCATACACTTGTCGCAGGCGGAGTCATTGACTTCACTTGTAAGAGAGAAGTAGTGAGATATTTATTAACGTAAAATAGTGATTTAACAAAGTTAGTAGTGAATACGACAGTGTTTTATGAGATTCGATGTCAGGGTACACTCGATTATTTACTGCATAGAGGCCAGGGTCAGACAAGCTGTCAGGGAGACCCTCCCGTTGAGTCACGAGGTTCAGAAAGGACCCCCCTTGCTTTCTAAACTCCTTCTCAGAGAGGAGTCTGGGTGCGGCTGGATCCAATCCTGGTCCCAGACTTGGTCAATCGTTTATGTCTAAAGGATTATATATGTGTAATCAATCCTTTGTATCACTTAGCTAAGGTTTCAAAGTTTAGCAAGCTATTAGTGACTTACCAAGAATCTGTTGCGGAAAGGAATCTCTCAGCCTCGAGGAGCAGAACCTTAAGCGAGTGTCCCCACTCAAGGGGAGATCCTGTCGTGCAGCCCGCTGCTGTGCAGGAGAGCTCAAAGGGCTTTTGGTCTGTCCACTATTTATAGAGTAAGATAATTGACCTATAGTCATATTCGCAAAGGAACAAGATACCTAGGTCCCCACTCCAGACAGTGTTTTGACTATGGTGCCAGCCATCCCCCATAGTCCAAGTGCAACTCATAACAACTCCCGCTGATGGCCATGGCTTGAGCAGGAGCCAGGGGAGGGGAAAAGGGGGAAAAGGAGAGAGCACACCACCACAACACTTAAGCTACCAGAGGCTAACACTTCAGCTCAATGTATGATCTTATAACAGTTTTTCTAATTTCTTTTCCAACTCCTATAATTAAGAAAAAAAAAACAAAACCAAAAAAAAGCCCCAAAACCAAACCAAAACAAGCACAGAAGATGTATATAAACATGATGTCATCAGTCCAAGAGTCCAAGAAGCGTCATCAACAGCAGACAAAGCATGTGCGTCAGGACATGGAGTTTCAGAGATGGCTCGCTTTTATCAGCAAACCCCGAGGACAGTCCCCAGAATCATCAACACTGTAGTACATTAGCTAAGACCTGTAACATCTATATCTGGAGTACTCATAAAGCAGGGAGTACTGATACAGCTTTCTTCCACAACCAGCTGAAAACTCTGGGAAAAAAATTCTTGGAAAATGACAGAATGGTTTGGGTGGGAAGGGACTTTAAAGATCATCTAGTCCAACCCCCCAACCACGGGCAGGGACAACTCCCACTAGACCAGGTTGCTCCAAGCCCCATCCAAGCTGGCCTTGAACACCTCCAGGGATGGGGCAGCCACAGCTTCTCTGGGCAACCTGGGCCAGGGGCTCACCACCCTCACAGCAAAGAATTTCTGCCTCAGATCTCAGCTCAATCTCCCTTCTTTCAGTGTAAAACCCTTCCCCCTTGACCTATCGCAACAGGCCCTGATCCAGAGTCCCTCCCCAGCTTTCCTGGAGCCTCTTGAGGGACTGGAAGGGGCTCTGAAGGTCTCCGCGGAGCCTTCTCTTCTCCAGGCTGAACCCCCCCAGCTCTCTCAGCCTGTCCTCACAGCAGAGGGGCTCCAACCCTCCTTTTTTTTTTTTTTTTTCCTGCTCTGATGTTTATTTCATGATGTTAATTGTCTGTATGGTTGAATAAATCTATTCAGCTGCTTCTCTTCACTGACCAAGCATGTTGAGTAATCATGTATTTTTGTTCAGCATCTTCCATCCTGGAGCACATTTAATGACCTGGAGTTTTGGTTTTATATCTGATCCAAAATCTGATCCAAATATTCCCAACTACGCTGCAACAGCAATTCAGAAGGTAACACAGCACCTTGCCAAGCCTTGATTAAGCAGGATGCAAGCATTCCCTCACTCGAAGCTCATGTGTAGTCCTCACAAAGCCAAAACCTCCCGTATTTAATGCAGATGTGTCCCTGTGGGCTCATGGCTTTAATCCCAAAGGCCATTTCCAGGAGGCCTTTTAAAACATCCTCATCTCAAACTGTCTTGGCCTGATTCTCCCCTGCTTGTGCAACCTGGGAAGGTCACAGCATGACTTCGTGTGGCAGCAATTCTCTTTTACCACACTCAAAACATAACGCACCAAGAAATGGCTCGTGTTGTTTCCGAACCGAGAAGCTTTTTGTGAGGTTCTTTGAACATTTATTGAACTTGTTAAACTTTTTACTGGTAAAAGCTTTTCTTTACAGCCACAGTGATGAGGTAATAACACCCTTCTGAAGGCAGTTTTTACAAACCCCTGCCACTTGACCCCCCCTCCAGCTCTTTTGGACAATCAGCTTTTGTTTGGATTTTTCAACAAGCTAATTCCAACAACTTCTAAACTAACTGGCAACCCTCTCGCAGGACTAAACATGCTGAAATATCCTTACCAAAGAAAAAAAATCAGGTTCACATACTCAGGTTACACTATAACCAGTGGATGAGATTCCTGTAGCAAAACTGGAGTGCAGTATCCCTAAAGATTGCCAGTGTCTTAGATCCACGCATCCATCATTCCCTGAAAAGAAGACAAATAACAACAGATTTTAAAAGCAGCAGAAAAAAAATGGAAAAATTGAAAAAAAATTGGATTTGCTATTAAAGACAAACTTTCTAGGATAGTTAAGAAGGTTGGAACAGATTGACTCCATATGATTCTATCGTGGGTTAATGAGAAAAGGTGGAAAAAAACTGTGTCAGGGCTAATTCAGGTACAACTACTGCTGTGGCATTCATTCATCGCTGAACTGAGTTGCATCATGATGTCTTGACCACTTGGGGAACCTCATCCAAGCCAGCATGACTTGATGAGGGTTTTTTTTTACAAACCCTCACCATTAGCTTGATCTAAAACCCACCAACGATGCTTAAACAAAATCGGTTGACTTCAGTGGATTTGCGATCAGCATATCTTGGTCAGATGACTTCAGTCTACCAACATGTTACTCAAGATACCCAGAAAAACCAGCAAAACAAACACCACCCTTTCCCTCAAACCACAATGTTTTAGTAAATTGAAGGCTTCAAAGAAATAATACACACGTGGCTGTAAAGCAATATGGTTTAAAGCAATAAATGTCTTCCCAGAAATTAGGTTTGTTTTACGGGCTGTTGCTCCATATTTTGCAATTGTGCTGTGAAGTCTCTGATGAGAGAAGAGCCCAGGTGCCAAATACTAAACTCCACATAGCAAAAAGACAGTGCCTAAAGAAATTACTGAAATTACCAGTTACTTCTTGTACAACCTAGTTGGTATGGGAATAAAGCTGGTTTGTAAACGTCGATGTGGGCATCACCTCATTCAGAGGTAGTGCTATAGTTCTCCTTCATGACTCTATCTCATTTAAAGTATATTTTTTCCCCTCTCTCATTTAAAATATATATTTAAAATGTATATTTGAGTCTGAGAATGAAGTTTTTCCATGAAAACAATAGCTCTTCTAAGCACCAGGATAATAATAGATATTCTAAGCATCATTTGCACTCCAGAGCACCAGGAATCCTCTTCCATGTCCTCCATCGAAATTGTCTAATGGTTGTGAGGTGACTTGAAGAGAGAGAGACCTTATAGCTGCCTTCCACTACCTGAAGGGGGCCTACAAGAAAGATGGAGAGGGGCTGTTTGCAAGGGCATGCAGCGATAGGATGAGGGACAATGGTTTAAACTAGAGCAGGGCAGGTTTAGATCAGACATTAGGAAGAAGTTCTTTACACTGAGGGTGGTGAGACACTGGCCCAGGTTGCCCAGGGAGGTGGTGGAGGCCCCATCCCTGGAGACATTCAAGGCCAGGCTGGATGAGGCTCTGAGCAACCTGATCTAGTTGAAGATGTCCCTGCTGACTGCAGGGGGGTTGGACTACATGGCCTTTAGAGGTCCCTTCCAACCCAACACATTCTATGATTCTTTTCTATGATTCTATGAAGATGTCTTCTACTGAGCAGGGATCTCCTCTGCGCACCTAATGTAACCAGAACAGCTTAATGGTGTGTCAAAAATACAATGAAGTCTATCTGAGTTAGGGTTTATATTGGGACGCTCAGGACACTTAGGATAAAGTAATGAAATCAATTAACAAAACCATTTATGCAGCTGACAGCGACGGTTAAGTGCAAACAATGGGCAATTTACTTGCAAATTAATAAACTCCCCTTGGAGTGGTATAACTTGAGCACAGGTTTTCACACATTTTTCTGAATATCTTCGTGTAGACCAGTACTTTTATAGTACCAGCTCATATCTTAATGGCTCTTCAGCTGATGCTCACAGACATATAGTGCTTTTAATTCAAAACCAAGGGCATTTATAGCAAAAAGCTCTGACCTTTATTGTGCTTTGCACTGTGATACATTGCACAGGGATGACTAGAAAGACTTAGGTAGCTGCAAGTGTCTTACAGCAGTTTTAAACAACCTCTGGGGACAGAGCAAACATATTCGCCTGCAACTAGAAATACTTAGAAATACTTTGGACATAAAAGAGTCCAGGGTTTAGCGCCCACAAACCCAGTCTCTCATGTTAGTCTCTGTTGCTTGAGCTTGATCTCTCCAAAGGCAAAGCTAAACAAACTCTTTTAAGCCCACATCTGTGGCTGTAAATTACATTATTTGATAGGCATTCAGTGGCAAAACTTCAGCTTTTTCCTCTTCTTTAAATAGCTCACAAACTTGGAGTATTTTGCTCTGCACTTGGAATCCTTCCATCCACCAGTGAAATACGTTTGCTCATTTGAGTGATTTTGCAATGATCTCATACCCCAATAAGAAGCACATTTGACCTGATCTGCGGCAGAAGTAGGAATTACCATTAGCCACAAGACCATTGCTCCCTTTCCCAAAGCTTCTGGCATGCCAAAACCTGCAATAAAGACTATTAAATAATCTCTGTAATGACCTGCAGGTAGTATCGCTCTGCCACACGTCATTTGAAAGGACACTTGCCCATGTGTGTCAAATTCAGTGCAACCAAGCAAAAAGAACAACGATAGAGTAGAGCTTCAAGAAATGGCACTTAAGTTTTCAAAGGGCATTTCTGACAATTCCTGAGTGGTATTTCATCCAGCTTTCTCCAAAGGTTTTTCAAAAATATGCTTTATTCTGCAAGACAGTTTACCCTATTTTGTTAAAATTGCATTTTAAAATTCTGTTAATACCAATTTTAATTATTTTCTGGTCTTTCCTCCCCCCAAAAAAATGTCCACAAGAAGCTGCTTCTGGCTTTCCATAAGGCCAAAGTGAGGAGCTGCTGGTGTATTTATACCACATGTGAACACAAGACCTGCTCCGTAATCAGATGATGGTTTTGAAACCTCTTTTTTTTTCCTGTTTGCCTGTTGGATTCACTTAAAGAAGACTGAAGATCAGAGAATCATAGAATCATAGAATGGTTTGTGTTGGAAAGGACCTGAAAGATCATCCAGTTCCAACCCCCTGCCCTGGGCAGGGACACCTCCCACCAGACCAGGTTGCTCCAAGCCCTGTCCAACCTGGCCTTGAACCCCTCCAGGGATGGGGCAGCCACAGCTTCTCTGGGCAACCTGGGCCAGAGGCTCACCACCCTCACAGCAAAGAATTTCTGCCTCAGATCTCAGCTCAGTCTCCCCTCTTGCAGTGGAAAACCCTTCCCCCTCATCCCATGGCTCCCCTCCCTGATCCAGAGTCCCTCCCCAGCTTTCCTGGAGCCCCTTGAGGGACTGGAAGGGGCTCCAAGGTCTCCCTGGAGCCTTCTCTTCTCCAGGCTGAACCCCCCCAGCTCTCTCAGCCTGTCCTCACAGCAGAGGGGCTCCAGCCCTCCCAGCATCTCCGGGGCCTCCTCTGGCCCCGCTCCAACAGCTCCGTGTCTCTCCTGTGCTGAGGTCCCAGAGCTGGAGGCAGCACTGCAGGGGGGTCTCCCCCGAGCGGAGCAGAGGGGCAGAACCCCCCCCCTCGCCCTGCTGCCCACGTTGCTGGGGATGCAGCCCAGGCTGTGGGGGGGTTTCTGGGCTGCCAGCGCACATTGCCAGCTCGTGTTGAGCTTCTCATCCACCAACACCCCCAAGTCCTTCTCTTCAGGGCTGTTCTCCGTCCCTTCGTCCCCCATCCTGTATTGATAGCAGGGGTTGCCCCAGAACCCTGCACTTGGCCTTGTTGAACCTCATGAGGTTCACATAGGCCCCCTTCTAGAGCCTGTCCAGGTCCCTCTGGATGGCATCCCATCCTTGAGCTGTGTCAGCCACACCACTCAGCTTGGGCAGATGGGCAGGTCATGGAGGTGGGAGCACTGCGTGCATCCATGTACTTGCTGCAGCTGTGAGAATTTCATCTTTGAGGATCATCATCTGCAGGAACATTCATTGGGACGCACTAAAGGTCATGCTGTGATCTTCACAACGATGCAGACAGATAACGCCGGGCTTTTTATGTGGTTAAAAAATTCAAATGACAATTTCCTCGGGCGTCAGTAGGTTCCATAGGATTCTACGTAATGCCACGTAGACAGCTGAGACTGGCGGTAGTGCTCCAGCAGTGCTGCTCCGAGTGACTCTTCATAAAGCAGGGATAAAAGAAGCCACAGTCCTCCCTGGCTGCAGCTTGCAAATACTCTGGTTAAAATCACCTACCAATCCTCATTAACTCGTTATTTTAAGCCCCAAAGGGATGATTATTTTGTTCAAATTCAGGCACAATCTGGTTTATTAAATGACTCTCATCGTGTCGGATGGTCACTGTGGTGAACAATGCGAGGGGTGGACTTAACCTCTCAAAGCTGCTGAAAATCAAATGTAAAACTGAAACCTTATCCCTAGAAACTCCACGTTTTATAATGCTCTTGCAACCAGTTCCTTGTCACACTAAAACAGCAGAACGCAAAGATAAGCCTGAAATTTAGAATGCGAGGCCAAAACCTTAGCTAGCACAAGCTGGGAATCTGCAGGGATTTCTTTGGAGCTACATCAGCTCCACTGCTATAAAGTCGTTAAGACGTTAACATGGGATTTGGGGTCATATTTGAATTTTCCTCTGGGGGAATTTTTGCTCTTTAGTCCTTGAATGATGGGTTAGAGCTCTCCATGTACATTAAGCAACAAACTAAATGCAATCTCCATATATAGGGCATGTGAGCTGCTATGTCAAGTAACTCAAATTTGAGTTTTCTAAACAGGAGTATTTTAAGAAAGTTTTGAAATAGTCATGGGCTCCTCTGGAAATGAAAAAAAAAAAAAGGGAAAATCCTGCTATAGTAGTGTCGTATGGACTTTAAGTTCACCAAATCAGGATAAGTTTGTCAAGGAATAGTCACGTATCATCCAAGGATTAATTTATATATTTTTTTAATTGTTTGATGCTTGGGGCAAACGAGGTGGTATATTCACATTGCTAAAAAAATTAGTTTTAGTGATTTACCTCTGAAATAACTCTGTTCTTGCAATGGTGATCCTCTCTGGTTTTATATATAATTCTGAGCTAGAACTGGTTAGCTCTGAAGAGTTCCGAATTCATAAAGCATTAGCAAATCTCTTGATTTTAGGATCATTTTTTGTCATTCCAAATGCTTTTTTCACACCTCAAATAAAGACTAGGGGGGAACCCAGGAACCCAGATTTCATTTTCAAAAGCAAGTTTTGATCCTCCGAGGTGAAGATGAAGGAGGACACGTATTATAATGAAGCAGAAACCAGGAGGTGAATCAAACCGATACAACAGGTCCAAAATTACCGTGTTTGAACCTCCTGATCTCCACTGCTTGGCTCAGGAGTCTGTATGTTTGAAAACAGCACACTTTCCTATTGAAAATACTGAAATATTAGGGTATTTTTTCCATTGGAAGAAAAATATAGAGCTGCACTAGTTATCAGAAGATCTTCCAAAAAAAAGGCCACTGTTTTGAAATAATTTTCCTGATTGGAGACAGCAACATCCAGAACTCAAACACAACTCCAGGCTCACAATACCCAAAACTTAAGCTCGAGGTATCGAATTTATTGGGCACCCACACGTAGAATCACACAATTTGATCAGAAAAGTCCACATCAACGTGTCTCAATGTGGTAAACCGGAGAATTACTGAGGCAAAAAGTTCAGCAGCTCCGTTTTCAACTCCTAGGAAGTACGTTGGGGAAAGGCAGACCACGACGAGCGGCTGTAAGGGAAAGAGAAGGATGGAAGAGGATGACTTCTGCAAGGATGGCCATCAAACTCTAGAAAACTTGACTTTCCACTCCACTTTTCATTATTCTTCCTCTTTTTTTTTTTTAATTTTTAATGAGTTCACCATTGAATAGAGAAGACCAAAATACATGCTAAAAACAACTCCGGTACAACACATGCCAACGCAGCATGAATATTGCAAAACCGTGAGTACTGCAGGTGAACGAAGGCTTGGTGGGCTTCCAGTAGGAAAGGTCTCCATGGTGTGGGACCTGCACGGGGTTGAAGACAGGAGCAGAAGAGGAGAAGACGAGAAGAGGAGAGGAGGAGAAGAGGACAGGAGAAGAGAAGAACAGGACTTTCCAGCACTGCATGCCACGTTCAATCCTTCCAGAGCCGCCCAGCCTGGTGGGAACAGGCATTTCCAGTGCCGCGGCATGGGCTGGGGACAGGCGTTCCCAGTGCTGCTGCCGGGGCGGTGGGACGGGTGTTCCTGGTGGTGCAGGGACGGGTGTTTTGGCACAGCCCGTGCCGGTCCTCAGCAGCGCGATGGGGACAAGCATCTCCAGTGTGGCTCCCTACGCAGGGCAGGTGCTGCACGGTGCCATGGGGATAGGTGCCCCAGGTGGGGTGCGGGGACAGGACTGGCGCTCCCGGTGCTGCCCGGTATGTGGGGATGGTGCCACCCCCATGGGGATGGTCCTCCTGGTCAGCATGGATGTTTCCTGGGTGGGGTGGGATGGAAGTAGGTGCTGGGGGGATGGCTGTGATGGGTCTTGGTGAGTGTTGGCATCGGGGTTGGCCTGGAGTGGGCTGGTGGGATGTGGGATAGGTTGGCGTGGTTCTGGGTTGGTTGGCATGATGTTATAGGGCAGGTTGGCCAGTTATGGGGCAGGTTGGCCTTTAATGGGGCAGGTTGGTCTTTTGTGGGGCAGGTTGGCCGGTTGTGGGACAGGTTGATCTTTTGTGGGGCTGGCTGGTGTAACATGGGATGGGTTGGCGTGCTGTGGGATGGGTTGATGTAATGTGGGATGGGTTGGCATGATCTTATGAGGCAGGTTGGCCTGTTATGGGGCAGGTTGGTGTGATGTGTAAAAGGTAGGTGTGATATGGTGCAGGTCGGCCAGCTGTCGGTCACGTTGGTGTGATGTGGGATGGGTTGATGTGATGTGGGGCAGGTTGGCATGATGTTATGGGGCAGGTTGGGGTGATGTTTAACAGGTAGGTGTGATATGGGGCAGGTTGGCATGATGTGGGGCAGGTTGGCCAGCTGTGGGTCAGGTTGGTGTGATGTGGGGCAAGTTGGTGTGATGTGGGGCTGGTTGGCCTGCTGCAGAGCAGGTTGGCCTGCTGTAGGGCACACTGGTGTGATGTGGGGCAGGTAGGTGTGATATGGGGGGCAGGCTGACATGATGTGGGCAGGTCAGTGTGATGTGGAGCTGGTTGACCTGTTGTGGTGGGGCAGGTTGGCCTGTTATGGGGCAGGTTGGCCTATTGTGGGTCAGATTGGTGTGATGTGGGGCCAATTGGCCTGTTGTGGTGGGGCAGGTTGGGCTGTTGTGGGGCAGGCTGATGTGATATAGGGCAGGTTGGCCTGCTGTGGGACAAGTTGGTCTGATGTGGGGCAGGTTGGTGTGATGTGGGGCAGGCTGGTCTGTTGTTGTGGGGCAAGTTGGCCTATTGTGGGGCAGGTTGGTGTGATGTGTGGCCAATTGGCCTGTTGTGGTGGGGCAGGTTGGCCTGCTGTGGGGCAGGTTGGTGTGATGTGGGGCAGGCTGGACTGTTGTGGGACAGATTGGTGTGATGTGGGGCAGGTGGGGTGATATGGGGCTGTTTGGCCTGTTGTGGTGGGGCAGCTTGGCCTGTTTTGAGCCGATTGGTGTTAACGTGGGGCAGGCTGACATGATGTGGGGCAGGCTGGGTGATGTGGGGCTGGCTGGTGAGCCATGAGGGTGCCGCCGAGGGCCCGCAGCCCCTCGGGGACGCCGGGCCCAGCCTCCCTCAGCCAGGCCGGGCGGCAGGGGAACGGCCCAGGCCGCGCCCCGTTGCCATGGCAACCCCCCCCCCCGCCCCCACCCCCCCAGCAAAATATTTTCATCCCACCACGTGATAAAAACATCTCCCCACACACGTGACGTCAATCCAAAACGTCTCCCTCCAATCACCAGCCGCTCCTTCAGGCGCCGTCCCGCCTTCCGGAAGTGGGCGCACCAATCGGCGTCGGCTCCCCTTCCAACGGTTTGACAGAGGCGGTGGAGGGGGGCGTTGATTGGCCTCCCTTTCAGCCAGTAGAATCTCAAAGAGGCGCCCTTGCTCCCGCCTCCGTGGAGCGCGGGCCAATGAGCGAGCGTAACGCCGCTTCCCGCCCGCCCCCCGCCGCCCGCCCCCCAGCACTGCGGTAATATGGCTCCGTAGCGAGCGGCCCGGGCCGGTGCTGCTGCCGCCATTAACCCCTGGGTGCCCGGCGGTGGCGGCGGCGGGGGGGGAGCAGCCCGCGGGGCTCATGCGCAGGCGCCGCAGCCGTTGCTCGGCCGTTGCCCTGCCGTGAGGATGAGCTCTGCCGCCGGCCCCGCCGCCTTACCCCCGGGCTCCGCCACCCGGGCCTTGCATGTGGAGCTGCCCTCGCAGCAGGTACGACGGGCCGCGGGGAAGGAAGGGGGGCTGGAGGCGGCCCTCAGCTCGGAGGGGTCCTCCCTGTTGTGAAGCGGGGGGTGGTCCCTCAGGTGTGGGGTGCCATGAGGTGTAGGGGGGTGTGCTCTGAGTTGTGGGGTGCCCTGAGGTGAAAGAGGGGTATTTCCTGAGTTGTGGGGTGCCCTGAGCTGTAGGGGGAAGCTCTGAGGCGTGGGATGCTCTGAGGTGAAGAGGGGGTACTCCCTCAGGTGTTGGGTGCCCTGAGGTGAAGGGGGGGCTCCTGTCTGAGGTGAATGGGAGCGTTTCCTGAGGTATGGGGTGCCTGAGGTGAATGAGGGGGTACTCCCTCAGGTATTGGGTGCCCTGAGGTGAAGGAGGGGGGTGCTCCCTGAGGTGTGAAGTGCCATGAGGTGTAGTGGGGTGTTCCCTGAGGTATGGGGTGACCTCAGGTGAAGGGAGGATGCTGCCTGAGGTGAAGGGGGGTGCTGCCTGAGGTGAAGAAGGGGTGCTCTGAGGTGTGGGGTACCCTGAGGTGAAGGGGGGTATTCCCTGATGTGTAGGGTACCCTGAAGTGAAGAGGGGGTGTTCCCTGAGGTGAAGGGCAGGGCTCTTGAGGTGTAGGGGGGATGCTCCCTGAGGTGGGGGGGTGCCTGAGGTGTATCAGGGCTTCCTTGTGTTATGGGGATGCCTGAGGCAGTCCCTGGTCTGGTGGAAGGAGGGCCCATGAGACAAGGGGGTTTTGAGCACCTTTCTCTTGGGCTGGTAGGAAGGTGAGAGGGTGAGGTCCGCTTTGCATGGGGATGGGGGTCTGTGCCGCACTCCTGCCACTACTGGAAAGTCAAGGGGGGGGTCCCTCTCTCTGAGAAGCTGCTGCTGTGCCCGTAGAGGTGCTGGATGCAAACTAAAGTTGAGAGTTGCAGCACAGGTAACACCCAGATTAATTTGCTTTTAGTTTGGGTAACGGATGGGCTGGGAGCAGCTGGGGTGCCCTCTCCTCTCCTGCTGTGTCTTGTAATGGAGTGCGAGGTGAGCATGGATAAAACATACTGTGTATTCTGAAAAGTGGTGAAATGTTCCCTCCCCATCACATCCTTCCTTCAGCTAACTCTGTTTTTCCTGTTTGCTGATAGTTGGCTTTTGGTTTACTGGGCAACCATCCCACATTTTAATTTTGGAGAGCATTAGGAGCAAGGTTAAGTGAGGAAGTCTGTGCTCTGCATGAGGGTTTAGCAATCTGTATCAGACTAAGTCTTGTGCCCTTTCCCGTCTTGCATGCAGTGACTTTTATTGTACGGGAGCTTAAGCAGTAGTGGTGGAGGGGGGAATAATTACTTACCAAAGGCATGATTTTCTTTATAAATACTGCACTTGAAGTTTTGGTTCATTGCCTCAGTGCAGTCAGTGTTATTAAGAAGTAGGCACATGCTCCGAGTTACTTGAACTATGTGTTACCAGGTGTGAAAATGAAGAGTTACTAGAGAAAAATCAATAGATGTTAACTTGAAACGAAGATATAACTGCTCTTTGGACAAACATAATCTACTACACGTTCACTTAGGATCAAAGGGAGGGAATGGAAGTGACTCTTGGCCACCGGAGCTGTGCAAGTATTGACCCTAATTTGAGAGCAAGTACTTATTTTAAAATGTGGGCCTGTCCTATGTCAATGAACATAAACCTGTGCACTCCTTTGGGTGAGTTTTACAGGGAGTAGTGGCTTGTTCAGGAGATCAAGTATGGCCTTCTCCTTGCTGAATTTTTGGTTTTAGTCTTTCCCAGACTTGTGCAAGAACCAAGTGAACGCTACAGGGAGAAGCCTTAGTTATTAGTCACTGGACTTCATTTGTGAAAGTGAGACCAAAACACAGTCTTTTTTTTCCTAGGAGCAGAAGCTTTTGTAGGAGTTTGTAGGAGCAGAAACTAAATCATCAATTATAGGATGTTCCAGTTGAGTAAATATTTAGTTTAAGTTATGTAGGATGGGTGCTGAAGAAATCTTAATTGTAGCAAGTGTAAGTCTGTGACAAAGTCTGAGGTATTGTTTTGCTGTGTGCTGTGCAAATATAAGGACCATGTACTGAGGTATCTGTATGCTGTGCCAGTGCTTGGAATCAAATCAAGAAGCTCTGAAAGTACACTGATAACAAATCATCCTCTTTCACTGTATTATCTGAGCTTAAAAGTCTGTTACTGAATTGCAAGATACCTTACCTTGAAGGGGCTGTCACCCTGGGGATATTTTACTGCAGAATCATGAAAAAGAATGGAAAAGTCATTCCAGCCTGTTGCACCGTTTCTATAATGCAAAAATCTGGCGGATCCAATTGTGGTGCTATGTAATGCAAGGTAGTTTTTTCCACCTGCCAGCACAGAAATCAACTCGGTGATTTGTTTTAGTAGGTAATTTTCTCTAGAACACCCAGTGCTGCATTTTTTTGAGTATAAGGGTGAGAGTAAGATGATCTGAGTCATGGCTATAAATCTCTCTAAAGACCAAATTCTCAAATGTGAACTTAAGGTGAGCGCTTTTAATGACTGAAATGACTTTTTAACAACTGAAGTGTTGAAGGTGTAATTTGTATTTCGTCTAGTTTTAAATGTGCCAGTAAAATTCACATTGATTAGAAAACAAAGCTCCTGCTACTGACACATTTTGTGGGAGTGAAAATGTCATGTCCAAATTCTTTTGCCAGTGTGACTACACTTGTGTCAGACTGACTAACCTGTTCTTTAACTTGTTTATTGGTGGCAGGATGACCTGGCCTAAGAATGCCTTTTGCTGTTTTATTCCACGTTTTAAGTGGGGGAAATAGAGAATATGGCTGTAAAGAAATGCATGTGGTTAAGCGTAAAATTCCAGTTTGTATCCCTAAGTAATTATACCAGGATGTCATTTCCTGGAGAGCGAGTCTAACAGAATTGAAAATGTGTCATGAAATAATTTCGCTTTAAAAGCAGAGATTCTTTAGCGTTTTCTCTTCCTAGTTGCTCCATGCAAGAAAGCCAGGAGTGTCATGATAACTTACTGATTTCTAAATGCTTGAAACAAACTTTTCAGTCCTGTCATTATGAGCGGTTCAAAGCAATGGGTGGAGGGGGCCCAAACCTTTCAGACTCTTACATTCTAGATGGAAAAGGTTGGACAGAAAAATGTAGTCTTAACATAGAGAGCCAGTCATGCTGCAGTCAAATGATCTGTTGAATGTTACTGTGCTAATCGTTGACCAAAACAGATGTCATGTGTAGTTGTCTTAGAGACAGGAAAGTACATCTTCGTGGGCTCCAGAACCAGTGCTTCCAGTACTTCAAACTTTATCTTCATGCTGAAATTGATAAGCTTTTACTATCAATTTCAGCATTAGAGAGACTGAAGCTTGTAATGGATGGTGAGATAGTGTTTGAAGACTTGAACTGCATGTACTGTTGTACAAACAACCATACTGATGCACAGCTTGTAGTCAGCAAATAGGGAGTTGTGAGGAAGAAAAAGAACCTGAACTTTTTAAAAAATAAATGATTTCCAATTGGCCTACGATTCAGGCATTCAGTCAGATCCACATCCATAGACTGAAGCATCCCTCTTATCTAGATGGCTAATCAGGGCATGAATAAACTATAGGTATAATTGGTTTTGAGTGGAGCAGAGGTGGATCACTCAGAAACAATGGCTGGAAGCATTTTAGAAAATGACAAAAATGTCCCCTACTACTTTATTGTGATAAAGGTAGATGACAGAATAAAAGCGAACAAAACCCAATGTGGATTCTAGTGTAGTAGGTGATTACTAAGTCATATGTGTAACAGTTTGGCAGTTCTGTGACTTGGCTGATGATAAAGTATTTCAACAGCTCATTCCCAAGTGGTTTGACCGCACACCAACCACAGGGAAAATGTTCCTCAGCCTGTTGCATCTCTGCCACCAGTACTTGCCAGTGGTACGCTAAAAAGTTTGGTCTGCTCACATTGCTAATTTCCACTGCCCTGATTGGTGATGAGTTGCAAGGAGCTTTCTTTGGAAGATCATCTATGGCTTACTTCCAAGTTATAGAGGGAAAACAATGTGATGTTTAGACTGTACATAAGGCATTATCCTATAATGGGGCTACGGATCACCTCCATCTCTAACTGCTTTTTTCCCCAGGAAACTGCTCAACTCTTGGACTCCTGTTCTTGATGCCATGATGTAAGCAATTTTCTGCTCACTGGAGATAGCTTAGGTAATGGGGGAAAAATTTAGATATTATAGGTATGAGGGGATACATGAGGAGCTGTACACAGAGTTAGGTCTTTTCCATCAGAAGTTTTAGTTCCAGTTCAGTGTTGGTCAACCATGTTTCAATATGCCCTGTGTAGTGATGTCCAAGGTGGGTTTCCAAGATGAGCTGCTTAAGGACTTTGGATATATTGCGTGGGCGAGTGCATGTGTGGGAGTTCGATGTGCCCTGGTGAATATGGACATGGTGATAAGAAGGGAAGGGGTAAAGTGTACCACTGTGTGCAGCTGTGAATAGTGTTAGACCAAAGTCCAAGTGACCCAATATCTTCTCTGTCTTTGAGTTCATAGACATCTCTTGTTGGAAGGTGAAAGTTTCTGTGGAAAGGAGCAGCAATGAGCTTTCAGCCACAGGTGTCAGAAATAGGTGTACAGGGCAGAGCAAAACAGAGCAAACATTTAGTGAAACTTCCCAAGGACACTCTGTAGCCTCCATTCACTTTCAGACTGGGATTCATCAAGAACCAGTTTGATGGATATTTAGGAACCCAAGAGCAACACTTATGAAACATGTCTCCCGTGGCATCCATACTAGCTTAAATCTGGGAGCAGTTCAGCTTGCATCCTGTGGGACGGAAGTTTGAGATAAGGGCAAGGGACCTGAAATGGTTCCATGATGAGCCATCTGAGGCTTCCTTGTGCTCTGAACTTCATCAAGCTGCTGAGCATCACATGTGTTTATACTCAGTACTGATACAGACTTGACAGACTAGAGGCATGTTGGTTTCATGAAATATGCATGTTGGCATTTCCAGTAGCTGGGTGAAAGTATCATGTGGCCAGGTTATGTTTTCTCCCATCCCACTGCTGCTCAAACAATGGGTTATCCCCATCCTAAACCTCTTTGGCAGGGAAAGGTCCTTTGTTTTGAATACTGAAGATGAAAATCTTATTTAGGAATTGAAAAACTTTTGTCAGCTAAACAAAATTCTGGAGCAGACCCGAAGTGGTAGGAAGAAAATTCCCCAAAATCTACTTTGAACATGAAGCCACGCTATAATGTTTACTTTTCATGAATTGTAATGAAGAGATTGGATTCAAAGACTGTGAAGGTCCTTTTCAGGTTTGTACTCTTATTCCATAATCCTTCCCATAAAGAAATGGGAAGTTGATGACAAGATCTGAATATCTCATTGATGACCATAGAAGTGAAGATTCTATCCATTTGGTAAAATGTCTTGTACAAGAAGTTGTTCCATTGAGCTACATTTAAAGAAATGTTATATACTAAGCACTTAACAGTCTTTGAGCTTCTGGAATTTTAGTAATTACATGAGCTTAGCATACACGCTTCGGAAACTTGCATTGCTACACTGTTTGAACCCAGGATGGAAAGGAATGGAAGTCATGGGTGCAGTGAACTTTAAAGCTGTTTTTTCTTTTGAAAGTACTTCTGGAAAGAACTTTAAAAAAAAAAAAAAAATACTTCTGAATTGTGAGTACTTCTGGATTCCGATAATAAATAAAACCATATTTTCAGCAGTTGGAAGTGACAATCCAGTACCTTGGATATATGTCTAGATACTTGAGGTGATGCAAGTGAGTAGAAGCAAGAGGTGAGGCAAGATGAGAAGAATATGGGTGAATTAGAACAAGGTTAAGATTTCATAGCTACTTTCTTTAAGGATGTACACAGCAACTTGGGTAACATGGCAGAAATGGGTGATTCAAAGTGTGCTGGCAAATGATTTTGAGAGATCTTGTATGTGGGAGAAGTGAAGAAAGCTACTGTGCGGGCTCAGGGCTGCACACGTACTAAATAGTGTGAAAAGAGCGTCTTTTTTGGAGATAGTTTTATATAGCTATTGCTGTATATTCCACTGAGTAATATGAAAACAAAGACTGACTGTTAGGTATTTTACTTCCTCTTTCCTACTAAATATGCTGGGGGAAATCAGAATAGCGGATAGAAAGTGTCATATTTGAATATTGCTTTCACTTCTCTTAGGCATGTGCTGTCTTGTAAACACCGAGCGGGGAGGGAAGTGCTGCTCCAGTAAAACACCGCTATGTGGATGTTGATCTAGTGGTCTTACGCAGTTATATACATGTCCAGCTGTACCAATGTCTTGTGTTTGTCAGAAGTAATTCGGAGGAAATAGTTATTAAAGTTACTGTAAAACTGTAATTGTAGCCCAAAAGGTTGGCTTTTAATCTGGGTCTGGATTTTTGTTCTCTACAACGTACTTCCTCCCGCTCCCCGCCCCCCCCACCCCCAAGGAGTGCAAGTATCTTTTGCAGACTGGATGATCTGTTGCTAAGTTAGAGAGAGACTGTTCTGTCAGAAAGCTGTAATAAATCAGTTTTGATGCTTTATTCAGGAGATATGTGGGCGATTAGGGAATATTCTTAATTAAGTGAAGGAAAGGTCTTGGTAGCTGGTAACTAAAGGCTCATTCCTTATTTATGAAGAGAGGCTTGCTAGTCTGGCCTTGGTTTGTTATCCAGTAACATGATAAACATTAATATGCTTCAGGTTATTAATCAACGTATGCTGTTTGCTGTGCAACTTGGTGCATACTTAAAATCAAGGGGTTCTTTAAGGTCAGAAGTGCCTTTGCTTTGACTTTCTTGATGCTTTATTCCATAAGGCCCTGTTTACTTTTTGGGCCCTTCCTTCTGAGCGTCATCTTTTTTTCCATTGCTTAACTGGTATTCCCAGGTCATTCCCGCAGCTAATATGGACTAATGCTCTCTTGTCCAAGGTGATGTTAAGAGGCTTAAGGGGCTTCTCTGAACCGCTACAGGTGTTATTAATGAGGTAGGACTTGCACCCTGATGTTCCCTTTTCTACCCCATAGCACAATTCTCATGTTGTGTTAAAGAAGCAGTTGTAGTTTTGGTCTTTCATCTCACAAATGAATAAATGTTTATTTAGACAAACTTGGAGGAAAACATCAATAAGAAAAGATGGTATTTCTAGCTGCTGCTGCTTAAAGATCTTGGTTAAAGATGGGAAGACTGTATACCTAGTTCCTTGTTATTTGTCTCTTAAATAAACACCTAGCTAGAGGAGCTTTGTCTGGCCAGTGGTCAGTGCTTATAAGGTTTTCTTAACCCTGGTTTAGAGCAATTTTTTTAGGGTGTGCTGACAGTCTTTATTCTTTGGGGTTGTGGTTTTTGTCAGCTTGCTTGGTCTGTCGCTCTTGATGTTGTAGTGACCATAACCAAACACAGCTGTTGAAACACTACACAGAAAGAACTTCATTTGCCTAAGTCCCTGCATGGGCTTATGATTTTGCTTTTGAACCCTTTGTGCTAACAGTAAATTTAAGTGAATTCTGTGTCTTGAGTCTTGTTTTGTCACACCTAACCAGCTATCCTGAATACCTGTGTGTTCTGTACCTGTCCCTACCTTCTGTTTTAAATAACAGGCTGTTTCAGTCTTTCTACAGAGATCAGCACAAATTTTGCATGTGGAAAGAAGGACGAGGATGAAGAAATCAGTGAAGAACATGAACACTGTGGGCTTGCATTGAATATCAGTCTTGGTTGTCTCATTGGTTCTGAACTCCGAAACAGCACTGTAGATTTTCTACCTGTGGTTATGGTGTACAACGAGAAGACTTCTTGCTCACGCTGAACCAACTGTTTACATTATTGCTCTGAGGTAGAACTGGAGTTCTGAGCAGCTCCCCAATGTAAATTCAGTTATTTAGTGAGGAAAGAGTTCAGTGGGCTAGCTAGCAAGAGAGGGTGTAAGGGAGGATAGACCAAAGGATGTAGCTACCTTTTAGGTGTAATATACAACCATCTTAATTTTTTTCACTTGTTATTTCAGTTATGTGAAGGGCTCTTTTGCATTCAAGTAGCTGGAGAATAATTATACTTCTGCATGGGCCATTTCAAATGCAGAGCTGTTCCTTCTTCTTCCTCTTTCACTTTCTCCCTATATGCATTAGGGAAGACACAATGCCTTTTGGACCACATCTTCCATTTGCTGACTGTCCTTGTTGAAACTCCCAGTGCTGTACAGAAACAGGAGTAGTTGTGGCAGAGTATGGATGATGAGAAAACTGTTATTGAGCCTTACTGTGTTCAAGTGAAAGCTTCGTAGGTGTTTTCTGTCTAAAGTGACCCTTTCAAAAGCCTTTCAGATGCCCTAAGCGTAATAAAGGGAAGGAAGCACCTTGATTTAAGGAACTGTAAACTAAAATCCACAATTGCACATCTGTGAGAACTTTGAGTCCATGTTGGTGAAGGTAGTTTTGACTTTTCTTGCGGTCATTTAGTCTGGGTAAATCACACTGCACAGATTCAGTGTGTCTCACTCCTTGCATCAAATCTTCAGGAACGTGAGGGAAGAAAGTGTTGTGTTTGGTGTCTGTTGCATCTTCACAGGAAAAAATGCATCTTTGAACTGGCGTTGGCCTCAGGTATAATTCATAGCAGGCATAACCTTTTAAAGACTGTTGCCAGAAAGTAGCTAAGCCTTAGAAAGGGAAATGAGTTACCGAACTGCTGATGAATCCCATCACTTGACATGAGGAAACTGAGATACGAAGGGGTGCAATCATAAGGAGGTCCACAAACGATTCATTGAACTAGTGATGGTTGTGTAGCTTTGAGGGCCTTGCTGACTTCAAGTGCTGCTGAAATGACATTAAAATAGAATTCCAAAAATTCCTTATGGTGACTCCTACAAAATTGCGTATCAAATGCTTCTGCTTTGCTTTTGAAGTAGGTCTGAAATCATGTGCGATTCTCTTAAGATGTGGAAAACTGATTAATTATAGAACTTCTAAATAAATCTTCCTGGCAAGCGTGTATACTGGAGTACAAGCATTTTCTTGTCCTTCCTGTGGTTTTAAGTAACAACACATCTAAATAGTATCTGAATGCTGTATGTTCCTTTGCTATTAAAGGCTTTGCGTACTGCAGCAGACTTGACCCAAGCCTCCTATCAGGTATCCTCTCTTTTGTAGTGGATTGTATCAAATTGGAAAACAAGGCAGCTTGAAAATTTATGTAAAATTGAATTAAGTATGAATTCTTGTCTACCATTTGACTTCCAAGAACTCAAGTTGCATGATTTCTACTTAATATCCAAACTGGTATGGATAGGTGACACAAGTAACTAATGAAAATCTGAGTAAGTAGAAAATTGTAATAATGTGTAGAGCAGTGCTGTGTTAATAAGTAATCCTCATGTTGGCTAAATACAGTCCATATTTTGATAGTTTTTTTTTTTTAGAACTAGAGGTTTTATGCTTTTTAAGAAAAGAAAACAAAAAAAGAATACTCAACCTGACTGTTGTGAGCTACAAAGCATGCAGAGCCCTGTGTTTTTCTGTTACTTAATTATGACAAATAGCTGACCTTGCAAGCTCAGTTCTGTTAAGTTCGAAACAACTGGGTTTGCTGTAGTAACGTTTGTGTTGCTAACTAATCTCTGCACCCTGCTTTAATGCTAGAATAGTTGGAAGGATTTTGCTTAAATTCTTTCAGAGCTACTGTGGGGTCATAAAGCAGGCAAGCTAGGAAACTCATATGGAAGCTAGGTAAAACAAGAATACGTACCAGCTTGTACAGAGGTCACAGCTGATCCTGAACTGAAAAGAATTTGTGGAATATTCTCGCTTGAAACAATCAGGAGGAGGGCTGCAGTCTGAAAATCGGAGATGACATCCAGAGATTAAGACTTGGTATTTATGTCAAAAACTGATAGGTAGGATGTTCCATTAAGACTAAGTAAGGAGAGTTGGTGCTGAAACTGTAGCCAGTGTTGAAAGTCCTGTACAGTATGTCTTCTGGAGAAAAACGATTGCTTTTCAGGTAATCAGGCCTCTGTGAAAACCCTGAATGGTGATTTGCTTTTGGCAGCTTTGGACTTTTATTTCTGTAAATTTTGACTTTGCTTGTACAAGATGATTTCCCAGCCTTCTTACACTGATTTTACCCTTGTATTTACACTTCGGGCAAAAGTAAGGTTGCTGTTTTTTCCTTTTTTCTTCCTCCCCTCTACTTATTCTTTGTTGAATAAGAAACACCCTCTTGAACCTGTGTGATGTTTGCACTTTACATGGGTTATATGGGATGTCACCAGAGTGGTGTGGTGTGGCAAAAAAAAAAAGCCTTTTTCTGATCCAGCCACGGATTTATAAAAATTTCTTCCAGGCTAATTGAATTTAAACTTCATTCTGGAAAATGTATTCAAATTTATTAAGTTCTTTAAAAATTATACTACTCCAACAGAATTTCTGAAACTTGCTGATGGGCCTGAAAGTGTTCAAGGCCAGGTTGGACGGGGCTTGGAGCAGCCTGGTCTAGTGGGAGGTGTCCCTGCCCAGGGCAGGGGAGTTGGAACTGGATGATCTTTAAGGTCTCTTCCAACCCAAACCATTCTATGAATCTATGATGCAGTAGGCCCACTGTCATTCTTTTATTAACATCTGGAAGAGTTTTCAGCCCTAACCCCCCTTTCCCAGAGGGGGCTATATGACAGCTGGCATCTTGGATGGCTGTTTCTGGGAGAAACTTAACTGCCTCCCTTCCTTAAGTTTAAATGCTCCTTTGACACCATTGCGAATTGATTTAATATGTTAAAGTGTCACTGTTTCTGCTGGGAGCAAGAATTCATGAATAGTTCTGCTGAAAGAGCCAGTGCTAAAGAGGGCAGACCATGCAACTGGGAGAGAGGGCAGGAGGAGGAGGCAGATGTGGGACAGAAAGAAGACAGACCTCCCCTTTTTCCCAGCAGTGAGCCATTAGATCATCTCAGCTGCTAATAAAATGATAGGCTCCATGTGATAAAGAAGAAGGCTTAGCTGTTGCCCATATTAATGACCTGAGCTTCGCTATTCATACTTGGAGCCTGAGCTAGTAAGCGTGGTAGATCAGTAGTGAAGATAGAAAAATGGTGTTTGGCTGTTTTCTCATCCTGCTTGGATATACTTACATGATTATTTTTTTCCCAGGGTCATCTGATTCTTGTAAAAGAATAATAAAGTGGTTAAGATGGAAGAGGAGTCAGAACTCTCTGTGCTTGTTTTTGCTACCCATTATGTGACCTTGAACAAATAATTATGAAATTCCACGAATACTTTAGGCTGTTGTAGGTAGTCGCCGTTCTCCTTGTGGTTCATGAACAGTCCAGACCTTATGTTAACAACAGTGCACTTCTCTCTTGTTTTGTCTTATTCCCTTTTCTTCCCTTCCTCCCCACCCCCCATCTCTGCAGTGCTTTTTACTGATGGTAGCAGATTGTTAGATTTAACCCAATAATAAACCCAAGTGAATAGTTTTGTCACTTCAGTTTCTCAGGCCCAGAGGGAAGCAGAGCGTGGTGCCTGGATCAGTTTAAGCCATGAAGAAACCGCAGTGTTAAAAAAAAAAAAAACCCTCTGCCACCTTCTACTCTTGCCTGCTCTGCTTTTGTGGTGGACACATCTATGTAGCTGCAGTGAGCTGAAATGAAGGGACTTTGACTTAAAATGAACTTCCTTTTTTTTGCCGGTTGTAGCTTGGATAATTTCTCTGACCCTCCCTGTGAGACTGCACAAATGCACAAGAAAATATTGTGTGGAAAGGGAACAAGTGTCTAGATGCAGAAGGTGGAATTTTAGGCAGAGGTAGTGAAAGATTACGGTATCTTAGTGTTGAGGGAACTAAAGCATGAAGGAACTGGGTGGTTTCAGTCCTTTAAACCTCAGAAGACTTGGTAGACTGTAAAGTTCTGGGATCATCTGATGTAAAAGCAAAGTATTAACAAGGATCTTGATCAAAATACTTTATTTTGTAGCAGCCTGACTTGTTTATGGCCTGTGGTAAATCTGGAGAGATTCCCAGAAAGTCATTGAATGGGAGCACCAGATAGGTTAAACAACTGATAATAGTTCTTCAGAATGATGAAAACTGAGTGCTTCGCTTTATTTAAGAAAAAAAAGACCCCTGACTCTTGAGAGAAGCTGGTCATTGCTGAGCATGGATGGTCTCACTGTGCTCCGTAGCAGCTCTGTCAAGATGCTGCTGTTGAATTCCGGGAAGCCAGTTCTGTGGCTCTGCAGGCACGAGGGATGAAACCTGATGGTAGGCTCTTCTCTTCTGATCTCATCTAAAGCTTTTCTGTATATCTTCAGGATAGCCATATGCTTATAACCTGTGATATCTTTACCTCCAGCAGTGTTCTTAAAATATAAGCTGCGACTCAAGGTTTCTTCTGAAGGAAAATTAGCGGATCTCTTCTGGTTTGTAGTCATTGATTCTTTTCAAGGTAGCAGGAAGCATTAATTTCTTTCATGTAGGAGTTGCTGTGTAGCAGTTGCTTTTACTCAGTTGCAACTTAGACTGGCAATTAAATCAAATGATAACAAGGCCTAGCATGTAATTTCACTGCTTCATTGACTTAGGAAGTGCAAAGGACTAGGACAATTGTGGTAATCAAAATAACTTGTGTGTCACAAACCCCCTAGACTGAGCTGTTAAACCTGCTTGACTACTCTGCTAAGCAGTGATCCAGGTAAACCTGAATTCAGGCTGCCTGCACTAAATTCAGAGCTGTTGGAAAAGTTAAAACCTTTTCTAATGGTATCAGTTCTGCTTGTCAGAGCTTACCTAAATCACTGCTCTGTTGAAAAATAACTTTTTTTGCAGAAGGCTGTCTAATTAAGAGGGCTGGTGCAGTGTCTGAGATCTTCAGGACTGTGTTGCTGATAGACTGTCAACTGTTAGAGGAGATAGCGGTGAGAATTATCTATACTCATCTGCATATTTTGCTTATCTTTTGTATGAAAGAAGATCCTGCACTATCAGCTTGCAAACACAGCTGGCTTTTTCTGAGCTGTGTGACTCATGAGGCTTCCAAACCATTTATCATGTTTTTGTAGCACTTGTATTTTGATTTTTAAACTGGACTTTTTGGAATGGCTGTTCTGGTTGCAGAGCATCTCATCTGTGGGGGGATCCTTCCTTGTGATGAAGATTTCTTGATACATTTATAAAAGAGAAAATAGCTAAAACTTGTCTCTAATGAGAAGCGACTGCTCTTTCCCACTTCATCTAAAAGAAAAAGGAAATGAAAGAACTCAGGATTATTTGCAGCTACTGTATTTGGTGTCAAGTGTAATAGGTCACTTCTCCATAAAGAGTTGCTTTTGCAGTTTGAAATGCACTGATACCTCACAGGGAAACACTTTCCACTTTGCTTGTAGAATCATAAATCACAGAATGGTTTGGGTTGGAAGGGACCTCAAAGATCATCCAGTTCCAACCCCCTGCCCTGGGCAGGGACACCTCCCACCAGACCAGGTTGCTCCAAGCCCTGTCCAACCTGGCCTTGAACCCCTCTAGGAATGGGGCAGCCACAGCTTCTCCGGGCAACCTGGGCCAGGGACTCACCACCCTCACAGGAAAGAATTTGTTCCTGAGATCTCATCTAAATCTCCCCTCTTTCAGTTTAAAGCTGTTCCCCCTCGTCCTATCGCTCCCCTCCCTCATCCAGAGTCCCTCCACAGCTTTCCTGGAGCCCCTTGAGGGACTGGGAGGGGTTCGAAGCTCTCTGCGGAGCCTTCTCTTCTCCAGGCTGAACCCCCCCCCCAGCTCTCTCAGCCTGTCCTCACAGCAGAGGGGCTCCAGGCTGTCATAGCTCTGCACATATTTTAAGCTGGTGGTTTTATTTGAGTGGTCCTGTCTGCCTTTGGCTGCTTGTTGCTGTACCTTCCCCTCTTCCATCAGCACAGCTGCTTCTAGAGCCGCACTGTGAACCGTATTGAGGAACTGAGCTGGTGAAACTAACCCCCTAGAAGACAGAGGTGGTTAATTTTCATCCAGATCGGTTCCCCGGTGTGATTCACTGAGCAGCTGCACAAGTGCTTATTTCTTAGTACAGATAAGGAGGGCGATGCAGCAGGGTGATTTGGGTGATGCCAGTGATAGCTGACCAACAACACAGTGGGTTTTTTGTTTTGTGTATTCTAACATCTTGAGCAAAAAAGATGTGAGACACAGAGGAGGTAACACTTAGTAGAGATTTGAAAATTTCATAAAAATAATACTTAGTTTGTCACAGAACAGCTGCAAGCCCTTGGTGAAGAATTTTAGAGCCTGTTTGAATTGTCTTTTGGATATGTCTTCATAGCTGATGGGTCTCCTGGCTAAAGCTAATTATCTTTGGTCAGGAGAGGTTAATTAGCTCTGAATTCTGAGGAAATCGGAATAATGCAATATAATACCAGCGACAACATAGTGGGGAAACTGGAAGGTTTATTTTCAGGATCCAAGTCCTGAATGATCCATCATGACCTCATACTAAAGAATGTGAACAAGAAAATTATCCCTGTAGTTGGAAACTTGTTCCCTGTCAGTTGGGCTAACCGGACAAGGAGTGGGACAGGAGGGAGGAGGAGAGTGATGACTAACTTGGAGATTTAAATAGACTTCATTATCTGTTGCATGTTGTGTCCTCAACTGTGGTGTGGTCTCACAGCCCCAAATTTAATGTTCCTCTTCCAACTGGTTTGGGAGAAGTGAGACTTGAGAATTCAGGATAAATTCCAGGGTTTGAAGGGTGCAAAGAAGTCACAAACCATGGTGATAAGGACACCACTCTTGTCCAGAGATGCAGGTGCAGGTTATAACACTTGACAACTTTTTCCAAACCTCATTGTATGTAGTGTAAGATGAGAAACTTGTTTGGCTTTGCTTGAGGGCTACTTCATTGTAACCTGCTACTTAAACCGGTCACACAATTAGTTTGCAATCCTAAAAAGACCTGCAGAAAGTTTCCCTCTTTATATTAGTTAGATGCTATGTGGACTATTCTTCTTGGGTTGTAGGCTGTTTAAAAAAAAAAAAACAAAACAAAACAAAAAAAAAACCAAAAAAACCACCAAACCAACATGAAGGGAGAAATGAGCATGGTAGATGATTGGTTTGTATGCTACTGAAATTAAAGGAGAACGATGGCACATAAAACCCTTGAATCATTTTTATAGGGAGTGCAATGTATGTTCAAAACCATTTCTTAAGGAATGTTTAAGTTGCTTATAAAAATGGCCAGCAAACTCACATGGCTATAGGGTTAGGTTTGAAATAACGTACAGGTCCATATATTTTTATTTTTTTTAAGTGAGGCTTTAGCTTTCTGTTGACATTCTTGATACCGATTTCTAACAAAATAAGACTGTCTAGTTCTGTAACTATGCAGCTTAGAAGTGCTGTTTGTTTTGTTATTTTTTTTTTAATTTTGCATTGCATGTATATGCTAGGGGTATCTGGGCATCCCATCTCAGACTCTGTTTTCAGTCTAACTCAGAAGTAGACTTCACACAAATGAATCCACCGGTGGTTTTGAGTGTCACATGAACAGAAATTTAATATTCTTATATATTTCCAGGGAGGAAAACTAATATATCACTTAAGTGATAAAAAGTTTCATATTGTGATTCCAAAACAGATTATGGCCTTTCAACTCTTGTTAAAAGTCTTTTAGGACAAGCTGCAAACAGAAACGTCATCTTTTGATTTCAAAAGCATTTTGAATCCGCTTTTGGTCAATGCGAGAGTGTTTCTTTTAAGGTGGATCCAGACTTACAAATTAACAAGCCTTTGGGAAAAAGCCATGTACTGTAAAATGAAATCTGTGGTAAAAGGAGACACTGAGACAGTTGTTTGAGGCTTGTGGTGGTTTGTGGTGATCCAAAAAGGACAGAGAGCCATTTATCAGCACCCCTGTGGTAGATGAGCGAGACACTGGTGGGTTGAGAGATTGATGGGGAGACTGTGATACTGAAGGATTTGGCGAGAACTTTATATATTCGATGTGGCAGTTTGCTGAGTGCTAAGTTCATGGTAGTCAGTTTTAAGCACGTGTGGGTTTTCCAAGTTAAAATCAGAACCCCAGCTAAGTGATTTAAGAGTGACTGGACAGTCCTACAAAATCGCTTTGTTAACTAGTTAAATTTAACAGTAAGCTAATAATGTAAATATTTGTCAAAGACAAAGGGCGTAGTATGCTTTGAAGCTGGGAATTTTAGCCACAACTATTAAAGCTATTTGGCAACTGGGGGGGAGGAGGGGGGGGAGGGAATTGATTCAACCTGATGATTTTCATTCGAGATACAGTATTGTAGCAAACTAACACAGTGTTGGAGCTGGATGAACTCACTTAAACTAAAACTTAGTGACATATTCTAATGTATTCAATCCAAGAGAAAAGGACTGGGTTATCCAAGCAGAAGGTAGCTGACAGACATCACAAATTTGACTTCAGTTTCCCTGAAAATCTAGATGGGTCTGTCTGATGTATTTTACTTTTATGTAAGGTTGTAAGAGCGATTTCTAGGATTACTGTGAATTCAGGAAGTCTTGTTCAGCCAGTTACTTCTGGCTCTGGACTAGGCAGTGGTTTATGTTGGAGCTCTTTGTTCACCGGTGCTTGTTGAAAATAGCTTTGGAGAGGAAGTGTTTCCAATGTCATGATGCAGAACACCTGGGTGATACTGCTGCTGTTTGATGCTAACAGTGTCACATATTTGCTTGAAGCTGCTCAAATAGTTGGAGTGATTTAGACACGTGGAATAAAAATTACGTATAGGACATGAGTAAGAATAGTTTATCTTGTAGATCAGTGTTACTTAATCTGAGCTCGTAGGTGCTAGTTGTTCCTTGTCCAGTCGGTTTCCTATGGCTTTGCTGAATGCTTATAGCTCACATGAGCTTTCTGCCAAAGAAAATTGAGTGTTTGGTGGGATTTTTTTTTATTACAATGGTGCTTTGGAAATCGTTAAAATGTTTTAATACAAAAAAAAAAAAGAGAAAGGGTTCAATTTCAATCTAAGAAAGTTCTTTAACTATTTAGGTTTTTCTCTTATTTTTAGCGCCGGCTTCGTCATCTTCGGAACATCGCTGCACGTAACATTATCAATAAGAATGGTTATCGCCTCTTGGATACCTACTTCACTCTTCACTTGTGTGATAATGCCAAGATATACAAAGGTAAGCCAGGCTTACAATCAACTTTTTTACAAGTTAATCGTTGAATTCTTATGATCCAAATTCTCTCCTTTTTTTGCCTTGACAACCTGCTGCCATTATGTGCATCATGTGTACTAACAGCACTTTGTTTTCTTGAACTTCATAAAAGCTTTCAGTGTTAGCAAGCAAGGAAGCAAAACAGATAATGGATCTGGTTGAGTCTCTTAAATCAGCCTCTTTTTGTTTGTCCCCCCATTGATAATTTAAGAAACTTGGGAACTTCCAAGAGCACTCTATAGGTACCACTTATCTTGTGGAGCATAAATCAGAATTTACTATTAACAAATTTTTCCAAAACCAGAATTGTCAGCCAATGACAAGAAGCATCCAGGCATCTGTTCTGCTTTTGATAACTGCTTTTGAGTGTTAGATTTCATTTCTCTTTAATGCTTTGCTTTCCACTACAATGTATACCTCTTCACTGTGGAGAGATGTTATTAAAATATGTATTTTTATGCTACTTTTGATATGATCGACAGTTGGAGCTTTGCAGGCAAACTTTTTTTCCTCCTAATTTGTATTTTCAGCTAGTGTAGTTGAACCTTACATTTTCAAGGTTGCTCTTATAGAAAGTTAAGAATATGTAAGTTGAGCTTGCTACCTGGGCTTTCTGGTGGTGGTTGGTTGAACCTGTAACGGATCATGATTTCTGCAGTGTTTGGTGTACGGGACTGTTCTGCGCACCATCAAAGCTTTATCCTTGGACTCCAGTGAGGGATATTGTACAAAATCTGTATTCCAGCCTCCAGAGCTGTGTACCTAAAGACTTCAAGCTCTTATTTTGGCTGGGAAAGCCAAGGTCCCTGTGTCAGCAGCGGCTTATTTCCATTTAAATACAGGGTTCTTGGCACCTCTGTGAGGTAATTTGGCTGTTCACTTTCTAAGCATCTGGAACAGGTCACCCTTGCTCTTCAGGAAAGCAGCGCAATTACTTTATCCCTGCTGCACTCCTCCAGGAAGATGTCATATGACAAACTCTTTTCACTTTGCAAATGTCATCCAAATATCGTAAAGTTACCCGAGCACGTTCTTTCCCCAGAAACCAAAACCTCAGTAAATCTTGAGGATTATCTTAGGTATAAAGATGAAATGCTAAATTTAAATAATGGCTTCTAATAATTAAGTGTGAATGAGTACTTTTGGTCAAAAGCGTGACTGCATTTAAAGTCTTTCTTGTGAATCTGTTGTGGATAAACTAGTCCCACAAGCATTTGTCTTTCATGAGTGTTAACTTATTTTAGCTTTTTCTATTTCAAATGCTAAGATCTGTATTGGTGTATAACCTAATCTAAAGATGTTTTTTTTTTACTCATTTTTCTTTAGAATTTTATAAGAGTGAGGTGATCAAGAATTCTCTGGTAAGTTATTTTAATATGGAAACACTTTCTTTTAAAAACTGTGTACTTATTGAAGTATGCTGATTTCTCTGCTGAACGCCATAAATGTTAAATCTGTATTTCTACTCTTTGGTTCTGCACATTCTTCTCCTTTCCAGGTTCTTTTCACAAGGGTTGGAATAGCGAGTTACTGACTAGTAGAAATAAATGGACGTTTATTTTAACAGCTGTGGAGTGATGGTCTGTTGGTACTCCTGCAGATAGGACTAAATGCTCCAAGGGTAGGGCACTTTCAAGTGAAAACTGTTCAGGGCTCAGGTTAAGCTTTACAATATATCTCCATTTTAAATATTGAGAACACCAAACGGGCAAAGTAATATTAGCTGGATTTTTACTGGCTTAACTTCTTTCGGTATCACCATCTTTCAGAGAATTGTATGCATCATAACTGAGGTTTGTTTGCAGTTCATCTTTTTTACTTTTTTTGCTGTTCTTGCTGATGTTAGCAACAGAAATAGCTGTTTTTATTTAAACGTCTGCGAATTGCTTATTCAAGGAGCACTTGTATATTACTTTGCTGGGTGTACAGATTCCTCAGAAGCTCGTGCTGTGCGGTTTAGCAACCTTGGTGTCAAAGCAGAGGCCCTGCTTGCAACACCCCAAATAAAGGGAGAGTCAAAGTGTTGCAGAATATACCACTGATTCCTTTGAACATCTTTTTGCTGTAGAGGTGAACAGTAAGGAACATGTACCTGCATATATAAAAATGTATATTATTTGAAGACCTAATAAATAGCTCTTAGAAACTGAAGTTTAAAAATGTCTCAGTTCCTAAATTTTCCAGTTCAGATCAGTGAAGGGACCAGAACTGAACGGTTTATTACACCTGAGAAGGGGTAGGTCTCTTTGTGGGAGTAGGATGTTGCAAGTGTTGGATAAGGGGGTTTGAAAACCTGCTGAACAGACTTTTTAATGTCTGTGTTAACAAGGTAGAACTGTGCCGTTTATAGCACACTGGGCTGTAAATGCTTTGAAACCCTCCTGAGTGGAGGAAGAGCTCTCTATGTCCACAAGGCTGTTTAACTTGTCCAAGACACAAGTTCCTTGAGACTTTAGGACGTTGAGCTCTGCCTATTCTAAATCAGGAAAAGGAATAACAAAAAGGGAATCTAACCAAAGGAAATGTGAGATGGAATGACAAAAATCTAAATAAAAGATGTCTTGAGCATGTTCCGTACATAATCTATGGGTATTTTAATGACCTGGTATTCTTGTGCCTGAATAGCTACCAAATATCCCTTCTCCTTAGGAAAACTTGATTAATGCATTCCTCCTGTAATACTGGGTAACTTTGCCCCTCCCTTCTTTTTAGAGGCATCTTATTCTAAATTGCCTTATACTAGTTCAGAGATGCTTGGCCTGTTCCAAGCTGCTTAAGCACTAGAAGGAAAGGCTTGTTCTGTCATGGGATGGTGGGTTCCTACCTTTTGCTTTTGTTTTGGAGGAGCTACTATTTCTGTTTCCGGACGAGGAGGGAGATACCTATAAAAAACACTTTCCCATTTTTGCATTTGGACCCCCTGTGGAAGTTCTAAAGTTGGTATTTGACTCTTGGCACTAGTGGGCGTTGGACTGACTTGGTTTGGTTGCAGCTTGGGCCGATTACAACAGTTCCCATAGATCTTTAATTTAAATGTTATCAGAGGTGAGTCCAAATTCTTGGAATGTCTCGTGTTTGCAAATCTGAGTTTTAATGGAATGGATGTTTAGAGTTTATCTTAATGTGTGCTGCTTCTGTAAAGCTTGAGATGGAAGTTTGATCTCTTGGAGTGCAGAAGAGCCCTTGGTGACAAGGTTTGAGGATTCCCATCAGCATCAGTCAAGGAGGAGAAGAATGTGAACAAACCTGTCAATAAATTGTGCAAACTTAATTACTAGGGAGTAGATCAGCGTTTTAGATTTAACTTTTGCAGTGTAAGCTTTACCCTAGTTTGCAGAAGCTGAATTATAACCTGGAAAGGAATCGTACTTCCACTTTTGAAGTTCCTGATTTGTCTAAGCTGAATTAGTAAATTCTCAAGTAAATTTTTCAACATCTTGTAATGGAAGGAAGCAGAGCCTACTCTGAGTTTCTAAAATACTTTATAGCATGTAGCTTTTAACCCAGGAATTCTGTCTAGAAAACAGAATAAGGAAGCAGCAGAGCCTGTTGGTTTTAACTCTGCGTGAACCTCGAAATGGCTGCTCTTCATTATTCTTAAGGTTTTTTTTTAGTCTTTGAAATGGATTTGAATACCTTCAGCTTGTTTGAGTTGTTTTGTCGCTCTTTGAATACCTACAGAATCCGACATGGAGGAGTCTGGATTTCGGAATAATGCCTGATCGTCTTGATACTTCTGTCTCCTGTTTTGTTGTGAGGATCTGGGGCGGCAAGAAGGAGCACTTTCAGCTTTTGATCGAATGGAAGGTCAATCTAGATGGGTTAAAGTACTTGGGCCAGCAGGTAACATAAAAACAGTTTTCCCTCAATTTTTTACTTAGGGAAACAAAACATCTAGATGAACAAATTTATAGAATGCTAAGAAAGGAAATTAGTGCATTTGAAGGATGTATTTTAAAGTTTGATTGCAGAGGTTCATGTTAGCTTACTTCAGAGCTTTAAATCTTGACTGGCTGAATGTTTTAAGCTACCATTGTTCACTGAGGCTCTTACATGATAGCACTCAGTGCTTTAAATTGTAATGCCTCAATTCAAGAAAACAGCATTATGATTATACATATGGTTAAATGAACATAGATCATAATTGTTCTGTATATTACCATTTTAATCCATTCTCATAATTGTGACATCCCATCAGAGATCTTCAGTCCAAGGAGCTTACTGCATAAGATCTGTTTTAATTCTGGTATTTGTCTCTTACTAGTAGCCTTTTGAAAAAGGTGAAGTGTGAGGTGTTTTCTGTATTGTGGAGCTTATAATAAAAGGGTCTCAAAAAGAAACCCATGTCATGTAAGTAATAAAAATAATGCTACCAAAAATATGGTAGCTCTTGAATCAAATAGATTGTTCTAATTCCACTGGGCCCTTTTTCACTGATTAACTGATAGGATCTATTTAGAATAGCTCATAGTATATTTCTCATGTTTAAACGAAAAGATATTTTTTTTAAATTGGGGTGTTTCAAAGCCTGTGAAGAAAGCTTTATAGGGGATGACTGCTCTAGCTTCACATGGTGCATTGATCCTGGCCAGCACCCCCTGCACTGGTGGGCTGGGAGAGAGTCAGAGGAGCAAAAATATGGAAAAAAACTCGTGGGTTGAGATAAAGACAGTTTAATAACTTAAAGAAAAAAAAAAAAATTAAAAATAAAAAAGGGAGGGGAGAGGGAAGAACAACACATAAGTGATGCAAAGGTAGTCATTCACCACCTCCCACCAGCAGACTTATGCCCAGCCAGTCCCCGAGCAACAGCTGCTTTGCAAAGACTGACCCCTGTTTTTTCACCACTAAGCACGATGTGATACGGTATGGAATATCCCTTCGGTCATTTTGGGTCAGCTGTCACAGCTCTGTCCCCTCCCAAGCTTTTGCCCACCCCCAGCCCTCCTCGCTGCGGGGGCAGAGTGAGAAACAGAGGAGACCTTGATGCTGTGCAAGCACTGCTCAGCAATAGCTAAAACACTGGTGTGGTACCAACACTGTTTTAGTCACAGATCTAAAACATAGCACCATATGGGCTGCTATGAAGAAAATTAACTCCATCGCTGCCAGACCCAGTACCCTTCAGCGTAGCTTTTTTCCATTTTTTACTGGACAAATGAAATGACTCCCTAAAGAATATTCTCTAGTGCATGATTTTATTTGAAATAGTGTTCTTTACATTAATAGCAGGATATTAGCTACAATACTGAACACTAATTTTGTATCTACTGTGACCACAAAAGCCTAATCTTGAATATCATTTTAGGTAATAATCGTGTGAAAGCTAATTACTCTTGAAACTTATCTCTTTGATTGGTTTCCTGGTCTCTTAGTTGTTTTTGTCAGCTGGGAATGCAACCACAGGAAAGATGCTCTGGCCTGTGTTTCTGCTTTCAAGGAAGAATGGCTGAACATACTCAGTGACTGTTGTTAAAGCTGGGAAGCAAATGCATTTTCTATGGTTAAATTCAGTTTTCTCTTAGGTGCTGAAAAACCACATTTGACTATCAGAGGGTGCTCGTTTGCAGTGTAAAATCACAGTAAGGTGACTGTAAAACGATTTGCTTTCTTCTCTTCTTACAGATACACGCAAGAAACCCAAATGAGATTATTTTTGGTCTCAATGATGGTTATTACGGAGCTTCATTTGAACAGAAGGTAAGGGTAACTCATATTTGTTCTGACTTGTTAGTACGGGTGACAAGCTGAAATTCAACTTCTAAAGTTAAGTTTTCACACTTGGATGCTCAGAACATTAAAATGCTCAGTTTTGAGAAGGAATACTTTTTTGACATGACAGATAAGAACTGTTATCTCGCCTCTATTGCATGGACATCTGAGCTGTTCTGGGAAGACTTAAAGCATAGCATTTTAAGTCCAAAAAAAAAAAAAAAGCCTGGTTACTGAAAATAAGCCTTGACTTCATTCTTTGAGACACACTTTGTTCAAATGTTGAACATTTTGAAAATGGTGTGGCTGTTAAGACTCATTTTAATGGCAAATATAAAAGTACGCTAAGTTTTGGTTCTCACTCTTAAAACCAGAATTTGTAGCTTCTGAATTGGAAGCTATTTATTTCCTTTGTGTCACAACTGTTTCACCCCATGGTTTTTTTCCAAAGGCTTCACTGTAGTATTTGTCCTTGTTCAGCCAATATTGTGATTGCAGCAAATGTCAGTGATGAAAAGTTTAAACTTACCTATTGTAAATAGCACAGCTGACAGGGTGATTTTTAAACCCAAATTGCTGGTGGCAATACTGGAGTATAGAATTGTAGAATCATAGAATGGTTTGGGTTGGAAAGGACCTGAAAGATCATCCAGTTCCAACCCCCTGCCCTGGGCAGGGACACCTCCCACCAGCCCAGGTTGCTCCAAGCCCTGTCCAACCTGGCCTTGAACCCCTCCAGGGATGGGGCAGCCACAGCTTCTCTGGGCAACCTTGGCCAGGGGCTCACCCCCCTCAGAGTAAAGAATTTCTTCCTGAGGTCTAACCTAAACCTCCCCTCTTTCAGTTTAAAACCATTCCCCCTCGTCCTATGGCTCCCCTCCCTCATCCAGAGTCCCTCCCCAGCTTTCCTGGAGCCCCTTGAGGGACTGGAAGGGGCTCCAAGGTCTCTGCAGAGCCTTCTCTTCTCCAGGCTGAACCCCCCCAGCTCTCTCAGCCTGTCCTCACAGCAGAGGGGCTCCAGCCCTCCCAGCATCTCCGGGGCCTCCTCTGGCCCCGCTCCAACAGCTCCGTGTCTCTCCTGTGCTGAGGCCCCAGAGCTGGAGGCAGCACTGCAGGGGAGTCTCCCCCGAGCGGAGCAGAGGGGCAGAATCCCCCCCCTCGCCCTGCTGCCCACGCTGCTGGGGATGCAGCCCAGGCTGCGGGGGGGATGGTTTCTGGGCTGCCAGTGCACATTGCTGGCTCATGTTGAGCTTCTCACTCCCTGACACCCCCAAGTCCTTCTCCTCAGGGCTGCTCTCCATCCATTCTCCACCCAGCCTGGATTTGTGCTTGGGATTGCCCTGACCCATGTTAAGGATAGGTTGTATAAGGGTCCTTGGCTGGAGAGAAAAAGACTCCTTGACACACAGCTGCAGTTTCTGCATTAGCCACAACCAGCAAGTCCAGTCTTGTGGGGATTTGAATGGAAGGAATTACTTTATAGTCAACAGTGCAGGTAGCTGTTCACGTGGGGAGAATGGAGCAAGGGACAAGGTGGCCACATGTGCAGAACTCTCTGGCTGTATGCAAGCCTCCAAGCTTTGGTGTTTTGATGGTTATCCTTCAAATAGTAGATGGTTCGGTTCAGAGCTCAGACTGTGTGCTTCCTGGTGCTGTTAACTCAGTTTTCCTGAAGCAGGATGCAATTCTAGTTTTTCAGGATTTCTCTGTGAATGATGTGGGCCTGAATTCAATGCCGATTCACTGTCCTCTTTCCTGATGGTTTGTTGTCAGGACTTGCTTCCTAGCTCATAACATTTAAAAGTACACCTTAGTTTTTGTTCTTGTACGTGCTCTGTAACTAAGTTGCAAATACAGTTGTAGCCGATGTAGAGCACAAATAATCTCCTTTTTTGTCCTTTCCTATAATTTATTCAGCTCTTTCTGGCTGCAAGAGCTAGAAATTGTTTTGTCACCCTGCTTTACATCTTCCAGTTGCTTTCTTTGTCAGTTCCTTGACCTAAATCTCTTCTCGTATAGCACATACTTCCTGTATTTAAGTATCTTATCTGCCGTTCAAGCCAAACTAGGTGGCACAAGCAAACTCTTCCTGTAACCTTCAGAAGCCGTGTGCATCTAAGGGGTATTTTTGCTCTTAGTTGGTCTTGCTTTATAATTTTCCTGTCAATGCTGGATATTCTGAATATTATACAGCCACTTTGGTGGTTATTCTAAGTATTATTTATGAAGTGCCACCTGAAATCCTCTGTAGGAAGGGATTTTTGGTGTCAGGAAACTGCAATACAATACCTTTTCTGCTTGGTTGTATGGATATTTTTCTAATCTCTTGAGGTGCTTTTTTCTTTGTGGTGGTGGCAGGTCTCGTAATACTTAAAGACATCTTAGTCATAAGCCTCAATTTTTGAGATAATACATGGACGGAATAGTAGTTTTAGTTTCTTTACTCTGGCACATATGAAACCTCATTATGAAAGCAGATGTGTACACGTACCATTTTGCAAGTCTAATGAAAACCTTGTGCACAAAGACACTTCAGTCTGTTGCACGTGTCCTCTATTTTTGCACATCTCAGTGTGACCAAAGTTAAGGTATGGTACTCTTTTTTTTTTTTCTTTAATTATTATTTTATCCTGCCTCCCCTCCCCCATTGCTCAAAAAAAACCCCTTATTACTTTAATTCATAGGCAAAAGAATTATTAAATTGCCAAAGTAGATTTATACAGTCTTAGAATAAAGTGCATTTTATTAGTGTATTAAATGTCTTTTAATAAGACAATTAAGACCACTTATGAGCCAAAATAAGAAAATTGTTGGAGGCCGACTAAACAATTCTGGTGATATTTCATGAGTTCATGGTTTTAAAACCCACTGCAGATGTACTTCTGAGCATTACTTGATCCATCTGGAGCTAAGTGCAAATTCCCATTTTCAGTCGTGTGAACTTGTGATGAGAGAGGTGGGAGCCTGAACGCTATTGTAGCAGAATAAACTCAAGTAGGACAGGAATGTTAGGCACTGTCCCAACTATGATTTTTATTGACGAACATTGTAGATTTATTGATTGAATAGATATCTCCCTCATAATATCTACCTGGTAAACAGAACCAGCAAGAGCAATGTTCTCAAATGGGAATATTCAAATTGCTAAATTGTTTAATTTAAAATCAAAGCACTGGAAGCTTACAGGAACCTAATGAAATTCAACAAGGGCAAGTGTATGGTGCTGCACCTGGGGGGGAATAACCCCATGCACCAGTACAGATTGGGGGCTGACCTGCTGGAGAGCAGCTCAGTGGAAAGAGACCTGGGAGTCCTGGTGGACAACAGGCTGCCCACGAATGAACAATATGCTCTTGTGGCCAAGAAGGCCAATGGCATCCTGGGGTGCATTAAAAAGTGTGGCCAGCAGGTGGAGGGAGGTCATCCTCGCCCTCTACTTTGCCCTGGTGAGGCCACATCTGGAGTCCTGGGTCCAGTTCTGGGCTCCCCAGTTCAAGAAGGACAGGGAACTGCTGGAGAGGGGACAGCAGAGGCTACGAAAATGATCAAGGGACTGGAGCATCTCTGTGCTGAGGAAAGGCTGAGAGCCCTGGGGCTGTTCAGTCTGGAAAAAAGACAACTGGCGGGGGGGAGGGTTCTTATCAATACTTATATATACTTAAAGGGTGGGTGTCAGGAGGATGGGGCCAGGCTCTTTTCAATGATGCCCAGTGACAGGACAAGAGGTAATGGGCACGACTTTTAACATAGAAAGCTCCATCTAAACATAAGGAGGAACTTCTTTACTCTGAGGGTGGCAGAGCCCTGGCACAGGCTGCCCAGAGAGATGGTGGAGTCTCCGTCTCTGGAGACATTCCAAACCCACCTGGAGGCGTTCCTGTGCCACCTGCTCTGGGTGACCCTGCTCTGGCAGGGGGTTGGACTGGATGATCTCCAGAGGTCCCTTCCAACCCTGCCATTCTGTGATTTTGTGTTTCACTAGGTAATGCACTTTAGCTGTCATTTTAGAACCTTCAAGCCTACTTGTCTATAAGGTTACCTTCAGAATGCAGGTTTGTGCTGAAAATACTTGCTTTGTAGGAAGCTCCTGTCATCTGAAGGAGCAACTGTAGCAGCAATACTGGTGGAGAAATCCTAGGTAAGCAAGGCAATTATAGGGTAGCAATTATTGTCTTACCAGAATAAAGGAACCATATCTGGGGCCTCAGAGTTGTTAATGACTTCATTTTTTTTTTTTTTTCCTGCTGAATGTCAGAAAGCCTTTAAATTCTCTATCCTTAACGATATTTAGGTATTTGGAATTTTACCTTTCTTCCATCGCTTCTGTCCAGCAGCAACTTGGCTGTTGCTGGTATGCAATGAAAAAATAAATGTTTTCTTTCAGTAATATTCATGTTCAAGTTGTAGTTTTCTTGCTGCAATGGATACTTAGCTCATGGCAAGAAAAAAAGTTGGGAAATAAGTTTTCAAAAGCCTCTGTGTGTGCCTTCTGAGCCCTGAAGGGTATTATTGCTTTATGATAGGTGTCTGACAGTGCTCATGTAACTCCTTGAGCATTTAAAGCTTTTCTTCTCAATGTAAATACAAATGTGTGCTGCCAGTATAGCTGCTTTGTTCTTAACTACATTTGACTTTCACATAATTGTACCTCCAACTTCTGCTTTTTGTTGAAGCTTTTTTATTATTATTTTGTAGTAAATTGTGCAGCAGTTTTGCTAGAAGATTTCAGAGGGATTCTGCTGCTTTTGTCACAGCTGTGTCCAATCTATTTTCCTCCTTCCTTTCTGGCATGGGACAGCTGAAGCATTTGTTTCTCTCTTAGTTTCATCTTTTCTTGTAATCGTACACTGAAACTCTATTTTGATTTGCTTGAACTGGACCAATGTTTGAATAACATAGATGTCAGCTTCAGAGATACTTTTTTGAAGCTGTCTACCTTTGACTTAAAGGATTCCCCCTCCTTTAGCTGTTTCCTGAATCTGCTTGGTCTTGTCCGAGACTTCATCCTTGTGTGTAAAATCACTTTTGACCTAGGTTCAACAAAATTAGTTCTGGGTGCTCCAGTGGCTTTCTTAAAACCAGGTTTCTCCCTCTCTGGTTTCCTCAATGCCTTCCTGGCTTTCAAATTTTCTTTCAACCATTTTATGCTTGCTGCTACTAACTGATAAGATTTGCCCTTGCTCCTGCAGTGATATCCTTTCAGAAAGTGTATTTAGGGAAGCACGTGTAGCTTTTAGTTAATGACTAGCTTTCTGTTGTCTCCTTAAAGAAGTAAAACCAGAAATAGTCTATACAGCTGTCACAACTCAAAACATTTGGTTGTGGTCAGGGGTACGGGGGAACAGAAGGAATAGTCTTCAAGGATATTAAATTGTAGCTACTTTTTCAACCCTCAAGCAGGAAAGACCCTTATCTTCAGAAAGCTGGGTCTATCTCTCTCTGCTGCATGCGGTCTCCATCACTGCAGGTAGAGTCTTTCCCCGCATATGCATTTTTTAATTTATTTTATTTTTATCAGCTAGATCCTGGCCACTCTGCACAAGCAAAGCCTTTTTGTGTGTTTGCAAATACACGTGCCTGTATCTAATAAATGCTGTGGCAGAGACGTGGACAAACTCCCCTTTCAAAGGGCAAACTTCTTTAATAGCGAAGTCTGAAACCCTTCCATTGCACGTTCTGTGAGTTTCCTCAGGGTCAAACAGTTTGTATCGACCGCTTGGTGTCTGATTCTTTGGGAATTTCCTTTCAACACACTGTAGTACAGGGGAAAAATAAAAGGCTGAAATATGTTGCTATGTTATTCTAGGCCACTCCACTCAATCTCTGAAGAATTTTATACTTTACTTTCTGAAGGCAGTGTTTCTTGAAACAAGGTCAACTCCATGGGGTAAAATGGTGATGGTGGTAGTTGTACGTTTTCAGTTTTCCACCATCCTAATTTCATTCAGGCTTTAAGATGTCTTAATTCTGGTATTTTTTCAGGGGATATATGTATGGATTTCAGTATGTGGGATCCAACATCTTGAGAATGGAAATGAGGAGCTGAGACAGCTGCTGATAAGCATCATATTGCAATAGAGGCACTACAGTGTAGCGTATAGATCTCACGATTATTTACGTGGAACCTTATTTTTGGTGGAAAGCTGCTGCCTGGCTAACAGTTGTGTCAGTAGATACTGAGATATAACTCTGCATTTCAACATCTTCTATATAGAAACAGCCTGTTGAGGCAGGAAAGAATATGTAGGCAGGGATTGTGGTACTCGGAGTACGTCTGTATCACTGCTGGAAAATTAGCTGATCACGTGGACCAGCTGGGGCTACATCATACACTAAAATAAATGCCTTTTTTCCTACAATCCATGAAGTTTCTGACAATGCTGCCAAGTGGTTTGACCTGCTTAAAATTTGCTTTATTGTGTGAAGAAAAAGTTCTGAGTTTGTGGTGTTTCTAGGAATTTGTGTGACTATGCCTGATAAGAAAAGCTCGGTATCTGGCCTTCACAGCATGAAGAATTGTTGTTTTGATGCCTCTTGTGCAGAATGTACGCTTTGGTCTCTTAAGAATGACATACGGGATTGGTGGGTTTTTTTTTTGTAACTTCCAGAAACTTGTTCACATATTCAAAAGTAAGATTGCTTCGATCTTTTAAATGTGTTAGTGTGGATAAAGAACAGAGCTTTATCTCATGGTCTTGTACATCTGGCACGTTACTGAATGGGCTCTCGGATCTGAAGCTGCAGACTGGCAGTACTGTAAATTGCATCCTTTGGTATTTCTGTGCATAAAATTTGTGCAGTAATAGATTATAAAATTCAAGAAAACACACTCTGTGTCTAGAACACAAATAAAGTGATAGATCATTAACATCTTTATAGGTGGTGTTGTAGGCCAGACTTGAACTTGGTGTTATTGCTGCCTTAAATTATTTCTACCTACCATACATAAAACTTTATGAATACAGATTTAAAATACATTAAATACAAGATCATTTGTTATCCCACGAAAAGTGCATGCTTTCAGTCAAGGTGGAAAAAAATCTTGATTCGTAAATTAACATTCTTTCTTTGCCTTTAAGGATCACTCAGGTACCCTGAAGAATAGTCTTCTCCAGGTGGATCAGAACTGCGTTCGTAACTCTTACGATGTCTTCTCTTTGCTTAGGTAAGGTTTTTTGAGAATATTATTTGTAGCTATTGTAACTTCTTTAGCGTGGAAGGAACCTTTCCAAATAAAAAAAAAAAAGAACACTTTTTGAACTGGAGTGTGCAAAGGAGATACCTAAGTAGTGCTGCTTTGCTGTTGGTAGCAAGGAATGGGCCTCAATGTATGTTCCTTGGTGGTCTCTAGGCTTCTGCCATGTGGACGTTTGAGCGCTCTGAACTGGAGCTGGCTCTGTAGCCCATGGACTTGCCTTCTGAATGTTGAAATCGTGGAGCTTCTGTGTTGGAGGGCTTCTGCGGAAAGCCCCTACTCAGTTCTCCTTAACAAAATTAAAATTTCTTTAAATAAATTAGAACAACGGAAAATAAACAACTTGCCAAAACTTGGTAGAATGACACTGTGGTTGAAACAAAACAGCTATACACCTAAGTGTTTGTGTGTGTGTCTGGGTTGAGTTGTGTGTTTTATAATTTTTTTAATGTTGAGCCACAGAATTTAATTTACCTTTTGCATAATTCTTCCTTGTAATCCAGGATAGAGACACTGCATAGTCAGGACTCAGTTACTTCAACACATGTACAGTATAAGGAAGGTATGGTAACTGCACTTTTGGGTGGTTACCTAGGTGTCTCTGGTGGTGAAAAACATGAAATTCTAGTATGAAGGTAAACAAGAAGGCCTTTTTCAGATCTGCTTTAATTTTAACAGCTCAAGAATGTTAGCTGTGGGGAAATACAATAAAGGTTTTAAATGCTGCTGGTAGGTGGGTTTTGAGGAATTTGTATCTAAAAGGCGCTTTAAAAGACAGGTTGATAACTTCAGTTCTGCAGTAACAGCAATAGATATGCTACTAAAGAAACTCTTGAAATGGAAATGTTTAATATGCTTTGAAAAGTCCTTGGAAAAATACATTTGTGTTTTTATCAGTTGTGAAAGCTGAATGCAGTTGATAGCGTTAACAGTAGGTGTCACTGTTGCCTGTATGAAGCATTAGCTCTGTATTCTGTAGCGAAGAAAGTGGGAGGAAAAGTTAACTCTAGGCTGCTTATTCAGAAGTTTTTATTTTATAAGCTCTCTTAAAATTTAAATGTACTGTTTCTTGATCTGTAAAGCATATTTAAACGAAAGACTGCTTATTAAATGTCTGTCTTCTGTACCTCTAGTGGAAAACAACCAGGGGGCGTGTTAGGAAGTTCTGGTTACATTCTGGCACGGCCCAGTCTTACGCTACCTAACATTAAGTGTTTGTTAAATAGAGGGAAGAAAACATGTGCTGCTCATCCCGATTGCGTTGTTCAGGCGTGTTTTTCACGTTTCATTTACACTTCTTTGTAGTACGAAGCACGCTCCAGAAAAAACACTCACTATTATACCAGCTGGTCATGAACTTGACCGACTGGAGCCCTGTCTAATCTGAGCTGTGGTCTTTCTTGTGAAAGTGTCTGTCTATCATAAATCTGATAAGAAATGAAGATGTCAGCTTTGATAAAGCTCCCCTTGCTGGGTGCTCACCCGTGCTGTTTTGAAACCTGGTTACTGGAGCCGTGCACTTTGCTCAGTCTTGGGAAGGTGAAAGTCCAGGCACCATCTCTTACAGTTCCTAGGGTCTTGGGTGTAGCTGCTGTTTAGCCCGGACTCAGAGCTGAGACATCCTCCTTTTTTTTTTTTTTTTTTTTTTGTCCTGAAAGGAACAATTTTTTTCCCATCTTCAGTACCAGGCCTGCTGCTGATTATATTTCAGTGGATTCTACATGCCTGTCAAGGAGTATATATTGCATTGTCTCGTTCCAGCAAGAGTTAGAAGTTCTAATTTGTGACCATACCTAGCTGCTATTTTTACCTGTTTCCTTCCTAGCTAGGAAAGTTCTTCAGGAACTGAGGCAAAATCCTCTGTGGAATACTGAATTCTTTCTCCTCCCTCTCACGTTAACTCTGCTTTTTACAGATGCACTTTCTCTACTGCTGCTTACCTTTGATATCTGGCTCAAAAAGACTAGTTTCTTTCTTTTAAAATAATCTCTAGTCTCTTTTTGTGAGGTGTCTTTTCTTTTTTTTTCCCCTCTTACCAAGCAGTCTGCTTTGCCACCTCCTACAGGAGTCCAGCTGTGAGTAACTAGCCTGTGAACTCTTTCCAAAGATAGCTTTTGTGAGCACGTTCCGCTTACAGCCAGAAGAGAGAGATGGGCATAATTTGAGTTGTGATTCATTTGACAGGACATGTACTTTGGGAGGAAATGAATCGCTGTCTGCCTGCTGCTGTCTGTTGGCTATAAAGAGAATAGGCAGGTGTCTGCATCATAAAGGTTTGCATCTGACCGCATAAATCCCACATTTTGAAGACTTTCTCATGATATGATATTTGTCTGTAGTAAAAATTCACAAGCTGCATGTGGGGTTTCCTGATGTTTTCATGAGGCGTGTGAATCTGAAGAACAGCTTGTCCTGGCTTGGTTTAAGCCTTTCAAAAAAGGAAGCAAGTCTTGGGGATGGTGGTCTCAGCATCCCAGTTATTCTGATGGTACCATGCTGCCAGGTGTGGCATAGCCACTGTGATCAGCTCTGCAGTGTCAAAATCAATTGAGAGAGAAGGTTCTAGTTCAACTCTTAACTCTTGGAAAAATTGCAAAATGAGAACTTCTGTGGTTGACCTCTGTCTGCTATCAAAACTGCTTTTTGGGGAAGGAATTATTTCTTTTTTCTTTTTTTACTCCTCAGAAGAAGCGAATAGTTAAAACTTCTAAGCTTGTGAATAGGCCTTAATGAAAAGCACGTGCTTGGCTGCAATTATGTTGATTAAAAAAAAAAATTAATTAGGATTGCTAGAGTGTGTGAGCAGTAGAGAATTTTTTGAGTGTTGGATTAAAATAGTGCCTATGTGCTCAGATGCTTAATTACATGGATTTACAAGTTAATTAAGCAGGAGGAAAAGTTTAAGTACCCAGACAGGGTACTTTACACAAGGAAGTTCTCAGCACCTCTGTAGCTCGTGAACCTTCTTGTTTTGGGGGGGACAAGATCCTTAGGCAAACAGAGCGGTGCTAATTAGTTATTCATGCCATATGGAAATGACGCATGTTCTTCCAGCCATTTGTTTTAAAAAGGCTAACTAACGAAAATTAACCACCCCAACTGGAAAGCGAAAATTTTGAGGGTTTTTTTTTTGTCCCTTGGCCGTATTGTCAGATTTCCTGAAAAGAGGTCGCTTAAAGGCTTACTAAATATTATGTAACTGGTAATAATAGGTTATACAGTAACACGTTTCACCTTTCACATAACACTTAAGATGGGCCAAATACATCTGAGGTCATGTTCTGGACATGTCTCCATAATCAAACTCTCAGCATGTTTGCAGCACTAATGGGAATAGATTTATATTTAGTATTCTTAGTTTTCTATCCTCCTTTTTCTTTAAACTTTGAAAAAATAGACCTTTCAATATTAAGTGGTGTTGGAAAGATGGGATATGCTGGCAATTACTAAAGAAAGGGCTTAAAATCCTGTATGTTAAAATTTTATGTCAATTCCTAAGTACAAAAAATAGTATCTTGTATTCTTCAACAGCTTTTCATGGTATTGTGACACTTAGAGCAATTGGCTGGCTAATAGCTTTTGTGCCTTTAAATATGTGAGCGCCTGAAATCCTCCCAAATTCGTCCTGGAGACAAAAAGTGCTCTAAGAACTTGTGAAACCTGCCCCTTTGAAGTTTTGCTTCCTGTATTTTTCTCTCCAGTCAAACCTGCTTTCTCTGTGGTTTAACTGTTCCATCAACAGATGGGATGGTACATTTGTGCTGTTTGGCCAGCTAGTTAGTGCAAAATTGAACTAGTTTCGATTGTATTTTTGTTTTTTTTTTTTAAAATATTGTTTTTTAACAACAACAAAAGCTGACATTTGTACAATGTGAGTGGTGGAGATGAGGACAAGACCAACTCCAACAACTGCTGTAATATTGCTAATATCTAACCTGGCTGAAGTTGATTTAACTAATACTACTAGGTGTCAAAGGGCTTCCTCTGCTACTGCCGTGTGCTCATCTGATCTAGCGGATTAAATCTCTAAAACTAGAGCAACTCCACAGACCACACAGGCTGTGCCTTCACCAAGCACAAGAAGTTCTTGCAGTTCTAGCGATGAGCAAATAAATCTGGCTGCAGTGCTCTGGACAGGTAAATATGACTTTTCTAACCAGGTCGTAACACTAAGTGAACAATTTCCCTGTATTTCACATCACGACAGTGATGGTTTAGTGAATTGAAATGGCCCAAGATTACCAGGGACACGACACTGCTTTGCAAAGGTCCAGAGCTCAACTTCTGAACCAGCAACTAATTACTACTTTCTAGGTTGGGGGCTCAAAAAAGCTTGCAGTGCACTCTTGCACTGGGCATGTTGATGCATGACAAGTAGAAATATAAATTACTAGAAATTGTCTTAAGCCCTAGTGTCTTAAGTATGCCCATCTTCTTCAGGTTTCATAATCTGTCATAGCTCAGGACTATGCTTCAGGTGACAGGCTTTGTTTCAGGATTTGTGGTTTGTAATCATAGAATCACAGAATGGTTTAGGTTGGAAGGGGCCTTAAAGATCATTCAGTTCCAACCCCCTGCCCTGGGCAGGGACACCTCCCACCAGCCCAGGTTCCTCCAAGCCCCATCCAACCTGGCCTTGAACCCCTCCAGGGATGGGGCAGCCACAGCTTCTCTGGGCAACCTGGGACAGGGGCTCACCACCCTCACAGCAAACAACTTCTGCCTCAGATCTCATCTACATCTCCCCTCTTCCAGAGTAAAACCCTTCCCCCTCGTCCCATGGCTCCCCTCCCTGATCCAGAGTCCCTCCCCAGCTTTCCTGGAGCCCCTTGCAGGACTGGAAGGGGCTCGAAGGTCTCCCCGGAGCCTTCTCTTCTCCAGGCTGAACCCCCCCAGCTCTCTCAGCCTGTCCTCACAGCAGAGGGGCTCCAGCCCTCCCAGCATCTCCGGGGCCTCCTCTGGCCCCGCTCCAACAGCTCCGTGTCTCTCCTGTGCTGAGGCCCCAGAGCTGGAGGCAGCACTGCAGGGGGGTCTCCCCCGAGCGGAGCAGAGGGGCAGAATCCCCCCCCTCGCCCTGCTGCCCACGCTGCTGGGGATGCAGCCCAGGCTGCGGGGGGGTTTCTGGGCTGAGAGTGGATGTCATCACTGAAGAGATACTACTGAAGAATACAAATGTAAGTGGTATTTGTCTGCAATCTGAAACTTTGAGATGTTGGTAAAATTGACTAACTTAAGTAACCAAGACTAAAATGTGGGGTCACAACATAGGTAGAGCTAAAAAAAAGCTGATTCTATCTTAGGAAAAAAGCTTTTTTAATGAATACATTACTCGTGTGTTTAAATTCTTCCATCTTTTATTAGCAGTCTTATTGAATGAATAGAACTTTCAAAAGTTGATCTCTGAAACTAGAAATAGAGACAGAAGTGCGTGCTCAACGTGATCAGTTGTAGTGTTCCCATGAGTAGCTCGGAGTAGTTTCTCTGAGACTACAGAGTCAGTGGAATTGCACATGCGAAATGTAGTAACTGCCTTTGGGTAGCTATTTTTAACACATGGAAATTATGCTAAACTTGAAGAGAGTTTATGAACTCTCTTTTTCATAAGCTCTTTGAGTGGGGAATGATGGAGTGAGCAAGGTCTTCATGGCCTTACACCTTAGCACAAAGCAGTTTATCTCGGGGGTACATTGACCTGGTTACAGCTATGGAGAAGCACAAGACAAGTCAGCCTTGAACAATTCTAGAGTGTCCTGTCTTGACAGCCAATAGGTCAGTCAGACTTTGCTATTGTGTAGTTGCTATAAGCAGCAATTCCAAACTTGAGGCTTCCAAATGTTTGGTGAAGTGAAAAGGAGGAAAGCAGGAAAAAAACCTACTATCAGTGACTCTCCAACTCTGGTTGTGCAGCATCTGATAACAAGCCCAGAGGTGAACCACACAAAGCTGTATTGTCTTTGGAATGTTCCTTGAAGTTCCTCTACTTCCACCCTCATCTCCATGAAAGATGAGAACCCAAAAGACTGGAATAGGTAGGATTCTGCCCCCAACCTCTGCGATTCTGACTTCATGGAAAGAGAGAGTTGCTCTTTGCTACGCTGTTCCTTTTAGGATGGTGGTAGGTGCGTATTTAGAGATAAGGAGAGGTATGAAAGGCTTCTTCTTGTTTTAAAATGTGCACCGACAGTTAAGTCTTTTGTTTATAGCTTTTTCCTTTGCTGTTCTTTCCTCGGAGAAGGATCTCAAGTCATAGCCATGTCCAAGACCTTTGTAAATGTTGTAGTTACGGATGTTCATGCAGTAGGAACAGTGCCACGTCCTGTGAAGGTGGCGAGTGTGTGGCAGAAAAAGGCTGCCACTGATACCCTGATGCTTTTCCAGTGCCTTGTTCTACCTTTTCCTGTGAGTATCTTAGCAATCAAATTGCTGGATCGTGTCACAGACTTTCAGACTTTAATGTTGCTACCGCTGCTGCCATCGCCCTCTCCCAGCAGATGTGGAAATACGCAGTCTCAAGTGTGGAATGGGTAGCAGGGTTCCTCTTAGCCCGACTTGTGAAATCTGCTAAAACTTCCCTTTGCTAGTGATAAGTGTCATTGTTTTTCTGTGATGGCCAGACCTGATGTTTCTAACTGGGAAGGATTTCCACCTGGAAGACTTGGCTCTCCGTACTGTATAGGCAGCCAAGACAAGGCAGGCATCCCCTTGGCTTTGGACATGAAAACCCAGGTGGCCTAAGGCCAGGATAAATAAATACGAACTGTAATCGGACCTCTTGAGTGCCTCTGTATACTTCAATAAGCAGTACTGAAATGGATGAACGGTATAACAAGTGTCATCTCTCTTGGCCTAAAAACCATGTGGGTTGGAATTGTGAGGTAGTGTCTTCCTGGGAAGCAGCGATGGAGAATGGAAACTGGGATCTGAATTTTTTTTTTTTTTGAGAGGCTCCTTAGAGATTTTGATCTGTGGAATCAAACTTTCAGACAAATCTGTTCCCTGGGATTGAACTTGTGTGGTGCTAAGCTATATGGAAACTGATGCTAATCAGTCATCAGAGGAGTCAATTTACAAACCTGACTTTTGCCAAAATCTGTAGAAGAGAGGGGCACGGGTCATAGCAAGTTGAAACAGTCCGTGAAGCGTGAGAGAGCTGGGGTTTTTTTTGTATGTTAACTTAGCTGCAGGGTTAGTAGTCTTCTGCTGCTGCTCTTATCTTTGGCTTTCCTAATATGCCATATGGAATAAAACACCCCTACAGTGGCGGTTTTTTAGCGTAAGTGTGATAGGCATGTTGCTAGTTCTTGATCAGATTTGGTTTCAGAGCACTATTAAGAGAGCGATTACACAGAACTGTGCAGAACTTCAAAAATAGCGTTCTTCTTTATTTGTGACGGCATGTAAAAGCCCGTATCAGTGAAGCAATATTCAATTAGATTAGAAGTCACGACCCAGTCCTTCTCGTATTTCTGGCTTTATTAGAGTTGATGAAAAACAGAGCGTGTCACTTAACTAAATAATTTTCTAACAGTTACCTGCAAATGTTTAAGAAGGAGGATTTTGTGAGCAATGGCATTGGGGCTCCTCTTTATTTTTGTTAGGACTTTGTCCTGGATATGGTTATAAGAACAATACAGCTAATTGCTTTATCTTTCAGCCTGGGCAAAGATTTAGTGAATGCAGAACGGTGAGGTGAGTAGGACTAGGACAGCGATCGTCCCCCTGTACTGGGCACTGGTGAGATCCCACCTCGAGTGCCATGTCCGGTTTTGGGCACCTCACTCCAAGACAGACATTGAGGTGCTGGAGTGTGTCCAGAGAAGGGCAATGGAGCTGGTGAGGGGTCTGGAGCACAAGTCTTGTGAGGAGTGGCTGAGGGAGCTGGGGCTGTTCAGCCTGGAGAAAAGGAGGCTGAGGGGAGACCTTCTCGCTCTCTACAGCTCCCTGAAAGGAGGGTGTAGCCAGGGGGGGTCGGTCTCTTCTCCCAAGGAACAGGCCATAGGACAAGAGGAAATGGCCTGATGTTGTGCCAGGGGAGGTTTAGGATGGATATTAGGAAAAAATTCTTCACTGCAAGTGTTGTCAAGCATTGGACCAGGCTGCCCAGGGCAGTGGTTGAGGCACCATCCCTGGAGGTATTTAAAAGATAGTCAGACGTGGTGCTTAGAGATATGGTTTAGTGATGGTTTTTGTCAGAGTTAGGTTGATGGTTGGACTCGATCTGAAAGGTCCCTTCCAATCTGGGCAATTTGATGATAATTCCAAGCAGGGCAGGGTGGAGAACATACATATGACTGAGAAGCTGTGGAATACTCCTGTGAGCCTTAATGACCATCCTTTTGCCTGGTGGGAGATCTCCCTTCTCTATTTGAGCTGTAGAATTGCACTTCTCTTGGAAGTAAACTTTGATTTGAGTTTGGGGATGGTTTCCAGGAAAAAGTGCAGCGGTGTGCAGCTCGAAAAAATGAGTCACCTGATTATTGACTGGTGTTTCTCCTCCTCCTCCCTCCAGTGGGTAAGACTCAGTTGTCACAAACACCTTATCGGTTGTGTGGACTGCCAGTGGAAGAACACAATCAACTCAAGAGCAGCTGTTTCTGTGTTTGAGTGGAGCCTGTAACCCATTCAACCCGAATTATGCATCTCCCTTTTCACTTGTGCGGTGAACTCCAGTCTCAGCCTCGCTCACTGTCTTAGAGCGAGAATTGAATCTTAAGATCTGTTGGCAAGTTACACGTCAGCAAAAGGCTGTTGGACTATACCAGTGTCACTGTCCTAGTAGGAGTCATCTTTACATATTTATGCCCTTCAGAAATTCATATTTGCATATAATTTACCTTTCTGCTATATACAACATCTTGAATGTGATTGTGTCTGTTGTCCTGGCAGCAAGGTTTCTGTAATCACAAACTGATAAGCACCAGTATAAAGAACAAAAAGAAATACCCTTTTTTATTTGCCACGAATGCGTTTGTTCTTTGAATAAAAAAAGCAAGCCATAAATCCATTGCCATGCATCACAGCCAAATCTTTGAATTGGAATTGTCCCTGGCCAGGGCCAGGGAGTTGGAGTTAGATGATCTTTAAGGTTCCTTCCAACGTAAACCATTCTATGAATAAGAAAACTAGAGACATCTCAGGTTTTGTGACTTAATTTCTGGAAAAAAATTGTTTGTGCTTCACATTAAGACTCTCTTCTTCTGTTGATGCCCCGTGAAGGTGACCTATATACTAGCTGGCTTCTTTAAATGCTCCTCACGCTGGAGGCCGGGACCTCCCCTGCTGCCAATCTGATAGATCTGTTGTTTGTGTTTTTTTTTTTTTTTCCCCCATTTGCAAATAGCTTGAAGCATCCAGTGTTGCAGGGTCTGCATGGACTTAATTATTCAAAAACATAATTTGTGTGTTACACATATAAGACTCAAATTAAAACTGTTTGAAAGAATGATGGAAAGTGTCTGTGCTTCAACAGCACTGTCTTGTTTGAGTTTCTTACAGCGCTGGCTCTGGTAGAGGTTTAATGCCATAAATGAACAAGTCAGACTTGCATTTTATTCTTTTCTTACTCCCTACTGTCTTCTCTCGCCCTACATCTGCTTTTGACAAATTGTAGGTATAGGTTTCTGAGGAAATTGGGAAAGGGAGTATATGATTATAAATTAGAAAAATTTTTCTTGTGGGAAAGCAGATGTAGCAAATGATGGTTTAAGGGGCTTTGTAAAATATATGTTATAGCTGGCTGGCACTCTCCATAATCTAATTTCTGGACTGTTATAAAGTAGTGTGCATTCCATTTTTTTGGAATTTAATAGGAAAGTCTTGGATTATTTTTTCTTTAATAATAGGTTGGGGTATTTTACTTACAGGATCCTACATCTCACTTATTGCCAGAAGTGTTCTGTTCTGTTTTCTAAATCCCTGGTAGTAATTCTTAGTTTAAATTTAGTCTCATTGTAAACGAAGGTTGTTCTGGCAAATAAGACTGTAGGCATTTATTTCTCTTGTGAGAAGTAGCTGTATTATTTGACTGCTGTAATCAATTGATGTATTTATGGCTTAAAATTCTGTACATGAAAAATCCAGATGTGTCTGATAGAAGCGAATAGATATTTGGAGTGTATGATAGAACTACAAAATCGTGTATCGAATGTCTAATAAAGCTGAGACTCTTTCATTAATGTACATATAAACGTATGTTAGCTTAATAGGCACAACTGTCACTACACTCCAGCTTTCAGGTTTTTTTAAAGATTGCAGCCAGGAATGAACTTGCTGTATAAACTACTAAATCACTAGACTAATTCATGACCAAGAGGGATACCTCAGTTGCAGGATATTGCAGTGTGTCTTGGAGGAAAGAGCTTCAGCTGAACCTTCAAACATCGCCTCAAACCTACTGCACGCTGAAAGAAAGCAAATACGTTGTTACAGCACGTTCCCATGGTGTGAAGTCAAGTTATGTTGGACCTCTGGATTTGTGTGGTCTTGGGGAAGTCAGAAAAACCGCTTGATCTTGCAAACAAGGCAAGGACGTTATGGCAAAGAAATCATGTCATGGTGAAGAAGACAAAAACTTGGCAACCTTTTTTTTTTTTTTTTCCCCCTCCAAGTCAGTACCCAGGTGGAATTGATCAATAGGACATAGTATGCTAGAGTTGTTTCAAATCTCACAGCCAAGGTAGAAAGCAGGGCTTTTTGCGGGGGTAAAGAGGGAACAAATTTATGTCAGACTAGAAAAGCCTTGAAGAAACACCCCAAACATCCCATATTTCAGCAACTTGGGAACTATCAATTGAAGAGGAGAGGTGTTGAAATGTTCCCTGCTGGTTCTTTGTAGATCGATTAGGGATGCAGCTTTTGGTGGTCTTTGCTTACCGTGCATGGCTAAATTTTTTTGTATCTGTCCCATTGTCTCTTAAACTTCCAAAGGAAGGGAAAGTATTTTGTTTCCTCTTAGTCTCCCTCATCTCAGAAAGCAGGTGATATGGGAATGGAAGTAGAACAGCACCTTTGTGGATCTCCACCTCCAAACTATATTAGGGCGGTAAGGAATTTTAATGTCTGTTTTGCTTTCCAGTTCTTTCCCAGGCAGCAACGTGGAACTCACCTGATGCCGGACAATTGCACAGCAGCTCTCAGGGCCCCAAGCAACAGCAGTAAATCTGTCACGCTTAACGTTTGTATTACTCCGCTGTTGGCTGACAATGGCTGTGAGCTGCTGCAGAGACACCAGAGCAGCCTGCAGACACAGGATGACGACACTGTTGGCTAAATTATCTCTTTAAAAAGGCTTGAGTTTCTGCTGTAACTGGCTTGGCTTTCCTGACTGCCGAAGGAAATTTGGTAGCAGGCCAGTGGCCTCTTGAAGCCCTGAATTAGCTCTTAAAGTGCTATAGAAGTACTAATTTTAATAATAAATCATAAAAAAAAAAAAACCTTCTTGAACAATCTAGGAGGAATCCTACGTTGGCTGATAGCACATAGATTATGCCATCAGTTGACTCATCGTTGTCAATTACTAAACCCAGCCAGATTGTACTCAAAACACAAATTGTGCTAACTTTAGGCTGTAGCGTTGGACTTGCATTCAGACTAGAAATGGAAACAATATGGGGTCAATTAACGTTGAAATTTCTCTCCATTCTTTATACATAAATTTTAGTCCAGATTTATGGCCTGAACTTGCTGATCTCCATTCATCGGTGCAATCATAATTGCCTCCGCCAAAGTCTGTCTTCTGTGGGCAGAAATGATGGACAACATTTCAGTGCTGATGTTCTTATGGCTTAGTTTGGATTCCCGTTGTTGGATGACCAAAGATTTCCATGTGGGTGCTGTGGGGGCTTTTTTGGCTGGGGACAGGAGATTTCTGTTGATAGTTGCTGCTTTTTGTGACATGAAGTCCCTAAAATTTTAATCTTGGAAGGCTTAACTTCGGATGTGGTCATGATGTTACTGTTACCATTTTAAAGTTCTCAGAACAACAGTGAACATACTGGGATTGCAAGAAAGAAAAGTTACTGATACTGGTTAACTCAATGTAAATGGCACTATTTGGCATCAGTGCAGCCAAGTTTAACTGTGGGGTGTTTCTATATTGTAAGAAATGCCTGAATGATATTTAGCTTAAAAAGAAAACCATTTCTTATTAAAAATAGGCCTGATGGCTGAGTTGTTACGTATGGCAGTCTTTATAGGTTAGGAATATATCTTTAGTTACAGATTCACCAAATTGAAGAAGTATCCTAGGGTATGTACTGGTTTGAGAAGTCAGTCTGAATAGACATTTGTTCCTTATACTTAAGCACGGGCAGAAGAACTTGAAGCTGTTATAAAATTTGCAGGTTGTTAGCTGAGGATCACTGTGAGGAATGACATGGCAAATGACCCTTTTAATGATTTATCAGTTTCATAAATACTTTTTCAAAGAGTAAACTGCTTTTCAGCAGCCAGATTTTGCTACCTGTGTGATGTGAAGACTTGTAGAATTTCTTTCTTAATCACATACCGGACTAAATCAAGAATGTTCTTCCAATATAAAATTAGATGAAGGGGAGGGAAAGGGAAATGTCACTCAGTTGTTACTCTTTACCTATAAGTTTTAGCTTTGGGTAAGGCTTTCTTATGTCTGGAAAGAAAATGTTACAGACTTTTGGAAGGAGGCAGGCTGGAAACTATTAAGTAGGAAACTTAGACCCTGCTGTATGACGTGACAGCAGAGCTCTGAATCACGTTCAGGATGGTCAGCAAACCTTGGCTTTGGCCTACGTAACCCTGTGTTACATAGCTAACAGCCTCAAGATGCATTTTGGAAGGTGGGTGCTATAAGTAGTAGTTCCCAGTAGGAAATAAGTGTTTCCAGGAGGTCTCAGAACTCCATTAGGGATGTGAGACCAAGCCCTTGGGTGACCTAGTGCTGTTGGCCTCAGCAGTTTTACCTCTGGTAGTAGCCATTGGAGACATGCGATGTGAGATGTGATTTGGATGGGGTACAGCTACCCCTAAAAAGCTCTTGGGCTGCTTGTGGTATGAGCAGTCTGAGAAGCTCTAAAGAAACCAAAGGAATCACTTAGATTTTTGTTTCAAATCATACTGTTACAGAGAGTGGTGTTTAGGAGAAGCGATAGTGTGAAGGAACTGAAGGTGTCTGATGACTTAAATGTATTCACTTAAAAGTTACACCATGTAAAAGTCCTAAATCACAATAACCTTGTTTAATGTTACTAGCACTGCTTGCTCTCTGTTGTCTGTGTATAATCTCCTCTTCCTGTATCTGTTTGCTGGGCCAGGTGCTTTTGGGACGGTCCTTGCACTGATTGACCAATATGTAATGTGTGCTGATGAGTTCGGATGGGATGATGGTGTGAGAAGGAGTCATGCTTTGCGGTTGCTCATACTTGAAGGATGTAGCCTGGTTATCTTGGCCTAGCTGTCTACAGACCATTATTGAATCATATAATGGTTTGGGTTGGAAGAGACCTTAAAGATCATCTCATTCCAACCCCCCTGGCCTGGACAGAGGCACCTCCCACTAGACCAGGTTGCTCCAAGCCCCATCCAGCCTGGTCTTGAACCCCTCCAGGGATGGGGTATCCACAACTTCTCTGGACAACCTGTTCCAGTGCCTCACCACCCTCACAGGAAAGAATTTCTTCCTAATATCTAATCTAAATCTTCCCTCTTTCAGTTTAAAACCATTACCCTGTGTCCTATCGTTACACTCCCTGATCAAGAGTCCCTCCCCGTTTGTCCTGTAGGCCCCCTTTAGGGACTGGAAGGTTGCTATAAGGTCTCCTCAGAGCCTTCTCTTCTCCAGGCTGACACCTGTCCCCCCCCCCCCCAAGTCTCTCAGCCTGTCCTCACAGCAGAGGGGCTCCAGCCCTTGGATCATCTTCATGGCCCTCTGCTGGACCCATTCTAACAGATCCATGTCTTTCTTGTGCTGAGGACTCCGGAGCTGGACGCAGTACTCCATTGAAACTCATCAACCAAGAACTTTAAATGGCAACGCCTCAATTGCTTATAAATCTGGAATAGTTTAGAGAATGTGAAAGGAAGGAGCTGAGTAGCCTCTTCGATGTGCTCTAATGCTTTGGTCCCTGACTCACAGCAAATTTGTAGCCTTGCTTCAGTAAAATTAGGCATTCCTATGAAGAGGCAGAGGTTTTTAATTCTGGCAAAGCAGAGATGCTCATTAAAGCATGCATTGGGCTTGGTCTTTCCATTATGTTTGCCTGGCAAAGCTCTACTGTCATACAGTAGGTTTTGATCATAGTTTTGCTGTTCCAGCTAGACCAGCACCCCAGCAGCACGGCTGCCTGAAGAATGTCCTTACGCAAGAAAAAGCTGTTAGCAGTGAAACTATGAATGGGAAAAGGAAGCCTGAGTTTGCACACTTTAAGACATAGTGTATGACTGCAGACCAACTCTGATGATTTTTCTAATAAATATGTTAAATTCTACTCCATGTTAATTCTAAGACAGATGTTAATAGACCTGTTTTTGCCATTGCTTTCCTCTGCCTTTTTTTTTTTTTTTCCCCCCAATAAACATGGCAAATAATCAGTTTTTCTTCTTCACCCTGAAGCCAGGGCGAATGATCAGAACCACACCAGCATCTTTTTTTTTTTTTTTTCTACCCACTTCAAACTCAATTCATCTAAGAAACCCATGCTTTTGTTACAGAAGGGCCCATGGCATATTTGGGGATCCTGAAGGGTGGTTCATGCCCTTAACCTGGGTAGCTGTGTGTTGCCTGAAGGTTACTTGCACTTTTTTAAAGCTGGCCTGCATTAACAGTGCTCCTGGTAACCGTCATGTATGTTAACTGTGTTATGACTTAATTGTTAAATGAGATCCCTATAATTACCTGCTCTCTCACCTACAGCTTTGCCGCCTTATCAACATCTTTTGAATTCAACAAATGAAGAGGACCGTTGGTACTCGATTGACTTTAGAGACTTGCTGGTTTGCTTTGGGTGCTCATTTATAACCTGTGCAAGTTATGATTCCTCTCTTAATGTTTCATTTCACAGCAGAAGCTGACTCCATATTATCTGAATCCATATTATCTCTGCTGGTTCTGAGATGGTTGCCGCGTTCATCGTTAGGATGCGTGTAGGGAACCTTTAGTACAGCTGTAACTTCTCTTCTCCTTACAGGCTTCACAGAGCCCAGTGTGCAATTAAACAGACTCAGGTAACTGTTCAGAAAATAGGAAGGGAGATTGAAGAAAAGCTGAGATGTACATCTACAAGCAACGAACTGGTAAGTTGGATTATTTAAAACCGTATTCTATAGGTTTGCTGAAGCATCTGGCTGATGTCTTGACCATAAGCTTGTTTTTTTTAACGCTTGAACTTGAAATCTTTGTTTAAACCTGTTATTTCAAATGGGAACTCATATCAGAAGTGTAATGGATTTTAAATTTGTGTGTGTTGCTCAGATGGATTGATAGATTTCTTACCCTTTTTTTTAACCTTTATTTTGTAGAATTGCTTTTATACTATAAAAGCATAAACATTGCACAGTGCATGAAAGAGGTTTATCAGGAAAACCAGACTTTTAATGATTTAGATAAATCTTGACAGGAACCTGTGGTGGATTTAGTGGGGTGAACCTACTGGTTGTATCTTCTTGCTCCCTTTGGGTGAACAGAATTAGTGCAAAAGCTGTCACTCAAATGACACATTCGTTTTAAGCAGGAATTGTATTAGATCTTTCAGTAGCTTTTGACAGTTTGTTTTGCCTGTCCTCTTCCCCTCTCCAAAAAAGTGTGTCGGTGCAAATTTCTACTTTGTGGCCAGAAAGGCTGAGCTCAGTTCAAAGCAGTGAGTTGACAGAACAAGAGTGGCTTGTGGTGACTTCAGTACGTTGGTAATGGCACCTGTCTGCTATAGGAAGGGACAAACTTGTGGTGTTACTTTATTACTTTAAAGGTAGATTCTGGCCTGGGAGTACTCAGCTAATTTCCAAAAGTGCCAAACTGGTTTAAGGGTTTGACAAATGGAAATATGGGAGTTTCTTTACCCACCCTAATTACAGGGTTGCATTGTAGACAAAGGAGCAAAGTTGTTGTCTCCCGTTACAGGGTGTCCTGGGTTGAGCGACACAGGACTGATTGCTCTTCTAATGCCGGGGAAAACTGTACTTTTAGAAGACTCTAGTGTTTGAATTTGGGAAAATATTTACTTTATAGCCAGCTAGGCTATGTGGGATTCAAGGTGTTAGCGTTTTTGAGCCTTCTCAGGTGTAGGGATGAGGAGGAACAAGGCCTGGTCGTTTGACCCAGACTGGCCAACAAGATTATTTCATACCATGAATGTCACATTCAATATAAATTAGGAAGTTTGCTGCATAGTTTGGCTCTCCCTTGATGGCTGTGGTCCAGAGAACTCCTTGCCCCAGTGCTGGAGCCCTGAGCCCTTCCCTTCCTCCCAAAGCCACAGCGCTCGCAGTGTCCCACATTTGCTGTCCCTGCTGGGAGTGCACAGCTTCCTGCTGATATAGCTGGCTGAGGATAATTCTTGTATATTTTGTATTAGTATCGTGATCAATACTGGTTCTTTATTATTATTGTTAATTATTTAGTCTTATCCTATTAAATCTATTTATATTTCAACCCCTTGTGTTTCCTTGTTTTTTCCGATTCCCCTTTCTGAGTGGGGAGGGGTCATTGGGTGATAGAATAATTGTCTAAACAACAATAAATTGTTATGGGTTTTCTCAAACCATAACAAATGGCAGTAGAACATCTCCCACGAGTGACTCCAACCCAGATCTGCTTTGACTTCTGCTGGTATCTTGCTTGTTAGAAGGCTTTTTTCCAGTTATGGATATCCTTGTCCCTCTGTGCAAAGGTTTTTTCCTTTGTGTGTGAGCAAAACTCCATGAAGAACACCAGAATGGCAATGATCGTACACGTGATGCAACTTCTTAGCAACCATTGTCTGTAGTATAAGGAAATGATTACTTATTTTTCTTTTAATAGCACAAACTCTTGTTGACCTTCCATTCCACTTTATAAATGCGTGAACTATGCTTTCATTCCTTAATATTGAGTCACGTTTCCTGCTGGAGTCTTGAACCAGAAGGCTGAGCGTACATGTGTAAATGAAGTGAATATGAAGTGGAGGGAAGAGTTCAACAAGAGCTTTTTTTCAGGCAGCTGGTGTTGAAGTAACATTATCTCCATTAACTGCTTGAAAAAGTGAAAGCTGGCCGAGGTACACAAAGTGACGGTGTCTCGTAGAACTTACACAAGACTCGCTCACGAGTACCTCTGCCCCTTCAGGTTTGGAACTCATCAAGGATGTAGTTGGACTGAAGGGATGTAACTTCTCTTTTCCATTTTGAATCTGTTTCCAGTTATTCTCAACAAGTATCTATTAAACATGGCAGATATTCTTTTTAAAAAAAAAAAACAAAAACAAAAACCAAACAAACAAAAAACAAAACAAAACCCAAACAAAACCCAAACCAACAAAAAAACCCCAAACCACCACCACCAAACCCCATCATTTATAACAGAAAATTCTGCTTCACTACACATGGCAGTACAATTTCTTGGTGGAGACAGTGTGTCAAAGAAAAACCAAATTCTTTTTAAACACAGGAATAGATTTAGAGGAGGTAAAGGACAAATCCTAAAACTTTTAAGCGATCCTTCAGATATAATTGTGCATAATGATGTAATCTGCTTCCCGCTATGTGTTTTCCTTTTCTATCCTTTTTTTTCTCATCACCCTAAAGCTGGGAATGGGATCTACTAGTGCAGCTCAGACCTTTCCAGCCTTTTCCCAGGTTCAGTTTAGTAGAGACTCCTCATTGCTTATCTTCCCTCTTGTTGCCGAAGCCCTTGCCAGGCACTGAATGCTCGTCGTGCTGCTCAATTAGTCCCTGTGTACTTGTCCTGCGGAAGCTTCCTCCCACCTCTCCTTCCTCTCTGAATTTCTGCCCTGGGCCAGGCTGCATCACTGAGGAGAGGAGATGCATCCCACAGGTGGAACAAGCGCTGTGGGATACAGCTGAGCTTCTCCTCTTCCAAAGCAGCAAAATGATTAGGGTCTTTGGTAATCTATTGCCTGTGGTAATCTATGAGCTCAGCCTTTAGTTTGGCAGGCACTAATCTTGCCCTGTTTTTCCCTTCCATTATCCATTTTATGGAACTGTTTGCGTGCAGAAAAACTCTTATTTATTTTTTTTTAAATCTGTTTTACTTCCACTAGAAAAAGGAGAGTGAATGTTTACAGTTGAAGATCCTGGTGCTACGTAATGAACTGGAGAGGCAGAAGAAAGCCCTTGGTCAAGAAATAGCCTTGTTGCATAAGGAGAAGAATACTTTGCATGACAGAGGTACGTGTAGAATCGTTACTGCTTCTATTGCAGATATTCATAATCTGCTGATCAGAAGAGTAGTAGCTTTAGCTTGTGATCATGGGGACCAAAATGAAGGTGATGTTTTGTTTTTGATCTGGCTCTAACGTTTGTGCTTTTCTTCATCTGAGATTTGTGGCCAAAGATAATCCCTTCACCATCTGTTACACTGCATTCTGGACAGCAGTTTCTGGTGCTGTCTCTAAGTAACTTCTTACTATGACACCTCTCTAAAGCAATCTTAAATCTGTGCTTAATTAACATTTTATGAGAAAATCAGAAGAGCTGCACTGTAATGCAGTAAACAGCGGCTTGCTGTAGGCACATTATGATGTCAGGAGGATGTTATTGTACCTGTGATTAGGATGTAATTTTAAGTGTTAGAAGACAAAAATCCCTCTTAATAGCTTATTACATAAGTGAAAGGTGAAATCCTCAGTCATCTTGGTATTTTGTTTTACTGGCGAAGTGTCCTATAGTAAAACGCTGTATCACTGTGTTTTTGGAGCTCAACAGTGACCAAGCTACAGGGATATTTGATCTTCTTGCAGGACTTTTTATTTTTCTTTCTTTTTTTTTCTAATACCTAGTTGAGTCTAAAATAATTAATCACTACTGAAAATGAAAATTTTTTTTGCCATTTATTTAGTTCTGGTTTTGCAAGTATTATGATGCCTTAACTGAATTACTCCACTGCTGTGGACGTGAGGGGAACAGGTATTAAAGGAGAAGGAGGTTTCATTGGTTGTATTTGGCTGGTGAGTGATGTGTAGTGTATCTGGTGCATGAAGACTTGTGTTCCTCCTGTGCTGTCATTCCCCAGTTTGACAGTATAATGTCGAAAATGGGCATCTAAGAGTAAATGGAGGATTATTGCCAACCTTTGTGTCAGTATCTACTTTTAAAAGTTCAGATAACTAAGAAAATTGATACTAATTTTTTTTTCCTGATTCCTCACGTTGTTTAGAAAATGTGTTTGAGACTGAATACCAGAAACTTCAAGAGCATAACGAATCCCTGCATGAATTAAGAAAGGAATGCACTGCTAAGAGGTAAAAAGACCTATGATTTTTCTGCAACTGGAAGGGAAATAACAGGCTTGAGAGTAGGCTGTTTGAAGTGGGACTCCTGGCACCGAATTCTTCCTAATGTCGCCCCAAAACTCCTTTTACGACATCTCCGCTCCAATTTGTAGATATCTAAAGCGATAATTAAGAGTGGCAAGTCTAGAAGAGAAGAAAATAGATACTTGGTGGCAGGTGTAGAGTGTGATAGGGCTTTTAATTCTGTTTTGGTGAAACACAGCTTTGTAATACTTAATTGTCATAGTCAAAATATGCCTATAATACGAGGTATAACTGAAAATGAAAAGTTAGGTTGTCTTCTGTAGTTATCTTTGTGGAATTACCGAGCTTTTTGAGGGAGGCAAGGTGATACTTGGGAAGATGTAGAAGGAATATGATGGCTTGCTACCTTTACTTAAAGCTCTGGAAGAAACTAATGGTTTTGGGATCTCTTTCCCCAAAGAGAACTGTTTTTGAAGACAAACGCCCAGCAGACTATTCGATGCAAGCAATTGCTATCGGAGCTATCCTATATCTACCCTATTGATCTGGTACGTTTTTAACATTCTAAAACTCTGCTTGATGTGAAATGAACTTCCTATTTATTATACTGTGAGCAAATCTCGTGTTTTATTCGTGAAGAAGCTTTGGTCATGTTGTTTTTTCCAGCTTTTTCTTGGTTCTGGTCCTTAGATTGGAAACCTCATGGGGAGAGAACTTATGCCAGCAGTAAATAGTCTCCACTGTAAAAGTAGAATGGCTGTAGCTGTAACTTAATGGATACCTTCCATTTTGTTTACAATTATATGAAGTAACCCTGACAGTAGGCTAGATGAACTTTAATGGAATGCACATAAACAGATGTCAAAATATTGAGCTCCAAACCCTTTTATATAATGAATTGATTAAGATGAAGCTCTTCCTTCTTTAAAAAGGTTGCATTTATTTCTGAATTGAGATGTGAGTTAAAACACTATGTCAAAGTCAATCTGGGTTTCATTAAATATTTAGTTTTTTCTTTACAAAAATGCATTGTTGTCACTGGGTTTTGTGCAGGTTTCTGTTTTCTGGATGCTATTGTTCCATTCTCACTTTCCATTGTTGATTTTTAAACTTACAGAATGATCAAAAGGATTACTTTGTTTGTGGAGTCAAGCTTCCTAATTCTGAAGACTTTCAAGGTAGCTGGATGTTCTTAATTTAGTTGTTACAGTTGACACTGCTTCTAAATGTCATAAAACTAAGTAAACTGATAGCAATGGCTTAGGATCCAAATTTCTGACTGGAAAGGTCTGGACTACAAGAAATTCCTATTGCCTAGTTAGTACAAAGGAAGTTACTGTTGACTTTTAGAAAAGTACCTCTGTGTTCTATGACTCAGTACTGAAGATCTGGAAGAGGTTACCCAGGGAGGCTGTGGATTCTTCGTCCTTGGGGATGCTCAAAACCCAACTGGACACAGTCCTGGGCAACCTGCTGTAGCTGACTCTGCTCTGAGCAGGGGGCTTGGACTACGCAATTTCCAGAGGTGCCTTCCAAACTTAGCGATTCTGGAAAATATTTGTGTCTGAAATTCCATTGTGGCTATTTTCAGTCCATAAATCTTGATGGGGCAATGTGCACAAATCCCCTTTCAGTTTGCTGTAGTTGCCGGTGAACTTACCAAATAAATATCTTGTTTAAGTAAGACTTTAAAGCTGCCTGACAATATGGAGTGTTTTACAAGTCAGCTTCTACTTTAACTGTCTACAATCAACCTATGGCAGAAGCAAATATATAATATGCCTGTCTGTAACTGTTGTACAGGTGACTGCATGTTTTCATCTACAAATGTTTGACATTAATTGGAACTTCATTAAAATCCTCGAGAGTTTCTTGCTCCCTTCTCACTCCACAAGGCATGTGGTTTCTTGGGCAAAAACCTCAATCAATTGTCTAACTCTGTAAAACCATCCCGTAGGAATTAACTTGTGCTAACAACGTGTATATTGGATGCTAGAATAATGGAGGGATAATCTTTAAAACAAATTAATTTGTCGATATGACAAAAGTCAATCTATTGCTTTGTTTTCCTGACTGCACTAAATGAGGTAATGAACTCAGTCTAGTAATTCTTGAGAAATCAGTGAACATTTGCATCTTTTGGCCCATTTTCAGTTTACAGGTATTAATTCCTTACAAAAGAATTACTAATTTTTTGTCAAGGAATCTAGAAATATTGTATTGTGAGGAAAAAGTACTAAGCATTCAACGTTGTGAAATATTCAGCTAAATTTGAAAACCAGCTGTCTGTGTATCTTGTTTCAGACTCTTAGTAAATAACAATATTTAAAAATATATATTATTCCCTAAAAAGCCAGTTTTGCTGCAAATATTGAAGACTTCTTAGAAAATCCTTTTTGAAGGGGGTGTAACTTTTAAATCCATACATCGTGTTGCGTTCTGATAGAGCTGAGTATGATTTCATAGTTGTCGCTGAACATCGTTATCAGCTTTCTTAGAAGGTCCTCTGTTTGATTTCCTGGGACTCCCTTGTGCCTCAGAAGAGGTGACTCTGTCATGTGGTTTGTATTGGTGTGTTCGCTTATAAAAAGGAAAAAAAAAAAAAGAAAACGGAAAGGAAAAGCCCTGGCATGGCTAAAGGATGTAATTTGAATTGCCGGACTTGTGTGTATTCCTGGCAGGTGAAGCTTTAGATGGAAACCTTAAGTGTGAAATTGGAAGTGATACTTTAAAACAATGGGTTAATCTAAGTTCTTCCAGTTACTGGCAGTGAACAGAGTTCATACCCTGGGGCCGGTGTCTCTCCAACTGATCTCACTAATGAATAAAGTTATGGAGGAATGCAGCTTTTCTCTGACCCCGCTCATACATGTCAGCTACATCTAGAGAAATGCAGAAAGTTTAAGACTTAAATTTTGTCTTGGGAATTTTGTTTCGCTTTTCCCATCTCTTCTTTACCCTCCCCCATCCAGCCAAATGTTGAGAAGAGTAACTTGTAGCTTTGGAAGTGTAAAATTGGAAGGAGAGCAAGCCATCATCCATTTTACATTGCCCTTTAATGAAAGAGGCAAATACAGTGAACTGCAGACTATTGTAAAAATGAAATTTATTTGACTTGCACCTATTCTTAAGTTACAACTTCTGATAGCTTCATTAAGTGTATCATTCTCTAAGCAATAATGATGAACTACTGAGCCTGCAGTGAGATCTAATTGATTAAATGATGGATTCTTTTTTTTGTTGTTGTTATTGACAGCAAAAGATGATGGAAGCATCGCTGTTGCCCTGGGCTACACCGCTCACTTGGTTTCGATGATATCCTACTTCTTACAAGTGCCACTCAGGTATCCTATAATTCACAAGGGCTCCCGGTCTACAATCAAAGATAACATCAATGACAAACTGACGGAGAAAGAGCGAGAGTAAGTATGTCGGAAATATGCCTATGTATTTTCTTCAAAACAGCAAATCAACAACAACAAAAAAACCCCTTGAACAGTGTTGGGTAGTCTGAAGGGACACAGGGTTTGAAGTCATTTGTTCCTGCTTTCAGGAGCCATGGGACAGTTGTTTGAGTTTCTCATGTTGGAATTCTGTGATAGAATCACAGAATGGTTTGGGTTGGAAGGGACCTTAAAGATCATCCAGTTCCAACCCCCTGCCCTGGGCAGGGACACCTCCCACCAGCCCAGGCTGCTCCAAGCCCCGTCCAGCCTGGCCTTGAACCCCTCCAGGGATGGGGCAGCCACAGCTTCTCTGGGCAACCTGGGACAGGGGCTCACCACCCTCAAAGTGAAAAATTTCTTCCTCAGATCTCATCTAACTGAGTAGATCTAGGATCTGAACTTTCTTTAATGCAGAGGTTTTTAATCAATTGGAAAAGAGCATTGTAAACTGTTATCTACTATAAATCAACTTGATATCCAATGAAGAGCTTTTCATTTGTTCTGTAATCGTTGTCTTTCAACATGTAGCTACCCTAGTGTTGTTGTTGTGCTACTAGGAAACTATCTTGCTGTCCTTAAATTCACTCTCTGAATGCCTTCTCTGGTGTTTTGGCACTTGGCCTGTTTTCCCGCCGTCTTTCCACCTGTGTGCTCTAATATGAAAATAGTGGCAATTACTGGTTAAGCTCCACTTTGTGGCCCGCAAACCCCAGAACTCAGAGGAATGCAATGCTGACCAGCTGCAGGAGGCCAGCTGCTGCGCTCTGATGCGGTACGGGTATGGAGGCCGCAGAGTCAGGCTGGCAGCACCAGTGACTTTGTGTTTTCCATAGGCACGGTTTGAAAAGGGGGCAAAGGAAATGGCTGAGGGGAAATGCATTTGTGGAAAGTAGCTGTCTCTATTGATGTGAAGCCTGTAAAAAAAAAAAGCCAAAAAAACAAAAAAACAAAAAAAAAAACCCCTCTTCTCTTTGGAAGTATAGAGTCATCTAGGTTGGAAGGAACCTTTAAGATCATCAAGTCTAACCATCAACCCAACACTGACAACACCACCACTAACCCACGTCCCTCAGCACCACGTCTGCCCGGCTTTTAAATCCCTCAGGGGATGGTGACTCCACCACTGCCCTGGGGCGCCTGGTCCAATGCTTGACAACCCTTTCGGTGTAAAAAATTCTCCTAATATCCAATCTGAACCTCCCCTGGCACAACTTGAGGCTGTCTCCTCTTGTCCTATGGCCTGTTCCTTGGGAGAAGAGACTGACCCCCACCTCTCTACACCCTCCTTTCAGGGAGCTGTAGACGCAAAGTATGCAATCAAAATACTATAATACTTTAACACTAATTCCAAATAGTCCAAATCAAGACAGAAGGGTCTTATTGTGCATGTTTGACAGGATTGGGATGCTCGGAAGTAGCTGATTTCTTTGAGGCTCAGTGACTTTTGCTGGACAACAGAGGTAACTTGCCTTAAGAGTTAAATTCACTGAGGTCTTCCTGTTTTGACACAATGAAATATGATTCTATAATTATATCTTGCAAATTAATTTTGATACCACTTTAATAACTTGTCCAAACACTTCCTGGGTAACTTAAGAGAAACATTAATCTGTTTTGCTTCAGTTTAGTACTCTAAGCATATGATCATCCTTCTTCCCGTACATCACTTTCAGAAGGCTAGCAAACGAGAACACTTGTATCTGGAAAACAAATTTCTGAGGAGTAGAGCTGCCTGTGTGTGGGTGTATAAAGATTAAACCAATTTCCCGTTGTCTGAGACAGATTGGAAGGTTTAGTCCTTCAGGCTCTTGCCTTCCAAACCCTCATGACTTAATACTTTATTTCACAATAGATTTCTGAAAAGGAGAAAATTTAGCTAAGTATATAAATCCCTGTTGGCCCATTTACCTGTGTTCTGCAAGATTTTTGCAGGATTAGCTCCTGCCTGAGGTCTTCTCTTCCCAGCTATTGGAGAGTCAATCCTACCAAGTCTCAAAGGACTTTGGTTGCTATAGAAAACCTCGAATGTCTTAACTTGCAGTTTTCTTTCTAAACTAATAGCTCATGTTTCTCACCTGCTCCTAACTGGATTGAACACAGCAATTAACATGCATTATTAAATTTCTTTATTTCAGTCACCTCTCCTTTAGCAGCTTTTCAATCTCCAACATAAACTGTTGAATAATTTTAGTGAGGTTTTCCCAATGCACAATCTTTACTATAACACATAGCATCATGATTATTGACTAGGTTAAACGTTTTGCTTGGCTTTGTATGTTTTTTGGACTGCGGAGTTGTCCTGTGATCCATATTAAGAGCTTCTAAAAATCATACATTGGGGGAATAGCTTATGTTTTCACTCGAGAGCATTTTCATGTGTTTGTTTTTAATGTTATACCGTATAAATGTGTTACTTCACTTTCAAGTTTCTTTACCAGCTTTTTAAAGCCCTTGTTATAAGCTGGTTAAATATTTTGAGAGCTTTCAGAGTCTAAGTTGTGTTTGGGAAATACTTTTATCTGCTACGAATTTCTTTACTTGGATAATCCAGGTCACTTATCTCAAGGTTCTTGTAGAAGTATTCCATTTTGTATGCTGCAATTCCTGTTATGTTGGAACTTAGGAGCATACAAAAGAAGTAGGAGGTTGTGGCGAGAACTTAGTCTGGCCACATTACTGAAGGTAGAATGAGGTATAAAATACCTGCCAGTGGCATACAATATATAGTCAGCTTTGCAATTGTAGAGATATTAGTGTTTATGACCTGTTCAATGACTGTTCCCTTCTTGTATTCCATAACATCATTTCGGTCCTACTACTAAAAGGCTGTAAGTTTTGTGCCATAAGTCTACTTTTTGTGACTTTCTGAACCACCAAGGTAAGGCAAGAACATAATTTTCACCAAATATCTCATTAAGGCACTTCTTTACTGGTCCATTTCAACATCTCCAGGGTGCATTGAATGCGTAGGAAGAAAGAGTACCATTCCTTAAAAGTTCTGGAGTCTGAAAGATTTCAAAGCAAATGATGGATATATAACTCCCAAATTTAAGCTACTTGGGACAGCAGCGTGTTCCTCTCTCCAGTGACAAACACACACGCTTGCTGAATAAACCACCTAAATTCCTTGGCACTGGTCTTGTGGAACTGAAACCTAGCACTTCATTGCGTCCTCATAAATGTAGTAAGAATGCTGAGATTAAACTATTTATGGTATGTTCTGATCCTGTCTGTCAAGCCCTGCATTTAATGCTTTTGTTAGTCTGCTCCCAGATTTTTAACGAAAGAATACCTTGCCGTTTAGAGCAAAATAAGGAGTGTTAGGTCTGGAGTGAGACATATTTTGTGAATTTGCCTTTGTTGGTGTTGGTCCTGTTGTCGTCATATTTTTTTAGATAGTCTTCCCTTCAGTTCTCTTCTTTGAGTGCCGATACAAGCTAAATATCTCGCTTTTTGCTGGCTGGAAGCTTACTGAATCTTCTGAAACAATATCACTCTCCTTGTTGGTTTTAAAGTGAGTACAGTAAAGCCCACTTATGCCATCTGTTTGGGAGTTTTAGCATCTCTGTTGACTCAAAGCTATGCTCGGTTGCTACATTTTATAACTGAAATTTCACATGACACTTCTACAACCTGCTAGTTAAATATTTAAGAATAGAACACTCATTTCATCAAATCATGTTAGACAGCTTGGAAATGCATGTACTCCCTTAAGAAAAATAATGTTTTCTGGAGTTCAGTCGCCTTTCTGGTACCCTGCGTGTGTCTGGACAAATGAAATGCGCATTCAGAGCAATTATTTCTGTTGTATTTTTGCATTTTCATTAATACCACATCTTTTAAAAATTAAAAAAAAAAAAATCCCAAACCTCTTACTTCCCTGCTAGGTAATTTGGAAACGAGAATGGTTTCAAGAAATAGTTTGGCTAACTGTTTCGCCGTAGTAATAGTAAAGAGAAATCAAAGTACTATATGCAGTCTGTTCTGGCTCATGCTACACCTTCTTCCCACCAAAATGTGTTTAGGGAGGGTTAGAAAACTAATAGTAGTAAGAAAGTAATCACCTCAAAGTCGTATTTCAGGTTAAGGGAAAAAAATGAAGGGGTAGAATACAGGATTTAAAAAGGTTTTGTATTTAAAAGACACAAAAGAACACTAGTTTTCTAGCATAGCTACTGGAGGACATACAGGCATTTCAGAGTTGGCTGCTGTCAAAGGGGTGCTATTTTTTTTCTTGTTTTGTATGTTTAAATATTGAACTTGTTGCTACCTAATGTTATAAAGGTCAAAAATACATATAAAGTTTAAAAATAAAAAAAATAAAAAAAACCAAACAGGCCCTAGACAGTCATGGAAGAAGCCTGATCTAATCTGGTATATTTTTTTTTTTCAGGAATATTGTGCATTAGCTGACCTGAGATAACAGTAAAGAACTGTAAAGGTTTCCTTGGCATTTTATAGTTTATAGAAAGATTTAAAGTCTTTTATTCAACTTTGCTTGACAAATGCAGACACTAACAGGCCGAAGGATACACAAGCAGCTGTGATGCAGGCTTAGACTTCTGCCTTCAAAGGCATCTGAACTCTTTGCAGTTGTGTCTTAAGATTTTTTTTTTTTTTTTATGTACCTCAGGACCCATTTACCCGCGGTTTAGATATCGGGGACACTTGAAGAATTGAACTTTAGCACTTTCATTGCCAGAGCTCTGTCTTGTGACTGAAATCAAGCTTCAGAAGAACTAAATATGGAGAACAATTAATTTTTGGTTTTTTTTTTCTGGACCAATAGCTTTAGCTCCTTGATTTCCTGTATGAAGTAACAGTATTGAGCAACACTTGAAGTACTTGTTAGTTATGCAACATATTGGTGCATTTTTCATTTTTGAAGAAATCACTCTGTAGCATAAGAGTGGGAATAGCGTAAGTAGCAATGGTAGGGAGTTTTAAGGTTAATTCCCTGACTGGTCTAGTTGGAATGACTTCTGTTCTGCTTGTTTTTGTAAAGTATGCTTTTTGTCCTGCCTGAACACCTTCTGTTGTCACTGGGAAATGTCTGGCAGTTGCCCTACTGTGTTCTCATGGAACACAGGATCCAAACGTAGCTGTGTTTGCAGCAAAAAGTGGTAGGTCTGATCCCGAAGTAATTTTCTAGAAACTATTTCTGTGATGTGGAGTTGTGCTTCAGAATTGTCCTTTTCTGGAGCTCCACTTTGTCATTATTGCAAACTTTGTGCATGCCAGAAGATTGTAATTATTGCACAAGTCTCATGAGGAGCGGCTGAGGGAGCTGGGGGTGTTCAGCCTGGAGAAAAGGAGGCTGAGGGGAGACCTTCTCGCTCTCTACAGCTCCCTGAAAGGAGGCTGTAGCCAGGGGGGGTCGGTCTCTTCTCCCAAGGCACAGGCGATGGGACAAGAGGAAACGGCTTCAAGTTGTGCCAGGGGAGGTTTAGGATGGATATTAGGAAAAATGTCTTCACTGCAAGGGTTGTCAAGCATTGGACCAGGCTGCCCAGGGAAGTGGTTGAGGCACCATCCCTGGAGGTATTTAAAAGATGGGTAGACATAATGCTTAGAGATATGATTTAGTGATAGTTTTTGTCAGTGTTGGATTGATGGTTGGAATTGATGATCTTAAAGGTCTCTTCCAACCATAATGATTCTATGATTGTATTCCATGAGTCTAATCTTTTTTTGTCTTGATGTTTAATTTAGGTAGGTGTTCTAGAAGTAGCTGTTCTGAGCCAGGGTTGTGAAAATCTCCTGGCATCAGACTTGATCTGGAACCAAGGTCTGAGTATGTCCAACCTTTTAGATGACAGAGGCACTGCAGCACTCGAATCACTGCTGTGATTCTCTGGGTGCCAAAATCTTAAAGGCCAATTTTATTTCATTGCCATAGCCTGTGTGGGAGGTACAAAGGTATGAATAATAAAAACTGGGTCATCTTTCACTGGGATGAAGCAGCCTTGTAGCAACAGAAGAGTGTATCAAGCATGAAACACAGGTGCCCTTGTTGGATCTTCAGAATAGTTCTGGATTCCTTAAGGATGTAAAGCCATGAGTGAGTTTAGCCTAATTCAGCTTCTGTACAGCTCAAGCCGACATGCAAGTGCTGGGCCAAAGGGCTGCAGCACTGTGTGTGGGGAACGCGATCGTCTCTGCATGGCTTGCTCAGGTCTTGGATTCAAACCCAACAGGCTGCTTTACCCCAGTTTGGGATGCTTTTAATTAGTTTTGGGAGCCAAATTTTAGAGAAGTTGAAAAGTTAAGAGTAGTGGGGCCAGATCGGGGGGTTGGAACTTAGATGATCTTTAAAGTCCCTTCCAACTCTAACCATTCTGCGTTCCTATGTGCTTTTAATCTGCACGTGTTCGAGCAGTTCATTCGATATGCTCGTGTTGCGTTTTAGACAGACTTATTTGCACTGATAAAGAAGACTTCCATTATATTGTACGTGGTTCACACAGTGTTAAGTCATGCAATCTGAGTTACTGACAGTGAAAGTTCTGATGTAAAAAGTTTCACTTCTCAGGCCTGTAAAGCAAAGTTTATATCAAAAAACAGTTCTGCTACAAGACTGCTTCCAAATTACCTTTCTCAGTGCATTGTATTTCAATTCTTTTAAGTGTGACAAGCTATATTTGTAAATAAGTGGAGATAAATGTTGCTGAACAGGCGTATAGGTAATTTTGTAGCATTTGAAAACCACTTGTTGAATAAGCGTTGTCTAAAAGTGTTCCTCACTACTGTGACCTTGCTCCTGTGTCAAAGAAGGGGGAAAATCAGCGTTTCTACTCCAATTCTATTACAGCGGAAGGTGGTTATTGCGTTGAGCCTGGTAACAGATAAGCCACGTGCAACAAAGCAGGCTGAAAAACCATGACACAAGCAAGTGAAAAATAACTTTTCACTGACATTAACATCTTCCAACTCAATCGAGAAGTCTTTAATCATATTTGGTACTTTGGCTGAGATAATGAAATGGCAGCTTTGGGAAGAAATCTTGGCAAACTTAAATCAGATGGAGGGAGATGGTTTGTTGAGAAATCTAATAGCTGTCAAAGCAAAGTTGATTCTCTGTGGTAGATTGAGTGTGTGTTAAGTGTTCAACTATATTGCTCAAAGAATGCTTTTTGCCATGAACTTATCTTGAACTGTATTTTTACGTTCCACATTCTTGAGGATAGTTAGCTAGAATCCTGCCTTATTTTTATTCTTGATCACCAAAATAATGCTTTTTGCCTTCGTTGGGTCAGCAAATATTAGTGTGTGGAGATTAAGAATTAGATCAGGTGTTCTTTAATAAATTTAGATACTGTTAATGCTATTTCTGGGAACTCCGGAACGTGCTCCTGGCCGGTCTGAGAAAGCAGATTTTGTTTACTGCAGTAGATGAGACCACTGACCCCAGACATCCACAGCTGACAAATCTTCCTGTGAAGACATACTAGTCTTAATTTACTCCCATTGGAACACTATACTCCTGATGAGATTATTTTTCAAAACATTACTTCATTTTTCAATAAGCGGGGACTTGACCTGTAGAAAGCGTCCTCTAGTTAAAAACGATCCTTCAGTGGCAGAGAGATTTAAAGCTCTGATAGCGAGATTGTCTGCTCTGTCCTTACAGATAGTCCTTGCCTTGTGATATCCATCATGCCGTGTATGTAGCAAGCCTTGAATTCAAGCTGAAATATGTCATGGAATTGCCCGATCTACAAAACACCATCAGCGTCGCTTGTTCCATGGTTTGCTGGCTGGTTTTGAGGTGTTTGAAAATGTTATTTGCTGAACTAGTAGAGTGATACCCTCTTGTTTTATCAAGAACTGCCTGGCTTTCATAATCTGGGTCTTTGCTTTCTTTCCCTGTGTATTCAGCCTGTGCATATTGAAGCTATTGTACGTTCTCCAAGAGCAAGGTCACAGCAGTTACACTTCTTAATAGAAAGATGGCAGTGCTTCTGCTTTCTATTATTTTCCCGTTGAGCTATTCACATAGGCATTTTGAAAATACATTTTGTAAAGTTAAACTGCCAATATGTTTTCCTTTCCCAGTAAACTAATTATCTTCCTATTGTGTAAAGCTTGAATGAGGATATGCTTTTTTCCCTTGGCAGTCTGTATTTTTGTCATCAAGTTTGTTTTACAAGTATAGCTTTTTCTCTCAAGTAGAAACTAAAACCCATGTAGTAATCAAATCTGAATTCACTTGTGATTTGTGATTCATATTCATGTCTTAATCTCATCTCTAACGAAGCAAAGTGCACACTTGTAATCCTTTTTTTCTGCCTTTTCATTTGATTTCAGCGTTGCTCACCAGGTGGGGATCTTATTTTTCCGTTTAAAACTTTTCCGATCATGCTGATTGTTGGCAAACTACTTAGCTGTTCCTGGTAGCCTAGTAGTCACCCTAAGGTCAGTTTGTGGCCTCCGCCACTAGCTGGTAGCTTGATCTGAAAAGGACCTGAAGTGCTCTGTGTTGCATCTTTACGACTGAGAAGTCTGATGGTGAAGGCAGTTTCATACTGGTGCATTTTAATTGTGTTCCTTCCCATAAACACCCAGTGCTTTGGGTCTGCTACGGAAGATCTGTGCCAGTCTCTTCTCTGAAGCTGATAGAACTGTGGTCCAGCTTATCTGAGAAGGAAACAGATTTTGAAGCTGTGCAGCCAAAGCTTCTTGAGCCTTGGTCTTCTGCTGGAGTGGGAAGAGAGGTTGGAAGTGCTGGGTATTTTGGTGCCTGTGGCTCTTTAGCAGCCTACTCTTCCTAATACTTGATTCAAAGTGTCCTGGGGAATCATGATTTCAAGTGGCCTGGCTGGACAATGGTAGTTCTTCTCACTTAAAAGGCCTTCAAGGTTTCTGATTGAGAAAAGCCCTTAGCACTGTTCAATAGTGTGAGCTTTCTCCTCGGGATACAACATTCCTTTTCAGTGAGCAAACAGGATGTGGTTGGGTTGGAGGGAAAACACGAGCTCCTTCCTCCCCTGCCTGCCCCGCCTCACAGCCCCCCAAAAGGGGCTGAGGCTGAAATAACTCAAACTTCAGTAAATATTTAAACCGTGGTCTTGTACGCTCTTAATACTTCAGTCATATCAAGCAGGAACTTGTGACTTTTTCAGGTTGTTATCTTATCTGGGTTGGACTGTTTAGTTCTATCCTTTTGTAGGGTGTCCTGTCCATGGGCTTAAGCTTGAAATTCATCATTTTCTAAACTGCCCCATTTTTTTGGTAGTGCCGCGTGAGGCACAGTTCTTGCCTAGATATGATGGATGACCCTCCTCTATCACACCAGTGACTGTTACAGTCGCAGAAATTACATCAGTTCTTTATCTGGACAATAGTGAATAATTGGGTTTCAGCTGCGTTCTGCCAAGTCTGCTCTACCGTTGTCTCCCTGCAGCCATTCTGCTTCCTGTCCTTGGAAATAAGAAGGGCAGGAAAAAGCCATGTCAGGTTTGTTCTCTGACAAACTTGGTGGATGGAGCTGGGCAGGAAGCAAAGGTGTACAGCAAATCTGGTGATGTACAAATAAAGTGGTGTCGGCTTCATTTAATTGGTGGACTAAGTTTCTGATCTTCAGTTGACTACTGGGTAATTAAATGTTCTTAAAATACAAATATTCTTGCTGTTAATTTCGCTTGCGAGGCTATAAATATTAGAGGTCCTTAAACTTTTGCATCACCTAAAAAAAAATTAAGCTTATCTAACACCATTCCAAACTAGATTTGGAATTTTACTTAGATTTGCCAAATGGGATGTAATATGCTACTTAAATTGTGCCACGCTTCCAGCCTGTGGAAAACAGTTAGATGTGATGTGTTTTAAAAAAAAAAAAAAAAAAAAAAAAAAATCATTATTTTACTGAATTCTTCCCTAAAGAGCTTTCTGAAGTAGAGATTAAACTTTGAGACTTTAATGTAATTTGGGATATGGCAGAAGTCTGAACAGAAGAGAGAATAGAAGATCTAAAACATATGGTGTAATACCAAAGTAGAAGCAGGTGAAAGCAGTTAAAAATGAAGCAATTTCTTAAGCTTTAAAAATAGTTTGTATTAAAGACAGGCGGTTATAGACAATAAAAATTGGCCACCAATATATTGGTACATATGTGATTTTTCTGGATACAGAGGAGTTCATAAATCACAGAACACAACAGTAAATGTATTTGGACTTGAATTCATAAGAGATACTTGAGGTCTGAAATAAATATATGGAATAAGGATTCTTTCAGCTTTTCCTAACAGTTACCATCTGACTGAACCAAGAATCCTGGGGTGACTTATTGCATGTTCACCAAACACTGAGGTTACTATGTAAAACAGCTAACGATTAGCTGAGGATATAAAATTAAACAAGGTCTTGATGGCTGATACTTACTTGTCTAAGGTCAACTGAAAAAGGTAGGACAGTGAAGTTCTTACTGGTTAGAGTAGAAAAATTAAGACACTTTATTTACGTAAGAAGGGTGGTCCTGATGCTTAAAACACTGAAATTAGGCTAATCACATTTTCAGCTTTGAAACAGACCTCTGGTTTTCCAGAATTCATATCTGTGGGCAGCAGGCAGAAGCAATCTTTTAAAGATTTTTTTTTCTGTAGTCAGTTTTCTGATTTTTATATACCTCAGTATTAGTGAGCAGTTTGGGTTGGAGACACTGTAGTAGCAAACTTCCTGCCCAGGCTGTCTTAGCAAAACCTGTAGTTTAGTTCATATATTCAAAAGTCAGTAAGACATGGGTTAACCCCCTTTCTTTCATTAAGAAGTAACTAATACTTTTTATAAGGGAAAAACGCCCATCGAACCTGGTTGATCCAAACTGTAGGCATCTCACCTTAATCTGTAAATACGGAAAAGAAAAATCCGTGCAAGAAGCTTTTCTCTACCATCTGCCCCTGAAATTTCTCAGAGTTACCTTCAGAAATGAACACTGGAAAGTAATTTCGACAGTCTTCCCACCCCAAGGAGGGATGAAATTTATTTAGAGGGAAGAGTTACCATAGCTGAGGTACAGGGAGGTTTGAACTTGCCTTAGAGATGCTACATCATAGAAGCATAGAATCGTTTGGGTTGGAAAGGACCTGAAAGATCATCCAGTTCCAACCCCTTGCCCTGGGCAGGGACACCTCCCACTAGACCAGGTTGCTCCAAGCCCCGTCCAGCCTGGCCTTGAACCCCTCCAGGGATGGGGCAGCCACAGCTTCTCTGGGCAACCTGCGCCAGGGGCTCACCCCCCTCACAGCCAAGAATTTCTTCCTCAGATCTCATCTAAATATCCCCTCTTTCAGTGTAAAACCCTTCCTCCTCGTCCCATGGCTCCCCTCCCTCATCCAGAGTCCCTCCCCAGCTTTCCTGGAGCCCCTTGCAGGACTGGAAGGGACTCTGAGGTCTCCCCGGAGCCTTCTCTTCTCCAGGCTGAACCCCCCCAGCTCTCTCAGCCTGTCCTCACAGCAGAGGGGCTCCAGCCCTCCCAGCATCTCCGGGGCCTCCTCTGGCCCCGCTCCAACAGCTCCGTGTCTCTCCTGTGCTGAGGCCCCAGAGCTGGAGGCAGCACTGCAGGGGGGTCTCCCCCGAGCGGAGCAGAGGGGCAGAATCCCCCCCCTCGCCCTGCTGCCCAGGCTGCTGGGGATGCAGCCCAGGCTGCGGGGGGGTTTCTGGGCTGCCAGCGCACATTGCCATCTCATGTTGAGCTTCTCATCCATCAGCATCCCCAAGTCCTTCTCCTCAGGGCTACTCTCAGTCCATTCTCCACCCAGCCTGGATTTGTGCTTGGGATTGCCCTGACCCATGTCTTTGTTCCTGTAGCTTTATGATTATAAGATCTGCTTGTGTCTGGATGAACAGGTAGTTTTAGCAACGCAGAGTGATGGATGATGGTCTCATGGGGCGCGCTGCAGCTTTTGTATCAGATGGCAACAGAAATGTCGTAGAGTCACAGACTCTACTTCCAATAGAAATGTCTTCAGGCCCCTGGACAAGCACAGCTGGCAAAGGCAGTCATTAGAACTCGTATCTGCTCATCTTATGCTGCTTCCAGACCACAAATGTTTGTAGACATACTCAAGACTACATCTTGAACTGAAAATTGAAATCTGCCTTGGTTTAGCACGGATATTTCTGTTTAGCTATTTGCATCTTAATCATCCAGCTGGAGTGGAAATCATGGCAGCTAGCCACCATTAGTTTTCCATATTGACTGGAAATGCATATATTGAGTTTCTTCTTTTTAATAGAAAGACTTTGAAACCAGACTGGACAATGTAGTACCCTGTCTACATTCTTTGTAACCTTAAAATTTGATTTACTCTCATAGGATTACACTTTGCTTTTCAGTTTTAGGGGTATGCATATTTGTAATGTCTAAGATGTGTTCTACTTGACTAAATACCATGTTAGAAAAAAAAAAAAAAAACTCATTAAAGAGTAACTCCAAAGTGAGAGCTTCCTAAGAGTCCAGTTGATGGTTTAGTTGGGTGCCTGTAGGCTTGATGCCCATCAGAATGGAATTTCTTATGCAAATGCTCAAACTTACTATTTGTTTTAAAACTTAGCATTTGTAAAGTGCTGCAAGATCCTTGAAGAACTCACAATTTAATTCCATGGCTGATGGTAGGGTGCTGGTTCTGTAGTTTCAACTTGGAGAAGAGGTAGACCTTCAGCCCTGTTTTTTCTTTAAAAGGCTGATTTGGGGTTACTTTTCCCCATCAGAGTAACCCTGAACAAAGCACGTAAACTTTGCCTCGCTTTTTCCTGTTCACAACTCTTTTGGGAGGGTTTAGTGAGGGTTAGTACTCTAGGAACTTTCACATAGAGTCTACAGCGTAAAATAACACCAATGCTGACACTTCACTTAACCCCTCCTTCTAGCTGGGATTTCTTCCTCCTCCACCCCTGTTTGCCTGGACAGTTTATAAGGAAATTAGAGATTCTTCCTCTTAGGCTTGCACAAATCTGTATTCACTTGAGTGCACGCTTTGACTTGTTGGTCTTGCTTGAGTTCCTTACAAGTAGATATATTTGGTTACGCAGATCAGTGATTCTCCAAGCCTTAACCTGCTTGTACTTGTTTGCTTACTCATTGCCTGTCAACAAAACCTCCTTGGGTGTAAACAGACTGAAACGAAGTTGCCTTATGTGCTCAAAACCCCAGTGGTTCTTTGTTTTTAGAACTGCTCAGTGGTTAGTAGCATCCAGTTGTGTTAATCACAAGATTTCAGTGCTAAGCTATGAGGTTCAACAAGGCCAATGCAGGGTCCCGCACTTGGGTCACAAAAAACCCATGCAGTGCTATAGGTGAGTGGCTGGAGAGCTGCCTGGCAGAAAAGGACCTGGGGGTGTTGGTCAACAGCCGGCTGAATATGTGCCAGCAGTGTGCCCAGGTGGCCAAGAAGGCCAACAGCATCCTGGCCTTTATCAGGAACAGTGTGGTGAGTAGGACTGTGGAAGTGATTGTCCCCCTGTCCTCGTCACTGGTGAGGCTCCACCTCGAGTGCTGTGTCCAGTTTTGGGCCCCTCACCACAAAAAAACCATTGAGGTGCTGGAGCGTGTCCAGAGAAGGGCAACGGAGCTGGTGAGGGGTCTGGAGCACAAGTCTTGTGAGGAGTGGCTGAGGGAGCTGGGGGTGTTCAGCCTGGAGAAAAGGAGGCTGAGGGGAGACCTTCTCGCTCTCTACAGCTCCCTGAAAGGAGGGTGTAGCCAGGGGGGGGTCGGTCTCTTCTCCCAAGGAACAGGCCATAGGACAAGAGGAAATAGCCTGATGTTGTGCCAGGGGAGGTTTAGGATGGATATTAGGAAAAATGTCTTCACTGCAAGGGTTGTCAAGCATTGGACCAGGCTGCCCAGGGAAATGGTTGAGGCACCATCCCTGGAGGTATTTAAAAGATAGTCAGACGTGGTGCTTAGAGATATGGTTTAGTGATGGTTTTTGTCAGAGTTAGGTTGATGGTTGGACTCGATGATCTGAAAGGTCCCTTCCAACCCAGATGATTCTATGATTCTAAGAATAATATCCAATTTGAAGGTTAGTTGCTTTTGATGGAAGAGGAGAGTTTCTTGACTAGCTGTTAATAATGTGCTCCCTTCTGACTTCCATGCCAGTTCTTCTTGGACCACGTTTAAGCTGAAGAGTTCTTGATCCAGCAGCTGACAACCGCTTAGGAAGTGTGGCAGTAATTAATAGGGGATAAATTGAAATAAAGTGGTTGATGTTGACTTGTTGGAATGAAGATTGTAGGTAGAGAGGAGATGCTTATTCTTGAGAGAAATGGGAGCGAGGTCAGGTATGGGTGGGTGAGTTGAGTTGTCATGTCTAATCTAAGCTCTGCTCAAATGAAATTATTCAGAGGTTATTAGAAGTGCCTTGTAGCTGCTTTTATGATTTTTTTAAATTAGTTTTTTTTTCCTACTGTTGTCCGTGAGAAATAGCAGTGAAACCCACCTCTTCTGAGACTGAGAAAAGTTGGGTCTTGAACATATTAGTTTTAGTATAAGCCTCATGTGTGCTTTGGGGCTGTAAAAATGATGGTTGTTTTAGTTCACTGTGGAAGAAACTGTTCTGTCATTGTAGTGGTACAAAAAGAAGAATACAACTTTTATCCAAAGCAAGGTGCCATGAAAGCGGAGGCAAGTTATATGTCTAAAAATGTGTATGTTTTGCGATTTCTTATGGATTTGCCTCTGTTCCTGCAGCGTGGTAGAGCTGGGTAACACTGGTCATCTGATTTGGATCCCAGTGAGTCCTATAAAACAGAACCCGTGACTCAAAGAAATTAATAAAAACTCTGCATTTGTCACACTCCTTCAGGATTAAATAAGCAAAACATAAAACTTCCAGAACAGATGTAAGCTTTTAAGATTGAGAATCCTCTTTATGTTATCTTAGATCTTAAAGGCGCATATTGACCATCTGGTTAAAATCAGTCTGGTGTGCAGTTTGGATCACTTTTATACAGTGTTCTCCACCTTCTGAATTCAGGGTGGGACTTGTTTAATTTGTTATTCCCTTTATCGCTGCTAGACCTTGTGCTTTTCCCCAGCACAGGCTCTTACCGTTGCTGACATCTCAGATGTCTTAAGTGAAGCAAAAATAGCCTTGAGTACAGTGGAAACGTGAGGTGCAGAAACAACTCCAAATGGGGTTAACCTGTTATAAGTTTCTAAATATTTGGGGTTTTTTCTTGCATCAAGTTAACATTCTCTGACCTAAGATCTTCTTTATGAGTCACTGTTAAAATTATTACTGCTGTATGCCAGTGTGCTTTTTTTTATATAGAAACAGAATAGCTATTGTAAACTCAGGGTGTATTAGACTTAAAACTGTGTTTTAAGAAGTTGTTATGGTTTGAGAAACCCATAACAATTTATTGTCATCCAGACAATTATTCTATCGCCTGATGACCCCTCCCCAGCCGGGAAGAGGAATCGGGGAAAACAAGAAAACATGAGGTTGATATATAGATAGTTTTAATAGGATAAGACTAAATAATTAACAATAACACTAAAGAACCAGTATTGATCCTGATATAATAATATAAGATATACAAGAATTATCCTCAGCCCATTCTCTCAGCAGGAAGCTGTGCACTCCCAGCAGGGACAGCAAATGTGGGACACTGCGAGCGCTGTGGCTTTGGGAGGAAGGGAAGGGCTCAGGGCTCCAGCACTGGGGCAAGGAGTTCTCTGGACCACAGCCATCAAGGGAGAGCCAAACTACACAGCAAACTTCCTAATTTATATTGAATGTGACATTCATGGTATGAAATAATCTTGTTGGCCAGTCTGGGTCAAACGACCAGGCCTTGTTCCTCCTCATCCCTACACCTGGGAAGGCTCAAAAACGCTAACACCTTGAATGCCACATAGCCTAGCTGGCTATAAAGTAAATATTTTCCCAAATTCAGACACTAGCGTCTTCTAAAAGTACAGTTTTCCCCGGCATTAGAAGAGAAATCAGTCCTGTGTTGCTCAACCCAGGACAGAAGTCTACGCAGTATTGAAAAGTAATATTCTGTAGCCATAAGATAAATATCAATGTATTTTTGCAAGGGCACACTTTGAGTCTCAAAGAGCAGAGGATGATTTGTTCGTAATTGCTGCCTGCTGGCACGGTAGATGTGTGGTTTTCTTACGGTGTATAAATGTACAGCTCCAAGGAGGACCAGAGCTCAACAAGTTCTCTACTGCTTGGTGACTTCTCTCAGATGATCCCTTCTGGTAGTTACAGAACAGACACCAGTGGCTTGTTTTTTTTCTTCTTTACACTAAACACATCACACTTATTCCTTTGAATTTGCCATCTTAGAGTAAGTACTTGTGTTCTGCTTTAAAGGAGTTTAATGATTTGTATTTTTTTTTTTTTCCCAAACATAGCAAGAATGGAAACAAAGAGGGTACATGTTGGAGTAGAATGGGCATGTGGATGACATTTTGCTTTTTATTGAGCGCTCCATGATTATAAAACTACTAAAATAGTAGTTTTCAAATGTATTTTTTCAGCAAGTATAACTAAAACCTTACCCAGCAGACGTAACCTTTTGCAGCATGCCAAAGTGAGAGATTCTGCTTACAATCGTGCTTTTCAAAGGAGCAGGCAAGAAGAATGTCACAGAGGGAGCCAGCAGTTAAAGTTACATTCAATTATACTCGATGAAGCACTATATAAAATGTCGTGGTTCCTCTTCCTAAAGTTTATTGCTTGTGACCAGGCTTAATGGGCAAAGCGAGATAACACGCAAAGAGAGAGATGTAAAAGTTGGTCTCATTTTTCTCAGAGCCGTAAGTGCGCACACACAAAGAGATCCACTGATGTTCTTCAAGATTTTCATGTAAATGATTCTGTTATGAAAGCTGACACAGGGTTGTGTGTACTTTAGAGTCTTTCAAGATTAATTAGTGGAAGTTAAAGCACAGAAATGGGAATATTAGCAAAGAAGCAGGACCAACGTGATAAACAGAAAAGCTTGATCTTTACCACTTGAAAGAAACTGCGTGTGGGAGGTGGTAGCAAGCACTGTAAAACAGGGGATTTTTTATCCTCTTTTCTATATTGCATGTATTGAAGACCTCTGTGTCTAATAATAGAATACATGGTTCCCATTACTCGTGACTTAATGAAATACTATCTTCTAGTGAAACGCTGCTTGTGTTCCTAATGGTGCTTTTATTGTCAAGCTTGAGTTAGTTTTATACTGTTAATTGTAAAGGTATCCTTTAAATCTAAATTCTCCTCTATTTGGGTAGTGTAATTGTAGATATTGAACTGAATTCCTCTTTGATTTGTATTTTACACTTAGGATAATGCTTCGTGGAATTTTTGTAGCGTGTGTTCATTTTGAAAGGTTTTCTTTTCTTGCAGAGGGAACTAGTTGGATTTATAGATCTATTAAGCAAGGTGAGCTAGATATATACTGTTCCCGGTGATTTTTATATTCCTCAACTTAAAGTGACCTAGTGAGTTTGAAAGTGGCATAAAACTTGAAGCTGACATCTTAATATTTGATCTGCTGTGATCATGACCTCTTAACCTTTAGATTTAATGGCGCTATATAATTCTCTTTAAAAGTTGCAAATGTACTCTACCGTAGGGCTGATTGATGATAAAATACACTTTGCGTAATTGCCCCTCTAGAATGTGTGTTGTTTCTAGTAGATATTGATCTCCTGTATTTGTTATCTTATATTTGAGAGAGGCTTTGGTTTCTGATGTAATGTGGGGTTTGGGGCAGATAATTCGCTCAACATCAGGGGCTACAGAACACGCGGGTCTTGAAAAACGCAAAAGCTCGTTTCATGGTGTAGTTCCCATAAACGTAAATTTTAGGTTGTCCGAAGATTATGGTGTTGACTGTGGTGACCTGGTGGTAAGGAAGAGTCAAAAGACAATCTTAAGAAATGCAGAGTACAAATATTAAAACTGTTTATGGGAACTACTTCACTTAAGCAAAGATTCCTAAAACCTACACATAAAATTATATTAAAATTATATTCATTCATGCAGACTGTCAAACAATTTCAGTTGTTTAGGAACTAAAAATTTGGTTCTCTGATCCCACACAGCAGTTAGGAGAAAAATAAGCTGTGCTACTTTCTTATAAGCTATTTTACTACATCTAGGTATTTACAACTGTGAAAAATGCTTTTTTAGATAGGAGAAATAAACATTAGGAATATAATATTTGCAAGGACTGTAGTGACCTGTGGTGCTGTAACTGACTTGAGTCTTTGCGGGGGGGGGGGGGGTGTGTCTGTGTGAAGCTTGTTGAAAGGAAAGGAATTGCTTGTATTCTCTAAGTTGTCTTCTGTGTGTGAAGAGATTTGTGCTCTTTTAATCACAAAATACCGATCAAAAGAGAACACCTTTCTTCAAAGATTATTTCCGTTTGGCAATGAGCTAATCAAATGCGAATGGCTGAATGCAAAGGCATGCGGTGGGATCTGGCATTATGCTTCTTAAAATGTGCTTCGCTTAGCGAGGGGAATGTTGCAGCACTGGGAGACTCATAAAACATTTAAAAACTTTCAAAAAAAAAAAACTAAGATACTTTTAGAAAATGTAATTCATTAGCTGAAATTTTGTCATCAGTTTTTAAAAGGCTGGTTGACTGGAATTGCAGAGGGTTCCTGAGTACACCCTGTAGAGGGGGTTCCAGGGAGAAGTCAACAAGGGAGGCTTTTTAAATCTTCACCTTCTCAGAAAAGGCATCTGTGGCTTTTTAAAGTTTACTTAAGCATGTGAATAAGTTCACCATAAATGCTTTTTTTCTGTTTTTTTTTTTTTTTTTCTTTCCCATCAGATTTCCTTTATATCCCAAAGGAGGGGAGAAACTGCAGTTTGAATATGGAGTGTATCTTCTCAACAAAAATATAGCACAGGTTGGTACACGGAGGTATTTTTTTTTTTTTATGAATATCTATGATCTACTGAGTGTCAGCGTGGCAGGAGTGTGCATCTACTGTCTTGCGATGCTGTTCTCTCTGGCGAACATCTGTCAGCTAGTGGAGGTATTCTTCAAATCATTGTCAGCACTTACCTTACTGCGTTGTGCTCGAGACTTTCTCTTGTGGTGCTTGGAGAAGGGCTTGCCAGGTAGTAATGAATCTTTTCTTTTTCAAATAAATACTATGAGTCTGTATGCCCTGATTTGAAAATTGTAAATATTTTCTGTTTTTTTTTATTCTGTCATACTTAAAGGTCCATTTACGTCATTCTCATTGCTGCTTTAATTTTGCTGTATTATTACTTTACATTCTATTGTACTCCTATACTTATGATAAGGAGACACAACAAGCTGGAAAACCTTGTCTTGCTAATGTATGACTTTATATTTAAAAAAAAAAAAAGTCCTCTAATCCTTACTTCTTTGCTCTTAATGTATTTTAAAAATCATTTACTTTGGCAAACACACGAGAGTTTACAAACTTGTATTTGAGATGATACTAATACGTGCTGTGGACATATTTGGTATGGAATTTAGAAAATGTTTGAAAAGCTGATCTGAAAGGGACCTGGGGAGACCATTTAGACTGTTGCCTAATCCTAGGGCAGGGTCATCTGCTTTTACGCCACCCCTGGTAGATGTTTGTTTAACCTTCCCTGAAGGAAAGGGATCTGTGATCTCAGTAGTCTCTTCCAGTTGTTGGCTGTCCTGGACATAAAAGTCTTTTCTGATATCTAATCCAAATCTGTCTTGCTTCTATTTAACCACGTAATCACTTACTATAATAATCTATTCATTTAATTCTCTTCCTATTTACAAAATTTATGTACTTTTTTCTAAAATGCTATCTCACGGGTAATGTCTCAACTTCTGAGCATTCTTGTTGTCTCCTGTTCTCCATCTCAATCCACATCTTTCTTGAAGAGCAGTGCCCAAAGCTGGATGCACCCTGCAGCTCTTCCCTTCAAAACAGTCTGTAGGATGGGAGAAATGCTTCACTGGTCTTGTCATTTTTTTTCAGTTCATTATATTCTGGTAGGTTTGTACTCTTTTAACAGCTTAACACGATGAATTTTGTGATTTAATGCAACCTGCAGCCTCAGGTCTCTTCTGCACAGCAACAAAATAGTCCGTGCTGAATTTTGTGCAGGTCACTCATTTAATTCATGCTTTACATGCTGTACTTTAGGTGCCCCTTTTTCTTCCTAATCGTGTCTCTGATTTGGTGAAATAACTCTAGCAGATGGGGAAAAGTGGGTTGAGAACTCAATCTCAGCTTTGTGCTATCTGCATGGGAGCTTATTCTCTAGCCAGGTCACCTAATTAAAATATTGAATAGAACTGGGCTAAAGCCTAGACCCAGGTGGAGCCCCGCTTCACTAGCACTTCCATTTACAGCAGTGAACCGTTGTTTAACTACACCCAAAGAGTACTTACTAGCTCTGTATTCATTCATACTTCATCAATATCCCATTTCCCCGTATTTCCAAGCGTATTACACCATAAAGTGCCAAGAGATTTATTTAAATTCCAACAGAAATATGACATTTCAATCTCTAACCTGTTTGTATGGCTTGAAATTAGATTTGTCTGACAGTTTTATTCTTGAAAAAACTGATCTTTTTTATGCTTAGTTTTCTAGTTGTTTGGTTTGTTTTTCCAGTTCTCTCTCCCACCACTTGTTTCCCCATTCCCTACCCCAAATTGAAGTAAAGCTTCTGGGTCTTTTTGTGTTGTTTGTTTTTTAAGCTTGGGTTGCATTTACCGTTTTCCAGACTTCTGGTATCTTGCCCATGCTTAGTGTATTTTGGAAGATAACCTCCAATGGCTCTGAAATTACTTAAAGGCTAAAATAGCTTAAAATGAAGTTAATCAAGTCCTGCTAATCTTGGAAATTCACTTAACCAAGCTGTTAATATAACTTAGACTGTGACTCTTTGTTGCTGGTATTAATAATGGCAGCCAGCTGTTCACGCTTGACTTTCATAGGGAAGACTAGTAAAAGAAAGGGATTAAATACTCTTTCCTTCAAATGCTTTGATAGCTTTCTCTCTCCATTACTGTCAAATCAATGCTTTCCTTAATCTCTACCTATGTAAATACATTAGTTCATTCTGTAACTTGTGAATCGTGATGCTGCTTGCTTTGCTTTTCAGCCTTTCATGGTTTTGCTCCTATTCTGGAGTTTGCTGTTCAGTTGTGTGATGCAAGGGCTCTGGGCTTCTTTCTTCATTGAGGGTATGAACTCGTCATTGAGCCCAAGCTGGTCATCTTTCCAGTTCTTGTAGTCTGGGTTAGTTGTAGTGTTGTGGGTTTTTTTATAGGAACTGTCACCACTTCACTTGTTTTCCTGTTTTTCTCTTTGACTTGTCATCTCTTGAGTTGTTCCCACTGTTGGACCTACTGAAATCTCTTGTTCTGATTTTGTTCTTGTCCTATTTCTAAAGGACCATGAACTGTTGAACACATGGTCACTCACCCATGTTGCCTTCCAAGTTCTTGCAGTTGGTTTCTGAAATCACTGGCATGAGTTTAAACTCATAAAAATAAATGAAGACTTTAAGTATGTATTTGTATAAAAAAGTTTCCAAATTTACATGGGGTCACTGGTGCTGGTACAAACTAGAGCAGTCTATGGCCAAACTTTGAAGTGGTTTGTGCAACACCAGTGGTTCACATGTTAATGCTTGAGATTGTATAGATTGTTGAATATAAAAACATAATAAAAGTAAATCGTAATTTCTAGGGGGCTTCTACTACTTAATCAGGAAAGTGTTACTGAGGTCCATATAAACTGTTGTAGTCACCTTTGTTTTGATGTCCTTGGTCAAATATTGCAGCTTTTTATAGTTCTGCCAAGGGGAAATTCCATTGTGAAAGCAGAACAGGTAGATAACGTGCAGAAATACATCACAAAACTTCTGTACTTGGGGGCTGATTTCATCTAAAAAGCTGAGATTGTTTGAATCCTTTGTGTGTTCCTTTGGAGGCTGGAACTCTTGAACTTAAGTAGCTTTTAGAAGATCTTAAGGCTGCTTTGAGAGAAGCTTCCAGGTACGCTTAGTTCATGTGAATGTGTGAAAATAATTAAGTTTGGATGGAGATATCGTTGTCTTATCTCTAGACCATCTTATCTCTAGACCATCACAACCTGTGAGGGCCCTTAAAAAGGCCCAAAGGTGTTGGCCTTAATTCAGAGAACCAGTCCTGCAAATTATTCTGTCGTTAATTAATGCAGATCAGTTGCTTAATTCCCTCTGGCTGCTGTGGGAAGATTGGAGGTGCCTGGGAGGAACAGTGCTGACTCTATTGGAACTTTAAGAGACGAGCTTGCGTCTCCATCATCTTACTTGAACCATTGATGCAAGTCTTGATCACTGGGGGTGAGAAACAAAGAGCCCAGAAAAAACGTGTATCAACTTAAAGAAACACTTGAAAGGATTTCTGTAAGCTCCCCTAGTTTCACAAATTTATTTATTTATTTTTCCTTTCACAATCATGTGGAGTTCTGACAACAAGGAGGAACGTGAGTGGGAAAGAAGTGAGACTGGGTTGATATTAAGTAAAATTACTGAAATAAAAACTCTTCTAGAGATAAAGTGGTACTGTTTTGTAAAACAGCAGGATAACAACAATGAAAACCACATCTTGCACTTGGGAGAATTCAGCTGGAATTAGAAGCAGCTCAGTGCTAGCTTGGTAGAGCATTTATTTGGAGAAACTTGCTTTGCTGTTACATTCCGAAGTCAAAACAATGTGTGTTAATTCCGAGAGTTCATAATAACTTCCATCTGTACGTGAGCACAAATTGTTTCAATCCCCATATTTTCTATTTGTAAAATTGAATCCTTCACGAAGTTCACAGAGTAGCTTTTTATGTTGGGTGGTATTAGGTAAGACCATAAATTTCCAGTCTTTGACTCTTAATGAACACACAAATGTGTTATTTTTTTTCAAAGGGAAATTAGTGACTTATGCCTAATAATATCAACACCAAAAAAAACAAAAAAATCATTGTCATTCCAGAGCATTGTCAAAGATGAAGCAAAATACAGCTGCTAAAAATGGGAGGGAATTGCTCAGCTCCCAAAAGCATTGAGCACTGGGAGATCATTCAGTTGGTAACTGTCTCCACAAACTCTGCAACTGCCGAGTTCATAGAATCATAGACTGCGTTGGGTTGGAAGGGACGTTTAAAGGCCATCTAGTCCAACTCCTCTGCCATAAGCAGGGACATCTTCAACTAGATCAGGTTGCTCAGAGCCTCATCCAGCCTGGCCTTGAATGTCTCCAGGGATGGGGCCTCCACCACCTCTCTGGGCAACCTGGGCCAGTGTCTCACCACCCTCAGTGTAAAAGAACTTCTTCCTAAAGTTATGGATGTTATGGAGTTATGGATGTGTGTAGAGTATCTGAGGAAGATGAGGCTTTAGAAGGAGAAAGGAATGAACTTTTGCATTGAGTTTCACAGTAGAGAAGTTGAGATAACACTGTGAAAACCTCCTGTTACAGTGGATGAATATTAGGAACTCAATGAAGTGTTGTGGTTTTTTTTGTTTTGCGGGTGATAAGCAAACACCCAGCCTGGGCAAGCTGGCATCTCTTGGAGAGTCACTACCTCCATCTGCCGTTAATGGACATGGCCTCAGAAACGGTGGTGTTCTGTCCTTGTCTAAATTACTGTCTCTTGAAAGGAGACTTCCAAAACTGGATATCAAATGAATTTAGACTGTTCTACAACTCTTTAATTCCCTAGGGTCAAGCTAAGGAGGGATTGTGTCTTGTCTTACCCCAGTTGATAGCTGGTGTTTGTCAGGGAGGCTCTGCGGTTGGTGGCGGTTGGAGCATACCTTCCCTGGCATCACTTCCAGGTTTTGTGAAATCTTTTTGATTTGTTACGCTACATGAGTTAAGTGGGCTTTTTTTCTGCTCAGGCTGAATGCGTTGCACATGAGCGCCTCGGAAGGCAAGGCTTGTCTTCCGATTCAGCCATGATTTGTTTTGTCAGCCAACTATTGAGCGATGTTAGACTGATAATCCTGCTCGCGTTGGCATGGTTTGCTCAGCCCCGGCCAAAGAATAGTTCTGCTTTCATCTGACAGTCATTAGCAACAGACAAACTTTGCTATTTGACACGAAAAAAAATCACTCAAACAATCTCTTGTCAGCTCCTCCAAGGATGTTTGTTTTCACATCAGTGCAGTACAGACCCAAGCGAGTGACTTGTGTCTAGCCCTTCTTTCATGTATCCAGAGTCACTCTGGCCACATGGTGGCAGACAACATTTACGTCCTTGCGTCTTGATCTTGTGGAAACAGTGTTTTTTGGTTCGGTTGCTTGTCAATGCACGAGGTAAGTAACATTCACAGAAGCACAGCAGAAAAGCAAAATACTTCTTGATGTATTTTAGTTGCAGTCAAACTGATATCTTTTCTAATAGCCACATGGAATAAAAGTTGAATGCTTATGTACTAGAGCCACATGTAAGAAACTGAACTGAAATTCCGCTCTTAAACGTGAAATGAGGCAAGATGTCCAGTTCTTGGCTCTATTAGACTATCTAGCATGTGAGAAAATCAACTTTATAATAGAAACTATTAAACTTTTCCATGGGAAGTTGAACGGCAGAAATGTTAGGACTAGAAATTTGTTTTGGCAATAAACACTAGGCGCAGAAGTGCCTTTAAGAGTTCTGTGGGTATCGGTGTGGATGCGGTGGTTATGACCCTTTGAGCGTAGGATACTGTGACTTGCACACTACATCTTTTACGAGGCCCCTAAACTAAGATCATAAAACGTACAGTTCAGAAAGAATGCACTGTCTGAATTTGTGGCCAATTTAACTGCATAGGGAAAAGTGTTCTTGAAAGAGCACAGGTTGAAGCCAGAGCCGAGTCCTCATCTTGTAAAGTGCCAAGCATTCATTTTAATGTTAAGAGGAAGGGACTGCACCTGAAAAACCACAAAGTACCTTCTCCAGCTGCATAGAGCCAAAAGCTTTTAGGAGAAGTTTCATTCCTGAAAGTCTCCGAGGGTAGCAATGGGCTGATCCCTGGCCAGATCATTTAGAATTGGGGAATTTACATATGGTTTTTTTGCAAACTTGTTGGAAGGCTTGCTTTTTTTCCTTTCCTATCGCCCATGCCAAGATAAAATAGGTTGAAATGAGACTGGATTAGCTGTAACAACAGCCGCCCTTTTCATTCGGATCAAAGCCTGCCTATCCTTGCCCATAGGCAATCAGTACGGAGCAGCAAAAGCCAACGCTAACTTGCGGAGAAGATCTTGGCTCTCCAGCCTGCGCCCATCACCGCACCTGCAGCGTGAGCCCAGGCAGTGCTTCTCGCTCTGGTTGTAGGGAGTATGGAGCAAACAAGGTGGGGTGAACATGGTTGGGTGGAAGAGGAGAGGTCACACCACCAGCTATGCCTAGAGCCGCTTCTTGGAAATAATTTTGGGGACCACCCCATGTAAGGATGCTCTGTGTGTTAGATCACTTGTGTACTACGTAGCTGTCATCGTCTCTGGGTGTTAACTCTTCAGGGCACTAGGTTTTTTAAAAAAAAATGAGTATGTGTTTAAAATAGAACCAAAATTTAGTAATCAAAAGGAAAATGAATTCCTGATATAGTTAAGCTGACATAAACACAGGTGATTTGCCAAGTTAAACTGCTTCGTTAGTATATATAAAGCGCTGCATTTTGAAATTGGAAGAGATAGGAAAGTGGGCTCTGTTATCAAGCTGTGGCACACTGCATTAGTGTAGGAAAAAGATGTAGTGGGTAATTCTTCCTAATGAGTAGGGTGTGTGCTCTGAGACAAAGCTTGACTTTCAGATATAAAGTGTTAACACCTGTGGAATTCATGGACCTCATTTGTGAGCCTGTCCCTTCCTTCTGGAGCCTTCTCACTTTTTGCCATGTTGCCATCTCTTAATAGGGAAAAAAAAACATGCTAAAATGCTTATTGTTTCCTGAAACCCCACTTACATTAATACATAAAAATTGCTCTTATGTGTCATTAGCAAGCAAGTGACAAGCTGTGACTCTTTTTTTTTGCTGAGCTTCTGTTATTTTCACCTCTCCATCCACGCTTGTTCTTTTTTCTGCTGTTGTATAGTTTAATATGTCTGTTTTGTGCTCCATGAGGCAGGGTTTATCTCCTACTTCTATGCATAGGATTTGGCACATGAGGGCACAAATCCTGTTTTGAAAGTTTTGGGTGTGAGAGCTGTTTAATCATCCATAAATGCCTTTCAGGCTTATTATATACCGTGGTTGAAGTTTAGAGGGAGTTGTTCTCTAACAAAAGGAATAAAAGTGTCTGATATCTATTGGATCATTTACTTTTTGATCAGTCCAGAATGCCGAGAAACCCAGAGCTTGAAAGTATTTTGTTTTTCAAGATCCTTGAAATAAAGGGGATATTGTGTCTGTCTTTGCTGGCCTTATGCACAATTTACATGAATACTTCTCAAGTTGATGTTGTGTAAACAGTAAAAAAAAAAAAAAAAGCTCTGGTTCAATTTAGCAAATATAAGTTGCTAGTTGTTTTCAGGAAGGGTATTGCTGAGTAGATCTTGCTTTAATGCTCCCTGACCTCGGCTTTTAAGTTTGGAATATGCCCCATCATATGAGAAATGATTTCCGGTGTCGGGCTGTTTTAGGTGCTATTTGGTGTTCACTGAACGATGGTGTTACCCTGGTAGGAAACAGGCCTTACACAGATTAAACTATTGATTCGATTCTCCTTGAGTGAGAGATCTTCACATTTGATCTACAATCTAGTCTTTTTAGAAGTCGCTCTCCTTTGCCCACTACAAGTACCAGAGTGGATGCCTGGGAAGCAGTTCAGCTTAGGTGAAACATGGGGCTGCAAGCTGAGAATCCCCAAATTCTTCCTACATTTAGTCTCTGTGGCATGGGTGGAATCACTTGCTCTTTGAGTAACACTTTCTTGAAGCAAGAGCCTTTTCTTTTTTTCACTTGAAGGAGCAGGTTTCACAAACATGGGTGAATACTTTAGGAAAAACTGCCAAAAGCTCAATTTCAGGCATTTTAAAACAAAGGCTTGCCCATCATAGCATAAAAGAACAAATAGCTGGAAGACTTTGTGTTTGTGATACCAAATGGAGTGTATTGTTTGTGTGCACTAAAACAATTCTTACAGGTTTCCTTTCCTACAACGTCTTAAGGTACAAGGTAAAGGTAGACTGATGCCAAATGAGAAAATTACCCGGTTTTGGAGATTTATCAAACTATGAAGGTAATGAAGAACTGTAGGAATGAGGACCATATAGAAATTTCTAAAAACTTGGAAACTTTATTATATTGCTCTGAACTGTCATTGAGCAATCATAGAATGGTTTGGGTGGGAAGGGACCTTTAAAGGCCATCTAGTCCAACCCCCCTGCCGTGAGCAGGGACATCTTCAACTAGATCGTGTTGCTCAGAGCCCCGTCCAACCTGGGCTGGAATGTTACCAGGGATGGGGCATCTCTCACCTCTCTGGGCAACCTTGGGCCAGTGTCTCACCACCCTCAGTGTAAAATTCTTTATATCTAGTGTGAAAGCTCATCACAAGCAGCGAGAGGCCACAGTCTTCGGTGCAGATGTTCGCAGAATCACAAAATGGCAGGGATTGGAAGGGACCTTTGGAGATCATGTAGTCTGACCCCCTGCCAGAGCAGGGTCACCCAGAGCAGGATGGGCAGGAACGTGTCCAGGCAGGTTTGAATCTCTCCAGAGCAGGAGACTCCACCACCTCTCTGGGCAGCCTGTGCCAGGGCTCTGCCACCCTCACAGTAAAGAATTTTTTCCTCATGTTGAGATGGAATTTCCTGTGTTCCAGTTTGTGCCTGTTGCCCCTTGTCCTGTCATTGGGCACCACTGAGAAGAGTCTGGCCCCATCCTCTTGCCCCCCGCCCTGTAGCTCTTGCTGAGCATTGATGAGATCCCCCCTCAGTCTGCTCCTCTCCAGCTGAACAGCCCCAGGGCTCTCAGCCTTTCCTCAGCACAGAGATGCTCCAGTCCCCTCAGCATCTTCGTGGCCTCCACTGGACTCTCTCCAATAGTTCCTTGTCTTTCTTAAACTGGGGAGCCCAGAACTGGACCCAGGACTCCAGTTATGGCCTCACCAGGGCAGAGGAGAAGGGGAGGCAGATGTTCATCTGCCACTTGAGCTGATGATGTAGCCCCGGTGCACCCCTGCAGCCTTTCCAGCCTGGCTGATGAGTTTGGGCTCTGTGCTGTATTCGCCCTGATTTCCAGTCAGGACGAGGTGGGTGAGTTCTCTGTACCTACCTGTGCACTCCTGAGACTGTTGCCTTTTTGGTGTTCTTAGGTAAAAAAAGCAGGTTTCAGAAGTTCTCATGCAGTGCAAAATCACGCTTGGGGAGCTAAACGCGTAAAGAAAACATCACGCTTAAGATGTAGGTATAAAATGTTGTCTTTCTCCTTCTGGCTTTTGCACGTCTGACCTTTTGTTCTGTGCCTGATGTAATGATTTTTAATACAAAAGCTCAGGATGAATGAGGTCATAGGAAGTAAGTGTGCCCGTGTCTTATAATCCAATAAACATCGCTTTGTGATACCGAGGTGTTTTAAGAAGGTCTGACCTGAACCTGGAAAGGTTATGCTGGATAGTTTCATCTCATCAAGCTCTAATGCAGCAAGACTACAGCCGACCAGTAAACGTGGTTTGAGTTATTTGAGTGCTTCACTGGGGAAAAGGGGGAAGCGTTTCTCAGGTCAGTAACTCCTCTGTCTTCTAAATTGCTTTTTTTTTTTTTAATGTTCTTTCTGTAAAATGGTCATGGTATATGAGAGGCACCTTTATGGGCAAGGGGGCCCAGAGATGTTATTTTTATAACGAGGCCACTAACCACCAAATTTTATAGCAATAACCTATATAAGTGGCTGTTTCCCCCAGCCTGTCTTTGACAATGGTTTCCCATATCCTTACTGGGACACCAGGCTTGAACCATGAAGGCGAATGTTTCGGACCCCTCTGGGGGGGTGTTGTGTTTACTCTCAGGAAGGGCTTCACGAATACGAGTGAGAGAGTCCGGGAGGAAACACGGCTTTTGGCTCATCTCAGTGTTTAGTTCTACAGTGTGTTGTGCATGTCCTCAAACACGTACTCCTATTTCCTTATTTTCTTGTGGTCTATCTCCAATAAACACTATTGCTGCGAAACCAAAATCCACTGTTAAATATTGCCTATTATCACATTTCAGTTTTAAAAATTAGAAGAAAACTACTTCATAAATGTTTGGCAGACTATTACAAGTCGATGAACGTTAGCGTTGGGGCTGCTGCTGTGTTTGAATAATGATCAGACTTTGTATTTTGATGGATGTGAGGGGAAGAAGCAGCTTAATATAATTCTAATGCAAATGAAAAAAAGGCAGAAGGGAATTAGATCTGTTATCAGATGAGGATATAGTTTCTGTAGTCACTGCTGACTCACTCCTGTGTTTAGATTTCATGCATGAATTTCCCCTGCCTTTTGGATGGAAGTGAATTATAATTCTCCAGGCTGGGAGGAGAGGAAAGGAGCTGGGCTGCTCTTGGGGCAGCAAGAACCAGTGGGTGAGAAAAAATTACCATATGAATCTGATGCCCTCTGTAAGAACTGAATCAGTTAGAGCTTCCTGCCAACCTAGTGTGTGCAGACACTGAGCCATAACGTAGAGATCATAGAATGGTTTGGGTTGGAAGGGACCTTAAAGATCATCCAGTTCCAACCCCCTGCCCTGGGCAGGGACACCTCCCACCAGACCAGGTTGCTCCAAGCCCCGTCCAACCTGGCCTTGAACCCCTCCAGGGATGGGGCAGCCACAGCTTCTCTGGGCAACCTGGGCCAGGGGCTCACCACCCTCAGAGTAAAGAATTTCTTCCTGAGGTCTGACCTAAACCTCCCCTCTTTCAGTTTAAAACCATTCCCCCTTGACCTGTCGCAACAGGCCCTCATCCAGAGTCCCTCCCCAGCTTTCCTGGAGCCCCTTGAGGGACTGGAAGGGGCTCCAAGGTCTCCGCGGAGCCTTCTCTTCTCCAGGCTGAACCCCCCCAGCTCTCTCAGCCTGTCCTCACAGCAGAGGGGCTCCAGCCCTCCCAGCATCTCCGGGGCCTCCTCTGGCCCCGCTCCAACAGCTCCGTGTCTCTCCTGTGCTGAGGCCCCAGAGCTGGAGGCAGCACTGCAGGGGGGTCTCCCCCGAGCGGAGCAGAGGGGCAGAATCCCCCCCCTCGCCCTGCTGCCCACGCTGCTGGGGATGCAGCCCAGGCTGCGGGGGGGTTTCTGGGCTGCCAGAGCACATTGCCAGCTCATGTTGAGCTTCTCATCCATCAGCATCCCCAAGTCCTTCTCCTCAGGGCTGCTCTCAGTCCATTCTCTGCCCGACCTGTATTTGTGCCTGGGATTGCCCCAACCCACATGCAGGACCTTGCACTTGGCCTGGTTGAACTCCTTGAGCTTGGCATAGGCCCAGCTTTCCAGCCTGTCCAGGTCCCTCTAGATAGCATCCCTTCCCTCCAGCATGTTGACCACCCCGCACAGCTTGGTGTCATCGTGAAACTTGCTGAGGGTGCACTTGATCCCACTGTCCATGTCTTGGACAATGTTAAACAAAGATCAACATTTCTGCACTGTAGCATTGACTGTCTTGGACTTTGCAGCATCTGACTGTCAAGTTATTGCTGTTCCAGATCAAAGTAAAAGAAGAGGAAAGCATCTTATTGATAGCAGTCTCAGCGTTGGAAATGATGGGGAATTCAAGCGAGTTTAGACTAAATATGATTTAAAAATAACAGTGTGATTGTAAGAAGCCTTTGAAGGGACGGCAGAGAATGGTGGTGTTCTCTCATGTTACTGTGTTGATTGCTGTTTGTGTGCCTTATTTGTTATTGCTAAATCAAAATTGTGATGGGACTCCTTTAAGATGGCCTTAATGAAGGCTTTTTTTTAAGCGCGCTGTGTCAGCTCAAAGAACTTCAAAGCGTGTGCCCCATGGATTAATGAAGGACATGGGTCTTCAAGGCTGCTGATGTCACTCGTTTTTCTTGTCAGTTTAGTGCTCTTAGAAGAATTGCAAAGTAAACAGTTGCTTTTCAGGGTGGACATCTGAATGCCGTGGAAATCCACCTGGGAGAGGGAGGCAGGCACTGGCAGATCAAGATACAAGTCAGCGTTTCCATAAAAATAGCTGCGTATTTGAGCACTTCCCCTTGTTTGGATGAGGGCTGTCACTACTGTGGCTGTCCTCTGTTTGCGTCTTCTGAAAACAAGATTGAGGACTTAAAGACTTGTTATAATCACAGTGTTTGCTATATTGCTTTTTTTTTTTCCTCTCCTACTTCCCCAAGAATCTTTAAAAAAATAAATAAATAAAAAAAAGGTTTGGCTAGATTTATTTCCAAATGGTGATAGATGTATGCTGACAGTCTTATAAATACAAAAAATAAAAATGAATTTTAAGTGTTTCGCTTTGAGATCTGCAGTCTCAAGAGCTAATTGATACCACGGTGTGTTTTGCTAATGTTGCAGCTTAAGGGTTTTTCCATAAACCCCCATAGCTGTTCAGAGCTAGAACAGCTCGCTAGATTTAATAAAACAAAGGCAAGCAACATGTTAAGAGTGCAAATAATCTAAAATTTTTTAATTTCCCCCAAAAGGTATAAACACACACAACTGTTTATATAGCAGCAGGCATTATTTCACTGATCCCCCAAGGTTGTTTATATAGCAACAGGCATTATAACAACTTTCTGTTTTCATTATTGCAGTGCTTAGTCATCTGAATCCCAGCCAGTGCTCCTTCATCCTCTGAAAAGTCATCCAGGATCTTGTAAAACAATTAACTATGTCATTTTATTAAAACTTGCATTTTTATACTTCTGTCCCAGCGTTTGACAGCCTCTGAAAACCTTCGGTGGATGCTTGGCTTCTACCCAACCCTGCGCGCCTGATTGAAAGAACGTTTTTGCTTCCATTTTTATTTGTGGGTTTTCACATTTGTGGAGCAGATGTCCTTTCAAATGCTCGATGCTATCAAGAACAACTCCTCATTTAATTGAAAATAATTCAAAATTGGTCTTGACTTGCCTTAACGTGAGCCTGAATGGTGTAGTAGTGGGTTGGGTCCACCTCTTGTATAGAGACAGACGATGCTACAACATCAAGGACCTGCAGTAGAGACTAAGGGAAGTGTAAAATTGCTGGAGGTTTCAGTATAGAGTCGAGTATTATGCATAACGTGTACTGAAGTGACTGTTATTTTGAATTTTGTTAACATAGTCTGCGCTGTGAGACTGCTTCCACATGGCTTAGAACAATATGGTTACAGCTGGGGAAACGATATGGTAAATGATGAACAGATGAGTTCAGAATTGGAGTCATTCTGTGCTCCCAAAAAAGGATATTCCAATCAACAAAAAAGGATATTCCAGTCAAGGTACTCCGTGGTTTCTGGCTGGAAGTAAATGTACATGCTTGTATACCATTAGTCATTAAATACTGTTACAGGAATTAGTATAGGAAATGGGCTAGTCTTCTTTGCACGTAAATGCAGGATATCATTATTTGTCTTAAGAGGCAGCCCCTTTGTGGCAAAAGCCCTAATTTTGATCTTGGGTGCAACCTGATGTTACCCAGAAATGGAAAGATAGCTGGATGGTTTCTTTGTAAGCCAACTTTAATACTTCTAGTACTTCTTATCTTACAGACTTTATAGGAGAGTAACTGGACCTTTGCAGGTTTGTATTTTAATTAGTTAACAAATGAGGTAGCTACACTGGTCGTGATTTGTTTTAGCGTGGAAGGTGGTAAGCTTTTATGTTGTCTGATGTGATTTTAATTAACTATAACAGTGTAGTTGACAAAATAAATTAGTTGGAAGATGCTTGGGTGGCAAGAGGGGTTTTGAGATGCTCAGGGTGGAGCTGATTCACTGCTCAGCACCGACAACTTCCAGTAGAAGGTGAAGCCGTTGCACAGAAGGAAATGCAGGTAGAAACTGGAGCAACTGAATATTTTTTTTTTTTTTTCCCCTCTTCCTAAAGAGTCTGAACCAATTATGCCCAGCTTGATACGAGTTAACTTTAATTTGTTTGTCATGCCTCATGTACAGCTGATGCTGTGGTTGTGGTAGCTGGAACAATTTTCTTAGTCTTTGACAGAAATTAAGTATTTAAACATTTTATTAAGAACCTAACATGCATTTTAAGAATAAATCTTACCTTTTACTCTGAGAACAATTGCTTTAAATGCAGCTCACTTCTATGACATTGGAATAAATAGCAAATATAATATAAAATACCGACCAGTATGATGGGGTGGTCTTCCATAGAGGTAGAGTTGGCTTTAATGTCAATTCAGTCTCCTCTTTCTTCAGATTCTTCTGTACAGGTACTTCTCGAAATTGTCTTAGGACAAACAAAAACCTCAGATTTTACAAAGGCGGTCTGGGCAGTTACCTACTGACAGTCATAAACTTCTGTCTATCCTCTTTTCAAAGTCTTTTTGTAATGTAGAAATATTTTTAAAAGTTTGAAACTTTATCACACTGGATTTGTAAGTGTCAGGTTTTGGGGATACAAGTTTTCTGAGAAACTAATCAAATTGGATGAATGTTTTCTAAAATCTTGTAGAAATATGAACGTGGTTTGGGGTTTTTTTTCTGGTTGCTATTTATTAGCAACTTCTTTACATCTTAATTAAATAACGTAAATCTTAGTTAAACAATTTGCAATGGTATCAGTTAACACAGAAGCCAAAGCAACCAAGTTCAATCAAATGTTGAACCTTTCACTTTTTGAGAGGAGTAAAAGGAATAAATCTGTGTAATTGAAAGAAATTACAAAATGGAATTATTATTTTTTTTTTTTTCCCCTCCCTTAAATATCCCTTAAGTTATTCTGCCTTGAACCGTTCAGATAATACGATGCACCTCATCTGCTACGTCTTGTTTCTGCGGAGTAGGTGTTGCTGGTAACTGGTGTGAGAGCAGACTGGGACCCCTGGCTGAAGAGTCTTTAGCTCATTTGTTCTCCAGTTCGTGTTTACTACATGTTTTTGTTCAATCAAGCGACGTTTCACACAGCACTTGGGAAAACAAAGCTGTATAGAGGACCTAAATATTAGTAAGGAAATGGCAATTAATATTTTATTAGTTCAACATCATTAATGATGTACTCACAGCCCCGTGGAGAATACACAGTCATGAATGTAAACCAAATCTTGGACACTTGTTCACTCGAATTAAAACAGGCATGTTTTCTTCAGGTGGCCGGGTCCCTGATATCCTGAAGGAATAACTGGATCTTTAAATAAAATGCTGCTTTTGCAAGTGATACTTGGTTCCTTTGGAAACTTTATGTGGGGCGGGTGGAGGTGGGTGATGTTTAATTTCAACAATTGAAATGTGAACTCAGTTTCTTCGGGGAATCGAGACAGCACACGGTCACCTCTTTCTGCTTTCGTGTTCCTACCCCAACTTCACGTTTCACTGGTCTCCTTCGTGCCTCTTTTCCTCTTCCATCATGCAAATCTCGATCTTTAAATTCCTTTTAACTCTCATGAGCAAAGCAGGTGTCCTCTCCCTACGTTTTTTTCTCTTTTTAAAATTGATTTTGTTATGAATCCTACTGTAACAGGTCGCAGGTGATGGTTATTACTGTTGTTCAGTGTCTTACTGCTTATTGGATGAGGGGGAGTAACTATCCCTGCTTGTGTGGTGTTGGCTGTTAAAAAATATTAAACTTAAGGAAAAAGGTATGAGAAATGCTTCATGGTGTGGGGGGAAAAAAGACACTCAAAACAGTCCTTGCTAATGATGGCAGAGGATAAGAGTAGAAGAGTTCTGCTCTCTCGGGTAAAAGAGAAATCTTATTTTTTATGCCTCCGTGCTCCCATTTGCGGTGTGCTGTATGTGTGGTGGGTTTTGTCATTTAGCAGAAGCAGAGATTTCTTTTTTGGGATATGTGAGATTATTGCAGAGCGCTGTGAAGCAGGAGGTAACCTTGTTGCATTAATGGGGAGGCAATTTTGGAACCAGACTAAAACGTGAGAATTGACTCATGGCTCTGATGCTCCGACTCTTTTTTTTTTTTTTTAATTATTTTCATTATTATTTTCTGTCACTAGAAAGCAGATGAGTTTTTCAACAGCTCCTGGGATTATTTGTAGGTTTGTTTTGTGAATACGTCGTCATCAGCTTGTATTGATAGAGACACATAAGGCAATATTGCTTTCATTTTAAGCTATTACAAAGCCAAAATAGAATGCAGTTTATAAAGTTAAATTTATTTTTTTTTCCCTAGCGGTTTCACAAAACTTACATCCTAACTTTACTTACTCTGCGTCTCTACTATTTACAAGATGGAAATGAGTTTTAGCAGAAACAGTATTTTTTCGCATGTTTTGGTAGAAGAGTCTCGCCTGCGTTCCTCTGACGTTGGCTGTTGGAAATTGAGAGATCCCTTAATCCAATTCTTTTCATGCTCTGAAACCTTAGAATTTACGGATGACTATAAAAAGGGTTATTCTATGAACATTTGATTGTAGTAGGAAGAACAAATGTAATGGGTTTGATTTTTTTTCCCCTTTTTTTTTTTTTTTTTATTTCTTTTGCCCCAGGCTAGTTCCTTGGTTAACCAAATCCACCGTAATCCCATCAGGAGAATGTGGTGATCGTTTAGTAATTTATACTGTATGGTTTTCTTAATCCAGGTTCTGTCATTGTAGCACAAAATATGAATCCAGGCCCACCATATGACTTGAGTGTGTCCATATGGAAATAATAAACTCTGTAATAAATGGCCTCCTGTTTTACAATGCAGTACTGAGGATGATTTTCTTCCAAAGCGATTTTTCTTTCGAAAACTCAGACAAGCATAGGAATCAGTCCCAATTTCAAGAGGCTTTTTCAGTGGAAAAACCGATTGGGCCATTGTTTGGGAGAAGTCAAACATCTTTCTAGCTTAGAGGGTGCTTGCCTACACCTTCCTTTCCTGAATTATGGAAACAGGTGTGTTAATTCTAAAAAAAAAAAAAATTAAAAAAAAAATCAAATTTCACTTTGAGTGGGAGTATTCCGTGTTTCGGCAAGTAGCTCTATCAGTACTGAATTTGTGTAGTTACTGTATGTGTATATCGGAGGGCAGCTGTGACTTCTAGAGAGTGTCAACATCTGCTGAGAACTGCACATTAAGTTGATGCTGCTTCATTCTGATAGTCTTAAAGGTACTAGAATTTAGGGATATTTTTTTCCTCAATTTTAACCGCACGAGGGATAAATTTCCCTGCAAAGTTTCCATGAAGTTTTCAGATTCAAACTTGACAGAAATGAAGACTTTTTCCCTTCGTTGTGCCCTTCTCTTTGCAGATATTTTTCGTTTGGGGACTTCTTAAATAAGTAGTTTATAATTACCAGCAGTGAGAGTTATGTCGTGTGTACTTGATTTGATGATCTGAGGGTAAAAACAAGTTACGGTTTGCATGGAGTCACCGTATCAAATCTTTTCATTTATGTTTATGCCCACAAAGGAGTTAATACTTGGGGTAAAGTCAGTCAATGTTTGACGCCTTTCTCTTAGCGACATGGCATTTTATTTAAATGCTGGGTTTAATTATGAGAATAATTGCAGCAGTTTAAATCTTGATGGAAACTGTATAAGGAGCACAGATATAGATGGGTTGTGTGACAGTACGTATTTTCCCTAGTTGATATTTCTGTAATAATTCCACTGCTGATTCCAGCGTACATTGATACCCTCAGGATGACAGATGACCCGCACAAATAAATGTTTTGAATTGGTGAACATAGAACATTGTGTTGAAATTCGGTCTTTTCACTTAATGGCTGTATTTTTATTAAGCTGTGAGGCTGCTCTCCTGTTACAGATAGGAAATGGAAAAAGTGTAATGAGGTTTAACAGTCGGATTGACTGATTATTTTGTCCCTGTTCTTGGGTGGGTTTTGCTAATAGGAGGTTATGAGTATTAAATGGAACATTTCCTTAAGGAGAAGAGATCTCTTGGAATTGCTTGATTATCCTACACTTTTTGAAAACCTAGTAAATTAACTGACCATAATGTTAATATTCATCGGAATCTGGGATTTGGAAAGCAGTGCTAATTTTATTTTTTTTTTCTGGTTTTGTAGCTTAGATATCAGCATGGGCTGAGTACTCCAGACCTAAGGCAAACTCTTCCTAACCTGAAAAACTTCATGGAGCTTGGGCTAATGGTTAGATGGTAAGTATTTTTATTTATTTTTTTTGTAATTAAAAAGAAAAAGGTGGATGCTGCATAAAATTTCGATGTAAGGATTTTTCACAAACCAGCACATCCTCTTCACAAGAGTTCAGCGTGCTTGGGGAAGACTTGTGACTTCCTCAAAATACAGGCCATGTAAGATGTCCACAATATTCTATTTTCTTCTGCTTCTGTAATATCAGCCACGTGATGGGCCCACAACACTTCTTGCAGGACTCGGGGGGACAGAGGAAGACTGTTTGAAAAGCCATGTTCTTTGCTACAGGGAGAGGAATTCATCATTCTTTCAGGACTATGTCTAAGGGTTGGTAGCACATGCACCTTCTGTAATATGGTGTTCCCTGGAGGTGTTCAAGGCCAGGTTGGACGGGGCTCTGAGCAACCTGGTCTAATGGGAGGTGTCCCTGCCCAGGGCATGGGGTTGGAACTGGATGATCTTTAAGGTCCCTTCCAACTCTAACCATTCCATGATTCTGTGATAGTGCAGGGGGGTAGAAAGGCGTAACAACCTTTGCAGAACAGCTCTCAGCCTGGTTGGTACCTGCCTTCGCAGTTGCTTTAAATGTGTAATTCCAGTGAGCTGCATGGGGATGTGTGAATTACTCAACACAAACTGTGCCGATTATATTTGCCACTAATGAAAGCAGCTGCTGCATGTTGAGTATTGTTGCTAAATAGGAAGCTACATTAATGAGTATCTGAAGGTTATAGTAACCTTCCAGGGAAATCTTGAGCACTTCTGCTCTGGTTCGCTCTGGAGGATCCAGACTCACGCTCCACTGTCTGGGTAGAAAATCAAAGCAGACTGGCTTTGATTTTCTAAGACTAAAGTTAGTGTAGGCTTCTCTTGCAGCAGCTCTTTGAGCGTGAGGCTTGACCAATTCTCCTTAAACCCACTGAGATAAACTTTAGTAAATGTGGAAGGCACAATTCACTAGCAGGTGTATTTCTGCAGGTGTTACATGCTTTGTATTCTCATTTTTTTTGATTTATGGTCTTTGAATTGTGTACGCTCATGCAGCCTCTTACCTTGAGCAATTACTTTGTCCTGCATTCGCATCTTTGTTCTTTGGGTGCCTGAATCCCACCCAAGCATAGCAGTGTTAATTATTCCCTGCTCCAAAGGTCTTGTGTGGTCCCTGGGTCATACCTGGCCCCGTGCAGATGCCCTGGATCCTCCAAGGTATTGAAAATCTCATCCAGCATGAGGTAACCCCACCAGGTTTTGCTGCCGGATGCTCTGGTGATGGATATGGATATAGATTCCCTTGCCGCTTCAGTTGATCTCAGAAATAATTTCTTCTGGCATGTTAATTAAGATGAAAGAGGGCTTCCAGTCTTTCTAATGGAAACTAGTTATTCCTAATAAGATAATGAACTACAAAGCACTAATAGCCAAACCTTAATATTTTTGGGCTACTATATGGCTTTTAGGGGGTACTCATAAACCAGGACTTGAATTAGTTTTTAAACCTGACGAGAAATGACGCTAAACATTGTGGCACTGCCCCTTCTTTAACAGAGGTGTTAAAGCTTTTTAGTGCTATTCATACTATATCTGAATTCCTTACATTTTCAACCAACAGAAGTAGCAAAGCCTTTATTAGCGTAATGCAGACTGGTCTCTTGCCATGCTCTGCCCGACAGGTGAAGAGGCAGCGTAGCATAAGGTGAATGTTTGTAGTGATGGGAATACCTGTCTGAACGAATGCAGAAAAAGTGGTATGGGATAAATAGTTCTGGGTTGAAAAACAGGGACAAAACTGCTGATAAACAGCCTTCTCTTAAGTACTTGTTTCAGCAATTTTTAAAGGATTTTACTGTTCCAATAGTGTTCTTAGTGCTGTGTTTTAGTAGGGTCCTAAAATGTTGCTAAGCTCTAAAAGTCTCTTCTTTTCTTTATTTTTTCCTGCAATACGCCGAACATGGGAAGAACACCACATCACTTCTAAAGACAGTATGTGATCACGCATCCTTTTACCTGAAAACAAAAGCAAGCTTGCTATTAGTGCTCCATTTGAAAATTATAAGAGCAGGATTCAAACAGGGGTAGTGCCTTGGAGTAGCACAGCTCAATATATCATTCCCTTGGGACAAAAATTCTGCTTCAGTGGGTACAGGTGATGGAAATCCTATGGGACATCATCACGTCACAGCTCCTACCAGCCCTTATTTCTGTGTCACTCTTTGCCTTTGTTATCTTCCGTTCCTTGCACAGAAATGCTGATCCAGGTGAACTCCAAGCTACTGTCCAAATCACTTATTTCTGGGAGGAGAGTCTTGGCAAAGGAAAACAAATACAGGAATGGAAAAAGTAGCATCTTTGAGCAATACCGTAAAAAGTGTTGCCTGATGGAAATTCAACAAAACCGTGGAAGTAAACGGGCCCTGAGAAAAGGAAGTTCAGTCCCTTGTGCAGTTTTATTCTGTCAGTAACTTCAAGCACAGTTGAAAAGATTCTCCCTGCTTTTCTTATCCCCTAGCAAGATGTATAAAGAAAAGTTTTCTTCATCGGGAAAATATTACCAGGTGGTTTTGCATGGTATCCATCTCTGTGATGTAAAAATCCCCAGATTTTTACCTAAACCGTGACTTCTGTAGCACTTGTGTGTACTCATCAGTAGAGCGGGAGGGGTGGGGGTCATGGTTGTCTCCTTCGGTCTTGAGTAAGCAGAGATGGGATGACTCTGTTAAATGGGAATCGTTTTCAAAGCGTGAGTGTCTTTCTTCCCTTTCTGGTGTGCGCTGGCTTTGAAGAACTGATCACGGAAGCTTTAGCTATGCCTTAAGATGTTTTGCCATCATACAACCAGGGTGGTTTTTTTCCTGTAGGTGATACACAGCCATTAGCAAGACAAAACACATTTTTTGACTGGATAATATTTCAAAACACGTAGGAATATTAAGCATAGTTCTCCGGGAGTATCACATTCCCTCCTTCCCTCCCCTGTGACTGTCTGTGCCTCATTTCCTTCTCACCTCCAAAACTTGTATGAATAGTTGTTCATTTTTAACTTTTTTTTTTTTTTTTTTTTTTTTTTTTTAGGGCTAATGATTCTAAACAAGGCTTCTTAGTACTTCCTAATAATATAAATGGAAATGGGGCTTTACAGGGAGTCTAGCTCAAGGGGAAAACTGGCTAGACTTTCATAACTGGGCATTGCAGTTGAGCACATACGTAGGAGAGTACAAATGCCCACTGACTTGTGGATAATATCTGATTGCTTATATTTTAACAAGTATAAAAGCCACCAGCTGCTAAAATGAAGATTTGAAGGAATTGTTTGTTTTTAGGATGCTGTAGGTGAGTCGTCTGATACCCTCTGCCACAAAGCGTAGTCAGTAAAGTGTTTCCAGGTCATCCTTCGTTTGCAGGATGAGAGCAGGAATGTGTGGGGCAGCGATGGGGTTTTCTTATCTACAGATTCACTCGCAGTGCCTGGTTTGGATTCGTTGTTGCTGGTCTTCGGTTTCCTTTCTTAGCACTGTAGCTGGTTATTGCTGGATTTAAGTTCTGTCAAATCATCACACTGGTAAAAAACAATACGTACACTGTACTTAGTTTCTCTTTAAACAGGACTGGTTTTAACTCCGATCCCATGCAGCGTCCTCATTTTTGCTTTTGACTAGAGACATATGTATTTCTCTGCAGTCTGGAATAGAATTGAATCCCTTAGATATTCAGGGTAACTGAAATACATAGTTGTTTCAGGCTTAACCTCTTTATCTGATAAGCATCAGTTTAGATTTGAGTACAAAATACTTTCTTTACTCCTTCAGACTAGAAACAAGCAAACAACAGCCTGGAGAAGAGAAGGTTTCAGGGAGACCTTAGAGCTCCTTCCAGTATCTGAAGGGGGCCTACAAGAAAGCTGGAGAGGGACTTTTTACAAGGGCACGTAGTGATAAGATTGAGGCATAATGGGTTCAGACTGAAAAAGGGGGAAGATTTAGATTAGATATCAGGAAGAAATTTTTCACTCTGAGGGTGGTGAGCCCCTGGCCCAGGTTGCCCAGAGAAGCTGTGGCTGCCCCACCCCTGGAGGTGTTCAAGGCCAGGTTGGACGGGGCTTGGAGCAACCTGGTCTGGTGGGAGGTGTCCCTGCCCAGGGCAGGGGGTTGGAACTAGATGATCTTTAAGGTCCCTTCCAACCTAAACCATTCTATGAAAAAGCCCCCACAGCTTTCATAGAAGAGCCCACCTAATTCATACTTCTAGCAGAGCAAATTTGTCTTTAAAGTCTCAGCTTCAGGCTTTCATGAACTCTGTTGCTCTGTCCGAAGCTCTGGGGCAGCCCTTCGCCCTGTTGAAGGTCTGCGGAGTCCGGTGCCTTTGCATCAAGGTTTAACTGTGTTGCTGCTGCATCCCTCTGCCTGGCGAGATTAGTCTTGTTTGGGTTTCTCAGGCATGACACTTCAATGATTAATACGTGTTTTCACATCCCAACACGCGTGATTTATGGCAGCAAGCCTGCGGGTCTACAAGCTCTGCTTCCCTCTTCATATCTCTCCTGGCACCTATATTCTGCCGTGTTTACTTTTCTTCCCCCTTGCCCCTTCTGCAAAGTATTATTTATTCTGTACATAAATGAAATCAAGACAGATCAGTTGGTTCCCGCACACACAGTTATGGAGGCTACAGAACTGCAGAAACATATTTTTCTGATCTCGGATCTGGATGTTGACTCTTACGGTGAAAGATGACGAGCCAGAATTGTTGTGGATTTAGACTGTCTCAGTTGTGGTCCCCCATATCTTTTCTGTTTCCTTTGGGGAATAATTCTCTACCTTTCAATTTTTTTAGTCCTGGAGTCTCGCTGACTTCCAGAAAAGCAGCTGATTTTAAAGATTAGCTTTTGCTGATGCAAAAGGCCCCGTGCAGTTTTTCTTTTAAATTCTTTTTCGCGTATGCAGATTATTCCAGCTTTTGAGGGAGACCAAGTCTGTGCATTTTGAACATCGTTTTATTCCTTTTTGCATGTTCGGATTTCTCTTTCACAAGCCAGGCTCTTTAGATCACGGTTGCATTAAATCAAGCGACTCTTTCTTTTCTCTCTTATTCTTCAGCTTAATTTTATTTACTCTGTGTAACTTTTGAGGGATGGTATTTGTGGTTATTAATGGCAAGTAAAGAGCACACTGCAGACTTGGGCAGTGCAGTGAGAAGGAGATTTTTTTTCCTAGGGAATAGATTAGACAATAGGCTTATCTAATGTTGGCAAATAAGAGCTACTCCTTTAGAAGGTCCTGTCTGTAGTCAAGGAGATGTCCTTTTGAGCCTGCATTTAAAAGCTTTACCCAAAAATACTTGCGTGCTAAGGCTTAAATTTGCATTTCAAAGGTATGTCTTGATTCATATACTGCTAAATTCAGGAGAAGCCTAAAACTTACTGTTCAAGTAAAGAAAATTCTGGTAGCTTAATTTATGAAGATTTCTTTTTTTTTTTTTTTAAAAAAAAAAGCATGTGTCAGAATTTCTTAGCTGCCAAAAGACGCAATTTCACCTTAATTTCATATTGGCAGCCTCCTTTTGCAGCCCTGTCACTATTGTGCGTTATTTAACCAGTAATCTCTAAGAAAGTGAGAAACTATTATTGCTTTTTAGCACAGTTGACATGAGGTTGGCTCCGAGCTTCGCTTGGAGCTTCAAACATTTCAGATGGCTATAAACCAACTTAAACACCTTCATTTAGCGTTCTTACTGCCATGAGGTCATAGTTTGCAACGAAAAAGATCAAATGGTGTTCAAGTTTTTTTGGTTTTGTTTTTTTTTTTTTTTTTTTTTTTTAAAGTATTCTCATACCAAAGAGCTGTAGCTGTGGATCTTGGCTTTTGGCCAGACAATCAAGATTTAGTATTTTGACCAGCTGTGATCCAGTAATGTCCCTCAGAGGAAACATTTTGTGGGGAGGAAAAGATACATATTTGAGCCTGTGAATTGTATTCTGTCTCTCATACTGCTTTACGGTTTCTCCGAGCCCCTTGCAGACAGATTAAATAATCACAAGTGAATCTGACTTGAAGAAACTGTTTCTTTTTATCAAAACTGCAAACAGATTACAACCAGAATCGGTTCCCTGAGAAAATAGCTTTAGAAATGCTGCTGTCCTACTTCAATCACTTCATCTCGCCTGTTTACAGCGCGAAGTCTGTGTCTTGTGCCCTAGGTCTGTAAGAATGCCCAAATGGACCAATTGTAACCATTGAAAATTAATATTTTGGGGAGAAAACAACTGCTTTGTAATTTTGCTGCCAGTAAAACTTAGAGCTGAAGTTAGACTCTTATGAATTGGCTTTTGAGATTTGGTTGCAATTGAAACGTTGAGATTGGTGATGATGTAATTCTCTTATCTATAATGTCCAATAAATCTGAGGTTTCTTTTCTTTTTTTTTTTTAATTTAGAAATCCTCCTTCCTGATAGGAACTATACGTACTCCTATACGTAACCAGCTCTAGTTGGATCCAACTTGATGACTAAAAGTCATTAAGGCCTGATGACAGTTCATCAAATCAGGTTTTATACGCCACGAGTCACAGGTCGTTCTTTTTGGACAGGTGTCCACATCTGTTTGCTGTCTCAGAAGATTGACCAAGTAATTGTGGCTGGAAGCTGAACCAGTTCAACCCCAGTAATTCAGGTCAAGATTGTACCTTAGAGTAAAGGGCTGTGCTCCTGCAAGCCAAGTTCTTCTCACTGGTGATGATACCTTACCGTCTCTAAAGTTTCTGGGCAATCGGATGTTAGTTATCTAGCATGACTTGCTTTTTTTTTTAATATATTTTATTAATTCCATGAGCTGTGAAGCTGATAAAGCATCTCTTTTCTCTGGTCTTTGCCTCGATGCAGTGCTATGAATTCTGGTAACAGTACAGCTTTTTCCTCAAGGAAAATGTAAACGGCATAGAGACTCTGTCAGCTGCTTGTTTTCATGAAGATTAATAGCAAATTAGTATTTCTGAGCTCTGTGCCTCTCCGTAAACATTACTTTTGAATCGAAACCTCAATCTGACTTCTCATTCTTACCTGGAGGAAGGCGATGGGACAGGAAAAGATGCTTTGACTTAACTGCTTAACCCACTGTACCTAGAGCCATTTGGTTTTTATTTTGCTTGCCTGCAAGACTATGACCATTGTTCTGCTTAAAGGTACACAGAGAACTATTCATCTTCTCGTGTTTGCCTTCTAGACACCCATCACTCAGCTTAAACTATTTGCCCCTGTGGTCAAAAGAGTATGATTTTCCCACTGGTCATAAACCACAGAATCACAGAATGGCAGGGGTTGGAAGGGACCTCTGGAGATCATCCAGTCCAACCCCCTGCCAGAGCAGGGTCACCCAGAGCAGGTGGCACAGGAACACGTCCAGGTGGGTTTGGAATGTCTCCAGAGATGGAGACTCCACCACCTCTCTGGGCAGCCTGTGCCAGGGCTCTGCCACCCTCACAGGAAAGAAGTTGAGACAGAATTTCCCATGTTCCAGTTTGTGCCCGTTGCCCCTTGTCCTGTCACCGGGCACCACTGAGAAGAGTCTGGCCCCATCCTCTTGCCACCTGCCCTTTAGCTATTGCTGAGCATTGATGAAATCCCCTCTCAGCCTGCTCTTCTCCAGGCTAAACAGCCCCAGCCTTTCCTCATCAGATAATTGCATCATTCCCCTGATCATCTTTGTAGCCTATGCTGGACTCTCCAGCAGTTCCCTGTCCTTCTTAAACTGGGGAGCCCAGAACTGGACCCAGGACTCCAGATGTCGCCTCCCCAGGGCAGAGCAGAGGGGGAGGATGACCTCCCTTGACCTGCTGGCCACACTCTTTTTAATGCACCCCAGGAGACCATTGGCCTTCTTGGCCACAAGGGCACATTGCTGGCTCGTGGGCAACTTGTTGCCCACCAGGACTCCCAGGTCCCTCTCTGCAGAGCTGCTCTCCAGCAGGTCAGCTGCAACCTGTACTGGTGTGTGGGGTTATTCCTAGCTTGGTGCAGGACCCTACACTTGCCTTTGTTGCATTTCGTTAGGTTCGTCTCCACCCAACTCTCCAGCCTGTCCAGGTGTCCCTGGATGGTGGCACAGCCTTCGGGTGTGTCACCCACTCCTCCCAGCTTTGTATCATCAGCTAACGTGCTGAGGGTGCACTCTGTCCCCTCGCCCAGGTCGTTGATGAATATGTTGAACAAGACTGGACCCAGCACTGAGCCCTGGGGAACACCACTGGTGTTACCCGCTCTTCTCTCCAGTGTTCCTTTTCTTTCTCCAGTGACTGTGGAAGGAGCCTAGGCAGTGAACTCTTAGATGGCTGGTCTCCAAAGTCCTTCATGCATATTTACTTTTATTTAAATGCCTTAGATAATATTTGATAAGCAGTTAAGCCATTCTATTGACTTCATTCCTGCTTTTTCAGATTTGGACTGTTATCCCCGTATTTATTCCTGACTGAAGCTAAACCCATCCTATTCCTATTTATTGGCAGCCATGGAAGGTTTCAGAAATCTGCCCGCTTATGTCTCCAGCAGCTTAAAACCTGGTTTTGCAGTCTTAAGTAAGGTCCATTTCATCGCGTGTAGTTTAAGGAACCTGGCAGCAAGTGCTTTTTGTTCTAATTCATTAGTTTGAACACTTGCATGATAAATGAAGATCATTCCTGTTTTACTGCCCTGTGGGGCAGCCCTTATGTACTCTATTAACTGGGAAGTTATTTTGTAGACGAGGGAGATTAGCTTTGTATTGCTGCTCCGTTTAGGCTGTTAGATCACTTAGTATAGATCATTCTGCCAGTTCAACTTACTAAAAAAGGGAAGATTTTTTTTGGCTGCTGGACTAAAGAGGTATTGTTCAGGCATACATAACGTGTTAGCTTGAATGGTCTTGTCATAACAAGCTCTTAAAAAAAACTCTCCTGGTCCTGCAAACTAATTAATTTCTCACCCATTTGCCTGTAAGGCCTAGATTTACAAAGGAATTTAAGCATGTTTCTTTTTAGGAGGAACTTAAATTTACATGCCCACCGGAACAGTTTGTAAAAGCTACTTCTCTCCAGCTAATTAGATGCCACAGTTTTCATGTTGGTTTACTCAGACACTTACATTTCTGCTGCTGCATAGAAAGGTTGCTGTTGTGCCTAAATTGGGCTGATCAGCGCTTGCTGAAGGTAATTTGGGGTTTACTAATTAGACAGTCTTATATCATGCTTAAGTCTTTGCCCTTTAAAGAGTCTGATCTAAGAGAAATGAATTTGAGTGAGTTTGAAGCACAGTCCAGCCCAACCAGTAAGAGCAGCAGGTGTTAATCGTTCAGATGGTGAAGAGGCTTTGCCTTGAGTTCAGTCTCTCCAATAACTAATTGCGCTTTGCATGACTAATTACGCTTCAGGAGCTAGGATTAAACCTAGGATTGCTTTCTGCTCTTTTTTCCCTACGTGTCCTCCTCTTCTGAGATGGCTCGTACTCTTCTGAGACCTTGCATCTTGTGCTGCAGGGTGGTATATTCAACAGGAGGATCCCCTACAGACCTGTCTATAGGCTGGGTGGTGTTCAGGCCGCTGTGTGTGTAACTTGTCTGCACCCTCTTCTGACTGCTTACATTTCAGGCAAGAACTTCTATCACTAAAATACTGTGTACAGAGTGGATAGCCTTGTGACTATTTTGAGAAACGCTCATCTGTACTGAAATCCACAAGGTACAGCTTGAAGTTCTTCCTGGATTAGATTTTAATCTCTCAAATGCCTGTTTCAATCTGTGGAGGGTTGAATACAATCCAGAGGAATGGCAGAATTTCCTATAAATCTGTCCTGTCATTGTGCCTAAATCCAGGAGATAGGAAGCCCTCACTGCTTTACGGGGTGTTGCGGATCTGATTCTTTGACATCGGACTCTTCCTTTACGTGTGACGATAGGACGAGGGGCAATGGTTTTAAACTAGAGCTGGGCAGATTTAGATTAGACATTAGGAAGAAGTTCTTTACATTGAGGGTGGTGAGAGATTGGACCAGGTTACCCAGAGAGGTGGTGGAGACCCTTCTTCAAGATTCACTTCTCAAGATTTGTGGCAGGTTTAGGCTCCTCTTAGCAGCAAGTCTTATCCCATCCTGTGCTTTGGGCTTGGTTTTGTACAGAAGAGGGGAGGAGGGAGGCCTTTCCTGCCCGGTTCCATTGCACGCAGCCACTGCTTGGCCTTGTTTCTGTGCCTCAAGGTGTGGAAGAGTGGCTGGAGAGCTGCCTGGCAGGAAAGGACCTGGGGGTGTTGGTCAACAGCCAGCTGAATATGATCCAGCAGTGTGCCCAGGTGGCCAAGAAGGCCAACAGCATCCTGGCCTCTATCAGCAATAGCGTGGCCAGCAGGACTGGGGCAGTGATGGTCCCCCTGTACTGGGCACTGGTGAGTCCCCACCTCGAGTGCCATGTCCAGTTTTGGGCCCCTCACCACAAAAAAGCCATTGAGGTGCTGGAGCGTGTCCAGAGAAGGGCAACAGAGCTGGTGAGGGGTCTGGAGCACAAGTCTTGTGAGGAGCAGCTGAGGGAGCTGGGGGTGTTGAGCCTGGAGAAAAGGAGGCTGAGGGGAGACCTTCTCGCTCTCTACAGCTCCCTGAAAGGAGGGTGTAGCCAGGGGGGGTCGGTCTCTTCTCCCAAGGAACAGGCCATAGGGCAAGAGGAAATGGCCTCAAGTTGTGTCAGGGGAGGTTTAGGATGGATATTAGGAAAAATGTCTTCACTGCAAGGGTTGTCAAGCATTGGACCAGGCTGCCCAGGGAAATGGTTGAGGCACCATCCCTGGAGGTATTTAAAAGCTGGGCAGACGTGGTGCTGAGGGACACGGGTTAGTGATGGTTTTTGTCAGAGTTAGGTTGATGGTTGGACTTGACGATTTGAAAGGTCCCCTCCAACCTACACAATCCTATAATTCGATGATGTGCATCTTGACGCATCTCGTTGGTAAGACACACAAATTACAACATTACATGCCATCTCATCCAAGTAGAAGGGAGATAATTCAGCTCTGCAGCATCTCTGTATCTGGAATGGGAAAGGCAGCAAAACCTTAGATATCTTGCACTGTAAAGCACCGTCTACTTTATTACGAAGTGTCTTATAATTTAAACTGTAATAATCAGCTGTCACGTATCTGTGAGGAATTAGTTCATGTAAACATAGGATAATGTGCCCTTGGACCCAGAGAAGTGTCTTGAATGATATCTGGCTTTGAGAATCCATGAACATCTTGGAATTTGGGTAAATTCCTAAAACTTACCATTTAATTGTAAGGTTTCTAATAACTTGATAGAGAGCAAAATACTTTGTTTTGCTGCATTTTGCTGTTAAAGCTGAAAACGTAGCACTCTGTTTTTCCTGTGCTCTTCCTTCAGGAAGATTCAGCAAACCTAGAAGAAACGTGAAAAATTTTCCTATCTAAGATTTAAGATAAACATAATCTAATCAAATACGTAATACTGAGTATTCGTTTATCTTGTCAATCAAGGCTGAAAGCAGTAAGCTGGGGCAAGGGGAGAGGAAAACAGACCATCCCTAGTATGTCTCCAGTGCATATTGGCCAAGTAAAATTCACAAGTGTCCTCCCTCAGATGCTTGTGTTTGTCGTATTACATCATTTTAAAAATAAATGGTTGATTGTATTGGGGTTGGTTGAAGTACTTTGAAGTCTCTGGTCAGTAAGGGACTTGAGGGCTACTCTCCAAGACCACATATACAGCCCTTACTAGCATCTGTAGCCCATACTGCCTTCTCTTTGATCATCTCTCTTAAGAATGCTCCAAATCTTTGCAAACAAAGCTGAGAGTGCAACGCAGAGATTGCATTAAAAAGGTCTGAAACAGCAGTTGAAATCGAAGAAGAAAGCTGATATTGTTGCTGCTAGCTGCATGTGTGGCGCTTATCTCTCTACTTCACTGTCTGCAACTCTAAATTCTGAAAAGCAACGTTTCCTTAAGGTAATTTGAGGGGTTTTATGGAAGAGAAGGAAGCCCTACGCATGTATTAAGGGGCAGCCCGGGAGGTGGTAAGATGGGAGAGGAAATTAAAGAGCGGTAGTTCTCCACGCTGCCCTCCCGTGGGGGATGCTTATTTTTCACAGAGGGACTTTTTGCAATAACGGTTCTCCTATTTACGAAGGGGAGCAAAAAAAGAGAAATAATGTGAAAAGGATCCACGCTAGGGACTACTCATAAATGCTATTCCAAGGTTTTCCCCTGCAAGACAGACCCCAAAATGTATCAGGCCTTGAGTCGAAGGAGTGTCTTTTAAATGGAGTTAATGAAGGAGGCTGATACTGACATCAGTTGAATCTTATATATTCAGTGGATCATTAATAGCTTTTTTTTTTTTAAAAAAAAATTTGGAAGGAAAATGAACCGGTTGCTTAAGTTAATGTACAACATACTATTTGCATATAGAATGGTGATTATATTTGGATAAGGATTAAGCCGATGAAGGAAAATTCACATAACATACCACAGATGACGTAAAGCGGATGTTCCAAATTACAGACCCTGAGACAGTGTAAGTGGTCTGTGGAACTGTATTAAATAGTAAAATCCAACTTGTAAATTAAGCTTGATTAGTTCATGTTCCTCAAGAAACCGAGGCTGACGTTTGTCCAAAAAGGTTTTGGAATGATTGGCACAGAAAAGCAGATGATCTGGCAAAAATAATCCTCTGCAAATAGCAAAGTTAGTGTGGGTTTTCTCCTTTGTGCAGCTGTCAGGGAAGTCCACTGTTGGAAGAAGTCGCTCGTAGAGGATTCGGCCATTATTACTCACTTTTGAAGAGTTTATGATGGCCTAGTACAGGCCATAAATGCATAAATATACAGTCAACAGTAATAATTCATAACGTACAGCTTGGTCTTATAAAATGGTGTTAACAGTGCGAATTAACATAATGTGGTGGTTTCTTGGGTGATTGACTCTTCAACCCATGGAGCTTTGTAAACGTTCCTGCACGATCTTACCGGTTTTCAGTAAAGCTGTCCTCTGGGCTGTCTTCTGCAGTTCACACAGCATTAAACACATTTGGGGTTTTAGCACTTTAGGATACAAGTAGTTGGCCAAACAGAGCCCGGAGTTGTGATAAAATAATTGCTTCAGCCTTTGGTTAAACATTTGTATTGCTCGTGAGCATGCCTGACAGCTGTGATTTATCCTTTCCTTCTTTTATAGTGATCGACACCATACATCCAGTGCAATTCCCGTTCCAAAGAGACAGAGCTCTAGCTTCGGCAGATTGGATATTGGCTTTTCCAGTGGGCTTCCTTCTCCAGATAAAGGACTCCGAAAACGAGCCAGCACGGGAAATGAAAGACTACAGTACAAAACTCCTCCTCCTAGTTACAACTCTGCTTTAACGCAGCCCGTTGCCATCACAGCCCGTGTCGGAGAGTTAGATAAAAAACCTGGATCGCTGTCTTCTTCCTTGGATACCTCTATGGACTCCTCGAAAGGAAATGCCAAGAAAGGCGAGGACTTGTGCAGCAGTTTAAATGGTGAAAACGGGAGCCTAAACAATACCCAAGACCGGCAGGAGTCTTTCCTAGGACATACTAGTGCAATAAATGGGGCGTTGCTGCCCGGTGAGTGCTCTGGCACTGCGAGCAACGAGCAGCCCCGTGAGTTTCATCCCTCGCTCGGCCCTGTCCTTTGCTGCACGGTGGAACAAGCGGAGGAGATCATGGGGATGGAAGCGACGGGCTTCAACCCGGGAGATCAGCTAGAAGACTTTAACTCCATCCCGGTGGAGCACGCCGTGGCCGTGGAGTGCGATGAACAAGTCCTAGGGGAGTTTGAGGAGTTCTCTCGAAGGATCTATGCACTGAATGAGAACATGTCCAGCTTCCGCAGACCGCGTAAAAGTTCGGACAAGTGAGCTTGGACAGGGATTTGATAGCAGACATTGAGGTGAAATCAGTGATCTGGAATAGAGATAAAATTGCACTTATTCTTTATATTAATTATAAAACAAAAAAAAAATAAAAAAGCTAAAGCTATTCCTATGGTGTTAGACAAAATGGACTTAAGCACGATAACACAGGATCATGGTATATTCACAGCCCAGGTAAATCTTGATTCTGCTTCCAGTCCTCTTATGTCTGGTATTTATAATCTGTTAGAATATTATTTTTTTTTTTAGGCATTGGAATCCATTTATAAAAGGCTTTCCTGGAAACAACTTCTAGTGCTGATCAGGCCCTTCCGTGAATATTTGTTAATTTCTTAATTATTATTTAGAATTAAATTTATTTTAATCTTTTCAGAAGGAAAAAAAAAAAGTTAATTTAAAAGTACGTTTATGGCAAGACCTCTTTACCTTCTCCCATGTACTCCTGTGTTTTCTTGAGCAATGTAGTCAGCATTACAGAAATACCATGAATTTGTTAGAATTGGACAACTTTCTCTTGGCTGTGCTCTGTAGCCTTTGAAGTTCTGGTTTGCGCTGATGGGCCTTCAGTCGGTGGTGTAAACTCACCCCTTCCTACCAGTAGAAGCCTTGAGGACTAAATCGCCTCTAAGGTTTCTTAAAAAAAAAAAACCTCAGCCTGCCCATTCCCTGCTTCGCTGGGGCACAGACCTCATCAGCAGAGACCTAACGAACTCCCTACTGAAGTGGGGTTCAGCTGCCCCCCCCCGAGGTGTCTTAACGGGGGACAGCGTGCCGCGAGGCACTTCAAACGTCTTCATTAAAAACCCAGACTGAAAATGCGGTCAGCACTTTGGAATTAGGGGAATTTGGGGAATCGCTCCACCCACCTGTAGAAAGGGAGGCACTTAACATTCTTCGTCGAAATTAATATCCTTTTTAACCATCTGTGTTTTAAAGGAAGCAACGTCCAGCGGTTCGCTGGAGGTGCGGTTTGCTGTTAGGTAGGTTACCACTGGCACATGTGTTCAGCTGCACTAATGGGAAAGCAATTTGCAGCCTGCTTTGTGATTCCTGGTATTTGTTTCAGTTGGGATTTCATTGCTCTTGCTTTCTATATTGTATACCCAAGAATTTGGGCTCGGTTGTGAGCTCTCAAATATAAAAATATATAGCAGAATAAAAAACACTTCATCACGCCTGGCTTTTTTTTTTTCCCTCCTCCCTGGTCTATGCTTTCTTTTGAACCAATGACCTAGTCTTTTTTCTAACTTCACCGTAAGGCTAGCTGAAATTAACGTTTTAAAATGTGGATATGTATAATCTCAACTATCTGTTGTCGAAACAAGACGTGTATGTGAGAACCAATATACGTAATAGCACTGTTCTAGAATGTGCATTTTTTTTTTTCCAGGTAACACCTTAATGATTGTATTAAAATTATATTCACGTTTCTTCTGTTAGCTTTTAACGGTTGTGTCTGCAATCGAGTTGTTGGATCGAGCCTTTCTCCACCCATTCATTATTTGTGGTCTGTCCCAGGACGATGCGCTGGATGGAAGCATCCAGAAGCAGTGTAAAGGCACTGAAGGTGATTCCAGCTGCAAACTTGGGCATGAAGTTGGACATACGCAAGAGTATCTTCTCCCCCCGAATAAGCTCCTCTGTTCCAACCTCATGAAAAGCTTCCCTAAAGGAAACTGCAGCAGCTGAAAGCACTGCCATCCTCTAAGAGGAAATAGGTAGGATGCTCTGGCTGTGCTTTGGCATAGAGAGAGCAAGAAATTAACACCTTATTAATGAAGTGGGCATAAGATACTCTGTCCTGTGACTATATCTTGCCATCTTCTGATAGCGGCATAGTTTTAGGTAAATTTAGGGAAGGTTGAGTCAGTCGTGCACCCTGTGAAATGGGATCTGGCACTCTCAAAGCAGCACAGACCTTCAGTTTGTAGGTGCACTCACTTTCCTCTATAACAGAAAGGCTTTAGCTTGTGTCTGGTGGTGACTTTTCAAAGCAACCCAAAGAGTAGTTGTGAAGTCGCCGTGTTCCGGAGGTGAACACGGAGCCTCTCAGTGCAATTAAGAGACATGAGGTTCATAGAGCATCAGCGGGATTTTGGATTTTTATTTCTTTTTTTCATTAGTTGCGCATTTTCTCAGGTTGCACCCGACCAAAAGAAGTCTGGGTTTCCTCCCTGACGTTGTGTTGCTGTTCCTGTTTGAACCCTGTAGTTGTTCATGTGTCAAACGTGATGGTTGATTCCTGCATCTGCCGTACAAAGCTTCTGTGACGGGCTTTCTATGGATGTATCTTTAGTGGACCTTAAATTGTCCCCACGTTTCTCTTCCCCTTTCATCGCTGTCTCTCTAGAAGGCGGTGTGAAGGGGAACAGCATCGTAGGGCTAATTAAAACATTAACAAACTTCTCGTTGCCGTGAGGGTGGGGGGATTGTACAGACTGCAGCCACCTCATGGCTTTCTTTTTTTGTGTTTGTTTCCACTCCCCCCACACCCCTCTAAATTACTTTGAAAATAGCGTAGTGGGAGAGAAACAAATGGTAGATTTTGAAGGTGAGATGATATATTACAGTGTGCTTTAAACTGTCAAGAGCCTTTCGGTTCCTGCACAGCTGTGACACTGTGAAATGTCTGCAAATGTCTTCAAGTGGAGAAAACATTTCATTGCGATCTTTTCCCCTCACTTAAGAATTCCTGAGATTTTTGAGAATATTAGTTTTGGAAGATCATATCCCACTCTATTTTTATAGCAAGCACAACAGCATTGGCTTATCCTTGCTTGACCAGGTATTTAAAATAAGCAAAACCAGAATAACCCATAGTAAATGACACGTTAAAACTATGTTGGTAATTGCAGGAAAGCTCATCTGTATTTATAAAATAAAACTGATTAGTATCTCTCGACTTGTGTGTCTTCTCTTAATGGCTCCTTTGTGTTTGTTTTCTTTACAAGCCCCATTTGAACCACAGTGTCCTCCCCAGCCCCAAAAACTCTTTGCCTTTTTGTTCATCGAGCCCATATCGATCCAAATGTGAATATTTGGGAGAGGGGATTCTCTAGGAGACCTGACTGCCCTGCTGGCTCCAAATCCTATTTCACATGAGATGGTATGGCAAGTTTTGGTGTTTTTTTTTCATCCTTCTCCTAAAAGAAATGGCACACAGCTGGAAAAACACTGTACGATGGGGCTGGGAGACAGCTGGATTTGCAAAACTTTTATGGATAGTGGAAAGGCATCGGGGAGGCATCGCTACTCATCCAGCACCTTCTGGGATCCAAGTTAACCAGCAGCATGTGTCTGCTTAAAAACTTTGTGTTCCCCTTGAACAGGAGTCTGCACACACGTGTCCTGGGAGGAGGCTGGCCATGATGGAGTCGCTGGTGGGAAGCCGTGTGACATGAAGAGCTGCAGGGACTCTCCAGGCATCAGCGGGACAACAGGTTTGTTTGCTTTTTTGCTTTTCTTTTCTCCCACCCAATCTGTCTGTCAGCAGAGAGTGAAATGCCAAGACACCAACTTGTATAGTCCCGGAGCTGAAGGAGATACAAGAGAGAAATTTTACTTTAAGCTGGTTTGCAACATTGAACAGCATGACTGAAATGTAGCTGCACTAAAATGAATAATAAACTATGCATGGAAAAGGCTTGTATTGAAACAGCTGGAGGTGCTGCTGGAGAGAGTGGGCTTGTTCTCGATAATCATAGAACGACTAGAGTTGGAAGGGACCTTAAAGACCATCCAGTTCCAACCCCCTGCCCTGGGCAGGGACACCTCCCACTAGACCAGGTTGCACCAAGCCCCGTCCAACCTGGCCTTGAACCCCTCCAGGGATGGGGCAGCCACAGCTTCTCTGGGCAACCTGGGCCAGGGGCTCACCACCCTCACAGCAAACAATTTCTTCCTGAGATCTCATCTAAATCTCCCCTCTTGCAGTTTGAAGCCATTACCCCTCATCCCATGGCTCCCCTCCCTCATCCAGAGTCCCTCCCCAGCTTTCCTGGAGCCCCTTGAGGGACTGGAAGGGGCTCTAAGGTCTCCCCGGAGCCTTCTCTTCTCCAGGCTGAACCCCCCCAACTCTCTCAGCCTGGATAAACCTTGGGCTCTGCTCTACTTCAGTTTGACAGCTTTCAAATGGCCAAATTTCTCCTTGGCTTGTGGGTCTTGAACATTTTCAGAGGGAAAAGTTTCCACATGCTCTCTGTCCTCTGAACTGACCCAGTTCAACCAGTGCCTCTGGGCAGCCGTGAGCACCTCCTGGCTGCAGGCGAGGTCTTCTGACCCCATGTGAGGAGTAAAATAGTCTAGTCTAGAACAGTCTAGGTTGGAAGGGACCTTTCAGATCATCGAGTCCAACCATCAGAGCGACTATAATTTCCCGGGGAGGGGGGAATACCTAAGACTTCTTTTAATTACTGTTTATTGTGCTATCAGCTGATTTTGTATACGGCAGAATGCAACGTTATTTTACATTTTTTCATTAAATAGTATGAAATCTTTTTTCCCCACTAAGTAATTAACTGTCAGATGTCATCTCTGCTGCCGATGAAATTTGTCCTGTATGTGTTGCGTTGACTAGCTTGATGTCTAATCTTCAATCTGGCTTTATTAGGTTACTTCTAATAGGTTGCTTTGATAAAATCATACTTGAATTTCTGAATTTCCGACTTCTAGGACAGCCATATCCATTCTGGTCTGGATCGTCTCGGTTTTGGCAGGGACAGAAAGTCCTTTTGACTCGTTAAAAGAAACTAAAGCACTGGCCATCAGAAAATAGAAAAAAATAAAAATAAGAAAAAATGTAAAAGGAAAAAAAAAAAATCAGGTATTACAAAGATTTCATTGACACAGGTCCATTAAGCCTTGAGTTGGCTGGAGTAACCCACGTGAACCGGCGCTGCTTTCCCCAGCCGCAGCAAGCAGATGCTTTCTCCCAGGGGAAAGCTTTTTCCCAAGCGGAGGAGAATGCGAGCAGAGGAGAATGTCACCTGCGTTTTCTGCCGGGTCCCAAGCCTGGCCAGCCCGCCAGCATCTCCTGATGCTGAGCGCCTGTGTTGATTGCCCACGGTAACCGAAACAGGTTGTTTATTTAGGCAAAACTAAACGTAGTTTCCTTGGCTGGGCAGAGGTGAGATGGGGAATAAATCTAACACTTGCTCTAATTATTGATTTATTTCTTTTTTTCTGGACTTCTGGCAGCAGGGCTTTGGCGTTCCGTTGTGTCCAGCTGCCAGCAGTGGCAGCCGGTCTGCGTGCCAGTGCCAGAGGCATCATGTCATTACAGCAACCAGCCCGCGGCTCCTGCAAGGTACCTGTGGGGAAGGGGTTTGTGCTGTTAACTGGGGTGCAGGCAGCGCCAGCCAGACCTTCATCCCGGTTTTCAGAGAGGGATAACGCTCTTCAAGTATTGCTGAAAGCAGCTAATGCCTTTTGGTGATGGTGTTTGAAGTGTGAGCTGCTTGAGTCAATCTTGTCAGCTCTCTTATACGGCGTGTTTTTTCATGGCTCTGTTAAAAAAGCATTTGCAGATCAGGTTGCATGGCTACTTCTCAAGAGTTAAACTGAAATCATGGACGACTCCTAATTGGCAACTCCTGGAGTGCCGTAGCGTATTATAGATTCAGAGAATTGTTGAAGTTGGAAGGGACCTTTAAGATCATTGAGTCCAACCATCAACCCAACACTGACAAAACCCACCACTAACCCACGTCCCTCAGCACCACGTCTGCCCGGCTTTTAAATCCCTCCAGGAATGGTGCCTCAACCAGTTCCCTGGGCAGCCTCTTCTAATGCTTGGCAGCCCTTGCAGTGAAGAGATTTTTCCTAATATCCATCCTAAACCTCCCCTGACACAACTTGAGGCCATTTCCTCTTGCCCTATGGCCTGTTCCTTGGGAGAAGAGACCGACCCCCCCTGGCTACCCCCTCCTTTCAGGGAGCTGTAGAGAGCGAGAAGGTCTCCCCTCAGCCTCCTTTTCTCCAGGCTCAACACCCCCCGCTCCCTCAGCCGCTCCTCACAGACTTATTAATTAATGCTGATATAAACAGATCTGCAAACATCAAACAGTCACAGATGCCTAAAATTTTCATATAAAATGCCTGTATTTTTTAAGTAGTGTAATGAGGTAGCTTGGTCAATTAAGCTGCATCTGCATGAGGAGCTGTTAAGCTTGAACATGCAGCTGGTGCAGGTGGAAAACCTGCCAGCCAGCCGTCACGGTTCTGCCCAGCACGTGGGCCCGGGTGGGGGGACTGCACCCCATGAACAGGACAGGCAGAAGAAATCCAGCCGTCGAGGAGAAGTTTCTCTTCATCTTCCTCCTTACAGATTTGGGCAGCATGGTGTGATGGTTGGGTTACCTGTGCCTACCCAGATCTTCATCCCGGCTCTATCTTGCAGAAACTGTTCTGCTTGCAAATCTCCTTGGACTTCTCCGCTCGGGAAGGCAATATCCCTCCAGCTGGTTGGTTCATTGCTGACAACGCTGCCGGGGCCGAGTGCTTCTATTTTCAGCTGAGAATTGCACATGCTACCAGCAAGTGAGGGGGTGTCCTCTTTTGGGGAAGAAGGTGTCCTTTTCCTTGCAGGTTATTTTCTGATGGAGGACGTGCATGGACTTCTTTGCCCTTCCTTGGTGAAGCTCTGCTGCAGAAGTGTGTCTGTCGCTTCTTTTCAGCCCTTCCTTTCTGGTTTTGCTTTCAAAAGACTAGTTTCGGTCGTTGGTCTGAAATTAGAAAGAGTCTTGGCAGAGTTTGGGGTTGTCATCTGCGGTTTCGTCTGACCTGGCTAGTGCTGCTCAGAACGTGGCTCCTGGGTTTGGAAATCATTTTCTCATATTAATCTTCTTCTCCCTGCAAATTTGCCATGATGGTGAAATTTCGCTGCAACCTGATACATCCTCAATGGTTTAATTGGAGACATGAGCGCGCTGGCAGAAAGACAGAGGACCTTTATGTGTATCTGTTTTCTATGGCTTCAGTTGTATGTGCCCCACCTGGGACCGAGGGGGAACGATTCCTCGAGGGGAGATTGGGCATCTGATGGACACAGCGCAGATGTTTTGATAACATCTCAGTTTTGTGGTAATCTCACCCAATTCCTCCTTTCACACATGTTTAAACTGATGCTGGAAGGAGTGGCAATAAACCAAACTCACCTCTAACTTGGTCCCTACAAAGTTCTCCTGTGTCTTGATGCCTGCTCTGAAAGACAGGGAGAATTCCCGTTAATGGACCACTATGCTCCTGGCCACAGCTTAACGCCTATCCCATAGAGAGCTGAAATCTAAATATGCCTGGTTTTAAAAGATCCCTGGGCAGCTACAGCTCTGGGTCTGGAGGAATCTGAGCTCTTAGCACTGCAATTCATAGTTCTACTCTGCTCTTCTGGAGCATTGGGGCTCCTCAGTCCTTTGCAGCAGGCAGAAATGCTCCGTGCTGCGTTGCAACAGCAGCATCAGTGTGGTGTTCCTTCACCTCTAATCCCAAAATGCTGGTTACAACACTGTTTTTTTTCATATATTCATTACAGATAACACTGCAGGGGTGAATGCAGAGCTGAGCGGCTGCAGAGACGCTATAGGTCCCTCCTTATGACCTGGCTGCAATTGCCTTGGGGTGGATGTCGCGTTGGAGGAGTGTTTGTGGTGAGATGGGTTAATGGGAGCTATTTCAGCTGCTGTGCTGGAATTAAAAAGCACTTTTCTGGAAGCAAATAAAGGTAATGCCACACTTCTCAGGGCAATCAGAGCAGTGCATAAGCGCAGCACCTCTCTTGGTGATCAGAAACACGGGACTGTGATTCTGGCTACAAGCTATTTAGTTTTAAGAGCAAGATCACAACTCTTCCTTGGTGATGGGCTGTTCCTTCTCTGTCATGAGTTGTGTTGTGTGTTCAGGCAGGACACCTTTAGTTCCTGTGCAAGTGAAGGACAAAAGCAACAGGGTGGTGGTTTTCTGCAGTCCAAGAACCTCTTGTTCAGGCTCAAGGGTAGCTGGGGATCGGCTATGAAGGATAGCCAGGCTGGATGGGGCTTTGGGCAACCTGGTCTAGTGAAGGTGTCCCTGCCCATGGCAGGGGGGATGGAACTAGATGGTCTTTAAGATCCCTTACAACTCTTAACTATTCTATGGTTCTGTGTTCCTGTTGCAGCCTTTTATCATCTACCCAGCCTAGTTTTAACATCTAGCCTTTGGATTTCATACTTGCCATCTACCAGATGGACCCCTCCTTTTGCACATCACCTTTCTCAGACCCTGCACGCTGATGTACAGCAAGTGCAGCTCCACAACCTGTGGCACCAGTCTTTACCTCTGTCTCCATGTGTATCTTTAATAACCTTTTCCCCTGTGCTCGCAGGAAATGCTCTCATGCTGGAGTAGGCGGAGGGCCCCGGTTGGCTTGGCTCTGGCTTGTTTTTATAGCGATAACTTTGTCAACGGCGCGTTGTGTGACAATGCGAAGCGGTTGTTTGGCTACCCCTTTGTCCACAGAGGAGACTTGCTAAATTGGGGTAGGATTTGTCCTGGGTGAGAAGTCCAAGATGCTGTCAGCTTTGCTGGGAACTGCAGACGGCTGAAGAGGGAAGCTTTAATCCACCCTGCCCTGACGTTAGCCAGATATCAGGCACTGGAGTACGTGGGCTGATTAGTGTGGGCTTGATCTGCGCAGCAAAGCTTCCAGTGTTAATGAAAAGCTTTGCTGCCTCGTGGGGGTATTTGTCAAGCTGGGGACAAGCAGAGCAGCATTCTTCATGCTCTTTGGCTGAGCATCACCGAAGGCAGCGACCTCCACCTCTGCTGTGATTTTTTGGCATAAGATGAATGAATAAAACAGATACCATCTACTCTTTTCTACTTGACGAAGCAAAGGAGTCCCAAGGTGCTTCATCATTTTCATTAAAGGGTTGTCGAGCATTGGAACAGGCTCCCCAGGGAAGTGGTGGAGTCGCCATCCCTCGAGGGATTTAAAAGACGGGTAGATGTGGTGCTTGGGGACTTGGTTTAGTGGTGGACTTGGCAGTGTTAGGTTAGTGGTTAGACTTGACGATCTCAAAGGTCCCTTCCAACATAGACGGTTCTATGATTCTATGAATACAAACCACACAGGCAGTCCCTGAAATGGAGGAGGGAAGGGAGAGGATACAGTCTCCAAGGGGGATTCTCAGTTATTCAGCTGGGGTGAACACCTCCACCCTGACCCAGGGACTGGAAGCCAGAGGAATGGACGAAGGGATGGAGGTCACCACTTCCTCATGTGGCTGAACATTTGTAGGGAGGAAAAGAGGCTTCAAGTGCCCTGCAAAGCCCATCCCTGACCTCAATAACCGCACTGGGGCCCGTGGCCTCCATCTCCCAGATGACTCTGTGTGTGCATGTGCAAGGGAGAGGACGCTCAACGTTTCCTCAAAGCAAATGAAGGTCTGATCTCATTGCCAGCTTCACAACAAACCCATTAGATCATTATGGGCAAGATCTGGGTTTATGAATGAAGATTTTATTATTTTTATTTTTTTTTTTTAAGACTCCAGTCCCATGAGCTTCAGTTGGAGGAACCAAATAGCTGTCCTTGTCTCCAAGTCTCTTCTCCATCCAGCTAACTACAAGAGGCTGTAGAGTCTCCGTGGAAAGGATTTAAAAGGAAATCTCAAGCAATGTGACATTAATTGGGAAGAACACCAAGACTGTAGATAATAACATTAGCCCCTGGCTCATGGAAACTTTAGCAAAACTGTTTATTTAGAGGACGCATGTGTTTGCATCTGATTCTTGACTTCTATTTTGGAATGACTTTAAGACCCAGAACATGGGTTGTACCTGGGATTTAAACTTTTCCACGAAGAGTCTCCTTGGTAGGGTAACTTTTCTCATCCCTGTGGCATGGTATTACCCCTTCTGGGTATTACCCCTTTGGGGCCTACAGGAAAGCTGGGGAGGGACTCTGGATCAGGGAGGGGAGCCATGGGATGAGGGGTAATGGCTTCAAACTGCAAGAGGGGAGATTTAGATGAGATCTCAGGAAGAAATTGTTTGCTGTGAGGGTGGTGAGCCCCTGGCCCAGGTTGCCCAGAGAAGCTGTGGCTGCCCCATCCCTGGAGGGGTTCAAGGCCAGGTTGGATGGGGCTTGGTGCAACCTGGTCTAATGGGAGGTGTCCCTGCCCAGGGCAGGGGAGTGGAATCAGATGAGCTTTAAGGTCCTTTCCAACCCAAACCATTCTATGATTCTATGGAGGCAAGCCGTGCTGCCTGCTCTGCCCGCCCTGTGCTTGCAGCGAGCAATGGGCAGCAGAAGAGGATCAGGTCTCACCCCGGAGTGCTCATGATGCAGCATGAGAAACAAACGGAGGTCCACAGCTTTCCAGTCCAACCTCCCTCCTCCTGCCTGCATCTGGGGCTGCAGAGAAAAGGGGATGGATGGGATGCAGCACAAGCTGCCTGCAGCCCCTGAACAGGGCTGTGGCCACGTGCCTGAAGGGGAAAGTGTAAATTATCCCTCCTGCCCCCACGCATCTCTCCTCTTGCATCCCATGCTCCAGATGAATTCCTGTGTGTCTTTAGCTGGGGGCCGGGGAGCAAAAGCTTGTCTTCACCTGTGCGTGCTGAGTGTCTGGGAGGATGGGAATCCGGATTGTGCCTGGGACTTGGGGTCCCAGAATGACACAAGTGGCAGTGATTTAGATGTGCACTAATAAAGGAATTTTGCCTCCCAACACATCTGACAACTCCTGAGTTCTTTGAGCAGCCTCTAATGGAGCATCCCCAGCCAAGGAAGCCCCGTGCAAAGTGGAGGAAGGCGCTGGGGGAGAGGAGGAGGGGGCTCATCTCCAAGATGCAGTAGGTTCCTTCAGTTTTAGCTGTTGTATTTGCACAGGGAAAAATATAAATCAAGGCTGCGCTGGTCTATATCTGGCCAATTTCAGTCTGGAGTTCCTGACAGGTGACCCCAGGGTACGGTTGCATGCTCTCAGTGCTTATTCTTGACATCGTAATCCAAATTGACGTTCAGTGCTTGAATATACAATAAGTTCATTACAGCTAAACCCCTCCAGCTCAGGGATTTCCTGTTGGTAAGTCTCGGAAAAATCAGGATTCCCAGCGGTATCGGGCCGCAAACGTTTGCAGATAAAATTCAAGTTAGCAAGTTATGCCAAAATGTTTTTGGAGCCGAAGCGGAGCTGTATTTTCTGTCCAGCGCAGTGATGCCTTATCCTTCCTTGTTGCCTGGGACGGGAGGCGGAGGCTCCCTGCACAGCTCCCAAACAGGGTCTCAGTGCTGCTCTCAAGGGGAGCTCATTAAAAAGCAGTGGATGAATTCACAATCCTATGGCTAAGCACACGTCTGAGTATTTTTTTGGAATCTAAACTGTTGCCTCTCATCCCACTTTATAAAGAGCAAGAGGAAAAATCTGTACAGCATCTTACCAAAGCAGCCTGTGATCAGTCATCATAAACTCTGCAAGCAGATAAGATTTTAGATATCCCCATTATCTCCATGAGCAGGACCTATCTCCCAGTCTTCCCATGTCTACATGAGGGTTGCAACACAGTGGGGTTACTACTCGAGCCCTTGACCTGCTGGTTAATAAGCTGTTATGATGAGGTGTGAACTTGGCCTGGGACATGTCCATGCCCATCCGGCACATGGACAGCATCTCCTCTGCTTCCGCCTCCTCCCCTTGGTGAAACTGATACCTTATAAAAACAGATACAGCTCTCTCCATCCGATGGGTCTCAGCTGGGATTTCCAGACTACCAGTGGAATTTGAAGCTGGTTTTCTAATAAGATGAGTGGGAAAACGTTGCCATGTCCCGAAGAGGAAATGTGAAATGAGGGGATTGAGTGGTGGGAGAGGAACTGAAGTGGAGCAAGAGCCAGGGGTGATGCTGGTACGAAGAAAAAGATACATCTCTTGCAAAGCATCAACAAGATGGGATGCAGAGAAGAGAGTAGGAAAGGTCTCATTTCTACGCATCCACTGCCAAGTGGCGCGAAATGCATACACACAGAGAAAATGCACACTTGGTATATTTTAGGAAAAAATTCAGAACTGTAGAAGTAGAAAATACTAGAGGAGGTGATCCAAGGAGACTGCGCTCCCTGCTACTGGAGGGTGTGAGAACAGGCAGAGACATACAGAGTAACCGGGACTGGAAGGGCCAGCTCTGAAGTTTGATGTGAGGTTGCCCAAGTTTTGAATGTCTTCAAGGATGGAGATCCCACAACCTGGACCCCTGTTCCAGTGTTTGACCACCTTCATGGGGAAAAGTATTTCTTAATGGCAATTTCTTATGTTCTGAATTGGGCTGTTGAGTTCCTTCCTATCACCAAGCATCTCCCAGGAGACTTCATCTCTCTCTCCTTCACGTTATCCCAGCAGGGAGCTGCACAGTGGGATAAAATCCTCCTTTGCCTTCTACTCTCACTGCACGCCCAGCTCTCAGCCTCTCCTTGTGTGCCCTGACCTCCAGCCCCAACCAGCTTTGTGCTCTCCTGGGTTCTATCACCAGCTGTGTGGTACTGGGTGGCCTAAACTGGTCCCAGTGCCCTGTTTGACAAATTTTAAACAGATACAGAGAACCTCTTCCCTGGCCCTGCTGGCTCCGCTCCTATCACCTCCACCTGTGGCATGGTCGGTCTTCATTGTCCCAGGTTCTTTCCCCAAAAGCTGTTCTCCAGCCCATCAGGCCCCATCTCTGAGAGATGTCCCATACCAACATCATCCTGTCTCAGCAACCAAGGGTGGTCTACCCAGGCTCCTGAACTCCCTTCCAGCTCCGTGTTTTTGTTCATCCAAATCACATGTATCCATAATTCCCTAGGAATTCAATAAAAAGCTCAGGAAAAGGTTGCTATTCTTTCCTCCCCCAGTGGTTTTTAAATTTTACACATCTTAAACCCAATTAACTTGCTAGTCACTGGAAGCGTAGCATCCTATATGGTTCCTGTGAGAAGAACGCGTGATAAAAGTAGGATTATCACTTGCAAAAACAGCTCAATGGCATAAGAACAAATATGGTAACTCTTCCTTCTGAAGCATGGGACCTTCTGTGGAGGATCAGCCGTGAGCTCCGCAAAGAAAGCTATTAACCACCGGACTTGAAAACAGTTCCTCGCCGAGGTCTGCTGTCTGCTTCTCTTGATAACTTTTTGTTACTACAACACAGGATTGCTTTTGCTAAAGACTTGTGTTTGTGTTGCACAAGTGTCTAGAAGCTGAGATGGAGAACCTCCAGGAGCTGCCTGGTCACCTAGAACGGGATGGGGCTCTTCATGGTGGCCACATCTAGCCTTCCTCTATGATCTGGGGAGCAGAGGCTGCTGTGGGGTTTTGGAAGGGGTGGATCCACAAGTGAGAAAGTCCTGCAAAGCTTAAAAATGCCCTAATGGAAGGAACAGAAACTTGCCCAACCTAGAGACATAGGCCCAGTCCAGACTATTTCTGACTCCAGTATCTAAAGGGGGTCTACAAGAAAGCTGGAGCGGGACTTTTTACAAGGGCACGTAGCGATAGAATGAGGGGTGATGGCTTCAAAGTGGAAGTGGGGAGATTAAGATGAGATATCAGGAAGAAATTCTTCACTGTGAGGGTGGTGAGCCCCTGGCCCAGGTTGCCCAGAGAAGCTGTGGCTGCCCCATCCCTGGAGGGGTTCAAGGCCAGGTTGGACAGGGCTTGGAGCAACCTGGTCTCGTGGGAGGTGTCCCTGCCCAGGGCAGGGGGGTTGGAACTGGATGATCTTTAAGGTCCCTTCCAACCCAAACCATTCTGTGATTCTATGATTACTCAGAATAGATCTAGGTCTTAAAATTTCATGTTTCTAGGACTCATACATTCCCAAATTGTTCCTTCTTCCTGCCCCTGTGTCCTTCCTCCTCCTCTTCCCCAACCACGTGAAAGGAAGAGGCTGCAGGAAGGGAGCGCTGGACTGCTGGTCCCCATAGCTTGGTGTGATGTCCAGTTGCTGTTGCATCTATCCCCTTTGCTGGAGCAGGGGCAGAGCAGGACCCTCTGTCCTCATCCGAGGTGAGACTGTGGAGGTTCTTCCTGGGTGGCACTCACTGCCCAAAGAGCTGCTGCTCAGCTCCGAGGAGGGGGTGAGCTGAATGGGGGGGTCTGGTGTGCCGGAGGGTGGCAATGATCCAGGTGTTGGGTCCCTCCCTGTCTTGCACCTCTCAGCCTAGGCGGAAAGCAAGCTGTTGAGCTTAGCCTCAACCTTGCAGGATTTTTGGTTCTGGGAGCATCCCTCCCACATAACCAGCACATTGGCCTTACTGGCCACCTTCCCTATGGCTATAGGGTATCAAGAGTAAGGGTAAGTGTCCACCTCGGTACATTGCTCAGCAAAATGCTCTGAGCCCTTTGCGGGGCAGAGCTCTTCCCAATGGGATCAGCCAGGCTTCCTGCTTGTGCGCACTGTACACTAACATCTCTACCTTTCCAAGGACCACCATCCATGTACCATGGGGAATCCAGGACCTACTTTTCATCTGAGGGGTGCCGTTTGTGCACTCAGCTCTAATTTAAACTCTGACCCTGGGGAAGTCAGAGCCAAGGACGCTGGCTGGTGCCACACTGCTCAGGTGACAGACTGCGGGGAGAGGGATGGGTTGGAAACAGGATTTTGGTTCAGCTCCATCGTGTTTCCATTGGGTCTCAGTTTATAAATAGTTCGGGTCAACCATGTGCCTCTTACTTTGACACTTTTGCGAGGCTGAGGATGCTTTGGGTTTTATACTTAGAAACTTTCCTTTCCTGGCTGCCCTCATCTCCCTGCCTGCCAGGAAAGTCCAGCGCCAGAGTCAAAAAGGTTCCTGTCTGGATTAACTGGGAGCCTGCCACAGCCAGTGCTGAGCCCGGGGCATGGCCTGGGTGATACTGAGGAGCACCATGGGTCCTGGGTGCTAAGCTGCCCCCAGGGCTGGTCCCCAAATGAGGGAGAGGATGGGAATGGGGTTTCTCCCCCATCCTCAGCAGTGGGGAAGCAGGCTGGGAAGTCAGGTAGGAGTGGTGCTTGCGAAGGACAGTTAAACAGATGGAAATGACTAGCTGCAAAGTCACCGAAGCATCCAGAACTATCTTCCTTTGCTGGAAAGAAATGATTTTTGCCTCCTGTCCTTTTGTGTTTCTCTGCTGAGCAGACAGGCATTGCAATGCCTGCTGGGCTGGCTGGTGGCTGCGTGGCCACATTCCGGGGCTGGGGATTGGCATCTGCTCCAAGAGCTCTCTTCTGGCAGTATTTGGGATGGTGAGCAACTGATGCACTTCTTGCCATTGGCTGGGCAAAACCATCATCACAGCAGCCATCTCCCAAGGATGGGTGAGGACTGTAAGGCTGGAGGGAAAGCAGTTGCATGCAGAGATGTTTTCACTGCAGATCCCTGCAGTTTAACTGGTTTCTCTGGGCTCCAGTTAGAGCCAAAGAAGAGAAGTGAGCATGGGGTCCTGTTCTCAGGATGCCTGCTTTGGGATGTAGCTTTATTTTCCCCTATCAGCCGTAGAAACAGAAGCACATAGAGAGCCATTCCTGCAGAGGTGCATCCCTAGCCCGACCTACAGGTCGCACTTTTCCTAAGGGACTGTTTTTCCTTCTTTCTCTGGAATTACACTGTGACTTCACAACTCAGATGGTTCTCCCAAACCAGCCTCCAAATCCCAATGCAGTCAACCCACAGAACCTGGAAGACAGGGTTTGGTAGCTCGTGCAGTTACCTCCAGCAGTGACGCCTTTGGTTTCCCATTCTGAGTGGCATAAGAGCTAGAAACACTTGGAAATGCTGCATAATCTTTGGGTTGTACATACCCCTCGCTTGCACATGGAGTGAACCTTCTTACAAGTGAGAATGCAAGCTGGAACGTGCCTGGAAACCCAGAGACTGAAGCATCTTCTCCACAAATTACAGTAGATGAAGTAATTTTCTTGAGTTGTGGGTTCTAATTCTTCTGTTAATAACACAATGGTTGGATGTGATCTCTTACCACCATCCAAGTCCTCCCAGAAATTAGTCTGTTTGCTGCTGGTGGTGATGGGGAAAGAGAGAAGCCACACTGCTTTCCTCAAACCAGGTAGTGCAGTTGGGATCAGCTTCAGGATTTTTTCAAGCCCAACACATCTGAAGGGTTTAGGTCAGGGATCTGCCATCTACAACATGGCCCACAAAGGTGAAATGTGGGGGATTTGCAATGACTTGCTGGGAACCTCCAAAACTTCATAGAGGCAACAGGCAGCACCTCCTGGTGCTTGGGTTCCTCTGAGGTCTGAACACCAAGAAGCTGGGACGTCCTCATCAGAGAGGTCTGAGCTGAGTCACAGTCAGTCAGCGAACTTAGGAGACACTGTCATCTCGTTCCTTTCCTGTTCTCTTGGTGCGTTGAGTTTCGGACGTGGCAGGAGAAAGCGTGGTCTGACACAATGCTGTTGTGTGGGCAGAGCATGGCTGTCCCTCGTTGAGCAGCACATCAGTCCACAGCTGCCACAGGGAGAAGGTGGGGGAAGAGAAGATGACAGACTCCAGTCAGTGAGATCCTCTTCCTACCCTTTTGGGTGCTGGAAATGGATGCAACCTTTGAGTCACAGCTCATCCTGAGCTCAAGTTAATTACTCTGGAGAGGTGCTGAGGTTGACAAATTTATGCTGTTGGCTTGTTCCAGGCTTGTTCCTGTTCGTTGTGCTGCTCGGAGGCAGCACGTGAGCATCTCTGCTGAGCACAACGTTGCATGATGCAGTGTTTCACGCTTTCTAACCACATGCTTCTCTAAAATCTGTATGGCTTACTCAGCCAAAACAAGGATGGTGAGACAGCGAGATCGAATCCTTTTCTTACAATAGGTATCTACACACAGTCACATCTTCAGGATTGTTGCAAGGACAGTCATAGTGCTGGTGGTCTCCTGAAACCCTCTCCAGCTCATTGACTCGCATCTGCTTTCAGCAGGGAGTGCCAAAGCAGAGATCACACTGACTTTGTTAAAACCAAAAATCCAGCCTGGTTCCCCAGCAAAAAAAATGTGTTGGTCAGAAAACTTCTAGGCGGCTTTAATGGAAGTGGTAGATGGAATTTTTCCTGAATGCATTATGTCTTTTTGTTTCAGCAATGTGGAGACTTTAGCATTGATGTGGAGAGCAGAAGCAAGCCCTGCCCCAAAGACCTTGGAGTCTACATGTGAAAGAAGAAAGAGGATGCAGGTGACTGAGGAAATGATGAAACAGAGTAAATTAGTGAGGAGGAAAGTGTTCTCTGTACTTCAAATCCTTTATCAAATCCTTCGTGAGTATCTTGATGAATGAGAGTTTTGCAGCCCTGGCTCTGCCGTTGGGGGTTACCCTTGAGTTCAGGCACTGGAACAACCCTGGGATTGTTCTCCTCATTCCTATTTAAAAATCAGAGCACTATGTGTCTCCTGGGATATCAATCTGTCAGGCTGCAGAGATTATTACTACATTAAAATCATGCATGGAGCACCTGCAACCTTGGCTCTTTATTATTACAGGTGTGCATCTGCAGGCAGGAAGAATTTAGGAATTAAAGAGGATAACATCACTGAACAACCTGGGAACAGGGGAACAAGCTGATTGAACGGTAGATTTAGCCACCAAGCGCGTGGTAGAGTGGTGTGTCTTTCCCTGTCTTCACAGCTTGGGGCCAGGAGGAGTGGGGTGATCTGTCATTTCGGGCCACACTTTGCTGTGATGGTCACAGTTTGCTCTCTCCAAGTGAAAGCGTTTTGTGTGAGAGCAAGACTGAGCTGAACTTGCAGGATAAAAGTAAGGCTGAGGAACCTGATCTGACAGTGGAGCTGGTCCTGCTGTGAGCAGAGGTTGGACCACAACCTCCAGAGGTCCTACCACAACCTCCAGAGGTCCTTCCAACCTCAATCGTTCTCTGATTCTGGCCCTCATCGCAATGATGAGGGAAGTGTCAGGCAATTAGCGCTGGTGCAAACATCTCAGAGGGTTACAATAAGTGCTGCAAAGTCCACCTGGCAGCCAGTAACGAGTGGCATCCCTCAGGAATCAATACTGGCATTGAAAATGTTGAATGTCTTCATTGGTAACCTGGATGATAACCACTCTCAGCAAGCTTGTGGCACCAGACTTGGGTAGGGGAGTGGCCAATGTGCTGGAGAGCATGGCTGCTACTCTGAAGAGTATGAGAGAAATGGGACAGGCTGGGGAAATGGGCTGACAGGAACCCTACAAAGTTCAACAAGGGCAAGTGTGAGTTCTTACATCTAGGGTGGAATAACCCCCTGCAACACTAGGGATGGGGAGGCTAAACCCTAGGAGATGGCTCTGCAGGAAAGGAAGGACAAGGCTCTGTCCTCACCATCGTCATGTGAGGCTAGCTGAGCACTGCAGACTCTTCCTGCCGTAAAGGGGGTGCAGTTCATCAGGTAGAAGTTTGAAGGCTGTCCTGGATAAAATACCAAGAAATGTGCCATGTGGAGCTACTGCACAGCCAAGGAAAACAGGGTTTTTCCCATCTGTCCAGCATGTCCTGGAGCTTTCCCCAAGAATTGCATCTTCCAGCCCCTGCCCTTCCACCTATAGACGTTATCATGGAGAGGAGGCTCTTCACTCAACGTGTTGGTCTTTCCCTATGATTAGTCCTCTTAAATGATGAAGGAAGAAGACAAAGCTTGGTGGACACTTGCAAGTCCTGCATTTGTGTTCTGCCACAAAGGTCTTCTCTATTAACTCTCCCCATACAATGCTGTCTGTAGGAGTCCTTCTCAGGGGTGTGGTCCAGATCCATCAGAGAGGTGTCAAAGCACGGAGGTATTCCAGGGCTGTTGGTGCTCAAACTCAATCAATGGTGGTGGGGCAGGGTGTGTTATCTCCAAACCCGAAATAAACATGCGCAAATGGGTTGCCACTAACCTTTGGAGGTGGCTGGAATGTTCTCCAACTTTCACTGTGCTGCCGAGATGCTGCTGAGGGGTCTGCTGGACATGTTGTGTTGCTGAAACACCCGGGTTGCCTTCCTGGTGCCAGTCAAAATAGAGAGCTTGGCTTCATTTCTGCGTTGGCTGCTGGCACTGACACCTCTCTGGGGATGGCGCTGGAAGGGCCAGCGTGCAACTGCCCACTGATGACGGGCCTGGTGAACACCTTCTCAGGCTGAAGAAGTGAAAAATGACAGTAATTTCCTGCCCACGCCAACCAAGCAGAAATGTTCTCCCATGAAGTTTTATGAGGCTTCAGAGCCTGGAAATGTATGAAAGGCAGAAAGGACTGATCAACAGAGAGGGAAAAACTGATTGAAAGGAAATTAATGTTGTTGAAACCTTGTGGAAAAATTAGAAACTCCTCTGAAGACCTGGGGCCTGATTCTGGCCCGACACAGCGAGGTGCAAAATCTCACTGAATCCAGCACTGCGGGTTTGAAGAGCCCCTCACAGAGACTTCAAAACGCTGTAAGTGTGCAGGAACTGATGCAAAGCGTGGACACAAAGGAGATGGGTGCCTAGAGGCTGGCATTTCCCTGCCCTGATGCTAGAAGGGGTCTATCATAGATACCATGAGTTTTGTGGGGTTTCATGGTGTCTTCAGGAACATCCCAACTACCAGTGCTCCATGGGGGCTCCCCACGCCCTGCTTGTTGGTGAGTCCTTCAGGGGATGGCATGGGAAGGGATGTCTCATCCAGCCCGAGGGCGCATGCGCTTATAGGCACGTATTTTCAGATGTCCTGGCTCTAACCCAGAGGTTGAGGCACATGTGGGGACACCTCCAAGCCCTGGCTCCTTCTTACACCTTCCATCCCCACCAGCCAAAGCTAATGACTTTCCAGGGGCTGGGTCTTTTTCCAGCCTTTCAAGGCATCAGGTCCCAGCTTTTCCAACCTCAGCCCCCTTCCAGACCCAGGGACAGGAGGTCGTGGCCTGGCGTGGCCTCGAGGCACCCACAGCTTCCCGTGGGCTGGACAGGAGAGGCTGAAGCAGCATCCTCTGTGCAAGAGTCACCGGAGAAACACCCGCTCTGGAGGTGATTCCATTGCATCCTTGTTCTGCTCTTTCACCCTGAGGGATTTCGTTGATGCTGGGGAGTCCAAGGCAAAGGGGTGAGGGAAAATGTAAATGAGAAAAAAATTGCAAAATGGAGAAAAAAAAAAAAAAGAAATATCTTAATTTGCATGTGGGGTTTTGGTATTTGTTGCATTCAACTCACCAAGATGCTGGAAAATACAGTAATTGCACGGAGTGCAGTCGTGCAATTTTTGTGAGGTATCGAATGAGTGGCTTTTAGAAATAACCGCCTTTCTTCTTTAATGTTGCATTTGAAAATTTCTGAGCTTATTAACGCTTCTTGAAGGGTGCAGTTTGAGCTCTGGGGAGAATATAGACGCAATTTTCCAAACGGAGGGCAGCCTGGGCTTTTTGCAACCCCACAGCAAGTTTTAGATACAAACTCCTTACTAACCTTGTCGTTAACCTTATTGTTGCTATTTTGTAGGTAACATCCCTGTGTCATGAATACCTTTTCCCCCTGGATCTCCAAGTACTGTTGAGATGAGGGCAGGTTTATTATCTCTGCTTTAGAGATAGAGAAAACAAGACATACGGATGGTATTGGTCTGTTTTTTTTACACCTGAACTAATTGCTTGAGACTCCCTTTATTGTCACTGGGGACAGACGGACACTTTTATTCATTTCATCCTAATATAGATGATTAAAATAGGTCAGATGACCGGCTTCAACCTATTTATGCAGTGTTTGTGACGGCACCTAAGGAGACGGGAGAGGGGAGTAGAGACAGCCATGTATCTATACGAATATTTTTTCTCTTTAACTACACATTCAAGATACAAATATCTAAATACTCACAGGCTCTTTCCTGTACTAGTATGTGATGATGGATGGATAGATAACCTTTCTCCATAAAAATATACATAGTTAAGGGTAAATTTTTCATTGTCATCTCCAGCTTGTGTTTAACAATTTCTTTCCCTCGTATTTTTTTTTTTTTTCCCTTGGAATATTGTTGTGGGTGGAGAGATCTGACCTGTGTCTAACATAATATTCTTGGATGGGTTTTTTGAGTAATGGCACTGTTACTGTACAACCTCCAGCAAGAACAATTTGCAAAGTGTTGCAAACTTTTCAAAATGACCTGACAACAGCTCTCCGACCAAAGTGGTTTCGCAGGGATCTGTTCCAGCATCGCAGGGCTTGGAAAGAGGGAGGCAAAAAAAGGCATCAGAGGTCTGTGCGAGCTGCCCTTTGCTTCAGGTTTGTAATGCTGGTGATGGGGCTTGAGGTCTGATGCTGCAAGCCCCACGCAGGGGAGTCTTTCGCTTTGGGACAAGAGAAGGTCAGTGTGCTGAATGCTTTTGGAATAGCCTGAACCTGGAGTTACGGGGTCACTTTTATGATTATCTCAGAGGGTTTCTCTTCACCCATGACCATCTAGTGCATGAGTGCGGAGCAGAGGTGTGAATACATAGCCAGCAGACTTGTGCTCAGACCCTGCAGGGACCCTACAAACAAGAAGATGGTCACACAAATGTAGATGTTGATGCCTTCCTTGTGGACACACTGTTCCCCTGGGCCAACCCTGCCACCAGGACTTCATAGAATTACAGAATTGTCTAGGTTGGAAGGACCTTTCAGATCATCGAGTCCAACCATGAACCTAACACTGACAAAACCACCACTAACCCATGTCCCTCAGCACCACGTCTGCCCAGCTTTTAAATACCTCTAGGGATGGTGACTCCACCACTGCCCTGGGCAGCCTGGTCCAATGCTTAATAACCCTTTTAGTGAAGAAATTTTTCCTAATATCCATCCTAAACCTTGAGGCCATTTCCTCTTGTCCTATGGCCTGTTCCTTGGGAGAAGAGACCGATCCCCCCTGGTCACACCCTCCTTTCAGGGAGTTGTAGAGAGCGAGAAGGTCTCCCCTCAGCCTCCTTTTCTCCAGGCTGAACACCCCCAGCTCCCTCAGCTGTTCCTCACAAGACTTGTGCTCCAGACCCCTCACCAGCTCCGTTGCCCTTCACACCAGTCTACTTTCTTCAGACCTGCTCATGGTAAAATACAGGTCCAACTGCCATGAAACTATGGAGAAACTATACCTAGGAGGGACCCCGGTGAAAGTTGCTGCTGTAGGATCTGAGGTCTTCATGATGCAGCATAGGCTGGTCTGATGCATCCGGAAGCCTCGGTGTTACTTTTGCTATCTAAGGTTTTCAGAAATGAATTTCTTCCTCCCTGTGGGGTTTAGGTCCCCCAAGGGTCTGAACAGTGAAGGTGATTCTTCATAACTAGGCTTTAAATCTGCTAAAAGCCAATTGTCTACCAAGATTTATTGCACGAGCCCATTGCAGACAGGTCTAATGTGGGACTCTCGTGCTGTCACGCCAATACTTACAGCAACGAGAGAAATAGGATATGGTGTCTGGGTCAGATGGGGTGGGAACTTAACATTATATTAAGGTGCTTTGATGGTTATCAAAGGATTTAAGAGGAGTTTTGCTGTGTGGGTGGGAGGAGGAGACTGCAGGGAAGAGAAACAACAGGTTCATGGTGAGCTGGTGTGGAGAAACCTTCAAAAGCGTGGTGGGACCCAGAGTGTCAGGAGCACTGATGCTAGCACCCCGCAAATATTGGTGGGCTGATGACTGATGGATTTGCGATCTGTAATGAAGCAGTGATTGAAGGCATCAGTAGGAGACCCATGCCTGCCTGTCCTAGGCACTAGTAGAAACACCCTCTGGTGTGTGCCACAGCTTTTGTGCCCCGAGGGAGGTCAGCATCTTTCCCCTGATGCCAATGGATGCTGTGGGTCCCGCACTGTGCAGGGCAGCAGGATCTGGCCTCCTTTCCTACCCCACCCCTTCCAGTGGCAAGCATCTCTCTTCAGTATGACGAGTGTGTGGGGCCTCAGCCAGACTCCGTGGCTGGAGTGCCAGATGCCGCACAAACACAGCAAAGCCGAGACAACCGTAATGAGGGAAAAAGGCTGCCTTATTAATTGCAGATGGGGAACCAAGGGCAGGAATGAAACAAGCCGCCTGGGTTGGCAGACTGGATGGTTGGAAATGTCCCTAGATTGCCTGAATCCTCTTAACCATGTCTTAACCACCGGACCCCCATGTTGATGTCCTCCACAAAGCAGCCTCTGCCCATGAGACTGAAAGCAGGGATGCAAGTGAGACACCAAATTTACCTGGACCCCCAAAGATGTGTGACCAACACCCCCTTGTTCCCCACTGAACAAAGCCACGGGCAACCGATCTCCTGCCCACGTTCCCTTGCGATGAGCCCTTCCTCCTTTGTGCTAACGGGCTCCTCTGGAAGCAGTAAAGTTTGCTTGAACCATTATTAAAATAATAGAGAGACCCCAGAGGATCTTTAACCAGGAGATCTTTAATAATTACTACCTCCAAGACTCTTGCTACTCCGTTTGAACCAGAGTTTCTCATGCTATCTGAGTCCTGGAGCAGAGCTCAAGTCCATTCCCACCGGGCTACGAGTGCCATGTGACTTAATTGTCCTCGATATTTTTCTAGTCACGTCAAGGGCTTCCTTGGAAATGTTATATAGCTGAGAAATAGTTTATTATTTGCTGTCAGGGGGCAAATAACACCAGGGCATCTCTAAAGACGTCTATAACGTATCTGCATAATGTGAAGGTTAAAATAAATCAGTAAAAGGAGCCACTCTCCTGAGGGCAATATACTGTAAAATATTTCATCGGAAGGCCTGGATATTATTGCGCTTGTAATTAATCTTCCTGGTAATAACACGGCTTGTTTTCTCCTGCCGCGTTATCTCACTCAGTGTTTTTGCCGGCCGCTAGATGTCGGGGAAAACCCTTTCGCCATCAGTTTTGAGAGAATTTCTCCCAAAGTTGGGAGTTGCTGAGTTTCTTGGTTCGTTTGAGCTCCGGGAAAATGCCTGGTGCGGCTGGGAAGCGGAGATGCCTCGGCTGCTGCTTTCAGCTGCCAGCGTACGAGCTGCAAAGCTGACCTGTCCCCCAGCTTCTCCCCTTGGTTTGCAGCCGCGGATCATTTTGTACAGCTGAAGAGGCTGAGCACTGATGGTATTATACCCCCAGCACTGACCATCTTTCACCCGCTGCATGCAAATCATCTGTGTTTGTATCGTTACCCCTCCTGAATTTTACCTGGGTTTTAAACCCAGGCTTTCCCGAGCATTTGTAACCCTTCTGTTCTCAGATCATCACGTTGCGAGCGTGCCGTGACTTGATTTTTATGGCCGGAGGGAGCAGTTTGTGTCTGCGAGATGAGTGATGGGGACAAATCTTGTGCAACCAATACACGCCTGCAAGGAGCCGCGACTCAAAATGGACGTTGGGAGCCCGCGGCTGGGGAAAGGTGATGGGAGAAGACACTTTGTGGGTGGTTCTTGCATGGAAGGAGGCCGTCTTGGTGCGGTGTTCCCCTCCTATATCACGCACACGCAGCTGAGGCATGAACCTCCTCCCCGGGAAGGGTCAGACTCCTTCACCGAAAGAATTCAACAGGAAGGTGCCGGAGATCCACATGTCACTCCCTGTCTCTGAGAGTCATTGCAACACATTTTATTTTTTTTTTTTTTTCACACGGGGGGGGCGGAAAGGGGGGAAAAAAAATGCAAACCGTGAGTCCCACAAAACGGAAATGCTATTGAGATGTTTTCTTGTTAGTTAGCCTCCTCGGCTGCGGGCTTCCTGACTCTTGAGCAAGAAGAGCTGGTTGCTGCAAATAGCTCTGCCACTCAAAGCCGTGACCTGCTGGAGAGGCCCAGCGCTCTCCTGAAGGGTCGTGTCTGGGAAGAGGATGCTTGAAGGTAAAAGGTTAGTGCAGGAGGGCAGAAAGGGGGGTTTCTGACATTTGGAGACAACATAAGAGCTCCCGCCTGTCGTGTCTCCTGGGAGTCCTCCCCGCCCTTGGCCTGCCTTTGCTTTTTTAGCCCAGCCTGCTGCAACTTGAAAGTGGGCTTTGTCCCCTGTTCTAGAAAACAGATAGGGAAATCTTCTCCCTGGGTCGTGGTGTATTTTAATTCATAAGTTTCTTCCTAATCTGCACGGCCTTTCCAGGGGAAGCTGAGGAAGGTGTGGCTGGGTCTTCTTGGAGCGCACGTGTTTGAACTGGTGCGGCGTGTAGGAGTTTTGCTGCGGTCAAGAGAGGCTGTAGCCATGGTCATAGTGATGGGAGACAAAGACGGGTTTTGTAAACATAAATTACAGGCGTGACCCATGTTTCTTTCTTGCCAGGGTGTTTGCTGCACGCAGGCATCCCAATGCATCCTACCCCAGCTCAGGCAATGCTCTTCTGTCTCCATCCAGCTGGAAAGGTTTCAGTGTTTCCAGTGCTGTGAAATGCTGAATGTTTGCCACAAATGAAACAGAACAATCTTTGCTCTTTTCTGTTTTCTTTTCTACTGGTCTTACGGGAATTTCCTCAGCAAAGGACAAAAATCTCATGTAAGCTGCATGTAGAAAAACTTTATACTTAATGTTACTGAGAGCGAGATTTGATTCACTGCCTCCACACTGAACCTGGTAGCTCAGCCTCTTTAACCATAACCTGTCCTTGTAAACCGTGGTGCTCAGAGATAGGATGTATGTGGGTGAATGGATGTCTCTGGCCACCGGCGCCAGTTTTGAAGACAAGATGAACGTCCATCGGCTACTTTGCTCCCTTGTAGTGTAAGTCTGGGTGGTGGAGCTACAGAGACTCCTTTTTTATGGGACCTATCATAGAATCATAAAATCATTTTGGTTAGAAGAGACCTTAAAGATCATCAAGTCCAACCATTAATGTATCACTGGCAAGTTACCACTAAACCATGTCCCTCAGCAATACATCTGCATGTCTTTTACATAGCAGAGCCTGTGGGATTTCATGACCTTGAGCATGGAGAAAGCTTTGGGACAGAAGGAAGCTCAAGAGACCACCTAGTCTAAATGCCTACACCAAGGACCGTGCCGTGCTGCCAGTTCCTAAAAACCCGCAGCAGGAATGAGTCTAGACTTTTTCAGTGTTTCTCTTCCATCAACTTAGTAGGTTTCCTTTGGAGCCAACCTAAATTTTCTGTGCTGCAAATGATGCCAAGACAGTCATCACGTTCCCTCCATGCGCTTCTTTTCTCTAGGCTGGGTCGTCATCACCCCCCCCAGTCTTTCTTCATTAATCATATTTTCTTCAGTCTCTTATATCCTTGTTCTTCTGACAGCTTTTCCTGTGTGTGATCAGTATTTGACTGCCCTTTTTCACAGTGTTGATGGTGTTTAAAAATGTTATTTAGAGTAGACATAGGGAAGAAATGTTTTACGCTGAGGGTGGTGAGACACCAGGCCAGGTTGCCCAGAGAGGTGGAAGATGCCCCATCCCTGGAAACATTCCAGCCCAGGTTGGACAGGGCTCTGAGCAACCTGATCTGGTTGAAGGTGTCCCTGCTTGTGGCAGGGGGGTTGGACTAGGTGGCCTCTAAAGGTCCCTTCCAACACAAACCGTACTATGATTCTATATGTATGGTTGGTTCCTTAAGATGAAGCTAAGATGAAAAGAGAAAGGGTAAAGATGACTGAAAAAAAGGCCTTCTATTTCCCAGGGCTGATCCAATACATGTCTGTCATTCTCTTTCTGAATTAAAGTTGCAGAATTTAGTTAAAGGGACATTTAGCTTCACACACACACACACACACACACCCACCCCTTTCAACCCGAGACACAAGATAGTGGTTGTGTCTGTTAACTGGCTTCCAAGGCACAGTTGATTTCTTGCCTAAATATTAGGTGCCTTCCCCAGAGAAGGAAAGTTCTGTCTCATTGCATGGATCTTCTGTACTTTTCCTGGAAACCAAATGAAAAATCACAGTTCTGCAGAGGCTGGGAGGCTGTTGTGACAAAATGAATTGGAGCAAAAGATAATCACCTATTGTTATACTGCAGAACTCCTTGACCGGTTGGGATTCCTCCAAGAGCCAATTGGACATGATGAATAGCGGTAATTTCAGAGCTATGCATATTCTCAGGGTTTGCAGTTTTCCATATCTACTGCATGATGGAGAGGGGGGAAACCCCAAGGTTTCTAATCAGCTCCAAGTCAGCAGTCTGGACTCTATCCTGCAGCTTCCAGCTGGTGAGGTGTTTGCAAAGGAACGACTCATGCCTACAGCAAACATAAGCCACCCTTCTGCTTCCAAAATGCTAATTTATACAGTATTTGCTAGAGAAGTTGGGAAGCAGGTGTCTCCTTCATCTGGATTGAAAGACGTTGCACTTTTGCATAATCATAGAATCATAGAAGCATAGAACCATAGGGTTGGAAGGGACCTCTGGAGACCATCCAGTCCAACCCCCTGCCAGAGCAGGGTCACCCAGAGCAGGTGGCACAGGAACGCCTCCAGGTGGGTTTGGAATGTCGCCAGAGACAGAGACTCCACCACCTCTCTGGGCAGCCTGTGCCAGTGCTCCACCACCCTCAAACTAAAGAAGTTCCTTCTCATGTTTAGGTGGAACTTCCTATGCTCAAGTTTGTGCCCATTACCTCCTGGTAATAATGGTAATAATCTTCCCTACAAAACCGTTTCCTCTGAGGAAATTTTCTTTGCCTGTGGCGTACTTTACCACAAGGGCTATCTTTGCTATTATTTCTCTCTAAATAGAACTGAGACACCAAGACCCCCAGCTGCACCCATATCCCTTACTGCAGTCTCCCCTGTAACATAACAAGTAACACACTCAACACAGCCCTGTCCTTGCAAAATAAATTCCCCAATGAGTTGGATATTGGATCCCACCGTGACCAAACCGTATTTGGGCAGAGTCCATGCTGGAGTCAGGGATGTGAGAATTAATGTAAAAGTGCCCTCTCGTGGCAAATACGGTAGGTATCATTCATCATCATTTTGGAGAAATCCATAATGTTACTGGGGTTGTGATTTGTGTGTGGTTTCTAGTCCAGACACACCTTAAGAAGAGGAAAAGTGTCACTGCGAGGTCTACATGTTGACCTGCTCCAAATTATTCCTCAAGGCACCCAGAGGACAGTGGGGTTGGCTTCCCTCAGCCACCCACAGCTGGGAGCTGGCAGTGGTGGGCTCAGGGAGGAAAACGTGTCTTCTGGGGTCGAGAGTTAACCAGGAAAGGTGCTGGTCTTGCAGCAGGGTGGTGGGTGGGAGCCTGGCTCTGGGGAACACACAGCCAAGAGTGAGCTGTCAGGGTCTGGAGTTTCCTTTGCTTCAGGTAGATCTGCTGGGAGTGAAGTGTTTGCAGCTGCAGAGCAGAAACCAGACTTGGGCAACCCTCCTGCCTGAAACCATGAGCTGGCTTAAAACAACACTCTCTCTAGAAGAGATGATTTAATAACAAAAAATGTAATAAAGCAATCTGGGGCTTTTGTTCTGCCTGCTCTCAGGCTGCTCGCTATATTGGTTATTCCTGCACATTGTCTGAAGCGGCCACACATTATGTACCTAATTAATCAGAAACGTGGGTAGACCCATGTCTCTGTGATACAAGCAGTAGAAGGGGAGTTTTATGGACCTTTTTGCTTCATTCCCTTTTTATTTTGAGAAGGGAGATGGGGTTTTCTTTGCACTAATGATTATTCTGGAGCACCCACAGTGTCTTCCCTCCTCCTGGTTGCTCTACCACTTCCCTTGCTCCACAGAAGACAGATTTATGGCTGGGCTAGACGGTCCTGCTTCTGAGGAATTCACCGCTTAGGGGAGGCAAAAGGCAGAGCAGGAATGGCATCAGGTCTCCCAGTCCAGCTCAGCCATAAGGAGATAGGCAGGTAGATGAATGCTACAGGTGCCTTGGGATACCTTATGCTGTTTTGTCCAGAGGATGTCAATGTGTCCCAGGTGGGATGGCTGCTACCTCAGTTACCCAGCTTTGCCATGCGGCACCTCAGTCTCCACGCCTCATCTTCATTTTCAATGATGTGTTGGTGGGTACAGCTAGGATCTCGTCTTCTTTTGTGCTCATACGATCAGTGGTGACTGGAAGTTCCCACCTGAACACGCTTCTCTGGTGAGGGAGGATGAACGAGAGAGGGCCAAGACACGGTGCCTCGTGGGGATTGCCGATCAGGGACACTGTGGAGGCATGGGGCAAACCTGAGTTTAGTCCTTCAGGGCAGGAATGAGGTGCTGGTCACTTGCTGGTATGGCGCAGTGCCTGTTTGAGGAAGGATTCTCTTTTACAGGAATGCGCACAAGGCACACTTGACCCAGCGCTGGGCCCTTAGATATTTCTAGAGTATAAATGGCAGCAACGCTAACAATGACCATGGACGTGCACTTTGCTGAGTGAAGAGAAGCAGCATTGCAACTGCCTGTCTTAAAAATGGAGGTAAAAAAAACCCCTAAGCATCATTATTGCTTCCACACATTAGTGGTAAAAGGGAAGAACCAAAAATGACATGAAGTGCCGAGGCCAGGAAGCGATGGGAAGAAATGCCAGCATGGCAGAGCCTGGACTGGTCAAAACCATGAGTCAGCCCCTCGCTAGCGGTTGGCTTGACCTTCATGAGATTATACAATAACATACAGCTTTGATGGTCATGTTTTTCAGATCCTCACTTTCAGTTTGTTATGACTATGTCAATTTGTGAGCTGCTATTTTTGTCTGGAAGCTCACGGTGGTCCAGCTTTGAGCAGGAGGTTGGGCTAGAGACCTCTGTAGGTCCCCAGCAGCCGACACTGCTATGCCTGCTTGATGTTCACATAATCCCACAACTCAAAGAGTGGTTGGGTTTGGTCTTACTCCCAGATGGGAGGCCTCGAAAAACTCATTTCCCTTCTATGAGGCTCTCCCTCCCACAAGGGTCCTTCAAGTCCTTCAGGACAGAAAAGGTCTCCCTGTGAAGGCACTGATCTCCATGGCAGCCTCAGGATGCTACTGTAGTAGTCGTGATTGATAATAACACTATGTTGAGGGGCCACTTCATCAGGAAACACCATGACGGGAATTATAATCACCATTTAAAGGCATTTTTCCCCCTTCCTCTGGTGGGTTATCAGATTACAGGAAATGAGAGCAGTTCTGCTGCCTTATTATGAGAGATGGATGCTACTGTTTGGAGCGTTTGCCCATCGATCTACTTCCCCGACACCCTCACTCATCGGGGGATGCGCTGCTCATTTGATGTGAAAAGGCTTCCCAAAGCTCTCTTACTTTTCTCCTTCCTTGCTGGTGGATTTATCTCTGTTTTGGAAAGCACCAATATTTATTCCACTGCTTCCCTGCGTTTTCCCCTCCCAGCGGCAGGCCCACTCACACGGAAAGATAGATCTCTATTTTCTTAAATGCTCAGGCAATTATGTTCATTCTGCAAGTGGTCCCAGAGGGGAACTCTCCAGTCAGCCCTGCTTTCGCCTGCAAATCCTTTTTCAATATGGCAAGAGCCTGTAGTTGACCTCTCCTCAACCTGGGCCGTACAGCTAATGCTCCCTGACCCCCCGATGGCCATGATCTGTGGGAGTTCAGCATCTCCGTAGTCTCCTGGTGGGTTTCAGTGGGGTTTGTAGGTTTCTCCCTGTGCCTTTTCCATCCCTCCCTTGGGTGAATGCACCCCCCATTGCAGCCCCAGGTGGACACAACCTCTTGGGTCACAGAATCACAGAATGGTAGGGGTTGGAAGGGACCTCTGGAGATCATCTAGTCCAACCCCCTGCCAGAGCAGGGTCATCTGGAATCCATGTCAAGTATCCAAAGGGGAGAAACAAGAGCACCTCAGATGAGATTTGTTGTGGCACCCATCACCATCCTGACATCTGTTAGGCCAATTCTTGTGCCTTGAATAAACCCTCGCCCCCCATCTGAGCTTGGGAGGTGGAACTCAACCGTACTGCTCTCAGGGACAACATGGGGGTCTTGACAGAGAGAAGGTGCCTTGGTTTCTCCTCTTCTTTACAGTCCCATCCCTACTCTCTGGTCTATTATCAGCACAGCTCTGCTGGGATTTCTGTGTCCCAGTGCCGCAGGATGGATGTACCCAGGGCAATTTACCCTGAACGACCAGTAGTGATTTTATTCATCTAAAGCCAAATTCTGCTCTCAGTTTGCAAATGCTTTGGCTGAGACTCTGCAATCCTTATGACTGATATCACCTTACATTTGCATCGCTGTTTATTTTAATTTACCCAAGAGTTACAGCTACCCTCACAGCCAGTTTCTCCTTGCACCCGCTCAATCCTCACCACAATGATCACCTTCACAAGGGTTTCTAAGTGCATTTCGGGTTGAAGTCGTCTGGCTTGCTTTCTACTTGGCTCCCTAAGAAAGCACAATTTATATGATCAAGTTCTGCACATGTCTGTGTCTGTCTGTTTATCTCTTCAAAAACCATTAAGGCTGTTGGCCAGTTTAAGCTGGGGGGAGGGTGGGGGGGTGCAGGGGGCGGAATTTCTAATATGTTTTGTGAATCCAAGCAAGCACAAGAAAGAAATCCTGCTAATGCTCGGTGGAAGAAAGGGCTGAGGGGTGAGCGCAACCCTTGCTAGACATCAGAAAACCCAAGCTATGGGGGACCAGGGTCCTTCAGTTGCACCCTCATGGGAATGACTTGCAGCGTTTATACAATTTGCTGTTCAAACATTACAGCATCTCAGAGATGCGGCCAATTAACCCCACACTAAACTGAGGCAGGATATGGGCATTTCAAGGGTAAATAGCACAGACGTCTCATAGTGTTTCCCATCTATGTTTTATATCTAGGAAGGCTGGTGTGAAGTCACCGGACAGGTTTTTTAAATTATTATTATTATTTTTAAAAGGCTGACTGCCATGGCAGACATAAAAGAGATATCATGTTCATTGCTCATTCCTCGGGCTGCACCGCACATGTTCCAGAGCGAAGAGGTCCTGCCGAAAAGGAATTTCCAGTCCAGTTAGACTGATAAATTGGCGCTTCCCCACAGAGACTCCTGTTACATGTTTCGGCTTAGCGAGAGCTTGGTGTCATTACAAGGATGCTTTGCTGCCCGTGTGCAGCACAGAGACTGCCTGTCCCGGCAGGGAGGTTTGCCTGGGTGTCTTGGCAGCCTTCCATGATGCCGCATAGTTGTCGTGCTAAAATATAAGTATTTCCTCTGTTGGGTGAGGGTGCGGGAAGGGATAGCCAAGGGAGTGTCTGTGATCCTCCCTGCCTGTGCCTGGAAGCAGAAATTAGGCATGGTGTGTCCCTGTGGTCTCTGGAAAGGATGTGCTGCTCTGGCTTGCCCTGGCGATGAGCATCCCCTGTGTTTTCCTCCCAAATCCCTGAGCTACCCCAGCTGATTCAGTCTGACGTGAATTTAATGGGGCATCACAGAAAAAAAAACCCCAGTGACAATGTGTTGTTGCGTCCCGTGGGGGCTTTTCCATGTGATCCAGGTTGGGGACTGAGTGGTGCCCGCATGCGATGACCCTTGTTTGTGTGTGCTGCCACCCCTACTGATGGGATTAGTGACCTCCAGAAGTCTTACACTGGCTGAAATTCAGCCCTTTGCCAGGCCAGGATCCATGGAGTGTTTAGAGTGCATCAGCGAGCACTGGTTTCATCCTGAGCCATTGCAAAAGGAGAAAGAGAAATGCACCTCTGTTGGAAGGATGCAGAATTGTGGTCTGCAGCCAGTTAGAAAGCACTAGGTTAAGAGCATCAACAGCAGCTCTAAGGCAAAGCCAGATGTAGGTAAAGGCTTTGGATGCATAAGTGGCCATTTTTCAGCTCAGTGAAAGGAATAATTAACATCTTTTGTGTCTTAGGGACAGCTAAGTGCAGCATGGTCATCTCAATGAAACACCCAACAAGTGAATAAGGTTTCTGTTGCTTTTTTTCCCAGGAGAGAATACCACTATACTGGCAATATACTCTCCACGTGGCTTTCAGAAAACCCTGACATCCATCTTCACAAGCAAAACTGCACCAGCAAGATGATTCAGTCCTGTCTACGTGTGCTTTTTCAGGATTTCTGCTTCTTGTCTTCATATCGGTCCTATCTCATCTCCTCCCTCATTTTCTCCAGCTAATGGAGATGTGTTAGAGTTACAGGCTAAGGGAAGACAGAGAAACAGGGCTTTTGGGACACAAATGTCACACGAATGCAGACACAGACTGAAGCAATTGGCCCTTGTGTTTGATTGTTCACACCTCTGGGGGAGGTGGAATATTTGTGGATATTTCCTACAGTCAACATCCTATCAAAAAATAAGAATTTGCTTTGTGTCACCTGTTTGTCCTCCTAGGTGAAATGACATTTTTTGATGTCCCAAATACTATTAACCTCTCAACAGCATGGTATGGAGGTTGTAAAGAGGTGGGTGTCAGTCTCTTCTCCCAAGGAACAGGCGATAAGACAAGAGGAAATGGCCTGAAGTTGTGCCAGGGGAGGTTTAGATTGGATATTAGGAAAAATTTCTTCACCGAAAGGGTTAACACACATTGGAACAGGCTGCCCAGGGAAGTGATTAAGTCACCATCCCCTGAGGGATTTAAAATCCGGGCAGAGGCGGTGCTGAGGGACATGGGTTAGTGGTGGTTTTGGAAGTGTTAGGTTGATGGTTGGACTTGATGATCTGAAAGGTCCTTTCCAACCTAGACAATTCTATGATTCTATGGTGTTTTTCTGGTGGATCAACAGTTGTTGTATTTGCAGAGCAGAAGAAAGAGTTAAAAATATTTAAAATTGGGAGAGAGGAAGGCAAAAACCTTGGGATAATGATATGTGGAAGCCCATGGGGTCTGAAAATTTGACCTTGTAGACACACGCAACACAAATCTTTCCTGTCCCTCCGTGACGCAGGCATGACTTGGACACCATGGCTGGGGCAGGACCAGAAAACTTGGAGCACTCCAAGGGGAAAAAGAGAACAAGACACATGGATTCATTCATCTACAAAGACTTGGCTGGAAATGTAAGAATTTAAACGAACTCTCCAGCAGGAGAAATACACCAGGCCATCATAACAAACAGCAGGAGATACAAGTGCAAATTCACTCCGGCATTGTCCTGCCAGACTCCAGTGATAAAGCCGGGGTCGGCAGAGCGGTGGTGGATAGGAGGAAGCAGAGAGCTCCTGGGGAGGGAGGTGCCGGCAGGATGAGATTAAAATGTCCCTGTCTTGTGAAGGGGAAGCGGAAGGCCAAGAGGAGATAGGATAAACCTATAATGCCAGCCGAGGAGACACTTTTGACTTGCTCAGCCCATTGCAATCAGCGCCGGGGACTCACGGTCTCTGCAAGGATTGCCGCGCTTTAAGCAATGAGGAGCAACGCACCCTGATTTAAAAGGATTTCTGTCTTCTGTTTTGGGGCCTCCAGTGCCTACTGGCTATGAACCTTGCTGAAGCTTCTACAGTGTTTGGGCTGTTCACAGGTTCTTCTAGGGCCTAATGCAGATCTTCTAGGGCCTAATAAGGACACAAACCATATACCTGCTTTTCCTCAGTGGGGACATTTATATTGTCTCCCTCTTTCTCTTTCCCTCCCTCCTTCACAAAACATGTTGGAACTCAAGTACTTTGGAGACCGCTGCTTTTTAACTGGAAATTAGTGAAGGGGCTCAAAAATTGCTAGAGGAAAAGCAGACAGTCCGTCAGACAGATATATATACTCCCTCCCACACGCTTCAAGAGTGACTGTACAAACTTTGCCTTCTTAGGATGCAACAAATCACTCCCACCATTGTCAAACCCTGGCAGCAAAGAGAAATTGCAGCCCTCAGTATATCTCAGCAGTGGAGATGCTGTACTTATATTTTTCCTTTGCAATATCCTATTTCTGCAGAAGAAAGGGTTAGAGCCCGCAGCGCTGTTTGATTTTCTGTAATTCCTTCTGTGCTTGCTTCAGGATGGCAGTGGTGACTTCTATGAAAAAAAATTGGTATAAATGACTGCAAATAGTGAACGGTGTGGGTAGGAGATGCTGTGGATGCCTGTAACCTCCGCTGTGACAGTTAGGGGAAAATAGAGAGACTCATATCACAGAATCACAGAATGGCCGGGGTTGGAAGGGATGTTTGGAGATCATCTAGTGCAACCCCCTGCCAGAGCAGGGTCACTCAGAGCAGGTCGCACAGGAACGCATCCAGGCGGGTTTGGAATGTCTCCAGAGATGGAGACTCCACCACCTCTCTGGGCAGCCTGTGCCAGGGCTCTGACACCCTCACAGGAAAGAAGTTCTTCCTCATGTTGAGATGGAACTTTCTATGTTAAAGTTCATGTCTGTTGCCCCTTGTTCTGTCACTGGGCACCACTGAAAGGAGCCTCCATCCTCCTGACACCCACCCTGTAGCTCTTGCTGAGCATTGATGAGATCCCCTCTCAGTCTGCTCTTCTCCAGGCTGAACAGCCCCAGGGCTCTCAGCCTTTCCTCAGCACAGAGATGCTCCAGTCCCTTGATCATCTTCGTAGTCCTCCGCTGGACTGTCTCCAATAGTTCTGTGTCCTTCTGGAACTGGGGAGCCCAGAACTGGATGTGGAGGTGTAGTGTTTCTGTGTGTCCTCAAGTACAACTGGCACTATCACGATGGAGGGACAGGTTTCTGTGTGTTTGATTTGACCAGCTTAGACACCAGGGAGAGCCAGGGTGCTGGGCCTGTGATCTGTCCCATGGATGGGAGAAGTCACAGGGAACTTCTCTGCCAACAAGCACAGTAGGCACTTGCCAATGGCAACAGGCTGGTGATAGTAAAAAACCGACTGTGTGCTCTAGCTGCTGTTCTCTCAGGTGTCTCTGGTCCTGTTGTAGCCCTGGAGCTCTCCCTTGCATGTTCCCATAGTTGTCTCCTTCTCAGGCTTGGGGCGGCCTTGTCCCTCTATACAGTGGGCACCAAAACTCAACATTGCCTGTGCCACTGAGAAGCTTTGATCCAGCCGTGCCCACGCACCACACTGTTGCTGAGGAAGAGCCAACTTTGGGATCCTTTTCAGGATGCAGGGCTATGGTCCACGTCATCCTTCACAAGTTCTCTTTGTCCTAGCCACAGGAGGAGGTGAGCAAAGCAGGGTCTGTCTCCCTCCTGGGACTCCTGCATGTCTGTGGGTAAGTCTGATTTTGAGAGCAGGGTTTCTCCTTTTGCTTGGCTGACAGGGTAGACTTTGGGGAACCCAGTCAGGTCTCCGATTTAACCAAGGGTCGGGCAACGGAAGACAGACAAATTGTCAGCAGACAAATGGGGCAAGACTCTGAGAAATGGGGACCTATCTGCAGAGAGGATGGGCAAGCTGTGTCCTGCCCTCCACATCATCTTCTCTTGCCCTTTGCCCGTCACATTTCCTTGAACCATAAACCTTCCAAGACACCAACATTCTCTTAATGTCCACCCACGTGTGGCTTAGATGCTGGGGGCCTTAAAATCAACTGTAGCTCCTACACTCTGCCTTAGTAAGGCAATAAAGAGTAGATGCATCAAAGGAGCATTAGGATGCTCTGTTTTGTCATGGCAGAGAACTGTAGACTTCTGATTATGGCTTAAGAAAGGGTTGTAAATGACATCTCACCCTGGGTGGGGATTAGACCCATCTCTTCTTTGGATCTACAGTCTTCATGCATAGATTTCAACATGAAGAATCTACACGCTTCCCACAAGGCTGCCATCATTCAATGCATACTTGTTATCTTGGCAGATATTTTCTTGCCCATATAGCAGAGAAAATATTCATTGCAAGGGAAACCATGGAGCTGGGGTTGTTCTGCCCACGCTGGAAGTGGCTGGAGGACCAGATTCCCAGCAAGAATTGTTGTAGGTTGGTCTTTTCCTTTCCTTTGGGGCAACACACATTAGATTTAGCCCAGTGAAGGCCCATGGCACCCATGGGTGCTTTGAGAAGGCATGTGCAGTGCATATGTCCCCCACAGGGGTAGGGGGAAGCAGAGAAACGTGGGACAGGTGATTGAAACTTGGAAAGGAGCATTGCTGAGTTCAGTCCCTGCTTTCACACACAACTTTTCAATGGGATCCAGTACACAGAACATTTACTCTTTACTCTTCACCCCCAAAACACCACCCTAATCCTACAGCACATGCCAGTACCAACACAGCAACTGTAGTGTGCCACTGGACGCGGTTGAGAGAGACCGGGACGTTGCTAGTTTCTGAAGGTTCCCACAGCAGCAGAGTCTGCAGGCATGCATGTCTCATGCCTCTGGAGAAAACGTGATCGGGCAGAAGCCTGCTGCACAAATGCTCTGGTTTTGGAGCGTTCCCATGGGAGGTAATTTTGCAGCTCAAAGGCACCAGCAGCCAGAAGAATGTCTGAACCACGGGGAGAGGGACCACAACCTTCTGTGCATCTTTACAGCACCAGCAGCCTGGCCCTGCTTGGGTTGCCTGCTGAAACACAGTCACGGTGGTCCTGGGGTCCAAGAAAGGAGTTTAGTGGCTCACTCCAGCTGGAAATGGGGAGATACTCCACGACGCTGTGGGTCTTCCAGGTGGGCTTGAGCTGCTACCCAGGGATGCCATTGTACCCTAAGGTGAGAGGAGAGGACTCCTCTCTGCATGGGCCAAGCAGAGGCAGTGGTGGAGCTGCTGGGCCCTGGTGCAGCTTGGGGACTGTCCTTGATCCCACACTGCTGTCCAGGAGACAGGAGATCTGGCTGGACCGGATTTCAGCATCATGGGACCTTCATGGTATCTCCCCAAGCTGTCTGCTCTGGAGCTGCATGGAGCAGTCGACCGTGGTGTCTGGCAGGCTGGACGTGATCTTGCAAGCTGCCAAGTCAAAAGCCCAGTCCCAGAGAACAGAAATAAACTCCACGGGTGGGAATCTTCCACAGGAGGAGGAAGGAGACAACCAGATGGGTTTCTGGAGTTTTCTTCCTTCCTTAATTTCTATAAACATGAAAAAGAAGTTGGACAAGGCCACAGGTTTATAGCCAGCCTTGGAAGAGCTGATATCCAGTGTTTGGGGGGAGTTTTGGTATTACAGTTGTTTCTCAGTGGGAGACATTCCCGTAAAGCTCCCCCGGACTTGGACACGGATATCATTAAAGCAGGTGTCTTTGTTTTTAAGAGATGCCGGAGCTCTGATGTTTCTTTTGTGTCTGAAACGAGTGTAAAATTGTCAGTAGGGCTCCTCTGGGCTGTTTGGTTTCTCTTTCTGCAGACAGAGCTGCCTCCACCAGGCACTGTCTGCCCTAGGAGGGGTGAGTGCAGGAGGACCAGAATAGCCTCTGAAATCCCATATTATTTAGTAAAAAGCAGTGGTGGGAAGCCTCCTTTGACTCCCAAGTAAATCTCCACCTGTACACAAGCCAACCCATGCTCTCCTCTCCTTTTTACCTCCTTTGGGCAGAGCATCTTCAGCCAAAGAGACCCCCATCAACCATCTTTTTGCTGCTTGATTTACAGTGAGCAGTAATGGGTCATTTCAACCCTGGGAGAGGACTGTCCATCCCTCTTGCACCTCGGTCCCTCCTCCCTCACGGTCCCCGAAAGAGCTTCTTTGAAGAAACAACCCCCGGCATGTGCAGAGTAGACCGTGAGAGGCAGATATGTCTGGGTCCCAGCAGGGCAGTTTGTTGTTCAGTCTGTATATCACTCCACATGGACTGCAACATGACAACCCCATCATAATATTTGTGAGGAATCACTTCCTCAGCACCTTATGTTACACTAACATCAATGTTTTAGAGTCGCAATGGGAGAGCGGGGGTTACACGTTGCTAGCAATAGGTCAGAAAACATAACAATCTGAATTTCTCCTTTTTTTCATTAAAAAAAATAAGTTACAGTTAACAGACTTTTATTATTGTTGGAGCTTGGGAGGGGAGGACTGTCATGGCTTTGAAGCAAATGGATCAGTGTTCATGTTGTTTGCTCATGTGTTTACTCAGATGTTGGCATCATGATCGGACAAAGGCAAGGGTTGTCCCTCATGGAGTACCTTATCCTGGGAGCTGGAAAGAGTTTCCCTCAACTCCTGGTGATCTCTGTGGAAGCCAAGGCTGCTTCACAGCTCACAACTGTTTAATGAAGGCCTTGTCATTGTCACAAAGTGGTGCCAACCTACTGCTCAGTCCAGAGCGTCCCAGGTGTGGACACTTGGCTCCTGCCAGCTATTGGCATAAGGGACTCATAAATATGTCATTTTGAGGAGTGTGGGTGCCTCTGTGCTGTCTGTTCTGCCTTTGTAGTTGATGGAGCTCTATTTAGCCAACCATTCCTGCAGATGATATTCAGTTGGTTAAATGTGAGCACCTGGTGGTGCTTTAGTGCCTAGAGCATGTCTGGAGTGTCTAAGATAATTGATTAAAGCTGCAGATGCACCCAAAGGCTTATGAGAGACTGTTGCCATTCTGCAGTGACAGCTGGAGCCCTGGTCATAGAATCATAGAATCATTTAGGTTGGAAGAGACCCTTGGGATCATTGAGTCCAACCATCAACTCCGCTCTACGAAGTTCTCCCCTACACCATATCCCCTAACACCACATCTAAATGACTCTTAAACGCATTCAGTGATGGTGACTCCACCACCTCCCTGGGCAGCCTATTCCAGTGTCTGACCACTCTTTCTGTGAAGAATTTTTTCCTAATGTCCAGCCTAAACCTACCTTGCTGCAGCTTGAACCCATTCCCTCTTGTTCTATCGCTAATCACCTGTGAGAAGAGACCAGCATCAACCTCTCTACAATGTCCTTTCAAGTAGTTGTAGAGAGTGATGAGGTCTCCCGTCAGCCTCCTCTTCCTCAAAGTAAACAGTCCCAGCTCCTTCAATCGCTCCTCAAGTGCTCTTAGGGCATCTCAAATGACTGGACACCTCTGCTGGGCAACTGGATGCTGTCCCAGGCAAATAGCTCTCTGGGCTCCACAGTCTTTTTGACTGGCCTCTCATATAATAGAAGCTCAGGCACCCAGCACATTCGGAGACGCTTTCACAAAGGCACCTCAACTACATGCGTGAATCCAGGAGTGAGGCTTGGTCACTTTAATGTAGGTGTCTAGTGTCATGTTAGACACTGCAGAACATCCCTGTTGGCCTCTGGATCTCAAGAAAGGTTCAGCACTCCCTTTCTCCTGTATCACGTTGCCAGCCAGATGTCCCGTGGGATCTCACCAGGTTTCTGAGTTGAGGCCATTATCTCCACACAGGATTTAAAGACTTTTGAGCATTTAGACATACAGCATCAACAGAGATCCAGGGAACAAACCCACTATTCAGCCGTGCCCTGTTATCTGAAAATGCCTGCTTTTTTGGAGAGTGCTGCTGCAGATCACTCAGTGATTCCTTAAGTCCTACTCTTGTAGATGCAAATGCGCTCTGGTTGAGGAGCAGTAGTGATTCCAGACACTAGACACGTTGTCTTATATACCTTGTCCAAAAGACATACGCAGTTTTCAGATGTGCCCTAAGCCTGTGTGTGGGCACTTGTAAGGATCCAACCATAAATGTCTGCTGGTGTACCTTGCCACTGAAAGACCTCAGAGCATCCAGGAGTCTGCAGTGGCATGTTGTAATGTGTCATAGGTGCAATAATGCTACCTAGAGATATTAACCCTGAATTTCACACAACCAGACATCAATCTGTTAATGCTAAGTCTACCCCTACATCTCTCCCATGGTTGCCCCTGCATCTGATGTTATTTCTCCAACACATGAGGTATGGATAGGTTTAAGGGACAGACCTCTCTAATCCCAATCCTGTGAAAGGCAGGAGTTTTCTGCCCAAATTTATATGCCTTAAGTATAGTGGTTGACATCTGAGTTCATCATCTAAATGTCTGCTACAACCTGTGGAAAGGACCAGCCTCACCCTGGCGTTATTTGTGCAATACCAGGGCAAACAGCTGGCTCAGATGGTCTGTTCTTCAGACCTGCCTCTTCTTTGCACTACAGGAACTCCAGACACCTAGTTCAGACCTCAAGGGCTCATCTACCTGCTTGTAGACATCTAGTACAAGATGATGCCCTAGAGTATCCTCTACAATCTCCAGCTTCCAATATAGGAGAGCATTTGTGTCCTCTAGGTCTGGGGTCATATCCACAAGCTCCAAGTTTTTGTAAATCACAGAATCACAGAATGGTTCGGGTTGGAAGGGACCTTAAAGATCATCCAGTTCCAACCCCCCTGCCATGGGCAGGGACACCTCCCACTAGACCAGGTTGCTCAAAGCCTCATCCAGCCTGGCCTTGAACACTTCCAGGGATGGGGCATTGACAACTTCCCTGGGCAACCCGTTCCAGTGCCTCACCACCCTTACCATAAAGAATTTCTTTCTGATATCCAATCTAAATCTACCCTCTTTCAGTTTGAAGCCGTTACCCCGTGTCCTATCATTACACTCCCTGATCCAGAGTCCCTCCACATCCTTCCTGTAGGCCCCCTTTAGGGGCTGGAAGGCCACTATAAGGTCTCCTCAGAGCCTTCTCTTCTCCAGGCTGAACAACTCTCTCAGCCTGTCAATGTATCGTGCGTTGAGCTGACCATGTTTTTATTATGCAATGTCTTTACTTTTTCTCCTAGTATCTTCCATTTTTTCTCTGTATTGTCGCTTGACTTAGCCCTGGTGGAGGAACAAAAGAAACCACCACTTGACTTGAGTATGGACTTACCACGGACTCAGACCTCCATTTCCATTTTTTTCCATCATTCCCATAAGGGCAAAGGGGAATAGGTGGCAGGACTCTTGGCTTTTACTCTGGCCCTTGTCACAAGCTCCTGGAAATAACGTAACCTCAATTTCCTTATCTGCTGCATGGCAAAGATAGTGTGACTGCCCGAGGTTAGCGGAGGTTCTAACGAATGTTTGTACAGTGTTTGGAGATATTCGGAGGAAAGGCACTACAGAGCTATTAAGTAGTCATGTTATTTATTGTGCTTTCCCAAGTGGGTCTCCTTAGCAATGTAGTGTGTAAGTAGTGTTATTCTAGCACCCCCGTTGACATGCAACCTACCGCACTCCCCACATCCCTCTGGAAATGAATATCCTCCGTGCAACTTCACGGCACTGCAGGTAGAGCATTCATGCTCGTCTTGTTTCGTAAAACACACTCGCCTGCTTTTTCGCTCTCCTAGGCTGGTTTTCCCCCAGGAGATCTGTTCAGTTCGGTTGAAGTTGATCAAGACAGGACTAAAATTAAGTTCTGTTGAGCCGCATTTCTGGAATTGGACAAGACTCTTCTTTCTGATGCTCTTGAATACCATGCTGTAACTTCTCAAGGGCAGCAGGCAATAAAGTGAAAAGACGTTGATTTTTTACAGTTTTCTTATTGGAACAAGTTCGTATTTTTCAGTCTCATTTACTTTCATTACTTTTGTGTTTAGTATAAGGGAGAGAAGCAGGCACTTGGCGATGCAACTCATTTAACTTACTGACAGAGTCTAGGTGGAGATGAATTGTGTCCAAAATATGCTTTTGATGACATCACCAAGCAATTCAAACCTCCAGTCTAGAGGAAAATATCCTACTTTTTTTTTTTTTTTTTTTACCGATGTCACCATCAGGACGGTTGGCAGTTTTGAAGCCACCATCAGTTTTAACACGCCTGGCACTGGTTGCTCTGCCCTCTGCGCTGGGCTGAGTACTGTTTTGAAATGGTTTCTCTCCTGGTTGTGATGCAGACACTGCATCTAGGGGCTGCAGCATGGAAAACACAATTGGAAACCGTATGAAAATGTGCTTTCTGGAAGAATTTCCAGTGCTTTCTACTCAGATATTTCTTGACAGACTGGACATACCAGAGGGAATTACCTTTCTAGCAGGGTTTCAGTGGACTCAAATCCAGACAGAAACTAGAAGAACAAGGAATGGCAGCAAGCAGAGTCTGGTTGCTATGGATTCATGTCTCAAAGTTGATGGCTTGTTAAATTGATTTATTTTTAAGATTGTCCATTGTTTTCTGTTGCACCTTTCGAATTCCCTTGGGTTTTTTTACAATTTTTCTACTGCAATCTGCTATGTACATCACCTGCCCTGTAGAAATCAGCTAATAGGATAAAAATTAAGAAGAAACTGTTTAGATTGAAGTCACTCCTTTCTCTGAATCTTTATTTTAATGTGGAAAAAGGAACATAATTTCTTTGGAGACCTTCAGCTTTCTATCAAAGCTGTTTGAAAAATCAACAGGTGGAGAAATCTGAGGGGGACAGATAGATGACAGACTGAATGACCACATAGATCTAATTTCCAGGGGACAAAAAAAAGGTTATATAATAAAATGGTAAAGTGAACTCTCAAGTGGTTCCCTCGCTGTATTTCCTGTGCTGAATGGAGAATAAACAAGTTGTGGAAAATCTTAAGCCAGGTCTGAGTTTGGGGACTGAGGCTATATTTATTTGTTTATTTATTTATTTAAACAAGTCTTGATTAGACAAGTTTTTCACAGATTTTGAAGAACTTCCTTTAGTGCCAAGTGTATCTAATTTGTCCATCATGTGCTCATCACCAGAAGAAATTTGAATGAGTTGTCCAAGTGGCGCGCGAAAGGAGGATATTACAAAATCTTAATCATTGAGACTTTAGTGAATATCCTAAAGTGAAGGAATAATCTCCCCAGTGCAGAGCAGGAGCTGTCCTGGTAGAAGATACCAGCAGTGTTTAACTTATCAGGATTAATGTTCTTGGAGGACTGGGGCTGGGCCATGAGATTGACCATAGAAACCAACAGTACAGACATTTCATTGCTGTGTCCCTGTGCCTGATAAAATGGGAAAAGGCCTGATTTGGGGTTTTTCATCTTCTCAGAAAGACCGGTGAGTGCTACTGTAGGTTACTTCCTTGCAAGGAGGAATATAACAAGCTAGGAGACAACCTGGGAGAGTGGGAGAAGTAATACCACAATGGAGAAAGGCTTGAGACCTTTGTGTTGGAAGAGCCACCTTTGGGGATACCTTAAAGGAAATGCAATTTCAGCCCAATACTGACCATCCAAAGGAGTTTCAAGCTGCTGGGGACCAAATGTTTTGGATGTGGAGGCAGACCCCTCCAGGGATTAGACCCTTCCAGCTGGTTGCCCTCTTTCCTGGGACCTCAGGCTTCTACCTGCAGCAATAGGAAATGTGCTGGGTGCCGAGAGCTTTATTTAGGTGCTCAGCAAAATGGTGTTTGGACAGATAGGATTACCTCATTGCTCTTGGTATGTGAAGTTCATACTTTATGTGGCACATTTTTCAGCCCCTCTTCCCTCTCGGAGGAGGGGGAAGGGAACAGTAGGAGGGAAAAGAAAGTGGAAGGCAGGAGAGGGGGGATGCAGTCAAGGGAGGAGGTTGTGTGGGGCGCGTCTTCCCAGCTTGAGTGATTTATTTTTCTGCTGGGAAACATTGAAACTTCCAAGTCAAAATTAATGGGATAAAAACACTTTCCAGGTGCTCAGAAGTGCAAATGTACAATAAATCAAGGGGTTAGTCTACAGGAGGAAGCTCGCAGGCGAGGGAGAGGAAAACAGGCAGAAGAGCAGACTCCTGAAGCTGTGTCTCCTCTGATGTGTCAGATGGTCTCCAAGCTCCTGTGGTGCAGTGAGGACATGTTTTGAGCTGTACAAGGGACTTTCTTGGGCTGCTCCAGCCTGACGGCAGAGGAACCTGGTGTAGGAGCTCGTTGTCTGTGTTTGAAGTGCAATTAATAAGATATGACACATCTGGAGAGGGACAGGAAGGACTGAGAGGAAAAAAGAGTAAAGGCAGATTTACCAGGTCTCTCCTCATTTTCACCCTGGGACCCCAGAGCTGTAGACCAGCTCTCTGCTGACATCCCAGTATCCTCCAAAATTACATTTTCTCAGCTCTTCTTAAAGAGGGACAGAGCCACCTTTAGGGCAGATGGCCCCGACATGAGATCTGGCTCTGACTTCCAAATTGTCCTCCTACTGGTGAGGAGGATGGGTTGCATTAAGCTTCTACCCTTGTGCAGGGAGGCGAGGCGCCATCCTGCCTAGCTGATGAACCTGCATCAGGGCACATGTGGCTTCATGTCATGAGGGGATGCGACACCTTTGGGCATCAGCAAAGGGCTTTGGAGCATGGAGTAAGCTCATAGATGTTGTTGTCCCGTAGCATTCAACATTGGGCATGGGTTTGAATGCATTGCTGGTGCACTGAAGGGATGGCTTCATTGTCAGTTTGTGACCGGTTTCCTCTGCTGCAAGCTTCTGGGCAGCGTGGTTAGCTCACCTGCAGTTACTGATCACCAAAGGGACTCCTGGTCCAGGGCAGTGCTGGCCTTTTTCATCTCTAGTATTCACTTCACAAGAGCTCCCACAGTGCCCATCATCCCAACAATGCTGGCCTTGTTCTGACATCTCCACCAATGATTTTTTTTTTTTTTAATTTTTATTTTTTTTTTAACCAGAGAACATGTTTCTCAAGTACAACTGGGGTTCTCATTAGAAGAATTTGCAATGTCATGTGAAAAATGGGTCTTCTGAATGCTTGGAAAATGAAAGGAGCTAGACTGTGTCTTTGTGGAAACAGTTCCCCATCTTTTTCATACATCGCCTCCACCAGTTATTCTTATTGCTTATTATCTATTTCTTATTATTTATTTCTTATTATTTATTTCTTCTTATTAATTATATTTATGTATTATGTATTATTATTTCTATTGTGGTAACACCTAGCAACTTTGGGGCAGCTCTGGCCTGCGCCGTGCTAGGTGCTGTGCAAACATACAGCAGAAATCCAGTCTCAGATTTCTTTTCTATTTATCTCAAGCTATCCTGGGCTTGGCCCCAGGGAGTATATTATCAATTAGTCGACTTGCTGACAGCTGTACTGCACAATGAGTCAGTTCCCTACTTGAGATGAGCCATTGGTCAATTAAACTAATAGTGAAAATCTCTGGGCATAAGAAAGGAAACATTTATGAGCTAATGTTAAGTGTGCGAAGGCTAAGGGAAATAAAAACCCTCTACAATTGTAACAGAGGAAAATGAGAACCCAGGCTCATTAATAAACAAAGAGCAGGATGTAATTAATAAATGCCTCTAAACCCACTAGAATATGGAATTCCTTTCTAAATATGTCATTAGCAAGAAAAATAAAGAGAAAAATTAAGCTGATAAGGACGGGCTTGGAAAATTTGAAAGTATACAAATCATAGGGCCTGGATGACATTTATCCTGCTTGTTAAAGGGATTTAACTAAGGAGTTAAGGAATCACTACAGAGCGGTGGAAATGTGGCCACAGGGTAGAAAAGCAAAGAGTTGTGGTTTGCTTTGGTACACGGCAGAAGTTTTCTGATGTGCTGGTCGTGGTACAAACACAGCAGAGAGAGATGGTCCCTGGTCGGAGGGGAGGGCATCTCTGGTTCTGGTCTGTGACATGATCCCAGGGTGAGATTTGTAACATGCAGGGAAAAAAAGAGAAAAATTCTTGATCTTCCAACCTTTGGGGAAAAAAAAAAAAAACAACCCAGCTCTGTTACAAAACAACCATATTGGTCATATTGTAGTGGGGAATAATGATTTAGAAAGGAAGCACATTATGGTTTAAAACTACTTCTAACTATCAGTAGGTCAGGCGTTTCACAACTTTTTCATGTCTTGGGCTTTATGTTCACACTCACTTATTGTGCCTCTTTGCTGCATGGGCCCCAAAAGCTCTCCCTTTTATCTTCTTGAGATGTAACCCCGGGCGGGGTGTAGAAGAACCCCACCAGCCCCAGATGTCAAAGCCCTTGAGGAACGCCGTCTCCTGAACTTCATTTGCTCATGTACCTTTATGAATCCGGGCTCTGGCCAAGAGAGAGGCGTACGTCTGAAAAACCTGAAATGGGCAGCAGATGCAAAACCTGGCATGGGGGAACGCCTGACGCCGATTGAGGGATGACAGGCTTTGAAACGGAGGAGAGGCGTCTCACGTCGGATGCAGCACAGATGGGGGAATCCGAGGAGAACTGCTCGGGGAGGAAGAGACATGATCAAAGAGATACTCGCTCAGGATGAATATCAGCGGGACGGGATGGCATTTGTCAAGATCAGAGGAAAAGAGGTTCCTGCACAAGGGTTTGGTGGTGCAGATGGGTTGGGAAGGGCAGGCTGCAGAGGCAGCATGTGTAAGGCAATGAGCCAGAGCTGAACATAAATGCAGGGGATGAGCTGACTCTCCACTAGTTAACATAAATCCAGCAGTTATTTTCCCCTTCAAAAGCCATGCTCTTGCTCGATTATGAATTATCAATCCGTGGCATCGAGGTCTGCAGTAAGATTGCATGGTCCTAAAATTCAACCTCTGCACTGCAAATCTGTGCATTTGCTGGAGATCAGTGCTCTGCTTTAGTCCTCCCTGTTTTTTTTTTTTCCATTTTCTTTTCACTGGGAGCAGAATCAGCCCCGCAACTGTCTAGTCCAGCTTTTTCCCAGTACACAACACAAGTGACAATATTCTGGCAACCTATATCTGGGATATTTTTTTGGCAGTCCTGTTCTCTTTCTTTTCTGGACTTTAATATGCATTTCAAATCTTCACTGCAAAATGCAAAAAAGTAAATAAAGAGACAATTTAGACGGGTAATATACAAACCTAACAGAAGATGGAGAAGAGAAACATTAACAAATAAACCTAAATAAAGAGTCAAACTCTTAATAAATTACGTCCGACCACCAGACAACTGTAGCAAAGCAGCCAAATTAGCTGCCATACCCCAATGCTGATAGTCTAGATAAAATAGTAAAACAAATCTGGACCAAAGAGAGGCTCTCAGCAATGGTACAACAGTTTGCTTTCTAGCCGAGGCAAAAATAACATGTAATCATTTAATACAATTTCTTCAAATAAACTTCATTTTGAGATAATGACTTCCAGATGGATGAAGGTTTATAAACATCTCTGCCACATGATACGTTCCCACTGGGTAACAGAGAGGGTAAGAGAGGGACTTAGTCACTGGGTCTACACCAGTAAATTAAATGTACCCAGTGCTGATCTCCAGCCTCGAGGCCAAACAGCAAGGAAGGGCTTGTGTCCATATTGCTGTTCCCTCTTGCCATCCAAAACCAGGTGGCTGCTTCTGACCTGCCTGTTGGGAAGAATCCCTGGCTTGTGCTGCCTCCTGAGCTGTGCCTGGGAGGTGTCCGTGGAGCAGTCTGGTGGTCCAGGCCTGACTGGTGCCAAGGCTGTCATAAAAATTAAGCCATTTGGAGAAAGGAGCTCTCATGCCTGGGAATAATCCCAGGTGCTGTTTTGTTTACCTATATGGACACAGCCTAAGGGAAACTTTGCAGGCGACCCCACAACCCTTTCTGCATCAACCAATGCCCTCCTTGAAACTATTTTGGAAGCTCATCTAAGGCTTCAGGGCTGGATTATCATGGCCAGCTTTGAAAACATGGAAGCCCACATAAAAGATCAAGTCACAAATGGTCGTACTCAAAGCCAAGGCAAGAACCTGTTCAAGATGTCCATAGAGTTTGTCAACTAATAGCCCAGCACCTTTTTGGATGAAAAACTAGCCTTGAGCTCCTTGGAGCCAAAGCTGCTAGTCAGGCTGTCAGTGTTACACATGTATTTGATTGCTTTGTTGGGTTGGGGCCCTGCAGAATCGGCGCGAGGAATGCGAAGGAAACAATGGCACTTCGCGCTTAGCGTGGAGAATTTTGAGTGTTATTAATTATTTTTCATTTTGCTGGTTAGCATTAAGAGACAGAGGGCTGAAACAAATCCAGGCAGAAATCAGCCACAGTTATTAGTGTCTCAAATCTTTGTCTTGTAGGCTTCAGTCTGGTTAAAACAACAGGGGGGAAAAAAAAAAAAAGCTAGACATGTTTCAGATGAAGGCCCCCGAGGTATGTGGGATTTTAGATAAATGACCTGGGTTGGGTCCAGCACTAATTGTTTCCCTTTAAATCCTCAGATATTTCCCCCCCGCCCTGTTTACAGAGGATTGTTAGTTTGTCTCTTTTGCCTCACTTTTATCCGTACCTCCTGCCATGACAATACCTCCACAGGTCCCACAGCTGAAATCTAAATGATCCATGGAGACAGTTGGATTTCATAAACGATCTGATGGGAAGTTGGCATGTTTCTATCTTGCGTTGCTTGGTTTTTCACCTGGTGGGTTGGAAGGGGAGTCCTGAGCTTCCAGGATCCCACATCTTGGGCAAATGGACTGCTGTGGAGCTGTGACCAGGGGTCCCATTTCCTAAGCTCTTCTGCTCTCCAGAAGTCCTTGCAGTCCATGGATGTCTACAAGGATTCCCATGTTGTCAGGTCCTCTGCAACCAGGCTGCTTTTAGCCTTTCCAAGCAGGAGTTGTGGGAGAGATGTAGCAATGGCCTGAAGTCCCAAAGTTTCCCAGTCTCTCAGGGCTGCACGTTTCCGGGGCTCTGGGGCAGCCCTTTGGTGGTGAAGGGGTTCCAGAGGCTCTTTTGACCTGGTCCACATAAAAGCATGAAACCCAGCACATTTCAAGATGCTCAGGTAATCACTGAAAGAGGAGATAGGCTTTGGGATGATATTTTTAACTTCATGAACAGATGTAAATGGTAGATCTTGAGATGAAGGGTTATTGGTGGCTTACAACCCTAACTAGGTGTGATGAGACAGCGATACCCATTATGAATCCTCCTGGTTCTGAGCCACAGATGCTGGCAGAGGTTGGCTAAGAGAAGATCAGAAACTCATTTTATTATATTTCATGTAGGTGGAAAACAAGGCAAAGGACAAGAAAGGATAAGCTTTTGGTTAAAGGCCCTGCACAGACTAAGGGACTGCAAGGTTATTGAATGCAACCTGAATTCATCCCATCTGAAATGGGGTTAGACCTGAAGTTACACTGTCTTCTTTCTCGGATTATGAATACCACGAGCTTCACGGGAAGTTGATGCAAAGGATACAGATGCTGCGGTGGGTGCCATGTTTCTAATCCCCAGACCTGAAGCTTGGTGGGCCTGGCACAAAGGAAAAAGGGAGGGTGTTTGTTTAGAGCCAGTGACATTTGCCAATTCCATGGCAAAGGGTGGCAGTCGAAAGGCAGATGGAAGTTCCTGGATATCTGAAGGGGAAGTGATGAGGATTTTCAATGGCTCTGCCCGTTTTCAGGAGCTGCAGGTCTGAAGCACCTAACGAATATCTGCTATGCTCGCCTCTTCTCAACTGAAGAGACAACAGAGGCTGAGACAGCTCATCTTGGGCAGGGTGGGAGCTGTGTTTCCAGTCTGGAGAGTGGAGTATCACCAGTTCCCAGTCTGACCCCATGCTGAAATTCAGAACCATGCACAGATTGTTTCTCGAAAACGTTTAACTTTGACTGTAAGAACAGCCGTGGACGAGTCTCTGTTGCTGGTTATACATCAATGTGTTTCTCATCAGTTCATATTCCAGCTACACTTGACAACCATCTCATTAAATGTTAAACCCTGTGTGTTTTCATCTCAAATTCTTTGTGAGAGTATCAGCTCCACCGCTGCCAAGCTGGATGCCAGGTCTTAGGCAGGTGGGAGAAGCCACAAGTCGATTGTGCTGCCCTTGAACTGTGTATCCCAGCAGTACCGTGGAAGTCTTGCTCAACCAGCTCTGCATGCCAAAATCTCCCCAAGCTTCCTCCTTCACCCTCCATTGACACAGCAGATGCTTTTGGACACCTTCCCAGTTTCATCAGGTCAGTTCTCAGAAGGCTGGAAATCTCTGTTTCCCATATAGTCCCCCTAAAATATAAACAAATATCATCTGTGTTGGAGCTGAGCGGTGGAAGTGTGTGTGTCCTGTTATAGATTCATGTTTACATTATTACTGGGAGAAGATTAGGTGGTTTCTTCTTTTTACATTTTTTTAGTTTTCTTGCATGTCCCATGGTTTTGCAACACAGAGTATATACTGGGACTCCTTTGAAAAGAAGTGGCTTAGAGGGGCCTCAAGCTTCCTCTGCTCTGTCTGGATTTTGCAAGCCAAAGGTTATCTATCCTCCACCCTAACATCTCTTCCATGACCAGGATTTCTTTATCATTCCTTCTCTCCAGCTAACCCCTGCTGGATGTTCAGTGGTCCCACCCTATGCTGGCATAACAAGGGTGACTATTGAGGTTGATTACATCGTGCTGCTGCAAATGCACTGGATGAACTCTTTCCTATGTGTGTTACGCAGCTCCTCTGTGTCACTAGAGACTTCGCTGTCCCCGCAGTAACAGCAAGCACGTGAAGACACTGCCTAATGAAGATACAACCAGACCAATGTACTTGCTAATCAAGCCAGCATCCCAAGAGCTGGCAGAAGAACTGAATGCTCATGCAGAGTCAGCATGTGGGCCACGAATATTACTTTCCATCGAGCGCAAGCGTAACTGCAGCCAAGTCTGGGCCAACTCTTCAGCATCGCTGAAACCAGACGAGTATCTGGGTTAAGGTTCCAGTTGGAGGCGAGAGTCCTGCAGAACTTCTTGCTTTCTTGTTTTGTTTTTCACCAGTGAACCACTAAGCCCCAGGAGTGATCATTCCAGTTGGAAAAGGACTCAACTGATCCAGTTTGTGCAAGAGCCTTTCAACCTAGGAATCAGTGCATCTCCTGCCTGTTGAGTCAAGCTTCTTACAGAGGGGACCATGTTGTGCTGTTGCAGGGGTGGTGGAAAGGGGAGGGATAAGGTCTTCGGGACTGCCGTGACCTTCAGGGAGCCTGGGAGCAGGCAACGGGTGGCTTTGCCTTGTTTTGTTTGCATTGGAGAAGGTGGGAGTTGATTTTGGTCTTGACACTCACCGTGCTACCAAAAGGGTCAGAAAGTCACCAGTCAAACTTCACTGGAGACCGGGGGGGCAAGAAAAGTGATGTCTTCTGAGACATAGGCCAGTGCGTGAGATTTGCAGCCAGGTGATGGAGCCCAGAGGGAAGGCGTGCGTGGCAGAGGCGGCATGGCCAGGTCATGCTCCGAGACTGACTTTTACAGCTGTCAGCTAATCTCTCTCTCTTTGGGGAGCTCTAGCTCACGTTACCAGTGGTAGGGGGTGAGAATGACCTGTAACTGGAGGCGGACAATGACCCATAAACCAGCTCTTCTGACAGCTTGCTGGAGTCAGTCCCCTGTCTCTTGAAAGGAGGCACCTCGAAGGCAGCTCCTTCTTGAACCAAGTGCCTCTTTCCCCTTTTTGGAAGGGGGAGAGACACAAAGATGCTGCATCTGTGGTGTTAGGACCACGTCTGTGTTTCCCCCATAAATGCATTTCATCAGAGAATTCTTCTGTGCCCAAAAAAAATGTTCCCCTCGAACTCAACCTTTTTTTTGACGAAAATTTAGTGTATTTACTAAATCACTAAGATTCACCCTTTTAGTGAATCTTCATGATTTCTCAACTCCACAGAAGGACGTACTCCCCGAACCAAAGACAGACAAGTCTCAGCCCTAGTGTAGGTGATCGCCCCAAGCCTGGGGAGAGCAGGGAAGGGGATAATCCTGCTTTACCGTGGGACCCTCGCTGTCAGTTTCCCACAGTGCAGATGGTTGCCATTCCCACTAATCCAGGCGAGCTTTTCTTGTTCTTTCTAATGGTGTTTCATAACATATAGGGAAATATTCATTGGAGCAGGGAGAATGGAAAATTTCAAGAACGATCAGATAAATTCTCCACGAAAAAATTATCACAGAAAATGTTGACAAAGGGAAATTTCATGTAAGAAGTTTCATTTGTGGGGGAAAAGGTCATTTTATAACTAAAAGTTTTTAGTAAAAACTATTCCTATGCCTTTCCCCACCTCTGTTGCTGGTGCTCCTGCATAAGCCCATCAGCATCTATTCATCCAGAACAGCTTCTTGTTTCATCCTTGTGCATCCTCAGCATTAGCGAGGATGGCACCTTTGAAGTCTGTACCCCCAGTCACTGCTGGTGGGAACGTTGCCTCTGTCCTTCAGGGGGGACATCGCATGTGGGTGGGGATGACCCAAAGATGGTTCCTTCTCATGGATATGCTAAACCATACGAGTCTGCCATGACTTGGCAGGAGGGAGTGTGTGAACATAGACCTCGGAATATGGCTCCACCTGGCAAGGCTGTGTCATGCCTTGAGCCCAGACTGCTTTTAGGCAAACCATGGATGACATAGGGCTTTTAGCCAAGCTTTAGGGTGCACCAGGGAACAACTTTTGTGCATGCTACCCCTTGTATCCTTCTCATACAAGGAACAAGGGTGATTCACTGTGTCCAGCCACCATCATTTACCCCAAGGGTCCTTGGGCATCATGTGGCTGATGCCCAGCAGAGAGTTGGCCATAAGGTCTTTGGAAGGTTCATGGTTTTGGACCATGGATATGGTCTAACACTACACATTTGGTAGAGTTGATGGAGTGGGAAGGGTACTTCAGCCTGGGTACATCAGCATGGCCATGCCTGCTAAATTGCGTGAATACGGTGGTAAAGAAGCACATGGGCTTTATCAGGATCACAGAATGCAGCCCCTGCTTCTCTCCCAGCTTTGACGTTAGCTCTCTGTGTGACCCTGGACTACCCTGCTCAGCTTCTTTATCCGTCAGACTGGGACAATAATGACGGGCTACCTCACAAGTGGAGTTTACGAGTTCACCTCTGGACCCATTGTCCCAGCAGAGTGTTATGGGGCGGTTGGGGTCATTAAAAATCTGATGGAGTTGTTTTTGTGGTTTGTCTTTGCAAGAGTACATGGGGCACTACCCCAGGCGTCCTGGCAAACCTTCCAGCTTCCTTTCTGTTATCACGATGAAAGGGGACGTGTCAGCCCTAGAAAATGCGTGTTAAGCAAGAAAGAGGAGACTGCTGGGAAAGGACTTCTTTTCTGCAAAATTAGTTTTGCTGAGTTTACAAGGTGTCGAAGGCTATTAATACAGCATGCTTTGGTACCATGAGATTGTAAACAAAGTTTCAATATGCCTTTCTACAGAGCCATTTATCTGCCTCCATCTTTTTCCCCTCTGGCTTTTTTCCACAATTTTTTTTTTTTCCTTTTTTTTTCTCCTTCTCATTCTTTTGCTTTGTCTCCTGGATTTATTCCCATTCTCTAGGTTGCCTTATTAATTTTCCTCTTTCTCAAAGAAAAAAACAGGCTTGTGTGCTGGAGACTTTACAACATTCTCTCATAGTCCTGGATTTAAAACGCCTAGCCGGGGGTCTATAATGTACTGACATGGAAAGACTAGACTTATTATTGAACTAATAATCTAGGAATTTTTATGAACTTCAGAGCTCTGCAATCTTTTCTAACCACATGGCACAGGTTGCTGAGGTATTAGCAGGCATCGGTGAAAAGCTACTGTGGCTGGACACGCCAGCTTTGTCAACACCTGGGAGCAGGGCTGCGAGGATGAATGAGCTGAGGAGGCGGGTGGATAGAAATGGGATGGACACAACAGCCCTAGATAAGACCTTCTTCCTCCCAGGTTTGTACCTTGTGCATTAGTCACGTTATAGCCCCCAAACTATAAATTTGGGTGTCAGAATATATCTTTAATAAAATGGGTTTGATAGGAGTTGGGGATGCAACCGCATATGTGCTGCCTTCTGGGCTTTGACCACTGCTACATGTGAAGTTGGGTGGATCCTCGACCCAAACCAACACAGCTGTACTTGTGTTCTTATGACAGACTGAGCTGGTTAAGATGGATGTCGGTACATCTCTCATTTTAACATCTTTTCTCATGTTAAAGACTGAAAGCCAGGATTTTCAGATGTGACTGATGATTTGGAGTACTTGTCTTGAAGGTCTTATAAGAATGATCTTTTAAGAGTGTTTACGTTGGGTTGGTTTAAGAATCCATCTAACTTGATATCTAGGAGTACTTTCCAGCAGCTGCAATATGTGAAGATGCTGTGTTGCTTGTAAATATCTTTGTCAGTCATTTTAAATTTGATATGAAGTGTATTCAGTCGGCATTCACAACCACTGCATTGCTCACTTCACTACCCAGTAAAATGCAATCCCCCGGCTTGAGACCACTCATTACATTCCCAGAGCGTAATTTCAAATGGTGCATGGAACATTTTGCTCCTTGCTCTGGACACCTGGGCAACTGCGTTGTTTGGTGCTAGGCAGCCCCACATTTTGTTCAGGAGGCAGAGGTACCTTCGTGGTGATCTCTGCATGGTTTTGCAAAGCTTTTTAATGTCCTTCAGGGTGATAGTTGCCAGTGGGAAGAAAGATACGCAATTATTTGTGTTTCAGTTTAAGGCAGACAGTTGATCTTCTGTAAAGTGATTTATATCACTGTGTGAGCTGCCATTGCATGAGATGGTTTTTTTCCACTGCAAGGCATTTGTGAGACCTACACCCTTTGCATTTTTTGCCTGCCTGTCAATTTGCTTATCTTTCCATTATATTTAATTAGAAACACTGGTTTTGACGATGCCTCTCCTCGGAGATTGAACACACCAGGCCAGTCTCCGTGTTCCTCACCTGGTAGAAGAACATTGGCTGCCCTGAAGTCACCTGGGGGAAAACAAAGAGGAGGAAAAACTCACTGTCTCCCTGTGATGGATTACTAACCCATCCCTGGGATATTCCAGAGAGAACAGACATGCAGCCCATGCTGAGAATGAATTACTGGATCCTATTATAACAAGAGGAATTAAAAAAAAAGGAGAACTGCTCTGGATAATCAGCACCAGCTGCCACTTGCGGGGTACCCCCATCCTCCAGGCGAGCCGCAGCTGTGATTCATGCCACGTCCCACGTTGTTGCCTGCCTTTAACATCTCAACAATATGACATGTTCTGCTTTAGTACATGCATATTTCTTCCTTACGTGTGAGTTTCCGGCTGCTCACCAAAGATGTAACTCATCCACGAGGAGGACGATGGACGAGGGCGTAGGGGGGAAAAGTTTCCGGCGAGTCTCCGGATGGGAGACATGGATCTTCTTTTCTTCATCAGCTCCGTGTCAGGGTAATTGGAAGCAACAAGGCAGTGCTGGAAAACGCTGTCATGGATCTTAAGCCTTTGTGGGAGTCACTCCTTGTAATATATGGAGTGCTTACAAGACGCCGTGACAACTCCAGCGCACGGCTGACACACTGAGTCTTTCACCTAAGCCAGTGAGGCACGAAAAGAAGCTGAAAAGTTTTGTGCATTCACAGGGAGAAAAGTCCCAGGGTTGTTTTAGAGGAGAAGAGGGCAGAGGGGGTAACGGAGTCACGGTAGTTTCTAGCTGTGGGGGCCAAAATTCATCAGACAGCCTGCATTGTGAAACTTGGCATGTGCTTGCTAAGATAGTAGCAGACGGAATTTAAGAGGTCTGTCCTAATCCTGTGCGCCTGAGACTCTCCCCACCAGTGGTACAAGGAAAAAAGGCATAGTCCACAGCAACCGCAGGACAGTTGTGCCTCTGCAGCGGCACAGTAGGAGATCCTCCAGAAGCTCAGCACAACCACAGCTCCTGCCAAGAGCTGGCAAGTACACGGGTTGCCACCCCACACATATCATAGAATCATGGAATGGTTTGGGTTGGAAGGAACCTTAAAGATCATCCAGTTCCAACGCCCCTGCCCTGGGCAGGGACACCTCCCACTAGACCAGGTTGCTCCAAGCCCCGTCCAACCTGGCCTTGAACACCTCCAGGGATGGGGAAGCCACAACTTCTCTGGGCAACCTGTCCTTGCAGGCTGCCCCTATTCCCCCTGCACTATCCCATGGACCAGTGCTAACCTTACCAGGTGTTGGTGGGGTTTTCTTTCCTTCTTCAGTTTTACTCTTTGGAAGAAAAGTCTCTTGTCTTTCTTGGAAGTTGTGTCTTTGTGGATGCATGGTTTTTCTATGTTTCTGGCACCAAGCATCAGCCCAAACCCTATTGCAACCTGCTCCACACCCAGGAATCTTATAAAGCTCCAGGCCCATAGTCGTCACCTTTCAGGAGAAGATGAACCTATGAAAAGTGCTTTTTATCTGCCAAGAAAATCACACTTGCAAACTCAGGAGCCCTAAACCCACCCCAGGGAGTCACCGCTTCCCACTCAGTTACTGCAGAAGGGGACCAGTACCTGGCATCCTCTTGTCTGGCCCCTAGGACCACCCAACACGAATGAGACGCCATGAGACCGAAGTAGCATGTGCTTGTGTTAATCAGTCTCAAATAATTTTTCTGCCATAATTTTTTCCGAGTGCTGTTTGGTCTCACCTCACCTTTAAACCTTATTTACAGTTTAAGACCTGAACATTTCATTTGATGTACGCTTGTTCCCATGGAAGGACAGTTGCTGAGGAGGGTGAACCCTACACCACATCAGTTTGCTGCAGGCTTTTTGGGCTGGAATTTGCCCTCAGTCCTCCAAAATCATCCGTACTGCACGTCCCATGAACACTGGGTGCTGGGCATGGTCGGGGGGGGGGGGTTAAAACAAACCCACTCCAGGGGGATGAAAAGGAGGAACTCTTAAACAGAGTGTTTCATGTCCTGGCTGGGCTGTAATCCCATCCAGGAAAGTTTTTGCCATTCCCAGTCTCATCCTTTGATCACTTCTGGAAAGGCGGTGGATCTGGGGCCTCCGCTGATGACCTGCCACCGGGGCCCAGTAGGGTGGATGGACAATGATGAATTGGTCTGAGGTAAAATGTCCTACTGCAAAACACATGTGTTGCACATCTTCCCTCCCTCCCACTCCTTGAAAGCCGTTGCAGAAACCAGGTTTCTTCTCTTTTTGGCTCGGAACTATTAAAAAAATACACTTCAGGAGAGAGTGTGATTGTGCCGATGTGCTTGAGAGATGCTCAGCAGAGTTGGCCCCGCAGCAGGTGAGTCATTTTTGGGAGTTGCAGCTTCACTCTTCCTGTCCAGGACTAACTCTTGACCACTGCAAGTACAAGGGATTTCTTCCTGACTGCTGTTAAATGCCTTTGTTTTTGTAGGGGAAAAGGAGTATTTGCAGCTTTTCTCATTTACCTCCATGCTATGGGAGCCTGATACTCTGACTCCAAGGGTTCTTCTCGTGGCCAGAGGTAGAGGTGTGACAAGTCTGTACTAAAGGGCTCTGTGCAAAGGTGTTTCTATCTGACTAGAGTGGCTTTTTTTTTTTGCTGCAATGAAGCCTGTAAGGCATAAGCAAGGTCAGAATATCACTGTGTTAAGCATTAGACGTTTAGGTTGAGACCTACCAAGCTTTTTATCTAGACAGATATGACAGACAAGAGTGGGGAAAGGAAATATTACCGTGAGAAATTCAGAGAAATTGAATTTCTTGAACAAAAGCTTCAAGACTTGAGTAATCTAGGTCTCCAGTGCCATCCCAGTGCTTCCCTCTGGTACTTGTTGTCCTGAAATTATTTCTTTGTGTTAATGGGTTTCCATAATCCCTTCTGTTATCGCAGCTCGACACATTCTCTCACTGTGGTGCGTGGAGGGTTTTGTTGTTGAGCCATGAAAATCAGCAAGGGAGATGGGAAACAGATAGAGGACCTAAAGAAATGCTCTTATTCTCAACAAAGAAATGCTGTGTCTGAGGTTATGCAGGAGTCTGAAAGCGATAGGAAAGTGCTACAGCCATGGAGGGCAGCGCAGAGTTTGGGGGTGCAGAGGAAGGAGGGCACAGGGGATGGGCAGTGAGGATCTGGGCACCCTTTCCAAGCCGCAAAGGCTGTCAGCTCCTAAGGAGAAGCCTCAGCAGCCGACCCCACGCAGGCGCCTTTCTGGCAGGCAGATGTTTCTATCGCGTGCTTGGCAACCATCGAGCACCCAGGTTTTGGCAAGGGGAAGAGTGGAGAGCAAGAGAATGAGTGAGAGCAGAAGATGCAGTCAAAGCCTGGTGAGGCTCAAGTGTCCACGTGTACTTTGGAGACGTGAATCCCACCTCAGCGCACATGGCTGTAACACAGTTGGCACGCACACCCACTCATGAACACACACACATCACCTCCCATGGCAGATGTCTGCAGAAGAGTTGCCCTAAACTGATGGGTAACACAACTAACAATGGTGTGAGGCAGTTATTTGCTTCCAAGTATCCTCCAATAACTTTAATGCCATTTTGTAAAACCTCTTCAAGGTAAGGGCTGCCACTTTATTATGTGCCTTGTCAAGCATGGTGGGACCTTCAATCATGACTGGGACATCTCCATCATGATCACTGTTTCATGGGGTTTGAATAAAATTCCTTTGAAAAGGTAGGGATAAGACCAAAGATCCCTGTCATTGATGTGGTTTGTGCTCTCCCAGAGGGAAACCGCCAACCTCAGCTCAAAATGGAGAGAAGGTCAGTGTCAGAAGAACAATGTTTCAGGTTTTTTTCAGGTATTTTTAATCACCTAAAGGCTACTAGAAAGCTGCATTAATACAAATGACAAGGCAGACTCCAGTTTTACTATAATTTGCTCAAAGCAAAGTTAAATAACACAAACTTGTATGCTGATATTAAGCTAAATGTAAGATTCAAAAGTAAGAAGCTCTGCATCTAAGGTCTTTGTGATCTTGTCCTTGTACAATGCTTCCTTATGGTTTTGTGTCTTGAAATACACACTAATTTCTTTCTAGCAAAGGACTCAAAGGACTGGTAAGAAGTTTACAGAGGTCTTATGAGTAGACTCTGTTCATGGAAACCTTGGGCCCTTGACCTCAATGTATTTCTGAGAAAGATTGTATGACATGGGGCCTGAAATAGCAAGGACTTGACCCAATGTCTGTGCCTGTGCAAATAAATGAAATGTGCCCAAGATTGTCCTGTGACTCTGAGGCCACCTGGCATGGAAGAGCTTGCATCCATGCTTTCAAATTTGAGTAGCCTGCAAATCTAGATAGCTTCACCCCAGCTCCTTGTTGGAAACAGTTCTTGGCCTCAGATCCCAAACCACAGGTGAATGTGTTGACATACCCAGAAATGTTCTCCAACATTATTCATGAGCTGGTACAGAAATTGCTGTTGGTTCTAGAAGTCCCTTAGTGAATTACGTCCCCTTTAAGGTCCAGAGTGGCTGGACTCTTGGACAACACTCACTAGCATATTGACTGTTTTCTTGACTAGGTTGAGATCCTGCTGCTTATAGCACAAGGTGCCACACGTGCTGTGTCTCAGTGCACAGGTTGGTGTGTCAATTCAGCACAGAGCACCACTGGTAACATTTATTAACCCAACTCCATGGACTGGGCACCATGGAAATGTCTTGGGTAAGAGCAGGACCAAAACTTTCATCCGCTACAAACCAGAAGGAAGCACGAGAAAACCAACGGGAGTGGGAAAGTGCTTGTGGTAGAATGATGTAATGACTTCACTTCCCTTCTCATTTCAGTCTGTTTTGAGAAAATCATCCATGTCGCCTCCATTCTTCCTCACAAGTTAATGCTGGACCTGTTAAATGAATCCCAGTTGCAGCAGCTGGATTGTAAAAGCAGGTAATTAAAAAGCACTACTTCTCTCAGCTATGAACTCAAGAAGCAGCGCAGCTGCCTTACAGACAAGTGCACACACAGTCACTGTCCTTGCACCAGACAATCTTTGGTACCTCCATTGCATATTATTCATAGTGAGCCTTCCTGAATTACTGCAAACAAACTGAGACGGTTTCCTCTCCATGCACTGAGTTGCAATCAAATTGAATTTGACTAGAGGAATCTCAGAAACCATGGATTATCTCAGTAGTATCTTTTTGTCTCGGGTTTGCATTTGGGTCTCAAGGTTTATTTTCTGACGCCAGGACCTCATGAATTTCCCATTCCCAGCACTTTTCAGGAACACTGGCTTTTGTCCTCAGATTGTCCCAGGCACACTGATGAGTTGCAGTGCAGACGTAAACAAGGGTAGATGTGGCAGGCTTTTGACTCCTGCTAAAGAAAGATGCAGGCTAAAGCCTACATCAGCTAGGAGGTGACTTTTCCTGGGTACAACGTGCTCTTGTTTTCTTTTCTGGAGCAATTTTGTATGCCCAAAAGCAAAATGAGATCTTGCAGGGGGCTGACAGTAGTTCTGACAGGGAAAACAGTGTGGCAACTGGGCTGCAAGGCAAACAAATTGCAGAAAAGTGACCTCTGCTGTGCTTCCCCCTCCCTGCTGGCAGCCTGGCAGCTGGAGGAAAGCCTCCTGCCCAGCAATGTGGGTTGATACCACAAGACTACCGAACTCTTGATAGGAAAGGAGTGGGAGAGAAAAGGGGTTATATTCACTGTGAGACAATACTCCATGGCTGCTCTTAACGTGACACTTAGAGCAAGTCATTTGTAATTTGTCAGAAATGTCTTCTTCTGACCACCCTTGCGGAGAGGAGGAACAGGAGCAGCTGTTGGCCTCAACCCATCTCATATATTACTATCTGTCTTCGGGACCTGCTAGCAAGGCTTGGTTGTTTTTTCCAGCATGAAATGTAATGGGATTCTTCAAGGTTTTACTAACTCAGTCTTTCACCACAGAAGGAGACGTGGCTATGGGCAAACAAGATGGAATTTTGTCTAGGGAATTTGTAAGAGCTCAGAAAGACATGACAAGGGACGAAATGATAGATAGAGGATGCTGACTTGTGAGGGTCAAATTACGGCCACTCCAGGCTGAGTGTTGAGGGTAGGAAGAGAAAGAGGGAACTGTGGGACCATCTACTTTTGCTGGATGTGCCCACCAGCCATGCTGCAAGCTTTCAGGTCTTTAGACCACCTTGGCCTAACACTCGAGCTCTCTAGTGGAGGAGACTTTGAGCAGGTTTGGTAGTCTACCTGGAAGACAGCTCATATTTTTGCAAGCTAAACATATCTTGCATGGGTGAAGCTAAAACAAGGTCCCCAGTGGACGTTGCTTACATCCAGAACAACCGTATGGGCTGATAGGCAGCAGTGTTGGGCAGGAAGAACATAGGCCATGTTAAAGTTTAATCCTCACTTCACTTAGAATCATAAATTCATTTAGACCTTTAAGATCATGGTGAATGCAGCTGGAAAAAACAGTCTTCATGGGCCATCAGTTCAGAAGTGAGAATAAAGTTTCAAGGATCGGGAATCATGAAACCCATTGGGGCCAACACAGTCCCTGGGAAGGGTGTAGGTGATGTTTGCACTGTTGTAGGCTGGACACGTAGAGCTGAGAGCAAACATCACCACCCCAAGGGGACCACCTGCATGTGTATTCTTGCACAAGCCTTTCACAGTGCCCCACTGTCACAAGCCCTCAGGCAGCAAGACTCGCCTGCCACCCTCATGCTGCTGAGCAGAGACCTAACAGCTTTTGTGCCACCGTTACTGGCCAGGAGTGAGACAGCAGAGGAACTGAATTCAGCCATCCCATGTAGCTGAGCGTAAACCCCACAGGAATGCATGGGAGCTCCTCGCACAGCTGAGGATGGTCAACAGTGTGGACATCAAACATGCAGTAAGAGGGGATTACCCAGGGTTCTCCTCAGCAGTCTTTGACTATATAAAAAGGGCTGTAAAGAGGAAGGGAATAAGCTCTTCTCCGTATCCGCAGGGAACAAGGCATGAAGTCATGGTCTTAAATGGAGCCCTGGGAGAGCTCTGTTAAACTTGAGAGGCCAGTTGCTAACAGTAAAGCCAGTTAAGTACTGGTGTAGATTGCCCAGGGAGGCTGATTCTTGAATCAATTGAGGTCTTTAAAAACAGATTAGACAAACATCTGTCAGGAATGGCTTAGGAACAACTGATCCTGCCTGGAGGCAAAGAAAATGCCTTGATGACCTCTCCTCATCCTTCCAGCCCTCTTTTATTATGATTCTGTGACTCGGCTTTCCTGCTAATCTGCACAATATTTCATGCTCAAGAAATATACCAGTCTCTCAGGACTGAAGAGTTGAGTGTCTTACGACACAGATGGGCAGCAAAAACCTTCTGCAGAAGTTTCTTCATCGCTAACATGTTCTTTGCAACACAAAGAATATATCTTGATGCTTTGGTATTGCTGGCATAATGTTTCAATAAAGCTAGTTGAATAGTGCTGAACAATCAGCATCCCTTTATGAAGACAAGCTTATGGCCCAAACTGTTCCACTTCTTTCCAGCTTTATGACGCCACATCCTCCTTGGTAGAAATAGTTAAGGATGTTCCCAAATGCTCCTCACGGAACAATAGCTTGAGCTTAAAGGCATTACACCCTGTTTTCAGTCACTGTTAGCTCAAATCACCTGTGTGATTTGAACCTGGAGGAAGGCAGGCCAAGGTGTTGACATGAATTATGAGGCATATTTTCCACCATCGTTGTTTTTGCAAAGGAATCATCTTAGAAAAGAAGGTGGTAACCTGAACAAGGATTGAGGCCAAGGTATGCAAGGAACTATACCCCCAAAAAAGGAGAATCTCTAGCACTGATAAACATGACAGGCAGGGGAGGGGAGAAAGGAAGTGTTATCAGCGTTATTTAATGAATAAAGCTCTTATGCACAACAAGGTTTCTTGTTACCTGACTTTCTTTTGGAATTGCAGTGGATCTCAGGGAGAGCTTGGGCAGGGACTGAGGGTAACATTAATGACATCTAAGTTTCAATTTGTAGAGGACAGTTTGCGGTCTGAACTACTCACAAGCTCCTTTCATTGTCACAGAATCACAGAATGGCAGGGGTTGTGAGGGGCCTCTGGAGATTATCTAGTCCAACCCCCTGCCAGAGCAGGGTCACCCAGAGCAGGTTGCACTGGAAAAAAGATGCGATTCCAGAATGCAAGTCATCTGACTGTTTTCATACACTTATATTAGTAAACTGATGGTAGACTATTTTAGTTATCTACTTGAGAATGATAGAGATAATCTTGAAATACCTATTCGTGACCATGGACCTCCACGGGTCAGCTACGAACGCAGAGAGACTGTATGCACTGTTAATGCATAGATTATTTTTTCCCCTGGTTTCTATTTTCCCAGACTGAGGAACCCCTGAAACTGCTTATGTTGCTTAGGTAGGAGTGTCTGGTGTCAAATCTGAGGGGAAATGCAGAAAAATGGTAGTTATTGGTCATTTTACAGGTGGTGAGTCCCAGAACTGGGGGATTCATGGTTCCCCTGAAGGTCATGTACGCAATCTAGTAGAGGTGGTTCCCAGCTATCTGTTGATGCAGAAACCCGTCTTTTCTTTTTTCCTTCCTTCCCTTGCTGGTGAAGCTTTCCAAGCTAAGACTTAGAAGAAAGCCAGGGTGTCTTCAGGAATGACCTTGGATAGTCGTCATCTGGGGTGCAGGATTGTTTGGTACCAAAGGACACTGTGAGCAGAAGGTCTCTAATTCCAGACCACCCCACGCCAGAGCCGTGCTCCAGCAAGTTTGTTGTGTCTCGGCCTGTGATCAGTACCAGATGCCACGATAATAGCTACAAGAAGTTCTGAAGTAGGCAATGATGAAAAAAAGAGACATCTGAAGAAAGTTACTGAACCACCCTGCCATGGCTTGTATTTAAAAAAAAAAAAAAAAAAAAAAAAAACAAAACTGAAACAAGGTGAAACGGAGCCAACATTTGTAGGATCTTGGAGTGCCCCCCTGAGACGTGGCAAAAGGATGGAGTTAATAACATGGACTTTAAAACATCTTCAACTTACCCCAGGATGGGAACCCCAAAACTCTGAGGTATCCACAATTGCTTTGCAGTCTTACAAATTGTGGTCAGTGCTTTTTAATCCTCAAGGCCTAATTTTCTTTCTGCTTTCTCATGCATACTTATAATTCAACAAGTGGGGAAGAGCTAGGCAGGGCCATCAGAGCATAAGCAGATTGGGGAAAGAAACTGAAATTTTGGTGTATTCATTTTCTGTCTCCTAAGTAATTTTTTTTTCCTTTTTCTTTATTTTTAATTGGGTTGGGACAATATGAATGAAAATATTAGGAAACCCCTCACTGATACATGTCTCGGTGAGTTTGAGATGGCAGCTCCCATTTCCTATGTTTACTGTTGCTTTTGATGTTACCTAATGAACGTAGATCCTCTAAAAGATTCTCTTTAGGGGCTTTAAATCTGGAAACCATTTGACAATTAAGCCAGAAGACGCAACGGGGTGTGTTTTATGGGCCCCATTAATACATGTCTGGAGGGGCGGGGGGGCTGCAGTGTGGCCTCTGCCTTCACCCGCCCATGCTGTGTATTAACGGTCTGATAAAATTCACTCTGGAGTGCTTTATTGCTATGATATCATTTAAAATAAAATAAAATAAAATAAAATAAACGGGGAAGGGGACAAGAGTTTGTTGTTCTAAGGGAAAGCCCAGCCAAGATTAGATGACAAAAACACATTACGACAAATAAGCTTCTCTCTGATCACTCCCCTAACACGCACAGAAATTACCAAGCTTGCCACTTTGGGGTGGCCACCATGCTTGGCAGCGTGAGCTATCTGCAAGGTGGCAGCAAGGCTGTCTCTGCTTCGACTGCAGGCAAAACTTGTCCAGAAGTCATCAGCATCAAGGGTATGCTTGGTGTCCCTGAATGCTTTGCCTTGTGTCTTCTCTGAGTGCCACTTCTGTCTGACACGGACCATGGCAGGAAAGTGTTTTCAAGGGCTTTGAATTGGTGGGTTTAGGACTAATCTGCTGCAAGGTGTTGAGCATTCTCAGTTTCTGCTTCAGCAGGTGCTCCTGCTTCAGCATGGGCACCATGCAGACCTGAGATCACAGAATCACAGAATGGCAGGGTTGGAAGGGACCTCTGGAGATCATCTAGTCCAACCCCCTGCCTAAGCAGGGTCACCTAGGTCTTTGTTAAGCTGTTTGCTGACATGGACCAATGGCCAACACCAGCTGAAGGACACGTCTACCAGCAGCAGACTGTGTGGGAAGCCTGCAAAGGTCATGCAATGTTTCTGAGAGCTGTCCTACTGACAAGGACAAGGTGGGGTGAGGTGAGCAGTTCCAGCTCTTGTTAGGTTAATATACTACCCTCTTTCTGAGAGAGCCCAGCTCCCCAGGTGAAATCCAGGTAGTGGTTCCAAGTACACTGTGGACTCAGCTCGTTATGTGGGCAGTGAAGTGTCTCCGTAGCAAAAATAACAAGAAGATTAGGCTGAGACTGCTAAATTTGGAGATGTGAGGATTTGACTCTCCAGAGCCCTTCTGCTGGCATCGCATTCAAACCCTGCGTTCCTCCAGAATATTATTTCCATGAAAAAAACCACAGTGGGAAGGGGGACAGGAGCTTTTCCAATCCAGTCCACTCTGCTTTATGGCTCCTAAGGTACATGGCTGCAGACTGTTACTCATCTCAGAGCTGAGGACATGAATGAGCTTTCTGTTTGGAAAGCTTTCAGAGACGTGCTGAAGCTGGTTCTTATGCAGCCAGCAAAGGGAACCATCAGGGCAAAACATGCCTGAAAGGAGAAATTGAAAACAGCCTTGGAAGAAAATGTGTATACATGTGGCATGACATTTATTTATTATCCTGTGCTGCAGAGCTCTTGCCCAAGCAGAGTTGAAAGCTTAGTGAAAACGGTGGATTTTTCTAAGCTCTACCAGGATTTAGACCCTCCAGCAAATGTATAAACAAGGAACATTTTCAAAGTCTTCTCCTACTAATGGTTATTCATAACTATTTTAGGGACCTGCTGTTCCGTCTGACTGACAGCACTGAAAAGGAAAAAAGATCCCAAATGCGGTCTTTCTGCTCCATGATTTGCCTAACAGCTGGTCATAATGCAAAGTCCATTTTCTGCTCCTGCCACAGCTGCTTTGACATCTGTGTAAAGGAGGAGAAGCGACGGGGACTGATTGGGCTTGGGAGATTAGAGGTAATTGCTTTTTGTTCCCGTAGCTCTGAGGAAGAGGGTGATGGACCAGGTCTTGCTATAGGACACAAACCCACTTCCCTGTTCCTGTTGGCACAAATTAAATCCTTGGGATAAAATTAGGAAAAACATGCTGATGCCTGACCTGGGAGAGGAATGGATGTAAGGACACACTGAATGCCAGGACCTGGCATCCCCACCCTTGGCAAAGTGAACACCTCTGGGAAAAATCTCTTAACTTTCCTAGACCTCCATCTCCCCCCATCACCAGTGGATGATCATTCTTCATCACCTGCAGAGGAAGGCTGCAATTCCCAGGTCATTGGTATTGGCTAACCAGCAGCCTGGCACGAGGGAGAGATGATCTTATCTCAGTATGGTGGGATGGACTGGACAAGACTTCATGCTTCCTCCGTCCTTATCTTTTGTGATACTGTGAAAATCATAGAATCATAGACTGTTTTGGGTTGGAAGGGACCTTGAAGATTATCTCATTCCAACCCCCCTGCCCTGGGCAGGGACACCTCCCACTAGACCAGGTTGCTCAAAGCCCCGTCCAGCCTGGCCTTGAACACCTCCAGGGATGGGGCATCCACAACCTCCCTGGGCAACCTGGGCCAGTGTCTCATCACCCTCACAGTAAAGAATTTCTTCCTGATATCAAATCTAAATCTACCCTCTTTCAGTTTGAAACCATTACCCCTCATCCTATCATTGCACTCCCTCATCCAGAGTCCCTCCCCATCCTTTCTATAAGCCCCCTTTAGGTACTGGAAGGCTGCTATAAGGTCTCCTCAGAGCCTTCTCTTCTCCAGGCTGAACCCCCCCAACTCTCTCAGCCTGTCCTCACAGCAGAGGGGCTCCAGCCCTCTGAAATATCTAGAGGTGGAACGTTTTTAAGATTTGGCTTTTCAGGGCAGCGCTAAGACACTTTGAATGGTTGCCATGGTTTTCCTTTCACACTGTGTAGGCACTTCAGCTTCCCAGGCTGGAAGTCCAATGTGTTTTGAGTTGTTCAGGAGATAATCAGAGCCAAGAGCTGAATTTTGTGAACATAATGGGTCTGGTTTTGAGAACGGGCTCGGAACGGCCCTCCAAAAATGCTGCATGATGTACCATGAAGTCTAACCAAGGTCCTAGGACCTAGCTGCTTACGTTTTTATGATTAGAGCCTCAACACAATGGTTTCATCAGTCTCTGTGAAAACCTTGTAACAGTACATGTTTTTGCTTTCTCCAGCCAAACCCAATGACGGGAACACGTTATGAGGATCTGCAGGTAAATCCTAAGGAATCACATCCATATCAGACTGTGGTAAGCCTGTGAGCTATGACTGTGTTGTACCCTGATGTTCAGCCATCTCTGCTCCACTACACTCTTCTGTGGTTGATCCCTTCTAGTTTACTCCTGCAGCACACATGAAGCCTGTGCTACAGGAGATCCCTGCCCTTTCCTTCACCTGGATCCTTAGTTCTAGCAAGAACCGCATGTAGCCACCTTGCTAGCCTTATATTTGCAGCTGAGGAACTCCTGTTATCACCAAAGGCTTAGCTTTGACTGGCAAGTGAGAAGAACCACCCTCATGTGATGTGCCCCAAATGCCTACAAACTGGGGTCCAGTCCCCTCAAAGTCCCCTCTCTTCCACGTCCTTTTCCCCGTTCTCTCCCAGTTGTTTTCTCACCCCCCGCTCCAAACGTTGTCACCACAGAGAAGGACAAAGTTGCTCTTTCCAGGGATCTTAAAACATCTTCGGATGCAAAATGTACATGCTGGCACTCATTGGCAGCTCCCAGTATGAGTACTACGGCATGCCAAGCGCATCTCAGGGTGACAGCTCTAGAAAAACAAGGCAAACATTTCTCAGCCCCTTGCCTGCCTTTTTTTTTTTTTTTTTTTTTTTTTTGTCAAAAGCAATCAGTGGGCATCTTGCATTTACTTATTTATTTATTTATTTGTAGCAGGGAGAAAAAAACCCACCCTGCACAAGGGAGGGAGAACATTTGAAATGAATTTCACAGAGGTTTCCTTCTTTGCCCTTGACTCCGCCCCAGGAGAACGCTTGGCTGAGATGATGTGAATGCAAGATTTTATTAAAAGTAAACCAGCATTATAGGAAAGGAAGCCACGAGTTGTTGTTAATGCCAACCAAACAAACCTGAGCATTAGGCAATATAAATATAATCTACATGATGATTCACATATGTTTTCCGTCTATCTGCTATAAACTGCAACACCCCTCTCAGGGTATAAAACAAAGCACCTTTTTCTGTTTATATGCAGCAAATGTTTGGGTTTCCTTTTTTTTTTTTTTTTTTTTTTTTTTTTAATTGTTATTGCCAAATCAGATGTGCTCATGTGGCTTTCAGCGGATATTTCCATGACCCAATCAAACCTGCTAGGTTGTCAGGCCTAATCCATCAGCCCCATGAATTGTGCCTGAGGTTTCAGATTAGCACAACCTTTTCTCCGGCTTTCTGTAAGAAAGGTATGAATATGAAATAATACAGCCATGGCTTAAGAAGGAATGTCCTGTGACCTATGACTTTGTGCTGAAATACCTCCAATCTGATGTTCAAACCTTTGTGCCTTGGAGATATGTATGCTCCATGTTGTGCTCCTCATCAAATGGACTTTCAGATGGGACTTCACAGATTGTCTAAAAGTGGAAGAGATGCTTTCAGCTCGATCCAGCTGTCTGACCGCAGTTGTTTCAAGTGACTCAGGAGCATGTGCCTGCCCAGCCAGTGACTGTGGAGGTGATGGAGACAGAAGCTGGAGTGATATTATCATAGAGCCTTGCCCGAGTCAAGCTCTGGATGGCCAAAAGCCTTCAGTCATGACATCCAGCCATGGCTGCGTGTTCTGCCTGCCCTTCCCAATGCAAAGGAGAAACGACTTGAGTCACAGCAGTCCAAAATGAAGCTTTTCACTTCATAGTTCCCCACCCCATCCCAGACAAGCAGCTACCATGTCTCAGCTGAGACCATGCTGTAAAGATGCTTTGCCATCATTTGAAGCCATTGTCTGGCCATTGTGACTGTTGCCAAAACCCATGAACTTTCTAAACATCCCTTACTCTGCTGGGGCCACATTTTCTGACATCACTCTTAGTACATCAAATCTCTAAGGAAATTTGAAACACTACGAGAACTCAGAACTACTTCTCATTAGCTGCAGTACCGCAAAGGCAACCCAACATGGTGCTGCAGGGGCTTGTACTGTTGGAGATTCCAGTTTAACCTCCTCTGAGTCGGGAGGTAAAATAAGTGTGTGGACCAAGACTGATCATTAAAACAGGGTACGTGGTAAGTGTTGATGTGCCCTAAGGGAAAAATGCCATCTCATTGTGGGAATCTATCTCACCGAACTTTAGCAATGGGATTAATCTCAAATATCTGCAAATGTTTTTGGTGTAGATATTAATCCCTCAGTTAAGCATTCAGGTTTTTATGACAGTAAATGGAGATCTAGTCAGTACTGAGAATAAAGAGCAATAATAATTTAAGTAAATTAAGTAAATAATAAATAATATGTATAAAATCTGTATCTGCTTGGCTGGGTTGCCCCCTAAAATTCCATTGGATGTATTGAGCAGATTTTGCATCATTGACTTGAGTGGAAACCTAGATTTCTGTCTCAGAGGAAAGCATGCACTTTGTAAACATAAAATACATAGTATAAATCCCACCCTATATGTTTACGTTGCAAGTAATTATATGTTTGGACTCTTTGCAGTCAATGGAGGGAAGCAGGCACCTCAGGATATGATTCATCTTATCTCAAGTAGATATTTAAAACAGATTAAATGATCTCTGTGATAAACGTGGCTATTTCCTTTGACTAAAGTGAGAGCTCAGGGCGTCCAGCTGGGATGGAACCCTTCTACACTGCAGACATCCAAACACGGGTGAGATGAATCCCACCCAATTTACCTCCTCAAGGTTGGCTTGCTTTTTTACTAAATTTCATTCTGTACTTGCATTCCTTCCTGAAAACTGCTGTGTTACCGACATGGCTTGGCTACTACCCTCTTCCCCAGCTGAATTACGAAAGAAAAATCAGCAACCACAGCCTGTGTCTGAAAGCACTTCAGGATATATAATGCAATATGAATTTAAGTTATTAGATGACATCTCCAGGAGCCACCTTAGTTTGACTTGATGGATCTTTCTGTCTTTCAGCATCGACGTTTCTTGGATTGTGTCTCCTCAACCTTACGATCCAAAAGAATTTTCCAGCTTCCTTTACTCATTTTTTTGCCATTTGGGGAGACTCACAAAGTAATGTTAAAAAAGGCATTCCTGTGCAAGCATCTGTGTGGGTGTGGGTGTGAGTGTGAGCGTCTGCATGTGAAATATTTAATAAGCCATTGAAAGATATGGTAAATGAAGATGCTTCACATGCCAGACTTGATTTCTTTTGAGTTGTTTGGGCTTGGTGGTAATAATTACAGAAATCTTTGCTTTCAGCTTAGAGAGAAGGTGTGACCAGGAAGGAAGGAAACAGAACTTTTATAATTATACTAATAAGCAAATTAGCTAGTTTTATGTGACATTACGTTAAGAGGTATTGCCAGTTTTGTCAACAAAGACCTATAGTCATAACCTTTTTTTTTTTTTTTTCAGTTTTAGGCACCAAAGCTGAGTTTCTCAAATAGTCTGGAGACTAAAGTCCTTGCTAGGGGTGGATGGGAGAGGTGAGCTTTCTGTGCTGTGCATGATAAAGATGCAGGAGGGATAAAGTGGTATTTAAGTTTCGGGTCTCTGTTGGCACAAACATACATGGATATAAATTGGGCCATGGCTACTTTTGAAGTGGAAAAACTAGCAGATGGCTTTGAATCATGAGAGGAATGCAATTCTGGAAAAGCCTTTTAGTAGTGTTAAAGGTGTGAATGGGAACATATGGCAGAGTACCGGTGACAGCAATATTTTGATGAGATGACTCAAGAGGTCCCTCCGTCTCCGTAGTCTTCTTTCATGCATTGAATTATAGCATAATGATTTTCCTTTCTTCCTGACTCCTCCGTTAGCAATTCCAAAGGGACTCAGTGAGACATAATGTTGGGACCTTGATTCTTTCCCTGTGCTGGGGTCTGAAGTTATAGACCCTAAGCGTTTCCTCAGCATTGGAAGGCAGAAAATGACTGTTGTGGTCGTGCAGTGCAACTACTGGCACACTAAGCTCCTGAGGACCATGGCCCTTGAGCCCATCACTGAGGCTTCTGCACGCACAAGGGTTACTCTTGCATCGTGACCATCTGTACAGTGGATATATCTGGTCTTGAAGGTGGCCTAGAGATGCTCTTCAGAAAACAAGATATATAGTTCCCATTCTCTCAAGTTCAGCTAGACTTCCCAGAAGAGCAGTAGATATTCATGCACTCTTTTCTGGGAGGATTCAAGGTTATGTGCTAGCTCCAAAGGCAATTTGTGAACCTATAGAGAAATAAAACTGAAAGGCATCTTGAAGCATTACTTGGTGTATTGGGTTTGCACGGCAAGGTTTTGTTAGCAGGGGTGCCATAGGGTTGGATTCTGTCAGAAGCTGCTAGAAGCTTCCTCCATGTCCATTAGGGCCAATGCCAGTGTGAATCAAGATGGACCCACGACTGGCCAAGGCCAAGCCCACCAGCAATGGTGGTAGCGCCTCTGTGAGAACATATTTAAGAAGGGGAAAAACTTACTGTGCAACAGCAATTGCAGTCAGAGAGAGGAGTGAGAAGATGTGAAAGCAATGACCCTGCAAACACCAAGGTCAGTGAAGAAGGAGGGGGAGGATGTGCTCCAGGCACCAGAGCAGAGATTCCCCTGCAACCCGTGGTGAAGACCATGGTGAGGCAGGCTGTCCTCCTGCAGCCCATGGAGGTCCACAGTGGAGCAGATATCCACCTGCAGCCCATGGAGGACCCTACACTGGAGCAGGTGGATGCCTGAAGGAGGCTGTGGCCCCACAGAGAGACTGAACTGGAGTAGGCTCCCAGCAGGACCTGTGGCCTCATGGAGAGAGGAACCCTGGAGCAGGTTTTCTGACAGAATTTGTGACCCCGCAGAGGACCCACACTGCAGTAATTAGTGAAGAACTGCAGCCTATGGGAAGGTCTTACACTGGCGACCTTCATGGAGAACTGTGTCCTGTGAGAGGGACCCCAGGCTGGAGCAGGGGAAGAGTGTGAGGAGTCCTCCCCCTGAGGAGGAAGGAGCAGCAGAGACAACGTGTGATGAACTGACCACAACCCCCATTCCCCATCCCCCTGCACCACTGGGTGGAAGTAAGTAGAGAAATTGTGAGTGAAGTTGAGCCTGGGAAGAAAGGAGGTGTGAGGGGAAGGTATTTTTAAGATTTGGTTTTATTTCTCATTGTTCTACTCTGGTTGGATTGGATTGGTAATAAATTAAACTAATTTCCCCAAATGGAGTCTGTTTTGCCCATGATGGTAATTGCTGAGTGATCTCCCTGTCCTTATCTCAACCCCTGAACCTTTTGTTATATTTTTTTCTCCCCTGTCCAGCTGAGGAGGGGAGTGACAGAACTGCATTGGTGGGCACCTGGCATCCAGCCAGGGGCAACGCACCACACTTGGCTTGTCTTTCTGGACCAAGAAAGGTCCATTCCCAAAGAAGACTTATCTTAAATGTCTAATTAAAGAAATGGTGCTTAATGATCTGCAATGTTGGAGACCACAGAGAACTCAGACAGTTGATTCCAGAGTGCTGCTCTCTGCTAGCAAGTTTTTCTTAATGTTGAACCTGAACCATCCTTGCTGCAAAGGAACCTCATGATTTCTTGCCGTGTCTACTCAGTATCTTGACTATGCAATGCTAAAGGGAATACATTGTTCTTTCTGCTATAAAAAAAAGCCTTTTTTGGTTAATTTTGTCCAGAGTAGGACATAATAGAGATCCTGGACTAAAGTTTCCCCTTGAGAAGTCATTATAAGCAATCATTAATATCCAAGGAACAAATTACAGCCGCGTGGAAGGCAGAGCAGAGAAAGGAAGAGTGTCAGTGTTGGGCACCAAGGATCAGACTGTGATGGCCTTGATGCTGTAGATTGGGTCTGCCTCTTGCCCTCTGCAGATGACACAGCTAGTGCTGTTGATAAACTCAGCAGCCCATGATGGATTTTCTCCTGGAATTGCTTCCCTTTATGCTTCAGTTAGGAGGAGGCTGGGCACTCATTTTTGTAAGCCCATTTGCTCAGTGGTTATTCCAGAGGTCCTGAGATTTGTTAAGTCACACCAAGGATGGCTGGTTAAAGAAAGAGACACCCCGTCTTTCCTAGTTAGAAGTGTCCCTGCCCATGGAAGGGGGTTGGAACCAGGTGATCTTTAAGGTTCATTCCAACTCTAACCATTCTGTGATTCTACAATTCTATGATTTGTGAATGCTGAACATCACCTAGCCAGGGCTTAAGTAAATTTTAAAGTATTTTTAAAAAACAATGTATTCATTCTCAAGTTTATCATTTGAATATGTCAAAAAAACATCAGGAAGGGGAAAAGGGGGTTGCTTTGCCCTGGGGCTTGTGCAGAATTTATGGCCCACCTTCTTCATGAAGGTGGAGACTGGGTGGCAGACCTGTGATTCCCTCCTGCTGGGCCAGGACATTTTTTATTCATTTGTTTTTGATGAAGGGCTTTTAGAAAAAAAACCTGCCTCACCTTCAGAGAGGGATAAGCATTCAAAAGCAACCTACTGGCCAGACTTTGCTCTGCAGTAATCCTCAGGGTCTGGCAAAAATGGTGGACAGGGCAGATGCAAATGCTGAATCCCAGCCCTTGGCCACAGTGAACAAGGCCAGACATCAGGAATGTGCTGGAGCCTCACACATGACTTTTGAGCTAGCCTCCAGCTCCTTCTCTCTCCACCCACTTTGGGCTCATTCCCCATCCTCTATAGGAAGCAGAGTCCTTTTCACAGTCCCTTTCTTCCTGCCCCTTCTTACTCCACTTGCTTTGGAGCTTGGGAGAGTGCCTGTCCTCTCTCCAAAGACATGGAGGAGTGTGTCCTTAATCAAGCCCAAACTCATCCGCTGAGATGAAAGCATAGCACGATGAGCATGACAAATCCTTCTTCTCAGCTGGTGCAAATCCGTACTTCTCCTGGTTTCCCAGAAAGTGCCCGGAGAGGCTATGTGTGAAAGATAAGCCAAAAATCGACACTGGAAGCTTGCAGAGGAATTTTTGGACAGAGCGCAAACAATCTGGTTCACATCAGCCCTCCAGCTTATTCATTCCCCTATCAACAACCAGATGTTCAATGCACAGCGCAAAGGCTGGTGAGTGACTCCGTCTTCCTGGCTTACAGGAGCTGCTGTCTGTTTGTTCTGTGGCAGTGAGTGAAGTGTTGTAAGTCAGCAGGGAGGCAACCAGAGTAATGGTGTTTTCAGGGACCCTTTGCAAAAGCTATCTTGGCAGGTATCTTATGTGCTGGATCTATCATGCACCCCTGAAGAGTTCGGATGCAGTCCAGAAGTGCCATGTCCATGTGGGAGAAGGAGGTTTAAAGCTCCAGGGTAGTTTAATTAATCAGTGGATTTGCAAGGAGATTGAAGAGAGCCTGGTCGTGACTCTCAAACCAGTAAGAAGTTTCAGGCTCAGGAGACTAGCTCAGCAAGTTGGGACCCAGCACCAAGCTACCTGAGAAAGAGGGTAAGAAGGTTCAGAGCTATGGACACAAAAGATGTTGTGCCAGTCATGCTCAGGGTTGAAAAATTGTCCCTAGCCTATTTCAGACCCAAACAGCTGCAGCTATTGGATTGTTCAGTGTGGAGCTATAAATCCTGCAGCATGTGGGCTGTGGTAATGGGATGCTGCTAGGAAGCACCTATCCCATGACCAGCCCTTTGGGTTGAGACACTCCCCATTCAACATTTAGAAGGAGGTTCCCTCATTTTATTTCATTTTATTTTTAAATTATGCCTCCTAAAAGGTCTTTTCAGTAACCTATCTGACTCCTCACCACTAATTCTCTTCTGTTCATACCTTATCCCAGTTACTGCTTTCCAAATTCAGGGCCTGTATTTCATGCTTCCCTATCTTCTTCCCTTTATGAGTGCACTCTCCAAACTCCTTTTCTGGAGTTTGGTTGCTGAAGTTGTCCTGAGCACAGGGATGCCAAGGTGGTTCTGCCCACAGTCACTCCTGGGCTGGGTCCCAGGTCAGAGTGGATCAGAAGCTGAGGTTTTGGTCTCCAGACAAGTCTGATGATGAAGAGACGTGTTACCTGGACTGAGGGCTGTGTTAATGGCCTCCGTCCCTCACTCTAAGTGCTGGAGAACAACCTGTTTCATTTCTGAGATGACTTTTTCTCTTCCTGGCTTAACAAGCACATCCCCTTGCAGAGAGAGGAATGTCCCTGGGGACTGTAGTTTTTCGAAACGTGTCTGAACTGCCCAAGCGAACACGTGGAAAGACCATGGCCCTGTAACACTCATCTGTTTGCCTCTTGCACTCAGTATGTTTGTGTTGGACACGGGTCTTTTCACCAGAAAGTTTGAACCTGCTTCTGAAGATCTGCTGGACTATATGTTGGGTAACACATAACAGAGGGGTGAATCCCACAGGAGAAGAAAATCTTTTCTAGTCAGGTCCTGAGATGCCTACTACTGATATTGCCAATGTTTTAGCCCAGAATCTAAGGATACTGAGGTGTGGTTTCATTTATTTGTTTTTAGTCTGTAATTTTAATTAAAATCTGTAGATTGGCTCCGGGGAGACCTTACTGGGGCCTTTCAGTAGTTAAAGGGGGCCTACAGGAAAGATGGGGACAGACTTTTCAGCAGGACATGTTGTAATAGGACAAGGGGTAATGGCTTCAAACTGAAAGAGGGGAGATTTAGATTAGATGTCAGGAAGAAATTCTTTCCTGTGAGGGTGGTGAGCCCCTGGCGCAGGTTGCCCAGAGAAGCTGTGGCTGCCCCATCCCTGGAGGTGTTCAAGGCCAGCTTGGACGGGGCTTGGAGCAACCTGGTCTGGTGGGAGGTGTCCCTGCCCATGGCAGGGGGTTGGAACTGGATGGTCTTTAAGGTCCCTTCCAACCCAAACCATTCTATGATTCTGTGATTCTATCATTGGAGAGTGCGGAAAGAGCTGCAAATGAACAATGTGCTAGGTAAGTGTAAACAAGCTTTCTGCACACTATGCAGATGACTTAGTCTCGCTCCAGCAAGGTCATTCCTGTTAGTCTGACCACTGGGACTGCAGGAATGCAGAACAGCCTACCTACTTCTAACAGGCTCCTGAAATAGGGACTTGCCATCTAACATACAGAGCACAAATAATGTTCCTAGGGATGGAGGAGGTAAACCTACATCTCAGTGAGCTTTTGGAGAGCACTGGATGATGGTTTATGTCATGATACCCTTTTAAAACATCCCCAGACGTCTAGCCAGCACTGTACAATCTCAGCACAGTTTCTTGGTCCAAGCCCAGGGCTTTGAAATCTTCAGCTCAGCCTTATGGTTTGTCAGCAGCCATATATTGTGGCAATGATGTATTCACTTGGCACTGGTCTTCTTGTTCCACTGCTGGGTAGCCAAATATGAAGGCAGTTTTCTCAAGGTGGAGTGGAAGCATCAAATCTTTCTGTGTTGTCCAAACTCTGGTAAATGATAATCAGAGATTCTCACTTGGGATCCCATGTGGTGAACACAAAACAAAAAGAAGGGTGACCCAGGAAATGAGAGACACAAAGCTCATTTCCAGATAGGCTGTGTTGTCACACCATGAGAAATAATTTGTTAGTGGGAAGTCTGAACATATTGAGCCTTCTCTTTGTCGTGCTAGGGCCCCTGAAGACACCTTAACAAAATACTCAAACATCACTGTGCCAGTCCCGTCCTTTCAGCTTTCATCCACCGGGGTCTCTTGCAGCTTTCACAACCCAGAGGTCTGGAGCAATCCAGCCATGCAAATTGCCCCATAGCCAGAGACTATTGCTTTCAAGTGTTGGCTTCCCAAAGTTTAACGGATGAGGAGAGCAGCTTGGGAAGTCTTCTGGCATCAGATTGTCTAGAAAACCTGAATCCAGAAGCTAGAAAATTCTAATTTCATTGTAGGAAATCAGAGAGTCCAAGAGGACTTGTCTACAATGCGTATTCTTGTCATGGGCTTTTCAATCTCCCTTCTGTGCATCTGCAAATCCAACACCTATCCCACCTTGCCTCAGTATGAAGGCCATCGGCATCTCCAAAGTCCCATTTACACAATTCTTGAAGTCTGAAGGAACTAGAAACCTGATGTGTAGGACAGCAAAGAGCTAACTTCAGCTCTGGTGCCCTTAGCCCCACGGAAATCATACTGCGGATCAGCTCCAGAGCTGGAAATGAAACCACTTGTCTTCAGGCAATCCATATGGCTGTGTTACCTCAAAGAAAAATGCTTTCATAACCCAGACATTGATGACATTGAGCAGTTTGTGTGGCAGGACTGCCCAGGAGCCGTAGAGCTGGAAACCCTACCTCTCCAGCAATGTTGGCAGGAAAGCAAAAAACCCACCAAAAATCATCAAAGCACAGAAGAGTGAGTAGAAAAAAGAAATCGTAATGCAAAAAGAGACAGATGAAGCACATGTTGCACTAAGAAGTTGTACCATGAACACATCATCCCTGCTGTTTCCTCCTCTGGGCCACATGGTGCATATGCTAGTCATCATCATCATCGTCTCTCTTCTCTCCCCTGTCCCCCAATTATAAACTGGGAACACTTGTGAAAAAAAAATAATCAGTCTGCTGGCTCAAGCTAAGGGATAGGTCTGAAAGGCAAAGATGTTGCAAGGCTGGAATGAGGAGGAAACAGCACTGGAAAACATGAACCAACGTGCTGTGCAGCTTGGAAATCAGCACATTTATTAATGTTCTTTCTTCCACCAGTCTTGTAAGGCAAGGATTTAACGTGCATGTCATCAGAGCTTGACTGCAGTTAAACCGAGTGCAGCTGAGGCGGAATAGCTCTGAGAAAAGCAAGCAGGATGATCAAAGGGTACGCGTACATCTGTGTGCGTGTGCTACGTCTGTTACCCCTGCAGCCATATACAGATATATGTGTAAGGTGGGAGAAGCTGTGTGTGTGTCTATGCTGTACCTACTACAGTGACTCCTATTCTTCCTTGCACCCTTAGCCACCACTGCAAGACAGTGATTCAGGGTGCAGGGTCTCTCATGGAAATCTTGGTCTGAATCTGTTGTCTGTGCATGTTGTGATTTACTCCACACTCTCCACAAGCTGTAATAGGAAGTGGAGATTCAATTACCTAAGGGCTCGCACGTCCCAGCTTGAGAAGGTCATAGAGTCATAGAATGGTTTGGATTGGAAGGGACCTTAAAGATCACCTAGTTCCAACCCCCTGCCATGGGCAGGGACACCTCCCACGAGACCCCGTCCAACCTGGTGTTGAACCCCTCCAGGGATGGGGCAGCCACAGCTTCTCTGGGCAACCTGGGCCAGGGGCTCACCACCCCCACAATAAACAATTTCTTCCTGAGCTCTAATCTAAATCTCCCCTCTTTCAGTTTAAAACTCTTCCCCCTCAGCCTTTCACTACACTCCCTCACAAAGAGTCCCTCCCCATCTCTCCTATAGGCCCCCTTTAGGTACTGGGAGGCTGCTATAAGGTCTCCCCGGAGCCTTCTCTTCTCCAGGCTGAACCCCACAACTCTCTCAGCCTGTCTTCATAGGAGAGGTGCTCCAGCCCTCGGATCATCATCGTGGCCTCCTCTGGACCCATTCCAAGAGGTCCATATCAAATGTATTCAGGTCATTCAATGTATTTACAGTCCCGGTAGCTCTCTCATCCATGATGGAGATTTCCTAGAAAAAAACAGGTTTCGTGGTTGGGGCAGACAGCTGAGCTGGTTGAGTGGCTAGTGGATGTACTAATTGGCATTTCTCCTCTACCCATCCATCTGGCTCACTACTCAGGCACGTTTCAGAGGGACACATCACCTGTGCTGTGCAAGCAAGCAAGGTATAAAAAATGTGAACTTTATAAACCTCAAAGGATGCTCATGGACTTGAGACAGTTCTCCCTTTTGTCACTGTATTAACTGCACAAGGAATTTTGTATTTTGTCACTGTATTAACTGGAAAAGAATGAGTTCTGGAGTTAATTATTATAATTTTGATTACTAATTCTTTTACTATGTGAGTGACAATAACAAGCAGTTTTGCTAAAATCAATGGAGTAGCCCCAGTGTAAATTGAGACAGGTACAAGGTACGCTCAGGTACAAGACAATGCGTTTTGAAAAAACACGATTCATTGTTTGTGCTAACAGAAACAGTGATGAACAAGATTATTGCCATTGTAAATCAGTGCAGCTCCAAAGATTACATCAATTTCAATTGGCTGGGGACATATCCCTTAGTCTCAGACACGTGTTGATGTCCTCTTGATGTTGATGGTATTCTCTTCTAGAAGGCAAATACTGGCAAGTGGCTGCATGTGCTCCTTGAATGCCTTGGAAGTCTGCTCTAGAATTTCCTCCCTGGATAGCTGGAAAACTTCTAGGTTGGGATTCATTTCCCCTAGCACAGATATCTATATATGAGATGTGTAAGTCTCACTTGTGCATTTGGTACCAAAGGACAGAAGTAAGCAGCTCCAGAAGCCAACTGTCTTGATGGTGTAGCTTAGACACCATCCTATAGTGGAATGGTCACCCCGTGTGTGGGTTCCCTTCACTCCAGTGCAGATGCACACAGACATGCACACCTAAATACAGGGGGGCATGTCCCCATCTTTTAATTTCTACCCCAAACTTGCTCAGGTCCATGTAATAGCTGCTTCTTTTTGTGCCAGCTACTCCTTCAGCTTGAATGTCTTTTCTCCTTTGCTGATTTTTCTCTCCTGATGTAAACACTGCCAGGAACACTCACTCATGACTGTGCAGTAGCTGGAACATCAATGGCAAAATTTCAGCTTGTGTCAGCTGGGAAACTCACAAGCAATGCTAAGGATGTTCCTGAAATTAGCCTAGGTCATGGACTGCCCAGTCAGCAAAATGGATATAACCACCCTGGAAATGGTTTATTCCTTCCTGGTGGACTTCAGTGTCAGAGAACCATCTTGGGAATGTTCAATTTACTAGTAGAGAGGTAGTTTATGAATCTATGTGGTTTCCTTAGCTGAACAAGCTGGGCTCTTTAGCTGCTGTTCATGAGGTGCGCTCTATGGTCCCTTTGCACCTCTTCAACTTTCAACTCATCTTGCTTGAATTTGGGTGAACAGAATTTTACAGTAGTTTAGATGATGTCTCAGCTGCTCTCTGTGCAATGGTACAAACACTTCCCTGTCTCTACTGGAAACCTCTTGTCTGAGAACAACTGCAGTTGTTCTTTTTAAGACCACCATGCTCAGATAGATTAATTCAGGTCCTTTTTCCTCTACTATTACCTCCAGCCAATGAGCTTCCACGCTAGTCTCTAAGTGCAGTCTCTTACTCTTTGTTACTGTTAAAATTCAGCCATTTCTCTCACTCAGCCTTGCTTCAAGGTCATCCAGATCTTCCCATATCATATTCTAATCCTCCTGTGCAATAGCACTACAGTCACTCAAGTTTGTGTCATCAGCAGATCTCATGACCAGGCGCCTACTTCTTTCTGCCAAGTTCATTAAGGAAAATATTTAATAAGATTGGTCCCAGGACTGATTATTAAGGAACACAATGGAGTTTCTCTGGATTTACTCAGAAGTAACAGACAGCAAATGTTGGCCCCAGATGGTATTTTGTTCAAAACAAAATAATGACTTCCATCTGTCTCATCACTTTCCAAACTGAGGTCTGTGGAGCACTTGCTGGTGGTCTGTGCAGTGCTGGCTCTTTGCAAGGTGCTGGCTCCTCCTTGTTATTTCCAGCTGCTAAATTCTACTAAATTAAGCTAAAGCTTACAGTAAATGTTTTCCTAATATTATTTTCATGTGTAAGTAACTGTGGGAGTTGCTGGCGGGACCACATGTGATTGGAAGGGGAACTCACCTGTGAGATAATTCCTGAACTGGGATATAGTCCAAGCGAACTAAGACCCAAGGAACTTCTTAACTGTTTATTAATAAAGAGTCTATTATTTATGTCACAGTAGCACTGAATAGTCCTAAGCAGGGATATGGCTACAAATAGGCTGAGCCTTACACAGACTCCTGTTAAAGGCAGTCCTCATCTCAGAAAGTTTACAAACTGGTTTGCCAAAGGGAGGAAAAGCAGAGGACCGGTGAACAGAGAAGGAGGACACATCCATCCCGACACAATGAGACTGCTTGTTTCCTCTGCAGCTGACACACAGCCATCATGCAGGTTTGTCCTAATGTGCCTGTCATGACACAGCAACAAGCAATGGAGATTTCACATTGTTTGTAGCATCACCAGATTGGATGGGACTTGGAGCAACCTGGTCTAGTGTCCCTGTCCATGGCAGAGGGGTTGGAACCAGATGATCTTTAAGGTCCTTTCCAACCTAAACCATTCTATGATTCTATTATTCTACGATCTTTGCACATCTTGAGGGCTCAGTTGACAACATGTAGGAATTCACTCACTAGAGCTGATCCAGGCACCTGCTGCTGTGAGGATAATAACTAATTTGCCTGAAGTAGATGTAAACTCTTGGTCAGAACTTATAATACCAGGTTTGAAAAACATCTGACAGAATACAAGGCATGGAGATGAGTCTGGGGCAAAGAACCGGGCAGATGAAGTCATAGAATCATAGAGTGGCTTGGGTTGTCCCTTTTGTTTCTTTGACTATAAGTTTGTGGACTAGGCACTGAGTTGGTACAGAATCTGTCACACTGCTTATAAGGTAAAAAAAAGGGATCTTCTTCATTGTCTGGATTGCAAGTATTGTCTTCAGTGACTGAACCATGCCAACGGTGCAGTGGAAAGGGATTGTTCCATTCGTGTAGGTCTAGTCCTACCTCTGCATGGGCAACTGCTTCTCTTGAGCCAAAGTCTCTGACTTTGATTATTCCAGTGGAGTCTGTCCACTTTCAGCATGACGACAGCCAGCTCCTTGCTTTCTTCTTTGGTGTCAATGAGTGTTCAGCTAATGGTTATGAACTTAAACTCAGCTTACTGTTGTTGCATTCGGTATGAAAAGAAAATGCCACAGTGCCAAGGGAAATGTGCTGTTCTCACTACTACTATCTTGCAACTCCAATGGCAGCATACAAAAGCCTAGAGGAAAGAAAATGTAGCTTTTACTGCATGTCTTAACGGTTTACAAGCCAATGGCGAAGGAACAAAGAAATCTAAAAAGCAAACAGTAACGATTTACAGTGCAGTCTTTCCCTTCCTCTCCTCTATTTGTGTCTCGCACTGAAGTCTGACAGCAGTGTGCAATTGTTTTTTCACATCTGAAGCAAGACTTGGTTGCTGTAACTTCAGACTGAGGTATTTCTCAATTGTTATTCCATTTGGGTATGCAAATTCTTGATTTTTGCATGCCACTTTTGTTTAGAAACGTGAGCTGAGATCAGGGCTTTGTGATGCCTGAACTTACTCGGGTAAGAAGAGAGTCCTTGTCCTGAAGAACCTGCAATTGCGTAGACAGACGGAGTTCCCTCCACTTTGCAAAGAGGGAACTAAGAAACTGAAAGATTAATTGACTTCTCCAAGGGTCATGCAAAGAATCCTGATGCAGAAGGCAGATGGGCTGTTTAACCACAGGACTGTGCTCACATTATTTCAAGCGTTTTCCTGTATTCCTGCCTTCCCCAGAGAACTTTCTATCCACATGGGGTTTACTTGTCAGTGCTTGTTTGGACACCTTTGTAGTTGTCCTTATACTACCGGGAGAGGGGATCAAGGTCTAGGCAACTTCTGCCTTAATAAGTTACTTTCATCTTACTGACACAGCTGCTAAGTCCCAGGCAGAAGAGCCAACACGATCCCTCTGGAGTTGAACCAGATCATTGACTAACCAGTGGTCTAAAATCCCACTGAACTTCACCAGAGCTGTGTCTACCACCACCAGCAGAGGCAAACACCCTAGACTTCTGGAAACAAGATTAAAAAATTATTCCCGAGAAGAAAGACCCAACAAGATCCCCTGGGTAGCTCCCTCTAACTAGATCCCCCCAAGTTTATCTTTCACTCTTTAACAGAAAAATCTTCCATGTGGTAAGAGCCTTAAATTATCCACCATTTTCTCATGGATTAACTAGACCTGCACACTCTCTGTGCCTCCATACTTAAGAGGGGATGACTAAGATGACTAAATACAGGTTGAGCTGGTTTCCTTAGAGACAACTGAGACAAGCAAGAAATTCTTTGATTAAATTAATCTTCTCCAGAAGCAGAAGCCTAAAATAGGCCAGACAATTAATGGGCTAAAGGAGCTGACTGCTCTCCACAGTAGCTGATACCAGAGTAGGCTTTAAGAACTGATGCAATGACCAACTCTGAGAATCTCCTCTTCTTTCCACTGTCTCTAGCAAGAGCCCCAAGTGACCATTTCCACAGTAAGTAGCTGAAGTTGGGTGAGATGAATGCAACTGTCTGTGTCCATGAGTGTTAGATTGTGTTTTGTAATCACTGTGCAGAAAGGCGGACAGAAGAGAGACAAAATAAGCTGCTCAGTCTGCAGTACATCGCAATTTTCTTGACCGTATGGGAGGGTATCCACTGCACATTACCAACTAGGCTGCTGCCACATCATCTCCAAATACGGCTGGTCTCTCAACCAAGTTCTTCACCTCCTCCAGATCAGCCTTGGTGGATCCCTGTGAAAACAATCGGGAAATAACAGAAATGCAGTGGCACAGCTATGTTCAATCACAACCGCTGGGACCTTCCTCCTAGCATCATCTCTCTTTGCAAATCCTCTACAAGTTGTCCCTGAGCTGAAGCTGCAATGGTTGTACTGGAGGACACTCATGATCTCTGACAAGGAGGAAGACTCAGAAGAATAGTATGAAAAAAAGAAAGGGCAGGAAGACTGAGGACTCAAAAGAAATGAGAAGAAAGAGGTAATAGCCAATAAATTCTCTCTGTCCAGAAGGGTTTTTTTCTTACGCTGGAGTTCTCGAACAGACTGATCGAATTGCAGACAGTGGATCTGTCCCATGGTTTCATTAGCAGCAAAGGACTTTCTGCTACAGAAAGGGAGGTCAATGGATATCTCAGCTGCCATGGAATGATTTTGGCAGGATCACTTGAATGCAGGTTGGTTCTGGGATATGTCTTTAGCTGTTGATGTCCTCAGTCACCACCATTCGGACTATCATCTTTGTAGGATACTCAGCATCACTCTAGGAGATGTTCTGTGGTTAACTTTGAGTGAGCAATACCTGACACCAGTTAGCAAGGGAAAACACAACCCTGGAGCACCTCTTTTGTCTCTGTGCAGTGCCAGTGCTGGTGTGTAGCAGGTTTGTTTCAGTGGAGGTCTTTTTGGCTCAGCAGGCCATCTGTCCTGAGTGTGCTAAATGGCTGCACACTCTCCAGTTGGTGAAATCTCACCCTGAGAGCCTTTCCCAGTCTTTGTGATGGACAAAATAAAGCATGCTCAATTTTAGGGGGCTGCCTAGGAATGGGTGGGTTTCATTGATGTCCTCAATCAAAGTTGAAACTAAAAACCTTAGAGACTCAGCACAAATGCTCCTCATGACTTTCAACTTCAGGCCAGGTGTCTAATGGACAAATGTGTGGCTCAGAGGGAACACAGATGCACCAACAAGCATGTGGATTTTGGCATGGGGATGCAAACTGGCTCTGCAGAGTCTCTGGGATAGATAGATATTCAGTCAATAGTGAACCAGAAACTACCCCAGTTAAGAGCCCAGTTAGAGTGGAACCAAACCCTAAATAGTAAGTCCCACTGGATATATTTGCTATATGCTCCTGAAACCATGTGGGTCGTAGGTAGCTAGAAGCATCACCTGGGTCTAAACATGTCTCCTTGCATGACAGCGGTAAGATGAGGGCTCCTGAGCAGAGGTGCTGGTGCACACCACCAGCTCTACATGACCTACACCACAGTTCATGAAGGTTTGCGTGTATCAGAGACCTCGATCAGGATGACATGCACACATTAAACACCCTTTCATGGTCATTCCGTTCTTTGCTATTTCACCACCAAGAGACTGTTCTACTGCACCAGTCAGACCTGCTGGAGGAGCAGCACTGGGAGAGATGTACCACTGTCCTCCATAGCTAACCAGTGACTATCCGTGCCTCGTTTTCTGAATATCAACCAAGTTCAAAAGAGCTGGATGTCATCCACATTCCCACTCATTCTCTGGACATGTTTGAAGCTAGATTTCCTCGCTTAATTTCCGTGAGCCAAACTGTTTGCACTGAACTGGCAAAAGATGAATCCCAGAGCTCATACTTTGTTTTGACATCTGTGTTAGCAGTGTGGTGGTGTTTTGATTTAGCGCTGTGTGTCTATAGATTTCTCTCTGCCTGTATCTTCTCATTGTTCTTCCATTTGGTTTTTGCAGGCCACTGGAGCTACATTAAAAAACCCAGAGCTTCGTGGTCCAGGTTGGCAACATTTGCACCTTATCATTACCAATCTGGTGATAAGTCATGCTCAGCAGAGGACACCGAATCCCCAACATGCATGCATGTGAAGCAGAGTCAGCCCATTGCCTTTGCATGGCCTGAGTTGCTTGAGAGATGTGTCAGCTTTCTGCAGGAGTTACCAGCAGCATGACTTTTCCTTGACCCAAGCGGGCTCTCATACTTGCCACAAGTGATGGAATCATAGAAGAGACTAGTTTGGGTTAGAAGGGACCTTTAAAGGCCATCTAGTCCACCCACACCATGGGGGGGACCTCTTCAACTAGATCAGGTTGCTCAGTGCCCTGCCCAACCTGGCCTTGAATGTTTCCAGGGATGGGGCAAAATTCCAGGGATGAGGCACCAAAGAAACAACAGGGTCTGATGTTGTCAAGGTTTATCAAAGTTACATTAACCTCTGTCAGAGTCCTTCTGCAGCTTCTACAAGACAGGGACAAAGAAAGAAATTTGCAGGTAATGCTCCAAAATGAAAGCTCTGCAATAAAGCTGGGTGCCTGACTTCTACACAAACTGACTTCCAGGACAAAATTAATCTCACCTAACATAGGCATCTACATGAAAGAGGCCTCCATGCAAGCTAGTCACCCCAGGCTCCCTTTATAGTCAATGAAGAGAAACAGAGCATGGTTCTGACCTAATAGAAATGTCTACGTGGGGCTGAGATGGATTGCACCTCAGAAGTGCCTGTTTTCCTCTCTTGACTCTAACGTCTGGGGAGCACGGGGTATGCAGCTCAGATGGAGACGTCTGCAGGCGCGCGGCTGGAAAGCCAAGTAAGATGGATTTCACCACGATGAATTCCCCCGGAGTGACAGTGAAAGAGCTTGCCGGCGAAGCATGCCAGATCTTAGCTCTAATATTTTAGGAGTTAAGTACGTTCTTTGCACTGAAAGGAAAAAAAGACTGAGCAGAGAGGGGGCAGCACACACAAAATCAGACTTACTGTACTCAGAGGCGAAGGGAAGGCAAATACTGTCTTAGAGCTGAAAACTAGAAAGTACTTTGTGTTAGCGCAGCCTGGCCTTCCTGGGGACACTGGCTGGAGAAACATCACTTCCCCCAGTTCAGGGTATAAAAAAGCCTGGGTCAGACAATGCATTGGAGGAAGGAGATGCCTTAATGAAATATTCTGGTCATGCAGTGTCTTGTGATAACTCACTAAACATGGTGCATTGCCAATTGCATTTTAGAAGAATAAAACTCTTCCCATTTGCAACTCCCCCTGGACATTTTTAATCAGCTAATTTCTCCCAGGGCTACCCAGGCAGGCCAGAGTTCAGGCAGGATTCCCATTAGAAATAGGAAAGACCTGTCTGATCACTGAGTTTATCCAGCTGTGTAGTTTGCAGTGAATAATGACCACTGGGGCTTCAGCAAATTGTGGGGGCAGTGGGGCAAGGGAGGCAAGTGACGGCTATGAATCATCACAGGCTTGCTGGCTATGGAGGCTTGTTACGGTATATGTTATTGAGGTGGTTTCTCTATATATGTTTATGCGTGTATTTACATGATTATGGCATCTTTCTGCTAGATTCCCCCGATACTCATTTTCCTTCATGTAGCAAACCCATAGTCAGAGCTGGTTTTGGGGAAGAGGATACTTCTTGGAACCAGGGCAGGTGTAACCCTTTTTTAGGATAATTGCACTGTATCTGGGAGTAAATCAGATTCATTTCTCTTTTGCATGGAGTATGTGACCTCTTTACTGTCATCCCTGAATGTCCCTCTGGAAGGGTCTATCTTCCCATCACCTCCATCATAGAATGGTTTGGGTTGGAAGGGACCTTTAAAGGTCATCTAGTCCAACCCACCTGACATGACCAGGGACATCTTCAACCAGATCTAGTTGCTCAGAGCCCCGTCCAACCTGACCTGGAATGTTTCAAGGGATGGGGCACCTCCCATTTCCCTGGGCAACCTGGGACAGGATCTCATCACCCTCACAGCAAAGAATTTCTTCCTATTCTTTAATCTAAATCTGCCCTCTTACAGTTTAAAACTGTTCCCTCTCGTCCCATGGCTCCCCTCCCTCATCCAGAGTCCCTCCCCAGCTTTCCTGGAGCCCCTTGAGGGACTGGAAGGGGCTCTAAGGTCTCCCCGGAGCCTTCTCTTCTCCAGGCTGAACCCCCCCAGCTCTCTCAGCCTGTCCTCACAGCAGAGGGGCTCCAGCCCTCCCAGCATCTCCGGGGCCTCCTCTGGCCCCGCTCCAACAGCTCCGTGTCTCTCCTGTGCTGAGGCCCCAGAGCTGGAGGCAGTACTCCAGATGGAGTCTCACCAAAGAAGCCCCACACAGATGTCTGCCTACCTCAAACAACTCAGTAGAGCAGGATGAATCCCATACGAGAAGTTTTGTCTCATTTGAAAGCTGTCTCACTTCGGGGGCTGCACTCTGAACTCATCTTTAAAGTTCTGCATGGAGTAACCATCACCTGATCCTTTCTCTGTGTTGTCCTGCAGAACAAGGATCCTTCATATCCTGGAAGGTTTTAAGGCCACATTTCAATGAACATGATGAGCTGCCACAAGCTGTCACCACCATGGGGAAAAGGTACCTCACCACCTCCTGCCCCAGAACAGGGAATTCTGGGCGTTACACCAGGTCAGGCAACTAAACAATTTAAATGAAAACTTCTCTTCCTGAGCTATTTTACAGGAATATCAATCCCTGCAATGACACAAATGGCTGCGTTGGCCCCAGGGAACCAGTGGTGAGGGGATGGGGAAAAGTACCCATGGCAGGCGGAGCACGAGACTGCTGCTCTCCCAGGCAGTGCTGGCATAAAGTGTTCACTGCAAGGCTGAGGGTTTTTACATTATCTAAAGTCACTATAGCCCTAAGAAAACCAGGCATATATAATATTCCTATTAATTTTTTTCATGCATATCAGTGGTTCTTTCTTCACTGTTTGTAATTTCAGAGCTTATGTTTGTGGCCTCACTAAGCCAGCCTACGAGAAACTGTAGAAAACAACATGGAAATTGAATATAAACGAAAGTGAAGGCGACGGGAAACCAGCCAGCATAAAACTGGTGGTGATCAGCCTGCATTCCCCTTGTGAGCTGAAAAATGCAAAACAAGCATTGCAAAGTGACAGAGGGAATATTCCCCTTTAAATATTTATTGGGTTTTTTTCTGTGCTATAATTGATAGTCCAGGAGGTATCTATTTTAAAAAACATTTTTGTCATGAGATTGGCCCTTTGAAAAGTTTCAAAACACAGCTAAATTAGTCTCAAAACTGCTAATGAAAGAGCACTCCAGGTGCAAAGAGGAGCTGGCAAAGCTGAGTACAGAAACAAACCGTCAGCCGCCTCAGAAGAAATGCATCTGGTATAGATGGGGACAGGATCTTAAAATCAAATAATAGGCTTATGTCACTTCTCTTGTCATGTTGTAATTAAAGAATGAGTTATTCTGTGCAGGGGTGGGGGTTCGTTTTGTCCCTTCAAATAGTCTGTGAGAGCTCTGGGCTGGTTCTCATGTGTCACCTTTCTGTATTGCGGGGCACAGCTAAGGCTGCGGAGCGTAAATCAGTGGTCCTGGCTGGTGACTTGCAGTTAATCCCCTGCCATCCTTTGGCCCTCCTGGGTGCTTGTGTGGTCTGTTCACATATTGTTTAAAAGAAAAATAACACGACATCAGTGGGACAGACCCTCAGCTAACATCAAGGGGCCTGTCTCTGCCAACCTTGCTTTGCCCTTGTTCCAAATAAGCTATTTATAAGGGTCAATGCCGATTCAGTTGTTATCTTTTTGAACTTTTTTTTTTCAGTAGTCTTGCAGACCAAATGAAGTAATTTGGGACCATCAATTACACTCCAAATGATTTTTGTTTGTTTGTTTGTTTGTTTGCTAGGCTCTTCCTCCAAAAGGAAACATGAAAGGAACAGAAGAAGGTGTAGAAGGAAAAAATTGCTATTGGACTTGAATGGGGGTTGAAAAGTGGCTGGTATTTCAAGCAAATATAGAAAAATTAATCCTTGAAGACCAAGCCTAGCTGTCAGAGAATTTTTTGGATTTCCCCTTCCAAACAAAAGGATTGACTTCAATGACAGGCCTCCAGCCCTGATTTGTGCCAGCAAAGTTGCATGCGAAGTGCATTTGACAGAGGATATTTTGATGGGAAACCTCTCCCCCCACACCTCTCCTGTGTTACAGCCTGAGAAAGGAGAGACATAAAAACCCAACAGGGTGGATTCTCCAAGATCAGCTTAATGTGGCTCTGGAGGAAAGGCTTAGCTATAGGAGACCAAGTGTGCGGTGAGACTGTACCTTTAATGACAAAAACAAAAACAAAGCAAGAAAAGAAACTTGGGCAGGCAGGAGGAGTTCTCCAGGGAACTTTTCCGTTTTCAGCAGCCATCCTCCTCTGCACATTTTAGTTCCCGAGGGACAAGATTGCCTCTGGTGGAAGCAGGCTCAGGGCCACACATTTCCAGGCTGAACTTGGTTCTTCCTATCGTTTTGTTGTTTGGGGCAAGAGGAAATCATCAGTAAATCAACTGCAAAAAAATGGTAAGTCATCGGTAATTTTGGAAAGTGCAGAAGTCTGGTAGGTGAAGGTGAAGTTTTGAGCACAAGGCTTGGCCAGGCAGTGTCAGCAGCAGATAATGTCCCAGCACTGACCTCTTGCTGTGCCTCTTCAATCAACACCTCTGGCCATCACCTGTAGGACGTGACCCCCTTGCAGCAACCCTGTTAGACAAAGATGCCCCTTTGGCAGACACTGAATTTGCAGATAAGACAAAGGGAAGTCCAAAGTCAAGTGGGATAGCTTCGGCATTCAATACATTAATCAGCTTTTAATACTTACAGAAGGTGATGTAACCTTCTCCCCACACGGGGGTATCTTGGGCCTCAGTTTCCCTGCATGAACCTCTGGCTGGAAATGTCTCCTTCCATTCCCTCCAAATTGTTATTGACTGATGAATTCCTGATAAAATGAAGGTTTCCAATCCAGGACTTTAACCCCAGTCTCTGTCATCACCCTATACAGGCAAGCTGGTAAAATGCAATGCCCGTGAGCATTGAGACATCTTTTGCTCTGCACGTTAATATAGACCTTTCCCGTTCACATCTTGAACTGGTCTTGAGCTTCTTTGAAGTGCAGGACTGGTCCTAGTGAACCTCCTCTTCTTCACCATGCCATACTGTCCCCCAGAGTTGCATGGGTAGGGTGCTCCATGGAAGAGTACATGGACTTTAACCGGAAGAACTCTTTAGAAGAGCATGAACTTTTTCAAGGACATGTAGTAATAGGACAAGAGGTAATGGCTTTAAACTGGAAGAGGGGAGATTTAGATTAGATGTCAGGAGGAAATTTTTCACTGTGAGGGTGGTGAGCCCCTGGCGCAGGTTGCCCAGAGAAGCTGTGGCTGCCCCATCCCTGGAGGTGTTCAAGGCCAGGTTGGACGGGGATTTGAGCAACCTGGTCTCGTGGGAGGTGTCCCTGCCCAGGGCAGGGGGTTGGAACTGGATGGTCTTTAAGGTCCCTTCCAACCTAACCATTCTGTGATTCTATGATTCTATGAACTCCAGAGTTCCCAAAAATGTTCCAAATCCCACAGATCTCACCAAATCACTGGTTGGGGAGAGCAAAAAGATTTCCCTCCCTCTTTATATTAGAAGGCCCATCTCAGGTTTGGACCAGAAAATGGCACCACAACTTTTGGAACCATGTCTGGCTTGAAAGTGTGCAGTCAAAGCACAAGATTTGAGATGACCGAGACTCTGTAACACAGGTGATGGGTTGCCAGCTCTCAAACTTCAGCTATGGAACTCCTAGCATCTCAGCAGCTACTGCCAAGGCACCAGAGCCCAGGAATTTAGCTGGGCAAGATAACAAGATGGTCAGGTGGGTTACCTTTGAGATGGTGTATCTGCTGCACTTCATTAAGTGCTCTCCTGATGTCTGCTTTGGTTTGCACGAAAACTTGATTGCATGAATATCCCTGCAGAAATCGAGGTGTGAGGTCACACGTGTCTTCAGTGTGTTTTGCTGTATGAAAATAAAACTTGCGGTGGTGTGAGATGTTTATGAGGTGATATCCATACCTGGGAGACAGGAAGAGAGGAAGAAAGCCAGAGTTCAAGTGCACAGGTAAGTAGCATTAAAAAACTTGCCAAATTCACCTTAAAGAAATGCAGTCACTGATACAGACCTCAAATTTCCCCTCTATTTGCTGTATGAGTTTCTGAAGTTCTGCACTACTGTCCTTCAGACACTTATCCATTTTTTTCATGGTGGTGGAGTTAGTGATAGGAGTGTCATTGTCACCTTAGTGGTGTTTGGAGATAAGAAAATGCAGTAGCCAAACTCCTGGAAGATCACTACAGGCAAGAAGCAGGAAAGGGGAAAGGTGAGGACGGAAATACGTGTTTTATGTCTAAAGTCAGGTAACTGGCTTTCATCTAAGAGAAAACAGGGACAAGACATGATTATGGATCTACAGGGAAAAGGAAGGAAAGGAGAAGAATACCGGAGCATCACCAACAAATAAAAGCTACTGGCTGTGAGATGAGATAATATTGTCTGGGGGAATTCGGTTATGATCAGCATCTGCTTTGTATTCAGTTTCGCTTTCACCAGTGTCTTCACTGGAGATGGTTAGAGAAGTTGTCTTTCCAGCCATAAATGTGCGTGTGGGAGTCAGTGCTCCAGTCCGATGGGTGTCAGCCAGGTGGGTGAGACCAGATGCAAGAATTTCAGATTTACAAGGAATTCCTGTTGCCTTGCGAGGGGCGGACAGTCAGGAGGGAGGTAGGAGTGTGCTGCTTTGGCTGGAGAAGAGATGCAGGATGCTCTGATCTGTACATCATGGTGCTGGGAGTCAGGAACTCCTGCTAGTTCTGACAGTTCCCTTTTCGGCCACGGATATGTCAATGAAACAAAAATGTTCAGAGCTGGCAGCTTAAGATGTAGGCCCCCACAATGACATGGCTTGAACTTCAAAGGAGCTGAGTAACCAGCAGGTTTCATTTGTTTTGGCATCTCTGTAACGAAATAATAGGAACCGAGTAACCGGGAGCATTTCCAAGAATTTGTTTAGGGTTTTTTTACCTTTTCTGCCTCAGTTTCCTTCCTAGTGAAAGAAGACTATGCTTGCCTCTCCCATGAGATCACAGCGAGGAGCTGCACGTGAGATCTTAAAAAATGGACAAGTCACATTTTTGGCTTCAATTTATATACCAAAAAGGAAACTTCTAGTTCAGGCAGTGATGAGTTAAAGCTCCTGACTGCAAGGAGAAGCAGCCCTCTCTCAAGTGATGCGAGTGGTGGTAAGAAGGAGCTCCCTTAGGGGTGTCCCATGCGGCGTGGTGGCAATGGAGGAGCTGCATTACTGCAGCACCCATTTGTAGCTTAAAACACGTGTCTTGAGTTGCATCACTCCATTTTGCAGCTGGGACACGTGAAACGTGACATGGACACTTCACAAAGATGAAAGGTAACTTGGCTTTCTGCAACAAGTTCAGTCCCCTTTGGGCAGCATAGCTAATGCGTGAGTCATTGTGAGACATTTTAGAAAGGTGTAGTTGGGTCCCGAGGGGCTAATCCTGAGACGTAGGTGACCATTATCTCAGACAGCTGACAATATGATCAAGGCCAGGTTGGATGGGGCTCTGAGCAACCTGACCTAGTGAAAGGTACCCCTGCCCATGGCAGGAGGGTTAGAGTAGATGATCTTTGAAGGTCCCTTCTAACCCAAACCATTCTGTAATTCTGTAATTGTATGACCTGTGACCCGTTTGTACAATCTGCCCGATGCTGTGCTGAGGAATCCACCAAAGCAGAGAGGCTCCCTGATTTTCTCTTGGATGGGCAGAAAACAGCGATCTCCAGACCTCAAAACAACAAAGTCATGAGGCAGATCATGTCTAAAGCTGGGTCAGAAATGAAATGACTATGCCATACCTGTTAAAAAACCACTCCAAACTCTTGGGTCTGGGACATATTGGGGTTTTGTAAGTATTTAACAATTTCTAAGGCTAACCTATGGCTTTTGCTTTAAAAAGAGACTTTTCCAAGAGTTGAAGAAGCAGCACTTTGGCTGTCTGTCAGCTTGCAAAGCCCTGTGTTTTGTCTGCCTTTGACTGGAGGGAGAAAATGAAGGCACAGCAAGACAGTAGCTGTGCTGCATCCACTGGGGCTGCTGAGCCCCAGGCAGCCTGACAAAATGCTGCAGAGGTTTCTCCATTGATCCTGTCTGGCTTTTCTTGCTGAGCAATGGAGAAGAATGATTTTTCTCTCTGACTTTTGCCTCTCCAGAAAGTCATTTGCAAGCAGCTCAGTGGGCAAAATGCCACAAGTAATCACTCAGGCCCCAGAATAAGCCACCAGGTTAGGGATTAGTGAGAAATCCCCTTGTAGATGAATGGCTGAGGAACAATCCAATTAAGTGAAGTCCCTTCTTCAGTTCAAGGGCTGAGCTGTTTGGTGGTGGGTTAGGTTTAAATCTTCCTCTGCCTGCTTATAGATTTTAGTACCTTTATGGGATGGTATTTGATGGGAGGGTGAAAGGTGATGCCCACAAAAGTGTGTTCATTGGTGTGTGCAACAGAAGTCTTAACTGACAGAGGGGTCCCCAGAGCAGAATGAAGGCAAGAATGAAGACCACCAAAGTGAAAATAGGCACTGCTTTTGATACACTCTGTTTCAACAGCAAATCGGCCCCCATGACTTCCCCTTGGCAGGAAGGAACGCAGAGGTCTTCGCTGTGCTCTTCCCATGTTAGAAAATGTGGTTGTGTAAAGCAGGAATGGAGAGCTGAGTTGAGAGGCTGATGGCCAACTCCTTTCCTTCTTGGGGACAATTTCCCTTCTGCCTTGTGTTCCTATATCCTAAAATTCATTGGTAACTCTATGTCCAACATGTGAGAGAACAATATCTCAGGTTGTGGGTTGGGAGATACAGTGGGACAGGGTCTTCTTCTTGGCTGCAGCTGAGGGATACAGCATCTCTGGACGGGGACCTTCTAGGCAGCACATCAGTGCCACCGTTCCTCATGCAGCCTAGGTCTGCAGTGGTCTATACAAGAGCTGGATACCTCTGGACTCAGGTTTTCTGTGATTTCAACCTCAATCAGACGGCAGAGTGTTGACTGTTTGGGTGCCTTTGGGGGAAGGAAGGACAGAGCCCTGTCTGAATGTCTGCTGTTACTTTTGCCGCTCAGAGAAAGCTCTGGGTTATGGTAGGGAGAAGGCCAAGTCTCGCTCAAATCACAAGAGGGAGAATTTGGCAGCCTCTTCCCTTAGCGCTCTCCCAGATGTTTGTCATCATCACAGAGACACCGTCCTGGTTTGGCAGCCCCTGCTCTGGGAAATCCCCATGGGCCTGGGAAAAGTGGGGCTGGAGGATGTGAAGTAGTATAGGGTAAGGCTCAAAAAAGCTTGTGGGGAAAGTGGTACGGGTCAGAAAAGCACTGAAACCTCCTGCATATTTATCTGAACCTTCCTGCTCTGGACAATGAATGTGAGGCTTCTGGAGTCCACCAGCTGCACGGCTCACCTGGACTGTCTTTTTGTAAGATTTTGGGTAAATGAGCAAAGATACAAGAACACCCTCGGCTTGTCCAAACCAGAACGCTGTCCCCAGCCTGGCACACTACTCACCCTGCTGTCAGGCAGCTCCAGAGGGCATGGAGTGGGACAGGGATCAACACCTTTTTCCTTGTGAGACTTGAGGTTTTCAGTCCTGGCAAAAAGGGGACAGGAGCTGGTCCCAGGATGGGTGCAAGCAGGCCCCACTTTGGGACTTTATAGATTGTATAGAGGCAACTGTATCACAGAAATATAGAATGGTTTAGGTTGGAGGGACCTTAAAGATCATCCAGTTCCAACCCCCTGCCATGGGCAGGGACACCTCCCACTAGACCAGGCTGCTCCAAGCCCCATCCAGCCTCTAGGGGTGGAGCAACCAGAGCTTCTCTGGGCAACCTGGGCCAGGGGCTCACCACTCTTGTAGTGAAAAATTTCTTCCTGATATCTAATCTAAATCTCCCCTCTTCCAGTTTGATGTACCCAACAAGGAAATGGTCGGCAGATGACAGCGTGGGCTGGGACATGGGTTTGACACCTGGGGTCACCACCACTGAGAAGTCTGGATGCCATGCTCCCAATGCATCAGGAAAGGACATGGCCATGGAGGAAGGGAGGTGGGAGTGAATGCCAGATTTACAGCCTGACTGTGCCCTGGGAGATGCAGAGGTTCTTGGGGAGGGAGGCTTTGAGTGAAGACCTGACTTACGGGAAGGGATCGATAATGTCTTCTTCAAAGACTGTACCTTAAAAAAAGAGTGTAACACTAATACAAGAAACTTTTATTTTACCATTTAGCCTTCAATCTGCACAGAGAATCACTTTTCAGAACTGTAATACTTAAACTCCTACTACAAGCGGGGAGGCGGAGTTTAAATTTATTTTTTTTTTTTAATATTGGAACTCCATTTGGACTGCACGTGAGGGTCCTCAGCTGACCACACTCCCATGCAGGGACTAAGTGATCGCACCCCATAACACCTGGCTTGAAATAGGTCACAAGCATTTGGGCCATGTTGACGAAAACATTTAGCCATGTGCTCTGGTCCTTCCTTGGTCCAGGGCGTGCTTGAAGTGAGGTTTATGTACATTCCTGTCTCGAATTGGCACGTTCTGTACTATCTGTTGGTAGACATGAGTGGGGAACACGGTTAATGCCAGAACGCATTTGACCTTTCTTTTTTATTTCCTTTGCAATTTTATTCCCCTCTTTCATAAAATTCCATTCTGCTTTGCTCTTTGAGATCAGATCCACCCAGGTCAAGCGAATGGCAACCACCGAGATGACAGCTGCTGAAACCATCCGTCCTCTTAGTCTAGCCCAAATGTACATGCATCAGCCGGCGTAAAGCCACCCCAGTCCATTGGGGAGATTTAGTAATATAACGAGGGGAAGGAATGAAATCACCCCCTTGTCTTTCAGGGTTTCCAAATAAACAGCAAGAAGAAAGATGGGGTTTGGTTGTGTGTGTGTTGTTTGGGGTTTTTTTTAATTATTTTTTTTCCCTTACTGCGACAATTCAAAAGCCAGAAGAAAGATTAAAAAAAAAAAAACCACCAAACCTAAACCAACAACAATTAGACCCACTGGTTTCAAGGTGGGTTAACAACGTGCAAAGCACATGCCAGAACATGTGTTATTAGCAATAAAAAAGTCCTTTATTTGTCTCTCTGGGGAATTTCTTTCACACTCACTTTTAAAAAAACTATCTTTATTTGTTTCCCTTCTCTCTCTCTCCTCTCTCTCTCTCACACACACACAACCAGATCACTTAAATAAAACAAAGTTTTATATTCATTCCAGGCAGGGACTCCTGCCAAAATCTGTGCCTCCTTTTTTTCCCCCCACTCATTTTCTTATATACAGACCAGTGATGAAAATACAAAAAAATCTGAAGCCTATGAGGTGACAGATGAACAAGATGTAGAGGCAAATTATCCAAACAGTGCTGAGAAGGAATGGCTTTTACTGGCAAAAGGGAACATATTTTTGCAAAGGTTAGACGAATTTTTCTGTTTCTGTTGGATTTTTCCAAGGCTGGAAATTCTAATTTCAAGAGAAGACTGAGATCCTGCATTTCAGATGTTCCAGGCAATTCTTTCTCTTGATTTGTTTGGCTTTGTTTGTTTGTTTGGCTTTTTTTATCAACAGTGAGGATCTCTGGCTCAGTTTATTTTATGTGCAAAAATCTCATTTGCATTTGTGTGAATACGATTGCCAGACATGCAGTGGAGATTGGCACCACTGACAGCGGGGCAAGGGTAGTGTTGGCTGCAAATTGTACCTGGAGCTTTGCTTCCAAAGATGACCTTGCAGTCCTCGTTGTGTTAAAGTGTCACACATAGGTAGGTATTTCCTGCTGTCTGCACACCCCCATGAACTTCTGCATGGTCCACCAGTGACCAACATGCCTGTCACATTCATCTCTGTTAGGCTGCGCAATTAAAAGCCTGACTTTGTAAGCTCAGAGGAGCAGATGAACCATTGTGGATGGAGGAACCTCAGGACCCCCATCAGAGGAACCCTGATTGCTACTCCCAGGATTATCAAAGGAGGAGGATCAGCCTATGTTCCTGCTCTGAAACTCATAGCCCTCATGTGAAACCCCTGAGAAAGGAAACACAGGGTCATCTTGCAGACTGAGGCAAGTTGCTGTCTACAGGGTATGGGACTCATGAGATGCCAAGGAAAAAGCACTTAGGGGTTGCGTGAGTCTTACACAATGTTTAAGGGAAAGACTAAAGATGGAGAAAGGGAGGAGGGGCTTGGGAGCCAGGTGTTGGAGTGACCATAATGCTGGGCTACGTATGGGAGAGACCAGGGCATCTGCAAGTTGGTTACTGGATTGAACTGGGGATCCAAGCCAGCTACTGGGCAGACCCTCAGGTCTGGTGGTCACCTTCTGATAAGGTGATGGGTTTGAGTCAACTGCTATACATGTGTGTCTGTGCATGAGGCAACTGGGGCAGCTACTGGACAGACTGAGTGCCTAAGGCCAGTAAATATACATAATTATGTGTATACTTTCCACCAATGGTCTTTCACCCTGTTTAGCCAGAGAAGATGCGGCCATTGGCAGCGTTTCTGTTTGTGTGAATGCCGTCTTTTCCATCTGTGTTGATCTGTGTGGCCAGACATGTTTATGTGTATATGCACATATGTACTGTATATACGTGTGTGTGCTGGATGTGGGGAATATAGGGACATGGAGATGCAGCAGTCTCACCCTTATTGGCCTACCAGATTCAGCAGCTCTTACCCTAAGCTGGTATTGCAATGTTCATGGCTGAATCAAGACTTAAAATAGTTGACTTTCAAGAGCAAAGTACCATGTTGGATGAGACGCTATTTGCTAAATATACTTACTCTTGTGTAAATGAAAGTTAGAGACCAGTGAATGAAAAGGAACCTGTCCCTGTGCATCCCACCCCGGTTCTGTTATTGAACTTCACATCATCTGTGGAACTGGCTTTGGCTGTCACTGGAAGACTCTGAGTTCAACAGGCTTCAGATCAGACCAAGTTTGCAAAACATCCTCATGGATGGGTCCTAACAGAGACTTCTGGCCAATGCAGCAGTATAAATATTAAACGATACAGATCGCTTCTGCCAGCTCCTGTCATAGCACATAGGGTTGAAATATCCACAGCAGAAAGTTAGTTCATGTTGCAGCAAACTCTACTTGACGTAAGTGGACGGGACATTCTTGCTGAAGCTAAAATTATTGTTTGCCAAAGACTTGGACTGAAGAAACCACCAAAGTGCCAAAAATGATGGTTTATGGCCTATTTCTAGTCTCCTTTGAGACTGTAGTCATAAAAGAAAATGGCACTCAGATGACAGGAAGTATAAGAGGAGACTGAAAGTTGAATGACTCAAACCAATTGAAACTCAGGAGAGAGGAAGAGAGGGTGCTGAACGCTTGCAAGAGTGTGGAGAAGTAGAAGCAGTTGTGCATAGTGGCACTTGGGTAGAAGCCAAGGTCTGGTCCAAAACTGTAGATAAGAGCAAAAGGAAAGATCTGAAGGCAGACCATCTCAGACAAAGAAGAATCACAACGCTGCCGGATTTGCAAGGCATGGGAGGAATGAAATGTTGGAAGAGGCAATACTAAATGTTCTTGACCTCTGCTCAGCTGACTCAGAGGGAATGTAAAACGCCCAGAGGAATCGTGATTGTGATCTTAGAATGCACGGAGAATTTTACTGCAGAAAACCAGAAATAGTTGGAAGAGTTTGCAATTTAAATTCATCGTTGTTAAGCCTCAGTAGGATTAAAGGGCAGTACAGGCCAATATGGGGCCTGAAAGGAAGGTGAAGATTAGCATAGGAAGAATAATTTGGAGGTCTCTGAAAAGAAGCAGAAGCAAGTTCAAAGGATAATTCAATAAACAAATAAAGAGATACACCAGGGAAAGAGCAAAAACACATGAGGAAGGAAATAATACTGTGCTACACAGACCACTAAGGGAAACACATTGTTTAAGAAAATTTTAAGATGAGTGAAGGCAGATGGATAGGTCTTCTCCATGTGGGGAGATCTTGAATTGGCTTCAGGGGTCTCCTTACAAAGGTCTGCACTTGCGAAGGAGAGATTGAAGAATGATACTCCTTGAGAGTCATGTACTGGGAATACACCATAAGGCACAGTTTTCATGAACATGAGTTTGGAAAGCTTCATGTCTCCCCCTTGCTTTTATACAGGCTGTTAGATGTCAGCAGGTGACTCCTGTTGATGTACCAAAACCTCTGGGTAACTCTCAGCACATGAGGTTCGAGCCTTAAGTGGCTGGGGAGGTTCATTGGGAGGCTGTGGCCTTCAAATGCTTCTCTTCATAAAGACCCTCCTGGTCAAGAAGTGACCCCTTTATGCAGTCACCCCTTTAGGCTCGCTCTTGTCCTCAAACATGACTTCATCTCAAAACTGCCTTGTTGGTGAGGAAAGGTCTAACTAGGCCACAGTGAGGCATTTCTGGGGTTTGTGGTTCCAGTTATATTTGGTTTGGGGCTGGTTTTGGTTGTCTGAGGATGTCCTGGGGTTTCAACACAGTGAGTGTGAGTCTTTGTGTCACCTTCTTTCAAATCTGTCATCTGTCAAGCAAGTTGGAAAATAATGCAGAGAAGAAAGAGGAGGTAAAGGATGGGAAGAGGGGAGAAACTATTTCCTTTTTTTTGGACATTATTCAGACAACCTCTTTTGAAATAACTGTTGTGGCACGTGACTCACAAGGGAAGAGAAGGGTCCTTTCTAGCTAAGCTAAGGAACTGGAAAGGAGCTGGTGAGCACGGCATTTCCCAAAGGATGGGGAGAGTACTTGTTTGAGCTTTGCAGGTTTTTCTTCCCTGAGCACCAAATTTGTAGGATCATCGCCGGAGTTAGTGCTAGGTAGCTGAGGAGATCAATGGTTTAAATCTCTCACTACAAAGCATTTCCTTCATCACCTGCTTTTTTCAGGCCTGCAGGGCATTTCTCCAAGCCTCAGGAGTGGGGTTTATCCCAGCAGACTTTAGTCACATACCAGGGAAATGTTTTGTCCTGCACAACTCAAGATAGACCCACACAGCAGACAAAACACGTCCCATTTGGAGATGAACTCAGCAGATGTCTCATAGACAAGGCATGACAAATTCAGATTATAAAGCATGGACGTGTGGAAGTAAGTGTGGTTAGTGCTGGGAAATGACACCAAAGGAAGTGGAAGATCTCTCTTGTGTCTTTGGAAACAGACTCTGTGTTTCTTTACTCAGGATGAGCTGCCATCAAACACAAATTATTGGGCTTAATATACACGTAACTGGGTAATCCTATTTGGAGATGAACGATTGTCCAAATAGGACCAGGACAATTTATGTGGTGTAGACGCCTGACTACTAGTTGATGGTTGAAGGGATGGTTGAAGTTAGCAGAGAATTTAGGCTTTTGATGCTGAAAAAGCAAGAGAAAAGAGAAATATCTCACAACGAGAAGTGTAGATATTCAGTCTGCTAACCCATCAAGAGATAAATCAAAGTGTGACTTGATTACCATGTAAGGTATCCTGTAGAGGAGAATACAAGTTTCCAGGGGTTCTCATGCAATGGAGAAAGAGCAAAGCTAATGTGAGCAGATGTCTCATAGACAAGGCATGACAAATTCAGATTATAAAGCATGGACGTGTGGAAGTAAGTGTGGTTAGTGCTGGGAAAAGACACGAAAGGAAGTGGAAGATCTCTCTTGTGTCTTTGGAAACAGACTCCGTGTTTCTTTACTCAGGATGAGCTGCCGTCAAACACAAATTATTGGGCTTAATATACAGGTAAAACTGGGTAACAACATTAAACAGCCTGCAATGTACAGGTCAGATGAGCTAACAGTCCCTCCTGGAGTTACACTATGATCTAAAACTGTTTATTAATCTAAAACTGGTCTGTCTGCAGGTTTTTTGGCGTGTTTCTGGTTTTGGAGATTAGTCCAAAGTGTGTGGATTTGATTAGGATTGCTGAAAGGGTCCAGAACCAGAGATAGAGGCTGTTTTTTTTTTTTCTTAAAAGCATGCAGCACACAACAGAAAAACCCTTTCCTTTTGCTCCAAAATATAGCATATCCCACACCCTCAAAATATTTTTTTTTTTTTTTTTTTTTTTCAAATCTACAAAGCACAGTACTCAATCTGGGAAATGATTTTAGCTGTTTTCAGAATTTTTTTAAGTGTGAATTTAGTGCTGTTCTGCAGTGCTTCTGAAGCCCAGGATGAGCAAGCAGAGAGACATCCTGAAATTCCATCTTGCATTTAAAGAGGATACAGACCTTCATTTCTGGGGAAAGGAGCCTTAAATGAGAAGCAAGGAGAGATTTAAAAGTTTTTCTGTCAATGTAAGTATCTTCTGGAGGTGTCATCAATGCAACTAGTTGTGGGAATCACTCATCACTCAAACAGAAGTGGAGATGTCCGAGCAGTCAAAATGGCAGAGGTACAAAATCACAGTCTGCAGTCAGTTAAAGCTCTGTAGAAACCAGAAGACAAAGGAAAAACAAGATGTGTCTTGTCCCAGAAACACCTCCTGAATTTTGTGTTGATTTCATTACTTCCTAGGGTGGACTCATGATTTTTTGGATGGCTGTGCTGGATAGTACTGGCAGGTGATGACACCGGCGCCTTGAAACACAGGAAGAATGAGAAGTGGAAAGAAAATGCATGCTGTCCTTGGATACAAAACACTGTCTTTTGTCTCAGGTCTTAGAAAGCTCTAAGTTGTTGGTCCTTGATGTACAGGAATGCTATATCAGTTATTTGTGGATGTTAAGAAAAATATATTAGCTGTAAAGATGGTGTGGACTAGGAGTGGAGAAGGGAGAGACATCTTTGCAAATGTTTAGCAATGTAAAGGCCCCTAGCGCTTCGGAGTTCAGTGCACTGCTTCCCATCACTTCAGAGCCACAGAGGACACAACAGCGCTGGTCTGTATGTGAAAAACAGAGGCAAAGGGTTTCAAACTGAATTTTGACTGATTTGGTTAAGGGCAGGGGGCAGGCAATGAGGGACCTGCTTCTAAGACAGGTTGTTCAACACCTTCTGAAAACAAGGTCCCCAGAAAGTCTTCTGATGTAGATACACAAAGTCATCTTGACGTTTTGGAAATCTGAGACTTGCAGGGTAAAACTCGGTCCCTCTAGCTGTTGGCATGATCATAGAATTGTAGAATCGTTATGGTTGGAAGAAACCTTTAAGATCATCAAGTCCAACTACCTGAAAGGATTTTGTAATGAAGTGGAGGTCGGTCTCTTTTCCCAAGAAATGGCCTCAAGTTGTGCCAGGGGATGTTTAGATTGGATATCAGGAAAAATTTCTTCACTGAAATGGTTGCCAAGCATTGGAACAGGATGCCCAGGGAAGTGGTGGAGTGGACATCCATGGAAGGATTTAAAAGACGTGTAGATGTCGTGCTGAGGGACATGGTTTAGATATTGCTTTAATGAAGATTTGGAGCACGCCAACTGTAGATGGATTGAGGAAGACTTAACAACTCCTGTTATGTCCCCCAACATCCAGCCAGCTGACCCCATTCTTTGAAATAAAGAAAAGCTTTTTCACCCATCAGGGTAGCAACAACAAAACAAGGCAACAAAAGAGAATAGCTCCATCCACCATTTGGCTGAGTCAATAGTTTCAGACACTTCCAAAGCTGCTTTGATATGGCCTTTTCCACCCTGAGTGCCACCAGGGTGTTTTCCATTCAGGGAAGCTCCAGCCTCTACCATTTCAAAGAGATACTTTCAGATCTCACCTGAAAGAGCTTTGCAGATATTTTTTGAGTTAAAGTTTCACAAAATACCCAGGGCATCTGAGGCACCCACCACTGGTCATTAAAACTGCTGAGCACCCCTAACCTCGAGAGAAAGCAGGAGGAGAACGCGGTGCTCAGTACTTTGGAAAAGCTGACTTTTAAAGTCATTTGCCTGTGTTGGGGCTATAAATACAACCCCCCTTCTCCTGAGGCCCTGCAAGGCAGTCCTTTCCCCTCCTTGAAAAGGGTTGTAGGTGCTGAACAGTTTTGGCTGAAGCCTGGGGTCAGTTAGCTTGGTCGGTAGAGAGCTGGCTCCCGACCAGAAAACACAAAGTGGATGTAAATGGTAATTTCTGTAGCCAAGGCAATTTTCAGATGGGGAGAGGAAAAAGAAGTGAATAACAGAGTGAAGTATAGTGTTGGCTGAGACAGAGAAAAAAGTCAGATAAATTACACTTAAAAAGTGACTTTCCTGTGGTAGTGATTCCTTATGATCTTTTTGAGCCACCCCCATCACGCCGGAAGATTTTTAGGGGGTTTCTTAGCACACAGCACTTTCTGTTTCTCTTTCTTCTTAAAATGCCAGCCATTATTCCAATGAAACCTCTTAATTAATTAACATTCAGCTCTGTGACGTGAAAGTCGATCAGGGGCTGAGGATCAGGCCCACCACTTTGCGGCAGTCCCAGCGGTTTCGGTTTTGTGCTTTCCCTGCCCAAGATCTTGCATTTTGACATATTGCTTCAATACAGCACATTTTATGACACCTTTGCTGGAGGGCCAAAGGCCACATTCCTTCTATCTATACTGCATGCAATTTTCATTCTCTTGTCTTCAATGCATTATAGAAATTTTTCTTTCTCTCTTTTTCTTTCTTCCCCCCCCAGGATATTGTGGGTTATTACCTCAATCCTTTTTCAGCTGAGGAAGGTTTGAGGTAATGACCTGAAACTTCCTGGAAAAGATCCCAAAAAGCCCCAAATGGAAACCACATGCAACATATTAGGGACCCTCAGTGCATAAAGAAACATTAGTTCAAGTAACGAGAATGTACATTGATCAGCTACTTATGTACCAGCTGGTAAAAGGCATGTATGATCAGCAATGCACGAGAACCGAGTGAGGGAATTAGTTGATCTACGAAGTTATAGCAAGAAAGGTGTAAAATATATTTTCTCTTTTAGGAACTAGTTTCCTTAATCACCATCCTTGCAGCTGGGTCAGGGATCTGAGTCTTTGTGGTAGCAAAAAACTGGAAGAGATCCACAGAACCTGCATGACGCCAAATGCTGTCGGGTTATGAACCCACGGAGCCCCACCGACGCTCGCTTGATGCTGTAGTATCAATGAGGAAATGCCTGAGAACTTTTTATTGTTACCGCAGGGAGAAAAGAGTTTTCTTTTTCTCTATGCCCAGTTAAAATAATTTCCTTTTTCATCAGCGACAAGAAAAAGCGTTGTCTCCCCCCCCCCCCCCCCCCCCCCCCCCCCCCGCAATCCTATAGTTCTACTGGGACAAGCGAGAGGGGATCATGATAAAATAGCCATTTTGGCCCGCCTCCAGGAAGGTATTTCAGCTCTTGATTTCCACTGAAGTCCAATGCACTCATGGAAGTGAAGGCGAGTTAATACTAAGTGGCTCTGGGCCTTTGGTGTTGCAGAGCCATCGCGTCATCTGATGTAAATCTCACTGTGCTCTACCATGGGAACACGACTTGTGCTTTTTTGGAGTATTGTTTTATTTAACCCAGATGATGCAATACAGCCCAGAGCCCAGTGGTATCCATTCTTCTTCCAAACAAAGGACAACCTCCTGCCACAGAAAGATGCAAAGTATCAAGAGACCTGCAAGAGTAAGACCAACTTGGGTGCTGCAATCCAGTATCACCTGTCACACCTGTGGAGGAATGTGAGCTGTGACAACTGCCATCTCCCAAACACGCTAATCTGGAGACCTCCAACACCCCCAAACACAACAGAAGAAGGAGCCACCAGCAAAACAGTCCCTCTGTGAACACAGCGAGAGGATGCTTATGGTGGGGGAAAGGACCCTCACATATAGCTTCCCTTCCCTTCTTTCCCTTCCAATGAAGCCACACTAGATAGCATAAGTTAATGAGAGCAGAACAACGACTTTTGAACCATGAAGTCCAGACAGTTGCCAACTCTCATGACTTTATGGTTTGGGTCCTGATGTTTATTGTTTTTCTTAAAGCCCCAGTTCCAGGAGCTGAATATATGGCCTTTCATTTCTCCCTCCCTCTGGGGGGAAAAATACAAAAAGGAAAAAAAGAAAAAAGAAAAGAGTTTACTTTAGCCCTCATGAATGTTGAAAAAGCTAGAATATATATATCCTGAGTGTGCCTAAATGTTCCAAAACCAAGGAGTCAATGGAAAAGAATCCAGAGTGCATCAATTCTCATGATTTCTAAGCCAGTCTCAGAATTTATGAGCCTGCTGCTTCACAATTCATCATTTCTTCATGATTGGCAGGGGTGCAATGGAATATAAGAAGCAGCTGAGAGGAAGAAAAGGCAAAGGCTAGATGTTTGACCTGGTTCTCCATGGTGGGGTGGGCTGGGCAATTATTTACAGTAATTCTTCTGCACCTCAGTTTAGTATCCAAAATTGCCTTGCCTGTCACTTTTGCATGTCAAAGTTGTAAATTTGTAAAAAAAAAGGCTTGAATTGGAAACAGTTTGGTAACAAGTTCAGGAAATTTTGGAATATTGTTCCACTTCTATTTTATTCAGTCCACGATTTCCTTCTCTTTTTTTTTTTTTTTTTTTTTTTTTTTGCCTCCTGCCCAGCAGTCGTTTTGCAACAGGTCTTTGCCCTGGGCATGGCCTTTTTGCACATTAAGAAGCACAAAAGAAGCGGAGAATAAAAGGCGACCTCATTTTTTGTTTTCACAGGTTTCCTAAGAGAAGAGGTTTGCCATCTGGGTGGAAATCTGACAAAACATCACAGGAGGGGTTGAGCCCATCAGCCAAGCTGAACAGCTGTGGGGAAGCTACATGAAAACCAAATCACTCCACTGGAATAATTTATTGTGGCCGGCTTGCGGGGATAATAACAAAAAGACATTTGGCTCTTTTATCTGCTCTTGCAGTGTGAGGTCCCATGCCAGACATTTGCAAAGCACGGTTTTCAAGCTACGGTGAGAGCTTCACCTGGGACGTTGTGCAGGAGTCAACTAGGAGGAGAAATGGCACGTGGTACCTCTGTGGCTCTGTGCTGTGGTATCTCAGGGCTTCACAGTCCATCTCTTCGCCATGGCCTGCTGGTGAAGTTCTATTAATTGTCCTGTGTTAGTTCTAGATTGTTAATGCCCAACCAGAGATATTTCTGGTCCTTGGCTTGTGGTGGTCGTATTTCTGTTGGGTGAAAGTCACACAGCCAAAAGCACTGGTCTGATGCACTGCCACTGGGGTGTTGGGACAGGGGACACCTCAGACCATCTCACCTTCTCTCTTACCACCAGGAAAGTAGCACATTGGGCTTAGGATCACTTTTCATCACCTGGGTCCTCCTGAATCTGGATGGCCTATAGGTTATCATTTGGGTCCCAGATCTCCTCCACCTGAAAATACCCTGCCAGACTGTGACCTCCTTGCCTTTGGTTCTCAAGAATATAGCACTGTCTACCTTCTCTTTTGGCTAGATGCATGCCCAGATGACTGCACTGACTTTACTATTAATCAGAGGTAATTTACCTCTCTAGGACTAGATGCTGGCAATTAGCAGTGAAAGTACTTCAATCAAAACAATCAAAGAAATAAATATTAGGGAAAACAGAGAGAAATAAGGTCTGCTGAGAAACCACTTCCAATTTGGCAGGGTAATGCTCAGGCACGTTCAATGAAAGTTCATTTAACTTTCAAAACAAAACAAAACAAGACAAATAGTATTCCTGCAGTCCAAGAAGTGCTGGTCGAAAGGGATCTCTGGAGGTCTCTCATCCACACAAACGTGAAAGCAGCACACAATTTATTGCTTGTTGTATTTGCCAATACAGAAAATGGTTTGGCGTTACCCATCTTTCTAACTATTCCTCAAGTAGCCTGAGGCTGGTTTTAGATCACTCCTTGAATAACCCCAGCTCCCTCAAGCTCTCCTTGTAGGTCTTGCACTCCAGGCGTCTGACCACGTTGGTAGATTCCCAGAGCTTTGTGTTTCTGGTTTTAAATCTCATCTGGAAGGAAGGTGGGCCAAGATAGGGGCAATGCAAGGAAATCAGAAAGAGCCTTCCCTCACAAGAGGGCTGGCTCAGTTTTGGGACCTCGAGGAATTTGCATGTCTCTGAAAAGATGCTGGTAAGTGCAAGCGCAGATTTAGTGGGTAGGCTGGGAAAATCCATCATCTTTTCCCTCTTAGCACTGCTCCATCTATCACACACGCAACGCTACAAGATGAGGAGCCAGACTGCTGCCCTTCTTTATGTTACAGCTCCCTGTAGCCCTGCAGCACTTGAGCCCGAATTCAGAGGTCTCTCAGACTGTTCCTTGGCAATGGAGCATAACACACAGCATGTAGTTCGTTCTGCCTTTCCATTATAAACCTCTTTTAAGTTGCATGTGACTTTGCCACACTTCAGCAATTCAACTTGACATTTCCTATGCCTCGGGCTGATTTCTTGGTGAGAAGCTTGCATAAAACCGGTCCCTCAGCTTGTGAACATTAAGTGGCTTTGCCAAAGTCTTATTTTTTACCTTTTTTTTTTTTTAATTCACAGGGTCGGATTCTCAGCTGGTGTCTACAGTTCACAATTGCTATGTACCTATGCCAGCTGCTGCTGCTATCTCGGCAAATTGCAAACTGTGCAGAAAGCATTATGTTTTCATGGTACTGTTAATTCTTATTAGGCATGAGCCTTTTTTTTCCTTTCTCAGTCAGGGCTTGCCTGGGCCATGGTTGCAGCGAGCTCAGGTCCCTGTTGTGTGATGCAAAGCCTGAGAGCTGGGGAGCATCACGTGCCAAGTGTCTGACTCAGGTTTGGCACAAATCTTGCCAAGATAATGCTGATACTTGGATGTTTCTGCATGATGCTCAAAAATGTGTCTCAGAGAGTGAGGTGTCTCATCTGAATGACTTCCAAACAAGTGATCTTTTATTTTTTGTGCTTTGAATTGCAACTTTCATTTAAAGTACCTTCTTGCTTTTTCTCCCAGAAGTTGATGTGTAACGTCTTTACCAAGACCTCTTTTATCAATGATCTGGATGAGGGGACTGAGTGCACCCTCAGTAAGTTCGCAGATGACACCAAGTTGGGTGGGAGTGTCGACCTGCATGAGGATAGAAAGGTGTTACAAAGGGATCTGGACAGGCAGGATCAATGGGCTGAGGCCAATGGTATGAGGTTCAACAATGCCAAGTGCTGGGTCCTGCACTTGGGTCACAACAAGCCCAGGCAGTGTTACAAGCTTGGGGAGGAGTGGATGGAAAGCTGCCCGGCAGAAAAGGACCAGGGGTGTTGGTGGACAGCCAGCTGAATATGAGTCAGCAGTGTGCCCAGGTGGCCAAGAAGGCCAACAGCATCCTGCCTTGTATCAGGAACAGTGCGGTCAGTAGGACTGGGGAAGTGATCCAGTGCCTGTACTTGGCACTGGTGAGGCCCCACCTCGAGTGTTGAGTCCAGTTTTGAGCCCCTCACTCCAAGACAGACATTGAGGTGCTGGAGCGTGTCCAGAGAAGGGCAACGGAGCTGGTGAGGCGTCTGGAGCACAAGTCTTGTGAGGAGCGGCTGAGGGAGCTGGGGGTGTTCAACCTGGAGAAAAGGAGGCTGAGGGGAGACCTTCTCGCTCTCTACAGCTCCCTGAAAGGAGGGTGTAGCCAGGGGGGGTCGGTCTCTTCTCCCAAGGAACAGGTCATAGGACAAGAGGAAATGGCCTCAGGTTGGGCCAGGGGAGGTTTAGATTAGATATTAGGAAAAATTTCTTCACTGAAAGGATTGTCAAGCATTGGACCAGGCTGCCCAGGGAAGTGGTGGAGTCACCATCCCTGAAGGGATTTAAAAGATGGGCAGACATAGTGCTTAGAGATATGGTTTAGTGATGGTTTTTGTCAGAGTTAGGTTGATGGTTGGATCCAATGATCTGAAAGGTCCCTTCCAAGCTAGGCAATTCTATGATTCTCAGCCCAGGTACAGTGGACTCCCAGACATCAAAAGGAAAGCCCACCTACCTCATTCATAGAATCATAGAATCATAGAATCTTCATGGTTGGAAAGGACCTTTGAGATCATCAAGTCCAACCATACACACACACACGAAAAAAACCCACCCTACAATCTCTGTCACTAGAGCACGCCCTGAAGTGCCAAATCTACACGTTTCTTAAATACCTCTAGGGATGGTGACTCACCCACCTCCCTGGGCAGGCTGTTCCAGTGCCTGACCACTCTTTCAGTAAAGTAATTCTTCCTAATATCTAGGACCATTTCCTCTGGTCCTGTCATTATTCACCTGGGAGAAGAGGCCAACACCCACCTCTCTGCACCCTCCTCTCAGGGAGTTGTAGAGGGCAGTGAGGCCTCCCCTCAGCCTCCTCTTCTCCAAACTAAACATGCCCAGTTCCCTCAGCCTCTCCTCACATGGCTTGGTCTCCAGACCCCTCACCAGCTTGGTAGCTCTCCTCTGGACACGCTCCAGCACTTCAATGTCCCTCTTGCACAGAGGGGCCCAGAACTGAACACAGCACTCGAGGCGAGGCCTCGCCAGTGCCGAGTACAGAGGCACCATCACTTCCCTGCTCCTGCTGGCCACGCTATTCCTGATACAAGCCAGAATGCTGTTGGCCTTCTTGGCCACCTGGGCACACTGCTGGCTCATGTTAAGCTGGCTCCACCAGCACCCCCAGGTCCTTTTCTGCTGGGCAGCTTTCCAGCCACTCTTCTCCAAGCCTGTAGCGTTGCTTGGGGTTGTTGTGACCGAAATGCAGGACCCGGCACTTGGCCTTATGAAACCTCATACAGTTGGCCTTGGCCCATTGATCCAGCCTGTCCAGGTCCCTCTGTAGAGCCTTCCTACCCTCACGCAGATCAACACTCCCACCTAGTTTGGTGTCGTCTGCGAACTTACTGAGGGTGCACTCATTGCTTGGGGTTGTTGTGACCGAAATGCAGGACACATTGCAAGGGAAGATCTGGCTAATTAGCCAAACCCAGACTTCCACATGGCTCCCCTGATGCTAGGATTAGTACTTGTATATGGGTGACCAAAGTGCCTAAATGACAGTATGTCGGTTAACTTTCCAGTTTGCCCTTCCCAAACAGCCTTTTCTTTTCTTTTGTTCCTCCCAACAACCCAAACAAGATATTTCTGCTCTGGTTTGCGCAGCCAAAAAAAATTAATCTTCTTTTAAAATAGTCGTGTGTCATCTGTTAAAAATAATCTTGTCAAGGCCTGTGCAGGCCTTGAAAAATGTGCTAATATTAAGCAGATTTTCCTATTAAAATCCCCATATCCCGTGCAAGGTCAGTCAGTTCAGTTCGCACACTCCAGGAAAGACAAATAACGACATTAATGGCTGTACCTGGTAAAAAATTAACTACAGTCAACTAAGTTTCTAAGGCAGTCATGGGGTCAGGGCTGTAATGTGTTAATTACCCACACGGGGTAGTCGTCAGGCTAAGCCCTCCTCACTGAGTGGTTATATCAGTGTGATGTACATCCTACGTCTGTGAACCTGAAAAGAAATTGGGTTTTTGCTGCCTGTGGTGACTTCTTGTATTTCACAACGCGGGCCTGAGGGCTGGGCAAGCTGGGCTGGGGAAATTTAGCTGTTGGGGACACATTTGGGGTAAGTCAGCAAGGAGGCAGAGATTGAGGGGCCTCAAGTGAGGTCCCTCATGGAAGGACTGAGCTCTTCTGTGCAAACCCCTCATGTTCATGAAGGTAGGCTCATTACTGTCCTCTACATGCTCTAAAATGCTGGTTGCATCTTGGGGCATGGCTGGAAAACATAGCAAATCTGTACTTTTCTGCAGTTTGCCACACATATGTCTTTCTCGCATACCTTTTCCATCTCTCCATCTGCTCATAAGGACTCAGGACCAGCCTCTTGCTTTGTGTCAGTATTGTAGAGTCCCAGATACAGGCATCCATCTGTACGGGTCCTGCTCATGGAGGAGCTGCTCTGGAAAGGACCAAGTACCACGGAACTTCTCCTCATCCTATCTGTATCACAAAGCAGAAACTTGCAAGGCTCAGCCTCCCCCCAGTTCCTCCTCTTTTCCCTTTTATTTCTCACAGAGGAAACTACCAGTCACCCAACCCACAAAAGCCTCCAGGGAGAAGATGTAGAAACCTCAGATCTGAAAATCTCAGGCTGATCCTCCTCTCCCTCCCTTCTCCCCCCTTCCCCTTGCTTGAGCCATATTTGAGAGCAATACCAAAGGAACCGGCAAACAATATTTTCTATTCATGCCCCCGCACACTTGAGCCAAGGAGAAGTGAACCAGCCTCCACTGGCCCCAGGCTTCCCAGTGCTTCCCGGGATCAGTGACCATACAAACACATCCCGGTTCCACTGAAGAGGGCTCGGGCACCCGGCCCTGCTGCTGGAAGTACCTCACAATCCTGCCTTGTGGCTGCCTGTTACTGCAGCTTGGTCCTGCCAAGGTAAGAGCCATCTGAAGGATTGGTCTGCCTTGAGAACCAGACTGGCCTGGAAAGTCATGCCAAGATTTCGGAGGGTTTTCGGTTGGAGAGGGGTGGTGCATTCATCGGTTTTATTTAGAAAATGAGGGCTGTGCCATGGTTGGAGCATGTTCTGTTTTCCATGCTGGCTTAAATGTTTTTATGCTGCTTCATGGTGTAATTTTACAGATGCTTCAATATTAAAACCTTTCCCAGTTGCAAATGGCATAATCATAGCAGGCAGATGCTGGTCCTTCAGGAGAGCTGGGCACCTCCATCAACTTCACATGAAGCCAAGTCAAGTCATTTAGATAAAAGCTTGAAAATGTGTCAAGAGCTCTTTGGTCTTCTGTCCTTCAAGTGAGGCCGAGATTGTTGGGTGAGGGCTTAGCTGTGCTGTTTGTGGCTGTTGCATGCAGAGGAGCTCTTTTAGCGGGTAACTAAACATTGTGGACACCTCCAGGTCTTAGAGATAAGTGGAGAAGGCCATGGGAGACCACCAGACAAAAGTAATTAACTATCCAAAACCCCAATTGTATGCATGGGAATACGAAGGGATCTTACTATAGTTACCTCAGGTAACTTTCATGCCAGCTTCATTTCTATGTAACACCTTCTCTAGCCCCTTAATCAAACATCCCTGTTTTAACAGGGCTTTCAAAAGCAGGCTGCATCCCCTGCCTGCCACATGAAACACTGAGCAGACCCATCAAACAGCTGATTGCTAAAGGGAAGGGGTGGAGTGTAACTCTTTCAATGCCCAGAAAAATGTTTGGGTTTAAGTATGAAGAACAGGTGAGGAGTAGGAACGTCTGGTTGCCATTGTCCATGCAACCAGAGAAGTTGTGGCTGCCCCATCCCTGGAGGTGTTCAAGGCCAGGTTGGATGGGGCTTGGAGCAACCTGGTCTAGAAGGGGGTGTGCCTGCCCAGGGCAGGGGGTTGGAACTAGGTGATCTCTAAGGTTGTTTCCAATCTAAACCATTCTATGATCCTATGCTCCACAAATCACGCTGATTTGCACCCGTAATCCATGTAGCATGTGATGAGTTTTTCTGTCTATCTGCCTGTCGTCCTCTCAGCGTCTGGTCTCACAAGCAGGTACAGCAGGTGCTGCAGTGGGTGTGCATTTGGGTAATGACCCTCTGCTGCCTGCAGCAAAAGCATTAAGTTAGGCAACTTAATTGCAGGAGTTTGCTCAGTACTGCCATTCCCAGGCTTAAACTTTTCAACTGCTCATTTTGTAAGAATTGCAAGTACACTGAGATATCTGCTGCAGGTACTGGCTGCCATGGCCATTTCAGAGCCAGCCTCAAACTATCCTACAATTTTCTAAACCAAATTCCTTGGCCAATATATCTTTTCCATGCAGCCGTTTCTGGCCTGCAGCCAGACCCTTGCGTGACATTTCCCCCCTGGCTTTACGAGGAATTCCTGTCTGTGGCTCTGTGTAGTTCTTGTGTCTCTTGGAGGAGGTGCCCGTGTCCATCCTGCTCCCTCAGTGCAATGGCCATTGCTGTAAGCCCATTGGTAGCCCACTTAGAGGTCCTTGCTCTGGAGTTCATTATACTCCAAGAATGACAGAGAACAATTATTTGGAGAAAGCGAGGTATAGAAAAGTGCAGTCAAATTTTCTTCCTCATCCACAAATCGTCTTAAAAAAAACCAACCCCAAAACAATGGGTATTTTTGTGATTTCTACAGAAAGATCACAATCATAGATACCACAAGAAAGTGAGGTAGTCCTTTTCTAATTCATGTTTATATATTGGATTGATCTTTCCCCCTAGCTACATCTACATATTCAAAAATCAGATGCCTACAAGGGATCACAGCAGTCATCCAATCTGTTGTTCTGTTAGTACAGACAGAAATACTCAACCAGCAATTCCTGCACCAAGCCCACAACTAGTTTGCTGGCTAACGTCTATATTTAGAAAGGCATTCGATCTTGATTTAGGGACTTCACATGATGAAGGACTCAGCACATCTTTAGATAAGCCACCCAAAGGGGTTTTTATGCTTCCTGTGAAAAGCGAAACGTGCCTTATCACTCTTCCGAATTTATCTGGTCCCTGCTTCCAGTTGTCGCATCTGGTGACACTTCTGATGGCTTTGCAACCTCCACTGAAACCTATAGAAAACACAAAGGTGCCACTCACTGGTTCCAGTAATTCACGTTCATGAAGAAAAAGCACACAGAGGAATGAGGGATTTGGGGTCCTTATTTACACTGAAACCTTATCAAGCCTGAGTGGAAGCAAAAATTGGACCCAAGATGTGCAGCCCAGCCCATGGCTGTGAAGTGATTCAGTGGGGTCAGGCTGGGTGAGAGCCTGTTTGGAAAGGGTTTATCTCCAGGAGGGTAAGAGGGAGAGCTGTGGTCAGGGCAGGCTGTAGACCATCAGCGGGAGATGCCAAAGCACCAATCCTTTTATTTTAAATAAGCAGCTTGGCTCCTCAGCTGGGCTCGAGCCCTGCAGTGCTCTTGTTTTACAGAGGTTGCATTACTTGACATCATCATGGCCTCCTGAAATCCAGCCAGATGGTTGGTGCCTGGTTGCACCTCTCAGGTTGTCTCTTCTCCACCGCACACGGCAGCACTGAGGTAGATGGACCACATCAAGTGGAGGCACTGGGAGATTTCCTCCATCTTATCTCCCATGTGCTGCGAGATGGGGCCACCAAGTCCTGCCCACCATGAGGCAAGGTCCCAAGCATGGCTGATGGGCACAGAAAGGGACTTCCCCAGCCTTCCAGCACCGTGAGGTTTGGCATAGGGAAGAGATAGACATTGTGCATTGTCCTACCTGCACCTGAGTTTCAGCTCTGCCCACTAGGCTGCAAAGCAAGGGCCAAATCTGCGTCTCTGGAGGTGATGCCCTCAGAGTTTGTGACATCCTGATCTAAATCTCAGCATGTGTGCATGGATCACATCCCTCTGGTTAAGTCTCCTAGATGTTATTTTTGTTGATAAGCACTTGGGACACATCAGACCTTTTAAAAACACCATGATAAACAGAGGGAGGGGGAAAAATCAACCAAACCCCCCCCCCCCCCAAAAAAAAAAAAACCCAAACAAAAAACCTACAACTTAAACATAAAATATTGCAACTAGCAGAGAGATCAGGCTGCAAGTTTTATATCCCTGGAGACAACAGCCAAGGCCCTGAATCTACCAATAACTTAAATAGAAATGGGAAAAAAACCCTATGCTTTGATTTTAAAGGGTTTTACTTAATTTTTAGAGGAGGTGGGCAAATGTGCACACTTGTATCTCCAAGTGTGGGCAGGGATCAAAACTAAGCAACAGCACAAGCACCCATGCAGCACGTTAACCCACCTGCTGTGAGTTTACCGCTGCAGAAGATGATAATAACTTCTCTGGAGAGGCCACTGCCAGATTGCTGTGCATTAATGGTGTCCCTTATCCCCCACAGCCTCTGCTTCTCCTCCCTGGGGGCTGGCACTCCGGAGAGTCTCTGGGCTCTGCCTGGAAACCTAAACCTGCTAAATCCCTCCCTGGAAGAGCCTGGAGGCTTGCAAGCATTTTCCGCCCGAGGTGGACATTTAACACTAACCAGAGCAGTGCTCCTGATACCAAATGGGATGCTGCTTTCCCAACCCCTCACCCCTAATCTGCACCGGGCACACTTGTCGTTGCTGCAGGAACATTCATTGACATCAAAATTCCCCTATCAGCGCAGTGGGGGCTGAAAGCATCTCTACTGCATGTGCGCAACCTCATGGAAACCAGCTGATGTTGCATTTGCTCGTTAAGTTTAGCCCCCGCTGCAGGTGATTTGGGTTAAAGGGAATTTGTGGTTCAGAGCCAGGCACTTCACATTGTCCTTGGGAGGTCTGCTCACCTTCCTACACCAGGGTCATAGAATCAGAGAATCGTTGGAGTTGGAAGGCATGTTTAAAGGCCACCTAGTCCAACCCCCTGCCATGAGCAGGGACATCTTCAACTAGACCAGGTTGCTCAGAGCCCCGTCCAACCTGACTTGGAATGTTTCCAGGGATGGGGCATCTCCCACCTCTCTGGGCAACCTGGGACAGTGTCTAACCAGCCACAGCGTAAAACGTTTCTTTCTTGTAGTTACTCTGAATTCACCCACTTTCAGTTTAAAACCATTATCCCTTCTCCTGTTGCTACAAGACCTATTAAAAAGGCTGTGCAGCTTAGGTGGTCAGCCTTGGAGTGACGTCAAATTCATCTCTTCCTGCATCAGTGTCTCCTTGCTTAATGCAGATTACTTCCTTCCAGGTCTGTCCACGGAAGTTGTCTTGCTATTCCTTCCTCTTTGCATGGAGCAAGGATCTGTAAAGACACAGGCTAAAGCACACCCCAGAGAAGAAAAGCTCCTGCACAGCACCGGCACAAACGGGGCAAACATCCAACGGCAGAAATGCAAACGCCTCCTATAAAAATACGAACCAAGAGAACAAGTGAGAGAAATCATTCCTGAAATTTCCTCTCTGCTGAGAGAGACGGGCAATAAATGGTTTCGGACACTTTCTGCAAAACGAGCCATTACGTCTTTTCTGTCAGGTCTCACCTGTTGTTATTTCTAACGTTTCCTCTTCCCAAGACTGGGCAGGGTTTTGCATCGAGGTAATATAGTTGCTTTTGTTCAAGAACCAGACGAGTTACTCCATCTTGTAACCAGGACTTAGTCGTAAATGAGCAAACATCTGTTAAATTGAGCTGTACTGCGCGAGAGAGTTGGGTTTTTTTTCTTGTAAAGGAAAAAAACACAAAAGAAAACTGAGTGGATTTCTTGAGCTGTGTGACCAGCAGGATATGTTCAGGTGAAGGCAGGGAACTGTCTGGGTGATTTACAATTTGTAATGCACTTCAGTTAAGTGACTGAAGCAGAAGGGGAGGGAAATTCTGAACTGATCTGTTCTTCTACTGGGTCGTGTTTTGCTCTAGGAGAAACATCCTCATTTCAGCTCAGCCCTTTACAGCGCAGACAATAAGAGTTATTAGAAAGAGATGTTTTTCAGGACAGCTCAATGAGTGCTAATTGCTCCGAGATGTAATATTCTTCTGATGGTTTCTGGGGTTTTTAGCCGCAAAGCCCCCAAAGCTCTCAGTCAGGTTCTTAGTTGGTGAAACTCAATAAAGCCCTCAGGATTGCAGCACAGCTTTCCACAGTTTGCACCAGCTGAAAAATGCTCACCCCTGAATGCTTAAAAAGAGCAATTTTGAATCAAAAATATATATATGTGTGCATATATAGATATAATTAACTCTTTTCAGTCCCTTCCCATGGAAGTCAATAGCAAAGCTACTGATTTCGTGGGCAGTCTAGCAGTGTGAACTCGCTGCCTCTGCTTTATTGCTATTCCCAGAAAACTGTTTCGTTTTTTCTATGGGTGAACCTCTGCCAGGTCTTCCCTGGGCTCCTGGGGCAGCATCGAGCAGTGGCACCGCAGTTCAGCAACCAGCTTGTGCTACAGAAAACTGTGCAAAAACTTGGCCTTACAAAAAAACAAAAAAAAAACAAAAAAAAAACAAAAAAACCCAAACACACAAACAACCCTCTTCCATCTCACCTTGCCAAAATCTGTTCTTCTAACCCTGCTTCAGGTGCGACAAATCTGAGAGGTATTATTTGAATCTCACCTACAGGAAAGGGGGAGGCAGGGAGGGATGCTAGCTTTGACCTCATTCCTTGTCCAAGTCTTCGCTTTCATTCTGCAGAGGAAAAGCCCCGATGGACAGAAGGACCCACCCAGCCCCCAGGCTCTGGCAGAAAATTATTAGAGAGAGGCCTTAAGCGTAATGAAAACTGATGTAAACCATTTGCTGAAGGTTACGCCGCGACAGAGGCTGTGCCTTCTCCCTGAAGGACTACGATGAGATATCCGACATGCAGCCTTGTTCGTTGTGTTCAGTCAGGAACAGATCTGAGGGCAGCTAATAAACTTATCTGCATCAGATTAAATTGCCAATCCTGCCCTCCCTCTCCCTGCCCTCTCTCCCTACCCGGATCAGTTACACACATCAAGCCAAATAAAGATAAATGCATGACAGAGTTCATTCGAGTGATTGAAAATCAAGATGGAGCAGCATATTTTTCATCAATGCTATCCCAGGAAATAAAGATAAATTCCCCCACTTCATATTTTAACATAGCTTATCATAATCACCGGTAATAGCAACCAAATGTTTTTCATTTGTTACATTTTAAAGGGGGCTGGGGGAACAGTTTCCTGGTTGTAGGCTCATCGAGTCTAATTTTAAGCTAGTGTCAGGGGTCACTTCCACTTTATGTTGCATTTCTGATGAGCGGTTTTTGCTGGAATACCTGGCTTGACTAAATGACTGCAAGAAAAAGCAGGGCTATGAAAGTCAAAGCAGTGATGGTGGAGAAGGGGACTTGTGGAAGGAGACTGGGCTGAGTTTCATCACCAACGAAATGCAAACCTTGGTCCAGAATGGCTCTTTACAAGTAATTTTCCCAGAAAGACAGAGGACTTTTGGAGATCCCATGTTCTGCCCCTGTCTCTGACATAATCTAAAGTCTTTCCAGCCACTCTGATCTCCATGGAGCTTTGGTTCCTGTTGTGGTTTTGGTTGGTTTTTTTTGAAATGCCAACATGCAGTGGGAGAGTGTCCTTCAGGACTTTCCACATGTAAGCCAGAGGTTTACTAATGGATCCCCAAGGATCTATTAGTGCTTCTCTTCTGCTCTCCCTTCCCATTTTTCCCTGGGTCCCTGAGGCTTCTCATGGGATGCTGGGCAGTCTAATAAAAAGTGGAAAGAGAAACCTTTCATTACCCCAAATAATCTGAACCTGCATAATACTGGTTTATGGTACAGCAAAAGCCACACATGGCAATATTGAAACTCCGACTCCTTATTAAGGGAACAGCAATATTGTCCCACGGATGGAAACCTTTACCTTCTCATCCAAAAGTGAGGACTCCTCCCCAGGAGGAGCATGGGATAATACATTGGTTGCAAACTCATTGAGGCAGTGGGGAGAAGAAGGCCATAGAGATGGTGCTGAGAGCGTGAAGAAACACACCTCCAGGTCTGGTGAGAAGATGACCAGGTTGCATCAAAAGTGGAGCTAGAATATGAATGGGCATCTCTGTAAAGCAGAGAGTTGGGACACAGACTTCAGAGGACACCGTATAAATTCAGAAGAGTAAAGATAATGTAAGAGGTCCATTAGGGTTGGGTTTTTTGGCAGGAATCTCCATTTCTTCAGAGTTAGTCTTCTCCATTGGAGTTTATGGGACTTTTGCTGTTGACTGTAATATTTGTCTTTCTACATCCTACAAGCTGGTAAATGGTTTGCTCATTAGTTCTTTTGTTTCCTCCTCCTTTTGCAAATGTAGCCCTGATTTTTTAACAAAAAAGCATCAGAGAAGAGAAGGCTAAAGTTGGGGAGCAGGCTGACCTGTCAGACTCCAACCCATAAATTTCAGTAGTTTCTAATATAATCATAATAGCAATAAAAAGGGGCTTTGGAGCAGAATGTCTCTCGATCGCAACAACATCTGGAGTGTTTGTGTCCTGGTGGCGGATTGGCAGCATTATCCCATATGGGACAAGAAAGGTCATGGCTGGCCATGGGAGGGGAGGTCTCTCCTGAGGCCTGCGCAGAGAAAGTTGAAAGGTAACATCATCTGGTGATAAGCTACCATTACCTTACCCTCCGGCAAGTCACACGTGATGATACAAAAGGAGGGAGAGAGGACAATAATTAAACCTCAGGAATGCAGCTGGAGGATGATGGGGGAACCCAAGCGTCTTAAGGAAAATTTAAGCTTGAAACATTGGTTTTTCAAGACTTGTGTTTTGAAGATGTTTGGGAAGCTGCGTAACGAGAGGTAATGTAACCTGTTTCTTGGGATCCTGCTGAACAGACCAAGTCAGAGAGGTGAGCTGGGCTCCTGGTCCCCAGTCTGTCTGGGCTCCCTCTCTGGTGCTCTATGCACCATGTGGACAAGACCATGGGAGAGAGATGGGCATGCACAGGGGTCACACTTCAGCATCACAGAGCAAGTCTAGAGCCCGACCCTGCATCCCTGCTCTCTGAAATACCCCTGGGTTCTCTGGTTTCAGTGTAGCCTCAGCGAGGACACCAGGATAAATCCGGGATTAATAGCTTATAGTTAGTGGAGTGATTTCAGACCTAAGTTATTGCAAAATTACAGTTGCAAGAGTCAAATGCCTCTGGTGAAATAACTTTCATAGAGCAGAGATGCTGCCTGGGCAAGAGCATCCCTGCACACTTAGGGAAGGATAAAAGAGGTTTGGGATTGCACCGGCATGGATTAGGAATATATACAGTGAGGGGGGAAGGTGTAAAGGAAAGGCTGAGGGTGGGAGCATCGTCACCTGCTGCAGCTATTTTAGATTACCTGTTTGGGTTTTTTTTATAGAAAAATAGTTCATGTCCCCTCTATCTGCCACAGCTGGGGTTTTGCCAGGACATTCGGGGCACTGAAAGTCAGCAAAGAAAAGGAGCACAGACTCTTTAAAACCTCAGAGAGCAAGACCTCAGCTTTGTATCTGCTCCAGAAGATAACAGTGCTAATACAGTAGCAGTCCTCCCTGGGAGCTGAGGTCACCCCTTCAGTCGTATTTATTCAAGGGAAAAACACTCCCTATTGTAACCCTATTGCAACTTTTTGACATCCAAACAAGCCTGATGGAGCTCCAGTCCACCCTCCTGACTTCAGAGCAGGCAGCATGAGCAAAATGCAAACCATCAAAAAGCCCCACAGCTACGGACAGAAAACGAGCTATCCCCCCCCGCTTGCGTTTAACTCACTAGATAAAATTTACTGCAGACCTTGCTGTGCCATGTGGACTTTGCAACAGGATTGGAAATGTACGTTAAATAATAACAAATCCACAAATCATAAAGAGGGGCCAGATAATCTCTCTGTATCTTGTTAAGCAGCGGATTTATGGATCGTGCTCCTTGCCCTGATACCCAGACCCTGCTGCTGCAGACAGTAGCGTTACCGAGGGCTCAGAGACCCAAAGTGTGAGCAGACTCTTAACATGGGATGGGACTTTTCAGGTGTTTATTGGCCAGACTTGCATGACCAAATCCACAGAGGCGTTTCTGTGTCTAACTTCTTGTTTAGGCACCTGATTTCTCATTCATTTGAATAGTAAATTAAGCGCTGAAACAGGAGCTGAGCATTGACATCTGTAAATCTGGGACCCGCTGACTCCAGCAGAGCAGTGATGGGTTTTATGGTGGAGCTAAGGAACTGGGCAGAGACCAGCCACCACGCTGTACCTCTGGGTGTCTTTATGGCCACTGCCTTATTTTTAATTTCTGTGTCTGCTCCAGCGCTGAAGCAATAAGCACGGAACAGATCTCCAGGCAAGTATGGGCAGAGCAGTTTGGTGCCAGTGGAGGACACCACCGCAGACTCTGCTCTCCTCCTGTCCTTCTCTTTCTCCAGCAACATGGTGTGGTCCATGTGGCTCTTGCATACACTTGAAGCCAGAGTTTGACTCTATTAAAACAGCATTGCAAGGCTGAGCTTGCACCTCGCAAGGTGGTACTCCTAGTTTTGGCTACCTGTGGGCATCCTCTTCCAGATTCAAAGTGACCATAGCCCTGGAGAAATCCAGGTGTGAGTCTGAGTGTGCTGCTACTCTACCTGAGCTCTGCATTGGAGTAGCCCCCTGGAAGACAACGAGTTTTTTCCGACCTCACTCATCCCAGGGTCACACCTCTGTAATGGCCTTGGGTCAAGTTCTCATGCCCTCCCCAGCTTCAATGGAGCACAAGCACTGAATTTACAATGACGACCCCAATCCAACTTGGGGTTGATGACTGGGGAGAGCTGTGTGTGTACTGTATGTCGGACCAGAGGGGTTTTGCTTTGGGCAGACCTACGTGGAGAGAGGCAAGGGTTTGCTGAACTGTAAAGGAGATGTAAATCTGCAGATTTATGGGTGGGGAGATTTTGCTTGGAAGAGAAGTGATGGAAGGAATGTTGAGGAGGTGAGGAGCTGGGTACCATCGGGGAGGGATGCCAGCATCCATTGTTTTGGGAGTCAGTGTGGAAGACTTTTCCTATCCCCTTCTGAAGATGCTGGTTTAAATGGCTGGTTGTTGAGTTGAGATCTTAAGCAGAGGATAGCACAGACTCTGCCCTGTTTTCTGGGCTTCTGGGAGATCATGCAGGGATGTGCAAAAGATGACTGCGTCCTTCTCCGGAGGGAAGCTCCCTTTGCCTCCTACACACTCCAACCCTTATGTTGCACGTGGTACGCAAAGTCACCGTAAAAAGTAGAATTTTAATAGGGTCAAGTGAAGAAATCTCAACAAAGTACCAGCATTCTGGGGTCTGGCTGGGACTTGCCATCACCACCAGTGCTGGTGGGTGACACATAGGACATCTCCATCCCTCTCTCAGCTCTGATGTTGAGTGATAAGTCTTCGAGGCAGAGAGGTAATTCAGTCCTCGTGCCAGAGGAGGCCCTGTCTCAGTGAGCAGAGAGATGTGCCAGTGATGACGATTACCTTTGAATCCTAGGCTATAATTTTTTTGGATACTGAGCTCAGAGCAGCTGACCTGTCATTCTGCAGCAAGACCTTGAGCCAGGGCCATGGAGGTCAGAGAAAATAAGAGAGCAAGAGAGCAGCGAATGATTCATTCTTTCAGTCACTCAATCCTCGGGAGCAATAGCTATCTCAGTCTTCAGCATGGAGGCTGATGATGAATGGTTTTATTACCAAAGATAATTTAAACCATGTGCAATGTTTACCATATTACCTGTTTGCCTCCTTGCCCTCAGCTATGGGAGTTCTGCTTTAAGGATACTTTCACCATTCACCTCCTGTGCTGGGATGAGTGAACCAGTACAGCATGACAGAGGACTTTCCCTGTCCACTTTCCAAAAAGCTCTCACTGATTTGGGGTACAGTTCTCCCCCCTTAAACAGATTTTTTGCCTCTTTTGCTTCTTAAAGAAACTGCCAGACACCTTAAATACATTTGGAAGTACATGTCCTCTACAGTAATCCATTATCTAAGGTTCCCATGTGGGCTCCATCATCAGAGACCGCCAGATTGATAGTGTGGTTTGCATGGGGCCCCCAGCACGGGATGGGTTGGAAACAGGATTAGTGAACACAGCACATCCTCTGTGTTTCTACCTTTATTGGGAAGGGGGAATGGGCTGTGTCAGGTGAAGGGCATGAGCAAGATACAAAGCAATGATCTAGTTATGCGGGATAACAGATGGCAAGATGGAGACTGGGGAGGTGGAAAGTAAGGGGGAGTGTAGAGGTTCCTCCGAAAGAGCTGAAATGGCACTATCCTTGCTGATGGTTTTCAGCTGTTTGGGTGCATCTGGAGATTTCTGCTTTATTAAAAAGGGTTCACGTTCAAGATAGGCGCGGGCTGAAATCTGAACTCTCACACACCTTGGAGGGGTTTGGATTTAGACCTGGATGCAAACCACGTCTTGCATATCCAGGGGCTGAGAACAGAGAAAGGTGTCGTGTCAAGAGGTAAATGACGAGGATTCAGAAAGGCAAGTCGTACTGCTCTTGTTACCATCGGTCAGCTACATCGGGGGGGCTGTTGCCTTGCTGGACTGATCAGCAGCATGTGTTTCTGGAGGAAATACACACGTCCAAGTGTAAAGTATGTGTTCTGTGCATGGTCTCGCATTAAGCTGTTCAACGCACGGTGTGCTGTGCCTCTAAAGCAACCCAGTGAAACAACCATGGCTGTGTTCGGCAGTGACTCCTACAGAAATTGTCGCCTCTTTTCCAGCGACATGTAATTCTGATAGCATCAAGTCATATTTTCCCAAAGCTGTTTGTCCTCATGGTTGCTAGAAAAAGCTTCAGAAGACCAACCATAATGGCTCAAAAGCAAGAAGCTAAATGAAAAGTTTACCAAATGTATTATATCGCAGAATCTCATGGTTTCAGTGTCAAAGTCATGTTTTTAAGTGAGCAGGACAGACACTGAAGGCACTTACAGAATCTGGAAATGGACAAATATGCATTTAAAGCAAGCAAATTTCTTTAACAATTTTAGACTATATCCAGGTAGCATGACTACCCTGACCATAGAAAGACCTCTGGAAGCTTCTTGAAGGGTTCTTTCCATTATCCTCTAGAGGAGTCCCAGAATTGTTTGACAATCATCTATCACAATTCTTTTCCAGATCATTTATCACTCAATATCAGCCCCAAGGAATCTCACCAGCAGGTTGAAAATTGATCATCCCTTCCTAAATCTAATTTTTTGTCCTACATGGCCTCATTCCTTAACAGACTATTACTCTCCCATTATGCCTGTATTATTTCCATAACAGTCTCTAGTCATGAACTTCATCAATGCTTAATTAAATTCTACCCTCTTATTTTCTGTTACCCCCCTCCCCTTTTTCAATAGCATGTACCAGGAGCTCTACTAGATCTGGGGTGACTTCTGGGGGAAAGTTATGCCGGTTATGCCAGTTTGGGTCTTCTACCAACTGTTTTAACTATTACTTCTCAAAGTTTGATTGTATCAAGGAAGTGTTTGGCCTTCAATTTGCAAGATATCTTAAGTAACCAGCCACAGCATTAGCAAACCATCACATTGTTGTTTTGGAGGCTAGTTCTTATAGGAGGGATAAATAGTTTTGGTAGATACTTCCTTCAAGAGACTTAGATTAATATTGTCTGGTGCTAGACTTGTTCCCTCATAACTTTTCAGATCCCAAGAAAATGGGCAGACTCATTTCTCATGCTGCCGATCTATGCTGTGTGTTCCTGCAGACCCAACTGAAACAGCAGAAAATTGATAGAGCTGTGTTGGGAGCAGTGTTTAGCTCTCAGTTTCTAGCAGGAATGGGGAGATTGCGTTTTACCCATGTTGTCACAGAAAAGCTTCCGATTCCAGACTGCATTAGTCAAACTCATGCTGGAAAGGCTCAGCACATCCTCTGTGCAAAACCTATAACCCCAGCCGAGATGTGGTGAAGATATCTCGCAGGCCACCTCTAGCCTAATAGCAAGCAGATGCAAGTCCACTGAGACCCACAGCATCACAGTCACTTGCCTTGGGTCTGGTTTTCCAGCAGAGCAGGGACATGCTTGCTTTTCACATGTCTTCATTTACCTCTCTTTGGGTTTTGTCCATGCAGTGAAAAGTGGGAAGGAAAAGCCCACCTAAGGCACTGAAGTGGGACACGGGAGGACTTTGGTACATCTCTTGCCCGAAGTAGAGGCTGTCTGTGCGACCTTGGAAAATCATTAAGTTTATGCAGTTTCCCCATCAATGTTACGGCAGTGTTGTTTCCTTATTGCACACCCTCGTTAACAGCAGTTAATGACTGTACATAAATAGCACAGAGAGGAGAGTCTGAAGCAGGGTGAAGATGGAAGACAAAAATGCTATACAAGGTTTTGTCTCTTCCTCCTAAGTTACCATCTCACAAGAGGTAAAGCTGTCACAAGAATGACCACAGTAGTTTCTGCAGTCCATTCTCCCAGCGTTTTCACTTAAATCTATGGGAGAGGTTTCTCATTCCCAGTATTCTCCAGTACATGTTTTATAGCCCCCATGGGAGACTGGTGGCTTTAGTGCTGAGATGTGTGACAGCCATGTGGCAAACATCACTAGTTTATCTCGCTGGACGTGTGCTGGGTCCGGATGGGGTCAGGTTGCTGCAGCGAGTTCTCAGCTCTGGAGCTTTTAATGTCCTTCCAGGTCTCCCCAAGGTCCTGAGTTCAGGGAGGTCTCTGTCTTGAGAGCTCATCTGTGGGGGCAGGAAGGAGGATTAGTTAGGCTGCCTCGTTTGCAAGCAAGCTGAGACTGTTTGCAGTGAATTTTCTCCATAATCCTCTCTCGAGGTCCTGCATGCAACCAAACACATTTGGCTACCCCTAGTGGTTCATTAATAGAGTTTGTAATGAAACACTTGGAAAGAAAGCAATAAAGTATGATCCCATAAAGAGAAGTATTGCTAAAGGAGGAGAACAGGATTCCACCCTAAACGCAAGCTGTTGATCAGACCTTTGAAGGTGGTGAGGCGTGCAAACACAGCCCTAGGTGCCGGGTAATGGTTCCTCTTATTTCCTTTATATTTAAGCAGTGATTGGGAGTGGAGAGCATGGGCCCCTCGTGCACGGCACATACACGTCGTGAGAGATAATCTCTAAATGGAAAAGACATACCAACAGGGAGGGGAGAAAAAAGGAGGAAGAGATTTGCTTGCTCTCATCTTTTGTTTCTACCTTAGATCAAGCAATAAGTTGAGCTCTCTGGAGTCCAGTTCAGCGACCCACTCAATCTCATGGCCTCTCCTTTTTGGTAGAAGGCTAGACAGAGGGGTACAGTTGCATTCCCTCATCACCTCCAAAGAGCTACAAGCCTATCTACAGACTGGCTTTCCAACCAGAGCCCAGGTCGGTTCCCTGGGAAAGTTCTTGCGGGGTATTTCCAACCTCTCCAACACACTCACAGCCCTCAAGAGCCACTGCAACCCCTGCTGCATGTAGGGGAGAAGTGATATCAGGATGTAGGAAGGCCAGACAAGGAAAATTCACTTCTGGAGGGTTATGGAGTGTGTTTTTCCCCGTGGGGCCATTGCAGCACACTGATGCTCAGACAACATCTGGGTATGCAGGCCGCTCTGCTTGGAGGAAGTGTTTCATGAGATGGCTCTGTGCTTGAGGCACAAGGATTAAAATAGGACCGTATCAGTGTCTGGGGTTGCTGTTTTTCTAATTAGATTATGAGGATGATCCTAGGAGCAAATCTAGGAAATCCTAAAGTGGAGACTACTGGAAAAAGGAATAAAAGTCACAGAGAAATTGCACCCCTGGCACTAAATTACAGCCCTGACCGCCACCAAACCCTGCTTAGCAGCTTGATGTTTTTTTGCCCTGGTGTTGCAATGGTTAAAAAATAAAGCTAAATACAAGCTGCTGCACTTCTAGCTGTAGTAGGCAATGGCTGTCACATGCTCACCCCTCATCTGGATGCATCCACAACTCACCAGAGGACCCAAATAAATATTAATTTTCCTCCAAAATCAGTCAGCCTGCAGAAAATGTCATGTATGAAAGATTTGTGACAGAGGTCAAAAATCTGGAGAAACAATAGATCAGACCGCTGCCAAATTACACCAAATTTGTAATAGGAATGAAAGATGTGGGAGTCTGAATGAAAAGGCTCAGTAGACTCACCAACTGTCAGGCTTTTCTCTGGCCTGTGCAGATTTTATTATTGCTCCCCAGCATGTAAAATTTGGAAGGAATGGGTTTTATGAAATATGAATAGCAGGTGAAAAAGCTGAGGAAAGTGCCCCAGAGACACTGAAAGAAGTTACCCTGAGCACTGCATGAATAGCCAGGGTATTCAACAGGCAGCATATAGACTGGATTTGTCCTGAGTGATGCTAAGCACCGAAGCAAAGCGCATAGGAGTGTATTCCCTGGAGATTCCCCTTTATTGTCACTGGAAAGAAAGAGGCACTTCCAGAAGAAGTGGGCTGAAATGCCTTCTGAAGTTGTCTACGTTGGTTGCAACTAGTCAAGGGTGGTCCTCAGTTGGCTGGCTGAGGTTGGGTAAAATGAGGTCTGAAGTCTACAGATCTAAATATCTGTACAAGAAGAGGTTAGAGGAGGAGAGGAGGTAGAGCAGAGGAGGTGGAGGTGGGCACTGGGTGGTTGGAGGAAGTGAAGGTCCTAAGTGGGATGATAGGGTAGAAGTCAAAGGCAGGAAGAGTAGGGAGGAGAGAAATCAAAGGGATGGGGAGTGAAGGAGGCAAGGAGACAAAGCTCCTTTAGTGAATTGTTGGATAAAGAGGAGAGCAATTCTTTGCGGTCATTCCCATTTGTCCAAACCAATTGTCAACCTTCATGTTCCCACAAGAACTCTACCAAGAGCTGTGAGCGTAGGAAAAGTGAATTCCCACTATGTGAAAGTGCCAAACAGACGTGAAGTTCATCAGACATCAACAGGATGCACAAAAAGCCATGGAAAAGAAGACACAGAGAGACTACTGGCTGGAAATACAGAGATGAGCTAGTCGCATGGGATAGATGGAACAGACAGAAATGCAGCTGAATCACAACACCCAGATTTTTGGGAACAGATGCACTCTCAAGAACACACCAGAAAGCTAGAGGTGCCTCATACTGGCCAAATGTGATCAAGGATATCTGAGGTCTGTTGAACAGATGTTACACAGGCAAGGAAATGCTGGCCAAGCAACAAACAGAGACAATGAAAATATACAGCATCCCCAGTAGATTTTGGAACAAACTAGGAAAGGACCTTTTCATCGCAAACCACACAAACTACCTCATCGTTGCAGACAAGTGTTCAGACCGAGGGGAGGTAGATGAACTGTCAGACGAAATGCAATAAAGCAAAGAGGCACTTCAGCAGGCACCTTGTTTGACTTGCAGTAACTTTGCATGATTTACCCAGGAAGAGAAAGCCTGTCCCAGCACGTTGCCCTCTGACCGTGACCGAACAGCAAAGCTGAACCAGCAGTTTTATTTGCTAAGATTGTACCGAAAGAAGCAAAGACAGTGCCTGGTGAGTCATTCTCTAGGGAAGAAATGCTCTCATTGAAGATCAGCATGATGCTCCCATTCAAGCACCAAAGTCCAAATACCTGCACAGCATGAAAGAACCAAGAGGAGTGGGGAAAAAATACAAGATGAGAAGGAAGACAGCCAAAGACCAGAGCTTACCTTTCTCACAAGCTGGAGACCTTGTAGAACACCTTTTTGGGGTCTTTTCCAAGACCAAACTATTTTCTTGGAACAAAATGTGAACGTGCAAGAGAGCTCCATGTAAGTAAAAGGCGTATAAGAGAAAGCAATTCTTTGAGGCCACAAATATATTTGCCCGCTGCACGTATGAGCTACAGATGCAGATGTAAGAGATTACAGATCCGCTGAGACTTGACCGGAGGGACACGGAAGGAACACGGGCCATGAGCTAGCAGCAGATACAGAAATATATGCAAAATATCACATACCCCCAGAAGAAATACATTCTGGAGAGTTTCCTGTTCTAAAAACAAAGGTCAGCCCCAGTTCACTGCGAGACGTACATGAGAGTTTGAAAACAGTCAAGGTCTTTGCATCAAGGGGCAAGATCTCTGGTCCAGCCCGTTGCTAGACCTTATCTCTGTCTTTTCTTAGTCTGTGGGCCAGCTATGGGCCCTACATTTCCTATACATTCCATAGCTAAGCTATAGACTAAGATGAGCTGGAGAAATCTCTCTGAACTCAACGTTTAGTCTTGTAATTCTTCAAAAACAATACATTTTTGGCTGACCTTCCCCTCAAAGGTGTTGCTGTGAAATGGTGCTAAACAATGCATAACTTAAACAGAGATAGTAAAGGGAGCATGGTGGAATGTGAAATATGGGAAGAGATTTATTACTAATAACTATTTGTATTTTCAATTTTCCTCTTCAAAAATAAAGGAAAAACAAAAAAAAACCCCACATGGAAAATGGGACTTTACGAAAGGTAGCATCTGCCCAGGGGAAGGTAACGTGATAGCATGCTTATACATAAAGCAGTTTTGGGAACGGAGGGACCCCTAATTGTGGGAAATGGTCGACAGGGGAGGAGTGCAATGGGAAAGGCAGGGATCAGGTCTGAGTATTGAAAATCCCTGGTTATGATTGAACTCTGGCATTTGGTATGGCAGATTTGCTGGAGGGTAAGTGCATAGGGTTACAGCACAAAAGCAGAGGAAGGGCTGGGAGTAATTTCTTGCTGGTGTTTTAAGTTTGAGGAGATTCAACAGATTCCTTCCCTGAGTTTCCTTACACCAAGCGCAGATTTTTGGAGGTTGGTGTAGAAAAATAGTCCAACTCTCTGTCTGGCTTTCGTTACCAGAAAATGCATCTGCCTGCCTGACTGTCAATCATGGTCTTTATATCTAAACATTATTTTCTTATTCAGTCCGAGGACGGGGTGCACCAGGAAAGTGATCATCTGCAAGGCACTGAAAGTTCGTATAGCATTGAAAAAAAAAATCCCGTTCCCTTCCAATCTGTCAGATTGATGGACCAGAAAGTGTATCAAATCTATCAGGCCTGGCTGTGTTTAGTGGTAATGGAACGTGAACCACATTTGGGGCTCACCTGTTGAGAGATTCAGATGAAAGTTTCCCTTCAGGGTGTCTCATTTTCACAAACACCAAAACCCTGCGTGGTGAGGAGACCTGAAGAAAATCCCGCTGTTACTCGGCATGAGGATTGCACAGCTGGGATGGGCTCCATTAATAAACATCATGTTCAGAAAGTCCTTCTCTGTAGGACTGTGTATACTCTACCAGGAGAGCACAGAGACAAAGGGCTGCAAAACCACGAGTTACGATTTCGCACGCTCGTTTGAGATACTTTGACTTTCACAAGGTGCAAAGTGGAAGTTTCAACCTCTGAAACTTGATGCACCCTAAATCAGCAGCATTTTTGTTCCTTCATTTTGGTCCTATCTGTCTCATTCAACTAAATCCACATAATTAAGCAACCTTGCACCCAAAACCAGTCTTCTGAAAATGAACTTGTTGTTTCAGACAAGCAAGATACGCCTGAGGGCAGAAAGCGCTGATGAAGCCCTGGTCATACAGCAGAAGGCTGCGAAACCTTCCACATTAGTGGAACAAGGACTGAAACTGTTTCCTACCGGTTGCTCATTCACTGATTTTGGGTTAATCCGTGTCCCTCAGTTGTCCTCCTTCCCTTCTTGGTTTTATCTACCTGGACTTTGTATAGCAAGGTTTCCTGCGACGCTTTTGGGCATTCCTCATGCTTGCCAGGTAGGAGGGACTGTGACAGCCCTGTGCATCTGAGAGTCTCCAAAGCATCTCAAATGACAACCATGTGTATCATTTCAACACTTACTTTGGGCAGCCCTATTGAGTGCAATATTTTGAAACATCATCTGGCAAAAAGGATTTATTGAGTTTTGGTTTTTTCTAAAACTAGTGGGCTTTAGCGTATAAATTTCATGTTTTCCAAAGCCAGAGGGTCACTCTAAGAGGACATGAAAATTGCATGTACACCAAACTTTGACTTACACACCACACAGACACAGGCAGAAATTAATGGACCTTTGTGGTCCATTTTTGCCCCTATTGATATTTAAGACAATACCTCCAGGGAGCTCTTAGCTGGGAGAAGTTGGCTGTGGCCACCTGCAGAGGTCTGTAGATGGGCCGTAATCCCAGCTGATATAAAGCAGGGAAGTCGCATTGCTGCCTACGGAGTTGAACCCTGGAGATGTGTACAGCCAGGTCTGGTCCTGGAGCTACACCCTGGTCTGGTCCTGTTTGAACAGTTTCTCCTGTCACCTTTGGTCGCTTTTATTCCAGTCTCAGCTATAAAAAGCCTATTTCATAGCAGGTATTTGCTATAAGCCTCTTTAAAACTTTTATTTTTTAAACACGTAGCTAGGAGCTGCCTGAAATGCAGTCACTGGGAAGCAGGCTTGGCAGACACTGTACTTCACTGCGCTTGTCCGCAGTCTGGACAGAACATCACAAACAAAAAGAGGGTTGCTTGCACCTCCCCAGCACTCTCCTGCATCTAGGATGGCGTGAGGAGCAGCCTGGTATTTCAAAGACCCAGGCTCAGCATCCCACCCTGACACTCACTTCAAGGGTGACCTTGGCCAAAGTACTTCATCTCAGTTCCTGTCCTGGGACAATAAAAGTAAAAGCAAGGGCTGATGTCACAAAGTATTCAATATCTGTAGAGGTGGGATCACAAAAGTTCTCAGGAACGTGTGCCCATTGTTTTTAGAGGGCAAAATTTGCATGCACCTCTAAGTATTGGCAGAGCTTCTCTCCCTCATCTCTTGTTAGCCCTTATCCCTCCAGATGAAGGATCTAAGGCAGCAGGTAAGGGTGGCAGGGGTTCATCTCACCTAAGGTTAGCCCCTTGAAGCATCCAGAGTAGGAGCCTGTGACAGTCCAGTGTACATCCAAAGCTTGGTTCATACCACCAGACTTCATCTCCCAAATATCCTACCCTATCCTGTCGGGATGGATAGAGGGTGCCTGCCTCTCTCCTCTGTCTCTGGAAGCTTTTGGGATCTACACAGTCAACAGACCCAGTGCATGGGCTCACCTGTAGAAGCTGGCTGAGCGTTAGCATTACTCCTTGCATGATTTTGGCAACATTGCCCGAGCACTGTCCACAGACTATTCACCATGCACGGTTTTGGGGAAGAAAAAGGGGATTTTAAGTGTGTGGATGTGAGTCGTGACCTGAGATCAAATGTGCTTTTCTTACCCATTCAGATGTAGCCGGGATGGTCAGTGTTGGCCAGAAATTGATCTCAGAGACAAGAGTTGGAGAGACGTATATGGGCCCTCGTGAGCCACTGGGCTGCACAGGGGAAGCTGAAAATGCATCTTCTGCATTCTCAGTCACTACCCAAATTGGAGAAGGAGCCTACCCCTTTCAGCAGAGAAACCTGGACTTGCTCTCAGGGTGTTGGTGTCTTTCTGGGAGGGGATGGCCAAGCATCACCATGCTGAGGACATCCTGACTGGTTTTGGAGCAGGGACAGGGATTAAGCCAGTGTCTGCACTCAAGAATGAGCTTTAAATTCCACCCTGCCAGTTGCTCTTGGTCTCTTTGTTGCTCATTATCTTGACCTGAAGATTTTCCTGCCCTTATTTGAAAAAAAAAAAAAAAAAACCTGCGATGTGGAAAAATGAAGGTGGGTGAGAACAGCCCCCTGCCCACAACCAGCACGATGCCGGTGTTGCTGCATCTGCTGACATGACTCTCTTCACTTGAATGTTCACGTGGGGCTCTGCGGTCCCTCTCCCTTCATTTCCAAAAAAGTCCTGGCTTGTCCGTGACTGTTGGTGTAAGCATTAACCACAACCATATTAGGACCAACGGTCAGACTGAAGCTAGCAATAACACAGCGTGGTGATGACACCCTGTCTTCTGTGACAAAGGCTCCTTCCCTCATCTCAGATAATGTCGGACGGTGTTTTTTTATTTATGAATAAGCAGATTTCCAGGGGATGAAATCAGCCCAGGCTCAGCTTTCTGAGGACACAGGAATTCACGTTAAATGGGATCCATCCCACAACTGTTAGTGTAAATTAAGCAGTTTCTGGTGTAAGTGCCTGGCGATGTACAGGCTTGTCAGATACTAATAGTTTTAAGTAAGTGACGACCCTTCTGTGACTTCGGTGAGCCCTATCCAAACCCTTACATGTTTGAGAATCCTTCAGGCCTTGATCTGACATCCACTAATTGGAATAGTCTTTCCAGCAGACTAAATATTTGCAGATTCCCTTTCCCTGGTGGTGCAGGCAAAGCGCTGGAGTCTCAGCACTGACATCCTCCTGGCGCTGTGTCCTGGGTACCATCCCCAGGGAAAGTGATGTTGGACTTGGACATTATCTGGAGCTGATTAGCATCAGATCTTCTGGCATCTGTCCCAGTCTTCCTCTCTGTCTATTGTATCTTCTCCCTTTTTCTATTATCCTTATTTTTTTTTCAAATAAAATGAATATTTTTTACTAGCATGAGATTTTGAGGGAGACTGAAGCAGGTCAAGGGTCACTTAAAAGATTGAAGGCAATGCTGAGCTTGTTAATTTTTTTAGGAGGGAGGTTATTGTGATTTAACTGTGGCAAGGACTCCAGGGTAACGTAACTGCCAGCCACAGTTATGGGTTGAGGTGGTCAATTCCATGGGAAGGTGCTACTGGAATGGCAGAGATGAGGTTAGACTCAAAATAATTGCTTAATTCCCTATTTTTCTATAGCCTTCCTTTATAGCTTCCGCTGTCTCAGCTCCCTGGGTGAAAAACAGAATTAATCCATCCTTTTTTCCTCCCTTTCATCTGCACTTCTCACTGCATGTCTATGAGTTTTCCTCAGTGTAATAATGTAGGAAAGGCTGCCCTGGATTAGCCTCTCTGTCCTACCTCTGAGAAGATGCAGGAGCTCAGGAAAGAATGATCAAGCCTGAATACAGCAAGACCTATTTTGGTTCTGCCCTCATTTTGTTCCACGACCTTAAAAGACATTTATTTTCCATTCTCCTTCAGCTGCTGGCATTTTTTTATTGAAGCAGCAGACTCAACATCTGAGGCAATGGCAGTGCTGGGTGCTGCTGTTAGGAATGTCATGGAGGACACCAAAGGTACCTTCATGCCAGCAGCCAGACAGGGCAGTTGCTTTCTGCCCCGATCAAGCCGGGGACACAGTGCAGTTTATTCCTTATCTCTTTTCCCACCTCTGCAATATTTTCCAAAACTGTGTCTGAACTATTTACCAGGTCGCTGGGGGGTAAAATGCAAAAGCACAATATCCCTGACAATCCAAGAAGCAGTTTGAGAAGGTTTCATTTCCATTTTCTCTATCATCAACTTAAGAAGTGCACAAGTGCTTCCTGGCATTTCTCTATTCGGAGATGTTAAGGGTGGCAGAAACCATCAAACCCCTAATTTGATCTCCTGCATAGCTCAGAACAGACGATTTCGCCTTGAAACTGGACCGAGCCCAGTGACCTGGATTTGTTTAAAGTATCTTTTCCTGAAGGCACCCTAACGATTGGCCAACCCTTTAACCATTCCTTGACAGATCGCCCCAGGCCGTCAGCCTCCCCCTTCAATTTGCAAGGCTCACTTGCTCGTAACCAACATTTTTTTGGCTTCAGTTCCCACATGTTGGCTCTTGCTATTTTTTTCTCTGAGTAGAGCCCTTTATTATTCCCTTGTGTCAAGCTAATATGATTGCAGCCCTTGCTGCAAGTGTGGACAGTTTTCTCCTCTGAACTTATGGCAGCTCTTACCCCATATCTATGCTCAATTAAGAGAGCTCTCGGTAACTAGCAAAAGGGGCAGGCTTGAACCAACACAGGGTTTGGCAGAAGAGATCTTCTCTTTTCTCAAAGCTATTACCCAGAAATTAAATCACAGTCAGGTTTCCTTCTTAAGAGGCAACAGCTCAAATTCAGGATCCCTACTCAGGAACATATTTCAACATGTACCTAAGAAGGCTCTAAGGGTTTCACCAAAACAATGGGCACTTAAGCAAGTCTTTCAGTACTTTCTTCTGAAGGCAGTAAGATTGGGCAAGGCTAAATACCTGTTGTATCAGAGCAACGCTACCCAGAAATCACAGCAGTGGGAGGAGAAGACAACCCTCTCCCTCCCCACAGTGAGGTCCCACTTCATCAGCTCGCTCTGTGCTTCAGTGATGTCCCAGACAACCTGGCAATTTTGCCGATGGTCAGACAGGGGTGGGAGATGTTTACGATGGGGTTTCTGAGCACCAGGAGCCCCATGGTTCCACCACATAGGCTGCCTGACATGCCTGTACTGGGGAAACTTTGTTCCATGCTTCTCCCCATCCTTCTTCTTAGCTGCACCTCCAGTGTCGCCCAAAGCCTACCGAAGTGAAAAATGTTTTTCTGTCGACTTCAACAGGCTTCAGCTCAGGCTCCCAGCATGTGCATGTGTCTCTCACTTCCAAACACGGCTACTCCAGTTCAGACGCGGCGTGTCTGAAGGTTCCTGGCACCCACGTCCTTGCAGCTTTCCCTTCTCAGCTCTGAGACACATGGCCAAGGACTTCACGCCTTGAGTACGGGCCATCGCCTTGGATGGATGTGTGGCTCCTTCCAAATTGCCAGCGTTAGCACCTCGTCCATGTGCAGCTTCAGCCCTGACCAGGCGCGGTGGTGTGGCTGATGTTTCTGGGGGCCCACCTACAGCTCTGCACCCCCCTCCCTCCCGTCATGCACATCTAGACACACACACGCGCGTACGCAGAGCCATGTGCATTTCCTGGCTTTGTTTCAACAAGGAGAAAATAAAAAAGCGGGAACTTCTGGCCTAATCTGCAGGGACAGGATTCCTGAATTAATAAGTCACCAACATCTAATTCACCTCCCTGTCCTCAGCAGCAAGCGTAATGATTCCCTCTTTGCCTCTAACAAAAGCAATAAAAAGAAAAAAAATAAAATAAAAAATTCCCAAACAATGCTTTTCTTTTCTTTACATTTCTTTTCTTTTTTCTTTTTTTCTTTTTTTCTCCTAACATTGGTAAGTGGGGGTACTTCCACAATCCTGAAATTAAAACAATCCAGACAAACAATATGTCGAGCTCTGTCTTGCTTCCTGCTGCAATTATTCCTAATGTTTGGCCTCAGATCAGAGGCAGCAGCAATCTCTATAAATACGACAGTGGAGCAGAGAGCTATTTCCAACAGAAACGCCTCCCGAATCATGTCAGGAATTTATGAGGCTGAGAACGGGCCAAGATTGAAATATGTTCTGGATCAAATGGCATTGCATAGGTGGCTCTGATCAGCTTGGCAGTGGTGGGATGAAGGAGGAATCCTCCAGATGGAGGAGTGGAGGGATATTTATTGATTTAAAAAAATAATAAATTAAAGCTGAGAGTGACAAGAAAAGGCATTGGTATTTTAAAACTCAAGCTCTGCCAGACAGGGCCAGCAAGGAAAAGGCTTTAACAAGTCTAGATTCCTCTGCATCTTTTGTGTGTGTGTGTGTGTGTATGTGTGTTATTCTTTAAAGCTCCCTGGACCACTTTGTGCCTGGTACATAGGAAGATGCAATCCCTATACCTTCTGCCCTCTAAATCCCATCTTCCTTGGGCCACGTTAGCAAATTTGGAGAGGCCCCTCATTGCTGACCATTTGCAGAAACTGTCGTCTGGTGAGTTTTTTTTAATGCCTACCTCTCATTAAATGTAAAGTAAAATATCTTGCCCGTCTCTGCTTCTTCTGAGTCCACATCAGGCTAGACAGAGTCCTCTTCAGAGCCAGATCAGCCTCCTACACCCAAATAAACAAGGTGGGGAAGGGGACCGAGGGACACAGGGAGGTGGGCTGGCATGCTGTCTCCCCTCGCCAGATCTGAGAAACATGGGAAGATGCAAAAGAAGCACCAGCATCTATTTTCTTTCACTGCATTTGCAGAGACTCCGTGTTAGACCTTTTCACCCCATTTTCCTGAACCATGAGGTAATGCGTTCTGCAAGCAACAGATCTCCCCTGTGCAGAGACACAGTGACCAGCACCAGCTCAGACAGAGCAATGTTTTCTTTAGGAAGCAGCTTGAAGATGTAGCAGCAGCACAGCCTGAGACCACCTTTTTTTCAGGGCATACTTCTGGTTTGGACCTTAGTAGGCCTTTTGGGCAGGGACAGCAAATACGATGCCCCTTTTTGTGAGTCTCAGCCAGACCCTGTGAACACCAGGCTGCTTTTGAAGGACCTGTGACATTCCCAAAGGTCCCAATTAACATTTTTTCACTTAAACCACTCCCAGATGTCAAACCTGAAGAGCAGTATCGTATGTAGATCAAGGTGGCATCAGGGGGTTGAACAAGCACTTGATCCCATGCATACACAGGGAGTAGGGCGTCGTGGAAAGCTCATGCCTGCTGTGAACTTTTGGACCAATTTGCTAATTGCCGTGACAAATTAGCATTTGATGCGGCACCAACTACATTGTCTCTATAGTCAATGGAAGGAGACACATTTCACAGAATCGCAGAATGGTTTGGGTTGGAAGGGACCTTAAAGATCATCTAGTTCCAATCCCCTGCCCTGGGCAGGGACACCTCCCACCAGACCAGGCTGCTCAAAGCCTCATCCAGCCTGGCCTTGAACACTTGCAGGGATGGAGCATTGACAACTTCCCTGGGCAACCTGGGCCAGTGCCTCACCACCCTCACAGCAAAGAATTTCTTCCTGATATCCAATGTAAATCTCCCCTCTTTCAGTTTGAGGCTGTTGCCCCTTGTCCTGTCATTGCACTCCCTGATAAAGAGTCCCTCCCCGTCCTTCCTGTAGGCTCCCTTCAGGTACTGGAAGGCCACTATAAGGTCTCCTCGGAGCCTTCTCTTCTCCAGGCTGAACAACCCCAACTCTCTCAGCCTGTCCTCACAGCAGAGGGGCTCCAGCCCTCTGATCATCTTCGTGGCCCTCCGCTGGACCCATTCCAACAGGTCCATATCCTTCTTCTGTTGAGGACTCCAGAGCTGGTCCTACCACATGTTACTTGGGAAGATGAGTTATTAAGGGAATGTGGACAACATTCTTTGTCTAGATGCCAGCGTTGAGAAGCAATGCCCATCCTTGGCTTTTGGTTCATATACCAGCTCAGGGATGGAGTATAAACTCTATTTTTCACACTGTCCATGCTGCTGATAATATACATGATGAGGAGCCTGAAGGGAAAAGGAAGAGGTCATTTTTGAATAAAGGAGGACATCCTACAGAACCATTGGGAAGCACCTATATACTGGTGATGTAAACACAGCTTAGAGCTGGTAGAAGGAAAGAAATAGCAGAAAAGAGAGTACCAGTTAAAGCAGTCATTATCTCAGGGCCAAATTCCCCTTCAGCTTCAGCAGGAGTTCCTAAGGATGAAATGTGGGTCTGGTGTATTTGCATTTGATTACGATAAAACTGTACCCTAGACTCACACATGTCAGAAGCTAGGAGGGTACTGCAAAGGAAAGTGGAGTCATTACTTGCTTTTTAAAATACTGTTTCAAACATTTGTTTCTGACTACATCTGGGTAGGGAACATTTATCTGCGAGTAATTCTTTTTTCGTTATTTTTTTCGTTACCCCAAGAAGTGGGCAGAGATGACATTTGAAAGTGTCTGTCCCCAGGTTGTGAAGATTTAATTCAGTTCTGCTGTGGAGGCAGATGAAGTCATTTTAAGGGCAAGATGCTGCCCCTACTCACACCTACCCAGCCCCTGAGGTTGTGCTGTATCCTCATGTCTTCTCCAGCCCCTCTGCACATAAGCTGCAAATATTTAGACTTCTTGGCTCTCCCTTGCCAGTGCGTAACTTAAACCCTCATCTGTGTGACCCCTGATTTTTGCCTTAGACCTTACAACTTGTATATCATTACTGAGTTCCTGCCCCATCATTCCTGGGCCTCCTTTGGACTTTTCCATCAGCTTCACTGGAGGTGGAGTTCCCATCTTTTTCCAATATTCTTCCACCCAGAGCTCTCATTCCTGGGGCTGGTCCATAACACATAATGTTCCTTTTCATGTTCCTGCCAGGTAGGTCTTTATTAGTTTTGGTCTATGTATTGGATCATTGTTTGGATCATTGTGCAACTAAGTCCTGGACAATAACAGGATTCTGTGCATTCGCTAGTGCTTCCGTCATCATTTCCAGGACTGATATTTCCCCAATTAAAACAAAATAAGAAGAAAAGAAAAAAAAAAAAAGAAGAAACACAAACCATCCACTGCTACACTCTACTTGCAAAATGACATCTCACCAGTGAAACAATGCTCCCAAAATTTGGCTTCAGATATTACAGCCCAAGCGCAATAGCTTTTGTCACCTTTGACAGTTTTTTATTGCTGTTTCCTTCAACACTGGTCAATATTTGCATAATAAAGTTTCTCTGATGCTGGAATGCAGCCATGTCTTTGGAAACAAGCCCTGGGTCTGTCGGGAATGCCTCTTAGAATGAAAGAAATATCTGAATTTCCTTAATTTGTGCAGGGATTTCCCTTTCAGTAGCATGGCTGGCCCTCGTGGAATAATAGCTAAAGGAGACGTTGTGCCCTGTTGTTTTCTTCTTTCTCTGCGTGCTTCAGAGGTCAACACTGCATAAGCTGCAGCTCTGCTAAACTGGAGGAAAATCTTCTGATAATCACTGTAAAGGCACAGCAGAAGATGCAGCTGGATTTTTGCAGGGGAAGCAGCTGTGGGATCTGTTTTGAATGGGTAGGATTTGTGGAAATTCCTAAAGGCTGGGAATACGTGTGGCATATCTAAAGTGCAGAATACCTGGCAGACAGAGAGCTAACATCAATGTTTATCGTAGCAATAACACCCAAGGCCTCTGAGAGCTGAGTGCGGTACAGAAAAGAGACATTCGGGGGCTTGTAAGCCTGCTGGGATATGTTTTGGATGCCAGTTCAAATCCAGCCTGGTTTGATAGTGGTGAAAAACCGCTGTCTCCTCACTACCTGAAGTCAGTAAGTAGACATATTTCCATCTTATAAAAGCCACGGTTGCCCCCTGTGCTCTCCTTGTCAGCAGAGAGGTGGGTGCTGAAGGAGCTGCCTCTTCTTTCAGGCTCACTGAAAGAGAGACAGTTTCCCTTCCACGTTATCTCTGAAGACCTATCGAGCCTCTCATATCATTTGACCGAGGCACACCACCTCCACCCTTGCAGATGAACGGGTATCTCAGCTGGCAAGCCTGCCTTGTTTGCCCTACCTGACCTGGGATCTCCAGAGCAACTTCACACAATGATGCATGAAGATAAAATATGGGGACCGCTATCTCCTTTGAGGTGGACCAGATGCAAGATTTAAGGAATCGTCCCCCAACACCTACAGAAATGGAATAGCAGTGTCCACGTGCACTCAGGGGTGAAGGAAAAGGCTTGTGAGGTTGACAGGTTGGGAGATGAGCTACTGGCTTTCACACCTCCGCAGGCTGGCTCTTCCAGGCCAATGTGCAAGGTTATTGCGTCAAGACACGTGAATTCCTCAAGCCAAGGCCAGGAAGGCTTTTTCAGTAGTGATCTTTCAGTCATTTGGCTCATTGAGCAAACAGAACCCAAAGTGTGTCCATGATTTTATACTAAGTCATTGCCTGAACACCTACATACCTACCTCTTCCCACACAGTCAAGTCACTCATGTTCCCCTAGACCACATCCGGGCTATCAAACAGATTTATACCACAAGCATTTTGGCACGAGATCCTTTTGTATATATAACAACGTATCCATGCTCATGCTGCACGGGGACCTAGAGATTTGCTGTACTCTCTGCAGCAATGTCAAGATACGCCTGGAATGTCAAGTCCATGCATTCTGGATTAAAGACAAGCTGGGTTTTCTTTCTCACAAAGCAGTCCACCTCTGCCGCCCCTCTGGGGAGATGCAACCTGTGAGCAGCTGGATGCCGGGGCTCAAACACACAACGCAGTTACGACAGCCCATACGGCATTGCCACACGTTGGCTGAGATGCAGTAACTGTCCCAGTGCACATTCTCCATGCAAGGCAAGCAGAAGTTGGACACTTCTGCATGGTAAGTTGAGTTGATGTGAATGACCTCACATTTGGCTGCCATGGATTACCTTGCATTTGATAACCCTATTAAACTGCTCTGTTGTGCTGTGGACTTAACCAGGGGTATTTATGGAGACTTGTTGGGTTTTGAGTGTTGCCACGTGTCTTACCAAAGGAAGATTTTTCTGAGCCACGATTTTCATCACACAAAGGTGAGCTGGCAAGTCAGTCAGATGTATGTATATCTCACAAACTATTTCCAATGTCTGCACTGGCAAAAGTCTTTCTTGCTTCCTCAGGGCATGGTTCCTCTAAATCCACAACGATTTCCCCTGTAGTGACAAAAAAAAAAGAGGGTTGTGCTCCCATCTAGCCTTGAAGTCCAGTTGCGCAGCCTGGTTTCTATCGCCACACACAGCTTGGGGTTGCCAGCAGACTGCCTGGTCTACGGCACATGGCATTTGGCCTTCAGCCTCCTCTGGGTCCTGTGTGATGCCCCATGGCCCTAGTTCATAGTAATTATTGGAGGAGGGATGGGGGGGTTCAGTGCAAAGTGTCTGAAATATTAAGTGGGCTGCAGTGCAGCCTGCCAGATTAATGTTTTTATAGTAAGAAACTGAGGGTAGGTGTTATGAGCTCTGAGATGTGGCATAAAGACTTGTGGGGGTGTTTGAAGGTGCAAAGCCTGCCGGGACAGCATTGAAGGACTGCGCAGGGCAGAGGGAGCCAAAAGCGGTGCAGTCTCATCAGCAACACCTACTCTACTAAATAAAGCCGACCGGAGCTGGTTCACTGGCCCCGAGGCCAAGTGTCACAGCATGGCTTGTGTCCAAACACCTCGTCTCTCCTCTGCCTGAGACCAGAGTTTGGGAGTGAGCTAACAGCGAAGCAGTGTGGACAACTGGTTCTCCAAGACTTGCGCTTGCACCCTGGACCTCTCTTATTTATCAGTGAAGATGTCCCCTGAGATCCCAGGAATGATTTCAAGGTTCTTCAAAGCAGCTCCTCTATGGCTTAGAAGCAACAAGAACCTACTTATGGGGACTGCTAAGGACTTCAGATTGTATTTTATAATACAAACTGAAATCAGATAGTTGCCCAGTTCTCCTTCATCAAATACAACAGCAGCAGCATTGTCCATCTTCAGGGGCAAGGACAGTACAGAAGAGAAGACCACCATGTCTTCTGGTCCCTTTCCATAAGCCATTCACACAGGCAACACCACTACTAAACAAGGCTGTTATTAAAAAGTGTAATTTCCCATGGGAGTAGCAGACTTAACACTACCCAGACGATGAGAAAACAGTCACTGTTCTCCTGCCACTAAAATGAAGTGGGCCCACTTTCTTGGGAGGTACGTGTCTGTCTCTCATTACTGTCATGTATGAATGATCCTCAGGCTGACAGGAAAGTAAAAAACCTTATCTTGCAGATAGGGGAAAAAAAGGGAAAGACAGATGAAATACCATAAGAAAACGTCACACCAAAAATCTATGTCTTTCATGTCAACCATGTCCACAACAGTGACAAGGGTCACCTTGTTAAAGAAACTCAAACTTTGTACCACGTAACTCAATAGTTTCGTACAACATCATAACACACCAGTTATATCTTCTCAGCATCTTCCTGCATATGTGATGCAAAAGTTGGCTAATCCATCCCAAATGTCCCAGCTGGTTTATGACCAAATACACATTAGCCTGGCTAGCAATCACTCAGAAAGAGGCTTGTTAGGCAGCTCTTTGCCATTAATTTTTTTTTGCTTAGACATTAAACAGCCTCGTCCACCTCGATCATAAAATGTCTTCCTAACCCTGCAGACTGTTAAAAAGTGTGCCTGCAGACATTTACTGTCACATCTGGAAAAGCCCGCGCTATCATAATGATTTCAATACAGATTTCATCAGAAGACACATGGAAATTAAGCTGGATTCACCAAATCCCTTGCAGGCTGTTCCACGCTAAGCACATAAGAGCTGACTCCCTCTGTTTCAGGGTCTGCACAAGCTGGTGGTGCTCAGTGTGGTTTGCAGGTGAGTTTCCAGGACTCCTGTTTGATCAAGCCGCCAGGCTAGAGTTAGGCAACTTTCCCTATTCCCGTGATCCTGTCCCCAACTCTGGCTCTGCACATTTTGGATTCCTGAATGCCCCTGGGATGCTGGTGCATGATTCCTTCTCTGATACTTGCTAGCATGATGAAGTCGGATTTCTTTCTCTTGAAAGAAACCTTTGTAGAAATCCCAGGCTGGACTATGACCTATTTAACAAGTGTCTTAGGCCAGGATACAGTCCTGATGTTTGTTGCAGAGCTCATTGGGACTGGTTGCTCCCTACTTATAGAATCACAGAATCATAGAATTGCCTAGGTTGGAAGAGACCTTTCAGATCATCGAGTCCAACCATCAATCCAACACTGAGAAAAACCATAATTAAACCATATCTCTAAGCACCACGTCTACCCGGCTTTTAAATACCTCCAGGGGTGGTGACTCCAGCACTTCCCTGGGCAGCCTGGTCCAATGCTTGACAACCCTTTCAGTGAAGAAATTTTTCCTAATATCCATCCTAAACCTCCCCTGGCACAACTTGATGCTGTTTTCTCTTGTCCTATGGCCTGTTCCTTGGGAGAAGAGACCGACCCCCCCTGCCTACACCCTCCTTTCAGGGAGCTGTAGAGAGCGAGAAGGTCTCCCCTCAGCCTCCTTTTCTCCAGGCTGAACACCCCCAGCTCCCTCAGACGCTCCTCACAAGGCTTGTGCTCCAGACCCCTCACCAGCTCCGTTGCCCTTCTCTGGACACGCTCCAGCACCTCAATGGCTTTCTTGGAGTGAGGGGCTCAAAACTGGACACAGCACTCGAGGTGGGGCCTCACCAGCGCCCAGTACAGGGGCACGATCACTTCCCTAGTCCTACTCACCACACTATCTATGAGCTGCCTACTAACTCATTCTCTTTTTTTCTTGTCATCTCCACTCTGTGGTGTGGTGTAAAGGCTGCAGTGAGTTGCTCATGGTCTGCTATAATGACAGGGTTTAATGGGGGCTCCAGAAACTCACTGCTGCACATCTTGTGGGTTGCTCCACTGCCAACTGTGTCTGGAGAAGAGTAGACCCAGAAAAGTCCATGGCCTGTGGTTGCCCTGCTCCAGATGATGGAGAACAGATAATCTGGAAGATGGTCATGCACTTTGCAATGCTATCTTCACCACCAATGGAGGTGGCAGCATGATATTTTCCTTGTAAATGTATCAGTCCCCTCCTGGGGCTGGAACCCTGTAGATCTGGGGACTTTGCCTACAGAAAGGCTGCTTCCATGTAGATAAATGAATACAATGTGAAATTTTGCAAAACATAGACACAGAGAAACATTTCTTCCCAAAAAGAAAGAACCCTCTAATGTCACAAATCCGAGTATTGGAAACCTTGCTGAGAAAAAGTCTTTTCTCTTGGTGAACATAGACAGGTTTTTACTCCCAAGTTTGATTTTCAGCCAGGAAGGACAAAAGTCCTTTTCATGAAACTCTAAAAAACTGGGAAAGAAATACAAAATTTACAAATTCCTTTCAATGCTCCTCCTTATTTTACCATCATTACTGGAAACCCACTGGACCTGAAACCTTTCTGGCTTGAAAACCAATCAGGTGACATTTTAAAATACAGCCTTGAGAAGCAATCAGTGACTTCATTCCCTTCTTTTCCCTGATTGTTGCACTTTCTTTTCTCCCAGCCCTCTGCCTTTCAGCCCACCCTTAAACCCACTACCTGCCTTTTCGTGCACACAAAGGACCCAGACTTCCAGCTTGTTTCTACAACCAGGTCACAATTGACTACATATGCTTAAAAAATACCCACACAGGCTGTGCAAGGAACTGCGTCTTGAGCCAACCCACACTCCTAATTCTCTTTGCAGATCCTTTCCCTGGGATGCAAAGCAATGATGAAGTGAGTGTCAATGCCCCCATACACACTCTTTTGCACCCTCTTTGCAGGCCAGTCAGGCTGCAGGCTGTGAGCTGGGCCAAGAAAAGATCTGTACCTCTTAATCTCCCTTCTCCTGGTGGAGAGCTTGGCTGGGTCTTGGAGAAGAGGGCACGTTTCTCCATCCCACTTTAGAAGAAGTTACAACATTTGCTTGCCAGGGAAGAAGAAAGCCACAGTACAAGGATCCCATCTGTTTTCCATCTTGACATGAAGCCAGAAAAGCCAACTGGTTATTCATTTCCCCAGATGCTTGTGGAGCTCATCTCCTCACCCTCCTATCCATCCACTAGGAATGTAAGGGGCTGGATACTGGTGAGGTTTGGTGGTGCCATGAAGATCTTGTGTGCTGGTTCACCAGTCCCCTGCCTAATTTTTTGAGACAGGGATGCCTCTGCTTCCCCTGCAGACCTCATCTTGTGATACCTGAAGATGTCTCCATGGCCTCAGGGATGATGCTAAGGCCTCCAGCTGAGGCAGAGACCTCCATGACCCAGGTGAACCTCATGCAATGAAACTTTCAGGAGTTTGTTCTTGAACCCCTGGTGCTCAAAGCTGGGAAACCAGGGAAGCTATCCACTCCTGAAGCATTTTGGGATCAATCTCTGGTCCTTGTTGTGTGCTCCTCTCTCTGAGCAGCATATGAAGTGGTCTCATAAAAGAGTAAGAAGTATAATAGAGGTACACAGATTTCCTGCCACACCTGAGAGGAGAGGAAAAGAGCAGTTTTCTGCTAGTCTTTCCAGGTTAGCTGTCCTATTCTCCTGTCCCATTGGGAGATATGGAAGGAAGGGGGTTTTGTGACCTTTCTTAGTGCCACCAGGGTGATACATGCTTGTTTTACTCCACAAGACCATTTGGCTGGGCAGTCTTTCTAGCTACATCTCACATACATGCAGGCTGAGTCCAAATCATTGTTCCCAGCCTGCCATGGGGGATCAGGGCTTGCCAGTATCTCCATCCTCTCTGCCCATCTGCAAAGGACTATGGAGAAAAAGCAGTAGCTCTTCAGAACCAGAAGGCAGTAAGGGACCCAGCACTTCTTTCTCAGTCTCCTCCCTCACCCTCCAATTTATTAAGCAAGAAGGTAAATAAACAAATCTAAACTTGATCTGGTATCACTGGTGAGGATGATGTGATTCATTTCTTATGGTTGAGAGCTTGGCATTTTTTACATGACAAAGGCTATGTCTCTTTCTCCTGGACCTTCACCATGTTGTGGCTCAGGAGCACTATTCGAACTCTCTCCTTTGGGTATGAAATCTCCTGGGAGGCAGTGGGACAAGAAAAATAAGCAAATGTGGCCCAGCCCTACCTTGGCTATCCACAGTGAAGGAAGCCTGGATGGTCATCGCAGTGACTGCTCCTCCTTGCAGTCACAAAGCTGCAAGGGCTCATTTCTGTGGAGGGATAAAAAAAGAGATCTACAACCTATGTGTTGCTTGACTACTGGCTATATCTATAGCAGGATTCCATCTTATGCCTCTATTTTGCATCTTTGAGGACTATTAGGGTGATAGTTACGTAAAAATGAGAGGATGTCCTGGAAGGGCATCCAGGAGGGATGAAGAGGGATCTCTTTCAGTCCAAGAACCTTCTCTTGTAGAAGGCAGACTGGGGACACCAAATGAAGCTGTTAGGAACTAGGTTCACAACAAACCAGGGGGTTAGCTCTTCAGCTGACAGAGAAGTGGACTGCAAGACTCTCTTCTGGGATATGAGAAGGTGACAGGAGAGCAAGAAGAGAATGTGCAATTTCAGGAGAGGAAAACCAAAGGGTTACGGAATGCTTTAAGCGTCCAAGGCTATGTCTGTATTAAAGAGCCAGCTAGAGCAAGAGCAATGGCACCAGCTTTTTTCCATGATCATCCAGACTGATTAAATCTTAGCTTAGTCCCCACCGTGTCCAAAGCGCACACCAGCTAGCGAGTCCAGACAACAACCAGGCATGGTCATCCTCACAAAGGGCAAGCATCATTGACAAAACTCAGTAAGGGTGAAGTCATCTGTTTGGGGGATAAAAAACATCTGATTGCAAGTTCTGCTGTGCCACTTGCCCCGGACAGCCAGAGAACAGGCTCCAGCCTGGTTTATTTACTAGTCAAACGCAGCCAAAGATGCAGGTATCTAGAGACTCCATGCAGGCGCCTGAGTCCAAGAAAGAAGTGTGATTTCCAACACGTCTCTCCCTTTGGCAGTGCCTGTTGGCTGGGCTGAGACATTCCCCCATGAAGCACTTCAGGCTGCTGTGATGCTGAGATGCCAGTGGTCCTCATTTAGGCATGTCCATCTGGCCATACCCTGTCTGCTAGCAGGGCTATGTCTCTACTAGATCCTTCCCCATTCCTCTGATCCAGGGAATTTTAAAAAACAAGTACTATGCAAGCTGGGATGGGTACCAGAAGGAGCATGGCACCCATGGCGGGAACACAATGTTCCATTAGTACCTTGCACCTTCCATGAGTAGCAGACCTGTTCTGGTTGAAACAGTTTATCTGATAGGGTTTCTGCAAGTGAGAATAATGTGGTCCATCTGGTAGCTCCAGAGTTGGGATTTAAGCCCAGCAGCTTGGTCAAAGTCCAAACAGAAAGTTCAGCCGTAGCTGGGACACCATATTTAAAGGTGTCCCAGGCTCTCAAGCACACTCTTATGAAATCCCAGCTATAACGGAGCACAAAGGAGAGGAGAAAAATGAATTGGTGTTTCATAGAGAAACGCCTTTCTTTGACTTATTATGCCCATAGATTTAGCACATTTCAAAGGAAATTTAGCCAGAATAGAGATGGGAATTCAGCTCCAAGAATTTGTGACTATTATCACTAAATTAATTTACCTAGCTCTACAAGGAGTACAGTTAACTTCGTTTGTTCTCCTAAGTATACCAAGTGTAATTGATCATTTAGGAAACTAATGCTGAACTACCCTGGCAGCGTGCTACCTTTATCAGAGAAGTTCTGGGCTATTTCACACAAGGATGAAACAGGTCCCAGTGCCAATTTCTAATCACTGATAGAGGGAGTCCAGCTTTGCAACAGAGTTGGCTTATCTAGCCAGATGGGATATCATCCGCCTTTGATGCTCTTGAAACCTCAGTCCCCTGCCAAAATTTGCTGGCACTGGCCACTGAGTGCAGAAGGCATCTGAAAGGACAGAGGATGGCCATAAAGACATTTGTGAAGGCATTAGAAGAATATCCCAAAAGACTTATATCCTTAACAAATTAGGGCCCAAACTGCAGTCCCTCCAGCTTACCAGAACTTGCCACCTCTCACACAGCTATCACCTCTGACAGACAAACTCTGGCCAAGTTTGCTAGGTGATTTAAGACACTGCCATTCCCAAGTGTTCATTCCTTTCCTAACCTTTGGCCAGGCATAGCTAACCCTGTGAGAGGAGCAGAAGATGTTCACTAGGTTCTCAGATGCCCCTAATCAGAGGTCCACACATTTTTTGTCACTCTTTAAATTCATTTGCCCCAGGAACAGATCTGTCAGTCTTTCTGAGAAAATGAAATTCCTTTCCAAAACAGCACAAATGCTGCTTCCCATTTGCCCTCACACTGCACTGTCCTTCCCTTCCATCGCCCTGGTGGGTGGACACCTATTCCCACCTCCTTCCCTCCTGAGCATCCAACCTGTGGGCCGCATCCATCCCAGCTCCAGATCCCTCTGGAGGGCCCTTAGATCCCCAAAAAGCACTGTGGGCTCCAGCAAGGCTTGTGAGCTGTCAATACCTCGTACGGGATATTCAGCACCTCAGCTTCAAGCGACTTGCCCATGATGTAAGAGGGAGCTTAGACCATTATCACCCAGCTCCCGGCCTGTTCTGCAACGACAAGTCCATCTTTCCTCTTGTTTAATCATGCAAATAACATGGGAATATAAAGGATATGAAAAAAATATGGCATAAAATACAACTGTATTTTTACAAAATGTTGTTGTAGCTAATATAATACACAGTCCAATGCACTTTACAAGGCAGGCCCTCTAAAACCTGCTACCAAACATCAGAACTCATATGTTCAGCTGGTATAAATCATTGCTGCTGATTTACACCAGCTGAGAACCAGGTCACAATTGCCTAATTAAATAGCTTCTCTTTGAGCAAAGGGCTATACTTTTTAAAAGTGTAACTGTGAATTACTTTATATAGCCCATCGTTGGAAAGAGAAAGAGCACGAGAAAGAAAGTGAGAAAGAAAACAAAATAGAGAGAAAGAGCAAGAGAGAGCAGAAGAAAGAAAAAGAAAGGAAAGGGAAAGAAAGAAGGAAAGAGAAAGAAAAAGAGAAAGAAGGAATAATTTGTTTATATTTATTTTGGGAGCTCAGTTCCTTTCATTGGGAAAGAATGGGGCAGTTTGGGAAGCCCAGACTAAATCACTCACAATGATAACAGGGTGATACCGAGAGCAGTAAAACTAATTTATTGGGCTGAGTTTATCTGATTCCAGGGAAAGTGAGTACTGCTGAGTGCAGCTCTGACTGTGCTTGTGTCTGACAAGACACACAGTTCAGATGCAAAATTACATTAAGCAGATGTAGCCCATTAAGAAGCCGAGTCTGAAAATGTACTTTACCCTGTCAAGGCAAATCCTAGTTGAAAACTTTGGGCCTTTACAAAAAAAAAAAAACAACTTCAAAAAGATGTTCTATTTTGGGTTTTATTGCTTTAATCTTTTTTGTGTCAGTCCTAGTTACAGGGTGATGATAAATATAAACCCACCTCCGTTGGATTTCTAACATAACATAACTCCATTACCTAGCCCCTGCTACGGCGGTGAAAAGTCCCTCAGCATTCAACCCAGCAGAACCCGTCCTGGATTCAATTATAATCCAGAATTAGGTGAGGCTGGCCGGTTCTCAGAAGCAAACCAGGTAAAACACAAATCAGATGTTCCTACCCCAGACCAGGCCAAGAGGCAGAAGGATGCAACAAGTTCATCCCTTCCTCGCACCCATCCGTCATGAAGACTGTGCTGGGTTAGCTCTGATGGAGGTGTCTCCATCGCTGCCACCTGAAGCTGCGTGAGAGGATTCTCACCCTGGGTGACTTCTCTGCATGAGAGCACCTGAAAAAACGTGGGATGTGGTGCGGAAGGAAAACTTGGATGGGATTCGAGATCTGTGGAGTTTCACTTGGTTGTGCTAGAAGAGAGTGGGAGTTTTATTTAATAAAAATTTTGGTGAATTCTCAGACTCAATTCCTTTATATCTGATCCTATTTATATACCCACATTGGTTGTTAAGCTGGGAAAGAACAGTTGGTCTGGACTAAAAAAGGACAAAATATACAATAATGTATTTATTAGTCACTGAGGCACTCAAGTCTCACTATTGCATTTAGGTCCCTAAAAGGCACTTTGGAGCATCTTCCCCGTGAGTGCTGATTTTTTTTGCTTTGGGGCATTTCAGCTCATTCTCCATGATTCCCCCATTCTCATATATTTCATCCGGTACACACATCATTGAGGGAAGTGTTCAAAAGCACCAGCAGGATATCAGCAACAAGAAAGAAGGTCAATCTCATTAGACTGGCCAAGATCATTTTTAGGAGAAAGAGGATGACGTTGAAAGGATCATCAGTGGGTTTCTATGCAGAAAGATCTCTCAGCTAATCTAAGTCTCCTAAAGGTAAGACAGGGCACTGAGGCTATTAACCAGACTACACAGAGTAATGGAAAATATTTTGCAAGGAGAAATCCTCTACCAGTAATTCAGCGTTCATGTAAAACACAGTTACTGCATGGAATTCATTTTGCTCTTTGAAGTTTCTTTGTTTACATTTTATTATCTGGAATAGCCTCTCTAATGGTTGGGAAAAAATTTGCTTTGTACCAGAGCAATTAACAATAAGAGTCAAGTTCAGGGGCCTTGACTCTGACATTTGATTGCAACCGCAAAGTGGACAGTGCACTTGAATGGTTTGATTTTCTTTATAAACTCCACAAAAGTCAACTTTTTTAGTTTCCTTGGAATTATGTGCAAATCCCAAGATGGAAATGTTCCCTCTAATGGAGAGAAGAGGAAAAGGTAAGTCTAACCAGCTACATTTAAATGTTTACAATGCTTGATTTCACCCATTGAGTTTCATTGTTTTATTTGGAAGTGTCTTTAAGCAATTTATGTAAAATAATAGATGCCAGCTGTAACCATTTTGGGCATAGGAGTCATACAGGATCATGCTCCAATGCTAATAGTCCAGCTACGCTTAACAACTAATTAGCTTGGTTTATAACAAGACCAAACATCAAAACAGAAGGACCTCTATGACAAGCATCAGGCTAAGGATAAATCTCATCCGACCTCTGACATCTGCTCAGTGGATGTCTACATGAAAAGGGTCACGCTAACTCCCAGTGGACACAATTCATCTTATCCTCATCCCTTCTTTGGAGGCACGCCAAGTTTCTAGCACTCGAGAAATATCTTTATCGACAGCGCAGGGAGCTGAGGACAGCTTGCTCCACGACCTGTGCAATGTCAGAAGGGGTGAATTCCTCCTGGGGGAATTAATTCAACAACTTGGGACTGTTCACTAAGGTCGCCTTTAACTCAGAAGCCCCTCTTGGTAATTTGGGGCTGTAAGGACCGGATCTGGAGGTCTGACCTGGCCCGTGTGTGTCAGTGGTAATTATGAATCAGGATCAGCCCCACTGCTTTGCAGAGCTCATTTATGAGTGTCGCCCAGTTTGTTGGTCCATGGCAGTCCTGGAAGAACCCTTGGCATCAGTGTTATGGAGGGAAGAAAGCGTCCTTGAGACCTTTCATCACCAGATGCAGGGGTGCAATTCAACTGCTTAAATGTCATAGATTCATAGAATGGTTTGGGTTGGAAGGGACCTTAAAGATCATCTAGATCCAACCCCCCCTGTCATGGGCAGGGACACCCATCAATACTATTTTAAATGCCCTTGGGTGTCCCCTTGATGTTCCTTTTCCAAGCCCTGATGGTCAGGGGTCTCCTGCAGGGCCAAGGTCAAGGCAAAGCCTTGAACTGCACCACATGCTTCACTGCTGAGAGGAGCCCTGCATCCAGGGGAGGAAGAGTTATGTGCGGGGTCAGGGTGAGCTGGGGAGTTGCAGCTGCCTTAAATCAGCCAACTCTTTGCAACTGTCAGCTTGAAGCTTTTACGTGGTGCCGAGGGCTGCTCCTCAAGTGTGGATATACATCTCCCACTTTCCCCAGACGCAAAGATACTTCCAGCTCGCACCCCTCGCGGCTTGCACGCTGCCTGCAGCAGGGAAGGAAGCACCTGCAGAGGTGAGCACCAAGGTGGTATTTTAATCTGTCCGAGCCAGATGAGGAGAACAGCCCTGGATGGAGCGGGAGCTTAGAAAAAGAAAACAGTTTTCCTGCCTGAGCCTGGCCCTGGCCAACATGTGCAGCACTTTGTAAAATTAATTGCGTATTGAGCAGGTAGCAGGGTGGAAAGTAGCTGCAGGTGGTGCACGTAAAAATGTATCTGCACCCAGCAGAGAAAGATCTGGATTCTCCCTTGCATGATCAGCCCCCCGGACCTGGCGGGGGGGGATTTGATGTGAGATATGCCCACCAGTTGGTTTTCTTTGGTGATGCAGTTGCTGCTATCAATGATTTTTTTATATAATGACCCAGATGATAGCATCTCACCCTAAATTTCAAGCTATTTAGGATAACCCTAATTGTCTGAAACTCTAGGGATGTGTGACAGCTCAACTTTAGCCTCCTCGAAGATTGGCTGCTTTCTTAAAATTCATACTGAATTTCAGAGAAAAGAGAGGTTTTAAATCCATCATTATTTAGGATAATCCTAAATCGCTTGAAATTTAGGATGAAATGCTATAATCTGGGATAATCCTAAATATCTTGAAATTTAGGATGAGAAACAATGGGGAAGGAAGGAAGCCCCGTAGAATGATGGATTTAAAGCCTCTCTTTCCTCTGAAATTCAGTATGAATTTTGAGAGTGATCCTTGAGGATGTTGGAGTTGAGTTATCGCACACCCCTAGAGCTTCAGACAAACGTGGGTTTGTGAGCACCCAACTTTACCTGTTTTTATTTTATAGTCCCACGTTCGCTCCAGCCTGGGTTCATTGTTCGTCACCACTGAGCAGCGCTACACACCCGGTCCCAGACTGAGTGAATTTGGGGCCCAGCGCTAGAAAATTTGAAAGGAAGGCGGGTCTCCATTTTAAAAAGCCTGTGTTTGTCAGCAGTTACCCCTTAAGAGAGATCTGAGATATCGATAACTGGCATTTTTAGGATTCAACTCTCCGAGGTTTTCAGCGCTTTTGGCCCGGATCCAGAAGAACACTTATGCGCACGTTTGGCTTGAAGCGTGCGAGCCTTCCCCGTTTGAGTTGTCGCTGTGTTGTACGAGTGGGGAAACTCTCAAAGTAACTCAGCCCATGACCGCGTTTGGGCCTGAAGCTCATCCGTGCGTGGATGGCAGCACGAGAGCCCCAGCGCAGACCTTCAGCTCCAGTGGCTTTCTCATAAGCTCTTGCAGCCTTTGCAGCATTTCCCTTCACGTCCCAGCTCCTGCAGTGGTGCAATTACATCACACCCACTTCTGCCTTTTTATTTTCTTAAGAGAAATTTTGAGGCCGTGTGGTTCTGGTGAATACCTTGAAAAATTCCACTTAAAAGAGGGGGGAAAAAAAAAAAAAAAACAACCCACAACAACAAACTCCACACAATCCAGAAAGGATCTTTAAAATAACTCATTTTGTCTTTACAATACTGACAAAATACAGTCCACTTACTCTTAACCAAAAGGAAATAAAAACGATCCACAACGCATACCAATGTTATTATTTTTATTATTATGGTTGGTCTTATAATTAGAAAACAAAGCTAATGCTGCTTCCCTGAACAGGGGGTAAGTTTTGCTCTAGATGAATAAACCACGGCTCTGCTGAGATATTTAATCAAACTCTGTCTGACTGACGAAACTGGTCCTGAGGGGAAAACAAAACAAAACAAAACATGTTCTACATGTTAAAGTCATTAATCTCAGGTGGATTTTAAGTTTCCTGTTCTTTTTCCTCTCTCCCAAATCTTGCTTTCTGCTCTGTCTCTCACATGTAGAGGACAAAAAGTCGTGTCTGTGCTGGCTCCCATCTGCTCTTGGGAGCAAAGTGATAGTGTTTCACGACCCTCTGCCCGACGTAGGGCAGGCAAAGGCTTCATGGTAGGGTGAAGCTGATAGGGACAAGCGAACCCAGGGATGAATTTTCCTTTTGCTTCCCATGTCCCTGGGTAGCTCCAGAACGTCCTTTCAGCAGGAAGAAGTGTCCAGTTCTGGGCTCCCCAGTTCCAGAAGGACAGGGAACTGCTGGAGAGAGTCCAGCAGAGGCTGCAAAGATGCTGAGGGGACTGGAGCATCTCTGTGCTGAGGAAAGGCTGAGAGCCCTGGGGCTGTTCCGCCTGGAGAAGAGCAGACTGAGAGGGGATCTCATCAATGCTCAGCAAGAGCTACAGGGCGGGGGGGAAGAGGATGGGGCCAGACTCTTCTCAGTGGTGCCCAGTGACAGGACAAGGGGCAACAGGCACAAACTGGAACATGGGAAATTCCATCTCAACATGAGGAAAAACTTCTTTCCTGTGAGGGTGGCAGAGCCCTGGCACAGGCTGCCCAGAGAGGTGGTGGAGTCTCCGTCTCTGGAGACATTCCAAACCCGCCTGGACACGTTCCTGTGCCACCTGCTCTGGGTGACCCTGCTCTGGCAGGGGGTTGGACTGGATGGTCTCCAGAGGTCCCTTCCAACCCCTGCCATGCTGTGATTCTGTGATCTTCCCCCAGCAGGTAGCTCACAGCTGGGCAGCACAAGCCCAACTCATTTGGAGGATGCTAATGGTTGTCTGCAGGGATCTGTTTTCTTGCAGGAAAAGGGATGGTCCCTCAGGGACTCTTTTATCACTTTCCTGACAAAAGCACTGTTAATTGTATTCAGATTTTTGCCTCCTTTCCCCACCCCCCTTCCCCTCAACAAGGGCTTTTGTAGCTGCACATGAAGCGCTCACGGGCTGCCTGCTTTAGCATGATTAAGATACTTTCCATTTTGCGGATGAAACTAAACAATCAGATGGGAATTTTCTATAATGAATGTCGTTTGCCTACCTTGGGGAGCAACCTAAATGATAAAAAACTGGAAGAGGGTGAGGATGGGGAGGGAATTAATCAAAAAATATAAAGCCAGCTGGATGCACGCAAGGTCTAAATCCTCAGATTTGGAAATAGCATTAAGTCAAAACTGTTTTATTAAACCACAGACATTTTTTTCAAATTAATAAATGCTACAAAGCCACCGACATAATACTTTTCAAGATAGCTTGCCCTTTTCCCTCAGGGGTAATATTGTAATATTTTGAAATAATAGTATTTATGGGAGTATATCAGCAGTATATCAGAGTATATCAGTATTTTCCCAGCTAGTGTAAATCAGGAGAGCTGTGTAGTAGGACATGGAGCTGGGCCAAACTACACCAGCTGTTAGGATGTGGCAGGGCATGTTATGAGAGAGGGAACTGTAGCATCACCCGGCAGAGGTATTCACAATAATTAAAGCCATTTCATTCAGAAGCTGAAAGACCTCAGTGTTTCGGAGCAAAGCCTTGAAAACTGGTTGCTGAGGGCCTGGGGAGGGAAGGAGGCTGGTACATGAAGATCTTGCCCTGCCATTAGGGATACATTTTCCTTGCAAAACTGATTTGCGACAAATGTTCTCCCAAATATCTTTCAGGCCACACACGCACAGAAAATCATTTGGCAGCTACTTTTTGGTCTCCTGCTGCACCAAGCATTGCAGTTGAGAGCAAGGAAACTTCTCTTTCCTGGTCCCTCTGTGCTTTGCTGCTGATGCCAGGAGAAAAGCATCAGAGCCAGGGTGCAAGGAGCAAGATGCACCATGAGTCGTTCCACCAGTACGGTCCCATGTTATAGATTCTCGTTTTATTCCTAGTTTGTATTAGAAGGAAAAGAAAACAGAAAGCGCTCCGATAGAAAGCCATTTTCTGAAAAATTAGAAAATGCCACTCCATCAGGAGGGAGATGACACTAATTTGCTGGATGAAGCAGGGCTGTGTAACAAGGGAGGCTGCAGTTTATCAGACCTTGCCCTGTGCATGGCTCTCGTCCGGGTAAGGCTCATCACCCTGGGCACATTGCTAATGCAGGGCGCAGCCACACTAGAGAAGGACCCTGAAACACAGGAGTTATAGCAAAACCAGTGTAAAGGCGTTAATTCATAGACCAACAGCCTAGGACATGGGCTGGGGCCCATGAGCTTCTTTCTTAGCTGAAAGAAACAAAATTCACACAAAGCTCATGACGGATTATCTAGAGCGGAGATTTTGAGCCTGGCTGCCCCAAAATGCAAACCTCCAAACACTGCAGCCATTTCAGTTCAGCATCTTCAGCAACAGACAGATGTGGGCAGAGGCAAACACAAAGTGTGAGGTACCACCAGGGCTAAAGGTCTGCTGAGGGATCACTTCCCACCTGATGGACCTGCAGATGCCCGGTAGGCTTGCTCGTGTCTTTTCATGCTCTGAAAAGTTATGGTTTCTTCTGACATGGGAAAAGCAGCTGAGGAACACGGGCCTGACGGTGGAGTGAAATGCAGCTGAAAACAATGTGCATATAGAGAATTTCTTCCATCTCGCTATTTTTTCGCCAAGCAGAAAGACTCAGGACATCAGCAAGGGAGCAAGAAAAAGAGTCATTACAGAATAGCATTGAAATGCTCAAATTTTTCTTTGGTCAGAACATCCCTGCCTTGTTGGCTTCATCAGAAACTGGAAATAAAAATAAAATTCCTTAAAAGAATGAAAGTAGAGCATTTCTTTACATATCAAACGAAGGCAAATTCTGGCTTTGGAGAGCAGTGGGATTTGTGCCACCAGCCTGTCTGCATGTCAGCCTATAGACACCCACCGCTCATCACACCGCACTGTGGAGACATTTTAGTCCACCAGCTTTTATGGGGTGACAATAACACAAACCACTGACAAACTACCAAAGGCCTCTTTTTGCCTGCTCGTGGCTGGGGGAGGGAAGGAGGCGAGGAAACCAAACTCGTTACAGCAAAGCAAAGTAGCTAAGGAGTATAAAATATGTATAATTTTGCTCTATAGCCTGCAATGCTTTTCTCCTCCAGCTCTCAGGGCTGCTCAGAGACATGTCAAAGGCAGTTGCCTCCTAGAGAGCAGCTGGGTGGGAAAAAAAGGGGATTTGGAGGAAGACTGCGGTGTTACGGACATATTTCCCCCAAGGAAAGTGGCACTGTCCTCCCCCATTTGTGCATGAGTAATTTTTTGGCTGTTTACAGCACTTTGCTTGGGGAATGGCATGCCCAAAAATGACCTGAAGGACCTCGCCGGCTCTGCTGCCTTCTGCTCCTGGAGCAGACATCCTTCTCCAACATCACTTTCCTGACATAGGAATACCCTATGGATACCCATTTGCTGGATACCCATTGCAAAAAAAAAAAAAAACAAAATAGAGCAAGAAAGGGAACCTAACCTCAGCTAAAGCTTCCAACGCAACATGCAGGAGCGAGGAGCAAACCACCCATGAGATATATTAATCATATTTGTTCTTATGCTCCTTGGGGGCACCGGGATATTTTACTGATGAGAGTGATCGCTGACATTAAAACCAAAACAGGAACAGTGACTCTTCCTTTCTCCAAGTGCTCTGTTCCATGGTCTTGACTGTATCTTGGCTAATTCTGCTCAGAATGAAGAGGCTGGGGAGACAGGGAATAAAGGAACTTATCTATCCCACGCCAGCGAGTGCCTCAATCCATGCTCTTCTCCCATTCTTGGGAGGGAAAGCAGGGTTGCTTTCCAAGTAGGAAAGTGAAACATAATAATCTAACATTTTGCTGTTGCACCAGTAACTTCAGCATTTATTTCATACTATTGTTAATGCTTGTTTATAATATATAGATATATTTATGTAGGAAGTAGAGTAGACGAAAGCGCGAGATATATCTTATAAATATTTCTGTATGTCCGCATACAAAAGAAAATATGTACAGCCACAGATAGTGGTTCTCTGCTATGTCAGGGAAGGGCCATGCGAAAGACTGACACGTTCCCACTCCTTCCTGCTGGGAATAGCTGCTGCCCTGCATGGCCGGACTCCCTACAGCCAGCACCGCACCCGCTCTGCTCTCTGTAGTTTCTTGGGACTGGGTCAATAGTTTTGCAGGGGGAAAAGAGGCAGCGGCACATTTCCCTAAGGACTTGATGGCCCAATGGGGCAGAACATCAGTGACTAAGGGCATCACACCCAAAGGGCAAGAGAGAAAGAGAGCAGGAGCTGTGTTTTTTTTTTACTTTTCCCTCTGGATTTTGACTTAACTTTGTTACTTTACCCTAACAGCTCCACTATGATCTCGTGGACCCCATAAAGCCCTTCTCATGGTACACTATTCTCACTGCCTCTGGGATCCCGTGGGGGTTCTTGCACAGCTGAATTTGAAACCCCATCCAGCCTGGAAAAATCACGGACAGCTTTTCCCACAGCAGTTAACTTGAGAGCCGCAGACCTGCATAAAAGAAAGGTTAAAATGAGTCGTTCATTTCAGGGGATTGACCTGAAATCTTTCCACCTTTATCATCTGGAGTGGATGCTTCCATGATAAAAATTAAGTCTTTGGCAGCAAAAGCAGTTATTGCTGAAAAGTGGTGGCATTTTCCCTTCTGGGATGGTCCTAATGCAGACTCAGTACCTGCACTAGAAGGCATAGGCAGGCGTGAGCCTTAGGTATTTTGAAACAAGAGTCTTGTCTCTTCCCCGGGGAAAGTTTCTACTTTTGTTTCTCAAAATACTAAGGCACTTGATGGCCAGATGTCATTGGCAACCATAGGAAATATTATGGAAGAAGATACTATCCCAAATGAGTTTTTGTCTTCTCAGAGTGTGTTTTATTGGTGGGGGGAAACATTCGTGGGTTGGTTGTTTGGGTTTTTTTTTTTAAGGGTCTTATTTTTACCGGTGTGATTGTTGTTTTTCTTTCCCTCCTACCATCTTTCTTCAAGTCTGTGTCTTTACAAGATAAATGACGTCTAGTCGGGGAAATGTTTTCTCTTCTCTGGACGGTGCTGGGGTTGCCGCTGGTGTCTCAGCTCCCGGGTGGAGAGAGGAGGGTTTTCATTTGCACACATATCTCTCGACAGTCCGCTCGCACTTTTTACAGGTCACGTAGCAGCACCAGTGGTACTTGCAGTGGCATCGCTCCACAACTTTGTCCATGTAGGGGTTGTAGCCTCGGCCGCAGCACATCAAGTCGCAGCTGTCGCTCCCGTTGGAGGTCTTGTTGCATTGCCTGGAAGAAAGAAAATGCCGTGAGCAAGCGCAAATCCCTGCAGGGCTTTCCAAACCGCTGCCCTGCGGTGGTGGCTGGAGTCTGACAGCTCTGCAAGGCATCAGGTGAAGCCAGAATGGTTGCATCCCAGCTGCAGAGAGCACATGGCAGGGATGAGCACCCAGCCAAGGAGCCCTCCGCACCTGCAAGGGAGGCAGGGAGAGTCCCAGGGCTGCACTCACATCACCTGCTTCCATGCCCAGGATTGCACTTCCATCACCCAAAATAACATTAAGCTCCTGTCCTGACTCTCAGTTCAGTCTCAGCGGCATTTAGGCTGCTATCAGTGAGGGCAGGTAGGGCTTAGTTCCCGTACAGGCAGACAAGCAAAGCTATCATGGTACCTCCACCAAAGCAAAACCTCATAGTCCCTAGCAATCTGTATTCCCAAGCAGGCTCCAAAGCTGTCTGAAAGGAGATGGGAGAAGATGATACCCTAAAGAACAAACACTGGTGTTTGTCCAATGCTACCTACCCTGAAAAGGACGGAGGAGGAACCCTGCAGCCACAGACTATTTGCACAGGCTCCGTGCCAACGATCCCGGGCTGGGAAAGCTCCCGAGCAGCCTGTTACAGCCACAATCCAGCCCTGACCCTATCAGAGAAATCACAACCGATACTCGCAAGGCCGGACTCTGCGCTTTTCGCTCCCCGCCCCCCCCCCCGCCCCCGAATGTCCCCCAGTATGACACAAGCAGACGGGTAGCTGGCCCTATACCACCCCACACCCTGACCCAGGAGCAGGCAGTGTGGCAGGACCCCAGCGTAGGATGACAAGTCGCCAAATATCACACGGACTTCCACTGCTTGTTTTGCTTCTGCTTTTAATTAAAGCCAGACTTGCTGGGATAAGTTGAACATTGTGTGGGGTTCCCTCACTTTGTCTGCTTGCAAGCGGCTGGTTTGAGGGTTTCAGATGTAACTCATGAATTGGAGACTCTCTTTCATTGATCATGGATCACAGCCATTCTCAAACACCAGCTATCTCATTCTCCTAAATTATGTCAAGTTGGGTCATTGGACATGACAGCGCAACAGGCATTGACTTTTGGATGAGATGAACCATGTCGTAGAGGTGCCATTTGTCCATGGGCTGTAAAGATAGCCCAGGGTGGAAGTGTTCGTGTTTGGTCAGATGCTCAGCTGGACACTAGCGCTCAGATCTCATGATGCACCCAACACCAGGGGGCTGTGAACCTGATGGAGTCTTGAAACTACCATAAGAAAGGCACTTTGGAGAGTGGGGGGATTTCTGACATCTCTCCTAAACCTTATTCTGTATGGCTATTTTGGACAGAAACAATCTAAGGCTGGTTTGGGGCAGGGAAAGGAGAGAGGAGCATGAGTCGGACTCGAGCAGAGCACTCCGTTAATAGATGAAAACAAATCCATGAGATTTATAGGAATTCCTCGTGAGGTAATGCTTTAGGAGAAGTTACGGGATTAATGAGGTGTTGAGATTTTGTTCTTGTTCTTCCTTTATTTTTTTCTGACTCAGGCGGGCCCCCTGTTTGTTATTTCTGACTCGCATTCCTCCCCAGGTCCAGTGTTTAAAGGCCACCCCCCCTCCTCCCCCTCATTCGGGAGTGTGTGTAAATATTTACAAACCTTTGAAAGCCTCTACCAAAGCTGAAGTCTGCAACCACACTGAGCGTGTTTGCCTAACGCTGAACCAAAGGCGTTGTTATTGCCCCTGCGAGCCGGGGCCCCTTCGCCAGGAAACCTCCAAATGACTCCTCATAAATGTATTAGTAAATGCATTAAATATTAAGAGCAAAGGTTCAAATATAGGCGTGTTGACATTAGAAGAAGGGAGGGTATTTGACAACCTTACTCAGCTTCACCGGTGGATGGAAAGGTTGTTGCCCGGAGGTTCACCTAGGGAGGATGGGGAGTCTGCAGAAGCACGGTGATGGATGTGCAGTGCATCCGTGCCACCTCGTGCTGAGACCTCATCAAAATGGCCAAGAAGAGGAATACGGGTCCATTCTGACTCTAGCTCACCACTGAGGACATTCATTCCTCAAATGTACAAGGCACCCAACAGTTAAATTTACCCCATTCCAATAGAGAGCAAAACTCTTCTACCTGCTGTGTTGAGACCTGGGAATCTCCCTTTCCTTGCACCCACTCCTGGGGTTTGCAACAAAAAAGTGGGTCTACTAGGAGATACACCTTTTCATAGCTGTCCCCATCCTACCCAGCCTGAAATAGAGAAAGGAAAAAACCAAAATCTTAGCTAAAAAATCCCCTAGCTTCCCTCAGTTTTGGATAAAGGAACAGCAACCTTCTGAATGAATGGGTTGAATAGCCAAAACAAAGCTTTTGACCCCATCCTGAACCTAAATGGGCTTCTAAAAAACTTTCCCAACAATGCCACTAACCGGAGATTTTGTTTTCTGTTTTAAAGCCTGGGCCTGGATGAATTATCTTTCTTTTTCTTTAAACAAGCTGAAACGGACGTAGCTTCTCAGTTGTATCTATACATACAAAAAGCAAGTGGGGGAAGACAAAGGAGACCAAAGACCAGAGTTTACCCACAGAAGCTGCCCCCGAGCATCTGCTTTCAGAGCCCACGGCTGCGATCTCACCAGGCTCCCTGCTGATGGGTTAAGTTCAATCTCATTTGTTTTGGGCCTGGTCCAGCACGATTCCAGCAACTCCGAGAAATGCCCTCCTCCCGAGCCTCGGAGAGAAAATACGAAGGCAGGCGATTGCATCTTAACACAACACCGTAACCTCTACAAGCACTTGGAAGACCGGTGAAAAACGATGCTTCAGCCGTAATCCCAGCCAAGGTCCTGGCTCAGGAACAGGCTTTCACATTGTCACACTGCTTTTTCCTTCTTTATTCAAGCAGGGGGGAGGTCAGCCCTGCTGACTGGACAAATCCCACTTAATACGCCTGTCCAAAATCTCCCCTTTCCAGCCCTCATTTGCGGAAACGTTGCAGTACATTGCTCCCTGAGCCCAAACAGCTTCATCACAGGGGTGGATCCTCGGCAGAGATGGTGAAGGACATCCCAGCACTTGTAAGAGTCTTTCCCCAGATGGAGAGGCTGAGCCATCTCACAGTTACCCCCTGGGGGATTTTCATTTTAAAAACTATGGGGAGATGTCACATTTAATTTCATTGTGGATCCCAGTTCACTACTGTCCCATCGGCAGATATAAGGATATTTTTTGGTTGCCCAGCTGGCATCTGAGAGCCAAACTGAGGCCAACTCTGTTCTGTGTCACCCACAATAATGACATATGATGACAGGGATGGGCCAGATGTCCACTGGAACCTCACTGCATCAGTCCTATTAATAAGTGGAAGCTGCTTATAAGTACGTTAGAAGTCATTCTGGGTGACAGCAACTGCCTGCTTGGCCTAGTACGTCTCCCAATGGCTGTGGGAGACGCTGTTTAGGGAGGAAAATACAAATCTGGCCACTTTCTGTAGTCCTTTTCCTCATACACCACCAGCACCTGGGCTGTTGTATCAGGGATGGTAGAAGGTATGTTCCTACCTAGACATCTTATTATCCCCTTGTGGACAACTTGGCCATGGGTTTGACTCATCCCTTTCTGACCTCAGGGAAACCATCTGCCTCCAAGGACTCCAGCAACCACAAGTACCAGAAGACAGTACTGCTGTGTAAAGAAGTAATTTATTTTATCTCCTTTAAATCAAATTCCTGTTCATTTCTTTAGTGCCCCTAGTGCCTCTTGCACCGGTAACCTCAAGTTGTACAGCAGTATATAAAAGAAAGAAAAAATAATTCAAATCCCCCAGGAGGTATGGAACACAATGGACATTGGCTAAAAATACATCACAGTGCACAACTTCATATGAGATTTTGAGGGCAGGATCTTAACTACTTTTAAATTGCTTTCTCATCCACAAGGAACGACTAGAGACTGACACTGAACAACTGTACGAAAGAGAGTTATCAATAGTGTATGTCAGCGAGGAGATGTCAAGGGAGGCCCTGGAACCAGCCTGTATTTTCATTAACGAGGAGTAAAGAGTGAGCTTTAAAATTTGTGGATAACGCTGGGGTAAAAAGAGCTGAGAGCATTTTGCGTGAGTGAATTAAAATGCAAAGTAAGTAACACACTTAGAGACAGATGCAGATAGATGTGGGAATGTTCCCAGGAGAGTCAGAGGAGCAGTTCAGAAAGTAGAAAAGGTCGAAGGAACTGGTTTAGAGAAGTTTGTAAGAAAAGCTGTCTTCCTATCTATAAAAGATCATTGCAAAAAGGCGCGAGCAGAAATGTTCTTTATATGCAGGGAAAAGAGGACAAGAAATGATCAGTTTGATTTGAAAAAAAAAAATAAAAAGATAAATTCAGATTAAGAAAAACATAACTCTGAGGATAGTAAAGCCCTGGAACAGGTTATTTAGGGAAATGGTCATTTAGGGAAATTGAAGACCAGAGTAGACAAACATCTTCAGTAACAGCCCAGGTGGTCTCAGTGCAGTCTCACTCCTAAAAAGAACAGGCTCCATGGTAAATCATTCCCAACACTGATGTTCCCTAACTCCAACCCTGTTTTGATGCAGAGCAACCAAGTACATTTAAGAGAGTTGGCTGACTTTTTTTATCCCCTGAATTCACTACCCGCTTCAATTTTACTGTGTGAAATTATTCTTTCCACCAACAAATTCATTATTCACGAATCTGTTCAGGAAACTTTACAGTCAAATCCAGGTCTCTCAAAGTGGGAAGGATTCAAACTTCCCCAGGGAGCAACCCAGCAAAAGCCCAGGAAAGCAGGGCTGGCCCAACTGCTGAAATGGGCAGCAGCTACAAGCACATTGCCCTGGCAAAGTTCCTCCACTGCAGGTGGGAGGAACAGAAAGCTGCTATTTTCCTGACTTTCTTTCAGTTTAAACTTCTGGGGCACTCACAGAAGAATTATTTGCCATTCGTTATTCATCATTTGTTGGATCCCACGAAAAAAGATTGGCACATCTGATAACGGTTCCAAAAATTACTGAATCATCACACATGTTATAGAATCATAGAATCGTAGAACTGTCTAGGTTGGAAGGGACCTTTAACATCATTGAGTCCAATCATCAACCTAACTCTGCCAAAACCACCACTAACCCATGTCCCTCAGCACCACATCTACACGTCTTTTAAATCCCTCCAGGGACGGTGACTCAACCACTTCCCTGGGCAGCCTGTTCCAATGCTTGACAACCCTTTCAGTGAAGATATTTTTCCTAATATCCAATCTAAACCTCCCCTGGCATAACTGGAGGCCATTTCCTCTTGTCCTAAACCAAGTTATAACCAAGTCAAAGCCAAAGTTCATCACGTTGCTTCCTGTGCCCTCACTGAGTGCCAGAAACCAGAAGAGGCCGTAACAAAACCCAAACACCTAATGCCATTGTCTACCCATAACTGCCACTCTTTCCCATACAAATATGAGTGCTTCTGCTAAGAAATCTCGTTGCCCACATAATCACACAAGGCAAAGCATATTTTTGGTGTGGCATGAAACAAGTGGTTTCAAAGAAAAGGGCTGTAATTGAACACTGAAAACCACCGCATCCTTTCTTTGCAGCATTTGATCAGCCCTTTGACACCTTTGGGACCACCAAGGTGCCAAAGAGGTAGCCACCAGCCACCAAGTCTTTGCAGTCACCACCGAGCAGTAGAGGCCTGCTTCGCTAACTCCATGTGTGTTCCTAGCCAAGAAAACATACCAGCCTAAGACACCCTGGGAGACACTTAAGATTAATATTTTGTGTTGCAGAAAAGAATGAACATGTGAGCAAGGAGCAACCACCAAAGAATGGCTAAGGGGCGGTGGTCTGATTTCTGCAGCGTAAGAGGGCTCCTTCCCATCTCCAGCAGGGAGGGAGCAGTGTTTGCATGGCTCCGAGGCTGCTCTGGGAAAGATCAGTAATAAACAGCTCAGTTATCTCTCCAAGGCTTCAAGAGCTGGAGGCTTTTGCATGCATGGCAGAATTTCCCTTTCCTTGGATTCCTTAAGGGACCTTAAACAGGCTTTGAAATACGATACATTGCACCCTACTGATAAAGAAGGTTAATACTTTGGCTCCTTTTCTCACAAAAGAGGTCTCAATTTTATAATCTGTTATTATTTATCATTTACTCCAAGCTGATAATGAATTTTTCAGGCAGGAGAAACTGAACTACCTTTGTAAAAGATGAGTTATAGGATGCTTCTGTCCAAGAAAGCTCTGAAAAGGGAACGTATACATTTTCTCCCAGTGGTTAATTTGTTGTATTTAAAGTTGTACAATCCACTTGCTGCTCCACAGATCAGCTTCTTTAGATTTTTCTCCAGACCATTTTTTTATTGGCCATGAAAAATGGTGGCATATAAGCACATGGAGTTTGGCTGGAGTCGAAGAGGGCTGCGGCTGCAGCAAACCTGTTTGCAGGAGCCTTGGACACCGGTTGCAACACTCAGCTCCTTAATCAGATTTTTGAGCACTTCAAAGAGGCTTCACATCTCAGGTTCGGGTTCAGCTCCCTGGCTTTGAAATCTGGATACACCCGAAGTGCTCGGAGGCATGCAGATTTCCAAACCATTTCTAATTTCAACATGAAACTAAGAAAGGCCGAGGTGTCTCAGCAAACATTTCAGGTTTGTTCAAAACAAGGCTTTGAAATCCTTTCAGCGAAAAGCTCTGAAAGGCTTTTGAGTAACCGGGTGCGCGTTTTCCGAGTGGATTTTCACGCGGTTGCACTACAAGGTAATTCAATTCCCTCTCCTGCCTGAAAAACACACAATAAGTCCACATAATGCGAGGGATAATTGGAGAGATGGAAGCGACTGATTAGATTCTCCCTCCCACCCACCTGCCGGTGCAGGATTGTTCCCTGCAGCATACCCTGAAACTCAATATGTCCAAGGTGTTGCAACTGAGCCATCATCCTCTGTCCTGTTTCCAGCGTGTTCCGAGTGAGCACCAGACCTATGAGAGCGGGAGGGGGGAAACGACTTTTTCTCTGTATGATGCAAAACTACTCATTTTTCGTAATGAAAATGCGGCAATCTGAATTTTTTAACCCAACAGCAGGAAAAGGGGTTGTTAATGGGGTCCCCTCCTCTCAGCACCCCTTTGGAGGAAGAAAGTGTGGCTGGGAAGCTGCTGAAGATGCCCAGATGTCTTCTAGAGCATGGTGAGGGGGGTCTGCACTGTAACATCCCGCACGCTGATCCCCGCACCCATGTTCATGGCCAGAAAAAGGGCCAAAGAGGGAACAGGCAGGTGTCGGAAGAAGAGAAGTGAGAAAATGGACTGAGGGACCACCACTAAAAAATCCCTTTCTGATTGCATTTGCCATAAAAGACCTTAAAAATTAACCCAGTAGGAAACAGCGGGATCTCCCCCCAGAGAATTCTGACGTGCACAAGGATAAAATGTTAAGATGCCTCCGGGACTTGACTTCTAAAATAAAAACCTCTTTGGGCTATTTCCGTGCGAGCATTTTTACATCTTTGTGGAGTAAGCAGGAACCACATTTTTCCCTGCCCTCTCTAGCAGCATCCCTTTTGTCTTCCTTCTCCCTCATCCCTGTCATTAGGCACTATCTCTGCAGCCCCAGGGCTGGCTGGAACAGAGCCACTGCGTTTAAAATACACTGAGATGTCCGCTCGGTGAGGGAAAAATTGAGAAGGGAAAAAGGCATCCATGGGAGGAGGAGGTTAGGGAAGCTCCCCTCCTTTTCCCTGCTCCCCCCAGGAAGAATGGACCGATTCACAAACACATCGTGTGCATTTTTCATGTATTTCCTCTGTTAATTTAATGCAGAAAAGGGGCTGCTAAGGCTTGTGTTACGCATGCCAGTTTTGAGACACCAGCCATCTCAAGAGTTGGCAGATGGATTGTGATGAAAATGAGCGTAACTACGCATGACCTTAAAACTTGGCCTGAGAGATGCCTGCAGCTCAACACGGGACTCTCTCTCCCTCCTCCCCTCCCACAGCCATCACCATCCCGCACATCCGAGAATAAGGAGTATTTCTTGACAGGTTCCTTTTGAAAGTCATCCCCTCCTGCCTTAATATCTCGGTCCTCTAAATCCTCACTCAGTCTCACTTCCCGTGGACCCTCGCCTGGCAGGCTCACAATCACCGCTGTCGCCCAGCTCGGGATAAACGGATGCCTGCAATACACATTTTCCTATCCTCAGAAGGAGAAGGGAAAAAAAAAAAAAATCATTCAAGACCTTGACATATTTTTCATCCTTAGCTGGGATAAAAGGCAAAATCTGTAAAATGAAATTAGATGAAGAAGAAGTCACGCCTCCCTCCCCCTTGAAAGGATTTCAGCTCATGGAAAATGTTTTACTTGGCAAATCTGTAATGGATTCTGTTTGGTTTTGACACAACCTGTTGATTTCATGCAATTCTTAAAAAAATAATTTCCAAATAGCCTCCACAATTTTTTTTTTCATTGCAAAACAGAGTAGCACAACAAAGAGGTCTTTTTCAAGACACAAGTTTGTCAAAATCCATGCAAATCCCTCAAAACATCGGTTCCACTCAAATGACATTTTCCCTCAGAAACCAGCTTCAACACATGCTTTTTCTCTACAGTCCTCAGTGGCCCATAAACATCTTCACTTGCTAATTACTGCTCCACCACCAGGCTGGCGATGAATGTCAGCTTGGTGTTCCCACCACATTGCTGACAGACAAATGCTGTTGTAGAGCAGTTCAAGTTTTGGTCCTAATGGAGGATACTAAACTGCAACTAACTGCCGCAAAACATCAGAGGACAAAAAGGGCACACTTGTCTCACTCAACTGTCATCATCTCCTGACCTTCTCCACCAGTTAAATGCTGACATATTGTCTACAGAGTTGCGGTTCCAGATTAAATGGCCATTGCTAAAGGATAGCTTCTAAAGTCCCCCCATCAAATAATTTGTATGATTCAAAGGTATCCAAAGAGTATCTTTGCTGCATTTGGGTCATTCATTTCATTTCCATTACAGCAAAACCTTCTCTCCATTGAACCAAAGTGGCCCAAAGACGACTACATCCAACAAGAGTTAAAATGAAGACACCCCACAAAAGGGCAGGCGCATGCTCCTTGCAACTTGACTGTCTGAATCTCCACCACAAAGTAACACAAAGATCAAAGAATTATGAGAACAATCTGAAGAAAGCCAAGCCAGCAGGTAGCAACTAATGAGTTAGCTTGAAACCCAGCCGTTGCAGCCACTTAACAAAAATGCCAGAAATTCTGCAAAATTCTGGAAATACACAATTATTTGGCTGTTGAAGGGTCTGCTGGCCACCTAGAGATGCTCAGACTGATGAAACGTGGAATTGGTTTGTCTCGGAAGGAATTGAACAGATCCTGGGAAGGATGTCTGTTGCCTGTGAAAGGGACAGCACTGTGCCCAGTGGAGGTTTGGGTATGATGACCTTAAATGACTAATATTAATGGGATGAAGAAATTCCTCTACAGAGACATGAGCAACACAGGCACACCTGGATTTTTAAAATGCAGTGGGAGAAAAATCCTAAAAATTCATCTTTGTAGTTTACAGGTCTTTTTTTAAGGCGGTCTAGGAGCACTGGTGCTAATTGGGTTAACGCTTGGCTACTTAGAGGAGCCTTACAGTAGAGTAACAACTCATCACATCAGCAGCGACTCCAAGAAATGACTTAGAGAGACTCAACGCAGTAAAAAGCAGCTGCTTGATCATTGCAGTTCCTGCAGAGGTGAGATGTTTAGGGGATTTCAAAATCTCATGCCTGCTTGTATAACGCAAAAGGTGTCTGCAGCCTTGTCTTGGCCACCAGTAATAGGCTTGGGCATCTGTAGACCATACCACATGTTAGAGGTGTCCTTTACCTGCATGCATGTGCTACCTCCCCAGTTATTTGCACCTTATGTTCCCCTCTTCCCCTTCCCTCTTTGGAGCTCAGAGTGCCATCAGCACCCGCTGCAGAAACCCTCACCTGTCCTGGGTCCCGTGTGACCCCACTTTCTCGTTCTTCATGCAGAAATCGGGCGAGCTCTGCAGGTAAATCAGCTCTGTCTCTTTAACTGGCCTGATATCAATATCCTTTGGCACGAGGTATTTGCGTGTGCCCATGGGCCGGTGAACGACCTTGGTGGCTGATAAATACTTGTTTTTGAGGTCCAATGCAATGTCTCGCAGCTCTTGAAGGCCTTTCCAACAGGTCTTGATAGAGCATGACCCAGAAACTCCATGGCACTTACATTTCATTTCAAGAGAGGCTTTCAAGACCTGCAAAAAGGAATGCAGGAGTTAGGAAATGCCCTTCTCTTACCTCCAAACATGCCACAAGCTTGCTAAAGAAGGCACTTTATTAGCAGGGACTGTTATGGAAAAGGAATGCTGCTCTGATTTCTGCACAGTCACTCTAGAGTAGCTACTGTGCAAAGGGAATGAGATCCCACGGCTCCTTGGTGATCACTATCAGCCCAGGACTACTTTCACCAAGGCGCCTTTGCAGCCAGCAGACAGAAGAGTATTTTGAATTTTGATCAGATATCTACACAGGGCTGCATTTTCACCCTCTAAATTCCTCAGGAGATGAAAACCAAAGCAATCCATAAATAGATAATTAACATCCATTTCTGCCTCTGGCAGCTTTGGGCTTTGGGTAACAGAGATGTCAAGGCTCTGATGAATTCAGGGCACCCTTGCCCTGCCTTTCTGCTGGCCGTGGGGCCAAAAGAGCCTTTTACTTTGGTCCTGCGCTAGTCTCATTTTTGTGGGACATGGCAGGACGCTGCCAGGAAGGGACGAATGCACCAGCCATGGCAACACTATGTCCCAAATAAAAATTTGCCCATTGCAATTAAAACAAAACCTGAAGACATTACTAAAATAAAAAATAAAAAAACCCAAACAGATAGAGTGGTAATGGTAGAGAAAAACACCCAGGGGAGGCAAGTTTGGCATGGTTGTGCTCTGCAAAGGTGAGTTCAACCCATAGCTACACCGTAAGCTGCCAATGAGCCCTACACGCTCCAAGTTTTATCTGCTCCATCGCCCAGGCCCTGGAAGGACCAAGGTGCGTGGTAGGACCAGCCCAGGGAACAAAGGCAGACCCAGAAATGGGGTGCAGGGGTCAGCTTTACAGTGCCTCTCCCATTTCTCCAGCTGCATGGAGGGCTGGGATGGGGATTTGCACCTCGGTGCACTCCAAGCATTGCGCGTGGTAGGCATTATCCCTCCACGAGATGCAAGCTGTTAAAAGCAGCTTCTGCCAGATATGGGAATAATCACTGACAAAGTGGTTTGAGAAGGAAAAATCAGCCCTGCTGGCTGCGGGGATGGCTGGGAGGCAACTGCTGCTGGCCGCGTCTGGCAGATGATAATCCTCCACGCTTACACAGCACTTCGCCTGCGCAACGCCCTTGGCAGAGCACGATGGGACCCATCACCACCACACCTCCTGGGGTAAGCAAGCCATCCTTGGCTGTGGAAAGGGTGGCAATGAGACATCCCACCCACGGTTATACAGGGCTGATAATAGCCTTCAGGACCTCCTGGGTCCCGGCGTGAGTTATATAGCCACAGTCTTCAGCAGGCCAAAGGAGTTCAGAGCAATGTGGGAGAAACCTGCTCCTTTCGCTAGCTGATAGAGACACTGAACCTCGCAGAGCAACCGACCACTACAGATGATTGTACAATTACAATAACTCTCGTGGATTTGTTACCTGTCTCCCTACTTCACTGTTGTGCAGATGCATCAGTTTATTGGCTTGTGATCCTGATTTTTTCATCTTCATGGGAGCATCTGAAAATTTGGACCCCATGATAAGACCATAGTTGAGGTTGTCTGCACATCCTCCCCATCGATACCCAGGTCCAGGTGTCTCACCTGGGATGGGACCACAGGAACAGCCAGGGAGGTCCCCGGTGGTGCAGGCTCTGGCAATGGTGTGGCTGATGGCAGCAGCAGAAAGGGCATACACAAATGCTGACTCCCTTGTGCCTGGAAGAGACAAGAACTCCAGCTCAGCCTCCTGAGACAGCTAAATGCTCCCCAAAAAGAGACCCACACAACCTGTACCCCACAGAACAGCAAACACACCAACTCATTGCAGCTGAGACCTCCCATGGCATCACCAGCTTGGAATACATCTCCTAAGTGAGCTCTTCAACATAAGGCAACATCCCAGCAGGGTAAAGAGGCATATGGACTTATGCCACTTGTCCATTGTGGTGTGATCTGCTCTTGGAATATGTGAAGAAGCCATCCCATGTACTCTCCTGCCCCCTTTTGCCCCTATGCTGGATACTGCTTGCCAGCAGGTCATGGAACTACCATGCATGGAGCTGAGGGAGGTGGTGGGAGGCCATAGAGGTGCAGCACAAATGTGCCAGGATGCTTTGACCCATATGAGAGCTGATTGTGCAACCTCAGGCATAGCGTGTGCTGCTTGACAAGTCTCCATGCCCTGAAGAACAGCTCCATGGCAGTGAGCAAGTGCACCATGACTCCTAATGAGATGAGCAGACCAGATTGGTGGCATGCTTTGTGAGAGCTGTGGGAGGCCAGGCCTTGGACTCAAGAGCTCCTGGGCATGACTGGCACCATAATGAACATGGTCTCAGAGAACAGGACAACTAGGTTATGCAGTCCCTCCATGTTCCCCCTGGTAGCAAGCCCCAGCATGCATACAGACACGCTGGCTGACTCTACTCACTCATGTCCCCGGTTGAGCCAGCAGTGCTGTTTACCTCTCTCTAAGTCCAGCAGGTAGTTAGGAGCCAGCTCAATGGAAGAGCAGTTCCACCGCATGTCTGAGAAAGTTTTACGGCAGGTCTTTATCACTTCCCGTGCTGCCTGGATGATGGTCTGCATTAGCTCCAGGTTGCTGCGGCACAGCTGCACCTGGGAAACCACCAAGCCTTCGAGCTGCTTGCAGTGCTGGGTTTGATTCAGGGCCAAAGCCGAAGGAGTCTTGGACAGAGCTCTGAGGAGACAAGCACATGCAAAAAGGCATTAAAACCTGCAAAAAAGTTAATCTTCAGGTCAATATTAATTTCTCCACTACCTCCAGTTCAGTGAATGCTTTGGCCTCTGTTCATCCAACTAAATTTTAGCTACCTGTAAAAAAGCACTTAGTTAAAGCTGGTGAGAAAGATGGGCAACTTTTAAGAAGGTTTTATCTCATCTAAAGTAGGTGTTTAAGGCGGGTGGGAAGAAATACCCTCTGAAAGTGTACATTTCTCTCCATCATCTAGGGGAGCCTCCACAAAGCTCCTGGGGCATATGCCAAGTTGACTGACTGTGTAAATCCTTATGGGAAGATTTTTTTGCTGAAGAATGAAGAGGATGGACCTCCCAACACAGTAAAAAATGACCCATCAGGTCCACGATAACACAAAGCTGGGTCTTCCAAGACTGTGGTATTCAGAAAACAATAAAAAAAAAAAAAAAAAAGCGAAGTTGGTGTTATCAGTGTTTTGCATTCAGCATCTGTCTCACACACTCTCTAAGGATTACGCTAAATGTCATGTAATTAATTATGGAAAAAATCCCCTGCAAAGCCTAGGGAAAAGCCACCAAGTGTGCAAAACAGATGCTTTTCCTTAGAATTAATGCCAAGGGTCTCCACCAATTCCATCAGTGTTGCACATAGATAAGTCTGTTTCTCCAGTCTCCAAAAATGTAGTGCAGAAGCACAATGAGAATATGTGCAACGACAGTACTATCATCAAAACTGAGAAGGCATCCATTAGCATCAGCACGTGCACTGCCATGTAAGAAACCAACAACGCCCCAAAGACCCCATTAGTTTTTTTACTGGGCAATTGCCAACATTTGCAGGTAAAAAAATCAAAAAGCAAATGGTGCCATGCATCATATGGGGCTGTGCTCTTCTTCCCCACGCACCCACAGCGATCAGCAGAAGCCTGATGTGTAACTCTCTTTGTATCTTTATGACCTGCTTAGGGTAGTCATAAATGTTATTCATTCCCATAAAACAACTTTCTAGCTGGCTGCATCAGTAACTGGCATCTGATCCTGGCAACACAACTGCCTTAACACATATTTCCTTCTCTCCTTGTTAAATGTGTTGCCTTTCAGTTTCATCCTAAGCCATCTTGGTTAGTTTGGCTTATTAGCAGACACATTTCTGGGTGCATTTCACTTTATTGCTGTAACATCCACATCCTTCAGAAGTTAAATGAGATGGAAACGGAGCTAAAATTGAGCCCTAACCAAGATCGGGGGTATTAGCTCTGATCTCTGGTTTTCAGGAAAACACATCTATGTTCCACCGGCTCCCTCAAGGTTGGCTTGAACCAGCTGCTGTGTATGTTGGAGCTCTCTCCGGGCTGCACATTACTGCTAACCCCAACCCCTCTTCCAGCAGGGAAAAGCTGCGATCCTTGCTAGGGCTGAGTAAGTCTGCACTGAAAAATTCCCAGGCGGCTGGAGTTTGGCATTTCTGGCACTAGATAATCAGTGGCAAACTTGGAAGGGAAACCACCACTCTGCTAGTTATGTAAATATATACATCATACATATATTTAAAGAGGTCCATTAAATATACAGCGAACAGAAGTTTTGGCCAGCAAATTTCAAGGGAAAGCAAAAAGTGGAGTATTTAATTGTCAGAAATTCTGCCCTGTAGTTCATCTCGGTCCCTTGCACACTTGCTCATGCAACGCTCCCTGGCTTGAAAGGGGCACCTCCAGAATGGAACTCATCCTGCCTTGGACATGAACCAATGCTGGACCTGAGCTGGTGGAGACAAAACCTGTTGGTGATATTCTGGGTGCTCAGGTATGTCAGATATATCATGTCCTTGAAGGTATGAGTCTTTGGATAGTATGAATGTCACCTGACTGCCATGTCACCTGTAGGACTACCATGAGGTCCTACAGCGTGGACCTCGTGGTAGTCATTTAGGGTCCTTCTTCAGCCCATGGAAAGAAAAAGCCACGTCTAGGGAGTAATTAGCCTGGCATAATTTTGAGATCTACAGTAGGATAACATTATGCCCTAGAAGCACTCATTTTCTGCGCTGTCTATAGAGGCAACCCAGGCACCGAGCTCAGATGCAGACATCTGGACCGTATAAGCACAGAGCTGGGTGATATGTGTCCAACCCCTAGCACTTGGCACCAGAAACCTGTGAAAACTTATCCCAGAAAGTCTATCAGCAACTCTCAGGAAGGGGCTGAAATGCAAATCAGGCAAAAGGCCAAAGCAGCTCATCACTAATAGAGTAAAGATGATAAATACTCCAGCACAGTATGTCCTAGCGGCAAAATAAGCAGGCAGGGTGAGGCAGACGAAATGAGAGAACCTCACAGCCTGAGCTTCAGGAAAACGAGGAAGGCTTCAGGTCTCTGGGAGATGCTGTCTGATGGGGCACCAACTCAGTTTTCTAATCAGAGGTGCCAAGTGACACTTCAGAGGCCTTGGGGTGTTTCACCTGGACCTCTGGAAGGATGTATGTATCTCCTAGGTCCTGCACCACGTTTTCTAATCCTGTATAGAGGTCTTCAGCATCTTAAAAGGACCTGGAAGCCTACATTAAGGCATCTGCATCTCACCACTACAGACAAGTCAGGAACGGCAGAAATAACCACCTACAAGTTGGGATGAGACCTGAATTCAGACCGAAACTCATCCCTGTTGTGAAAAAAGGGGATTTCATACAACAAGATCATGTTATTACAGATGGCCTGAAACGATTGCCATTAGAGAAGCAGATTTATAATGCATCAAGAAAGAAATTCTCTTCTTGGAAGAGGGAAAAATATCTGCCAGACTGTCAAGAGAGGAAGGACCGTGGCCCCATTGGGGAGAACTCAGTAAATGGCAGTAATGGCTGTTTCTCGTCGAATGAGCCGAGCTCCAGGGAGCCCGCCAAGAATAAAAATGCAAGACGCAGGAAGGTGTTTTCTGAACATCTCCCAGGCCTGAACTTCATGCCTTTGCTTGTGAGAACCTATAATTGGAAACATCTCCAAGCGTCAGGAGGAAAAAAGTAAAGGGTAATGGAGATGGAAAAGAAAACTCACAGTTACTGGAGTTGCTTGCCGAGACCGAAAAGTGCATTTATAAATCACAGATCAGGCATGTGAGAGGCCTATTAGGTCATCTAGTCCATGCCCTGACAGCTCAGGTTTGCTCAGTCCCTGTCCTGCATTCAGAAACGTCTTCTCCACCCCTTGTCGTGTTAAACCCTCCCCATGGAACGGCACCAACCCTCCCTGCTCCCCAAATTCTGGCAGCACCAGGGAGGGATGCCCACCGCCTGCAAAGGACGTTGTCGGGGAACAAAGTCCATTCGTGGGGCAGTGGGAAGGAAATCACCTTTCCCCAGAAGAGTCCTGTCCCTGATGGGATTTGGTGATGGGTCTCTACCCCATCTCCACCCAGTGTCTGTTCACCACCAGCACTGGGAGGGAAACAGGAGCTAAAGGGGCACAGCCAGCCTGAATAAAGCAGCCCTCAAGGGTATAGTTAACAGAACAGCCTTTAGTCCTCAATCTGGGAAAAAATCCTGGATAAACGTCTTTCTTCTCACACCATTCATCTGAGAAGAAGCACATGGGATTTTACCTGCTGCCACCCTATAAATGCTGCTTTTCACTTTTTCCTCCTGCTAACGTCGTGATCTCCTCCCTTGCCTCTCCTGCCCCATCCTTCATTCTCCAGAAAGTTGAGGACAACTGAGGGGTGGTTGTTTGTTTTGTTTGCTTTTTTTTTTTTTTAAATATACGTATTCAACCCATCCCTTTAAATAAACAGGCCCCAAACTAAACATGTCCTGCTTTATATATAGCATAGCAGGGCTTTCAATTGAAGTTATGGATACTGACAGAAAACCATAAACATAATTACAGAGGAAATATGATGCATGGATGGATCATGACATTCGTTTACTCTTTTAATTATCTCAGGCAGCTAATAAATTCATTTGAAAAAATGAATGCTCTACAGTTTTAGGTCCTTTGAGAGGTATGGGCCCATTCCTGCAGATCTGGGCTTCATGAGAAGACTATTCATAGGAGCAGCAGCTTGGGAGAAGTACCTTCAGATCTGAGTAGACGTCAGTGAAAGCCACAAGTTATTTGGTTTACAAGGACCACCACGAGTAGGACGCTGCTCCTCGTCAAGCCAAAGGGAGAAAAACTCCTTGAATTGAGCAGTGAAGCATTGGTGTCCTTTAAAATGCCCTTAAAGGGTAGAAGGATCTCCTTCGTCTCTCTGGGGGGTATCTCCCCATCCTCCCTTGTGTGGTGTGACCCAAGAAGGTCTCACAAGAAGGACTGTTGGTGAAACCATTAACAACTTCTCCAAATGGTCCGCTTTGCTTTCTGCAAAGGCACTCTCTTTTTTATGCCTATTCTTAAACGCCTTAATCTTGCAGGGATTTGGCTGAAAGAAAAAGATTTAGGCAAAATGACACTTCTCTGGAGAGTGAAGCGTGCCGTAAACTTTAATAAAGAGAGGCAGCAATTGGAGAGTTTTTGCATTCAATCTCATTAAAGGTCTTTAATCTGCAGGAGCCTCATTTTCTCAGGTTTTCAACTGGAAAAGGCTCACAGGACTGTTACAAGCGCCTCGTCTAAGCTCTTGGTAGAGGCAGCCCATGCCCCTGCCCTGCATCAGTCCTGGTCTGGGGACCACAAGCACTAGGAAAGCCACCACGTCCCTTGGTAAATGCTTCCAGTGGTTCTGCAACGCCTTTTTAAACAGAGAAGTGGGATTTATATAGTAAAAAAAAAAAAAAAAAAAAAAGAAATAAAGAGGAGGAAGAGGGAGAGGAGTGGGGGGAAAAAACCCAACCCTGAAGTAAAAGCTTAAAATAAGAGCTGCTTTCAGATACGGTGCCAAATCCAGTGCTGGCAGTAGTGGGCACAAGGCCATTGACTTCCAGCCCAAGCTTGACTGAAGTCGATGCCAGCGGCGAGCTGGCTCACCGCGCGCCGAGGAAGGCCGTGGAGCTTTGTCAAGTTTTCCCGAGCTGCCTACAGAGCGAAGAGCAAACTTCAAAGCCGTTGTCCCCCCCTTTCCTCGCCCCCAGCCTGCTCCCCTCCTGCTGTCTCCGTCCTGCAGTCCTTTCACGGCAGCTCATCTAGCAGCCCCCTTGCCAGGCAGACGGTCTCCTCGCAGGCGCCCGTGCCCCAGTGTCCCAGCTCTCCCCCCTGGTTGAAGGAGAAAAGCAGGAGCTGCCGGGAAGCACAAAAATCTTTCCATTTTCTCCCCTGCTTTCTGCTGGCTGCTCAAGGTTGGTGAGCTGAGGTACATCCCGGGTTCACCAAAATGCACGGCTGAGCCACCTTTTGCTCCTGAAGGGCTGTGATTTAACCATGGGAATTGTGTGGCAAAGCTGATCTCGTAGATGTGGATGCTGGTCAACTAGGGATAGCTCCAGAGGGCATGGAACATGTCTGGGCCACCACAACAGGGACAGGCAGGGATTTCCCAAAGTGATCAAGTTTGACCTAAAAATTATGGGATTGCTAATGTCACCATTTGCTGTTATGGGCTGACCCTGCAAGCCACGCAAAAAACCCCACTTGCTGCATTCGGCCTCTTTGCCACTACTCTTGCGTTGAGGGTGACTCTCGACACAGAGGGACAGTCCAACCTGTGTCTTGGTGCCTGGGCAGAGGAGATGCCAACCCCCAGGAAGGCAGAAGTGCCTCAAAAGCCACCCTGTGCCCGGACATCCCAACATCTGCAGACCTCTGCATCACGCACATCTGGCCACAGCTCCCTCTAGTGCTCATCTATTTTTCATCTCTATTCAAACAAGTTGCTTCAGCAACATGCTTGGCCAAACCCAAGCTCCCCCTAGAAAAGCTAAAGGGGGTGCAAAAGGACACGGGTAAAGTGATAGTCCTACATGAGTTGGCCTTGAGACATCTCCCTTTGAAACCGATGGCTGCCTCACCTCCTCAGCTGCTGTGATGCAACACAAGCACTGAGGACCACAAAGGGATGCAAAAAACCCCGACCCTGCTCTAAGGATGGGAAAGTGATTACAAAAAGCAGCGTGCAAAAATGAAACTCTGGAGATCGTATGCATTGAATGGAAAGGCTGCCTCTCCATGGCAGCCCTGATCCTGCAAAGATCTGCCCGTACCCTGACTTTACATACAAGTAACTCCCTGGAGGTTGGATAAAAAAGGCCAAAATAAGATGTTTCTCCATCAGCAAGAGCGGATTTATGAGATGCTGACCATCCATGAACCGCGCTGGGTGCTCGGTGGTGCTGCATGCCTCCACAGCAGGGAAGGGCACGATGCCGATTTACAACAGCTGGGGATCTGCACCGCAGAACTCGTAAAAATAAGCCAAATAAAATAAAACAAATAGCTTCTTTTTACCTTCTCCCTGCTTTTACTGATTTACAGGGCATATTCGTGTTACAGGGAAGTCCTAAACAGCTCAAAAGTGTGTCTTTCTTCTCCCCCTCCCCTTGCAATTACATCACGCGCTGCATCAAAACTGAATTTCCTATCGCCCTTCGTATCAGTCGCTCCCTGTTCCTCCGCCTTGCAAACCCAGCCCGCCAGGCTGGCAAAACCCACCTCCTTATCTTCCTCCCCACCACCACCTCCCCTCCCAAATCCCCTTTGAAGCTTGGTCCTGGCACCATGCCTACAACAACGGCACAGCGAGCAGACCGCTGAGACAAGCCCGCAACTGAAAACATCTCGTAGCACTTTTCCTTCCTCTTCATCCCATTCTTTTTTTTCCCTCCCCCCCCATCTCCATCCACGAGCGTGAGGGGTTGGTTGTACAGCACCCGGGCGCATGAGTTTAGGGCTGGGATTGCGGCTCCGAGGAATTACTTGGTATTCAGCAGCATCGATCTCCCTTCGCCAAGAGTTTACACACACGATTTCCAGGGATGGTCCCCTAGTCCCAAGGACGGCAGCATTGCTGCAGCAGGGAAAAGAGAGCAATGGGGAAGTGGGGAAATGGAAATTGGCCCGTGTTTCCGTGGAAAAACAAGGGTGGGGAAGGGAGGAAAAGCTGCAAATTAAAAAAAAAAAAAAAAGAAAAAAAAAGAAAAACCCAACCAAACAATTTTGTGAAATCCCAGCTGGCAGCATCCCAGTTGAGAAGCGCCCTGGGACAGGGAGGGCAGGTCTCCGCCAGGTTTTAAACAGGTGTGAGGGGAGCCCCGGCGGCGCATCTGGATGCAGCTCATGCTTCAAATGCCACTTTAATCCCAGCTTTCATCTTCCCCACTCGCTTTTCGATAGGGGGGGATGTGTCTGCTGGGAAGGGGAGGAGCGGCAACCACAGAGTCTTTCCTCCAACTGCCTCCCCTCCATCCCAGCCCCAAAAGACACCTTTGCAGCTTAACCATTTACTGGCCAAAAGGCTGCTTTTGCCAGCAAAGTTACTAGGACCTCGCCCTGCCTGCTAGCCTTTTTTTCATGTCTGCGACTTATCAACATGCTATCAGATTCCCTATGAAGCTCATCTCGCCCCTGCCCTTTGGAAGAACCCAGGTCCTTCACTGGGGATTTAGCACCTTGCTTAAGCAGGACCCTAATGCCAAGCATATTAGCGAGCCCCTCCACCCAGTTAGGGGTCTGTACAGGAGTGCCCCGCTGAATCAGGGTGCCACAAACCAGCTTTATTTCTGTCCCATACAGAAATAAAAGTTGCAAGCGAGCCAAGCTCTGCCAGCCCATGAGCACGTTGCATCTCCTACTGCAGAGAGGAGGTGCCTGCTCTGTGCGAGGTGCTGGCTACAGGCAGAGCTGGGAGCCTAAATACTTGAGGAAGCTGGCAGAAAGGAACAGCCGGGCTATGTAATTTAGCTGTGGTGGCTGCTACAAGGTGTAAAGACAAGGTGGTGAAGAGCAAATCAGATCCTGACTCTCTACTTCCAAGGTGGTCCTCAAAGTATGGGGACAGCAAACGAAAGATGCCCTAAAGCAGGTCACTATTCCTCCCGCCCGACCATACGCATTTAAACACCCTATGGAGGGATTCACCCCGCTTCTCTTTATGCGTATAAAAGGGGGATGTATGGTCTCAACCAGCTCCCTGCAGTCCAGGGCATGTCCAAAGGGTATCTCTTGACATTTGTGTTGGATGTTTCTCTTTGGAGAGGGTGAATCCCCATCTGGAAAGTCCTCTTGGCCATGATTGTATGCAGGGCAGTGAAAACACTGGCTCTAACAAGACATCTAACTTGAAGATGTCCAAATTTAAGAGAGCCTTTATAAAAGGTGGCATGGGGAGACCCTCAAATGACAGTGATTGGCACAGTGGAATGGGAATTAGACATAGCACAGAAGAAGAAATGAAAGAGGAACCTCTTATCTCCGTTTCCCCACCTAACACCAACTTCTCCACCTCGACACACTACACCCTACACAACAGACTCTTCCTGGCATTGCATTTCATTGTGCCTTTTCTTTGACAGAAGATGCTTGTCAGAGGCTCGCCCACATCCTCTTATTTATTTTGTGCAGGGCTTCAAACCCAAGGAGAAAAGACAGATCACTCATCGAGGACGTCAAACCAGATGGGTGTTTGGACGGGCTTGTTTGTTTATTTTGCAGTAAGCAACTAATTGATTGCTTGCTTAAGCAAAGAAAGGAGATAGCGATGTTTTCACTTTGTTTGCAGTGACATTACCTCAGAGGAAACTCGATCCGGAGTTGACCACATTCCCTGGTATTTCTTCACCCGCCCACCCCCTGCCTCGTTTTTAACACCCTTCACAAAATCCAAAGGTTAAAAGGTCCACAAAAAAACCCATGTTATCTGTCAAGCATCCCCTGCGGTTGGAGATTGGCGGCATTATCTCAGCTGCTGTCCCTACTGCTCTCAGCTCCTACTCAGCACGACCAGCGGTCCCACCGGGAGTGTTTCCCAGCGTGGCAGGAGCTAACGCTAGAAGTTTCATTAAGTGGCTCATGCAAGCGTTCAAGTGTGTGCCTTTCCTTTGGTATCAATGAGGAGAAGAAAAAAAAAAAAAAAAAGAGCCTAAATCATGCATATTTTGGAAAGAAGATGGAGACATATTGTTAGCACAAGCCCCTAGTACACACACTTGAAATCAATGAATGCCCGGAGAAATGCAGCACTTGCTGCTCTTTAAATGGCTTTACAGCGTGCTTCAAATAGCAGTTGCAAAAACAGGTACGAGACCAGCAATGCCTACAAAGACTTTAAAAAAAAAAAAAAAAGCAGAGAGATAGCCAGGTACTTACATCCATTTTATCCCATAGCAAAGCCCCGTCTGCAGAATGAAAGACAGAAAACCAGCTAAGAAAAATCGCGGACTCGGCTTCATTTTCTCCACCGTCCCCCACTTGCCGAAGGAAATCAGCTTCTCCAAAGAAGAAAAAAAAAAAAAACAAAAAAGAAGGAAACAAGAAAAAAAGGAGTTTTCCTAATTTTCTGCGTAACGTATTTCCCTGCAGTTTGGGTGTTGCTCCTCCTCAGAGATGAACAACCTGAAAGGAGAGAAAGAAAGAGCAGGAGCTATGGTTAACTCTGAAGTTTAGCGAGTCCTTGTGAGAGAGAGAGAGAGAGAGAGAACACTATTATCCAAATTGCAAAGGAGTGGTTTATGAATCACGAAAAAGTTCGGATTATCCCCTCTCAGTCCCCTCCCTCGCCAAGCCTTGATACAACCTTTCGAGTCAACAGACAGACAAACCGTATGGCTTGAATTACACCCTGAGTTACGGTCTGATTGTGTGTTTCCATTTAACCCTGCACATGGCAGGACTTCATTCGCTGCTACACTTCCCCCCACCACCCCCCCCCCCTTCCTCCTCTCCAAAAAGTTTAACTGCTGGGGAAGAAGGGGAATAAAAAAAAAAAAAAAAAGATAAAACTTTAAAAAAGCCCAGATCTTCAGCTATTCATCTCTCCCTTCCTTCTCTCTGGATTTCGTTTATTTCTTTCCACCCCTCTCTTTTTCTACAGAAAAGACAAATTATAAAAACTGCATTTCCCCGACTCCACGCAGGTGCCTGTGCCCTGCAGATGTTTCGGTCTGATCTGTTATAACAAATGCAGGGTGGGGGTTTTTTGTTTTTTTTTTTTTTTTTTCCTCCTCTTTCCCTTCTGCTTTCCTTCTCACCTCATTAACTCTGCCTCTCACTTCTTCCAAGTCCTCGGGCACCTGGAGCTCACAGAAAGGGCTGCAACTTCATAAACAGGAAAAAAAAAAAATCACATTTCTGTCTCCGGGGAGCAGACAGAAGGAGACAAAAGCTCCCAAGGATTCCCCCCTCCCTCTTTTTTTTAGCTTGTTTTTCCCTTCTTCAGCCCAAACAAATAAACAAACCAGGTGCAGGACTTAAATTCTTAGAGGGGTCCTCTCTGTCTCCAGGGCATGGCTTGCTTATTTTAGCAGCGGTATTAATAGCAGTAAATGGGGTTTCCCTTCGGTTCTTCCCTTCAGACACCACTCGGGGCTGCTCTTTGTGGTCTTTGCGGTGGTTTCCCACCAGAAAGCCAATAATAAAATAAAAAGGAAAAAAAAAAATAAACAAGAACTGCCCACCACATTGCACCTCTGAAGTCTCACAGCCCATCGCAAGGCACGGTGGCATCCCTGAGCCGTGATCGTGCATCCATCCCCCCCCGCCCCCAAACACCACCCCCTTGAAGGGGTTTGGGATGGGACCGGGAATGGCTGGAGCAGTCGGCATCGCTTCAGGGAACCCCTTACCCCGGAAAAAGCACATCCCACCTGGCCCCCAGCTCTGGATTTGTCCCAGCTGCAGCTTTCTACCTCCATACCCCCATTTGGGGAGCATTTGGGTCCAGGTTTGTGGGGAGGGTGAAGGAATATATCTGGGTGTTTTTTTCTATCATCTCCAGTGTATTTTTCTATTCAGGCTGTTTTTTGGCTATTGCAGCCTGGTGTAAAGGGTTACTAGAGAAGTGCTGTTATTACAAAGGATTTTAATAACCTCTAGGGGCGAGTTCCCGGCTCCCTTGAAGTCCGAGACAAAACTCTGACTGACTACAAGGGAGGCAGGATTTCACCACCACGGGTTGTTTTCCTTTAATGCCCTCTCTGAATTTGGGTTTGATGTGTCCCTTGAAGGCAGCGCTCCCATGAGCGTCCAGGCATACTCCTTCTTTCAGGGTATTTCTGTATCTTTTCATCTTTGGAAGCTCTTTGCTTTCCCTCCCTCTCCGCTGGAAACCCTCAACCCTTAATCCTGCCTCATGCCTTTTAGTGTCCATTTAGATATTTCAGACCCCTTATCTCCCTCCTGGGAATTGCTGAACAGCACAAGAGTTGGGTGTAAAATGTTTCAGATGGTCTAAAACCCTCTCGCTAACCCTGACCAGCCAACGCCATCCTCTGCTTTGCCCCCTGCCTTGAAAAAGTCACGATTTGGTGGGTTTTCCCCCCACCCCTGCAGGGAGGAATAGAAGTGATCTAAACCCCCCCATCCCCACCCCAAGAGCTACAAACTTGGCCTGCAATCGCCCCCCTGTTATCTGGGGAGGTAATAACACCTTTTTGCACACAGTCCTGCACAGGTTACATTTGCAAGAGGAATTTGCAAGGGGAGGGGAGACTCTTTGGGGCAGACGTGATGTTTACAGCTCTGGAGAGCTCTGGGTCACTGATCAAACCAGCAACAAGTGGCCTGCGGACTCCTAAAAAACGGATCCGTTTTTAACTCAAAGCTCCCCTTTCTCTTCACCCCAAGGCTGTTTACAGCCAGCCCCGCTCTTGCACGCGGAAAATGCTCCCATCCGACAGCTCCGAGAGTCCGGTCCCAGGGGTGGGAATAGGCAATAGGAACTATATATGAACAGCTGAGTATCCATCTCACATTTTTCCAGCTTTCCCACCCAAGAAGGGGAGACATCCATCTGACCCCGCTGCCAGCCTGCAGCTCTCCCTGGGAGAACAAGTTCCTGTTTTAGGGGTGGCACGTCCCCAAACGACCCGCAATGAGGATGAGGAGAAAACACAGGGAATGGGGGGTGGTGGGGCTGCTGGCAGCCCCCAGGTCTCCCCTCTCCATGCAACCTGCCCTCTCCCTTGCAGCTCCCAGGTCTCTCCTCTCCCTTGCAGCCTTCTGCATCTCCCTTCTCCATTGCAGCCCCTGGGTGTCCCCACTACCCTGCAGCCTCCCGGTCTCCTCTCTCCACTGCAGCCCCCTGCATCTCCCTTCGTGCTTGCAGCCCCGAGTCTCCCCTCTCCCTTGCAGCCCCCAGATCTTAGGTGTCCCTATGCCCTTCTCCATCCCTCTTCTCCCCTGCAGCCCCCAGATCCCCCCCCGCCCTCACTTCAGCCACCGGGTGTCCAGGCTCCCTTGCAGCTCTTGGGTCTCCCCTCTCCCCTGCAGCCCCTGGGTCTCATGTCTCTCTACCCTCACTGGGTCTCCTTCTCCCTTGCAGCCCTTGAGTCTCACCTCTCCCTTATGACTTCCAAGTCCACCCTCTCTCCTGCACCCCAGCGGGTCTCAGGTGTCCGTGCATCCTCCCCTCTCTCCTGCAGCCTCTGAGTCTCTTCTCTCCCTGCATCCCCCTGGGTCTCCTCTCTCCCTTGCAGCCTCCAAGCCTCTTTTCTCCCTTGCAGCCCCTCCCGGGACTCCCCTCTCCCTGCATCCCCCCCGTTTTCCCCTCTCCCCAAGTCCCCCCAGGTATTCCCTCTTTCTTGCAGTCTCCAAGCCTCCCCTCTCTCCTGCACCCCACGGGGCCCCAGGTCTCCCTGCATCCTCTCCTCTCTCCTACATCACCCAGCACTCCCCTCTCCCTTGCAGCCTCCAAGCCTCTTCTCTCCCTTGCAGCCTCCCAGGTCTCCCCACTCCCTACATCCTCCCCCTTCTCCCCTCTCAGCCTCCAAGCCTTCCCTCTCCCTCCATCTCCCTGGGTCTCCCCTCTCCCTCTCAGCCTTCCAAGTTTCTTCTCTCCCTGCATCTCTCCGGGACTCCCCTCTCCCTTCCAAGCCTCTTCTCTCCCTGCGCCCCCCTTCGGGTCTCCCTTCTCTCTGCGTTCCCCTGGGTCTTTCCCCTCCCTCGCAGCCTCCAAGCCTCTTCTCTCCCTTGCAGCCTCCAAGCCCTCTCCTGTCCGTGTATCCCCGCCGGGTCTCCCCTCTCCCTTACAGCCTCCAAGCCCCTTCTCTCTCTGCACGCCTTCTCCCTTCCCCGGGTCCCCCTTTCTCCCCGCATCCCTCCGGGTCTCCCCTCTCCCCGCAGCCTCCTGCTCTTGGCCACCCCCGTTCGTCGTTTCGGGGGGCTCCCGCCAGGGCAGTGCCCCCCTCCCGTTGCACCCAGTGTTTGTCGTCCGTCCGCCCCCCCGGTCCCCGTCCGCGCTTACCTCCGCCCGTGCTGCGCGGGCGCGGCGGGGCTGCGCGGGGGCCGAGGCTGCCTCTGGCGGGGCGGCCCCGCGGAGCCGCCTTATATGCGGCCCCTTCGGCTTTGATATGCGGCGTGATGTCAGCCCGGATTAGCATAACAAAGGGCTCGGCCAGGAGCGCTCCGCGCCCCGCGCATCCCCCCGCGGGCAGGGCCGGGGCTCCGCGCACGGTAGAGGCGGGGGAGAGCGGGCCGGGGGTGCCCCCGGGGACGGCAGGGACCCGGCGCCGCGATTGAGAAGGGCGTTATTCTAATGAGCGGTTAATGATTAGCAACAAAAATAGCCAGTTGGTGTTTTCACCGGAAACTTTTAAAGGTTGCCTCTCCGGAGGGTGATTAGCGCCTGCTGGGCCGCGCGACCGGCTTCCCAATTAAAGGACAAAGATACTTTTCATCGCACGGGGCTGTCAGGTGGATTTCCTTCTCCTGCGAGGGTAAGAAATCACTGCCCCGCACTCCCGAGGCTGCCCCACCGGGTCCTGCTCTCAGCCTCTACAGCCTCTTTTTTTTTTTTTTCTTTTTCTTTTTTTTTTCTCCCTGATCTGTCTTTAATCAGTGGGAAGTTCAGATGTGGAGACAAGATTTTTGCTTGCATGCCAGTATCAGGGATGGAGTCTTGATGGTTGCCTGCTAGAAAAAGGGAAAAAAGAAAAAAAAAAAAAAAGAAAAATAAAGAAAAAATAGAAAAAGAGAAAGAAGAAGAGAGAAAAAGGGAAAAGAAAAAGGCAAAAGAAAGAGGAAAGCAAAAAAAAGAAGAAAGAGAAAAAAGAGAAAGATAAGAAAAAGAAAAGGGAAAAAGAAAGAGAAAGAAAAAGAAAAAGAGAAGGGGAAAGAAGAAACAAAAAAGAAAAGGAAAAAAGAAGAAAAAAGAAAAAGGGAAAAGGAAAGGAAAAGAGAAAATAAAAGGGAAAGAAAAAGGGAAAGGAAAAGGGAAAGAAAAAGAAAGAGGGGGGAAAGGAAAGAAAAAGGGAAAGGAAAAGGGAAAGACAAGGGAAAAGGAAAAGAAAAAAGAAGGGTTAATTAATCAACTCTTAAGAAAGAAAAGCCCAACTGGCTTCTCAACCTCAAGCCTCAGGACCCTGAATTTAAGACGCCTGTGTCACCTATGGGCTGTGGACAAATGGGTGCTGGTTGCAAAAGTACCTGGGTCATTTTGCTCGCTCAGTTTGATCGTGGGTTTCAGGTGAAAGGAAAGAAGAAAATAAATGCTTTAGTCTCAGGACCAGGGGACTCAGAATACATTTCCTAACGGTCTGTTTTCGGAACAGCTATTTATATAGGATAACATTTTTATGTATGTGTCCCTGTGCCGGAAAGATTGCGTTCACCTACACAGGTCGCTAATGGGCTTTCCTATGTGAACTGCAAAGAGCCCTGTATACACAATCCCAAATTCCCAAAGCCACTATATTATTTGTTTAAGACCCAGTTTTGCCAGCAGCTTTGCACAGTATGTCCATTTTTCTTTGTGTGACAGTCGCCCGTAAGTGCTCGAACTGCTCAAGACTCCCATTTCCCCAGCCCCCCCTCTACCCCCCAGAAACATGTACCTACGAGGAGGAGGTTTTGTCAGCGTTCTCCAAGGAGAATGTATTTACATGAGGAAATCGCCTGGAATACCTATTGCAGTCCAGCTTGCTGTGCACATGCCCTGATTTCTGTATGAATAGCTTTTTTCCAAATTACCTTAATTTTTAAAGGGCTGTTGGGAAAATGCGGTTGTTATTAATCAATAGGAGGAGAAGTAGTAAGTTTCAGTAGTAGTAATACTCATGACTTTGCAGTAGGCACCTGCTGTGCTTGGAGCTGTGCAAACACACCACAGCAAAGCAAGTCCTACCACGAGACCTTCATATTGCCGATGAGAATTGAATGGTCAAAAATGAGGGTGTGGAGGAGGAATATGGGAAGAAGGAGACGGTCCCAGTCTGCGTGGTTCTCTTGAGCCCTAAGCAGTTTGTTAAGGTCTCTTACGACAGGACAACATGCTGGAGAATCATTAAAAAAGGTACAACCACAAGTATCTACTCGTGAGGGCTGCTTGCCCACAATGTTCATCAGGACAGAAGGACATAGGAGACAGAGGTCAAAAGGTGGGATAAAGAGTAAGAAACCAAAAGGCTAGTGAGAAAGGATGTATGCATACAGGATATAGGATAAATATGCCCTGGACTAACCACATGCATATAGGGAGTTATTCAGGAAGAGCTTTAGGAACCTTAAAACCACCCCAAACCTTTGATAGGAGGCAATGTCATGCATAGACAAGCCCCCAGGCCCTGCTATGTCAAAATGTTTCACTGCGTGTTTAAATCCTCTGAATCTCTATGTGACACATTGTGCTCTAAGTGCTGTGATGAATCAGGGCCATCCATTGCTGAAACGTTGCAGGTCTCTGTCTCCTGCTCCTCATGCACACATTAGGTTGTGGGTCTGGTGGCAAAGCAGGGGTGATTTTTAGGCACCTGGGAAGTGTGAAGCTGCCTGGGTGTGCATATGGAGTTTTTTTTTCACAGGACCCGAGTGCTGAACCAAGGGCTTAAATCTAAAATTTTAGCAATCATTAGCTTTGCTACTGCTTCTGTGGGTTGAAGGTATTGCCATTTTCATCAGCAGAAGACAACCCAATTCACCATTTTCCACGAGGTTTTCATGAAAGACAACCAGCCACACCAGCGTGACAATAAATAAACCAGAGCTGTGATTTTTCCAAAAGCATATAAGCCCCATGGGAAGCAAACGGTTGTTGAGCAAACAACCATCTTCAGCATTGCAGCCGGCAAAGACACAGTATATTCGTAGGGTATGGATGTATCCATCCATTATTAGAAGTGGAGGTAGTGGGATGATATTTTCTGGATTGCGTTTCCTAATTGACCTACTTGACCTAACTGACCTAATTATTAAACTCAAACAAATGTTTGGAAAATCGTCTTCTTGTTAATCTTTAGAAATAACTTTGAGCAGTATGAAGAAATTTTTTAGCATGCCAGAAAGGTATCAGGCCGGAAAATAAGGTTTTATTGTCTTCTGTTGCACCAGGTGTGGTAACCTCCAAAACTTGAAACCCTCCCCAAATCTGCCAGTGAATCATAGAATTGCCTGGGTTGGAAGGGACCTTTCAGATCATCAAGTCCAACCATCAACCCAACACTGCCCAAACCACCACTACCCCATGTCCCTCAGCACCACGTCTGCCCGGCTTTTAAATCCCTCCAGGGATGGTGACTCCACCGCTTCCCTGGGCAGCCTGTTCCAAAAGTCCTTGCACGTTACCAGGAGCATGTAAAGTGATGAGACACTTCACAGCAGCACAGGTGAGACTCCCTTCACTCCGATGCAGCTACATCTGTCCCTGGCCTCCAGCGTAACTCAGAAGTGAGAGGGAGAGCGAGTCCTGCAACCCCTTGCAAAACTCCTGGTGCCACTGCAGACCTCACCAGACTCACGCTACATAAACCATCCTGCCGCTGTTGAGAGAGGGATATCGTTCAGGTGTTGAGGAGCTCAACTGGATGTCAACCAACCACATAGACACAAAAAAGGCATATTCCATTACTGATGCCCCAGGCCCACCCATGCTGCCTTCAGTAACATCATTTATCATTCATTTTTATGCACGTGTCTCCTCACCCTGTCTTCTTCTTCCACCCCGCCCCCCCACAAGAGGAGAAGACCCTCCGTGGATGACTCGGGATAACATTAAACATATGCAGAACCGGGACCCGAGTGTAAACTCTCCTGGAGCAGGGGGCCGTGCTCCTTTATTTAAAAAAAATCTCTAAAGCGCTGTGCCAAGTCACGGTACTCTGCAAATATTTATTAATATGACATAGCTATGTATACTGTGGGGTGTGGTATTACGGTTTTATCAGTGGGTTTCAAGATGCTGTGTGCTACGAATGAGCTACGAAAGCCATCACACCCCCAGAGGGGTTAGGACAGCACTTCACCCAGCTTTAGTGCGTGTTCCGCATGTGACAGTCAAAGGAGCCATTTATAAATGTTCTGGAGGGTTGGTTGGTTTTTTTAATTATTTAGCTGGGACTCGTGGCTGGAAGGTGCCAGGACATGCGATAGCACGCCCTGCGACAGGATGACATTCCTCCCTTTTGAAGAAGTATTCTGGCCATCTTCAGACGCGGGCTCCAGCTATAAATACAAATAACTTTGGGCTAGTGACCATTTACTGGGCCGATGCACAACTGGCTCGGCACAGCTCATATATGTAAAAGCAAGTTCCTTTACCTGAAACAGGGTGACCACATCAACACTCTGCACCAGGAAACATCTCTCTTAAATCCCCCAAGCCCTGGCCAGACTTTGCTGAGTGTTTTTTTGGTGAGCAATACCGATTAATAATAAATTATAGGTCAATGAGAAGGTTTGTGTCCTTGACCCTGTTTAGTTACTAGTTTAAGCAGATCTAAGGTTTTCACTGGGTATCTAAATTTCAATTTCAAGCATTGATAGGGACTTCTTTTTTAAGACTCCTCCACCTATTGAAAAAAAAGCCAAATTATTGTCATATGAGTTTTGACTACTCACCCACATACCTTTTCTTCTGACAGGACGAACAAACAAGGACCATTTGATGTTAAAATCTGCAAAATGCTGAAGAGCAGGAGCATCTATAAAAGCAAGGACCCAGTAACTGAAGTTCCTAAAATTAAATCAAAATAGGGCATATACTTAAGAAGTGTTTTCTCTAGACTGCAAGCACTGAAAGTCCTGAAGGGTAAATACATTGGTACAAGACTGGATACAGCCCATCCTGGTCTGTACGGCATCCAGGAAAAAATGCCACATCTCTGGGAATCACAGAATCACAGAATGGCAGGGTTGGAAGGGACCTCTGGAGACCATCCAGTCCAACCCCCTGCCAGAGCAGGGTCACCCAGAGCAGGTTGCACAGGAACGCATCCAGGTGGGTTTTGAGTATCTCCAGAGAAGGAGACTCCACCATCTCTCTGGCAGCCTCAAAGTAAAGAAGTTTTTCCTTGTGTTGAGATGGAACGTCCCATGTTCCCGTTTGTGCCCGTTGCCCCTTGTTCTGTCACCAGGCACCACTGAGAAGAGTCTGGCCCCATCCTCGTGCCCCCCGCCCTGTAGCTCTTGCTGAGCATTGATGAGATCCCCTCTCAGTCTGCTCCTCTCCAGGCGGAACAGCCCCAGGGCTCTCAGCCTTTCCTCAGCACAGAGATGCTCCAGTCCCCTCAGCATCTTTGTAGCTTCCGCTGGACTCTCTCCAGCAGTTCCCTGTCCTTCTGGAAGCGGGGAGCCCAGAACTGGACCCAGTGCTCCAGATGTGGCCTCACCAGGGCAGAGTAGAGGGGGAGGATGACATCCATTGACATGCTGGCTACACTCTTTTTAATGCACCCCAGGAGATCATTGGCCTTCTTGGCCGCAAGGGCACATTGCTGCCTCATGGGCAACTTGTTGTCCCCCAGGACTCCCAGGTCTCTGTCTGCAGAGCTGCTCTCCAGCAGGTCAACCCCCAACCTGTACTGGTGCATGGGGTTATTCCCCCTCAGGTGCAGAACTCCACACTTGCCCTTGTTGAACTTCATTAGGTTCTGCTCTGCTCAGCTCCCTATATGTGCCCAGCCTCTGATATATGGATTTTTTTTAAACATGAGGTTGCTCTGGAGCCAGCCAGGGGATTAAAATAAGAAGAGGCCTTGGCAAAGACCAAGCAGGGACCAGGGTGCAGAGGAGCAATGTGTGAGCATCTTACGCACCCCACAGCCGTGTGCATGGAGGGGATGCAGCTCCGGTTATGTCTCAGTGGTGCCTGGCAGATGTAAGGCAAATAACATAAAAGAGGTTTTTGTCCCAGTCAGAGTGAGGTGAAAGCTCTGTGTTTCTCCTTCTAATACCGAAACCCTGGTGATGGAGGCCAGATCATACTGAGGCCATATGCAGACTCCTTTGTACCTATAGCATGGACAGCTTTAAAAGGGGATGAGGCCACCGTTTGTCCTTCCTCTGGCAAACGAGGCCATCCCTGTAAAGCAGCAAGATTGCAGCAAACTGAGATTTCTCTCCCACCAGACGTCTTGCAGATTATTGTGTTTTCCAGGGTGAAATGCAAGCCTGAAGCCTCACAGCTCCCCTTTATTCTGCCTCTTTCCTCCCCCCCTTTGCTTAAATAACAGAGATTTTTGTGCACCACCATCCTGCTTACCTGCCTGTAAAGGGGCAGAATTCAGAGCTGTAGTCACAGCTCCTTTTCCCTAAATTTCAGTGGTGTTTGTCTCCCTCACCTTGTCTTTGATATCATCACGCATCGACTATGCTGCCAGAGTGCCCAGTCCGTGCCCAGTCCAAGCCACAGCAGAGGCCAACTCTTGTCCCACTGCTCCATCCCCGCTCCCATCACCAGCCAGAGGGAAAATCAAAGCAGAGCTTCTCCACTCTTGTGCCATTTGGCCGGAGACCATGCAAGTCTGACCTTCCAGCCCAGGGACTGAACAGAACATGCTTCTCCTCCGGACCAAAGGTCCCACCCCTACCCCAACACTGCTTTTTAAAGGCCTCTGTCCTAATAAAAACCAGCTGTCAGCTCCTCTCTCCAAAGCTGAATGATCCCTTCAGGGTGGGGTGATGCTTTCTCTTCCCTACAAAGGAGTCCAGTAACCCCTCCTCTGCTGCGGTGCTGGAGCTGGAGTCCTTCTTGCAGTGGGGGTGGCTTAGCAGTGGGTGCATAATTAATAACAGTGATTTGCAAGAGTGGAGAGATGGAGACCAACTGGAAAGGATAAAATGCCTGAATAGCACTTTTGGAATAGGAGGAATAATGTAAATTGTCCAAGGGAGCATCTGCCATTATGGTCCTGGCTTTGCGAATGCTGACTGAGAGTAAAAACACCTCATCTGTGAGTAAGACATTTGTTAGACGTCCCTATTTCTGCCCATTTTTAATCTAGTCCCTGATCCCAACATTTGTTCTGACTCTGGGATGGCAAGCAGGGACCAGGAGAGAGCGGTGCCAGGTTTTGCTCTGACTCTGGTCTGGGTGGTCTGGGGACCACCTCACTCAAGGCAACATTAGGGCCAGGTTATCCAAAGGGCTTTTGGAGAGGTTTTCAGCCAAGATTGCCTTGCAGGAGAGAAGATGGCCTTTTTCAAGGCTCAAAGCAGACATCCCTGCTGCTAAAACCCCTGGGCAGATATTCCAATGGTGTTTGCGTGAACATCCTTCAAAAACAGGATTTTTTGTTGTCTTAGTGGGAGCTGAGCACCTCTGCAAACCCAGCTGTGACCACAGAGACTGAACATTTTTGAAGATCCAGACACAGCTTGCTCTGCCAGGGGAACACATTTTCAGATAAGGCGAAACAAAGAAAAACAAAGCAAAACCAAGACGGGACATGGGTCTCGTTGGTTGGTTGCAATCCATGGCCCTGAGTGGAGAATGTAGATCCTCCAGACTGGGGAAGGATCCCAAAGCAACCCACAGTGCCCCATCATAGCCAAGTATTTCTCTTTGCAGCTGTGAGAAAAAGCTGCTTTTTGATAGAGATTGGGACAGCAAGGAAATTAATGGCATAATCATTTTATGACCTAACTTGACAAGAGCTGGCAAGGTACCAGACAAGGTACCATGCTTTGAAACTCAGTCTGGAACCATTCAGACAAGGGAAACCTCTTCCATATGCACTCTGCTCTATGTAATCATAAAACATAGGTAACACCAGTCTTTTATATTTTTACCTAAAACTTCATAGGAGTCATTTCATACACCCATCTCACTCACACCTTCCCTGGCCTGAAGACATAAATTTGAAGCTCCTCTGGACAGCTCAGGTGGGGATAATTTTCAAGCATCCATACCCCATTTAGTCCCCGCTAATACATGGCTCTTCTCTCAACTCTGGGTGCTAGTTTCTCCTAAAAACCTGCCCACCTGGGTCACAGCTATGGGCACCCAGAGCTGCTCATCTGCTCGGTCTGCTGGGATCACATCTTCCAAAAACCTGGTCTCTGGTTTTCTTAGGCATCCTCTAAGACATCCTTAAGACATTCTTAAGACATCCAGCTTGAGTTATCTCCCCTTCCAGTTGGTTTTATTAAAGAGCGGTCTTCAAGGGGATGCTACGAAAACCTGTCATCCTTTCCCAGGAACACCCAGGCTTGGTTGTTTTGTTCTTATCTAAAACTGCCAGGAAAACATTGGAGATGAATCCTTTGTGTTGATAGCAGTGATTTTTCCCCCCCCCGAGTGATTTCTCTGTGATCCGCATGTGTTTTCTCCCTGATTTCACCCTGAGGGTTCAGTTAGGCTTTCTGCTTACCTACAAACACCCAATTATGGGCTTTGGATCCTCTTCCATGATGGAGTATATCCAAGGTAAAAAACTTTGTGAAAAAGGTGTTGAGCAAGATGCAGCACTTTTGAGGTTGTAGTATGGATTCAGGGCCTGATTTAGCACTGAATTACTTGGATTTTATTCCAGAGCTGTTCCAGGGGTTAATTATAGGATGGCATAAAAACACAGGCAGGCATTTGTTCCTTTTGCCTCCTCGCAGTATTGCTGTGCTATCGCTTGGACACCATCCTGCTCTTGGAAAACATAGGCTGTTACGTATTGCGTATTCACTTAATTGCATGGAATCTACAGAAAAAATGTTCACGAAAGTATTTTAATTGAGGAAATCTGCAGGGTAAATATTCATGAAGCTCGTTCTCTCCTCAGCAAAATGCAAGGCAGATTTGGAACCCATTTGTCACTTTGCTCAAAAAGTCGAGGGATTGTAAGGGTGAGGTAACGGGGAAGAGAAATGGGGTCTTGTTTGAGCCACCTTACCTGGGCGCTTCCCCACAACCCACCAGTGCTGACCTGCATGAAGAAGGAAGGCAAAATACCATTAGACTTTTCCCATGCTGAGCAGCCACAAAAGCATGAAGACAGCATGTAAAATCCCCTCTTCTGATCCCATCTCCATCCCTGGTCCCCACCAAGCCCTGTGAGATGGGTCAAAGGAGAATTCTGGATACCTCCAGAGGATGTGCCTGGCAGAGGTTGGCTGTGCCGGCATGTCCTATCTGGGATTTTACTGCTGCTTCATCAACTCGCAGAGGCTTAGGAGCCTGTGTCCTACAGAGGACATCCCACCCCACCTGCCCAACATGCCATTTTCCCTGGAAGTGAGGGTTGTTATGCTAAATTCAGTAAGAAATAGTGTAACCAAACTACCAGCAGTCCCCAAATCTGGCCTGTAGACTGGGCTATGGGACCGTGGTACACCAGCTTGGTAGAGCCACCTTCAACAACCCGTGAGGTTCACCAAGCCGCTGCCAGTTTAGCTGCTGGAGGCACGTGGTGGTGTGGAGGTGGTACTGAGAGTCAGTGTTGGCATGCTGTCTCTGAAATGTTTGGGATGACAGATGTCGGAGAGAAATGGGTAGGTTAATTTAGGACTTCTCTAATTCCCCACTTGTTTGTGTGCAGTTTCACTGCTTTTGTCTCCCCTTCCATCCTTCTCCTGGGGACAGTGGACTGTCATGGGTACAAAATCCCTCTTACTACATGCACACAAGTTGCCCGGCACAAAGAAAGGCAGGGCTCCCAAACACCGCTGCTGCAATATAAATAGTATTCTTTATTTTTAAACACAAAGACATCAGGTCTCCTTGAATTATCCCAATCCATTAGATTGGCAGCTTCCTAATCCTGCAGGGCAACAAATACCACATCTGGGTGTGCATGTGCTTTGACAGTCATGGTTGGGAAGGACCACACTGTCTATAAACCCATCAAGTCTGGATGCCATCCCAAAGGATGCACTTGTGGTCACACAGAGGTTGTGAGCTTGACGTTGTAACCATTTTGGGTAGATGCCCTGTCCCTCTCCATGCTGGAGGTCTGACCCAGCACTTTCTTCTTGCCTTCCAGCCTCTGACTCCGGTCCCCGCTTGACTCGGTGGAAAAGCTCTATTAATAACGGGATACGATCAGATGTGAAAAGCCAAAGCCTTGATAAACTATAATAATTCATATTCATTGAGGAGCTGATCCTCCTTCTTGACACTCTTTTTATCCTTTCCACAGCTGTGATAACACTAAGACTTTATGCTACGAGAATAACCCAGAACTTGATACTTCCATGCAAAAACACAACAGCTTCAATTACTGACTCATCCTAATTCTCTGCGGGACAACTTCTATATTTTTCCACTTTTTTAAAACATGTTGTGCTACCCCTTTCTTCTGGTCTTCTTCTCTTCAGCACAAAAAGAGCACACAACTGTTCTTCGGGTGTTGTTTTGTTTTCTTGCTTTTGGGGTGTTTTTTTTTGAACTAGGCAAAGTGAAATGGGCAAGGGGAAGGAGAATGCCAGAATGCATTAAGGCAGACACTGGAATGGCAAGCCAGCAGTTATCCAAGTACATGTGGCAGAAAACATCTCTGAATAAACAATAATAATAAAATAATAATAATAATAAAAGCAGCAGAAAGCACTCTCCCATCCAACCAGGCCAAAAAAATAAAGCTTTGGCAAGGAACAATCTGAGAAAGTGTCTGAAGAGCTGGAAGTAGGTTCTGTATCATACAGAAGAGCCAAAAATGTGTTTGGCCACAAACAGCGCATGATGCATTGCAAAACGTTTCACGAGGAGATATTTAGAGGGTGGGATGGTTGGCATGGAGAGGAAAGGGGGGAGGGAGGCATCGCTGCGGGAGGAATATCTTTGGCCTTCAAACAACAGCCACTAAAATATCGCGAATGCTCTGCCTCCCCAGAGGTGCCAAGGGTTGAAAGTTTCGTGCAGAATGGCTTTCACGGGATAACGTAATCTCATTTAAAATTATTTTTTAGCTGCCCCTTTCCTAGTGAGAAGGAAAAGCCCAAAGATAGGGCCTGATGCGGGGATGTCAGTAGGCTTTGGATTAATGGGTTTTGGATTGGACCCACGGTGTAAGAGACAGTGCTCCAATCTAGCCATAAATAAAGTGGCTTCCATTAACGTTTATATTTGCTTTAATTTATTTAACCGAGAAAGTCAGCAGAGGCCCATAGGTCTCGGTATTAAGAATGAGCTGGCCAAGACAGCAGCAGATAAAGCTTGCACCAGCGTAAATCAAAGCTTCCATAAGTCATACTCAAGAAACCATGGGTGAGTAAGGCAATAAAATGTGACCATTGTTTCTTTATTGTATCATTCTCGGCTTTCGCTTTCTGCCGGAGCCAAACACCATTTCTGCTCCGTCTTTTTAAGAGGACTTGGAGAGGATGGACCAAACTCGTTGCAAACCCAGGATGTAGAGCAGGAGTTCAGAAGCTGGGATTTGTAAGCAGCTCACAAATGCTTTGCCGCCCCTGATGGCTGGATAATAATAATAAAGATGAGATCCAGAAGCTTTATTATCATTTTTTTTTTCCTACTTAAATGTCGGAAAAGGTTGTGCCTCCACCTTGTTAGATCCACACCGTGAAAAATCGCTGCAATCCAGCGTTGCTTTGCCCAATATAATTTCAATTTACCCACATATAGACAGCCTGGAAATGGATACGTTTAATTTTCCCCATCTCAGGGGTGCAAAGAACTGGCACGAGTTCCATGGAGGGGCCAGTTTAGCATCTCGCCTGCCTCTACACGGGACTGCAGAGACACCGCGGATGCTGTTTTGCACCGGGGAGGAGATTTAATCCTTTAAAGTTCACCTTGGCAAGCAGCCCTTTTCCCATCCAGTCATTGCACCCACCTCCTCAGACCTTTTGGGGCTACCAAGCGCACTTCAGACGCCTTTTTTTTTTTTCCTTTTATAATACCCTGCAGGACGGTACCAGTTTACGACTGTATTACGGTGATGCTGTTCCTGCTACTACAATCATGGCTCTGTCATGATTTCCATTATAAACCTTGGACTGGATTTTTTTGGGGTATTTTTTTTTTCTTTTTCTGGGGTCTATAATTTGATCGTAAAAACTCATGCTGGGCTGAAATTCAGCTGCCAGGTCTTGGTTGGATACCGAATCTGATTTAACCCTGAGGATGCTGAACTGTTTTCAGGTAGATAAGAGCTTTGATGCACTGAGCATGCCAAGGCGTAGGAGACGGGTCCTTAGGGGCAGCAAGGAGGACTGGTCCACTTTGGTTTGGAGTATCTGGGGACCAAGATGCCGGGAAAACCCAGCTGGGCAATGCCACATCCCACCTGCCATGGTCTCCTCGGCATCTCTTGGGCTACAGGTTGATGTGCTTTATTCCTTCGATTGACATCTTTATTCCCCATCCTCATGGGTGTCTCATGTTTGGTCCATACTTGAGCTCTTCATGCTGAATTTCTTAATGCATTTAATGCATACTTTCATACAAAAACCCACACTCATTAAGTTTTACCAGACGTATGTCACTCAGAAGCACCTTGTCCCCCTTGCTCTACATCTTGCTGAATCAGACCTTTGATCAGTAATTGTTTTCCAAGCCCTCCTCCAGAGAGGCTGAGTTTTTCCCAAAGGACCACTTAAGTTCAAGTGGTTTTCAGGTTTGACAGCAGCTCCAGCCCCCCAGAAACCACTGGTTCCTGGGGTCAAACTCATCCATTCAGTGGCTCAGATGTGCCACCAGCTCAGAAAGGTCTCCAGTTGTTTCCTCAAGGAGAAACCAAGGTGAGGACTCAGTAGAGCTGAGCACAGCACAGACACAGCTGTGTCGTGGTCAAGGATTTAATCAGGGTAGGGTGAAGAAATATCTGCCAGCAGGACACTGCATCAGCAAAGGCAGAATGGAAACCACTGGTGTATCAACTGCCCACGGATTCCAGTTCCAGTTCAGCCCACCTTCTTTAGGAAAGGCTGGAAATAAACCTTTTCTGGAGTGGTGCCTCCTTCTTTCTCATTTTTTATCTCAACACAATTCTTTACACCTAAGCACCCAGGTTTAGATACAGCTAAAACAGTGTGAGGTGGATTCTGTTGGCAGTGGATGAGCTTTGCTTCCATGGATGCTGCTGCTCGGGGATGCTCTGTAGGTCACCCATTGCGTTGATGCAGCTCTGCCCATAAAAGCTGGTGGTGTTCAAGCTCTAAAGAGCAGAGCAGATGGCTCAGTGGCTGGGATGCTACAGGGCACCTCTAGCAAAGCTTCCAGTCCCAGATCCATCCCTGATCCAGTCTGTTCCCCTCTAGAACCTGTTTCTCTCTCCCCACTGTCGAGGGATGGAGCAGAAGGAGAAAACACAATTAATTAAAGCAATGCGGCACAAAAACGGGACACCATGTCCTCATCTGGAAAGAGGATGTAATAGCACTTTCCTAGCCTGCAGGGGCACAAGGAGATGCCGTTAAAGACTTTTGCGTTGATCAAATACTTCAGCCATAAGGGGTCTCCTGGGAGATTAAAATTGATGGGATGAGGTATCATGGCTGTACAAACCTCTAATCTATCAAAGCAATAATCTATGGAAGAAAGATACTTTACAACGCACTTACACAGCAGATGGTAAGTGACTTATGATGTATTCTACCCATCGTCTGCAGGAAAACAGTATTAATAAAATATGCTGACATGACAGATTAATAGCTCAGAACTGCGGTCCAGAAGAGGTTAGGTCTAGCCTAGGCTTCCTCTGGGGTTTTTAACAATAAAGAATTAAGCAAATGCTACAAACTGAAGATTATGTGCACGCAATATTAAAGCAAGGCTTTGATCTGGATGGAGACTCGATGTTTGTTGCGCTGCTGTGACACCATCATAACTGTGCATGGTTTACAAATACAGTGCGGCTCTTTCTTGCTGCTCATGCTGCCAACCCATCCCAGGGTCTAAGAAGACAGATGTGCTCCTTTGGCTTGGGCAGCACTGAGGGCCTGATCCTTCACATCCTTCCCACCTCCCAGCCTTGGGGAAAAAAACCTTAAATCAAAAAAAGGGTTGAAAAGGGGTGGTGTTTTGGGTTTTTTTACTTTTTGGAAGAGAAACACAAAGTCCTGCTGGAGCTCATCGCTGTTGAGCAATTTGATGGGTTCGATCCTGGTTTAGAAATGGAGATGCTGGGATTGCATTCCCCACTCCAACAGTGACCGAGGGCTGTTGCCAGGCCCGTGATTTCACCCCATGTCCCTATTCCTCTCCTTGACCTTCCTGTTCTGACTCCAACTCTTTGGGACAGAGCCTTGGGGGAGGTGAAGGAAGGGGGGTTGTTCACGACAGATAGCTTTAAGCACTTCTCGTAATTGTTTGACATCCTTTGGATCTTCCACAGTCAGTGGAGGGAGGGAGGATCTCCAAAGGACAACTAGGAGCCCTGGAGCTGAGGTCAGAGCCAGCATTTTGGTTGGGAGCTGCTGTATTTCATGCGATGGTTGGTACCATCCAGCCGTAAACACAGAAGGTTTGATTCATCTCACCCTTCTTCAGCCTTCCTGAAGGTGGGTGTCTAATCCACATATCAGTGGGACCAAGCTGGGTAGAGATGCAGTTCTCACCACAGCTGCACCAGCAAAACCACTTCATCTTACCAGTATCAGTTCTTTTCTTCTTCTAATATCAAGCTCTTTTGTCAAAGTAACTGCGTCCATGTTGGAGTGACTGACCTACTGTCAATACAGAAAGGACATGGTTTAGTGGTGGGCTTGGTAGTGTTAGGTTAATGGTTGGACTCCATGATCTTAAGGGTCTTTTCCAACCAGAAACAAGGAAGGAAGGAAGGAAGGGAGGGAGGGAGGGAGGGAGGAAGGGAGGGAGGAAGGGAGGAAGGGAGGGAGGAAGGGAGGAAGGGAGGAAGGGAGGAAGGAAGGAAGGAAGGGAGGGAGGGAGGGAGGGAGGAAGGGAGGGAGGAAGGGAGGAAGGAAGGGAGGGAGGGAGGAAGGGAGGAAGGGAGGGAGGAAGGGAGGGAGGAAGGAAGGAAGGAAGGAAGGAAGGAAGGAAGGAAGGAAGGAAGGAAGGAAGGAAGGAAGGAAGGAAGGAAGGAAGGAAGGAAGGAAGGAAGGAAGGAAGGGAGGAAGGAAGGAAGGGAGGAAGGAAGGGAGGAAGGGAGGAAGGGAGGGAGGGAGGGAGGGAGGGAGGGAGGGAGGGAGGAAGGGAGGGAGGAAGGGAGGAAGGGAGGAAGGGAGGAAGGAAGGAAGGGAGGAAGGAAGGAAGGGAGGAAGGAAGGAAGGGAGGGAGGGAGGGAGGAAGGGAGGGAGGAAGGGAGGAAGGGAGGGAGGAAGGGAGGAAGGGAGGAAGGGAGGAAGGAAAGAAGGGAGGGAGGGAGGGAGAGAGGAAGGGAGGGAGGGAGGAAGGGAGGGAGGAAGGGAGGAAGGGAGGGAGGGAGGGAGGAAGGAAGGAAGGAAGGAAGGAAGGAAGGAAGGAAGGAAGGAAGGAAGGAAGGAAGGAAGGAAGGAAGGAAGGAAGGAAGGAAGGAAGGAAGGAAGGGAGGAAGGAAGGAAGGAAGGGAGGAAGGAAGGAAGGGAGGAAGGGAGGAAGGAAGGGAGGGAGGAAGGAAGGGAGGAAGGAAGGGAGGGAGGGAGGGAGGGAGGAAGGAAGGGAGGGAGGGAGGGAGGGAGGAAGGAAGGAAGGAAGGAAGGAAGGAAGGAAGGAAGGAAGGAAGGAAGGAAGGAAGGAAGGAAGGAAGGAAGGAAGGAAGGAAGGAAGGAAGGGAAAAGAACAAGAGAATGAGAGAGAAGAAAAGAAGGAAAAAAGGAAAGAATGAAAGAGAGAGGAGGAGAGAAGGAAAGAAAGAGAGAAAGAGAAGGAAAGCAAGAAGAAAGCTACCTTTGTTCTTTGCTACATTAAATTTAAAACATCACGCTGGTAGTAATATATTGGCTTCATTATACAAAGACTGTAAAGTCCAGCTAGCTCATAATTCCACCAATAAAGATCACGATTTGCCAATAAAAATTAGGGCAGCCACTGATCCATAGTCTAGATTTCCTGCTTGGGATGGAATTATAAAAATATGATGATCAAATTTGGTGCAAAGCAGAGCAAACGTGCAAACTAAGCCAAGAAAAAGTATTCCCCTCTCCTTGCCCCTGCCATATGAGCCCAGACAGGACCAGATCCTTCAGCAGAACACCCCAAATCACCTACAGCAGTTGCCATGAGGAACCTCATTTTTTGAGCTATATGGAAAGTCTTCGCTCACTATTTTGTGTGCATTTTTTTTTTTAGTAACTTACAAAAAGAGGCACAGAGAGGCTTGATTGAAAACTGATGACACAATCTAGCCCTGCTTTTAGCATTTTGGCATGTAGCACAAAAGCATTTCTGAAATCCCTCCAAGCATCTAGAACTGTACCTGGAATGTTTTTAGGACTAATATTAAAATTGCGTCGTAGGCTAGAGGCAGGTCTACTCAGAGGAGTGAACATCAAAAGAATTACCTTTCTTTCTGTCTGTGAGCAATAGAAAGACAAGAGTCTTGTATGTTATATTTTGCCTCTGGGGGAAAAGGAATCTTGAGAAAGTACCTCCAACCTAATACCGAACTATTTTGTTTGGTGTTTTCTCCAAGAGCCTTGAAAATGCTTGCAATCTCATAAGCATGGCTATGGGTCTTGTTCAGTCAGTTCCCAACCCCACCACTGAGCCCTGGTCTTCCAGGAACACCTGCCAAATAAAATGTTTGAAAAAAAAATACATGTGGTCTTTACTTAGAAGTCTTGAGGGTATCCAGGTCGTAAATTTGTTGTGGAGCGTGTGGCAATGCTTATTTACTTGCCATTGATTATTTTCTTTGTGGGAGTTTTCCAACTAAGTTAGAAAGTCAGAAAATACTGATCGTAGTAAATCCATAATGTGCCTTAAAGTAATAGCTGAAGGAACCCATCAAAATCCATCCTCGGAGAAAAAGACACAGGAGACGTTCATTTATATTGACAAAGTTGCCCAGGGGAATAGTAATGTCTTTATTAGAGGGGTGCAAGTAAAAAGTAAAGCTCTGGGAAGATGAAGATCATCTGGACTTGGGGTTTGAGATGGAGGTGAGACTCTTCTGAGCATCTGTGAAAGAGCAGGGCAAGGTATGCCAGCCCTGAGCAAATAGCTTGTGGTCTCGCCATGGCTGCAAGCGTGAAGCTGCCTCTGGGAAGCTTTGGGATGAGGTTTTCTTTCAAAAGTTTCTGGTTTTATTTGAACTTCAAAGTTGAAGCAAAAGTTAAAGCACATGGACTTGGTGGGGGGAAAAGCTTTTGATGGTCCTCCTCACCATTGCTTCTGTCCAAGGGGAGGGTGTGCATCTGCACTGATCAACAACAAACCCAAACTAGAAGACCTGCTCCAGGGAAGCACCTACCACGCATTGACCAAGAGTGGGCTGGGGCCACAGGACCGGGCTATAGCTAGTCCAAAAAAATCCCTCTTTGAACTATGGCTGTCAGGTCTTCAGTACTTTTTCACTCCACATATCCTGGTGATGTGGACATAGCCAGACATCTTCACCCAGGGAGTTATGGTTAATGTTGGGGCATAGATGAAGATCATGCAAAGAGACACAGAAGCTCTTAGAAGTGGGATTAGTAGGTCATGTCTATACTGCCAAATAACAGAGGACTAGGCCAAAGGGTATGGACCAGTCAGTGTCCACACTGCTCAGGGCTGTCCCTGTCTGGAGCACATCCCCCCTACACCGTGGTGTCGCTTTCCCCCAGCTTATGTGTTGCCCCTCTGGCCCCAAGACATAACAACTGTTTTGTGTGTTTTGGCCAAGTTAAACTGTCTGGAATTATATGCTGGCTGTGCTGCAGACCACCGGAGTGGTGTTTTCTAGCACGAAACCAGTGCTTGAGGGTGTGAAGCTGACTGGGACAATGCTACAGGTCTATGCATGGGACAGAAGGGGCCAAACCAGGTTCAGGCTTACACTCCCTGCCCATGAGGACTCTTGCGTAAACTCATTCCAGGCTGGGCATGGGGCAGGGGGCGAACAGTGTGGACCATCCAGATGGACTCAAGCTCATCTTCTGGTGGCTTCCTGGTCAATAATACAGAAAAACTCACTTTGCTGGGTCGACCTGGGTGGTCCTGGGCTCTTCCCACCTAAGGTGGGCAGGGGAACAGATGTTGCCCCTTTTGTACCATGTACAGTCTCCTCTCTTTGCTCCCTCCCTTTAAGAAACTCAGATCCAGCATGACAAATGCAGGTCTGGGGGAAGGGTTTGAAGGAAAACCCACGTCACCTCTCCACTGATCAAATTCCTCATCTCTTTGAACATGAACCACAAATAAAGCAATATTAAAGCAAAAGAGAGGCTAAATTATCATCCTTAATGAGCGCACCACACATTTCTACGCATGAGGCAGGACACATCTGACCAAAAGCATTCAGCAGCATGTCCCTTCCATCACAGGTCATCATGTCCAGCATCCCTCATAGTCAACACAGGGAGAAGGATGCTTTGAAACACCTCTTCTCCTAAATGCAGCCATGGGAGAAGACGGATGAACTACTATCCGAGAAAATCTCCATCAAACACCGAGGCAGCTCAGGCAACCAGAGACATCTGGTCACTGATGAAGGTGAGAAGAATCCATGTCCAGAAGGGACCAAGATCCTAAGAGTCCTGAGGGACCCTTTCATTTGTCACATTGGATCAACTACTAGCACTTAAAAATAATTCATAGAGACACCAGGACCCCCCCTCACCATGGGGACAAAGGTGGGATGGGTGATCCCAGCAGAGGGTTTGTAGAAGGTGGGAGGGCTGGACCTGAGATGTGGTGAAGGACATTTGGCAAGGATGGAAATGTGCAGGATTAAACCAGCATCTCTACATGGATGGGAACGCATTGGATTAGACAGCAACATCTTTCCAGCATCAAGGAGCAGTAAACAAGAGAAGAAAAGATGTGGCAACTACACTACTTAGTAAGCAAGAATAATATACATCTATCATGTTGGCAGGAGCCATAGACTTTTCTTTGTAGACAAGGGCTACCAAGGTGATTAGGGAACTGGAACATCTCTCTTATGAACAAAGGTTGAGGGACTTGGGTCTTTTCACTCTGGAAAAGAGAGGACTGAGGGGGGATCTTATCAACGCTTATAAATACTTAAAGGGTGGGTGTCAGGAGGATGGGGCCAGGCTCTTTTCAGTGGTGCCCAATGACAGGATAAGGGGTAACGGGCACAAACTTCAGCATAGGAAGTTCCACCTAAACATGAGGAGGAACTTCTTTCCTGTGAGGGTGGCAGAGCCCTGGCACAGGCTGCCCAGAGAGATGGTGGAGTCTCCGTCTCTGGAGACATTCCAAACCCACCTGGAGGCGTTCCTGTGCCACCTGCTCTGGGTGACCCTGCTCTGGCAGGGGGTTGGACTGGGTGATCTCCAGAGGTCCCTTCCAACCCCTGCCAGTCTGTGATTCTGTGACATGGGTGAAAGGCAGGTCCTGTGACACAAGCATCCAACCCACCATGGATGGCTGGCTGGGACATCCCAGCCTCTTGGCAAAGGCATTTTTGCAGCCGTGATGGCCCACGGAAAGCAAACCCACCCCGTTGCAAACGCCTTGAGCTCCGAAAAGCGAGCGCTGGCTGCCAGGGCGCGATGCTCTGCGCTGCGTGTTTGCAGGATCCGGCCCCAGCGGCGGAGCAAAAGGCAACGAGAGGCACGTAATTAACTTCAGATGTACCTGTCAAGATGTCACGGACACAGAGCCGGAGAGGAGCAGCATGTTATTTGTTTCTCATAATGTAACAATTATCTTGTTGTAAGAGGGGCTCTCTCCCGCGCTCCCTCTCTGCCTCCTGTTTTCCTTCCACATTCGTTCACACATTATTTAACTTTTGACTTGGACACAGCAGGTAAAAGCATTTAACAGCTTGGCTGCTTGTTCAGACGGAGCTGGGAAGGGCAAGGAGGGGGAGCAGACGGCAATTTTTTGCCTTAAATTTTCCCGTTTTCAGCACTGCATTTTTCTAAGGGTGGGGGGGGGGGGAGAAAGAAAGGGAAGAAAAGGGGGCCGGGGGGGCTGGGGACGGGGCGGGGAAATGGCATTCCACAAAGACGGAGTCACATTTTCCGGCATTAGAACATGCTCTCCGCTGTCCCCAGCCTTCACCGGGAGACGCGTTCCCGCTCCACGGCGGAGAAAAGGTCAGCGGTAAAAATTTCGCAGGAACTCCATCATGGTCCTCGCGGGACGTGTTCATCAGGAGGAGAGAGCCGGGCGTCTCGCTCTGTCGACAGAAATCCACATCACAAAACCTGTTATTGGAAGGTGGGGGGGGCGGGGGGGGGGGAAAGGAGGTGGGGAAGTGGGGACCCACGGCCAGATAAAGCCCATGACTTCATTTCGCAGGGGCTGCCGCCGGGTGATTATTTCCCCCCCCACC